>CM058156.1:13234404-15958808 GCA_030254885.1 Vitis rotundifolia
GCGGGGCTAAATAGATAAATGCCCTCTACAAGGCCTAATAAACCTCCACACCAGGGTTGGAGATCAATTTTGATACCTTTTGTAACAACTCACATCCAATCATGTAGATATTATCTACTTTAGGTTCAAAGGGGTCATCCTTGCTTTAAAAATGCATTTTAAAGTCGTGAAGGTCCCCTTAGACTCATAGCGGACAATATTTACACAGTTAAAAACAAATTATTATACAAAGCTTCAAACTTTTACACTTAGATTCTTAGGTCCAAGGAACCTTTCACAGACCTCAAGAAATGTCTTATTCTTAAATAATTCCTCATTAGATGTCTCATTCTTGAATAATTTCTCATTCAATGATACCCGTACTTGATAATCTCAAAGTGATATCTCATACTAGATTTCTTTCCCCGAGCGATAGAATGTGAATTTAAGCTTAATGCACTGAAAGTGTTTTTCTAGGCTCAATAAATTATTGGCGAATATTTTGGAACAATTCTTTCTTCAATAAATGAAAGATAGGAACCTTATATAGGATTTGGAAAGTTAAACTAGCCCTTAGGCACACTTTACATCGATCGATTGACCTAGGCAGTTGACCGCTTTTCTAGTCGCTAGTGGCGAGGGCAGTACAGCATGTGACCGTTGGGCTCTAAAACTCAATAGATAGCACAAAGTGGTCAATTGATTGAATCAACCTCAATCAATTAAAGCTTTGACTCCAGTACCTGAGACACTTTTTCAGGCCTCAAAAACCACCTCAACCAATAGACCCTAGGGGTTGACCAATTCCCTTGTAATTTTGATAGTTTTTGCAATTTTAAGTTCCAAAACATGAGAAAATTTTGACTATTAACTCTTTAACATTTTGAAAAACCTTCATAAAAATATTTCTTCACCGATTTAAGTTTAAATTTTTCCTCAAATTGATTTTCATCTAAATTATAAAAAAATAAAATTGATTAATAATTTATAAACAAAACAAGATGCTTTAGAAAAAGATGTAATGCTACAACAACCTTGTATATCAATAATCTTATAAAAACATCTTAAAGATAAATTTGATATATTTTTTCTTCGATGTTCTATTCCATCTGGATTTTCTTTTGACTTAATGTATTTTCTTCTTAATTGTCTCTTTAAAAAATATTTTTACCTAATACATTTAGATGAAACGTTAAATCCAATTCTTATTCTGTTATCATCAAATATGAGATTAATCAAGGTTGACATATAAAAAAAAAAAAAAAAAAAGATATGATCTATCAAGAAAACTTAGTTTTTGAATTGTTTTGAATCAAATAGAAGGCTATTTGTGTTTGCATACTTCAAGAACGGTTTTTTAAAGACATAGTCACACGTATTTGGGTAGCATTTGGATGAGCACAAATCATCGTTTAGTTATACTTTTCTCCTCAATGATGGCATCATACTTTGGGAGTAATAAAAAGCAATTTTGTATAGCATTATCTACAATAGAGTATACTACATGCTCAACTATTGTTTAGGAGGGTGTTTAGTTGAAAAGGTTCCTTTAGGAGCTTGTCATTGCCGCATGCACTTATGAGCCTATTACGATCTACTGTGACAGCATGGTGACTCTTGCCTATGAGAAGGACCCCAAGTATCATTATCGAACCAAAAACATCAACATCATACATTATTTCATTCAAGACATGGTTGTGTAGGAGAAAATGATCCTAAAGCACATTTTTACGAACCGCATGGCTATCAATCCACTAACTAGGTCGATACCTAACAATACTTACAGGGCTCATGTTAGGAGTATATGACTACATAGATTGATTTTATATTGGCTTGTTAAATTGACCGTTGTATCTTAATATTTTTGTCATAGATAGAAATAAATATGAACAAAGATAAAGAACTTCCATGGAACTTGGAAGCTGCGAAAATTAAGCCACCACCTTTTCTAGATAGTCATTGAAACATACTCATTAAACCATTCTCCCCTCTCTGTCAATTAATGAAGAACATGAACCCTCGGCATGCCAACCAATTAGCTAGGGTTCATATCACAAGATCCATGAAGATGCACATAACCAAAAAAGAATTTTTTAAAAATGGAAAAAAAGAAAGAAAATACTAAACATGAAATCCTAGAACACCCTAAAATTAAGAACACAAAGAAACAAAAAACAAAACACGCTAGAGTTAGAAATTAAATTACAATGTAAAATCCCCAGGTCCACAGCACCAATGTGCCGCTTTTCCACAAAACCACCCCACAGCATGAAGTGGGCTGACCATGATATTAATCAGTACTCCTATTTCCATTGAAATCCAGTAGTGAAAAAGGAGGTCAGGGAAAATCCTGGGTCTACTGCTTGTGGCCTCCTGCAGCAGCATAGTCCATGTAATTAGAAACAGCCTTAGTCCCCTCAGCCATGGCATGTTTTCCGAGCTCTCCAGGCAAAACCAGCTTGACGGCACCTTGAATCTCCCTTGCTGATAGCGTTCTCTTGCCCGTGTACTTGGACAGCTTCGCTGCTTCTTCCGCTATTCTCTCGAACATGTCGTTCACGAAGCCATTCAGCACAGTCATGGCCTTCGACGATACTCCCAGTCCAGGGTGCACCTGCTTTAGTACCCTGTACACGGACCTCTTGTACCCCTCACCTCCCCCCTTTCTTCTCCTGCCGCTTGTCCTCCTCCTCCTCCCCCTCTTCTTCTCTTCTCTCCCTCTTGTGTTGTCGTCGTCTTCTTCTCTTCCTCCTTTTTTGGTGGTTCTTCTTGTGTCACTGGAGTGGGAAGCTCTTTCTCTGGTTCCTCATCAGCTGAAACTTGTTCCCTTTGCAATTCCTCCGGTGCTCTGTCCTTTTTAGAAATTTTCTTCCCTTGCTCTTCCCTGGGTGGTTTTTGCTTGCTGGCAAGTACCGTCACTTTGACAGTTTCTTGAACCACTTTCTGGGTTGCCTTCACCACCACCTTACTCCTAGTCTTGCCAGAACGCTTTGGAGCCATTCCTTTGCTCTGCTTTTTTCCCTCTCGGCCGTGTCACAAATTTGAAAATCATAGAAAGAGACTGGGAATTTGAATGGGAGGAATAGGCTGTGGTGCCATCGTGGTAGTGTAAGGGGTTGACATATGGCGGGGCAGGTGTCAAGCCTTCTCTGATCAAACGGCTACGTGGGTTAAAAGTAAAAGCTAACATCCTCCTCAAGGGCTCAGTCGGTCTTCACCTTTTTACTCCCTCCTTCGGAGTAAATAAAATTAAAATTCTATTTACAAAAATGATCTATTATAGTATTATTAACCATCTTCTATATATAATTGCTCATGTCATTAGAAACTTTTAAAAAATTGAAGGCAGCAAATGGACGCTCCGTGGGTCGAACCAACAAACCACCTGGGAAGAGATTGGCAGGGTTCTGAAAAAACAAAATTTGACACAGGAGATAATTGTGAAATCGGCAGAAGCCGGTACTTTGTCAGGCTGGCCTGGGCCAAACCTCAATTTATAGCCCAGGGCCAGCCCATTTAGGCCAGAGTTTTGACCCAAGCCTGAAGCTATGGGCTACTTTTACAGTATACTTACCATTTCGAACGTCGACATAGTTCCCTTCAATGATTTTTTTCTCTTTCAAAATCGTCTTGTACACGGCTCAGAGCTGATAATAGATTCGATACACTGGCTGTATCACATGCAATCTGAGCAGTTGACCTTGCAGATGGGCACAAACATGGCTATAATTGCAGGCGCCATTCACTATCATCCCAATCACAAACATATTCCAAGACTCTTTTCTTAAACCATATTAATCATATATTTTTTTTATAGAAGTAACAAGGATTTTTATTTTTTGGTAATAATTACTTGGGATCATGAAACATCTTACAGGGCACTCATCGTCTATATATGTGGGTTTGAAAAGGCAATAATTGAACTGTTTGAAAAAGAAAATAAAATAAAAAACGCAACGTTGCCCCCGCTCAAAGAAAACCCATATTCCTAATAATGGAGTTGTGATGGTGCACATTGGATTCCCATAAAAAAATGCCAAAACCAGTGAAGGGGTTGCGGGGCTGCTCCATCCTTCTATTTTCATTTTTTTCTTCCTTTTCCATACTGTACATAGAACAAGCTGTTTGTTTGTTTGTTTTTGTTTTTGTTTTTGGTGGGCTAAGCTTAAAACATGACTTACACGATCAATCTTTCCATCGAATAATAATTATAGCCTGTCCTAAAATATGATACTGGGGTGGTTCTCATACATTGAATAGCCTCACTGTTTTGGTCACATGTTCATATACTTGGTAAGTATATAGAACTCTCACCAATACATTCCTAGAATAAATCACAATATATGCTAGCATGCAACAGTATTTTTGCAGGACTTAGTTCCAAGAGTTTATCCTTGGAAAGGGAGCTTCATTCCCATTTTGAAAATTATGATATAAGGGAGGAATTCCGTTGTACAAAACTTTGAACAAATTTTCTACATATTTAGTTTTCTTTTTCTTTTTCTTTTTCCTTTAAAGAAGCTTAAGAGAACTAGAGAACTAATTTCAAAATAATCTAAACTCCTATGGAGAAAGCATGGCTGCATCTTTGTTGGGCGACCTTTTGGATCATGGGAAGTTCTAAAAGAAAGTAGGAAAAAAAAAATCTGAATTAATTTTCCTATTTAATTTCTTATGAAAATTATGAAGAAAAATAAAATATAATACAAATTATTTTGAAATTTACATTAAGAAACATTCATTTTTCCTTCCTTTCTTTCAAGGCAGGAAGATCCAAACAATCCAAAATTTTAACCTCAAAGAAGGCTCTCCCCAATCCCTTATTCTTGGTTTATTCTTATTCTTATTTTATTTTATTTTTTGTTTTAAAATTAATGAGATCTGTTCAAGAATCAGGACCATGTTGAGACATGCACAATATCATTATCCTGCAAATCATTCATCATTCTTCCCAAAGGGAAAAGGCCAGAAAAGTATACCATATATAATATGAGATCAACAAAGCAATATTGTTAAAGAAACAACTTGGATTACTTATGTACAGGTACTCATAATTCATTGGATAGTTCAGCCAAATCGCCATAATATTGAATGTCAGATACTCATAGTGAGGATCCATATCCCATGTAGACAAGTTTTCATCAGTAAAATCGTTGCTGGTATTATTAAGAAGCAGTGGTTATGTATATAAAATAAAATGGAAAAGTGACCTAGGCTCAGTTTCCTTTACTCGTATACCTCTTCTTCTTAACGCTGCGAGACGAAACCCTAAAAAGTTCAAAGCTTGATATGAAGAGCGAATCTACCTCATCTCCTCTGGTGAACTCAAAGAACTGCACTTCTTGAAATTTTCTCTTCTGTGAAAGTACTTTTCCTCGTTTTTTCGGGGCCGGCGGACAGCTTAGAATTGATGGGATCTTGTGATCGCGAGAAGTCGGCGTTCTACAGCCTTCAGGATCATCTGTTGTTAAGGTTGATTCACGATTTTCTTCAACAGATGGTGGTGGGGTTACTTGAAGCTGAGGGTATTCTCTAGCCATGGAGATGAAAAAAGGGTCTACTTTGGAAACTAGAAGGGTAGGGAAAGAGAGACAGAGAGTTTGTCTTGTAATATTTCTTTTATCTTCCGAAATATAGATGTCTTCTCACGTTCGCACCTTCTTCTCTTGTATTCTTCCTTATTACCCGATCTGTTTCACTTCCTTTTTTTTCCCCATAAAATTACAAACTAGGTTGTGTTGTCGCTTTAAGGAATGACACCACTAAGCAGAACTACTATTTCACTCCATTCTCAGGACTCATCAATTCACTATAGACTTTTTCCCTCACCAGGTATGGCTGTGTTTTGCCATAGCTACTGTAGGATGTGCGAGTTGGAGAGTTTTTTATCTCAGGGAAAATAATATATACAGGGGAGGTTTCTAATTAAAATTTAAAACAACTTTAAACTTAAGTTCGTTTTTGGAAACTTTTTTGGGGAAGTGTTTCAAGCCGTATGGAATGTTATATTACATAGAATATTTAGTAAGTTCGTATCTATTCATTATTAGATTAAGAGCTCGTTTGACAGTAATTTTAGAAATTATTTTTAATCTTTTTAATACTTAAAATTTTTTATTATTAAAGTATTAAGAATATTAGGAATATTTTCTAAAATTACTATTAAACACACTCTATTTCTAGGATAAAAGTTAGTAAGAATATTTTTATGTTTTTAGAAACTTTTATGAAATTACTAAATTCATATATGATTGGAATTGTATTACTCATCAAATAAGGAGAGTTCAGTGTTTATCTTTTTTTAACTTACTTTTAAATAATACTTAAAATTAAATAATATTAAGTATGAAGTTGCTCAATTTTTTTTAATATTTTATTTCTATTATGTATTAAAAATGTAAAAAAAAAAAAAAAAAAAACCATATATTACTTTTTCATCTCTAGAAAAAGTTAAGTATTTGTTTAGGAACAGTGTTTTAAAATAATTTTCTATTCTCCCGAATAAAAAATATAGAAAATACATTTCATAATCAAAAATTGTTTTCCATTCTTAAGAAGATGTTTTCATAAAACATTTTTTAGTTATTTTTTTTATTGTTTTTACTTATTTTTTAAAGGTTATTTTAAGAAATAATTATACAAATATATGTGTAGAATGATTAAAAATAAAACATTAAATATAAAAAAATATTTAAAATATTAAAAATAAGTTAAAAATATTTTAAGTTTTCAAACAGACTTCTATTCTATAAAAATTAGAATAAATATCATTTTATGTAACTCTAATTTGATATGTAGTGAAAATTATTTTTTTCTATTTCCGTGAATGTGGACAATTAGTCGAACCACGCTACATTTGCATGTTCTTCTTTCTTTTTTTTTATTTTTTTGTCATTAAATATTGCATGGATTCCAACAGGTATTTATTAAAAACCTAAATTAATTAATCAATTTTTGGGGCATCGTGAGCTAATTTATTACCTTATTGAGGCGGCATGCCATGGTATAAAATATAGGTCTTCATCCATCATATTCCCAGTACAGTTGGTTGAAAATTTATAGCTAAAACTGTAGAACTTGTCATTGTAAAATAAAAAGGATCAATTTTGAAGTAATCAAATATGGCAATGATTAAGCCGTAGAAAAGGCGAAAACAGCAAAAACATTGGATTTAGCCATTTATACAGCTTCTTGAACAAGGGGAGTCCTAGGCAAAAGCCCATATGGACACAACACACAAGCAAGACCCCTCATCTCTGTCCCTCTTCACCTGTCAAGTCATGTACTTGTATTCTTTCTCTAACTTGTCTGCATGTACAAAGGCAGCATAGGATACCGTTTTTATGCTTCGGACCTCTACAGAATAATTTGATGCCTGACAGCGACATGAAATTTCCTGTCACGTATCTTCTCTTACACACTTACACTCTTCTTCTCTCTTTGCTTTCCCATGTCGTCTAATATTTGCAGCTTTTCATTCCCTTCCTAAGCTTCCTTGTTCCATTTTGCCTTTGATAATTCCATACAGTAAAATACTTTATTTTTATACCCATAATTGCTGAACCTGCAAAAGAGATATTCCATGGACATGAGGTACGTATATCCATCTATATATTTGTGCCACTGCATGCATCAAAGTGGAAGTCACATCTTAAATGAAAAGGTCCCCCAATATGTTTTTTGTTTTTCCAAATATTTTTTGGAATTTCTTCTATTAACATGTGTTGTTTTCCTATGTTTCTGTAAAAGACAATTGTGTGTTATTTGTTTGAAAAAGTAGATACAAAAATTACATTCCAACAAATTTGTTAACATAAGAACAATAAATTATGGTGTATAATAATTATTAAACTTTCAATTATCCAAAAGGATTATGTAGTGCCCAATAATGTATGTCAAGATAGGTAGGCTATTAGAGTTCAATAAATAAGAGTTACCATATAATGTTAAGTTACCGTTGATTGATGGCCTCCTTTGAGCTTTCACTTGGGTTTAATAAATAAGAAGTTTTATATCAATTTAAGTTGTTAAGTAATGTTGGAGTGTCACTAATATATATCATATTTGTAATACTGTCCATCACTTGTAATCTTTTTTGAGATTATATTTGATTAGTCGAATATAGTATAAGATAGAATAAGAGAGAGGATATCATATTATATCTCATGTTTAGTTGATGATGAAATAGGATAAGTTATTTCATCACTTATCATATTTTATATTCAACCAAAAATGAGATTTGATAATTGGTGAAATATATTATCCACTTTTTTTTTTTTTTTTTATTTCATATAAAATATGTTAATCTTATGATAAGATATAGGATATACATATCTCATATATCAAAATTTTATTTTCTATCAATTTTTTTATTTTTTTAATATACTCATTTTACAAAATAAATTTTTTTATTATAAATTAATTTTATGATTAAAATATATATATATTATGAAATAATATTAATATATGATATATAAATTATTTATATATATTAAATAACATAATATAAAAAAAATTATCTATAAAATTTAAATATTTTAATCCTGAATATTATTAAACATAACAAAATTTTCATTTTTTTAAATAGAAAATATTTGAATGCGATATAAATTTTATTTTAAATATTAAAAATAATATATTAATTTTTATTTATTTTATAAATATAATATAATATAACATATTTTACTGAATATGTTATTTTAAAATATCATATTATAGATATGTATATCATTGGATATATATATTCTATCATATTTTATCCTATCAACCAAACTTTGAAAATAATTTTAAAAAACGTTTTTAACTTCAAAAGTGTTTTTTTTAAAACATTAAATGTTTAATAAAATATAAAAAAATATATGAAAAAATACTTATAATATTAAAAAATTATTTCTAATATTTTCTAAAGACACATTTAATAAATAATTTAAAAAAAAATACTTCAAATAAAAATACAGTGAAACACACCCTAATCCTCGCTAATTTATTTTGTGCGGACAAGACATTCCACATCTATAGTAACTTTAAGGCATGTCGAGGATATTTTTAAGCAAAGGACAATGATGGAATAAGTTTGGAACCAAGGTGGGGTACGGTTGATCACTACCCCATCTCGTTTATATATTTATTATCACTCATGTCCCTATAAAAGATTTAGCCAAGGTGGGGTATGGGGTATGCCACCTTGTTTATTTTCTTTTTTTATCTTTAAAAATAATTTAATTATATTAAAAATAGATATGCTTCATATATAAGCAAAATTTTCTATTATTTTATGTGTTAAAAATAATAAATAAAAATCAAAGAAATTTAGAGATTATTGACTAAATAAATATATATACAAAGATAAAGCACAAAGAAGTTCAACAATAACACTACCAATGTAACCCAAAACAATACACCAAGCAAGAAGGCCTTTCAAAGAAGTATAGATATATATATATATATATAGGCAAAGTTATATAGGCTAATGTACAAGGATTAAATGCTATAGAACTCCAATCAGGTGCCCTGAAAGTGGCGCCCTGTGGGGAATGCCCTTCCTTTTTCTAGAATTAGAAGGTGGGAGTTTGGCCGGTTGGGGTGCCCTTACTTTGAACTTTAGTTTTAGCGACGATCTCTTTTCTCCTTCTCCTTTACTTCCCTCTTCTTCACTCTTGTTGCAGGCGTTCACCAAACCTGCATTCCCATTCTCCATCATGCCCGCTACCTGAATTAATTAATTAACAAGAAGGGTCATATATAAAATTAATTAAGAGAAATTAATTAATTAATTAACAAACCTTGCATCTTAGTGAGCAGAAACGGAAGTTGGTCAAGAGACCTCGACAGCAGACTTCACATGCATGAGAGGCATTACCATTACTAGGCTTCACCTGTGTCTTCCGGTCCAGATATACTACTTTACACTTGTTGACCACGTACGACTGAACCCCACTTACATCCAAAACCTTCTCAACTTCCATCACCTTCACAGCATTATGATAGGACGATCGTCGTATCTGCAAATTAATTAACTCTCATCATTAACTAATGTGATATTCAAATCAAAATTTTCATTGATATTAATGTAAGAACGTACGCACTTGAATTACGGCATGACCCGAGTGTAGTGAGATTCGGCAGTGGCTGCAAAAGGCGTCGCTTCTGCAGTCGATGCAGAACATGTTGCATTCCTTGTGTGCGGCGTCGGGATGCTTAGCGCAGTTGCTGTAGAACCGAGTAGACAAGAAACGCTCCACCCATGGTGGCACCAACATTGCTGCTGGCGGCTGTATATATCATAATCCCACGCAAACCATATGATCAGGATATCATTAATGGTAGGCGAGTGTTCGAAGTTAGAACAAGACAAAACAACACTTTGATTTTCTTTACTATTTGATTCTTCAATTTTCACAAAAGCCACTAAGTCGGTTACTACTAAGTTTCACTCATACTAAATTTATAAAAGCATGCAAGAAACATGTATTGAATTTAAACCAATTTTTATTTTTCTTTCCTTTTTCATCTTTGTTTTCTTTGTTCTCTACTTTTCTTGGCATTTACCGCCATCCAAACAGACCCTAAAAGTTACGATCATCGTTTTCTTCATAGATTGAGATTTAGAACTTTTACATGGATATGAATGATCAGAATTAGGTTTAGAAATCTTACAAATACTCAGAAAACGATCATGTATCACCATATCTCAACGTGCAGAAAATAATTTTTTTCAAGACTCTTTTCTTCTTTTCTTCATTCATCTTCCAAGATTGTGCTCGATCGTAAAAATATTCTTAGTCAAGACTCAAGAAGACCCACAAAGAACGTACAAAGACAGAAGAAAATTCAGAAAATCGAATGCGTAACCTCGATCGGAATGGCCATCGTCTTCCCAGAAAAATTAATGGGAATGAGAGCTGTACTAAGAAAAGATACAATATCCTAATACTAACAAGAAAACAAGAAAACACTGAGGGAATGAAGATACCTGCAACTGCAAGGCGTTTGGTTCTTTATTCCCTGTCTTCTCCGTGGATTTCACTTTTCAATGTTTTCAGTTCTTCATCCGACTGGTTTTATGGAATGACGTGAATCCAGCTGTAAAAAATTGAAAAGTCCAGGAATTTGTTTCCTACTATGTTTCTATTTTTTAAAACGCGCGGAATTGTAATAAAATTAATTTTGAGTTGGGAGGGAGTTCATAACGGCCTCCTTCCTTTTTCCCAAATCAAAATTCAGATTGGGGATTTTATTTTATTTTTATTTTTTTGTTGACTTAAATTATTGAGAAGGCCCATTTCTTCAATATAAATATTTTCTTGAATATTAATTACAACAATTTGTTTTATTTACAAAAATTTAAAAATGAACCGACTCAAGAAAAGCCGTTGTTCTAAAGTTTTTCACCTCCTCAATTTAAAATGCCACGTCGATTTTTTTATTTTATTTTATCTTATTTTATTTATTTTGTGAGATCCGATTGGATTTCATAAAGGCTGTCCCGTTTAAACCAGACACCTGTCCTCTGCATTGGGTGTTCAACCCACTCAAGATACTAAAAGCCCAAATGGAGTGGATTCAAGAATAATTGGGCTGGGGCCAGCCCAATCCGCCCAGTCATCGAACTGGTGTTGGGATATAATTTTTTTTTTTTTTTTTTTTTTAAATGTAACATTGAAATACAATAAATTTTTCATTTTATTTTTTCTCATTTTACAAATCAAACATGAAAATAACATAGCAATTGGAAGTCATAGTATAAGATATTTCCCATCTAGTCCAATCAAACACAACCTTAAAGTTTTGGTTACATCTAGGTTGGGACAACCTAACCCACCCAAGTTGTGATATTTTGGTCACTTTATTTTCCAAGATATTTTTATTTTTTCTTCTTTTTTAAAAAAAAAAAAAAAAATATAATATATATATATATATAGAATTTAAGGCCCAATATCAATCTACCACAAAGTGACTCCCATCTTGTGGTTCACCTTGTAGGCCCATTATTTAGGCCCAAAAAGGTGAAAGTTGAGCCCAAAAGCCCCAATTCACAAAAGGGTCAGGCATTGTCAAATCTGCTAAGCCTGATGTTTAAGTCGAAATTAATAAATGTCTCAATTTTATGAGTTAACTGATATAAATCATAAAATTTAAGACCATGTTTGGTTAACTGATATGACATGTGATATGACAAGAAAAATGATAATATATTTTATCCCATATTTATTAGTAATCAAACATAGGATACAATAAGTAGTGAGATATATTATAAATTTTAAATATTTTAATCATAAATATTATTAAATATAAATAAAAAATCATATATTTTTTTTTATCAAATGATGGAATGCAATATATTCTTTATTTTAAACAAATATCAAATATTTTATTTATTTATTTTACAAATTAAATACAAATATAACATAATATATCTAATTGCATATATTAACTTAGGATTTGATTTCTATTGGACATGATATATAAAAATATCATATTTCATTGCATAAGAAATACATATTTCATTTAGGGATGAAAACAAGGTGGGTTCAAGACGAATATCGAAAAAACCTATTTCATTACCATCCTTAATTTCATTAGAATTTATATGATAAAATATGCATTTCCTATAAATGGAATACAATATTCTAAAATATACATATTTTGTCGATCAAACTAAGCCTGAAAATATATTAAATGAAAAACAAAGAATCCGATAATCACAAAAAAAATAAAAAATAAAAAACTCTAAAAAAAATAAAATACTGTAAAAAAAGAAAGGTTCATGATTAACTCTTCACTAATTAAATTAAAATAATAAGTAATGAAAGTAATGGTAGGATAGTTATCCACTTTTGTAGAAATCTCCCATGTGAGCACGCCCAAAAGGCATTCCCACATTATTCAAATAAAAAATACATACCTTTCCTTTTCCTTTCTTTTTTTATAAATATTCTCTCCATCATGACTTGGAATTTAAGAGCTTCTCAAAATGAATTTCATCCATTATAAAAATGCTTTACTCAAAAATATAATTTAAAAATTAAAAAAATAAACAAAAAAAAAAAAAATGGGGACAATCATGATTAATAATCTCCGTTCTTCTTCCAACAATCATTATGCACCGACACCGACACTATCTTGTTTTTTTCTTTTTTTTTTTTGGCATTATTTGAAGTCTTTAATTACCATATATTTCAATTCAAATGCAGCATCATTAGACTTTTCTTGACGGTATTAATTTTCCCTTGTGGCAGAAGGTCACACATCAATTATACTGTATAAGCTATCATTTATTTAGTTAGTTATTAGTCATTACAATTTAATGTTATTTAAATTTTCCAAAAAAATAGAAATAAAAATAAATCAATGAAAGCCAACCACCATACCATGGAAAATAAATTGAAGTTGTTGCATATTCATATCACAATTAAGTCTTCACATTTAATGATTTTAAATCATTTTTAAAATTAAATTATAATTAAATTGTGTAAACATTAAAAAAAAATTAGTTGAATTAAATTATCATTAAATTGGTATTTAAAATTATGTCTTCCTAATTTAACAAAATTTGAACCCAACAAGTGATGAGTCATTTATATTTGATATATGACATATATTCAAAAAGTGACACGGGATGAAATTTAGTTTTATAAATGAAAAACAAATTTTTCAATTGAAATGAAAAAAATAAATAAATAAATAAATATTCTCTCGTTGATAAATGAATAATAATAATAATAATAATTAACGTTGTTTGGCGAAACTTATTTTTATTTTTTAAAATATTTGAGTCTACATATTTATTATCCTTGGTATCGACTATGGAGTAGTAAGATTATGATGGAGAAATATAAAGGAAAGAAAGAAAGACAATTAAAATTAAATTATTTATTTTCTGCATTTCTTATTGACAGCCCATATGATAGGTGGGGGGTAAATCCGTAAAAGTCATTTTGGAAGCATTCTCTTGTACATATTTAATAAACTATGCGGATGCTGGTGGGTAGGGCCGTAGGAGTCGCAATCCATATTTGAATAAGCAAATGTTACCTCAGTCTTACGTGGATTTTGTTTTATCCATTCCAAGGGTTTTTACAAAATTTAGGAATTTTTTCAAATAATATTTTTAAAAATATTTTTTGATTTTTAATTATTTCGAGAAATAAAATTATGATTAATAATTAGAATATATTCTCAAAATTGCTAGGATATAATCATATTCAAGCTAAAAGCTTATAAAGTATTTTTCATATTTTCGTTTGAATGCTTTATAAAAACAATTGAAAATACCTAAAATTTTTTTTAAAAAATAATATTTTCAAAACAAACTTCCAAGAAAAGTTGTGAAAAGCTTATCAAATCTGTTTTTCTAAATTAAAAATATAAATAAATAATAATTTTAAAAAATAATTATCAAACAAGCCTAAATAGGTGAGCAAACATTTATTATTATTAAAATAAAATTAACAAAACACACTGATGTTTTATTATTAATCCATCACTTTTAGGATATGCCGCTGAATAGACTTTTGAATGGATGTTGGAGATAGTCTTCTTATCTCAGGATATTTTTTATTTTTTAATTTTTTTATTTTTATTGAATATAATATTGTTGCAGCAAAAGCTGTGAATGTAGTGACACACAAAACTTTATTGATGTTGTTGGTGCTTATGTAAGCATGTGATAGAATTCTATTAAAGGAATGAGTGAGTATCCTCAAGTGCTAATATTCCTCCCAACTAATCATTGCACTCCAAGCCTCCAACTTACTCAGGTAAAAGAATGTACAAGTTGGAGTACTTCAATTAAAAGTTAAAACACAAATTTTACGATCGAGATTGATGGAATATTGTATTAATTTATTATCGATTTTTTCTTTTTTTACAAGTAGCTTATTGTAAGATTATATTTAATTGAGACAATATCGTATTCTATAATTAATTAAATGTGAGATAAAATATAATTTTTTTTTATATTATATTTTATTATATATCTGATTAACTAATATAGTATTAGAGAAAAATCATTCATTTATGATAATATTAAAGCATTATAATAACATTTCATTAATGACCGAAGATGATAGAACAATAGCTCTTACCGTAAATCTTCCACTAGTTTTTGTAGTAAAATGCTAAAATAAAGTTACTATTTATATTAATCATACCCATATAAATTCTAATACGTGGGAACAATGCCTAATTGATAACATATTAGATGTTGGAGTAACAACTTTGGTAATTTTTATAGACATCTCTTAGGTTGGTTATTTGGAGATATCCTCTAAGAAAACCCCGTGTTTTTTGTTTTTAAATAAGATTATATATATATATATATATGTTTTTTTTTTTTTTTTTGCTATTGACAATATCTTTTTTGCTAAACGTAACACTTTTTTATCATATTTTTTTTCACATATACCTTTTTTTAATAAAAAACTATTTTTAACCTCCTCTCAACATATTGAACCTAAATTCTAATTAATTAAGATAACGAATCACATACGAAATACAATGAATGACGAAATTCAATCATCTGATGATAATTTTCAAGTAAGATTTATAAAATTTATTTTTTTATATAAAGAAATATATATATATATATATATATATATATATATATATATATATATATATATATATATATATATATATATATATATATAAAAAGGGTGACCTGAGTGGAGCTCCAGCATCCTGGGAGGAGGTAGCGGTGGCAACTGCCGTTAACATTAAAACATTGAATATGATCAAATCATTTTACATAATATACTTTTGGTGAAAAAATCATTTTATAATTTATTATTTAAAGAAATTATTTTGTTTTAAAATATAAGAAGAATATGAAAAGTAATTGAGTGTGAAAAAATAAAAGAAATGAAAAGAAAAAAAAAAAAAAAAACAAAGTTTACGTGGGGTGGGTAGAGATGAAAAGAAAGATAAAAATAAAAGAAAAATAATGCTAAAATGTAGGGTGGGGGTTGTAAAAAAAAAAAAAAAAGGAGTGCAATTGGAACGCGAGGTTGGGGAGGAGAGAGGATAGAGGAGAGAGTGCGGGAAAGGAATAAGGAAGAGTAGTTTAACAATTGGGTCTTTTTTTTTCGAGACTAAAAATCTATTTTTAAAAACAGTTACTAGACAACCATTAATTTCTTTAAAAGGAATTTTCTAAGCTATCTTCGAAGAACAGGTATCAATTGAAATTTTCTTCTGTAGTTTTGGATAATATCTTTATGTTCTATTGTGCCAATGATGTAAATTTGAAATTTCAACCAATGTAAGCCACCTACGCCGCATCCACTCTTCCAATTTCCCTCAACTTTAGCGTTATATTGTAACGGATGATTTGATCATTATCCGACTACCATATTTATTTCTTTAATTATTGTAGATTTTTTTTTCTGTTTGCAGAAACTGAAAGCTAAGAAAACATTGTAACTTCCCCTTTTTTGAGGACCATCTCATCAGCGGCAGCCAAAAGCCAAGATTCTGATTGGTTTCCAAAAAATCTTCCCCAACCCCACAATAATTTCTTTGGAAATTAACTAAAAAAAAAAGGAAAAATCGGCGTTTATTATTCACATGACCCAGAGAGGGTGAGAGAGGCAGAGAGCAGCCTCCCAAGTCCTCTACTTCACAGAAAAAGATCCAAGCAAATTTACGCAATCTCTACCCCATCCAGCCATTCAAAGCCATCTTTTTTTTTTTTTTTTTTAAATATATTATTTCGTATATATAATCTCAAACCCATAACAAAAAAGAAAAGAAAAAAAAAAAAAAGAAAAGAAAAGGAAAAAA
The DNA here is from genome assembly GCA_030254885.1 of Vitis rotundifolia. NCBI lineage: Eukaryota > Viridiplantae > Streptophyta > Magnoliopsida > Vitales > Vitaceae > Vitis > Vitis rotundifolia. The sequence goes on from CM058156.1 coordinate 13,251,166, forward strand.
AATTGTTGATATCTTAATTTATTTTTTCTTTATATTCTTCCTATTTAATATTTACTCGCCTTGCCTTAAACGATTCGTCTAATATAGTATAAACTATGTCTTATTTTTTTTCTTAAAATTACTATGCTGTAGAATGAGTTTTGGTTCCTCTTTTTTCGTTGTGGTTTTCACTTTTGTTGTTATTTCAGTTGCAGAAACAAAGAAAGGAGGCTTCACTCCATCTTTTTCTATACATATACCCTCCTTTATGCATGTTTCTGTGTGATTTGTGAAGTGGGCTTTTGATGTTTTTGGCTTTGGAAAAAATGGAGAAGTGGTGTTTTCTTCTTGTGCTCTTGGTTCTGATGTTTGGTCCGTGGGTTAATGGAGGAATGGCCATGGCTTACAGAAGCCAAGATGGAACAGAGGAGTGGGGATATGTAGAAGTCAGACCCAGTAAGCAAAATGCTTTATGATTGAATATAATTGCCATTCACTTTGATATTCAGAGAAACATGGTGTTTGATGGGGAGTGTTTTTCATTTTCTTTTGCCTTTTGATTGTCTGACACAGAAGCACACATGTTCTGGTGGCTTTATAGAAGTCCGTACAGAGTTGAAAGCCCCTCCAAGCCATGGCCAATAATTCTTTGGTTGCAGGGAGGACCCGTGAGTATCATTGCACGATATATTACAGACTAAATATAAGAGAAACCCAAAAATTTACGGTCTTGTTTGGAATTCAAATTTGTGAATTTCATTCAAGTATGATCCTCAACTTGAATATATTTTCTGTAGGGTGCTTCAGGAGTTGGCATTGGGAATTTTCAAGAGATTGGACCACTGGGAACAGATTTGAAGCCCAGAAATTCTACATGGTTGAGAAAAGCAGATCTGTTGTTTGTGGTAAGTGGGTCATGATGGTTGCTCTAATTTTCAGAGATTCGATGTTAACATGGATTATTACTTAGTAAGAATTGTCTTGTTTGGTATCTGTAATGATTCTTATGCTGTAATGTAGGATAACCCGGTTGGAACAGGATACAGCTTTGTGGAGGATACGAAGCTGTTGGTGAAGACTGATGTAGAGGCTGCAGTTGATTTGACTACATTGTTGAAGGAGATTTTCAACAGGAATGAGAGCCTCCAGCAGAGTCCTCTGTACATAGTGGCAGAGTCTTATGGAGGAAAATTTGCTGTCACTCTTGGATTAGCAGCTCTGGAAGCCATAGAAGCAGGAAACTTGAAGCTTAAACTTGGAGGTAACTATGGATCAAACAATCCTCTCCAATGGAAAAATTTCAAGAATTTGAGATATACTAAGAAAAGAAAAAAGATGGTTATCTCCTATTTAAAGTATATGTAGTTCTGCTTTTGATTGATTTAAATTTTCTGTAGTTTTTTTCTTGTGAAGTATATGAATTTATCTGACTTCATACTTCTGAATTGCTGTTCAATTTGTAGGAGTTGCATTGGGAGATAGTTGGATCTCCCCAGAAGATTTTGTGGTCAGTAGTTGGCCTTGAATTATTCACTTCACATGTTTTTGACAAAAAAAATGAAGTTTCCAGTTTAATATCGATATCATAAATTAACAACCTCAATCTGAAAATTTGCAGTTCTCATGGGGTCCTCTTCTCAAAGACGTGTCAAGGATTGATAACCAAGGCCTACAGAAATCAAACAGGTCTAATTTTCTCACTTCCTATACCCCCACCCAAAAAAAAGGCTATAAGATTCGAAACCTTAAGTCGCCTAAAAATTCATTTCTGGGAACAGTTTAGCTGGGAAGATTAGGCAGCAGCTGATTGATGGTCAGTATGTTGATGCAACAAGTTCATGGAGTGAATTGGAAGGTGTGATCAGCCGAAGCAGTAATTCTGTGGTATAATTCTCTTCACTTCTTATTAATTATCATCATTCATATGCCAATTTCCATAACCGAATTAAGGCCTTACAACCCATCAGGACTTCTACAATTTCTTATTGGATTCCAACATGGATCCAATATCCTTGACTTCTGTGGAGCTAAGGGAACAAATTGCAAAGAGGAGATATTTGAGATATCTCGACTCCCTGAGGCTTTCTCCTGGTGGGGATGTTGATATTGACACCTTGATGAATGGTATCATTAAAGATAAGCTAAAGATTATTCCCAAGAACGTAAGGTCAGTTGTAATCTTCTTCTTCAATCCCCTCCAAAAGAAAAGGCCCATTCAACAATACTTAATCCTATATTAATCCAATAATTCCCATGTTTACAGTTGGGGAGGGCAGTCTGATCTTGTTTTCACAACTCTCTCAGGTGACTTCATGAAACCAAGGATTAAAGAGGTAACAAACTTATATATGTTTGTCTCACAATAATATATTTGAAGGGAAATTCAAACAGCTGTGATGAGTTGTAATGAGACTATAAGCCATCTTTTTTGACTGAAATTTTCGTTCTTTGTTGAAAGATTCCCAACTTGCTGTCCTTTTTCTTTCTCAAAATTGTCTCACTACCATATGGGAAATTTAGTGTTGAATTTTGCGTCTACTTTTGAAGGTTGATGAGCTGCTAGCAAAAGGGGTGAATGTGACCATATATAATGGACAAGTAAGCTTGCTTTCTATCTCTCTTGAGTTTTTCCTTGATATATAAGTTGAAGAATTTGTGAACATAAAGTTACAAATGAGAGTGGGTTAGATCCCACGCGGACCACCCCTTGGGTTTGTAGTCTAATGAACTATTGATTGATATTTTTGGGTTGACATCTGCCTGCAGCTTGATCTCATTTGTGCAACCATGGGGACTGAAGCATGGGTTGAGAAGCTCAAGTAATTCTCTTTCTCTCTTCGTCTTCTCCCTTTTTTTTTTTTGTGTGTAATTTATGAGTAATGTTGTTTTTGAAGAAAATAAAAAAGAAGTTGAACTTTTTCTTATTTTCAGTTGGGATGGGCTGAAGGAATTTTTGAGCATGAAGAGAACTCCTCTGTATTGTGGGGGAGAGGGAGGCACAAAAGGGTTCACCAAGTCATACAAGAATCTGCATTTCTACTGGATACTTAAAGCTGGCCATTTTGTAAGTCAACTCTCTATTTTTATTCATGTGCCTTTCATCTTCACCATCACCATCATTGTTTAAGTAAAGGGTGTCCATCATCATTTCATCTTTAGACCCTCCTTCACATAAATCATTTCAAAGACAACTAAAAGAGAGTGTAAAATAAATTTATGCTAAAATACAAAAAAGAAAATCATAATGAGACTAGATTGGGTGGAAATGTTTAGGAGAGAGATATTGGACCATTAGTAGAAGTTTGGGTTCACAGATACCTTTTTGCAATGGTATAATTATATTGTATTTAAGTAGGATATTTGAGTAAAAAAAAAGAAAAAAAGGCTGACAATAGGATGGGGTGAGGGAGACGAATGCATTAAGGCAGGGGGGGGCTTAAGAATGAATAAGGAGTAAACAGTGAGGGGTTGGCCATGATCAGGGAGGGTGGCAGAGCAGGCATTAATGGTGAAAGTACTAAGAGTCAGAGAAATGAGAAGGGAGGGAAAACCACCTAACAACAGAAAATAACAGTGATAGTGATTGAGATATATGAGATATGAGATAAGAGATTAAAGAAAGATGTTTTGGTGACACTTTGTGGCAGGTACCAGTGGATCAGCCCTGCATTGCATTGAACATGGTTGGTGGCATCACACACTCTCCAGTGGCTTCCATCTCATGACTCCATCTTCTTCTTTCACAAGTCACAGCTACACAACCCCCATACGCATCACTCCAATAATATACCTAATACCCCACTGGTATAGTAGCAGCAAGAGAAGGATACTACTAGCATACTACCCCACTTTTGACTTTCATTGCAACTTCACTCTTATTTTCAACCTCTTTTTCTTTCTTCACATTCCTAATAGTTTTCTGCCCTTCATTTATTGCTCTCTGCCTCTTTTTATTTATTTATTTTTGTTTGGGATGATGATAATACATTTTTTCTATTGCCCTAATTTTCTTAAAGAAATATTATATTACACTGTACAACATCTTGACAACTCAAGCACCCATTGAGCTGTCACAATTATTGTTGACGTAATGTAACCACCAAATATTCAATTTTAATTCAGCAATTTCATAGTCCATAGTCTTGAGTGTTTACAACCCTCTACACCGTCTACTCATGGGCATGTGACTGGCCAGCTGTTGTGGGGAAGCGCCAGCAATTGATAAGATCATTCGTTTGTTAGATTTTGTTTTCTATAAACTACTTAGGGTGTTTTCAATAACTTCCACATGAATTAAGCATTGGTTTCATTGGTTTGTGAGTAATTGCGAAAGGTTTGAAACATTTAAAAGACTTCAATTCAAAACGAGTGATGAAGAAAGAAGGGTTGATGGAGAGCGTAAAGGATTGACCCAAAAGGTGAAGCAGCATGTTAGGTGTTGCCTGTGGGGATCCAACATTTCATCAATGAAAAGATGGTGGGCAGAGGGCAGCAGCTCAGCTGGCCCTCTATTATATTGGACCTTCATTTTGTCATTACATTCAACTTTCTCTATTGTTCAACCCTCTTCAGCCTTTATGTCGGTTGTCGTATGTGTTTCCTGATTCTTCACCTTTTTCCTTTGATTTTTGGATCACAGATTCACAGCTTCTCACCCACATTATCTATTCCTTCTTCATGAATTTAGGGCTATATTTGAATCTCAAAAATTGAAAGAAAAATGCAAGAAAGAGAAAATAGATAGTTTATATGAATAATAAAAAATTTAAAAAAAAAGATTTAAATCAATAAATTATTTTTATATATTATTTTAAACTCATCTCATTTATTTAACTTTTTTTTATTTATAAAAATCAATAAATATTTTAAAAGCAAATAAATTTTTTATTAATTTTATTCATATTTAATTTTCACTCTTTTTTTTATTTATAATAAATTCAAAAAATAAATTTCTTTTACTAGGCACTTTTTCAAAGCCAACACCAAGACATATAATGGTTTTACGGGGCGTTGTAATGATTTGTCATTAAGCCTTTCAAGTCTCAAAACAGTCGTTGAGAGCTGAAATATGCGAGGAAATGAAGAGCTCTCGAGAAGGAATAGGCATTGATTGTTTCTGGTTTCGGAGTACTGTGCCTGAAAACTGAAAACACCATAAACATGCATTTGTCGGCTTTTTTTATTTTTGCTCTTTACATTGAAGTCAGTCCAATCCAGTGTAGGTCAATTTTCCAGTGTTGGGCAGCACTAGCAAAACCAAAATAATTGAGTGAGAAAGGGCAAATTCATTTTCCTACGTGGAATTGAAATTTTACTCTTTTAATGTAACCTCATTATTTCACGTATAATGTGATCCAAAATTACATTTTGGGGTTCCCTTCAAGGGAAGATCATATATTACAAATTGAGATGTCACAAGATTTACAACCTCGAAATGTTCGCTCTACATAATAATAAGGGAGATGAGAGACACTATCCAAATATACATAACTCACACAAAAAAGAACAAATTAATTACCAAAATGCAAGATTCCATCACCAAATAATTAGGAAAATGCCAGATCTTATCTACTTGGGCCTTTATATGGTGTTGATGGAAGCTAAATTCCGGTTCACTCGATCTTTTCTAGTACTTCCAACCTGGTTTTTCTCTTCCAACCTCTCACTGTGGCTACGAGGTTGATCAGCCCCACTATTTGATTTTTGCTGTATTCCTGCAAGTTAAATGAAATTTAAATATTTCTTTGTCAAATGATCAAAGTAGTATGTAGGTCAAGTTGTCACCAGTTCCACCAGAGGACAGAATTTTCTTACCGGATGAGCCCGTGCCCAGTGAACATATTCAGTTTCTGGAAGATAGTATGCCTGTTTAAAGAGTAGTAGTGAGCAACAATGGCGGAACAATCATGATCTTTATTATGTTCCATGGAGACTTCCAATTAGAAGATCACCCACCCTCATATATCTTGTAATCATTGCATTTTTTTCAATAAGATTTACCATATGAACTATGCTTATGCTTACCTTGATGAAAATTTCAACCATTTGCAACTTCGGCTTCACATTTACAGAGACAAAGTGTTGAAGGCCATTGATTAAAACCTAAAAAGAATATATGTGACACTCAACTTAGAAATGTACCAACTTACCAAAATGGGAAAGCTGAAAGAAAAGAAAAACAACAATATGCTGAAATTTGAAGGACCTGTTTGGTAATAAAAGTAGTTTTTTTTATAAAAAATGTTTTCATTTTTTAGACAAAAAAATAGCAAGAACATATTTGATCTTTTTCCATTTAGAATTTTTTTTTTTTTTTTTTTTTGTTCTAAACACAAAATAATATTTTGATGTTCTCCAAAAATGACCAGGTTTTTTAAAACAATTATTAAAAAACCATGGTATCTAATGAGTTTTCTGTGTGATTTCATTTTTCCTCTTTCCACAAACAGGAATTCATTAGCACTACAAAACAGGTCTGTGGATTCCATTATAGTTCATAGCAGACCTGAAGATCTAATGACATAAGAGCCCGTCCTTCATCAGTACACTTTTTCACCCGCGATAGACCTTCAATGAGAGTCTCAGCAACATTTTCAAGTCCATATTCTAGGAGGAGGTCTTGAACCTTTACAGGAAAGATAACTCGTTGTAGTTAGCCATTCAAATATTTAGCAATAACTTGGCTTAAACATAGCCTACAGCTTCAATATAAACATATTTTGACAATGAACTTCGTACACAACCAATTTTTCTAAAAGCTTAAACTTGTACAATTTGGGCTCACAATGTATGCCACGCACTCAAACAGAACTTAACACATGAAACACCCTACACAGAGGGGAACATTGTAAGAGGACATAAAACTGCAAACAAGCCCTCAACATATAAGTTGACCTAAAAATGAATTTGGAGGAATAATAATCTATTTTTCCTTTAGGTTTTAGAGTGTGACACCTGGGAAAATTTCATTTGCATGCACTGGTGTTAATGTAACAAAAACAAAGGATCACACATGTTCAATTTTCAACATAAAAACTGAACTTTTGGATCTATGAATCATCAATATAGATGACAAAAAGCAAGGACATGTCAATATGGGAATCCTTGAAAAATAGGGTCCAGAAGCCTAACACACACACACACCCTCTTATAATGAATTTGGACCAAGTTTCACTACTGTTTACAGCTTATTGCCTTGAAATGAAAGACTAATAGGCTCCTCCACCCTGAATGGATATGCTTCACTCTTTTACCTCTTGCAATATAGATTGATCTAGCACTAGCTAGGGAGATTGTGACTAAACTAGAGTTATTTAGTGCACAGATGGTTGAAGAGGAACTTACATTCACAATACACACACACATTAATTTATCTAAATTCCATAGTTGAGATATGTAGCAAACATGGGTACTGTTTTTTATATTCATTGAGAAAAGAGAGTGTGATATGATGAAAAAAAAAACCCTTTTCTTCTTTTGAATTCATCATTGTGAGAATAATCCCAAATAAACAAAAAAGAAGAATTCAACCATCAGAAAACATCTTCAGCAAAGCAAAGCAAAGGATCAGTTACATGCACTTATGTTGTTGTAACCAAAAAATGAAAAAAAAGAAAAAAAAGTGAAAAAAGAAAAAAGAAAAAAGATCAAGCATTTCCAAATTTCAACATAAAAACTGACATTTGGATATAAGAATATCAACAGAGATAAAAGTGAAATAAAATTTGGTACCAGCCATTACCTCCTTATGAATTCCTCCATGAGCAAGCCTTGTTCTATAATGCTTAAATTCTCCCAACAACAAATCAACATACCTATTCAAGATGAATTAATGTCAGATACCTAGTTAAATGATAGATGTTGTGACTTCATATGAACAAGTACAAGATAATCTGAATATTGTAGAGATGTAGATTTAAACTATGAGCTTTTCAATAAGAGATACTTCACAAGATCTTAAAAATTCTAGAACAGATGAAATTTCCATGAACAATCACATCAAATGAAAAAAAAAAAGTACTTTTTAATGTCAATTCCTTTTAAAAAACATATAGGAAAGAATTGTTGTAAGTAGTTTATTATGTTGCATTAATAAAAGCTTTTAGAGAAATTGGTGAAATGGGGGAAATCTTGGAGGTTATTCCTTGGTTGCAAGAGTTAAAAATGCAAAACTGGCAGGGTTGGTTTCCCTGCCAGCCAACTGCTCTCAACCATGGTTCAGCTCCTTATGCCACCAATTAGCCTCTCAGAGAGGTTTGATGTCAGATTGAAAGGTGGTAATAAGATAATTTAAAACTAGGACCTTGTTTTGGTTCATAAAGCCAACAACACTATAGCTGGGATCAGGCTTGCTCTCTCTGCCTTTGGCTGTGATTCAGTATACCAAAAAAAACAAATAGAAAGAAGACATATCTGACAATTATAACATCGATCAACCCAGACTCTTTGAAATGCTCAGAAGTTAACAAAAACAATAGTTCAAAGTTCTATGACACACCTTTGTCAAAATCCATTATAATATTGCATGGGAACAGCCTTTTCAAAGTAGGAAACCTTGATGTCACATAGCGTAAAGGTTTCAAATGTTGAAAGCCAACAAAAAATACCAGTAGGGGTGGCTTAATCATAACAAATAATAAGCAACCACAACAGCAACACATAGAGTGACATGGATCAAGTTGAAGGTAGTGCAAAGACATGTAGAGGTCAAAAAACACAATGGTATGGCCGTTAGGAAAGACCTCCCTATGGACCATTATTTAGTTTAAATTCCTCCTTAGTGTCCAATTTGAAAAAGGGAAACATGAATCTGAAGCCCAGACTGTTGGAATAAGACTAAATAGACTTCAATATAGGAGTGATCTAAAAAATATGGAGACTACAACAGGATAAATTATTTACATGCAAAATATTTAGGATACAATTAAACCTCGATAAATTAACTTTTGTGATATCCCACATCGGATAGGCGAGAAAGTTCATGACGTTATAAGTATGGGTCCCTCTCTACCTTGTAGACATGTTTTAAAGTCATGAGGACCCCTTTGGGCCCATAGTAGATAATATCTACATGGTTGGGTGTAGGTTGTTATAATGGTATCAGAGCCGATCCCAACCCTGGTGTGATGGTTTGTTTGGCCTCTTGAGGGGTGTTTGTCTGTTTGGCCTTGTAATCCCATGGGATACAATAAGGATATTGTGTTTGCATTGAGAGAGGGTATTTGTGATATCCCACATCGGATAGGAGAAAAAGCTCTTGGTGCTATATAAGTATGGGTCCCTCTCTACCCTATAGACGCGTTTCAAAGCCATGAGGGCTCCTTTGAGCCCAAAGCATACAATATCTATAAGGTTTGGTGTGGGTTGTTATAAACCTTGGGACTAACGAATACCCCTATTAATTAAGAGAATATTAATTAATGGATAAATTAATACATTATTAATTTATCGATTAATCAATACATTATTAATTTATCGATTAATTAATACATTATTAATTTATCAAGTTATTCCTTATTTTCCAAAATATTGTATCTAATATTGTTTAATTGTAAGTAAGCACATTAAATATTTCATTCATGGATTTAGTTGCACATCAAGAAATTATTAATTTATGTAGTAAGTGGGTCCTATATGAAACTACACAGATTTTTCTATAATGTATTATCTAATAAATTTATCAAATTATTAATTTAGTATGTCGGCCCCAAGTTGGGACTGACAAAAATTATTTAATTGAGGTTATCAATTTATCAAGGTTCTATTGTACTATAAAAACAATCATTAACAAGGCAGATCCAATTGATAGTGAGATACATTGTTCACATGCAAAAAATTCAGGATACTATGAACACAATCATTTACAAGGTAGATTCTAATTAATAATTGAATAAAGAAAGAAAAATAGTTTCATCTTCCCTTCCAATGACTCAAAAAGAGAAAGTTCCTTTTGCATGTGTGTGTGTTTGAGAGAGAGAGAGAGATTTAGATTTTGGGGTGGGTGTGGTTGAGGACCCAAAACCCGGGGTTCCTTAAATGTTCACCTCATGTATAAGGTGTCCCCTTGCTGATCTTTCCATGTCGAGAGAGAGAGAGAGAGAGAGAGAGAGAGATAGAGATCAAGGGTTGACACCCCAAAATCCAGGGTTTTCAAAATGCACACCTCCCTGATAAGGTGCATCCCTTGGTGGATCATTTTAGCTTTCCACAGTCCCATTCATATTTTCAAAAGAAAATGGAGATTACCAGATATTGTTTATTTTTATGCTATTAGATGTCGCAGTCCCCAGTAATGTGCTAACAATTGATGCTTAAGCACAAAAAGAAAACCTGGGGGTTGCACAGAAACCAAGCAAAATAATAAAAACAGAATATGTTTAAAGTTTTTATTTGATCTCATATGTACCACTCTTTGAACTGAAATATCAGATTTAAGGCTTTAGCTACACAATGGAAGAGACAATCTGGTTTCATGCACGTTTCTTTTTATTACTGGAAAAAAGATTCTACCAAGGAAATGATGAAATGTCAAGGCATTACATTGTATTAAGGAAAATGATAAAATTGAAAAATTGATCAATCTAAATCCAGCATGTAAACCTATAGGTACCCATGTTCATCCAGATCATAGTAGCTTCTACATGATTATGCTTTCCCAACTCACCTACTTAAACATGTTACAGATAAACCATTTTTAACGTACAAATGTAGTCACAATTACCAGAGAAGCATTTTTTGTATGGATAGCAAGGACATGTAATATAAGGATCAATGTTTAAAGATCATACAGGAGACAAAAACTTGAAAACAGAAGCTGCATTTACAAAAAAAAGAAAGAGGATAGTCCCAAGCATACCCGTTATGCTCCAGTCCAAGCTCTTTTACTTCCCATTTAGCATTAGCAATCCTATCAACATACCTGAAAAAAAGTGAGTTTCCATTAGAGGTTGCAGCAATGCTTCACAAATGAATTAGGGTACAGGTCCAATGAACTTGTCAGCATCAATTTCAAACAAAGATTAAAAAAAATGCAGTTCAAATTAAAAGTTCCCGACTTAACTCAAATGAAGGTTGCAGTAAATTTCATCCAAAATAAGAAGCAATCAGCTGTGTAAATACTACGTGCAAGGTGACTGGTAGACAAAAGCTTAAATTTCACAATGATAGCACCAATCAGAGGCAAAACAAAAAGTATGTAATAAACCAACCAGCATCAAGGGCATACAATTGTATACCATAAAAAATTTCAAACAACAAACAGCAATTGCTCACCTCATGAAAAGTGTGGGATTGTGCATGTTCCACGCATACATAACAATTTGAAATTAAATTGGATTGCTATACCACTCAAACAGAAGTTAGTGAGTCATTCCAAAATGATGTTTTGTAACAACAACGTAGAAAATAATATGGTTTTGATGACATGAGAAATTGAAGTTTCAGCCAGATCACTTTTTGACACATTTATTGGTCAGGGAATTTCTGGTCTGCATGTCTATTGCATGGATAAGAATCTAACTGAAGAGGTACACATCACTTGAATGAATAGTTGTTTGATTCCACTTCTTATTTTTCATCAGCAAGCGCTGCCTCAGGGATCAAATCATATCCGTTTATATTTTAAATGTTCTTGATCAATAGAAAACTGTGCTCATTTTTATAAAGCTGCTAGAGTTGGTATTTTCTTGCTACTAGTAATTCAGCACATGTTTTGCATTTACCTTCAATCGGGGGCATTATTTTTGGTTTTAACCTTTTCACTGCTACTTCCTAGTAGTACTAGTCATTGGATTCTTCTCAACATTGAAGTGGCTGAGCTGAATTTTTCTAAGAAACAGGTCAAAGATGTCAGCTTCTGGCAAGAAGCCAAACCAGAATCCTTTTGGTCCTTAAATTGTTGAATTTTTCTTGGTGAATTCAAATATATCATTTAAGCCTCAATCAGTAACCAAAAACCAGCAAATTGGAAGGGATATTCTCTAGCTTAGCAGTGACCAATACTCAAGTGTTTCTTTAAACCAGATTAGCATATGGCCCTCTGATCACCAACTCAACAGGAGAGTTCATTGGAACTTTGCCTCCTTCCCTAAAAAATTTCAAGCACCAGTTTTGTCTTGTTGAAGATTTTGCACCGTCTTGGCCCAGCTCCAATTAATTTTTAAATCATCCCTTGAATTTTAACAGTTCATCATGCAGTTCTGGCAATTTTTGCTTGATCCATCACCTAGAATCAGTTTCTCGCCCTGTTTTCTCTTAGGAGGGAGGAGGAACAAGATTTCTTTTTATGGTAAAAAAATTATTCATCTCAGTTACTTTGCAAAAAGATGAATAGAAGATCACAATGCTCAATAATAGATGGCAATTTAATAGGCCTTAATTCAATGGGCCCCTGTGCACCCATACATGTGGGTGCACACACTAACACATTCTTGCTATATCTACATCTCTAAATGTAAATCACAAGAAACCACATAGGATCAATTGGCAAACTAGAAAATGTCAATATAAGATGCAATAATAGATAGCAATCTAATAGGCTTTAATCAAATTGGCATATCACTCATATATATATATATATATATATGTAATATTCCATCTTCTTGTCTTACCCGTTAATATGAAGAAGTAACCTTGCAGTTGTCCTATGAATATGCTCTGTGAGATCTGGTACAGCATCCACCTGATATAAACCAGAACTTTTTGTAATCAATCTAATGAGCAGTATATATCCTAGTCCTACCCAAAAACAGACAGGACAACAATTCTAGGTGCCTATGAAACTTTATTCACTAAATTTTTATTTTTAGAAAATTAATCATAAATTTCAATCATGACAGACCAAATGCCAATTATTATGGAGGAGAAAATGCCATGACAAAGTCAGTTTTCACAATGGTTAGTCAGGACCACCTATCTGTTGCAAAAGAACTGATAATTTATTACCCATCAAACTACAAGTACTTTCTTGGTTTATAAGAGCAAGTACCAAGCTACCACAAAAGGGCTTACATTGACAATGATGGGTATTCATTCTTAGCCAAATTTTTTCTAATCTTTAAACATTATGTCAAATGAAGCTAAACTAATGACCATACTAGCTTTCTCCAGATCCTGGGCCACCAAGACCAATTTCAAATGGTAGCAACAAAGGAATATGCCAAATGCACAAAGAAATATTAAATAAACATACCAAATGCGCATAGAAATCTTCAACTATAGCTGCATTATTTTGTAGAAGCATCGATTGAAGATGAGCTTTAGATCTATGCAATATTCGAGCAACAAGAGATATAGAGTCAACGCCAGCACATCTTTCCTGCAGCACAAGAGTGATCATGTTTTATGTGCATAAATATTCTGCTAATGATAATATTGTGACTTCTAAACGACCAGGACTGCTTTCTTGTGGAAGAGGAGACAGTACAAATTCAATATTATGAAATAAAAACCGCATACATAGAAAGAAATATATATCACCCTACCAGAAGACACATCTGTGTTTATATATTATATATATTTTAATCAACCAGTTTTCATTTGTTCTAGGAAAGGTTGTCAGAGTTGGAACTAGTTAGGAGCAATTTGAGACTTAAATTGGACCATAGGAAGGAATTGAGAATAAAATTCATAAACATTTTCCGGAAGCCAAAAGCTAAAATAAAATTCAAGAAAATATACAAAATAAATATGAACACCAAAAAAATAAAGCAAAAGAAGCAAGCATATATTAAAAACTAAAAACAGTTTCATATAAAATAAAACATAAGTTGCAAAAAAAGAAAATCTTGAGTGAAAAACTCAAAAGATGAGAATTGAAAATCCACAATCATGTACAAAAAAGGATGAGTTGTCCTCAAAAAACAAATTCTAACCAAGGAGAAAAATGTAGGAAGTGGAATGTACAACTAAGGAACAGCAATAAGTACAAAAACCCCAATGCTGAAGAACTCTGGAGCGTGCACTCAGGACTACAACCCAAAATGATTTTTAGGCTTATATATTTAGTGAATAAAAGTTTGGAAACCAACTCCAAATGATATTCAATAGAGAAGAAAAGAAAAGGAAATATTCAGTTAGATCAAAAAGCTGACCAACGGGGTCTATTCTTTCAGTGACAGAATTATGACCCAGTAAAATTATTGGATCAACACCTAAAATACAATACCCTGCTGATCCAGATTAGAGTATGGTAGGGTTTTACTGACTTTAGAATTTTATTAGGACATGAACTGGAAAGCTACATACAGGATCAAGGATCATAGGAGATTCTGGTTGGGAATTTAACAGTCATGACACAAAGATATAATTGTCAACAATGTTGAGACCATATAATTCATGTGAATGAAAAAGAAAGGAGAAAGAGAAAATAGAGAAGAGGAGAGTTTCGTTCATCACAATTTCTTTCTCATATGAGGGTCCTAAAATAGGAAGATATTGTGAAATTTATCAATACTAACACAAGATCAATTTGTAAAGGCAACAGAAATTAATAGCAAGCATGTAATTTTCAATCAGGCAAAGGAAAATGTGAAACAGGGTGCTTAAGTGGTTTCAAAAAATAAGCTTCCAGAGTTGTTGCTATTACTAAATTGGCCAAAATAGATTCTCCTGTCTATAAAAAGAATGTTTTACAGCTTCCAATATTAGAAAAAGAGAAGGTTTCTGTTGGAAATATCCAAAATTGATCATGAGAATGATGTATTGGTAGGGGTAGCCTGGACATATGATGTTTTCTAACAACTACATCCTAACCTTTGTGTTTAAATTTGGTTTGATCACAACCAGCTTGTGTTGTTAGCTTTATTGATCTAAGATTTGCTGTGGCCCAGCCAGAATAAGCAGCAGGCTCAGATGAGAGCTTTACCCATTGTAAGATTCCTTCCAACATATATCTAATGAATCACACAAACTTCCACAATACATAATTTTCCCAAGAGAAAGAGAAAGCTAGGTTGGTGAGGGCAGGGCACATAGAGAGGCACAAGAAAAGGACAGCTAAATTTAAAGTACTTGATTGCTTCCTTTAGAAGCACTTGCATTGTTTGCATAATAAATCCAAATACTTTCTTCCATATGATGCATTGAAGTAATAAACCAATTTGATGCACCTATTGTTGGTGCTAAAGTTCTGGATAACCACTTGCATCTAGATGAAATTCCTTAACAAACATTGAGAAAAAAGAAAATGCATAATGTGAAGGAATATTGAGTGAGAGAAATATCCTTAATTAGAAAAGAGTACAGAAATAGAAAATTATTCCATTAACTTGTCTATCATAAAAAATAAAAAATAAAAATTACATGAATACCTTTAGCCCAAAAGATGTGTTTGACGAGTGAACAAAATTTGTAGAATGTGGACCAGTCAGTGTCACATCCATATGTGAAAATGGCACATTCAAAGATGTTGAAGAGGAAGAAAATGGGACTAATTGGGGTTTTATCCACTGATCATAATCTTGTGTTATTCTGGACAAGGCAGTCTTCAGCCGATCTGAGGACCATAGGAAAGAATATTCTTAAATGTATGAATGATCTAGGTAGCCCACTCCAGCTATCATAAAATAAAAAATAAGTAAAAGAGGAAAAGGAAAAATGAAAGAACACTGGGTGAAAGATGAATGCCAATGGAAATAAGAAGAAGAAGAGAAGTCACATACGATTAAGGAAGTCAGTTGCTCCTTTTCCACTAGGATGAGTGTTCTGCTGACCAAATGTCTCAAACACAAAATGGAAAAAGACCTCAAACAAGTGGCATATCCCCTGCAACAATCTACTGAATCAGGAGGTAAATAGAGAAAATATCAAAACATCCTTAAGATTGAATTCATAGGCTAAACAGACAAAGATAAGTGACAAATGATACTTATTAGATAGAAACATACCTTAAAAAACTCAACATTTGCTATTTCTAATTTTTGCATTAGCCTTGCATATTTGTCCATAAACCTAACAGGTAACAAATACATTAAGTACAATATATCTAAATGTATGGAACTACTTAACATTCTGAAATCTGAACAAAGGAGTTGTTTCTGTTTTTGCATTTGTTGTTAATGTTAAATAAAGAAATACTTCACCTCAAAAGACAAAGAGAGGATCCTGTCTGCCCTGCACTCTCTTCATCATTCCAATATGAGGAGTGATTTCTTGGCAGGTTGGGTTTAGAAAGCCGACTTGGAAGTTGACTATCCTCATCAATGAAGTCTGCCAAAAGATCTTCATTTTCATCTTCTGAAACAGAATTGTTTCCATTTGCAACACCATATCTTGGGGAGAACTTATCACCATGAAAATTTTCAGTAATTTTTCCATCAGGCACTTCAGAGGTTGACCCATTAGCCAAGGGGGAATTAGGCCATTCTTTAGAAGTACATGTTAGTTTTTGCAAAAAAGGGTTTCCATTTTTAAGCCACCAAGAAAAACCGCTCTTTTTGGCACCAGTTTCAAATGAGTTTGCTGATTTGTTGGACTGATGCGCTCGGGCGCTAGCTGAGTTACCATCAGATGAAATAATTAGGGCTGCTCCATCACCAACAAGGCCAGCAAAACTAATTACTTGTATTGTGTCTGGTGGAATATTTTGCCAATTCTCCTTTTCCAAAACCATTTTCAGTGCCTGGAGGAAAAAAAGAATAATCCTTTGTAGTGTTTCCAACTCGATTTGGATGTTGATGCAGACACAATATAAAGTATGAACTTAGTATAGAAATAGACCAAAACAATAAAATTAGTCACAACTAGTAAAATACTTCATGCTATAAAGATGGCTGACAGAGAACCATACTGCAACATGGAAGTATCAAGATGATGATTTGCCATGTAGAGATAAAGCAAAAATAGATCCTAGACCCAAAAAAGTGTGTTGGGTCAATACATTCATTCTTAACTTCAATTTTCTAAGGGTCATTCACAAAGAGATCACAATATCTATATATATCCACAAGGGGAACCTTTTACTTGAGATAATCGAACTGATATTCATAAGTATAATGAAGATTCAGAGTATCAATGTTATGCATTCTTTAAATAGATCTCTACAGAATTACAATGTTTGTAATCAATTCATTGCAGAGGAATCCATTATTCTGAAATCAATTTGGATGTTTTTTTTTTTATAGGCAAATGGACTTGGATATATTACTCATCTTTCAAGAATTAACAGACTTGATGAAGTAGCCTCAGCTAGGATCCTCAAAATAAGAAAGACGGTTGTGGTATTTCATCAAGCAAGTGGAAGGTGCAGACTTTGGGACAAGAAAAGGGTTAGGTATTTGAAAAACAAAGAGAGTAGGAATAGAAGAAACAGAAAGAGGAGGAAAAAAAAAAAAGAGAGAGGGAAGACATATTGCTGGCTGTGATCCTTCCTCAATTATATGCAATTTTGGTGGTAGTCAAAGGCATCAATTAATTCAAACTCTTGGAGATCTTGGCCTTTCAACTGTCCAGAAATTGAAATAAACAATAGTAGAAAAAATAACTGGTGTTGGAAAAGGTTCATAACACCCTCTACTGCCATCTTCTGCAAACCCCAACTCCCCTCTGGTCTTGGAACATCCTCTCTTCCACAGGAGCCACATAGAAAAAGGGTACATGATTCTGAGTTGACACTATTTCTAGCTCACCATGATATTCACACTATCCACCAATTGGGAAAATCCACCTCCCTACTGACCAAATCAGCATATCAATACCCAACCAATTTTATGACCACCCTACCCTGCAGGTAGAATTGAAGACCCATGACAGAATAAAACCTCTTGAACTTTGTCCTTTCCACCACCATACTTCTATGTTTATTTTTGAACTCCAGTTACACTGTCTTCTCAAGTACTCAACAGGATGATGACTGGCCATCACAAAGATGCTTTCTCCACACAAACTGATTCATAATCATCATTCATCCAAAACATATTAACAAGTGGGCATGCCCAAAAAAAAGGTCAGTGAAATCATGAACAAAACATAGTTCCATAACTAATAAACACTTGGAGTTGAGACCATATAGGCTAGTCAATAGAGTAGACATTGAAAGAACCATTCTCAAAGAACAAAATGATCATACTAGCTCTACAAACAAGCAAGAGACAGTGGGTTGGATAGTGTAATTAAGTTTACAGTCTCATAGTTGGGTAAGAATGATGAGAAGAAATTTGGGAACAACAAAAACGTGTTTATTCTCATGTCCCCAGGATTTATTTATTTATTACTTATTTATTAATAGCATAGATCCTTTCAAAATACTCCTGATATGAACAAGATGTGGTAAGACTATAAACTATAAACACAAGATACCCTCTAAGAATATGTTTATTCTTATGTTTGTTTTGGTTCTCCTTTGTTGGGAGGATTCCTCATCCTCCTTTTGTACATCTTTTTCTATCAATATATTCTTGGTGTTGTTTCCTATCAAAAAAAAAAAAAAAAAGATACCCTCTAAGAATAAGAAGTACTAAAAAGAGTAAAATATTGTTGCTCCCACAACTCCATTTATACGTTTGGAATTTTTCCAAGAATCCAAATGGACGGTTTATGACCAAAGGACCAGAAAATTCACAAAAGATCGCAAAAATAACCTGGGGAGATAGCATCCACCCTAGACTTTACAATATGCTTTTTACAAAATAGCATATTAAAAAGAACCAAAAGAGATAGCAAATTGAAATGTTAACAAAATATATCCACAGAAAGTTAGGGTTTGTTTGTTAACTGTTCTCAAAAACAAAATACTGATTTTGAGAACAAAAAAATAGGCAAACATGTTTGGCAATTAGAGAATAGGGTTTTTTCTGAAACATACTTTAGTTGTTTTCACTTGTGTTTGAGGACTATTTTAAAAAATAATGAGACAAATATGAAGAATAATTGAAAATAAAGCACTACATATAAAACTTATTTTTAAAAATATTTGGAAACATAGAAAACAAGTTGAAAACATTCTAAGTTTACAAACAGACTTTTGTTTTAAAAAACACCAAGAAACTATTTTTGAAAATTGTTCTCAAAAACTGTTCTTTGAGAATAGTTTTCAAAAATATTCTCAAACAGACCCTCAATTTCCATGTTCTCCTTTACATGTATGATGACCTTAATATTTCCAAAGGCGTCCTTAGTCTTTTTATGTGTGTTGGAAAAATAATGTAAAGAGCACCACAAACACATGTACAAAGGAAAAAAGAAAATAGACTATACAGTTCCAACTCATAAGAGCATAGAAGTTTGGTATCCATTTGAAGTTCCCCACCCATTGGATTTTTAAATATATGGACATAATCATTTCCTTGTTATGTAAAGGAAATAGAAAGGGGATTTCCAATCTGGAGCTTCGTGAAAAGAGAAGCATTTCACTATTTTTGAAAAAGACACTGAAAGACCCAACAAAACCATGAAAATTAAAGAGCGAAGAAAATTTCTAGTATCTTTCTTCTAATTCAATAAGTAGCAACAAAGAAATAGTGTACAAATATTTTAAATGAACTGATTTTTAGAATTTTTTTTTTAAAGCATATCAGAAAACTTTTGCACCAATAAAACCCAACATAGAAGTAGCAAAATATAGCAAGTTAGAAACAAAAGGGAGTGCCCACATAGAGCTAAAAATCAATACAAAAATTAAAGGGGCAAATAACTGAGGCATGAAGTCCTGTGCTAAACCTAAGCTATAAGCGCTAGGCTCAACCAAAGAGTCTGCTAAATGGTTGGACAAATGTGGAGTTCACAAGGAAGAGCACCCTAACTTTGTTGATAGATAAAACATCCCTTAGACCCACAACCCAGCTTCCAAGGACTTCTATTTCACTTTGATACTTGGGATAGAACTATGAATGAATCACCCTCCACCAAGAAGTTGACAAAGGCCAAAGAGTTTACTTGGATCAAGCTGTCAACCGGTGTAACTTTCTCCACCAGTATAGCCTGAGCCACCCTAGATGACAAGGAAAAAGCACTAACACACAGAAAACTCCATCAATACCCCATGAGCCTATGATTCTCCAGGAACATTCATAAAATATAAACTTCAAGAATCCCATTGGAGGAAGGAGCCACTTGGACAAACCTCTATAGACCTCCTACACCCACAAGCAGATCTCCAATTCAGCAAAACCACACTAAGCAAGGTACCTGAGAATTCTCAAGATACTGACACTTGTAAGGAAGCTAAAATACAAGTCCCAAGCCAAATCCAACAACCTCCATCTATTCCCTCTAGCCATATCATCCACAGCAAGCCATGTATGGCCACAGGCCATGACAGACACCTCCTGCCCTTGTCTCCAAATCTGTGAACAATCACCATCATATCACAGATTTCATTTTGTGAAAGCCAAAGAGGGACTCCAGCCAAGCGAACCAAACTAAGGAGCTTCTAAATAACTCCAATCATTGCAGAATAGTAAAGGAAAAGATGGTCTACTATTTCCCCTCTCCCCAAGGACCATTGAAGACTTAAGGATCCATAAAGGCCTTATAGTTGTAATGAGTCACCATCCAATCAGCCATAAGTCAAGCAAAGCACTAACTTTAGAGGGAGCTTTGAACTTCCAAAGAAAGTGGCACAACAGAGAGTAATTGGCTCCCAGATATGGTCAGAGAGACGGAAAAAAGAAGAATGGATAGAGAATTCACCTGAAGAGATTAAGGATCGGATTTAGATGCAGAGAAAAGATGGTAATATATATACAGGTGATAGAGAGAACAATAAAACCATGAGGTCATCGATTCCAAAGTCAGATAAGTTTCGTCAAAAGTTAGGTCCAAGATGTGGATGGGGAGAAATGGTCTAGGATAAGAGAGATAGAGATGTGTCTAGACCTAACAAGCAAATAAAGATTGGGGAATTAGAAGCACAAGGGTTGATCTCCTTACCTTTACTACCTTTATATAAATGCATTTCATGTCATGATTATAACCATCATGTTATATCTATCATATAGTAGAATGAAAAAGGTCTGCAGGAGAAGTACTGTCTGTATCTTATGGTATTAACTACTATCAGAAACTGACTAGTTATGAAACCAACTTACAAATAGGCTTTGCCGATGGAAAGCAACAAAATAGCTCTCACAACCAGTCTTTAACTTCATCCTGAACTCAACTGCTTCAACCCCACAGAAAGCTTCCCCAGCCAAGATGAAAACATTCAGATCTTCATAATTCCTCAAGAATTGGTGGATGCTTGTTGAACAAGCAGCAGCCGAAGAAAGTAATACTGATACACGACTTGTTGTAAGTTGCCAAAGGTTCTTGCGTCCTCTTTGTAAGGTTTGTGAAACAAATGCTATAGCATCTTTCCGCAGCTGATACCATGGAGATCCACTGCTTGATGCCTCACTCCCATCATTCCTTGACTCATCAACTGGACCATTGGAATCTTTGTACACAGAGAGGGTACTTCCGGGAGCCATTGACTCCTCTAGAGAAGATGAAATTGGCATCCTATCCACAGAATCCATGAGAGAATCATTATCTGCTTTAGATCTACAAGAATCTCTTGTAACTGATTCAATTTGTTGTTCATCTCCTGAAGGAGCAATGTCACTTCGCTTCTGGCTTACATTTGAAGTTTGGCATGCTAAAACCTGAAAAGGAACCACATAGGCATATGAAATCAAGAGACACACTCAGCCACAAACAGACTAAAGATTTAAAAACTGCATAAGGATGGAATGATTATAATGTTCAGGAAAAGAACTTTCCAAAACCATAACATTTTATAGGTGTTGTTTTGCTTCTGAAAGTAAGAAGATGTGCACTTTTATAAGGCAGAAATTTTAGGTCTTTTAGAGGAGTTAGAGAAGGCTCCTTATCAAAGGGGTATGTTCTATCACCACAACCCTCCCAGAAGATCTGCTAGTATAAGGACTTGGTTGTATGCCCACTTTCTGCACGCAGTTGCAGACTTTGTATTTAATTTACTTACATGTCTTTTTTCTGGCATATTATGCAACTTCTAATGAGGACATTGAATTTTTGGCTAAGGAGGCAGTTCTATTGATTCTAGATTTTAGGGGTCAATTTTCTTCCCTTTGGATTTTCCTTGATAAGATCAATCCACTAAATCCAAAGAAGGGGTGCTTAAGGTGGTGGTAGTGATTTTCTATGTTTGTCTCTGGATTCAGGATTAGTTTTGCCATTCCTGCTCTCTGTTTTTCCCTTTCTGAAAGACAGCCTTGTCCTTTAACTTTACGTTTCCCTCTAAATAAGATTTTCATTTTCTTTAAAAAAAGGCAATAACTAGCAACAGATACAAACTGCAACAATAATAATAGAATAGATTTTGTGTATTTGCATCTTCCAGATAAATGACCATGCCACAGCCTAGAAAGTAGTCTGCACTCAAACCTCCAATCACATTATATCAGTACATAAGACTATGATAGCAAATTTGGACAAAAGAACTCATGGATCTAAAGTAAGACAAACGATGTCTTCAAAAGCTAATTTGAAAACCTAAAATTCCCCTAAAGGTCCAGGTCTTTGCTTGGCTGGTGGTGAATACAAAATTAACAGAGAAGATTTGCCTCAGCACAAGAGGCCTTATAAAGTTATTAGCCCTTATTTGTGTTTTGTGCTAGGGGATTTCAGGAATCCACAAGCTATCTTTCCCTCAAGCATCTGTATGATATTAGAATTATGGCAGAGACTATTTTTTTAGCAGGAATTGATGGATAGATCTCAGAGAGATTTCAAAAGACAGTCTTATCAATTTATGGGTTTCGTAGCAATACTAAAGGGAGTAGGTGGGGAAAGATCTTAGCTATATTGTTGGCTATTTGGCTTGAAAGTAATGTCAAATTTTTAAACATAAGGAGATTGGTTGATAGCTTGCAGGAATATATCGTTGCTCTCAAATCTTGTTAGATGCTAACCACCAAGGAGTTTCATGGAGTTGCTCTTAGCCTCATTTGTTGGATTAGAGATTAGTTGCCCCACTCAAAAGAGGGTGTTCAAGTAGCAAGCTGATTGGACTTGGGCAACATGGTAGGCCTCACTAGAGATCATGGAGTTGACATCATCTAAGCTTCATCAATGGCAGTTGGCTTTGGTTAAGCCATTGGCAATTCAAGATGGACTAAAATTGACAAGCAAGTGCTCTTCCTCCTTCCCTCCCTCCCTACTTCTCTCTTTGCGATCAGATCGATCATATTTATAGCATTTAATGGTAAATACAAAGAAGGACGAGTTCAATCTCATAGTGGAGGGGATTCAGTTACAGCTCTTTCCTGGTTAGCAAAAAAGCCATGGGATACAACCACTAGATACAGAGCATTTTGGTCATCACAAGAGTTTTAGGCTATTTTTCTTAGAAATTTAGATCAGAAAATCAAGTAGTAGATCAACTAGCCAAGAGAGGAGTGAATCTATCATTGATTTTATAGAGATTTTAGAAGCCCATGGTTTCGGCAATCCATCCTTATCACCTCTGCTTTTGGGTTGGGATGCATGGGTTGTTGTACTTGGGGATCTATGTTCTCCTAGCATTCTGGTGTATGGCCATGTATTTTTCTTTTAAAGAGAACTCATCCTTTGTGTGTACCATTCTATTCCTCAATACAAATACAGTTTTTTACAAAATAAATAAATAATAAAGCAAACATCAAATTTTCCTTCGAAATTTTCCTATTTTATAGCAGATGAGACAGTGTATTTGCTTGCCTGGAAAATTTTCAGGAATATATACAGGATTCCAGGTACCAAAAGGCGATAACAGTTCAATAAATGAAAATTTTATTTTTAGCATTAAGGATGGCAACAGAAGATCTAATAGAAATAGTAGAGATTGTAATTAAACAACAGAAACAAAAACGATATGTCAGAAACAACTTGAAAATTGAAATGCTAATTATGTTTTTTTTTTTTTTACAGGCAAAAACGCTAATTAAATAAACAATGAAGATGAGCCATAGCAATAAAGTATAAAGAACCTTACCTTGTTCTCAAGCTGGAAGCTCATGATTGCATAATATGAAGACATCAACCTAAAAAGGCCAGCTAGTGTTTTTAATAAACACAGCCTAAACTTGGATTCTGGTATCCGAAGGCATAGATCGCTGTAGGTAAGTCTGGAATTTGATTGTAATAAATGAAGAAGCATACCAAAACAAACCGTTGTTAAACATAATTAGAACTGGAGCTGTAAAGACAACAGGAAAAATAACTCAAGCAAAGCATACCTACTACTTTGCATGTGTGCTTCTTGATCCTGCCAAGTCAATCAATCATTTATGAAGAAATGTGTTTTGATAAGACAAACTGAAAATAATGCCATAGGTCTTTTTAATGAATTTTTAAAAAAAAATTAAGGATGATAGATTTAAATATTTGAAATAGATATTCCTATCTTTACATATTTATTCAAATATTTCAGAATTTTTCTATTTATGTTGCTTCTCATGTATATTGGCTCTCTCTGTCATCTGATATGTCCATTATATCATAAAGAAGTCACATTGAATAAGTGTATGCAAACTGAATGAGCACATGATATTAAAATATAGTCGTAATTCATTTTTGATAAAGAGTGTGCATATGAAAAACAAAATAATTGTCACGCATATCCAACAAAATCACCAAGACATAAAACAACAATACAGGTGAAGGTCTGTTTTTCTTCTTTATGCATTCTTGTATTTATTTAGTTTTAGGACCTTTCAATACAATAGACCAAGTTAATGAACAGCTAAAGATCTTCATTTTGTCAGCATACCTCTTGCACAATATTCTTCAATACAGAGTGGGTTTCCGAGAGAACTTCCTGCATAAAGAAGCTCTGTATCTTTTCAGCAAGACCAGAAACATCCCCAATTAATGCATAAGCATCAACAACCTGTAAAGCATCATAACACCCTATTAGATCAATCTTCAATTTTCTTCCAAAGTTCAAATTGATGTTAAGAAGTGAAAAGAATTTGAACCCAACTTTTGTTTTCGCAAGATATGCAGAATCTTTTTTCCTTCGTTTTTTTTTTTTTTTTTCATTTTTAATCTATTGATGACACACAATGAGAATAGTTGTAACAACTAGATCAAATAAGGAGCTTCACTGCGAGATGGTATAGGATAACCGGACTCGCTAGGATTAGTAATGTTTGTGTTACTGGGTCATCCCAAAATTTAAGAAATAGATTCTGTGACAGAAATAAGAACTCAATTTTTTAGACTTTTATTTAGTCACCAAATGACTAATAAGGTATAGAAATAAAAAAAAGGAATCTAACATTAAAACTGTCGGGTAATTTCAGAGCTATCAATATAAGTGAACCTCCTCCTATTAAAAAATTTGTTACTTTGAGTTTATGTCAGATGTTCTCAGTGTGCAAAATAAGCATCTGAAATCCCAACCTTTTGGGACAGAATGAGGAGCTAGAGCTCCCTTCATTAAAAGTTGCTCCTGCAATGGCCACTCATGAGCAAAACGAGTTCAAAAAAATGCCTTTAAAGGAAATTGACACTGTTGGAATCCATTTTCCTTGAGTTTATTATGCAAAAAGATAAGGAAATCCCTAGTTGCTAGAACTTGATGATTTAATGCTGCCTAGGTACAAAAAGCCTGCTGAACAACTAGTACTTGATTTCCAAATCAAAAGACCAATGAGAACATCTGAACACTTCAAACACATGACACATTCAAAATATTCAATTACAGAGTTATTTAGTAGTAAGAATAAAGCATAAAATGACCATGTAAGTCCTGCTTCAAACAGTTTACCATGAAATTGACAGATCCTGGAATCTCATGTCCGAATATCATTTTCCGTAAATGCATAAGAAATAAAACAAATTCATAGAGGCAAACAGGCTCTACTCGTAGTGATAATGTCAGGATTGGATATCAGGGTTATATGAAATCAAGAAATTTAGTAAATATCAGGAATGGTTCTAGCAATATTCAAAATGAAATTGGAAATAAAAGAATAGATAAATCACTCAATAGTAAGACAATAAGAAGTCTTCTAATTTCATAAATATTAAGAATAATCCAGATTTAGAACTAATTTGGATCAATAATAATTGTTTATATAATGGGCTGAAAACTCGCAATAAGTAACTCATATCATCAATCATTAGAAGAAACTCTCTTCTAAGGAACAATTAGAAGTTACAATTAATACAACTTCAATTAATGGGTTTGGCATAAAGTTGTTTCACTAGGAAATCAATAAAATGGATAGTAATTTTTTACCAAAACCAAAAAATAACTATGATTGATGCAAAATAACCTTCATCAAATAAAGTTTATGTGGATATCGCTGATGCAAAATAATATGTCAATATCATGCAAGCCAATTTGATATTGATACTCCCACAAAATATGGTACTAGCTCATATATCAAAGAATATGGCAGTCAATGTTGAGAAAAAAGTCACATCAACCAATTTTTAGACATAAGATTGCAAATAGAAAATAAATCAAATAAAGATGAAATTATTTGCACTTTAAGATGGTGGAAATAGAAAGTAAGAACTTCATACTTTGCATATACTAAAAAATAGCAATTCATTTCATAAGAAAGGGGTGATATACTGACATTTATATAACCTTCATCTTTGAACTCTTGGCATACTCCTAGCAAAAGAGAATCCAGCTTTTGAAGGGTTTTCCCTAGCCAAACCTGAGACAATATAAAGAAAAAGGCCCAGATCATAACTGACTTTTACCCATACAAACAATGAGAGAACAATAGAAATAAATAAAAAATAAATAAAAAAATAGAGGCAAATATGACGCCATGGAGAACAGCTGCAGCATATAATACTTCTTTAACATTAAAAGAACCAAAAGAGTTGTTCATTGAGAGATTATCAAATGTTTAAGAGAAAAACAATGTTATATATAGATTTAATTTATAAAAAAAAAAAGAAACTGACGATTGATCTACACCTCAACACCACGGCTTAGCTCTTGTATTGCTGAAAGCTCTGAAAGACTATCTACCAGCTGCAAATACTCAGGTAGAACTTGGAATGCCTGTACAATAATGAGCATTTAGCACATATCTACTGAAGAGCCACAGATCAATGAAAATATTGTAAATGTCAAAAGAAAAAAGTTGGCAAGTTGCATGGACATTCCACAACCCATATTAAACAAAGACAAACAAACCCACCTTGAAGTAGTTTCCATCCTCAACATGGGATTCAAGCACCACTTGCATATCCAATGCATGACGTAGCTCGGTTAATATAGGAAGCATATCCTGCAAGTTGTGACATTGATTGCATGGGATAGACATGTAATTTCATTCGATTAGCTACATGAATATCCAACACATAGCGCAAGATCAACTCTAAACCATGTTTCTTGACTTTCAAGTTAATCTATGAGCAGCATATGATAACAATAATCAGTAACATAGCAAACCTAAGAAACACATTAGTTGTGAAAAGATGATCATATTGGAAGAAGGCTTAAAATATTAGGTAACAGGCCAACAATAAATATCAAACCAACTTGTTTTATAGGCAAACGAGAAAACATATTAAAAGCACCTTAAAAGAGTGCAAAAAGGTATACATGATATATACAAATAGCACTGAACAGGCCAGCAGACAAGTCCAAATTTAAAATAAAAAAGATCAAATTTCAAAACACATCTAAGATGCACACCATATTATTCCCCTGTCACAGAGGGCCCAATACATATTCTCAATATGTTCTTTTAAAACAAACTTATGCTAATGGAAAATAATTAATATATAATAATAAGCATCTAGTATGAAACTTCAAGTGTGACAAAATGCATAAATCATAAATTCACCAAGAAACAAAACCCAAACACAAGCCAACAGAAGTCACTGTTTAAGATTGCTACAGCTAAGAGTTGCAAAGAGAGGAAAATACCAGAAGAGCTTGTTTCCTTTTGGAATTAGATGTAACAATTAGATCCCTTGATACCTCATTCATTGATGAGGTTAAGTGTCTTCGCCCATTCTGAAAATATCATATGAAACAATCAGGATTTTTTTTTTTTTTTTTTAAATCAGAAAAAAAAAAAAAAAAAAAAATCATTGATAAAAATTTAGAAGTACATGTAAAGGATGAGGAATCCTTCCCAAATATACAAAACCTGATCAAAAGAAAATATGGATATACTTTCTCCAATATAAAGTGTCAAAACATCTCCTAACAAAAAGAGACCAAATGCTCATGGCTTTGCTATTTTAACCCTTTTGATCTACACATCAAATTCCAATTGGGTTGAATGACATTGAGAGAGGTGCCCTTAAAACTATAGTTGTGCAGGCCCAAAAGGATGAATAGAAGTAAATTAGATCTCATATCATCAATATAGTCCTCCCTTTGTCCTCAAAGATCCTTGCATTTCTTTTCCACCATATTATCCAAATCAAAGTGAGCCCCAAGCATTTGGTCATATAATTTTGCCACTAACTATATTCCCCAAACCTCTAAAGGAAATGGCCATCATGTCACTTATGCTTCTAGGAGGAACCCAATCTAGCCTTGCTAGTCCCAATAGTTTGTGCCAAGGCAACTAACAATAATAGGATCTTTACAACCAAAATCGTTGTATGAGGTCACATTTGTTACAAATATTTTCCCACGTAAGGCTCTTTAGTCATTTAAGTGCTTCACTATACAATTCTTACCATGCAAATGACATTTGCGACCTTCAAGTCTTTCTCCAACTCTTTCACCAATTGCATCCCCTTCACTGCCCAGAAACAAGTCACATTTAGAAAAGAGACAATTAAAAAGCTCAGGTCTTGATGAATTATACATGCTAATATCTCAAAACAGAGACTAAACACTGCAATTATATTCAGGCCCAAACCTGAAAATTTGAAACCCTTCCCACAAAAGTAAAAACCATCGGCCAGCATTGATACAGCCATAGTGCACTCATTGCCTCCTAGGAGAGGTATGCTGGATGTGGTTCTACCATCATCATTTTAACATGCATTGGGTGCTATCGTACATTGTGATACTGTCTACATAATGAGGGAGAAGCTGCCCCATTTGCAAAGCAAATAAGAAATAAAAGTTGCTCTTATCCAAAATGATTGATGAAAGAGAAGAGCAACAACTAAAATCAGAAAAATTGTCAAGTTCTTTAAATTCCTTCATCAGTAAGAATCTTTCAATAGCTGAATTTTTCTTCATTTCTATTCTCAAGGAGGAGTTGGTCAAAAAAATATTTGAAGAGATTCTCCAGCAATTGAAAAACCAGTAGAGAATAAAGCATCTAAACATGTAGCTCCACCCTGAATTTCTATATAGCGATTACTTTATGTAGATGATAAATTAGCTTCATGGTAGCTCAGAGTTTGTTTTGTAGATCAAATCCATGTTTTATACTCTTATACCAAAATTGCAAGAGGCAGTAGGCTCGAGGTACTTTTATCCATGAGTTTGGTCAAAACTGTTTATAATTTTTTTAAATATGAAACTGACAAATAATATATAGAAAGAGAAGAAAGTAAACAAAGTGGGATGAGATATCCTTCAACAATAAAGAAGCAAAATTAAAAGAAAATTAATTCTCAACCCCCAGTACACCCCCCATTCAGGACAAGCAAATTGCTCAACCATCCAAAGAGATCAGGCAAAGAAGAATGCCACCACCTGTAACTTCCCCGGCACCTTTCTTCCATTTGTCTTGATTAGCACTCTTGCCCACTGCAAATTTCTACCCCCCGCTGTCTCCTTGTCCACCCCCAAATAACCCCAGCAAGCATCACCCACTTGTCTAAAGAAATCCCTATGCCACCAGCAAAGCGGAAGCCCCACAAGCCTCACCCAGTAAGAACTTGGTTCAGAACTCTCATTGAGACATCCTACTGTAGAACTCCATCTTTCCAGCTTTAGAGGTCTTTGCTTGAAGACACCCAAACCTTCTTCCAACGCCCTTTCCACCTCCCTCGCCAATTCGAATTCAAACCAAATCCAAGACCCCCCAAAGGAAATAACGATAGATTCCCTTTCAACCTCCAATGGTATCTAGCCCAATCCTCCAAAGAGGACAACAACAGGCCCTCCTTTGAGACATCCCCGCACTTTCCCACCAAACAACGATTAAGAAACTGCAATTTGTTAAATGAGTTGACTCCCCCCTATTGCAACCACACCTCTTCACTCTCACCCCCCTATTCAACCAAGGGAATGGCCTCTAGAGACCCCTGCCTCTGCCCTTCTTCCACCTTAAAAGTGTCAATCCTAACCTCCCAAGGCTCTATTCCACAAGCTCTCAACTTTTGAGCAAGAACAAACCACCCCCCCGGCAATCCTTTCCCCTCTGGAAAAATCAATACAAACCTATTCGCCTCCACAGAAAACACCAAACATAACATATATCTTCCCGCCTCGTTACTGCACAGCTGTAGCTTATAGCTCCTTCCTCCCTCCACCCAAGAATTTTTTAACTCCTTCAAGTTCTCCTTTTGGCAGCATTCTTCCGACAAACCCCTCTCTCCAAATCTAATCCAAGAAGAAAAGTTTCGACCCCTCTCTATAATAACCTCAGACAACTAATTATATATATATATATATATATATATATATAATTAGAAAGAGGCACCAAAAGAGTGACCCAAGGTATACAAGAAAGATACACCCACCCCCAAACAGAACAAACAAAAAAGCAACTGCAAAAAAGGGAAGTACTACCACAACCCTACCCCCAAATTAATTAATTATATATATATAACAATCAAAATACCAAAAATATAAGTAAAAAAATTTTAGATTCAAAAAAAATATATATATCGTAGGAATATTTCAAAAATAAAACAAAATTAGAAAGAAATCTGACTATAAATTTTTTAATAATTTTAGTAATTTTTTAGTTAAAAAATCTCACATTTTCTTTAAAGAATTCTTTAATTTTTCTTATACAGTTTGGTATTTTTTTAAGTGAATAAGTATAAATCAATTAAAGTGACAGAAATATTATTTAAAAATTATCTATTATAAATTTGAATATAAACATAAAGCCTCTTAATGTGAATAATTAAATAAGATCATTTAATATAATTATATAGCTCAACTATAAATAAGTTATTATTTAATTAAAAATGAAACATTAAAATTTTAAAATTTTCAAATCGAAAGTGAAGAGAACATGCTATTAAAAAAATTGTTTAATAAAATTTCATATACAAAATTGAATTACCAAAAATTTAATTTTATTAGAAAAACTATGAAAATTTTTACATACATAGAATGAAAAATAATTAAGATAATGTATGTGTGAGGAAAAAATGGCAAAGCTAAAATAAAAAAGGAAAAAATAAGTAGGAATGTTAAATAGATTCACAAAAGATTTTGTTTGTTATTAAATTTTATTTAAAATTTATACATTTTTTATTTAAATCCATTGGAGTGAGTTTTTTTTTTTTTTTTTTTTTTTGTCAATAACATTCAAATGAAATTATTTTTATCTTTACAAATTGAAAATTAAATTTATATATACAAGGAAGGGCAATATTTCCCATTTACTTTTTATATTTTTCTAAATCTCTAGTTTATAAGGTACCTTTTTCTTTTCTTTTTTTGAATTTTGAGGGGGCACATGGTTCTTCGACCCCCCCAAGCCCTTACTAGCTCCTCCAGTGCACACCTATGCAGCTCTTTTGAGAGCATCGATATGACCATCTAACTAGAATGTTAGTATGTCATCCATCAAGATGTGTCTCATAAATGCTGATAGTAAACTAATGTCAAAGGGCACAACTTTCCTCAAGGAACCTTTAAAGCCACTTTCCTAAGAGAGCATGATTCCTTAGAGAGAAATCTTCCTAAACCCCAAACCTTCAAACTCATTAGGCCTACACACTAAGTCTCAACCAATAAGATGATTTGCCCTCCCCAACTCCTGATCAAAATAAATCTTCGTGATTTCTCAATCTTAGACGTTACTATGATAAAATCTTGAAAAGAAATTAGAAATAACTAGGGATGTGGGTCAAGCGTGACTGAATTAGAGTTATTATATCCTCTAGAGATTCCTATCAAAAAATATATCCTCTAGAGACAAAAAAAAAAAAAAAAATTATTCATCCATCCAATCTCCTCAAAATTATGTCAATCACTAGATCCCAAAACATGTTTGCCTTCACATTTCCCCCAATAGAAGACAAAAGTAAGTTTTGAGACTACACATTCAAGTATCAAAGCCAACCTAGTGATCAAATCCTAACTTGGGTTGATATCAAAGAGAATATTTTTGTCTAAACAAATCTTTAGCCTTGATATATGCCCTAAAACCAATAGGATTAGTTTTAAGATTTTGCAATCTTCTAGAGAAGCTCTAGAGAAAAAGATGGTATCATCTGTAAATTGTACATGAGACACTCTAGTTCTATCCCTACCTACTAGGAAGCCCTGTGAGAGACCACTCTCTTCCCTCTCTCAACATCTTCCTACTTAAAACATCAGCTGCTATAGTAATAAAAAATTAAAAAATTAAAAAATTAAAAATAAAAATAAAAAAATAAGAAATGAGGATCTCCTTGTCTTAAACCTTTGGATGCCCTGATCCATCATTTGGTGCTTCTATTCACTAAGACCACAAAACTTGCCAAGGACCACAAAATAAAGGGAAAGAAAGATTATAGCTAAGAAAAAAACCAAAAGAAAAGAAAAATACACAAACCCTAGCACCACTTTATTGGTGAAGAAAGGCTACTAAGGTATCTTTTTTCAAATCAAATATGCCAACAAAGAACACTATAAGTGCTTTCGTAAAATAACTGAATCTTGAACACTATAATATTCTAATCTTAGTAATTCACTGCTCTATTTAAATAAATAAATAAATAAAAGACTCAAACAAAACTTTAAAAATTTTTTTAAAAAAAGGGAACTCCATGCATAAGGCAACCTATTATGCACAACCACAAAGTTGTCCATTATATTTGCTGGCAGATTCCAAGCATTTTGGGAGCCACCAATGATCTAAAAAATGGATCAGCCAACTCAGTTACTGCATCATGTACAGAAAGAGAGAGAGAGAGAGAGAGAGAGAGTATTACAACTCCTATTAGCCTATTAAAAAATATGAAGCATCACAATTCAAACTAAGCTTTTATGAATACAAAAAAGGAAAAAAAAAAAGAAAAAAATTTGATAAATTGGCATATGAACATATAATCTAACATCATATTGTGCACTTGAAAGCTTGGTTAAAAAGCTTAATATACAATGGCAGTAAGGCATAAGATAAGATAAACATATGGTACACACAATACAAAACTTACAATTATAACCGTCAATAAAACATGAAAACAAATCCTAAAATGTGGATTAGTCCAAAGTTTGAATTCAATTTACAAAAACAGGTGTGTGGACTCTCAAAAGAAGCTTACCCATTTCTTCATGATGCTCCATGACGTGTATCGATAAACGTTCCGATATTCTATCCAGTTGTGCTAATCTAAGAGTGGCCTATAAAAGATCAGAATACAATTGATTTGTTTATAATAAATCGAATGGAAGTTTTAGAAAAAACTATGCTCTTTGATGACTAACTTCAAGCATCTACTGACAAAATAAATGGTTGCCCACAAACAATTTGGAATCTAGAAATAAATTGTTCAAATTCAAAATTTCAGCAAAACTCCTACCATCCAATTAATCAGGCAACAAGCTTTGGAACATGAAACTAACAAATCCATACACCAAATATAAAGTGGGATACTAAGGGTGAAGAAATAAAAATTACAAAGATCAATCTGACAAGAACATCTATTCATGCATAAATAAATATCCCAAAATCCATAAAATGGAGTACAAGAGCCACCAAAACACGATACTTTTACGTATAACAATCATCATTTAGGTAGAAAATATTAGGAAATACAATGCACAAGAAGACATAAATTTATTTATGTCCATATAGGGAACAAAAAGGGAAAAGCAATATATGCCTAGCACATAAGTGATGTTTTGATCAGAAACAAAAAATGTATTAAATATCGATAAAGAAATATATAAGAAGGATGAGGAATCCTCCCTAAAACACAATGAACTGATTAAAAAAGTATGATAGACACCTCGAGTATACTAAGAAGACCCATGCATCAGTATAGCACCACATGGGAATATACAAAAGACTAGAAATGCGGCCAAAAATCAACAAAATAATCTTAAGATTTTGCAACACTTCAGCTTTAGCATTAGAAAAGATAGTGTCGTCTACAAATTGCAAATGAGACAC
The DNA here is from genome assembly GCA_030254885.1 of Vitis rotundifolia. NCBI lineage: Eukaryota > Viridiplantae > Streptophyta > Magnoliopsida > Vitales > Vitaceae > Vitis > Vitis rotundifolia. The sequence continues at coordinate 13,285,320 of CM058156.1, forward strand.
TAATTCTACTTCTCCCCACTAGAAAGCCTTCTAAAATACCAATCATCTGTTCTTACAAGCATTCTACTTAAAACATCTGATGCGATGGTGGAAAGGAAAGGAGAAAGAGAATCTCCTTGCCTTAAGCTTCTATATGCTTTAAACCATTCCTTAGCATTTCCATTCACTAAAAGCGAAAGTTGTTGAGAACAAGCATCCCCTCATCTAAGATCTCCATCTATTGCTAAAACCCTTTCTATCAAGAGCATGGTCTAGAAAACCTCAATTCACATCATCATAGGCCTTTTCAGAATCAATTTTGAAAACTACTCCTTCTCTTGATCTTCTCCTCTCATCCACCATTTCATTGGCTATCAGAACTACATGTAGGATTTGTCTCCCCTTTCCAAAAGCACCCTGGGAAACATGGATAATTTCATGTAGCACTCTTCGAATGCGACCTAAAAGAACTCTAATTAAGATCTTATACAAGCTAGTGACTAAATAAGCTGATAGGCCTAAAGTCTAATGTTTTGACGGTCTGATTCTTTTTCGACAGTAAAGCTATAAAGGTTGCATTGGTGCTTTGGTTAATTACCTCACTGTTATGGAACTCCATAAACACCTTTAAAAGATCCTCTTTTACTACATCCCAAACACTGCTAAAACACTACTATGGAGAAACCATCTAACCCAGGGGCCTTTTCCTTGTCTAATTGGAAGACAGGTTTGGAAGAAGGGGAAAGTCTGGAAGACAGGGGCGTCTTTTCTGCGCCAAAGGTTCAAGAAGGGGAGGATTCTTTAATTCAGAAGAATGATGGAAGGGGAAAGTTTAGTGTAAAATCATATTATAAGTCGTTAAAGGCTAAAAGCAATATTTTATTCCCTGCCAATGAAATCTAGGGTTCGTGTGCTCCTCTTAGAAGTCGTTTTTTGGCTTGGAAAGCAATTTGGGGAAAAATCTTAACAGTAGACACGTTAATGAAAAGGGGATGGTTCATGGCCAATAGGTCTAGCCTTTGTAAAGACAGTGAAGAATCGGTTGACCACATTTTGATTTATTACGACAAGACAAGAATGTTTTGGATTGTGCTTTTAACTTCTTTCAGATTGGTATGGGTATTCTCAGATTTAGTGAGAAATACTCTTCTAGAATGGAAAGTTAAGGGGCTAAGGAAGAAGAAAAGTGCAATGTGAAGATTGGCTCCGATTTGTCTTTTTTGGTGTATTTAGAGAGAACAAAATCGAAGGACTTTCCAAGAGGAAGAGATGTCTCACCAAAGTAGGAGGAAGCTCTTTACCAATGCACTATTAGAGTGGTTGCACCGGGTTTTGGGGTTAGACAATCCCTCTTTTTTTGAAATTTTGGGTGTCCTTAATGGAGACTAGCCTCCCTGCTGTAGGTCTTGTTTCCTTGGGTTTTGTTTGTATATTGCCTGTATACATAGGGTACACTCTCTATTTTTAGGTGTTTATTAATTCAATCTGCCTTTGTCTATCAAAAAAAAAATTGGAAGACAACTTTACAAACTTCCTCTTCGAAAAAAGTCCAATCAATTTGCACTTTCTTCTTAAATAGGAGACCAATCCAGATCTTCTAACTTCCATGAATCTCCAAGAGGGCTAGCATATAACTTTTCAAATAATCCCACTATCTCTTCATAAATGCTTTTCAGCTTGTCTAAAGTAGCCCTTTCTTCATTATCCAAAGATTTAATGAACTTCATGTTTCTCTTTCCATTAGCCACCCTATGGGAAAATTTTGAATTGCAATCCCTTTCTTTTACCCATTTTACCCTAGCCTTTTGCCTCCAATAAACCCCTTCCTTCAACAACAAATCCTCCAAATCTCCTTTCCTTTAAGCCCTGAGAGCTAAAAGCTCTGGAGCTAGCATTCCACCCTTTATCCATTAAGGAACAATTACACACTATCATAAATACAATTATAGAGCATTTGGACTTCCCATGAATTATAAATTAATCCACTTTGTTCAGAGTAACATCTTGGCAAATAAGTTGGCAGTCTAATATGAGCCATCAATATAGTCACCAAAGAAAAACAAAATTCATATCACTTATTGAAATACTAAAATGACATAATCCTGAATTTTTGTTATACATATATATACACACACATATAGATATGAAAAAAAATCAAAAGCTAAAACAATGCAATATCATGATGATCTTGTTTCAACTCCTATTGGAAACACAAAAGAGACTTAAAATTTCCATAGAACATCCAAATGCCCCATTAGAGAATAAAAACAAAACCACACAAGCCAAACAAAAAGAGGTTGAGAAATTCCTAAAAGAAAAAAAAGTAAAATAAGAATGAGTCAATAATAAGGAAAAATGAAGAGAAAAATGGAATATCACCTGTTTCTCAAAATATGCCACATCGCTTTCTTCAGGAGGAACATGCTCCAATACATGCCTAACTGGGTCAAACTCCTGCATTTAGCAATTCAAACAGTATCTTATATAACAACTGGGAATTGCAATAATAAACAAGGCAAGATCTCAAACTTGAAAGTGATGTAGAATTAAATAAAACAGTTAAGTTGAAAGAAACTTCTGCGAACTACCATTTAAACTAGTAGGATAGTCTCTTTTGATACATCCATATACATTTACATAAGCAGGAAACTGACTTTTGGGATTTTAAAAGTGTGAAAGAGATGAAAAAGAGAAAAAGATTAACAGGAAGAAAGAATAAGCATCACTTGTTTACCAAAATCCTTTTATATATGCAATATCTGATGCGATACTACAAATCTGCCCCTGGGCAATAGAAGTTTACACTTTTACCTTGGCTTGTATCTCTAGTATTTCTCAAATTAGAGTAAGATACCTAATTATATATCATAAACAACTTATAATGAAAATAGTGATGGGTGAAACAAGCATTGCTCACTCTTTTAGTCAAAAACATAATCCAACTATTGTTTCATCTCCATGAAAGGGGCACATATAACAGCTGTACTCAGTTTATTCCATATAAAGGGGAAGAAACCTCAATACCATTGGTCCAATTATATTGAACCACGCCATAAGCCTTTCTTTTTCTTCTTTGATAGACATTGAACCATGTCACAAGCCATACATATTGCTTTTTCATTTTTTCTTTTTTTAATCAGAAATAAATATTATATTAATAATAATAAAGGTGCAGGAGAAGGATGAGAGGTTCTTCCCTCAAAATACAGAATCTGATCAAACTATACACAAACATATTGTTACTTTTTAATAAAGTCAAGAATGAGGGAGTATCAATTGATCTAAGACAGCTCTTAAAGAATCTACCCAAATCAAACGTGGAGTCCTTAAAACAGGTCCCTAGATCTTACTGAGGCATAAAATATTGCATAAATTCTACGTAAAAGAAAATAAAATGAGAGGATAGCATGATAAACTAAAAATTAATAAAAAATTTCTTCATGGCTCTTTTTTTTTTTTTTTTTGATAAGAGATTGTATTAATAAAAGCGCAAAAAAGTGCACAAGAATATACAGGTCGTATACAAGTAAACCAAGCAAAAAGAAGGTACAAAAAATACTCCCTCCCTCACCCAATACCCAACCAATCTATGAAATCAATCAAATGCATATATCCACCACCTATATACACCCTAACCCACATAGAGAAATTGTTTAGGAATAAATTTTTGAACCTTTGATCAGACAATTCCTCACTATCAAAGCATCTCATGTTTCTTTCCTTCCAAATTGTCCAAAAAATGCAAAAAGGAGCAACTCTCCAAGCCTTAATACACTTTTTCTCTACAAAAGACTCATGCCACCCTAGGAGGGTAAGAATTTTTCTTCATGATAATTGATATAAAAAATAAAATAAAAAGCCTTCAAAACCATCAGAAAGGGTATACGGCAGCTCCACTATCGTCATTGGGTCCCATGTTAATTGACTATCTTCCACAGTGGACCCAAAATGTACCCAAGTATGACTGGTTCAAAAGTTTAGATCTAGACCTAGTAGTGAAGAACAGGTCTTCCATTGCCACAGCTTTCTGCTTTGGCCTTAGGATTGTGTATGAAGATGCCAATACTAAAGCATGGATGCAGAAATGGATACAGGTTTTTTTTTTTTTTTTTTTTTTTTGGACAGGAAAAATGTGATAATATATTAAAAGTGCTTAAAAAAAAGGCATACCAAAGTACGCACAATGTATACCAATAGCATCAACAGGCAAGCAAAAAGAAAGAGAGCAAACAAAAAACAATCTTGCTCTCCTTAGTTGGAACTCAACCAATCTACAAAGTCTTCCAGGGTCATAGAAGGATCATTTAATCCGGAAAATGACACAACAATTTGAATGCTTGATCCGACTGTATCTTTGAAAGTTGTCCTATTTCTTTCCTTTCATAACATAGGCAAAAGAAACTACGATGAAAAGCACCTAACAAAAAAGAGCTCACCCTATGCATACAGGAGGTATACAAGAGGTGCCATAAAAAATAGCACTAAACTCCCATCAAAGAAAGCAGAAAGCTAAGCTAGCTATCTACAACATAGATTCTCAATGAACTCCAACAATGTACTATTTTCCATATCCAATTGGGCTCTCGACAATTCCCAAAGAGATTTAATGAAAGGCTCCTTTAGCCTTTGAAGATATAATTGCTATCAATCTTTTTGTTTATAGGCAAGAGTGATATATTAACAGGTGTTCCAACTTAGAGGCACAGCCGCACAGGAATTATAAATGTTTCAATCGTTTGTTGGGTTGAAGAGGACCAAAAAAAGCAAAAATAGAACTACTGATTTTAGGCCTTAGTACACATTCCCAATCCACCTTTTGGCAAAATGGAGTATTCCAAGAAAACCTTCTTTCGCCATCTCTACATAGCTAACCCGAAGTTTTTCAATTTTGTTACTTGAATATGTAGAACTCTTTGGCTTTATGAAAGTAAACCAAGTCCAATCACAATACAGCTGTGAAGTGCTAATAGCAGCATACTTGACAAAGGACTAGTTTCATGCCCCAAGATATGATGAAGCTTCACCAATATCAAGATTGACTGCATCTTTCATAAGCTCAGAAAATTATACAAGAGATATTAATTTTTCCTATTATATAGAGCTGTTGAAAATTATTTTATTCCTTTCCTATTGATAAGAATTGATTTAATTTTCTTTCCCCAATCAAAACCAAATTATATAGAACAGTTAAAATAATAATAAATTTTTTCCCAATAATATAAAGCCACTAAACAATATAAAAGTAACAATCCCATGTTAAAGCATGCATTAGCACCTTTTGCACCAATAAATCTGTTATATTAAAGAAGAATGTCATTGTAAGATCCATACAGTATCAGCGAACAAAAATATTGTTGAAGACATAATCAAGCCCATATTAAAACCAAAAGTGACAATAATAAGTGACTAAAACCTCTGCATAGAAGTCTTCCTCCAGCTCCTCCACTACTTGACCACGTGGTCTGCTCCCATATATTGAGTTCAATTCTTCAGAACTTGATGGGAGAATTAGCCTCTGATGAGGAGGTAATGATGCAATAGCACGAGCAACAGCTGCTGCTGCAGCAACACGAGCTGGAACCTATACAAGGAAAATTAAAAAAACTCATGAACCAAATCATCATACACTCCCATTGAATAAAAAATAATTGTAGCAGCAAACTAATCATTAGGATATATGCATGCAGCAGAACTTGACCAAGAAAAACTCAACATGATAATTCAATTAGTGGTTTGCATGTTTTTCATGATGTGACTGCTCATCTTCTTTTGATGCACTTTGCTGATTCCTCACCCGACATGATCATTATAAACCTAACCCAAGAACCACTAGTAAATATAGCATCAACGCTCCTAGATTTTGAAAATTTGTCGACCACCTTGGTTCCCCAAGTTACTTTTTTTTTTTGGATAAATAAGAGAATATATTAAAAGCACCAAAAAAAAACTTTTTTTTTATAAGTAAATTGCAATAGTATTAATAAATATTAATAAAAAGCACTAAAGGGGGCACACCAAGGTACACATGGTGTATACAATCGGCCACCAAAGAGCGCCAAAAAGTATAGGGAAAACAAAAATACTCCCTCCCTCAATCCGCCCTCAATCCAATCCCAACCAATCAATAAAATCGACTAAGGACATAATTGAATTTTCTATTACCAACTTAGACCAAAAATACAAGCTGCACAAAAACAAGGAAAGAAGGCTGCATTAAGTTCCTTCATATATTTCTTTTTCTTTCAAAACAACGAAAGAGTTTGTTATTTATAGAACCATGTAGTCTTTTAAAACTGAAAAAGCATCAGGAAATTTGCAATTGCAGATGGGGGTCTTCATCTTGTAATCTCACTTCCTGTAAGGATTATGACATGCTTTCTTAGTTAGTGTTGTGATGGAAGGTGAAAACTATCTCCCCTCAGTTTCCTTCAAGGTAATTTATGCTGTACTTTGCAAACATGAACACAATGATGACACATCTAAGGCATGTTATACATGCCTCCAGAGAGTGCTAAAGAAGTATTGGTGCCCGAAACATATTCCACATGAAAGTGGCTCCTTAGTAAAAATGCCTATGCAACTCCATCTCATGCACTTTTTTAACAATTAATACATCTTTTGTTTCTGATCAAAAAAATGCCCATGCAAACCTCCGTGATTTCTAGAGAAAATAAAAAGTAAAAAAAAAAGGAGGTGCTATTACATAGAATGAAGAAAGAAGAATATGAATTGCAACATTCAATGCAATTCCTCTATCAACTACCCTTCATCCCCACCCTTAATTTAGAACTCATATTAACCCTACTTCTCAGGTTAGTTATGAAATGAAAGAACAACTTTGAACCTAGATCCTCTTCCAAGCAACTCTTAATTTTTGTCCCAAACCAGCTTCTCCATTTGAGACTAATAATCTCCCTTTTTATTCTTAGGCATTTGCCTCTTCTTCCTCGAACAAGAACTAACCCATGTTATGTCATGCTCTTCAGATGGTTCTTTGTTCTGTGAAATACTTTCTTCTCTCATTTCTTCTCTTGACCTGTTCTCCCATACTCTTTTAAGTGTGGTTCCATCCACCCATTATACATCACTTGTCATCTAGAATCATTTCATTCATGTGATAATTTTCTAAAAAAAAGCATTGAGGCATACACTAATTACGTAGGTCCTTTCTAGTATATTTATTTACTTTTGTTCTATGATCCCTAATAGTTCCCTTCCCAATGGCACATTAATATCTTATTTATAAGTAAGCATTCAATGCTAATCAGTATATCATTCATAGGCATATTTAATCAGGTCATTTAATCATAAGCCATTCAACCTTATGCGTGACCGTGCATTGATACATGTACACTGTAGGAGCACTCAAGATAAATTTCTGCCACAATTGAATTTGAAGCTAAATTTCTTATTGGCAAGGAAAAACTATGGCCCCAAATCAAGAATTGAAATAAGGTCGAACATGGATATCAAAGTAGGAGCCTTATGCATTGTCCATTTGTCAGCACTTATTCTATTCTTAATTCCTTTGTTTTCATTTTTCCCCTTGACTACCCTGCACTAAATCAATTTTCCCTGTCAATGTTGTTTTCCCGTTTACACAAATGCCATAACGCCAAAATGTCCCTCCTTAGACCACCAAGATATAACAAGCAATTATCATCAATTTCCATTCTAATTGAGGACTCCACTTTAAGAATATGATCACCCAACCAGATATCTAATAACATATACCATCTATAACAGCTCACACCTGACACCCCATGTTACTTAAAATTCATTGTGTCCCTTAAAACATAAACAAACCTGGAAATGTTAGATTTCCAACCTAGAGGAAAAGATTAACAAACAAAAATAATTCAATTAAAAACATTCTCCATCTAGACGATCGCAGTCATCCAAGTCACACGCTAAAGCCTAAGTAATGTAATGATAATTATAATACAAGGAGCCAATTTTAAGCAGAATGTATTACTCCTACTGATTTCCAGAACCTAATTTAATTTTCCGGTAAAGCCCATTGCTCGTTTAACCTAATGCTGAAAAAAAATATATAGGGAAAATAAGATGAACTAAATTGTTTCAACCTCGGAGAACTAAATTGTTTCAACCTCGGATTTTTCGGTATTGAGGACTCGCGTACACAGAAACCAGCACTCAACTTACCTACCGAGGTCAGTTTTGTAGTTTTCTGAAGAAAAAAATTACTCAAATTTGTTATTTTTGGGCCTCCAAACATCCACCTAAACCATAATTCACCAAAAAATAAATCTGAAAACCGCATTAACGCACAAGTCCCTACCTCAGGACGATCGGATGGCGCAGAAAGAATGCCGAGCGATCGGGCGGACCGGACCGAGCTGAGAATCTTCTCTCCAACCTTGGATAAATCCATTCCCCCTCCTTGGAACAGCAAAAGCGAAGCGAAGAACAAAACCCTAGGGCCGCCGAAACCCTCACTGCTCAAATCGTCATTGAAGGAGAAAGGATTCAACACTGGGCGAGACAATGACGACGAATCAGCTGGCTGCATTTCAACTCATCGGTCCGAGATCGAGGCTTCGAGACTCCATATAACAATCGGATTCAAGCGAAGGAGGCGTTGCGGAGATCGGATCGGAAAAGTATTTTCTGTGTTATTTGTGTCCTCTGTTTTTGGTGTTTTCACAAAGTGGTGAGTGGTGAGATGTGGAAGAAGTTCGGTCGCAATTTATATGATCATGCTCCGGCTTGGTGGAGTTTGTGCATTTTTCTCTAATTCCCCGTTAGACTTTTCTATAATTTCGTCCCAATTTTTACTAATTCGCATAATCTTATCATTTTCCCACTACATCGTGCTTTTATTTTCCAATTTTTTTTCCTCAAATTTAAATTCTGAAAATTACGAGAACATTACTCTAAAAATTAAAAAATTATTTACATTTTTTTACTTCTAAAAATAATAAAAATAGAAGTATATAAAAAAAATAATAATAATTATGTAATCTAATACGTTACATTTCCTATGGTAGTAGCATGGAGAGTAAAAGTGAAGTAGATGTGGGTCATCCTTCTGGCCCTGGTCTTCTTAAATTTTTTTGGTGTCATTCTTTTGACTTATCACCCACCAGACAAGGTGCCAATTAATAATGTAAAAATTTGCCCTAAGAAACAAGTAAAGATGTTTTAAAAAAGACGCTGACCAAATATTTCTCCATCATGGAGGAATGATGATTAGACATTTTTGTTTGGGACGTTTATTTCTCCTTCTGTATAAATGACATCAAGTTAGGCTGTTGATGGTTGTATTTAAAACTATGGGGATTGTAATGGAATTTATTTCCATTAATCCTAACTATTTATTAATTTTGCCTTAAATCACAATACTTCACTTCTGTTGATAATAATAGACAGAAAAGCAGGCCCGGCCTGCAAAATGCCTTTTTATTCTTTTTTTTCTTTTCTTTTTTTTTAATTGTTGACTATATTTTGTCATTATCTTTATTTTATATTGTTGTAATTTCTCTCTCTTATCTGTATTATTAATGTTGTTGTTATTGCCACCATAAGGAATTACATCCTACAAGAAGCCACCTAACAAACAACTCTTCCTAATGCTCCCAACACTCACCAAATAATTCTTTGATTAGGCCGACTCCCTAGTGAATAATGATTATAAAAATTGCATAGAAAATACTAAGAAAAAAAATGTTAATAGTTTTAATGTAGGAAGAAATAATAAAAAATCATGTGTAATTAAAAATTTATAAATATTTAAATTATTTAATACTTTCATAAAAAAATAAAAATAATTAATGAGTTTAAAGCAATATATAAAAATAATTTATTGATTTTGAATTTATTTTTTATTTTATTTCACTTTTTTTTCCTTCTATCTTTTCTTTTTATTTTATTTCTCTTACTTTTTCTCTCATATTTTTTAAGAATCAAAAATAACCCAAAAAATTAGAGATTTTAAAAAGATAAATTTTTTTTTTTTTTTTTTTTTTTTTTTTTTTTGCAAGCAAAGAGTTATGGAATCTCCCTATAACTCTTTTGTTGGTCTTAAAGGTTATTTATAATGATATTTGATTATGATTAGGTCAACCAAGTTGACCGTAATCATAATAAAGTTACAATTACTCACATGCAAATGACTTCCCATTGAACATGGTGAGGATTTTTTTCTTTTTTTCTAAATTAGCAACATATAGCCTTTAAATCATGCAAGGAAATAAATTGAAGTCTATGAAAGGTAGGATGTGTTTTATTAAAGTTTTCATCAAGAAAGAGGGTCAAATTTTGAACCCTACAATGTTGTAGGGTAAGGCACCATTAGGGGTATTCTACTTGGGTAAAAAAAATTGAGAGAGTAACTCAAGCCCATTAAGAGAGACACCCTTAAAATTATTTTAGAAGTTGTCTCTCTCTGAGTAGTAGTATCCCAACCCTTTCCTAGGGAGTTATTCCCTAGCTCATCCATGGTTCCAAGGGTGATATGATATGAAGTTCATTTAGTCACCAACAAACATGTTGGAGGATTTGACTATGTGCCTTTGCCATATTGCAAGTCATCAAGAAACATTTTGGAGGATTTCACTATGTGCCTTCACCATATTGCAAGTTATAATTATTACTACAATTACATTTTTGACCATTGTTTTTATTATTAGTATAATTATTAGCAATGATGTTGTGGAAATTCATATTAATATTGCTTTTTTCTAATAGTAGGGCATTTATGTTTGGTCAATTTGTCAAATGGATAAAATCTAAAAAGCTATCTTAACATTTATAGATAAGGATATCCAAATATTCACATTTGGTCATTTGTATTTCACACTAATTTTATACCTAACTCAAGGATGATTGCAAAACTTTATAACTAGCCCAATTATATCAATGAGGAAACTCTTGAGTATAATTTTTCTAATTTATACGAAGTATAGGACGTGCCGTATAAGTTATAACTAAGTGGCATCAATTTTATTTATGCTAATAACATCATATGTAAAGTGTAGTACAAATTTTAATAAGAGTGATAATTGATTTTATTCAAGAGTGTGAAGGGTGACATGATAACGAAGTTTGGATATTTATATGAAAAATACTATCAATGTAAATTATTATTCCATTTTTTATAATTATGTCTCTTAAATATTTTGTCATAAAAAGCATCATTTATACGATTTATTTGTGTTATTTGATTGGATCATATCTTAACTCTTATTATCGAATTTGGTAAAAAAACACACCAACCTCAACTCAACTACACTAACACTTCCTTATATTTTGAAAAATCACGCCACCCATCTTAAGGTAATAGTTCTAAAGGATACAAGATAGGCTTAAGACACCAAAGTTTTTATTGGGCTTAGGCACAACTTAGGGAAAGCTTGAGTAAAACTAAAGGTAAATGTGTAATTTTATAAAATATCATAAAATTACACATCTAAATATTTGTTCATTCTCATGTCTCATCAAATATGGTTTAAGTAATTAAAAAAAAAAAAAAAAAAACCTAAGACAATATTATTTTACCATAAGCTCAAAACTAAATAAATGAATGAATAAAACTCACACCTTAATGGATAAAATGCAACAATTAAATAGATGTTTGAACTAGTAGCTAAACTGCCTTAGGATTTTTAGAAATGACTTAACCTTTCATTATGTGAAAAGCATAATATATAGATATAATTGTGAAAATCGTAAGTTGTTAGACATCTATTACTTAGCTTACTATTATAACTAACTTATTGATAGAGATTACAATAACAATATTATTTTCAAAAGAAGTAAGGAATTAAGAATTATAATTTAGTGAGATTGTTTTTTTTTTCGTGTTCCCCGTAAGATTATGCTTCCATTGTGTGTACTAATTTTGTATGTTGGTGAATAGACAATTGATGCAACAATGATTTCATTAGAAAATTTGCAAGTTGATAAACAAGATAAACAAGTGTGACACAAAGTCACTGTTTAGAAACTCGATCATGGATGAGATAGAAGAGTCAATAGCAACGTGTATCATTTGAGAATGGAATATGGGATTAGCATAGAGACATTTCATGCCTACATTTGTCATGATAGAATCATTAGCATAGTTGAATTAGCAACATGAAACACATACAAAAGGTTTTTAATCCAATTGATCTTGGCAACAGTGGAAGTAACAACTCAATATTTAGCTTTAGGGAGAGGATTGAGTTACTCTTTTTTGCTTTTTAAAACTCCAATTGATGAGAGTAGCACCAATGAATGCAATGTAAGCATGCATAATTGGCATCAACAAAGGCATAGAGATGAATTGAAGAGGTTCATTGAATGAAAACTCTATGCTAAAAGATAACTTTGAGGTAGCAAAGAATACGTTTTAAAATTGTCTAATGATTCACAAAAGGTTGATCTATGAGCCCAAACAAATTATGGATGACAGAAGAGATGTCCATACAAAATAGCGAGAGATATTTCATGGCACCAATGACTTGACAATATTGAGTTGCATCAATTGAGTGGACAACATCATTGAGATGAACAAGTTTTACAGAGGATAGCATGTTGAAGACTTTTTTAGCCCCATTCATGTCTGTCTTCTCAAACATGTTGTGGTTGTATTTGTATTTCAACAAGTACAAAGCCAATGATGACGAGAACTACTTTAGTATTGTTAAAGTAGCTCATGGGACCAAGATCCTTAAAAAAAGAACCTGTATACCTAGATAACAATGAAGTGACCAAGAAATGAGTCAAATTTGTTTTTAATAAAAATGTCATCAACATAGAAAATAAGAACAAATATGAGTTTTCCATGAATGGAGATAAATAATGATTGATGGTAATTGGAGTTAATGAAGTTGTGAGACATAAGAAATACTCAAAGTTCATTATCAAGCTCTCAACGCATGTGAAATACCATAACTTCCTATTGAATTTGTATGCACAACTTGGAACTTGAGAGTCAACAAATGCATATGATTGTGCATATACAAATCATCCATGAAAGTTTTAAAAAAGGCATTATTCTTATCCAATTGACACAAGAGCCAATTAAAGTTCATTGTCAGAGTGAGAATAACCTAAATGGTCATTGGTTTGACAATAGGACTAAAGGTATCACTAACATCAATCTTTACTGATTGAAGAAATGTTATAACAAGAAGGTGAGTCTTGGATTGTGCAACTAACCTATCTAGATTTCCCTTAGGTTATGTTTGGTTCCCGAAAAATGCGAGAGAAAGAAAATTGGGAGGGAAAATGGAAGGAAATAAAAAGTTGAGGAAAGGAATATAAATTTTTTCACTTGTTTGGTTATTTATGAAAAATTCAAGGGAAAAAAAAAAGAATTCATTTTCTTTTGTTTGGTTAACCACGAAAAAAAAGTAAAGAAAAAATGAAAGGAAAACAAAATCAACAATTTGTCTTAGATGGTTATTAATATAAATTAGGGTTTTTTATAAATTTATCATTGTTACAAGTGTTGATCCATTTTTCACTTCATATAATACCTCATTGACTTCGACTATGTTTGGTTCTCACAAAATGCTAAGGAAAGGAAAAAAAATCATGTGAAAATTTATTTTCTTTAGTTTGGGTGACATGAAAAATATGATGGAAAAAATATATAAAGGAAAATATTAAAGAAAATATCATAATATTTTTCCTACTATTTTCCTTAAAAAATAATGAGGAAAATAAGAGAAAAAAAGAAGGGAAAAGTTGGGGGAAATTTTATTGGGCTCGTGGTAGCATTTTCACCGAGTTTCTTGTTCACCTCTAACTTCCTTTTCACCGGTCGCTATGGCTTCTCACCGTCATCGACCCTTTCAACGGCCACCATTATCACTCTGACCACCTTCCAGTGCCTTTGAAAACCTACCATTTTTAAGCACCCGAGTTCCCATGGATGAAGTGCATTCTTCAAATCAAGTTCCCATGGGTTTCCTTCCTTACCTAACCCAATATGAAAACTATCCATTCCTCTGACCATTCTCATTGTACATAATATGGGGGAAAAAAAGAAGACAAACTTTTCAAATACAATATTCGTCCAACCAACACATCAAATCTAAAAAAGAGAGAATGAAAGAAACATAGAGATTGACCACTGCGGTGGAAAGGCGGTGCGCTGGTACTGAGGGCGGAGCTCCGTTGCTTGTTGTGTGGCTACGACGGTTATGTGAGAAACGAGAGAGGGCTATAGGGTTTCTTCCTCTCATATATGAGTACCACTCTTCACTATATTTTCGTAAAATTACAACATGACCCCTACAATTTTCAAAATTTCTAAACCTACATCAAACTAGTAGGGTTGCTTTGGTTAAGTCCAACTCGAACTGAAAAATCCAAGCTCTCAGCCTGTGTTCTTGTATGGACTACTGGTAACCAATCTATAGAATTCTGAAATTCATTTTAAAGAAAGAAATATGTAATTACTTGAGGGTTTCTACATGATCCCTTTCTATTTACTCTATTTGGGGTTATATGGAAACATAAATGAGAAAACATTGGATGAAATTGAGACAGCCTATGATGGTCTCAAAAGGACTGGATTTTCTGCTGGTAAATCTATTCTTGTTTTGGGCTGTGCCGGTGGAGTTGGAAGCCTTGTCATCTAGGCATTTGAATTTCCATTTTAAATGTTATCTATTCATGGCCTGTAGTGGAGAAAAATCTTTTATACCTAATATATAAACCTCCTGTTGCAATTAGATGTGGGGGTCCTCCCTTTATTAGTTGTTAAAAATTGAGATAGGGACTCCCAGTAAAGTAAACAGAACAAAATTTGGGCTACTATTGCCCCCTAAATAATTAGGATAAGGCAAATGAATATGATATAGAAACGATAATTCCATTTTTCCTCATTTTTTATTGCAAAACAAGTGTTTGGTGCCTCAAGAGTTGCGCCGCTACTTCAAGCATAGGAAAACTGGAGCTAATGAAGAGCTTGGGAGTTGATTTGGCGATCGACTACACTAAGGAGAAGTTTGAAGATTTGGTAGAGAAATTTGATGTAGTTTACGATGCAGTTGATAAACTCTTGTATTTATTGCTCATTTTGAGGAGTCACTTATTGTACTATTATCCTTTATTTGAAATGCCCTTTATCCCACTTTAGCTTATTGAAATTTAATTCCCCTACTCCATATTTGTTTGGGTCTTGCTTGATAGAGTGAATTGATGGTGGATGAACACATAACTTTTTCCTTTCTACATTAATAAGGCAGTGTGATAAGGCAATGAAGGTAGTGAAAGAAGGAGGCAGTGTGGTGGCCTTAACTGGTGCCGTCACACCTCCTGGTACCACTTGAATCAGCAAAACTATGAGTCTCAATTCCCATTGTCTTCATATCCTCTGTTTTTCTAGAGAAGGGTGAGAATTCAGACTTAGGGGTTACTTTATTCTTTTTTTTTTTTTTTTTTTTGACTTGTTTCTTGTAATTGAAGAGAAAATGACTACAGCTTTGCATGTGACCAAAATATTATGGTGCTTCAAGTTCATCTTAAACTGACAGTTGATTCACTTTAATCACTCTAGGTACGGAAAAAGCCAAATGAGGACCATGAGCATGGAGATGCATATCAGGTGATTATTACTTGTGTTGTTTGAATCCATGTTTTCATTCAACTATCGTCAGCTTGATTTTATTTTGGCTAATACAGGCAGCAAAAGTCGAATTTTTCAGAGTACTTTCCTTGGTAAGAGAGGACTTGTTTTTATAATTATTTGTTGAACTTTTTAACATATGAAGTTGATAGCATCTCAACTTTTCCCAGCAAAGCCTGAAGCTGGGCAGCTAATTGTTGCCACCATCACATTCTTGATAGCATTTACATCAAGTATTATGCACATAAGTCTTTTTTGTACTGGTGCCTATGCTCTGTCTTTCTCATGTTTCTTTTCAATGATAAAATAAACCTGCTTATGAATGGTGTTGGCTCAGTGACGAATGACAAAATCTGGAACTTCTATCATTCATTAATTATGCTTCCTGACTCTGCAAAGAACGGGTCTTATATTTGAATCTATCTCATTCTATTTTGAGATGAGATTGAAGATCAATACCATGTCATGTACATAAGTCTTTTTTCTATCTCCTTCGTAACTTTGCATACTATATTTAAACTTTTGCTAAAAGTTACAAAGCCCAAAGTCTTCAATATCCATGCCCAACTCCATTGTCACTTGCTCAACCACATGTAGGTTACTGATCAATCTGAAAAGGGACCGCATCTTTTTCTCTTTCAATCATCCTTTTTTTTTTATTACTTGATTCTGCTCATGTCTGGAATTCTTGTGTCTATGCATGTTTTGAAGTAATATCTTGAGGATTAGTAGTGAAAAACAGTTTGGTTGGTTATGCCTAGTCCTTAAAAATGTTATACAACCTACACATGTTCTTTGTTAGAATTTGAAGAGGATCAATATTTCTTTAATGCTGATGAAAAAGGCAGCTCTCGGAAGTGTAATCGATCATGTCAAGGATCTAATAATAATATATGTTTTACAACTGTTTGTGAGTTCTAATTTTTGTGAAACAGGTTGGTATGTGTTTTGAATTTATTTTATTTTATCTTTTTTAGGTGTTGCATTTTACACATTTATTTGTTTAATTGATTAAAAAAATTATTTCATTTATTTTATGAAATGAAAATACATATGATATTGTTTTATAATGTTCAATTTATTCCAATTATAAAGACAAATCAATTAACAACCAATATGCATCACAAAAAATAAATGGTACAAATTATTAAAAATTGAGACTTTTGAAGAATTGAAATCTAGTTTCACTCATCCACAATTTTAGAATTGGAAAATTGTTAAAATTATCAATACTTTTTCTTTTCTTTTCTTTTCTTTTTTTTGTTGAAAAGAGATAAGTTGTAACAAATTTTATTTTGTGGAAAAATTATTTATTTTGTTATAAGATTAAATTTTATGGTTAAAAATAATTGCACATGGACTTTTAGCAACAAACTTCCCACAAATATTTTTTTGTGGAAAAAAAAACTTTTACCACAAAATAGTATTTTTTTAATCACAAATTAATATGTGGTAAAACCCCATATTTGTTGTGGTGTAAAAATAATTACTGTGCACAAAATGATGGAATAAGTATATATATGTTTATCCAAACTCTGTAAAATGGAACTTAATAATGTTCCAGCAAAATATAAATTAACATTTGTCATAAGCTAGGACTGGACTGTTTATTCTTATCCATTAGTAATCCACAGTGCATGGAATAGTAGTAGCACAAGACGGAAACACCTGAAAAAAGAGTTTCATAGATAGGAGTTTTGCAGCTTACCCTTTCCAAGATCATTAGGATCAGCGTGGGCAACAACCCTTTTAACAATGAAGTTTGATTTAGTGAGAGGAATCTTTAAGCAGGGACAAATACATTTTTTTAGATAACCAATAATTAGACAATACTAGTTGACATGCGACCATTTGCTGTGTCCCCAAGGGAAGCCTTGAAGCCCAAGCTTAAGGCAAGAAAGATTCCTAGTCACCATAGTTGTCCTATGTCACTCCATCATCCAAAGGTGAAATTTTTGCTACAACTTAATGTGTCTATGAAGATATTTGGTTGAAGATAATTCTTTAAGAGCTTTGTATCCAGTAACTAGAACCCACTCCAATTTATTTTGATAGCAGCTCAACAGTTAAACTCTCTAAGATTCTTTGTTCTATATGGAAGAAGTAAACACATAGATGTGAAGTATTATTTTTTATGAGGCATCACTAAGAATGGAATGATTGATCTCATTTACTACAAAAGTGAAGATCAAGTTGCTGACATGTGTACCAAGTACCTCAAATCGCTCATATTTCAGAAGTTAAGGAAGTTGCTTGTTGTTTGCACATTGGATGATCCAATTTATGTGAGGGTCGAAGCTTACTCTTATAAAATTGACTACTTTGACAGGAAACATTAGTTTAAGGGAGGGATTGTTGGATAAAAATACAAAGAGTCAAAGCAACATGTCGAGTCCTTAGTGGTGTGTTTTATTTGCCCTAGCCTCTAAGAAATGGTTGATGAGGAGCTAGTCCTTAGTAGCTCCACGTAAATAGTGGTAGTGGGGTGTTATTTTCTAATGTGTAGCAGGTTGTTTCCTTTTTTATAGTCTAAGAGTCATTTGTAACTTTGTCCATATAGGCTTCATGTGAATAAAAAAGGTTTCCAACATTCCATCCTACCATTTTTAATACTTTATTGCGAAATAACCAAATAACTAGGAAAATGCTAAGTCTAAATTTGGATAATTGAATATTTATAATGAAATCTAGGTCATTAAATGAGGGTACAATCAAGTTGGACCAAGGTACAAGGGTAAGATGTCAAAATGTGGTATGAAAATCTCATTGCTTTATTAAAGGTGTTTCATCACTATTTTGCCCGATTTATTGTGAATATTTCACTGCCACATCAGCATTTATTTTCTTCAAAATTTTAAGGCCCTTGGAGTCTATGCCGTCCATACCCAACCTATGGTTTGCTTGTGACGATGGCTTGGGGCATTGTCTATTAAATGCACCATACTTTTTTCTTAAAATTTTGATGTAGGATTGCTCCTCTTAAACCCATAAAAAATTCATTGAAGCTCACCCTCAAGGCTATAGGTCAAACCTTAGCGCTCGAGCATGGGATGAGATTCCACTAAAAGAAAGGCCATTTTTTTTTGTTAGATTTGCACATTTAACTGTATATATAATATTATTAATTACGAATAAGTTTTATACTGTGAGTGATAAGGCACTACTTCATGTTTATAGTAAATTTTTTAATGATTTATCAATTAATATGGAGTTAAGAACTCTTTCTAACTGAATTTTGGTAATTAATATTTACATAATAAATTTCTTCTTTTGAAATTTTGGTTTTAATATTTTTATTTAAATCTATTGGGAAATTTGTTTTGTAAATATTTCTTGAGCAATCTTGAGGACACTTAGGAAGTTTTCTCACTATAGAATGTTTGAGAATTGCTGCAGTCCAGTTGATATTTTGTAAGGAAAATCCATAAAGTTTCAAAATAGAGAGAAGTATAAGAAAGAATTCAAAAATACCTCTGAACAATTACAATTGTTTTTTCTTTTTTCTTTTTGTTCATAGAATAGATTTTCATATAAAATAAGAAATTCATTTACAATTTTCTCTTTTATTATTAAGCCTCTTCGGCCAATAATAAACCTGTGACACAAATTTTACCAACCAAAGTTTCTAAAAATTCACTATAGAGGGGGCCTTTTTATTAGACATTACCTATTTGTTAAAATTTGAATTCTGTTGTTAATCAGTCCTTGATCCTTCAATAATCTTATCGGGAACCTAATCCATCTTGCTAATTGAAATAATTGGGCCACAACACCTTAACGTCCAAAGAACTATGTAAAAAAGATTTCCGCTGATTCTTTCTCCATCTTCATACACAACTACAAATGTCAGGACTAAGAGCTTTGTATGGTTCTGCTCATATATAAGTCCTAGTATTTACCTTCTTGTGTGCCACTAATCAGACAAAGGACTTGACTTTAAAAGAGACTTTAGAATTCCATACAAAAATTAGTAGGGAATACAGGAGATAAATGAAAGGTGGGGACAAGCTAGAAAAAAAACCTTGACTGTAAAAGAACCTTGAAACAGATAAAGACCGGGATCCCGCATCTTAAACCGTTGGTAATAAATGCAAACAATCAAGTGAACGTAGAAGCATTCTAAATCTTCTATCGTCAGAATCCAAGAAAGTTATGATAAAAATTAAAGTTTCCAAGAGAAGGGGCAACAGACAAAATAGAAGATATGAGAATAATTTTATCAGTGACTACGCTAACTAGTCTTTGGATATTGGAAACCCAAAGGTTGGTCCCCCTCACCACAAAGTCTTTCTAAAAGTGAATTCTATTCCCCATTCTCCTACAAAACCGAGGAAACTTTGAAAATCCTGAAGACTTGTGCAAATAGCCTTTCAAGGACAACGATGTGACGCATCTGAGAAGTGTGGCCATCTCAACCCTTAGAATGGAGTCCCAATAAATGCTAGAATGACTTGAAGCCACAGAGCTGAACTCTCCCTAGGATAACCTTCCAACCACCATTTCCCTAGATACTATTATAAATTGATTTTGATTACACTATCAAAAAAAAAAAAAAAAAAAAAAAAATCAACTTAAAATCTAAACCATCTGCGACTTTGTCTACCTAGAATCCAAATTCTTTGCACTTTTATGGCATATAAGGCTTGCCCTCCTTGATAAAAGCATCTTGCAAATTGGAACCGCCCTTCTACCAAACTTTAAGTCTCAATGCTGGAATTTGCCAAGAGTTTTTCTCATTTTCTATATGTGAACTAATTTCCTCAAATCTTAATCTCCTCAACTCCCTATTTCTTTGTGCCTGAAAGTGGCATCATGCTTAGAATTAAATCCTTTACTTGTTAATATTTGTACTATATGATGCCCTACTATGAATAATATCTAGCAGGGGTGGGGAGTGGGGATTAGAAACAAACATTTGTCATCATGAGGTAATAAATAAAAAGAGGATGAGAAATCCTTCCCCAATCACAACCACAACATGTTGATATCTAGAATATGATAGTGTATTGGAAAATTCTTAATGAGCTGCCTAATAACCTTTTTCAAAACCTAAGGACTATTGCCAATCCTAAGTGAAATTTATTAATGGAAAGAATCTCATTTGAAGGAGTTTATCCTATCTTCAATCGGGATTCTTCTCATAAAGATGCTTTGTAGCTATTTTGGGAGGGTAGAGATAGTTCAAGGGCATACAGTTTTCCCATGCTTTTGGAGAAATTTCCTATACAGCCATGTGGAGTGGCTAATTCAAAGTTTTCTTTGTATTTGCAATATTGAGGCAGATTGTTTAAAAAAGTTGATTAACATTACTAATTTGCGGGATAAAAGGTCTCAGAGATGCTTGAGATGGAGGTGGAAACTTCTCAACTCCTTGCAGGCTTAGAATGTGGAAGAATGGGATGATTTGGATATCACTGGGCTATACGGCCTTTCTCTAGAGAAGTAGAGACTGTATTGTGGGAGGAGCTAGGGGTCTATCAGAGGTATCTGGGATATCCGGGTGCATAGGGGTGAACTTCAATGTCATTCATTCTCAAGGGAAAGGAGTATCAGGGAAGGATGACCTGGTGCTATAGAAGGTTTGCTCAGATTGCAGTTGAGTTTCGAGCGTCTCAATCTCCCTTTGCACGGGGGCACTTTACTTGGAGTGGGGGCAGGAACAACAGTCATGGCTCGACTGGATAGTTTCTCTAGTGACCCAAACTGGATTGATAGGTTCAGTGGAGTTGTTCAAAGAAGATTGCCCGCCCACCTCTGATCACTTTCCTATTATGCCTGATGGGGGGTGGTTTAAGGAGGGTCCTGTCCCTTTTAGGTTCGAAAATCTGTGGCTCAAGGGTTGATAGTTTTAAGAACCTATTCAATAGGTGGCAGGGGTTAAAACGAGGTGGAGTGAGAGGCCAGTTTTAAGACTGGCCTTAAATTAAAGGGACCCGAAGCAAAATCCAAAGTCTGGAATAAAGAGGTGTTTCGGTAGGGTGGAAGTTAATAAAGTACTTAAGCACTTCAACAAGTAGTATTTGGGTGGGGATGGGATGGAGAGTGAGAGAGTCCTTTGAGAGTGAAACAAGCTGAAAAAAGAAGCTAAGGACTCCTTCAAAAATTGGGTTGGTATTGGGAAGAACTTCATTGGAGAACAATGTCTAGAGAGCTGTGGCTGAAGGAAGGGGATATGATAACTGTTTATTCCACCGTATGGGCATATGCTTACCGGAGGAAAATCCCTCCATGGATAGAATAAAATTAATGGGTGTGGATGACTGAAGATCAGAGATGAGGAGGGGATTGTGAGTACTTTTTCCAACATTTGCTCTCAGAAGAGACGGCTGGAGAGCATTAGATTGAGGGCTGCATTTTAACTGTCTAATCCCCGGGAAGCAGAAGCCTTGGAGTTGCTTCACTGAGGACGAAATCTTACTGTGCCTGATGGAGAATGAATGGCATAACCCCTGGTTCGATGTTTCACCTTGGCCTTTTTGGCAATCTGCTGGGATTTTATGAAGGAGAGATGTGGAGTTTGTTTACGGATTTTATGGGCAGAGATCTTCTAAAAAAAGCCTTAACTCTACCTTCCTAACCCTTTATCCCTAAGAACGGAGGTGCTGATGACCTGGGGGCCTTCGGCCTAATCAGTTATGCTAAGGGCTTGTATAAGCACTTGTCCAAGGTGTGGCCTAATTAGGCTGAAAAGTTCTGATAACTAGTGTTGGAGGATCAAAATGCCTTTGTGAGAGGAAGACAGATCTCGAAGCCTCCGCCTTATCGCTAATGAGTGGTTGACTATTGGAAACAGCGGTAAGAAATGGGCGAATTTGCAAATTGGACATTGAAAAAGCCTATGACAACATAAGTGGAGGTTTACTCATGAAGGTTTTTGATAACCTGGGCTTTGGGTCGCGTGGAGGATTGATCTGTGGTGTATTTCAACTCAGGTTTTCTAATCCTAATCAATGGGGTTCCAGCAGTTTTTTTCTCAATACCAAGGGCTGCAGGCCAAAGACCCGCTCTCCCCTTACCTTTTTGTGTTGGGCATAAAGTCTACAGCATTCTGTTAAGAGGCCGCTTGATGGGGGCTTCTTGTTCGGTTGTAACCTACGGGGAGGAGGGAGGGAGATGATGGTCACCCACTTACTCTTTGCGGACGACACAATTATTTTTGTGAAGTCCAAAAAGAGTAAGTTACCAATTTAAGCTGGATTTTGGCTTGGTTTGAGGCGTCCTCTGGTTTAAAGGATTAACCTTGCCAAGAGCGCGATAATCCGGTAGGGATGTTGTTGAGGTAAGGAAATGGCAGTGGAGCAAGGGGTGCTAAGTGGGGTCCTACTATTGATTACTTAGTCTGCCCCCTAGAGCCCAACACAAAGTTACTTCTAGTGGAATGGGGTGGAAGAGAGAAGGAGGAGAAAACTAGCACTTTGCCACCAACATTTCCAGTGTTTTTGCCAAGCTCATGTCCCCCTGAAAAAATGTGGAAAAGAAACTATTTTTACATGCTATGAAAGCAAAAGGATGTTCAAATATGTTTATGCTCTAACAAAGTTAAGCCATTCCCTCTTGGGCCATATTATGAGTTTTTTTTCAGACAATAAAAACAAACTAAACTAGCCAAATATCCTCTTCTTGTTGAGGAAATTTATTAATTTGCACGTGGGTTGTCCTAGTGTTTAGTGAGTTTGTTTACGTAGTCATAGGAGTTTGTTTTTTGACGTGGGATAGTGCCTATTTTCATGTTGTTTTCAATTATGTATTAGCCTATTTACAAGCTGTTTGTTTATCAATAAAAAGTGTAGAAAACATATCCTTTGCTCACTAACAGTAGTGAGAAAACGTTGTATTAGTTTTTCTTTTTATATTAGTGGTATTAGAGCAAAAGTGAAATTAATGGCTTCCAAAAGTTTTGTACAACCGTTCATTCCACGCTTTGATGGTCACTATGATCATTGGAGCATGCTCATGGAGAACTTCTTGAGGTCCAGAGAATATTTGACGGTTGTTGTTTTTGGAGTAGCAGAACCAACAGAAGATGTTGTGCTAACAGATGCGCAAAAGGCAGAGCTTGAAGGCCGAAGTTAAAGGATCTTAAAGCAAAGAATTATCTTTTTCAAGCTATTGATCGCTCAATCTTGGAAACCATTCTTTACAAAGACACCGCCAAGCACATCTGGGATTCCATGAAGAAGAAGTACCAAGGTACAGCAAGGGCTAAGAGGCAGCAACTTCAAGCACTTCGTTCGAAGTTCGAAATGCTTCGAATAAAGTTAAGAGAATCAGTTATAGACTATTTTTCAAGAACGATGGCAATTGTTGACAAGATGCGGATACATGGCGACAAGACAGAGGATGTTCTCATTGTTGAGACGATTCTTCGATCCTTGACACCAAACTTTAATTTTGTTGTATGTTTTATAGAAGAAACTAATGATGTTGGTTTACTATCAATTGATGAATTACAAAGTTCTTTGTTCGTTCATGAGCAAAAAATTAACCAACAAGAAAAAAAAAAAAAAAAGCATTGAAGGCCTTATCAGAAAATTACTCTACACACAGTAGAGCTGATAAAGGACGAGGAAGAGGCAGAGGTCGAGGTAGAGGGGGCAGAAATAACAATGATCGTGGGAACCAACAATAAAATCATCATCATCAAGAAAGTCAATTTCAAGGAAGAGGCAGAGGATGTGGAGGCCACCACTCAACAATTTATAGATCAAAGTCAACAGACAAGTCCAATGTTGAATGTTACAGATGTCATAGGTATGACCATTATAAATCAGAATGTCAAACTGATTTGAATAAACAAAGTGAAGATCAAACTAACTTTGCAGAAAATGAAGAAAAGGTGTCTCTTTTGATGGTATGTCACATGAATGAAGAAACTCAACAAAACATGTGGTATTTAGATACTTGCTGCAGCAACCACATGTGTAAAGAGAATGACGCATTCTCTGACTTGGATGAATCATTTCGCAGCTCTATTAAGTTTGGTGACAACTCCACAATTTCTATTATGGGAAAAAGGAAAGGTAACAATCCAAACCAAAGGAAATTCCACCCACACTATCACTAATATTCTTTTTATGCCAGATTTAAAGACCAATTTGCTTAATGTGGGTCAATTACAAGAAAAATGATACAAGATCTTTATCAAAGATGGAGTATGTCAGATTCAAGATGCGAAGTTGGGCTTAATTGCTCAAGTTAACATGACGGCGAATCGTATGTTCCCACTTTATCTCCATATCACCACTCATTTGTGCCTTTAAGCAAAATTAAAATATGAAGCATGGTTATGGCACTTTCACTATGGGCATTTGAATTTTGGCGGATTGAAAACACTACAACAAAAGAACATGGTGACAGGGCTTCCTCAAATTACAACTTCTTCTCAATTTTGTGAAGAATGTGTTGTTAGCAAACAACACCGTAATCAATTCTTACAAGGAAAATCTTGGAAAGCAAAGAAGGCGTTGAAGTTTGTTCATTCTAACATTTGTGGGCCAATAACACCACATTCTAATGGAAGTAAAAGATATATAATTACCTTCATTGATGATTATAGTCGTAAGATATGGGTTTATTTTTTGCAAGAAAAATATGAAGCTTTTGTAGCTTTTAAAAGCTATAAAGCACTTGTTGAGAAAGAAGTTGGCAACCCAATAAAACTTCTTCGCACGGATCGCGGTGGAGAATATAACTCGTATGAATTTGCAAATTTTTGTGAGAACCATGGAATCAATAGACAACTTACGGCAGCTTATAGACCCCAACAGAATCGTATATGCAAGAGAAAGAACCGTACTATAATGAATATGGTGCGAAGCCTTTTGACAACAAGTGGCATTCCAAAAAGTTTCTGACCTGAAGCAATTAATTGGAGCATTCATATATTAAACAGAAGTCCCACACTTGCTATTCAAAATATGACACCGAAGGAAGCATGGAGCGGAAGGAAACCTGTTGTAGATCATTTCCGGATTTTTGAGTGTATTGCCTTTGCCCATATTCCAGATGAAAAGAGGAGGAAGAAAGATAACAAGGGATCGAGAAAAATGCATTTTTCTTGGTGTTAGTGATAAGTCAAAAGATTATAAACTATACAATCCTAACACCATGAAAATTGTTATCAACCGTGATATGGTATTTGATGAAAAAGACACCTGGTCATGGAAACAAAATAGTGCTAAAGAAAATATTCCAGTAGATTTTGATGATGATGAGAAAGGGCAGCAGCCTATGGAGAATGAGCAAGAAGAGGAAGTCACTCAAAATGTTCCAATAGATGATCAAAGCCCACTTGCAGCTGAGTCACAAAGGCTTTAACGTGTTCGAAGAAGACTAGCATGGATGACTAATTATGAGGTAACTGGAGTTGACCAAGGTAATAATCCACTTACATATTTTGCTTTGTTATCATATTGTGATCCTATCATTTTTGAAGTGGCTGTCAAAGAACTTAAATGGAGAAAGACTATGGATGTTAAAATTACAGCCATTGAAAGAAATGATACATGGGAGCTATGTGATCTTCCAAAAGGATATAAGACAATTGGTGTAAAGTGGGTTTACAAGACAAAGCTGGAAGAGAATGGTGAGGTTGACAAGCACAAGGCACGCTTGGTAGCTAAGAGCTATAAGCAGGAGTTTGGTGTTGATTATAAAGAAGTCTTTGCTCCGGTTGCAAGGCATGATACAATCAAATTGGTGATTGCAATGGCAGCTCAAAACTCATGGCTTATTTTCCAATTGGACGTGAAATCAGCATTACTCCATGGAGATTTGAAAGAAGAGTTATTTATCGATCAACCTCCTGGTTATGCAAAACTTGGCAATGAGCATAAAGTGTATAAGTTAAAGAAAGCTCTATATGGATTATAAAAAGCTCCATGAGCTTGGTATAATCGTATAGAAACTTATTTTTTGAAGGAAGGATTTCAAAAATGTCCTTATGAACATACACTTTTCATAAAGATTGAAGATGAAGGAAAAATGCTCATTGTTTGCTTATATGTAGATGATTTAATCTACACAAGAAATAATACAGCCATGTTTAGAAGTTTTAAGAAATCCATGATGGCTGAATTTGAAATGTTTGATCTTGGCATGATGCATTATTTTCTTGGCATTGAAGTGATGCAGTCTTCTATAAGAATTTTTATTTCTCAAAAGAAGTATGTGCAATAAATCTTGGACAAGTTTTAGATGAAAGATTGTAATCCTGTAAAAACTCCATCTGAGTTTGGTATGAAGCTAAACAAAGATAATGGAGAAAAGAAGGTTGATGACACTCTTTACAAAAAAAAGTAGGGAGTTTAATGTATTTGATGACAATAAGACCTGATATAATGCATGTTGTAAGTGTGATTAGCAGGTACATGGAATGTCCTACAAAGATTCATCTCTTGGCTGCAAAAAGAATTTTTCGGTACTTGCAAGGTACTAAGGAGTTTGAGCTATTCTATAAGAATGGAGAAAAGTCAGATTTGTTTGGCTTTATAGATAGTGATTATGTAGGAGATTTAGATGATCGAAAAAGCACATCTGGGTATGTTTTCATGATGGAGACAAGAACTGTTTCGTGGTCATAAAAGAAGCAATCTATTGTCACATTATCATCCACTAAAGCTAAATTTGTTGCTGCAACAACTTGTGTTTGTCAAGCTATTTGGTTAAAGAAAATCCTTAAAGAGGTGTATTTCAAGGAGGATGGACCTACTCAGATTTATTGTGAGAACAGTTCAACAATAAAGCTTTCAAAAAATCCAGTTTTACATGGTCGAAGCAAACATATAGATATGAAGTATCATTTCTTGAGGGATCTCATGAATGATGGAGTCATTAATCTTATTTACTATAGAAGTGAAGTGAAGATCATATCGTTGATATTCAAACCAAGCCTCTCAAGTTTCCTACATTTCAGAAGTTCAGGAAGCTACTTGGTGTTTGTACTTCAAATATTTCAATTTAATCAAAGGTGGGTTGGGTTTGGATTAAGGCTTCACCAACCTAGCTCAGCTAAAGATTGAACGTATGTATATATATATATACTTATTAATTTTAGCATTATAACTTCTATCACATACAACATGAGAATTAAAAACTGGATAGTTTTCATATTGGGTTAGGTAAGGAAGGAGACTCATGGGAACTTAATTTGAAGAACGCACTTCATCCAAGGGGACTTGGGTGCCTGAAAAGGGTATGTTTTCAGAGGCACTGGAAAGTGGTCGAAATGATAGTGGTGACCGTTGAAAGGGTCGACGATGTTGAGAAGCTATAGCGACCGATGAAGAGGAAGTTAGAGGTGAACAAGAGACTCGGTGAAGACAATACCACAAGCTCGATAAAATTTCCCCAAACTTTTCTCTTCTTTTTTTCTCTTATTTTCCTCATTATTTTTTAAGGAAAATAGTAGGGAAAATATTATGATATTTTACTTAATATTTTCCTTTATATTTTTTTTTCATTATATTTTCTATGTCACCCAAACTAAAGAAAATAATTTTTTACATGATTTTTTTTCATTTCTTTAGCATTTTGTGGGAATCAAACATAGCCTTAAGGTTTTTGCTCGCTACATGATATTTCTTGAGATTTTTTATAGACTGAAATGATAATTATTTATTGTACATATAACATTAGATGATTCGATAATTTGTCTATTAACCCACTTTTTAATTCTACTTTATAAATCAAAGTTAGCCATGATTTAATGCTAACTCACTCCCCCCTCTTCCCACATATATATTTTTTTCGTACTTCTTTTTTACTTGCTAGGTTGTGGCATGGCTACAAGCATGCAACCATGGGCCGTCCACATACACAAGCACCCAAGCCTATCGC
The DNA here is from genome assembly GCA_030254885.1 of Vitis rotundifolia. NCBI lineage: Eukaryota > Viridiplantae > Streptophyta > Magnoliopsida > Vitales > Vitaceae > Vitis > Vitis rotundifolia. The sequence goes on from CM058156.1 coordinate 13,313,722, forward strand.
TATGGGTGCAGCCATGAACTTCATTTGACAAATGGACCGGGCTACACCACGGCCGCACGGCTGCACGGCTGCGCTTTTGAGGCAATGCTGGCCCGAACAACCACCACTGATATGCGATCCTCTCTTTTGTTTTAAAATTTTCTTTGAATAAATAATTAATTCCTTACTGAATTAAGGTTTTTTAATTAAATCTTTTAATATTTCTTATAAAAATTATATTTTAATTTGCACAGTTTTTTTAATATTTAATAAATTTTTTATAATATAATATTATCTTTCATTAAAGGGGTTGGAGGACAAACTTTGGTACGAAAAACCAGTAAATTAGAATCGACCCACCAACACATTTCAACATTTGAACTGCCATTCTAATGACTCATCACTACATAACCAGGCTTCCATCCCAACGCACAAATTTCAAACTCGTTTTGGATATGACTGTGGAAAGAATAGAAGTAGAAAAAACTAGAAGGAGTTGTCATCACTTGACTAAATTTTGTCTTTTAAGATTGTATTTTAAAAATACGAATGATTTGAATATTTTTAAATAATTTAAAATTCACGTGAGCTTCGTACGTGGGGCTCATACTTGACTTTCAAAGACAAATGAAAAAGTGAACGGAGGTGATCCTTAATCGATAGAATTAACTTGACTAGCAAATGCGAAATCATTAGAATTGCGCGTGATTCAGACGTTCATGTATGTATCTCAATCGTTCAAATAAGCATTGGAGTGGACCCAAGACTAAAAAGAGATTCAAAAAGGTGCCACGAGACTTCCGGCCCTTTCTATGAAAAAGCTCACACAGCCCTATTCTAATTATAGCACTCGGAATGACTCTTTTCTTTCATTCTTTGGGGATATCAGCAATACACGCGGTAGCATAAAACACCGCAAGTTCCAAATATTATTCTTTTAATACATTCTAATTCTAAGTGATGATTTAAATTAGCGTCCAGAAATAGAGATGGTAATGCGATGGAGAGGAAATGGATCAGATCCTCCATTATTAAAATTTGACCTAACCACAAAAATGAGGGCCCAGTCGGACGTGGGGGTGGCACTTCAAAGAAAGCGAAGGGAGAAAACCCCCAAACAGAAGAGAAAAAGCGAGGAGGGAAAAAGCAGGACAGGTGGCGCGCTTCTCTCGTCACCACTCTTTTTGTTGCGTTGCAAATAAATAAAGAAAGCCGTTTTAACCCGACCCCCGGAAGAAAGCATATTCTGAAATCCCCAAACCCTTAACAGATCTCAGTGCTCATTCAATGAATCATCTTACAATGGCTCCGCTTCCGTCGGAGAACGGGGTCGAGGGGGACGACGAGAGAGAAGAGGAAGAGGATGATTCCGAGGAGGAGGAGGAAGAGGAGGAGGTGGTGGAGGAGGAGGAGGAGGAAGAGGAGGAGGAAGAGCCGCGGCTCAAGTACCAGAGAATGGGGGGCAGTATTCCCACGCTGTTATCCAGCGACGCCGCGTGCTGTATCGCGATTGCGGAGCGGATGATCGCTCTCGGCACTCATGACGGCACCGTGCATATTCTTGATCTTCTTGGCAATCAGGTAATCCGATTGATTTGCGGTTCGGAATTTGAGTTGTTTGATGAAGTTCTCTTAAATTTAATCTATTTTCCTTCTGATGTTTGTCTGTATGTTATTAGTAGGATTGCGTAATGGAGGATTAGAAAATGACGGAGTCTTTGGTGATATGAACTAGTGGTTAGAGCGAAAGAGTGTGGAGATGGATCATTTGATGAAAACCTAGCTCCAGTGTTTGCTTTTAATTTGGGTCTATCAAGCTTAAAAGCAATATATGCTTCTTGTTTGTACCACATTGGAGGCTACGGATGGTGGTGTTTTATTCATTTAGAATGAGTTGTTGGGCTATAAAATTGAAGCGCGTTGCTTGTTCTTCCTAGTGCATCTTGGTCTTCTATCATTGTGATCTCTTAACTGCAGTTGATTTTGATAATGTTGAACCTATAACGCTATCTCTAGAATCTGATATTTTATGCTCCCCATAATATTGGGCTAAGCTCAACTAAGCTATGCCCGAACTATTTGTTGTTGCAAACCTCTCTCTTTATGGCTATTAGGGTTATCTATGGTGATATACCTACTGTTAAGCTATATGCAATTGTGCCTCATCTCCTCCTTTCCCCACATCAATGTTCTTGTACCATTTAAAGTATAGTTAGTTGTACATGAGCAAATCCTCTCAGTGTGCATCCTGTCAGTTATCCTTGAACAAAGTTGCCTAATCATGTACCATATTTGGTATGCCCTTTAAAATTGTACTATCTGGTGATGTCTTAATTTTGAGCTTATTGAGCTACTCATTATTGGTACATTTTTCTAAAACCACTTTTGGTGCTATCTATGGTGCTAGAAGCATGTTTTAGCTTAAGCTTGTGAAATCCAGCTCTTTTGAAGTTTCATCCTTATTAAAAAAACATTCCTTTCCTGACCACCTCTGAAAATCCATAGTACGATCTTGGGGAATACAATCCATGCCTAGGTCTTTCGGCATCAACTCAAGTACCATAAATCATTCTAAACTGTTTCAAATTGACTCCAATCTCCAGTACCAAAGCTTATGAGGGAAACTTTAGGTTCTATGGCACTCTATCCCCAATCCCTTCTAAACAATCCACCACTCCCCATCCCTCCTTATTGCTAGCCAACATTAAAAATTTAGGAATTTTTTTCTTTTTAATCTCTCATTCCCAAACCACACGTCCCAACAGAAATCTATTATTCAACCATCTATAGTGGTGAAATAAACATACTTTTCAAACTCTGGCCACCTTTTCCTATTTCTTTCCACATAGTAACACCATGTGAAGCTTTCCCGCTCTTGACACTCTCCCCTCTTCCACCTTTCCTCATTTGTAGTCCACTGTCTTTCTCCTAGGTTCATCATCTCCCCATAGCATATACCTGAAACAACTTACCTAGAAAGCTTTATTACAGTGTGCATCCTCTGGAGGTCCCAACTTCTAACCATCTTCAAAGAGCAAATTTTCTTCCACCCACTAAAAGTTCCTTAAACTTATTCCAAAATCCACCCCAAAACAAGAACTTCCCATCAAAATACTTTAAAATCAAGTGTCAAACTTCTATGGATTTAAAAGAAGATCCCAACAACATATCAAAAGCAATCCAACCTAACACAAATTCAAAGTACTCTTTTCCAAATTGATCATGAGCTTGAAGCCAAATCAAAATAAAGGGGCATGAATTTTAGGAGCCTTTAGTTGGTTTTTTACTCCTCTCACAAAAGTATCAAAGTATCATCAACATAAAAAAGATAACATGCAACTGCACTTAGTTTCCCTTTACCTGCTACCTTAAAACCCCTACTAAACATGCCTTCCTCCAGTGCTTCGTGAATCCATCTTCTGATAGCCTCCATAACTATAACAAACATATGGAGGAATGGAATCCCCTTGCCTCAGGCCCCTTGACCTGCTAACGAAACTAGAGAAATCCTGTTGTCTACTGCCAGTTGAGTATGCCCAGAGTTCACTTACTCCAATTCTAGGAATGAAAGATTAGATTATGAAGGCCCAATTAATGTTTTGGCAAGCCTTTGTGATATTCAACTTAAAATCTAAGTATATGTCCTGTGTACTTTGGAACACTTTTTTGGATGTTACTTATTTTTTTGATAGGAAACAACAAGGAAATATATTGATAGAATTAAGAAGTACAAAAGAAGGATGACGAATCCTCCCACCAAAGAAAACTAAACAACAAGAATACAAAATCAAGAAGCTAAAAGGTAAAAACAACGAACAATCTCTCTTAGCTAGACCATCCCATTGGAGTTACACACTGCTAGCCAATCTAGTTGTAACATATTAAGGGGAAGGCCCTTAAAAACCATGGAGCAAAAAGCCCAAAGAGAAGTAAGGAAGCGAATGGAATCCTATAGATTCTCTGCATTCCTAACTTGATCCTTAAAAATCTTAGCATTTCTTTTCCGCCACACAACCCAAATTAAAGCAATGCACGCAGTATGCCACAAAACGATGCCTCTCTTGGAATTTCCAAAACCTTTATAATTGATAGACATCATGTCGGAAATGCTTATCGGGGGAACCTAATCCATCTTGGCTAATTGAAATAATTTGTGCCACAACCCTATCGTCAAAGAACAATGTAAGAAAAGATGTTCCGCTGATTCTCCATGCTTCATACACAACTTACAAATGTCAGGACTAAGAGCTTTGTATGGTCTGCTCAATTATAGTAAGTCATTAGTATTTACCTTCTTGTGTGCCACTAATCAGACAAAGGACTTGACTTTAAAAGAGACTTGAGAATTCCATACAAAATTAGTAGGGAATACTGGAGATAAATTGGAAAGGTGGGACAAGGCTAGAAAAAAAACTTGACTGTAAAAAACCTTGAAAAAGATAAAGACCGGGATCTCGCATCTGAAACCGATGGGTATAAATGCAAACAATCAAGTGAACGTATGAAGCATTCTAAATCTTCTATCTCAGAATCTGAAAGGTTATGATAAAAATTAAAGTTCCAAGAGAAGGGGCAAACAGACCAGAGAATAGAAGATATGAGAATATTTTATCAGTGACTACTCTAAATAGTCTTGGATATTGGAAACCCAAAGGTTGGTCCCCTCACCACAAGTCTTCCTAAAAGTGAATTCTTTCCCCATCTCCTACCACAAACCGAGGAAACTTTGAAAAATCCTGAAAGACTTGTGCAATAGCCTTTCCAGGACAACGATGTGACCATCTGACTATAGTGTTGGCATCTCAACCATTAGAATGTGTCCCATAAATGCTTAGAATGACTTGATGCCACAGAGCTGAACTCTCCCTAGGATACCTCCACAACCATTTCCCTAGGATACTTATTATAAATTGATTTTGATTACCTATAAAAAAAAAAAAAAAAAAAAAAAAAATCAACTTAAAATCTAAACCATCCTGCTACTTGTCTACCTAGAATCCAAATTCATTTGCCACTTTTATGGCATATAAGGCTTGCCCTCCTTTGATAAAAGCATCTTGCAAAATGGAACCGCCCTTCTGACCACTACTTTAAGTCTCAATGCTGGAATTTTGCCAAGAGTTTTCTCATTTCTATATTGAACTAATTGTCCTCAAATCTTAATCTCCTCAACTCCCTATTTCTTTGGAGCAATGAAAGTGGCATCATGCTTCGAATTAAATCCCTTGACTGTTAATTTGTACCTATATGATGCCTTACTATGAAATATTATCTAGCATTTTATTTTATATTTTTGATTAGAAACAAACATTTTGTCATCATGAGGTAAGTAAATAAAAAGAAGGATGAGAAATCCTTCCCCAATCACAACCACTACATGTTGTTATCTAGAATATGATAGTGTATTGGAAATTCTTAATGTGTCTGCCTTATAACCTTTTTCAAAACCTGAAGGACATATTGCCAATCCTAAGTGAAATTTATTAATGGAAGAATCTCATTTTGAAGGAGTTTTTCCTATCTTCATCTGGTATTTCTTCTCATAAAGATGCTTGGTAGCTGATTTTTGGGAGGGTATAGATAGTCAAGGGCACAGTTTCCCATGCTTTTGGAGAAATTTCCTAGACAGCCATGTGGAGTGGCTAATTCAAAGTTTTCTTTCCTAGACAGCCATGTGGAGTGGCTAATTCAAAGTTTTCTTTGGATTTTGCAATATTGAGGCAGATTGTTTAAATAAGTTGAATTAGACATTACTAATTTGCTGGGATAAAAGGTCTCTGAGATGCTTGAGATGGAGGTGGGAAACTTCTCAATCTCTTGCAGGCTTAGGAATGTGGAAGATGGGATGATTTGGATATTCACTGGGCTATACGGGCCTTTCTCTAGAGAAGACAGAGACTGTATGTGGGAGGAGCTAGGGGCGATCAGAGGTATCTGGGATGATCCGTGGTGCATAGGGGGTGACTTCAATGTCATTCTTTCTCAAAGGGAAAGGAGTAGTCAGGGAAGGATGACTGGTGCTATGAGAAGGTTTGCTCAGATTGCAGATGAGTTAGAGCTTCTCAATCTCCCTTTGCAAGGGGGCACGTTTACTTGGAGTGGGGGCAGGAACAATCAGTCTTGGGCTCGTCTGGATAGGTTTCTAGTGACCCAGAACTGGATTGATAGGTTCAGTGGAGTTGTTCAAAGAAGACTGCCCAGACCCACCTCTGATCACTTTCCTATTATGCTGATGGGGGGTGGTTTAAGGAGGGGTCCTTCCCTGTTTAGGTTCGAAAATCTGTGGCTCAAGGTTGATGGTTTTAAGAACCTTATTCAAGGATGGTGGCAGGGGGTTGAGGTGAGTGAGAGGGCCAGTTTTAGACTGGCCTTTAAATTAAAGGACCTGAAGCAAAAATTAAAGTCTGGAATAAAGAGGTGTTTGGTAGGGTGGAAGTTAATAAGAACTTAGCTCTTCAACAAGTTGAATTCTGGGTTGGGATGGGATGGAGAGTGAGAGGAGTCTTTTTGAGAGTGAAATAGAGCTGAAAAAAGAAGCTAAGGACTCCTTCAAAAAGTGGGTGTTATTGGAAGAACTCATTGGAGACAATTGTCTAGAGAGCTGTGGCTGAAGGAAGGGGATAGGAATACTGGTTTTTTCCACCGTATGGCAAATGCTTATCGGAGGAATAACTCCATGAATAGAATTAAAATTAATGGGGTGTGGATGACTGAAGATCAGGAGATGAGGGAGGGGATTGTGAGTACTTTTCAACATCTGCTCTCAGAAGAGACGGGCTGGAGAGCTGAGATTGAGGGGCTGCATTTTAACTGTCTTAATCCTCGGGAAGCTAAAGCCTTGGAGTTGCCTTTCACTGAGGAAGAAATCTACTGTGCTCTGATGGAGATGAATGGCGATAAGGCCCCTGGTCCGGATGGTTTCACCTTGGCTTTTTGGCAAGTCTGCTGGGATTTTATGAAGGAGGAGATTCTAGAGTTGTTTAAGGAATTTTATGAGCAGAGATCTTTCGTTAAAAGCCTTAACACTACCTTCCTAACCCTTATCCCTAAGAAAGGAGGTGCTGAAGACCTGGGGGACTTTCGGCCAATCAGTTTGCTAGGGGGCTTGTATAAGCTCTTGGCCAAGGTGCTGGCTAATAGGCTGAAAAAGGTTCTGGATAAGCTAGTGTCGGAGGATCAAAATGCCTTTGTGAGAGGAAGACAGATCTTGGATGCCTCGCTTATAGCTAATAAGGTGGTTGACTATTGGAAAAAGCGTAAAGAGAAAGGGTCAATTTGCAAATTGGACATTGAAAAAGCCTATGACAACATAAATTGGAGTTTTCTCATGAAGGTTTTGAGTAAAATGGGCTTTGGGTCGCGGTGGAGGGATTGGATCTGGTGGGTATTTCAACTGCCAGGTTTTCTATCCTAATCAATGGGGTTCCAGCAGGTTTTTTCTCAAATACCAAGGAGCTGCGGCAAGGAGACCCGCTCTCCCCTTACCTTTTTGTGTTGGGCATGGAAGTCTTCAGCATTCTGTTAAGAAGGGCCGCTGATGGGGGCTTCTTGTCGGGTTGTAACCTTCGGGGGTGAGGGGGCGGGGAGATGATGGTCACCCACTTACTCTTTGCTGACGACACAATTATTTTTTGTGAAGCCAAAAAAGAGTAAGTTACCAATCTAAGCTGGATTTTGGCTTGGTTTGAGGCGTCCTCTGGTTTAAGGATTAACCTTGCCAAGAGCGCGTTAATTCCGGTAGGGGATGTTGTTGAGGTAGAGGAAATGGCAGTGGAGCTAGGGTGCAAAGTGGGGTCCTTGCCTATTGTTTACTTAGGGCTGCCCCTAGGAGCCCATCACAAAGCTACTTCTATGTGGAATGGGGTGGAAGAGAGAATGAGGAGAAGACTAGCCCAGTGGAAAAGACATTATATTTCTAAAAGTGGGTGCATAACCCTTATCAAGAGCACTTTGGCCAGCATGCCTACCTACCATTTGTCCCTCTTTCGGATGCCCAAGAGTGTTGCTAAAAGGCTTGAAAGAATACAAAGAGACTTTCTTTGGGGAGGGGGTAGCCTGGATAAAAAAGTACATTTAATCAATTGGGAGGTGGTGTGCACCCATAAGGAAAAGGGCGGTCTAGGCATTCGGAGAATTGATATGTTGAACAAAGCCTTGCTAGGTAAATGGGTTTGGAGATTTGCCTCTGAAAAGGACAATCTTTGGAAAAGGGTGATTGGTGTAAAATATGGTCACGAGGGTTTAGGGTGGAGGACAAGGGAAGCTCGTGGGACGTTTGGTGTGGGAGTTTGGAAGGAGATCATGAAGGAGGCAAATTGGTGCTGGGAGAGCATAGAGTTCAAACTGGGGAAGGGGACTAGGGTTAAATTTTGGACGGACCAATGGTGTGGCAATGAGGCGATGTCTTAAACCTTCCCCCACTTATTTACTTTGGCGGTTCACAGGAATGCAACGGTCAATGAAGTCTGGGACACAAACCTTGGCCAAGGGGAGTGGAACCTTAGATTTTCTAGAGATTTTAATGATTGGGAGTTGGACCAGATTAGGGAATTGCTTACTTTGCTGAGGGACTGTAGGATTTCTTCAGAGGAGGACTCAGTGCTCTGGAAAGGAGGGAGTCATGGCATTTATAGGGTGAAGGAGGCTTACAATTTGTTGGTTGGTCTCACTACTTGTGCCTTCCCAAACAAGGCCATTTGGGTGGATAAGGTCCCAACCAAAGTTTCTTTTTTTGCTTGGGAAGCCATGTGGGGGAAAATTCTCACTTTGGATAGGCTTCAAAAGCTGGGGTGGCATCTCCCGAATCGGTGTTTCTTGTGCAGTTGTGAAGAGGAAAATGTAAATCATATACTTGTACATTGTATAGTGGTTAGGGTCCTTTGGGAGATCGTCTTCGCCCTCTTTGGGGTTAAATGGGTGTTCCCAGAGTCGGTGAAGGAGGTGTTAGTTAGTTGGAGGGGTCCTTTTGTGGGGGAAAAAAGGAAAAAAAGGAAAAAGATTTGGAAGTCCATCCTATTGTATATTTTTTGGATGGTATGGAAAGAAAGAAATAGATTAGCTTTTAAGGGGGGATCTTTAGCTCTTCAGAAACTCAAAAATTCTTTTGTTTGTAATTTGTGGAGTTGGGCTAGGGTGTATATTGGAGAGGAGTCCTCTTCACTTATTGGTTTTTTGGAGTGGCTTGTGACCACGTAGGGGTTGGTGAGGTTGTTTTTCTTTTTGCTTTCTTCTCTGGCTGCCTTGCTATACTCCCTGTATGCTTTGTGGCTTTTTGCCCTCTTAATATAATTTGTGCTTGCTTATCAAAAAAAAAAAAAAAAAAAAAAAAAACTATCTCTTTGCCTATACAAACAATATAGACATTTATCTGTTTGTTCTTATGATGAGAGTTTGCTAATCCTGTTCTGATCTGGTCTAATATGAACTTGTAATCATGGAATTGACTCAATCATCAGAGTATGGATCATATTCTCATAGCCCAAATATGTTCCCTTTGGATGGAACGAACCTGTAATTCTTTGGTTCCAGTAACTAAGAAGGATGTGTACCCATGCAACCACTTATTCTATATCAATACATATTAAAGTATCAAGATATGCATTTTACTTTAAGTTGTAGGACAATGCTATCTTCATCTTGTAAAATTTGCACTGCCATTTTATTTTCTTAGGGTTCTTTAAGTATAGTGTGAGATAAGTGGGTTGCATTGATCACACTACTTGTGGATTTTAGGTGAGTCATGAATCTGGTTTCCTGACATTTAAACTGCTTTATTCACAAGCAGATGCAGTATTGAACACTTGGGTGCATTTCCAGCTTCATTAGGGATTATAGATTTTTGCATCTAATTACTTGTTTATTTCAGATATATTAAACTTGCCTTATGTTTGAAGTTAGTCCTTGATTTTCTGCTTTTACAGGTTAAGGAATTCCGTGCTCACAATGCTACTGTCAATGATCTTAGCTTTGACGTAGAAGGTGAATATATAGGAAGTTGTTCAGATGATGGATATGTTGTAATAAACAGCCTTTTTACGGATGAGAAAATGAAGTTTGAGTATCATCGCCCAATGAAGGCCATTGCTCTAGACCCAGATTATGCAAGAAAGACGTCTAGAAGATTTGTTGCTGGTGGTTTAGCAGGTCATTTATTTTTTAATACAAAAAGATGGCTAGGTTACAAGGATCAGGTTTGTGCTAGCTCTTGCTAAAGTTGTTGCTTGTGCCAAAACCTGGTTACTTTCCTGGTTCCTGAATTGCAGAAGTTTGTCCTTTTTCTAGGTTCTACACTCTGGTGAAGGTCCTATACATGCAGTGAAGTGGAGAACAAGTCTCATTGCTTGGGCTAATGATGCAGGTGTAAAAGTTTATGATACTGCTAATGATCAGCGTATAACATTTATTGAAAGGCCGCGAGGAAGCCCACGTCCTGAGATTTTGGTCCCTCACTTAGTGTGGCAGGTTAGTTAAGGATCAATATGGGCACGGTATTTGGCAGGGACATCCACCCAATGGGTCTCATGCAAGCTTTCAGGCTTGCATCGTAGTCTAGAACAGATGCAATAGCAGATTTTTTTGGTCAAATTTCAATTTATAATTTTCCTGATCATATAATATTGTTTGGATGAATTGTGTACTGTCACTCACTGTTCTTTCATCTCATTCAGGATGATACTCTCTTGGTCATTGGTTGGGGTACATCTGTGAAGATTGCTTCAATAAGAGCAAATCAGTTCAATGGAACCAATGGGACTTACAGGAATGTTTCCAAGTCCAGCATGAACCAGGTGGATATTGTGGCATCATTTCAAACCAGCTATTTCATTTCAGGAGTTGCTCCTTTTGGTGATACTTTGGTTGTTCTAGCCTATATTCCTGGAGAAGAAGATGGAGAGAAGGAATTTAGCAGCACCATTCCATCACGCCAGGTATTTTCTCCTTCATTTTTGTGAAAGACGTGAACTCCTATCATAATGAACTCCTCCAGTTGCAAATTGAATTTTGTTAGTTTTATCTTTAGGACCAGTATTAAAGCACAAATGCAAAATGAAAGGAGTTCATGCTGCGTATGTGGACTCTTGCCACCTGTGATTGTGTTCTTGTAGACTTAGTAAATATCAGTTCTTTGAATTACTGAGTTATTTCTAAACCAAATGAAACCAATTTTAATACTGACATCCCTGTCTTCTTCTAAGATAATTATGTTTAAGATGCATTTTCCCACTTAGAATTGTTTTACATGTTTGTGTAGTGTAGTCTTACACATTAGTTTTATGCACACAGCTCACAATCTATATGTCACTTTTCTTATATTCTTTAATTTTTCATGAACCGAATTCATATTTAATTGTTATCAAGAGCAGGTTCTGGTTTTCTGCTCTAAAAGGCTTCATCTCTGTGAAGTTTGGTTCTTACATTTATTTGTCTAGCTCTCTTATGCACTCACCTATCAGTCAAATGAGTTTCTGATATTCTACTATGTAGTATTGTCCATTCATTATTGGCATGAACAATGAATCGCCCTGTTGTCTAATCTTTGCTTCTATAAGCCTATATGGTAGCATTCTTTTTATTCACTTGCCTTATGAACTATTGAAGTGACTGCTCTGTCACTGTTTATTGTGAAAGATGACAACTTTCTTGCATAAACCTTGACTCTCATTTAGAAAAATGGGAGGTATGATGGCTGCTAACAAGTTTAATTCTATTTTAAACAGGGAAATGCGCAAAGACCTGAAGTACGCATAGTCACATGGAATAATGATGAGCTTGCGACAGATGCCTTGCCTGTACATGGCTTTGAGCATTACAAGGCAAAGGACTATTCCCTTGCTCATGCTCCTTTCTCAGGTAAACATATTTTGCTTTCAAACTTCACAGTCTTGTGCATGAACAGATAATTAACTCTGAAATCATTGTATCACTTTACATTTGAATATAGGTAGTAGCTATGCTGGTGGTCAGTGGGCAGCTGGAGATGAACCATTGTATTATATTGTATCACCGAAGGATGTAGTTATTGCAAAACCAAGGTTAGCATTGACAATTCCGTGTTTTGTATCTTCTTTCTGGTATGATTATTGTTTTTTTTTTGTAAGTAAAATCTGGTATGAATATTGTATTGATATTCAATTGGATTTGGAGTATGATATGTATTTTGGCAGATATGAAATGGGTCTTTTGGACCTGGGAATCCTATTATGGTCTAGCAATGATAAAAAAAACAACTTCTATTTGATGAAGATATGTATGTTCACAAAGCAGCCGATTCGAGTTTCATTCCAAGCATCTGCCCTTTCTCATATTATCGAATTGGTTTCTTTACATTGATTGATCTTACCCTCAGCTTCACAAGTGATTTCTAACTAATGAAGTGTTATAGTTTTGTTTGGTAATGCTAATGAAAATGATTTTTTCATATTTGACTTACCATTGAAAATATGAAAGAAAATCAAATATAATTAAGATTAATTAAAAACTCATGCTTTTTCAAGTTATCTAATCTTTAAAGAAAAGAGGAAAAACAAGTAAAATGAATTTGGAGAAGCATGTAAAAATAACTTATATATATATGTATGGATATATAATTTTTCCTTTTTATTTTCTCTTCCTCGCATTTTCTCTCAAAATTTTCAAGAACCAAAGATAGGGTACAAATTGATTTGAGGCTACCAAATTCTTTGATTGAAGTAAAAAGGTTTTGGGTTTTTAGAGTCAGCTCACTTTGATTGGATAATTGACCACTAACATAATTACCTTTTTGTTTTGCTTATTTCATTATTATTATTATTGTTTTCGTTGTTTTGGTTATCATTATAATCGTCATCATTATATTCTCTTCTTCTTCTTCTTCTTATTGTTGTTGTTGTTATCTTTTCTTTTTCGTTTCTTTACAAATCAAAATGTTTTCACAGTTTTGATGGGAGCACAATGAAATTTGAAACCATCATTTTGATTTCCTATTTGCTTAAGGTGTTTTCTGCCGTTATATTCGTCAATACTATTTTAAAAAATAGAATATCACAAAATTTGTTTGATTTGAGAAGCGAATACGTTTTATGATTTTAGGGATGCTGAAGATCATATCTCTTGGCTCCTTCAACATGGGTGGCATGAAAAAGCTTTAGCAGCAGTTGAAGCAGGGCAAGGGCGGAGTGAACTCATTGATGAGGTTTTTGTTCCTTTTTTTTTTCTTTTTCATTTTCATTTTTATGTATTTTTGGGGCATTATGTTCCCACCATGTGTCCATGTGTTTGGGGTTTTTTTGGGGTTGGGTAGGGGGATGGGGAGGATGTTCTTTTGTGTGAGATCATATGTGCCTTCATCAAAACGTTTACCTGAGATGCGCGTGTGTGTGGGGGTGGATGCAGGTAAATTATGCATATGTCGATATTATACATACACATCCAACTGAACTCCTCATATCTTTTGTGAGTTATAGATGCACACACAATGTGGAACACAACTCAGTAGAGTCCTATGCTAACTCCTCGGTTTGCTTCATGAATTCAAGAGAGTTGAAAGCTTAGATTGGTCCCCTATATCTGGAGAGAGTGCGTCTAGGTTGGAATCCCCTTTTACTGAAGAAGAGATTTATAAGGCCATTTTTCAGATGGATAGGGATAAAGCACCGGGGCCTGATGGCTTTACCATTGCAGTGTTTTAAGATTGTTGGGATGTAATTAAGGAGGATTTAGTGAGAGTGTTCAATGAGTTTCATAGGAGCGGGATTATTAACCAAAGCACTAATGCGTCCTTCATAGTTCTGTTACCCAAAAAAAGCATGGCAAAGAAGATATCAGACCACAGACCCATTAGCTTGATCACTAGTCTTTACAAGATTATAGCCAAAGTGTTAGCAGAGTGTCTAAGAGGGATACTTCATGAAACTATCCATTCCACTCAAGGAGCTTTTGTTCAAGGGAGACAAATTTTGAACGTAGTTCTCATAGCCAATGAGATAGTGGATGAGAAAAAACGATCAGGGGAGGAAGGAGTTGTCTTCAAAATTGACTTTGAAAAGGCTTATGACCATGTGAGTTGGGATTTTTTGGATCATGTGTTGGAGAAGAAGGGGTTCAGTCCTAGATGAGGAAATGGATGAGTGGCTGTTTGTCCTCGGTGTCTTTTGCAGTCCTAGTGAATGGAAACGCTAAAGGGTGGGTTAAGGCTTCTAGAGGTTTAAGACAAGGAGACCCTTTATCCCCCTTTTTGTTCACCTTAGTAGCAGATGTATTGAGCAGATGTTATTGAGAGCAAAGGAAAGAAATGCCTTAGAGGGTTTCAGGGTGGGTAGGAACATAACAAGGGTGTCCCATTTACAATTTGCAGATGACACAATTTTCTTCTTAGTACTCGAGAAGAGGACTTGCTAACCCTCAAGAGTATTTTGCTAGTGTTTGGGCATATTTCTGGGCTGAAGGTTAACCTTGACAAAAGTAATATTTATGGCATTAACCTTGGTCAGAATCATCTTCATAGGTTGGCCGAGTTGCTTGATTGCAAGGCTTCTGGGTGGCCTATACTCTACTTGGGTCTTCCTCTGGGTGGGAACCCCAAGTCTGGTGGCTTCTGGGATCCTGTGATTGAGAGGATCTCGAGCAGATTAGATGGGTGGCAAAAGACATATTTATCTTTTGGAGGCAGGATAACTCTCATTCAATCTTGTCTCACTCATATGCCTTGTTACTTCCTCTCCTTGTTTAAGATTCCCGCCTCCGCGGCAGCAAGAATTGAGAGAATGCAAAGAGATTTTTTATGGTCTGGGGTTGGAGAGGGCAAAAGAGATCATCTAGTTAGCTGGGATGTAGTGTGTAATGCGAAGACGAAAGGGGGATTGGGTTTCAGAAGGATTTCCTTAAGGAATTCCGCTCTCCTAGGGAAATGGTTGTGGAGGTATCCTAGGGAGGGTTCAGCGCTGTGGCATCAGGTCATTTTAAGCATTTATGGATCACACTCTAATGGTTGGGATGCCAACACTGTTGTTAGATGGTCACATCGTTGTCCTTGGAAGGCTAGTGCACAAGTCTACCAAGATTTTTTCAAGTTTACTCGGTTCATGGTAGGAGATGGGGAAAGAATTCAGTTCTGGGAAGACTTGTGGTGGGGGGATTAAGCTCTGGGGGTCCGTTATCCAAGACTACTTATAGTAGTCATGGATAAAAACATTCCAATTTCTTCAATTCTTGGTTCCACTCGCCCCTTCTCTTGGAACTTTAACTTCCGCCGTAACCTTTCCAATTCCGAGATAGAAGATTTAGAAAGTCTCATGCGGTCTCTTGATCGTTTACATTTATCACCTTCGGTTCCAAATATGAGATCCTGGTCTTTATCTTCTTCAAGACTTTTCACAGTCAAAGATTTCTTTCTTGCCTTATCCCAATGTTCTGGTTTGCCTTCAGTTTTCCCTACCAAGTTAGTCTGGAATTTTCAAGTCCCTTTCAAAATCAAGTCCTTTGTCTGGTTAGTGGCTCACAAGAAGGTAAACACTAACGACTTGCTACAGTTGAGAAGACCCTACAAAGCACTTAGTCCTGACATTTGCATGATGTGCATGAAGCATGGAGAAATAGTAGATCATCTTTTTCTTCATTGCTCTTTGACGATGGGGTTGTGGCACAAATTATTTCAGTTAACAAAGACAGATTGGGTGTCCCCTAGGAGCATCTTTGACATGCTATCTACCAATTTTAATGGTTTTGGATCTTCTAAGAGAGGGATTGTTTTATGGCAAGCCGCGTGCATCGCTTTAATATGGGTGGTGTGGCGGGAAAGAAATGTAAGGATTTTTGAGGATAAAGTAAGTAATTCAGAGAACCTTTGGGACATGATTCATTTCCTTGCTTCTCTTTGGGCTTTCTGTTCTAAGGTTTTTAAGGGGATTTCCCTTAATGTGATACATCTTGATTGGTTAGCGGTGTGTAACTCCATTGGGTTGGCCTAACCTAGAGTAGTTGTTTGTTTCTACTTTATATTTTCTCGTATTTGTTTCCTTATAGTTTTGTTTTTCTTTCGTGGGAGGATTCCTCATCCTTCTCTTGTACTTCCTTTTTATCAATATATACCATTGTCGTTTCCTATAAAAAAAAAAAAAAAATAAATACAAACCATTAGCTCCATCTCTTCCCTATTTCTATCTTGCTCCAAACGGGAAAAACATTTTTTTATTTATCAAAGACCTAATAGATCTTTTCAATTAATTGAAAAAGATCAAGAAGGACAAGATATCCCTCCACAATGTACAAATTTAAATCAAGGCAAGGGAATGAATTCCTTTACATGGATCCATCTAGTTGAACAAACGAGCAAAAGTACAAAATGTGAAACAACATTTGAAGCAAGCACTAGATAGACTCAATGAGACACATAATATCCAACAAAATTTACCCATTGCTTTGCTCCTCTTTTAGCTAGCCCATTAGCCACCTGATTAGCTAAGCCGGCAACCCATTAAATGGAGTATCCCAACTCTGTAAAGATATTGAATATTTGGCATAGCCACCCATCAAGTCTCCATGAACCTCTTTCCTATTTAGCCAATCATGAGATAACAATTGTTGAATTCCTCTTCACTACAAAATTGGATAAGCCTAAAGCTTTCGCTTGTACAATGCCCTCTAAAAGTGCTACAACCTCGGCCCCAATAGCAAACCATCACTTGTAGCTATAGAATAAGCTTTGGTTATTGAACCTTGATGATCTCTAATCACACAACCAATTCTAAGTTGCCTTAGGGCGCCCAACGCACATCCATGAAAGTTCAATTTATTACTAGTCTACTACTTCAATTTAATTACTACTCTACTACTTCGATTGGCTCTGGCCATGCTTTTGAAGTCTTTCTGACCAACCTTCTTGACTTGCAAACAAGTTGTTAGTCTAACAATAAAAGGCTCAAGGGGATGCCTTTGAAGAGATTGCTAGTATAATAAAAAAGAGATGAAGAATAGCGAAATAAGTCCCAAACCCCATCCACTGTTCTCCTAGTATTTTCTAAGATCCTTGCATTCCTTTCTTGCCAAATTGACCAAAGCATACTAAAGCTTGCAATACCTCATCGAACCTTCCCTTTTGCATGATTTCCAAAAGCTTTGAAGGAAATAGACATCATCTCCACAACCAAATTTGGTGGTACCCAATCTATTATGGAGAATAGTCTATTTACATAAGTCCAAAACCATTGAGCAACGAAGAAAAAGATGATTAATTGATTCTCTGCTCATCTTGCATATAAACCATTACCTTCTTCTATCCCTATTTCCGTCTTGCTGCAAAAGGACAAAAAATTGAGATAGTTGCCATCCAAAGAATTGAGACACGTTGCCTTGGAAATGTTTATTAAACCAGTAGATTCATCTGTTCAGACTTGCTGGAAAAGGGTAAGGAATTGAGATAGTTGCCAATTAAAGAATTGAGATACAGGCAACGAGTCTTGACCTAGAAATGTTTACCAAAGTATTACTAAACTATCAGCTCTATCTTTCCTGTATTTCTATCTCACTCCAAAGGGAAAAAACTGATACAGGTACATAGTTTTACCTTAAAAATGTCCAATTAAACTGTTGGCTTCATCTATGCCCATCTTGCTCTTCTTGCGAAGGGGTAGTGTTTTTTTTTTTTGGTACTTATTTGTAGTTTTCGTTGTTCAATGTTTCTCTGTTCCCTATCTCTGTCTTGCTCCAAAGGGAAAAAAGTTGAGACATGAGCAAGTAGTTTTGCCTTAGAAATGAGTGTTAAGCCATTAAATTCATTTGTCCCTATTTTGGTCCTGCTGCAAAAGGGCAAAAAATTGAGTTCTGCAACCAGTTCACCTTAAAAATGTCCATTAAACTATTAGTTTCATCTATCCCCTATCTTGATCTTGCTACAAGGGGCAATTTTTTCTCTTCGTGTTACTTATTCTCAATTTTCCTCATTTAGTGATGCCATTACATAACAAATTCAATTACAACATCATATTGGGTCTTGGGCTCTAATTTCATGGGAAGAGATTCTTGGTTCCTCTTAACTTCTATTATTTAATTGATTAGGCTAGATCCCTTACTTCCTTTTTGGGATGTTCCCATGTATTGCACATTTTAGAGGGTTCATCCTCTTCATAGGCCTTTCAATAAAATGGAATTTCTAATGCAATTTTTGGCACTTCTAAGTTAAATTGCTGTACGTGGTTCAGATCTATTCATTAAGATTTATGGTTTAATTATTAGGATAAAATTCAGAGTGATAGTTCCAATAATCAAGCGAATCCTTCTTGGAGTAAAACTCATGAAATCATTTCCACAGAAAAAATTATTTATTCATTTTTACACTAAATATTTGTTTGTTGTCTGCTGTTTGTTCTAATTCTCTTTTTTTTTTTTGTTAGTATGCCACTTGTATGATGGTCCTGTTACCAATGTCTGGTTGATTATGATCATAAGCAATTAGTTCAGCTATTGATGCTTGTGCACTTGTATTTTTATTTTTGAGACTAGTCTTTTCATGAAATTGTAGGTGATAACACTTCTTTGGTTGGCATGGCCTCTTAACCCTTGTTTGGGAGAACTTCTCAAATTCTAAAAGATTTGTAGGTCAAATGCAATTTTTTAGAGTGTTTGGATAGAATTCTTAATTGTGGTCCTAACACTTCCTAACATGATTTATCTGTGTTTTAAAGAAGTAGGGAGACCCATACTTTTCTTCTAACAGGATGTATAGTTTCTTATTTAATTAAAATTTTAAAAATGTTATAATCATTCTTATCATTAATAAAAGCATTTTATTAATGATAAGGAAAAGTGTTTATCTATCAAAAATGATAAGGAAAAGTGTAAGAGGCAAGACGCTTTTGCATATTGCATGTATCACTGTATTGTGGGTTGTGTGGCAAGAGAGAAATGCTAGGATTTTTGAGGAAAAGTGTAAAATGGAAGGGATGTTATGGGATCTTATTCATTTCTACTCCTCTTTTTGGGCTTCTTGTACCATTGCTTTTAGAGGAATTCCCCTTAGGGGGTGTTTGGTACGTTGGAATAAGGAATGGAAATGAATATTTTGTTTCCATTCCTATTTCTTAGTGGAAAGAAATGAATTTGATGATTCCATTTCTAGCATTTGGATGAACTTAGGAATGTAATATTGGAATGATTATTTGTTTCCATTCCAATGTTTGATAATAATAGGAATGGAAATGAAAAATAAATAAATTTACAATAATATCTTTATATATAATTTAAAATATTTATGTATTTTTATTTTAAAAATAAATAAATTTTGAGAGTTTTTTCGTTATTAAATAATAAGACTAAAAAAATATATATACTTAATAAATAAAAAATTAACCATAAAAAATCATATAGCCCTAATGTACAAATATTCAATTATTATTTTTATTAAAGATTTGAAAATTTTGTCATGCTTAAGTAGTTATAAAATTATATTTTACCAATATATATATATATATTATAATATTTAAATTCTCAAAGCTAGCAAATGTTTTTCCTATTTCCAAAAAAGGAAATAAAAGAATTCAAATTTCATTCTAATTTTTAACAAGTATCATATTTGATAAAATCTATAACCTTAAAAAATTTTAAATATTCGTTTTTTTTAATCAAAATTTAAAATAATTTGTCATGCAAAAAAATTTATAGAATTATATTTTACAAGAAAAAAAAAAAGAGAAGAAGGTAAACCTGATCGGAGATGTAGAAGGAAGTTTTCAAAATAAACATCCAAAGCCCTAAAAATTAGAAATTGAATTTTTTTTTTTAAATGTCATGGAAGGTTTTTCAATTTGGGAGAATCACTTGTTGCAGAAAAGTAGATGATGAATGAGACTCTAACTTTGCAAAGAAGATAAGCATCGGGTTTGAAGAATGAGATAAGAGGGTAAAATAGTAAATTTAGGTTATTTTATATTATCAGATGGATTTAATGAATCAGAATACCACCTACTTATGATGAATTCAAATCCGACTTATAAGTGGAATTTGATTTCTGTCTGAATCATTTTTTATTCCATTTCCGCCTTCTTAATATTTATCCAAACATAGGAATAAGGGAGAAAAGGAATGAGATGTCTATTCCCACTCCCTATTCCCATGTACCAAACACCCCCTTAATGTTATTCTACTTAGTTGGCTTTCAGTTTGTAATTAGAAAGGGGTAGATAACTTTTGAGAGAGTTTGGTTTTGATTTTTGAGAGTTTTTGTACATGCTTTTATAAATATTTGTCCTTGTACAGTTGAGGTGTACTTTTACTTTGATCAGGTTTTGTACTTTGAGGGAAGGACCTCTCATCCTTCTCTTCATCTTTATTATTATCAATATATTTTCTGTTTCTGATAAAAAAAAAAAAAAAATTAATAAAAGCATTTTTAAAATACAGTTTTCAGGCATAAAATTCAATCGCTCTGCAATATTAATTACTTCTACTGTTAAACTCTAAAGTTAAACACTATTGTATCTAGGGCTTAATAATTCCATATTTTGATTTCCAATTTTTGTTTAGACTGTTTAATATATTCAATAACAGAGTATGCTTTCATCTTGTCCTTTATATGCATAGGTGGGATCAAGATATCTTGACCATTTGATTGTGGAAAGGAAATATGCTGAAGCTGCATCTTTGTGTCCCAAATTGTTGCGTGGATCTGCTTCAGCATGGGAAAGGTACCAAATAACTTTAGTTATAACCTTTTTTTAAAGTTAATGATTAGTAACTGGCTGTGGGTTTCTCACCAGATGGGTTTTTCACTTTGCTCATCTCCGTCAGCTCCCTGTTTTAGTTCCATACATGCCAACAGAGAACCCAAGATTGCGTGATACTGCTTATGAGGTTTGTAATGCGGACAATTTTTTTATTAGAAGAAACAACAATTAATTCAGACATCAATAAAAAGTATAAGGATGAGTATCCTTCGAGCGCACAAACAAAACTAACTCAAACAAAAAAAAGCAAACAGATAAACAGCCAAAAAGCCTAACAAATTATTGTTGTCTCTATTTAATCTCTTGATAGTTGACATATCCCTTCTGATTGACCCTGGGAATCAAGGCATGAGTTGTTGTTGGTTTTGTTACAGGTTGCTCTTGTAGCCCTGGCAACAAGTCCATCATTCCACAAGGATCTATTGTCAACTGTTAAATCTTGGCCACCTGTGATTTATTCTGCATTGCCTGTTATCTCAGCCATAGAACCTCAGCTTAATACTTCATCCATGACTGATACGCTGAAAGAGGTCAGGCTGAATAAGTATTTTTTAGATTTTGTCATATGCTTTATAAATTCAATTTGTACTACATGTTTTTTAAATCATATATTCCTTTACTGTCTCAGGCTCTAGCTGAGTTTTATGTAATCGACACACAATATGAGAAAGCTTTTGCACTATATGCTGACGTAAGTGGGTTCAATGTTGCACAATCATATCTGGGCACAAATACAGTTTTCTTTTTTAATTTTAATTTTTTTTTATTATTACTCTATGCATGATATATGTAATATGCTTCAGGAAATCAAGGTGAAGTGTCTATTCGTAGTTCTGATTCTCTGGAGCAATTTGATTTTATCTTTGCTTATTCCATTTTGGTTCTTTTTCCAGCTTATGAAACCGGACATATTTGACTTCATTGAAAAGCATAACTTACATGATGCCATTCGTGAAAAGGTATGGTAGATTTCAGATCAAGTTGAATTTTCTTAAAGTTACCCTTTTTTTCCAGGAGGAGATCATACGTTTATGGATGCTTGGGCATCTGGAAAACAAATCCATATCTCACTTTGGGACTTTAATTGAGGCTTTTACAGTCATGTCTGAAGAGGTTAACTTTTTGAATGTCAAAACAGCTGTTTAGGATTTGCTAGACAACTGATTCAGAAAGAACACATGCAGAAATACATTTATGCATATTCATATATACATGTATATGCATGTACACATACATAAATACATGCACACACATATATATGCATAAACACATTTATGTGCACATATATGCACATAATACATACTGTGTTGACATTTATGTGCACATTTCTGTGGGACTTGCTTCATTTCTATGTTTCTTTTTGGGCTTATTGTACTGATGTTTTTAAACACTATCATTTGAGTGTAATTCAACTTAGTTAGCTTTTGATATGTACACCCTAGGGTTGGGCCTATGGGGTCAGGTTCCTTGATGAGCTTCAAGAGATGTTATACTTGTATAGACTTTTTTGTCCCTTTTGTATAGCCCTCCTTGTATAGTGGAGCTTTCTTTGGGTCTTTTGACCAGGTTTGTATATCTTGGGGAGGATTTCTCATCCTTCTCATGCTTTATTCACTTTTAATTAATATATTTGTTGTTTCTGATAAAAAATAAAATAAAATAAAATAAATACATTCATATATACATTTATACACACATGCATAAGGGTGCACGCATGTGCGCACACACATGTGCAGATATGTTTATTTGTACAAGTGTATATTGTTGGGAATTTACACATTCTACTCAATCTTGTAAAAAGGGGAGAAAAGGAAAATGGTTGGGGAGTGGAATTCTAATGCTTTTCCTGGTATTACTTTGCAATCTGGTTATATTATGACATGATTGTTTATTCTGTTGGATGTACATTTGCAGGTTGTCCAACTGATGATGCTAGATTGCAAGCGTGCAGTTCCATTATTGATCCTACATAGGGACTTCATTACTCCATCTGAAGTTGTCTCACAACTTCTGGATGCCAGCAAAAAGTGTGATTCCAGATATTTCTTGCATTTATATTTGCATGCATTATTTGAAGTCAGTCAACATGCTGGGAAGGATTTTCATGACATGCAGGTATATAGCAAGCCTCTACTAGGTTTTCTCATTTCATGTGATTATTATAGGTTACTTAAATTTGAACTTGCAGTTCTCTTGATGAAGGTTCAGGTATCTACTATGAACAGTGCCTTTTCTTATTGATGGTTCCTGTTCTGAATCCTTTTGGATTGTGTTTGAGTTAGACTTTTCATAAATATTTCACCTAATCAATGGAGAAGTTAAATTCAAGTTGAAGTGAACAAATTAAATTAAGCCACATAAGACTCATCAAAGGGGGTATCTAAATCTTGTCTTTCTGTGGATAGTCTTTTGTATTACTCTCTCAATCTTTGCTGGTTGTCTTAACTAGATTTTCTAAACCACAACACTTAGGTTTTCTAACGATATCAAGGTATTCATGGATTTCTGTTGGGTGTAATACAAAAAATCCGTTTATATACTATGTACACTGGTTAAACTTGAACCTCAACTAGTGGTTTAAATTATGTCATTGACTCCTTGCAATTAATTGAATTTTTTGCTGTTGGGCACATGGTGCCTCAAGGATGAAGTAATGTAATGGTTTGTAAAGTAATAGTTGTGTTTCCAATTTTGTGGTGGGACAACACTTCATTGTCCTTGTCAAGCAATAGCCTTACACTATCAAGACTTTAGTCATCACCTTGCGTCATTGTGGGTAATGGTTTGTTGATTTACTTTTGGAAATATCTGTGGTGGGGGTTCAGCTCCAATTCCACTTGTTTTCTTGCCTTCACCAACCCTCTGAATTGAAAAGAACACACATATATAACTTTTTCTCATCTTTGAGTTCCCCTTCTAGGAAACTTTGATATCAAAAGAAAATTCAGGAATACAAAAATGAATGACCTCTCATCCCTGTTGTGCATGTAGATCGTCTTCTATCCTAGACAAGATGAGTCAATCCTTGGTCCTGGTGGCCTCTTCTCCTCCAAATCTTTTTTCAATGCTATTTCAAAAATTTGAGTCCTTGATTATTTCCCCTCAGGTCAAGTTTTATTTGAAAGTTCAGTACTTTAGAGTTAGAGCTTTTTCATGGTTAATGGCTAATCAAAAGGTTAGTAGTAATTTGATTTACCTAAGGATGCCCTTTAAAATCATTAGACTTAGAAGAGCTGGCTTTGGAGTTTGGTTGCAAGGTGGGAGTTCTTCTGTTGTCTTATTTGGGCCTTCTTCTTGGTGCCCCTTTTAAGTTTGTGGTGGCATGGGACGGTGTAATGTGGAAAAGATAGTATATATCCAAAGGTGGGAGACTTGCCTTGATTTGGAGCACTCTATCTAGTATGCCCATTTATTTCATGTTCTTCTTTTGCATTCCAAGGAGAGCTAGGTTGAGGTTGGAACTTTGGGGAGGAGGGGCCTTAGAGCAGAAACCTCATTTAGTAAAGTGGACCAATGTTTGCTTAGGCAAAAGAAAGAGTGGCTTGGGGGTAAGGAATTTTTCAACACTTAACAAAGCCCCCCTTCTTTGTAAATGGAGTTGGCGGTTTGTTGGGGAGAGGAGGGCTTTATGGAAGCATGTGATATGTGGAAAGTATGGGCGATCCAAGGAAGTGAGAGAAAGTTATGGGGTAGGGTTATGGAAATCAATTAGAAAGGATTGAGATCTTGTGGCAAGTAGAATTGCCTTTTCAGTTAGGAATGGACGAAGAGTTTGATTTTATGAGGACAAGTGGTGTGGTGACGAGCTGCTATGTAATATATTCCCTTCTCTTTTTGCTATTAATGATTCGAAGGAGTCTTGAGTGGAAGATGTTTAAAACCGGTCGGAAGAAGGAGGTTGTTGGGCCATGCTTTTCTAGGCTCCTAAATGATTGAGAGGTGGATTTAGTGGAGTGGTTCCTTTTAAGCTTGCATAGGAAGAGAGTGAGTAGCAAAGCGAAAGATAAGGTGATTTGGATAAGGTCGAAAAATGGTAAATTCTTTGTTAAAGTTCTCTATATAGCTTTAGAACTGGGATGTACAACTTTGTCTCCAGCATGTGTGGTATGGAACTCTTGGGCATTGCTGAAGGTGAGCTTTTTTGCTTGTAAGGCTATTTTGTCAAAGGTTTTAACCTTGGATCATTTGAAGGGGAGAGGTTGGTCTTTGGAAAATAGATGTTTTCTTTGTCAGGAAGAGGAAGAGTCTATTGATCACTTATCCATTGTGTCAATACAAGGGTGTTGTGGCATCTTTTGTTCTCCTTCTTTGGAGTGCAGTGGGTGTTTCCTTACTCTATGAGAGGCACGCTTTTAGGTTGACATGGTTCTTTTGTGGGTAAAAAGCAAAGAAAGGTGTGGCGGATTGCTCCCTTATGTTTATTCTGGATAATCTGGAAGGAAAGAAGTCATAGATCTTTTGAGAATGAAGAGCATTTTGTTCATAGACTAAAACATTCCTTGCTTTGTAATATTTGGACTTGGTCTAAGTTTTTTTTTTTTTTTTTTTGATAACCGTGGATGTTTGAGCCAGCTTACGCGCACCTCGACTAATCCCACGGGGCCCTGAAGTTAACAACCGGGTAAACCTCTAGTGGCCCTGAGGGGACTCGAACTGGTGATCATTGAGGAGCAAACCCAAGGCCGGACCAACTGAGCTACCCCGTAGGGTTTTTGGACTTGGTCTAAGTTGTTTTTAGTTTCTAGTCTTCCGTCTATTGTAGAATTTGTGGACTGGTTGGGCTTGTTTTGAGGAGGGCGATGTCTTTGTTGCCTCTCTCTTTTGGAGGCGCCTTAAGGTGGTCGTTGTATACGTCTTGTGTATTTTAGGGTGCTTTGTAGGTGTCTTTTGTTTTTAATATTATCTTGCTTTACTCATAAAAAAAAAAAAAATAGACATTAGCTCTGCATTCTTTATGTGGAGAATGGGGGTTTGGATGGCTATCTTTTCCTTCACTGCTTGTTCACATTGGGATGTGGTGGAGGTTATTCTTGTTGACTTTAATTGAGAGATGTTCTGAGAGGCTTTGCAGATATGACTGTCATCTCTTTCCTAGGGTTTGGAAAGAGCCCTAGAGGGAGAGTTTTGCAGAGAGGAGCTGCCTTGATAACATTTTGGATTCTTTGGCTTGAGAGGAATGGCAAAATTCCAATATGAGGAGGTCAGTTGGTCTTGGAAAGAGCCCTAGAAGGAGAGTTTTGCAGAGACGAGCTACCCTTTCTAGCGTTTGGGATTATTTGGCTTAAGAGGAATGGAAATATTCCAATATGAGAAGGTTGGTTAAAGAAGTGTCTGAGAGCTTGAAAGGGCTTTGCTGGCTTTTTGTTTATTTCTTTGGATTGAAGATAGATTTGCTTGATAACCATACCGACTGTTTTCCCTAAATACTCTTGTACTTGGTTTTGCTTTAAGGTATTTCTCATTCTTCTTTGTATATTTCTTCTTTCTTACCTATATAATATTATTTTCGTTTTGTAAGAAAGAAAAATAATTTATGTTGAGTTTTTTTCTTTTGCTTTGTTGGTTCGGCATGATCTATCCATTACTTGTTGTAGAATCTGGACTTTGGCTCTTTCCTATGAGGCCTGTATGTTTGATTTTTCACTTACATCACTTTTCCTCAATACTACTGTTACTATTGGAATTGTTCAGTTAATGCAGTACTTGGTCTATATATTTATGCATTTATATATATATGCTGTGTGCGTTGTCTAAAGTTTACATTATTATTTATTTTACTGTAATAGGTAGAGCTTTATGCAGACTATGATCCAAAGATGCTGCTTCCTTTTCTTCGCAGCAGTCAACACTATACACTCGAGAAGGTTTGCACAGGCAACGAATGGTTAATTCTAATTAAATTATGATTTTTTCAGTATATTAATTTTTGAATCAATCTCAGGCATATGAAATTTGCGTCAAAAGGGATCTTTTGAGAGAGCAAGTCTTCATCCTTGGACGGATGGGAAATTCAAAAAAAGCCCTTGCTGTAATCATTAATCAATTAGGGGATATAGAAGAGGTGCTTTTCAAATTCTTTAGTTTTGCTGATGTATTAAATTTTAATTTTTAAAGGGATTTCTCATTTATCCTTTGCAATTACTATTTGTTTTTCCATCTATTTTGAAGCTTGGTAGTGATGGGATAATTTTTGTGCTTGTGCACAGGCTGTAGAATTTGTGAATATGCAGCATGATGATGAACTTTGGGAAGAATTAATCAAGCAATGTCTTAACAAACCTGAAATGGTATGTTTTAGTCTTAACCTGCAGACTAGAACCACATATAAACACATTTAAATTCATGTCCTCTCTTTTATTTCTCAAGTTGTTTAAGTTTGATGCTATAATTTGCAGGTAGGCGTGTTGTTGGAGCACACTGTTGGTAATCTTGATCCTCTCTACATTGTAAATATGGTGCCCAATGGCTTGGAGATACCTAGGTTGGTTTCAAAATGATTTTAAATTTTTATTTCAAGTAGAATCTTAATTTTGCAACCTAGCAGCTTTATTTCTAGTTTTGTGTTCTTTGTTTTTTTTTTAGATAAACAATTGATTGAAAATAACCTACTATGTGGAAGGATGCTCAAACAATATGTTTTCCATTTATTTGTATTTTTTATTATCAGGAACAAACAATTCATTAGTGCTTGCTTGTCAATGTCTTTACTGGAAGGTTTGACCCAACCTGCTGCATTAAGTAAAGTAGGCATTCTGTTGAAATTAGCCTATGATGG
Source organism: Vitis rotundifolia (assembly GCA_030254885.1). Taxonomy (NCBI): domain Eukaryota; kingdom Viridiplantae; phylum Streptophyta; class Magnoliopsida; order Vitales; family Vitaceae; genus Vitis; species Vitis rotundifolia. The sequence continues at coordinate 13,341,169 of CM058156.1, forward strand.
TTTAGTGGGTAAAGATGCAGTCTTCCTCCATGACCATCAAATTGGTAATAGCTGAAGAAGCAATGTGTAGCAAAATATTCTCTATGTGCTATAGTTCATTCAAATTCCATGAAGATGAGAGTCAGTTAGGGAGCCTTTGTTGGATTGGAAGATGTGAGGCTTAGATAAGCGGAGGAGGAAGGTTTGGCAAATGACACCATCTGCTTATTTTGGTGCATTTGGAAAGAGCATAATGACCAGATGTCTAATGAAGAAGAGAAGTCAGAGTCAAAAGCTGAAGGAGACCCTCGTTGAGTCCCTTTTAGAGTTGTCTTCGGTCCCATTAGGGTTGGCTAATTGTACATTATAGATGGCTTAAATACTTATAAAAAAAAAAATAAAAAATTATAGATTGCTTTAATAGCGTATAAAAAAAGGTTATTTTGATTTTTTGGAGGGTTATGTTCTTCAGTGCATAGGGTGTGCCCCTTTTGTTGGGCGCCTTATATATGAAATCTTGTTTTTCTATCAAAAAAATAAAAAATAAAACTAGAGATAAAAATTAAAATCCATGAAGTGCCTCCTAGGTGATCAAGGCATTCCAAGGTTTTCTCTTGTTAGGCACCTTCTATATGAAATTCTGTTTTTGTATAAAAGGTGCCCCTTTTGTGGAAGAGTGGCTAATGTGGAGAGATAAACTTCTGTATTGGGTTGTAGTGTGCGAAAATTGCTTGCTACCTACTTGGGCCTCCCATTAGGAGCTCCTCATAAGTCTTCAAAGGTGTGGGATGGCGTGGAAGAGAGATTTGAGAGAAGATTGGCTGTGTGGAAGAGGCAATGTCTTTCCGAAAGGAGGGAGACTTTTTTTTGACTAAATGCACTTTGACTTGAGGCACCATGGCTACATAGCGGTTCTCATCCTCACTATGGAACTTTATCTTTTTTCAGTTATTATAAATCCCTATACCACATCATAGTCAGGACTGCTCTGGAATGGAGCAACTAGAAAGGTAAGGAAGCAGCAGATGCATGAATGGAACATGCAAGAGTGGGCTTTGAATTTCATTTGAATATAGTGGCATAATGAATAAACAAGCTTTTAGCTTGAGAAGGCATCTTTGGATCGTTGAACTTTCATGCTTATGTAGCATTTCAAAATTTCTAAAAATAGCTCAAACTGATAAAAAAAAAAAAAAAAAAAAAAAAAAAAAAAAAAAAAAAAAAAAAAAAAATCTAAAAATAATTCAGTAAATGACTGGTTGAGCAAGCGGCTAATGATAAGAATACATATCAGCATGATTTCTATCCAGTCTTTGTGCTAGCCTACTAACCCCGGGGGGGTTCACCAAAGGCAAAGACAATCCAACCAAAGGGCACACCTTCACAGCTTTATTTGCTGTACATGAGTACTTATTCATATTCGAGGAAGGCATGCCACAATAGGAAAGAAGTCAAGTCTGCTAGAGGGTAAGCTCTATCAACTCCGTATCCCACTCATGAAACTCTTGACTTGGAAAATCCTAGAGTAGATTCGGAGGCTTTTTTTTGGGTGGTGGTATTCATAATCCTAAAGAAAAGGCCTCACTTGGTTAGTTCATTACCTATTTGGAAAAAAAAAAGGATGCGGATCTTGGTATTCATAATCTTTCCACTTTAAACAAGGCTTTACGTAAATAGTGTTCTAGATTTGTAGAAGAAAGTCCTTTTGGAAACAAGTTATAAGTGGGAAGTTTGGAGAAGAGGAAGGGTGACAGTGTACATGCAGAGTGTAGAATGACTATGGGGTGGAGATGTAGAAGGCAATAAAAAGTGAGTAGGAGGTCATAAAAAGCATGTTTCATTTCATATTTGGGAATGGTAGGAGGGTAAAATTTTGGAAAGATAGATGGTGCGATGACTTGTCCTAGGAAGAGTTCTTTCTGATGTTATTCTCCTTAGCAACCACCAAAGATGATTGGGTAGTGGAGGCATGGGAGCTGGTCGGGGAGGGGGTAAGATAGAGTCCTTTTTTCTTAAGACAATTTAATGATTGGGAAATTGAGGAAGTGGAGATCTTTTTAAGGAAACTACATTCTTTGTCCAAGTAGATGGTTTGAGGAGGATAAATTGAGCTGAAAGGAAAAAAGTGCGGCAAGTTCTCTGTTAGATCCCTTTATGCCTCCTTAGCTAGGGGAGGCAGAGAGCCTTTCCTTGCAATCATATTGTGGAATCCTTGGGTTCAAACAGAGGTAGGCTTCTTTACTTGGGAAGTGGCATGGGGAGGAATTATGACTTTAGATCAACTCAAAAGAAGAGGTTGGAATTTGCCACATGGATGCTACATGAGCAAACACGATGAAGAATCAACTGATCTTTTGCTTCTTTATTGTACCAAAGTAAGAATGTTGTAACAATTTATTTACTATTGTTTTGGTGTGGTTTGGGTGACACACTCTACAGTTAGAGGAAATCTGGTTGGCATGACTAATTCGTGGGGAAGAAGCAGAAGAAAGCTTAGAGGGCCACTCCCTTGTGCTTATTTTGGACCTTATGGATTGAAAAAAATAGGAGGTCATTTAATGATGTTGAACAGTTGGACCAAGCAATCAAATATTATTTTATGTTTATCTTTTGGGAATGAGTTAAAGTCTTTCCTAGGTTAGCCTTTAGGCATAATTTGTCTACTTTGTGTGTACTTTGGTGTGTTTCTTCTTAGGTGCTTGTAATATATTTCTTATTTGCCTATGAGAAAGGACTAGTGTATTTTGTAAGCATTGCTGTAGGTTTATCCTTGCACTATTCACATATAGAAATTGACAATTCTATTGTATGATTTTTTTTTTTTTTTTGGTGAATTCCACAGCAGTGATCTATGGCCATTCTTTCTTCTTTCCATTTCAAAAAGGAATGGTTGGTGTGCAGTCTGTCCTCAGAAAAACCTGGGGAATCCCCTTTTCTTGATTGCCCCAAAGTGTGCTTCTGTTTCTTGTCTTTGAGCTCAACTGGTCATATGCTTCTTTCTCAGTCATGCCATTCCAGCTGCATCTGCTTATATAATAGTATATAAAGATTTAAGTTATAATAGGAGTGGGAGTTGATTCCTCTTGAGACCCCAAGAACTAGGGTTAGCTCTTTTCAAAGTGAATGGGGAGTAGAGAGAAGTGATCAAAGCCTATAATTACTAACAGCAAAATATCTACAATGCAAAAGACCATTTGATTAGCTGGCTAAAAGCCCTCTTTGGAGCATAAAATTGAAGTATTATGTAAGGAGATTACTTGCTAAATTATCCCTCAGGTATGAAGTGTCTGGTCTGATAGGACTGAACTACCTTATAATCTGCTGTTAGCATTTAGTTTCACTCAGAAAGAAGAGTATCACTCACCCATAGGAATAGGATAATTTTTTTAGTGGGCAACTATTGTTTAGCGATTATGCATAGCCCTTTGCCTTTCGAAATCTGTGAGCTGTGCCAATACAGATGTTATCCTCTGCGAGGTGAACCTGGATGTGCAGAAACTTTCTTGTTCACGCTTATTGGCTTTCAAAAGAGGAATGGAGAGACTTGACCAATAACAAAAGAAAAAAAGAGAAAGGGATGGGATTTCTACGAGCTCTCCAAAACAGGCTAACAGTCTGGCTTGTCTTTGCCCCTGTCCTTCCTTAGCTTTCCTCTTTGGACTTATTTTAAGATTCTGGTCTACCTGCCTGCTTTTTGCCATGGAAAAGATCTAGCAATTGCCAGGGGATATGAAGAATACTTCAAAACTGCTGGATGTAGAAGACAGATTTTATGTTGGAAAGGCCATTTCTTCCACTGCCATTCCCACTTCTGGAACGAAGTGTTTTTATATTATATTGCTTAAGACTTTCCCTAAGAACTAGCTATCTAAAAATTGCCCTCTGTTTTGCAGAAAATGATTTTGAAATGGCTCCTTATTTGATTGGTTCCATATCTACTGGTTCCATATTTATTGCTATTGGCTTCCATTTTTTTGGCCCTCTTAATGGGTGAAAAAAATTATTGTGATTAGCATGCTTCACTATATTCATGTGGATCACCTATCAGAGCATTTTCATTTTTTAATGATACCTAGGGTGATTTAGACTTCTCTATTAGCACCACTATTTCATTTTGTCTCTGCAGACCAGGAAAGGGCACTTGGCAGGAGTGTATTTGTTTTATCCATGAAAACTAAGTGATGGGCCTCAATTAAATTATTCTTTTGAAATAAATTTCCATCTTTGGTATTAAACACTTATTTCTATGCCCAGACTTTGCCCATTTTCATCCTCTATAATGGCTGAGTAAAGACTAATATAATGCTAATACATGCTAGCCGTTCGCATAATGTGAAAATGTAATCCTTGTTACACTAAGCCTTTTCCAAGGACTATTTTTGTTAGATTTATATGTAATATCTCTCTATGTCCTTGAGTTCTTTTCAGGCTAAGGGATCGCCTAGTCAAAATTGTCACTGATTACAGGACTGAAACATCTCTTAGACATGGATGCAATGATATTCTCAAGGTACTCCTTTGCTTCTCATACCAGTTTAGCAATTTTTCCCATAGGAAACTTCATCATGCTGGAAATGCTTTGACATTTCGGTATAATTGTCGAACTGTCAGGCTGATTGTGTAAACCTGTTGGTTAAATACTATAAAGAAGCAAGACATGCAATTTACTTGAGCAACGAAGAAGATGAAGCACGAGCGAAAAGGGGTGACAGTAGGGCTTCTCAGGCAACTGAGATACCACTGAGCATGAAAACCATGGAGGTTAAATCAAAAACCAGGGGAGGTGGAAGGTGTTGCATGTGTTTTGATCCCTTCTCTATACAGAATGTCTCGGTCATAGTATTCTTTTGCTGTCATGCTTATCACATGAACTGTCTTATGGATTCCACTTATGCGGTCAGTGGCAAGCAAGGAAAGGGAGCCACTTCCCAGGAAACAGTATCAGATTATGATGAGTATGATAACGGTGTTGATGGTGAGGATGATGCCTCATCCAGTGCCCCTCGGATGCGTTGTATCTTGTGTACTACTGCTGCCGGTTGAGTATAGGTTTTTTGGTGTGTGAGAGTGTGCGTGTGTTTTAAAGTGTGCATAAGTTTTGCTTAAGTTATATATCAGGTTTTTTGTCTTGCTTAAATTGGGTTTAAGTCTTGTATCTTAGTTTATTTATTCATTATTGAGAGGCTTGTGTATCTTTTTCGGCCATTTGAGCTTTATAGCCTTCAAAGTGCAGGATTTTTGTGTAGACACGACTCGTGAATTTAATAAGTTTATTTTGATCAGTTTGGGAAAATCATTAATTACAAGGTTTGACCTTCCATGATGTCAAAGGAAAAAAAAAAAAAAAAAAAATGTTAAAAAAAAAAGTAAAAAAGTAAAAAGATAAAAATATGGAAACGTTATAGAGAAAAGGCTCGAGGAAAGACTTGGTGGGTTTTTACGTGAGAACAACATATACTGATTTGTAATATAGATATGTGACTGGTTGGTCTGAAAACTGGTTTATAAACCGGCTGGAGTAGGGTTGAGAGAGAGAGAGAGAGAGATCGGATGGATGGTTAAAGCAGTGGGCTGCTGGTGCTTCGCACGATTAGACTTCGTATGAGTACAAAAACAAAGAGGACAGATCTCATGAGTACGAAGCTGGTTTTATTAAACAAACTCCAACCGGCCAGAAAATATCAATTGAGTGTCGTCAACTTGTCTTGGCTAGCAACGATGGCAACATAGAAAGTCACGTAGAGGGAACAAGAATGCCGGCCAAAGAGTAGGAGAAGAATCTGTAAAGTACCCTGTTAGTTTCTCTTAAAGAGTAGGAGAAGAATCTGTAAAGTACCCTGTTAGTTTCTCTTAATTTCTTTCTCCATCCTGCGGTGCAACTTTGCTATAGGTTTTATAGCTCAAAAAATGGTACAACAGTTATCGTTATTATTGTCACTACTGCTGGTCACAGCAATATGTGTGTCTGCAATGTATCCCATCACGGCAAGGTTTGGTGCAGTCAATAAATTGGTGAAAAGTGATTTTGAAGTAGAACTCCCTCCGGAGTTTGTAACATACTTCTACAACCAGACACTCGATCATTTCAATTACAAGCCAGAGAGTTACAGAACCTTCCAACAGAGGTACATTATGAATTCTGCGTACTGGGGTGGGGCTAATTCTAGTTCTCCAATCTTTGTTTATACCGGGGATGAGGCGAATATAGCTGCAGTGGCGGCTTTTGCTGGATTCATAGTTGAGCTTGCTTCTCGTTTCAATGGTCTTCTGTTATATATAGAGGTAAGTATATCTTCAATCTGGGCCCAAATAAAAAAGAAAATGAAAATTAATGCTAGGAAACTATGGGAGTTCTTCTGTGAAGTTCAACCACCATTTAGTCCTAGTACTAGTAAGCACTTTTGAAGTTTCCTATTGCCAGAACATGTCGTAAGATACAGTATAATTAGTATAATCTTGGGGATTACATTGACCTTCAAGCATTGGAAACATGGATGATAATAGCAGATATGGCTTGTTGCAGCATCGATATTATGGTGACTCAGTTCCATTCGGATCCAAAGATGAAGCATTCAGTAACACAAGTACCCTCGGGTACTTCACCTCAACACAAGCTTTGGCAGATTATGCAGAATTGATCACCAACCTCAAGAAGAACTTGTCTGCAGAAAATTGCCCTGTTATAGCCATTGGGGGGTCTTATGGTGGAAGTAAGTCACACCTGAGAGTTGTTATTCAAGAAAGTGTCTTCTTATTGATGGTCTTTTGTTCTTTCTGTTCAGTGCTTGCATCTTGGTTTCGTCTGAAATATCCACACATTGTTATTGGTGCTCTGGCATCATCTGCTCCCATCCTCTACTTTGACGACATAACACCCGGAAACGCTTACCATGTCATTGTAACCAAGGATTTTAGAGTAAGAAACCTCAAGATATTCAATTTCCGGATGGTGTAAAGAATGCCAACATTTAATTTATTGGGTGTTGCAGGAAACAAGTGAGAGTTGCTACAGCACCATAAGAGACTCTTGGTCTGAAATCGACAAAGTTGCAGCTGAACCAAATGGGCTTGCCAATCTTAGCCAAATTTTCATGACATGCGAGTAATACAACCAGACCTTTCATCTTTATTAGATTCAAGTTCATAGATTTCCATGATTGAAAAATCTCATTGCTCTTTTGGATTCTCTTTAAAGGCCTCTGAACTCATCACAAGAGCTCAAGTACTACTTGGCACTTCGCTATGTTGTTTCGGCTCAGAATGACAACCCTCCGGCTTATCCAGTTAAAAAGGTATGTGATGCTATTGATGGAGCACCAGAAGGTACTAATATCATCGGCAGAGTTGCTGCAGGTCTCAATGCTAGTGTTGGACCTCCATGCCATTTTGTATATGATTTCAAGCCAAGTAACAGGAGTGAATGGATATGGCAGGTATTCATTGTAATTTATTTATATATTTTTTCATGTTCCTACTTTCACCCCCCACCTCCACTATCACCATCATCTTCATCATTGTAAGAATGAGGCTTTGTCATTCTGTAACTATCTTCTTCTATTCTCATTCACTGAAAATTTTCGCCTCAAAGACATGTACCGAGATGGTGATGCCAATTGGACATGGGGCTAATGATACAATGTTCCAAGCATGGCCTTTTGATTTGAACAACCATACAAAAACCTGTCAAGATCTATTTGGTGTTACTCCAAGACCTCATTGGATCACAACAGAATTTGGTGGCCATGTAATCTTCTGCTTCTTCCTTTTCTATGTATCACTGCCTCTCAGTTTTCAACAACAAAATTCAAGAACTCCTAATGATAACTTCCAGGATATAAAGTCTGTACTAGGAAATTTTGCAAGCAACATCATATTCTCCAATGGACTTCGAGACCCTTATAGTGCAGGGGGGTAAAGTGCTAAAACTTCTCAACCTTTTCACCCATGTAGTCCTCATCAAAATTACATTATATGTTAACCAAATTCTTCTTATACCACAGAGTTCTACAAGATATATCTGATAGCGTGGTAGCTATTTATACTGACAAAGGTATGTCTTTTCTCAACAGCGAAGTGTTGGAACCGTAGTTTTATAAGTTTTCTGATTGAGGTTTGTATGGCAATCAGGTGCCCATTGCTTGGATTTATCTACCCCAACAGCTACTGACCCTGACTGGTTGGTTTCCCTGCAAGAGAAAGAGGTCAAAATCATTGGATTATGGTTAGCAGAGTACAATGCTAGGCTTATTAGTAAGGCTCATGGGAGAATGGGCTAGGACTATCTTCATTAACAGTTTTCTTTAGAGGAATCTCAATGATGTAAGTTATAATATTGAATTTAATGACCATACCAATAACATATGGCTCAGGTTTTGAAATTAAAAAGTGGATAGTGAATTTATCTTATACCATGTAAACCAAAAGCAAAGAAAAATATATGACCATATGTGAACTCTTTGATTTGAAACTGGGGCTTCGAGTGGTTGGAGCAAGGATGGTTTAGTTTTCAAAAAGACTGCCTGTAAAAACACAGCTCTATGTTTACATGAGAAAGTGGTTTTTTGACTTCATCAAGCCCAGTGAAATTCAAGATAGAAAGGCCAGAGAGATGGTGGATAATGGGGTTTCAAGGTTGAGGTTGAATTTACTTGGGCCTCTTCAGGGGTATATAACTCGCAATTTCCAACTGCCCACAACATACACTATGAACTTTTTGATATGATATCGATGTAAAAAAATATAGAAAAGGGTGCATGAATTCAACTTAGCCAGTAATGAACAAGGAAGATTCTCAACTTAGAGAGCTAGCTTTCAAACTTTGCATGTATGTCCCAGCACGGAAAACAGTAATCTACTACTACAACCAGACCCTCCATTTCAATCATGAACCACAGAGTTACACCACCTTGCAGCAATAACACACCACAATTTGTGTGTAATGAAGGGAATTAAGCAGAATTCCCAATCTATGAGAAACAAAAAATAGAGAAAAACACCGCAAAAAAAAAAAAAACAATTACATGCACAAGACAGTATTTACGTGGTTCGGCAATTTGCCTACGTCCACGGAGTTACAGGGATATCACTATTATCAGGGAAGAATCCAAAGTATAACCCACGGCTACAATAATTTTTTCTCTATCACGTCCATGCAGTGGCAACAACACCACACTAAAAAACCCTAATTACAAAAAAGCGGTTCCACAATGGGCTAAACGGGCCTAAGAATTTTTTTTTTTCCCGGGGGCGCTGTCCCCAGACCCCTAGGATGCTTGTCCATGAGCGCTCAGGCTTGGGCCTATTGGCCCAAGCCTTCGCTCCATGGACTAAGCCTCAGTAAATCTCCCATTAAAAAAAAACCATGCAATATTATTCGGGTCGGGTTGTCAAACCGGATCAAACAAAACTAGGCTCCACAAAAGCCCGACATGTAATGGCATGGGACAAATTTTATTATTTTTGTACAGGCAGTGAGGCGGCGGGTGTGAGTGGAGTGGCAAGGCAACTGTTGGTGGATTCATGAGTGATCTTGTTTCTCACTTCAGACAATGAATTTATGTGTAATGATCTGCATAAGAAGTAAAAATGAAAGATATTACTGATCAGAATGTATGCATCCATAAACAGGTGTTTGAAAGAAGAGATTCTAGAAAGCTTATGTTAGCAGATCACGTGAAGTTTTGACTGGGTTGGGCTGCTTGAGCTTGGCTTTATTAAACTCTGCCGGCACAGAAGAAAGATGAGAGAGATGGTGAGTAGCTGAGTTTGAGCTTGACTAGCTTTATTAAACTTGAAGCTTGACCAGGGTCTATAACATGGAAATTCTAACCGGCCACAAATGCATAACATACGCTTCTTGATGTGAACTTGCTCTTTGACAAAGGGTAACTTAACCAGTAAAGAGGAGAATCATATTCAACCAAAAAGCTACCTTCCAAACTCTACATGTTCACGTCCAAGCAAAGCAGACAGATAACATAGAAGGTGACCAAGCAAGGACAAAAATGCCGGCTAGACACAAGGATAAACTTTTGAGGACACTATATATATTAGTCCATTCTGGGTTCTAATTTGCTGTAACAAAAATGGGGCAACATTTAATCTTCCAACTGTTGCTATTTCTGCTTCTGCTGATGACAGTATGTGTTTCTGCAATGTACCCCAGGACATCAAGGCTTGGCATGGTCAGTAAATCCATGAAGAGCGCCTTGAATGCTGAACTCTCTTCAGACTTCGTAACTTACTACTACAACCAGACACTCGATCATTTCAATTATAGGCCAGAAAGTTACACAAGCTTCCAACAACGATACCTTATAAATTCTGCATACTGGGGTGGCGCAAATTCTAGTTCTCCAATCTTTGTTTATACAGGTGATGAGGGGAGAATAACCGGAGCGGCAGCTTTTGCTGGATTCATGGTTGATCTTGCTTCTCAGTTCAAAGGGCTCCTGCTGTATATAGAGGCAAGTATATATAGCTCCAAACAAATAACTTTTTATGTATTGTGATTGTTTGTGTGTTTCAAAGAAAAGATCATAGAAAAAATGGTATAAGACAGATTAATTAGCATAATCTTGGGGGTCATTGTATCCTTGAAGAATTGAGAGCATGGATGATGATGACAGATATTACTTAATATTGCAGCATCGATATTATGGAGATTCAGTTCCATTTAGGTCCATAGATATAGCATTCAACAACACAAGTACCCTTGGATACTTCAGCTCAACACAAGCTTTGGCAGACTATGCGGAATTGATCACAAACCTTAAGAAAAACTTGTCTGCAGAAAATTGCCCTGTTATTGCCATTGGTGGATCTTATGGTGGAAGTAAGTCAGTTATACTTCCAAAGTTTTCATTGAAGAAATAAACTTTCTTCATATTGGTGATCTTCATTTAATTTTCTCTTGTTTTTCAGTGCTGGCATCCTGGTTTCGTCTAAAATATCCACACGTAGTAATTGGCGCTTTGGCATCTTCTGCCCCCATTCTCTACTTCGATGACATAACACCACACAATGGATACGATTCCATTGTCACCAAGGATTTTAGAGTAAGAAACAGAAACATCAGATCCAAATCTCTCAAGGTTAATCACTTGAAGCACTGCCTCCGTGCTAATCCTGTATTGGGTGCTGCAGGAAACCAGCGAGACCTGTTACACCACCATAAAACAGTCTTGGTCTGAAATTGATGAAGTTGCAGCTCAACCAAACGGGCTTGCTAATCTCAGCCAAATTTTCAGGACATGCGAGTAATTCACAAGATTTCCATCTCTCTCTCTATCTCTCTCGTTTCCTTGTCTAGTTTCAAATTTGTAGTTTTCTAAAAAACAACAGTAACTAGATTCTGATTTTGGATATTTCTCGTGTCCATCTCCCTCAAATTCTTCTCTAGGCCTTTGAACTCATCGCAACAGCTGAAGTTATACTTGGAATCTACCTATGACGCTTCAGCTCAGTATGACAATCCGCCAGCTCATTATGTGAGTGATATATGCAATGCCATAGATGGGGCACCAGAAGGAACCAGCATTCTTGGCAGAGTTGCAGAAGGTGTCAATGCCAGTGCTGGACCCCCGTGTCATCGTATATACGATTTCCAACCAAGTAACATGAATGGGTGGTTGTGGCAGGTATTTCTTCTGCTTGCTTCTATTGAATTAATTCCCTCTCCACCCACTTCCACCACCACTGTTTTCTTCTTACTCTCGAATCACTGAAGCTTCCATGTCTCATAGACATGTACTGAGATTGTGATTCCATATGGACGCGGTGAAAACGACACAATGTTCCAGGCCTCGCCTTTTGATTTGAACGACTACACAAAGACCTGCCAAGGCATTTTTGGTGCTAGTGTTACTCCAAGACCTCATTGGATCACAACAGAATTTGGTGGCCAGGTGAGCTTCTATATATATACATGCATACTTCATTTCAACCTCCATCAGTACTGCCATCTCAATACGAAAACTGACATTTGTAATCGTGGTTTCAGGATATAAAATCTGTACTGGGAAATTTTGCCAGCAACATCATATTCTCCAATGGACTCCGAGACCCTTACAGCATAGGAGGGTAAAGAACCAAAACCTCTTAAACGTTTTCCCTCCATGTCACTTTCAACAAGATTAATACACTAAACATATCAAATTGTGTCTTAAACTGCAGGGTTCTACAAGATATATCAGAGAGTGTTGTAGCTGTATACACGCTCAAAGGTATTCACTCAAGTCTTTTGCCAATGTCAAAAGTATTAAATTTAGAGTACTTATTTCTAACTGGGATTTGTGAATATATATGGTAATCAGGCGCCCATTGCTTGGATTTGCGAACTCCAATGCCCAGTGACCCTGACTGGTTGGTGGCGCAGCGAGACAAAGAGATCAAAATCGTGGCATCATGGTTAGCAGAATACAACGCCAAGCGTCCTACTAGTTGAGACTCGAAGAATTGGCTATGAGTCTATGACTATCTTCTTTAGCCGTTACATTGAGACGAGCCTATTTATGAATATGCACTTCGAAATTAAGTACGAACTAGAAAATTTCTTTTAATTGAGCTTGATATTTCCCAAACTTGAGAACTTGGACTTGAGCTTGGGTTGATTGATCAATGAACACTTCAGACGGGCTTAATTATTTAGCTCCAACATCCGACCATAATGTATTCATACTTTTTTATTACTAGAATCGGTCTCTAAAGGTTAATCGTATACCATTTCTAAGAATATTTGAACTGAATTCTTTAGATTTTAGAGAAATCAGAATATCTATATTTTTCCTCAAACCCGGTATAAAAAGAAAGGATATTTTTATTTAATTTTATTTTGAAATGTAGTTTGTTGGAACTGACATAATAGGGTATTAATAATATTTTTGCTAAAATAATAAATTTATTGTATTCACACATTTAACATAATAACAAGCTTATTTATAATAAACTAATCCTACTTGTAATAGGATTCCAATTTCTATTAGATTAAAAATGCTAATTAGCATAGAAAGCCTAAATAAATAATCATTCCAAATATTTATCAATTTCTTAAATTTATTCTAATTTGACTTTAACTCAGATTATAGTTTCAACCTAGTTGACCTAATTTTACCCACGCACCATTTGACTTGTCGACAGATTTGAATAATCATTTTTAATATTTGAATTGGTTTCGTTAAGATTTTTAGTTCCAAAATTAATTTGGATTAGACTTGGTTCAAAGTTCACATAATCTAAATCTTAGTTGAGTGTGGTTTAATTTTTGATAATATTTATAATTTATACTATCTTATATAATAATAATCTTCATCTTGTTTATTTTTATTTTAGATTTTTAAGGAGAAATATCAAATTATAACTATGGATATTATATAATAATAATATTCATCTTACTTGAGTGTGATTTAATTTTTGATAATATTTATAATTTATACTATCTTATATAATAATAATATTTATCTTATTTATTTTTATTTAGATTTTTAAGGAGAAATATCAAATTATAACTATGTGACAAGTTTTTTATTTTTCTTTATTACTTGGAATTTTTTCCCATTTAAACTTTAAATTTGGGAATAAATATGCTACACAAATTTTTTAAAAAATATTGTAAATAAACTTTGAATTATATAACTTAATCAACTTGATAAATTTGAACCTAGTTCAATCAACCTAAGGTCAACCTAATTTTAGAAAAAATAAGATTAACTATACTAGATTTGAGTTTTTCTATTAGATCGAATGTTCCCTAATTTGAATTATATTAGAACCCTAAAACCCAATCCAACTCACTTTAGTTGCAACCTTAACTTAAAAAAATATAAAAATATTCTTATTTTTAATACAATTATTTTTAAATTATAATTCCAAATACAAAATTTAATTATACACTTATCATATCTTCTTCTTATTTTTTTTAAACCTTCAAAAATTTTGAATGAAAAGTTTGTTTCCTTAAGAATTATTTTAAAACATTTTGAAGTTTTTTTTTCTTATTCTATTATTTAAATTAGAAAGAATAAAAATTATATTTGTAGTTTTTATTATTGAAATAAATGATTTTTATTAAAATAAAAATTGTAATTGATATTTTTAAAACTTTTTGAATGTTTTTTCTTATTCTTTTTTTTAAAAAAATTATGAAACTAATAAGACATATTTGTTATTATTGTTATTAAAATTAATAGATTTTTTAAAATTAAAATTTCTTACTAATATCTTTTAAAAAAATTTTATTGATGTTTTTCATAATTAACAAAATTAATAAAATTTATTTTCTATCTTTGTTCTCATAAGATTTGATAAATTTTACTTTTTAAAAAAAAAAAAAATTTGTTTCCACTAATATTTTACTATAATGATTTATGTTATAGTTGATTTATCTGTTTAATATTTTTAACCTTTTATAATGACAATTAAATTATTCATTTATTAAAAATGAAATTATAATTTAAAATGTTAAAAAAAAGAATTGTAGTTCAAAAATTTTTTATTTGATTTATATTAAAGCTTGTCCCTTGTGGCTTGACTTTTTAGTTCCAGTTTTTGGAAACTTGTTATAGGAGGATGTTTTTTGAGAGTATATTTTAATTATTTTTAATTTTTAATTTTAAAAATAATTATATAAATAAGAAGAATAATTAAAGATAAATAAATTTTATTTTTAAGAAATGTTTAGAAATATAGGATAGGATATTTCAAATCATTTTGGTTGAACTTTGAAATATTTTATAGAAACTAAAAAAATTTAGAGTCTGTTTGATAGTAATTTTAGAAAACGTTTATAACATTTTTAATATTTGAAAATTTTTATCATTTAAGTGTTAAAAAAGTAGAAACTATTCCTAAAATTACTACCAAACACATTTTTAGTTTTTGTTATGAAATAATACCCCATGATAATTTGAAAAAAGAATAATAAAACAAAAGTATTTACATGTAAAACCTCTCTCTCATTAATCTTTATGCTATATCATTGCCAATTCAACTAATGGAACATGCTATATTGCAAGGGTATATAAATATAAATATAAATTAATCGACTTATCTCAAGCATCTAGACCTATGTTTTCAAAGAGTAGAAATGTCTCATAAATATTCTAATTTTTGTGAAGAATATACATAATATATATTGTCGAAAATTCAACATTAATGCAATCCTCATTTTGCAGGGTCTCATTGCTTGGATATATTCTGGGCAAGATCAACTGATCCGGAATAGTTGGTGATGCAGAGGAAGGCTGAGGTTGAGATCATTGAAAGTTGGATCGCTCAGTAGTATGCTGATCTTCATGCCATGAAAAAATAGAACCCTGTCTAATTAGTATTAGAAGCGTTATCAATTTGTTGTTTCTATCTAATAAAAAGAATATTGAAAAATTGTTTTTATTATTTGGAAAAAATTTTCTTCTTAACTTCTCAATTTAAAATTCTTTCTAAACAATTAAAATATTTAAACTCAATTAAAACTTTCAATTCAACCCAATCCTATCCTAAAAACTAATTTGTCTTTACTAAACCCTTTTTAGGCTTACATGTGATTTTCGGGTTGAGTGAACAACAATTCCGAATTTTCAATTGAAAGTAAGGTTGTGTTTGTTTTTTGGCTAAATAGAAAAAGCCAAATATTTTAGCTTTTTTCTATTCAGTCAAAAGTGACCTGTTGACATCATCTAACATAACTAAACTGAACATATTGATAACAAGTTCACTTTAGTTATGTTGAATGATGTCAACAGGTTACTTTTAGCTGAATAAAAAAAGCTAAATATTTTGATTTTTTCTATTCAGCCAAAAAACAAACACTACCTAAGTCACCATGTAAAAAGTTTTTTAAGCTAGAAAATAATTCGAACAAAATCGCTATTATGCAATGTAGACTCATTGTCCTAACAATTTCTCCCTTTAGCAATTTTCTGACAAAACTTCATTACATAAACCCCTTTAAACTCTTATAATGAAGTGTACATAACACTCAATTACACTTATCTAAAAAAGATTCGATGGAAGATAATGCAACAATTTGTATTATGTATCTCCCAATCCTGTATCCTGTACATATAGAAACAATCATACCAAAGGTAAGGCATTGTACGAGATAAAATATAATCAAGGAAGCAAAACAAGATAGTGAGGAGCTACACTTAATGCATTGAACATTGCTGAGGAAGCAAAACAATATTATAAGGAAAATTTTTTTCCCCTTAAGATGTAAATTCTCATAATTTTTAAAGTTATTAATTATCTCCTCCTTTTTGTCACAAAAATGACAAAGTATGCACAATTGAAAATATAAAGTATAAAAGAGAATATATATATATATATATATATGAAGTAATAAGCACAATCCATGTACCAAACAAAATAAATAAAAAACATAGAAAATATATACTAATTACAATCCATAAACATATATATATATATATAAAGTAACAAGCACAATCCATATACCAAACAAAATAAATAAAAAAAGAAAATATATACAAAGCATTATATGCAAGGGGTGGAGAAGGAGAAGTAGATACAACTTAGAGTGCTTTGAGCGCTAAAAGAGAGTGCTTGAGAGCTAGAAGAGAGCGCTTGAGCGCTAGTGACAACACATGAGTGCTTGAAGCAAAATTTAAGCTTCCAGGTTGAAACAAAGACCTTAAAATAGGAAATTTGGAACAAAATAAAATATGGTATAAATAAAAAAGAGTTAGGAACAAATGAGCAAATAGCCCAAGGCACGATCATAATGTAGAAACTCATAAAATTATATTGAAAAATAATAAACCAAGTAGAATTCCCAAATAGCATAAGTCAATCAAACAAGAATGAAGTTTTAGCTCCAGAAAACAAAGTTAATCCCAATTTTAGTTTAGAAACTCAATGCTAATTAACTAATAGTTTATAAGGGGATCAATATAGAAACATAAGCATTGATGTTCAAGGGAATATGATTTACTATCTAGTTCTATATTTTGAAATTGAACTCTTAGAAGAAATCAAGTCATGTCTTTGGTCAAATTAAGAACACATCTAGTCAATTTGTTTTAAGATCATTGGATTTCTATCTAACACAATCTTGTTGATCTATATACAACACAATTTAACTCCCTCTTAATTTGATATCATATTTTTCTTTTTCTTTTGAAAGTGGAGACATTGTACACCATGATCTCATTTGATTTTTCTTTATTTTTATTCGTGGTTGCCTTTGCATCCACTTTTGGAGTGTTTTCAAATGTTGCAAGTGAGTAACAGATATTTAATCTTGGAAAGTATATGAGAGTTGATTCTTAGCCAAGGATTCAAAAGTTTGCACTGACTCACTTCGGGAAACAATGGTAATGATCTTAGTCAAACAAAGTATTTAGATGATAAGATGTAGACATGACAATTGATCCTTCCAAAGAAATCAAAATCTACTTTATTAGTTAAACTTAAGAAGTCTCCATTTTGATCAAACACAAGGTGTAACTAATGTTGATTCTTCACCATACAAAGATTTTTAATTATTAAGAATCATGTGCCTCAATAGTGATTAACAAATATATGAGGAAAATTAACATCAAAACTTGTAAATTTGTTATATTTCTCTAAGTAAAAAACTCGAGATATTACAAATCATGCTAATAAGACAAGTAATCAAATAAAAATCATATGCCTAAATAGGATATAAATAAGATAAAAGAAAAACAATAAAGACAATAAAGAACAAAACTTTTGAGGCTTAAATAAAAAAGATTGAATTGATTAGGCATATGCTTAGGGATTTCCTAAAGAATTCAAATCTCAGAGAGTCCAAGAGTTTGGGAAAGATATCTACCAATTGTTATTTAGTTGGGAAAAATTCTAGAGAAATGACCTTATCTTCAACTAAATCCCTAATGAAATGATGATGAATTTCAATGTGTTTAGTATGAGAATGAAGAACATGATTTTTGGAAATATTGATAGCACTAGAGTTGTCATAATGTCATTGGGATTGAGCCCCTAAAAGCAAGACATGATGTAACAAAGTTAGATTTAACTGTCCCCTTACTATTTGTTTGGTGTATTGACATTGATTTGAGCATTTAGTCAATGTCTTCTTACATTGTACATGACTTGGGTGTATTACGAGTTGTATAGAAGATACAAGTTATGGGTTCATTATAAGTAGATAAGTTATCCACAATCGGTTCATAGATTTGGGCAATCTAGTAGAGACTATAGTGTGTCACCTCCTAATTGAATGGATGACTTGTCTTGGCCATCGAGATGGATTTCCCATGGTAAGTGCATTAGTGTATGTGATGCACACTAGATAGAACCTACGATGAATCATAATGCAAAGTTATCAATTGTTATGATTCACCAAGATATTATACTGCATGGACTCTTAACCATGAGAGAATATTGAGCTTGTACCAAAATTAATAGAAAGCTTTGACCTATGGGTGAGACCCTAAAGTGGACATCTATTCCTATGAATTGGGTCATTGTTGAAAGACGTTGGTAGTAACAATTATTGTCAATAGACGCACCATGCTATCTCATGGGTTTGAGATAGTTGTTCCTCTTAGGTGATCCAAAAGACTTGTGATTATGAAATCTGTGATCACAGTAATTCATTTAG
Source organism: Vitis rotundifolia (assembly GCA_030254885.1). Classification (NCBI taxonomy): domain Eukaryota; kingdom Viridiplantae; phylum Streptophyta; class Magnoliopsida; order Vitales; family Vitaceae; genus Vitis; species Vitis rotundifolia. The sequence goes on from CM058156.1 coordinate 13,359,749, forward strand.
TGGAATTTGATATATGCTCCTTATTGCTAGAATATATCAATTGATCACATAATAAATGAGATCTATAAATCAATGATTTGAGATGTAATTTTGATAGGTAGTAGCACTATCTTGTTAGATTATAGACACCGGTTCATGTAGAGTCTGCATGTAGTGGATAGTAGGTCATAGACTTGAGCTTCGTCTCGTTGTTATTTACATAGGGTATTATGGTGCAATTGATTCTCTTTGGTGGATTATTGAATCAACTTTAGAATTGGATTCTTGTGCACCATACTATGGTGTTAATTTCCTATAAGTTTTACAACCACACATTAGATCATTTCAGTTACAAGCTAGAAAGCTACACAACCTTCCAATAGAGGTTCATTATGAATTCTACATACTGAGGCGGGGCCAATTCTAGTGTTCCAATCTTAGTTTATACAGGTGATGATCAGGTGAGTATAACTGCAATGACAACTTTTGCTAGATTCATGGTTGAGCTTTCTTGTTTCAAAGGTCTTCTGTTATACGTAGAGGCAAGTATATTTATCTTCAATCTAGGCCCAAATAAAATGGAAAATGATAAACATTACTATTGGCATAACATTTATGTATGATACTTTTGATTACTTTTAGAAACTCTTTGGTAGATTTTGAGCCATTGGCAACCTTAGCAAGACAATCTTTAAGATCATAATTCTCGTTGGAGATCAATTGGCATATATAGGATGACTAGTTTAGTTCATGCTTTGTGGGTTGATATAGTCCTTGAGATTAGTGGCATGCTTGATTTAGAGTCTGTTTGGTAGTGATTTTAAAAAGTGTTTTTAATATTTTTAATACTTGAAAGATAAAACTTTTCATATATTAGAAAGATTATAAACGTTTTTTAGAATCACTACCAAACATACTCTTAGAACCCGTTTGGTAGTGATTATAGAAAACGTTTTTAATATTTCTAATACTTGAAAATTTTTATCATTCAAGTGTTAAAAATACAAAAAACGCCTTATAAAATCAGTCCTAAACGCATTTTTAGAGTCCGTTTGATAGTAATTCTACTAAGCACTTCTAATAGTTTTTAACACTTCAAATTTTTTATCATGTAAATATTAAAAGGACTAAAAATGTTTCCTAAAAATATTACTAAACACATTCTTAGAGAGAGTTGCAAATATTGCATGAAGTAAAAGGCAATCTTAGTGTTTCCCACATAATCATGTTTATCGTGGCAAAATTAAAAAATTAAAATTATCCACATAATCATCCTTGTGTACAAAAGGGCTTAGGTTGAGAACTATTTCAAGGTTGGATTTACATGTGAGTTTTTCCTCTTTTTTTTTTTTAAATAATCATTTTGGTCCCGAAGTCATATCACATGCTGTAGAAACTTAATTGAAGTAGTTTCTTGTCCAATTTCATCAATCTTTTCAAATTGTGAGGGTGGTCCAATCCAATGGACGTCGATCTTCATTTAACTAATTTCTTGAGCCAATTATTTGAGAGGACTAAGCCTCATCTCTCCATTTAAACAAAGAAAGGGATGTTTCGTACATCTTGCCACTTTTAAATATATTGATTTAAAAAAATAAAAATATAAATTAATAATACTATAATTTTTATAATCTTATTTAATGGTAAACAATAATTTAATACCAATAAACCTTTGCATTTAATAAAAAAAATTTATTAAATTAAATCACCACTCATTATACAATAAAAATGTAAAAGTGGTGATACTCGTACCATTTATAATTAAGAATTAGATAGAGTTATAAAAGAAGATATATAAAAATATTTTATACTCTAAACTAAATTCCTATTTAAACACACAAATTTTATTGAGAAAAATGAAATTCAAATTCCAAAGTATTTGCATATTGGTAATCGTCAAAATTCAGACTGCATGCTAACGCCTACTGACTTGACTTGTTATTTTCAGTGTTCAATCATGCCGAAACTGACGATGGGAGGATTAGATTCCAAATAGATTATGTACACACTCCTCACCATTCTCAGTTGACTTGCCACGTGGAAATTGTCTTCAAATGTTAGCCTTGTCCAAATTCTAAGACTTATATTTCGATTTGCCTACCCCCACCCATCTATTTGCTTTTCACCAAAACGTTTGACTGATAATTAAACTTTGATTTATGACTTGCCCATGTCATTGGCTCAACAGCTGGACCGTCGGCCATGGCCCAAAAAAAGAAAAAAAAAAAAGGAACATAGTCTCATAAAACTCCTTACAATTGAATTCATATAATTAATTTTATGGTGTATGAATATGTAGATGGTATAGCATGTGGAGATTACAGTGAAATTCCAAAAACATTTTGTTCACTATATACCCATGAACTCATCCTCTCTTAAGGTTTTGCGGCAATGGCCTAATTCAATATTGGCCCTTGTGATCTTCTTCAGTACTACTTGTGTAAGTGCAACACAGCCTCATTTGCTAAGGCTGAGTGTGCGGGGGCGCACATTTCTGAGAGAGCCTGCAACGTTTTCTGAATCGGTTTCTGAAGAATTTCTAACTTTTTATTACAACCAAACATTGGATCATTTCAACTATAGGCCTGAAAGCTACAGCACTTTTCAACAAAGATATGTGGTGAATTTTAAGTACTGGGGTGGTGCAAATGCCAGTGCTCCCATATTTGCTTATCTGGGTGCAGAAGCAGACCTGGATTATGACTTGTCTGCTATAGGATTTCTCACAGATAACGCTCATCGGTTTAAGGCTCTTCTGGTGTATATTGAGGTTAGTATATTTGGGAGCTTAATGCTTATATAGCTCATCAGTTTAAGGTTTGATGGCTGAAGTGCTTTTTTATAAACTCAGCATAGGTACTATGGGAAATCAATTCCGTTTGGATCAAGAGAAGAGGCCTTCAAAAATGCAAGCACTCTAGGGTATTTTAACTCCGCCCAAGCTATTGCAGATTATGCAGAGGTGCTTATATACATAAAGAAAAAATTTCTTGCTGAGAATTCCCCGGTCATCGTGGTCGGAGCTTCTTATGGGGGAAGTAAGTTACCATGTCGAGTACTTAATCTCAGTGTTTTTCATAACAAGTCGTTAAACTCTGTTTCTATCTCTCTATTCCTAATTCAGTGCTAGCTTCATGGTTCCGGCTAAAGTATCCTCATGTTGCCCTTGGAGCTCTGGCCTCTTCTGCCCCCATACTTTATTTTGATGACATTACTCCCCATAATGGATACTTCTCCATTGTCACCAAGGATTTCAGAGTAATGTCCTTCAATTTTCTTTGTTTATTTATTTATTTATTATTATTTTTATTATTATTATTTTTTATTTTTACACTATGAACTAAAGGTCACATGGATTGGTTATTTTTAACTGCAGGAAGCTAGTGAGAGCTGCTACAAAACTATAAGCGAATCATGGTCTGAGATTGACAGAGTTGCTTCCGAGCCCAACGGCCTTTCAATCCTCAGCAAGAAATTCAGAATTTGCGGGTAAATAAATATGGATACTCTTCTTTCCTTGCTCTCATTCACAGATTCAGAAGCTAAGACTTAATCCAAGACTCATTAATTTGTTCCTGTGTTGTTTCAGTGAGTTGAATAATTCCAATGAGCTCAAGGATTTCTTGGAAAGAACATATTGTATTGCAGCTCAATATGATGCTCCACCAAGCTACCCTGTTACTGTGGTGTGCGGTGGGATTGATGGAGCACCAGAAGGAAGCGATATTCTAAGTCGAATATTTGCAGGTGTTGTTGCTTTTAGAGGAAACATGTCTTGCTATTACACAAGTAATACTACTGATTATCCTATTGAAACAATTCAGGGCTGGGGATGGCAGGTAACTATAGACTCCTATCATAATAAAACTATAAGGACAGTTATAGAATTTCCGAAAAATTGTATAGAGAAGACATTGGTCAAAAGAGGTTAAATTATGTTCAGTTGTACTAATTCTCTTGGCTGATCTTTGTGGGCATACAGACATGCAGTGATATAGTAATACCAACAGGGCGTGGCGACAATGATACCATGTTTCCTCCAGCGCCTTTCAATCTAACCACCTTTAGCCGGGACTGCACAAGCCTCTATGGCGTCTCGCCTCGGCCTCATTGGGTCACAACTTATTACGGAGGCCATGTACTTATGCTTCTTTCCAATATATTAAGCACTTCTAATTAATTTCAAAATAGTCACTCTATAATTTTTATGCCAATTGCAGGATGTAGAGCTGATTCTCCGTAGATTTGCTAGCAACATCATCTTCTCTAACGGGTTAAGAGATCCTTATAGCATTGGGGGGTAATTGGAAGCACATTGACACAGACACATTCTTTTTGTTTCAGTAGGGGTAGTATATATGTATATATACACCGTACAAAGACACATTCCTCAATTTGATTTTTTGGGTCTTTGATTGTAGGGTATTGAAGAACATATCCCATTCTGTTCTTGCCATTCTCACAGTCAATGGTATGTTTCTCAATCATGTTTTAAACCCTATTGTTATCTACAAGGCCAAACATAAAATATCAAAGCTATTGTATAAGAAAGACCACACATATATTATCTAGAATGACTCAATCATAGCAGCGGAAAAAACAAAGCATGATAGCTATCATATGGGGGACATAGATTAGAATGGCTCTATCATTGCCAATTCAACTCTATGGAATATGCTCTATTGGAAAGTTATATAATTGTAAACTAATCGACTTGTCGTAATTATCTAGAAACATGTTTTTTTTTTTTTTTATTTAAATAGTAGAGATTCAGTCAATTATTTGGGTGTCTTATAAATATTCTAATTTTTTGTAAAGAGAATAATACAAGTCTCACTCTGCAGGGTCCCACTACTTGGATATATTCCCGGCGGCTTCAACTGATCCGGAATGGTTGGTGATGCAGAGAAAGGCCGAGGTTGAGATCATTGAAGGTTGGATCGCTCAGTACTATGTCGATCTTCATGCCATAACAAAATAAAACGAACCCTGATTAATGATTATAAGAACTAATGGTGTTATTATATTTGATAATACAAATAGGAGAAATATTTGATGTTGGCTCACATTGTCGGTGGTGTAGTGGGTACCAATTTAGGTCCACCTGTAATTGATAACACAGAGTTAATGTTTTCAGTTGTGAAGGCAAGAGAAAGAAATTGCTCCCGAATTTGACAGTACGAGCGAAAGGGGAAACGAATTGAAAGCTTCCAGTGGAAGAAGATGAGCTTTTAATTAGCCCCGTCTGCTTTGTCGGCCACAGGGATTGTATTAGCTAAGCCATAATTCCACAAGAATGGATATTAGAATTTAAGACTTGTAGACCTTGTTTGGGTAGCATTATTTTTTTATTTTTTTATTTTTTTTCAGTTAGAGTCTAAAGTTGAAGGCACGGTTATAATTTTTAGATGGTAATATTGGTTATAAACATTAGATTAAATATTAAATAGTTTTTTGTACAAGTCAAAATACTGGTTTTATAAAAAATTATAAGTTCTTCACTTTCATATTAAACTCTTTTCTAAGTTATAAATTTTTTGAGCAAAATTTACCAACTTGCATAGAATTGAGTTTAAAAAATAGGTTTTTGACTTCTTAAATAAGACCGAAGTCCATTTGGTTCCCCCCCCCCCACCCAAAAATTAGTATTTGATAAAATTTTAAAATCAAGGAGCACTTAGTAATGGTTTTTTTTAAGAAAAATCATTTTTTATATCTCATCATAAAAACACTTTTAAAATAATTAAAAGTGTTTATGATTAAAAACATTTTCAATAAAAGTATTACAAGCAAAAAATTCTTTGACGAGGATGAATGAATAAATTACTTTCTTTAAGGAAATTTCATGCTATCTTGAAAGAGAGTGTTTCGACTATTAAATTATGCTGTTGGTGCTTAAGGTGGAGGAGACTTGCAACAAAGAACAATCTTATCCTCACACTAAAACCAAAAGATTATTAAATTTAATAAATTATTTTTATATACTACTTCATGCTCATTTAATTAATTTTAATTTTTTATATAAAAATTAAATTTAATATTTTTTTTTTCTTACTGCTTTCCTAGAACAACACTTAAACAATCTAATAAGTTTTGGGTATTCATATCAAAGGAGTATGTGAATTTTTTATAATAATATGATGCATTAAAAAAAAAATAATGATTTGTAAAATATAGTAGTAAAAATAATATTTTCTAAACTATCATAGTTTCAACATTTAAGAAAGAGATCAGGATAAAAGCTATTCGTAAACTTTCAAATTAATAAAAAATAGTCTATTATTTCTTTTTCTTAAAAAAAAAAAAACATATGCAAAAATTGTATGATCAAGAAGGGATTTCTAAAAAAATAAAATATAAACTAAAATTGTTTCTTGAGAGACGATATCTTAAAAACAAGAAAATTATATCAATACAAAAATTAACTCTTGAAGAGACTATTTCTAAAAAAAATTCTCTGATGAGACGATTTTTCACAAAAAAAAAAAAAAAAATTTGATTTCAATTTTCTTGAAAAAAATACAAATTTTCATCTCTTATATATTTTAAAATTTTTAATAATAGATGTAGTATAAAATTAATTGATTTTATATAAAACTAATTATAATTTTTGTGGATATATTATTTGTAGATAACAATATTTATAAAAGTATAAATTAGGTTACATATTGAATTAAATATTGATTAATAAAATATTTTGATAAAAATAAAAACTAATTTAATTTAATACTCTTTTGTTTTTTCTACAATACATAATAAATATTTAAATTTGGAAACTTTATTTATTATTTTATCACTCCTTTCATTTTCACATTGCTTTTTAATATTTTTTTAATTAATTGGATCACAATTATTTTTGCTCAAGCTAGAATCTTGAGGATAAACAAAATTTTAATTTTCTTGTAAGTGATCATGCTAAATTTTTCTTAACTTAAATTATATTATATTTCACTTGTAACAAAAAATATTAATTTTTTTTTAAAATAAAAATTTTAAATTAAATTGTGGATTTGATTTTATTTGAGTTTTAAAAAAATAAATATATTAGTAATTTTAGTTTTTTAAAAATAAATCAATATTTTTAAATTGTATTTAAACATTAGACATAACTTTTAAAATATATATTTATTTTTAAATTATGACATAACTTTTAACATGTAAAGAATATACATTTTATTCTTAAATTGTTTGAATGTTAGATACAATTTTTAACATTTAGAATATTTTTATTTTTAATAAATAAAAAATTCATTTTCAAAATTTTAAAATTACAAAAATCTATTAGATATTATAAAATATTATTATTATTATTATTTTCAAGAGAAAATTAGAAATGGAAGAAAAAAAAAAATCCTTTCAATTAAAGTTTAATTTCTTATCTATCAACTGATTTGTAAAGATATAAAAAATAAGAAAATTAAAATGTGTTTATTGATTTTTAAAATAAAATTTCAAATTAAATGAAGATTATTATGAACAAATATCTATTTTATAGTAAACTTAAATTTTTATTGCAAATATATAATTTAAAATTATATAATTTTTTTTTAAAAATAATTGATGTGTCATATTTTCCAAATAGTTATACAGCTTATTATCATCTTATTAAAATGATAGAAAATGTTATATAAAGAATATCTTGATCATATTTTATCTTTCCTTATAGGCTTAGAATTCTTTGTATCATGGATAATGTTTTATTTCTCATAAAAATGCCGTAACAAGCTAAATATGACATAATTTAATTTTAAGAAATAACAAAAATAAACATTCATTTATCCTCAAAATTTTAAATTAAGTGAAAATAAATATGACTTAATTAAAAATATTATTTAAAAAAAAAAGGATATTAAGAAGTAATGTCAAAGTGAAATGAGGAAGAAAAGTATTAAATCAAATTTTGAAATAAGAAGTAATTGATTGATTTGCATAGATGCAGACCGTCCATTCAAGCAGTTTAACCATCCAACCTTTGAACGGTCCAAGTTGTTGGATTGGACCAAAATTGGACCGAGGCCCAACCGATCCAACCATTGATGGTTCAATTCGTTGGACCGGATTGAAGAAGCCATCATGGTTAGACCAATTGGTTCAATCTGATTTTTAAAATATCAAACATAATTTCGCAATATTTCCTTTAAAAAATGGTTTCAGAAATCCTTTTATTTTTTATTTTTTAAAAATAGTTGTGAAAACATGTGATGGACCACGCCTTGGTGGAGTCTCCATTTCTATTGTTTTTAAATTGTCGGGCTGATGGTATGGGTCCATTATTTTCATTTTATAAAAATATATATATATATATATATATATATATATATATATATATATATATTTTTTTTTTTTTTTTTCAAAGTGGCCAGTTATTATTATGATTTTCACGTTTTCCATTTTGGAGCAGCGGTCAAATAAAAAATTTGTATAGATAAAGCAAGAAAGCACTTGTGGAAGAAAGGCCTTCTCAATTATGAAAGCAAGAAAAAGGTTTTGCCCATATGGACCACTTAAATAATACTCAATCCATACGATTCAGTATTACTGCGACTTGAAATAGGGACAAGCCACATGGCTATGGGCCATGCCGCGCCTTTCATTATTTTAGAGTTAGAAATATGAAAATTACATTAATTACCTGTCACTTTCTCCCAATGGAAGAGTTTTTGGAGGTTAAGAAAATTAATGAGAATCAAGAAATACATTGATTGATAAACAGAGTTTGCTTTCTGTCCATGGACAAGCAACTGATGTCTACCTATTCATACATCTATATATTTTGGTATTTGTTAGGGATTTCCGTCCACGTGTCCTTTTCAAGCTCAAGACCCCTTGACTGACTAGGACAAATATGTAACCTGTCTAGGATCACTCTATTTGGACCAAGATAAGTTCCGTCTAGCATCAGAAGTGAGAGGTTTCCCTTCTTCCACAAGGTCGGATGGAATCGACAGACTAAACTCGTTAGACTCTCAGATGGAAAAATCAGTCTAGTCAAATCCTCAAGATTTCTGACATGTGTGATCAACCACGCCTGATATTTGAGCGTCGACCTAGACACCTAACATTTGAGTGGCAGATTAGATGCTTGACGTCTAAGTGGTAAGCGAGACTCCATTTACACCCAAAAGTCAATGTTAATTAATTGTTACACACAATTCTAAACAGTGGCAGGCTAAATGAACAGTTAACTGCACGGTCCGAGATTTTGGCACGTCAACAAATGACACAAGTTAGCCGCCCTTATTTGATGTAATTGCCAAGCTGCCTTAACGGCAGTCATCATTACAAGAAAGGCTAGAGTGCATAGTCAGCACTATAGTGACGGTGCCATAAGCTCTATATAAATCCCTCAAAAAGCACAAGGTAGAGGATTCTCTCTAAAAAAAAAAAAAGAATTGTTAGAGTTATCCTTATTTCTAACTTGAGCTAAAGGCTGAGGTTGAGATCATTGAAAGTTGGATTCCTAAATACTATGCTGATCTAGATGCCACAAAGAAAAGGACCATCTTGAAATATTAACCAAGGGAAATAATGGTATTATATTTCTTATGTTTGAATTAAAAATAAATAAATAAATAAATTGTAATGGTTTAAGATGATACCCTGATGGGTTACATTTTGACACCATTTGAATTGAACTTCTAATTTACTTGTCTTGCTCACATTGTTAGTACTGTTCTTGTGGTGGATTCTTTGCCTTCACGAAAGCTCAAAATTAGTTGAAGGGAATTCCCAGCATAATGTTGGAATGGCAACCCACAAAATATGTAGAGTGACTCGTTGTAAGGATCACGCCATATTTGCTCACACCCATCTCAAAAACTTGGGAGTAGAGTAATTTCTAGACATGGGAAATGATTTTTGGAAGTAAAGGTTGAGAACGGATGAGTTGGTAAACGTATTAATGAAAGAATACAAAAATAAAGTAAATCACAAATAAAGGTATATAAGGTTTTAATGTGGTTTAGATAACCATGTTTATCTCCACAAATGAGAAATAACGTTCAACTATATAACAAAAAATGTTATAGAGGACAGAAATAGATATATCTATTAGATTTCGATACATCCCATATTTTTCTACTCTTTGTATGTTCATCCTGAATCACAATCCCTTTTGTATCACTAGGTGTTTCTCACTCTTTTCTTATGTATATACTTTGGTGGACCCCCTAACTTTATCGGGTGCCTTTCGTTATTCTTAACATTTCTATTCACTACGTATAGTTTTCACAAGTCTATCTCTCTCATAACCTTTTCTCCTTATAACCTAAAATATTTACAAAGATATTTCTACTAACTTTCCTTAGAATATATTCCTATTAAGAATTGGAGACACTACCTAACAATCTCCATCTTAAATCTAAGTCAATCTTTCATCTCTTTGTGATATATAATTTCTTTGTGTACCTCCCTCTCCTCGTGTGCCACAATTCCCTTTTGTATACCACAATTTTCTTGTATGCCACGATCTTCTTGTTTAGTGTATCATGTTTTGAGAGAATAATTGATTTCACCTTAACAAAATTCCTTTCTACAATCCTCTTCTGTTCTCTATTCTTTTTTGCTCTTTCAAGGCTCTTATAGAAAACTTAAACCCAGGCATTTCTAGAAAACTTAAACCAAGGCTTTGAAACTACTTTTTGTGCTCAGAAAGTGTTACTATAAACATATTAATGACAAACACAAAAATATATCAAACCACAAATAAAAGTACATGAGATTTTAATGTGCAAGGTTTCGACTAATCATAGTTGCCTTCGTGGATGTGAGATAACATTACACTATACGATAAAAAATATTGCATAGGACAGAAAATAAATACAACTACTATTTGGTCTCAATATATCTCACGTTTCCTTACTCTTTATATGTCCACCTTAAACCACAGACCCTTTTGCTCTATTAGTCATCTTTCACTTTTCCTTATATTTACACCCTACCTCCTTATATCTACACTTTGGTAAACCCTCTTATTCCACCAGATGTCTCCTTTTTTCTTTTCCTCACATTTTTATCCATCATGTATAGTCCTCATAAACTCATTTTTTTCATAACTTTTTCCCTTCATAACCTTGAATATTGATAAAGACATTGTTACTAGTTTTCCTTATGTTATAAAAAATCTAATTATAATTGTATATTAACTTAGAAAATATTAATCTATACAATATTCCTTGGAATTTGAGGAAGTAACCAAAATGATCATCTACCCTACAAATAGATAGAGGGTTGGGTAATCAGTGATGTGTAGAGTATCACTTTGTTCATTGTTGTTGGTTTGCACTATTATGAAATGATACTCGTAGTAATTAATAATTTGAAAATAGAATAATAAAAAGAAAATAGAGTAATAAATAAAATAAGGGATACAAGTACTTATATGGTAAAATCTTATTGATTATGAGGGAAACCTCCACGAGGAAGACTAAAAAAATATCCTTTATAAAGACAAAATTACAACCTCTCTCTCAAATAGGAGGAGAGAACATAAAAGCTTACAAACATATGGAATCCTTTTTTTGCGATAAATAGTGTATAAGGTGGAAGTCTCCTTTTATACTACAAAGAAGCTGCCTTCCTTTTGTCTCCTAAACGATGTGGGATGATTTCAACCTTAACATTCTTTTACTTATGGTCATTTTTCTACGTCTTGCTCTACATGCTGCTTACGTTATTGTCAAGCCATAAGAGGATATACACCGATTAAATTTATTAGTAATAATTGATTTTGTCAAGGAATCTGTTAGATTGTCCTTTGTATGGATCTTTTGCATATTCATAGTTATTTATTCCACTACTTCTTGAACAAAGTGATACTAAACTTCTATATGCTTAGTTATGGAATGAAAGATTGGATTTCTTGTAATATGCAAGGTATTGGGATTGAGCCCCTAAAAGCAAAACATGATGTAACAAGGTTAAATTTTATTGTCCCCTAGCTATCTTTTTTATGCATTGACATTGATTTGAACATTCAACTCATATTTCTTATATCGTACATGATGTGGGTGCATTTGTTGTATAAAGGCCATGCTTTAACTCCAAGGAGTAAAAGAATTATTGTGGCCATAGATATCATGATCACATGTCTTTTTGATTACTTAAGAAGATACATTGTCTCAATCTCAAGAGATATCATAGTATCTTTATTGAAAATACTTGTTGTCACCAACCTTCATCAACAATGACCCAATCCTTAAGAATATATGATCACTTTAAGATCTCACCCATAGATCAATACTTCTTGTTGATTTTGATGTAGATTCAATACTTCTCAAGGTTGAGAGTTCATGTAGTATAGTAATTTGGTAAATCATGACAATCGATAGTCTTACATCATGATTCATCATAGGTCCTATTTAGTGTGCATCTCATACACTAGTGCGCTCGTCTTGGGAAACTCATCTCAGCGGCCAAACAAGTCATCCCTCCAATTATGAAGTAGTATATATATATATTATAATCTTTATTAGATTGCCTAAATTCATAAACTAGTTGTAAACAACTTATTTATTTACAAGAAACCTACTACTTGAATCCAATTTCTCCACAATGAAGTGTTGGAACTGCAGTTTTAATTTATAAGTTTTCTGATTGAGGTTTGTATGGCAATCAGGTGCCATTGCTTGGATTTATCTACCCCAACAGCTACTGATTCCCAGCAAGAGAAAGAGGTCAAAATAATTGGAATATGGTTAGCAGAGTACAGTGCTAGGCTTAATAGTAAGGCTCATGGGAGAATGGGCTAGGACTATCTTCATTAAGAGTTTGGTTTAGAGGAATCACAATGATGTATTCCATAATATTGAATTTATCCGACCATATCAGTAACATATGGTTCAGGTTTTGAAATTAGAAAGTGCATAGTGGAAAAATATATGACCATTTGCAGTATGCATGTGAACTCTTTGATTCGAAACTGGGGCCTCGACTGGTTGAAGCAAGGATGGTTGTAGTTTTGAGAGTTAACCTTAAACACTGCCTTATAGGAACTTTCAAACGGGTCTATGTTTACAACAGGATGCTATTTTTTGACTTCATCAAGCCCAGTGAAATTCAAGATAGCAAGGCCAGAGAGTTGGTGAATAATTGGGGGTTTTGTTGGCTTGATGAAGCTTGTTTCAAGCTTGAGCTTGAGTTGACTTGGGCCTCCTCGGAGGTATATAACTGGCAATTTCCAACTGCCCACAAACACACTATGAACTTCTTGATATGATATTGATGTAAAAAAAAAATATAAAAAAGGAATTAAGGGTGCATGAATTCAACTTACCAGTGATGAACAAGGAAGATTCTCAACTTAGAGAGCTAGCTTTCAAACTTTACAACCAGACCCTCCATCATTTCAATCATGAGCCAGAGAGTTACACTATCTTGCAGCAATAATACACCACAATTTCTGTGTAATGGGATGGGGCAAATTTTATTATTTTTGTACAGGCAGTGAGGCGAGTATTAGTGGAGTGGCAAGGCAACTGTTGGTGGATTCATGAATGATCTTGCTTCTCACTTCCGACAATGACTTTATGTGTTATGATCTGAATAAGAAGTAAAAAGGAAAGATATTACATATCAGAATGTATGCATGCATAACAGGTGTTTTAAAGACGAGATTCTAGAAAGTTTATGTTAGCAGATCACTTGAAGTTTTGACTGGGTTGGGCTGCTTGAGCTTGGCTTGATTAAACTCTGCCGGCGCAGTAGAAATATGTGAGAGATGGTGACATAAACTTTAAGTTTATGTCAGATCACTTGAAGTTTTGACTGGGTTGGGCTGCTTGAGCTTGGCTTGATTAAACTCTGCCGGCACAGATAGCTGAGTTTAAGCTTGACTAGCTTTATTAAACTTGAAGCTTGACCAGGGTCTATAACATGCAAATTCTAACCGGCCACAAATGCATAGCATACGCTTCTTGATGTGAACTTGCTCTCATACAAAGGGTAACTTAACCAGTAAAGACGAGAAAGATATTCAACCAGAAAGCTACCTTCCAGACTCCACATGTTCACGTCCAAGCAAAGCAAACAGATAACATAGAAGGTAACGAAGCAAGAACAAAAATGATGACTAGACACAAGGATAAACATTCGAGGACACTATATATATTAGTCCATTCTGGGTTCTAATTTGCTGTAACAAAAATGGAGCAACATTTATTCTTCCAACTGTTGCTATTTCTGCTTCTGCTCATGACGGTATGTGTTTCTGCAATGTACCCCAGGACAGCAAGGCTTGGCATGGTCAGTAAATCCATGAAGAGCGCCTTAAATGCTGAACTCACTTCAGACTTTGTAACTTACTAATATAACCAGACACTGATCATTTCAATTATAGGCCAGAAACTTACACAACCTTTCAACAACGATACCTTATAAATTCTGCATACTGGAGTGGCGCAAATTCTAGTTCTCCAATCTTTGTTTATACAGGTGACGTGGCGAGTATAACTGGAGTGGCAACTTTTGCTGGATTCATGGTTAATCTTGCTTCTCGGTTCAAAGGACTCTTGCTGTATATAGAGGCAATTGTATATATAGCTCCAAACAAATGACTTTCATATATTGTGATTATATGTGTGTTTCAAAGAAAAGATCATACAAAAAATGGTATAATCTTGGGGATCATCATATCCTTGAAGAATTGAGAGCATGGATAATGATGGCAGATACGATTTAATATTGTAGCATTCGATATTATGGAGAATCAGTTCCATTTGGATCCAAAGATATAGCATTCAACAACACAAATACCCTTACGTACTTCAGCTCAACACAAGCTTTGGTAGACTATGCAGAATTGCTCATAAACCTTAAGAAAAACTTGTCTGCAGAATATTGCCATTGGTGGAAGTAAGTCGGTTATACTTCCAAATTTTTCATTGAAGAAATAAACTTTCTTCATATTGGTGATCTTCATTTAATTTTCTCTTATTTTTCAGTGTTGGCATCCTGGTTTCGTGTAAAATATATATCCACATGTAGTAATTGGCGCTTTGGCATCTTCTGCTCCCGTTATCTACTTTGACCACATAACACCACAAAATGGATACGATTCCATTGTCACCAAGGATTTTAGAGTAAGAAACCAAAACATCAGATCCAAATCTCTCAAGGTTAATCACTTGAAGCACTGCCTCCATGCTAATCCTGCATTAGGTGCTGCAGGAAACCAGCGAGACCTGTTACACCACCATAAACAGTCTCGGTTTGAAATTGATCAAGTTGCAGCTAAACCAAATGGGCTTGCGAATCTCAGCCAAATTTTCAGGACATGCGAGTAATTCACAAGATTTCCATCTCTCTCTATCTCTCTCTTTTCCTTGTCTAGCTTCAAAAAACAATAGTGACCAGATTCTGATTTTGGATATTTCCCCTGAGTCCATCTCCCTCAAATTCTCTCGAGGCCTTTGAACTCATCCCAACAGCTGAAGGTATCCTTAGAATATACCTATCAGGGTTCAGCTCAGCAAGACAATCCGCCATCTCATTATGTGAGTGATATATGCAATACCAGAAATGGGGCACCAGAGGGAACCAGCATTCTTGGCAGAGTTGCAGAAGGTGTCAGCCAGTGCTGGACCCCGTGTCATCGTATATACGATTTCCAACCAAGTAACATGGATGAGTGGGTGTGGCAGGTATTTCTTCTGCTTCCTTCTATTGAATTAATGCCCTCTTCACCCACTTCCACCACCACTGTTTTCTTCTTATTTTCTTTCACTGAAGCTTCCATGTCTCATAGACATGTACCGAGATGGTGATGCCATTTGGACGTGGTGATAACGACACAATGTTCCAAGCCTCGCCTTTTAATTTGAACAACTACACAAAGACCTGCCAAAACCTCTTTGGTGTTAGTGTTACTCCAAGACCTCATTGGATCACGACAGAATTTGGTGGCCATGTGAGCTTCTATATATATACATGCAGACTTCATTTCAACCTCCATCAGTACTGCCATCTCAACACAAGAACTCACATTTTTAATCGTGATTTCAGGATATAAAATCTGTACTGGGAAATTTTGCCAGCAACACCATATTCTCCAATGGCCTTCGAGACCCCGTACAGCATAAGAGGGTAAAGAAATAAAACCTCTCATACCTTTTCCACCCATGTAGTTTTCAGCAAGAATATTACACTAACTAGATCAAATGGTGTCTTACACTGCAGGGTTCTACAAGATATATCAGAGAGTGTTGTAGCTGTATACACGCTCAAAGGTATCCATTCAAGTCTTTTGCCAATGTTAATAGTATTAATTTTAGAGTACTCATTTCTAACTGGGATTTGTGAATATATATGGTAATCAGGCGCCCATTGCTTGGATTTACGGGCTCCAATGCCCAATGACCCTGACTGGTTGGTGGCACAGCGAGACAAAGAGATCAAAATCGTGGCATTATGGTTAGCAGAATACAACGGCAAGCGTCTTAGTAATTAAGACTCAGAAGAATTGAGCTTATATATGAATATAATTTATACTATATTATATAATAATAATAATATTTATTTTATTTATTTCTATTTTAGATTTTTAAGAAGAAATATCAAATTAACATGCTTTTTTTTTTTTTTTGGAATTTTGTTCCATTTAAACTTTAAATTTAGGAATAAATATACAACAAAAGGTTTTTAAAAAATATTATCAATAGATTTTGAATTATATAATCTAATCAACTCAACAAATTCGAACTTGATTCAACCAACCTAATTTCAATCTAAATTTAGAATAAAATGAGATTAAGTTTAACATGAGTTGAGTATTTTTGGTTGAATTGAAGTTAGATTGTTTGTTTCTTAATATGAAGTATGTTATAAGGCCACAACCCAATCCAACCCACTTTAGTTGCAACCTTAATTTAATTGAATTTTTAATAATATAAAAAATATTCTTATTTTAATAGAATTATTTTTAAATTATAATTCCAAATATAAAATTTAATTATACACTTATCCTATCTTTCTTTCTTTTTTTTTTTTTCTACTTTGAAAAAGTCTAAATTAAAAGTATGTTTGGAAGTTTTTTTAAAAGTAAGTTTTTATTCTTAAAATAGAAAATTGTTTTGTAGATTCAAAAATACATTTGGTAATCTATTTTATCTTTTCTTTAAAAACCTCCAAAAAAAAATTTAATGAAAATTTCTTTTCTCTAAGAATTATTTTTCTTATTCTATTATTTAAATTAAAAAGAATAAGAATTCTATTTATAGTTTTTATTGTTGAAATTAATGATTCTTTTTAATAAAATTGGTAATTGATATTTTTAATACTTTTTGAAAGTTTTTTCTTATTCTAATTTTTTTAATTATAAAACTAATAAGTTATATTCGTAATTATTAATATTGAAATTAATAGATTTTTTTAAATAAAAATTCTAACTAATATCTTCAACAAAAATTATTGGTTTATTTCAGAATTACCAAAATTAATAAGATTTATTCTCTAATTTTCTTCTTATAAGATTTTATAAATTTATTTATTTATTTATTTTTTAAAAATGTTTCCTCTAATATTTTACTATAATAATTTATGTTATAGATCATGTTGTTTAATATATTTAACCTCTTACAATGAAATTGAAATGGTTCATTAATTAAAAATGAAATTATGATTTAAAATGTTAAAAATATATATATAATTTTAGTTTGAAAACTTTTTGTTTGATTTATATTATTCATGGCTTCACTTTTTAGTTTCATTATTATTTGTTTGAAACTTGTTATAAAAGGAGGGTGCTTTCTCATAATATATTTTAATTATTTTAAATTTTTTGTCTTAAAAAATAATTATATAAATAAGAAGAATAATTGAATATAAGTAAAATTTGTTTTTTAAGAAATGTCTAGAAATATATATAGAATATTCCAAATTATTTTGGTCACCATAAAATTAAGGTGGAGAAAAGACCAAATCATTATTCAAAGGTGTAAAGTCCCATGTTGAATATTCGTTTCTCATTGAATAATAGAGAGATTTATCTTAATTTGCTCCAATTATTTTTATTAGAAAATTTTGATAGTTGTTGACTTATAGGGAAGGGTTTGGAGTCATTGTTTGATAGAGCTATCAAAAAAAATATCTTCTCCCTTTCGTGGTTGTAGGGAAATTGCAGTGTCTAATCATGTTACATCTTTGTGTCATCTTTTTTTTTTTTTTTTTTTTTTTTTTTTTTTTTTTTTTTATTAATGCTTTTAATTTGTCATCCTATTTTCTTCTTTAATTTTATAGGTTGGAGCATCGAATTTTCTATAGAAACTCAAAAAGGGATAGTTTTATTGTCAATTCTATTGCACCAATTTTTCCAAAATATGAGATGGTCCAATCCAAGCCGACGTGACATCTTAATTTTAATTTAATTTATTTCTTCAATCAAAATTATTTTTGATGACTAGGTCACATCTCTTAAATGAAGAAAAAGATGTTTGGTGATATATAACATCTTATCCCTTTGATATACAGATTTTTATTAAAAAAAAATGTGAAAAGTAAAATATTAATCATACATTAATTGATTTTGCTATATAATTTGTATCATCTTATCAAATAATAAATTATAATTTAATACGAATAAACAACTTTTTATTATAATTTGCATCTAGATAATTGATTGATCCTAAACTTGAGATTGCATGCTAAGACCGACCAAACACGGAAGACTTCTTAATTTCTTAGTATTAATGATTGGTTTGTGGTAAATTAAATAGATTGGATCCAAATAGATTTTTCCACACAAAAATGATGTGGAACCATCTTCCACTTTACGTGTCATTGAAGAAATTGTTCAAATATTATATTATGTTGGGTTCCTTAAAAAAAATTAAGAAAAATTATATTTTCATATTTGATTTTATTATTAAAAAAAGAAAAGAAAATCATAGTTAAAATTAGTTAAAATTTTATATATTTTAAAATTATTTATCTTTGACATTAAAATTTTTTTAAAACGACATATAAAAATAAAGTATAATTTTAAATTTATTTTATTTTACTTTTTACTTTTTATCTCTATTTTCTTTTACTCATTGTTTTTATTTATTTATTTATTATTATTATTAATTCTCTTGGAAACCCAACAAATTTGAACTTGATTCAATCAACATAATTTCAATCTAAATTTTGCAAAAATGATATTAAGTTGAACATGAGTTAACTATTTTTGATTGAATTGAAGTAGGATTGTTTGTTTTTTAATCAATCCAACCCACTATAGCTGCAACCTTAATTTAATTGAATTTTTAATAATATAAAAAATATTCTCATTTTAATAAAATTATTTTTTAATTATAATTCCAAATATAAAATTTAATTATACTTTTATCCTATCTATTTTTTTTTTTTTTAATTTCTTCTACTTTGAAAAAGTATAAATTCAAAGTATAAATCAAGGGTATGTTTAGAAGCTATTTTTAAAAATAAGTTTCTATTCTTAAAATAGAAAATTGTTTTATAGATTCAAAAATACATTTGGTAATCTGTTTTATTTTTTCCTTAAGAACGTTCAAAAAATTTTAAATGAAAAATTCTTTTCCCTAAGAATTATTTTAAAACATTTTGAAGTTTTTTTTTCTTATTCTATTATTTAAATTAAAATGAATAACAATTATATTTATAGTTTTTATTATTGAAATTAATGATTTTTAAATTTTTTTAAATAAAAATTCTTACTAATATCTTCAAAAAAAATTTATTGATTTTTTTTTTCAGAATTACCAAAAATAATAAGATTTATTTTCTAATTTTGTTCTCATAAAATTTTATAAATTTTTCTTTAAAAAAAAATTGTTTCCTCTAATATTTTACTATAATAATTTATGTTATAACATCAATTTAATATATTTAACCTCTGACAATGAAATTTAAATGGTTCATTAATTAAAAATGAAATTATAATTTAAAATGTTAAAAATATATACATAATTTTAGTTTAAATTTTTTTTGTTTGATTTATATTATTAAACTTGTCCCCCATGGCTTCACTTTTTAGTCCCATTATTGGTTGTTTGAAACTTCTTATAAAAAGGAGGGTGCTTTCTCATAATATATTTTAATTATTTTAAAATTTTTTGTTTTTAAAAATAATTATATGAATAAGAAGAATAATTAAATATAAGTAAAATTTCTTTTTTAAGAAATATTTAGAAATATAGAATAGAATATTTTAAATAATTTTGGTTGTGTTAAAATTGAGATGGAGAAAAAACTAAATCATATTTCAAAAGAATAGAGTCTGAAGTTGAATATTAATTTGTTATTCAATGATTGATTTAGAGAAATTTACTTTGATTTGTTTCAATTATTTTTATTAAAAACTTTTGATGATTGTTGACGTACTCGGAAAGATGGTAGTATCTTGTATGAATTATTCTTTGTTTCCTCCGTGGTTGTAGGCAAATTATCCAATCATGTGATGTCTTTATTTCATATTCATTTTTCTTGTTTCACATTCATTTTATGTCTTTGTTTCACATTCATTTTTCTTTTTTCAACTTATTATGGTACTTTCTTCGCAGGTTGAACCTTGGAATTTTCTATAGGAATTTAAAAAGGTTAGTTTTGCTGTCAATCATCAATTTTATCGCATCAATATTTCCATAAAATGAGGGTGATGCAATCCAAGCAGACGTGACGTCTTAATTTTAATTTAATTCATTTCCTCAGTCAAAATTATTTGAGAACTAGGTCTCATCCCTGCATTTAAAAATGAAGAAAAAGATTTTGGTGATGAATAACATCTTCTCCTTTTTAGATACAAATTTTTATAAAAGAATTGTGAAAAGTAAAATATTAATCATAAAATTGATTTTGCCATAAGTTGTATCATCTTATCAAATAATAAATAATAATTTAATTCCAATAAATTTTAAAAAATATATATAAATTCAGATAAATTAAAATTTCAAATATCTACGTAAACATGTGATTGCATGCTAACACCGACTAAACGCGTAAGACTTGACTTATTAATTTCATAGTATTAATAATCATCCCGAGACTTGTGATGATGGGTTGTGGAAAATTAAATAGATTCCAAATCTTCCAACTTCCTAGCACCACCTATTTGTCTTTTTTTCAGGACTTCTGACTTATAATCAAACTTTAATAAATGACTTTCATGCCATTGGCCCAATTGCCAAACCCTATTGATCGAACTTGGCCAAATAAACAATATCTTGTTCAAAGTCTCTGGATTATGATATATCCTAATTAATTAACACATTTTTTACCACCCATTTCATCCAAATATAGATATTTTCATAAAATAATAATAATAATAAAAAATAAAAAATAAAAAAAAGAACTTTATAATTAAATTCAATCTAATTAGTTTTATGGTATATAAATATGCAGATGGTATAGCATGTGGAGATTACAGTGAAATCCCAAAAACATTTTGTTCACTATATAGCCATGAACTCATCCTCTCTTAAGGTTTTGCTGCAATGGCCTATTTCAATATTGGCCTTTGTGATCTTCTTCAGTACCACTTCTACTTGTGTAAGTGCAACACAGCCTCATTTGCAAAGGCTGAGTGTGCGGGGGCGCACATTTCTGAGAGAGCCTGAAACGTTTTCTGAATCGGTTTCTGAAGAATTTCAAACTTTTTATTACAACCAAACATTGGATCATTTCAACTATAGGCCTGAAAGCTACAGCACTTTTCAACAAAGATATGTGGTGAATTTTAAGTACTGGGGTGGTGCAAATGCCAGTGCTCCCATATTTGCTTATCTTGGCGCAGAAGGAGATCTGGATGATGACTTGCCTACTATAGGATTCCTCACAGATAACGCTCATCAGTTTAAGGCTCTTCTGGTGTATATTGAGGTTAGTATATTTGGGAACTAAATGTTTAGACGCCTTCTCACCGTTTCGTTTTAACTGTTGAGTTACATTAATTTTAACGTCAGGTTTAATGGCTCAAGTGCTTTTACATAAATTCAGCATAGGTACTATGGGAAATCTATTCCATTTGGATCAAGAGAAGAGGCCTTAAAAAATGCAAGCATTCGAGGGTATTTCAACTCCGCCCAAGCTATTGCAGATTACGCAGAGGTGCTTATACATGTAAAGAAGAAATTCTTTGCTGAGAATTCCCCGGTCATCGTGGTCGGAGCTTCTTATGGGGGAAGTAAGTTACCATATTAAAGTTCTCAATCTCAATGTTATTGATAACATGTCCTTAAACTCCGTTTCTATCTCTCTTTTCCTGATTCCAGTGCTTGCCTCATGGTTCCGGCTAAAATATCCCCATGTTGCCCTTGGAGCTCTGGCCTCTTCTGCTCCCATACTCTATTTTGAGGACATTACTCCCCAAAATGGATACTATTCTATTGTCACCAAGGATTTCAGGGTACTGTCCCTCAATTTCTTTCTTTTTTCGTACCTATGAGCTTTGGAGTTCAAAAAAATTTGAAGGCCATATGGATTGGTTATTTTTAATTGCAGGAAGCTAGTGAGAGTTGCTACAAAACCATTCGAGAATCATGGTCTGAAATCGATAGAGTTGCTTCTGAGCCCAACGGCCTTTCAATCCTTAGCACGAAATTCAGAACTTGCGAGTAAAAAACTATTGATCATCTTCTTTCCTTGTTCTCATTCACAGATTCAGAAGCTAAGACTTAATCCGAGACTCATTAATTTTTTCCTCTGTTATTGTAGTCAATTAAATAATTCTGATGAGCTCAAGGACTACTTGGATACGATATATTGTACTGCAGCTCAATATAATGATCCACCGATGTACCCCGTTACTATGGCGTGCGGTGGGATTGATGGAGCACCAGAAGGAAGCGATATTCTAAGTCGTATATTCGCAGGTGTTGTTGCTTTTAGAGGAAACAGGTCTTGCTATCACACAAAAACTAATTATTTTTCAATTGAAACAATCGAGGGATGGGCATGGCAGGTAATCACATACTCCTATGATAACAAAATTATAACGACAGTTCATAAACTTCTTAGGAAAATTGCATAGAGAAGACATTGGCCTAAAGAGATTAAATTATATATGTTCCATTGTACTAATCCTTTGGCTGCTCTTTGTGCGCATGCAGAGATGCAGTGAGATGGTAATGCCAATAGGGCGTGGTGACAATGACACTATGTTTCCACCTGCGCCTTTCAATCTAACCACCTTCATCCGGGACTGCACAAGCTTCTATGGCGTCTCGCCTCGGCCTCATTGGGTTACAACTTATTATGGAGGCCATGTACTTGTGTTTTTTAAATACACCTTTCCAATAGATCGAGCTCTTCTAATTTCAAAATAGTCACTCTATAATTTTTATGCCAATTGCAGAATATAGAATTGATTCTCCGTAGGTTCGCTAGCAACATCATCTTCTCTAACGGGCTAAGAGATCCTTATAGCAGCGGCGGGTAATTGGAAGCACATTATTTTTGTTTTTGTTTTTGTTTTAGTAGGGGTAGTGTGTATATGTGTATACACAGACATATCCCTCAATTTGATTTTTTGGGTTTTTGATTGTAGGGTATTGAAGAACATATCCGATTCCGTTCTTGGCATTTTCACAGTCAATGGTATGTTTCCCAATTATGTTTTCAACCCTATCGTTACCTACAAGGCCAAACATAAAACATCAAAGCTATTGTATAAGAAAGACCACACATATATTACCTAGAACGACTCAAATCATAGCAAAGGAAAAGAACAAAAAATGATAGCTATGATGTGGGTGATATAGATTAGAATGGCTCTATCATTGTCAATTCAACTCAATAGAATGTGCTATGCTGGAAAGTATAATTGTAAACTAATGGAGTTATCATAAGCATCTACAAACATGCTCTAAAACAGTAGAAATGAAGTCAATTATTTGGGTGTCATAAATATTCTAATTTTTTGTAAAGAGAATAATACCAAGTCTCACTTTGTAGGGTCCCACTGCTTGGATATACTCCCGACGAAGTCAACTGATCCGGAATGGTTGGTGACGCAGAGAAAGGCCGAGGTCGAGATCATTGAAAGTTGGATCGCTCAGTACTATGCCGATCTTCATGCCATAACAAAATAAAACAACCCTGCTTAATGATTATAAGAACTAATGGTGTTATTATATTTGGAGAGATAAAAAGAAATAGCTCCTTTGCAATGGGATATGTTATGAGTGCTATTTGAATTGGAATTTGATAATACAAATAGGAGAAATATTTGATGTTGGCTCACATTGTTGGTGGTGTTGTGGGTACCAATTTAGGCCCACCTCTAATAAATGTTTAAGTTGTGAAGGCAAAAGAAAGAAATTGCTCCTGAATTTGACTGTACAAGGGAAAGGGGAAACGAATTGAAAGCTTCCAAGTGTGAACCCAAACAGTATCATGGCCATGGGAAGTCTTAATGGTCAGCTAACGATTGTGACGACCAGTGGAAGAAGATGAGTTTTAATTGCCCCCGTCTACTTTGTCGGCTACAGGGGGTGTATTAGCTAGTCTTAATTCCACAAGAATGGATATTAGAATTTAAGACTACTAAGACCTCGTTTGGGTAGCATCTTGTTTCATTTTTTTTTTTTTTTTTTTAACTTTAGTTAGAAGCTAAAGTTGAAGCCAGAGTTATCAATTTTAGAGGTTAATATTGGTTACAAAAATTTTATTAAATATTAAATAACTTTCCGTGTAAATTAACTGTAATTTTTATAAAATATATATATACTTTTTTAACTTTATATTAAGCTGTTTTTTAAGTCATAAGATTCTTAACCAAAATTAACCAACTTGCATAAAATTAAGTTAAAAAAAAATAGCTTTTTGAATTCTTAGAAGTAGATCCAAATAAGACCTAAGCCCGTTTGGTTTTAAATTGGATTTTAGAAGATTAGAAGTGTGCTTTTTTTTTTTTCCTCCAAAAATTAGTATTTAACAAAATTTAAAAAATATTTGTGTTTACACTTAGTGATTTTTTTTTAAATCATTTTTCTATTTTATATGTAGTCATTAAAAACACTTTTAAAATAATTTAAAATTGTTTATGATTAAAAGTATTTTTTATAAAAGTATTATTACCAAAATAGTCTTTCACTTTAAATTTAATAAATTATTTTTATATAATACTTCAAACTCATTTAACTATATTTAATTTTTTTCTATATAAAAAATAAATTCAATAATTTTTTATTACTTTTCTATATAAATTGAGTCAAAATAAATATGATGTAATTAAAAATATTATTTTTATTTAAAAAAAAGCTATTTAGAAGTAATGTCAAAATGAAAGGAGGAAGAAAGTTATTAAATCAAAATTTAAAATTAAATTTGTTTTTTTATCCTAAAAATAACAAAAGGAATACAACAAAATGAGTTTTTATTTGTAAAAATAAATAATTTAAATAATTTAAAGATAAAAAGAGAAAAATATGTTTCAATTTGAATATAAAATAGTATTATTTTAGTGCATCTAGACATAATTTATATTTTTATAAATGTTATTATTTAGAAATAATATATCCATATTAATTAATAATTATTTTTACATATTGTATAGTATATATATTAAACCATTTTATTATAAAAATATATTATTAATTAAAAATGTTATTAGAAATTAAAAAAAGAAAAAAGAAAGATGACTTGAGTTGAATTATATATATTTATATTTAGAAATTGAAATATTTCTATAAAGGACGGTTTTTTTTTTCTTTTTTAAAGAAGTCCCCCTTTAAAGAAAACATTTTGCTTGGAGGATTTTTATTTTTTTTAAGAAATATCCTCTTCAACAAGATTTTTCCTTTTTTCTTTTTTATAAATTGTCCCTTTAAAAGAGACGTTTTGCATATAATTTTATTTTTTTATTAAAAAAACATCTTTTAACAATTTTAAAATTGTTCATTTTCTCACACGATTGAAGCTATTGTAATTTTGGAAATTATCACATTGTACGAATTATTATTTTAGTACATAGTACAATTATCAAAATCCAACTTACTCTCTAAGTCTATTCTAACACTATTAGTAATGATTCATTCCCTCATAGTCATATGTAAATAGTCTCGGTTTTGGTTTTAAGGCTCCTCTAATTTTCTTCAACAATCATTTGATTGGGCAATTGGCCACGTCAAGTCAATTCGAACAATTTTGGTAATTTAACAGTTAATTATGCCTCAAATATAGAGAAATCACATTTTCATAATTTCATAATATTTAAAAAAAAAATGGTTTCATAAAATCTTTAAATATATATATATATATATATATATATATATATATAGTTGTGAAAACATGTGATGGACTATGCCTTGGTGGAGTCTCCATTTCTATTGCTTCTAAATTGTTGGGCTATCGTATGGTCCCCTATTTTCATTTTATAATTAAAAATAAAATATAAAATTATTTTTTCTCCAAAGTGGCCAGTTATTATTATAAATTTCACAATTTCCATTTTGGGGCTGCCATCATGTAAAATAATTGTAGAGACAAAGCAAAGAAGGCGCTTGTGGAAGAAAGCGATTCTCAACTACGAAAGCAAGAAAAAGATTTTGCCCATGTGGACCACTTAAATAATACTCAATCCATACAATTGAGTAGTACAACTACGACTTGAAATAGAGACAAGCCACATGGCTATGGCCATGTCACGCCCTTCATTCCTTTACCTTTAAAAGCGTGTCACTAGATCAAAGTAATTTATTGTTATTAGATTATGATGAAATTAACTTTTAAATGTATTTATTATATTTTTTTAGTTTGAAATTTTTATGTATTTTGAATTTTAAATCCAATTTTATTTTAATTGTGTTTAAAAATACATTGAATTTAAAGTGCAAATTAATTAGCTTGCATTCATATGATCATTCAAATAGAATCAAATTCATCTTAAAGCTACTTAGTTTGGATCAATTTTTTTGATCCCCAAAAACTAATCTAATCGAACCTTTTGACACCCTTACTAGAAACTTGACTAACAAATAAAAAGTTGCAAATGCAATTGCAAAGTCGTGGAAATATGATTACCAAAATATATATATATACTAATCAAAGCTTCCCGCTCATGTCTCCTTTTAAAAATAAGTAGGTGAGAAATGCTTAAAGCCATAATCAAACTTTAATTTCTTTTCTGACTCGTGGTTCTTTGGCTGATTTTGTAATTCCCACGTCCCCTGAATCTACATTTTCGGTCGGGTGTTCTCTATGATGTATAAATATGCAGAAGATGAACTGCATTTGTAGCCTACAATGCAGCCCCGTAAGTACACTGCCATGAACTCTTCCTCTCTTATCATTTCACTGCAATGGCTTTGCTTAATGTTCCTTGTCGTCTTCCCCACTTGTGCAACTCCCTTTAAACTGCCTAGGCTGGGCACATTTCTGCGGGAGCCTGCAACATTTTCCGAGTTGATTTCTGATGATTTCCAAACCTTTTTCTTCAACCAGACACTAGATCACTTCAACTACAGGACTGAAAGCTACCACACATTTCAACAGAGATATGTGATGAATTTTAAGTACTGGGGTGGTGCAAATGCCAGCGCTCCCATATTTGCTTATCTTGGTGCAGAAGGAGATCTGGATGATGACTTGTCTATTGTAGGATTTCTCACAGATAACGCTCATCGGTTTAAGGCTCTTCCGGTGTATACTGAGGTTAGTATATTTGGGAGCTTAATGTTTAGGTGCCTCCTCACCATTACCTTTTTAACTGTTGGTTACATTAATCTTAACATCAGGTTTAATGGCTGACAAGTGCTTTTACATAAACTCAGCATAGGTACTATGGGAAATCAATTCCGTTTGGATCAAGAGAAGAGGCCTTCAAAAAATGCAAGCACTCTAGGGTATTTCAACTCCGGCCAAACTATTGCAGATTATGTAGAGGTGCTTATATACATAAAGAAGAAATTGCTTGCTGAGAATTCCCCGGTCATCGTGGTCGGAGGTTCTTATGGGGGAAGTAAGTTACCATGTCGAGTTCTTAATCTCAATACTATTCATAACATGTCCTTAAACTCCGTTTCTATCACTCTCTTCCTGATTCCAGTGCTTGCTTCATGGTTCCGGCTAAAATATCCACGTGTTGCCCTTCGAGTTGTGTGATGAAAATTTTTCTAAAGGGAAAAAATATGTGGGCTTATATTATTGGCATTTTATGCAAACCTATAAATAAAAAGATGAAAAATATTCAGAACAATTAGATGTTTGGGAAGTGAGCAATTTGAAAATTATCACTTAGATCAACAACTCTGTTGAAACTTTGATAGGTACATAGTTGGCAAAGTATGAAATTGCTAAGGAGATTCGGGAACATTTGGAAAGATTGTATATGCAATCTAATTTTGCAAAATAGTATCAATTAGAAATTGATATTCAAGCCCTTAAACAAAAAGACATGAGTATTCAAGAGTTTTATTCCATGATGACTAATCTTTGGCACCAGTTGGCTCTCACGAAATCAATAAAGCTCCAAGCTTTTGCACCTTTTATTGCCCATAGAAAGGAACAACGTCTGGTTCAATTTTTTATGACTTTTCATAGTGATTTTGAAGCATTACATGGGACAATTTTGTGTCACAACCTACTTCCATCTGTTGATTCAGTAGTCTAGTGAAAGGAGATACGTCTTAAGTCTCAAGTAGGAAAATGCATTCTATCCATACCTCATATATCTGTTTTGGCAGTCCTTTCTAAGCCACCTTTTAAGCCACTTTCTAGGCCACCTTCCAACAATCAAAATAAGCCTCTTACTCAAGGGTTGCTGCAAATGGATTTAGTTACAATAAGCAAAAGGGTCATTGGAAGGCTTGATGCCTGATGACTCCCCCTAGAATAGTGCAACACTAACCTTCTCAACAGTCTTAGCAAAGTCAATTCAATATTGGCCAACAACATTTTTATAGGCCTCCACAGTGTAATACCACAACAATTGTTCCTTCATCTGACTTGTCTTGATTTAAACTCACATTATCCTTTAATTCCATAATAGCTTCCTTTGCTAAACAGTTCCAGAAGTTTCTCTCCACACAGTCACATGCTATGTATGACTTTTCAAGTTTTTCCGCCACTAATTTTTTAGGTATGTCTTCTTTCATATGGGTCTTGGACTCTAGACCTTTTCACCATATGTCCTCTGATTCCTTAGCTTTTGCTTCTTTATCTCCTACATTTTCTATGCATGTCATGACTACTAATGACATTTTTTTACCCTTAGTCAGTATTGGTTCTGTTATTAGACCTCATTTGTCTCTTTCTCACGTCTATCATATTCCCAATCTTACATTAAATCTTATCTCTATTAGCCAATTATATGACTCTAGTTACTTAGTTTCTTATTCTCTTATTTCTTGTTTTATGTAGGATCCGCAATCCCAAAAACTTATTGGAACAAGTTGTAGGGAATGAGGATTATATATTCTGGATAAGCTAAAAGTCCCAACTATTTCAACTTCTAGTCTTGATTTGTCTTCTTTTCATTTGAGTCATTTTTCATCTAGTTTTTATTTATGGCATTCTCATCTAGGACATGTTTCAATTTCTCATTTAAAGTATTTAGTTTCTAAAGAAGCATTAGGAAAGTTGCAAATACAAGATATCTCTTATTATAGTGGTTGTAAATTGGAAAATTTTTCTACCTTACTTTTTAAAGGAAGTGTTTCCCTTTATTTCATCTCATTTGATTTAATTCATTCTGATGTGTGAGGACCTTCTCCAATTTCTACAAAAGAAAGGTCTCAATATTATGTTTCCTTCATTAATGATTATACTCATTATTATTGGGTTTATCTAATGAAACATTGTTCTGACTTTTTGAATATTTATAATGCATTTCAAGGTTATGTCAAAACTTAACATTCTATTGTTATCAAGTGCTTTAGGTATGATTTAGGTGGGGAATATACTTCCAATGCATTTCGTGAATTATTTGCTTCACATGGAACTATTCTCTACATGTCTTGTATTGAAACTTTAGAGCAAAATGGTGTTGCTAAAAGAAAACATAGGCACATTGTTAAAACTGCTCATTCTCTTTTATTATCTACATGTGTTCATACTGAATTTGGGGAGAAGTAGTTCTTACTACACTTAATTAATAAAATCTATTCATCTCACACCTTTGATCTATCACCATTTGAAAAGTTAATAAAATCTATTCATCTCACACCTTTGATCTATCACCATTTGAAAAGTTATATGGTTATACTCCTAATTACTATTTCTTAAGAGTCTATAGTTGTACTTGTTTTGTTCTTCGTCATCATATAGAGTGTGGTAAGTTATCTACTCGCTTTGTCATTTATTCTTTTCTTGGATATAGTGAAAGTCAAAATGGATATCGTTGTTTTGATCTGATTAACTATAAATTATATGTTTTCTTGTTGGCATCTTAGATCTAAGCAATGAAAGCAATACCAATTTTTTTTTTTTAAATGATCTTTTAGAGTTAAAGTACTATCCTTTAGGTTTGGATGTTCTCAAACCTTAAATTCCAAGTTATGGAAACCTTAACCCCTATGGGGTGATTATGGGAATCCTAACTAAGCTTAAGTGACTTGAGCCCATATGAATTTGGGTCACTTAATCTAGCCCAAAAATGGTTCCTAATCGATTAATTAACCTAATAAGGCCTACTAATTAATCAATTTGCCCAATCCAGAGACTTTGTTTACTTACTCCTGTGTAACCTTGCATAATTAC
The DNA here is from genome assembly GCA_030254885.1 of Vitis rotundifolia. NCBI lineage: Eukaryota > Viridiplantae > Streptophyta > Magnoliopsida > Vitales > Vitaceae > Vitis > Vitis rotundifolia. Next base: position 13,390,373 of record CM058156.1, read on the forward strand.
CAAAATGTCTTTTTGCACAAAAGTGAACCTCAAGTCAATCTAACATTCATAATTCATGTCAACAAGGTATATGAGCTACAAGTGGAGACCATTGGGACCCATAAAAGTACCGATTCCCTCATAATCCAATTTTGAAGTTGATTCAACATCTCACTACAGAGAATCAATTGAACTCCAGTATCCTATGTAAATAACAACGAGAAATTAAGTGTTCAAGTCTATGACCTACTATTCACTACATGTAGACTCTCCATGAACTGGTGTCTATAATTTAACAAGGTAGTGCTATGTCACTAAGGTAATCTAACAATGAGGCACTAAATGCTCAGGTTCGTGACCTACTATCACCTATCAAAATTACTTCTCAAATTCTTGAGTTATAGATCTCACTTATTATGTGATCAAATGACATACTCTAACTCCAAAGAGTATATGTCAAATTCCACTAAAGGAATTACTTTGAGAATAAATTTTATAATCACATATCCTTTAGATCACCCAAAGGGACACACTGTCTTAATCCCATGGATATCATGATACCTATATTGAGAATACATGTTATCACCAGCCTTCATCAACAATGACCCAATGCATAGGGATAGATGACCACTTGAAGGTCTCACCTATAGATCAAAGTCTCCTATTGATTTTGGCATAGGCTCAATATTCTCTTAAGGTTGAGAGTCCATGTAATATAATAGTTTGGTGAATCATGACAATTGATAGCCTTACGTCATGATTCACCGTTGGTCCTATCTAATGTGCATCACATACACTAGTGCACTCACAATGGGAAACTCATCCTAATGGCCAAGATAAGTCATCTCTCTAATTAGAAGGTGGTGCACTACAATATCTACTAGATTGCCTAAATCCATAAACCAACAATGGATAACTTATCTACTTACAAGAAACCCATGACTTGTATCTTCTGTACAACTCCTAATGCACCCAAGTCATGTGCAATGTAAGAGACATGGACTGAATGTTCAAATCAATATCAATAGACCAAAAGGATAGTAAGGGAATAGTTAAGTCTAACTTTCTAACATCATATCTTGCTTTTAAGGGCACAATCCCAACATTCTCATCGTGTTTACTTCTTTGAACATATCCATTCCTTTTATATTCCTGACGAATCTTATAATATCTTTAAGTCTAAACTTGTTCATATTAATTCTTTATTAAATGATACATATGGTTTTCCTATAGATACCGGTACTTTGGTTCTTAATCATCATGTTTTTTCTCCTTCTATGGTTACTCCAACATCTTTTGAGACTATGAATCCTCCTTTCCCACGTTCTTCTTTGTGTTTTCGTAAGTCTACTCGATTATCATATTTTGTTTATTCCTCTTATTTAGATTCTTTTACATCATTTTTAGCTTTTATTCATAACTTTTTCGAGTTTTTATCATATAGAGAAGTTGTTCTTGATCCTCTTTGGCAATAGGTTATAACTAAGAAACTTTCTACTTTGTATAAGACTAATACTTGAGATTTTGTACCTTTACCAATTGGCAAAAGTGTCATGGGTTCTTGTTGGGACTATAAAATCAAAACTAAGTCTGATGGTTCAATTGAGCAATACAAAGCTCAATTAGTTGTTAAAGGGTTTTCTTAACAGTATGGTATAGATTATGAGAAGACTTTTGGTCTGATTACAAATATAACTACTATTTGTATTCTTATTGTAATTGTTTTTATTCATCAGTGGCATAAATCTTAGTTAGATGTTAAAAATGTATTCTTGAATGGTAATCTTCAAGAAGAAGTCTACATGATCCCCTTTTCTAGTGTTTTTCATAACTCTGGAGAAGTTTGCAGGCTCAAAAAATCTTTATACAATCTCAAACAAGCACCTCATGCTTAGTCTGTGAAGTTTTTTAGTATGCTTACTACTCTTAGCTTTCACCTAGTCATCACATTTCTGTACTTTTTCTAAAAAACACCTCTACTAATCTTATTCTTTTTTCTTTATGTTAATGATATGATTATTACAAGTGATGATATTGATGGGATTGTAGTGTTGAAATATGATTTGGCTTCCCATTTTAAAATGAAGGATTTAGGTGTTCTACGATACTGTTTAGGTATTGAGGTAGCCTCTTCTCTGAAATGTTATCTTCTCTCACAATCTAAGTACACAATTGATATTCTCGATTGAACTCACCTTACTAATACTAAGACTATTGATACTTATCTTGTGGTTAATGTTCGATATTCTTCTTTTGATGGTAACCCCTTGTCAAACTCTGTTTTACATTGTATTATTGATGGTACCTTGGTCTATCTCACCATCATACATTTGAACATTGCTTATGTTGTCCACATTGTTAGTCAGTTTGTTGTTTCTCCTATAACAATTCATTAGGTTGTTATTCTTCGTATTCTACGATATCTTCGAGACACTATATTTCAAAGTCGTTTATTTCCATCCACTTCTTTTTTAGAGTTGCATGCTTATTTTGATGTTCACTATGCTAATGATCCTGAATATCATAAGTTTACCCCTGGATTTTGTATATTTTTGGGAAATTCTCTTATTTCTTGGAAAAGTAAGAAACATACTATTGTTTCTCGATCTTCCACAAAAGTTGAGAATTGTGCTATGACATCTACCACCAGTGTAATAGTTTTTTAGTTACATTGGTTACTTGCTGATATAGGTGTTTCTCTTTCTTGTCCCATTTGGATGTATTGTGACAACAAGAGTACTATTTAGATTACTTACAACTCGGCCTTTCATTAAAGGACCAAGCATATTGAGATTAATTGTCACCTCACTCATCATCACTTCAGCATAACACTCTTACTTTATTTTTTGTTCCTCTTTCCTTACAAATCACAGATTTGTTTACCAAGTCACACCTGTTTCCTCATTCTCAATTGTTGGTTAGCAAACTTTCGACGCTTCTTACAACTACATCATGAATTTGTGAAGAGATGTTAGAGTTATTTATTTAGTAGTTTTATTTAGTTACTATATTAGAACTATTTTCTTTCCTTTTTCAAGAGTAAGGGTAAGTTAGTCTTTATTTCTTTTTATTAAGTTTATTTAAATCCTAATGGTGTGTTTTATCTTTTTTTCAAGTGCGTTCATAGTAGGAAACCCTAAATTTTCATTTTCTTTAAATCTTTTGGATATCACAGAAATAATTACTAATCTTTTTTTTTTTTTTATCCCAATTGCAAGATTTAGAATTGATTCTCCATAGGTTTGCTAGCAACATCATCTTCTCTACTTGGCTAAAAGATCCTTAGAGCAGTGGCGGGTTACTGGAAGCACATTCTTTTTGTCTTTGGTTTTTTGATTTTGTTTTTGTTATTATTTTTGTAGGGCCACGTGGCATATACAAATATCCCTCAATTTGATTATTTTTCTGTCTTTGATTGTAGGGTGTTGAAGAACATATCTCATTCTATTCTTGTCATATTTCAATCTCAATGGTATGTTTCCCAACTATGTTTTCAACCCACCCTATTGTTATCTACAAGAAAAAATAAAAAATCAAAGCTATCATATAAGAAAATAAATTTAAATAATAAAATATAAGAAAATATAAATTTTTAATTAATTTATATAAATTTTTAATTATATTAGTTTTTTTTTATATAATAAAACTAAATATAAGAAAATAAGTTTTTTTTTAATATTTTTTTTCTCTTTCTTATATTATTTTTCATAAATCAAACGGAGTTTAAAATCTAGTAAGTCGAAGTATATCATCTTGTGCCAAGGGAGGGTTAAGTTAACAAAAATGAGTCCTTCACTATTATAACACTTACATTTATAAAACTACAATCTCTTAAGAAACTTAAAATTACGATTTTATTTATTTCTACAAAGGGATGTGTTCGTAACATCCTCACTATTTCTCTACTTTTAATCAGCACAGATAAACTTACTCATAATTAAACTCTGACACCATCAATAATAGTTCATTCCCTCGTATGTCAATAGTGTCGGTTGTGGTTTTAACACTAAGATGACTTGAAAATGCATCTATCTAGTTGAATGAGCTTAATTAGTTAGTTCTATGGCCTTGTCTCATGGCTTGACAATTTACCTAATTAATTAATTAATTTCCTTTTTGGACATTAAATAAAAAAGTTGCAATCAATAAATGGCTTTCCATCCACATAGTCCCACCAAACATGTGCTAAAAATTTAAATTAATAAAATATTAGTAGCGGCATTTAATATTGTTAACAAGACTGATTGGGATGTTTCAGCATTCCGGATAATTGAAAATTCGTCAGACTCTACATTCCACGCTAAGACCTCATAACATGCAAAACCTCTAAATCTTCAACAATTATTTGATTTGGCAGGTGGTCCTCATCAATGACACCGTGCCAACTTATCCAACCGGTCGACCCATTCCTATTTGATTTAGGTCTGATCCAGTTCTTAGAAAAGACATCTGGGCTCTACTAAGGCCCAATTGTTTTGTTTGACTAGAAAAGAAAATGTGTTGAATTTGAACCCTCGCGATCCAAGTGGAAAAGCAAAAGCCTAACCACTAGTCATGTATCACTTTTGAAGTATAAATATGAAAATAATATAAATTAATTAATATAATAAACTTTAAAATTTTAAAATAATAAAATATATAAACATATAAATAAACATCTTAAATTTATATTTAAGCTTTAGTATTAGATATGTTTTATCTAATAAAATTTAATACATTTATATTGATCTCTATAATATAATTTAATATATCAAATATAAAAAAATATATATATTATTAAAAATTTAATTATATATATTTAGATATTTATAATATATAAATTATATTTATAATCTTATTGATTTTACCGTGATTTAACCATCTATTAGACTATTGAATTATAATTTTTTCGATTTAGTGACATTTTTTATTCTGAAAATATTGGATATCTTTGAAAAAATAAAAATAGTGGACATTCTATTTTTAATTTAAGGAGTTAAAATTTTTCAAATAATTATACAATATTTCCTAAAATAATTGATTTTGAAACATCCCTTTTTAAAAATAAAAATTCTAAAATAAAAATATTTTTTCATACTATATATCATAGGGGCCAGACATTATTACCATTTGCACGTTTGCAACTTTGGGCTGGTGTGATGTGAAAAAATTGTAGAGAGAGAGAAAGCAAGGAAGGCACGCATGCAGTAGGCGGTGGGCGTGCACCACTTGTGGAAGAAAGCGATTATCACTTATGAAAGCAAGAAAAAAAAAAAAAAAGTATTGGCCATAAATACCAGAAAAATAATACCCAATCCATACAATTGAGTAGTACAGCGACTTGAAATAGAGACAAGCCACATGGCTATGGGCCATGCCATGCCTTCCATTCATTCTTCTAGAGTATGAAAAATGAAAATTACATTTGCCTGTCACATTCTCCCAATGGAGAAGTGTTTGGAGGACAAGAAGATTAACGAGAATCAAGAAATCAACATTAATTGATCAAGTCTGTTTTCTTTCCATGAAGAAGCAACTGATGTGAACCTGTCTATTGCTTAAATGGCAAGCTTCAAAAAGTGGTCATTGCTTGCCCCTCGAGGATTTCTTCGAGTCACACTGGTATGCTTGAACAAAGTAATTCATTGTTGTTAGATTACGATGAAATTAAATTTTAAATATACTTATTATAATTTGAGTTTAAAATTTTAATTATATTTTAAATTTCAAATTAAAGTTAATATTAATTATTTTTAAAAACAAATTAATAAGTTTAAATTCAATCACATCAAACTCATTATCTAAATCAAATTAATCTTGAATAGACTGGATTTGATTTGAGTTGATTTTTCTTTAAAAAGTTATTGAAATTATACTTTTTTATACCCGTGATTTTGAGACCAACAAATAAACACATTTTATTAAAAAGAAAAATTAAAAAAGATATTGTTGATGTCTAATGCCTGATCTATAGAAATTCAGATAATAAAAATGAAAATTTTATTTAATATTAATTTTAATTTCCCTTTTTTTATATTATTATAATTTACAATCATTTTTCTTTATAAGAATTTATTATTCATCGTAGCACATGTAGAAACTTAAAATTGACCAACAAAAAAAAAAATTGCCAAAAGTCGTCGGAAATATGATTGCTAAAATATACTTAAAATTCCCGCTCATCAATGTTTCCTTCTCAAAGAATTAGGTGAGATGTCATTAAAACCCTAATCAAACTTTGATTTCTTTTGGCTCCTCCAGGTTCTTTGGCTGAATCGCCTATTCTCACCTACCCTAAATCCAAATTTGTCGTCGGCTGTTCCCTTTGCCAAGCCAAAAAAATTCCTGTTCAATTAACTCTGCCAGCCACACCCATCAATTAACCCCTTTAATTTATAGATGACCTCTTTCCTACTCAATTCAATTTAGCTTTATGATTTATAAATATACAGTTGGTGTACATCATTTCTAGCTTACAAACAACTATGAAGCCCCAAAAGTCAACTGCCATGAACTCTTCCTCTCTTACGATTTCACTGCAATGGCTGCTTTCTTTAATCTTTCTTATCATCTTCCCCACTTGTGCCACTGCAACTCCCTCTAAACTGCCTAGGCTGAGCACAATTCTGCGGGAGTCGGAAACATTTTCCGAGTTGATTTCCGAGGACTTCCAAACATTTTTCTACAACCAGACACTAGATCACTTCAACTACAGGCCTGAAAGCTACTACACATTTCAGCAGAGATATGTGATGAATTTTAAGTACTGGGGTGGTGCAAATGCTAGCGCTCCCATATTTGCTTATCTTGGTGCAGAAGCAGCTCTGGATTCTGCCTTAACTGGTGTAGGATTTCTTGTAGACAACGCCCTTCAGTTTAAGGCTCTCCTGGTTTATATTGAGGTGAGCATATATATATATATATATGGAACTTAATGCTGAGACCCCAACACCATTTTAAGTGTAGGGGAGTGCTTTATATGAACTAACATTGAACAATAATTGTATGTATGTGTAATGGCTGAAAATAATTTCTGAGGGTGTGAGTTGTTTGCTTGTTTGTCAGCATAGGTATTATGGGCAATCAATTCCATTTGGATCAAGAGAAGAGGCCCTCAAAAATGCAAGCACTCGAGGGTATTTCAACTCGGCCCAAGCTATAGCAGATTATGCAGAGGTACTTGAATATATAAAGAAGAAATTGCTTGCTGAGAATTCCCCGGTCATCGTCATAGGAGGTTCATATGGGGGAAGTAAGTTACCAATTCAAGTGCTTAATCTCAAAGGTTTTTCATAACATGTCCTTGAAGAGCTTTGTTGCTATCTCTTTTTTCATAATTCAGTGCTCGCTTCATGGTTCCGGCTGAAATATCCCCATGTTGCCCTGGGAGCTCTGGCCTCCTCTGCTCCCATACTTTACTTTGATGACATTACACCCCAAAATGGATACTATTCCATTGTCACCAAGGATTTCAGAGTATGACCACTCAAATTTCTATCAGTTCTTTCTCCACTATACACATTGGACTAAAGAAAAATTAGTGTTCATATAATGGGCTATTGTTATAAATTGCAGGAAGCCAGTGAGAGCTGCTACAGCACCATACGAGAATCATGGTCTGAAATTGATAGAGTAGCTTCTGAGCCCAATGGTCTGTCAATCCTTAGCAAGAAATTCAATACTTGCGCGTAAATAACTCTTACTTGTCTCCATCTCCATGTTCTAAATCATATTCAAAAGCTAGGACTTGATTTGAGACTCACTGATTTTTTTTCCTCTGTTGTTTCAGTGAGTTGAACAAATCCTATGAGCTGAAGGACTACTTGGAGACAATGTATGCTGTTGCAGCTCAATATAATCATCCACCGAAGTACCCTGTTACTATGGTGTGTGGAGGGATTGATGGAGCACCAGAAGGAAGTGATATTCTTAGCCGCATATTTGCAGGTGTGGTTGCCTATAGAGGAAATAGGTCTTGTTACAACACAAGTGTTAATCCAACTGAAACAAGTGAGGGATGGAGATGGCAGGTAACCACATACTTATATGACAACAACACTAAGTACAATCATAAGGTTATCAGTAACATTTACATTACATTGCTGGTTTTGAAGTATTTTATGAGTATTTCACATGGTCCCCATTATCAAACAGAGCCTCTGTTTTTTGAACTTTGGAGGCAACAGAGTTAGAAATTTGGCAAAATATATGATGTTCAATTGTGTTAAGCACACCCTCTTCCTGCCCTCTGTGCGCAGACATGCAGTGAGATGGTAATGCCAATAGGCCGTGGCGACAATGACACCATGTTCCCACCCTCGCCTTTCAATCTAACCACCTTCATCCAGGGCTGTACAAGCTTATACGACGTCCCCCCTCGGCCTCATTGGATCACATCTTACTACGGAGGCCATGTATGTTTGTTGTAATTTTTTTTTTTCATTGTATTTATCACTATTAATTACAAAATGATCTATATTGTTTTTATGTCAATTGCAGGATATAAAACTGATTCTCCATAGATTTGCTAGCAACATCATCTTCTCCAATGGCCTAAGAGATCCTTATAGCAGCGCAGGGTAATTAAATTTTTTTTGAAAAAAAAACAAAGCACATTTCTTCTTGAATTTCTTTCTGTTTTTTAGGTTTGGTGGGGTGTATTTGTCCTCAATCTAATTGACCCAGTTTTAAGTTATTGTTTTTCCTCTTCTTTTGGTCTCTAATTACAGGGTATTGAAGAACATATCCCTTACTGTTCTGGCCATCCATACTGTTAATGGTATGTGCTCAACTCTACTATAATCCACCAAAACAAAAACAAAAATTAGAAGGAAGCAAATATATGTCAGTTAGAATGGCTCTATCATGGCAAAAGAAAAAAACAAAAAAATCACAAAGTAGATATCGATTAGAATGGCATCCAATACTCTATAATTGAAAAGTAAACTAAGCATATGGGAAAATTTCAGAAAAGTACAAATTAAGTGGATTGTTTCGCCATCATGTGCATATTCTAACTTTTGTCCAGAGAATATTGGTGGAATTTGTCTTTGATAAGAGCCTTATCCCGCAGGGTCTCATTGCTTAGATATACTTCCTGCAAACTCTACTGATCCGGAATGGCTGATTATGCAAAGAAGGACCGAGGTTGAGATAATTGAAAGTTGGATTACTCAATACTATGCTGATCTAGATGCCACAAGGAAAAGGACCATGTTCGAATATTAACTAGAGGAAATGATTGTATTATGTTTCTTATGTCTGAATTTTAAAAAAATAAAATAAATTTTAATGGTTTAAATGTATAGGTTATATTTTGATGCCATAGGAATTGAACGTCTAATTTACTTGTCTTGCTCACATTGTTAGAACTGTTCTTGTGGGGGATTGTTTGTCTCTATTCTCATGAAGGCTCTAAGGTTGAAAAGAACCCAACATTGTGTTGGAGGGCAATGGGCAACCCACAAAAGGGGACATTTCCCAGTCAAGTAAGAGTGATTCCTAGTAGTGATCATGCCATACTTCCTCACACCCATCTCAAAAACTTGAAAGTAGATATGGGAAAGGAGTTTTTGGAAGTAAAGCTCGAGATCGGGGATGATCATCTTCCATTACAAATAGTGGGTAATGGGGGATGTTGGAAGTGCCACTGTGTTCATTGTTGTTGGTTTGGACTACAAAGTAAAAAATGCAATCTAGTGGTGTCTTCCGAAGCGTGGCTATTCTTTTGATTTTTCAGAACCTGCTCTGTGCTTTTCTGTCTTTTTGGGTCCACGGGTTTCACATGCTTCTGGACAGACTCCTCCAACTACTCCCACGGGACTTTGTGCCCCTGAATGGCAAAGTGGGGAAGTCAATCTCAACCTTGAATCATGAAAAAGAATTGGCTCATGTGATGAAAAAATTTGATTTTTGCAAAGCAAGATTTTCATGTCTGGGTGGGCTGGTGAAATAGTAGCTTTACTTGGGCTAATGAGCATGTTCAGCCTGTATTGGCCCAATGAACTGGAAACGATCGGAGAATACACGAGCAAATTAACTCCCTCTTGAACTCCCATTCCACATGATTCAAATCATTTCTTTCTTTATAACAGGCGAACCTTTGGAAAAATTAATTTTTATAGATGAGAAAAGATTATAAAAATTGATTGAAGAGGACAAAATTGATGTTACCAAAATGTGTTTATTTTGCAGGAAGGACCTACTAAGAACAAATGGTTTTCATGATCAGTACGCATCCTCCACCCAACATGGATCAAACTAATTAATGACAAAAATCATACGTCATTTGGATAATATCACAGGATTATGTCATCTTAGAAGTCCACTAAACGTGAAAATGGAGCAAGAACTTGGACACATTTTCAAACGTGGAGACGGGTGAAAAGAGACATAAAAATATTTTCCTTATCGAAGTGAGCAGCCACCTTATCTAGAATATTAATATAAAAAAGATCCAATATGGTAGGCCAAAATTTAACATGATTATAAGAAGGAAAATAGACACCCATTAATTGGCTTGTGCTGGCCAATAAGGATACATTTTCACCAACCACAAGCAAGAAGAAAAAGCAATTTTAGATGGATGGTGCTCCATTTTATGCCTTAGGTTAAAGAATTCTTGTTATTATGAGTTAATAAACTGCACTTTTTCGGTATTTGTCTAGTACTCGCCCTCATCTTACTTCTCAAACTAGCAATTATAAAAGTTGCTATATACTTTAACAACTTTACGTGGTGGTTATTTTACACCCATGAGCACCTGTCAAACTCTAAAGACAACATGCTGTATTGATGACAAGGTGACAAATGGGGATGGTTGTAAGTTTGTGTGGTATGTTAGTGCAAGGGGGTGGGTGCTAGTCAAAGGCTTAGGTTATGTTTGGTTCTCATAAAATATTAAGGAAAGAAAAAAAAAACAAAGAAAAATTATTTTTTTCATAATTGGTTGTCTTATAAAAAAATCAAATATAATTAAAATTAGTTAGAAACTTATATATTTTTAAATTATTTAATCTTTATATCGATGAGTTAAAATAAGTAAAATAAGTTTGAAGTAGCAAATAAAAATAATTTATTAACTTTTAATTTATTTTTTATTTTATTTCGCATTTTCTTTTGTCCTACTTTTCCTTTTTACTTTCTTTCCCTTGTATTTTCCCTAAAATTTTCCTAAAACCAAATATAGCCTTAGTGCTTACTTGAGGGTGGCAACATATAGTGGCAAAATGTGGGCATGCACATGCAAAGGCATCACATGAGTGACTTGACTCAGTAAAAATTCAAGTGTAAGATTTCATTAGGTTGGGATTAATTTTTTCTACTAAGGGGATTACTTGTGAAGGAGTTTTTGAGTGATGAAAATATTTTTCTAGATTTTTTTATATCAAAGAAAATACATTATGTTTGTCAAAGTACGTATGATGTTTCTTCGTAAAAGTCTCAAAAAAATACTTTTGAAGTGGAGAGAAGGTGTCTCTCTCTAAGGGTGGTGATAGAATATGATGACAATAATTATACCATTGCAAAAGTGAAACATGGGGCTTCAAACATGAGTAAGGTTGAATGATGAGTCTTACTAGCATTCATGCCTTAGTGTATTGCTATGAGTGTGATACAACCCATGAGTGTAACATAATAGGATGCAATTATGGCACATGACATGATGCATGCTTGGGATGAAAGGAATCAATAAGGTTAACACGTATGAATAGATAATGCAACAGATGTAGGCTATGGGTTGAGAAAAAGACTTAGCACACATAAAGAACTTTGCAGCAAAGATGTGGGCCAAGAAAGGGCTTGGCACACATGAATTGTCCATACATATATTAGTGAGTTAAGTGGGAGCTTAACATGGTACAATAGTTAGACATTTGTGAAAAACCAAGGGTCATTGCACTCTAACAACATGACACCTAGAAGCCTAGCTAAGGATGTAACACTTAGACATTGAGAGAAGCCCAAGCAAAGGGCTTTTGGTACATTAAGGAAAGTAAGAAGATCTTGGTATATCAAGGAGTTGATACTTGATATGGGATATTGCAAGGTATCTTACATATGAGATATATGGTGGGCTGAGAAGCTTGTTAGACATGTATCACGAGTAAACTAAATCTTTGCAATTATAGGATAGGGGACAGGCAATTAATGGTGTAATAAGATCTATAAGGGTGGTATGAGCTAATGGCGGAGTTAGAAATGCAATGTGGTGTCTAGCCCAATGGAAAGCTTGTTTTCCATTATACATAAGGTCAAGGGATCAAAGTGAGCCACTACAATAGGGGGGTTAATTCCTAAAATGTGGATAGAGACGTTAGTGCTTATATAAAGTATATCCTATTAGGTCTTCTTCTTATGACTCATTTAGAGAAAGTTTTGACCGTCCTCTTATAATTACTTGTAAGTTTATACAAGTTTAAGATTTTTATTTGTAAGTTATGTCGATATCACTTGTGCATCTCATGGAGGTTGAAAAAGGTTGATTTAAGGGGCTTCTAAATGCCACAGTATGAAAATTTTAGGATTAATTTCATGCTTGTGACAAAAAGCATAGTCTATTAATATTGTGCTAATAATTAGCTCACATGTGCCATTTGAAGGTCAAATAGGCTTTTTCTTTTTCTTTTTTTTTTCATTTTTTCTATATAAGAATTTTGATGCATATTATTAATTTTCAGCTATTAACTGAGGTATCGATTCCCTTAATTTGCATCTAAGCTTATGAATAGTGGAATTTACAGCTGAATTAATATTTCCAACCCATTTTTATTCAATATTTCAAGCAAAAATCTTTCTTTTTTTTTTTTCTAAGGTATCATATTGTAAAAAGATATTTTTAAAACACTTTTTTAAAATATTCAAACTTCAACTCATTCTCGGTTAAAATGTTTCCGAGAAGACTGTATACTCACCAAAATACAAGAGGCTAAAAGTCCTTTTACAATAATCATTCCAAATCAACCCTTAATCTACCATGTGTGATTCCTGTTCAAAGATATATACTTCTTTATTTTTCTGAGCTCAATTTGGGATTTTGCCAACAAGTGAGTTGCCAAAGTAGAAACCCTTGTCTCTCATAACTTAAAAAATGGTCAAAAATAAAAAATCAAAATATTCGTGTTAATTGTGATTCGGATGAAGGTTGGTGGCATGATAAAGTGGCAGCACAGCACCAGCATAAACTGATATTATCGTTTCAATTTCTTCTAAGTCAGCACAATCTCATCATACAATAAAACAAACTAGCTAGGATCACGTACTCTATATATAGCTATGAAATCAGTCCAATCTTCATATACAGCTTGAACTGATCCAGATAATATTCCTCTCAATACATGGCCATGAAGTACTACTCTCTTAGTTACTCACTTCAATGGCTTCCATTTCTGATTCCAACTTTAATCCTCTCATGCTGTGTCTCTGCTGCTCAGTTTAACGTGCCCAGACTAGGGCCACTCAGTAGAGGAATCCTCCGAAACCCTGAACCTGCAGCTGTGTCTGAATCTTTTTCTAAGGATCTCAAGACATTTTTCTACGCCCAAACTCTTGATCACTTCAACTACAGGCCTGAAAGTTACAAAACTTTTCGGCAAAGATATGTGATGAATTTTAAGCACTGGGGTGGTGCCAAAGCTGGTGCTCCAATCTTTGCTTATTTGGGTGCAGAAGCTCCCTTGGATGGTGATCTAGTTACTATAGGGTTTCTCAATGATAACGCTGCTCGGTTTGATGCTCTCCTCATTTACATAGAGGTGAGAATATTGATTTCAATGTTTTTTTTTTTTCTTTTTTTTTCTTTTTTTTCCATTTTTTTTTTTTATAAATTAGTGTGGAAGTGCTCATTTTGCTGCAGATTTCAAGGGTTCTTACTTAATTTCAATGGTTAATTTACTATCTTTGCTTTTATAAACTGTTTTATTCTTCTTAGCATCGATACTATGGGAAGTCGATACCATTTGGATCAACCAAAGAAGCCATGAAAAATGCTAGCACTCTTGGTTACTTCAACTCCGCCCAAGCTATAGCAGATTATGCAGCTGTGCTCATGCATGTAAAGAAAAAGTTACATGCACAGAATTCCCCGGTCATCGTCATTGGAGGATCTTATGGGGGAAGTATGTTACTAAATAGCTAGCCTCCTTCAAGAATAAATGAAGTAATCGCATCAATATTTCCAGCTACTATTTCTACTTTCCATTTCTTTTTTTTTTTTTTTTTTCCAGTGCTGGCTTCATGGTTCCGGCTAAAATATCCCCATATCGCCCTTGGTGCTCTAGCTTCATCAGCTCCCATCCTTTACTTTGATGAGATTGCACCAGAAATTGGATACTATTCTATTGTCACCAAGGATTTTAGAGTAATAATTAAACATATCTTCACCTTAATTTTTTCAACTTTAAACTTTAGACCTTGATTTAAAAAGTTTATGTGGGGGTACTGTTTGCAGGAAGCTAGTGAGAGTTGCTACAGAACCATAAGAAGATCCTGGTCTGAAATCGACAGAATCGCTTCCAAGCCCAATGGTCTCTCAATCCTTAGCAAGAGATTCAAAACTTGCGAGTATATATCAGCCTTTGTCTGCCCCTATTGAATTTAATTCTCACGGATTCTAAAAGTCTTAGTGTTGATTTGTGGCTTTCATATTCCCTTTGTTCTTTTGCAGTCACTTAGAAAGTTCTTTTGAACTGAAGGACTACTTAGACTCCATATACGCTGAAGCAGCTCAATATAATGAACCACCAACTTATCCTGTTACTGTGGTCTGCAAAGGCATCAATGGAGCATCTAAAAGAACTGATACACTTGGCCGGATTTTTCACGGCCTTGTCGCCATAGCAGGAAAAAGATCATGCTATGACACAAAAGAATTCAATTATCCCACTGAGACGTATTTGGGCTGGAGGTGGCAGGTAACTCACATCTCGATGTTCCCATTTCTTTAGATATATATATATATATTCATGTATGTGAGTGCTAATTAATTAAGAATTGTCTTCTAAGTTTAATTTATGGTTGTGCATATAGAAATGTAGTGAGATGGTGTTGCCCATAGGCCATGCTACCAATGATACCATGTTCCAACCAGAACCTTTCAATCTAAATAGATTCATCAAGGTGTGCAACAGCTTGTATAGTGTCTCGCCTCGGCCTCACTGGGTTACTACTTACTATGGAGGACGAGTACGTATATGTTAATTAATTTCTTACCTCTTTTTATAAAATATTGCCCAAGATTTAATTGAACATTTTCAATGCCAAATAGCAGGATATCAAGTTGATTCTCCACAGGTTTGCTAGCAATATCATCTTCTCAAATGGGCTGAGAGACCCTTACAGCAGCGGCGGGTAACAAAAGAACTAACCAAAACCCTTTTCTGGATAGGAATATGCATGCTAAAATTACTTGAACCTCATAGTTTAACTGCATGGTTTTGGTGTTTGTTCATATAAATAGGGTGTTGGAGAACATTTCAGACACTCTTGTCGCTGTCTACACAAGGCATGGTAAGGCCAGAAGATGATATCTACTCAATTTACCAAGTGTTTGAGAAATCTAAAGACAAGTTCTCAAAAGAGTTAAAAACTGTGGTTTGCAGGATCTCATTGCTTGGATATACTTCCGTCACAGAAGAGTGATCCACAGTGGTTGGTCATGCAGAGAAAGATGGAGGTGGAGATCATCAAAGGGTGGATGGATAAGTACTACACTGATCTTGCCAACAGACGATAGAACAGTGTCCAATTACAAAACCCACTCCAAAATCAATATTAATATGTACTAGTAGTGATCATAGTGGAGATCAAAACCACAATTATATATGCATATATATATGTGGGTAATGTTCCATTTGGAATCATTGTGAGGATACTGCACGTTTCTCCGCAAAACCATTTACGAAACTCCTTGTGTGGAAGGCACCAGTGGGAAATGAAATGCCAAAAAACCTTAACACTGCTAGCGTTTGTGGGGGCAAAAAGGTGGAAAGGGTTTTACCTTTTTCCTATTGAGGCCACGAAAACTTTAGAATAATAAGGGCTTTGGGGGCACAAGAGAAGATGGGTTGCCAAAGTTACCAGGACATGTTGGAGGGCATGTCACCCCCCATTAAGACCCACTCCTCCAGTGCCCAATATTCTGAGTGGTGGAGTCCTCAGTCAACTACAATAACTTCCCTAGTGATATTACTTATATTGATGAACAGAGCATATATATGATCAGTTTTGTGTGTTGTTGGTCCCTTTGGATGAAAAAAGCAACTTAGTGGTGTTCTGTAAAGCGTGGCCACTAGCTAAAATATTTGCAACTTCTGCAAGCTTTTCTGATTCTTCTGAGTCATAATTTTCGTTGTCCCGGATTTTTATTACCTAGTTTTTGGTTGGGAGGCATGATTGATCTAGTGGACCAACAAACCACTACATTGATGGGTTCTCGGCTCCGGTTATTCTCCACACTTTCACATTGAACCCTTCAAAGATGTGGCCAACTGGCCTGTATGTTTCAATCCTGCCATCAATTGTTAAAATTCTCACTGATACTAGAAATTAAAACATAACTTTTTTTAAAACAGATTTCAAAAAAAAAATAAAAAGTTTAGATAATACTTCTTAAAAACAATTCTCTAATGTTTTTTAAATAGAAGTTTGTTTAAAAACTTAAAATGTTCTGAATTTATCTTTTTGGAATTATTCACACAAAATAAATAAAAATAATAGAAAATAATTAAAATATTTTTTTTGAGAAAATATCTTATTTTAAGAATAAGGGCCCAATTGATTATATTTTCTAAAACTTGTTTTTAAAAACTATTTTTAAAAGGCCAAACAAGTCCTAATAAACTTATTAACAAATTCAATACATTAAATTTTGTTTAATGTAGAATTTTATCTAATAAAAAAATCAAAAAATAATGATTTTATGTAGAAAAAAAATAACAAAATGTGTGTATTTTTTTATTGATATTAAAAATAGATAAAAAACAATTTTTACTGTTCTCTACAACTTATTCTTTATTTTATTTTGTTTTAAAGACTGGAAGTAGAAAACAATAACCAAAAAGTGTTAAAACTGTTTTTTGTTTTTAAAAATGAAAAATTGTTTTTAAAAACTGTATTCTATTAAAAGATTGTCAAATTGTTTTTAAGTGTAAAAATAGTTTTTTATTTTTTAAAAAAACAGTTCCTAACACCCGACGTGATAAAAGTTGTGCTTGAGGAATTTATGCCTCAAGTAATAATTATCTAAATATATCCAATTTGACCAGTCTAATAATCATGTCTCAATGAACATGCAAAGCGATCGGATTAGACCGGGCCTGGGTTCGAGCTAGACTCAAACAACCCTGGGCTTGTGGTTGGATTGAAAATTCCCAAGCCCACAATGAAAATTTAATTATTTTAACTGTCAACATACGAGAGATTCAAACTTAGGTTATGTTTGGTTCCGGAAAGTATGTGATTCTACTGTTTAAAAGAGACTTACAAAACATAGATTGAATGCTTAGGCCTAGGACTGGGCTTAGGCGAGGAATCAAATTTTCAGCCTAGCCCGAGCCCAGCCTGAACTCATGTTAAAGGCCAGGGTTCACATGCCTACTTATGTATATTTTTGGATCCAGTGGGTTTGGCTCGGGCGGGCTAATTGGCCAAATTTACAGCCCCTTATGCGTAGACAGAATATCAAATATGGGCTGGAATAGGCCCACAATAAGCCCAATCCTACTTTTCCAAAGCATAAACCAGGCCCAACTCCAATTTGCAAGGGCCAGAAGCCCAATCATGGGTGCCTAAAACTTATATTGGTTTTTAAGGGGTTGTGGCGAGGGAGGGGGCGACTTTATTGGATCAAGACATGTTGAGGTTGAATCGCTTGATTCTGAAGTCGGCCTCGACTCGGTCCTCGACTCTTCTGAGTCGTCAACTCGGCAGCCATGAACCACCCTGTCTCCCTCTTCTTCCTTCTCACCATCTCGCCCACAGAACATCCACTCGCTTCCTCGACATTTACCAGGTCCCTTCTTCTCACATTCTGTTTGGTTGGTCAGAAAATCTAACAAACTATGTCTTTCACCCTACAAAAAGGAGGCTTTCTGGATTCGAGTTCCGTTTTTTTTTTCCTTTTAATGTGATCTTGGTCTGACTGAAACCTTGTGATCGCAGTTGGGGAATAAGGAAGCGTTTGAGAAGGAGCGGGCTCGGCTGTAAGTTTCGATATATTTGTAGAAGCCCTAGCTGACCATGAGTTAAAATGAATTGAATTTCAATCAATACTGTTTTGATGCGATTTAGGGCAGTACAGATGAGATGAATAGGGGTTACTTCGCTGACATGTCTGAATTCAAGCAACATGGTGGTAAGGTAATGAATCCATTACTTTGTTGGATCTGAATTCTGTTTTCAAAGTTCAATTTGTGAGGTTCTTCTTAAGGGCAAGGCTTCCATTCAGTTTGAACTGTTCAATTGGTTAGATTCTCACACTATGGTGTGAAGTAAAAGATTGGTACCTATGTTGGTTCTGCAGATTATATCAAGCATGCTGAAATTTACATGGATTCAACGAGTTTAAACCATCCATTGAGAAATCATTTTGTCATAACATCTTGAAAAGTTGTTTCCTTGGTGCACCTCCTTTAGGTGTTTTTGCCTAAGCAAAAAAAAAAAAAAAAAACCATCTTGAAATGTATTTTTAGGTTTGAGATAATTTGATTAAAACCAAACTCTGCAAATTGCAATAATCAAATTGAACTAATTTTAGCTACAGCTTAAACTGGGGAATGGAGACTCTATGATGGGTTTTACTTGATTTTGAAATATCACGTCTTTATTGGATATTTACGGGCATGTACTTCTCCACTTTGAAGTCCCTTTTTTGTTTATATTTTGAATTTGTTTGTGCTATTTGTGCAGATTGCCATGGCAAATAAAATTATAATTCCAGCTGTGGCAGCTGTGAAGTTTCCTGCATTAGAAGTGAACTACTCGGATGGTAGAAGTCTTAAGCTGCCCATTAGTTCCCATGGAAATGAGGCTGGCACCAGCAAATTGGACATTCCTAAGGCATCTTTACTGTGTCTTTCATTTCGAGCTAGTTCTCAGGTTTGAAATTTTGGCCTTGTTTGGTTCGTTTATGTTTAGGATACTACTTAAAATACTTTCCATCTTATTCCATGTTTATTAACTCTATAATTTAGAAGAAAAACCTCTAATAACCACTTCCTGAGTGGTAGTGTTTAACTTTTCTGTAACAAGAGTGCATTTTCATCATCCTTGTCCAAAGCTGTATTTTGTTGGAGGATGCTTTTAGAATTCAGTTATTAGTCCGGCACATTTAACTAAGATCAGGAGAAATTGGGGTGAGTTTCAAGTGGAAAAAAATTAGCCAAAACATTAGACAA
The DNA here is from genome assembly GCA_030254885.1 of Vitis rotundifolia. Taxonomy (NCBI): domain Eukaryota; kingdom Viridiplantae; phylum Streptophyta; class Magnoliopsida; order Vitales; family Vitaceae; genus Vitis; species Vitis rotundifolia. The sequence continues at coordinate 13,409,725 of CM058156.1, forward strand.
GTAGCTGAGAGATTTGGTTGAAATTTTGTGAAGCAGGACCAAATAATTAAAGATATTGTAAAACTTGGCATCTAAAGTTGGTTGTAGATTTGAAAATTTAAACAAAGTTGGATTGGGTCAAAAAGATTTACTATTAGTTTGTAAATTGCAAGCCATGGGTAACATGCTCATGGCCGCTCCACTTTTTGCTTGTACTGCATATGATTCCTAGTTTGCTGATATATGCTACAATTGGTCTTAAACCATTTGTTGTGTGATAATTATCTTAATTGTTACTATTGGCGTTTAATTGCTACTAGGCTGCTGCAAAAATCTGCCTATGATGCCTTCATATAATGATAGCTTGTTACATCCATTTGAAGTGTTAATAGTTAATTCATTAGGTAGAGTTGCAATTTTAAGTTCACTGAGCATCTCTATTCCTGTGTGGAATTCCCAGTTGGTCACTCAGCATGTCATTTTAGTGTATTTGTTTAGTTATTTTCATTGTTTGGGTGCTTCCAAATTATGTGCTATGAAATACAGTTTTGTTTAATCTTCAGGTTTGCATATTTTCTGTAAAATTATTTAATATCTTATGTAGGATGCAATTATGTTCCACAATTCAATTAAGGAAATAATTTAAATATTCCCATGGATTGACTTAGTAACTGTTAATCTCTGTTCTGGTTTTATTTTTCGAAATATAAAAGAACATGAAGCAAAAATGAAACTCACGAATCTTTGCACATGTTAATTGCCTGGGACCTGTGTTTGTCTTAAATCAAAAAATTTCTGGATTACATGTCTTAGGGACTTGAGCTTGTGGTTAGAGGTTTTGGCTTGTAGTTACTGTTACCATATAATATTCTTTTCTTCCACAGGCTATGATTGATTCTTGGAGCAAACCCTTTTTTGATGCCTTCAGTGACTCAAAAAATGTTCAGCTGTATGAGGTACTTTAATTCCTCTTTACTTGAAAGATTGTACAGCTTCTCACTCATGGTTTTGGATCATTATTAGATACATGTTGGAGTGTTTTATTCCCTTGTTGAGTTCTAGATCCGAGAAGGCTAGTAGAATAACTTTTGGCACCTTTGATCAATTCATTTCATTTTGTGTTGTGCCAGATTAATCATCATAATCATTGGTGAATATAGAGGTAGGTTCATTCTAGTGAGATAATGGATGTATATTTAGCTTCCTCTCTTCCAATTAAGTTTCTCTCCTTGTAAATTAAGTTTTTCATGATCATATCACCTGTGTCGCTAGCCCTATATATAGATCCAAGAATTGCATTATTATGATAGAAAAAATTGGGAAAGAACTGAAGAGCAAGGCATCACATTCTGTGTGTATTATGACCATAATTAGTCATCTCAAATGAAAAAAAAAAAATATGTATTGACGAGGATTGCAATATATATATATTTAATAGTAATATTGTGTTGAGCTGATTATATACACAAGAAAGTTGTTGAATTAAAAATATTTATATTTGAGGCCAGTTAACAATGTTAGAACTTCAGCATGGTACCAAGGAGCATTAGTCTAAGTACCAACTTTTTAGGCACTTCTAATAATTTATTAACTTTGTTGTTGTTGTCGTTAAATGCAGATTACAAACAACTTACTGAATTTCCTATTCCTATTTGTGGATTCATGGTTCTTAGCATGGATCTAATTATACTGCTATTTCTTATCATTTGATAGTATTCTTTTAAATTACTGGATGCGAATTAAGAACACCTTATTGTATTTTCAGGTTTCATTTGTGGATTCATGGTTCCTATCATTGAATCCAATTAAGCGTCTACTTCTCCGGATAATGAAGAAATCTAAGCCTGATGGAAAGAGTGTGCTCGAAAGGCAGATTGTTTATTCATTTGGAGACCATTACTACTTCAGAAAAGAGCTTAAAATATTGAACCTTCTAACTGGGTACAGAAACCTGGTTTCATTTCCTCATTTCTATCGTGGATAGCCTGATAAAGTTGTTACTCATTTGACATTTATACTCTACAGGTATATGTTCCTGGTTGACAAGTTTGGTAGAATAAGATGGCAAGGTTTTGGGTTGGCAGCAGAAGAGGAGTTAGCATCACTTCTGTCTTGCACAACACTTTTATTGGAAGAGAAATGAGATGGCCTGTCGAAATTGCCTTGGATTTTTACAAAATCACAAATGCCACATTCAAGACAAAATTTTGCAGAGCAGCTTTTGTAATAATGGCATTCTTAGATTTATTTCTTGTTATCTTGAACCAGACTATTTTGGCTTGTTGGTGCCCTTGATTTTGGCACTATTATTGTATTCCTTGTATACTTAATTGCTGATCATTTTGCAAACTGTGGTGGATTGAAGGACTGACAGAATTCAGGAGGAATCGGAGAGAATGAAAGTTAGAATGGGTACCGGTGGTTCTCGTCCTTTTCAAGGAAGAAATAATATGATACTTTTAGCCCACATTTGATTGGTAAGATAGGATATGATATAATTGAATAGGATAGCACATGTGTATTCTAAGATATCATGTTCATGGGGTATTGAATCCTTGGATATATATGTTCTATGAATTCATATTTTAAAATAAAATATTCATTGAGATATATTATGTTTATATTTAATTTGTAAAATAAAAAAATAATATGAAATATATATTATTTTTTAGATTTAAAATAAAAATTGTATATATTTTAATATTTTTATTTAAAATTTTAAAATTTCTCATATATTTAATAATATTTATTATTAAAATATTTCATATTTATAAATAAAAAAAAATTATTTTATGTTATTCAATATATAAAAATTATTTATATATTTTATATTAATATTAGTTTATAATTTTTTTCTTTTTCTTTTTTAATTACTAATTTAATTTATAATATAAAAAATTATTTTATAAAATGAGTATATAAAAAATAAAAAATTAATAAGAAAAAATTAAGTTTATGATAAATGGGGTATGCATATTATATATCATAGCATGAGATTAATACATTTCATGTAAAATGGATAAAAACAAGAGGGTGGAATATGGGATAGAATATAATATTTGTTCTCTTATCCTATGTTATAATATACTTGACCAACCAAACATGGCATTCATATTTGTGTCTGTCACGTGTAACAATGCCGCTTTTAAGTTCATGGATAGACCACTCAAATGATGGTGGTTGAATGCCATAAAAGGTTTAGTTTACCCCTATTAAATATCAATTGGTTTTTGCATATTAGATATCTAGTTGGGCTAATTAAATTTATGAGTTTTTTTTATTACAGGTGGGCTCTACATATTAAATGTGATATGGTTTTAGTTGCGGATTTATGTTTGTGTATTAAATGAGGCTTAAAAGTATGAAATATTAAATTTAGGCCCAATTTAATTTATTTTGATTTGTTATATTTTTTAACTTTGGTGAATTAATACGAAATTTGGGTTCATTTGTTATTAATGAAATTTGTTATATAGATTTATAATTGATAAATTTGGCATGAGACAATTGTGGTATATTTTGGATGTGGGTTTGCATATTAAATTGGGTTAATTTTGGTTATGATTTAGATTTGTATATTAAATTAGACTTGAATTATGAGATATTAAGTTTAGGCCTAATAAATTTATTTTAATTTATCATATTTTGGATTTGATTAATAGAGCTTATATTTTGGTTATTTATTTGGAAATTTTGGGCTAAAACTTATAGCATATGAGATATTTGTATTGAGTTATATTTACTCATTCGGACTCATTTTTAATTAATGAAATTTATTGGACTAATTTGAAGTTTGAATTTGACTTTGAATATTTATTTAAAACTTTGCAAATTTCTAGATATTTAAATTTGGGTTTTTTTTGTTTTTTTTTTTTTTTTTTGCATGGCCTCATTTTGCAATTTACAGTTGTAGGAAGATATTAAGTTTGTTGTGAGTTTGTTTGAATACACGTTTTATTTCCCACTACTATTTAGTTTTATTTTTATTGGTTTCTATAAATATTTGTGTGTGTATATTTATTCGTTGTCTACAAAATTGAATATCTAACAAACCAAAAATTTTGTTTAAATAAGAGGAACAATTTAGTAAACATGTTTTAATAAAATAATAGTTTAGAAAATATTCTTTTTAATAAAAGTAAGTTTACTTAATAAAAATTCAGAAAAGTGTTTGCAGGGAAATCTAGAAAATTATTTTTAATAAAATTCAAAAAAAAATTAATAATAATTGTCCAAAAATTGTTTTGTAAATAAAGTTGTTCCAAAAATTAATTTTTAATAAAAGTATCCAAAATTTTTATTTTCATTTTTATGTTTTTTTATTTTTTTTTAAAACAAATTCTTTTTCCATAATTAAAATCGGATTAAAAATAATTTTCAGAAATTGAGGATTTAAATAATTTTCTTTTTTTTTAATGAAAATGTGATGAGAGTTTTTTTTTTTTTTTTTTCAAATTAAAATTGTAGAAATCATTTTCTTAATAAAATTGGATTGAATTTTAACATTTTTGTAAATAAAGCTATAAAAGTCTTTTTTTTAATTAAAAATTATTTTGCAAATAAAGTTATATTTTTTTAAAAATAATTTGTACAAATTACTTTTCTTAAATGAAAATAAATGGAAACACTTTTTGAAAATAAAGTTGTAAAAATTCATTATTCTTTAGTAAAAGTGAGTAAAAATCATTTTTATTACCTAATTGAAATTTTGTATTAAATTCTTTTTATAAAATAAGTGTAAATAACTTTCTTGAAAATTGAATGCAATTAAAATTGAATCAAGTCATTTGTTGAAATAAATTGACTCTTTTTTAAAAAAATAAACAAATTAAAATCATTAATTCAAAATTTTTTAATAAAATTTCTTGAAAATTAATTTTTTAAAATATCTTTTTTTTTTATTATTATTTCAATAATTCATTTTACATAATTTTCTTATCATTTATCTCACATATTCTTATAATTTGATTTCATAATTATTTTTGTATATATTGACTTGTCACATTCTTTTTATTAGTATCAATGACTAATTAATTAATTGTTACAATTCTTTTAATTCGTTTAGTAGAAACTATATGTATATGGGCTTAGAGGGGTGTTACAACTTATCATCGTACATTCTCAATAGGTAACCTAACCCGAATTTAGACTTAGTTTTTTCACAAACCTATTTTTCTTTTAGAAATCACATTTAGAGTTTTTCTTTCTTATTTTATTTTTCTCTTTAAAAATAAAATGATAAATCCAAGTTTTTTTTAACTCGTCGTCAAGTGGAAACGTACGTAAAAAAACGGGTAATAGTCAAAACCAGATCCAATATTGATAAATTGTATATGTATTGGCATGATAATCTATTAACATGCTTCTAGTATATCAACACAATTATAGCATATTTAATCTATTTAACATTTATAAATATATTATTTTAAATATTTTTATTTGCTTTAACTTTTAATTTTTAGTTCTTTAAAAAAATTAATTAATTTAATCATAATATATTTAGAATATAGAAAGCAAATTATAATTTTAATCTTATACTTGCTTATTACTTTAATTATAGAATATTTTTAGTCTTTGTAATGAAATATACAAAATTTTACTTAGTTATTTAATATTCTTAATTATATATTATTTATAATTAAAAAATATTTTAAATTTGTATAATTTTTAAATATATAAAATTAATAAATTTTTCTATGTCACTTCCACACTATTATTAAATAAATTTTTCTATAAATGAGTCATTTTGACATAATAATTGAAAGGGTTATACAAGTTAAACAAAACAATGACATCCAAACACGATCTCTTTATTAGAGAGAATAAGGAGATCATAAGAATGGATAGATATGATTACGATAGTACGTGTCAGATCCAAATTCCTATTTTATCGTGCCATGTAGTGGGTCTTTATCGAATGACCCTATTTTAGAAGCTTTGGCTTCTCCATGCTCATCCAAACATCCAACGAACAGGATTACGTTCAAAATTGTTCTCTTCAAAGTCACCTACTGTGGTCACGGCTGTCCTACCCTACTGGACTATAAGAGCACTATGTCAGGGCTCGTTTGGGCTCAATCATAGGTGGCATGCATTATTCAAGTAAAAGCCCAGATTTTGCATTTTTCCTTGGGCCCAACAGCACTATCGGAATTTTGAAAAAAAAAAAATGACATTCTTTAAAAAAATATTTTTTTAAATTATACTTCTTAAGATATTAATTAAAAATTATCTTTTGATAGATAATTTTAATTTTAAATATTTAAAATCTTTTATTTTCGATTATCTAATAAATTACATAATGATACCAAACGCGTTTTATTACCTAATAACCAATTTGGTCTTAAGTTAAAGAATAACCGGTTACACCAAAAGATACGGTCAATTTAACCACACCCAAGTCATCATTGACTACTTACATACTCTATGAATGATTTAAGAAAAATTGTCTTTTGAAATATAATTTTAATTTTAAATACTAATCGCATTTTGAAAATATTTTTAAAATTATCATATTTTAAAAAATATTTTTTAAAAGTGTTTAGGGGTTCTGAAAAGATATCTCAAATGCTTTGTGTTGTAAAAATAATAAAAGAAAAAAGAAAAAATTCAATCCTGCTTGGCTATGGTCATCACAAGTATACATGCCATCATTCCAACAATACCTGTTTCAGTATTTCTCTCCTTTAATTTTGTTTTCTATGTATGTTTCACTTTAAAATTTCATTAGGTTATGTTTGGTGGGCAGTAAAATTGAGGAAAAATGTAAGAAAAGGAAAATAATTTAAAATTTTTAAGAAAATAAAAAATTAAAAAAATTAAAAATAAATTCAAAGTTAATAAATTGTTTTATATGTTTATTCAAATTTATTAACTTATTTTCATCTATGATTAAATAATTTAAAAATGCATAAATTTATAAATAATTTTAATTATATTTTATTTTCTTTTATATTCTTTTATTATAAAACAAAACATAAGAAAATTATTTTTTTTAATATTTTTTTTCTTTTATTAATATTTTTAGAGAATGAAACACAACTTTAAAAAATATGTTTAAACTTTAACGCAAACATTTTCAAGGTAGTTTGAAATTATTCTAGTTTTGACTAAAATCACTTTCTATCGTATTAAAAAATAAAAAAATTAATAATTAAGCATCTGTCAGGTGAATTGAATTATTAAATAGTTTTTTATTTCTAAAGAAAAATTAAATTATATATATCTATATAAACTATTTTTTAATTTATTCTTAATTATTAACACAAAAAGGAGAACTTTTCTACTCACCTACTTATATAATTTAAAGTAGGAGACTTTTAGCATATCAAAGCTATATATATATATATTTAAATAAAAGATATAACTACACCAAATAACACACAACCAAATAAGCCAAGTTGTTATCAGAAACATTGAATTTTCAAACTATACACATTTCAACCTTTCAATTCACCCACCCACATTTCAACTCCCACGGCATTCACACTAAACCTATAAAGCCAATTCTACCTTTCAATTCAACCTTTCATTTATTTTCCCATTCAAATGGCTTGGTCAAACCAAACTAGAATATTCTTCTCAATTAATAAACAAATAAAAGTGGATGAGAGCTTTTGTTATCTTACCTAAACTGGCAATTCCTCAGAACAAAGAAAAAGGTGAAGCCCAACATTGAAAATTAAAAAATTAAGTAGCAGCCATTAAGGAACCACAATCAAAGTCAACAACATGAAGTGTCTTATAGATTAATGATAGAGCAAAGGATGAATGAGTATCATTCACTAGTCCCGACTCTCAAGCCCTTATGTGAGTTTATTGTATGGCGGCTTCTGTATTGCAAATAGAGATGGGTTGGAGGTGGGTCATCACATCTCGACCCCACCCCAATTATATAAGTCAGTTCTTGTCTCCGCGTCTGAGAATACTTAAAACAAGACTAGACAAAGGCAAGGTGGGTAGGGAAATTTCCCTTTCCCATCTTGTTAATTTCCTTTTTCTTTTAGTTTTACTAAAAATAAGGATAATTTATAAATAAATGTTATAGTTTTATAATTTATGTTTATGAGAAATACTTCTTTTTTTTTGTTGTACTAAAGAGAGAAAAATAAAAATTAATTAAATTCAATTATTTTTATTTAATTATACATAATTGAGGCAACTGAGGTGAGACAATACTTAAATCCAACCTTATATCTTGTCTCGGGTTTTAAAAAAAAAATTCAAACGAACTCCAAACTTCTTTAAAGTTTCCTTGAACCCATGAAAAGAGAATGGTCATTCGAAAAACTTGTCTCATTGCGCTCCTCGAATGCAAATTATTACAAGTTAAAAGTAGTTGTATGTTTATTTTAGAACACCAAAAAGGAATTTTAAAAGTAAATAATACTTGTTATTTCCACCATAAATTTTTCTACTTTAGAAAATTATTTTAAATCACTTTTATTTATGATTTTAAAGAGTGGTTGAGATAAGCATAGTTGACTAATTCCATTAAAAAGGTTAAAGAGAGTTTTTTTAGCAAAATGAATATTCTATTTTTTAAAAATATTTGTCATTTTCAAATGAAAAACAATGAATCATTTCAAATTGTTAAAGGAATTATATTTTTTTTTAAATGTGAAAACTAACCTTATAACGAGAAAACATTTTTTTAAAGAAAATTAAAAGAAAAAACCCTTTCTTTCTATTACCAAAGTGATCTTTAAAATTCTTCGCCCTGCTTGTGGTATTAATTATTTACTCGTTCTAAAATATGAAATATTCTTTTTTTTTTTGGGGCTCCTATATGAAATGCTCAAACCAAGGTTTAGAGAGGGTTTTTTTAATTTATTTTTGTTAAAAAAATTAGGCTAATTCAATTTAATGTAATCACCTTAGACCGGGGTAAATAGAGTGATGGTCACTTTTTGCAAATTTAAATTGTATGAATGCAAGAGACAACTATATGCAAATATATAATAAAACAATATAAAAACAATTGCATATAAAGTAAAAGAGTAGGGAAGAGAGAATGCAAACACAAGATTTTATAGTGGTTCGGTGCAACTCGACCTACATCCACTCTCCTCTAGCTTCATTCCCAAGCTTAAGGTTCTACAAATTCAAGGCTTCCAAACCAAGCCTTCAAGCAATTGGATTATTGTTCAATCCACCCTCTTAGACTTTTGGCTCCAAACACCCTTTACACTTCTCAAGAGATACCCTACTGTGGAACAACTCCTCAAGTGATACTCCACACTTGAGAATCCTTATGTGATACATCACACTTAGACTTTTCTTCTCAAAGATTTACAAATGATTTCACAAAATCCTAGTACAAAACTTTAGACTCAAATGATACAAGAAAATTAGGATTGAAAGGTGCACTAATGATATGTAATTTTAGAACAATTGTGTACTCAAAAATACCTTCCCAAGGCTCAAATATATTAAAGAAATATTTAGAAAGGTTAAACTCATGAAACAATGAAGATTGAAGCCTTTTTATAGAGGAAAAAGACCAAACTAGCCATTAGGAGTTCGACCAATCGAGCTAGGGGTCGACCGGTTGACTAGCCATTAGCATTTAATACTTGGTAGGTGACTGTTGGACCTCGACCGCCCCTTGACCGAACCTCGACCGGTTGAAGAGGGGGTCGATCGGTTGAGGTTCAACCTTGATCGGTTAAACAACCATTCTGGAAAATAGAGAAGGTCTTTTTTTTCACCCCTTGATCGGTTGAGCTAGGGGTCGACCAACTCCTCATCCGATTCAACTGGTTAGCCATTTTTTGCTCACCAACCAACTTTTTCAACATAAAACCTTTTAAACAAGTTTAGAAAACATTTGACACGAGGTTTTAGTTGAAAGCATTAAATCATCCAATTTTAAAGGATTTAAAATGAAAAAACTTTTGGATGATTTTGGTGCATAAGTAAATAATGTAATACATGAAATTCCTAGTGTACCAACAACCTTACAAAGAGATCTTATGAACCTTGGGTCTTAAAAAACACTTCTTTTTTAGGTCTTTTTCTTCTTAATGATTTCTCTTTAACTTGATTTGTCTTTTTTATTATCACTTTGGAAATCGTCTTGCGTAAACACACTTGAAATATAATCATTAGTTCCAAACCTTGTCTTGTTATCATCAAAATCGAGATTAATCAAACATTGGTTTCACAATTTTAATTTTTTTCAATCATATGAAATACGAATAAATGTATTAAAGGAAAGAATAAAAAATGACAAAACGAGATATCATTTCCGTTAATATTTTCATAAATATATTAATAATATTTGATTCTCTTAATTTAAAAAATAATATTTATTTTCCTTAAGAAGGCTCCAATTCAAGCCTTCTCCAAAAGTAGTTGAATGTCATAGAAGGCTAGACCTACACTCACAATCCATGTTCTTTCTAATTTGATTTTAATCAAATTAAACATCACAAATTTCCTACTGTGACGAAATCAAATTATCCTCTTAGTTTTAAGCATCAATGTTCTTCATTATCTCTTAAATGGAGAAAAGCCTATTAAAGAAATTTAGGATAATAAAAGAAGCAAAAGTCCTGTCATATAATACATTGCAACTATAGATTGACAATGATGGATTTGTCATTTCATGAGTTGTTGGAATAACGATATTTGGTGTTAACACAATATATATAAGGTATGAACTGCTTTTAAAGAACAAGTTGTCACTACCTACTAAAAATGACCCTCATTTGACTTATATAAAAAGTAGGAAGATTTTAGAACTACTAGAGTCATCCACTCGTAGAGGAGTATAGACTTATATAACAGAACAAAAAGCTTATCTACTAGTAAAGATTCTAGAGAAGCCTAGACAAAAGAAAATATCTTTTGTATCGTACATAGAAATTGTGTAGGCAATTTGAGGGAGTTTTATTGGTACGTATAAATAGAGGATTACCTTGTTTGGACAAAGCACCAAGCACTTACGAGCATTTCTAGTTTTGTTAAACATTCTTGTGCTATGCAAGTCTCATTCTTCCAAAATCTCTAAATGTTGCAAGCCTCGTTCTTTCAAACTTTCTAAGTGTTGTATTGTTCCTAACTTTCAAGTCGAGTCAAGTTGTCATACTAAGGATGACTTAACTATGTCGAATGAGTTGAGTTATCTAAACATCACACTTAAGCTTAGAAAACACTTAAGTCTATAAAATGTAGTTTTGAGTAAGTTGTGACAAATTATATTATAATTGACAAAAAAAAAACTGAAAAAAAATGTTGATGACCCAAATAAAAAAGTCATAATCTCTTTAAGAATATTTAAGAGATTTCAAATATATATATAATAATCTTGGCACAATCAAAAGCCAATTTCACACTAAGATAAAGTTTATCAATTCGCGTATAAGCTCTTTAAGGATATAAACAATCACCCACTTTTTTTTTTTATAAAAAAAAAAAAAAAAAAAAAAAAAAAAGGAGAGAATATTTTTAGTACATGTACAAGTTTTTATTTGGAGAACATTGTCCTAATTGAAATGCTTGAGGAAGAAAATAATAATAATAATTTGATATTTTTATTAAGTCTTTATCGGATATTTTTATCAAGCATGATAAAGAATAAGATATGACAACAAAAATATAGGATAGCGGAACGCAAGAATAATGATAGGAATTCAAAAATCAAGAATAGTCAAATAATAATAATATTTTATTTTCTTAATTTATAAAATAACATTTATTTTCCTTAAGTTTAGGATTTTTTTTTTTCTTTATATAATTCACAATACATCTTATATACATTTTTAAAAAATAAAATAAAATAAAATCCAACACCGGACAAACCATCAAACTTTTCAAAAGTGTTTAGGAAAGTTCCTCTCAATCATTTTCTTCATGCTTCATCAAAATGATGTAGTCTTCCTCCATATCCTATTCCTGATTTTGAAATTTTTTTTTTGGAATTTTCTAATCATTTGGTGATAATGCCTAACAAGTCCTCTACTCATTTCCCATTATTCCAAACTATTCTCCAGAGATCACTTCCCTGTGCTACAACCATTTCTATTATTCCTTTAATAGCAATAATTGGCTTTTCCTAGTTATTTTTAGGATGGTTCGTTTCTATTATTCCTTTTTGTCTTTACAAAGGAAATGTCTTATGAGTTTTGGAGTTTTTTAATGATTCAGTGATTATGAGTTTATAGGTGGTTTGGGGTTTTCTAATAATTTGATTCTCAGACAAGTGTAAACAGCAGAACATCCGCAAATCATTCCTCGGATTTTAAACGGCGTCGTTTACTTGTACTGTCTATCATGTAAATAAATAAAAATTCATCTCTCATCACCCTTCTCATTTCTCATCCCATAAAATTACTTGAATAATTTTATTTTTATAAATTTAATAATAAACATTAATTTAGGAGGACCCATCACAAATGAATATCTTTTCTAAGTTCTAATATGGTAAAAAAAAAAAAAAAAATAGTCAAAATAAAAAATGTAAGATTGTGTTTGATTTTTGAAAATTACGAGAAAAATAAAATAAAATAAATAGATTTTGAATTAGTAAATTAATTTAGACTTATTCTATTTATTTTAATTTTTTCGTATAAAGATAAAATAATTAGACGTATATAAATTTTTAATTATTTTTAATTATATTTGACTTTTTTTTTAATATTTTTTTATAATAAAACTAAATATGATAAATTCATTTTTATTAACTTTTTAAAAATATTTTCTTACTACTTTTCACCAACCAAATATAGTATAAATGAAATACATTTTTATCCTCTGCAATTGTTACTAGATGCATAATACTGCTATATTTAAAAATATAATAATTGAAAAATGAGGTTAGGGATTCCTTTATGTACTATAATTTTGTGCCTTTTCTATTCGTCTTTTTGAATATCTTAAAATTTAGGGTAGCTTGAAGAATTGATGGAAAGATCACTTGCAAGAAAAGTTGAGCATAAAAGGAGGTGTGGGGATACTTAGGGCATTTCTTGTGCCAACTCTTATTCCTTCACCAATTCAACACAATCCAAATCAACCTTACACATATTCTAAGTCAATGAAGATTATAGTTTACAACATTTTAGTGTAACATAGTCACATTAAATAAAAGATTTGATTAATTTGATGAAATGAAGTTAAATTAAATTAATATAGGTATTTTGTTGAATTGTGAAACTTGAATCGGTTTTATTGTGTTTCATTCAGGATGTCAAGGGTCTAACTCCTTACTAAATTCATGGAGATCGAATTGTTTAGTTAGTTCACGTGGTTAAAGGGAGTAGTACTCCTTGAAAAAATTATTTTTTATGTTATGAATGAATCATTTGTCTCATATCATATTTGTCTTTAAAGAGTATCATCACAATCGAAAGGGTTTTTTAGAGAACTTTATTATTGTACTTTTTTTTTCTTTGATTTGTAAATTATTGAGTCTTGGTGTGCTTCATGGATATAGGGATCACATTAATTGTTGAACCACGTTAAAATCTCATATTTTTTCTTAATTTATTGTTTATATGTGTGCGGTTTTTATTAACATATTTTCTCCCTTTTATAATCATAGATTAGAATTGATCAAATATAAAAGAAAAAACACAAAATTAGGGTTAGAATTTCCTAGGAACATAACACTCAAATTTTATGAAGGGGATTATTATAAACTTGTTAGGAGCATGAATAGCCCACTACTCAACATGCCCTATAATAGTATTTATATATTGGTAAACAATAGTAATCAGAAGCATTTCCATTCCATTCCACACGGATTCCAACTCCCAAGTAGGCCAGTTGCTACCCAAAATGAGAACAGGAATCAAAGGGACTAAAAGTCATGAGTTTATAATATTGTTTATTATATGTATTGAAGAATATGCATCTTATTCTTATATTTATTTATACACCCTGGTTGGTAAACGATAAGATATGGGATGATGCATGTGGTGATGACTATGTGTGACATATTCCAATGCCATGTGGCACCATTTCAACCCATTCACTTTGTCCCACTTGAAATTACCCAAAATGGCCTTTTATGAGACAGCATCATGTCTATAAATAAAAAAATATCTTATTACTTGCTACCTAAGTTTTATTTTCTTATACCTTCATATATATTTTTTCTATTTTAATCTCATATATTTATATCATCCTTATATCATTCAAATTTTTTATTAATTTCACACATCTTCATACTAAATATATATGACTTTAATGGTTTGAAATTTCATTAAAATAATTTGAATTAAAATAAAACTTTTAAAAAATTAAATGAAATTTAACCATTTAAATTTTATCATATATTTAAATAGTTTAGATCATACTATAACATTTATTTAATTAATTTTTGTTATTTATATAATTAATATAGGATATTTAAGAACAAAAATTGGACAAAAAATAACAAAATAATATATTCAAAGTATTATATTTATTATAATAAAATAAATTTAAAAAACAATACATTATATAATATTTATTATTATTATTATTAAAATAATAATAAATGGTGATGGTGATGTCACAAGTGGGCGTGATAAATGTTGGTGAGCTGCAAAAGCGGTAATAATATTTTGTGTTACATGTTTGCATAAGGTCAAGGAAAAATAAACTTTCCTTGAAGAATAAGAAAAAAAAAACTTTTTTTCCTTTTATAATTCTATTTTTAAATTATAAAAATAAAGGTCTTCGGCAAATTGATTTTAAAAACAATTTTTAAAATTAAAAAATTAAAAATTTGTTTTGATAAGTTATTTTTAAAAATAAGTTTTTCTTTTTATTTTGATTTTATAAAAACATTGCAAATTCAATTTATATGATATGAATTAAATTTAAAAATCGATGAAAACAACTTTTATTTGCTTTTTAAAAATAATTTTATTTCATTTTATTTTTAGAAAATAACGATCAAAATCAGTATTAAGAATTTGTTTAAATAATTTTTATTTTTAAAAATAAAATATCACACCGTCAAACATGTAATAATATTATCCTTTAAAATTATGAATTTAATTTTTAATTTCAATTTTGAGTTTTTTTTTTTTCTTAAAATGAAAAAAGTCACCCTAAACATGACATAAAATAATTTGATCAAAAATTGAATGGATATAAAATAATAGAAAATGTATCGTAATCATTCCTATCAAACAAATATCCCAACTATTGAACATCTAAAATGAGATTGAGATATGAGATATGTGAGACATTAAACGAGAGTAAAAAATGAAAAAAATAAATATATAAAAATATAAATAAATGAAACTTGATAACAAATTATAAAACCTAAAAGTATATATATATATATATATATATATATGACAAATATTTTAATTGATGATGTCTTTCCAGTAATATCTATAAGAATAATAAGAAAAAACATACATGTAGAGGTCGAACCCTTTCATATGCGTTCTTCGGCCTGTACAGATTTTGCACTACAACTGTACTCCTCTATAGAGTACTGATGCCGTACACATCTATTCCTCTTGCGGCCATCGGTGAGGGCCGTCTCCTAGGCTCCTAGCTCATAAAAAAAAATTAAAGTGAAAAAGTCGCCGCCTAGGAAAATGAAAACACAACTTCTTGTCATCCTTTTCTTCCTCAAAGATGAACAGCCCCTAAAATTACGAACATGCCAACTATATCCCCATTAAATTTGCTTCCAAGTATGAGCCATTACGGAAAAGAACGGGGGCATATTTGTCATTTTGAAAAAGGCAAACCACCTGCCCTTCAGAGTGGCTCGCAAAAGCAAAAGGCAGCGAGGTGGCGTGGCCATTTGTTTTATATCTTTTAAAAACCGACCAAATATAAAGTTAAAAAAAAATAATAAATAATAATAATTGAGGTGGAGTCTCTTTAAAGTTTTGGTACTCTGAACCCTAGCATGATTTTGAAAGCTTTACTGTTTTAGTCCCAAACCAACGTTGCCCAACCCATCTCAAAAGCTTTTATTTTAAGTAGATGGCCATGGGCCCACCAAGATTTTCTAAACAAAAAGTTTATTTGTAACGTTCCACTTTTAAGTTAATAAGTTAACATTGAAATTAAGATATATAATTTCTTTTCATATAATTTTATGTATATCCAATTTTTTATTTCTTAAGAAAAATAATAGGACTATTTTGGAATATTTTTAAAATAACATTTTAAATAAAAATTTATTTTAGAATTTATAAAATTTTGAATTTATTGTTTATATTTTTTAAAAATAACTTTATCTATAATATTTTATCTTCAATAATAATTTTTTAAAATAAATTCAAATATATTATTAGCAACAAATTTTTAAAAAATTTAATGACATGAAGATAATGTGTACGTGCCCAAAGGAACTTCCCCGAGCTGAGGAGAAGATAAGGATAAGAAAAAAGAGCAAGCATCCAAATTTGTTTAGCATGTTATTATGGAAAGTGATTTTTTTAAAATAAATTTTTAGTATTATCTAAGAGTAAAACTAATGGCTATTATTTTATAAAAAAATAATAATAATAATTTTCAAAAATAATATTTTAAATTAAAAATAAAAATTTATTTTAGAACTTAGAATATTTTGAATTTATTTTTTATATTTTTCTAAAATAACTTTCATCTATAATATTTTATCTTCAATAATAATTTTTAAAAATAAATTTAAATATATTATTAGCAACAAATTTTTAAAAAATTTGATGACATGAAAGATAATGTGTACGTGCCCAAAAGCACTTCCCCGAGCTTAGGAGAAGATAAGGATAAGAAAAAAGGAGTAAGCATCTTAAGCATGTTATTATTGAAATGGTTTTTTTTAAATAAATTTTTAGTATTATCTAAAGAGTAAAACTAATGGCTATTAGAAAATAAATAATAATAATAATAATAATAAAGAATCATAACAATGGATGCAATCAGTTGAGAATCTAAGACAATTCATAATTCATACTTTTACGGCTGTACTTAGAGAAGAATCACAAGATTACCTGTTGCCCACAACTACAGACGATAAAAGTAGGGTCAGAGCATCTTGTGTTGCATCAAAAGATGAGAAATTTTTCCATGTCTGGCCTTTTACTTTGACACAAAATTGAATGCATTTCCAAATTCTATCTAAACAAAAGTTAGAGATTTTGATCATGGAGATTGATATTTTTGGTTTCTAATAGAAGTACTATAAAAAAAATTTGAAATTACAAGTAGTAAATAATAATTATATTTTTGATTTATTTTTTCATCCAATATTATGATTAGCCTTTAATCGATTGTATTTGATATGTGATAATAAAAATAGAAAGAAAATGAAAATGAAAATGGATCAAAATTTTGAGATTTAGTTTTCATTTATCCACATTCCAATTCTAAAAAGATAATTTAAAGACAATAATAACTAGAAAGAAATTGATTTTGTATTCTCATTTTTTACTCTATAAGAATAATATAAAGAAGAAACTTTCCCTTGTTTTTTTTTTTTTTCCTTGATTTTTTTTTTTTTGGGTTTTCTCAGTTTTTGGAAAGATTATATTTGGGATGAAAAATTATTTTTGATTTATCTTCAACAATAGGAAAACTGTTTGGAAATATGAGAGAGGGAAGGAGCGTGGGAAAAACGCACATGGAGACATTGGAGGGGATAGAGAGGAGGTTTTACCAAATAGGAAGGCGCAAGGAAGGTCATAAAGGGCAAAGTTCAAATGGATCATATATTCATAATAATAAGTAATGTAAATTTTCACGTAACCCATTTACCAACCTTCTCTCTCTTTCTTTCTCCACAAAACCAGAGAATTCGCCTCCATCTTGGTTCCAAATTCTCTGTGTTGTAGTCTCTTCTCTCAATCTTCTGATATTATATCACTTGGAGACAGAGGGGAGGGGGGAAGGGGGAGGGGGAGAGAGTTTGGAAGAGAGAAACAAACAGCAGAAGCCAAGAATGCTGGCGTTGGCCGCCGGAATTCTGGCGGTGGCGTTGGTTACCATGTTCTTGCCTCCGCCTGCGGTGGCTTCTGGGTTTCCGGCGACGCTGACCCTTGAGAGGGCTTTTCCGTTGAACCAGCGGGTTGAATTGGATGAGCTCAAAGCTCGGGACAGGGTCCGGCATGGCAGGTTTTTGCAGTCTTCAGTGGGTGTCGTGGATTTTCCGGTTGAGGGCACCTACGATCCGTATCGTGTTGGGTAATCCTACTGTTGTCAGTCTCTTTTTTTATGGGTTTGAATTTCTTTTTTTTTGTTTTCTTTTGATGTATAAAGAATTGTGTGATTTTGGATGTTTCGGGTTGGGATTTGTGTTTTGGATTATGGATTTCGTTTTTGGATTGACTGATTTATTTTTAAGCTTGTTTTCTTTTATGGGTATTTATTTCTGAATTGGGTTGGTTTTTGGGTTCCATGCTCGTTTCTTTATCTCTCTGCTTCTTTTGTGTTGTTGGTTTTGGTTCTTTTTGTCTCTCAATTTGTGGGAATGGTTTTCTATATGGGTTTGTTCTCATTTCTCTTTGGTTATGATGTCTTCTTTAGTTTTGGTTAATGAATTGATGGGTTTTTCCTGCAGCTCTGTAGTTTCTTTATGGGATTGATGGGTATATATCTCCTCTGTGTTTGATTAATTACAGTTAATGTTTTGATTGTAATGTTTAATTTTTGGTTTTGGTATAGGCTTTATTTTACAAGAGTGCTTTTGGGTTCTCCTCCAAAAGAATTCTATGTTCAGATTGACACGGGAAGCGATGTATTGTGGGTCGGTTGCGGTTCTTGCAACGGATGCCCACAATCCAGTGGACTCCATGTATATCAATTTTCTTCGTCTAGACTTCCTTCTCTTTGGTTTCAATTTTTTTAATCTGCAGAAAAATGGATTCAATTTACTCCAAAAAAGGAATAAGTAGAGTTTCATTAATGCAGATTCCGCTTAATTTCTTTGATCCCGGGAGTTCATCAACAGCTTCACTGATATCATGTTCAGACCAAAGATGCAGTCTAGGAGTACAGTCTTCAGATGCTGGCTGTTCAAATCAGGGCAATCAGTGCATTTACACGTTTCAGTACGGGGATGGCAGTGGGACATCAGGCTATTATGTATCAGATTTGTTGAATTTTGATGCAATTGTTGGATCAACTGTGACTAATTCTTCAGCTTCAATTGTCTTTGGGTGAGCTACCATGAATCTGTCAAACCTCTGAGAGTTAAGATGGCAGTTATGTTATTTTGGCCTTTTGCTCTTCTTGTTTGGAACTCATTGATTTGGGTGATGGGTTATGAGACAGGTGTAGCATCTCACAGACTGGGGACTTGACAAAGTCAGACCGGGCAGTTGATGGGATTTTTGGGTTTGGTCAACAGGATATGTCTGTTATCTCACAATTGTCTTCACAGGGAATAACACCAAAAGTGTTTTCACATTGCTTGAAAGGAGATGGTGGTGGCGGTGGTATATTGGTTCTTGGTGAGATTGTGGAGGAAGATATAGTTTATAGTCCACTTGTGCCTTCACAGTAAGTTTTTTTTTCTCTTTAGAATGAAAATGCAACTCTTATTTTAGGTTTCATGTCCTTAGTAAAATTTCACCTTTTTGATTGGTAATAGTACATTTGGAATTTGTGTACCGAAATCCAGAGTCAACAACTCTTGATCATAGATGTGGAATTGTCTGCCCTTAAAGAGAGGATAAAAAAACTACCCTACAAAATAATCTGGTTGTGAGGCGCCCTCTGTTCTTAGAATCCTGCCTCTAGCAGGTTCATGGCACCAAAGAATAGTTACATTCAACCCATCTCCAAAATTCTGGTTTTGAACAACTCAACCACTGAGTTTAAAAGTAGTAGTTTGTCATTGATTTCATACCCCCATATATTGTAACCTCTTGACTGTCTTCTAATCTTAAAAGAGAATTTTTTTTAAGCAATAATCTAACTTTTTAAAAAATAGAAAGTCTGAAAAGCTTTGTTGGTGCCATTTTATACACATAAGCATTATATTAGAACTTGTATAGGATTGCAGTCATTTGATAGCTCTTTAGTGCTGATTTGATGTTTTAAAGCTTGCTATGGCTATTTAATATCAGCCAAAGATGTTCTTGATGCTTTGAAAGAAGGCTGAAAAATGTGGGGCAATTCTCGCTAGTTAAGCTCCTATGGTAGGTTCAAGTTTTTTTTTTTAAATCAAATTGGATATCCATCGACCAATGAATTGTAAAAAGCCAAGCTGCTCATGTGCAGCTTGGGCATCATTTTCTAAGAGGCTGGATCAAGTGCGCACACCAATGAATTGAACTTTTTCATAGATCCTAAGCTCGTCTTCTTAATGAGCAAAGGTTGAAATTCCCCAAGTGTAGTTTAATGAGGCTTGTAAACTGGGCTCAGGGAGGACAATCAAACAGGCTATTCTAATTAGCTTAAACTCATCTTGTTGTCTAGCTTATTTGGCCCCTGCACCAAGCCTAAACAAAATAACTTCCAATTTTAGCCTTCAAGCTTGATCACTTATAGGCCAAGCTCGAACATCACCAAATCTGGGTTGGCAGTTAAAGTAGAATGCATTAATTTCTGATTAGATATGTTCAATATTTGAAATAAAAGTTTGAAGATTTGAAATATGTAAACCCTGACAACATTAAATTGACTGTGATGGCTTGTGCAACCAAACTTGCAGGCCCCATTATAATTTGAATTTGCAGAGCATCTCTGTCAATGGGAAAGCATTAGCCATTGATCCAGAGGTGTTTGCAACATCAACCAACCGAGGAACCATTGTTGATTCTGGGACAACTTTGGCATACCTTGCAGAAGAAGCTTATGATCCTTTCGTCGGTGCAGTAAGTTCCAGTCTAGCAATTTCTCAGTTTGTTCATTTATATTTAATTTGTTTACAACAATGTTAGGGTGCTTCACAAGCTTCACTTGGCAAAGAGGATATTTTTCATATGTCAATTATGGTCATAAAACATGGTCAATCATTGTTAATGCAATGTGGAATTTATTATTTTCTCCTTTGTGCAGATCACACAAGCTGTGTCGCAATCTGTACGCCCTCTTCTCTCCAAAGGAACCCAGTGTTATCTAATCACATCAAGGTCCTCTTTCTAGATTTATGATTTTCAGTTCTTGTCTGGTTGACCGCTCAGCCCTGCATAGTTATTATCTTTTGCAGACTAATTTTCTTAACATCCAAAATATATGTCTATTCTGTATTCAGTGTCAATGGCATATTTCCTGCAGTCAGTTTGAACTTTGCTGGTGGTGTATCTATGAATCTAAAACCTGAGGACTATCTTCTACAGCAGAATTCCATTGTGAGATGTTTAACTTGAATTTTTTCTTCTCTTTAACTGTTAAGAGTTCATTTGGATATCTTTTGTTTGTATAGAAATTAAGAGCTGAGCTTGGGAGGAGATGGGTTTACATCCAGTTTGTTTAGCCTTTTGACATCAATTCCATGCATTTCACTACTTATGATCTTCTTTCCATTTTGCATTTCTATTTGTTAAAGTGAATTTTATCATTTTTCATGCACTCCTTTCTTAAGTGGAATGGGAAAAAACCTCAGTTGTAAATAATGCTAGTATTTCCTAATGCATCCACATCTCAGCAATGCTATTGTACTGATATTCTCTAATAGTGATCTTTTAAAGGCCTGTCCAGATTTTTTCTCTTGCTTAATCATAATTCAGATTAGCTGTACCATCAGCAGCAATGTTCCCCCTGAAATCCCAGACAATTGTAACTTTAATTTCCTTCAATATAAACCTAATGTTATTCTATAAGAAAAAGTTCAGGCCAGGCCATCAGTGGTGGCAAATTGTCCAATATTACTCTCTGCTTTAGATGTTATGCATCCCATTGCTTCTCTTTGTCCATTCTCTCAATTCCTGAGCTGCGGTTTCTTTTTCAAATTGGAAACTTTTCAAAACATGTTGTAAATCGTTTAGTTGGTATAACATGTACTTCCTTTTTATCTGGTCAAAGTGTGAAGTACCATGTTTCCTATTAATTTTAACTAGTCAAGATAAATTTATCATTACAGGGTGATGCTGCAGTGTGGTGCATTGGCTTTCAAAAAATTCAAGGTCAAGGAATAACAATTTTAGGAGGTATGGAGACTGAGCTGAAGTCTTCTATTTTATTTTGGTAGTTTGTGATTTTTTAGGATTTTTTATGGCATCTCATATATCAATAAAGTTGAATATGTTAGGATCAATAATAGAAAGGATTAATGTAGCTTGAAGCCAAAGTTTTGAACGAAAAGTTACGTGCATAGCATTTTGGTTCTATTCTGCTTACTGATGAGTTCAACTCCAGCAACACCGACCAAACTGCAAATCAAAAATCAAGTTTACAACCCTTGTTTTCAGAACCTTCCACCTTTACAATGTGCTCAGTTTCAATGCTTTTTGTCATTGATCATCTATGTGTGCTACCTAACAATCTCTTCTAGCTTTCCCTTATTTTGTCACTTGCTGGGGATATAATTAGTTCTGCAAATATTATTATTATTTATTATTATCATTCCTTGTCTTTCTAGTTATACACCGCATCATCCTCATCTTAGGTATTCTTTAATGGTTAAACAGTATTTCTCTTTAGTGCTAAACAAAAAAGGCACCTATTATTGTAAAGTATGGCTTGCTTTGTGTCCTTGTCTTTGTCTTTTGGTTCACCTCTTCACTGGCTTTTTCACACGCCTAGGGAACTTGACCGCAAATATAGCTCCAACTTATTGATGTTAAATAATTCATTTAATCAATCTTTTAGAGTTTGTCTTAATCCCTCGAGCCAAGTTTAGCCCCTTCCAGAGAATTAGCTAAAACCTGACTAAAAACTCGAATCTTGTCCTATACTATAGCATGCTCATGGTGTCATGATGTGTTTGACTCAAATTGAAAACATCGTTTTCTTTTTTGCAGATCTTGTTCTAAAAGACAAAATCTTTGTTTATGATTTAGCTGGTCAACGGATTGGATGGGCTAACTATGACTGTAAGTTTCAACAATCCTGCTTCAGAGGAGCTTAACAATGAGTTAACAATCATGATGAAAACTAACAGTTAGTAATTGAATTTACATTACTAGGTTCAATGTCTGTGAATGTGTCCACAAGAAGTAGTACTGGAAAAAGCGAATTTGTCAACGCAGGACAGCTGAGTGAGAGTGGTTCACCGAGGACTGTGTTTTACAACAAGCTAATACCAGGCAGCATCGTGGCTTTGCTGGTGCATCTATCAGTGTTGTACACTTCCCTGTTTTCATAACACCTAGCAGGAAAGGTTTGGACTCGCATTCTTTCTTACACTGTACATCCCTGCCGGTTTTTATTTATCACAACCGGCAGACCTGTGTGTTATTATTTGGACTGCAGCTGGTAGGAGCTGCCCAGTGTGCAATAGGGTTCATGGCTTTGTAAAATTACTCCAACCCCCCAACAAAAAGGAGGAAAAGAATTGATATCACGCAGATCCAGGTATAGTTTGATTCAATAGAGAGATGCTGTATGCTGTATAGGCATCATTTGTATAATACACTGGTAACTGTTATTTGGTTCATCAGCAGAGTTAACTTGATTGGAAGGCCTTTCTTGGTATATTTGTAACAAATTCAATCACTTAGTTGCTATAATATATATTTCTTTTTCTTTCCCTCTCTTTATTGCTGTTATATACACTTTTTCCTTCCCTAAAGCTTGAATTTCTTGCTCAAATATATAAAGAGGGAATAACACTTCTGTGATGTGTTTTAGAGTTCCTCCTCCAGCTCTGCTTTTTCTCCATGAGAGCATTGTTGTTCACTAGCAAAAGGAAAACCAGATACTATTGAAAACATTCATGGTTGCCTTTTCTATCATCTGGAAGCCTCTTTCTGATGATTTTTTTTTTCCATGTGTCCCCAAAGCATAACATATGATATTGTGGGGAAGACGGTGGGTGGAGTGAAATTTGTGGTTTGACCCACTTTTAAAAATAGGAAAAATAAATAGCTTTTTAATTATATTTTAAATATTTATAAATAATAAATATGTTTGATGGTATTACACTTTATTTTTTAGTTTTGAACTTTGAAAAAAAAAAAAGTAAAATTTTCAACATCCTTTTTGACAAAAATTTTTGACTATTATATATTTAATTTTAATTTTATATATATTATGTTGCCACCTAATATTGGTTGTTGTGGGACGATTAGTACTCTAAGATTTGAGTATCCATGAAAAGTGTTGAAGGTTTCATCATAGAAGATTCTTCAATTGTCAAATATATGTCACCCAATCTGCCAATTTTGAAAATGATGGACCATATTAATCTTTTTATTTGATAATTTTACAATTATCCTTTTAAGTTTCTTTTTGAAACACTAAACTTTTTCTTTCACTTCTTGATTTTCTTAACTGAATTTAAATGCATTGACTTAAACAACTCAACTAATATATATTGATAAAAGAAATTTAACCTTACTTTCCAAAATAAAAATCATAATATTTACGTAAAATAAAAACAATAATAACCATATAGAATTTTTATATGCCCTTCTATATTTTTTAGATTGAGTTGAGGTTATGGAGGTAACTTCATAAGAAAAAGAGGGTTTTTCCAATAACGAGGAATATATATATATTTCTAACCATGGCAACAACAATAGTTACTAAAAAGATACAAAATGACATGCTTAGGTATTGTCACTACCCATCCCTTTTGTAAATATAATTAAAAAAAAATATTAAATTTGTTATTAATTTTCACTTATTTCTTTTTAACACAAAATAAAAACCAATTATCACAAAAAATAAATTATAAAAGCCTATTTGTTTATTTATAAATCATATTTAATGCTTTCCATGGGAAAATGACATTCAAAAATTTGTCTTCGATGGATGTATAAGACAAAATATGATTAGGCTTCAAGATAGGTGACTTGTCTAAGATGGGTGAGCCCACTCTGCAACTTGTTAAACCCAAAATGGGCATGGATGAATGTGACATCCAACCATTTAAAGTTTGACCTCATTACCAATTAGTTTTCATTGATATTAACATACCTTATTTAATTTTTTTTTAATAAATAAATAAATAAAAGGGTGAACTACACCCATATAGAAAAATCTTACTATGGGTTTAAGACAAAGATGTGAATAGGTTTAAATAATCCCAATGGTCGGTTCAATGCAATATAAAATTTTAGTTAAAATTGTTAAATGTATACATCTAAACGCCTTTTATATCTATACATGTGAAGTATCCAAAATATCTCTTCTTCAACCTCTTCACACTCATTTATCCAAAATTATAATATTATGTCTTCTCCATTTTCTCTCTCTCTCTCTCTCTCTCTATATATATATATATATATATATATATATATATATATATATATATGGAGGGCATAGCCGGACTGTTGGACTAGTGCAGTTACCAAGAACAAAAATTCCATTAATTTAAAAAATAAACTTCAAATATTCCACCCTCCAAGATATATCTTGGTAGAATTTTTTTAACCTTACTTTCAAAAATAAAAAATCATAATATTTACATCAAATAAGAATAACATTAACCCTATTGAGTTTTCATAAGCACTTTTAGTTAAAAAAATGAAAAAACAAAAAATATAATTTTTAAATATTTAATTTGTTTAAATTATGAATTAAGGGTATCACATATATTAACATTTCGTAAACTACTTTTTTTATTATACAATTCTATTAATAGGAGGAAAAGATCTAATATATATATATATTCTTTAAAAAATAGAAATTATTTGTCAAGTGAATTAGAATTCTTAAACACTTAAATTTCATTTAAATTAAGAGTTAAGGGTATTAGTAAGATAAATGATATAATTCTATTTATAGAAGGAAAGGACTCTTATCTTTATAATATCTTCTAATTTTTAGGAAAACATAATCCAAACAATTCAATTTTATTACCAATATTTATCTCTATCTATCTATATATTTTTTATCTTAGATATGGAATCTTTCCTTTTATATATGCTCCATTGCTTCTTGAAAAACATACATTTGGGTCTTTCTCTTTTCATCCTAGATCAAATCTTTCCTTTTTCATTCTACAATAATGGAGAATGAAATTAAGCATGCATTCCATCGTATCCACCGGCTTTTAGATTTCGTTATACTGATGAAGAAAAATAAAATTTTTGTTTCATTATTCATTCATTACATCAACTCGCTATTATGATACTTGTGACTACCAAGAAAAATAAAATAAAATTTTATATTTATATATGAAATGATTATTAAAAGGTAATTATTTTTGTTTGGTTGTTACGAAAATGGAAAGGATAGAAAAAAAATTGAAACTGCCAATTTTGTTTCATATCTTAAACTATATAAATTATTTTCCCAGTTGTTAATTTTTTTTCTTTGATTATCAACATAACGGTGGTACCGTGGTAATAAGGAAAAAAAAAGTTGAATTTGGTTTGGTTGTCTTCGTGTTTAAGTGTCCTGTACAAAAATAAAACGTTTTGAAAATGGTTTCTAGTTGTGGGCTTGGGTTTGGGTTAAGCCTGAATTTCAAGGATTAAGGTTGTGTTTGTTTTTTGGCTTAATAGAAAAAGCCAAATATTTTAACTTTTTCTATTCAGCCAAAAGTGACTTATTGATATCATCCAACATAATTAAATTGAACTTATTGATAACAAGTTCACTCTAGTTATGTTGGATGATGTCAACAGGTCACTTTTGGCTAAATAGAAAAAGTTAAAATATTTGACTTTTTCTATTAAGTCAAAATCCAAACACCACCTAAGGCTCTTACTCTTTCTTATTGACTGCATCAGACTTGGGCTCATAACTTTCAAAGAAAAGTCCAAGTCCAAGTAATTAAAAATAAATAAATACCTATTTTATTTCATGTTTTGGTGTATATTAGTTATTATTGTTATGTGGATCGAACTAGTCATTAAACCGAAAAATTACTAATTTACGATTAATTAGCGGGACTAGTAAAATTATTGATTTATGATTAAATGGTCCAATTAAATGGTGGGACTGGTAATATTAATAATATATAACTTATATTTTATTATAATTAAATTAATTATAAAAAATAAAAAATATGCATAAACTTAAAATGGATAATATTTATTTTTCACATTTGATATTCTCAAATTGAATAATAGATAAATAAAAAATATTAAGATATATACTAAAAATGAAAATAAAATTATATTATTTAATTTTATTTAAATATTTAATATCAAATCATTTTATAATTTTAAAAGATATTATTTAATTTGTTTCACATATATTATTATGACCTTGCAATTGTTATTTAGCTAACCTTGCAATTGTTAGTAAAACCTGTGGCCTAAAGTTGCAATGTTTTTAAGCCTTGGTCATTGATTCAAGCCTCTACTTTGTAAAATCAAAATTTATTCTTATTTCTTATATTTTGTGTTTTTTTATTTCTTTTACTGAAATGAAAACTTGAAATAATTTTTATACACGTTTGATATTGATCATGTAATAGAGGAAGTGAAATTTAATTTTCTATCAATTCCACTGATTAACCACACTTAGCACAACATTCACATATCTCACTGATCGACCCAGATTCATAAATACCTCTGATTTTAAGGTGTTTGCTCATAGAAGGAACTTCATGGGTGAGAGTCAAGAACAAGGTCATAGATCAAGATTCCATATTTTTTCTAAAAATCATATTTTCAAATGAATGAAAAGTGAGTCACGTTATCGAGTGGGAATGCATCATGAAAAATGTAGGGTCCATAGGAAGATATTCCTAACCAAGTTGATAGAGTTGTTACAGTGTCTCCGAACCCATCCAATTTTCCTAAAGAACTTGAACGCCAATTGCTCCAACATGCTCTTCACAAACTTAATTATGCATCTAGTCAAGGTGTTAATCTTTTGGCAAGTCTGAGCCTAACCAACAATGTGGTACTAAGTTGTAGTAGAAAGCAAAGTTAGATTTCCTATCCATATAAAAGGAAGCTTATCTATATTAGTCTATGTATCTTGCTAATCTCTACCTATCTTTTTTTAATTTGAAAATAGAAATGAATGTTGTATTAATGCCTTATTCCAATATGAAATGATTACTTCGAGTTTTTGTTGTATATTGGGACTTTAATTCCATTCATTTGAAGAGATGAATGTAAGAGAGATTGATGAATGTTAACAATGATGAATTATAAAGATTTTGATATTAAATTTTGGAATAGGGTTAGTGCCTCATCACAAATATTTATTTATAAATAAAATTGAAAAATATAAATTGTTTATTATTTTTTTTTCATTACAACAAAAACAATTATGTCAATAAAATAAATACTACCAAATATGTATAAATGATGGTCTTTGTAAATGTCCACCAGAAAAAGCCTATATTTGGTACAATCTTTTTGAACTTGCTATTTTGAAATCAAACTTAGTACACATGAGATAAGAAATGGCAGATGTTTTAAAACAATGTCTAGCAATTAACATTGGGATAGTTAATTTTGAGATTCGTCCCTTCCTATCCTTGTTAGGATAAGAAATTTTTTTTTATTCAAGTCTAGTTTGGTGATATAAAAGGTGGTGTTGGATCATGTTATTGCTTGTAAATTTATTTCCCATTCTTGCCGTATTTTCCATAATCCGGATAAGAGGAAGGGACCCTTTGTGGGATTTTACATTTTTTTTTTTTTTAATTTCATAATTTTATAATTAACATTTTTTATTTTTAAATATAATTTATTTTCAAAAT
Organism: Vitis rotundifolia; assembly: GCA_030254885.1. Taxonomy (NCBI): domain Eukaryota; kingdom Viridiplantae; phylum Streptophyta; class Magnoliopsida; order Vitales; family Vitaceae; genus Vitis; species Vitis rotundifolia. The sequence continues at coordinate 13,438,367 of CM058156.1, forward strand.
ATTAAATTAGAATGTGCTATTTTTTAAAAATAAATATAATTGGAGATTGTTTAAAAATTTATAAATATAAATTATATAATATTATTATTATTATTATTAATATAATTGGAGATCTTAAACTTTGGCTATTACTCCCATCCCCCCATCCATTAGATCCCCATGGGGCCACCTCCATGGGTTTTCTATTACCCCTAATCTAGTTGAAGTATTACCTTAGCCTTCTCTTTTATATATATATATATATATAATCTTTCGCATGTTGAGTATTATTTCGAGATTGTTTAAAATTTTAAAATTTAGTAAATAATTATTAATTTATTTGTTAATAATACTCATGATTAAAATATCTAAAATTTATAAATCAGAAAATTTATATTATATTATTCAAAATATAAAAATATTTTTTATAATAATACATATATTAGTATTATTTTACATATATTAGCTCTTCTTCCGAAGCACACTTGAAGTTCACACTAAGTTCGATCTCGGTCTCTTCCCGAATCCGCATAAAAAAAAATATAAACAAAAGTTTTTACCCAAACCAAATAATTTCAAAATTGAGAGATGAATGAATGAAGGAATCAATATATTTTTTTCTTAAGAAAATCCATTGAAAACAATTTGGAAAACAATAGAAAAGTTGGATTTTCTTAACAACCAAACACTCCAAATTAGAAAAGGAAAAGAGAACCAAAGGGGATAGCTACTGTTGTGTCTCTCAACAGAACAAGAAGCAATTTTAGGGTTTTTTTAATGAAAAATGTCTTTGATCCAACGAATGAGATACCATCAAAAAAGTGCAACCTGAATCAATTTGACCTAAAGCTAGATCGATCCTAAAATAGGGCATTTTGAACACTTAATAAAAAATGTTACCCAAGCCTTCCTAACTCCTTAAAAAATATTTTAAGAAAGACAATATTTAAATAATATGGTCGATTCAATTCCATCCAACTCCAACCTCAACTACAAATCTTGGTTGCTTGACAAATTTAACAACTTGATTTTCATTAGGGAAGTAGTCCGAAGAAGGATTGGAAAAACCGAGTTCGGAAATACTTAGGAATTTTGTTCAAAATTGCTAACTAAGCTAAACACTCACATAAATTATAAAAAAAAACTAATAAAACAAATAAACTATAATATATGGGATATATATCTCATTAACATGTCCTATGCAAAATAATATAAAAAAGAGATTAGTTAATTTCATTATCAACTAAATATGATATAAGATATGTTATTTCATCTTTTATCTTATCATATCTTATATTTAACAAACAAAATGGTTTCAAAGGAAGCAAAACTACCTGGTTTTTCCTTTAACAAGAAAGGACCATGTTTGCCAGCCCATGAGTTTGAGCCCATTTTTTGGCAATTTGAAAGCCCAAGATGGTGGTAGCTGTGACAATCAAATAGGACAAAAAAAAAAACTGACTTGATTATGAAGGTTTTGATTCTTCCTGTTGGAATGCAGAAAACTAATCAAATTAAATTGCCAAATATATCAAGTTGAATTTTGACGGCTCATGCCAATGAAAATAACCATGGATGAAGGAAGTTTGAGAAAAAAAAAAAAGAGTTTTTATTGGTAGAGGAGAGGAGATAATATGTGGTGGGGTGAGGAGCAAGATGAAACTCTACATGGCATAGGCTGGCAGTAGCAAGCTCAACTCCTCAAAGTCCAAAAACATTACTAAGCTAGGAATTCTAGGGATTCCTTACCCAACATGTAAAGATACTTTCATACTTAAAATATAAAGAAGATATAGGAATTAGGATAAATGAGGATATTAATAAAGCTGCTGAGGTGAAGAATCTTCACAAATATTGATAGCATCTAGGTAATGAGGTAATGATCATAGGAAAAAAAAAAATACGTTGAAAACAATTTTTTCAAAATCCTAAAAGGAGGGATTCTATGAAGTTATTAATAACAGAACATATATATTAGGGTCAGGCTAAAATGGTGTATCGGAGACGATATGTCGGTTCTTATTTCATTTATGAACTAAGACCATTTATATTATATCAATTGGAACGATAAAACCCTTTATTTCCTTTTTAGTACTTTACTAGAACCAAAGACAATAAAAAGATGTCTTATGGTTGGTCAGTATAGAAGCCCTCCCTACTAGCTAGTATTTAATAGCTTGAAGAATAGAGATTACAAACATACCTCTCATCTATTGAAAATATTCATCATATCTTTTAGAAAACGAAATTGGAATTACATCAACTTCAATTGGTCCTACACACCTCTATCATATGAAACATCATGTGAAGATGAATTTTTATCTTAACTTGAAATAGTATACAAAAACTACAAAATTTGTAACCATCCTTTGAAAAAAAATTGCTATTATCATATGAAACATATGGGTTAATAAAAATCAAATAATATGAAGCACGAGCCATGCCAAACTTTCAAGAAAGCTACCCTAAACCTTCAAAATATTCATAAGCAACTTTTTTCTTCAAAATGAAGGACATATTGCCTTTGAGCGGTTAGAGAATGAATTTAATAGAGTCATCCTATTAACGGAAAGTATAAACTAAGTTTTGATGAATCAAGGATAGCGAATACGCTTCAGAATGGGGTGATGAAAAGACTATAATGGAATTGAAATTATAAAAATGGTTGTAAAGAATGAGCAATGGATGGTAGGTGATGCATCAATTGCTTGCTAGGAAGAATGAGCAATGGATGGTAGCTCCACCCAAAATCTATTTTTAAGTTTTGAACATCACCTCCCGCATTTTTCTCACAACAATTCACATTGGCGAGATACCCATGGCACAATCACTCAAGAGGACATCCTCTAATTCATTTTTATTCCCCACCATGTATGGGATGATCTTCAATATTTTTCTAAATATCCTTATAACTACAACATGGCAGGAACTGTCACCATTCGCATTTGCATCCAGGGAAACAAACAGTAATATCATTGAAGGGGTTCCAAGAAAAATAATATGCACAAACTATATTTATCAACGTTGCTGTTCCAAAAAGAAGGCAACAGCCAGCCGTGTGTTGCTATTCAAAAAAAAGAAGGGCAGCAATTCTGTGTTGCTGTTCCATCCGAGCAAACACCACTTGGAAGGTGGTGGGCATACATTTCATAAAAAGTTGATTCAAAAGGGGGGTAATTTGTGCAAAATCATCCAAAAAGTAAGCAATCCACAAAATGCAAGACCTGATTAAACTCAGCAGTAAAACATCACGTCTTTAACATTTTCTTTGACTGCAGGCAGGAGCTGAACCTCCACGTTCCTCTCCCTTGTACTCCTGTCCCCACTTCCAGATCCAGTATCAGATGTATCACCCTCAATATAATATCGAGCCCGGAAGGCTGCTAAATGAGCATAATAAGCAGGGGGAACTGCAAAATAATGCAGCAATCAAAATTAATATCAAATAGTGGTCTAATCAGCAAGCATGAGTAATTGTAAAATTAAAATAATACGAGTAAAGCATAAAATCCAGATGGATGGTGGGAACTGACCTATGGAGACAGAGCGGGTGCACCTTGCATACCTGAAAAAGGTCACAGATGAAATTGCAACCTTAATCTAAAAAGACAAGAAATTTTTCCATTTCATGATCTGTAAAACAAAGGAAAGGGCAGGAAAATCTTACGTGTAACACAAATTATTTGTTAGAATTTGCAAGATATCTGCCGTGAAATTGTTCTCATCATATAACACATGATAATGTGTTGGCCTGCTGGTGCCCTGCAAGCATGGTACAAAATAAATTCAAATTGTCCATCTTACCTTCAAAGAAATTATTTTTTTACATCATAAGGGTTACCCAGGATTCACCTGAATTCCAGCATGGCTATTGAGGTAAAAATCAAACTCGGTAGGGTGGCAGATCTTGGTATCAACAACAGTACCTGATCAAAGGGGATATGAGGACAAGAAAAGGAACCAAAACATCAACAATTAAGTGGGGAAGCAAAGTTGAGAACCTGGTAAAATGTTGCCACTCCTATCTGTCAAATCACGACTTCTATGATCTGAAGGGAAAAAACGCGTATGGTGCCTTTTCTGCACCACAACAAATGTAACTGGTGGTAGATACCCCTCCTCCAGTGATGCACAGGCCTGGTGAGGGCAAGAGAAAACAGGGAGCATGAATAAACCAAAATCATATAAACAAACCAGGTTTACCAATAAATTTAATCTGACTCAAATCCAACATGACAATCAATTTGATTTTTGCAGTTTGTGTGTGCTCATGATGAAAATTCCGATATTTAAAGTATCAGAGTTTACATGACTGCCTACATTTCTTTTATCTTTTATTTTGTTTATTTTTCTATTAGAAGATTATTTTGAGTTTGAGGTGAATAGGATTCAATTTTACAACAGAAAATTTAACTTCAGAATACTCCAGCATATTCATTCTGAATTTTGATGGTAATTATGCCAAGTTGCCAACCACGTCCAAGTAACGTGACCTCCTAATCCTAGACAAAGAACCTTATTAAAAATTACCTTTCTTATAGAATCCATTTCATGCAGCAAAACCTGACTGAATTGACCTTCACTGACACCATCTCTGCATTTATAGACAAACAAAATCATAAATGCCTTAAACAAAGATACATTGGTCTCATGATGATTTGCATTCTACAAAAAAACCAAATTTTACCTGTAGAATATGATTCTACTGGGCTTATGGCCAGTGGATCTTCGAAAGGCAATTAACAATTCCCTGCAGAAAAGAAAATGTACGATGATATAAGAGAGAGAAACAATTATGAAGAAAAAAAAAAAAAAAAAAAAGAAAAGGCTCAAGAAACATCATACACCATGAAAAGGAAACATGTTGACAACCCTACCTAATCATGCCTCCATGAATTACACCTTTATGAGGATCTGCAGTTTTTTTATAGAGATCCTGAATAATTTCTTCGCGGTGATGCTGGGCAGACACCAGCCCCCTGTATTTGGTAACTTCAGGCCAGTCCATTGAAGCCACCACCTGCATCAGTCAATTCAACCATTTAGCACAACACCACATATAAGGAGTCAAAGAAGTGAAAATATCATTTAACTGGGAACATACCGCAGCTATTGATGGGCTAGAATCTTCCCCTGGTTGAGGGTGAGTAACATCAGCACCAAAGATTATTGTCGGACGATCACTCACCAGAGGAATTCTCCTTTGAATTGCATCAAAAAGTACAGTGTTCCGGCCCCCAACCTAACAAAATATTATTTCAATTTATTTAAATTTTAAAGATTAAAAATATAATGAAAAAAGCATTTAAACTCAAATGGCAGATATAACAAACCTTCACATTTATCTTCAGTGCAACATTTTCAAAATACTGCTTATTAAGTTTTGAAGCTTGGGAAGGCTGACAGCATTGCGAAACAATTCCCAACTCCGTTTCACATATTCGTTTGATTTTACCTGCAACAAACGCAATTTTCATTTAGGAAAAAGCAACTGATTTATTTTTTATGACAAGTCAAATGAGTTAACCACTCACCATATGACCCAGTTACATCAGGTAGAATAATTATCAGCAGCTGGAGTTGTTTCCCATTCTGTCCCATGCTTGCAAGTTTTGCCATAGACTGCTTGTAAACGTCTACTAGAGCCTTCTCAATTTGATTAGGGTGAACAGATTGTATTGGAAGTAAAGGATTTGGGTTGAATACCTGGAAAAAATTCAAAATCCAAAAAAAGAGATTAAAGATAACTTTTTCAATGCAAGGATATGGACAACACAAAGGAATCAAGAAGTCATACCATTCCTTTGCTGGCACACATATTGACCAATTCACGACAGAATCCAGATGGCAAATCTTGCTGTACTCTAAAAGAGAAGTTCAAACATGTCCAGAATTGCACTGTTCCACCATTTACCATTTTCTACACATTTAAAATTATACAGGGTCATCCAATTGTAAAGAACTACACAACCAGTGGCATTATCCATAAAGTATAAGAAAAACAAAATGACAAAGAATAAAGCTCTACCAACTAATTGTGAGTTTGCAGCAGGCACAAAAATATGAACAATTTTCAATCCTTGGCTGCAATGGCATGTTAGAAACACAATCGACCCTAATGATGGGATATGATTTTGGGAGAAGCAGCACAAGATCACTTCCCAAGTAATCCTTATGCTTCTTGATATCCAATGATCCATGAGGAATGAAATAATTAAAACACACATGGAAATCTGCACTCTTCCTAGCCACCTTGTATTTGAACGTGCAAACAAATATCGGATATTTTACCTTGTTTATCATGTTCCACTGCCCCACCTGTGGATCAACCTTTGCTTCTCGCCCACTGTCATGATACTTAAGCTGGACAACCAAAGTCAATTGGAAGTTTGTTAAATGGAAATTGAAGGTAAACATGGCATAGAAAAATTAAAGAAAATAAAAAAAATATAAGATAGGAATGACCATTGGAGGTGGCAAAACACGAGCATCAACCAATGTAAGTTCCTCCTTTATACGAATGCCAAATTCGTCTCTTACAACTTTATCTGTGCTGAAATTATTTTTTCTGACCATCTACAAGAACAAATGAGGCCCATAAGAATGATATAGACAGAAATATAAGTGAAAACAGCTCAGCTAGTTCCGAACATGGATCTCTGAGGATAAAATCATAAAAATGTAACTAAATATGATTCTATGTTTTCATACCTCTTGAATGTTTCCTTCCCTATCACGAGGACGCTGACATGTTGCTCTTAACAGGGCAGTTACCTGCCTATCATTCAATTTCCTTGTATATCTTTGGCCCTCAACAATCTTGCAGACCTGCAATTGAAAAAGAAATCCTTCATTAGCAAAGCCAGGAGTAGAAGCCTATATTACAACAAAGAATAACAAAGACAAAGCATAAGACCTCCATGGGTAAATAAATAGGTTTTGAGTCGCTCCCAGCTTGGAGAGAAGGCCAAGAGGGGTACTTGAGTACAATATTGTACTTTTGGCGGAAGTATTGAACAACTGACACTCTTGTTGCCTTGTCATCAAGGGTAAACCTGAGAGAAGCCAACATTAGGAAAAAAATTATATAATAACAAACTTTAAAAAAATAAATGTAAAAATTGATGTAGTGGTTCAAAAGGCTAAAGCTACTTTTGAGGTATTTTGCCCAAATGAGGTATCATAAACCTCAAGGTGGAACAAGGCATAAGCCTCAACTTAAACAAAAATAAATAGTAATTAAAAAAAAAAACCTCTAAGAAACATTTTTTTAAAAAGTAAACAAAATCACATCAAACTTGAATGATAAGAAAATTATATAATTCTTTTTTTTTTTTTTTTTTGATCAGTAAGAAAAATTGTATTGCAAAAGAGGCGCTAAAGAAGCGACTCAAATAGTTACAGTTCCTCTTGAGTTGTCCTTGTGTGTTCCATTCTTTTTATGGTTTTATGCTCACTACATTCATAGGATTTGAACTTATAGCATCATAGGAGGACAAGAACTCTATCACTGCTTATCTTCTTGCTCTTACAGATATATATTACAACAAATTAAACAAACCCCTAAACACAAACATAGATGAAAAAGTAACACAACTCACATCAATTGGCTCGTTGGTTGACTTGAGACACCAGCAATTTTGTAACGTTTAGCAAACTCCCTATGAATGAGTTGTACCTTAACTCCCTTCAAGGCTTTCTTTACCTAGAAATCACAAAGGGAGAAACAAGACAAAGTCAACTCAGAAAAGAAAAAAATGTTCGAGTTCACCATGTATTGACCAAAAAAGTCACAAGTACTAAAAGCTCAAACTTTAATAGTTTAAATACCATTAGTAATTGGTGTAACTATTCAGCTGTTTCTCAGAGGAAACTAGTGAAAATCAATGTAGTGTAGAAAATTGTCCAACTAGATGGCAATAGATGACAAATGAAAGCTTTTGAAACTCCTCTTCTATTGTTCTAATGTTCAGAAACTAGTGATACAACTTTCCAGTTTTTATAGAAAATCCAGCTAGCAAACAATTCTTTTGTCCTTTCTTCCAAGCCCATTAAGCTTTACCCTAGCTTGAACCTCTGCTAATAGTAATTCATGTATGGGATTGAAAGATAGAAATCAGCATCATGACCATAGTGGTAGATAATACCTTAATACGGTCCTGATCAGACAGAGGTCTTGATACATCTCTAAGCCTCAAATGTTTTCCAACAAAGTCAGTCACAAGAATAGACTCATAGAAAGATCTCGCTGACACATCTGTAACATTAAAATTACTTGTTTAGCACGAGTCAAATTGATAAAATTGGAACAAGATAATAGATTAATTCAAATATCACCAATAAAGAACAAAAAATGGAAGTACCAATATTAAGGGAGAGTCCCATTTGGGTTGGTCGAAGACTTTGATAGTAGCCTCTCCAATACTCTAAACCATCAGCAAGCTCACCTTTGGTCCCCAATTGAGTAGAGAAAAATGACCGCCCCACAACAGTGTAACTACAGTAACATTTAACTAGGTTATTAGATGTATCAACATGTATGGTTTCTCAAGTATGAACTCGTACGAGTTCTTGTCTATGAACTCGTATGGGTTCTTGTCTATGAACTCGCATAAGCTTGAGTCATCAACAAAAAAAATAAGAAAAAACCTAGTTTTACAAAATAAAATAAAATTACTTGTTAGATGGTGATGCTCTAAGAACCACATCAAGAATTTGTATGGTCTCTTGTGGAGCATTGAGTTGTCTGCCACTCAAAAACTGTCGTAGCTGATATAAATCACCCTTGGAAGCCAATTTAATAGCCACCTTAAATTCACGGTCCCTCCTGCATGTCAGGCATCAACTTTCAACATCAGTGAAGATGAGATAATAGTAATGTGGGAGCAAAGTAAATTAGGAAAAGGGGAGAAAAAACCTTGGACCAGCCTCATCATCTGTTTTAACTAGCTTAACCACAAACTCTTTTGAAGTAAAGGGCAATGGACCTGCTGTATACAGGCTCTTACTGCCATCATATGCCGGAGTACGTTTGCCCAAATGTGACACCTTGTATGAGTCAACAAGTTGCTTTATTATTTCCCGGTTTAGAGTCTTTGATATTACCTCAGGAGTTATTGTAACCTACATCAAAAATTGAACAACTGTAAGCCCTGAGAAGCCAACAACAGCAAAATTCCAATGTGACTAATAACACCATAATATGGTGACAAGAAAAAAATTACTGCTCAAAAGGAATTCAAGCAAGATATAAAATCTAAATATTAGCAGGCTAAATAGGGTAAGAGTTGAGAGCACATCAATCAGCCACTGCATAAAGATCATTCACATGGTCCCTTAGGGTGTGGAATTCAAAAACATTTTTTGCCACAAAAGCTATATAAAAATAGATATGTTTTCTATGTTGTTTAGAACTGAAGTCAGAACATCATATGATTATCAAAAACTCTTTTTTTCTTCCACAGAATCAAACCAATGGTAAACATTGGCTGCAAATTTTGCGTCTCTTAACCAAAAATAAAGGGGCTATAACATTCTGACACAGGAAAATAGCTAGAGATGGTTGCATTCATCCAAACTTCAGAAGCAACATAATAATAATAATATAATCATAAAAACAAAGTACATGCTGAGAATGCATACATGCTTTGATACTAGATTCAAAGATCATGCTACATTCTCAACAATAGAGCACAACGAGTAAATTTCACCTTCGGTTTCTGCACACACAGGTAATGTCCAACTCACACAGCATGCAACACTAATCAATAGACACTAAACAACAAACATCTCCCTACTGGAAAATTTAGGCTATGTCCAGTTCAAGGAAAATTTGAAGGAGAATGAAAGGGAAATAAAAATAGAGAGGAAAAATAAAAGGAAAGAAAAATAAAAAATAGATTTAAAATCAATAAATTTATTTTTATATGATCCATCAAACTCATTTCACTTAACTCTTCATTAAATAATTTAAAAATATATAGCAAATAATTTGAAGATGTATAGTTTCTAACTAATTTTAATCATATTTGAATTTTTTTCCATGATACAACCCAGAGAAATAATTTTCCTTGCCATTTTTTTCTTTCCATCGTAATTTCATGGAAACAAACATAGCGTTTCTAACATCTTTTTCAAATCTATAGCAATGAAAGATTTAGAACAAAGAAAACCCCTATAGATGATCCGCTTTACTTTACAGATTGATCAAGAGAGATAAGAGAAACTAATTTTAATTATATTTGAATTTTTTCCATGATAAAACCGAAATTGAGAAAATAATTACCCTTGTCATTTTTTTCTTTCCCGAGTAATTACAGTAAACAAACATAGCGTTTAGAATATCTTTTTTAAATTTAGAACAATGAAAGAGTTAGAACAAAGAATACCCCTATAGATGATCTGTTTTACTTTACAGATTGATCAAGAGAGATAACTTCATCATGATAAAATGTAAACCAGTAGAAGCCTACCAAAAAGAGCATCATCGTAACCATAAAAAAGACAAAGAAAAAGAAAAAAAGAGAAACCGATTTGCATTAATTTTCCCAATAACTCGCAAAGAAAAAATGTACACAACAAACGAAAAGGAAAGTGCAATAACCAAGCAAACCAAAGAAAAGAAAAGGCACAAATAGAAATCAATTTACCAATTAATTGCCCTAACCACAACAGCATTAAGAAAAATATACAGACTAAATCAAAACAAAACTATGAAATAGAATAATGTGAAGCCAAAACTCACATCATAATGACAGAATTCTCTATCATCCACTTGTACTTGAAAATGATTTGCTCGAACTGTACATTTTCTTCCTACTGTTCCATATCCCGGCCTCCTTGGGAACGTAATGGCCTTCGACGTCGAAGGCGGCACCTCAACCCCTGTTGCCTGAGAAGAAGACGAAGCCTGAGGCTGAGACGAAGACGAAGACGAAGCCTGAGGCTGAGTCGGAACAGGAGGCGTAGGCTGAGCCTGAACCGGAGGAGGAGGCTGAGGCTGAGGCTGAGGCCGAACAGGATCAGAAGGCTGACGGCGAACCGGAGCCGGAGACTGCAATGTGAGACTCTGATCGAACTTTTGGCTCAGAGACGCTGCAGAGGTTGAAGCAGACGGCGATGGAGAAGCCAATGGCGGAAAAGCCGCCGGCGAGTGAGGCTCCGAAGCAGGGCCTGAACCACCGGCAGCAGCGGCGCCATAACCCCTGCCTCTCCCCCCTCCCCCGCCTCTCCCTCCTCCCCCGCCCCTCCCTACTCCCCCGCCTCTGTTCAACGATGGACCAGGAGCCTGAGACGTCTGATCGCGGCGAGAATCCGATCTCCGCCCTCCACCACCACCACCACGGCGAGACATTTCTGTCGATCAGTTGAGGTAGAACAAAGGCAAATCTTTCTGGAGAGTGAAAAAATTCAGAGAATCAAAACAACCTCTCACAGAGAGAAGGGGCACTGAGCAGAGCAACTGAGTTATATAGGGGGCGAAGAAAAGCTTATACGTTACAGTAAAAGTGGTAGCACCAAAATTGATGATTTTACCCTCCTCCCTTCACCCCACTCTCCCCCATTTACCCCCATAGAGGTGAGAGTCGTGACACTGGCACACCACAAAAAACAAACGCCGACTCTACCGCTCCCCACCATCAAGCGAGTCGTTAATGAGTCCGACTTGTCCTCCACTCGCTAATCTAGAGGCTAGAGGGCACATTATCTCAAATCTATAACAAATAATTATGGCAACTCATTTATTGCCTTCATAATTTTGTTCTTTCCCGATTCTGGACACCATTCAATGCATTTCTCCTTTACAAAATTTTAAATCATTTTATTTTTTTCCCCTTTTTTATTATGGTAAAAGGGTATTTTAGGAAAATTGTAATATCTAATCATCTGTTTAAGTAAGAATAATAGATGATTAAAACAAATGAGAATATTAAGTCAAATTATAAATTCAAATACCAACATATATTAGGCCACATTTGATTGAGATTTGTAGGTTGAGAGCCTTAATTTGGGTGCATTTTAGTAAAGTAAATGTCAACTGGGCATGCAATAAATGGGGTAATTCATATATAGCTTTTGTGGGACATTTCTATAATTTTTTTTTTTAATTTTAGAATAATTAGGACTAATGAAAATTCGAATTTAAAAGGATTATGTAAAAAATTAATGATTTAAACCGTCTCAGTAAAAGCAAATGAAGATTTTTCGATGACATAGATTAAATGTTGATAATTTAAGACTTATTAAAATAGGACTTATGCAATCAAATAAAGATTAATATGTCATAATATTGACATTTAAAAATTAAGCTTCTCTAAAACCAAACGACTCCTTAAAAAAAATTAAAATAACTCGTTTTATGCATTATTGATGATTTTTATAAAAACTTAAAAATTGATTTTTTTTTTTTTTTTAAGATACAAACTATGCATTTTCATCATTTAAAAAGTTTTAATATTAAGTTTCATATTCAATCGATTTGAATTGTTAAAAGTAATTTGTATAACATTTTTTATATATTTTTTTGTAGTTAACTATTGATCAACCAAAGTGATCTATCGATTCACCTTCGTAGTGTCAGTAACTTGAGAAATCAGTTGATTTTTAAGTCAACTAGTTGATTGACCCATTGATTAATTATGCAGTGGTTAACTAATTGAGTCTCGATAATCACCTACGAATGTTAATAACCAATAAGTAATTAATAAGTTGATCAATTGGTTAATTTGAAAATACGTATAGTAACCAATTTTCTACAAAATAATATAAGTGTGATCATTGTAACTAATTTATGATAATTTAATAACTTGAAAATCATTATTACTTTAAGTATTAGCATGTTTTGAGTATTTACTATGCATAAAATCCAATTCATATACTCTTTGATTGCACTCAAAGGTATAAAATCTTTACTCATATGCATTTTGATTTCACTCAAGGTCTAAAATCCTTTTTACTTGTATATTTACTCTAAATGAGAGTTACATTTTATTTTTTTTATTATTTTTTTATTTTTTATTTTTTATTTCAAGTTTGTGAAATGTTATAGAAACATTGTAAAAGTTTTTTTTAAACTTGTAAAAATATGAGGATAGTGCAAAGAACTTGTAGAAGTCTATTCATTTGAGTTTTCTACTTCAAATGTATAAAGGAAGCTTAGAAATATGAATGTAGATGAGACCTATCAAATTAATATAAAATTATTTTTACTTTAAGTGTTTTTAAGAGATTTATTTATTAAGTGTTTATTTAAAAAGAAAAATATTTTTAAAAGTGATTTTTTAAAATTTTAAAAGAGTTTTTAAAATTTTGTAAAACACCTATTTTTGTAATAAAAAAAATATTTAAATTGCAAACGCTTTATAAAATTATTGTCAAACCAATTCTAAGTTTAAATAAGAAAATAATTTAAAATTTCTTAATGACGATCTCAACCCTTGCTAAATCATTAAAAAATTCGCATTTAATGAAAAATTACCTACAAGGAATTCGTCTTTTTTTTTTTATTAAAAATAAATAAAATAAAGAAATGCCCGAGAAATAAATAATAAGCTACAAGCCTACAACACTATTATTTTTGCGGGCTTCCTTTCCCCGCCCATAATTAACTGAGGGGCAAAACTGTCATAGAAAAAAGGTCGGCAACCATTCCCCCACCTGCTCTCGTTCATTGATCAATTTCCCTCACTCGCGCAAACCAGCGTACTCGCGCAACTCACAAAGAGCAGGAGCTCGTAACACGTTTCGATTCCTTTACGTGGAGTAAACTGAGTCTTGCACTCGAGAGAGTGATACTCTCTGTCTGGTGACGACAGAAAAATGATGGATCGCCAACATCAGGTACAGGCGGCGCGTTCCCAGAAAATCGAGACGTAATAAAAGAAAGGCGATGCTTCCTAGTACATGGGCAACTAGTAGTTTCTGTGGACCCCACCATACCAGATCATCAAATTTGAACATAATATTCCGTACGATTGTCCTCTATGGTCATTTGCACTTTAAAAAAAGGTCCGAAATGTAACAACTCTTTGTTCCTTTTAATTTTTTCATATTCGCCAGCTTGGCATGAAATTATAATATTCTTGACTTTCCTGTTAGAATGACCTTAGGATTAAATGCGATACTTTTCTTGAAGCTCATGTATTTAATTGTTTGATAAAATATATAAATTTCTTAGTGTCGTCAAAATCAGTTTGCTTGTATCATTTTTTTTTTATGCACATTATATAAAGAAAAAATAAAATCAATTATAAATTTGGGGAGTAATATTGTCCATTTTTGTAAGAAGAGGCATGTTATAAAAGAGAATTATTTTCACCTTTGGGTGCGAATATTAAAAGAAAAAAAAAAAAAAAGTTCATAATTATAAACGCGTAAACGCATCTTTCACAGGAATTAAAGGAGTGAGTGATAACGATAGCTTAAATATGACAAGAGCACGAGACCGAGTGGGCATCAGCATCTCTCTCCCCCCTTCCCTCTCCCTCTCTCTCTCTCTCTCTCGAATCTTAACCTGTATTGGCATTGAGTTTTAGGCTTTCAGGTCTTGTTCTTTAATGTTTTACACTTCTCTCGCAAGTATCGTTGACAAGTCAACATTACTAGTTTTTAATAAATAATAATTAAATAGTATGGGGATCATGGGAATGTGAAAGGCGTAAGCCTTCCAAGCATTCAAAATGGGGCCATCATTCAATCTGCTTTTCAAAAAGCCAAAACAGGGGACCCACTTAGGCTACTTCAGCCTAGAGATGCATCCATTCCTTGCTTGCTTGCGTCTTAAGCCACAAATAAAAATAAAAATCTGGCAAATAATCTCTTGTTTTTTTACTTTATTTATATTTATAATTAAGAATAAAATCAAAATCATAATTTTTTTTTTTAACAAAATATTATTATTTTAAAAGTTTTATTTTTAACAAAACTACCTAATTTTTAGGTACGACAAATGTAAATATTGCTACAAATATAAAAATTAAATAAATTTTATTTTTATTTTGAATTAAAACCTTTGATAATATTTCAAATAAATTCAAATTTGTGAGTTTATAAGTAAGAATAATTTTAGAATATGGAACAACTTTGCTAAAGAAAGATGCTCAATAAAGATGGCAAGTTTTATTTTAATTAATCTATAAAAGAAAAAAGAAAGGGATTAGTAGATAAGATCATATGAGGAATAAAACTAAATTACTCTTCCTTTCCTTTGTTGTGAGGTTTTGCTTGGATATCACACCCAATTAAACCTAAGTCTTGCTCCAAGTCTATGCTTTTGTGGTCCCATTGTTGTTCTTATACTTTAATGGGGTGGAAAGAGAAAGAGAAAGAGAGAGAAAAAAAGAAAAAGAGAAAAACATCATTAAAAACGTTTTGCCTAGGGGGTGAAAATGAGCCTTTCATTGGGTCGAGGAAGAAAGAAAGGAATAGCATTCAAAAGTACTTAGTGATTGGGAATTGAGGTCTTTTTTTATTAGGACACTAATCTTATCATATATCAACCCAATTTTTTTTTCTAACAAAAGCACCAATCACGTGAAATACTTTTATGTCAAGCCACGTATTCAATATTCGGAATTCCAATTACAAAAGCTTTGGGACGGTGCCCAAGAAAAAGTGAAAATAAAATAAAATAATTTAAACGAGTTGATTAATTATTTTTTTCCAAAAGTTTTAAATCTATGTTGGATTCCTTGAAAATATTATTAACAAAAAAAATTTAAGTAAATAATTTTTAAATATTTTGTTTTATTATGAAAAATGTAAAAAAAATCAAATATAATTAAAATTATTATAAAATTATATAATCTTTTACGTAGAAGAATAAGATAAAAGGAAAAAAAAATTTGAAGTAGTATATAAAAATAATTTATTAACTTTAAATATATTTTTTATTTTTTTTTTACTTTTTATTTCTATTTTATTTCATTAATATTTTCTTTCAAATTTTATAAAAGCCAAACATTATCTAAGATTATATTCAATTTCTAATAAATATGAGGAAAAGTAAAAAGAAAAATAAATAAAATAAAATACAAGGAAATAAAGAAAATAAAAATAAAATCTATAAATTATTTAATTTATTTTTTTATTTCTATATAAGAATTATATAATTTTTAAATATATAATTTTTTAACTAATTTTAATTATATTTAATTTTATTTCAAATTTTTCATAAAGAAGTTAAATACGAGAAAATAGTTTCTTATAGTATTTTTTTCTTAATACTTTATAGGAATCAAACAAAGTTTAAATTGCTAATATTTTGATTTATAATGTATATTATGCTTTATGATACCCTTTAATATATGGTTTCATACTTTTATTTGGAGATAAACAAGCACGTAAACTCATAAACGGTTTTCAAATTTATTTGTGAACTCAATAAATTAAGAAAATAGATATGTATTAAGATTTGAATTCATCACATCTAAATAAAAATTTGGTTCATAAAAATCTAAATGTTTCCCATTTACATGTGAATTCGCACCTCAATTTCTTTTCTTCTCCTTTTTCTTAATTTTTTTCTAATTTTATTTCCTCAAAAGTAAATTTTGAGTTCTCAAATTGATTAAGAACCCCTCTAAATTAAATTATACAAATGATTTAGATTCAATGATAATTCACAGGAAAATTTATGTCCTCAAAATCTCTTTTTGAAATATTTACTAATTTCTCACTTTTACTTAGCAAGCAAGTTTTTATTTTTATTTTTTCTTAAAGAATATTTTTAAAGTCATGGACAACTATGCAAAAGAAATATGCTGAGCAAAAGGCTGCAAATTTAATTTTAATTAATCCATACTTGTTTCTCAAGTAGGGAGGGAGGGAGAGAGAGAGAGAGAGAGAGAGAGAGAGAGAGAGAGAGTTTTAATTAATCCATGCTTGTTTCCGTATGACAAAACACACATCATAAAGTGTAAAGTATGATATCAAAGATGGAGGGAGGGAGAGGGAGAGGGAGAGGGAGAATTTTAATTAATCCATGCTTGTTTCCGTATGACAAAACACACGTCATAAAGTGTTGTAAAGTATGATATCCCATGAAAAAGCGACATCACTAATTTCAAAGAGGGAAGGGAAGGAGGGAGGGCGAGAGAGAGAGAGGGATGGGGTCATTGTGGGATGATGAATGGGACAAATAGGAAAGGAGGAGGAAGGTGAGGAAGTAAAGGAAAAGAGTATTGACCAACACAGAGAAGAAGGAAGATTTCATTCACTTCCTTCGGAAGGTTTCCTTTTTAGCCACCCAAGTCTCCCTTCCACAGTCTACTGTCAGTCCACGCTTTTAGAGTTGCTTGGCTGTATTTTAATTCAACACGTTTTTGAAATATTTAAAACTTTAAAAAATCGGTTATAATATTTTGTTTTGAGAAGTATAAAATATTTTTTAAAATTTAAAAAATAACTCATAGTGCTTACTTTTGGAGATAATACTTAACTAAAATAGCTTTTATATCCAATATTAATTTTTAATTATAGAGATAATTTTTAAATATTTAATTTTTTTTTGCAATTTTAAAGGTATGGTTACTATAGAGGTATTGTATATTATTTATATTTCAAGCATTTTTAATTAAAAATATTTTAAAAAAAATTATTTTTTGAAAATTTATTTATCATTAGTTTCTTCAAGAATCACTATAAATAATTTTTTAATATTTTAAAAATATTTTCTAAATTTTGGTAATTAATTAAATTTACATTAATGGGAAATAAATCTTATAAAATTTTTCTTACTCTTTTTTGTTTTTGTTTTTTTTTTTTTAAACGAGGTTAACTTAATTCTCCTTCTTTCATTTTTTTTTTTTTTTTGCATATTTATAGCCTTAATTTTTTTTATTAATTATTCTTATTAACACTAAAGGACCATAAAAAGAAGGGATATTTACAACTTTCTATAACTAGGAATGTCATAGTTAAAAAAAAATATTGACATTTTATTTTACTTTGAGAAGCTTTCTTTTAAGGTTATATTTGGTTTTTGAAAAATATGAAGGAAAATACAAGAAAAAAAAGAGGAAATAAGAAGTGAAAGAGAATACAAAATAAATTTAAAATTAATAAATTATTTTATAACTAATTCAAACCCATTTCACTTATTTTTTCTTTTTTATATAAAAATTAAATAATTTTAAAAATGTATAAATTTTTATCTAATTTTAATTATATTTGATTTTATTGAAAATTAAAATGAGAAAATAATTTTTCTTAACATTTTTTTTTCTGAATATTTTTTGGGAATTAAACATAACCTTAATCTTTTAGCATTTATTGAAAATGTTCTTTCATTCAATATAAGGGTATTGCAATATTGAAGATATTCTTGTAACAATTAATTAATAGAATTTAAAATACCAACATGAGAATAAGAAAGAAAGAGTTAATTTTACTTGACTTTTGCAAAAATAAATAAATAAAATCATTAAATTATTTAATATATTTTCCTTTAATGCAAGTTTTGCTTTAAAAATGTCAGAATTGTGCATTGCACTTGCCTTGATGTAATTTTAACCATTCTAAAAAGCTACTGCAGCTCTTGTACTAAAAATAGAAAAAGAAAAAGTGTCCTACAAATGGTTAAGAAAAATGGTCTGTACAAGAAAAAGTGTCCTATAAATCTCTCTTGGCCTTTTATACTTTTCTCTTAGTGGTAACTGATTTTTCAGTTAATGAATATGAAATATCTATCTAAAATCTTTTTATATTCAATTAAAATAGGTAATCTTGGTTCAATAGCTAAATTGATTTTAATTATTTATGATTCAATCAAATTTGACCGACTTAATCGGATTCTAAAATTGATTAAAAAGAAGTATAGGTTGATAGATGATTAACAAATTTATGATTTTGACCCGTTCGAAAGTGTTTTTGACCCTCGAAAACTGTTTCCCCTAAACAAAATTTAAATTAGAAGCAACCTCATCAAAACTTTCCCAATCATCAAATGGATTAATGAAATTAAATTATTGCAACAATGAAAATTTTGTAAAAATATGCGATTGAGAATCATAAGATAGGATTTTCTTGTTAAAGCTACTCTAACATGCAAAGATGATAGATATTAATACATTCATGAGTTGAGAAATATCCCATACACGTTCACTTGGCAACATAAAAGTTAAATTAGATAAATTTTTAAAATGATTATGAGAAATGAGAATGATCGTAGATGGTTTTCCATTTAATATGCATTGGAAAAATTGATTATTTTGAATTCAAATGCTAAATATATAACGGTAAAATGTGTTTCCACACATTTATTTTAAAAACTATAAAATAAATTCAAAGTTTTATGCTTTTATGGGTGAAATGTAGTTTTTAGGGTAATTAAAGATAATACGTATATTGTTAAAATGTACTATTTAAAGGTAGTATTTTTGACCAAGAAATATACACAATCTAAATTATTTTAAAAACTTAGATTCCAAATTTATGGATGTTTTCATACAAGTCCGTAAAAACACACTTTTCCCAAAAATAAATAAAATTTAATCATTCAAAGTTTTCAATTATTTTCTTTGTGAACTTCTTTATAAAAGACATTATTAAAAATATGTTTAATAAACTTATATTTATAATTCTTTTCATCAAACTAATTTTATTTAAAATTTATATTTTACAAAATATTAACAAGCTTAATTTTTTATAACAATTTTAATATTTTAAATGTTGCAATTTTACACGATTTTATCTTTGTAAATTTTAAAAATAAAAATTGAAGTGATATATATGTTAAAAAATAAATATTAATGTAATAATTTTTATGTTTTTTTTTTGGTAATTTTTACAATTCAAAATAAAATTAAAATGAAATATATGATAAAGAAAATTTAAATAAACTATAAATTACAAAGTGTGTTGTCATAATTGAAGAAAAAAAAATTGAAAATTATCAGTTATTTTTTTTGTATTTTTTTAATATTAAAGTACGAAATATGTTAAATATAAAAAGCAAAGCTATAATTATCGATTATAATTTGCAAAAATAGCAAAAGAAAATTCATTGATTTTTTTTATTTTTTATTTTTTGAAGATTTTCATGGAAATCCCTAGAATTTTCTTTTCTTTTGGGACAACTTACTAACAAGAAGTTAAGAAATAAATGACGGGACAAGAAGATTTAAGAATACATTTCAACCATGTTTAGTTAATAATGAGATAAAATAAGTTATCCTATCCTAACAACAAGATTTAGGAATACATTTCAACCATCCTTGGTTCATGATGAATACAATAAATTATCCTATCACTTATCTTATCGTATATTCAGTCAACCATAAGATATAATAAGCAATAGAATATATTATCCATCATCTCTTTTAAATCCCTCATCTATATATGGGATATGTTAATCCTAAGTTATTATATAAAATATATATTTCATGTATTATAATCCTTTTTTTATCAATTATTTTATTTTTTATATTACTTATTTTATAAAATAAAACTTTTTTATGATAAAGTCGAATTTGCGGTTAAAAAAGAACTAAAAAATATTTATAAACTAACATAATTAAAAAAAAAATTATTTCTAAAATTTAAATATTTTAATTGTGAGACAACAATGCTAGGGAAGAGCTCATGGAGCCCTCATATCCCATGACATAACCTGATCAAGCTTTTATTTTCTGAAAGATAATCCTATACCAATCAATACAAGCAAGATGAAGTTTACATCAATATTCCAATAGAGTAACACCCTGAAATGAAAAAGAAATACATGAAGACATATAAGCGAACTCTTGAGGTAAATGGTAATACCCAAAAGTCTCATCACCACCATAGCCTAGAAGAGCAGACTTGTGGGAAAAGAAAAAAGAGGAAAAACCCATGTGGGATTTTCACATTAGACCTACCATACTGGTCAACCCTATTGAAAACGCCGGATAAAAACAACTTGCCTAATATCATAAATGATCGGAGCATTTTCAAAGAGAGGACTCAAATCTATACTGAGGTTGAAGCTTCTGCCTCCAACACCCATTTTCCAGTAATTTTTTTTCAAAGACAAACAAACTAAAACCAATCCGTATGCATGAATAAAATGAATATCTCAAATGAAATCAGAACCAGCCCTCCTTACAAGTTTGACAAGCTCCATCAAGATATAGCCTGCCCATATTAGTGGTCTATGTAAACATGGGTGTCACTTGAAAGACTTTGAAATGCAGACCTATGCTTGATTCGAGAACTTGCACACTATTAAACCAGATACCCAGGTGAAAAGTCCTCAATTCTCTAGCTCAAAACATGTCCGAAAATATATCTAATAATATGTCAATTTGGAAATGTTGAAATTCCATTTGTAAGAAAAAGCAAACAATAAATAACTCTATGCAACAGCGATATTCATTCCATCAATTTTTATAATAACAATATTACTGCACTATAAGCAATGTATGAAATTTGCCCAAAATTCACTTGCAAAATTAGAGTAAAGCAAAATATATATTATCCCAAAAGTCAGGACAAATAAAGCCAACGAGTAGAAAACCTATCAAAGAAGGGGAGCAAAATGTAATATACATATGATGCTCATCACCTTCATAATAAGGGGTGGAAGATATCTATACATTCCATCATTATTCCTAAGTTTCAGGACTCGTAGAGTCATCCACTTAGGCTTGGTTTAAATGTTAGTAAGTTTGCGGGAAAGTACTAAGAACAGAAACTAGAGAAAAATAGAAAGAAAAAGTGGAAGGAAACTAAAATTTGGTTTAAACCCAATAGATTTTCTCAAATAATTTATTTCTTTTCTTTCCTCTTCTATAAAGAACAAAGAATTTAAAAAGGTATAAAATTTTGAATAGTTGTCACTATAGTTGATTTTTTTTATATTTTCCACAGGAAACTGTTAAGGAGCTAGATTAGCTAGTTTAGGGTGGCAATTTTCTTTCAAACATTATTGGATACACTTTACGTATTTCCTGAGATTTTCATTTGTCTTTGAAAACTTGAGTCATTTATTGGACCAGCCCAAAGCAACAAAACTAAGCCCTTTTCAAGGGAGCTCTAGTGGACTGGATAAGAAGGGACACCGCCCTTTGAGGACAAGTTCAAAGGTTTTATTTTCAAACCCATTAAAGGGGCTTGGGGCAAGACTGCCAAAGTGAGCCACCAGAGCTCTCCTTTAAGAGTGTGTCAATTGTGTGGAGATCTTTGCTGACCCCCTTTTGAAGGAGATGTCTCAAGGTCCAGTGGGGTGGGTTTTGGCAATTAATGATGCTCTCTTGGCAGAGGTGAAGGCTTTGAAGGTAGGCCATCATCTTCCCTTTCTTTCCCTTTTGATTCTCGAGCTGGGATGCCCATAGAGGTGTCCATTGGGCCGGGCCGCCCGTTTTGGCCCATGGCACGGCACGGAACGGAAAAAGGCGGGGCCGGGCCGGGCCGGCACGACACTGTAGCAGGCTGAGCCGGCGAGGCCCAAAAAGAGCGGGCTGTGCTGGGCCTAAAGGTGCAGCCCATTTGGCCCGCCGTGCCGGCCCACCGTGCCGGCCCACTTAGCCCTTTTCAATTTCATTTCCTTTTTTATTCCATTATTTTAAATTTATTTTTATTTTGATAAAAAATAAACAAATTCAAACATAGTTTTTTTTTACTATTTTGAAAAACAAAAAACTAACATTTGTATAAATTTTACAATTACAAACTCCATAAATAAAAATATAAAAAATAAAAAGTATAATTATTAGATGTGTATAAAAAATAAAAAATAAAATTATTAAAGGTGTTTAAAGTAACAAAAAGAAATTTTATTTAATAATGAAAAAAACTTAAGAAAAAATGACTTAAAAAATTAAATTAAAATTTTTAACAAAGTGGGTGGCCCATGGGCCACGCGGAAATATAGTTTTTTTTTACTATTTTTAAAAACAAAAAACTAACATTTTTATAAATTTTACAATTACAAACTCGATAAATATAAATATAAAAAATAAAAAATAAAATTATTAGAGGTGTATAAAAAATAAAAAATAAATTATTAAAGGTGTTTAAAGTAACAAAAAGAAATTTTATTTAATAATGAAAAAAACTTAAGAAAAAATGACTTAAAAAATTAAATTAAAATTTTTAACAAAGTGGGTGGCCCATGGGCCACGGCCCGCCGGCACGATTAGCCCGCAGACCTATGGGCCGTGCCGGGCCACCTCTTTCCTTGCATGGGCCAGCCCGGCCCGGCACGATTTTTAAGTGGGCTGTGCCGGCCCGGCCCGGCACGTTGGCCTGTAATGGCACGGTCAACATCGGGCTGTGCCAGCCCAGCACGGCCCGTTGGACACCTCTAGATGCCCGTCAATAGAAGTGGGCTAGTGAATCAACATTAGGGACACAATCATGGCTAGGAGATCAAGTCTTAGTTGATGGTGGGACTTTCTTTTTGGTCTTTGGGATCTGGAAATGGACCACTTAGGATGATGCTTCAAAATGGCAGGTTGTGGGAATTTCCAAGGAATGCTGTGAAAGGTCCTATATCTAAGGAGATTGAGGTCAGGTATGAGGAAATGGAGTCCTCTAAGTTGGTAATTCTAGTTGCAGTTTGATGGGGTAGGAGCATTGTTCAGATGGCCTCTCAGTTTGCTGGCCAACTTCAATAGCTTTGTGGGGATGCTAGTTATGGGTGGGGTTTTGAAAAGGAGATTATCTCCCTTTTGAGGAAAATAGAGGCAAGAAAAGAGCGTGGTGTTAAGGCCTCAGTGGGGGGGAAGAGGAAAACAAACTTGTCATCCCATTTTTAGAGGGAGACTTAAAGACTGGAATAGTCAGTTAAGAACCAATACCTTTCCTCTGACAGTTAGGGCCTCACAGAAAGGGGTAGGAGTATTGGAGATCTAGCTCTCATTGAATAAGGTTGCTTTAACTCTGCTCTTGGATTGGTTGAGGGACTTTTGTTACAAAATTGCTCAGGGGGCAGAACAAGTTCACTTCCAAGATTTAAAGGTGCTTCATGCCAGTCTTGATGGTGAGAAGTCTAGGTTTAGGATGTTTCTTGGTTTTGGGAATTGTGGGTGTCAAGAGGGCCAGCTGGGGGCAGTCTAGTATTCTGTGAGTTTAGGATGTTGCTTTTGGAGCTATTTGTGTTTTGATGCACCTTTTCCAAGTGCTTTTAACGTCTTCTCTTAATTTACCTATGAAAAAAAAGTCAATCCACTCCTAGCCAAAATCCATTTTTCCATGACAAGAAGTAAGAACCCCCAAATGTCATTGTCCTTTGCCTCCTCAATGTCAAAGCTTACAAATAACGCTGCTAGTAAAGCTCTTCAGCCTTGCATCTATGGCTCATTTACAATAAGAAGTGTCCCCAAAATTTGTTGTCTACCCCCTACAAAGCATGTTGATAGTTGTATGTTACTCTTCCACAACTTTTCCAAGTCTATTAACTAACAGCTTTTGCTATAAGCATATTCAATCCACCCATCAAGCTAATGGCATTTAGACTTCTTTCAAATGAGCTTGGCGATTAAACTTACCAAAGAAGCGTATCAGTTCATTCTTCACAAAGTCCCAGCAATGTTGCTAAAAAGCTACACTGAACCCCTTCGATTTGGGAGCTTTGCCCCCACACAAACTGGAAATAGTGGAGAAAACACCGTCCTCTAGAAAAGGAACCTCCAATCCCCCTTAATCTTCACTCTCCAATGGAATGAAGGACATCCCACTGATACTAGGTCTTCGATCCCCTGACTTAGAAAGAAGACTACAAAAATGCATTTGACACCCCCCCCTCTCTTTCTCTCTCTCTCTCTTAATTTCTACATCATATTCACTCTAATTTTAGCCATGTCATTCTTCTACATGCATAAGCCATTTTGCAGTTTTTTAATTATTCAAATGGTTTTAGGATAAACATGTTTATGTTTAATGCTAGTGTAGATAGTTTTCAACTCAAAAGCTTACTCATTACCAACTCAAAGCCTAATGAACAAGTATATTATATAGAATGTGTGTATATGTTTGTCCATGAAAATAAACCAAAACTAACCTAATTCCGAGCCAAATTTGAAATCCAACTTTCATACCTAAGACTTGGCAATGAGCTAAATTCACATTTCTCATAACCATAGACATAAGCTTCCAAATAAGAAATAAGGCAATCTAGAATCAAATTCTTATATGTCATGTTGGAAAAACCTAACATGTAAGTATATCCATGTCCATCCTAGTGTTGCTTCATCAACTTGCTCTAAAAAAGGAAATACACTTCAAGCCATTACAATACAAAAAATCAAAGTATCTGAATAAATTGTACTTAAAAGGGCAAAGTTATTTCAACAAGAAAGGAAGCATATGCTTGATGCACTAGTTTGTGCAGAAATAGCATGTTAGTGACATGATGCATCGTTGAGACAAACCAATTGGAGCAAAATAAAACACCTAATAGTACATGTCACTCATGGGCCTGGGTAGAATAACATGATTTTAATAAGAAAAGTACTATACAGCATAATTATAACCATACTTACACCATCAAAAGAAAAATGCATATACTCAACTTTATTATTATCCACATAAGATTGCAAAAAAAAAAAAAAAAAAAAAAAAAAAGGCCTGCCTTTTTATTATTTTTAGCATCCATTTTAATTAATAAGAGTATTTTTTTAAAAAAAACTTACTACATATGGACTTTTTATACCTTAAAATTTTGGACAAACTTTTTTCCAATAGTACCTGAATTCTTAAAGATGTTTCTGATATGCTAAAAACAAAGGTGTGCATGAAAAAAAAAATTTAAGAACCTAATCTAAACAAGGTTAAAGCCATACTAATTATATGGTTGCCTACTTGAATATTCCCTACTTAATGCCACAACCACCACAAGATCATGCCATTGCCACAACTTCTGCTAGCATGATGACACAGCCCAACCTAGCACCACTGACACCATTATGGCACACTGCCTTCAATCACCTTGAGTATCATGGTCATTGGCATATAATACCACAACTGTATCACCACCACCAGCCTGCCACCCCACTGCCATCATCAGTACCATCATGCTGCCAACCTGCACTGCTATCATCACCACAATGACACTTCCGCTATCATTATGCCTTCTTTATCACCAAAACTGTCACCATACTACACACACGCATAGCACATGCCCCTTCCACTAGTTTATAATAAAAAAAAAATTCAAAGTGTTTTATACTATATATTATATATTAACATACAATACAAGTATAATCAAAATGGAACTAGCAGACGAGGCACACGCCATGCGTGTGCATAGTATGACATCAATTTTACAATAAAAGGCATAATAATAGTACAAACAACAACAATAGTGATAGCACTTACATGAATTAGCAGTGTGGTAATATTGATGACAATGGTAGGGTTGTAGGAGGAGGTCAATGAGGGTGGTATACCAATACCAACAATGGTTTCAGAGTTCACAAATTAGTGATAATGACAGAACAGTTGGGTGATAGTGGTGTGGAGTGAATTGATTGCAATCAAATTGATACCATTTTACCCTCATGCATATAAAATGCATATCATTGATCAAATTTGCCATTATAATTGGAGGTGTCACATATGATGGGTAATGTCAAAGTTGGTGGAGCAATTTAACAACAATCAAATTGATGCCACTTTAACCTCATATGCATATAAAATTGCATGTCATTGATCAACACTGTCATTATAACTTGTGGTGTCAAATTACATGGGTGGTCAAGGCAATGTTGGTGGAGCAATTTAGTTGCAATAAAATTGATGCCATTTTACCCTCATATGCACATAAAAATGAATTCCATTGATCAAATTGTCATTATAACTAGAAGTATCAAATGGTCCAGCTCAGGCCAACCCACTTTTTAATGGGTTCAATGGCCCAACTAGGTCAACCCACCCAAGTATTATCCCCAACTTGACAACAGGCAGGCATACCATTGAAAATAAATTCAAAATGTTGACAAAAAGGTTAAAATATATAAAATTTTGGAATAGAAAAATGAAACAGATAAAATATAACATTTTATTCAATATTTCAACAAAATAAAAACTACATTAAAAATCATGTCATTAAAGCTTTACCCTATTGCATATTTCTTTCATCCAAAAAACTCCTTCCAAAAGTGATATGGCAATTAATTTGAGGGTAAATATATAATGATGTAAATCTTTGAGTGACCAGTTTACACATTTAGCCCCCAAATCAGCCGTTATATGGTTGTTAAAAGAAATATTTTAGATTTTTGGATGTGTTTGAATAATAATAAAAAAAAAGAGCTAAAAGTCAAGACTAGTCATTGGCACACTAGGCTAGCCAAGCCTAGCTGCAAGTGCAACCTGACCCAGCATGCACAATAACCATGATGGCCACTCCTTCGACGGGCTAGAATATGGGCACCCAACTTATTTTCCATCTTTAATTGTAACTTATAATACAAGTGTCAACAAATTCAATATAAGACAAACTTATTTGTTGTGAATTTTGTTTGTGAAGATCATAATGTTTTAAAATCTAGCCATTCAACAATGTATATAGCAAGTGACAACATGCAACAAAATATCTATTTATGAAGCCAAAATTTGTCATTGGAACTGCAATTGAATTTAGCTCCTCTCCAATGCATAGGAGGATAGGACATCTCCTATCCTTTTTACAAGTTAATGACACGTAATCTCTAAATTTACGTTTGGATACAAACCAAGTTATCAAAGAGTTAAATAATTATTCAATTTAAATAACATAAATTTTTTTAACTTTTATTTATGTTCTTAATAAATGAACATCATATAAAAAAAGTCATTTCTCCAATTTTCTAAAAAAACCAATAAATCTAAAAATACATACATATTTAGTCATTTTTTACAAATAAAATTTAATGTATAGAAGTAGAATTATTTATTTTGATGGAATTTTTTTCATTGATTTTTTAATAAATAGGACATGAAACATAAAAAAAAAAATATTTTAAATATTTTTTATCCTAGAAACATAAATATATATATATTCTTAATATTTTTTACTCCCTAAAAAACCTGATTAACATAAAATAATAAATGATTTTGAATTAATTTTTCTTTAAACATTAAATTTGAGAGCACATGATAGGAGAAGAAAATTCCTTTTAATTGAATCAATGTGTTTTAAAGTCAGCAAGAAACTATTAAACCTAAAACAGCCAACATCTACACAAAAGGGGTCAACATCTACACGAGAGGAGTCAAACATAACATTAAAAGAATGGAAAGGAAAGTGCATTTTCTCCTTGTCTTCTTAATTGATCAAAAAAAAAAAAAAAAAATTGAGAGCCAAAACATTGTCCTCTAGTAAGTTTTCTATTTGCTTTATGAAAACTAGTTATTTTCTTATCCTCAAAAATCAATCTATTGTATTTTATTCATCAATTGGACGTAAACCATCAACTAAAAAACATAAAATTGATAAAAGCAATGCAATAGAATTGTTTAGAAAATAATTGGTGTACCAGTGGATTTTTCATGTCAATAATTTATAAGGACATAGGATGTTGTATTCTCCTATGCATTTTGGACATACATTTACCTCCAAGACACGAATACGAAGATGAAAAAAAACTATGTTGCACTATGGCCACACTTTGAAGGTTTCAAAACGTTCCAATTGGAAGGAAACCCAACAAAATAGCATTCATAGTCCATCACTAGTTCTTTATTCACACCATTTAAATTTTAGATCCAAACCCAATAACAAAGTATTCGTAATTGGTCCACAGTTTTCTCTTTATAGCATAAAATCTAATAGGTCTTAACATTAAGCACAAATTTAGCAACATACTCAACTTATTCAATATTTCAACACCAAGGTCTCAAGTTTCTATCTTATCCATAAAAAGAAAGAAAAGTAACAATCATCCAAGGAACCACTATTTATTCTTCTAATTAGAAATTAAACTCAAACTCAACCTCAAACTCAAACAGTAAATGCATTTCCAATATTTAGGATTGGAAAGTTAAAAACTTATATTTCAAATCCAAGCAGTTGAGATATCAAGGAAAGCATTTTTACAAGCTTCCATCAATAAGAACATAACAAAAATATTTACATATAAAAGTCCGAAGAGTTTGTAGACGTTTTTCTTTGAGTTTAGACTTTTTTCTTCCCAAAGTGTCCCATTTATATCACTTATTTCCCCTCATATTGCACATCTTTATCATCCTCATACTGCACATCTTTATTATTTAACTGTAACAATCATGATAAATTCACCTTCTTATTATTTAATGGTTATAAATGATAAAATTGAATTTATTTTAATTATTTTTTATTTTAAAGTTCTTCCTTCTCTTCTTTTAATAATTAATATGCAAGTTTTAATTTTTCTTTTCTGTTGCTTTCCTTTTTCTTCCATTTACACCTGGGATTCATTGGTAGCATGGTAAGTACAATTTATGTTTTCATAATAAAATTAATGAAATTTATAATTCAACTCAAATACGTTTTTCATACATATAATTTTACAAGATAATGTTCCATGATAGTTAATCTTATAAAAGTTTCAGCTTGAGCTGTGGTCCAAAAATGAAATCCTAGAATTAAAATATTTTCGATAATAGCATTGACAATTTTGCATTGAAAGAGAAACCCTGGCCATCTCTTCTGTTTCCAAGAAAATAGAGCAAATAAAAGAAAACTCTTTCATTCTTATGTTATCTTACATCCTTTACTTCCAAAAAAAAGTTTTAAAATAAAAATAAAAAACCCTCAGGTCAACTAAGCAGAACAGTCAGTGTAAGTTTTGACATTTTTCTGTACACCCAGTTCATCATCAATGGTGAAAATTTTACAATTCAAAATTTTAATTACTTTTTTCATATCTTCTCTACATCTAAACTAACCCCATGTTTGGTTCTTGGAAAATTTGAGAAAAAATGCTAGGGAAAAAAAAAAAAAAAAAAAAAAAAAAAAAAAAAAAAAGGAGAAAATGAAAAGAGGGAAATAAACAGTAGATTTAATGTTAATAAGTTCTTGCCTAAAAAAAAAAAAAGTTAATAAGCTCTATTTAAATGTTTCAAACTCATTTCACTTATTTTCCTCGCAGTTCCTCAACATTTTCTTTTCCTTTACTGACTTCTGCCTAAATCTATTTTTATGCATGAAAACAAAATTTTCAGGAGCTGTGATCCAAACTTGCAATATTTTCACGGCCGCTCAAAGAGAAACCGTGGAATTCAATACTTCTAGAAATAGATTTTCCAAATTATAAAACACAGAGTGAATCCAACCCTCTGTTTGGTCACCAAGAAAAGGACAAAAAAAATAAAAATGTTTTGACTCCAATGTTATCTCTCTCACTTTCTTTACTGCCAAGAAAATCCAAAACTACGAAAAATTAAAATAAATAAATAAATAAATAAAACTGAGATGAAATAAGGCCAAAAGTCGTAAGTTTTTTTTTTGTAAAGTGCAGTTTTCTGCATTCCCAAGCCCTAGATGGTGAAAATTTTACTATTCAAAATTTTCTTTCATTATCCCATTATTTTCTCAGCATCCTAAAGGCATTTTCTCGGTATCCAAACAAAATAATCTAACCTAGAGGTCGATTAACTGGCTTGGGAATAGAGAGGAGCAGTACCTTGAACCCAGAATCGATCCAATCTCAGCGTTTGGAGAAGAAGAAGGGTAAACAGAGATCGCGACTTCTTGTGCTGCGAGCTAACCCTAAAGCCATGAACTACAAGGTACAACCTAAGTTCAGCATCATCAGCCTGAAGGCGATAATGGGCTGAGCCTGGGCCAGCCCAGTTTTTGAACAATTCGGCTGTGCCCGTGAGTGGGCTGATTTCGTGTCATCAACCTCTGCTGTACCGATGGTTCGATCTTTATTAACTGATATTATTATATCCATCACTTTATATTTTGATAATTTCTTTTACTATTTTCATATAAAACTCAATCATTTCAATTTATTTTTTGGCTTTATGAAATTTTTGAATATTCTTGCATTCATAGTTGCATTCACAATTTAGAGCATAAAATTTAACAATCAAACAATCAAATTAAAATTCTTGAACATCTTTGAAGGTAACCCCAAAATTTTCTTTTATCACTTTTCTTTTTTTCTTGGAAAATATTGAATATTTAATTTAATATATTTTTTATTTTTTAAATATGCTCTTGATGAAAAATATCTTATATATATATATATTGTTTTGAGTTGAATTTATTTATTTTTTAAAATTTCACTCATGTAAAATTTGAGAGAAAATGTGAATGAAAAAAAATAAAGAGGAAAAGTAGAACAAATGAAAGAAAATAATAAATAGATTTAAATGCATAAACTTTTTAATTATATTTTTTTCTATAATAAAATTAAACATGAGAAAATTTTTTTTTTAATATTTTTTCCTTAGTATTTTCTTAAAACCATAGGGATATTTTATAAAACATCTTATAAGAATAATGTTTTTAATTAACTTAAACATTTCATAAATATGAGTGAAGCGTAAATATGTGCTTTACTGGTATATAAACAATATGAATTAAATGCAAAACAAGGCTTAAATCAACCATGTTAACTTGAATTTGTGCCAGCACCCTAGCTATATATCTAATGTGTACTTTGAGTTTAATTTCAAGATAAAGAGCTAAAAAAAAATGCAAAGTGAGTAAGTCATTCTCAACTAGGATAAACAAAAAAAAAAAAAAAAAAAAAAAACCAAACATTCTAAGAGGGATTTGAAACTTGTAGAAAATTTCGAGAATTTAAATAAGGGCAAGAAAAGTAAGGTAAGAGCATTAGAGGAGAGTGAATGAAGGCTATGGAGATGCTTACAGAGTAAGCAACCATGAGGGAGAAAGTTTGGAGTGGTGTGTTTAACTTCAAAAGGGGATTAGAACTCAAACAATTGAATCATATATCTACCTTAACTTTGAACTAAATCGTGGACTATCTATTGTGAGTTGTTTTGGTGGTTTCCAATTATGGTTTGGAAACTTAAGAAGTTAAAAATTCAACACTACAAACTTTGCATGAATAAGAGTTGAAACATGGGAGATATAATCATTTAAAGCAAAGCAAGGTAAAATGCAAAGTCTTATTTAAAAATTTTCAAAATTTGAGAATTTGATTCGAAAGTCAACAAGAAGAAAAGAGGAAGATCATAATGGATTTTGAACTCCATCTCAACCCAAACAAGGGGAGCACAAAAAGATGGTAGAAGTTGAATTCAAAATCCATTTGAAATTTGAATTGATTTCAATCTACTACAAGAACACCAAAAATGCAGTTTGAGAATTTTGAACTACTCAAGTTGATTCCAAACTACTCTTCCCATCTTTGAACCACACAATTCTAAGTTACCAAACCTTGATCTTGGGGTCTTCCAAACATCAACTAAGGCTAAGACGAGTCCAAATGGTTTGGAATTAGAAGATATGACGGTTTTATGGGATTTTGTGTAATTTTATAATTTTTTTGGCAATGTAGCTGTCATATGGCAAGGTATGTTACAACTATTTAAACTCAATTTTTTTAGAGGTTTCAGAAGCTTATTCCATTCATTTAATATTTGATTAGGAACTTTATATTTTCTTTTGGAGAATATATTGAAGATTGCTTATGTTTGGTATTAATGCTTTTAAATTGATTTTTATTGCTAGGTTTTTTATTTTTTTATTTTTTATTCAACCTCAATGTTCTTTCATTCTTTTATGGGATTATGTTTATGTTAATATCTCCATGAGAAGTTAAAAGCTATCTTGAGGTATGAAATTTGAAAACCCAAGTTAGAAACTAGGAGGACAATTGAAAAACAAGATTAATTATAGATTTGATAAATGGTTTAAAGCAAAACTAATGAGACTAAAATGCTTTTCTATTAGTTTGAATTAGAAGATGATATGATAGAACACCACTAGATATTACAAATTATTGGCACCCCTTACTCCTTAGTTATCGATGTTATATTTATTATTGCCTATCCTAAAACAAATCTACAAGGGTAGTAAAGACTAAAAAGCCAATACTTGAATTTGAATAATTTTCATTTACAAAGATAACGATTAGATTTAAGGATTAAAAGGGAACATTTAGGCTATGTTTGGTTCTCGAAAAATTAGAGGGAAAATACAAAGAAAATAAAATAGAAAAGAAAAGTAAAAGGAAAGAAAAAGTGAAGGAAAATAAAAAATAGAGTTAAAGATGATAAATTATTTTTATTTGCTACTTCAAACTCATTTTATTTATTTGAACTCATCAATATAAAGATTAAATAATTTTAAAATGCATGAGTTTCTAACTAATTTTAATTATATTTAATTTTCTTTGGAATATTTTATACGATAACCAAACATGAGAATCATTTTCCTTAGCATTTTTTTTTTTATTTCCTTTGTACTTTCCGGGAACCAAACATAACCTAGAATTCAAATGCAACTTTCAATTATAAAACTTAGGATATCTCAATTGACCAAGGATCTTAAAAACACAAAGATTACTACAATTAAATTAGGAATCCTTTATTCGCTCCAATTTCTATTCTTGTAGTTGGATTGTGAAGCTCATAGACTTGAATCAATTAAGGTAGAAATCAATAATTGATTTGTTAGCTAATTAGTTTTTATTTGAATTAATCATAATTCATTAAAATTAATTTGATTATTGTTTTTATTTTAGAATTTAGGTACAAACAATCATCTTACCCTAGTATTCATAACTTTCATATGACAATCATTGAGAATGATACTCGCAGTGCTAAAAAAATCATAATAGCTCTTCTTCTGTTTTTTTTTTACCAAAGTTGCTATGAAACAATGCTTAACATTTTGAAGAAATTAGAGAATCACGATTAATATGCCAATGAATTTAGTAAATATTACATTTTTTACTTACATTTTTGTAAATCAACCTTATTTTGAGTTCTTGACAATTTTCTTTTTAATTCAAATAAGTTTATTTTTATTTTAAAATTTCATTTTATTTGTTGTATTTAGAAGGATTTTGCACATTATGAATATTCTCATGTTTTACATTATTTTACATTTTTAATGCAAAATCACTTTGTTATACTTCTCAAATTTGATAAAGACCTTCCTAATTTGGTCATAACTTTCTATCTTTTGAATCTCTGTGTTGTTGAAAATCCATCATAGTACTAGGTCCTCGATCTTTAAGACTTTACCTTTAATTTTT
This sequence comes from Vitis rotundifolia, assembly GCA_030254885.1. Taxonomy (NCBI): domain Eukaryota; kingdom Viridiplantae; phylum Streptophyta; class Magnoliopsida; order Vitales; family Vitaceae; genus Vitis; species Vitis rotundifolia. Next base: position 13,472,467 of record CM058156.1, read on the forward strand.
TTTTTTTCAGTCATATTTTCATGTAATAGTTAGGGGATAAGACATCGTGTTTATCATTGTCTCCTCACATTTTTCTTATGCTAAATTTAGAGCATGGAAGATGTCACTTACACACCTTGCTTCCTCCATCAATTCTATATTCGGAGTAGGCATTTTGGATCTTAAAGACGATGATTACTTCCATTCCAAAAGCACGAGTAAAATGAGGTTTATTTGGTAGTCTTTCTTACCATCATTTTATAAGTCCGCAAAACTTCAAGAAATTATTCCATCTCGATTATTATAGAAAAATACTTTTTGATAAAAAAAAAAAAAAAATTATAGATAAGCAACTTAGGTTGATCAAAGGTGTAGATTATTACATAAATAAATAAAATTTTAACAGTTTTTTTTTTTGTTCTTTTTAAATTATAAGTGTAATTTTTCAAAAAATGTTGCGATGAGGAATAAAATTACGGAAGTTATGAAAAAGTAAAATCTTTACGCTCAATCCAATCCACCAAACTCAATCCTAGAAAGAATAGAGGAGCGAAGGTGGCGATAACGGGCACTCCAAGCACGCGCGTCCACGTCATCAAGCGCAGCAGCCGCTGTCCCAAGTAGACAGGTGGGAGTCACTCGAACCGCCAACGTGGACCCAATCGCCATGTCCACTCCCATCTTGGCGCGTTGTTAGCACCGCCTCCGCTCGGCCAGGCTGTCTTTATCACACACCCTTTTATTTCCCGGCGAGATAGACTCTCAAATCATTGCGCTCCTCCATCGGCACTGAAACCCTAATTTTATTCGCTGCAACCAGAGACTCCATATTGACCGTATAATACGACGTCGTTTTTTGTTTGGCTGCTGGATCGTCAATGGCGGAGGATCGGAACGGTGATCTGAGTGAGGGCAGTGACTACACGTCGGAAGACGAAGGAACGGAAGATTACAGGCGAGGAGGGTACCATGCGGTTCGGATCGGGGATACCTTCAAGAATGGACGCTATGTGGTGCAGGCCAAGCTCGGTTGGGGGCATTTCTCAACCGTGTGGCTCGCTTGGGATACTCAAAAATCCGTATGTTTCTACTCCCCTCCTTTTTGGTCGAAGAGAAAAAGTTGAAGGGAAGGAAAAAAAAGTGAAAATTTTGGATCTCTATGTTTTTTTGAATGTCTTGTTCTTTTAAATAGATGCAAACTCACATAGATTATGCCAGGCTGCTTCATTTCTTCTGCTTGGTTGATGAGAAAACTGAGCGAAAGAAGAGAGAAAAGAAATGAGGAGAACAAAGAAAATTTTGCATTTTTTAAAACTGTTTATTTAGTTTCACCAAATAAATGGAATGATTGCTTGAACTGAGACAAAGATTTGCATTGGGCTGGGTTTCTTTGGGACACATGAGAGTCTGCCATTTCGTGTTCGCTGACTGGTTCAGCTTGGTTTTTGAGGAACCGAGGAAAAGGAAACAAAAGAATCAAGTTCTGAATCTTGTTTTGTTTATGCTGTTTTGGTTTCTCAAAGAAAGGGAAAACAATGTCAAAATGGTTGAATTAGAGACTTATGAGATGGGAGGTGGTTTTTGGTTTCTCAGGTCGCAAGCAATAAGGAAGTTTAAGATTTAAAAATTTTGGTTGCCAAAATATTTGGGTTAGCAGCTGCAAAGATTTTAGCCTTAGTTGAGGTCCCAAAAAATAAGAAGGCTAAAGCCGATTTGGAAACTGATCTTGAAATCAGTTTTATACTCGTCAGTTTTCTAAATCAGATAACACATTTGGCAAATTTGACAGGAAATAATTTTTTGATAATTTGCTATAAAAATAAATTTTAGGTGCTTTCTGTTATTCTTTTTTGTAGTTTGCTCTCTTTGGCGGGTCTTAGGTTTCCTTTAAGGTTGGAGGGAGCCTTCTTGTTTGGCATGGGGTTCTTTCCCCACCGGTTAGAGAGACCCCCTTCTTCATTGGCACAATTCTTTCATGGGCAAAAAACACAAAAAGGCTTGGAACACAACCCTGAACCCCTTTATTTATCTTTTAGACAGTTTGGATGGAAAAGAACAAAAATGATTTTCAAAACGAGGAGCTTTCAAACCAAAGGCTAAAAAACATTTTTGTTTGTATTTTGTGCTCATGGACTAAGGTGTTTATAGATGACGGTTTTTTGCCTTTAATCAACTTTATTGATTGTTGGGTTTGTGGGTGTTGTTTTTTGTAGCCTCTCTTTTCTCTTGGTTCAACCTTTTGGTGACTGGTGTGTACTTCCTGTATAATTTGGGACGCTCATTTGGCACCTCCTTTTTATATGTACTCTTTTAGTTTACCTATCAAAATTTTTTTGTCAAATATTCTAGATAACAATTGAAAATATGAAAAAATATTTTGGAAACTTGTGCATTGTACGCAAGTGGTGATACTCCCTAGAAAATTGTTTTTTATATTTGAGTTCCCAAACAAATTTTTCTATTGAAAACAATTGAGAACTGTTTTAAGAATTTTCTTGAAAATTATATTTTGAGAACAATTTTCAAAAAATGCTCCCAAATGGGCTCCCAAACAAGCCGTAAGATTCAGATTTGCATTTTCCATTTCTTTTCTCCTCTGTTTTCCTTCTGAGAGAGCTAATGAAATTAAACTAATATGAAAATTGTTTTTGTTTTTGATAATCATCATATATATGTTGATTAAGTTTTTATAGAAATGAAACTCTTTCATCTAAGCTGTATAGTTTCCTCACTATTATTCATGGTTCTTGTTGCTTTTGTGGGTAATACATACACATGGAAGCTGTTTTTATCCATTTCTTTTCCTTTTTCATATTTAGACTTTTAGTTGTTTCATTTCCAGTTTGTTCCTTTTTTCCTTATGTCAAGCACTAGATTATGTATTTCCATATGTTTCCATTTTTAACTGTTCATTGTTTTGATAATGCAAAACCCTAATTCTGTAGAAATACGTTGCTTTGAAAGTTCAAAAGAGTGCTAAGCATTATACTGAGGCAGCCATGGATGAGATAACCATACTGAAACAGATTGCCGAGGGAGACCCAGATGACAAGAGATGTGTTGTGAAACTTTTGGATCATTTTAAGCATTCTGGGCCAAATGGGCAACATGTGTGTATGGTTTTTGAGTACTTGGGGGATAATCTTTTGACCCTTATCAAGTATGCTGATTACCGAGGAATTCCCCTACAGATGGTTAAAGAAATTTGTTTTCATATTTTAGTAGGCCTGGATTACTTGCATCACCAGCTTTCAATTATACACACTGATTTGAAACCAGAGAATGTATTACTTCTATCCGTGATTGATCCATCAAAAGACCCAAGAAAATCGGGTGCTTCTCTTATCCTTCCAACTAGCAGGGATAAAATTGTATCTGAGCCTGCAGCTTCAAAAGATACTAAGAATATGAATGGGGATTTAACAAAGAACCAGAAAAAGAAAATCCGGCGAAAGGCTAAGCGGGCAGCTCAAGGTTGCATGGGAAAAGAAGCTTCTGACGATCCTGAGCTAGATGCCAAAGCTCCTGATTCAGAAGATTCAAATAATGATGCAAACTCAAATGGGGATTCTGTTGAGGAGCAACAGAATAGTTCTGTGATAAAGAGTAGCTCAGTGAACACTGATGATGTAAAGGATGTCCGACAAGAAAATCAGGGTCGTAGGAGAGGGAGCCGTTCCACTAGGCAGAAGCTGTTGGCCGAGGTTGATCTGAAATGCAAATTGGTTGACTTTGGGAATGCTTGTTGGACGTATAAACAATTTACAAATGATATTCAGACAAGGCAATATAGGTGTCCTGAGGTTATCCTTGGATCTAAATATTCGACTTCGGCCGATCTATGGTCCTTTGCTTGCATTTGTTTTGAGCTGGCAACTGGAGATGTTCTTTTTGATCCTCACAGTGGTGACAACTATGATAGGGATGAGGTATGTAGGGATCCTTAATTTTTGCTTGTGGACCTTGGAATGCCTATTTTTAGTGTCCATAGAACTGACTTTCTAACATCTATTTACCACTTATTGCTATATTTTGCATGTGAGGATTGTTCATTTTTAGTTCATTCTATTAGATTGTATTGAATGTTTTGATGTTAGTCTGCTTCAGTTAACTTGTTCAGTTTATATAATGTTGGCTAAAGCCATCCAGTTCTAACTGGTTTGAACTAGATTTTATAATGACTTGAATAAAAAGATTGAACCAATCTGATGAGGGTCCTTTCTTTGTTTGACTACTTGGACCATTTAATTTAGTTACTTCTATTTCTTGAACACTATTTCCAAGAGTTAATAACATCATCATCTTTAATCAAGGTTATTGTCATTTGTCAGTGCTGTTGTTCATATCATGCACTTTAGTCTTCTTTCTAATGTTTGTGCATTGAAGCTCGCTTTTGTCCTGTTGTGCTGTTGGGATTTACATATAAATGGGTGTTGACCAGGGATGAATTTGTCTCATGGAAATGATAAGCTATTTGGTTAAATTAAAACAAAAATATATTAGAAACCCCTTAAAAGAGGGCTCAACCTTGCACAAAGAATGTATACATGAAGCACCTAATGAAGCAACAAATAGGGGAAATGTGAAGGTCCACCACAAGGGGGTTCAGACCACAGCCTCCATATCAGTAAAATCTAGAAATGACAAGTTTCCTTCCCTAAGAGAGTTCCTCCTTGGACCAAGAAAATTATGATTTCGGGAACCAGTCTTTAACTTCATCTCTTAACAACTCCACCCATTTAGAGCTTCTTCAATTTCCACTCCTTTTAGTTGCATAGGAAGGAACAACATTTTTAAAATCAGATTCCTATACCTTCCTCCTCTTCTCTGTAAACCACCATGCCAGCTTGTTAGTGTATCCTTTACTAAGGTAGTAGCTAAGACACCAAGGGCAGGAAACAATAAAACCTAGAAATATTGAGCAAACTGATAGTAGATAAGAAAATGATTTCCCAATTCCTTTTAATGTCTGCAAAAACTACATCAATTTACCAAGATTCTCTCCTGCGGCATCAGCTGAACTATAGTAAGGTTCCTGCACAAAATGCTAATCTGACATGGCATTCAACCCCAACACTGAAGATGGAAAAGAGATATTTGGGCAGGATAAAATTCACTGAAAAAGGATTTGATTTAAAACAATTCCTTTCAGAGACCTTCTGTATTAAAACATCTTATTTCTCCTCTCTAACACTAATCTGGTAAATGCAAGCCGTGAAACTCTCCCCTATCTCCAGCTCAAAATTATGAAAGCTCCGAGACATCTCAGATTTCAATGAACCACTTCCACACTCCCTACACCAATAATTGGTGATGGCCTCTCTATTTGTTGTGAGAAGATGCTCTGGGAAGTAGGTCTTCATAGTGTTCTCCCATACCAAATGTCACTCTGGAATTTTTTCCTCCTCTATTCCCCACAGAGATACAAGTCCAAATGTTCAATACATCCTTCACCTTCTAATTGCTTTCCAAAGACCCACTCCCATGATTTCCTTTCACTTCCTAGAACACCATTGGTTCATATCTTCATACTTGTCAACCATCATTTTCTCCCTAACTTATAGTTGCCTCCAACAAAACTCCACAACCACTTGTGCATTAACATGTTTGTGATAGTGGATGTATGATGCAAGGTCCCATCTGTATTTGTCCACTTGCTAAATATAATCATTACAGTATAATGCATCTATGTCCTATCCATTGGGAATCTAATGACCTTCATATAGCTACATATTAAAAAATCCTCTCAATGGAATGCATCTTTATGTTACTCATTTTATTTAACTCCAACTAATTAGGTAACTTGGGGCTCTTGTATACTTACTGTGAACTTTGCAGCCTTTTTGGCATTCATTTGCCTATGTTTGTCCACATTTAAGTTTGTTTCATAAATAATAATACTGTTAATGAGTATTTCATTGTAAGTATGTTCTTGACTGACTAATAATCTAATCAAAGTTAATTACATGACCAAACAAGTGACCTGTTAAAAAAAAAAGATCAGATGAGTGATCTAGAGATAATACAGAATCTGCAGGATACTAAAAGAAAACAAAGTTAAAAAAACATAAAAAATGAAAATAGTTAAAAAATATATACCTATGTGTGTGTGTGATGCTTTTTTGACCAAAAGAGAATGAATGAGGAGCATTGATCAATTTTTCATGCTTTTGATGTTCAAACTGTCTTAAATAGAAAAATAAAATAGATTCCTATGAAAATTTTCAGTCCATTGATTTGAGATAGACACATGGAGGTTTGGATATAACACATTCATAGTGTTTCTTTTATGAGAAATATACATGGAGTTTTGGATATAACTCATTCATAGTGTTTCTTTCATTAGAAATGATTATATATGAAGGGTTTGCTCCTAAAATTTTCACCTAAGTTGATACTTAATTACAAGTTTTTCAAAGGAAACTGCCAAATATTGCAGGAAAAATTGGTGACCACCAATTTTGCCTAGTAATTTCAAAGTATTAAGCTACCAACTTTCTTAAAAGTTTAAGCTGTTAGGATATAGATCCGCTATGTGTATCATGCTAACTCCCCTCCTCATATGTATGCCCATATCTCTACATAGACAAAGCAGTAGCAATTATGAACTATAGATAAATAGCTAGGGGAATCAACAATAGGAGAGAAAGAGAGTAGAACATGATTAGGAGAGATTCAAACCTAAGACCTCTAGTTAACATAACTTTGGTACTATTTTAAGCTACCAATTTTTCTGAAAATTTAATCTATTTAGATATGACTGTCAATGTATATCAGACTAACATGAAATATTGTGTGTGTGTTTTTTTGTCGCTTATGATGATCTTTTGGTTTTTCATGCAAATTGTAGTAGGTTGGCAAAAATTTTATGATATGGGAACCACTGTTTTTATTTATGACGATTCCATAGTTTCCTCTTTGAGGAGTGACTTTAATTATGCTTCAAAACTCAAATGAAGGATCTCGCAACACAAAGAACTTTTTTGTTTTTTTCTAATTATAATTTTTGACAAGAAGCGGGAATAGTTTCATATCCTTTCTATTGGAAGGATATCTCATCTTTGTTTTATACTCTTCCTCCTTTTAAGGGAGGAAGGGTAGAAAGCATAGGAAACAAAATAAGAGATGGCTAAATATTTTAATAGAAAAAGCTAACAACTCGATGCTATACTAGAAACAAATGTTAAAAGGAACTCCTAAGCATTGCCTCTGGCATCCTTTGTATACGTCTTGACTACTTTGGTGTGCTTTTCCGTTAGGCATTGTTAATATATTTTATGTTTGCCTATCAGAAGAAGAAGAGAGGAAAAAAAAAAAAGAACCTTTAAGAACTCTCTAGTTACACAAATCAAAAGATTGTTTTATTCCTATTCCTTACTTGGAATTAATATGATCTACAAAGCCTATCATGGACATGGGATTAACATCAACATACAATTCAACCCATTTCATAAAAGTATTCTTTTTTTTTTAATAGGTAAAGTAATTTATTTATTAAAAATGAGGCGCCTAAATAGCGACTCAAGGTAAATAGCGACTCAAGGTATACAATACCCATACACCCATTGCCAAAACGACTAAAAGAGGAAAGGAAATCAACTAAACAAATGGGATTAAAACAACCTCAACAAGAGCCCAACTAATCAATAAAATTAACTAAAGTTAGAGGATAATCATCGATAAACAACTTTGTCTCTGACCAAAGGGAGTAAGCAAAAGAATATTTTAGTTTTTGGGTCGAAAGCATGTCATCATCGAAGGCCATTCGATTCCTCGCCTTTCATACCGTCCAAAAGATGTGTAAAGGAGTTGCTCTCCAAACCTTCTTGTGCTTTTTGCCCACAAACAAACCATGCCAATTGAGAAGAGTCTCTTTGATCGATGAAGGAAGCACCCAAAACACCCTGACCAAAGAAAAAAACATCTCCCACAAGGCCCTTGTTTTAGCACAATGAATAAGAAGGTGGCCTATAGTCTCTTCATTCATAAACACTAATTTAATTTTTTGTTTTTTCTTTTCCAAATCTTCAAAGGCTCTTCTGTTTCTTTCCATCCAAAGCATCTAAAATAGGCACACTGGAGCTGCCCTCAAGATTAGGGTATAGCATATTTATTTTGATGCAATGTATTAGCTTATGAGATATTGACATGCATGCTATTACATGAAAATTCCTTGGGACAACAATGGCTCTCTTGCTAGCATTCGTGAAGGAAGTACTTGATAACCTAATACTTCATATGATTTGATTAGTCATTTTATTATTATTAGCATAAATATATTAACTAGAGGTGGCTTTGCAAAATAGTTGACCTCTTGAGATTTGAGTTGCTCCTTGTGAACAAGGTCAGCCAATCAAGTTGCAAATTGGTTGGCTAAGTGCCTCTATGCTAGATGTTTTTATTAGGAATTTCATATTATCCTACAACTAAGTGCCTCTTAGAGCATTCTTCATGTATCTCTCTTTTTGGTCTTTTTAAAAGAAAGGTCATCCTTGTTATTTGTTGAATGAGTTAGTAATGAATCTTTTCATTTTGTATCAAAAAATACAAATTAGCCGTGAGGTTATGAAAATATTACTTGCCTCTCTTGAGATTTCCACAAATTATTGATCCTCTTTAAGATTTTCACATTATAATTTTTTATTTTATTTATTTTATTTTTATGAGCAAATGAGAAAATATATTAAAAGCGCCTAAGAGGAGGTGCAACACAGTACACAATATATAATAGATGTCCTCCTTTGTGTATTTTTTGAATTGTCTGGAAGGAAAGAAATCACAAACTATTTGATAATGAGGAGCATTCGGATTTTTATTTGAAGAATTCCTTTCTTAGTAATTTGTTTTCTTGGGTAAAGATGTACATACAGATGAATTCTATGTCTTTTATATATATATACATATATATAATTGAGGAACCTTCCATGGCCAAGCCCTTTGGACTCTCTATGGAGATCCAAACATCGGGGTGTTGATTGCTTCACAACAACAAGCATCGGGAAAATTTAGGATATCATCAGTGATAGGATTTGAACCCAATACCATATGCTACTTACTGGGATCACACTTACCAAGGTTCACCTTGACCAACTGGGCTAACCTAGCGGGTTGAGTGGTTGGGTTCTTGTTAAGAAAGGGTGTTGCTTTTTTGTGTTCTTTCTTGATCGGTGTGCTTTTAGGCATTTTTTGTGTACGTCTCGTGTACTTTGATGCGTTCTTGAGGCGCTTTTTATATTATATACCTTTTTTGCTTATAAAAAATAATGTAGGCAAGAAGGACATAAACAAAAAAATTTATTGAAGTCACTACGTGATCCTCTATGTATACGTTAACCCAATTCTCAAAAGTAAAAATAAAAGTGGATTTAATTGCTTAGTTTGACTACTCAACATCATTAAAAGACCTCCTATTCCTTTCCTTCTTTTTAGGGGAATTTAAAACAAGTACAAGAGAGTGGTCCTCTAGGAATTTTTTTTTTTTTTTAATTTCTTCTCCACTAAGGAGCCATGTTAGCGCAAAAGGTTCTTTCTAATTGAGGAGTGCATCACCCAAAGCACTCTAAAGAGAGAATATCAATTGCCACATCATACTTGCTTTGGAACAATGCAGAAGCAAATGATTCATCATTTCCTCCTCGCCAATGCACAAATAACACCGATTCAACAAAGTCTATTCCCCCCTTTTGGGCTGGTTTAAGAGTTAGAATTCTGACCTAAGATGCTTCCCAAGCAAAGAAACCAAGCTTCGTCGGTGCCATGTGCTCCACATTATCCTTGCTGGAAGGGTTCTCTATCTCCCTTGGAGAAGGATGAATAGAGGGATCTAACCGAAAAAATGCCACTCTTGGGCTCATCCCATCTCAATTGGTCCTCCACTTCCCCTTTAATTGACAAAGATTGTAATTTCCACAAGAACTTGTCAAAAAAAAAAAAAATTAAAAAGATTGTAATTTCCATAAGAAAATCTCCACTTCATCAAGCTCCCAATCATTAAATTGCCTTAAAAAGTGGGACTCCAACCTTCCCCTTCCCGAACCTGCTCCCATGCCTTTGCTACCCATCCATCTTTGTTAGATGCAATAGAGCATCAGTTTGGGAAGGCTTCTTCCAAGGTTAAATCCTTGCACCATTAGTCTTTTCAGAATTTAAACTCTTCTCCTATTCTCAACTAAATAGCAAGACCTGCTTTTTATATTCCTCCCATTCATTTTTGATGGCTTTCCACACCCATTCCATATCCTTCTCTCACCCCTCTTGAACATCACCCCCCTTCCTCCTCTCCAAACTTCCCCATTAAGATTTGTTCCTTTCAGTAGCACATTACACGCTTGGAAACTATGAATTGTTTGGATCGACTTGGATGTAAATTATTCAACATTTTAGATCAGGAGAAGTTTGGGGGCATTACTTGTGACTTTTTACAAAAGAGAGGGATTATGAATAACAGTCTGTTCTTAACACCCACATCTTTGCCCTTCCTCTTCTCCCTCCACCCAACATACACGCACAAACTACCTACCCATCTGAGACATGAGGAGCTAAAGAAGGAAAAAGTTGCTAGTTCAAGACTTAAAAAGGAGGTTTGTTTGTTCTAGAAGCCTCAAGAAAGGTTATGATGCTTATTCTCCTTTGGGACTTGAACTTGGGGCTTCCCACAAGCCCTCCCCAACCCTTTTATTTTGATGGACCGTTAATGTCTCCTTAATCCATGGATGTTGCCTGTAGATGTTCTTTTTATCTTGTTTGACGCTAATGATTTTCCGTAATGGATAATGTTTCTCTATGATTCTTTTATCATGTTGCTTTTCCTGTGATAGATATGGGCATTGACAGTATTTATTGAAACTATTTTCCTAAGTGAAATCCCTTTTCCCAAAGAGATGTACGTGCCTTTTTGTTTCAAAATTAGTTTCTTTTGCTAGAACCTAGGCAATACAGGGTCAGGTTCAGTTTTGCTTCTTAGCTTTTGGGAATTGTCGGATTGTCATTTTTATTTATTTATTTTAATCAAGTTGATACCAGTAGATATCAGAATTTTGAATTGTTTTTTACTTTGTGACTTAAGTATTTCTTTTACTTTTCCCTATCTATAGGATCACTTGGCGCTGATGATGGAGCTTCTTGGAATGATGCCGCGCAAGGTAAGACCATGGCATATGCATTGCTGAAACAAATCAATTTGGTTTTACGCACTTTCTTCACACCTAACTCTATCTAACAGATATAGAAAACCTTATTACGCTTTACACCAAAACCAACTATATAACACCTTTATTATATTGCTGCAAGTGCTAAACAATATTTCCCTCAGATTGCATTAGGTGGTCGCTATTCCAGGGACTTCTTCAACAGATATGGGGATTTAAGGCACATCCGTCGGCTGCGATTTTGGCCTCTTAATAAGGTTCTTACAGAAAAGTATGAATTCAGTGAGCAAGATGCAAATGATATTGCTGACTTCCTTGTTCCCATACTTGATTTTGTCCCTGAAAAGAGACCAACTGCCGCTCAGTGCCTTACCCATCCATGGATTAATGCTGGCCCTCGACTTCGTGAGCCCTCCATTGCTAGCCTTCCCAAGGCCACAGATGTTGGTGTTTCTGAGAAGAGGGAGAAGGATGAGAGGGAGGCCATGGAGGTTGGAGTGGGGAACATAGCTATTGATGGACCTTCGAAGTCAGACAAAGAACCCCAATCTATACAAAAACTACAGAAACAGAGCTAGAAGTTTTTTGTAAGGAATGTTTTCTCTCTTGATATCCGATTGGAGACCATGTGATATGACCTCGAAGTATTTGATCTTTAGTGTGGGTGAGAAGGTTGGTGGCTTCATCAGTTACATACGAGTACCCTTGTCAGGCATTTTCTAAACTGAAGATGCCTTTGTCAAAGCTTCCCTCCGCGTTCAACGGATCCAATTCTGTATTTTTTGGCCTTCTGTACAATGTATGATTGATTGTGCTGGGTGATGATTCCTGAATCAAACCCTTAGATCAGCCTTTTTTTTTTTTTTTTTCTTTTTTTTTTTTTAATTTTTATAATACATTTGTTGGATGAAAAGTGTACATTTGATTTTGAGTTTTTTTTTTTTTCTCGTCACTCTGTTTGCTCGCTTATAAGATGTAACACACTGGTGGCGATTCGCCCTTCCTGCTTCATAACTTACACAAATATCTTGTAGGATTGGGGCCCCTCTGTAATTGAAATATGCATTGAATACTGATTGCTACGCGGTCATTATGTTGGAAAAGTTGTTGGGTACCGTGGGGAGATATACCCCCCATGGTGATTGCTGACTGTGCCCACCGGTTACAGCAGCTAGGATTCCAGAAGCGCGTGATGGAATCCTTGTATTTGGTTCCATGGTTATTGAGACATGTTTCCAATTCTGGAGTTCTGCTGTTGGAATGTTGATTAGAATCCTAGATGCCCTCTTAATCCTACCATATATTGCTTATGAACCTTCTTAAGTCTTGGAAACTAGCAGAATCAGTCACAGGTGACCATAAATTTTCACGGGTAATTGAAAAATACACAGGTCACCATAAAATGTCACATGTTAAACTTGTATTTCTCATTCATGAATCCGATTCCATATTTGTTTATGCTACTCTCTCTCTCGTCCTAGTTTTGGTTCATTTTTTTACAATAGGGTTTAAAGGAGAGAGCCCAGTACCAAGCCTGCTAAACAAACAAATAGGCGGTCTCTATGATAATGCTAAACAACATTACCGTTTGGCTAAGGCCTCCTTTCCCAAACTACCAAATATTTACTTGGAGGCTTTTCGTGGCCCTCAAAACTTTCGGAAATTAAAAGAAAGAAAGAATAAATTACCAAATATTACTAAACGAGGACAATCTCAAAAGGCAATTCTACTTGGATGATGTGGAATTCGTTACACATACTAGAATATGCCCATCCCCATCTCAATTCAAAATCATATTTGTTTACAAAATAATTGCGTCACTCTCAGAGTGCTTATTCACTGCCCTCCCCTTCAGGGATATACACTCCAAGCAGGGAGGCATGATTGTGAGAATTTGCAGGGCCTGCTCGGTCTTTGCAACAGTAAAAGCATTCAAACTGCAACCAGTAATGGAACACCTACCTGGTGGTTTTGATGGATGCTGATAGCTTCCAATACAATCTTAAAGCATGGAGTTTTTTTTAGTACAAATAGTAGGCTACCAACAGCAACCAAAATCATACTGGTAAAACATTTCCAGGTACCTTGTCAGTCATCTGGTTGAGTGGGAGCTGATTGTTTGATATTATCTGTAAATGAATGGGATATAATGTTAGATTCTGAGAATTCACAAGAATAAGTGTATATCAGATCTCTTCAACTCAAGTCTGCCATGAAGAGCAGAAAAACTGCTAAATTAGTTGGAATTTGCTACTTAAAGGGGCCTTCATTACGTCTGTTCAACTTTCAGGATTTGTGCTTTATCTTTGGGGATCTATAGAGCTTCTTATCATGAACTCAAATCTATGTGGTAGCAATACTTGTACAAAGGCAATAGAACTTACCTGCTTTTGAATCTTTGAAATTTATAATATCTTCCTTGCCCTAAGATACGAGTACATAAGAAAAAATGCCACAACAGCACCAACAATTATCCCAGCTGTTGTTAGCCAAAAGGCAAACTGCATCAATCCAAACAGGAGGGTAAAAATATATTAATAACAGTGACATAACCTCTCTGACAGTCATGGCAACAAGATTGAGAAGTTAGCAGAACAGGTAAGGAAGGAACAAAATTAAAGACTTAACATACCGCATGTTCTTCGAGATAGGACTTCAAGTTCATGCCAAATATACCTGTAACAAGAAAAGAACAAGGCCTTGACATGGGCTTGAGCATGGTGATGAATCAGAATAACTGACTTTGGAGGAGAGGATTTGAAAGCGTATTTATTGAGTTGGAGAAAGCATATGACATATAGGATCCTTATAATTAAAAATATGTATAGGGTCATCCTTAGGACGCCAAGAACTCACAAATTTATGTTTAGTATGATCACATGCCTTCGTTTTAATAGCTACTTTCCAAAAAAAGTGTCAATCTTCTTATTAAATGGAAAACAAAATGGAGTAGTATCATATCTATGGGATGTTTACACTTCAAATATTCCCACATGAAATAACCAATACGCCATTCAGTTCTAATTTATTTCTTGCGAAGGAAATACCTGCAACCAGTGCGCCAACTGCTATACAAAATGTCCCTACCTGAAGAAGCAATTCCACTCTGCTTACCTCAAGCCTCCGAGAGCTGATAAGGAAAAAGAGTTGAAATTCACTATTGGACCAACAACTGTCATTGCCTAAGGTAACAACACTTGATTACCCAAAGTGTCAGTTTATCCCATATGTCAGAGGTAAGCATAATTTTCATATGGGAACTAGAAATACAAATTTGGTCTTGTTTGATAATGCATGATTACTGCTGATATTCTAAATTATTTTATATGCACGAGATTTTTCCGTTACCATAAATAAGGTCAGACCAGCACATTGCCATGGAATTCAGTGATCAGCCTGGCCCAACCCAAGTTGCAGCCAAAGTTGACTCCCCACGATAGAGTAGTGAGAAAAAATGAAGCAGAAGCAGGAGTCCACCTAATGTTAAAAGTTTTATTAGGCAGGAATGTCTTGAGGGTAATGGTATCTTATGTGTGTATATATTTTCACAATGATGATACAATTACAAATATTAAATTAAATTTAGGGCCAGTATTAAAAAAAACAGTTTCTTCTTTGTCTTCTTTTCTTTTTTCTTAAGAAAAAATAAAAGAAAAGAATGAAAGAAAGAAAGAAAGGAGGGCGTGAAACCCTAAGAATTTCCAACCTTTTTATATTTGGGAATCATGAATTCATGAATTTGGAATCATTAGTATGGATTCCCCACAATCAGTACACAGATTATCCAAGTCTACCCATTTCCATGCACTCAAGTTATCCGTGTTTATTATTTATTTTGTTGAGATCCACCCTCACTTCTTGACAGGCACCTCATTCTTCTTCTTCTTCTTCTTTATTATTATTATTATTATTTTCTGTATGATTAATAATATTTTCATAAAAGAAAAAAGACATGGGTAATATCGTCTTTCCCAATGCAAATTCACGCTATTTGCACAAAAACAAAACCTTAGGTCAGTGGATTTTGAGACAGCTTGTGGCACAATAAGATCAATACTTCTCTAGTAACACTTCAAAATGGAGACCAATTCCTTTTCTTTTCCTTTTTAGTTAAATAAGAATACTTTGGGAGGCTGCTTTTACAAGATTTCATCTTGCTCAAAAACAAAAGCCAAGGATCTTGTAACTTAAGCTGAGTGTGAGGGAAAGAGGTTTACTTATTTGGTGGGCCATGCTGTTTATTTCATGAATATATTAATTCATTTGAAAATCCATCAAAACAAATGTACACTATATATTGACACCATCAGTTACCATCCAAACCTTAAATTAACAGCAATTGAATCTTCCATTTCTCTGGCAGAATCAAGAAGCCTTTCAGCCTGACCATGACAAGATTCACATCTGCAAAGGGAAAGAAGACATTGAAGCTAGCCCTGGAAATGGACAACATAAGCAAGCTAGTAATATTTCTGTTTCACAACTCCAAGTCAAAATAACAGGCAAGTTCAAACCCAACTAAACGGCAACTTCTTAAAAGCTTTATGCCTTATATCTATTCCATTGAGTGGAACTGAACTTGAAAATACTACATGTAATAAACATGCCCTTGAGGCTTGGCTCAAGTGGTAAAGGGTTGGGAAGGGTTTGTGGGAGGTTCCAGGTTCAAGTCCCATTGGGACAAAAAACTAACTAAACATGAATTTTATCCCAAAAAATTAATTAAAAATGAAACTTCTTAGGTAGCTTTGCCTTTGGAAGCTAGTGGAGCTCGAGTAAGATTATTACAGAGACTTGCAGGTCCAAGTTTTCCACCTAATTTGAACAACTTCAAGTAATATACTAGCAACAAAACTAATTAGATCCATTCAAGCAAACAACCAAAAACAATATAACACAGGAGAATGTAAGAAGTCAAGAAAAAGAGTATACAACTGGCACCTGCTACATGCTCCAAGGATCCTGAAAGAAAATGTATGCTAGATAAAAAAAAATATTTCAACTTTATAATCGGAAATGCACTAGAAAAGTGTGTGGAGCACCTCTCCAAATATTCAAGGCACTAGAATTTAGGTGCTTCAGCCTTCAGGCATAAGGCCACATGCCTATATGAAAATGAAAATGGAACAACATGCATTCATTGATCATAATTTCAAGTTACCTATTTTTCTATTGATATATTCTGGCTAATAAACAACTTACTATTTTCATCCGCTCTGCTTTCCTTAGAAACCCACTAACTGCAGTGTTGCTGGGTCAGTGACTTGGTGGATCCTAAAGAGCTTCATCTTAACCCAAGTTCACTGCATATATGTTTTCTCTTGTTACCTGTTTTTCATCAGATTATTCAAGGCAGACAGAAATTTTCACCCTCATGATGCTGGCGCGGTAATAAGGGCTGGGGTGGGCATTCTTTAGTTGGGGAAAAAAATAGCAACAATGGATGCTTTGAAAGATTTTTTAGTTGGGGAAAATGGAACAACAATTGATTCTTTTTTTTTTTAGATTTTTCTCCAGATCACCATTCACTGAAACCACATTACTAGCTGCTCTTGATGTCAGTCTACAGACTGACTCATTTAACCTACTAAATACTAGTTGGACAGGAATGCAAGCTCTTACAGTGGGTCCACAAGACTCATGTTTTCACTTGTTAATGTGTTTCTGTTAAATGGCAATCGAAGATAGTCCTTGTTTTTTTGGCTAGAAGATAAGCTTACCATCTTTGGCATACTTCTAGGGAACTTCTGGTCTGTTAGAGGCCAGGCAATGTGAGGGAGGCTTTTCCTCATCATGCTTGCTTTTTGAGCAGAACACCTGCACTTGATTACTTATATGATGCCTTTCTTCCTTGATCCCAAAAAGGGAGATCTATCAAAGCTTTATCACCATACAGTGCTGATGATGGATGAGGGTGGGCTACATGGAAATTGGTTGTCCTTCTAGCAGTTCTCCAACCTGGTGGAAGTGCTCTATTTTTTTGTTGTTATGAAATGCACCATTGCCCAAGTCATCATTTGAAGAAAGATGCATTGAGATGAACCATCTTCCAATGCTTCCGTTTGGATTGGATGCCCCTACTATTACCTTTCCATTTAACTGACTCATTAAGGAAATAATAGGGACGTGCTCCTCTTGATAATTTGTTTGAACCCCCGAAATCCACATCCACCATTGTTTTTCATCCTACCAGCAGGGTTATGATGGCCAACAAATATGGGATAAAAAACACTTGGCTGTGTCCTCCCAGTTTCCTTACAAAGCAGGCTGATCTTCCCAAGCTAAGTCCTCTCAATTAATCATATTTCAAGCTCTAGGTGCAGTTTTTGATGTTAATAAGCATCCTCTGCTGTCCAATCCATCCATTAGGGTTCCAAAGTCATTTTCAATTAAATCAGCCGCATGAAAACCATTGTCAAAATCTTTGCTGCTATGATGGAACATCATACTCCGCCCCAAAGTCCTTAGATTAATTGTGCTTCCATTATCCTCCAGATATGGTTTATGAATGGCTCCATTTGAACCTTTTCCATCAATTACTTTTAGTGAGATTGTGCATGTTCCTTTTCCCTTTTCAGTTGCCATTTGGAAACCCCCACAGTAGTAGAAACAGGGTCATGAGGATGCAGGCGAGACAAAGCACCAGTAATTGCAGACTCACCTGGCTCCTCACAGCTCATGCTTCCATCTTCCCCTTGCACTTCAGATTTTGCAAAAGCTTTTGCAGGTATGACAGCCTCTAATTTCCCCTATTTCTTCACCAGCTGTTGCATCTCAATTTCAAGAGCATGAAGAATGGCATCTCAACCAGCATATTTCTCTCTTTTCTTTATCAGGATGCCCTGGGAGGAGTCAGCCCTTTGAGTACAATCATCAAATTCACCACACCAGAATGATTATTTTGGATCCCTTTGGAAGGAGAGAAATCGAAGAGCCTTTGAAGATTCAAACTTGATAGACTATGCTATTTTACGCTCCTTCATGTATATGTTTTTGGAGTGGGTTAGGGTACATTTGGGGTCTAGCACTTTGTCTTTATTTGACTTTATTGATTGGTGGGGCTTTAAGTGAGGTGAAGGTGTTGTTTTTGTGAATCCCTTCCCTTTTTTGGCCTTGTATACATCGTGTATACTTTAGGCACATTTTAGACACTTTTAATACAATTGCTTTTACCTATCAAAAATTGGATTTTGCTAAATTATACCAATCCACACTAGCATCTTCTCTTCCAAGCTTAGGTGATTGTGTGGCAGATGCATTAGGAAAACATGTAGCTAGACATTCGGTTTCCTATGTAGGAGATATTGTACCTTTATAAATTGTAGCTAGATTTGTCTTTTTGAACTAGTATACACTTATCCACATTTTTTTCTGAGACTTTATATATAGGATTGTGTACTTCTTGGAAAGATTTCTCATTCTTCTTTGTACTTAATATTTCATTGCGATGAAATTGTTGCTTCTTATCAAATAAATAAATAATAAGGCATAATTCCAGTCACTTTCTCCTCAATTTTTTTTTTAAAAAATAATAACAAAAGCAGAAAGCCATCATTTCAATGGGGAAAATTGGGCTGGAATTTCATTTGATTAATTCCTTTACACATGATTTTTTGTTTAATTATCCATCCATTTCCTCTTCCACAAGGTCCAATTGCAGAGCCAGGAGCATGTGGCTGCCTCCTCCTAAGGATAAAGTTAAATTCGTCTCTAATGGCTGCTCTGGCTCCCTGGCAGCTCAGATCAGTTCCACTGTCTACAGAGATCATGTGGAAGGCCTACCTTTGAAGGTGAGACATATCATAGTGGAGTTGTTGGCTCTTATAGAGACTAGAGAGCCTTAGTTTGTTGCTCTGGGACTTGGCACATGTACTTTATGCCAAGGTGCTTGACCTATGAGCAACCTCCAGGCAGCTATAGTGGACGAGAGCTAATAAGAAGGCAACAGGTCAGAACAAGGGGCTAATTTTTTACAGGATTTTAGGAGTCACCCATGCTGGTGTTTCTTTAAGAATTCTTTACAGGTGCAATCCTTATGTTCCTTGTTTTTGTTTTCTTGGGGGATCTCCTATTCTTCTCATATATTCCTCATTTCTTTCATTCATATGTTCCTGTTTATGGATGATTTAAATAAATAAATACATCCACACTGAAGAAAATGCTAACAGTTTTAAACCATGTAAATTGCACATATATGCATATAATAAAATAATAAATGAGAACATATGCTTGATGTGTGGTGAACCACTGTTTGGTATTTAGACAAACCACGAAGTTACTTTCATAGTGAGTATCATTTGGAAATTACTAGCCAACCTATTTTCTAATGCATGACATTTTATTTGTTTATGAATAATATTAATAATTTATGAGATGACTATTATGTTACATTTTAATTAACATGTATATCAAATTATAGTATATTGTAATATTATCTTAAAATTGTATTACATATAAGGATTTTTTTAAGTTTTTATGGAACAAATTAATATATATCATTTCTCTAATAGTTTCAACTGAGGGATTTACCTCTCACAAAGGGCTGCTTTACTTGGTGTGGGGGCATGAATAATAGATCCTCTTCTAGGCTAGATCATTTCTTGGTCTCATAAGAGTGGGAGAGCCACTTTAATGGTCCTTCTCAGAAGTTGCTACCCAAACCCACTTCTGACCATGCTCCTATTCTTCTAGATGGGGGTGAGATCAGAAGTGGCAAAACTCCTTTCCGTTTTGAGAACATGTGGCTGAGAGTGGAAGGGTTCAAAGATTTGGTTAGGAGATGGTTGACCGGTTATACTTTTAGTGGCTTGTTTAGCCACATCTTAGCTTGAAAGCTAAAGGTGTTGAAGCAAGATCTCAAAAAGTGGAACAAAGAGGTGATTGGGAATGTTTTCCCCAACGAAGAATCTGGTCTTTCCCAGATTGGTCACTAGGATGCTAGAGACAGAGATTTGGGTCTTTCCCCTAAAGAGTCCAAGGCTAGAAGAAGGGCTATGGAGAATTTCAACAAGTGGACAACCATGGAAGAGACTTTGTGGAGGCAAAAATCAAGACAATTATGGCTGAAAGAAGAGGATAAAAACTCTCGGTTTTTTCACAAGATGGCTAATGCCCGGAGAAGAAGGAATTTTTTGGCTGCTATCAAAGTAAATGGAAGAAGGTTGCCAAAGGAAGATGAGATAAAGGAGGAGGTGGTTAACACTTTCCAAAGAGTTTTGTTAGAAACGGATGATTGGAGACCAAGCATTAATGGGTTGCCTTTCCTAGTGCTGGACAATGAAGATTCGAGGGCCCCGGAGAATCCCTTTTCGGAGGAAGAGGTCCTTGCAGCGCTATCAAGTTTGTGCAGGGATAAGGCTCGGGGACCTAATGGGTTCTCCTTGGCCTTTTGGCAATTTTGTTGGGACATTGTGTAGGTTGAGGTGATAGGTTTCTTTGCTGATTTTTTTGAGACGGGTCTTTTTGAGAGAAGCTTTAATGCCACTTTTATTGTGCTCATTTCCAAGAAAGGGGGTGTAGAGGATTTGAGGGATTTTTGCCCTATAAGTTTAGTGGGAAGCCTTTATAAGCTTCTTGCTAAAGTTTTAGCTAACAAGTTAAGAAGAGTGGTTGGGAGAGTAGTTTCAAATTCCCAACATGCTTTTATGGAGGGTAGACAAATCTTGGATGCAGTCCTCATAGCAAATGAGGCCTTAGATTCAAGGGTAAAAAGCTCAAAAAAGGTTCATCTGCAAAATGGACATTGAGAAGGCCTATGACCATGTGAACTAGTATTTCTTATTAGCAATCATGGAGAAAATGAGTTTTGGGGCTAAGTAGGTTAGGTGGATGAGGTGGTGCTTTTCTTTTGCTCGTTTTTCGGTTCTGATTAATGGAACTCCTACTGGTTTCTTTGTAAGTTCCAAAGGCCTGAGGTAGGGAGTTCCCCTTTCCCATTTTCTTTTCATTTTGGCAATGGAGGTGTTTTCTAGTATTTTGAAGAAGGCTATGGAAGGGGGATTCATTCAAGGTTTCTTGGCTAGTGGGAGAGGAAGTGAGGGTAAGGTGGTGTCCCATTTACTTTTTGCAAATGATACTATAATCTTCAGTGACTCAAACAAGGAGCATTTAGAGGCTTTAAGTTGGGTGTTCAAGTGGTTCAAAGTGATTTCTAGCTTAAAAATTAATTTGGATAAAAGTGAGTTAATCCTAGTGGGGGAGGTTTCTAATAAAGAGGATTTGGCTATGGTGGTGGGTTGCAAAGTGGGCTCTCTCCCCTCTACTTATTTGGGTCTCCCCTTGGGTGCTTCTTTCAAATCTGTTCAAGCTTGGGATGTAATGAAGGAAAGATTTAAGAAAAGACTTGATTTGTGGAAGAGGCAATACTTGTCAAAAGGAGGGAGATTGACTTTATTAAAGAATACCTTATCTAACTTGCCAATTTATTATCTGTTTTTATTTGTGATTCCTTGTGAGGCGAGTCTTAGATTAGAAAATATCCAAAGGGATTTCCTTTGGGAGGGAGAAGAACTCTAAAGAAAGCCCCATCTTGTAAGTTAGGCAATTGTTGGTTTTGATAAAAAGGAAGGGGGTTTGGGTGTTAGAAAACTTTCTTTACTAAATAAGGCCCTTCTTGGGAATTGGTGTTGGAGATTTGCTCCTGAGAATGAGTCCTTTTGGAAATAAGTGGTTGTAGGGAAGTATGGAGAGGAAGAAGGGGGTTGGTGTTCTAGATGTTTTATGGAAGGCTATGGGGTGGGCCTTTAGAAGGTGATTCGGAGTGGGTGGAAGGTGTTTTATAATAGGGTTGGCCTTGTGGTGGGAAATGGCAAGAGGGTGAGGTTTTGGAAAGATAGGTGGTGTGGGAAGGAACCCTTAGTTGTGACTTTTCCAAAGTTGTTCACAATGGCTAGAGATAGAGAAGTTTGGTGGGCCAAATGTGGGAGTAGGTTGGGGAAGTGGGCTGTTGGAATCCAGTATTCACAAGACAAATTGATTGGGAATTGAGAGAAGTGGAAGGGTTGCTTAAAAGATCACAAGGGCAAGTGATAAGAGAAGGAGTCGAGGATGTTATGGTTTGGCGGCTGTCAAAGGGAGGCACCTTTTCAGTCAAATCTTTCTACTCCTCCTTAGCAGGTTGCTTCTTGCAAGGATTCCCCACAAGCATGGTATGGAATCCCTAGGTGCTAATGAGAGTTAGCTTCTTTGCTTGGGAAGCAGTTTGCCACAAAATTCTAACTTTGGATCAGCTAAAAAGAAGGGGGTGGAGTCTTCCAAGCAGATGTTATTTGTGTAAGGGTGAAGAGGAGTCAGCAAAGCATATTCTCCTTCACCATCCTAAGGCAATCATGTTGTGGCACCTTATCTTTGCTATGTTTGGTGTACAGTGGGTAATGCCTTTCTCAATCAAGGATGCCCTTTTTAGTTGGTGGGTGCCTTTGTTGGGAAGATAAAAAAAAAGGTCTGAAAAGCAACTCCTCTGTGGTTTTTTTAGACTTTATGGAAGGAGAGAAACTAAAGAGCCTTTAAAGATTCAGCACTAACAGACCATGCTATTTTATGTTTCTTTATGTACAAGTTTTTAGAGTGGGTTAGGGTACATTTAGGGTCTAGTTCTTTGTCCCTTTTTGACTTCATAGATTGGTTGGGCGACAAGTGAAGCGAGGGTGTTGTTTTTTGTCCTTCCCCCCTTTTTGCCTTGTATACACCGTGTATACCTTAGACTTTTTTTTTTGGTGCTTTTAATACAATTGCTTTACTTATCAAAAAGATAAAATATCATTTCTTGAATGGAATTATTACATTTGATGAAAAGGGATATAAAAGAGCTCAAAATAAGTTATCACACTATTTGTCCTATATGATTTTTAACTCAACATAGAATTAGGATTTCTAATTTTGTCCCATGTTTTACTGCTTGTACTAAAACATGGCCTGAATGACTAATGTAAATATGAATTCTCTAATATCGAGTATCACAGTGATAAATTTTTTTAAAGTGTCTTTATTTCATATCTAAGGTTCACATTAAGTGGAAAAAATCTATAATGCAGGTGCAGAAAGAACCCAAGATTCGGTGCTATACAAAAAATGCTCCATATGCACTTGAATTGGGATTGTGAAATAACCTTTGAAGATAGTTTTCCAAGAGCATTTCAATTTCTTCCTCCTCTTCTGCAAATAGCAAAATCAAATAAAATAGAAACATATTAGTACAATATTGCATGGAAATTTACGAGTCCCCTTAATGTAAAACATTTCTATCACAGACAAAGAAAACTTTTTAACATACCTTCAGCAATCTGTTTTTCTAGAGGAACAGAGCATTCCATGTTTTCATTCCCTTTCACAAGTGTGCAGTTTTTTCCCATGATACACATACGGCGTATTTCATGGGGGTCCTCTAGAAGATCAAGCAACATTTGTTTGAGAGCTCCAGCCCTTGAACCTAATTCAACCTTCCAATAAAAATAATTAAAGCTCAGACGTTTCTCCCTTTTTTTTTTCTTTGATAGGTAAGAAAGCTCAGATGTTTCTCATTGCCATTAAAACATAACTTGGTGGATTACAATGAACTGTAGTTAAACTATACCAAAGTTTGCTTGCTAAGGCGAAGTTGCTCCAATATGTCAGCAGTTAATCGGTTTGGTAAAACCTCAAGCAGAGCTTGGACCTGAAATAGTAATGAATTTAAGAAAAGAACATGAAAAATAAATTAGTTTTTAAAAAGAAACCAAAAGTGGCAACTTCTCATCCGTAAGGCAGTCATGCAGAAAGGACCGTAAGTGGTTTGTAAAACTCAGAAGAGGGGAGTGGATGATTGATGTTTATGTGTATGACTCTCAAACAAAAAATCCAAATGGAAGAAACAGAACAAAACAAAGAACAGACAACGATGAACAATTAAAAAAAAAAAAAAAGATAACGTCAAAAAATAATCTTCCCAGTTATCCTCAAAATAATAAATCTGGCTCTCTGTCCTATCAGTTGCATCCTTGTTAAATGATGTCAAGCGTTTAAACTTGAGGTTGTGAGAAGCTTGAAATTTTCTTACCAAAAACAAAATTGTTATCCTAGAGAAACAGAACTATAAGGATGCAATAAAAAAACAAGGATCATGTCAAAAAATTATTTTCCAAGGTATCCTCAAAATAATAAATCTGGCTTTCTATCCTATCAGTTGCATCCTTGTTAAATGATGTCAAGCGTTTAAACTTGAGGTTGTGAGAAGCCTGAGGTTCTCTTATGAAAAACAAAATTGTTATCCTAGAGAAACAGAACTATAAGGATGCAATAATTTTTTGGGGGCATGCAATCTGTTATCATCCAATCAACTGTAAGACAGCCTTTTCAAGTGAAAGTTAAATGGAAATATATCTTGGAATTATGTGAACCTTGGATGCATGTTTTATATCCATAATTAGCCCCAAACAAAGCCAATCAGCCAACATTACAAACTAAATCATGTCCATTTGTTTATTTTCCAAAATCATCCATCTGATTAATTGTCAGTTGTTTCACTGGAAGATAAGTAAATTCATGTGTACAAAGAGGAAAGGATTGAGATTGGCTTGAGTTGTATCTACACTAGCAGGACGGTCTACAAAGCATGCATTATCAAATAGTCTTCCTATAAATTGATGTTTATACAAGTATGCAACAAATCTTGGAATGTCAGAGGGGCCAATGTCAGCAACAAGAGGTACAGTATCAAGGATTTGATAAGATCGCAGAAAGTGAACTTTGTTTGCCTACAAGAAGGTCATCTGGGGGCATTCTGTTTTTCTAGGTCTTTAGGGCATTGGTTTTGTACCAGGTGGTGGTTTATTGTGGCTCTTTTCTAAGTGCTTATAATTTAACTGCTTATTTCACCTAGTATAAGAATGCAACTAGTATAAGAATGGATTATGATTGGCTGTACTCCTTGTAAAGGGATATTCTAGAAGACTGTCATGAGAAGATGGGTGCCTGCAGCAGCAGCAGCAACAAATCATAGAATGTGCAGGTGCTTGGCCAACCACATTCCCTTAATTGATGGGTGGCAGTTTTAGTCCAGTAACCTATTCTTGAAATAAATGATGCTGAAGACGAGATAAAAATACAAGAAAAAAGAAAAAAAAAAAAGGGGAAAAAAAAACTATACTCACTAGCTCCCATACTCACACGAGGTTCTAGATCCATCAGTTTCTGCTCCAAATGCTGTATCCTTGAAAGCAAGGCTGCTTCAACTACCTGAAAGAACCACATTGCAAACCTTTTCATAAACTCCAGATAACTATATGGTAGAAATATTAAATAGTAAAGGCTTAAGATGAACTAAAAATAATTTTAAACTACAGAAGACCATATGGTTGAAACATTGTAAAATACAAATGATAGGATGAATACGTAGTTGATTGCCATGGGTTGAACCTTGAGATCAATACACCCATAAAAGTACACTAATGAGCAACATTAATGCATCATCTCTTCTTTGAAACAAATATAAGTTTAAATTTTTTTAATGCATAATGGTTGGAATTGGCTCCTTATAAAAAGCACTGAGGATAAACTATTATGCAATCAGTACATGGTATGGCCTTGAAGTTGAGGCCAGAAAAGAAATCACCAGAATAACATATCGAGGGAAAAATTGACTGAAGCAATTTTCTTTGTAATTTGTTGTCTTGGACAAAGATGTATATAGATGAAAGCCCAATGTCCTTAATTGACTGAAAACCATTTTTTTTTTTGTAATTTGTTGTCTTGGACCAAGATGTATATAGATGAAGGCCTAATGTCCTTAATTGACTTCCTTAATTGATTAGGTTCTCATTGAGGAAGGAAGTAAATTTTTTTTTTGATCCCTCTTTCTTTTTGCTTGTGCCTTGTGGTGGCTGTTGTTTACATCCAGTGTACTTTAATGCACTCATTTTGATGCTCCTTTCATATGACACTTTTTTTTATAGATAGATAAAGAGTGTCATATAAAAAGAGCACCAATTTTTTTTTCTATCAAAAAATTAAAATAAAATTTTGGTGCTCTTTTTATATAATACTCTCATTATCTACCTATTAAAAAAAAAACAGGTAGCTAGAAAGGCTGAACCCCATTCTCAATCTACGTTTCTTCACTAGATTTGGAGCCTTGAGATATTTCCTCAATAGATTTATTATAGGTAGATATTAGAAATAACATGGCTACAAATTCTAAAATACATTTTCTTTATCTATCTATCTATCTATCTATCTATCTATATATATATATATATATATATATAAAGATTTGTGTAAATTCTATAGGTCTCCCTATTCAAATTAAGTGTTGATTTTGTGAACAAAATATAGAAGATATCGATCATTTATTTTTGAATTGTTCATTTCTTGGAGACATTAGGTATAAACTACAATTTTGTTGTTCCACTTCTATACTTGATGAAAGTCTTATTGGTTGGGTTCAACAAACTATGAAAATTATAACCTGACTTAACCCATCCAAGTTGCATCCCTAGGCTACATTAAGTAGTTTTACTTTTTCCTGTACTAAATTTTGCCCCCCTAAAATTAATTTCCTGGCTCTACCACTGTTCAAATCCTTATTTTATTATTAATAATGATAATAATTCATTCTTTAAATATCAGGATGGTTATCATAATAATTACCTCTTTTGAAACAGCTGCATTTTTCTAATAATGTCTATGTTTGGAGTGACAATTGATATAATGGACCCCTTAGTTTTGGTTGGAAGCTTAATTTTGATGGCAGGTACTTCTGCTGGTTGGGTCTTGAAGGATAGTAATGGAGTGATAAAGTTGCTCCGTAATACTTCTATCTGATCATTGAATGCACATTTCTATAGGATGAACTACTGTTTTCAGTAAATCAAGACACTAGAAGCATTGAATTTGAAGGTGACTCTGAAGTTGTGATTAATGCCCAAGCTACTAGTTTACATAGATCTGATTGTTTACACCTTAGATGATTGTGGTGTGATCACATTTTTTAAAGAGTCTAATCTATTGGCTGATATAAATTGCTGAGAGGTTCTCTGCTAGGTTCTCTAGAATTTGGATACAGGATTTCCCATTAAACTTTATCTATATTTGCCAACAGCATACTAGAGTGTTATCAGGTAGTATTGATGACAAAGCTTAGGGGAATGTGTAGTCAGCCAGTTCTCTCATTTTGTGATCAAGAATCTATGCTCTGAATTTCCTTACAGGCCCTAGATTGGTTGTCACTCATAGGGACATGTGGAGTCCATATGAGACAGTGATTCATTGAGGTTTTACCGAATTGCATGATTGGTTGAATTCTTACTGATTGCCATTTAAAGGAACACAACTGCCTTCTTTCCTTTATTTTTTTCACAAAGAAAAAAAGTAATTACACTAGATAGTAAAAGAATCAACAGTTCACTTTGTTTTACATGCTCCTTTTTCTAGATTCTCCTCATTTTTATCCTTCCTCTTCAAAGAACATGGTAAAGCTCTTATTCTTTTCAACATATCAGCAACTAAAAATAGGAAATTTCCATTTTATTTGAAACCTAATGCTGATTAGGGAGAAAGGTGGAAACTATTCCTGTTGTCAATAACACTGTTCTTTACATGCACCTTTCTGGAAAACTACCAACAGGTATAAACTATACATTACAGTCCACTATGGTTAAGTCTGATATATGGAAACATTTGAGAGGCTCAAAGACAGATGCCCGTCTAAAGCAACAATTTTGTATATAACTTACTAAGTAGATACTTTTAGACATCAATTATTTATAAATACTACACAAGCTAATTAGCTTGCATTCAGATCCCAAATGATTGTTATCAAAGTCTACTTTAGAGTACACATCCAATGCCATAAATAACCATAGTTTTTAAAAACTTAGGTACACGTTATGGTATAATGATAGAATACATTTTTCATGTAAAAAAATATGTATCACTATTACATATCATATCTTATCATTAACTATATCTTATTACACAAATATGATACACGATACATAAACTTATGACTATTTTGAATAGTTTTTGAGAAAAATCAAATTCGATTTTTTTCAATTGTTGCATTAATTGATTAAGTTGCACTTTAAGGTTAAAAGATTGATGATAAAAGGGAAAGGGAAGGGTAAAATAACACAACATGAAAACATTCAACACTCGTCAAGTACAAACGTGAAAGTTTGAAATTTTACGATGAATATTGGGAAGTTGTTATATTAATGATTTGGATGGTTGCCTTGAATATAATGGTCAATGAAACTTTGTTAAATATATTAGTTTTTTTTTTCTTTTCCAAATTTTCCTCTTTTTAGGGAGGAGATGATAAGGTTAGAAGGTTCAAACTTTGAAAGTGCACATAAACATATAGATATTGTTGAATGTCTCAACTTCCCATTTTGTATATAGTTTTTTTGGTAAAAGAGTATTGTGTATAATAATTTATATATTTTTATTTCCTTGTAAAAATAGATCCTTATTTTTTGTGATAGTTAAATAAGAGCATGTATTAGAAACACCTAGAAACGGAGAAAACAGTACACACGAAGTATACATTCAACGCCCAAAAAAACTAGGCAGCATAAAGACAAAAGAGTCCACCCCTTACTTAGCAAAATGCCCTGTGCTGTGTTGTTGGCGCATGATGGTTGAAATGGAGTGCATTCATTACACTAATTTCTGTAAGCAATGGTTCATGAGTTCATAGGTATCCAGAATAATAAAGCAGATCTGAGTTTTTTGTATAGGACAAAAGGTTTCCATTTCAACATGTCGGTGGTTTCTCCCAGAGGTAAGTGTTGGTTTGGACTCAAAGATCTTTGAGATTTCAGTCGGGGAAGTCAAAGGGAAGGTGACTGGGAGGATTTGTGAGAGGGGTCCAAACTTCTCCTCTTGAGTTAGATTCAGTGGCAAGGGCTTGGCTCTGCTGGTGGAAGGAGCAGAGACCTGCAGTGCTGTCAAAGTTAGAGAGTGTTTCAGAAATGTTTGGGTGGAAGGGGAAATACGGTGCTTACTGGATTTACACAGCAACAGAGCAGCAGGACGTTTTCTGCTTTGTTCAGCTTGGGATGTGGAAGGCAAGGAGTTCTCTGTGGTGTTTCCTGAGGGAAGGGGGTTTTGTGGGGGGGTGTGGAAGATCTTGGCTGACAAGCTTAGAAGCCTTGGTGTGTGCTTGGACCAAAGGAGAGAGGAGTCTAAAGCTAGCTCTGTGCGGGAGCTGGTTCTAAGGGGGGATGATGAGGGGAAGAAGGGCTCGTTCTCTAACTCTTTCGATTGCCATAATGCAGTAAATGAGAGGAAAAAGACATATAAAGATCATACATGGTATATAGGTGTATGAGGAAGAGTGAGAGATACCTGATAGAGTAAGGGGTTACAGTTTAGGGTGTAAATCTAAGGAGTTCAAAAACTCAGGAAATTTCAAGGTTCAATATTTGTGTGTTTTTTCTGATCTTTATAACATCCTTTACAATATAGTAGAATAATTCTTTCTCATTCGTAGGTGTGTGCATGGCTGGTCAAACCAATTAAAGCCTAATGTATCTTTGTGCGTGAATGATTTTTTTATGTTATTTTACCAACAAATGACATTAAAGCTTCATTGGGCATAACATGTGATATTAGCGCTTCCACTAGCACAAGAACTTATTTTTGTTTATTTTCTGATAAGCAAAGAGAATATATTAAAAGTTTAAAAAAACTATACACCCATGTTTATAAGTCAAATGCAAAGGATAATAAAAGTCATAGCTTGAAAGAGGGAAAACGAAAGGAAAAAAAAACCTACCTTCTCCCTCATATAGATCCCACCACATCTATAAAATTGATTAAAGGCATCGATCATTCTACTATGTAAATCCTAACCCATGATGACAACTTCTAACAAAGTAGCTCTTCAATGATTGAACTACTGCTCTACATTTTAGAATGCTCATCAATTCAAAAAATAAACAAAAAGATGGCTCTCCAAATCGTCACGCAATTTCTTCTCATATAGGAGTCACGCCAACTTAAGAGAGTCTCTCCAACCGAAAAAGCAAGCACCCAAACGACATCAAATAAGGAGAAAAACAACTACCATAAAACCTTAGATTTGGGACAATGAAGGGGGATGTGATCAATTATTCCAATTCACTTTTACAAACGTAACATTTGTTTGCTAATGACCATCCTCTCATTTTGAAACTAGTCTAGGGTCAATACCTTCCCCAGTTAGCTTTCGAAGCAAAAAACTCACTTTAGAAAAAACCCATGAATTCCAACTAGTGCCCTCTAAGAAAGGAATTGAGCACCCCGACTCGGAAAGACACTATACTGCAAGTCCATCCACACCACCCTATCCTTCTCTTCCCTCTTCATAAATTTTCCTTGCAACCCTTAGAAAAATGCTTCTAAACTGTTTAACTACCAATCATTCAAGTGTTTAGCAAAACAAGGATTCTAGCATCCCCCTCCCTTGTTCTTGCCAAACATCGATTACCCAAGCCTCTTTTGACAAAGTTAAGGCATATAGAGAGGGAAAAGATAGACATAAGGGTTCCTCCCCACACTAGCCATCCTACCAAAACTTCACCCATCTCCCATTACCCACCTCAAAGGATGCTTTACTATTGAAAAGGTCCCAACAACAAATATCAACAATATATACAAATGTATATGACTTATTGAGATTGGAACTAAAGATTATAGTTAAAATTCAATTCAAAAGATTTATTTTGTTGATTTTGTGATGAATTTATACAATAAGTGTCATATTTTTTTAACCTAAATTATCACAACCTAAGTATTAAATGCTTTGATATATATGATATTGATGAATATCTATGTCTTAACTCTTTTAATCTTATTACCTTTCATTGATTGGCTATATATTGCTTTATACTTCACTCTTCCAATACATGTGCACTTTTTAATATATGCATATTTTTTCTCTATATATTTTTTATTGTATAGGAACACTTAAGATAAATGATATTATAAGGAATCGATACATGATGCATTTTATGACTTAACAACTATGTATACAATAAGTGCAGACCATAAGTAAACAGAAATAAACATACAAACAAAGACCAACATATTCTAGGATGTATAACACTAAACTAACCTCAAGCTCAAATGGCATTGATGGTCCACCATTTATATTTTTAGGGTTCAAGCGAGGCAACAACGAATCCATGAAAGCTTTCCCTCCTTTACTGAAAATGATCAATAATTGTAGCAAAGTTAACTAATTTTATAGTTCAATCTCATCATTTGGTACTAAATAAAATAAAAAAATACAGGTCACATGATAAAAACATTTTCTGGTCTAAGAGACAGTGATTACCGATTATAGTCAAATATAAAAACACTCTCTTGCATTGCTATTGCTCGCAATGATCCCAAATTTAATAGTATAGCATGCTCGCGGACCTAGTACATGAATCACCAAACCAAAACAATGTCAAGTATAACACAAATTTCAGCCTATGAGACAAGGTGCTGCACCGATACTATTTAATTTTTGCCAGAATCCTGTACTAAATTTTTCAAGAACTAAGTTTCGCCTATAAAATAAAATAAAAAAAATAAGAAAATAAAAATTAAGTTTCAATTACATAAGAAAAGAGGATTAAATAGAAATTGCACCAGACCTGTTTCCCAAAAGTCACAATTGGTCATATTATTATATTTGGGAGTGGAAAAAATCAACTCCACGGTTTCATCTTCAGAGCAATTTTACAAGGAATCAAGGATATTATCAAGAGGCATTCTGTTCAGTGTTCAGTTGAATTTTTAGAATTTAACTCCCCTAATCAAGTAGATCAGAAAGTTTCCATTGGATATCTAATGGGTATGTTGGAGAAAAATACAAACAAAATAAATGACAGCCCTTTCTAAACTTTATAAGCAATTGCATAGAAAATCAATTACAAAGACCAATTCATCACAAAATTATCATCCACTATGAAGTCCATTCTTAAAGGTAAAATTTCAATATAAATAAGTACAGTCAGAAGGCACAGCTAACATAAACAAACAGACTAACACGGAACAAGATGATATAATACCACCAAAGAAGGCATTGAGTTGGTCAACCACAGTGATGGATCCACGCTCCGTATATCTCTAGGACGAAGTCCTTAAGATAAAAACAAGAAAAGAAAAATCAGATGTCGCTGTGACAGGTCATGCAAACTCTAAAGATTCATCAGGCAATTGACCATTATGAAAAAAAAAAAAAATCAAATAAAGGTACAGAGTAAGCATTTATTTGGCATCGAATTTATGTACCAACCAGATTTGATAGACATGCAAAAGATAATTCTGATTTCATCACCCTAGTGATGCTACTGAGAACAAAACCACAAACTTTATAGAAAACATTTTACTCACCGCTTGACTTCAACAACTGTCTTCGGTTGATTTTCCTAGTCGACACCTTCCCATCCGACCTCACCTCTACCACCTAAAGCAAGCAGCAATAACAAACCATCATAAAAAATCCGAAAAAATAGAAATGCAAAAACATTCTTCCTGACCTCATAGACCGGCTCACGAATTCCAAGAGAGAGAGAATCAGTGGAAGACGCCGCGATCCTCTGCGAACCACCAGTGGTAGCCACAGAGGCCGGGCGGTCGTCGTCGCCGTCTGTTTGGGTTTCCGAATCGCTCCGGCGATCCTCCTCGGTTGATTTGGAGAAGCATTTCTCCCTCCGGACGGAGATCGGAAACACGAAGGAATTGGCCTTCTTCAAGGAGATCGGAAATGGCGGTGGCCATGAGGAGCGAAAGAATGTAGCGCAGGTGAGGTCAGAGAAGAGGAGGAGGTGGTGAGCAGGTGAGGAGACAGGGAATTGAAGGAGATGCCGAGAAGAGGATGGAGCGAGTGGCATCTCTGGGCAGAGGCTCGTGATGTGAGACTCTGAGTTCCAAACCTCCAGTCAAATGGGAACCTTTTTGGATAATATTCAATTCAGCTTTATTAATTTTGATTATTCTTTTTATACTCCTTTTATTTGTCATTTTGTGGTTGACAATACTTTTTTTTTTTTTAAAAAAGGGGAAAATTGCTACGTGTGAAACGATTACTTTCAAGAACAAATAACTATTGGTTGGAAAAGAAAAATTTTAGGTACGAAAATTTTTCTTGACAAAATATTAATTTTAAGCCAAAAAATAAATAAATAAATAAATAAATAAAATCATACTAAATATTATTTCTAGACATGAAAAAATTTCTAGTAAAATATTACTTTTAAACACCAAAAAGCTCATGACAAAAAAATTGTTTTTAAATATAAAAAATTCCATAACTAAATATTATTTTCATCAAAAAAGTTTTTTTTTTTAAAAAAAAAATTTGGAAACCGATATTTTTATAATGATAACAGAAATTTATAATATTTTTAATAGAAAATATGAAAATAAGCTATACTTATATTTTTTTATTTATTAATATTTGGATAAAAGGGTATTAAGTCATTTCAAGTGGAATTAGATTGGTGTGCAAAACCTGGCTTCAAAACAAAATCCATGTATCAAAGAAAATTGATTGAAGCCTTTGAGTGACATCCACTAAATCTGCAGTAATTAAGTCCTTTGAACCATAATTTAATTGCAATAATTAACCAAAGTGCATTTTCATTTGAAGAACTTATATTTGTACCCACATGACCACTTTACTCACCCATTCTATTTATAAATCCACTTCAAAACATTAATCCTAATATTACACCCACCTAAATTTTTTTTAAGCATATTTGAAATTTCATGCTTATTCTCTTCCATACCTACTTTCTTCTTCCTTACAAACTGTAAAGCAAAATCATTTCTTCGAGTAAATATATTTTAGTGCTTATGATTTATATAAATTTTGATAAAATAAAAAATAAAAAAAAAGTTGTAAAGATGGTGAAAAATTAGTTAGGGAAAATTTCGAATTGCTTTAAAAATGAAAAGATTTGAGAAAAGTGAAAAAAAAATAATAATAATGAATTTCTTGCGAACTTGCAATGCAAAGTACATTTAGAAGTTCTAAATGTCTTTAAGCATTTATAAAAGTGTAGTTTCATATGCTTCTAAGCATGTATGAAATTATAGCTTCAAATACACTTAAGCATGCCTTAAAGTATAGTTATGGATAATGCTAATATTAAGGTTATTTTGGTTATTTAATTAATAGTTATTTTTGTTGTAAAAAAAATTCTTAATTTAGTTGAAAACATAGAAAAATTTGATGCGTGGAAATATAATTGGTATTTCATTAGAATTAAAAATTCATTTGATAGTAATTTTAGAAAACGCTTTTAGAGTGTGTTTCATAGTAATTTTAAAAAGTATTTTTAAATTTTTTAATACTCAAAATTTTTTATCTTTCAAATATTAAAGATGCCAGAAACGCTTCATAGAATCACTGTAAACATACTTTTAACTTTTCTAGCACTTAAAATTTTTTATCAAAAAAGTTATTTTCAAATGTTAGAAATGCTATTTTTTTTTTTTTTCTAAAATCATTTTTAAACGAGTTCTAAATTAAAGAACCATAAAACAAACAAATAAATAGAAAGAAAATTCATGATCATTTGTACAACGCCAATTAAGGGTATGCAAGTAGGTATAGCACCAATGCCAACAAAAGCTACCTATGCCTAAGACAGAGACCATAAGCGAGAAGAAAATAGCTGCAAGAACAGGTAAATCCAAGATACTAAAACCCTTCATGAACCATGGACTTCAACTCTCCACGAGTTCAGATTCCCTTCCAAGGCACAACATAGTTACCTTTTGAAATTTCTTGCAACAACAGCGTTGGACGGGACATACTCCATTAAAACATTGTCTTTATTTTTGGGTTTTGTATCTTCTTGTAGGACCGAAGCAGTAATACTATTTTGGAAAAAGTCTGCTTTCACATACTCATTTGACAATATATATAAAATGACACTCAACTTTTCATATTCAATTCATACTTTTATACTACACTTTTAGGCCAAAGTAAGAATGCTGACATAGATTAAATGCTGTTGGAGCTTGCGGATGCACCCCTCACGTACAAACTCTCTGGGAAAACCTTCACCAGTGAAACTACGTTGATGTTGAGGCATTATTCCAGGCATAGAAACCCGGAAGCAAAACTTCCTGCAGTGGGTTTTGAGGCTCCAACTTCAGGTTCTCCACATACTGGGGTACCGCCGCCCCATAACCGTATGACAACCTTTGATCACCATAGTCAGATGGGAACCCTTGTCCACCATCATCGACAATTGTGTTGTGTTGATGATGTGGCTTAACAATCTCTGATTTTTCTGATTTTTTGTATATCTCACATACAACCCACATATCCAATTCTGTCTTTGAGACTCTATACTCGTTCATTAACCAATTTGTTTTCACTCCATTTTTAGGCTTTCCTTCGTGATAAGCTAATGATTTCTTGTATCCAATCGTCTCATTATTATCCATGGTGATGGTATGATCACGCGCACTAGCCTTCCAGAAACCATCACCTGCAGTTCTGTTGGGTCTATTCCCATTTGGGTACTTCCCATCTCTTGGAGTAAAGAAATACCACCTCTCATTTACATCTAGTTGGAACATCTCTGCATATAAGTCAACAAGTGTCAAAATAAGTATAAAAATCAAGAAAAGATTATCTTTTTATAAAAGAGAAATCAGTCGAGTACTACATACCAAATAGTTTTTGAGGGCTATATTGATAAAGATTAACTTCTCGAATGTTGTTCATCGGTAAGTTTTGATTCATCATCTTTCTCTTCAAGAAAAATAAAATTAATTCTATTTCAGTGGGACGAAACCTAACACCTGGCGGTAAAGAGCGAAAGTATGCATCTTTTTCATCTTGCCCACAATGATTCCATTGAACAAGTTGGTTTTGATTCATCTCCATTGCTCTAAAATTCGTCTCAGACCTTTCATCTTGTACATGGTTTTGATTCATCTCCATAGCTCTAAAATTCATCTCTAACCTTTCATCTTGCACATGGTTTTGATTCATCTCCGTTGCTCCCAAGTTCATCTCCATTGCTCTAAAGTAGTTCATCTCCATCCTTTCATCTTGATGATTCCAGTGAACAAGTTGGTTTTGATTCATCTCCATTGCTCCAAAGCGAAAGAGAAAATAAATTTTTTGTATGATTAAAAAGTTAGTATGCAGGTTATATATAGGTAGAAAGGTAAGTTGATATAGATGTGTTGCATTGGGAAAGGTTTCTATTTTACTACAACTAAAATACTTGGATCATGTTGTTAGTTGAAATATCCATTTTAAAGAGTCCTTTATTATTACAATTATCTTTGGCTAATCTTTTCTTTTATCTTTAGAATGTTTATCTCATAATGTGCTCTCGTAATAGTTTCCCTAAAATCATGGCTTAATATTAATGCTTTTATTAATCCATTCAAAATTAATTAGTTATTTATATTTTAATATATTAGTTATTTTTTCTTATTTTAATTTAATTATCACCATTTCTTATATATATATAGTTTATTTATTAATTTATTTATGTGAATGGATAGTTTAACCTAAGAGTGCAGTTAATTAATGATTCTTTTTTCTACCTTTTTATTTTTTTATTTTATTTTTATTTTTTTTAACTAGAGTCACAAGAGAGTTTGGTTAGTGTCATCCACTCCTTATCACCCATTAGAATCCCAACTACAATTTGTGAGGATTGTTTAGTCTTATGACAAGTGTTTGTCTGTTTTAAAGTCTTTGAACTTAAAATGAACAATATCTATACGATTAGATTATAGGATATCAGAATTATTACTTTTGGTTGATGGGATATAATAAACTATGATATGTATATTATGGGATATGATTTCTATGATATTCTTGTATATACATATTCTATGGACATAATATTTTAAGATAGGTGAAATATGTTATATTATATTTATACTTGATTTGTGAAATAAATAAAAAATGATATAGAATATATATTATTTTTAATGTTTAAAATAAAAATAATATCACATTCAAATATTTTCCATTTAAAAAAAATGAAATTTTGTTATGCTTAATAATATTCATGATTAAATTATTTCAATTTTACAAATAAAAAAAATTATATTATATTATTTAATATATAAAAATAATTTATATATCATATATTAATAATATTTTATAATTTATATATATATATATATATATATTTTTTTTTTTTTTAATCATAAATTTAATTTATAATAAAAAAAATTATTTTGTAAAATGAGTATACTAAAAAATAAAACATTAATAAAAAATAAATTTTTGATACTAAGTTATGTATTTCCCATATCATGTTACGATATTATAACATATCCCATATAAAATGGATAATATATCTGTAGACCCCCATTTGGGGCTCATTTTCTGCAGCTTGCTTTTGCCAGGTGGAGCGATCCGGGAGGGCCACGTGTCAAATCCCTATTGATCCTTATAGAATCAAGTAGTGGAGTTTGAGGAGCTATCAGAATTCGACACCTATGGAAAAAAAGCTGCAGGAGGAGCGGATGCCGTTAGGAGTTGCAGGCAGAGATATTTGGAGGAAAAAACGAGAGAGCTGGCTCTAGGGGAGAGAGGACTATTTTTCTGGGGAAAAAAAAAAAGACACCGGAGAAGAGAGATTTTTGAGAGTTAGCTGGGGGGGAGGAACCACAGAGTGAGGCTTGCTGTGAGGAGTTTCCTGGGAGATATCCTTGAGTGTGTTTCTTTGGTTTGGAGTGAGCAAGCTTCCTGAGCAGAGGGTGAGAGAGATTTTTGGAGGAGGTTCTTCAGGGATAGGAGGCGGGAAATTGCAGGCGGAGATATTTTAGCTTGGGGGGGAAAAGGTTCCTTATGGCTTGAGGTTTTACAGAGAGATTTGGAGAGCTAGTGAAGGGAGGAACCAGAGTGTGAGGCTTGCTGCAAGGAGTTTCCTGTGAGATATCCTCGAATGTGCTTCTTTGGTTTGGAGAAAAAAAGACACCTGAGAAGAGAGCTGGGAGTGAGCAAGCTTCCTGAGCAGAGGGTGGAGATATCTTGAGAGAGATATTTTGGGAGAGGGATTTTTGAGATGATTTAGCTTGGAAAGCAAGCTGCCGGAGAGGGGGTGGGAAGAAACAGAGAGAGTAGTTGTTTTTCTGGTTGCTGAGATGAGCATTTTGGGGGTATCTTGAGTGAGAAGGGAGCTTAGAGAAGGAGACAACTGAGAAAGAGAGCAGCTGCAGGTAAGTTTGAGGTGAGTTTCCTGTTTACTTTGATTCATATACTTCTCATCTCTTTATCATTTCGGTTTGCTTTACATTGCTCGTCGATTTGGGTTGGAAAATATGGATTATATGCTGCATTTTGTTGATTTCTGGACCTTTCTTTTATACCCTGTTGCTGCTGATCTCATTGTCATTTTAGTGGTTTGGTTTGGAGCTGTCGTGACTCTGTTTCTCATACACTCTGTCGATGTAGCTTAAGGTTTTCCTAACCCACTGATTGTTGGACCCATGGATAAAATGAGGAAATGGGTTCAATATTTTTGTCAAATGTTTCATGTCCTATTCTCGTTTTCTCTTCTCTGGCTCCTCTGTTTTCTCCTGAATGCATGCTCAAAGCTTTAAGACTAGAAATTTGTGTTGGTGCGCTGGTGGAGTATGAATTGATATGAACATTTGATGGGTAAAAGAGGCTTTCAGACGTCCACGAATCTGGGTGGATGAGGGGATATAGAGGTATGAAAACGATGCAGCAGGGTATAAATTTCCTATTGATGATCAGTAGCTCTAGTCGGAAGGTCAGAAATCTCACTCAATGAGAGGGTAAATGCTTCCTTCTGTCACTGGGATAAACTGAGTCTAAGCTGAACCTGACAGTCTATGGTAAGATGATTGCTGGTCCTAAGTTCTCACACTGATTCATCCTGGAGGTATGGCATTCCTGTGAGAGGTGACCATTTTCTCTTCCTTGTTGGCCAAAGCTGGGATTGTTTCATCACTCCGAGAGATTGACTCCACACTGGTGGTTGTAAAGCTGATATCACCAAGGGAAGACCACTGCATGTACAGGTTTACTTTCACTCTGAGTGGGGGTAGATGATTTGCTGCTGAAATGAGACAGGTGCCATGATGCCAATGTGTTCTGAAATGAAGCTTCGAAAGTGCCATATGGTTGTGGTTAACATCTATTTACTCCCATGGTGTTGGTGGAACTCCCCTGTCTGACGAGTTTGAGTTTGAGAGCTTGCCTATTTGCAGTAGTCCAAGTGTTTAACTGTTCCAGCAACATGGCATCCTTAACAAATGTAGAAATGATAGGGAGTGGGAAATGATGATGCAAATGTGAGAGGTGATTCCAGCAATATGGAGGATTTTGGAGAAGAAAAGGTGAGGCTTCATCAGCAGTGAAAATAGAGAGTTGGATGATAGGCGCATGAGGACCTTTGACTTTGCCTTGCTGTCATCATTGGAGCTCTTGAGAAAATGGTGAGAACCACCACACTAAAATAGCCTCCGTGTCATCAAAATGTCTGCATGGTACCTTTCCATTGACGATGAGCTACTTGCAGAGCAGACTCAGTGGCATCTCGGGTCCACAAGCACCATCCCAAACCCACTGCCCATAGCCGATACTCACCTCATTATACCCTCTCACCTTTCATAACCCATTTCCTGCACTGCACATGGCCACCCGTAATCCCTTCCAAGCCTCCTTTTAAATTCTAAATTCATCCTACCCATGAATTCCTATTCTTCATACTCACAGGATCGGATCACCCCACTATCCTCCTCCCATGCAGCTCGTCATTTTCCACCATACATGCACCCATCCTTTATACCCATCACCCTCCACCCACTCGCTATCGACCCCCATGCATATCACCGCCTTCCTCATACCTCGCCATACCCAATCTCACCACCTTTCAAACCTCATACCTCGCCATACCCATGACCGTGTCCAACATCATGCCCAACCCCCCCACTTTCATTCCATTCCTCTCATTGCCTTTCATCACTCAAGCCACCACTTCACCCTTTCTCTCACTAACTCATTCCTTAACCTTCTATACCTGTATGTATCCACTCTCAAATACCCATCAAACCCATTTGACTCACCTGCTCACCTATCCATCGCACCTACAAACAGGACCGAACCCCTCATACCCATTCCACTAACCCATGCTTTCAATACCCATCACCACAATTCCTGCACCTTCATATTCCGATAAAGAGAGAGAGAGAGAATGGAGAGCATTGAGAATCAGGAATCAGCTATGAAGGTATTTGAGAAGCTCAAGCAGTTGGGGAAGGATGGATCCACGTTCTGTCAGAGCACCAAACTCATTTTCTGAAGTCACAGAATCTGAGGCTGGTGTAGAGGCAACCAAAGAATTGAAATTAGATGCAAAATCTACACCACGTGTTGATGTTTTTCCAGGCAACGAAACTGTCATCCAGGTGACACAAGTTCAACAAGCTGTGAATCCTGCTAATGCATTGAACAGCCGATATCCTAACTCCACCGATGCCAAAGGGCATCGACCTTTTGCTGTTATTGACGCCTCTCTAAAGTTTCCAGATTTGAAAGCTACCCTTGAAGAGCTTCTCAAAGTGATGTTTCTGTTTATCAGGAGGATTTCCCACTGCTCAGAGACATCCATGCCAGGGAAGAAAGAATGCCCCGCTAACTCATCTCTTCATGACGTCAAGAGCAGCATTTATGCCACTGATGAGTTCTGAATGTACTCATTTGAGATCCAGTCTTATTCTCGAGCATATTCTCATGATTGGACTGCATGCCCCTCTGTACATCCAGGTGAGAATAATCGGAGAAGGGGCCCAAGGAAGTTTCATTATGGTTGCATGCTATATCTGGAGTTTCGCGATGGGAGATTGTTGTAGGCGGAGGCGCAGAGAACCCTGCGTTTGTGAAATCGGTGAACAGTCTCATTGGTAATGGGTTCGGTCACAGGTTTTATTCGTCTTATGATAACGCTAATCGGAATAATCAGTCGGAATTCGTTGAGATGGCATGGAATGAGCACAAGCATGTACCTTTCATCATCTTCGCTTGGAGATATCAAGGGCCAGATGCAGGCATTGACGAACCCGCTTCAGTTGTTCCCATTGCTGATGGTTTTGTTAAAGTGGCATAGGATACTGATTGTGAAGAAGAACTCAGAGAAGCTTTTAAGGTCTTCAACAAGGATTAAAATGGCTTTATTTCTGCTGCCGAGATTCTATATGAGATGATGAGCCTCCATGAGGAGTTGACTGATGAAGAAATAGATGAGATGATTCGAGGAGCGGACGTAGAAGGTGAGGAGTAAGCGAATTATGAGGAGTTTGAAAGGATGATGCTTGCCAAGCCTGGAATCGGACCCTCTTCTTATGGTTTTGTGTTGCTGCATAAGCCTGAGGACCTCATATCTTTTCTTGCTGGACATGCTATGGTGGCAGTTAGAACAGTTGACAGAGGAGAAGGGATCAGATTATGGGACTGCATGCATGGTTGGCATGGTCACCTTTGGGGCCACATGCCATCTCCCATTCC
The DNA here is from genome assembly GCA_030254885.1 of Vitis rotundifolia. NCBI lineage: Eukaryota > Viridiplantae > Streptophyta > Magnoliopsida > Vitales > Vitaceae > Vitis > Vitis rotundifolia. Next base: position 13,514,068 of record CM058156.1, read on the forward strand.
ATCATCTTTGATTTTGAAAATGGTTTTCCCCAAATCCTTTTCTTCAAATAATTTTCCAGATTTTAGTTTGTTTAAAAATAATTTCAACTCTCTCATTCTTCATCCTTAGCATTTTTCTTAGGTCCCGAAAATTTATCTTTTTCAATAAATTTGGTCGCATTTTTCTCTTCGGCGAACCATTTCCATAACTTCCATGATTTTTAAAATGTTTTAAAATAAGCATGAACTTAATTTCATAATTCCAAGTGATGGAATTCATGAAATTGATTTGTGCAAAAATAAATTGGGCTTTGGTGGGGGCCCAACATCAAATAAACTTTCTTTAAAAAAAGAAAGGAATTTGGATGAAGAGCCATGCATGCCATTGGTGATTTATCTTGTTTAGTGATGCATGTGATATATTCTACACTCGTTATTGTGCATTAAACCCATTTTCTTGATAGCGCATCGCTATTTGCCGCCCAGGTACGCATCCGTTCTCATTCTGATCATTTCTCATGCATGTTTTTGGTCTTCAGTGTGTGGTCATGTCGGTATCCATTGATTTCCTTATCGATTGCCATGATTGCTTTATCTCATTAGTAGAGACCCATTTTTTTAGGGACTTAGAGGGGTGCTACGGTCTTTACCGTACCTTCCCGATAAGTAACCTGACCCCCGGACCCAACTCGGTTTTTTACAGACCTACCTTTTCCAAATAAGGAGTCACACTTAGGGTTTTTTCTTTCTTATTTTGTTTACCCTTTAAAAATAAAACAAAAATAAGTGGCGACTCCAAGTCATTTTCTTTTTAATCAATAAATCATTTTTCAAAATAAAAAGCGAGTTCGCGCCATTTGAGTGGGAAACGCATTGATTACGAAATGCGGGGTCCACAATATCCCATCACTTATCATATTTTATATTTAGTTCTCATCACTTATCTTATCTCATTACTAACCAAACATGAGATATATGATATATGTTTGGTTCTCATCACTTATCCTATCTCATTACTAATTAAATATGGGATGTGATATAATATTATTATTAATTTTTTTTTTTATCCTATCTTATATCCTATCAACCAAAAGTTTAAAGGAATATTTCTAAATCCCGTTAACAAATGGCAAAAATTTAAAAAAGAAAGCGTTTTCCACATTTAAAAAATGAAAAATAAGAAAATATTATTTAAATTATATAAATTTTCTTCATTCATATTTCGTTTCATCCATTATTAAGATTTGTTTTCTTACATTTTCATTCTATTTGTTGTAAGTTGATTGGTTAAAGGATAATTTTAAACATCATATTACAACAAATTAAATCCATATTTTTCTTTATCCTCTCGAGCTTGTTGATGAGAAAATTAAGGAAAAAATTTTGAGTTTTATCTTGTTTTCATTTGTGCATAATAAAAAAGTTAATTGAGGGGTATTTATATTTTTAACTTTTTGTTAAAAATAACTTGTTTTCACATTTTAAATTGTTTGTTTTTCCTTTTCTAAATTATTACTTATTTCAAATATTTTAGCTTTTTTGAATATTAAAAGGAATATGTTGATTTTTATTTATTTTTTAATATTTAATAAAAATAATAATTTAATTTTTAATACCATTAAACACTATTTAGTTTTAATTTTAATTTAAAATAAAAAATAAAAAATAAACACCACGTCAGCAAAATATTTGGATCCAACGGAGTAGGCTTATGTAATTTCACTAATTTGAGTCCCTAATAAATGAAAGTGTTGGGAATAATTATGTTCTTGCCACCTTGGCACCTTCTTGGAGATATGGAAATAATCATTGACCAACCAAAGCATGAAGTAATCAAATATGATTTTGTAAAAACCGCGCCACGTAGACTCTCATAAAATAAATAAAGACAAAGCCCAAAAAAAAATATCAGTGATGGGCTACTCCACATGGGACTAAGAACAATATATTATTTTTCATCCAAAAAGTTTTTTTTTTTTTTTTAATTTGGAAACTGATATTTTTATAATGATAAAAGAAATTTATAATATTTTTATAATTATTTTTAATAAAAAAAAATGTGAATAAGCGATACTGATATTTTTTATTATTAATATTTGGATAAAAGGATATTAAGTAATTTTACGAGGAATTAGATTGGTATGGAAAACCTGGCTTCAAAACAAAATCCATGTATCAAAGAAAATTGATTGAAGCCTTTGAGTGACATCCACTAAATCTGCAGTAATTAAGTCCTTTGAACCATAATTTAATTGCAATAATTAACCAAAATGCATTTTCATTTGGAGAACTTATATTTGTACCCACGTGACCACTTTACTCACCCATTCTATTTATAAACCCACTTCAAAACATTAATCATAATATCACATCCACCTATATATATATATATATATATATATATATATATTTTAGCATATTTTTAATTTCATTCTTACTCTCATCCATACCTACTTTCTTTTTCCTTACAAACAGTAAGGAAAAATCATTTCTTCGAGTGAATATATTTTAGATTTATATAAATTTTGATAAAAAAAAAATGGTTGTAAAGATAGTGAAAATATAGTTAGGGAATATTTAGAACCATTTTAAAAGTGAAAAGATTTGAGAAAAGTGAAAAAGAAATAGAAAAAAATAATAAATTCCTTGCGAATTTGCAATGCAAAGTAGATTTAGAAGTTCTAAATGTCTTTAAGCATGTATAAAAGTGTAGTTTCATATGCTTCTAAGCATGTATGAAATTATAGCTTCAAATACACTTAGCATGCCTTAAAGTATAGTTATGGATAATGCTAATATTAAGGTTATTTTGGTTATTTAATTCATAGTTATTTTTGTTGTAAAAAAAAAAAAAAATTTAGTTGAAAGAATAGAAAAATTTGATGTGTGGAAGTATAAATGGTATTTCATTAGGATTAAAAATTCGTTTGATGGTAATTTAGAAAGCATTTTTAGAGTTTCTTTGACAACGATTTTAGAAAGTATTTTTAAAGTCCATTTGATAGTGATTTTAAAAAATATTTTTAATATTTATAATAAATGAAATTTTTTATTATTAAAGGTTATAAATATTATAAATACTTTTTAAAATTACTTTCAAACCAAATCTTAGTCTTTTTTAACATTTGAAAATTTTTATTTTTTAAGTATTAAAAATATTAGGAACGCTTACTAAAATTACTATCAAACACACTTTTAACTTTTTTAACACTTAAAATTTTTTTTATCAAAAAAGTTATTTTCAAATATTAGAAAAATTAAAAATATTTTTTAAAATCATCGTAAAACAAGCTTTAAAATATACTAAAGAAGTACAAAACAAACTAAATAAATAGAAAGAAAATTCATGATCATTTGTACAACGCCAATTATATGCAAGTAGGTATAGAACCAATTGCAACAAAAGCTACCCATGCCTAAGACAAAGACCATAAGGGAGAAGAAAATAGCTGCAAGAACAGGTAAATCCAAGATGCTAAAACCCTTCATGAACCCATGGACTTCAACTATCCATGAGTTCATATTCTCTTCGAAGGCACAAAATAGTTAACTTTTGAAATTTCTTGCAACAACAGCGTTGGACTACATACTCCATTAAAACATTGTCTTTATTTTTGGGTTTTGTATCTTCTTGTAGGACCGAAGCAGTAATCTTATTTTGGAAAAAGTTTGGTTTCACATACTCATTTGACAATATATATAAAATGACACTCAACTTTTCATATTCAATTCACAGTTTTATACTACACTTATAGGCCAAAGTAAGAATGCTGACTTAGATTAGATATATACTAGAAAGTTAGAGTATTAGCAATGAGCTCCATCCCCTTGCAAATGGTCTAACATGTAGTTTTCTACACTATTGATGTGGAGTGACCAACGGCATATGCGGCTGGCTTTGATGATTAAATGCTGTTGGAGCTTGCGGATGCACCCCTCATGTACAAACTCTCTGGGAAAACCATCACCAGTGAAACTACGTTGATGTTGAGGCATTATTCCAGGCATAGAAACCCGGAAGCAAAACTTCCTGCAGTGGGTTTTGAGGCTCCAACTTCAGGTCCTCCACATACTGGGGTACCGACGCCCCATAACCGTATGACAACCTTTGATCACCATAGTCAGATACGAAGCCTTGTCCACCATCATCGACAGTTGTGTTGTGTTGATGATGTGGCTTAACAATCTCTGATTTTTCTGATTTTTTGTATATCTCACATACAACCCACATATCCAATTCTGTCTTTGAGAGTCTATACTCGTTCATTAACCAATTTGTTTTCACTCCATTTTTAGGCTTTCCTTCGTGATAAGCTAATGATTTCTTGTATCCAATTGTCTCATTATTATCCATGGCGATGGTATGATCACGCGCACTAGCCTTCCAGAAACCATCACCTGCAGTTCTGTTGGGTCTATTCCCATTTGGGTACTTCCTATCTCTTGGAGTAAAGAAATACCACCTCTCATTTACATCTAGTTGGAACATCTCTGCATATAAGTCAACAAGTTTAAGTATCAAAATAAGTATAAAAATCAAGAAAAGATCATCTTTTTATAAAAGAGAAATCAGTCGAGTACTACATACCAAATAGTTTTTGAGGGCTATATTGATAAAGATTAACTTCTCGAATGTTGTTCATCGGTAAGCTTTGATTCATCATCTTTCTCTTCAAGAAAAATAAAATTAATTCCATCTCAGTGGGACGAAACCTAACACCTGGCGGTAAAGAGAGAAAGTATGCATCTCTTTCACCTTGCCCACAATGATTCCATTGAACAAGTTGGTTTCGATTCATCTCCATTACTCTAAAATTCGTCTCAGACCTTTCATCTTGTCCATGGTTTTGATTCATCTCCATAGCTCTAAAATTCATCTCTAACCTTTCATCTTGCACATGGTTTTGATTCATCTCCGTTGCTCCCAAGTTCATCTCCATTGCTCCAAAGTAGTTCATCTCCATCCTTTCGTCTTGATGATTCCAGTGAACAAGTTGGTTTTGATTCATCTCCATTGCTCCAAAGCGAAAGAGAAAATAAATTTTTTTGTATGATTAAAAAATTAGTGTGCAGGTTATATATAGGTAGAAAGGTTGGTGGAGAGAGAAAGTTGATACAGATGTGTTGCATTGGGAAAGGTTTCTATTTCACTACAACTAAAATACTTGGATTACGTTCTCAGTTGAAATATCCATTTTAAAGAGGAGTCCTTTATTATTACAATTATCTTAGGCTATTCTTTTCTTTTATTTTTAGAATGTTTATCTCATAATGTGCTCTCGTAATAGTTTCCCTAAAATCATAGCTTAATATTAATGCTTTTATTAATCCATTCAAAATTAATTAGTTATTTATATTTTCATATATTAGTTATTTTATATCTTCAACCTTTTCTTTTTCATTTGTCATAAAATTCTTATTTTAATTTAATTATCACTATTTCTTATATATATATAGTTTTTTTATTTTTTTATGTGAAAGGATAGTTTAACCTAAGAGTGGTCAATTAATGATTCTTCTTTTCTACTTTTTTTTTTTAACCAGAGTCTCAACAAAGTTGGTCAGGTGTCATCCATTCCCTATCTTCACCCACTAGAATCCCAGATATAATTTGTGAAGATTGTTTAACTCAAAGTGAACAATATCTATAAGATTAGGTTATAGGATATTGGAATGATTACGTTTGGTTGAGGAGAGATGATAAAATATGATATGTATATTATAGGATATGATTTATATAATATTCTTGTATATACATATTCTATGGACATGATATTTTAAGATAGGTGAAATATGTTATATTATATTATATTTATACTTAATTTGTGAAATAAATAAAAAATGATATGGAATATATATTATTTTCAATGTTTAAAATAAAAATAATATCACATTCAAATATTTTTATTTAAAAAAAATGAAATTTTGTTATGCTTAACAATATTCATGATTAAAATATTTCAACTTTACAAATAAAAAAATTTATATTATATTATTTAATATATAAAAATAATTTATATATCATAGATTAATAGTATTTTATAAATATTGTTTTGGTTTTTCTTTTTTAATCATAAATTTAATTTATAATAAAAAAATTTTATTTTTAAAATGAGTATACTAAAAAATAAAACACTGATAAAAAATAAATTTTTGATACTAAGATATGTATATCCCATATCATGTCATAATATTAATATATCCCATGTAAAATGGATAAAAAAAAGGATAATTATCCCATCACTTATCATATTTTATATTTGGTTCTCATCACTTATCTTATCTCATTACTAACCAAACATGAGATGTATGATATACGTTTGGTTCTCATCACTTATCCTATCTCATTACTAATTAAATATGAGATGTGATATAATATCTTTTTTTATTTTTTATTTTTTATTATTCTATGTAATATCCTATCAACCAAAAGTTTAAAGGAATATTTCTGAATCCATTAACAAATGGAAAAGATTTAAAAAGGAAAACATTTTCCACGTTTAAAAAATAAAAAATAAGAAAATATTATTTAAATCATATAAATTTTCTTCATTCATATTTTAACTTCATTCATCCATTATTCAGATTTGTTTTCTTACATTTTTATTCTATTTGGTGTAAGTTGATTGGTTAAAGGATCATTTTAAACATCATATTACAACAAATTGAATCCATCTTTTTCTTTATTCTCGAGCTTGTTGATGAGAAAATTAAGGAAAAATAGTAAAAAAGATTTGGAGTTTTATCTTGTTTTCATATATGCATGATAAAGAAGTTAATTGGATTAAGTGGTGTTTGTTTTTTTTGGCTTTTTACTTAAAGTAATTTAGTTTTAGAAATTAGGTTTTTTTTTTTTTTACTTTTTCATGACTTATTATAAACTTTTTACTAAATAGAAAAAGCCAAAATGTGTAACTTTTTCTAAATAGAAAAAATAATATATTGATTTTTTTTACTTTTTAATACTTAATAGAAATAAAATATTACAAAAACAAACAACCTAATATTTAACACTATTAAGTATTAAGGTTCTATTTAGAATTAAGTAAAAAAAACAAACACCACCAAAGATTTTTTCTATTCAATAAAAAGTTTATAATAAGTCATGAAAAAGTAAAAAAACAAATAATCTAAATTCTGAAAATAAATTGTATTCAGCAAAAAGTCAAAAAAAACAAACACCACGTAAATGGTATTTATATTTTTAACTTTTTGTTAAAAATAACTTGTTTTCACATTTTAAATTATTTGTTTTTCTTTTTCTAAATTATTACTTATTTCAAATATTTTAGCTTTTTTGAATATTAAAAGAAATATGTTGATTTTTATTTACTTTTTAATATTTAATAAAAATAAAATATTAAAAAAATAAATAATTTAATTTTTAATACTATTTAATTTTAATTTTAATTTAAAATTAAAATTAAAAAAAAAAAACCACGTCAGCAAAATATTTGGATCCAACGGAGTAGGCTTATGTAATTTCACTAATTTGAGTTCCTAATAAATGAAAGTGTTGGGAATAATTATGTTTTTGCCGCCTTGGCACCGTCTTGGAGATATGGAAATAATCATTGATCAACAAAAGCATAAAGTAATCAAATATGATTTTGTAAAAACCGCGCCACGTAGACTCTCATAAAATAAATAAAGACAAAGCCCAAAAAAAATATTAGTGATGGGCTACTCCACATGGGACTAAGACCAATATATTATTTTTCAAAAGATTATGATCTCCTAACATGCACGCTCTTGTAGTAGTTTCGAACCAATATATTATACCCACATTGAAAAAAAGTCTCCATGATTCTATGATCCTCTAGAGTTTTATCCATTTTTACTCTAATATTTTAAGAATTCAACATTTTTATTAATCCACCCATTTCTTTATCTCTTACTATTACATAATTAAAAATATAATTCGTTAATTAACCATGCATAAAAATAAATAAATTTTCAATATAATAAAAAATTAAAATAATTTACCTCATTCAAAATTAATTAATGGTATATTTTTATGTTAGTTGTTTCTTATATTTTCAACTAATTAAAAATTGTTATATTTTAGCAAGAATTCAAATTCTTCATTTTCTTCTAATGAGTAATTTTTTTTTATAAATGCGCATAAAAGATATATTAAAGGTCAAAAAACCGCAAAGTATACAGGGGGTATACAAGACAATTAAAAAACAAGAAGCACAAAAGCATAAAGACCTCACCAACCCTCACGGAGCCGCTAACCACTCCAAGAAACCTAAAAGCGAAGATGACTCCTCTCCCATATACACCTTACCCCAACTCCACAAATTACATACAAAAGAATTCTTAAGTCTTTGAATAGCTAGAGAGCCCCCTTTAAAAGCTAACCTATTTCTTTCTTCAAAATCGTCAAAAAAATACATAACGGGATGGAAGTCCAAATTTTTTTCCTTTTTTTCCCCACAAAAGGGTCCCTCCAACTAACTAACACCTCTTTGACCCTCTCAGAAAACACCCACTTTGCCCCAAATAAGGTTAGGGCGATCTCCCAAAGGACCCTGACCACTGTACAGTGTAAAAGAATGTGATTTACAGATTCATCCTCACAGCCGCACAAAAAGCAATGATTAGGAAGCTGCCACCCTCATTTTTGGAGCCTATCCACAGTAAGAATTTTTTCCCAAGTGACCTCCCAAGCAAAGAAAGCAAATTTTCTTCTAATGAGTAACTAAATGTATTTTTGGTTATCAAGTTCAATTTAAATTAATTAAGAATTGAGTTTTCATTTTCAACCATAAATTATAAAGATGTATTGTCAAATGCCCAGTAAAAAAAATGATTAAAACACACACACACACACGCCATGGGGTATTGAACATTCAAACAACACCCATTTTGAAGCAACCCCCTATTTGGTTGCCAAGAAAGTATGTGAGAGCTCAAATATGTCATTTTCTATTATTTACTTCCCAAGAAATAGAAAAATTGAACTTTATTCAGCAAAACAACCAACAATATTAAATTAGTCAGAATTTTTGCTTATTGTTTTTTTGTTATTTATTTATTTTATTTTATTTTTGTGCGTTGTTATGGTGAGTTGGAAAGCAGTTACCATGGGTAACAAAATATTTTTTTATCCTCCATATATTTTCCTTTGAATTGCTCTTTTTTCAAGAAGAAATAGAAAGAAGTTTTTCTATTCATTTGTTAATATGATATCAAAGCAATGAATCCGTTGTTACTTTCCTGCACCCTCCTTCTTTCCTTCTTCCAAGTTGATGGTGAGAGGTGCTGCAAATTGGCAGATCATTAAGACCTCATTTTCGTCTCCCATGGAGAATTCATGCAATCCTTATTTCCTGCATAGTGGAGATTGTCTAGGTCTTACTCCTGTTTCAAATTAGCTTACATGATCAAATTATAACTCTTAGAGTCGTGCTATGACTACAACTCTTATGGCCAAGAACAAGATTGGCTTTATTGATGGAAGCATCTTTCAACCAACAATCGATAATCTTTTTTTGGGTATTTAGACCCGTTGCAATAGTATTGTGATTTCTTAGCTTCTCAACATTGTAGCTCAAGATATAGTTGATAGTTTGTTGTATATTCCCACTATTGTCAAAATTTGGAATGACTTGTGCAATCGATTTCATCAAGACAATGGTCCGCGAGTTTCTCAAATCAAGAAACCCGTTAAATCAAGGTGTCCTAGATGTGAATACCTAGGAGTAGATCTCTAGCATAGCGGTGGTGGAATAAAACAACAAAGGAGGAAAAACAATGATATTATAAGAAAATCTTTACTATTTCATTATATATTTTTATCAATATCTTTTTATAAAGAAAAATGGCAAGAAAAGAAGAAAAAAAAGATGGAAGTGAGAGTGAAAAGAATTTAAACTTCAAATAAAGAGGTTTTTGGGTTTTTAAAGGAAGAAGAATAAAGACTGAAATGGTTTTAGAGATTTAAGTCTTTTAAATAACAATTTTACTCTCATTTATTAAGTCATGTATAGAACATGTGATATTTTCGTTTATTGAAAGTAACGTCGTCTAACAAAAAAGATGTAGTATTAGTCTTTAAAAAATTTGAAAGGTAAGTTATTGAACTTTGAATACAAGTGGATAAAGTGCAAAATACGTTATAGATTGAGAAGATAAAGTATATTTCATTTCTCGAAGGTTGTTCATGGGTAAGCTTTGATTCATCATCATTCTCTTCAAGAAAAATAAAATTAACTCTCTATCAATGGGACAAAACCTGATACCTTGCTGAAGTTAAACTATGCATGCCTGTCACCTTTGCCCATGATGATTCCATTTTTAATAAAATAAAAATTATCTTATTTTTTATATATATTTATTCTAACTGTTAAATATACACATCAATATCTCATATTGGGAGTGGGAAGTTTGGGTGTGGGATCGATCGCTTGGGATTTTCCGATGATGACATAATAATAATAATAATAATAATAATAATAATAATAATAAATATTAAAAATGTGTCTCAAGCTGGCTGCAGACTCAACCGTTTGTACCTGTTCGAGTGGAAGGCCTCCAAAAGTCCTGAGAGTCAAACTTCTGAAGAGTCTGGCTGTGTTAAAGCGGGTCGATTTCAGCTTCCACTTACAGCTTCCAACCTCTTCTCAGACGAATCCATGGCGGCCGAACGCAATCCTTTGTTAGAAGATTTCGTTTTTCCACCGTTCGATGTGATCGAACCCAAACACATCCGTCCCGCCTTCCGATCGCTCTTAGCAAAACTGGTAAGCTGTATTCTCCGATTATCCTCTTTTTGTTTGCTTAGAAAACTGAGGAAAAAACAAAAAGCAAAAAAATAAAAAAGAAGAAGAAGAGAAAATTACGAGGAACTGACATGAGGCCGAAATATTTAGTTCCATTGGATGATTTATAAGTAGCATAACGGAGTGTTGACTCTGATTTTCCGTCTTCTGATTGTCTTCTGTTTGGTTCCTGGGAAAACTGAGAGAAAAAAAAGAAGAAGGAAAGAAGTGAAAATATCGAGTATCGTGTTTTACTATGTTTTGGACTTTAATTTGTGAGAACTCGCATCAGGTTTCAAAAATTCTTTTTCATTTATTTTCCACATTTTCTGAGTAGTAGATCGGAGCATTTTTGATTCTGTTGTGTGCTAAGCTTCACTTTGTGATTACTTCGGGCTTGCTGATGAGAAAATTAAGGAAAATAGAAAAAAAGATTTTGAGTTTTGTGCTATGTTTTGTTTTCACTTGTACATGATAAAAAAATTACCTGGATTGAGCTAAATATTTGTATTCAACCGAGTAGTTTTATGTTATTTGAGTTTCTAAACGGAAGTGTTGGGCAGCAGTGTTCTTCCCACCATGGCACATTCTTTGAGATATGGAAATAATTATTGATCAACAAAAACATAAAACAATCCAATATATTTCTTCTTCTTCTTTTTTAACATAGAAGAGAAGAAAAAAAACCCTAAAAAACTGCTCTGTTAAAAAATCTGATGAGAAAAACTGCCACATAGACTCATAAAATTAATAAAGCCAAAGCCCAAAAAATTATGTGTACTCCACATGGGGCTAGACCCCAATAGGCAACAGCCTCATTCTCAACATAAAGACACCTTAATTGAGCTACATACTTGCATTAGATTTAGTTGGATGGGATTTTTGTCTTTTGTTTTTTATTTTTTTCAAGAAAGTTTTGACCTTGGTTTCCCTTATTTTCCCATGTGCTTGTTTCTCAACTATTCGAATGGAGCGCGGGAAATTCTAATTTGTACTGCTTTCCATTTTCAACTAACTTTGTTTGCTGGCTGTGGGGGAATCTCTCTCCAGTTAAGCAGTCAGTTGACACTGAGTTTTGTGCTCTTTCAGTGATCAGTATAGAAAAACTCACAAAAGTCAAAGTTTCAGTTTCCTTTCCTGCATTTTCTCAAAACTAAATGAAGAATTGTTGTTCTTCCTTTTCCTCTGTTTTTATTTTATTTTTTATGTTCATCAATTTTACATCTATTGTGAAGTAATATGTGATTTCTGGAGTGCAGGAGAGTGATTTGGTTGAGTTGGAGACTACAGTTGAGCCAACATGGCCTAAATTGGTTGAACCATTGGAAAAGATCATAGATAGATTGTCTGTTGTTTGGGGAATTGTGAATCATCTCAATTCTGTGAAGGACTCACCTGAGCTGCGATCTGCCATAGAAGAAGTTCAGGTCTGTGTTATTTTTAGTGCCCACAAATGAAATAAAGATGATGTCTTCAATGTTGTTGAATTTCAACCTGAATTGTTTTGTCTACAGCCTGGAAAGGTTGAATTTCAGCTCAGGTTGGGCCAAAGCAAACCCATTTATAATGCATTCAGAGCTATTCGAGAATCTTCAGATTGGGAAGCTCTGAGTGATGCTCGTAAGCGCATTGTGGAAGGTTAGTTAAACTTGTTTGCATTATAAGAGGTTGTAATTTTTGAGAAGAAAAGTAATTGTTCTTTTTGAATCTCATAAAATATGAGTACATAGATATATAGCAGGAACTAGTTACCAGCTCTGTAACCAATTCAGCTCTAAAATAGGAAATCTAACTACTGCATAAAAATAGGAAACCCCCTAACTACAATCTGAATTACTAACTTCAGATTTTATTTAATAGAAAAATAAAACATCCTAACTGCTTCCTAAAACTTTGACAGAGGTATTACTTGGTTATCTGTGATTGTGGTAGCTTGTTTTGGTTCAGAATATTTGCTTGCTTATGGTGTGGGGAAAATCATTATTTTCTTTTCAAATTAACAGTTTCTTAGTTTCATGGATTTTAGAGCTCATACAATATTACAATATCCCTTTTGTGATAGAATGTTGCTAAATTTAGCAGTTTAAAGGCTTGTCAGTTGATCAAAATGTTATCACCACAACATCACAAAATCTCTTTGATTTTGCGTCTTGCTTTATTCTGTAGCTTTTATATGAGATTCCTTCAAGTTTCGTGGTTTTGTCAATCATCACATCCTCCTACATATTGGGGCTTAAAAATTATGCAATGAGATTGATCAGCCAATTGCTGAAATAGGTGCAAACTTTCATCAGTGATGATCTCTAACAAAAGAAATAGCAGAGAATAAGAAAAAAATGCAAGACAATTAAAGTTAGAGACTAATAAAATGAGCTTTAATTCACAGAATTAATTCCTTAGACAAAAAAAAAAAAAAAGTTAATTACAAGCAGTCTTAAGAAACATTAATAAAAGTCACTGGTCCACAACAGTGGATTTCAATCTCTGACAACTCCTGTCCTGTTCTAGTTTCAGCTTCTCAATATCCCTAGAGTTTTCATGGTTACATGAAAAGTTTTGGAGCTTAATTATAACTTTTTTAAGGAATTTTGCAAGGTGGCTTCAAGATTGGGAAGTGAAGGTGCTAATGATGCAATTTTAATAAGGTTTATGACTCTGCTATGGCTAGGGAAGGCAAGGATAAGAAAGTATGGACATTGTAATGTACTCAATGAGCTTATTTTAAAATTTATCAAAATAATAAAAAACCATGAAAATATTGATATAGAATTAACAACGAAGCTTAAAACTAAATTTGAAACACCTTCATCTTTTCACATGCTACGGGTGCCCATGTAGTACCAGATTCACTGCATCGGTTGTCATATTCAATTTTCTAGTCATGTGTCCCTATGAAGCTTGGTCTGGTTCTCCCCCAAGCTCTGATTCTGTTTAGACCTATTTTGTTCTAGTTAAACATAACTATAAATTTCTTAATTATTTCAATGCATTGCTTTTATGTTTTAAACAGGTAGTTCTTAGCATAAACTAGTTAGAAAGCAGGGTTTCAGTTTGGACAAATTTGAATCAGACTAAACTAACTCAACCCAACCCAACCCCCATTCGCTGCCAGTGCTGTTTCTGTTTAGCCATGCTGGTCTTTTGGATGTTGAACCTTGGGTTCCCATTTACCACACAAATCTGGTGTGTAGCCTATTTTAAAAGCAATGACATGTTGTCCTATGGTGAATGCTAACTACATCCTTTCTTGCCTCCAAAAGATAATAAATGTGACTAATGAATGGACTAAATTCACATAGTATATATCTTGATCTTTACAATTTATGTGATTGCTACACTATTTATGGAAACTTAAAAAAGAAAAAATGTGTTTGCGACATATTTGAATGGTAAATGAAAATATTCAGCTTGTGCTGGTTGATTATTCTTGTGATGATGAGATCTATGTATCATGGCAGCTCAAATAAAGGAGGCAGTTCTTAATGGTGTTTCTCTTGAAGATAATAAAAGAGAATACTTCAATGAAATTCAACAGGTTAGTTACTGAGCTTTTAAATCAATAAGTGACTAGAAAAGGTAAAGCTAAGGAAAAGGAGTTTTGGAGCATTAAACCAGGTTTATCCTTTCAATGATTTAAGTTTAGATTGTATATTCTCAATGCTGATGTAACTTCGTTTTGTTATTCTTGATATAGAAGAATTATCAACATCAATGAGTTTTCTTTTGTTTGAATCTGAACCTCAAGAAGTCAATTCAATTGAAATATCATGCAACTATTTTACAATCATATTTGGTTGTTTCTTCATTTAATCTTCAAGTTCAGATAAATTGGTCACTTGAATAAATGTTATCTGTAAACCAAAAAGTTAAGAGGCAAATTGTCCCAGCCCATATGCCGATCAAATAATTTTTTTCAAACTCAAGAATGAGGTTCTTTGGTTTTTTTCTTCTTTGTTTTTTTAGGGTGAGGGTGGAGAGGGAGGGGGTCAACTGCAGGAGAGACCATAGTGAAATCAGATGCATTAGAGAATGCTCAAAGTAGCGGAAGAAAAGTTTCAAATGGGAAAGAAAAAATGAAAACAAAGATATCAATCTCTCTAGGTTTATGAGAAATGAGGGGTAGGAGGTCTTGGGATGGAAAGCCCATCTATATTTTGCATGTCAACATAAAGAAGAGTAAATTTGTTTAATAATTAAAAATATTAAATTTGTTAAAAAAATGGATATTTGAAACAGCACAATATACTAAATTTGAAAAGATTAATTAAGACATCCTTACGTTAAAAAATTGAACTGAAATGACCATTAGTTTTTATTGAAGAAATTCAATGACAGCTTATAGGCTGTGCAAAATCATTTTTTCAAGTGAAGTTTATGATCCAGTGCTTGTTCTTCTCATTTTGTGGAACAAATTATCCTTCTGGATTAATTTGCAGGAGTTGGAAAAGCTATCACAGAAGTTTGAGGAAAATATTTTGGACTCCACAAAGCAGTTTGAAAAATTAATCACTGATAAGAAAGACATTGAAGGGTTGCCTGCTACAGCACTTGCAATGGCTGCAGAAATGGCATTGTCCAAGGTATATCATGTTAAAAATTTTCTGTACAATATTACTTTTTTGTATTAGTCAAGTTATTTCCTCATCATTTTACATTGGCTTTCATTCTCTCTTATAGCTTTATATCCATGATCATATTAGGGACATAAAGATGCTACAGCTGAAAATGGGCCATGGGTACTTACGTTGGATGCTCCAAGCTATCGCTCTGTTATGCAACATGCACAGAATCGATCTTTACGTGAAGAAGTATACCGTTCTTATGTTGCTCGTGCATCAAGTGGAGATTACAATAACACACCAATTATTGCACAAATTTTGAAGCTTAAATTGGAGAAGGCAAAGCTTCTTGGCTACAATAATTATGCTGAGGTATGATGTTTACAGTTTGCCATGCTCTTATTTTAGAGACTTAACAGAAGTTTATCATAGGTAAGCATGGAAATGAAAATGGCTACCATAAATAAAGCAGAGGAGCTTATAGAGAACCTTCGAAGTGCTTCTTGGAATGCCGCAATTCGAGGTAGCGTGCCGCCTGGTTGCTATTTGGAAGCTTGAATGGAATACTGATACATAATTTTATTGGACTTTTGATCTATTGAAGAGGAAAATTACATGAAGAAAATTTTCATTCACATATCACTGTATTTGGCTAATTTTTCTTTTTGCATTTTAATATTACATATGAGAATGTTACAGTGGAAAATCTTATTTTTCTTATAGTCATAAGTTGGTATTTGGCCTTTCAGAACTTAGAACTGTAATGGCTCAAATTGTCCAAGTTCTCCATGTTTTATGCCATCATTCATTTATTAGAGAGAAAATCCTGAGCCACATATTTTAAATACTCTGTTATTCATGCTTTAATTATCTGGCATCTGGCTATGGTAGAAAATAATTACAGTTATGCAAATAGATATGTAGTTTGTTTTCATTTTCTTTGGGAGCTACGGAACCCTTATGATTCTAAGACCTCATCATTTTTCTTGATATTTTGCCCAGAGACCATACAAAGTGGATAGACATTCACAATGTATAAAAGTTAATGAGCCCCACTTACCAGGTTCATTGGAAAAATTATCGCTATGTAAGAGGATAGGGAGTGTAACCCAAAACTCCTAATAGAGATGCAACCTAGGACTTATTTTAACTTGAACCTAATTCCAAAAAAACTAGAGTAGTTGGTAAGTTCCTACTTAAACCCTAAGAACCTAAACACAAGTTACAATACTTAGGAAATTATGCAATTTCTTGAACAAAAAATATGCTACTTTTTTGGGAATCAGCACTAGCACCCATCTCTAAGAAGTATAAAAATGACCATCAACTATCTACCTGGCAATTGTTGGGGTTGATGGAGCGTGGGATTGCTTTTGAGAGACAGACAAGATCAAACCTCGTGATAATTATTTTTCTGGCCAAAAGAATCTTATTTCAAACAAGGTTTTGGTAGTTTGATTGGTTTTTTATGATTTGTAGACATGGAAGACCTTGAAAATTTAGCTAAAGCTGAAGATGCTATAGAGGCTAATGATTTGAAGCAGTGGGACATCAACTTCTGGGGTGAGAGACTCCGTGAGTTGAAGTATGATATAAATGAGGTACACCTCTCTCTCTCTCTATGTGCGCGCCCCCCCCCCCCCCCCCCCCCCCCCCCCCCCCAACACACACACATGCACATACGCATACTCATTTTGTGAATAACATATGTATGATATGAAATATAAAGAGGGATAACCCCATGTTCATGAAATATAAGCTAGCCTATATAGAAAAACGAAAGCTATCATGAGCTGTAAACTGCTAAGAGTGTACCTAGAGTAACCTGCGCCAAGCATGAATATACTAAAGGTTTAGTTGAGCTCCTTTAAGTTTGGAGACTGATGAAAAATAAAAATAAGAATATGGTTTCATGAATATTTCTCATTCTTCTAAACAATTTGAAAGTATATCCTTTAAAGGGGTATGTCCCACACATGATGCAAACATATGATGGCTTTCACATTTTGCTAACATGATCATTTGTTGAAATCTTGTCAAGGGAAGTATCTTAAGAAAAGTAAACAACCTATGAAGGGAAGAAGTTTCTACAAACAAGTTTTGAGGAATAGTGCTGCACAGAGCAATTTGACCATTTCATCACCCTTGCTATTCCAAATTTATTCAAATGGAAAGATGACCCAGTAGAGTTTGATTTAGTTCTTTCTAACTTTTTAAGTCTTTTTTTTTTTTGGAGGTAGATACCATATCCATGGTCTTTATAAGCTCAGAAGACTGATTTCATCTTGATTTTGCATGATTTGGATGTTATAAATTATTTTGGCCCATTTGCAATTTAGATGAAGTTCCTTGTCACTGGTGTTCTTATGGTCTTTTGATTTTTGGTAGGGGGGAAATCATTTTCTGATTTTTGCCACCAAAAAAGTCCTTTTGGGCAAGCTAACTATGGTTACTGGTATTTGCTTCTTGCTGAAGAAGATGCATCGACTGCTGACAGGAAAACTTCCAGTTTCTAAATAGTAAATACTATAAGTTTTCTGGAGTTCAAGTAACTATTTCTATCAGGTTTTCTGCATCAATATGCCAGAATGATTTTTTGACTGTGGAACTAACAAAATCTGCATGCTAGGCTGGTTGGATGAATTCCCTAGTTTTGACTTCTAGGTGTGATTTCCGTGAAGGAGAGTGCAGCTCTATTCACACAAACTAAAAGAATTGGATGTATTTGTTCTTTCTGCATTAAAATTTTACTTTTAAATCTTCAATGGTGATTCATTTTGGAAACACATTAGAGCAATCCTTAATGTAGCTTATGATCTTTCTATGGAGTTTAAACTGATTCCAGGCAAGTAGAAATGAAAATGAAGTGACTACTACAAAGTAGTTTTTTGATGACTTGGGGTCTCATTGCATTAACAGGAATCTGCAAGGCTGTTTACCTCTACTTTTCCTCCTTTTTCTATTTATGTTATTGTTCTAATCGACTTTACATGGATAGGAAATAAAAATGTTGATAGCTTATGTGTTAATAAATTTTTTTTATAGAGCCAATTATTTGTCAATTAATCCATTTTCTGTGCATTTATTAAGGATCATCCAACAGATTTTTACTTCTTCAATTCTATCAAGGTTGGACTTACAGCATGTTTTATATTCTATGATTTTGTTTTTTAGCTGAGTGAATGTAGATAATATTTTATATAGAGAACCTTTCGAGTAATGTTTTTCATGTTTTAATATCTACAGGAAGAGTTACGTCCATTTTTCTCATTACCAAAGGTTATAAATGGTCTTTTTAACCTTGCAAAGATGCTGTTTGAAATTGACGTTGAGCCAGCTGATGGCCTAGCTCCAGTAATATACTAATATCTGTTCTAGTTCTTTAATTTCTCATTTATTCCGAGTAACATTGAGCATTTTGCATACAAATGATATATGGTTTATGATCTCCAGGTTTGGAACGAAGATGTCAAATTTTATTGCGTCAAAGATTCCCTAGGCATTCCGATAGCATACTTTTACTTTGATCCATATGCTCGTCCTTCAGAAAAACGTGGTGGGGCATGGATGGATGTTGTTCTTGGTCGTGGTCGCACATTTTCACGTGATGATGCATCTCCTAGGTTGCCTATTGCACATATAGTGTGCAATCAAACACCGCCAATGGGTGACAAGCCAAGCCTTATGACCTTTCGTGAGGTACATACAAACACACTGCATCTCAGGTCCAGTAGTTTGACTTCTGGCTTTCAGGTTAATAATTCAAACCTGAGTGATAACTGACTAGATTAAACGAGTATTGCATATAAAACTCCAGGAATCAGTGCCATTTGGTTATTTCTATATAATTACATCAGGTACTTTTTAAAGATATAAAACAAAATTCTATGCTTCCTAATAATCTCAATCATTAATCCTCTCCATGTTCCTTTTCTGTTCCTTTGGATTTTGCTTCTAGGATATGGTCTTTTCTTTTAGAATATAACACATTTGTCATATATTGGTTATTTTATAATGATTCACTGATCATTGGAATTTTTTTTATCTTCTGAGATGGAACAATCATATTTATCAATTTTATAACTCATGCAGCATTAGATAATCTTATGAAAATTGATGTCACCATAAGCAGGTTGAGGCTGTCTTCCATGAGTTTGGCCATGCCCTTCAGCATATGTTAACCAAGCAAGATGAAAGTCTTGTTTCAGGTACTCGAGGGATAGAATGGGATGCTGTTGAATTACCTTCTCAATTCATGGAAAATTGGTGCTACCAAAGGTAAAACTCTATGTGCCATAACCATCTCTAATTTATGCCTCAAAGTTTTACACCTTTTCAATATTTCACTTTATTTATTGTCCTCAAAGAAGAAAAACATTTTAAATAGGAAAATATGGGAAAATGAGATGGAAAATAACAGCCCAGAAAATTTCAAATTGGAATATGATTGTATACCACACATATAACAGAGTAAATAAATTGATGTGAATTAATCTCTT
This sequence comes from Vitis rotundifolia, assembly GCA_030254885.1. Taxonomy (NCBI): domain Eukaryota; kingdom Viridiplantae; phylum Streptophyta; class Magnoliopsida; order Vitales; family Vitaceae; genus Vitis; species Vitis rotundifolia. The sequence continues at coordinate 13,533,874 of CM058156.1, forward strand.
GTTGCATGTTGATTATTCATATGTAATGTGAATGTATACACAGCTAGACATACAATATGCCATAATTTAAGAGACAATATCTGGGATAAATCTACAAAAGGAATAGTCAGCTTGGGCTCCTAGAATTATGCATGGGATTGAGCTTATGATTGCATTGAATGGCAACAGCTCCTTCTTTGTTTGAGCTCCTTGAGTTATGCATCATATTTGAGCTTGATTGCATTGACTGACAGCAGCTATTTCCTTGTTTGGGCTCCAAGATTTATGCATCTGATTGAGCATCAGATTGCATTGACTAGAAGGGAGCTGCAACTCCTTCCTTATATACCCCCACAAGAGTGGATTTCCATCAGTTACTCCAAATTTTGCTTCATACTTGCTAGGGTTTTTTCTGAGAAGAGACTTGGTTGAGCATCCACTAGTTGGTACAAAGTAGAGACATAGGAGAAACGGAATTGGCACTTTGCCACTTGTTCTGGCACAAAAGGCAATGTCTATGTTTTTCATCCTTGAGTAGAATACTGGATTGGAATAGAAGTGACTCCAATATTATCATAATAGATGGTATGCTTTTCTGGAAGTTGTAGGTCAAGTTCATGAGTTCATGGAGGAGAAATGTTGCGTCCAATTAACTTCAGCTGCTCTGGAGGCAATTGCAGGATATTTAGTTTCAATAAATGATTGAGCAATTGTTTTCTGCTTTTTGGAGCTCCTTAGATTGGTACTAAGATAGAAAACAGAGGTGGTAGTTGATGTTCACCCATCTTTATCTCTTGTCTGACTTGTATCAACAAATCCATGTGATGGAGAGGTGTGCAACAATGGAGGTAGATGCTATGATGTAGAATGTTTTTGAGACCTGTAACACTCTTTTGTTGCTTGTCCAGTGAGTAGTGGAGGTCTTGTGCATGAACTAGGACAATTTACTGACAGCGCATTAGGTATATTGGCTAGCGAGTGATAAATATTGCAAAGCTCCAACAAATTGATGATTTAAAGTGCCATCTACCTATGGGGTGCCATCATGGAGGGTGATTGAATTAGATATGGTCATGGCAGTGTTCATCTTTTTGGCACCCGCATATTTTTCTTTTCTAGCAAGTTATGAACACACGCGTGCTAAGAGAGAAATAATCCTAGTTTGGTAAAGAAAACTTCCACTCCCAAAAGATAGTTGAGAGTACGGGGATCTTTTGAGTGAGAAGTGTAAGTCAAGTGAAGCAATGAATATCTATAGGCCTTTTATTGTAACCACTAAATCATCCACATAAACCAAAAGGTAAAGATTCACCTTATCATGTATGATAATAAGTAATCTCTTAGTTCAATGCACCATGAGCTTGAGGAAGGCAATGAATAACCTTTTTAAGTTTCCACACATAGGATTGGCAGTCAACTCATGTAGACATCATTATGGCTATGCCTTGGAGAAAAGCATTTTTGATGTCATTTTGGCCAATTGGCCAACCATGTGTGACTAGTAGAGAGCACACTAGGCCTATGTTTGTAGGTTTAAAAATAGGACTAAATGTGGTGTGAAAACCTATACTAGGGCATTGATTATCAAGATGCTACCATCAAGATTATGTTTGATTCTCCATGGATGATTTGGATGTTACATTAATTGCCTAGGACTTAGGTTTGTGACTTAGGCTTATATGAACAGGACATGGATTAGAAGATGACGTTGGATGAATTGTGCCTATTGGACTAGATGATAGGGAAGGGCGAAAAGGAATGGTGAAATGAGATGATTCCATAAAAGAAACCTATTGATGCAAAGTAGTGGTGTTGACCCATGGAGTGTACAATACTTGTGTCTTAAATAGAAAATCATGCTTAAGAAAGACTAATTGCATGAAATGAAAACTTTCCCAAGTAAGGGATCAAAACAATTGTAAGAAATATGGATTGTGGAATATCCCAAGAATACACATGGTTTGGAGTAGGGTTTAAGTTTGTGGTTGGTTTAAGGGTGAAGATATGGGTAACAAAAATACCCTAAGACAAAAAAATTTTGGCAATTAGAAATTGAAGAGTTTCTTAAAGGGTGATCGATATTAATGTATCAATGTAATTAATAAAGTATGATTCGGTTTAGAATGCAAAGGACTAGAAGTGAAGGGGAAGGAAGGCTTGTGTGGTGGGGGAGACCAATTTTGACAATGTGGTGATGACGTCTTTCAACAACACTCATAGGTTAGATTCTATGTGGTAAGGAAACAAGGCGTTAGATTCCCAAGGTGGTAAAGGTTTGTTAAGACCTCAATATTCACCTCTCCTATTTGAATAAATCATAACAATTAAAGTGTAAAATAGTTTTCTGCAATTGACTTGAATTATCAAAAAGTGATAAATGTTATGATAGAACCCTTAAAAGTATGACATAATGTAACATTTTATAGATTTCTTATTTACTTAATAAGATTCTTGTTTCCTATTTCATTTATCTGCTTATGCATTATATCTTATGAGCATTCTAGTTGGTCATCTTTTGCATTGTACATGACTTGGATGCATTAAGAGTTGCAAAGAAGATCCAAGTCATGGGTTCCTTGCAAGTAGATGATTGGTTTATAGGTGATTTATGGACTTAAGGAATCCATTTAAAGTTGTGGTACGCTAGCTTTTAATTGGAGAGGGATGATTGGTCTTGGTCATCGGGATGAGTTTCTCATGGTGAGTGCACTAGTGTGTATAGTTACACATTGGACAGGACCTATGGTGAGTCATGACTTTTGGCTATAAGATAGTCATGATCTTTCCAAGTTGCTATATTGTATGTTTTTTCAACCTTAAGAATATTGAGTTTATGTTAAAGTTTGCAGTAGCTTTGATTGACAAGTGAGACCTTATGGTGGTTTATATTTCCTATGAATTCGGTCACTATTGATGGAAGCCTATGACAATAGATATTTTTAGAATCTCAATAGAGACACTATGATATTTCATGAAGATTGAGACAATGTATTCCTTTGAATGATACTAAGGAGTTCAAAAAATCTATGGTCATAGTAGTTTCTTAATTGGAACTTGACATATGCTATTTGTGAGTTAGAGTATGTTAGTTAATCACACAATAGGAGGATTTAAGATTTAGGGATTGTAAAGGTAATTTTGAGAGGTTAATAACATTCACCTTGTTAGATTATGAACACTAGTTCATGGGGAGTTTGCATGTAGTGAATGGTAGGTCATGAACCCGAGTACTTGTATTTCGTTATAATATATGTAAGATATTGAAATGCAATTGACTTTCTGGATGTTGAGTCAGCTTCGAAATTGGATTATAATAGAACTAGTATTTGCCTATGAGTCCAAGTGGTCTAAGCTCAACCTCGTATTCCTTAATGACATAGTTTATGAGGGTTAGTTGGGTTTTTTTTTTTTGATAGGAAAATAAGAATTGTATTAAAAGAAAGAAAGTATACACGTTGTATACAAAGAAAAAAGGATAAAAAGGCGCGAAGACACAAAAACCCACTACCACACCCTATCGTGAGCCTACCCAATCCATAAAGTCTAACAATGATAAAGATCCACCCTCAGTGTACAATCTAACCCAATCCCAAAATATATACAAAAAAGAATTTTTAATTGTTTGATCTGTGCTTTCAAAGTTGTCAAAAGCCCTCTTATTTCTCTCCCGCCATAAAACCCAAAACATACATAATGGAGCAGCTTTCCATGCCTTCTTCCTATTTTTACTCACAAAGGACCCGTGCCAACTCAGAAGGACCTCTCTAACTGAACAACTCAACACCCGCTGAATACTAAAAAGTGCAAAGATCAACTGCCACAACAAACGAGCTTTCAAAGTTGGGTTCTTTATTCACTTGAGTATGTAAGTGTGTTTTGGTAAATATGCAAAGTTGCACAGGAGCTTGTAAATTGTCACTCCAGACTAGGCTTATTGATTAATTGGAGCTAATTTGAGTTAATTAATCAATTAAGACCTAAGTAGGCTAGTTTAAGTGATCCAAGCTCAAGATGGGCTTAAGTCACAGGAGCCCATTGCAAGCCTATAAATATCCTCTCTTAGGGATTAGGGCTCCACTTTTCAATCTTGCATTTTATTCACTCCAAGAGAGAGATAAAGCTCTAGCTCACCAAACCCAGAGACACTTTTACCCTTCTAGTGCTAAGATTCAAAGAGAAAGTCATCATGGTGGGAGATTGTTAGGTTTATGAAATCTACACCATCTATTGCATTTTTCAGAAACTCTTCACGCACAAGATCTAATTCTAGGAACATTTAGATTTGAGGTAAATCATTAATCTCTAGATCCTAAAGGTTTTTTATATCTATATTACTTCCGTTGCTAGGATCTAGAGGTCTACAAAGTTTAAGCATGCACCCTAACTGGTCAAGGGATAGGAATGGAGAAATCTAGAATTCCCTACAATAGATACCTCTGACTTATGTTGTAGAGGTAGAGCCAAATATTCTTGGTATTGTGATCAACAAATATCACATAGTGCTAATAGCTGTCAAAAGATATAAGATGACAAAACCCCACACATTGGTATAAGGCATTGACTAAAAAGTGTTGATGCACCAATTGATAAACAATAACTTTTATTGCATAGCATGAGTAACAATTATTGGAGGCGGTTAAAGGTAACTCTTTGGTGAAAATCAAAGAATGTAAAAGTTTGGTGAAGGGATGGCTAATTTCAATCATGTAGAGGGGCTTTGATGTTAACTAAAACTAGTGGATTAGTGGTAATGGCTGCACATATGATGGTCAATCATAAATGTTATCTTTGCTCCACCAGTGGATGAGAGATGCCCTTGTGCTTAGATCCTTCACAACAAAGAAAGAAGGAAAGACTGCAATGAAGATATAATTTTGTTTGCAAATTGAGAGATAGAAAGAAATTTTTTCTTATCTAATGGAGCACACAAAAAATTATTCCAAATGAAAGTGGTAGAGGGAGTTGAAAGTTTGATTTACTCAATGTGGACTTTCTTGGATCAAACTGTCATCGCCACCACCATATTCTGAGTGGATGGATAACCAAATTCTTCAAATCAAAAGTAACATGAAGAGATGTACCTAAATTTTACAAGCCAGTGTGAGATGAAGATCTCTTGGTGAACATGTAATTGAATTGAGACTTATTTATGGCTAATGGCATGCACAATAAAATTTAGCAATATGACCAATTGCATCATATGTTTTGTTAGGCTAGGCCCTTAGTCCAGCCCATGAGGGCTGAGGTTCTTTATGGCCATTTTGGGTTATTCTTTTGGGCAACGACCTAAGCCCATTTATGAGATACAAAGGCAGGTCATTAGTGTGCTATTAGGAGAATACATGGTGCAAATTTAAGAGAGAAAAATTTAGGGGTTTAGGAAGGCACTATGTTAAGGTTGCTTCAGACTGAAAAATTGATTGTTCTCACTATTCATTTGTGGTGTTCTCTTTTGTAAAATCCTCATATTACTCTTTTGTAGTGCTAGAATAAGATGATTATTTTTTTCATTTCAGTGTGTTGATGTATTCTACTAACTTCATCCCATCAAAGTTTAGTATAACCCTTATATCCCGTTATTTGTTGATAATGGAAGAAATTTTCTTCTTGGTTTTTTATCCTCTTAAAGAGGATGTTTCCTTATCAATAGAAATAGGGTTTGATGATGAGATGCAAAGCTTCTTTTCGCTATGTTAATTACTATTCAATTGGGAGACTTTTGTTGTTACTATCAACAATTTTGTTCCAAATAGTACACTGTTTATAGAAGTAGTAAAGAGTAATTTTTTTTTTTTTTTTTTGATAGATATGTAGTAAAGAGTAATTTGTTTAATAAGGAGGCAAGAAAGAAGACTTACAGTACAACTAGTGCACAAGGGGTGTTTCCAAAAGATAGGGGAAGAAATAAGAGTAGAGGTCATGTCTAAGGGAAGGTCCAAGTCTAGAGATAAAGTCAAATGCCTCCATTATGGCAAAAGGAGGCACGTGAAAAAGAATCGTCATATGTGGAAAAGTAACAAAAAGGGCAAAGTCAGAAAAAAGAAGATCAGAACACCAAGGCTACTACATCCAAGAGGGATGAATTCTTGGCACTTTTAGTTGATGAGAGTCTACATTTAGGTGACCAGGGAGTTGAGTGGATTATAGATATTGTTGCCTTTTACCATGCCACTCCCCACTTAAAATTGTGTTCTAACTACAAATGTAGCTACCCACCCTAAGAAGGGGTCTGTCAGGAGAATTTTGAGCCTTGTAGCATGGGTTATGTGAGCTTCTTTGAATAAAAAATATTCTTAGTGATCTTAAAATAAGTTGGGAAGGTCATATGAAGCTTTATTGTGACAACAAATCGGCTTACAATATAACCTATAATCCAGTTCAACATGACCAAACTAAGAACATTGAAGTTGATCATAATTTCATCAAGAATAAATTGTATACTGGGTTGGTATGCAACCCCTAATTATAGTGACTCACATACTAACCAAAGGACTTGCAGCTCAACCATGTAAATATATCACAAACAAGCTGGGAATGAGTAATATGTACTCATTTACTTGAGGGGAGTATTGGAGAATCTCTGCAGTAGTTACCAGATTATACAACATGTATAGCTTAGGATTTAATTTGGATTTTCCTTTTTGTACAATTGACTAGGCATTTATTACTTGTAATTAGTGCCTGATTTATTTCCTATAATTAGTGACCAATTTAGTGGAGTAATTTTAAGCCTATAAGAAAATAGTTTCCTTTTCTTTTTCCCATTGTAAACATTATAAATAGGCTATAAAATATATCTAGTAAGTATCATTCTGAAATCATTCTATGTTTTCACATACTTAATGGTTCAACTTTGCTAGTTTATATTTCATGGTAAACCTTTCTATAAAATTTGTAGCTATAACCAGCTCCCTTCATATCCGATGCCTGATCACAGCATTAATCTTCAAATTCCTTCCAATTCAGTTTATTTTTTTATTAAAAAAAAAAATCACTCAGTACACATATTTAACATCCTGTTCCGGGATTGTGACTTCCCAGGGACACTTTGATGAGCATTGCTAAACACTATGAAACTGGTGAAAGTCTTCCTGAAGAAACATGTCTGAAACTGCTTTTGGCAAGGACTTTTCGTGCAGGGTCTCTGATGCTTCGTCAGGTAAATTGAAGTATGCTTATTTCTATTCTAGTAATTCTCCTTCAAACACCATGTAGTTTTGTTCTCTATTCCTCTTTTCAATCCACCAAAAGTTAAACCAAGTTATTTTAGAGTATCAATGATGGTTTTTATTTTTTTTTGGATGGAAGATGCTATTGCAATCAGCTCCTCCTGCCTCCTGGGAATACTTTTGCAGAAGATAATTTTTCATTGGTGCGATATTTGTTCTCTGAATTTGATTTTCTTTCTGAATTTTTCATATTAGTTTGGTGTCATAAATGGTTGAAAGTCTTGTGAGTCAGTGAGAGAGGTGTGACATGTCAATTTAAAAGCCCTCAATTGGAGATAATAAATAAATAAATAATTATACATAGGAGGCAAGTAGTGTTTTGTTTCAAGGATAATTTCTTTGGTTGAATTTAGGTTCTAATCAAGTAATTGAAGAATGACTTTGCTCTGGAATAACAGTTCATCCAATGCATCACCTTGTTTCAGAAACAGATAGCACTAATGTGTCATTTACTTGGATTTGTTGTTGGGACAAAAAGATCCATCTCTATCTAATTTTACACAAAATAAAAGGATTTCGACCATGTGAAAATGTATCTTTTTGTTTTTGTAGCTACGGTATGCAAGTGTAGATCTGGAGCTTCATACAAAATACATTCCAGATGGGTCAGAAACCATCTATGATATTGATCAAAGAGTTGGTAGAAGGACAAATGTGATCCCTCTACTGCCAGAGGACAAGTTTCTTTGTAGTTTCAGCCATATCTTTGCAGGTTAGATTACAAGATCAACTTGTCACGAATTTACCTTTCTCTACCAACTCAAACATAGTAACCTATGCATTATTTTTGTGAATGTCAGACAAGTATGCAGCTGGATATTACAGTTACCAGGTAGTTTTTGTTCCTCCTCTGGTGCTGCTATATGATTTATTTTCTATGATTATGCCTTCTGTAGACTAATCTCCATTTCTTACACTTACTATCATTGATGACTCTGATGGCTGAGTTACAGCATCGATACTAGGAGCATTATCAGAATATTTCAATATCTCTGGTTTGCTCTATTCAGGCTCATTTTGGTATGGTCATCATGTTGCTGGAATGTGGTCAGAAGATGCATGTATATTCAAACTGGAAAACTAAGTTCATATTGCATCTCTCTTGCTGAATCCTTATTTGCTTAGATATATAAATACATACATTATATAAATTTACATATGTTTGTGTGTGCGCATAAGTTTTTCTATAGTTGCCAATTGTTACCCTAGTAAATTATATTTGCATGAGAAAGTGATTTATAGACTTTAGACATGTCCACTGCTGAAATGGAAGGGATGTGTTTATTCCTCAAAAAAGTTTTCTCTCCCCTTATATCTGCATATCTTTCTAAAAAAGTAAGTTTCTTTATGTTTCAGTGGGCAGAGGTGTTGTCTTATGATGCTTTCTCAGCATTTGAGGAGGCTGGGTTGGATAATGTCAAGGTATGGACTGCAAACTTCTACACTTCAAAGACATATTGGTGTTTATGCCACCCATAATGCCATGTTATTTCAAATGCTTGATGAATTATGATGTTGATATTAGTGTTAGGCACATACCATGTTCAATGTAAGCACTAGGGTTTAATTTTCAATGTTTCAAGTTCTCTCTGAATATCAAGAATAAAGAGGGAAAAGAATAAGAAAATGCTGAAAATATACTGCTATTTTGAAGAGTTTTCAAGTTTTCAACATTTCCTTTCCCAGTTCTAAGATGCAGACAGAGCCTTAGGGATTTTTCTCTATTCAGCTCTGGCAGCATCTATCTGTTTCTGTTTTCATGCAACTCCCTTTGTATCTCTGTCTTTTTTCTTGTATTGATATGAAGTAGAGATTCAAATTCATAAATTTGAATTAGCATTTTGATACATTTGATGGAAATTCTTCAAAATCTAGCTACAATGCCCTTTTATTTGATTAATTCCTTTTGCTATTTCTACAAACTGATAAATGTGTCTAAATTTTAATTTCATTAGTTGAGGATTGATGAAGTTGTTACTCAACAGGCCGTCAAAGAATTGGGGCACAAGTTTAGAGAAACCATACTTGCAGTTGGTGGTGGAAAATCACCAGACCAGGTTGTTATACTAGTTGAACTTCAAAGCATTTCTTCCATCTTCTACAATTAATTCATTCATGAGTCCTTCCCTCCACTTAAAACCTTAGGATTCTTCTAACATAGGCATAGTCTCCCACCTGAAGTCTAAGCCATGAGATCTACTCTGGTACCAAATTGATACCTACCAAACAGCAGGGCCAATCGTAATATGTCACATGTATAATTTGGTGTCATTGTTTAGAATCCCACTTGCATCCGATTCATTTAGACCTTGGTCTAATTCTTTTATATCCGGTTCCATATATTTGTACTCTCATTCAATGACCTAAATTTTACCATATGCTTTCAACATATCGAATCAATACCTAGCAATTTCCTGTTACCACCTTTAACTCCAAAATAATGTCTCATGTTAGACTTTCTGTCATTCCTCTATTATCACTTCACCATACTGAATGTCTTGGAAATTTGGTTTCAGGTTTTTGTAGAATTCCGAGGGCGGGAACCTTCGCCAGAGGCAATGCTCAGATACACTGGCTTATCACCGGTAACGGCTGAAGCTTGAAGTCTTATTTTAAAATCAAGTTTTGGGACTTGGAAGTTGGAAGAACATCTATATTTGTTGTTCCTTCAGCCTCGGACTTTGGGGTTTTTACTCACTTTCAAGAAGAATATCGTGAAAAATTACCGTTAAAATGAATGTTAAAGTTAACTAACCATTTGGACGGCTAAGATTCAAATTCTCTCATCCAACGATTGATGCTTTTAAGAGGCACGGTATCGCCTGCCGTACTGTAGAGTTTTCCTATATATATATATATATAAATTTTTTTTTTTTTAAAAAAAATGTTATCGTCTAATGTTATTATCCACATTCATTAAAATTTCAATGTGAATATAAGAAAAAAATGGAAAATAAATAAAATACCTTTTTTTACCTTTGAAAAAAACTCTTGAATTCTTGAAACCTTTTACTTCCCAATGAATTAGAGATTTGGTAACTCTAAGGTGTAGAATTTGCCAAAGAAATAAAATCCATCATTTTTCAAAATATAAAGATTACCACTTATTATTATTATTATTATTATAGAAATCCATAATTTTTCAAAATATAAAATTTACCCCTTATTATTATTATTATTATTATTGGAAAAATTAATTTATCTATTAATAAAATACCACATTCGTTAAGATCTTAATTTGGGATTCATTCTAGCCCAAAGGTTTTTTGTTTTAAAATAATTTTTTTAGTATGTGACTGATAAAGTTTAAGAAAAATAATTATTAAAGAATATCACTTACATAGCTATTTTGGGATGTAAAATGTAGTTTTTCAAAAGTGATTTTCCAAAAATTATGATATCTTTTGTTTTAATGATTTTTTTAATTTATTCCATATGTCGGCAAATGATTTAAAAAAATAACAACTTTAGACAAAACATAAATAATATGAAATTCTATATATATTATCCTAAATTATATTACTTTTTAAAAATAATTTAACTTTTATATATTTTATATCTAAAATTATTTTTTTATTTTCCAAAGATCTAATACTAATTATTTAAAAAATAATATTATTATAAATTTAATAAGTGCATGATTTCAATGCTTCATCTATATGAATACCTTAATTGGGACACCATGTTTTCTTAACTTTTATATTATTTTTTTTTTTTAAGTCATAAGCTCTTTATAAAAATTAATCAAATAGGTATAAAAATTCTTAGTGAAATTAAAAAGAAAAAAAACTTTTGTTTTCTCAAAAATCAAAACAAACAAAGTGATAATATTTGTTAAAATTTTCATTTGATGCTATTCATCTTAAAATGCAAATAAAACAATTATTGAAAAACATGTTTCCTTGAATTCAATTAAAATAGAATAATAAAATTATTTTAAAAAAAAATAAAAAAGAAAGTGAAAATATTAAGAATTGATAAATATATTACTTTTAGTCAACAAAAGCTCTACTCCTGTAGCATCTCTAACATTAATCCAACATAAGAGATAAAGGCATCCACAGTATTATTCTTCCCACTATGATTTTAAGTTATTTTTTGATGAATCCAAATTCAATCAAGAAAATGTTCCATACATGATTACCCAAAAAATTAAACTAAACAAAAATGAAAAGAGTCTCTTCTTAAAAATAAGAATTACAATGTCTCTTCTCAAAATTTAGTCAAGAAAATGTTCATTCTATACATAATTAATTAATTATGATAAATATGTCTTGTTATTTGTATGCAGGTGTTGTTACACTCTTTATCTTATGGATTAGGCTCATTCGATACTTTTATCCGGCACGAACAGGAAACATATATATCATCTTTAGCATGAATTGGATATGATTCTGGAGAGCTTCAATGTTGATGTCAAGAATCAATATTCCCTAATGCTAGTGCATTAGATAATCTTATCATTTTACTTCTCCAATAAATTGGATTCTACGGTGTTATGAGATTAGAATTTATTTCAACAAACACTTGATCACAATATTTGTGGAGATATGGTAACCTTAAGCTCATACTTTTCATTTGCCTCAAGAGGGGTAGACTTACATTTCAAGAGATTGTCAACCTACTAGACCTATCAATGGATTGAGTTGTTGTCATTAGTAGCACACAGATATTAGAGACAACTTTGTCATGATTTAATGTAGGGCCTATAAATTGCAACTCATTGATGGATTTCTTTTTATAGACAAATCGAACAGTAAGGTCTATTTAATGTTTTTACAATCTTTTGGGGACTTTCAAGTTGTTAATATTTATAGCTAGGTAGTGCTTGCATGGATTGGCTATGTAAAGAAATGTGTTGGGAATTTCAGATCATCATACATGATATGTCACAACCGCTTATCATATTACAGTTATGGGCATTAGATGGATTTTCATTTATTATGCCTTAACGATTATATTCATTACCATGTGATGGATGCTATCACCAACTCCATTGGGCATATAGTAAATCTACACCAACACATCATATGTAAAGATTCGCAAAAACTATATATACTAACTTCAATTTTTATTTTTTTATTTTTTTCTATCTTATAATTGGAAAGATGAGTTCTACACCACATCAACATCCACATATGTTCTATCCTACTATAGGTACTAGTTGGATCAACTCTTATTTGATAAATTGAAATAACATTTTATTACTATGATGTCAAATTATTATTTTTTGCATTGAATTTTAAAGTTTTCTCATCAATTTTTACTTATTATTTTAATTTAGATTATCTGGTAGTCATACATAGATGATGTCATGACTAAACTCCTTGTATATTGTATTGTTAATGATGCTATATGGTGTACCATCTCCCATTTTATTTGTTTCCACGTAGTAAAGACTAGATAGATTATTGTGATAGTTTAAGATGCATCAGGGGATTCCAAAGTCTTGTGATACAAAGTCTAGCTTACATTAGTATGATCTTAGGAGGTAACAAGATGGTGACTTGATGGATTAGTATTGAGACTACGTTCAAACATGGGAAGTCTAGCATGATCATATTGTCATTAGTGAAACATATTTAGGTATGCTTGTATATCATGACCCATATATTGTATGGTATTATTTCATTATATGCCCATTTCTTATTTCAACTAGATTATTTTATCATGTCCATATCTTATTTCAACTAGATTATTTTATGAGTAAGTGGTAAAAAACCAATCCTTGTTTTTTTGATAAAATTTCATTTAATTTTATTAAATACTTAAATTGATTTTCTTTGGATATGTAGACTAACACGTTATAACAAATATACCATATGATGCATCTAGATGCTCCTTTATCCACCTATCTTAATATTAACTAGTCATGCATCTCTTCATCCAGATGCATGAGATAGATTGACTTCAAGAATCCTTCAGTATTACTATGACTTACTTACCACCTCAAGCTAAGAGGTTACAAACGAGTGAATAGAGGATACACATGAGGGGATGTACAATTGTGTAAGAGGGTTGTAACTATCATCATATATCACATGCAAACTATCCTCATGGTCAATCACTAGTTTGCACTTATATCACATCAGCAAACATTACCTTCATCACAACCTCGATTAAAACCTATACATGTGATGAGAGGGGTGAAACAACTACATGTTAGCCACCATCTTGAGAGGGTTCCACTATACATAATGAAATACCTCTAATTACACTTACATTCTTAGAGTTACAATCCAATATCAAGGGGTCATCCACTACATTAACAACATATTTGATTATGTCATTAATACAACCATTAGATCATACATTTAGCGATGAGAGTATGTGCAAGTACAAGTCATTACTATAGTTCATTATGGACAATGAGAACATGATTAGAAACATGGATGTGGATGAGGATGTCGGGCAACATGTGAAGGTTATTTTAATCCATGAAAGTTGAAGACATTTCATGGACGATCATACGAAAAGGAGAAGGTTCCTTCATTTGACACATATGAATGATTTTATATATTATATTGTACATATAAACTATTTTGAACAAATTTCTAATTAGAGATTATTATACATGACATAAATTATTATATCTATTGATAATTGAAGTTATTTTGGACCTATTTGCTACTTTAGAGATTATTTTACATGGACATGTAATATTTTAGAAATTGTTATTGAATAATGAAACATTTTTTTTTTTTTTTTTTTTTTTTTTGTGTTTAGCTAATTTAGTGCCTAAAAATGATAGATGGAAAGAAATTCTACTAAAATGGAGTATTTTATGTGAGACACAATATAATCAAAATGCACTAAGATCATGTCTTCAAGATATGAAATCCATGGGGCACTCACAAAATGTCATATATTTGGGAACATTTTTCGAAGTGTTGTGTGTGGTTTCTTTTTCTTTTTAAAAATTATTGATTTTTTTTTTATAAAAAAAAACAGCCCGGATTTTTATGGGCCTTCTCTACGTTTCTTTTTAAGTTTTTACCCCTTGTAACCTAATTTCCCAAGAAACAAACGGATTGGTTCTCCAACGGCTCTCATTTTCCTTTTTCCTGCTCTCTGGTTAACCAAACAGAGAAAAATCAGAACTTATGGCTCCCGAACCCGACTCAAACCCCATAAAAGAGGACGAAGATGATGATAACGTGGCACCATCACATCACCCCTCTGCTCCGTCGGATGAGGTAGACAGTTTCTGATTCGATTAATTTTATGGACTAGGGCTTCATCTGTTTACTCAGGAACGTGGTGATGTCGTTTCATACCCTAATTTTTTCAATCCAAACAGTTTCCTTTGGATTACCAGAAACTTCATTGGTTACGTCCGTCGTAGTCACTGTAATGGTTATTGTGCAAGCGCTTGTTTCTGACGAATGACCATGGAGTAAATTTCTAAACCAACTCCGATTAAATTTGAAGCACAAAATTATTGTTTTTGTGCAAGCGATTCTCCGGCCACTTGTTTTTGGATTATTGGAAATCCAAGGAGTAATGGACTTCGATTTTATGGGTTTATTCTCAAATTCGTTTGAATTCAGAGCGTTAATAATGTCTTACTACATATCCATGTTTATACCTTTTTAACACAATCTCAACTCCTTGGGTTGGCTACTTGCATCCTATTTTGCTATCAGTCTCTATTTTTGGCGCATATATGTGTGTGTGTGAAATAATACTGTATTTACAATTGGCGTGGTTTTGAGGGGGCGATAATTGAAGGGAAAGGAAAATTCTAAACTTTCTCATGCTCAAGGTTGTTTAGTTCGTAGTGAGGAGAGGACAATAAAGTAAGCATAGGAGAAAAGTTGGACCTCCCAAAAAATTTAAAATTGGTTGGAATTGAAGGAATATTCAAACTTTCTTTTTCCCATGCATAAGATGCAGGAAAATAATTTTGATTCCCTTTTTCTGCCTTTTTGTTGTTATTGTCTTTGCTGTTGTTTTGATACCCACCATTTACTGATGATGCTAAATTCTTATACTGTGTTTTCTGCATCTATTTTACAGTTGTTTAGTATCTCCACGACAGTTGATCCCAGTTATATAATCTCTTTGATACGGAAACTATTACCACGGGATGTGAAGAATGATCATGATTCTGATGGAGTTGATGCTTGTAATGCCTCTAATCAAGGATTAAAAACTAATCACATGAAGGAAAGTGTGGTTTCTCCATGTGAAGATGAAATGCTAAACTCCTCACATGATAAAATTGAGACCATGGACACCCTTGATGGCTTTGATGAACTTGCTCGTCAAGAAAAGACAGGTGAAGTGTCATGTAGTAGATTTGAGGACTCTAGCATATCAGTGAGAGAAAAGGCTTGGGAAGAGTATGGTTGCATTTTGTGGGATCTTGCAGCAAGCAGAATCCATGCAGAATTCATGGTAATTGAGTTTATCGCTTTTTACTTACTTTCTTTTGGTGTGGTTCATTGTTTGTTTGGATTTTTTGTTCTTTCCTTTTCCTTTTTTTGTTCTTCACTTCTTCTTTGCTTTCTTTCTTTCTTTATTCCACTTCCTTTTTATTTATTTATTATATATATATATATATATATATATATATATATATATATATATATAATTTTTACTTTGGCATGCAAAGGACACTGAGTTTCATTCTACATTTGATAAAAGGTCCTTGAGATCATTCTTGTAAGATACTGATTCTGGAGAAATTGCTTGCTGGATGTATCTAATGTTCAGGGTTGAAAATTAATGTAGACACAAGTGAATTTATATCAGTGGGTTTGTCCTTAATGTCGAAGAGCTTGCCTCTTTTCTTGGGGTGTAGGGTGAGGAAGCTTCCAACTACTTACTTAGGCTTGCCCTTGGGAGCTATTTTCACGTCTCCAACTGTGTGGGATGTGGTTGAGGAGAGGTTTCATAAAAGGTTAGGTTATTGGAAAAGATAGTATCTCTCAAAGGGTGGTAGACTCACTTTGCTTAAAAGTACTTTGTGCAACTTGACCATTTATTTTATGCCTTTTTTTTTTTTATCATTCCTAAGGCGGTGGATTTAGATTGGAAAAATTCAGTGGAATTTCTTGTGTGGGGGAGGAGCTCTTGAGAAAAAACACCAACTATTCAATTGGTCATCCATTTGCAAAGAGAAAAAATCAGGAGGGCTAGGTATTTGGGTTTTGGCCTCTCTTAATAATGCTTTGATTATCAAACGGTGTTGGAGATTTGCTTTGGAAAGGGAGTCTCTTTGGAGAAGGGTCATAGTGGGAAAGTCTGAGGAAGAACCAGGAGGTTGGTGCTCTCTTGTAGAAAGGGAAGGCATGTTGTTGGGGAGCCTTTAAGGCTATAACAAGATTTTTGGTGGGTGATCAAAGAAAAATCAAATTTTGGCAAGATGTTTGGCAATGGAGTGCTCCT
Source organism: Vitis rotundifolia (assembly GCA_030254885.1). NCBI lineage: Eukaryota > Viridiplantae > Streptophyta > Magnoliopsida > Vitales > Vitaceae > Vitis > Vitis rotundifolia. Next base: position 13,550,475 of record CM058156.1, read on the forward strand.
TTAAAGGTTCCTTCCCTTATCTTTTCTCTTTTGTAGCTAATAAGGAGGCATGAGTAGTCGATGTTCAATAGGTTGTAAGCGGGCAGGTTGTTTGGAACTTGGGCTCCAAAAGACAATTTCAGAATTGGGAGTTGGATAGCATTGAGGAGTTACTTAGGAGGCTTCAAGTGTTTGGGAGGTGTAGTGAGGATGAAGATAAGCTGATTTGGAAGGCTAGCAAGGGTGACAATTTCTCCGTAAATCATTCTTTTTCTACCTTGGAGTCCAACGGAGGAGTATCTTTTCCCTCAAAGGTAGTGTGGAGCTCTCAAGCACCTTTAAAAGTGGGCTTCTTTGCTTGGGAGGTGGCATGGGAAAGGACCTTGACCTTAGATTAGCTTAAGAGAAGAGGATGGTTGTTGGCTAGGCTAATCATTGTTGTTTAGTAAGAGTTCAAATAGCTAATCACATGCTCATCCATTGTGGAAAGGCGAGGGGTCTGTGACATTTTTTGTTTTCTCTCTTTGGCAGCTCTCGGTTTTTCCTTTCTTTTGTAAAAGATTTGCTAAACGGATGCCGTGAGAGTTTCTTGAGTAATAATAGAAGAAAGATTTGGAGAACAACCCCTCTTTGCTTGTTTTGGGTAATTTGGTAAGAACGAAACTTGAGATCCTTTGATGGAATCCAATGTTCAGATCAAACGTTAAAGGAGTTTCTTCTTTGTACACTATTCCAACGGACTCGCCAACATATTCAAGATGACCTTTGTATCCTTGTTAGAATTTATTGATTGGTTGAGAGCTAGATAGGAGGAGAGGGTGTGATTGAGTGCATGTTTAAGGTGGCTTATTTTGGCATCCTTTGTATACCTCCTGTGTACTTCTTTGTTTGCCTATAAAAAAGGAAAAAAAAGAGAAAGAAATTGATGACTGGAATAGAACCTAGTGACTGTTGTCCTCATTATGTTTTACTTGATGAATGTTGATCATATTGATCTCTCTATCTCTCTCTCTCTCTCTCCCCAGAAAATACCATAAAACTATTCTGTGCAAGGGCCACAAGATAACTGTGGATGAAACTGACATTGAAACTGTGTTTTTGCTTGTTTTAGTTATAGAAGTTATTATGCATCAATTTCTATTCTCAGTTAAACTTCTGTTTTTGGTACACTAGACAACATTTCTATGTGTTATGCAGGTGCAGAATCTCATGCTTGAAGTGCTTTTGGCAAGTCTTATTGTTTCTCAATCCACGCGTGTTACGGTAACCCACATTTTCACTTATGTTATGGAGTTCTTTTGCATAATACGTCCTGATGCCTTTTTTAACTTGTGTTCTATTAAATGTATAAACTGGTTACTGCACAGTTTTAAAAAAGTCCAATGCATTGAGCTGGCTAAATTTTATTTCATTTTTCTTCAGGAGATAAGCCTTGGAATTCTTGGAAACCTCGTCTGCCATGAAATTCCTATGAAACAAATTGCCTCTACGGACAAATTGATTGAGATAGTTGTAGATCAGTTGTTTTTAGATGACACTCCATGCCTATGTGAAGCTTGCAGGTAAGATGTAGTAATAAACTCTCTATTCCTACTTAGCCTTTTGATTTGAAAGTTCTTTTTTTGATTGGGGGCCTATATTATTTAAACTATCGACCAGTATATGTTCTACCAGAAAAGCCTTTCTGTTTAGGGGTTCTACCATTCATCATCTTCTTCATGCTTAACTTTTCACCTTTTTATATGTTGCTCCTGGATGGTTTCTTGTTCCTTTGTCTTTCCTTGGTAGGAATTTCCTCCTTAGCCTTTCTCTTGCACTCTTCTCATTTTATTATACAGAAAATGACTTGTGATGCAGCTATAATAGTTCAATGGAATGAACAGAAGAAATACTCTGTAGTTAATGTTATAGATGCTTTACATGGTTTTATTGTACACTGAATTATTCCCATCATTCTTCATGGGGCTGTCTGTTATGGGATGAGGGGTCGGTTGGTGGATGAGGAAGGAGGTTGCCTACCATTTATTATTATTATTATTATTGTTTGTAACAATTATCACAATTATGATATCTATATTTTTTTCCTTCTTTGTGAAAAAGTGTTTGAGATTGACATATTATTTTTACCGTTTACCATTAGTATGCGGTGTTTATTGCTTATCAAGACTAATGTGGATGTTCTTGTTTTCTGCAATGTGCTCTCCTTACAGTTAGTGTTCTGACACAGGTTGTTAACCCTGGGTCTTCAAGGCAGTGAATGTGTTATTTGGGCTAAAGCTTTGCAGTCTGAACATAATCTATGCCGTGTTATTTGGGTTGCAGAAAATACCTTGAACCCACAACTTCTTGAGAAGGTACCTAAATATTATCTATGCAGTATGGGACAATCTTTCAAATTATATTTGGCTCAACAACTAATTTTATAAGAATCCTTTCGTGAATTGGGGTAGGGTGTATTTAGAAGATCATTCTTTGTCATGATTGATTTTATAGAGTGACTTTTTGTCTAGTTAGGAGAAAGGTTTTCGTCTTTCTTTTTGCCTAGCTTCTTGGGCGTTGTTTGTATACTTCATGTGTACTTTTTTCGCCTCTTCTAGGCATTACTAATACAATCTCTTATTTACCTATCAAATAATAATAATAATAATAATAATAAGAACCCTTTTGGTCAAGAATATTGTACAAATGATTTCATATTTTGATATTTCTCTATAGAAGTAGGTTTTTTTTGTTGAATAAGGAAGGATTTTAAGAATGTCTCTATAAATATTCTTTAGAATTAAGAGAAAATCAATTTAAGATAGAAATGTACCTATGAAGGCTATACTAAGCATGTAGAGATGTGAGGAAGAGATGAGAGGCTCCTGGTTGAATAGGGCTTAGATACCAAGAGCAGGGAAATATCAAATTATTTGGGGTTCGAATATTATCTGTTCTCTTTTCTTTGTAATATTTTCCATGGGGTAGTAAATCGGTTCCCTTTATCTGTCCATATAAATATGATTTGTTGAACCATGTTAAAACATATCCTTTTACGTATGAATTTATTTATGTTCACTCTTTTTTCACAACAAAGATGGTATCACATTTCCGCTGTGAAAACATATTTCTTGTATAAGTTGACAGTTTGGTGGTTTGATTATGCATGCAGCAAGATTTGCATTTTTATAGGAACATAAGGCTTTCAGTAGCAGTAAAATGTCATTGTTGTGCGTGAATTAATAGAAGAAAATGCTTCAGTTTTTCCTGATTTGGTACCAATGATTTTCAGTAGCATTTATTCTCATATTCACATACAGAATTCTATACAAATCAAATGCTAGAAAATGAACCATTGATGTTATCAGTTCCTGTAAAGGTGAAAGAGCAACTAAATTCTGAATCATTTTCCTAGAAGCTCTTCTACAAAATATTTTACCCTCAACTTTACAGGAAAGTGCTTTTAGATCTCAAACCTCTTGTACTTCAAAGGGCTTCATTGTGTAATGAAACACCCTGGGTATATCCCAATTAGAAGAGATGTTTATGGTAGTCACTAGAGGTGCCACCCATGGTATGGAATCTTTTCATACTGGATAGCAAGATGGGGAGAAAGAGGGCTTACCTTGTTGAATGTCATTGGATTGAATGGGGTTGACTCGATATTGGGATAACCTTATACGTAGGTAGAAGGAGGAGTCATCAGGCCGTATTCCATTGATTCCTTGTGCTTGGCATGGAGCCAAGGGAAGCAAACTCACCTGCAAGAGCAAGGAGCACTTTTCTTATAGCTAGCCACATTGTTGGTATTGAATAAAAAAAAGATATTTAAAGATATGCTGCAACAAACAATTAGTCACAGCTTTTCTCATAGCGCATCGACAGATAGCCTCAAAGGGCTTCGTTGTGTAATGAAACCCATTATGGAACCCTTTACTAGTCAGCTTTTAGACAACAAAAAAGCTGCAACAAACAAAACTAAATCTGTCTATGGAATGGTTTCTTTTACATAAGTTCATTACTTTCATAATAACTGAAATATGATACTGGTGTAATCGTAATTTTTGATAGGCAAAAGAGCAAAAGATATATTAAAGAGCCAAAAAAGGCTACACCAAGTACATAGGAAGTATACATGTGCACACCAAAGAAAAAACAAGAAAACCCTCCTCTTATTGGCAACCTAACCAATCGATAAATCAATCATAGAGAAGGATGAAGGAAATTGATAGAAGTTCCTCATTATAGTCATGACGAAGGAAATTTTAATTAAGGAATTGCCTTTCAATTGCTATCTATTTTCTTAAAGTCTAAATGGGAATGCTTGTGACATTTCCATTGGCTTGACTATGGGAACAGATGTATGTGTTTTTGGAAGATCCTACTTATTCTTTTGTTGCCCCCTTTTGTTTGAGTTATGGTGATGCATGCTATTTTGCTTTAGAAAGTAAGTATTAAAAATTAAAGAAGTTGGATTATTTTCTCTAACAAATAAATTTTGTTGAAAAGATATAACAATTTATTACTTGTCCACAAGGATAACATCAATTGGTTGATTGATTATTTAATTGGGTATTTATAGGTCAAGGTTTGTGAAATGTTTCTAGTTACATGCTTTAGTAGTGAGTCAAGATTTGATTTAAAACCATTTTTGATACTGTCTAAAAGAACTTTCTTTATTGAACAGAGCATTGGACTTTTATTGGCCATTTTAGAAAGTCAACAGGAGGTTGTGTCTATTCTTCTTCCAACTCTGATGAATCTGGGTTTATCAAGTCTTTTGATTAATCTCTTGACTTTTGAGATGAGCAAATTAGCAAGTGAGAGAATACCTGAAAGGTAAAACAAATTCTTTCTGTTTCAAATAAAACGGTCAGAATAGCATTTGTTTTATGGTCTATATATATTTCAAGGCCTAATACTCCATTTAGATATGAGCCTTATAAACTTTGTTCAACTGCATTTTGAGTGTATAATGATATTTTGCTGGATTCATAACATTTTAATGTCTTGTGAAGCATCTCATCATATTTCATTTTTAAATTTCTGGATCTATGGTATCATTATTATTATTGTCTTCCTTCCATTTATGCAATTTTTGTTCATATTCTTCACATCACCCCCCCCCCCCCCCCCACCTTTCCCATTCTTTTCTCAAGTGTAGTGGCTGTCTCTCACTCTTGAAGCATGTAATTTAAACACCCTCTTTTTTATCTATTTTTTTTGTTGAATATTTGTTAGACTCCTGGTTTTAGTTTTCCTCAAGCTTTGTTGGGGCCTAAGGCCTTTAACTGGCACAGATCCCATTCTCAGGGCACTGGGGATGTGAACTGGTACCAGAACTAACCTTCAGCATTTGAAGTGGCTGCATGCTGACTTGAAACGACAGCCCAAGACTCATGTTATGGACATGGATGATTTCTATCAAAAAAAAAAAAAATTGTTATGCACATGGATGATATGCTAAGACTCCAACTAATATGCATATCTTATTTTGGCATCCAATTGTTGCACACTAGCTGTGTAAAACATAAAAAAGAAAACAACTCTTACATCATGGTTTCCATGCAGCAAAAAAAATATGGGTATGCTCTAAGTTGTAATTTAATTCACATACCAAGGCTGTCTAGTGTGTGAATGTCTGGTGCTTGTAGTTGATGATGCCTTAACATACATTGTTGCATGTTCAGTTAATAAACATGATGTCATGTTCTAAATTCTACCGCTTAAAATTACTAGTAAAATTTTCCTTGTTGGGGTTTGACAACATTATTGTTCTTTAGGGAAACTCCACACTTATTTGGCTTCCCATGTTTTTTTCAACATTTTTCATTTTCCAGTGTGTCTTCTCAGTTTCCAGTTTAAATCATCATATAATTTGAGAAACTATGTAGTATTCTATGATATTGAGTTGATCTTTTGGTGCTCCACATTGGCATCAGGAGTGATGGAAGTTTGTTGACTCCCAACATAAAAGTAGTTCCTTAGTATAGAGTTTATGGACATTTATCCAGGAGCTTTATAATGATTTATTATCTTCTTCAATCTTGAGCACCTCTGTTTTCTGTAATGGTGAGGATCCCTCTGATTTGAATGTAATGTATAAGTATTGTTAATGAGCTTTCACGTGCCCTAGGATTTGTTAGCCCAAGGGTGGGCAGTCCTGGGTTTTGATGATCGCAAATCAAAGGTTATGCTACTAATGGTTTGAGTGTGTTCAAAGTGCATAGGTTATCAAGTTTACATCAATTGGGCATTCTCTCATAAAAAAAATAAAAATAAAAAATAAAAAAACATCAATAGGACATTCAACAGCTCAAAAAGGATTTTGTGACTATCTTCAAAAAGCTAAAGATAAATTACTAAGGAAGAAAGCTTGAAGATAAATGGCTATGCAATGGTTGAAGAGACTTAAACTAAGTGAAATATTGAGTTGTTTCATGTGTAAGCTATATTACGCATGCACTTCATGAAAATTGTAAGCCATTGCCCTAGTTAGAAGGCTTCTACTAACCCTTGATCTTTTATGGAAATATCTTAAAAAGTTTTTCAAAATTATTAAAAAAATGTTTTGGACAAAATCCAGAGGCTCACAAAACGTTTTTGAGCTTAATTTGCAAAATAAAAAAAAGTGGAACAGTAGTGAGATCAACCTTACGGTTTACCTTATCAGAGGCCTTGAAATGCTCATTACATTACCATCATCATGTTGACCATATGGTCACTAGATGGGCATCAGGTAACCATATGGTAAACCTAATCACTTTTTTCAACTTCTAACGATCACCTGCAGCACATTATGTGCCAAATGACTGGTCATGTGCTCAACCCTATGGTTGATTGGTTCCCCATTTACTGTGCTCAACAGCAAGTTTGATCCCAAAACCTAGATAAATTTGACCTTAGGTGCATTGATGAGTATGAAACAAGTTGCAAACTCCATTTATTACTCATATAGCCTTCTTAAATTCATGTTGAATCAAAACTTGCTTATCCTCATTAAGAGTACTTGTACTTGATCCCATTTATGTTGAAATCCCATGGTTGATTTGCCCAAAGGAAAAAGTTCAGTGGGATGTAAGTAGGTATTCACCATTAAATATAAAGTTGATGGTTTGGTTAGGAGGTATAAAGTTGCTTAAGTAGCTAGAGGATATACACAAACCTATTGAATTGACTTCTAGGAAACTTTTGCACTTGTGGCAAAAATGAACAACAAATCTTGATTGACCTTTATAATAATTTGATGGAAAAAAATGCATTTCTACATGGGATCTAAGAATAAGAAGTATGTTTTGAAAGAAAATTTGGCAGTGAAAAGTTTTTTAGATCAAAGAAATCACTCTATAGTTTGAAGCAATCTTTAAGGTATGGTTGGAGAGATTTGTAGAGTTTTTTCTCAAAAATTTGGCTATCACCAAAGCCAGGGAGATCACACCCTTTCCATTAAGCAGTCACTAGAAAAGTAGATTATTGCACTTAATGTTTTTGTGGATGACATAACCGGAGATGACATGGAAGAAATACGAAATTCTAAAGGAAAGTTGGACAAAGAATTTGAAGATCTTTGGAGTTTTCTTACCATTGAGGTGACATGATAAAAAAAAGGGGATTTAGGTGACTTAAAGGTTGTACATCCTAGATTTGTTAAATGAAATTGGGATGTTGGGATGTAAACTCAATGACTACACCTATTGATCAAAATCATCAATGAGGTGCTGTTGTTGAAGGAATATTGGTTGACAAAGGGAGATACCAAAGACTTGTTAGGAAATTCATCTATTTGTCTCAATGGGAGCAAATATAGCAAATGTGGTCAACATGGTAAGTCAATTCATGGACCATCCCTTAGAATGTCTTGAGAATTTTGCATACTTGAAGTCAACAAGAAAAAGGCTTATTAAAAAAAAATAATCATCTTAGAGTTAAACAACTTAGTTTGATATGAATAAGTAAATTGGTTAAACAGGTTGAGTGTCAAAATTGCGACCCTTTCATTCAGTTATTATTACCTTTTTCTAGAGTTTCCACCATGTCATGGATAAACCCTAGGACTCTAGAGAAAGGAGAAACTATATCTTATGCAGCTACGCTTCTTACTACCATTTTTGAAAGTGGCTTATCTAATTGTGTTCTTCCACTAAGCTTGAGTTTTCATGTAATAATTTAATCATATCTATGCTATGCTGCAGTTTCTTGATGTCTTGAGAAAAGTTTGATCTCTACCCAATCTTAAAGGGTAAGTGTCTAGGTATAGGGTGGGTACATGGTTATTGTAACTGTTCAACATTCTACCATGGTAGAGTTTTTGTGGAGGATAGAGTCTTAAATAATTCATAATCTTAAAGAGTGCCTTTTTTTTTTTTTTAATTTCTTTTATTTTACTTGGCAGAACTTGTCATAAAGTAATTGTGTTTTCAGCCTGTAACCATATGCTTTTTCAATTTTTATCTGATGTATTTTGTGAGAGAACTTACATAAATAAGTAGCACTAAATGTCTTTTCACTTTCTATTTTTATACGGTTTCAGGTATTCCATTCTTGACTTAATTCTTCGCACAATTGAAGCTCTTTCAGTTCTTGATGATTATTCACAAGATATCTGTTCAAATAAGGAAGTTTTTCGCCTAGTTTCCGATCTGGTTAGGCTTCCTGATAAAGTTGAGGTATATTTTAGCTGGCCAGTAACTATAAAATTAAAACACATGCACTTATTCACATCATTATGTAATAATTATCTCTCCCATTCTTGGAACCATGGGGATGACAATTGTGAGAAACTAATGGTGGGTATTGCACAGGTTGCCAATTCTTGTATTACTGCTGCAGTCTTAATTGCAAATATTCTGATTGATGCAGCTGATCTAGCTTCTGAGATATCACAAGGTAAATTATCTAGGTTTTTATTTGCAATAATATCACCTTTTTCAGCTGTTTGGTTTTAGGTCTTAAAACTTCCATGAGCATTAGAGGTGACACTTTGGTTCCATCTAGATTTGCCTTTCCTAGAGGGGCTGCTTGATATATTCCCTTTTGCATCGGATGATCCGGAAGCTAGGAGTGCACTTTGGAGCATTATGGCAAGGCTACTGGTTCAAGTTCAAGAAAGTGAGATAAGCTCATCAAGTCTGCAGCAGTATGTATCGGTTTTAGTAAGCAAATCAGATCTGATTGAAGATGATCTTCTTGACCACCAATTGGATGATTCTAATGAAAACAACGTGAGCTCAATCACTTCTGCTGCAAAACAAAATGCTAGAACCACAGCTGTATCCTGTTATGTTGAATGAATTTAGCAGTAACACTGCCATCCATTTTGATAAAACTTGATTCATCAACTGGTTAGGTTCATCAGATTTTTACTATCAATTACCATGTCCCGTAAGCTTCTTGTTTCCCTTAGCCCTCCAATAGCTTAGAGGGATTTTCAATATATTGAATCAGTGGACTACCTCAAAGGATTGTGATATGAAGAACAATTTGATGGGGGCAGATCATGATAATGGTGAGAATGTGGAAAGGTTATTGAATTGCTGTCGGAAATATACTGAGTAAGCTGCATTTCTCTTTTTCTACTTTGTTGGAATTTGAAAATGTTATAAACAGAAAATGACAATAGTAGAAGGGCTAGACAAGAAGGGACAATCACACATTGGCCAAACATACAACAACCAAATTTCAATCTAGTGGCTAATGGAATGAAAAATGTCAACCCCACACAAGTATTTTATAATTGTCCTTAAGCTGACTACTTAAACTGTCAAGTTCTGGTTATTTTATTTCATTTTTTGCCTAGTCTAATTTTTGATCCACAAGGAATCAGCTATAAATTACTTTCTTGGTTATATGCAGGTTCCTGTGAAATGAAACAAAAAATTTGGTTTGATCCTATCTGAAGGGAAGCAATGATCTAGGAGCTCAAATCTGGAAACAGATGATTCATGCATGTATTGAAGGTGGATCGTCATATCTTGGTAAATTTAAAGATTCTGAATCCATAAATTAATATCCGATGCACACACATATGTTGTTTATTGATTCAGCCACTTTATATCAATTCCTACAAATTGAAACCTGATTTTATATCCTGCCATTCTTTATTTATATTAGAAGAAACCTACAAGGTGTTGGGTAGAAACACACTGGGCATGCATGATCGACAGCTATTGCACCTATTACTACATTTTCAATATAACAAATTAACTTGTTTTGACTTGATCGATAAAATTCTATTAATCTCCCTTTACAGATCTAATTCAGGATCACTTTTCATGGATTGATAAATCTTCAAACATGTCTACACCTGCATCATATTTGGCATTGTCATCATGCATGGCTTCTTTGATCCGGACACCCTATAAGAATTTCTTCAGGGTTGGGACTTTGCTTACCCAAATCTGCATGAAGTACGTCTCTAAATTGCTTGCAGGAATGTGCGTTTGAGATGATGCATTGGAAGAAATAATTCTCAGTATCAGTTTCATGCTTTGTTCTGTAGCCCCACAATCTGTTGCTGGGCGGTCCAGAAGTCGACCCAAGATTTTCCTGAGGGAAACCTGTAAAAATCTCAAGAGTATGAAAACAGAATGTTAAAGTTCAGAGGGATTGGTTTTTTGATGTGGGTCATTTACTACAAGAATGATAATCTAACTAATGGTCTTGTTATAGTGCTGGTAACATATGGGTGGGACATGTGATACATTTTTATGTATGTAATATAAGAACTGGAGGTGTTTTTTCCCTCATAATCGCATCCATCTTGGATGGCTTCATTCATTTTCTCGTCTATTATAGCATCAATCAACTGTTGGGTTGGCCCCCTGCTATTAGTAATAATATTGCTCCTGGTTTTTGATGAACTTGAATTAGAGAACACAAAGACTAAACCAAAAGTACAATCATACAAAGGAGACAAATGAAAAAGCTTACTAAGAGAATTAGTCTTGATTATAAGAAACCACTCTCAGGTTTTTAGTTTATTAGGAATCCATGGCTAAAAGTTACATGAGATATACATGTTGATTAAAATTGATGATGTTTTTAAATGTTTACTGATTTGATGGTGTTGAATGTTTACAAAACTATCAAAAAAAAAAATATATATCAAAAAAATAGAACAAAAGTGAAATTGGTTCTCATCATTGAGATATGCATTTATCATAGTGATCTTGTACAAATAGAAAATTGGACCTCCTGTGGTTCTCAAAGAATTTGAGGGAAAAATGAGGAAAATGTGACGACGAAAAAATTTAAGAGGAAAAATGAAGGGAAAGGAAAGGCGAAGGAAAATGGAAAATATATTTTAAATTAATAAATTATTTTTATATGTTATTTTTAAATTTATTTCACTTATTTTTTAATATAAAAAAATAATACTTTAAATTTTTATAAGGATTCATTTGACAATTTTTTCTTTATATTTGTTTTTAAAAATTGCCTTTTAAGTTAAAGTAAAAAATAAAAAATGGTTTTTTAGTATTTTTCTTAAAACAAGTGTTTCAAATGTTGATTTTAGAAACACTTTCCAAAAAACAAAAATAAAAAAAACTTGTTTGGATAATTTGTTTTTAAAAATAATTTTCCTTTTTTTATTTGTATAAAATAAATTTAATTTATACAATATTAATTAAATTTAATTCAAGTATTATCCAAAAAAAATTTAAAAATTTAAAAAAAATTAAAAGTGAATTTAGTTTTATTTTGGGTATGTACCAAAGACTTTTATTGGGACATTCATAAAGATAGTTTTTCACCTTCAAACACTACCCTTTAAGAAATTCTTCCAAACAAAATTTAAAGTTGTAAAGTAAAATGAAGACATTTTCTTTGAAAGTAATTTTTATACTATCTTAGAATGTAAAAAACCAAAATATATCCAATCTAATGTTTACAATGGAAATGGAAGGACATGGATTGACACTCAGGCTTCTCACATTCGGAAGAACAAATCATTGTAATTTGATTGAAAATTGAGACATTTCACCTAATGGAAGAGTTTATGAACACAAATGAATGTTTCTCATCTTCTTTCGTGAAGAATTTATGGATTTTTGCACAGATTAGTTGTTTAATCACAGGTTTTTAACAGATGCAGTTATAACCAACCATCTTCATATTGGACTGAGTTAAAGTTAGCCTTGATACTCTCAGAATAATTAATGAAAGTTAGCCATCGTGGTTGTTTTTTCAAATTATAGTATCATTACAGAATACAGCATGTCAGCTGCCTCCTTCAATGAAGTTCAGCTAACAGAAATGAACGTGTGTGACTATAAATTGGCATCAGCCATGGACAAATCCCACTTCATATGACCTGTAGTACAATTGTATTCGAACATCTCTATACCTGCATCATCATTATGCACATAAGAATTTCTTCAAGTTTGGACATTCATAAATTGCTTGGAGGAATGTGTTGCAAGAAACTAGGACTACTGGCTATCAGGAAAGAATGGAAGAAACTCTTCTTTCTACATATCAGCATAGATACTCATGTGCGACGGTCTGTAGCCCCTCATTCTGTTGCTGTCCAGTCTAGAAATTGACCCAAGATGTTCCTAAGGAGACCCTTTAAAAATCTTAGTGCTAAAATAATTTTTTGTCATTCTCTTGCAGCAATAATGATTCAACTAATGGTCTTCTTATAGAGCTAATAACAAGTGGGACATGGGATACAATTTTTTTTTTTTTTTTTAAAGAAAAATTATAAGAATTGGAGGGTTTTTCACCTCACATTCTGCATTCATCTTGTTTGGCTTCAATCAGTTTTCATCTCATCTGTTCTAGCATGAAACAACTCTCTTGGGTTGGCAGATGGCTGTAAGTAATATCTCTCTTCTGGTTTTTTGACTGATTAAATTAGAGAGAAGAAAGACTGGAAAGAAAAAAAAAAGCAAACATACAAGGCAACACACATGAAAATCTTTTAAGAGAATGGATATTGATTATAAGGCATCAGACATGAGCCTTGTGGGGCTCAACATATACCAAACTTGACAGGGTGCAGTTAGTTATACTTGAGGCACTGATCTCCCAATCGACTGTCAGTGTGTGCCTGTTGTCTATCTTATTGAGTTGAACCCATCTTGTTACTAGAACCTAAAATCAACCAGAAATGGCTTCAACTGCTTCAAGGATGGTTGCTACTGATTGTCTCCACTCTGATGAACCTACCTACCGGGCTTGAGACTAGCTCTCTCAAGGAGAAGTTTAACAAGGAGCTAAACATGACATAGGCAAAGTTTATGGTTTACAAAACAAGATACAAATGATAAGACTGAAGTTGTTGACAACAAGTAAGGTTGGAAAAATTCAATGGATCAATATCAGTGATTTTATAAGAGTGTAAAGATGAAGACAGGAGTATTCAGTATACAACATTGGATTACTGTCAAAAGAAAAATTTGACCAAAGATTGCCAAGAAAAGGAAGAAAAATGATTTGGATCATTCACTAGACACTTGATTAAGCAACATTTTGTAGTTTGGTTGCCAATAGATGAGGCTGAGTGATCTGGGTACTGTCATTCTTCAAATAGGGGTTGACAGAAGAGTTTGTATTCCTGATGACTTGAAGATCGCATTGACTCTCAATCTGGGAAAGGGGGAAGATCAACACTCTTGGGAACCTGGAACTCACGGCTATGAACAACTTCAATACATCACTTCTAGACCATGTAAAACACCTTTATACATGTTCAATTGCTTTATCTTTCCTGTGAAATATATGTTTGTCATCTTTATGAATGTCTGCAGAGTAAGTAAACTATCTGATCCGGCTTGATGGCTCTTCCCAGCCACCCGCTCCACCTTCAATGTATTTGCCACCTTCTCCAAACCTCCATATAATCCATTGCAGAATCTTGCCAAGTACTTGACATCATAAACCCTCCAACCAAAGTAAAATCTCACCATTCTCATAAAGGTGCCAATATCACTTGGCAATTCTCTCCCACTCAAAATGCGCATCAGGAAACCAAAATCATAGGCACCATGGAAAGTAATCCAAGTTACATAAGAGGAATTGCACACTAGTCCGGAATTTAAAAACAGTATAGCAAAATGGCGAGAGTGAATCCCCTTTTCCTTGTTCTTCTGAAAGTCTATTCCTTGATTCTTTAAGAGTTCAATAGAATCCATATTGCAACGATCTCTATCAACATCAAAATCCCGAAAATTGAATTCCCAGATGTAGCATTCATCGCTGCCAAAATCGGGCAAATTCCCATCTGCATCAGAGAGCACAAGTCCCAGTTGAATAATATTCAAAGCTTCAACATTCACCTTCATGAGCTGATAGTTGTGAACGGGATGGAGCCGAGGATATATTCTTTTATCAATATTCGGATGAAAGATCACTCCAGGAAACTCGGTATCCATTGCAGCAAAAGGATAGCGAGGAATGATTTGCCTAATAAGAGCAAATTCGGCATGTAAATTTTCTGCCCAGACCTGCCGAATTACCACCTCTTTCTTCATAGACATAGTTGCAGAATTGCGCCAGAGGATGTCTTCTATTCTTCAATTTGTTTTCCACGGCTCGTGATTTTCAAGATTAGGAACAGGTAAGTCCCGAATTAATCCTTTTCTTGTCTGCGATATCTGGAAAGAAATCAAAGAGAAGGGAGCGAACTAGCAGAGTCGTTTGATGTTTGTTTGTGGAGAAAAGGGGAGAGTATGGTTTGAAATAGTTACCGTTGTGAGAGCGGGATGAAATATTTGGAAATCATTCAGATATCCAAAAGCTAGAAACGGTAGTTTCCAAAAAGAAATCTTTCTGTGAGATTTCTTGGTTCCGGCTAGAAACGGTAGTCTCCAAAAAGAAATCTTTTTCTGTGAGATTTCTTGGTTCCGGCTAGACTTGTACTCGGAAAGATTTAATCTTGGCGGCAAGTTACACATGGGCGCCAATAGTTACCGTTTTGCTTTTTGGCTTTTTCCCCTTTTATTTATTTATTTATTTTTATTTTTATTGTTTGATTGTTATTTTTTGTGATTTTTGAGAGGTTATTTTTATTTTTCTTGCTCTTTCTAGATATTTCATAAATCAATTTCTTTTATTTTTTAACTTAAAGCTGAATGTAATTTGCTTAGTTTTTAGGTGATTTGTTTTTAATTTTTTTTTGTTTATTTATTTATTTTTTACTAGATATAGAATGTTAAAATATTTAGTTTTTTGTTTAATACTAAAAATAGCTTTTTGAAATAATCAAAGTACAATCTCAATATGACACTCATCCTATTAATACTTAATAATTAATATAAATAAAATAATAAAAAATAAACAATTTAATATTTATCACTATTAATTTGTATTTAAAATAAAGTTAAATTAAGTTTTATTTATATTTAAGTAAAAACAATAAATATTGTATGACTTAATTTAAGTTATTAAGTAAATTAAGTGTTTTTGTTAAAATAACTTTATATCATAATTTAAAGTAGAAAATAACTTTAAACATTAAGTTAAAATAGTTGACTTGTGATATTTGTTTGTTTTTTTTTTTTCCCGACTTAATTTCAAATAAAACTTAAGATTAAATACTATTTAATAGTGTTAATTATTAAGTTGTTTATTTTTTAATATTTTATTTTTATTAAGTATTCATAAATAAAGAAAAACCAATCCATTATTCTTATAATTAAAAAAAGTCAAATATTTTAACATTTTCTATTTAGTTGAAAAATTTAAGAAATAAGTAATAACTAACAAAAAGTTTCAAGCATTATATTAAGCATGAAATATGAGATATTTGTTCATCATCAAATATAAAGTTGACAGTTTAGTTGAGAGGTATAAAGTTACTTTAGGAGCTACGAGATACACACAGACGAATGGAATTGACTTCTTGGAAACTTTCGCACTAGTGACAAAAATGAATCCCTTTGGGGTCTTTTTATCCTTAACAACTAATCTTAATTGACCGTTACAGTAATTTGATGTAAGAAAATGCATTTTAACATGGGATTTGAGAATAAGAAGTACTTATGGATTTGCATCCTTGTTTTGAAAGAAAATTCAGTAGTAAAAAGGGTTTTTAGGTTGAAAAAATCATTCTATAGTTTAAAGCAACATTCTAGGGTATGATTTAAGAGATTTGCAAAGTTTTTTCTCAAAAAATTGACTATAACTAAAGTCAGGGGTCATACCCTTTCCAATAACCACTCATTGGAAAATAGATTCTTACTCTTAATGTTTTTGTGGATGATGTAACTTTCACTCGAGATGACATAGAAGAAATACGAAATTCTCAAGGAAAGTCTAAAGAATTTGAAGATTTTGGAAATTTTCTCACCATTCTAATCCCATATAAAGCTTAAGTGAGGGGCCATTTTGACCATTTTGTGACACCTAGCTGATGATGCTAAATGCTTATACTATTTTTCAGTTTTTCGAACACTTAAAAAACATCTTCTTTTGACCTATGAGAAAATATACTTATAAAAACTCCTTTGTATTCTTCTATGAAACCAAGGAGATTCCCAAACCCGACTTCTCACCATTGAAATAGAGAAGAATTCCCAGTATAATTTCTGCAGAGGTCTAACTTGGGTGTTATTTGTTTTTGGCTTAAGATGTGCTTCAATTTGGAACCTGTTCACGCTTGGTTGCTCTGCCCGCAAGCCTACAAAACTAGAGAACCAGATAATGAATTTGCTTTGGGTTATTGTCCAAATTATTGACAATTTATTATCTTGTTTAAAACTCTTTGTTATAATAAAATTACTGATGGCCTGATCAAATTGCGTTTCTGAGGATAATGTAATAGCTTTTGGTTGTTTCTAAGAGGGAAGCTATGGTCTTATTCTTCAAGATTTCTACCACTGCCACCAAGTTTTCTTTTCTTTTACTTAATAGAGATTGGTTATTTTTGTTTTCTTTTATTTCTTTGCTATAGGAAGCAGAGAAAATGTTTCCAATTGAATCGTCACCTTCGAAGAACTAGTCAACCTCTTTCTAATTCGCATCTCCTTCCATGGAAGTCTCATAGTTACTTGAATGGTTTGAGCTATCCTTGTGGGCTCATCTGTCAGCTGTGTTTGCATGCTCTTATAGGAACTACTTATTGCAACTGCCCCTAACATACAATTCTTATTCAAAATCCTGGGACGTCTGTTGCAACCTGAAATTGAACAATAATCGTCTTAGCCATTTGGTTCTGGTTACAACAACCTGTACATCCATTTTACATACACAAAACATCATATGCATCATGCAAATTGGAGGAGCAAATGTGGACCTTGTTAAGAAAATGTAAAGCAATGCTGTGAATGAAAGAAGCTTCATTAGCACATAAAAGTCAAAAAGGAGGTGGGAAGCCATAGAGCTTTCCTTATTTATGAAATTAAAGATGATGATGTTGCTGGTCAATCTAGAGACTGCCCACCTCTATTGCCTCATGGTAAAGCCATAAGCATAAAAAACAGGGGTTTTGCAAACCTAGAAAAGGTGAAAGACAAATTATGAATAAGCTGCTGCAGTTGGTCAGAAGTAAACCTATGTTAGTCATATACCATCTGATAGTGCATTTGCTTGCTTGTCCCAAGGCAATCATATCGACTACGAGGATAGAACTCAAACCCAAACCGGCATACAACTGCTGTGTCCACCATGGTCCCTGGAAACAAGTCTGTTGCGTCACTTCTGGACACTAATATGCCTCTTGAATTGTATTCTTGAGTTCTTCTTACTCTTCGTTTAGAACCATGTTGAATTAGCTCTCTTCTACCCCTGATGGAAATGAGTTTGCTCAAACAGAACACAAGTCTTACTAAGTTCCAAGCACACATCACCAAAATTTATTGTCTTCCCTTTTTCATGACCCGGAATGGAGCATGGGCTGCATAATGATTTTCTGCAATGCAGCTTACAGTATTGTAGAATTCCAAGAGCCAAGATGATTGACATCGGCTCCCACAAATGCTCATGCTCTATATAACCTCTTTGTTACTGAAACTACTAACACAGGATGTGAAGAGTGTTCATGATTCCCGTGGAGTTAAATGTCTGTGATGACTCTTTCCTATATGAATTCGCTTATCTTTACTCTTACTGAATAATAAAGTTGATTCCACAGCTTTAACCAGATTCTACTCAATAAAAGAGGTTTTAACTTGATGGATGAAATTCTAGTAGTCTTCTCTTACAAATTGTAAGAAGATCATCTTTCATGGATTGGTCAATCTCAAAAGATCTCCACACCTGCATCATCTTTGGCATGTCATCATGCACGGCTCTGATCCATACACTCCAAGAAGTTTCTTCAAACTTGGAACTTCACTTACACAAATCTAAACAATGGGTTTCAGAAATTGCTAGGAGGAATCTGGTTTGTCTGTTGCAAGAAACAAGGACGACTAATACCAATCATCAGGAAAGCACAGCAAAAGACACTGACCCCTCTCTGCATCCCAGCATTAAACTAATAGTCGCATGCAATTTTTTCTAGCCATACATTCTGTTGCTGGCCAGTTCAGAAATGAGCCAAGATAACCCTAAGGAACCCTTACAAAAATCCAAGAGTGAAAGAACACAACTGTTCACTTCAGAGGTACTGATTTTCTTATGTGGGTCACTTGCTGCATCAACAATGACCAGCCATGGCTTGTTATAATTAATCCCAAGTGCTTTAGTCAGTGTGGGCTTGGGACTGTGTGAAGAACAAGTTCAACAATGGTCTATAAAATTAGATACAAATCATAAAACTGAAGTTGTTGATGCTACAGTTAAGGTTTTAAAAAAGAATGTATTGATATCAGAGAATATACATGGATGTAAAGACGAAGACATGAGCATTCCCATATCCTACATTGGATTACTGTCAAGACAAAGATTGACGGAGAGAAGATGGAAAAATGATTTGGGTCTTTTGTCATACAAAATTAAGCAAAATGTGGGGGTTTGGAGGCCAGAGATGAGCCAGAGTGATGTGGGTGCTGTCATTCTTCATATAGAGGTTGATAGAAGAGTTTGAACGCTTCGATGACTTCAAGATACCACATTGACTCTCGATCTGGAAACGGGGAAAGATCAACAATCTTGTGTACCTGGAATTCAATTATATTAGAATCCAAGAAATGAGAAGGAAGAAGAAGAAAAGGTGGGTAGGTGGGTAGGTGGGGGTGGTTTACCTTAATCATGGGTGGTTCACCTGAACGGACGAAGTATCCTCCCACCACCATTACATACATGCCTGCACACATTCAGATGTTACTTTTTAGAGAAGAACATCGCAAGAGTAGGGTGCTAGAGAAGTGAAGAGAGAGAGGGGGTAGCAAACAACGCACCAATCTTCCAATTGCGGTGAAGGAAATCGCCGGAGAGGGAGAGATGGATGACGCCGGTGCCGTCGTCGAGAACGAAACGGCCTTGAGCGTCATCGGAGACGGAGACCAAAACGCCCTGTAACCAGGCGCGTTGGAAGAGGACGCCGCCGAGTGTGAAGGCGTTCTGCGACGTCGTTTCTTTAGCCTTTCTCAGCTGTCCGCACATCACCTTCAGCGCTGCTAGGCTGTAATCCATCTTCCCCTGTCTGTCTGTGATTCATACACACTTATTTCTGATATTAATTTTGAGAGCCATCCTGCAATTCAAATTTAGGGATTCCCACGTCCCCTTATTTATTCCCTTCCATTTCTATTTCTAATAATCCTAAGTTCCTAATTCTCTAAACTAAAAAACCCTAATTGCATGTTGCTATCACTTTTTTAGTACGTTAACATGGTTAGTAATAAAAATTATTAGTTTTGTAGTATCTTAGGCCTGTTTGGTAGATTTTGAAAAAAGCTCTAAAAAATAATTTTTAAGAATAGTTTCAAAGAATTGTTGTATGATATTTTGTAGTACAAAATCTTATTTAAAAACCTAAAATGTTTTTAATTTATTTTTTTTAATATTTTTAGATATATCTTATAAATTATTTTTATGTATAGTATTTTTTTAATCAATTTATATAAATTGTTCTGAAAAATAAAAAATTATTTTAAAAAATAATTACTAAACAGGCTTTTAAATTATTTATCTACAGCTAATAAAATAGGTAGAACAATTTACAAATTTTCAATTTTTTTTTTTTTTTAATGATAACATACATATATTGATGGGGCAAATATCATGTAATGATATTGGTCATCTAGATGAACTTTTGTGGTAGAATCAAATCATAGAAGCAACTTTATTCATACAACATTCATATTGCATGACACTTTGATAAATTCAAATACACCCACCATAGAAAATATAAATTCAAATACAACCAAACTCCCGAGTAGAGAAATGTTGTTAAGCCTAGGATTAGAATATGAGGGAGATGCCATCTACCAGGAGATTATCAGCCAAGATTTTGTTAGCAGCCTCTGTGGGATGAAATCCATCCCAGAATACATACTCTGTTGCATTTGCACATGTTCCCACCGACTCGACATTGCATAGAATTGATGTTTCTAGCAACCCTGTTCCACAACAAGCCTTCCTCGATTCAAAGAACCCTGTAAAAAAAGAACTCAAATCTTAGGCCTAATTGGATTTGTTATCCTGTGCCCAGTAGGCGAAAGAAATCTGCACATACCATTATCAGTAGGCTTGGTGACAAGGTTGTAGAGAGGCTGGTAGATGTCAAAAACGAGGAGATTAAGTCCTGAAAGCTTATTTTGCAAGCTTTGAGAAGTGGCATTTAGCTTATTATTGAATGAAACTGCATCTTTGTTTAATTTGGCCACGCAGTCGTTGCTATCAGTGCCAAATATTGTGATGGCTGCAGGCACACATCCTAGAGGTGGCAGCGATGTAACTCCGATCTTCCTTGCTCCCAATCCATATAGTTCCTGTCATATATTAAAATAATATATAGATTCACATGCATGCAAATACTTTGATTAGAACTCATTCCACATTGTAACAAAGGTGGATGTTACAAGGGAGAAAGACCTGAATGAAAATGGAATAGGAATGTATGAGATGCTCTGAGAACTGATCAGGAGAATAGGCCTCATAGAGAAGAGGATTGATGTAATAGTTCTGAAGAAAATCACTGCTCCCACCACTGATGAGATAGACCGCACCAGAGATTATTGATGAAGCATTGGACTTGCCTACAATCTTCACAACCTTTTCCTGGTACTCCTTGAAGTACTCCAGCTGCTTACTCAGTGAGATTGCATTCTACAAACATCGAATTAGTTAATCCCAAACAAATCATCATATACATCATCTAACCTAATACTCCAGAGAAAGGGAAAGAGAGAGGTCTGTTCTCATTCTGTCTTACAGATAACTCTGGTGTGGTGTGGTGGTAACCAGAAGCAGCTGAGGCAAAGTTGGCACCAATCAAGAGATTGTTTCCTTTGGCTTCTTTGCTGAGATAAGCCGGTGGGTATGAAGTGAAGCCTATGTTCTCAGCTGTGAATGTTTTGGAACAGCAGAAACAAAGCCCCCATTAAATCAAGAAAGCAAAAGAGGGTGCATGAGGTTTTTGAGATGGAAGAAGTAGGTACCAGTGAAGTCTGAGGCTAGTTTTCCATTGCAGAACCTTCCAGTTGGTTTGTGAGAGATAAAATCTCTTCCATATGGAGGGAAGTTGGCTTTTACGATGGTGTCGAGGTGATTATTGTTGCCAGCATCAACAGCTGAGTCCCCAAATATGAACATTGCAGGAACCAGAGGCTGTCCTTTAGCCACAGAGACCACCATAACAAGAAGCAGCCATGAAGCCCAGAAAGAACCTGGAAACCCCATATCTTTCTGCTGTTGTGAGCAATGAAACTTGCTAATGGGCAAAGAAAGAAGGTGATGAACTAGTAACAGGGGAAAGGGAGATTTAAAAGGGGTGCGCTTGAAAGCAGCTGTCAAGTTAGAGCTTTAAAAAATCTGATCATTTCCAGCTTTGAGATATATGCAAAAAGAATAAGTCAACATCAAGGGGGTATTGAAATCTTTCATTTGTAGTCTGGTCGAAACTCAAAAGTATTATTTTGATAGGCTTCTGATCAAAAGCAACCAAACCCCATATTTAAGTGAGTTTTTAGCTTTAGGGTAAGGTAGGGTTGTTTTTGGGCTGTGACAAACAAAGAGCATTTTTATTAATTAAGTTCAAACTTATGGATTTATTTTTGGGTCATGGGGTAGCCTGCTCTAACAAATGATCCAGCCATATAATTGATGGGCGCATTTGGCATCATATTTTCACTTGAAACAAAGGATATATTTGAATCCACAATGCTACACTCTTGTATTTAGAACTAGTGTTCCCAACAAGCTCTCAAATAAGAAACAATGTTCTTGTATATTGGAAGAAAAAGTTCAGATACTTCATAATAAAGCTTCACTTATTTATGACGTTTGCAAGAATTCTTGGATAACTCATTTGGAAAGAGTATTATTATTATTATTTGATAATAATTCAAATGCTTTATTGTCACCAATATAGTAGCTTAAAGAGGCCCAATTTGCTGAATTTTGAAGGGCAATGGAAAACCAAACTTGTTCTACAATATGCATAGACCAACAAGGTTGATCTATAAGGTAAAAGAATATGATCTTTTACCTAAAAACAGGGCTCTGCCAAGGGAGCACCAATATCATAGCAGAAAAATAAAGGTGGTGGTTCCAACCTAATTCAAGTGGCGTGCCTTATTCAACTGTAGTTTGAGCTGTTCTGGCTTCTACGACACCCTCCCAAATCAGAGAGAAAGGGTCAACTGAATTCAATGAGACTACAGCAGCTGCAAAACCCTGATCAGTTGTTACTGACCTTTTTCATGTGTTTTCTATAAAGTGCCCTTAATCTTACATGCAGCAACCTACTAATCACCATCAAAAGCTAGCCCTTCTCTGAAGTAATTAAGACAATACATGCATCATGAGATTTGGTCTTTTGACTTGGAGGGCCCTTAATCTCTCTCTCTCTCTCTAATGGTGAAGATCTTGGGATGTGTTGGGAGAATTTTATTATATGTTTCCGGGTATGCATTCAATTTGGGCTTTGAACATATGGCATTCAAGCCTAGTTCTATACTAGTGGCCCAGCCAAACTCTATTAGCCATTATACCACCGGGGCGAGAAGGCTCAAGTTGTATTGAACTCATATCACCAGGGCAGGTAAATATCAAGAATTGTCAGCCATTTTTGAGAACAAGCCCACCTGCCTAAAAGCAAGCTGGTTATTTATATGGAACATTGGGACAACCAGCCCTTATAGCCTAGGTTCACCAAGATTTTCCCTGAGGTAATGCTGTAAAGCGCCTCTGAATTCGAGTATTATTGATTAGAGTTCTTGGGAAAACAAGAAAAAAAAAAGCTCATTATTTGATTACAGAAACTCAGAAAATTGCTATTTTGAGAAGAGAAGCGGATGGCCTAATTGATATCTACCTCTGAGTCTACCTCTTGAGCCAATGTAGCAATGTAGCCATGAATGATCTTCAATGATCAACGTACCAATTAGCTCATATCCTTCACTCCAGCGATGTCGCTTTTCACAAGCAAGGCTGCCTCATGAGCACTAGCAGCCTCCTTTGATGGTGATCATTGCAGTTAATTATCCTGGTCGTCAAGCTCTCCAACATTATCACAACAATGTACTCACAGCCGAAGATTTATTCTGTCCGACATTCTCATTATGTCGGAGTAAATCCTATCACCTCCCATCTCTGCACCAGTGGCACCAGCTGCAACGCGCAATACATCCTCAATCAACGCAACATTTCCCATGATGTCAACATGAGCTCCACTCTCTAGTCCCCTCCCTTCAAACAGAGATGCCGGTGGCTTGTGCCTGTACTCCCTTATGTATGTAGCAATGCCAGATGGGTTGAACCGGGTTCTTCCTTTCCACCCTTTGGCACACATGAACCCAGCACTCAGCACTGGAACACTCTCATCGCCATCCACAAAATATACCCCACCCTTCAAGCAGCCACCATCACTTCCTTCTGCTGAGCTATCAATCCGAAAAGGAATGCTCTTGCACCTATCAGTTGGTGAAAGCTTGTACACATATGATCTTTCGGTGGGAAGTCCAACACCGTATAAACAGTAAATTTCCATATCTGGGGCATCAGGCAACCTGAAACACATATCAGTATCTGAGTATCACCCTAAAATGTTTCAACTATATGTGCCTGTTTATATGCAACTTCTTCCGAAGTTAGAAGTGGATACTCACTTGGCCTCCAGTGGATTGGACCAGTACTTATAATGGGCATATTTAGGATCATCTAAATTATCAGCTATTCCATGAGAAAACTGAGCCTCAGCACGTTGCATCATCTTCGGAGCTACAAAGCGAAGTAAATCAAGAAAAGTTCTAGCTGTGTAAGCTTTGTTTTCTGCAATTTTCCGGATGCCATCCCTGCTCATCTCATCATATTCAGTCCAAACCTCGCTGCATAAGGAGTTGAATTTCGTGGGATTACTTGTGCGCAAAAAATCCTGCCAAGGAAAAATTAGGTCCTCCCCTATAAAAGCAACACAAAGAAACCTAACTCAAACTTTTACTAAAATGGAATATTGGAAACATTACCAAGTATGGATTATTCACAATCAATACAAATGGAAATGCATGGGTTTAATAATTTCAAGCAATGTTTCTCTTCAAGTGGTTCCTACAAGAAGCAAGTTTAACCTGTTTCCTTGGAGAAGATTCCTTGTTCAAGGAAGACAAAATGGGATTGGGTGATATCTCAAGAAAATTAAAAAGCAATCAATTTTTACAAAGCATTCTATTAGGTTTTATTGTAAGAAAATTGATATGATATACATTGTTGGTTGATTACTGATTAACTCAAACTTTTAAATCAATTGGTAGCTTGATATGGTACCAAAGCTTTGTTTGATGAGAGGTCATGAGTTCAAACCTTGCTACTGGAGGGGTGTTAGGACTTTAGCTTAAGAAAGTCGGTGTGATTGATGCACGTTATCAGCTCACTACCTAATCACTTAAGTTTTTATATCAATTGGTAGCTTAACATGTTCGAACAACTAAATGGTGCAACAAGGTCAATTATAGATATCCTAAAAATCTGAAATTTAGACAAGTTCAAGAAACACATACAGATCCATTTAGACACTTAAATATACAATGGATTCATTTATAATCCACTTCAATATCATTTAATGCTAAAAATACAATGAATTCTTTCAAATCCCACTTAACAATAATCTACCAATTCAATTTCCAGGTGACACCCCAATATCCCCACAAATAACTAGAGGCACTTAAAAATTTTGATATTCTACCAAAAATAAATGGAAAGCATCTTGCTTTCTCAGAGAATAGGTGGAATCAAGCTCGCGATGTAACAAGATGATAAAATAATGAAAGACAAAGTTTAGTCATTAGTTGGAGAGTTTTACTAGTGTACACATCATGCGATAAGTTTAGTCCTTTTGCACCAAGAACAATGGAAATGAAGAAGAGAAAATAGTACCTTGGAACCAAGATTGGGGAGCTGGGAAGAAGGTAACTGTGATGTTGCTTTTCCAAAAGAGATTATCCTTCCATACCTCACAGACTCTTTTATTTGAAACTCCATCTTTCCATCACTGTTGGTATCATTACTGTCAAGTAAGGATGGTTGTGCATATCTTTTCTTTGCCAAATCGCAATTATACCCTTCTTCTGGAGACCAATCCAAGTTGCCCCAGATGGTTTCTCCTCCTTTTGGGATCAGGGAAATGATGGAATCCCAAGTTCGGCAGACCCGCATGACATGCTCAAGGGTCTGAAGCCCAAGAATCTCAGAATCTAGAACACCAGGAGCCATGGATCTGCGAGGACCAAACAAGAGAGTCAAATCCATTAAGTATTCTTGTGTGGTGTTTGAACATCAAATGAAAGTATAATAGGTCCTCTATCATCTATACAGCATTTGAAGTGAGTCTAGTTGCTTTACATATCATTTGAAGTTCATCTATTACAAATTGCTTCACATAATTCGAACAATCTATGCCATTTTGGTGTCAACTGATTTTTCAGCCATTTTCCACTTGAGAGGGTCTTTCCTACTTTCAAATGCTATGGAAAAGAAAACAGAATCATTTCACTTCCACCATGTAAAGTCCATTTGTCTCCTTAAGCTATAGAACATAGTTCATACTTCTTTCAAAATGATATTTAACACAACTAAAAAACAAACTAATAGGAAATTTCTCTGCAGAAGAAAAGAGTCTTCAAGTCCAACCAATTTGATTTTCATTACCAGAAAGCCAGTTCCACAGAAGGAAAAGATTCCAAAGACTGACCTCACAAAAGCAACGTCTTTTCCCTCGGCAGAGAATATATTACTGACAGCCTTTGGAACACCGAGAAATGCTGGGCCAATGTTCATGATCACTTTGATGTGCTTGGCACACCAACCCTGTCCGCCACCACCTCCCATAGGAGGAGGGGATTCAACCCATTTTAAGAAGTGGAAGAAATAGATAACTCCCATTGAATGAGGCACCACCACCACTTTCTTATTTCCATTGGTTACAAACATAAGCTCAATTTTACTCTTCAACCTACTAAGAGCTTGGTCCCGGATCTGCTTGTTCCCAATTAGAAAATAGATTAGAGGAAACACAATTCGGTTCTATCTGTTTGTCCTTACTAATGCAGTGAATTTGAAAGAAAAAACACTTTAGGAGTTCAGGAAAAGGAGAAAAGAGTGTGATGTTATAACACATGGAAATGAAATGATTTCATCATGTTTCTGATAGCATCAAAAAGCATATATTTCAAAATTTACTATGATCCTACTACAAAAAATCATACTAAAAAAATCATGTCCCATATTTTCTATGAAAAACAAAAAGGGTTTGTCATGATTTTG
Source organism: Vitis rotundifolia (assembly GCA_030254885.1). Lineage (NCBI taxonomy): Eukaryota > Viridiplantae > Streptophyta > Magnoliopsida > Vitales > Vitaceae > Vitis > Vitis rotundifolia. Next base: position 13,577,244 of record CM058156.1, read on the forward strand.
TCTAAATGATTCAAAACAAGGCACAAAGTTTTCAGTTCCATGTGCTGTTCAAATGCTCTACCTTGGTTTACCTTAATAATATTATCCAAAAATTAAGGCTTATAAATAATCAAACATGCTTCAAGGTCATTGATGCTACAACATCGAATTCTTAGTAACAAAGCAGAATGTATGTTTAGGTTGGTGGAATGCTATGGCTGAGGAGATAATCAGAGAAGTAATCTTGAAACCTCTGTATTCTGGAAAGAGAGTCTCCAATCATAAGCAGCCATATACAAATTCTTCCCCTCATAACCAATTCGTGCCAAATTCTCGATAAGTACAGCCCAAACAAAGTACCCAGGAGCAAAATAGTCGGCCGCAACTAGCCCTGGAACTGCTCGGACACGAATGCCTGGTGGGTCAAGCCCTGTTTTGTTGTGCAGGGTCAGATGCTCTAACCAGCACAAAGGCCTAAAATTCCAGCACAATTCCCGTATGAGTTCAGAATTCCAATCCAAATTTACACCTCTTAAATGGAAAACACTAACATGTGAAAAACTAAAGGAAGACTTAACTTTTGTTGTCCAAATAATAGTGTGGAATCAGTCATCACTAAATTAATGTTTTCTGAACGGAAAAGGATATGTGAAAATGAAGAAGTTCTTGATTTTGATTCTTGGGGGAATCTTTTTCAATCAAAAGATTCTATGTCATGTTTCTGCTAGAAGAACCATTTCAGAGACTGTTGAGTTTATGTAACGCTACTCCAAAAGGGAAAATGCTTTCATACCACAAAACGTATTTCAGAAAATGGTTCTTCAAAACATAGATTTATTTATGCCAGGTGAACATGGAGAAATGATAAATATTTATACCATATCCGTATTGGAAAAGCGATCCGAGGGATTCAATTATGATTGTATATCACCACTCTTCTAAAAACTAATCACATGCTCTTAAATCCGAACAGAATTCTCAAATGGCTTTATGATTTCAATTCAAATAACTTACAAAATTGAAAGAACGGTGTAAGCAATGATCCAATTGAAGGTTACCTCTTGAATATTTCAGTGAAGCTGCCACCCCAAAGTCGCTTCCGGAATAGGCCCTCAGAACAAGGTCGACCTTCCCAAAGCTCTAAGCCACCGGTGACAATGCCGGGCACCAAAACAACCGGGTGAAGGGCGGTTAAGCCCTCGCGCCTAAGCCGCGCACCGGGGGCTTCCGGGACCTGAAAGCCAGGCAGAGCAGCTGGCAAACAGTGGTACAGAAACAAGAGAAGCCACCAGGCAGTGCACATGTATCCAACTGTCAAGCAACAGTAATCCATACACCTCCATTCTCTTGGCTGCCTCTTGCTGCTTTTCTTCTTCTGCTTCTCCCCAACAGTACTCTCAACAGCTTTCACTGCACCCTCATCATCTTTCTTCTCAATCTTTGGGGTCTCAAATGATTCAAACCCCAGTGACGAACACTTCACGGGCTCCACATAGCATAGCTTTCGAAATCGGAGAATTGAAGCCATTACAGACCCAGCCACTCAAAATCTATCAAAAGAAAGAAGAAGAAGAAGAACCCATAAAGGAAAATGAGGGATTGAGAGATGGAGAGCAATGGCAGTGGATTATACTGCCAAAAACACGAGGTATGGGCTGGGTACCCGTTACAAAAAGGAGGAACACGTGGTGAAGAGGAAGATATCGGTTCTGTGAGATTGCACCAGGAGCGAACACATAATGAAAAAAAGGAGAAGAAATTGAACTTCTTCTACAGCCAGCATAGCTGTAGAGTGTGTAAGTAGTGTGTGAGTGGGGCTTTGGATCTCTACCTGCTGTGGGTATGAAACAAGGGGCAGACTCCAAAGCCAAGGTTTATGGTTGCACACCACGACACTTGTCCTTTTGTTTACATGCAAAACTTGATCACTTGTCACCATAGCCTTGCGGACGTGTCTAAAATATGCTTTATATAGGGGACTGGTGTCTTTCACTCTCACGTGCGTGTCGCTTTTACCCCCTTTATCTTCCTTTCGTCTGAGACCGAGAAAAGAGGATCAGAGTGCAGAAAATTGCAAAGCCTTTGTGGAGTTTTGTCTGAAATGGCAAAGTCCCGAGGAATGGAGAAAGAAAAAGGGGTGTATGGCATCGTTAAGGGAGAGAAAGGGACATGGAGGATCCAAAGTGGGGCTCAGCCAGCTAGTGGTGGTCTGCAGCCCCCCAATCATCGGAAATTTTGCACACACTACGAAAAACACAGAGACCCAAATTGCATACGACTTTTTGGTGGTAGCTAGTGGGAGTGGTGGTGGACCTGATTGGAAACCGAGAATTTGAGAGAAAAAAGAAGAAAAAAAAGGAAGAAAGTGAGTGAGAGAGAGAGAGAGAGAGGAGGAGGAGGAGGCACAATGTTTAAGGAGATGGGGGTGTTGATGGGCATGGCTTAATGATATTCTTTTTGGTTCTTTCTTCTGTATCCAGGGTTTTTGTGGCTGCAAAGGTCCAGGGGCAGTAGCAGTAGCAGTGGCATCAGAGCAGCCAAGGTCTTCGCTGAGAATAATGGCATTGGTGGAGTGGAGTTGGAATTAATCGGTCGGAATCGTGTTTCTTACCTTTACCAGTGAGCAGTCTGAAGACAAAAGTGTAGAGAAATTGAGTTCAGATCTTATTACTTACTGCCCTTTCTCTTTCCTTTTTAACTCCCCCTTTACCCTGTGGACATGGTGCGCTTTCTCAGTGCATTAAATGTTGGAGAACATGGCAGCTGATTTCAATGGAATGGGTCTTTTTTCCTTTTCGAGCACTTCAAAACTTTTGGAATGATTAGTCCATTTTTTATTGTCTAGCATTAAAATTTGGCATAATTAATTGGTAATCCCTCGCATTATAGCCCTTTGTTAGCAAAGACTAAAGAGAGAATCCACACCCCACACTTCATTATATCAACACATGGTGCTCATGATACATATTGTTGGCCATTTTCTTGGTTAGTTTCTCCTATGAATGAATGACTGGAAGAATAGGAATAAAATGAAATGAAAGCTTGAAATGAGATTTATATTTGTTGAAATCTGTATTCGTATTCCAACTTTTTGAAACTTAATTAATTTAAAGTCATTTCTCAAGATAGGAAAAGAGCCTAGCATGTGAAAAACGCCCTAACTTTTTTGTATTCTCGCATGATAAAGTTGATTTGGAATGTACTCTTCCAAGCATACACACCATTGGAAGGTATAATCTTATTTGGAGGTGGTGACTAATTCCTATAACAAGAATAAACTAACAATTTTGAGAATGACGTTTATCTAATATGTTTGCACACATATCATCAAGGTCACCAAATTCTATGTGTCACTTCATACCAAAAGGTGAAAGGTTTTTGTCACAATACTTATTTTTTGGTATGCCTAGTAAAAGCACTGTGCCAATTAAAATACAAAATATTTTAAGTAGTTGAAATACTTTAGAGTTTAGTGGAATACTATTCCTGACATTGTGTTTGTAGGGTAAGGAAATTTATGCTAGGAGGGTAAGGAGGTGTCAAACAATTCAATGTACCTTCTTTCACTTGAAATACAAAAAACCAACTACCTTGACCCTTAAACTAGCAAGATAACAATGCTACTAGCCTTTCAAGTTTTATATTGCAATTGGGACCAAATACACAAGATTTCTCATGAGTTATGGCCTAATTGGATGATCAAACTGACTAACTCTCAATTGCTATTGAAAGAAGTGTTCAAAGAATGATAAATTTGATGGCAAAATGCTTAGGTTTGTCAAGTTCAATTCAACTCCTAGATCACCAGGCAACTTTCACTTGACCCATATATCTACAATCAATTCTTCCTCTTTAACTTAAGAAATATGTCTTTTCAAGGAGAGTTATACGAGCTATGGCAAGACAAATGATCCTTTATACCATTCTAAGGAGAATATTTTTTTTTTTTTTGTGAATAAGAGCAAAAGGATGAGAACAAGCCCCTTAGGCTTTGGGGTGGGGACAAAATGTGGCACCTCCTACTCTATTGTTTGCATGACCTATGCAAGGTTTAGTGATCAATAGCTAGGGAACAAATTGCCAACATAATGTAGGAATTTTATGGAGTTGGGCTACATAGGATTAATAGGTCGTTTCATGGTTTAAGAAGCTGTGATACAAATGTTAAGTTAATCTACTGGAGAAAATTCATAATACTGGCACAAAATAGGCTTAACGTAGAAGTATAGAAGAAATTTGAAAGGATGAAATTTTGTGGCTTGTTTGAGTGCCACAAAAGAAATACATTTAAAGGAACACATTTGCATTACTTAAACCTGGAAGTATCTGTGAAACCAAGGTTTGGTTAATCTCGGTTTTGATGATAACAAAACAATGTTTAGAACTAATGATTATATTTCAAGTGTGATTAGGCAAGACAATTTCCAAACTGGCAATCATAAAGATAAATCAAGCCAAGGAGAAATCATAAAGAAGAAGACCACCTCAAAGAGAGGTGTTTTTCAAGACCCAAGTTTCATAAGATCTCTTTGTAAGGTTGTTAGTGCACTAGGTTTTTCATGCATTACATTCTTTACTTATGCACCAAAATCATCCAAAAATTATTTCATTTTAAATCCTTTTAAAATTGGATGATTTCATGTTTTCAACTAAAACCTTGTGTCAAATATTTTTCAAACTTGTTTTAAAAGGTTTTAAGTTGAAAAAGTTGGTTGTTGAACCGAATGAGGAACAAGTCGACCGCCAGCTCAACCGGTCAAGGTCCAGGTTAACCCCTAGTTCAACTGGTCAAGGGTATGAATAGTAACCGATTGACCTCCAGTTCAACCGGTCAAGGATGCAAAAAACTTTATCTTTCTTCCAAAACGGTTGTTCAATAGGTCAAGGTTGAACCTCAACCGGTCGAGGTCCGATCAAGGAGCGGTCAAGGTCCAACGGTCACTTGCCAAGTATTAAATGCTAACGGCTAATCAACCGATCGACCCTTAGCTCGACCGGTCGAACCCCCAACAGCTAGTTTGGTCGTTTTCTTCTATAAAAAGGCTCCAATCTTTATTGTTTCATGAGCTTAACCTTCCCAAACCTTTCTTGAATATATTTGAGCCTTGGAAGAGTATTTTTTAGTGCACCATTGTTCTAAAACTTGCATATCATTAGTGCACCTTTCAATCCTAGTTTTCTTGTATCATTTGAGCTTAAAATTTTTGTACTAGGATTTTGTGAGATCAATTATTTGTATATCTTTGAGATGAAGATTTTCAAGAGTGGGATATCTCTTAAGAAGTGTAAAGGGTGCTTGGAGCCAAAAGTCCAAGAAGGTGGATTGGAACCATAATCCAATTGTATTGCTTGAAGGCTTGATTTGAAAGCCTTGAATTAGTGAAACCTCAAGCTTGGAATTGAAGCTAGAAGAGAGTGGATGTAGGTTGGGTTGCGCCGAACCACTATAAAATCTTGTGTTTGCATTCTTTCTTCCCTACTCTTTTAATTTATATGCAATTATCTTTATATTGTTTATTATATACTTGCATATAATTGTCTCTTGCATTCACATAGTTTAAATTTGCAAAAAGAGACCATCACCCTATTCACCCCCCCTCTAGGGTGATTACCATAGGTTTGATTAGCCTAATTTTTCTAACAATATCAATAGTGGAAGTAGAGGAAATAAAGCAACCCTTTGATAGATGTGGCTAAGATTGGAAAGAATGAGTATGTGTGCAAAGCCTTATCCAAACCACCAATCAAAAGTATTAACATCACTGTTGGTACTCCTCCCCATTTGTATTAATAAAGAATCCATTGAACATTGGGATACTTAGGAAGGGAGTATTTGAGTTGAAGCTAAAGTTTTGATATTTCAAAAGCAAACAAGATCTTTGATCATCTTTTAGCTAACAACATTGTAAAAGTTTCTAGAAGGCCGCACTATTGTAAGTGACACAACCTATTGGACACACTCCACAAATCCCTATGTAGTTGCAATGGAATCTAGAACAATAGTATTGACAAAGGTACTTCAAATTTCCTCACAAAGGCAAGGAAGTGATAGGGATTGAAAATAACTTATATCCAATTGTTGTTAACAAGATTGAAGTTTGAACCAAGAAAGGACCAAAAGATTAGCAAATAAATGCATCGAGGTTTCTACTTAGATAGAAGAGTAATGACAACATATTAAGGAGACTTATGCAAAGTCCTTGAGGAGCATGACTAAAAGATGGTCAATTGTCAATCCTTAACAAAATTAGGTACCTTATGAAGAAAACAAGATGTAGTACAAACCATAATATCCCTCTATGATAGGCAACCACATAAGAGGACCTTCAGACGACCTTTGTGCTTTGGTAAACAAGTTGTACAAAGTCAACCCATGTGATTGACATGAAATTGATACATTTAATGTCACATAATCATATCATTATTGCATCAATCAAACACTAAACTATCCATTTTAATTGAATTATTTTTCACAAGGATCCTTGATATGTGTCATCCAAACTTTTCAAGAGAATTGGAACTAAAAAACATAAAAATATGCAAAAACAACCTAGTTGCTACTCTTTGAGTAGCGAAAATCTCATTTTTATTACTTTTGGTACTCTAATAGTAGTGGAAGTCAAGCAAAAATGCCAAAATTTAAATCTTCTCTTTTCTTATACTCGCTTTTGCTCTCTCAGTTCCATTTTTTTCTCTCTTGTCTGAGCATACCAAAGAGCTTCTTTTTTGCAAAATAAGTCATTTCTCAAGCCATCAAGCACAATCAACCTCTCTACTTATATTATATAATAATAGTGAGTCAAAAGAAATGACTCGATCCTCTTATTTTTATTTTTCTCAATTGTAATCTTGATGCATAAGGATCAAAATAGTCCAATGAGAGTAAGGATTTTTGTATAACATATAAGCTCCATCATGGCACGATTAATTACAAAGCAGCATGTATCTTGAAACATAATATTACATTTTATTATATGTTCAAGACACTCTCCACTAGCATGACACCTATCACATCATTCCCTTGATATTTGATGCATGGATGGATCCATGTTTACAAATATGTCCTTCAATTAGGAGCAAGTCTCTTTAAACCTAGTTTGAATGTATTAATTTAGTAGGAACTTCTCTTTCTAATTGATGTAAAATATCACGGTCAATCTTGATACTCACTCATACTACTACTTGCTCTTACTCACAACTTTAAAAAGCATTAACATTAACGTAGCTAAGATGAGTATTCCCTATATATAATGTTAGGAACTTCTTTTCATAACTGATGTAAAATATCACATATTTTCATTAAAATTTGGTTTATGAAAACAATATCTATACTATGTAGGGTAAGAAAATATAATTATAATATAGGCTTCCTAAATATGTGTTATTTTAATTCATGTTCAACCTCTCCTCATTATTTTAGGTAATTTTATATGTCTATGATACCTTTAATATGGATAGTTAACAAATAAATTTATTACTTAAAATTAATAAAAGTAAATGTTAATTAAAATAAATAAAGGTAAATATGTTAATTTGATATCTTTAAACAAATTTTACATTAACTTTACCAAACAACCTCGGAAAAAAAAATTAAGGATGCTTTTGGTTACACTTTTGTTTCCTAATTTTTATTTATGTAAAGTAAATTAAAAATAAATTAGGAATCCTGTTTGGTAACTCACTTTTATTTTATTTTTTTGAAATTTGATAAAAAAAAAAAAATAGTATAGAAAAATGGTATGAAATTTTTTAAACAAACTTTTAAAACATAAAATGATATCGGGTTTACTCTCAATGCCTTACTCTCTTTGTTGAAGCCTTTTCTGGCAAACTACTATTTATTCTGCCTATTTAGATATTTTCATAAAGATTTTTATTTTTTTATTTTTTATTTTTTATTTTTTTGTTTTAAATTAGGATTAGGTGATTGGTTGTTGTTATTATTGATAGTTGTTTTGAAGTGATTGAAGCATGGAAATCAGCGTTTATTTTTCATGTTTTAGGATGGTACTAGTGGAATATTTCATGATTTGAGGATGAGATTTGGTTGATGGTTAAATTGTTTCCTTACCCTTGTTTGGTTGTGGAGAAAATATTTTCTCGGAATAAACTTGATGTTTTGTGAATCAAGAGCAAAAATGTTTTCATGGTTCTTTTTTATACTTGAATCTTGAACATGTTTAGACTTCCTCAATGAGATGGTTTTGATAGGAATGAGAGGTGGAAATTGTTTCTTGGAATAAGATGAGTTTGCAAGAATCTAAAATGGACTTAGTGTCTCTTGAGCTGGTAAGGAGCTTGGGAGTGGGTGCTTCCGACAATGAAATGCTTTTGATGTCAGGGGTACTCCTATCGTATTGATTCTTCCTGGAAAGATAGATTTTTTAAGTTGTTAGCGTGGGAATGGTCTGTTTTCTAGGAGCTTATTAAGGAATTTAGCCCCTTGAATACGCACCGAGTGCATGGGTCTCTTTACTTGTTTGGTTGTCAAGGAAGGCATCTATTTTTAAAGTGGATTGATCTTTTTTTTTTTTTTTAGGGTGACTAGGAGAGAAGTTGTTTAGCTTTGTCTAGTATGGTTTTCGTAGTTGACGACAACTCTGGTATTACCCATGTCTACTTCAATAACAACATGAGTGAAAAAGTAAACCTATTGTAAATATGAAACAATCATTTGAAACATTTCATAATCATAATATAAAAGACCATCATTCCTTAAGAGCATATGTACGACAGATCGGGAACAAAAGAACCTAGTGTTCATTTGATATTTACTTCCTTAAAAATAAATAAATAAATAAAAATCATAATATGTGTTAAAGGAGTAAAAATTAAAGGTATGTTTTATCATATTTTCTGAAATTTATTTATGATATCTCACATTGAATAGGGGAGAATGTTCATGGCGCTATATATATAGAGACTTCATTTAACTAAGCAAACGCGTTTTAAAGCCGTGAGGATCCCTTTGAGTTTAAAGCAAACAATATCTACACGGTTGGAAGCAGGTTATTACAAATGGTATCAGAGCCGATACCGACCCCGGTGTGGGGGTTTGTTTGGCTCTGTAAGGAGTATTTGTTTGTTTAGTCCCACAATCTCATGGGACACAACGAGGAGGGGGTATTTGTGATGTCCCACATCGGATAAGAGAGAATGTTCCTAGCGCTATATATGTAGAGGCTCCTCTTGACTAAGTAGACGACTTTTAAAGTCGTGCGGGTCATTACATTATTTTTAAATTAAAGAATAAAAAACAGTTTTTAAAAACATGTTGCAAAAAACATGGCCAATTAAGCTCATATTTTTCTTTTATTTTTAAAAACTAGTGAAAAAAAAATTCTTATTTTTTATTTATTTCACTTTATTTTAAAAAATTATTTTTAAAGAAAAATGATCAATCAATGTTAGAAATTTTTAAAAACAGTTTTTTATTTTTAAAAATAAAAAATTATTTTTAAATTATATGGCCAAACAGACTCTAATATTTTCTACCATAAATTATAATATTCATATGAACTTACAATACAAACTAAGATTAAATTATCTATAGAATGAGATTAAAGTAGAAAATTATAGTCTCATTAGTAAATTTGCAAGTCATTAAAGAAACATTGGTTTCCTTTTTCATTGAATCCCTTCAAATCTTTGTTACCACAAACAAATATTTATTTAAGTTTTCTTAGATGAAGTTAAATTCAAATAAAAATTATTATAAATTTCATATAAAAAAAAAACTAATTTAATTTTAATATTTAAATAAATAATTGAAAATGTGACTTAACTTAAAAAATATATGCAAGTTCTAAAAACTATGGTTATGTGCAGGGAATTCTAAAGAAATTGGTTGTATTTATACTTTTGTTTAAGTCCAATTGTGGAACATTAACAAACTAACTTCTTTAAGGCATTGTCTTAGAAAACATACTACCTTCCAAAGAAGAAGATTTGCACTGTCGAGCATCAAAGAAAAATGTTTCCCAATAATTTTTTTCGCCTTCCAAAATTGGTTCTTGCTTTCATGAATTTCTGTGAAAATGCAGTATTCCAACTAAACTATGAGATACCATAAGACAATCATTGTGATGGTATAGATGTTACTCAAGTTCCTAAGCACCAAAAGTCAATCCATCACCCCTATTAGCTCTTGTTCTACAAAGATTTTCTGTAATTTTGGTTTTATTAAAACCAATGAATGAAAATTCTAAGAGAAGCATAAATGATTTGGAGAAATCAATGAACTCCAATTTGGTGGTTCCTCATAGGTACTTGAAAGAAAGTATGCTAGCACTAAATGCAATTGATGACATAAATGCAACAATTTATGCAAAAGCTTTGGATAAGTCATAATAAAGTATGAGGATCTTTTTTCTAAGAGATGCCAAAAGCTTAAAGAAGGAATTAGGTGTTAAGTTTAAAGTGATGTATTGTAGGTCTAGTTGATGTTATGTTATGTTATGTTAGTTCAAGTACCGTAAGGTCGAAGATTTATTCGGTCATTAATTTCAAAGTTTCAGGGGATTAGTCGAGATTTGTGTAAGTTAGTTCGGATATCTACGGTAAATAAAAAAAAATTATATTTTTTATGATAGGTCAGACAATTTTATATAAATATTATTATTAAACTATTTTTTTAAGAAGATAATAGGAGAATTCAATGAAACTTGTTTTAAAATTTGTTTCCAAGATTTTTTTCTACTTGATGTTGAACCTTAAACTACAATGTTATGTCATAGTGTTTTTTCCTTTGACTTCTTACACCATGATGGTGCTTTCATGATTTCATCAAATGGGTGTGATGCATATTTCAAATATGACATCATATTTATCATTTATAAAATTAAAAAATAATTTAAAATTTGTCTTTTTAAAATAGTAAAAAGGAAAGTGCAACCAAATGCAACCCAAGTAATAAATTTTAAATGAATAATTAAAAATAAAAATAATTTAATTTAAAATCAATTTAAATCATTAAGGTATGCGTGTAAGTTCTCCCCTTTCTCCAAACAGGAAACAGTCATGGCTTTAAGTGGGTGATATAAATAATCATATTTGTATCTTCGTACATTTTGTGTTCCTCCAATCATAACTTTCATCATTCGTAGCTTTCATGACATTTATTTTTTCATAAGCTCAGTTGTTGTTATTTTAATATTAATTTAATCTTTATTTAATTTAGATAACAATGTACTGTGAATTTCTAGACGGAAGTTCAATTTAAATTACTTGCACGCTATGGCGACTCTTTGACACATTTTTCCATCACAATGATTACCATCATTGTTTACAGATATAAAAACTGGGCCCAGGCCCAGTAGCTATATCTTATGGTGCTACTTGCGGTGCACTCCATGTGCTAGGTCCGGTCCAGTGAGGTGCCACCCATGTCTCCGCGTAAGCCCGATGTGGGGCCCACAGAGGCACTCATAAGTCAAAACCTACAGCTGTGACCCAGGAGTCCCTCATCGCCACCGGTTTTGTCCATTCTTTCCGAGAAAGGACGCACCACGTGAGCATATACAACTGTGGGCCCCTACCACACTCTAACCACGAGTCCCATGGGCGCGTGTTGCTACCTCTCCAATTGCATGTCGGTGCCTTCAACCTTTCACCGTCTCTTTCAGCCGTGTACATTGCCTGAGAGCCAGCCTCATCTCCCTCCCGTCTTCACACCTTTCAAATATAAAAGCCTTCATTCCCACCCAAAAGTCTACTCTCAACCTCACCTCTTCTACTCTCCTCCCCGGCGCACGTTAGCCACAATCCCTTCTCTAGAGAGAGTTGGCATAATTGTAGAGGGAGAATGGCGTCAGCGGCAAGGCTAGATCTGGACGGATACGCCATCAAGCCGATGACGATTTGCATGATCGGCGCCGGAGGATTCATAGGATCGCACCTCTGCGAGAAGCTTATGGCCGAGACGATGCATAAGGTCTTGGCCGTTGATGTCTACAGCGACAAGATCAAGCACCTTCTCGAGCCGGCTACGCATCCTTGGTCCGATCGCATTCAGTTTCACCGCATCAACATCAAGCACGATTCGAGGCTCGAAGGACTCATCAAGATGGCAGATCTGGTTCGTTATTCCCCAATTTCTATTTCTTGCATTGGATTTTGCATTTCTTGGATTTTGAATCAATTTGTGGCGTCTTCTTTGGTAATGCAGACTATCAATCTGGCGGCGATCTGTACTCCCGCGGACTACAATACTCGTCCTCTCGATACGATTTACAGCAATTTCATTGATGCCCTTCCAGTGGTATGCTGTTGGATGCTTGTTTGAATTCGTTTTCGTCCAAGGATAATGTTGTTAGTTTTTTTGTTTCTCGGAAATCTGTTGATGCTGATGTGCGTTTTGATGTGGCTCTTTAGGTGAAATACTGTTCGGAGAACAACAAGCGCCTCATTCACTTCTCGACTTGTGAAGTCTATGGGAAAACGATTGGGAGCTTTCTTCCCAAAGATTCACCTCTCCGGGAGGTGAGATCTCTCTTTCAATTCTCCTTTTTTTTTTCCTCACACATAGAGTTCGAATCTGTCTCTGTGTATTGTAGTTGTCTTTTTTCATTTTTATAACTGTAGGCTGTAAGCATTATCATGTGTGATCTAAGTGTTCTGTTCAAGATACACATTAGCAATTTTAATAATTTATATCTAAATGCGCTGTTGTGCTGATGCTGATGATGGGAAAAAAAATTATAAATGGACAAAGATGGTCTGATGTCATGCGGTTTTTTAAAAAAAATTTAAAATTTTTTTATTTGGCTTTTGTGATGAAGGACATAAATGAAATGTAAATACTTAATAACTGTGTACTTTCATGATCATTCTTCAACATTTTCTTATCTGGTAATATTTTTATTCTTCCTGGGTGCATTAGCACTTGATTGTTGGAGTTGCTGGAACTTTTGTATTTTTCCATTTCTCAATTTCCAATTTGATGAGTTGCTCTAATATGTCATTGTATTGAATCTATTGACAGTTGCATTTGTTTTGAAAATGTCAGTGTGCTTTTGTTTCCAATTATTTTAGCTATAAAATTAGCCTTTTTTAAGTCTTGGAAGAGGTTCCATGGTGTGGTTGGGTGTGTTTGGGAATTATGGCAGTGCTGCATATGTTGTGTAGTATGAGGGAGCTTAAATTGAATGGAGGCTTTTCTTTTGCCATGAAGTGTTTTTCTTTCTGATTAGCTTGCAGTTAGATGTTTCTCTCGCTTGGTCAAATAGATCTAGGGCAATTGGTTAAGGTTTTTACTTCCTATGCAAAGGCATTTTTACTTGGTTTGATCACAATGGACATTTGGTTGCTTCATTATTTCTATTTGCAGAATGAGAATTGGAAACTGTTTTTGAAGCGCTATCATTTGCTATTTGTTCTTTGTTTTCTGCTTGTGTTATTGTTTGAATGAATCAAATTTGTATACTGTGATATGATATTAGGATCCCACTTACTATGTCCTCAAAGAAGATGCCTCCCCCTGCATTTTTGGTTCAATTGAGAAGCAGAGGTGGTCCTATGCCTGTGCAAAGCAATTGATTGAGAGGTTGATTTATGGTGAGTGAACTTTTCCATCAATCTGTACGTTTCTTAGCATGCATGTGGATCATACATCCTTCTCATTTTTATTTATTTTTTCATTGTTTACAGCTGAGGGTGCCGAGAATGACCTAGAGTTCACCATTGTGAGGCCCTTTAACTGGATTGGGCCCAGAATGGATTTTATTCCTGGCATTGATGGTCCTAGTGAGGGCGTTCCAAGGGTTCTGGCATGCTTCAGTAATGTTAGTTTCAACATCTGTCATAACATTTAGTAGTATTTTTTTTTCTTTTTCTTACTACTGATCTTGCTCTTTTTCTCCAACAATAGAACCTTCTTCGTCATGAGCCACTCAAGCTTGTGGATGGTGGCCAATCCCAGAGAACCTTTGTTTACATAAAGGATGCTATTGAAGCAGTCTTGTTGATGATTGTTAGTGGACCATCCTTCCTTTCATTATCTGATTCCACATTTAGCTTACTTGGAAGGAAAAAAAAAAAAAAAAAAAGGGTTGCTGAATACTATGATCTTTTCTCAGGATAATCCTGTCAGGGCTAATGGTCACATCTTCAATGTGGGCAACCCCAACAATGAGGTTACTGTTAGGCAGCTTGCAGAAATGATGACTGAGGTGAATAAGCCATTGGTTTATTTGATGCAATATTGATCTTTATTTTTTGGGACTATATATTGATGCTTTTCTTCCATTCTTCAGGTTTATGCAAAGGTAAGTGGGGAACCTTCTTTGGAGGTACCAACTGTGGATGTAAGCTCCAAAGAATTCTATGGTGAGGGATATGATGACAGTGACAAGAGAATTCCAGACATGACCATAATCAATAGACAACTTGGTATTGCCCTGTTTTCTCTATCATTCCTCCTTTGTTCTTTTGAGGTTGGAGTAAAATTCTGACACAACTTTTGCCAGGTTGGAACCCTAAGACATCGCTCTGGGATTTGCTTGAATCAACCCTCACCTATCAGCACAGGACATATGCTGAGGCTATTAAGCAGGCCATTGCAAAACCAGTTGCATCTTGAGAAGGGAATTCTCACTTGGGGGTGTGGTTGGTCAGCAAGGTGTCCAATTCTTTGTAAGGAAGCATTCGATGTGTCTAAATGATTGATTTTCATATACGCTACAATTTTCTTCTTTTTTTTTGGTCATTTCAGGGTTGATAGTCAATAGTGCTCCCAGTTGCAGGAATGTGGGCATCTAGTATCTATTTTGAGAAAGTAGACTTTATTAGGAAATTATTCATTATGTCACTGTATGTTGTCAGTAGCTGAGCTATGACGCATTGGGGAAATTATACAAGGAAAGCCTGTTTGCTTCGTCATTACTCCATTTTGTCTCTCCAAGGGTGTGCTGTATTATTTATTTTGTTTGACCAGGCACTTCGTTTTTTTCTTTTTTCCCCCTCTTAATAATTATTTGTTAAATTATTTTTTTCTTAAATTATAATTTAATACTTTCTGTGTACGAGATGGTTATTACCCTTGTTTTCGAAGTTGGTACTAGTTAAGTAGAAAATTGAAGTTGTCCTTGATGAGGGAAATTATTATTCAGGGAAAAGGAATATCACCTTTTTATGCATTTAGATCTGGAGAAAAAAAAAACTAGAAGGTGGTTGTAATTCTTTGGAGACAATTTTTTTTACCCCTTGTTCTAGAAATGTGAGACAAAATAGTGACAAACCCAGAAGTCATGTGGTTGACATTCCTAGAAGTTGATGTATATGTGGCTTGGATGTGGAAGCCAATACCATGGGTGTCCAATAATCTGTGTCTCAACCTGGAACCTAAACCTATGGGATCTAACGCAAGAAGTCATTTCAAACTGGTAGATAAGAGGAAATTATGGAGATTTTGGAGCCTGTAGATTCATGTTGACAATCTCTTACTTATTAAGTGGTCAATTTCCTTGGAATACGACGTTTCTTTTGGAGCGGGGGATACAATATCTTGACTGAGGGTAACATTTTTTGTTGTCACTTTGAACGCATTCGAGGCTCCAAACAACCTTTATGGTCGGTTTGATAGAGTCTTGTAAAATGACACATGATGCTTATCAAACATTCTTATGGGAAATTTGTTAGGTGTGGTAAAAGCTAAAAACGTACTTTAGATAAGTGGCTTTTGAAAGTAGTATCTAGAAAGTGCTAGTAAAAAATGATTTCATTCCACAGATTTTTAATAGTACTATGAAATATGAGAATTTATTATATTTAGAAACTTTTTTATCATCATACATATTAATGTAAATTTTTTCTTAACTCTTTATAGAAAGGAACTTCGGCTAATGAATTAAAATTCAATTCTTTGAGAGAATTCTAATTTCTTCTTCTTATGATTCTTTTATTTTATATCATATTATTAGCACGAGTTGTTCCGAAGGTAATTTTTTTTATATCCTTAACTTGGGTTGTTAATATAGAATAGATTTTTGCATATTTCTATTAGTATTTATTTTGTTTATTTAAATTATGTTATATAAAAATAAAAGTTATAAATAAATTATTATGCTTTGTCATAACCAAAAACTTTTCTCCTCTAGGTTGTGTCATAAAACTATAAAACCTACTAAATCATATGTTATCTTTCTTTATCTCACTTAATCTAACTCAAATTAGGTCTTAATTAATTAATTAACCATACATGATTATCTAATTAATCAATTAGCTAAATCCATAAACTTCATTCACTATCTCCTGTGCAATCTTACGTAATTATTAAAACGTCCTTATGCGCCAAAGTGAACCTAGAATCAATCCAACATTCATAAACTTTGTCATCATGGTATATGAGCTCAAAACAGGGACCATTTTATTTTCATTCATTCTCCTCCCCCCTCTAGGTGTTACCTTATTGAAACAAACGTTTTTCAATTGCTATCAAAATAGGGAAAAATTTACAAATCAAATTGTTCTTTGATTCCTGATTTTGATATTATTTTCATATAATTTTGGCTTGTGAAAAGGTTTTTCATAATTAGGAAAAACTGTATCAAGAAAATAAAAGATTGAATTAAAAACTCAAGAAACAAGAATTTTTGTGTGAATCTTTGTCCCCCGGATAAAAAAATACAACAAAAAGTAATTGCTAATTTGAATGAAGAAAAATTGTCACTTTTCAATAAAGTTTTCTTCTTGTAAAAAAAAAATAAAAAATTATGAGTGTTATAAAAGTAAAAGGTCGATGACTCTTCAAATAAATAATCTAAAAAAACAATCATCTAGTAGGAAAAAAGTTAGTCCCAAGGATATTAAGAAACCTATGCAAGCTACTTGGAGTGACACAAACTCCAATAAGAGTGATTCATAGCTTCTAAAGATCATAAGTATGAATAGAATAATTATTTAGCTTTTGTTGTATTTATTGATTTTATGCATGATTATGAGAGTGGGTGTAAATTTAATAACTATGAGAATGCTTCTTTTCTTGAAAACATGGCTGATGAATTTCAACGTGTGATCCAAAGTCACATTAAACTCACAATTACCTATGAATCACATAAGTCTAAGATTGGTAAGTTAAAAGAATGAAAAAAAAAAAAAATTTGAGAAAATTAGATTTCTAGATGTTGAACACAATTTTGTAATTGAGAAAAATAAAGATTTTTCTCTAGAAATTGAAAAACTTAGAAAAGACATTGTCATTAAAAATAAAATCTTCCACCTTGAGACTAAGGTTTGAATTAAATCATTGATAAATATAAGTCTCATAGAGACAAGAGAGACCTAAGTTACATTAACAAAACTAAGACTCCCACTAGTGGAGACATAGTCTTTGTTAAGGGTAAAAAGGAAACTCCTAACCATGTAGCCTCTTTTAGTACTGCTCCCCTATGCACTTATTGTAAGAAGTTCGGGCACACTCAAAGTAGATGTCATAGGTCTCAATTCAATAAGCTAATGGATGAATTTGATTTTCTAAAAAATAAAATTCTGCACACTAAGAAAGGAAAAAAAAAAAAAACAACCCAAAGCTTAAGACTTAGAACATCTCCTCTAGTTTTTCACTTAAGCTTAAACAAATTTGGGTAAAGAAAATAATTGCTCTCACTTTCCAAAATAAGGGTTAATTATGTTCTAAGATGTTTCTTTAGATTCTCTTAGGAATCTAGATCCTACTAAATCTTTAGGAGCCTCTACCTCTACTTAATTCATTGCTCCATAGCCTAGGACCCTCTTTTATTGTTTTATCTTTTGTTGAAAGTTATGTTATGTTTAGATGTCCTTTCTTCTCTTAGGATTTCTTTTTAGTATTTTTTTATTTTTTAACTTGGGAGTAGATCTCTTGTTTAGGGGGAGGTTTTTTTCCGTAGAGGGAACACTTCTGTCTTTGTATTTAAAAGTCAAAAAGGTATAAAATTAAGAATTTGTACTTAATTTCATTCTTTTCTCTTCTTTTGGTCTATCCTAATTCTTTTAAGGGCAAATTTGGATATCATATTTGTTTTCCTCATTAGTAAGGATTTCAATATCTCAAGTTTTAGGCCAGTTAATTTTATCTCCCTAGGATTCTATTAATCACTTTTAAGGTAAAGAATCAAGGTATATAAAAATCCTTATATAATGGAAAATCTAAAAGCATATTCTTGGTAAGTGCTTAATAGGGAATCTTCTTTAAATTTAACTAATATAGTAGATTTTGTTTTAATAGTATGGCTAATTCTTTTTAATATATATACCTTGTTTGTCTAAGTTCAACACTGTTGTTTCCTAAAGTGATTTAAGGCAATCATGGATTCTTGGCTAAATTAAAATCAAAGATTCTTGGTAACTTCTAGGAATATAAATTCAAAATATAAAACTAGATAGTAAGTTGATTTCCTTGAAAATCAGTGCTTTTGATTCTATTTTTATCCTCATATACTCGAATTGTTATTCATCTTTCTAAACTAAGATTGTAATTAATTTTGTTCTTTAGATTTGAAATATCGATCTTGTGTTGGTTGAACTATATTATCTAGGCATTCTACTTGATTTATTACTATTCTCTCTAATTTTGCGAGTTATTTAGATTGAATCATGCTCTGAGTTGAATTTTTTTCCCATCTTTGATTCAAGAGAGCTTCTTTTTTTTTTTTTTTTCCATTATACATTGTCTATTTTTGGTTTTGGATATTTTACATTGGTATGGATGTATGCTTTTCTTGCCTTATTTTTTTATATCTAGAACCTTTCATATATATATATATATAAATATCTTATTTCTTACTTTATTTGTGTTACTCTATTTCTTCTCTTTGTCTATTTTGTGACAAAAAGAGAGACATAACATGAATTGATTCAGTTGTGTTAGCACGCATGGGTTGTATCTTGATTTTGATCTTTTATTACTTTTCTCCATTATCTTGATTTAATTATCTTACTTACATATTTTCTCACACACTATTTTACCCTAGGCATTCGTGTGTTTAATGTGTGCAGGTTACAAATATTGGGATATTGTCATTTTTAGATGCATCACACCATTCTCTGCATGTTATAGGATGATTAGATTTAGATGAGTGGTCTAAGGGTTATGTAAATTTCATTTGAGAGTTTTAAGGGGTTTATATATTTTTATGTTTTTTCACAAACTTTCAAAATGAAAATATTATTATGACATTTTTATATATTGACAATTTTGTTTCTTTTCATTTTGGCATAGGAACCTTTTTAAATAGTAACTTACTCTTTATTAAAGATTTAAGGTTATTGTTCATTCAACCGAATTGTCATAAGTAAGTTTGAAAAGGTTTGTTAAAGATAAGTTAATTTTTTAAAATAAGGTTAGATCAAAAGTTTTAAAATTAAGTTAAAATATCTTCATTAATTTTTTTTGCTACTTTGAGAGTTTATCTTTTAAGAAAAATATTTTTTAAATTAATTTTTAGAAAGTTAATATTTAAAAAAAATATTTTTTAATTAATTTTTTAAAAGTTGATATTTTATTTTATAAGAAAATATTGTTTCCAACCCTTCTGGCTCTTAGGCCTACATATACCCTACCTAAATACGTTTTGAAAATGGAAGCTTTAAGAAAAGCAAAACCAACCTACCCTCTCATTCCCAAATTCTCAACAAAGAATTCATCAATTGAATTTTAGGTTGTTGGAAGGACTTGCATCCCCTTAGGTTAATCCACTAGAATATTATATATATAGTGTCGTGAACTTGAATTAAGATATAGGTACTAAGAGTAAGTTTTTAGGATAAAGTTATCAAATAAATTTGCATACTTTAATATTATATAATAGATTATTAGATTAAAAGTCTTAAGTCCCGTAGATTTTTATCTCTACATTTAGCACAAGAGTTTTCAATTAATTGTTTCGTGTATAATTGTGATTTTATTGTTTATTCATATTCTCATATAGGAAATCCCTTTCATAGATTAAATAAAGTGAATAACTTCAACTCAAATTTTAAATTTTTTATTTTCACCCATGGACCCTGTGGATGTTACTCTAAGTAACAACACCTTTTCAACGGGGATAAGAAGTACATGCTTTTTATATGCTTTCTTTTTAAGGGGAGGAGGAATGTAAGGGAAAAATTGTTCTATTTGAGAATTGAAATATTTTTAATTTGATTTTATATTTTTAAAATAATTTTTTTATTTAATATTTTATTTTTTATGTTTATATAATTATTTTTTAAAATATTTTTCATAATAAGTGAAAATATTATTTTTTAAAAAAATTAAAAAATGAAGTGAAAATAATTAAAAAATAAGTGATGAAACTAAAATATGGTCATTAAAAATATCATACTTTTTATTTTTAAAAATAGAAAGAAATATGTTTTTTGTGTTTTATTTTGTTTCTAAAAATAGAAAATTCCTGTATATTTCTGGTTATCCAAAATATTCTTTTATGTTTTTCGAAGAACAACAAATTATTTAAAAAAAAAAAAAATTCAAACAGAGCCTAGAAGACTAGTGGCGTACACGGCCGTGAGGCGCATTAATGACTCTACTTTAGTAGTCATTCACAATTTGAATTATCACGTGCCTTCAGCCGATGATGGCGGCAATAGAGAGGCGCATTAGATAGCGTTCTTGATTTAAAAAGTATTTTTTTAAAATATTAGGTATTTTATAAAATATATAAAACAATTTTAAGAATTTGAAAAATTATTGATAGTGTTGAAAAATCATTAGTGTTTTTCTAGAAAAATGTTAGGAGTGTGTTTGGTAGTGAGTTTAGCAAATATTTTTAATATTTAAAAATTTTTATCTTAATGTCAAAAATATTTTTTGAAATCATTACCAAATGCTATAAATGTATTTTGAAGTGTTTTTAATATAAATGTTTTTTTTTAAAATGGTTTTAAGATAATCAATCACCTATGAAGTGTTTCTCCATAAAAGTGATTTTTTAATATTACAATTAATTTTTTAAAATTTTTAAAATGTTATTTAAATTTTACCAAACATCTAACGTTTAAAAAAAAATATTTTATAGATTAAAAATACTTTTTTAAAATCACTATTAAATAAACTCTTAATAGGTGATTTTCTTAAAAACACTTCGATTAAAAATATATTTAATTGAAACATTCCTAAACACAGTCTAATTTTATCAAGGTTTTGTTATGAGCATGTAAAAAGGTTTTAAGAGACGTGTTAACCATGGAATCCTATATGGAGCCATGATCCCATTATGTTTGTAACTACTTTGATTTGATATTATTTATACTAAGAGAAAAGAAAGAAATGAGACACTTTGGTGGGGACTCTACACCTTCCTTCTCTTAGCTTCATTTTTCTTCTTGAAGATGTGCTTTTATACTCAATTTTTTCATAATTTTTTTTAATCCATAATGGAGTTCTTGATTTCAATAATTGAAGTTATTTCGATTCTTTCTAAATACTAATTTTTATTTTTTATTTTTTGCAATTTTTTAACCAAAAGGGATAAAATTAGTATATAAATTATAAAATTCAAAATTTGTACGGGAAAAGAAACATAAGCCAAAATAATAGAAAATGATAAAGTGTTAAAAATATTTGAAGAATGAAAGAAAGATAAAATTAAGATGATACCTTTAAAAAAATGGAGATACAAGAAAATAATAATAAGTATAATTATATATGTAACTTATGTTTGGTTTCAGGAAAGTTTGAAAGAAAATGTGGAAGAAAGAAAATATAAAATAAAAAAAAAGTGAAAGAAAATAAAATTTAAATTTAAAAATAATAAATTATTTTTATATGTTATTTCAAATTTATTTCATCTATTTTTCCTCTTCTATATAAAAAATAAATAACTTAAAATACATGAATTTTTAATTAATTTTAATTATATTTATTTTATTTTATTTTTTTCCATCTTATGAAAAAATCATTTTCCTTATTATTTTTTTCTCTTGGGCTTTGTTTGGATCCTTAGAAAGTTTAAAAGGAATTGTAAAAAAGGAAAAAAAGAACAGAGAGAGGAAGGGAAAAATAAAAGAAAATAAAAAATTAATTTAAAGTTAATAAATTATTTTTATATACTACTTTAAACTTATTTCACATATTTAACTCTTTCATATAAATATTAAATATTTTTAAAATATATTTTTTTTAATAATTTCAATTATATTTGACTTTCTTTCACTTTTTTTTTTTTTTTTAGTAAAATCAAATATGAGAAAATTATTTTCTTTAACATTTTTTTCTCTCCCTAATAATTTTCAAGAACAATTTTCGAGAACCAAACATAAACTTAGTAATTTTCAAGAACCAAACATAATTTTAGTAATTTTCAGGTACTAAACATGAGCATAAATTTTAGTAAAAAGAACAAAAATAAAATATTTTTATAAAAATGGTATGCTAGTCATTTGACTTGGTAGAGTTTTTTTTTATTTTTTTTTATCATTATTAATTTTGATGGATTCTCATTTTATGAAGAAAGACATTTTTTGTCACATTTTTTAAATTATTTTTTCCATTTCTTTTCTTAAAGAGATTAGGGTTTTTAAATAGAAAAAAAAAAATTATAATGAGTGAAAGAATTTATTTTTATTGTAAGGCATATTCCCTTCATTAAATCAATAATATTAGTTTTATTTACTTTCCACTTATGAATATATCATTTTGAGTTAATTTTCAAATATGGTAATGAACGAGTTTGTCAAAAAACAGCACGCCCGGTGGGACTCGAACCCACAATCGCCTGATTAGAAGTCAGACGCCTTATCCATTAGGCCACGGGCGCTTGCTGTTGGAAGTGCTTCAGTTATAATTATAAACAAATAAAATACTAGTATTGTACGATTATTAAAACACAAGTGGTTTGATGATTTGAGATTTGATGGAGTCGTAAGTTTTCTCGAGTAAGATATAAATGATAATGAAAAATCAATAGTCATTACTTATAATTCAAAATATCATTTTAAGTTATCTAATCTCTTATAATAAAAATTAAATATGAACTTCATATGACCCATTAAAAATTTTCAATAATTAAATAGTTTATAATTTAAATAATCATGTAGTTGGTTGTCACTTAATAATTATTCAATTTTTAGTATGATAAAATCATTTTTTTTTTCTTCTACAAAGTTATTTTATGAGGAGGGCAAACGCCCTTTTTTTTTTTTTTTTTTTTTTTTCAATTTGATGAAAAATAAGGGTTTAGAGTTACCTTTTGAAATGCCTAAAAATCTCGATTGGTTGTTTTATTGACTATTTTTTTTGCTTTAAGTCATGAATGAAATTGCAAATATAATAATCATTTTTTTTCATAATACAAGAGTTTTGACCTTCATTTTCATGCAGAATAATAGGAAAAATTTCAAGAAAAAACTTTTTTTTTTCTTTAAAAAAAAGAATGTATATATTTTTTTTTTTTGTATTCAAGGAGAGATTTGAATTCGATGAGAGAAGAAAAAAAACAGATTTCTCTTCTGATGTTTTTAAGGGAGAGACAATTCTTTGAGAGAAAAAAAAAAATTAATAGTGGCAGTTTCTAGGTAGTTCTAAAATTCTCAAAAACTACACCTTTTATTTCTCTCATTTATTGTGTCAAATAGGATCAATCCACTTAAACACCCAAATCCAACTCCAACTCTAACACAATTAATAAAAGAAATTTTTTCTTTTTAAAATTTGAGCGGGGCATGTGCCAACCTGATAGCTTTGCCCCCCATTGAGAGGATGGCTCACCCAACTCACTTGCTTTAGGCATTGCATGCTTAGATGTCGGCTTTGTTTAGTTTCATTAATTATTTTCTTGTTTGCTTCAAGCTGAATTTGGGGTGGGAGAGTTCTATTTACATATGACTAGATTGATAACTCTTGTCCTTTTATTATTAGTGCTCGAGTTTTCAAATTTAGTTGTAGCAGATTTCTTTTTTATATTTCTCATGATATTGCTAGGACTATTGTCAATTAGAATAGGAAGGATATATTTTTCCATTTGTAGCAGATCTTTGTCTTGTGGATATTGGAGCAATAATTTTGCAATAAGCTTTTCCCTAAAGGCACTTGCTCTGGTAGGATGTTGATGAGTGCAACAGCTTCATCAACTACCAAATTGTATGTTTCCTACAAGCAAAGGGAGGTCTTGGACATAGTTGTTTCGACGAATTCCTCTTTGATGGTTAAGTTGGCACTCTTGTTGCAAAGAAATGACAATGAAAAAGGAAAAAGAAAATAAGATATTCTTAATAACTTGTCTTTTACGTTGGCATTAATCTAATTACATCATTAAGTAACTAATGAGCCATTGGCATGTGGGTTTACCTTCCTTAAGATATGGAAACCATTATTAGATATCTACTTACAATCCTCACATGTTGACATCTTAATTTCTATACATGTTTCTATATAATGAGTCACAAATGAAGTTCTTATCCATCTTATGGTGAACAAAAGTCAATAATCAAAACACTTATTTGTCATAATAGGAATAAAAAGAGGCAACAATGATTTTACTTCAATCACATTGATATGGGCGCTGAACTAACGGGAATAAATATGAAGTCTAATTCCTTATGATGTACAAGGGGAATTATCTAACATATTACGTCAATCTATAGTGAATGGATTATAGTTCCTTTATGCCTTCATTTTCCATTTTGTGTGTTTCTTAATGAGTAATAAAGTGGGAATATCTTGGAAAAGGTTTACTTTGTTTCTAGTCTCTTATATAAGCTTTCTTCGTATTTATTCCATGTGTGCACATGCTATATGAGGTGCTTAAGAGTAATTAGCTTTTCCTAATTGGTTGTTGAGCCTCTCGTTCTTTCTAACTTTTCTCTCTCTATATGTAATACACCAGATCTCATTTCACACATCTTTCCCCTTTATTCAATTACTTATATAAACCTTAGACAAAATCATCTCAAACACTTTACATATTATTCTCCCCAAGTTCTTTTGCATCTATAGAGCATTCTCTAGGTTCTTGAGCTTTTTTCTTTGCTTTCAAAGGAAACTTCTCTTTGATTTCCATTTTGCTTTCATTCATTTTTTTATTGTTTATATATTTTTATTTAAGCATACTTGTCTTAGTTTTCTTCCTCCCTTTTATCAATCAATCATCAAAAACCACGAACCCTACCATAAAGAGAATATGATAATTTACGTTTTGCCTTTCTATTTCTTTTGAGTTTTATAAATGAATCTTAGCCCCCTTCTAATAATGTATAAAGAACATTTAAAAAATTCTTAGACCTTTAATATTTGCATGTCACTATTTTTATCACGTTTTAAGACTTCTTAATGGATGAATTAATCTGAATCCAATTATCAAGAAAGTATTCAAATAAAGAGTCTTCATCTACATCTTCTTCACAAGGTGATTGAGATGACCCGTCCAATCTTAAATAGTTTAAGAATACTTTCTTTATGTCGTTCAATCTAGATGTTAGATCTCATATTAGTTCTTAAATGTAAGATTTGTTTTAAATATTGGATAAATGATTATACGGAGAATTATTTAAAAAGCAAAACTATCTTGTACTTATAATTTACTTTAAAATTATAAAAAGAGAAATTTGAAATGATGCCCTATTCTTCCTCCTCACCCCGGCCATCCTTCCAAAACCCTAACCCTTTTCTCCTCCACTTTCTTTTCTTTTCTTTTTTTCCTTCCTTTTTTAATTTCGTTTCCATCCCCCTTTCCCTTCATCTTCTTCCTTAAATTTTCCTTTTCTTAAACATCGAAACACCAAAAAAAAAAAAAAAAAACACCGGAAAAAGGGAAAAACTAACAAGGGGTGCACGACTAGGCTATGGTGACCAACAGAAGCGCCTGGCCATGCAATAGTCGCTGACCACTGCTGCCCTGCTACACGGTCACCAGACTCACCACCGACAGCCTAGTCATGATATAACTCTTTTAATAAAAGTTTTTGAAAAATATATATTTTTGGAAAAAAGAATTAAATTGTCTTTTATGATACTTAGAGTATGAAACATTGTGGGAAGGAGTCCCAACTTCTTTTGGTTAATTTCCACATATCAATCACCAAAATCCACAATCACTCTAAGACACGGGATATATATTTTTTTTTTCACATTAATCTTGATTTTTAAAGAATGGTATTGGTATTATAAAAGTTTTATTAAACATGAAATTATTTATCGCATAAGTTAAAATACGGTTTCTAAAAAAAGTATCGTTATACTTGTTTTCATATTAAGTTCTTTTTTAAGTAATAAAATTATTTTAATAAATCTATCTAAACAAATACAAAATCTCTTATTGAGCTTAAAACAATGTTTATGATTTCTCGTAAATCAATCCAAGGTTTTTTTAAATCCCATTTATATAATTAAAATTATTTAAAATTTTATATATTTTTAAATACTTTATTATCTATATAAAAATAATGATGAAAAAAATTATTGGACTCAAAACACTTCTTTTTTTTTTTCAATTTTTCATATTTACTTTCTTTTATCGAGGGCTCAAAGGAACAATTTGAGAAAGCAAGGATCTGTTTGGTAGCTATTTTTGAAAATTGTTCTGGAAAACAGTTTTTTAGAACGGTTTTTTGAGTTTTTTTTTTAAAAAAAATTGTGTTTGGGAACTGAATTCTGAAAAATAATTTTTGTTCTCAAAAAAAAAAAAAAAATCATGTTTTGTTGAGTTAATAAAAAAGTTTTTTAGAATAAATAAAACAATAAACATGTTTAAAAGTTATTTTTTTAATTAATAAAGTGTTTTCTTCAATTAATTTGATATTATAATATATAAATAATTTTCATATGCATAATTCATTTAAATTATAAAAAAAATTATTCTATTTTGAAATTTTTACATTAGTTATAATTTTCTTAAACAAATGATGACTTTGTAATCATGTTTAAGTATATTAATTTTAATAATTTAAGGAAGAATTTGCTCGTAGCTCTCGTTTGATATCGGATAAAGCAAACCTTGGTGTCCTAACCATCCAACAGATATTCCATCCCCATTGTCCTTTGAACCCACTTTGAATAATCCCCCTTTTGTCGGATTATTGCCGATATAATCATAAAAGGCTAATTTTTCAAGAATTTTAGACCAAGCTTCTAATAAACTTTGATTTGGGGCAATTACTTAGAAGTACATTTTGCGCAACAGCGGAGTTTGGAGGTGAGGGTGTGGTGGTTGGGTGGAGCTCACCTTTGTGGAAATACAAAAAGCAATTAAGAAAATATAAAAAAATGGAAGAAAAAATACGAAAAATAATATATTCTTTTAATAGTAAATAAACAATGAAAACATCTTTTTATTGTTTTCAAAAAAGTGGTTTTTGAGAATACAAAAAACACAAAAAATAAAAACACACCCTCTTCCCCAAACAAGTTTTTTGTATTTTTTTGTTTTCAAGAACTTCTTAAAAACAAAAACCAAACAGGCCCAAAATTCTTCCTCACCATTCCATTTGTCCTTTCATTTTCTTTATTATATCATCTAACTTACACATTTGCGAGTAATTCTCATTAAAGTATTTTAAGTACCAATGCCATTAGAAATGTCTTTCATGAGAATAATTTTTTTTTTTTTTAAATGTTTTGACAATAATTTTACTAATGGCTTATATATAAAAATAAAAATAAAAGTAATTTTTTTAAATCACTTATCAAATAATTATTCACAAATAAGTTTAATTGGCTTTTAAAATTTTAAAAGTAATTTTTAAAAATTATCAAATACTTAGAATGTGTTTGACAATGATTTTAAAAAGTATTTTTAATATTTCTAATGTTTGAAAAAAAAAATTCAAATGTTAAAATGATCAAAACACTTTTCTAAAATCAATATCAAACGCAATTTTAATTTTTGGAAGGTTTTCCATATTCTCACATTTCTCAAAATCACTCCTAAATGTATTTTTAAAGTGCATTTAATAGTATTTTTAATAAAAATATTTTCTATAGAAATATTTTTAGACGAATCATCTATAAAAATTTTTCCAAAAAACATTATAAGTGATTTTTTAATATTATTAATTTTTTAGATTTTTAAAATTTTAGCAAATATTTAATTTTTTTTAAATTAAAAATGTTTTTTAAAATCACTGTAAAAAAAATTATTGTTAATAACTTTAGTGTGTATATATATATATATATATATATATATATATATATATATATATATGTTATTTTTTGCAACCCCATTGGCGGACTTAGGCCACACAAATATGTAATGAGTTTAATTTCTTACATGAATTGGAGTCCAATTCATGTGGGTTTTGATTGTATCATCATTGTCGAAGTTCATGTTTCAATCTCCTTGGCGCTGCACCAAATTGTTAAGACATAGACAAGCAAGGTGTCACCCTTTACATAAATTCTTGGTCACAAAGTTGTAAATTGAATTATAATGTTGGAAGTGACACCATATATATACGTATATATGTGTGTGTGTGTGGAGAGAGAGAGAGAGAGAGAGAGAGAGAGAGAGAGAGGCAACATAATAATGAGATTTAATAAAAAGGGAGCACATGGGTTTGGGTGGTGATGTTATTTGAATTTGATTGCTTTTCATGAAAAAGTATTAACAAGAGCCTATCTCCCCATGTGCTTCTCATCTCATCTCATCTCTGCGCATGCACCATGTCACCATTTTCATTTCTCCTCGTGCACTCACACATTATGGTGTATTTGGTTATGTCCATCATTATGTTGTGAAGAAAGTTTCTTTCACCTCCCCCCACCAATTTTTTGGAATTCATCTCTTACTACCCCTTTTCATGTCTTTTATCTCCTTACAAGTCACACCCATTATTTAATTATCATATATAAAAGGCTTGATTTAATAAATAGTTGGAGTTAGGAGTTTAATGAGATGGAATCATGGAAATGATCATTTGTGTTCATCTCCATATCAACTTGTAATTTACACTCATTACAACTCATTTACAATGTTTAAGTTAAACCTATTTAATAATATTTTAATTTCACTTTAATACCTTACAGATATAATATAAATACATTTAGTTATCATTAATTTTAAATTTCTTTAATTAGTAACTTAGCATTTTTATAATTTTTTTTAAAGAGATTTTAAATATTCTTTAAAAAATAAATTTTATAAATAAAATAATTTTATAATGGTAATAGTAATTAATAAAATTTGAAATCTACTTGGCTCCTCAAGAGGTATGAATGAAATGAACCATTTAAACTATGTTTGGTTTTTCAAAATCATAAAAAAAAAAACAAAAAAAACAAAAAAACAAAAAAGTTAAGAATAATATTTTTTTTTAAATTTAACAAAATATAAAAAAAAAATTAAATATAACTAAAACTAATTAGAAATTTATACATTTTAAAATTATTTAATTTTTATATAATAAAAAAAATGAACTAAGTTTAAATAAATATATTAAAATAATTTATCAACTTTCGATTTTTTTTTTTTTTTTTCCTCCTTAATATATTTTTGGTCCAAAGGACAAACTTTTAACATTTTGAATGGACATTCTCACTCTCAAAGTCTTGCCATTGTCTTTTCTATTGTCTCTGCTATATTGGGTGAGTCTAATATCTCACCTTTGACTAAAACCCAATTTAAAAATAGACACTAGTAATTGAAAAAGTTACAAACCACCTCCCTAAACATTCTTTAGTTGGTAAAAACCCTTTGCATTATAACAAAGATAAAATCATCATTTGAGTATAGAGGATATAAGAAATTTTGGGTCAGTAGGGACAGCTCACCCTATAATCTGCTACCCTGTCCCTTTTTCCCCAATCAAATGCCCAATTTCCTCTAACCGCGCTCTCAAAAATGCGTAGGACCTAGCATTAGGTGGGCAGCCTACTCAGCCAACCTATCAGCTCATGCATTTATGAGATTTTGACAATAATAAAGTGATTTTAAAAAATAATTTTTCAAATTTTAAAATTTTTAACATTACGTTCAAATTTGCACTAATTACAAATTTTCAATAAAAATTTATTTTTTAAAAATACAATTTTTAATATTAAAAATTAATTATGTATATTAAACTCAAATCTTATAAGTTTAAAATTTAAAAAAAATTAATAATTTAATATAATATTAGCATTTGGTTTGATGAGATGTCATAGTCGAGTCCCCTGTTTTTTATTTTTATATTTATTTATTTTGTATAATTTTTTTTTAATTATTCTTTAGTGTTATATTCTATTTTAAAACATTTATAATTTAGGAATATTCTTAAAAGAAGAATCCAAATAAATTTTTATTCATAATTAGGAGAGAAAAAAATCGTATCTTACTTAAATTATTTATTAAAAAAAACCTAATTTAATATATATTATTAATTATTTTATTTAAATAATAATAATGAAATACAGGTGAATCATGCATATTAATAACTTGTTTTAAATGTTATTTAAAAAACCTCAACAAAAAAATGACACTTTTTATTTTGATTTTTAATGTTACAAATTTTCTTTGAAAATAAAATATTTATTATTATTATTATTATTATTATTCACTTTTGAATCAAGCCGAAGTGTGTTCCAATCAAATAATATAGTTCTTTTATTCTTTTATTTCTGAATATATTAATAGAATTAATTAATTAATATAAATGGAATAATCCCTAAATTTATGAATCTGAAGGCTTGTTTGATAATTATTTTTTAAAATAACTCTAAAAAATAGTTTTTAAAAATTATTTGTTAGTGTTTTATAAATTAAAAGTTTATTTAGAAATTTAAAATGTTTTTAATTTGTTATTAATATTTTAAAAATAATTTATTTATATAATATTTTATTTTTAATTATTTTACATGTTTTGATAATTATTTTTAAAAACAACATTTAAAAAATAAGTGAAAACAACACAATAATAAAAAGATGTTATCTAAAAACATCCTAATTTATATTCTTAAAAATATAATATAGAAAACTGTTTTTACTTGTCAAGCTTTTTTTTTTGTCAAGAATAGCATAAAACTGTTTTAAAAAAGGTTGACAAACAAGTCTCATGTATTTTGTTTTTAAGAAAAACATTTTTTGGTTACCAAACCTATTTTTTAGATTTTTTATTTTAGAAAACAAAAAGCTATTATAAAGAAACAATTATCAAACAAAGCTTAATGCTTTCCATATTTTTATTTGAAAAATAATTCATTTTTAACATAAATATTTTTTACCATTTCAAATATTTATAAATAAATTTTAAAAGAAATAGTTATTTTTATATAAAAGAATGAGAATATTTTTGTAAAAAAGTGATGCAGTGTTAAATTTCCAAAATTAGGTTTTTAATAACCCAAGTGATATCCTCGTTTTACTCATTAAAATTTATATTGTTTTGCTATAGCGACATTATAATAAATTGTCATATTTATAGACGATTTAAAATTTTAAATATGTGAAAATTGTTGGTATTGTTTTCAACTTGAGTCAAGTCTATCCAACTTCACTAGAGTTAGGATCGGACACGTGAAGGGAAACACCCACAAAAATATAATAAAATTAATATTTAAAATAGAAAACAAAAAACAAAAAAATAAAACAAAACAAAAGAAACGAATAAGGAAAGCAAAAGCGAAAGCTTGAAAACTAAGACGCGTGTATGATGATAATGGTAAGATCACAAGTTTCCTTTCAATTTCCTGGTGAACTCTTCACATAATAAAACCAAATCCATGATTGATTCTTAGCCATTAAATTAAGTTCTTAATTATTAGCTATCACTCCCTCACCAACCTTAATATCACGCAATAAATTTCATACCGTCCATCTCAAACACTTATGATCCAAATTCCATATTTTTGACATTTAGACACGTAATACTTCTAAGACAATTACCCCAACCCCCAAAAAAAAAAAAAAAAAAAAAAACCAATATTGTAATAATTACAAATGAATTTGTCCATGTCATCATTTAAACTTTGAGTGCGACTCATTATCATGTGAATAAATTTTGGCGGCATCAATATGAATGAGATGATAAGGACTTATGGTACAGAAGTCCATTTCACTCCATCCTTGTTAATGACCTATATTCTAACGGCTCTTCCACCTTAATTTTTCATTCTGTTGCCCATGGATGATTGTTTTTTGAAAACAATTATCAAAAACAATTTTTAAAAACTATAACAAATATTTATATTTTAAAATATATTTTAAAGGTAACTTTTATATATAGTATTTTATTTTTAATTATTTTTTATATTTATTTAATTACTCTTTAAATTAGTCGAAAACAAGTAAAGAAAATTATAAATAATTAAAAAAGTATTTTCTATAAATGTCATATTTTCTATTCTTAAAAATAAAAAATTGTTTATTATTTTCTAATTATGCTTTTCTATTTTTTATTTTGTTTTTGTTATGGGTAGCAAAAAGTTGTTTTTGAAATTAATTATCAAATTTTTTATATTTTTAAAAGTAATTTTTATATATAGGATTTTATTTTTAATTATTTCTTGTATTTGTTTAATTACTTTCTAAATCAATCATAAAAAAATAAGTGAAAAAATGAAAAAAAAATTAATTTTTTTCTCTAACCATATTTTCTATTTTTAAAAATAAAAAATTATTTTTTATTTTTTAAATATGTTTTTCTTTTTTTTAAAATAATAAAAAACTGTTTTTGAAATTAGTTATCAAAAACTTTTATACAAAATATTTTATTTTTAATTATTTTTTGTATTTATATAATTACTCTTTAAATCAATCATTAGTAAAAACAAGTAAAAAACTTAAAAATATTTTCTACAAACATCATATTTTATACTTTTAAAAATAAAAAAAATTATTTATTATTTTTCAAATATGTTTTTTTATTTTTCTATTTTAGATTGGGAAAGCAATTTTTGAAATTAGTTATCAAATTTTTTATATTTTCAAATATATTTTAAAAGTAACTTTTATTTTAATATTTTATTTTTAATTATTTTTTATATTTATTTAATTATTTCTATATCAATCATAGAAAATAAGTGAAAAAAATAAAATTAATTAAAAAAATAATAATAATAATAAGACTTCTACTTTTTCTCAAACAAAATATCAAAAGTTAGGTTTGAATTTAATAAAACTTTGGAAATAACAAAATTATATTTGTTATTACTTAAAAACATTTTAAAGATAAATTTACACAAAATTAACGTTAAAAAAATTATCTCTATTTTTTTTATTTCAACGTATAATACAACTATGTAAAATTAACGGTACAAAAGTAACCGTCACTTGGCAACTGCTGGCTTGTTCAGCTCAAACGTTAAAAATTAGAAGAAAAAAAAAATAATAATAATAATAATTGGACCATGGTCTTCCATCGAGGCCGACGCGACAAAGAAAGACGGTGGAATTTTGAAGTGGTGTGAGCGAGCACACGGCAGATTTCCCTGGACACTTGACAACCAGAGAAAATGAGGAAGAAGGGAGCACCCACTTCACGTGGACCCAATTGAGGGGCCCACGGGGGGTCGCAGAGGCGCTCCTCCGCCACCTATAATTCATGATCTTCCCGCACACACCAGCCCATCATTGCGCTTGTCTCGCCGGCCGGCCAAAGCCCATACGACGTCGTCTTACTTTTTCTCCTGGTGTTTTGTGCTTTGCTTCATTCTCCATCATTCTCATTCCTATTTGTGTCTTGATTCGCGTGTAATCTTGCTTTTGTTGCTTCGAACGCCATTTATTTATTTTACTTTGGGGTTTTGTTTCCCTCTTCTTTATTCCATGGTCCATGCTGGTTGGGTCAGTGGTCAGTGGACTTTTCACGAACACATGGATGGATTTCCAAGCTGTAAAAGAGAAGACCCACCACCCCCATGACCCTAGATTGACTCAGTGGTCTCTGTTTTTAAGCATGTTTCTTGGTGTTGGACCCCTGTCTTAAAACAATTTATATGTGGGTTTTTCTTCTTTCTTTTTCCTTCTTTTATTTGTTGCTTTCTATTTATTGTTTGGTGTTAAAGGCATTTTTATCCTCCGCCCATGGCTCCTCCGGCAGCCAAGGTTTCTGGGTTCCACCGTGAGGGTAATGACTGGTAATCTCTCTCTTCCTCTCTCTCTCTCTCTCTCTCGCTCTTTTCTCTGTTTTTTGTTGGGGTAGGATGATTTTAGTTTAATTTTGATCTTCGGCCTTGAGATCACAAGTTTTGCCCCATGACTGATTCGTGGATGGGGTCTCAAATTTTGATCTTTTGTTGAACCATTTGGATTGGAGAATTGGGTTTCATTTGGAATTTCACTTTTGTGTGGAGTTCAAAATTCCTGCCTTTACTGTGGAATTGCTTTCTGCGGTCCATGGTTTTTAAATTGAGTTCTATATCCATTGTTATATAGAGCAATCCATTTGGAATTGACGCCTCCAATTCCAGCTACAAAACAGACTGTTATAATCTTCTAATGAACCTGCAACAAAAGTGTTTAGTTATTGGAGTTATGTTCTTCTGTTTGTTCAGTTTCATGAAACAATATGCATGCTCTGTTATTTGAAAAACTTGGAAGAAGAAGAAGATATTTTTAGTTATTTAAATGGTGTTTAATTTGGCAAGTATATCCAGATGATGTTCTTAATTATTTTTATGGTTTTTAATTTTATGGCTATATTATTTATTTTGGATTCAAGAAGATTTGGTCGATCTGATTTTCTTTTTGGGTGTGACAGGTTTTGTACTGCAAGTTTGCCAAGTGATGTTACTGTGGTCGTAGAGAGAGTAAACTTCCACATTCACAAGGTTTTATTTTACTTTATTACCTTCCACTAATTGGGTGTATATCAGAAATGTATGATTTATAATTTATGTAGTTGCATCTATCGAAATCTCTAGACATTTTTCCCTCAAGGCTTAACTTATATATTGTTTTGGAAACCCCATGTCACTGGGTTTGTTTCAGAAAAGTCAGATACATTGACACTCTAGTCGAACTTGATACAATGGCATTATAGTGGAACTGGGGACTCTCTTTTTTTTTCTTTGTTGATTGATCTTTATGGGTTGTTGCTAAAGTTTTGTGCCACAACGGACACATTTATTCTAAATCCTTCTCTTGGTATCCAATTTCTATTCAAAGTTGCAGTGTCCTTACATTTTGTTATTAACCTCTGCCTTATGTAGTTATTCAGTCCTAGTTGACAGCCCTTCTGCAGCAATAAGTGAGGTTGGGGGTAGCATGGCATTAAGTTGGGGCACTCTTACCCCATCATTTAAGTTGGGGCCCAATTTTATGGTCTCTTCTACAGTATTTTGGTTAAAGATTGTTATTTATGTCATATATGATAGGAATCATAACATATTTCAATTGAAGCCGGAAGATTCAGTGGTAGCATCGATTGCCATGTTTTAATTCTTTTTTTTGTCACAAATTTCATGAATTAAACAATGTAGCAGCACAAACCTGGTATTTTTTTTTTTCACTAGATAATAAAGAGGTTGCAGTTTAATTCATCATTTGCACAAGCCTCTTATTTTTCTATAAAGCAATATTGATTTATTAAGCGTAGCAGCACCGAGCGTACAGCTGCTTATCACTAAACTCAATACTTTTGGAAAAAGGAAGCGAAATGTTTTGGGGCCTTTGATATCTCATTGTAAATTTGCAATCATAACATCCTTATCACATCTATGCTTTCAAATGTTGTTGTACATTACTTAACATGGTTTAAGCTTAGTTTTGTTGACCATTTAAGAGAAGACTAGTCTTATGATCCTTACTATTGTTCATATGAGACTAGGAAAATGATTTTGGTTATTCATTATGTTAAACTGTACCTATGCACATACACACAAAGATTGGCAGTTAGTTCCCTGTGGTAGTGTGACATCTTGAACTTGGATTTAGGTGAGCCCAAATGGCATTGTGGTTAGTTTACTCATTAGACCCAAGGCTCATTGAGGAAAAACCATCAAAGGGCAACTAGTTGGAAGCAAACTAATAGTACTTGCTTAGATTAGCAAAACTGGTCATACTAAATGAATAACAAAATACTAGTTAAATCTCGAAGAATCTCAAAACTAATTTAAGTACTCTGTAAGATTAAAATCTGTGACTTTGATACCACTTTGTACCAACTGTGAGAGCTCAATTGCTTTCTAACAATGAACACTCTTGGGAAAGAACTTTTAATAGATGACAACTTTAAACTGCTCCCAGACTTTGAGCTCTTGATTCTTCATAAGCCTTGTCACACTTCACTAAGTCTCTACCTCATCCACTGGCATGAAGTTGGCATCAGTGACCTTTTGTGCCTCAAAGCAACTCAATACCTCAAAGTAGTTCTCCATCTACCAAATCCAGGACTTTGCCTAAGAAAGATTCCTTCTTCCTCAAAGGACGAAGGATTCCCTTTCTGAAGTGCTTAAAAAAACCCACTAGAAAATGAGGATAAATGACCTTGGGTTTGATTTCCTACAACTTGGGGCTGAATCTTAGTGGCTTTGGTCTAGTAAGCCACTAAGTCTACCTACATGCCAAAGGCTTAGGGCATCCTTTCCACATTCAAATGAGGCACATTGGCTCCCTCAGCAATCATAAGAGGCAGATTGGCTTCCTTAATATCCATGAGAGGTACCCCTCTCAGCCTGATTGCCATGAGAAGAAGTGGTTCGTCTTGGTACCAATAAAAACCTATTTATCACATGACACAACAGAATTAGCAACAAAAGGAAAACAGAAAGGTTATAACAACAAAACTTAATCCTCTAATAACAAAACTTATTTTTCTAAAAATCTAAGAAGTTTATAAACAAAAAACACTACAAGTTATCTGTTGCAGCAATGTACTAAGTCATCTGAGTCTCATCTGGCGCATTGGCCTCCTAGCAATTATAGGAGGCTAATCATCTTCCTTAATAGCCATGGAAGGTATACCTCTCAATCTAATTACTGCAAGAAGTGGTTTGCCTTGGTGCCATAACAACCTATCTATCATTCAGAGCAATGGAATTAGCACCAGAAGGGTTAGAATAGAAAGAACTTAATTTTTTAAAATAATAGGAGTTTACAAAATGTGAACACTAAAAGTTATCGATTGTAGCAATGTATGGAGTTCAATCAAGTCTCACTACAACAATGTACAAAGCTAGATCAAGTCTCATTACTGTCTCTCCATCAGATTTCATCCTTCAAACAATCCTCAATCTGCATAGCCTACACTGAAGAACCAATTTTTCAATTTAATGTGATAGCCCATCATTCCTATTGTATCTCAAAGCTCCTAAATTCTACATCCAAAATCATCCAACAAAACTAATAATTGAATCTAAAAAGGAGTTTAAATTAAAAAGTGAAGGTCTAAAACTCTCTCTCTCTCTCTCTCTCTCTCTCTCTCTCTCTCTCTCTCTCTCTCTCTCTCGATTAACCTAAGGCCACCAATTCTATTAAGATTTCAAATGAACATTATCCAAAAAGGATCCTTAGCAACATTGTTGAAATAATCAAACCCTAGGTTCTTCAAAAATTTATCTTTTCCCTCATTGCTACTAAAAGGAAATGTTTTAAAGAATTTGATTGAATTAGAGACTAACTTCAAGATCTAAGAGTACACAAAACACAAACATAAATGGACTTGTCCAACACCTAGAATCAATCCATCCTAGGTCTCTTTTTTTTTCCTCTCTAGACTTTATAGAAACAGCTTCTTTGCAGAGAGGGAGAATAATCCAAAACCCAAAACTCCAAAGGGCTCAACTTCATATTATTTTTATAATGACCTATAATTATTCCACTAGGTCAAGGTAAACCTAGTATGAGAATTGATGAATAATGATAGGTCCTTGTAATTCAAAAAAATGCAATTCAAGAGTTAAATCAAACAATAGTTGGAGAAATCAACCACATAAGAACTCTAGTCTATGTGAAAGATAGGTTAATAAGTTGAAACAAAAAATAAATAAATAAATAAATATTAAGATTTATTCTGCCCCAAGTGTAGGAAGAAGCATGAAGATAGGTTGTACCATTAGTAGACAAGAGTTTGTTTTGGGTGTGGCTAGGTGAGCCATTTCAATCATGATTGTCCTGGGAAGAATGATATTTAAGCTGACTGTCGCACCAAAACTTTTGGGGACAATGTTTTTGTAAGAGAGGAGAATGTAATACCTTAACCTGAAGTTTGGATAATTTCATAACTTGGAATTTTAATGGAATAATTTTGGTCAATCTTTTGACGTTTTGGTTTTGGGTTAGGATTGGAGGCCTTGAATTTCAAGCCAAAAAGAATAGAGAGGGATTAGGTTTTAATGAGTTTTAAACCGTTTAATACTACAAAAATTGTGAGCTTTGCGTATTGCATGTAATCATGTTTGTAGTGATTGATTGAAAATTCAATAAACTAATAATTAAAAGGACTCAAAAAAAAAAAAAAAAAAAAAGAACAAACCACCAATAAGCATTTTTAAAATGAAGGATAAAACCACTTGACATTAACATTATGCTTGTAAATTGGATTCTCTTTCTAACAACAAACCTTAGGACAAAAGTAGGATTGATAGCTTATCTAAAGAAAGATAGGAGCTCCT
This sequence comes from Vitis rotundifolia, assembly GCA_030254885.1. Lineage (NCBI taxonomy): Eukaryota > Viridiplantae > Streptophyta > Magnoliopsida > Vitales > Vitaceae > Vitis > Vitis rotundifolia. The sequence goes on from CM058156.1 coordinate 13,615,657, forward strand.
CAAAGGAAAATTTCTTTTTACAAAACAATATAAATAATAATAAAAATAACAAGAAAAATGTTATTCTTCATGAAATGTTTCTTCAATACCATCTCTGATATAGGGTATAAATTTGTGCAAAATCAAGGACTTTTTCTTGTGTATCCATTGGGAAAAGCTACTCATGATGAAAAGTATTATTGTTCTTGAGAATTATTATAATAATAATAATAATAATGTGTCCACCAAAATTATTCTCAAAATATTTCTAGAAAGAAAAATGTTATTCTTCATGAAATGTTTCTTCAATACCATCTCTGATATAAGGTATAAATTTGTGTAAAATCAAAGACTTTTTCCCGTGTATCCATTGGAAAAAGCTACTCATGATGGAAAGTATTATTGTTCTTGAGAATTGGAAATTTTTGTGAATGCCCTAAAATATTACATTTCTTAGATTGACAACTTTCTTCAAACAATTATTTTCATTTTCATAGCAAAATAGACCTATTGATTCTTCATAGTAAAAGTTAAAGATAAATATCAAAATTTAACATCTTAAAATTCTAGAGATATATGATAATAATTAATATAAAAAAAAAATCAAATTTTTAGCATGATAAGAAATTAAATATGTATTATATTCTATCAACATCTAGTGTATTAGAAGATTTTTCTTAAATAATTAATATAAATTTTTGAAGTTTTAAACTTATCAAAATTTGCTATGTGATATAATATTTTTTTAAATATTTTTCTCAACATCCTACTAAAATAGAAGATCTATAATAAATAGGTTCTTCATGTACGACTAGTGGTGACATCAAAGTAAAATGACACTTAGTAGCTTGTTAAAATAGAAAAAATATAATAAATACATTTTCTAACTACAATTAATTATGCAGTGTTATAGATAACTTATGCTTAGCTTATTGTGCTTCTGTTTAGTATTAATTATTTTTTATTAATGCTATATTCAAATACACGCATCCATGGTTGAGACTCAAGATCCTTTTCAACTAAATCCCTGTGTCCTAAGATTTTAGAATGCAAAGGATCTAACACCTTAACACGTATCTACACTAGACATCCATATAACATAGGGAGTAAGGGCACAAGCTCCTTTTTACCCAATCCTTTTGTCTAATGTTGTCAGTGACAAGATTCAAATTGAGTTCCATTGGTGGGATAGGGTTCATGAAGTACAACTCTCACACACCTACTCTTCTACTTGAGCTGTTTTCTCAGTTTTTATTTTTACTTGTTCACCTTTTTCCCTATTTCTATGTTGTGAGAATCAATGAGCTTGTTTGGTTGCAAAAATGAAAATGGTCATTTGAAGAAAGTTGTCAATCCAAGAGGTAAGGTATTTTGGCATTCAAAAAAATGTCCAATTTTCAAGAACAACAATACTTTTCATCATAAGTAGCTTCTCCCAACATTTATCCAGGGTCTTTGATCTTGCACAAATTTATACCTTGTCCACTGAGTTTATTGGAGAAGCATGCATTGAAGAATAGCATTTTTCTCCATATTTTGAGAATAGGTTTGGTTGATGTGTTATCAGACGTGTTTTGTCACTTTTGTGCATTATTTTCATTTTTTCCGGGTTTCGAAATGGAAATTTTCCTTAGCAAGGAGCTGTTGTCTTTTCTTTGGCTCAATTATTAGCCCTACTTTTGTCTTGAGCTTTGGAGCTAGAAATAGAATCCAATTTATAAGCACAATGTTAAGTAAGTTTTATCTTTCGTTTGGAAGTGCTTATTGATTTTTTTTATATATATAATTTTTAGTTATTGAATTTTTCAGCAATCACTACAAATAAGATTGCCTTTAATATGAAAATCTCATAATTTATGCAATTTAAAGAAATTAGAAACCATGAAATCCAGTAAGAATTAAGAATATGAATAAAAACTGAAAATTCTAGGTTGGTTTAGTGGTGAAGTTGTAAGGAGCTTTGCTCAAGACTAGACTGACTAGCATAGTTACACACAAAGGAGTGTGATGGAGGGAGAGCCTAAAAAGCATCTATTGGTATGGAGTCTAATTGAACTTTGTTGTGGAGTCTGATGACAGTAAACCCACAAAAAAGAAAGTAGTAATATGGAGATATCTAGAGCTGTTGCGACGAATAACTTAGCATAACGTTGAAACAGATGGGTTTCCATTGGTTGAGACATTGGTTGAAAGATATTTTTCATACCTCCAAGGACTTCTTTTTATATGATAATTATTATTAGTAGCATTATATTATTAAAGGCAAACCTACACCAAATTCAAAGTAGGTGCACCTAGATGGTCCTGGTTAGGCATCTGCATGTTTTTCAGATAAACCATTTATCATTGGTCTGCCTTAGGAACTTTACTTTCTTTATCGGTTTTAGATGGGTTTTCCCCCCATTTTGGGCTTGACTTTTACCTATGGAATATATGTTTCACTTTTTCATCATACATTGGTGATTTTCTGTGGTTATTTGGGCAATTAATAAGGTATCTTACATATAGCTTCATGCTGCTGTTCATAAATTATTTTCTTAATTTGTTGGATACTATGTGCATGGTCAGCATAGTCCTTCTCCCATTGTTATAGTCGATATTATTGTACTTATGTGCTATAGGAAGGAGCTGCAAACTTTATTCTTTATATATTGTACTGTTCCTTGTTTTATGTTGTTTTTCAATTAGGAGACAAAAAGCTACACATTGCTTGACACTGGATTTTTACTAAAATTTACAACAATTTCTGACTTTCCAGTTTCCTCTCATATCCAAATGTGGGAAGATAGAGAAAATGTTTGAAGAATCTCAAGGTATTCATGAGGCTAAATTCACTACTTCACTAGAAGGATTCCCTGGTGGTCCTGACATTTTCTTGATCGCTGTTAAATTCTGTTATGGTGTCCGGGTGGAGTTGACACCAAGGAACATAATAATGGTGTATTGTGCGGCAGACTATCTAGGAATGACAGATGCATATGGAGAAGAGAACTTACTGTCTAAATCAGAGAGTTTCTTTCATAAAACTATACTTCGCAACTGGAAGGATTGTATATTGGCCCTTCAAAGTTCTGATCCTGTCATGCCTATGGCTGAAAAGCTCCACATAATAAGCAAATGTTTGAATTCTCTATCTATGATGGTTTCTACAGATCCAAGTTTGTTTGGATGGCCCATGATGATGTATGGCAGCTTGCAAAGCCCAGGAGGAAGCATCCTATGGAATGGGATAAACACCGGTGCAAGAATCCGAAGCTCAGAATCTGACTGGTGGTTTGAAGATATATCATATCTCAATGTGCTTTTGTTTAAGAGACTTATTCAGACAATGGAAGCAAGAGGTATAAGATCCGAAAACTTAGCAGGTGCTATAATGTATTACACTAGAAAGTACCTACCAGGGCTGGGCCGGTGGCAGAGTGGACACAGTGGCAAAACTATGACAGTTGCAAGTTTTAGCTTGACACCTGCAGCCGTTGATCAGAGAGTCCTGTTGGAAAGCATTGAAAAGCTACTCCCTGAAAAGAAGGGGAAGTCCTTTTGCCGTTTCCTACTGGGACTTCTTCGAGTTGCATTGATACTAGGTGTTAATCAAACATGCAAGGAGTCATTAATGAGGAAAATAGGGATGCAACTGGAACTGGCAACCCTAGATAGTCTTCTGATTCCTACTTATTCTGATTCTGATACTTTGTATAATACTGACTGTGTTGAACAGATGGTCCACCATTTTATATCTTCAGAACCAAGGATAACATCATTTTCTCCTGCATCTTTTGACCTGGAGACATCACCATTATCTGGACCATTAAGAAAAGTTGCGAAATTGATGGATAGCTATATTGCAGAGGTGGCTTCTGATGTAAACCTGAAGCCAGGAAAAATACGTTCTCTTGCAGAGGCCCTTCCAGAATCGTCAAGATCTTTGCATGATGGGCTGTACAGAGCCCTGGATATATATTTCAAGGTTTGAACTTATCCATATGATCCCATTGAAGCATAGGTTAAGGAGATGTTTAGTCATCCCATGAAAATGAATTCATGCTATCTCATTTCACATGGCATTTGAAATTTGTTTTTATTTCTCATTACATTTAAAACCTGTCTATTTGTGTTATTGGTAGACTTCATTCATTTTTTTATGGGTTTGTGCCCTCAAATGGTATGGACAAGGATGGTATGGGTGAGAAGTTATTTGAACTCAATAGGACCTCCAAATATGCTGTAGAATCTCCTTTTCCATCCCACGATTCTGTCTATTCGCAAGAAGTTATGTTCCTGTTGTGGCCATGTATTGCTAAACTAGTGATTAGAACCATGTTAGAGGTTGGTTGCTGTCAAAAAACACTTGACTTAGAAATCGACTCTATCAACTCAAAAACTGTTGAAACTCCTCAGATGGCTCAATTTGATTCATTGGTTGGCCAAGTTTAAACAAGTCCTTGCATGACCAACTTGAAACTGTCTCATTCTGGTTTTGGGTCAAATGCACGCTTTAGAAAATTGGTTCAAAATTTTCAACAATATTAGAAAAGTTCAGCTGAAATTGAGCTTTTTGAAATCCAACCACTGGATCCATTTAAGCTTAATTGAGGTTTACTTCAAGCATGGCACAGTTTTTGTTCTCTTAATTTGCATTCTATTATTTAAACATTAACCATTGTTGGTCTTCTTGTATTTATGGATCTATATACAAGAATGGTACTTCTATCTGCATATGTGTGTGTGTGTGTGTGTGTGTGTTGTGTGTGGGTGTGTTGTGTGTGGGAGTATGTGTTTGTTGTGTCCTTGTTTTGATGGTGTAGTTATATTTAAGGGGTTTCAAGGACCAATCTTTAACTAAAAGTTTGATGTTGGATCTGGAAGTTTATGTTTTCCCATGGAATTGTGCAGGCACACCCTTGGCTTTCAGAGAAAGAGAAGGAACAACTCTGTAACATAATCGACTACCAGAAACTCTCTATTGATGCATGTGCCCATGCATCCCAAAATGAAAGACTGCCTCTTAGGGTCGTTCTTCAAGTTCTGTTCTTTGAGCAAATGCAGTTGAGAACCGCACTGGCTGGTTGTCTTCATGTCTTAGACAATGAAAATGCCCCTGCAGGTCCCATAACCATCTCAAGTGACATGGCAGGCCAGATTGTACAGCGAGATGGATGGGTGGCTGTTGTTCGAGAAAACCAGGTCTTAAAAGTAGACTTGGAAAGAATGAGATCTAGAGTTGGGGAACTTGAAGAAGAGTTTACTAAAATGAAGCAAGAGATGAAAAAGGTCAGCAAGACCCATAGTTCCCTCAATTCTCCTCGCATGGTTGCAAGAAGAATTGGTTGCAAGCTTCTCCCTCGAGTCTCAGATGCCCAAGCAGATACTGTTGATAGTACAGCACCCACTCCAAGAGCATCAGTTGAGCAGGCCCGTTCTTCCTATCATTCCGGGCACCGTAAAACATTCTCTTTATTTTAAGTGCTAACCCAAACACCTGAAGTTCATATATCCGAGATGAGTAGTATTACTTCAGAAGAGAAGAAAGGCAGGAGGATAAGTAAACAGAGATCCCATCCAAGATTGTTTTCCATAGAATGTCTATAGAGAGTGAGAGAGGTTCTTCCCAGATTGATTGAAGTAGTCTTCAGTTATTTTGTATAGAGCATCAATGGAGAAAATTTTCACCTTCTGAATGGTTGGGGCCAGCAATCAGTGAAAAATGGCTTACAAAGTTGAAGTTATACTGAAACCCATCATAGATCTGGAGTAGCAAGGTGTCTGCTCCCCAAAGTGAGAGGTGGGAGTTTTCATACACATACATACATCATGTCTCAAAATGGATACATGAAAAATTATATCTGTCATCATTAGTTTTTTGCTTATATCTGTCATCATTAGTTTCTTTTTCTTTTTATTCTTTCAGGGTTATACATGTAAATCTTTGTAAACCGAGATGTAAGTTTGTTGAAATATTGGGGAAGATATCAAGCAATTTTTTGAGTTGCCTTCCTAGACTTGCTCAAGTGATTGTTTTATTTTCCTAGAACCACTTGGGCATTGCAGAACATGGTTTTGTGATGCCTTCTTCATTTTGAGGGATTAGCTTTGAAGCGAATGGGAGTTGGGTATTCAATTCCACAACTGGTGTTAGAGCGAGTGTTAGTTAACTCACAAATTTTGTGATCACAAAGATAGATAACTAGACGGGAAAGACTTGAACTTAGGATCTTAGCTAATCAAAAGCATGATGTGTGATTAATATTAAGTACGGGTTTGAATGCACTTTCTAATTTTTGTTTTGGTATGAATTCTCTTTCTAATTTTATTTTATTTTTAAATGAAAAGAAAAATAGGAAGTTGTATATAAAGTGAAAGAACTCTTATTTAAAAAAATGAACTTAAAAATCTTTTTCAAAAATTTTAATATTAATTATGTGGTTAAAATCAATTTTAAAAATTTTAAAATTTGAGGTAGTAAAAGTTTTTAATATCTTGGAGCTCATTTCGTCATGTAATTTGAAAACAATTTTTTTGTTTTTAAAAATAAAAAATTATTCTTAAAAATTTATCCTAAAATGCAATTGATTGATTTTTTCTGTTGTATCAAAATACTTAAAATACGTAGTAGCTCTGGTAAAGAAAAACTAAAGAAAAAATTATTATGACTTTTATAGTATTCTGGATATTATCTTTAGGAATTGGCTTACAGAATTTGTCAAAAGTAGGTTAAAAGAGTTACTTTTATTTAAATCCTAAAGTGAAAAAGAATATATGAATTGATTTTTATGAAATGAAACTAAGTGAAAAGAGTTAAATTAATAACAAAGTGAATATTAATTTTTAATTCAATTGATTCAAGTCTAGGGTTTTCCATAATCCAACTTTAGGTATAGAAATTAGAGAGAGCAAAGGTTTCTTTAGTAGAGTGATATTAGGGTTTTGGGATCCTTAGTCACCCATGATCAACCTAAGTTCTATAAATCAAAATTAGATCTGAAACCTAATTTTTCATTTTTAAAACAAATTTCTAAAACCATCAAATGAATGAGATTGATTACTAGTTCAAGGTTCAACTTTTTAACCCTTCCTACTCTTTATAGCTTTGTTTCAGGATAGATAACGATAGAGAAAACTAAGATGACTAATGATCTAGAGTTACCAAGAATCACTAGTATTAGGTAATAACCTGCCATATCATTCTTGGAAATAACCCATAAAGATAAGATAAAAAATTGATAAATTGTAACTCAAATCATTAATTAATCTCATTGTTATAATAATTTACCCATTATTCCTATAAGTTTCTAGCCCTTAGGTTTTCATGTTTCAAGCCCCAAGTTGGCTTTTTAGTCTCTTATGAGGATGATGTCACATTCACAATTCATAATAGAGTTATCCATGATTTGAATAAATAAATAAATAAACTAAAAGCAATGTATTCAATAAAGAAGATAAGAAACAAACCAAAGTTGTCGTCTTCTTCCACCACAAACATCAAACTCTCAAAAAAGAGCTCCTAGTACTAAAAGAGTTTACATAGTAAATTCAATAACTTAACATGTGGCACACTCCCATTGGTCACTTATTACAAAGAAAAGTTATAAACAACCTAAAAAAACTCCAAAAATTACGAGTTCTAAATGAGTATGATGCATTTTGAATTGGATGAAGGCTTTTGGAATTCATTTTGATGTGTTTTGAAACTTAAACTCAATCACTAGTGGTTGAGTTCAAAATTTGGGTAAGCTCCAAATCAATTTCGAACTCATAAGTAGGAGAAATGTGTGCCTTTTATTTTAAATGCATGCCTCTTGTTCGAACTTGGCATCTGCCAAAGGTTTCCTTGCAATCTTTTGAGTTCTAAATGACCAAAAACCATTTTGAATTCTAGTTACCAATTTCAAACTCAATATTCCTCTCTGATCAATTCATTTCAAACACACATAACTTTCTCATTTCATTTATGATTTGTGCATTGCATTTGACTTCCTGAGCTTTGAAACGATACATGCTTGCCCAAAATTGACTTTGGAAAATGCTCCAAATTTTACCTTAAAGTTAAAGTATATGTTACTATTAGATTTTGAGTTCCAAATTTCCATGGAAACTTGATGAATTTTGCTTTACGCCTTATTTCCCATATTTGTGTGCCTTCTTTCTTACTAATAATGGTCATTCTTCATCTCTCAAACTTATAACATCCTCGTCTTACCTCTTCTCATACTCCATGAGTCTTGACTCGCTCATTTTCTCATTTAACATCTTCTTGTTCTTTCAAAATCTAAAATGATTTCAACTTGCACCCATTTCTTCCCTTAAATTAGAGATAAATCTCCAAAATAAAAGTTAAACTGATAACAAGGGTCTTAGCATCAGTTTGGGTCAAGTCGAATGATGTGAGCGTCTTAAGATACATAAATCATATCAAATATGTGCCATTAGAGCACATATTTTGACTCCAATTAGAAACCAAGTGAGCTAAACTAAAGGGTGCAACAAAGTGACCTAAATCTAAAATGTAATCAATATTTGAAAAACAAGACCGGATTAGCCGATTGAATCGATCAGACCATTGTTTGACCTTGATCCGATCAAGTTCACCTTTTGAGTCATATGGGACGTCAAACTGACATCAAATCAGTGGTTGAACCAACAAACTAATGAACCAATCTCTTGGTTCGGTTCAACAAAATGGGCCTCTAATTGTTGCTCATGGGTCACCCACGCATTGCACATATTGCTATCATGGCCCAAGGGCTACTTGTCTTGCTTAGGTTGAATGAGGTTTATAAACCTCTTTTTAGCTTTTTTAAACAAAATTCAAATTGTATAGGAAGAGGGCTTGAACCTTGGACTGAAGGTTCAAAATAATGCAAAACAACCAATCTTAACCAGTTTGATACTATTAAGAATTGTAAAAGTAACAAAATAAAATATGCATGTCATTTCATAAATTCAATATAAGTAAAATAATTTAATATCTTTTAAACTTATAAAATAATATATATGTGTGTGTATATATATATATATATATCTTCCATTTTCAATATATATTTTCATATTTAAATATTATACATATTTTATTTCATAAAATTTAAAATACTAATACATTTATATAAAAGATGAAAAAATAAATATTATTGATTTTTAATTATATGTATGTATATAAAAAAATTTTAAATTATTTTAAATTTTAATAAAATATAAATTATATATTTGTAACATCATCAATTTGACTACAGTTTAATCGTCAATTCAACTAGTGAACCGTGAATCAATAATTGTTTCGATTCAATGATCGATTTGGTTTTTAAAACATAGAATATAACCAAGTGAATTAAACTAAAGGGTGCAACTAAGTAACCTAAACTTAAACCTAAAATGCAACCAAGTGAACTAAGTTAAAGTGCAACTAAGGCTACAATCAAGATCCATTAAATCCCTTGACAATGAATCTCCAAAGGTGACTAAAAAATAATAAATCATATGAGTGGCAATGAACCACCATGGGATGGGCAAAAGACAATGAGAAGGAAAGGAAAATACAAATAATAACATGTGCTACTAGGACAAAATGGAGGGTCTATACCTAACCCTTGAGATGGGTATTTATAGGTCTCCTACTAGGCTTAAGTGACTAAAGTCCACCATGGGCTTGGGTCACTTAATCTAGCCCAAAAATGTTATTAATTAATAAATTAACTCAATAAAACTTTAATTAATAAATTAACCTAGTCCAAAGATACTGTCCACTTACCCTTATACAACCTTGTATAATTACCAAAATGCCCTTACACACGTGAATTAAAAACTCATCAAACCCTCATAAACCATGTCATTAAGAAATCTGAACTTGAGTATGAACTAGTGAGACCCATAGGACAATACTGACTCCTTTAAAATCCAATTTCAAAGTTGACTCAACATCCCACTACTAAGAGTTAACTACACTTCAATACCTTATACATATTATAACGATCTCTACTGCAAATACTCCAACATGGATTGATGTCCCTGTAGGACAGATAACAAATGAATCTAAGATGCGCCTGAAGCGTGGTAGACCTATTGGCTTAAAGGATGTAACTCCTCGGAATAGGAGAACCTAAGAAAAACTTGGCACTCTAGAAGAGGCCATCAAAATGACTGATCAGTTTAAAATTGATAAATCTATAGCCCTAAAAGAGGCACAAATAATGGAGAAAGCCCCTGAAAAGGCACATATTGAACAAAAAGCCTCCAAAGAGGCACATATTAAACAAGAAACCCCCGAAGAGGCACATATTGAACGAGAAGCCCTTGAAGAGGCATAGGTACCTGAAAATTGTGAGATCTTAGTAAGTTATGTACACACGGAAGAAAAATGGGATCGAAATAATATTGTTATTAACAATATTTTCACTTTCCAAGTGGCATTCGATATCATAAGAAATGATGAAGATCCCAAACCACGAAATGTGGAAGAATGCCGATATAGAAATGATTGGCCAAAATGGAAAGAAGCTATACAGGCAGAGTTAAACTCATTAACAAAACAAGAAGTTTTTGGACCTGTAGTCTAAACACCTGAAGATGTAAAGCCTGTTGGGTACAAATAGGTATTTGTACAAAAGCGCAATGAGAATAATGAGATCATAAAATATAAAACGTGATTAGTAGCACAAGGTTTCTCGTAGAGACCTGGTATTGACTACAAGGAAACATATTTTCACGTCATGGACGCAATCACATTTCGTTTCTTAATTAGTTTGGCAGTTTCAGAAGAACTAGATATGCGCCTCATGGATGTTATTACAACATATTTATATGGATTCATGGATAATGATATATATATGAAAATTCCTGAAGGATTTAAATTATCTGAAGCAAATAGTACAAAGCCTCGTAACATGTACTCAATCAAGTTACAATGATTCTTGTATGGATTAAAGCAATCTAGATGTATGTGCTACAATTGCCTTAGCGAATACTTGCTAAAAGAAGGGTATGTGAATAACCCTATGTGCCCATGCATCTTCATTAAGAAATCAAAAATCGAATTTGCAATTATTACAATATATGTTGATGACTTAAATCTTGTTAGAACTCTTGAAGAGCTCACAAGAACAACAAATTACTTGAAAATGGAATTTGAGATGAAAGATCTTGGAAAAACAAAATTTTGTTTCGGCCTACAGATCGAGCATTTTCCAAATGGAGTTTTAGTACATCAATCAACATACATTAAGAAAGTTTTGAAGCGTTTTTATATGGATAAAGTGCATCTTTTAAGTTATCCAATGGTTGTCCGATCACTTGATGTGAAAAAGGACCCATTTCGTCCTTGTGAAAAAAATGAAGAATTACTTGGTCCTAAAGTATCATATCTTAGTACTATTGGTGCACTTATGTATCTTGTCAATTGTACACGTCCAGACATTGCTTTTTCTGTCAACTTATTAGCAAGATACAGTTCTGCTCCAACTTGAAGACATTGGAATGGTATCAAATATATATTGTTTTATCTTTGCGGAACTACTGATATAGGTTTATTTTACTCAAGGGAATCAAAGCAACAATTGCTTGGATATGCAGATGCAGGATATCTTTCAAATCCATATAAAGGTAGGTCACAAACAGGGTATGTGTTTAATTGCAATGGTATTGTTATTTCATGGAGATCTGTTAAACAAACAATGGTGGTCACATCATCAAATTATTCAGAAATACTAACAATTCATGAAGTAAGTCGTGAATGTATACGGCTAAGATCTATGATCCAGCATATTCGGGAATCATGTGGACTCTCCTCTATCAAAGGTGACCCGACAATATTATTTGAAGATAATGTTGCATGCATTGCACAAATAACAGGGGGTTATATTAAAGGAGATAGAACTAAACACATTTCACCAAAATTCTTTTATACACATGAACTCTAGAAGAGTGGTGAAATTGATGTGCAACAGATACACTCAAGTGACAATCTAACAGATTTATTCACAAAATTATTGCCAACCTTAACATTCAAGAAGTTAATACACAGGATTGGAATGCGTCAACTCAAGGATATCGACATGAGGGGGAGTATGCTTGTAAAAGGGTGTTAGTGTATTGTACTATTTTTTTTCCTTTGTCCAGGTTTTGTCCTACTGGGTTTTACTAGCAAGGTTTTTAATGAGGTTGTCTTAATATACCAAGAAAATAATATTGTACTCTTTTTCCTTCGCTAGGTTTTTCCTATAGGGTTTTTTATTACCAAGGTTTTAATGAGGCATATTCTTTTAATATGGTGGTCATTCAAGGGAGAGTGTTGTAAATGAAGTGGTGAATGACCACATTGATGGTCATTTATGAACTCCATTTACTCATCTTTAAGATGAGTGATGGGAGTTCATATTGTGAAACCTATAAAAGGCTTCTTACACCTCATGTAATTTTACAACAAAATGTTGTTTTAAGTATAATTATAGAAATATATGGTATATGTAAAATAAATTAAATTTTTATAAACATATAGTTGTTTCTCTCTTGTATGGTTGCTATCACCAAAACTCTATATTCAAAGAATAAGTCCTGTTTGGAAGTGAATGATAGAGAATCAATTTTTAGGGAGACAACAACATAGGTTTTAGAAAATAAAATTAAAAACAAATAAAACATTAGACCGCCGCAACTTCGCCGATCACTCTCACACAGTCGCCCCGAAAAGCTCCCTCAGAATGTCGGTTTCTTCCTCAAGCTTCAGATTCCTTCATCATTCCGATTCCCAAAACGACGTCGCTTTTACAAACCAATGTAGTGGCAGTTCTGCAATCACCAAAAGCCCTAATCTTCATTTCACAAACGCCTTACATGTCCCCGCTTCTTATCATTCTTTGAGTCGGAACCAAGTCCTCGTGACTCGATGTGCCGGAGCTGAGTCTCCGGCAAAGCCGGTAACCGATGTGGAGGCCAGTTTCGCACCGAAAATTGAGGATAATAATAGCGGCGATAGCGGCGATGGCGGCGATGGTAGTGACTTTGGCGGCAGTGGCAGTGGCGGCGGCGGAGACGGCGGAGAGGATAATAGTGGAGAAGAGGAGTTTGGACGGATACTGAAATTAGAGGAGGTGATGAGGGAGGCGGAAAATCGAGGGGCGAGTCTTCCTTCAGATATGTGGGAGGCCGCGAAAACTACTGGGATTCGAGAAGTTATTCTTTTTCGATACTTGGATTTGCAGGTATCATCGGCCTTTTGCTCTGGTGGATTAAAATACATTTGTTATGGATGATCGATTGTTATGTCATTAAAGGTCTTTTATGGCTTTTGAATTGCAGGGCTCGGTTTGGCCGCTTGGCTTTGGGATGAAACACTTCTCCATGCTTCGGAACCGAATGTTAGCCGATCCTTCATTTCTCTTTAAAGTTGGAACAGAGGTTTGTTGAGGTTTACTCCTTGTTGAATTATTTTGACGAAGTCACATTTTAATATTGTGAATTGATCAGATAATTTGATTGGTGCATTAAGACAAGGATGGAAAATGGACTAAGACCCGTTTGAATGATGAGTCAAAAGCTAAAAATTTATTTATTAATTTATTTTTATTTTTACTTATTTATTTATTTTTTTGGGTTTGTATGAATTCTAAACATGTCAAATTTGTTTAAAATTTGAATAGAAATTGATGCAAAAGAGTAATTCAAGCTCTAGTTTATCAGAGTTGCAGATGACCTTTGGAATTGTTTGGCATGGTTATACAGTTTTGCTCCAGATATCCTGTAAAATGCTGATCGTTCAGTCCATGGGCTGTGATAAGTATGCAGAGAATGCAACAAAGTCCTGGGTCAATCATCATTGCAACTTGTATTATGGGCAAAACTCTTGTGATGGACAGACAATTGTTCTAAACGATACAGCTTATTTCGTTGATTATTTACAAGTACCATATGGATTGGGTGCTTTCACCTTATGGGTGGTCAAGAGCTGCCATGTGTATGATGTTGAGTTATCCATAGAAATTCATTATCCATTTGATGTGGTGCAGGTAGTGATTGATTCTTGTTGTGCAACATTTGCGGAAGTTCAGAAAAGGGGCAAGGACTTCTGGGCGGAGTTTGAGCTGTATGCTGCAGATCTTTTGGTGGGTGTGGTTGTTGACATTGCATTGGTTGGCATGTTAGCACCCTATACTCGTTTCGGACAGCCATCTATATCAAGAGGTCTAGTTGGAAGAATACAACATGCTTGTGCGGCTCTTCCTAGTAGGTTAGTCGTGTATACTGGATTCTCAAGATGCCTATTTTTACTGGATCAATCTGCAGTTTATCATTTATGCTTTAACTTTTCATCTAATCTGATAGACAAACATATGTATCTGTGCTTGTATATTTTCTTTGATTCGAATATCATTTACTTAGAAGTTATATGATTTAAGGTTTTGTATTAGTGATTTTTGAGTTGACAATTTATGAACAGAGAAGAAGGTAAAACATGTGGTTGACCATTTAGTAAGAGGGAGGAAAGTTGAACATGTGACTGAAAAGGGAAACTAGGTTGTTAAGAGATAGGTTTTCTTTAAAAAAATAAAATAAAATGGAGATGATTGATAGGTACAGACAATCTGTGTGCAGATATGAAACAGTCAATAGAACAAAAATATGCTAGTATCTGCATCAGACTCATAGTGATCCTTATTCATTCAACATAATATTGTCCTGGGAATCTGCCATTAGGTTATGCAATCATGAATATTCTATATCCCTGAGTCAACATAAGCTATAAAATGTTGATCTGAAAATCTAGAAAAAAATTATTTCCTGTCCACTTCTTTATTTTACTGAACATAAGCTACAAATTGTTGATTTGAAACTTTACAGACTAGAAATTAATTGAAGAAATGTACAAAGTTCTCAATAATTTTATATTGGTTATCACAAATGTACAAGGTTCTTAACATTGTACTTGTTGATAGAGAATCATCTGGTTATCCTGTCTGGGCTGATTGAACAAATTAATAATCCCCATGGCATTCATAGCACAGTGGTGTAGGCAAGACATTTGGAAGGGAGTTGCAGGGCTAGTGATTCAGTTCTCTCTATAGGCCTAAAGAAAAGAAATGAAGGAAACACACAAGGTAAAAAATCATGGCTCTACAATCTGGGCAATGATTCTCTTAAAAAAAAAAACACTAAAAAAATCCAAGCTCTATTTAGTGGTAATTTGGGAAAGCACGAAGAAAGACATGTGATAATGTTAATGAACTTCCACAGATTGGGACTGAACTTTTAGGAAAACAAGATATCAAAGTGTCACATGGCATCAAACATCAAGGAAGATGGTCCTGAATAGCTAAAGAAAATATAAAGGTCCTTGCCATCAATCTCCTCCAGGTTATGGTGGTCGTTTGTTATCAAATATCAAAATGTCATCTCACTTAAGTTGCCTTGTGCCTAGAATTTGAGAATTTAATTGGATTAAGGCCTCTCAATTTTGAAGATGGTAATGTTTCTCAAAATGCTCTGTGTTTGGTCTGCTATAGTTGTTTTATTACAGGTTCAAGTGGTTCCTTTACAGTCTTTTTTATTGATATGTGCTATTTTTGACATTTTATTTTTCCTCCTTCATTTTCTCTTTGTGTGTGTGATCTAGAGGGGCTCATCCCTATCAATGCTTCTACTTGGATTATGCTAAATATAAATGAAAAACCATGTTTGAAACCAGAAGATGGCAGATATGCCCCAGTCTACTAGATTCTGTGGTCAGGCCACCCATGCTAGTTGACTCCTGACATACCATTTGGCCTCTCACTAATTTGTCCTTTATTTATTCTCACCTTCCTGAGACCCTAAGTCGAGGATCTCTGTCATCATTCTTGTTTGTGTCTCCAGAAGATTATATAAGATTTTATTTATTTTAATGCAGTGTTTTTGAGGCTGAAAGGCCAGGATGTAGATTCTCAGTGAAGCAGCGGATTGCTACATACTTCTATAAGGTACCGCATGTTACTGATCTTATTAACTGATAGGTAATTTGTGCACTCTGGGACTACAAAATCTAAAAAAGAAGACTGGTTCACTCTTCTTCACCTGCCTCCATTGCTCCGCCCTTGGTTTTTTGCGCTCTTTGATTTTCTCGTTGCAAGGTTTGTTTTATTTATTCTTGTTAAGTTCTTGTTCCTGAAACTTGGTTCTACTGCCAATTCCTTGCACAATATTTTGTTCTCGCCTAAAACTGGGTTTAGTTAGTAGTGTTTGTTAATTACTTTTCACTTCACATATGGTCAATTCACACATTCTGGATTCAGGGTGTCCTCTACGGTTCAGTTGGATTTGGGTGTGGTCTTATTGGTCAAGGCATTGCAAATGCGATTATGACTGCCAAACGGTAATGTCTGCCTAGATATATCCTGTATATTTTTTTCTGGTCAATTGTCATTCCACCCTTTCTTGGTGGTTTTTATGAGATTTATATAATTTTTATCTTGATAAGAATGTGGTGCATGACCATTGGATAAGCTTTTTCTTCTCCTCAACAAAATCACAGTTTTTTTTTTTTGGAATAGATGTAAACTATTCTAAGAATAGATGGGCATGATCTCTCTCTCTCTCTCTCTCTCTCTCTCTCTCTCTCTCTCTCTCTCTCTCTCTCTGTATCTATCCAGAAATTGATTGGGCTACAATGAAAAGATTGGAAATGGATCTGTTAATCTATTTTAATGTATTACGTGCAAGTTGACTTTCAATAAGTGTTTAACTTGTAACTTGATTAACAGAAATGTATTATGTCCTAAATTTGGGATAGATTTTAGCCGATCGAAAGAAAAAAAAAATGGGATGGATAGTAATTTTTTTTAGAATTGGTGAATCGTATTGGGATGAAAACTGGCATATTATCATAATACATTTCATGTGGTTTCCCCTGAGAAAGATTCTGTAAAAAGTCATACACATACTCATACCAGGCAGGAGCATGTGTGATTTTATTCATATTTTGTTGGTAGCAAATATATTTGAATGGAAATTATGGTTTTAATACGTTGTTATATGTCTATGATGCGATATCGCCAAGGTCCACTACAAATATTGAAGCTAATGTTGTTTACATACTTTTATTAGTCAAACAGAAAAATTAGAAACAACTTCAGTTCAATTTTCTGGAAAAATTAATTCTAATAGACACGTAATCATAAAACAAACAAACAAATTCCAATGCCCAGATTTTAGGCATTCTGGATAAGTTTACCGATAAAACATATCATGCTGCAAGCTAAATCCTCTGACTTTAAACGTCATCCCTTCCTACCTTCTTCTTATTCACTTGACTTAAGCTAACATCATTTAAGTAGTATAGTTACTCTTGTCCATTTTCTTTCTTTCTTTTTTTTTTTTTTTTTTATCATTATTTATGTCGTATTATTATTATTGTTGTTGTTGTACTCAAGTAGCATTAATGTTTCATCTTATTGAGCATTCTATTGTGTAGGCTATCTAATGTTTTTTTGCTTTTTCTTGGAGGAGATAATTGCTCACTACTCTAATTTTTCTAAATGATTAGGAGCATAAAGAAATCAGAAGACGACATACCTGTGCCTCCTCTTGTGAAAAGTGCTGTTCTTTGGGGTATGCCTAACCTATTGTTTACATTTTTTTTCTTTGGCTTTTAATCTTGTACTTGAATTGTCCTTTACACTGTCTGACCATATTTGTAATGATCTATTTGTTCTTGCAAAATGGTGTTTTCTTAGAGTTCCACCTGGTTATGAATTTATGTCTTCCTGCAAGATGTGATTGTTTGCTTTTAGTTTTGTTTGCCCTTGTTTTAGACTGTGCCCTATCATGTATGACATAAGCTTCAATGACATGTCCAGAAAAATGGTTTCAATTTCTAATTTTGAGGTATTTTTCTGATCAGTTAAATCTGCAACAAGGTATAGACATATTATATATATCTCAAGCTGAAGCCACTACAATAAGTACAATTTTTTGTAGGATTGAAGATGCAATGCACATCATTTTGAATGCAAAATAATTATACAACTCCTGGCTCTATACGCCACAGCATAAGAATACAAAAAATCGATACATAATACAATGTATGTTAACCAACTCTGGTTGCTGCAATTGTATCCTGTAATTATGCAACACCTATGGCATTCATAAATTTGTGCAACACCTGAAATAGATTACTTGAATTGTTTAGATCTATTAATGAGGAAAGGAGTACATGTTATCTGAAATTTTAATCATATCAGCTTTTTTTGTCATATTAGAAAAAAAAAAAATTGATTAGAAAACAAAGATATATTAGACAACACCATTAAAAAAAAAAATGAAACGAAGAAGAAGAAGGCACTCTATTAAAAAAAAAAAAGGAAAAAGGAGCCAGACCTTACGTACACAAAAGGTATCCAAGAGGCACCGCTGGAAGAAAAAGAAAAACAGCGGCACCTATAGAAGCCAACAGAAAAAAAAAAAAAAAAATTCAACTATTTGTTGTTTATGTTATCAGTAAAATCCAACAAAGAATAACTCTCCCTCTCCAACGAGGCTTTAGACCATTCCAAAAGGTACTTGTAAGGATCTCCTTCAACTTTTCTCAGGAAGCTCTTTGATTAGGAAATTTTTTTGATTATGTTGCTAAAGCTCCATTTGATTGCCTAGAAGAGAAGTCAAAAGGAATGAAATTTGGAATCTAGTGACAGGCTTGTTTAGCATTCCTGGTAATCAAGTAGAGGATTTACATGCTTTAAGCAGGACCACCTTGTATTATCATTTATGAATATCAAAATGCAAGAAGCTAGAGTTCTTTCCACCCTGTGCCCCAGGCTCCCCCCCTCCCTGTATTGGATTTTCAAGTCATACTTACCTGACCAGCTCTTGTGGTCATATCTTCCAAGCCAATTTTGTGGTTCCATGGCCACATGAGCCTACCTAGGGCTTATCTGAATTTTTTGGAAGATTTGTTCTTCCCATCTCCTCTTGTGACCAAGTTTATCTTGATTGTTTGTTTTGGTAGCTCAAACAAGAATTAATCAACTATTTGTTGTTTAAGTTATCAGTAAAATCCAACAAAGAATAACTCTCCTTCTCCAACGAGGCTTTAGACCACTCCAAAAGGTACTTGTAAGGATCTCCTTCTAAATTTTCTCATGAAGTTCTTTGATTAGTAAATTTTTATGATTATGTTGCTAAAGCTCCATTTGAATGTCGAGAAGAGATGTCAAAAGAAATGAAATTTGGAATCTAGTGACAGGCTTGCTTAGTGTTCTCGATAATCAAGTAGAGGATTAAAGTTAGATTGTTTACATGCTTTAAGTAGGACCACCTTGTATTATCATTTATGAATATCAAAATGCAAGAAGTTGGAGCTGTTCTTTCAGGTGAAAAAGAACCAGAGACAACAAAAAAACAAGTCCCCCCCCCACACCCCCCAGTTGGATTTTCAAGTTGTACTTACCTGACCAGCTCTTGTGGTCATTTCTTCCAAGCTGATTTTGTGGTTCCATGGTCACATGAGCCTACCTAGGGGCTTATCTGAATTTTTTTGAAGATTTGTTCTTCCTGTCTCCTATTGACAAAGTTTATCTTGATTGTTTGTTTTGGTAGCTCAAACGAGAATTTATCAAAACTTCATCTCAAGTTGGATGAATAGCTGTGGGGACTTTTTGGCATAAGATCTAACCATTCATGAACTCCATTTAACAATTCAACCTTCCGGTCTGATCCCTTTTTGTTCAGGTAGGCCAAGTGAGAATATTATTAAAAGCACCTAACAGAAAGGGGGAGAGTGCTCTTACCTTGCAGATGGTGTATAAAGGGCATTTTGAAAGGCATAAAGGAAACAAAATCAACAGCCACAAACACCCTTCCACTATTTAGAGCCCAATCATTCAGTGAAATCTAACAAGGATGAAGGACCAGCTTGTAGAGGCTGATGAGAACTATGTAAAAGGGTAGAAATGAGGGAGTCTTCTAGAGATTGATCTGAATGCTCAACCCCTTCAAAGGATCTGCAATTGCATTCCTGCCTAATTTTCTAAAACAAGCACAAAGAAGCCATCCTCCATGCTTTCCTATGCTTCTTTTCCAAAGCACTCCCACACCAACACATTAACAACTCTTTTCCCAAAGTTCCCTGGAGATGTCCATATCAAGAGAACAAAAGATGCAAGGATCCCCTCACTCCCCACAATGGGTGAGAAGGTGATTAGCTGATTCTGTCTGTCTGGTCCAAGCCTGGTTTTGGGAATGGTTTCTAGCACCAGTCTCTCCTGAACCAGGCAATTGTAAAATCAACACATTACATAGCTAGGCGCTTGTCTAACTACAATATGATCGAGTGGGCATCTTATTCTATTTTTACATATTGCATCAGACGGGAACCTCTAAAGAAAGTCCGTAGCATTGAACAGAAACCTGTAAAAAAAGTCCACAGCAACATGGCTTAGCATGTCCCTCTTTAATTTCAAAATAAAATGACCCTGACAATCACCTCATTTCCAATGCACCTTTAATATATCATCAGTGCCACAGATCTGTAAAGTACACCTTTTTTCTGTGCTTCTTGATAATTTTGTCTCTCAGATGCGCCACAGGATTTAACAGTTCTGCTTTGGTCATTTTATGGATATATTTTCTATTCGACTGGGTTTGTGGTTGCCTCCATCCCCATGTGTGTATGTCTTGTGTTGTTTGTGTTATAGATGAATTACATATTTCTCTATAATCATTTTAATCAAAACCTCATTACCTCATTTCAAGTTTTCTATTTTTTTCCTTTTTTTTGTAGGACATGTTTTAACTGCCATTGATTTTTCTTATTCAGCTTAATTGTTTGCCTTCTGGATTAGGTGTTTTTCTTGCGGTATCTTCCAACACTCGTTACCAAATTATAAATGGACTGGAACGCGTGGTTGAAGCATCACCTTTAGCAAAGAAGGTCCCCCCTGTTGCAATGGCTTTCACTGTAGGTGTGCGATTTGCCAACAATATCTATGGTGGTATGCAGTTTGTAGATTGGGCTAAATGGAGTGGGGTGCAATAGCTGTAAGTTATCTCCTATAGATATCATGCTCCAAATTGAAAATCAGTTAAGGCGGTTACCTTTATTCTAAAACGTGCTGTTTAGAAGCCTTTTTTTTTTAATGGGCTTCCTTTATATTATGGGCTTACCTGCCTTGGTGGGAGGATGTGATCAAATAATAAATAAAGGTTGCACATTGTTTAGTGAGTATTGCTCTTCTATGTGCACAGTGGAGTTAAACTTATTCTATCTATTTGTTGGTTCAAATAAAAGGTAGAACCTAGAATCATTGATCTTGGCTGAGCTGTAGAGTATTATATTGTTCAAAGAATTTTGGCTGATATATCAAAGAATCTGACTTTGGTTTTAAACCTAGTGTAGTTAGCCTCAGTTACTCAGGCTGGGTCAAGGTCCACCAGATTCATGAGCCAAATTAGGGGACCCCAAAGGCCAATTTCAATGGACTGTTCCCACATTCCGGGTGCAGGTGCATAAGCATCTGATATTAAAAGAGATACTATGCTACCTTTTGGGTGGCATCCAAAGGAAAAGAAACATCAAAAAAGAACATAAAGTGTACCATGTTAGGTTTTCATACATTTGCTTTTTCTTCCAACCATTTGCCACCTACAGCACATCATCACCCACAAGACCAATGGCACTGTTGCCATTGTCACTACTCACTTGTGGCACCAACACCTTTGTCATTACTAAATAACCATGAACACTGTCTCTACCACATCACCTCTCCATTATTCATGCCACCATCACTGAACAATACCTCTACTTTCTCCAACAGGACTCCCACCACAACTCCATCCACCATTTTCTCTGTGGTAGGCACCTGAGAGACAAACTTGCTTCCTTGTTTTTAGTGTAATAGTTTAGCCCTAAAAGATATCCCCAGCACATCCTTGTAAGAATATCCTCCATTTGACTTCAGTTTTAACCTCATCTGGTTGGTTCTGCACTGATTTTCTTTAAACATGGATCCCATTTGTGATTGTAATTTATGGTACTGAAAGTGGAATTGGGTCCATGCACAAAAAAATACAGATCTGGTCCATCTGGACTCTGAATTTGTACCAGCTATCTTTATACCCATTCAAATCTTTTAAGTTGATCTTGCTTTTAGCTTTAGCTCCCACTTGTAACTTTTATGGGAAAATGCCTTTTGGATTTGTGTGGACAGGATGATTTTTATTTAATATTTAAAATTTTTTTAAATTCCATGAACTTTTCTTAGAAGTTTTTGGACAATTATTTTATTCTTTCCTCAGATTTATTGATAATTGATGGTAGCTCCTAAATTTTTAATTTGAATGGTTTCTACGTTTCCAACTTAAAATACTGCAATTATGTAAAATATCTTATAAAAGGGTATTCATGATTAAATTATTTTAAATGTTTTGAATGGGTTACTCGCATTGTGTTTTTGAAACCTATTGTGTAGCCTTTATTATTGGCTTCTTTCCCTCCTTTTTTAAATTGAAATTAAATTCCTTAACATCTTTAGGTTTTTTTTTCTTTTTTTTAATCAGAAATATAAGGGTGATAAAAAGAAACTCACATGAGGTCCCATGGATGATAAAAGAAAAATAAAAAATAAATTTAAAATTAATAAATTATTTTTATATATTATTTTAAATTTTTTTTACATATTTTATTTTTATATAAAAATTAAATAATTTGAAAATATACATTTTTTTTTTCTTTTAATGATTTTGATTATATTTGGCTTTTTTTTTTTATATTTTTTTATAATAAAATCAAATATAAGAAAATTATTTATTTTACATTTTTTTCTTTCTTGATTACTTTTTAAGAATAGATTTGTAAATTGAATCATCTTAAAGCCACAAATAGAGTTATTTTTTATTCTTTTTCATCAGTTGAAACTAATACCGTCCAAAAAAAAAACACAATGTTTAAAAACTTAAACAACAATTTGGGACTCTTTCTAAGTTTTAACATTTTTGTCTTTAAGATTTGAATTTAAGTTGTTAAGATGGGACAAAGACTATTAATTGATCAACCGATTTGCTGGTATAGATTAAGGACATAATTTCGAACTCATTTTAGGGATTATTTACACCTTAAAACAGAAAAAGTAAAACTGTTTGTTGAGTTTTTTTTTGCCCTTCTGGCACACAATTATGTTAAAAAAATTATCAAATTGACAAATATTTTTTTATTTATTTCCAGCGTGGCTTAGTCTTGGTAGCAAAGGAAAACCTCATTTTTAAAATGGATCTTACCATGGAAAAGAAGAGATTGTATTAAAATAACATGGTTTTAGCTTTTAGTGGATTCATAAAACCGTCATAAGAAATTACTATTATGTTTGGTTATATTGGACATAATATATTAATAAAAGTGAAAATTAAAATATACATATCTGATTTTTTATTTTATAAAAATATATCAATATTGAGAATTTTTTATATTAAAAAATCATATAAATTAACAAAAATTATGAAAATTTTAAGAATCTTTAAAATAATAATAAAAGCACACTCAATGTCATTAATTTCTTAAATAAATAATATTATATTCTTCTAAATATAAATTTTAAAATATATTTATATGGAGGAGTCTAATTGTTGATAAGCACTAATGATATGATAAGTAAAAGATGTATTTTGAGGGATAATTATATGTCTTATAAAAAAAATACATATTTCAAATTATTTTAAAATAGATGAAAATAATACTAATTTAAAATTTATGATTTTTTTTTTCATTTATTTCCGTATTAGTGAGTCAAAACTTACTTTTCACGAGCATAAACGTTGGAATTGTTGATAATTTATTGACATTTATGTTAATTAGGAATTGTAATAAGTAATAACATGAGATTTTAAGAAAAAAAATATTTACCCATCATCTCATAAACAATTTTGATTAGAACTCATAAATTAAATAAATTATTTTAATTAAATTTTCCATGTTCATAACAAATAAAATAGGACTTTAATATCAATGTTGAAAAATTGATGTCGAATTTCCTCTATTAATCAGTAAAAATATATAGTTTATATATATTTTTAGTTATTTACAAGCCTCCCTAACGTAAACATATTGGTGTGTATCAAAATCAGATACGGAAAAAACTAGGTATTAAGACCGATGGTCAGACCAGCTGTAAGACTACCTGACTAAAAATCATTTTTATTAGGAATATTTTGACACATTCATTGCTATAATTGCAACAAGATTTAGCATTAAGCAAAACATTATTCTTAAAAGTAGGAAAAATTGAACATGGGACTTACAATTAAACGGCCGGTAACAAAAAGGGAGGGGTCGGATACCCACGACCCGCAATATTAGAATGATGGTGAGAATTTGACGAACCCATATTAAATGCAGTAACAATAAATAAATAAATAAATAAATAAATAAATAGACAAGTGAAAAATTAACGATTTAAAGATTGAAGAGGGGAGAAAGAGGAAAACAGCTAGGTGGAAAAATTGAAGCAAAATGCAAAAAAAGAAAAGAAATGGTAAATAAAAGTCGTCTTCTCCAGTAGCCACCAACGGCGATGCCTTTTTGCCAAATTTTCTCAGTCCCTTCTCTCTCTCTCTAAAAGACTCTTCATTCTCTCTCTAGATCATACACACACTCTCTAGAATACAAGTCGATCTCCTTTTGGATCTCTCGCTTTTCCTTTCTTTGGATCCCGATAAAATCCGATAGGATCTGGGGAGAAGATCGAGGATTGGTAGTCAAAGAAGCGTCGTCGCTCTGGATCTGACCTACCATGGCGTTGTCCGGCATGAGAGGTCTCTCCGTCTTCATCAGCGACATTCGGAATTGCCAGAACAAAGAGCAGGAGAGGCTTCGGGTTGATAAGGAGCTTGGGAACGTCCGTACGCGTTTCAAGAACGAAAAGGTTAGGGTTTCCAATTTCTTTTTTTCTGTGCTATTGCTCATCTCTCTCGGTTTTTCTTTCTTTTTTCTTTTTTCGTTGGTTTCTCTCTTTTTTCTGTTGGTTTGGTTCTTGTTCGTTGACGTGTTATAACTGTCTTGATCTAGAGATTAAGAGTTGGATTGAAATCGTGGGGGAATGGAATTGGTTAAGTTTTCTGTTTGGTTGATGTGAAAATGAGGAAAAAGTAAATGAAGCAAAATGTCATTCGGGATTTTGCTTTATATTTGTTGGCTTCTGAAAATGGAAGCTGAACTTAATTGTGCCTTGGAGGGTTGGTTGAGTGAAATTTCTTTAAACATTCCTAGAATCTAAGCCAAGCACCAAGGGAGTTATATCACAATTACATTGTTTAGGTTGGTACTGCATGAGAATCCTGAAGTTGTGCTAACTTTTGGGTTTAGCACCAAGGGCTCTTCTACAGACGGGATGGTCTCATGAGAAACTTGGATTTAGTTAAAGATATGAATGCAAAAAGTATTGAAAAGAAGATTTTGATACTCCAGGGGAAGAAGGCTATTGGGCTAAATTGGATTAATTAGGGCCTCTAGCTAGCATTTTCATGGGCACAGTCTTTCCATTAGACAACACAGACAGGCCACCAGACAGATTTCTTTGTGGTTGGATCTTTTGATATGATGGTAACAGAACAATTTTAAGTTGTACAGCCCTGCAGCTTGTCATAATGTACCTTAGCTCCTTTTAGAAACTGACTAAACTTGGAACCTTATCATGGATTTTTTTAGTTCTGTGGGGTATTATATGCATTGGAAGTCTCAATCTAAGCTAGGAAAAATCATGCTTTGCATTTCTTTGCCTAAGATAATAACTGTTGCTTCACCATGGTTCCTTTGTGCTCTATTATCCATACCTTTTTAACTATTCCCTACCTTTAGAAACTGGAGCTAGGCTTAGGTCTATGTGGCTCTAAATTCAAGCTTGGTTAAATATGACATGCTCCTTGAATGAGCAGCTCAGTGAGTGATCTTGTCTGCAGAAGATCTTAATATACTATTTATGTGTATATGTGTGACAGGCATGTGTATGTGTGTTTCTGTTGAGTATTTTTTCTAATCACGATTATTTATATACAAAATATCAGAAATATAATAAGTTTGGTAGTGTATCAGAAAATCTTGGTCATATTATATTTTGATAACTAGGAATCTATTATGAAATCTTTAATGTTGCTGTCACACCCTTTTATTTGCTTGGAAGTATTTGTAAACAAAGATTGCCTAGGGCGTCTTAGAAAATATCACAATGAATTTAGTGGAAGAGGGTGTTTCTTCATAAGGAGGCGGTTTCTGTGATTCTTTACCCAAACAATGGCTTTATAGTAAATTGTGACACAAACCTTTCAGTCCAGCATTTTCACAATAAAGAGTGTTCATCATTTAATGTTGTTGCCTTTTGAAGCCAAAGGGTCATTGTTATCTAGTTTTGTTTTCTTTGTTTCTTTAACTGGTGTACTTAGAGTGTGGAAAGTGGCTACTTAGGAAAAGTAAAAAAGTTTACTAATTGTTGTAACTACAAGGTCTGGACATTATAAACAGGATGGAATCTTTTATCAGCCACAGTCAGTTTCTTTTGTAGCAATTTCTGTTTTATGAACCAAAATTAGTTGCTAAGTTTTCGTTTAACAATGCTTTTTTGTTTTTCAGCATACAAGTCTATTCTTAGGTCTTCTTTTATAAATTTTGGCTGAAAAATGTAATGCTAATGTTCTTATCCATGTGGAAATTGGAGAGGCAAATTCGTATTTTATGATTTCAGATAAAGAATCTTCAGAGAAAGAAGGTACAGTTTAACCCTATAGTCAATCAGAATGTTCATGAGACCAAGATTCATTTTTTGAAATTAGAAATACCAAATTTTAGTCGAGAGGAGCAAACAGAGGACATACTTGATTTATTAAATGAAGTTGAGTGAGCCTTTGAGTTTCTTGATCTTGTGGATGACAATTGGCTCTAGTTAGGGTTATGCCATCTTCCTGATGGCAACAAGTTCACATGGAAAGAATCCTATCTGGTAAGGAACAAGTTTAAACTGGTTGAAGATGCAAAGTCTGATTTGGAACCAATTTCTTCTGCTCCTGCTAAATTGCAAAGGAATGTTATTTTAGCAAAACCAACCCCTTAAACCATGAAATCATTCCATTTGAGGGCAAACCAATGTCTTCTACAGGTTGCAGACTGGAGTATAGTGTATGAATCTTAAATTTAAGTCATTTCTGTTATTTGATAAGGTGAAGGCAAAAGCAGACACCTGTTGAAGTTACAACCAATGCTGGAAATTAGCAAATGCTGTATGATTGAGAATGAAGGTTGATGTATAATGAATTGAGCCTAACAATCATCAAGCCAAGTTGGTGGAGGCCGATACAGTAAGATATTGATCACTGGTTATGAGATGCTACACTGAAATCTGGTGCAGCACTATTTTTGAAGGGAGCTGCCGTTCCATACAGGTTACTATATGTTATACTGAAATCTGGAGCAGCACTAACCATTTTTAAAGGAGTTGCCATTCCATTTTATTAGAAACAAAATAATCTACTATGAATATGGTAAAGAGAGCACAAATCCTCTGGTTGTTGAAGAACTGCTGACTTCTTGTTGAAGAAGTTGAAAATAATGATTGATAAGAGCGATACCATGAGACACGGCGTGATCATGGACTGCTGGATTTTAGTGGAAATGAGGCCACATTTTAAGAATGAGATCTTCCAATCTAGTAGCAAAAAACCAGCATGTACAAAAAAAATACGGAAGCAAATTGGCTATGCAATATTTAGAACAAGGTGCTCATTTTAAGGGTGACTTTGCAGTGTCATTGTTGATTAGGGAGGTTGTGAGAATCTTAAAGAGATGGTGATGGAGCTGAATCATGAAGTCCAGATGGATGCGAATCCACATTGAATAGTCTGGTTTGAAAAGAAGGCAAAGTAACGTTCCTTTTCTACTGAGAAAAAAATATTCAGACAAAATTCTATATGATGTGGTGGACAAGGAAGCTTGCCACCTGCTACTGGGTATGCAGTAGGAGATTACAGTTCCATAAAAGTATTGTCCACCTTATGGACAAGACTCTATAATGATAGATTTAAGGTGGTACTTGCCACATGAAATATGATGAATTTCCCTAATCTGAGGAGAGAGGCAAGCTGATTGACTGCCTTGCTTTTTAGATTTGAGGCTAATGGAACAAAATATGTGATGTTTTTTAAGGAAACAAAAAAAGAGAAACCAGTTATTCCTCCTGAATTGGAAACTCTGTGGAAAGAATGTGAAGAAGTATATATATGCTAATTTTGCTAGATTGTCTCCTAATTTGGGTTAGAGGAGTGAGGAGAAGGAGGGTGGTGTTCGAGAGGAGTAAGGGGAGGCTATGGTGTGGGGGTGTGGAAAGCCATTAGAAAAGAAATGGAGGGCATTTGTTGTGGATCCCACTTTATTGTAGGGAATGGGAGAAAAGTCACGTTTAGGAAGGACTTGTGGTGTGAGGACCAAACGTTGAAAGAAGCCTTCCCTAATTTATTTCTATTGGCGGTTAATAAGGATGAGTGGGTGTTAGATGCTTGGGAGGAGGTGGGCAGCTGGAATCCTCGCTTTTCAAGACATTTTAATGATTGGGAGATGGAAGAGGTGGAGGGCTTGTTCCAGAAACTGCAACCTTTGGTCATGAAAAGAGATGTGGAGGATGTCTTGAGCTGGAAAGAAAGTAAGAATGACATTTTCTTAGCTAGATCCCTCTACCACTCCTTCACAAAGGCCTCTAGTGATCCTTTTCCTTGAGTATTATTTGAAGGTCTTGGGCTCTGATGAGGGTAAGCTTTTTTGCTTGGGAAGCGTCTTAACCATTGATCAGCTCAAAAGAAGGGGATGGGATATGCCGAATAGGTGCTGCTTGTGTAAAGAGAAAGAGGAAACTAGTGACCATTTGATCCTATTTTGCAAGAAGGCTACAATGTTATGGAGTTTGATATTCTCTCTTTTTGGTGTGTAGTGGATCTTGCACACCAAGATCAAAAGGAACTTGCTTGGTTGGCACAATGCCTTTGTGGGCAAGAGTAGGGAGAAGGCATGGAGGGCTGGTCCCCTTTGCTTAATGTGGACTTTTTGGAGGGAAAAAAATGAAAGAGTGTTCAATGATATTGAACGGTCCGACCAAGCAATAAAACATTCTTTTTTGTATACTTTTGTGAATTGGGTTAGAGTGTATTTAGAGGATCATACTTTGTTCATGATTGATTTTATAGAGTGACTCTTTGTCTAGTTAGGGGAAAGATTTTTTGTCTTTCTTTTTGCCTAGTTTCTTGGGCAATTTTTGTATACTTTGTGTGTACTTCTTGTTTTCGTCGCTTTTAGGCATTTCTAATACAAGTTCTTATTTACCTATCAATAAAAAAACCCTGGCCATTCTGATTTAATACTGGGAACTAGTCTACTGAAGTTTCCCAATTATCAATTAGGCTTGAAGTGGCATGAAGAGCTCTGAAATAAAATGGATTTGAAAGGGATATGTCAATTGGATGCAAAATGGATTTATCAGGGAATGCAAGAGTCCGAATGCTGTTCCACTCCTCTTGATCGTCAAGGAGGACAGTGAAGTTATCAATAAAGTAACCATAGTGTCACTTTTCTGGTACCACATTTCGACAATATTTTGCATGGGTGAGAATCATATATTGGTGTTGGTGCCAATTGGGTCAATCCTCTATTTTTAAGAACAAGTAGAAGATATATATATATATATATATATATATATATATATATATATATTTTTTTTTTTTTTTCAATTTTATGGTACCTAGTAAAGAGTTCTAGCTAATTAGTATCACGGATGTTCAAGTCTTTGTAAATTGGATTAAGTAGAGTGACTAAAGATTATTCAGCAGGAACATGAAGCTTATTTGAGTAGAAGTTGATTTGTTGTAGGGTCTTAGCCAAAGACATTTTGTTTGGAAAGATTACAGAGAGGTGTAGAAGCTTCTTGGAATGGATTAAATTTGGAGCAAGGTGTTTGTTCTCACTTTTGGAAGGGATGGAGGTCTGTAATTGAGAAGAGACCCTGAAAAATTTCGGAAAGGTTTGGATAAAGAGAAAGGGAGAAGCTACAAGCTGGTGCTCCGAAGCAATGGTGTTAGAAGATTCCTTTCATGCTCCATGTGCTTAGTGGAGGCAAAGAGATTGTCCCTGATGCTTCCAGAAGGAAAGGGAATGTTTGGGGGGTGGGTTGTGCTGGCCAGAAAGCTAGCCTTGGAGTGGTGCCTCCCCTTGGATTAGCTTAGGAGCCCAAAGTTGGTAGATCCCTATTCGGAGGTGTGAATTCAAGAGTCTTAGAGAGGGAGTTTCTTTTGTGGATGTGGTGAAAAAAGACCAAAGGAGAGGGGGATAAGCTGTGTGGCCTCGGTTTGGAGGTTGGACTGTTTTAACAAAATGCAGGCTCCTAGTCATTGTCTAGTGGGTGATGGAGAGATTTCTCAAATGAGGCCCCTTTTTTGCTGTCCCTTAAGGCATGGGCTAGGTATCATTAGAGGTTGAAAGGGAACTTCCAGTTAGCCTTGATGGGAGCTTATCTCATCTGTTTGAGTTTGAGTCAAGCTCCAAGGCAAAGTGGGTCTTACAAGAAGGGTTGAGAGCGTTCAAGAAGAGGCTGACGTTGAATAAGTGGATCCTAGAGGTTAGTCACTATAGAGAAGGAGTTCATGCAAAGGAATCTTAGGAGAAGATTTTCTATGAGATGAGGTGGTTTTTTTGAGCAACTGGGTGATTCCTGTGAGGGTTTTGTGGAGGTGGACAGAGGCACTACATTTTGTCAAAATTTGCAGTGGGCTAGGGTATTGATTAAAATTGATGGAAGAAAGGTGTTGAGAAGTTTGCAAGTTGTGATGGGGCAGCTTGTTGTGCCATTCAACTGCTGTAGGAGATCCTGCCATCGTCATCATAGGTGGTGTTGAGCTACATTAGGAAGGGGTTTGAGGTTGGGACAGACTTGGAAGGAGACTCACACGCTGTTGTGAGAGTGGGGTTTGTGGGTTTGCAATAGCAAAAAGGGGAAGAGTTATGTTGTTCTCAATTGGATGATCTTTTGTTCTTTTCAAATGCCAAACAAGGAAATATCTAAGGTCCAAATTTCATTTACTTTCCACCTTTTATCATTTATCAAAAAAAAAAAAAAAGAAAAAAAAAAAGAGAATTTACTTTCCACCTTTTATCAGCAACCAAGCTGATCATTAGTGATTGTCCAATTAATTCATACTTTGAAGGAACTAAAGATTGAGTGTAAAACTCTGTATGCTTGTAGTAAATTTTCAGTTTCCTTTTTTAAAACAGGTCATCATTGGAAGTATATATTATTGTCAAGGTTTATTATGTTAGTTCTCTTGTTTGCCTCCCCTGATAACATTGTGCAAATTGGCATTATTAACCCATGTTGATGTGCAGGCTGTCTAATTTGTTTTTATTTATTTCTTCTTCTGTATCTTCTAACCCAAAATTTGATCCTTTGACAGGGTTTGACACCATATGAAAAAAAGAAATATGTCTGGAAAATGCTTTACATTTATATGCTGGGTTATGATGTAGATTTTGGTCACATGGAAGCAGTTTCTTTAATATCTGCACCTAAGTATCCAGAAAAGCAGGTAATTTATTTATCAAAGTTTGTATTTCAATTTGTCTGAAAAATATGATATTCATTATTTTTTTCCAAGTGGTTTCTTGTATTGTGATGTGAGTGGAAACGGGATCAACATGAACAACTTGAATCTTTGGACAAAAATGTCATATGAATGTTTGTAGTGCCATGTATTGTGCCCCATTTTGTTAGGTGCCTTTTCTAATGTACACACGTAATTTGCCTATAAGAAGATGAATTGTAAATTTTTTTATTTATCTTTACACAGATGATTTATTTATCTGAATTTTTTAAATATTGTTCTTCTATATATATATATTTTTTTGATAAATAAACAAGAAGAAAAAAATCAAAAGGCAAACAAACCACAAAGCATACAGGATGTATACAAGGAAGCCTAAACCTCTAAGAGCAAGATTTGAAACAAAAAACCTCACCAGCTCTTAAGTGGATGCCAACCACTCCAAAAAACCTACAAGTGAAGAGGACTCCTCTCCAATATACAATCTAGCCCAACTCCACAAGTTACATACAAAAGAATTTTTGAGTTTTTGTACTGCTAAAGAATCCCCCCTAAAAGTTAATCTATTCATTTCCTTCCAAATCGTTCAAAAAATACACAACGGAATGGATTTCCAAATCTTTTTCCTTTTTTTACCCACAAAAAGGCCCCTCCAACTAATTAACACCTCTTTTACTGTTTTTGGGAAAACCCACTAAATGCCAAACAAGACAAAGACAATCTCCCAAAGAATTCTGACCGCTATACAGTGTAAAAATATATGATTTATAGTTTCTTCTTCACAACCACACAAATAGCAACAATTTGGGAGCTGCTACCCTCTTTTTTGGAGTCTATCTAAGGTAAGAACCTTCCCCCACGTAGCCTCTCAAGCAAAAAAAGCAACTTTGGTTGGGACTCTAGCCACCCAAATGCAATTCTTCGAGAAAGAAATGTCATTAGGTGTAATCAGCTATCTGTACGCTTCCTTAACACCAAACTTTCCATTTCTCCCACCCTTCCAAGTAACTGAATCCTCCTCCAAAGTTAGCCTGTAGCCCCTCAAAATAGTTAACAAGTCTCCTACCAAATACAGCTCCCAATCATTAAATGCTCCAATGAATCTTAGATTCCATCCTCCCTGTCCAAAATTCGGATCCCAAACTTCATCCACCGTTGCATTCCTATGGACAGCTAAAGCATATAATTGGCGAAAACTTTGGGACAATGCTGCAAGGCCACACCAATGATCAGTCCAGAATCTAATCTTAGTATCATTACCAACTGTGAACTCTATATTTTCCCAACACCAATTTGTTTCCTTCAAAATCTCCTTCCAAACCCCCACTCCAAATGTCCCATTAGCCTCATTTGTCCTCCAACCAAGGCCCTCTTGCCCATACTTCACCGAAATCACCTTCTTCCAAAGGTTTTCCTTTTCAAAGGCGAATCTCCATATCCATCTGCCAAGCAAGGCCTTATTCAAAAGTGCTAGCTTCCTTATGCCTAGCCCATCCTTTTCCTTATCCGCACACACCACCTCCCATTTAACTAAGTGGGCTTTCCTCTCCAAGTTTCCCCCTCCCCATAGAAAATCTCTTTCTAATTTTTCTAGTCTTCTTGCTACTACCTTGGGCATTCGAAATAGAGACATTTGGTAGATGGGCATACTAGCCATCGTGCTCTTTATGAGAGTGATTCTTCCACCTTTGGAAATATATTGTCTTTTCCAAAGTGCTAGTTTTCTGCGCACTCTCTCTTCCACCCCATCCCACACAGAAAGTGATTTATGTGGTGCTCCTAAAGGCAATCCCACGTAAGTTCAGGGCAAAGACCCCACCCCTACACCCAAACTCCATTG
Source organism: Vitis rotundifolia (assembly GCA_030254885.1). Lineage (NCBI taxonomy): Eukaryota > Viridiplantae > Streptophyta > Magnoliopsida > Vitales > Vitaceae > Vitis > Vitis rotundifolia. The sequence goes on from CM058156.1 coordinate 13,649,042, forward strand.
CCAGATCCTCAACCTCTTCCACCCCACCAACTGGAAGGATTTCACTTTTAGCCAAGTTGATTCTTAAGTTTGACGCAGCTTCAAACCAAAACAATGTCTAGCTCAAATAGGTTAAATGCTCTTTCTTTGCCTCACAGAAAACAACTGTATCATCAGCAAATAACAAATGAGATATATTCATTTCTGTCCTTCCTCGTCCCTGTATTCTGCACTTTGAGAGAAAGCCCCCATCAACAACCCTCCTTATGAGAACACTTAGCACTTCCATTCCCATAACAAAGAGGTAAGAAGATAAAGGGTCTCCTTGTCGCAGTCCCTTAGATCTAAAAAAAAACCCTGTTGGCACCCCATTTACCAAGACGGAAAACTTAGTTGTTGATATGCATCTCCACATCCATCCCATCCACTTTGACCCAAAACCCATCTTTTGCATAACCTTCATTAAAAAATGCCAATTGATGCTGTCATATGCTTTTTCAATATCCAGTTTACAGATTAGCCCTTTCTCTTTTCTTTTTTGCCAGGAATCAATGACCTCATTTGCTATTAGTGATGCATCCAAGATCTGTCTACCCTTCACAAAAGCATTTTGATTCAAGGAAACCACTTTTCCTATCACTTTCTTAAGCCTGTTTGCTAACACCTTAGCCAACAATTTATACAATCCCCCTAACAAGCTTATAGGTCTAAAATCCCCCAGGTACTCAACCCTTCCTTTCTTTGGGATTAGCACCAAAAAAAACATTGTTCTTCTATTTTAAAATTTTGATAATTTAAAATCCTATCAATTTTTTTTTTTGATAATTTAAAATATAAAAATTTGAAGTATTTGTCACCTTTTGGATGAATCAGTTTTTTTTCCACAATTTTTTTATTTACATGATAATGGAATGATGGAAACCTTGTGTGGCTCTGGAATATAATTTAACTTGTCCTTAAAGGATATTGTTGTGCACTCGTGTGTGTGTGTGTGTATAACTGCTATAATGCTAGTGGTTTTGTGTTAATTCTCTTTTCTGTGTTAAGATATTATTTTGTGCAGTTCACTGCAAGTTTATTAACTTTCATCACATTACAATTGGTTGGTTCATTACAATTTTATTAACTTTCATCATATTATAATTGGCTGCAGGTGGGGTACATTGTAACGTCATGTTTACTTAATGAGAACCATGACTTTTTGAGGTTAGCAATAAATACTGTGCGCAATGATATTATTGGCCGAAATGAAACTTTCCAGTGCTTGGCTTTGACTATGGTATGGGAACATGAAATCTCTTTTACTTCTCAGATTTATTTGCTTATTTATTTATTTTCAAATTATGTGAAATTTTGCTGGAGGCAGAATTCTTTTTCCTTCTATACTATCAAAATGCTAGCATATGGTTTGTTATGTAATGTAGTACATTTTTCATGCACATTTGTATCCATTATTTATGTTTTTAAGTAACTTTTTCCTCTGATTCTTTTTATTTTTTATTTTTATCAAGCATATTTCTGTAAGCCTGAAATTTGCTTTTTCTGCATTTGTTTTGTTTTCCTTAGACTCCTTAAAATGTTCTTTGTCTGTTTTAATACATGAATGGTCAACAGTAAACACAGTTACGATATATGTGCAATGATGCATTATGATCCTTTTATACATCCAGGATTTAAGCAACATATGTTCCAGTCTAGTGTTCTCGTGTGTTACAAGTATTTCAGTCGGGGATCTCTTTGCATCTACAACAGAAGGTGTCTGTCCTGAAGCATTGCATGAATGTGCTTTGCATATTTGATGGATTCACTCTGTGGATACTGTGCTGATTTTTCCTTAAAGGAGGTATCATGCTGTGAGGAAAAGTGCCATCCTAGGGGTCCCACTGTAATCATGCATTTGAGAGCATGATGCTTCTACATGTATGGTTTGCAGTGCGTACCCTAGGGTTCATGGGTTCAGCATCTCTGGATTTGGGGAATAATTGTATGTAGTAGCCTGCCTCCCCTCCCCCCCAATCTCTGGAAAATTCTGGCATCGACCTGTGTCTCATATGTGTAATATTATATTTCTCATTTAAACGAATAAAAAGGTCTGGCACCATATTCAATTTTAAAATGAAGCTACGAAATTTAATTAAATAAAGCCAAGACATAGTCATTAGTTTTCCTTTTATTAGAAATATAGACGAGTTAAAAAAAATAAAAATAAATAGTAGTTTCAATTGGAAATAAAATTATTAAGATTGATAAATCTTTGCAGAAAGTTTTATCCTTCCAAGAGCTGTAAATCTTGCCTACTTAAAAAATTAAGAACATGGTATCAGGAAAGGAAGAATGAGATGAAGGAGAATCTAGATTGGGTCATTTAAGGAGAATCTACTTAAAAAATTAAGAACATGGTACAAGCAAAGCCATTTTAAATCTAGTGTTATGGAACGGAGCAAAGGTACGTGAGACAGATCAAAGCTGGGAAATTGGGCCTAGTCCGGAATATAATTGGTTGTGGGCCTTTGTTTTGGTCTTCCAATGACTGTTTGGTTGTGGACTTCCTAGAGATTCATTCTAGCGATGCCAAGTGTGAGACCTTGATTTGAGGGGTGAAGAGGTCGTTTTATGAAAGGGTACCAGTAAGGACACAATGGGTGACAGGAGCCCCTCTAATCTGTCATTCAGGAATTGTCTCCTTTAGCGAATGATTGGGTTTGCCAGTAGATAGTTTTGAGAGGAAGTTGTGTTTTTGTTGAGAAAGCTGGAAGTCAAAAAGGGTCGTAGGGTGGTGGCCTCGAGTATTAAGAGGGGGTCTATCTCTGCATCTCGCTTTGAAAGTTGGGGTGCTAGGTTAACTATAATCAATCAAGCGAAAAAAGGAGTGGGAAGAGTGGGTGGAAATTGGTCTCTAGGCGTCTAGGCTAGAGATAAGGTGAGGGGATGGGAGTTGGAGAAGAGGAGAATGATTACATTCTCTTCAAATCTTGAAAAGGATTCACAATAGTTGGTTTGCTTTATTTTTTTTCGAGGGGGCAGTAGTTGTCTGCATTAGGCTGTATCTTGGGGAAGTTGTATTTGTTGAAGTGGGTTGTTGTTGCTTGTGTTTTGGGCGGTTTGATGGCCCTGATCCGTTAGCAGATTGTGGTCTTGGTTAGGTCATTTGGTAGCCCTATGTTTCTATAGATTCATTGGGCGTGGTTTTTGTTTCGTGTTGTGGTTGGTTGTTTCTTTTTTTCACTTCACCTGCCTTGCGGTGCTCTTTGTATACTCTGTGTGTATGTTGTGCACCTTTTCCTTGTGTTTTTAATATATTTGCTTACATACCAATGAAAAAAAAAAAAAAGGAAATTTACAGGATCTTTCAAAACTTTTTTTTTTTTTGGTAAAATATTTTACAGGATCTTCTAAATACAAAAATATATGAGGATTAATGAAAATTTTAGCAAAATTCCTCACTTAATTTTTTATTTCTTATGATTTTTTTTGAATTGTTTTCAAATTTTTCTGAAACTTATTTTTTATTAAAAGTTCCCTAACTTATGTTTATAATTTTTTTGCTGACTTTTTTTTTTTTTTTTTTCACACTAAACTAGTTCATCATGAAAATAAAATTTGGTCTTTCTTAGATTTTTTAGCATTTTGGCTCTGTTTTTTTTTTTTTTTTTGAATTTTTGCATGAGTATAATTTGGCCATTCTAAGCGTTTACTAAATTTTTCTGTAGTTTTTTTTTGTTTGTGCAATTTAATATATTTTGTTACTTTTTACAATTAGTTTTAGCATTTTTTGGTTGGTTAATTAATGATAATTTAAAATGTGAAAACTCATTGGGGACAACCATAAAGAATTGAATAAAAGCATATTCACTTGATTCTTTTTTTTTGATAGGTAAAGGAATGTATATAAAAATTAGATAAAGAAGCCAAGTACACCAATGTACACAGGATGTATACAGGGTACACCTAAAGCACGCCCTCCAAGAAGAGCACAAAAAACACCCAAGCCCTCGATGAGACCCCACCCACTCTACAAAATCAAACAAGGGCATTGAGTCTTTCCTTATATACATGCTTACCCAAGAAGAGAAATTACAAAGAAATGAAAGTTTTAACCATTGGTCATTCTATTCCTTATCTTCAAAAGCTCTTTGATTCCATTCCCTCCAAATTGTCAAGAAAATGCGAAGAGGAGCAATGTTCCACACCTTTTTCATTTTCTTCCCAACAAAGGAGCCTTGCCAACTTAAGAGTAGAACCCTCACTGAAGAAGGGATCACCCAGGTAACCCTAAATAAGGAAAACAATAGGTGTCATAGAAGCCTTGCTTTAGAGCAATGAAGAAGTAAATGATCAATAGACTCTCCTTTTTGCTTACACAGATAACGTCTATTCACTAAGGGTCACCCTTTCTTTTAGAGGTTATCTAAGGTTGAACTCTTCCCCAACTAGCTTCCCATGCAAAAAAAAAAAAAAAAAAGTTGACTTTGGATGGTATCCACGGATTCCAAATGATGTTCTTTGGAAAGATGACCAACCTCCCCACATCTAGAACCTCATAGAAAGATTTGACAGAAAGCAATCCTTTCTTATCATCTTTCCAAACCACCTTGTTATTATCATCCCTCCTAACCAAATTCCCTCTCAACATGGAGAAAATAGTCTCAATGATGTCCAACTCCCAATCATTAAAGTAGTGAAGTGTAGGGTCCAATGTCTCATTCCTCCTGTGTCATCCCAAAAATCCGCCACCCAAGCCTCCTTTGATAAAGCCAAAGCATACAAAGAAGGGAAGGACATACACAAGGGCTCCTCCCCACACCATTTGTCCTTCCAGAACTTTACCCTTCTGGCATTACCTCACTTCAAAGGAGGTTCTATTGAAGAAAAGATCCCATCCCTTCTCGATAGCTTTCCAAACACTAACCCCCTATTAAGTTTTTATATTGGTTATTGATTTATTTTTTATTTTTATTATTGTCAAATATTTGCATCTTTGAAGTGGTTTTCTAGCACTTCTAAAGGAAACAATCCTATGGGAAAAGCAAGAGAAGCATTCCACTGAATGGAATAAAGATGTATTCTAACTATATGAGCCCTTTTTACACTTTACATCCCTGCTGTTATATGGGTTAAGTACCCTCTTTTCTCTAGGGTTGGGCCTTGGTAAATCAATCTACTTAATGCTGTACATGACTTAAGTTACTTTCACAAGCAAAACAACCATTCTTTAAATTGTAACAACATTAGGTTATTATTAGTTTCTTACATAATATTTCACTATTTCCGTTTACCTTGAAGGTGGTTTGGTGTGAGAAACATGGTATAAGGATCTTTTGGGTCAAATTGTGCTAGCCCTTTACTTTACACCTTAATCATTTGGGTCAAATTGGTAGCTTATAATTGTGCCAAATGGGATTTGAGCAAAAATGGCTAGGCTGGATTAAGTTTTGTATATCTACAGTTTGTTTAATTTGTGCAGCTAGGCTTGCTTTTTCTAGAGTTCAAGAAGGCTGAGAAAGAGGAAGCCTTTCCTCCCCTCTCCACCTGCTTATTTGTTCTTGTAATGCAAGTTTTGAGCAGCTGCATTTCTAGTTGGAGATGGTTTATTGAAGGAAGAAGAGGGAGAGAAAGAAGAGAGAGGGTTGAGATTTACTATACTTGAGAGTTGATTGGCATTTGGGATTATCTAAAATCATTATAAATATTTAGGTTTATATGAAATAAATAGAATATAAATATTAATACAAAAAAATTAAATTAATGGATAGAAGTACTAAAAAATACATTTAGTTTTAAAACTTATTTATTCAAATGAAAATAAAATTAATAAAAAATCTTGTTGGTTTTTTTTTTAGAATATATTTGATGTGAAGAATTATATTTATATTTTTAAAGGTGATTCATGATTATTTAAAAAAAAATTAAAATATTTAATTTAAACAAATTTATTATAAAATTTTAATTTTTTTTAATTAGTTTGATCTAATATTTAGTATGAGGTGATAAATAAAAAAATTTTTAAATCTATTACGATAGGCTTCTATCACTATATGGATAATGTTCCATCTATATATTTATTAATTTTTTTAGTCCATGTGCTTGTATTTATTTTTGTGATAATTTTAACAATTCTCTAAAAAATCTTATAGCTCTTAATATAGCATATTTTGCGTATCGTCGGATACTAAGACCAATGTGCCTCGGGTGGTTGAGAGAATCTCAAGGAGATTAGATGGGTGGCAAAAGGCTTACCTTTCTTTTGGTGGCATGATAACTCTTATCCACTCGTGCCTTTCCCACATTCCTAGCTACTTTCTCTTTCTGTTTAAGATTCCCGATTCAGTGGCTGCAAAAATTGAGAGATTGCAAAGGGATTTCTTTGGTTAGGGGTTGGGAAAGGTAAAAGAGATCATCTTGTTAGTTGGGATGCAGTGTGGTAAAAGGGGGTTTGGGGTTTGAGAAGATTTCTTTAAGGAATCTCGCTCTTTTAGGGAAATGGTTGTGGAGGTATCCTAGGGAGAGTACAACTCTGTGGCATCAGGTCATTCTAAGCATTTATGGGACACATTCAAATGGTTGGGATGCCAACACTTTAGTCAGATGGTCACATCGTTGTCCTTGGAAGGCTATTGCACAAGTCTTTTAGGATTTCTCCAAGTATACTCGGTTTGCGGTAGGTGATGGGAAAAGAATTCGCTTTTGGGAAGATTTGTGGTGGGGGGACTAGCCTTTGAGATCCCAATATTCAAGACTATTTAGAGTAGTCACGGATAAAAATATTCCTATATCTTCAATTCTCGGTTTTGCTCGCCCTCTCTCTTAGAACTTTAATTTTCGTCGTAATCTTTTCGATTTTGAGATAGAAGATCTAGAATGTCTCATGCGATCTCTTGATTGTATGCATTTATCCACTTCAGCTTCAAATGCGAGATCCTGGTCTTTATCTTCTTCAAGATTGTTTACAATCAAGTCTTTCTTTATAGCCTTGTCCCAAATGCCCGATTTATCTCCACTTTTCCTTACTAAGTTTGTATGGAATTCTCAAATCCCTTTCAAAGTCAAGTCCTTTGTCTGGTTAGTGGCACATAAGAAGGTAAATACTAATGACTTGCTACAATTGAGAAGACCCTACAAAGCTCTTAGTCTTGACATTTGTAAGTTGTGCATGAAGTAAGGAGAATCAGTAGATCATTTTTTCCTATATTGTTCTTTGTTGATGGGGTTGTAGTACAGATTATTTCAGCTAGCCAAGATGGATTGGGTTCCTCCGAGAAGCATTTCAGACATGATATCCATCAATTATAAAGGTTTTGGCACTTCCAAGAGAGGGATAGTTTTGTGACAAAATGCGTGCATTGCTTTAATTTGGGTTGTATGACGGGAGAGAAATGCTAGGATATTTGAGGATAAAGCTAGGAATTCAGAGAATCTATGGGATTCCTTTCACTTCCTTGCTTCTCTTTGGGCTTTTTGTTCCGTGGTTTTTAAGGGCATTCCCCTTAACGAGTTACAACTAGATTGGCTAGCAGTTTGTAGTTCCAACGGGATGGTCTAGCCAAGAGAGCTTGTTTGTAGTTTTCATAGTGTAGTTTCTTGTTCTTTTATTGTGTTGTTTAGTTTTATCTTTGGTGGGAGGATTCCTCATCCTTCTTTTGTATTTCTTTTTCTATCAATATATATATTTTGGTGTTTCCTATAAAAAAAAATGTGCCTCGGGACCCTCTGAGTCAATGACCGAGACCACGAATTTGAACCATGCCCCTATGTGTGTTGGACAAATTGGAAACAAAGAAATAGACAAACATTCAGGGAAGTGGAGTAACTAGAGCTAGCAATGACTGTTTCTTCCTTAAGACATTGTATTTGTGGGCTAGTGGTTTGAAGGATTCCAATTTAGTATCTATGTTAGATTTTGTGGATAGCTTGGCTTGGCTGCCCTTTCTTTTTTGCCTTAGTGTACCTTGTACTACTTGTGTATTGAGATGTATTGCCTTTTATTAGACTATCAATACTTTCTTTTCTATTTGCCTGTCAAAAAAAGGAGACCTACCTCTTGGCAAAGTAGGGTCTGTATTTTAGAGGCTTCTATAAGTATTTTACCCTCCTTGGAAGGGGTTTGGTTGAGAGCTTGAGATGTTGTAGATTTTTCTTTTTTGGTTTGTTTTGCTTTTGCAATTTTCTGTGATGGGATCTTGTCCTTGTTTGTATTCTTTTCCTTTTTTGAGTATTTTCCCCCCTTAGTGCATGCTGTTTCTTTGCATGAATTACATTTGCTTGCTAGTCTCTTTTGATTGTCCTTGTATGTATATGCAACATTCTTCTAAATATGATCATTATAAAATATTTTATTTTAGCATTGTTATCCTGATCCCCTTTTCAGAGAGTTCTTGGTACGTTTTTCATGTAACATTCTGATATTTTGCGTTTCTACCTTCTACTTATTTTTCTGTCTTTCTTTTCGTATCATGTATTCAAATTTTGCTTTGCATCTGAGGCCTGGCTCAGGTGGTATGGAGTTGGGGTGGGGATGAGGGAGGAAAAAAACTGATAATTTGTCGGCATCTACCATATAGCCTGGTTCCTTGTCAAACAAAAACAACAACAATAGTATTAATAATAAAATGTATTAAATTTTTGCTTCCTTTGCAACCTCACATGCAACCAATTTATCTAAATCTTAACAGGTTGGGAATATTGGTGGGAGAGAGTTTGCTGAATCTTTAGCTCCTGATGTTCAAAAGTTACTTGTAAGGGTGAACAGGACTTTGTTTCTTTAATTTTTAATTGGCATTTATGGAATATAAAGGATATAACTGCTTTTTATTTTTTCCCTTTTGGGCATGGGGTTGGCGATGGATGGGTTGTGGTTTCATTGGTTGTTGATTCAGATTTCCAGTAGCTGCCGACCACTTGTGAGGAAGAAAGCTGCGTTGTGTCTTCTGCGCTTGTACAGGAAAAATCCTGATGTTGTCAATGTAGATGGCTGGTATGCTTAAATGTAGTTGGTCAATAGGTAGTAAAACTGAAAAATGCTTTCTGAAAATCAACATTCTCATTTTCCAAAAATGAGGATGATGAAAATGTTTTAACGATTTGTTGGGTCATTTTTCGGTTGTTGATGCACCCACATCGTTTGAACATGGAAATGATAATTTGACCTTTCCAGGAAAATTTTCCAAAAATGTTCTTTGAAATCCAAACCGCACTTTTTCCATGTAATGTTCGTTCTTCCATTTCCTGAGACCAAAAGCAGCTTCTTGTTTCATTATGAAATGGGCATTCTTTGAAACATGTGGGTTGCCTAAGATGTGTCCTATTTGTGCTTAGGTGATTCTCTTTTGCAAACTTTTCAGGTCAGATCGGATGGCGCAGCTTTTAGATGAACGTGATCTGGGTGTCTTGACATCTTCGATGAGTCTTCTTGTTGCTTTAGTATCAAACAACCATGATGCATACTGGAGTTGTCTCCCAAAGTGTGTTAAGATTCTGGAGAGGCTTGCTAGGAATCAGGATGTTCCACAAGAATACACTTACTATGGTATCCCAACTCCCTGGCTTCAGGTTTGTGTGCCCATTTTCTTTACTTTATCCCTGAAGTAATATGGGCTGAAAAAAAAAATAACAACATGAAAAAATAAAAAGCCTTTGTTCAGCCAGGCAGGTCAGACTGGTTTGAAGTGGATCTCTGGTACTAATCCTAATGTTCAGCAATTTAGGTTAGGTTGGCCAGTTGGACTGGCAACCCCATGTGGGTGTGATCTACAAACCGGATGAAAATTTAAAGATAAATGATAACATGTTCACCAAATTTTCAATGATTTCAGTTTTATTTTTAATGTGTAAGAAGTTGGGTCTTGAATACTGTTCTTTTCAATTGAATTTAAGGAAACTGGATTGAGATTAAGGATTCCTCACTGACTCTGACCCAACTTTAACACTGTTGAGTCCTATCCATTCAGGTAAAGACCATGAGAGCTCTGCAGTACTTCCCAACTATTGAAGATCCAAACACTAGAAGATCACTGTTTGAGGTACTCCATTTCTCAGCGAATATATTTCAATTCTCATCAGATTTTGTAATTCTAATGAAATCTGTTGGGTGGTTTTCAGGTTCTACAACGGATATTAATGGGAACTGATGTTGTGAAAAATGTGAACAAGAACAATGCCTCACATGCTGTTCTGTTTGAAGCCCTTGCTCTTGTAAGTTTCCAGCCAAGTAAGCTGATTTATGCATACAACTTGCAGTTGATCTATATGGACAGTAAATTTGTTCCATCTCTGGAATAACTTAGCGCCTGCTTTTCATGAGATATGATGCAAGTTTGCATGCCTTTTGAGAGTTCCTCATGCCTTCTTGTCAATTGCAATGGAATTGTTTATGTTGTTGTGCTAACCTGCCAAATTCTCCCCCATTTGAATGCCCTGATTGTGCAATTTGTTCAATTTTTAAGGTAGGGTAGTTTATTTATTATGACTCCAACATCCATAGGAACTCAGCTTCTGTGATTCAACGTGGGAATCCATTCCCATAACTAGATTATCGATACTCTCTTCCTCTCTTTCACATACACTCGCACACAAGCATAGACACAGTTGTAAGTCCAGGGTTGTTCTCATAAGTTGGGTTTTCCTCTTATTTCAATGTGGGTTTAAGATACTGGTTTTTATGAGAATTAAGGAGCTTTTATGTGGTTGTGTCCTTCAATTACCCTGGCACAGGTCATGCATCTGGATGCTGAAAAAGAAATGATGTCTCAATGTGTTGCCTTGCTTGGGAAATTTATTGCTGTGCGAGAGCCAAATATACGATATCTTGGTTTGGTAAGTTACAGGATGGTTCTATCTGTGCTTCCATTATGTCTTCACCTATATCCAATGATTAAAGCATATCAAACTGGCATGTACCATGTTAGAATTTAAATGGATTGATGTCGTTGCTTGCTGTCTAACTGCATGATTTGACATTTAGATTACTCTGCTGCAGGAAAACATGACTCGGATGCTGATGGTGTCCGATGTGCAGGATATTATTAAAAGACATCAGGCTCAAATCATAACCTCACTGAAGGATCCTGACATCAGGTTAAACCTGAGTGCTCTGTATTGTTTTGTTTATTTGTTGACAATTTCAAAGCTGTAGATGCCCTTGCTTATAATAATATTTCTGTACTGAGATTTGGTGGCATAGATTTTTCCTGTGTTATACTCTTCATTAACTAGTGGAGCATATTAGATTTTGTTATCTGAATCCTCTTTATGTGTGTGTGTGTGTGTGTGTGTATTTATATATATATGTATGTATTTGAGTTAGGAAATGCTTTATTTCACATTTTTTTGGAGAGTCCAACAAAAACTATTGGCTAGATTCCAGTAGTGAATGTGATACAAAAAGGGATTTTTTTTCTCCTTTCTGATGGGAAAGCAAAAACTTTTAAACAAATAGGAACTTGAAGACACTTCATTTGGGTTATATTGCTAGTTAAATCTGGAAAAAAAAAAGACTGAATTATTATTGTTTCAATGAAAGAAAAATTCTTGTGAACCTGGAAATTTTGCCATCAAATCATTGATAAAGTGTGTGGCTCAGGTTCCATGTTTATTGGAGGAGCTATTTTGAAAGCAATTTTTTTAAAATAAATAGGAACTTGAAGACACTTCATTTGGGTTACATTTCTTGTTAAATCTGGGAAAAAAATGACTGAAATATTATTGTTTCATAGAAAGAAAAATTCTTGTGAAAAAGAAACATGAACCTGAAAATTTTGCCATCAATCATTGGTTGAGTTTGTGGTTCAGGTTCCATGTTTATTGTGGTGCAAGCTCCATTCACTGTCCAAATTAAATATTTGGTGTTTCTTGGGTGTTATGTTAGTGTTTTTTGATAGGAAACGACAAATATATATATTGATGGAAAAAGAAGTACAAAAGGAGGATGAGAAATCCTCCCATCAAGGAAACTAGACTACAAAGATACAAACCCAAGAAAGAACACAATACAGCAAGCGAACACTCTAGATTGGAGTGTTATGTTAGTTTGTTAAGGGCGGTTTGGCTAGTTGGCTAGAAACATCTGTTCTTGAAGGGAAGTGGGGAGTATGAAATACAGCTCTGTTGTGCTTATTTTGGTGTTTATGGACAGCAATGAAGCAAAGAATACCTGATGATCAAGAGTGGTTGGAATTTCAGTTGCAGAATATTCTTAATAACTCTGTTTGTGTGACTTGTGCAGAATGAGAAACTGTATTTTTAGATTTCATTGATGGACTGAGCTGTTAATAAAGCACGAGAAGATCCCCATACTCGCTTTTTCTTTAACATCTGTTATTTATCCCTCATATACCTTCCTTGTGCCTAGGTTGTGCCCACTTTTATTTGGTTTCTTCTTCATTAATAATATGCATGATTAAAATATTTAAAAATTATCTCATTCATCCAACCAAGTTGTATGTCAGTTAGCCAAACAAGGAGCAACGCATTTTGCCTCCTTTGTTGGAGACTTCCTTCCCCCTTGAGTGTCTAAATGTCCATTGTTTTTCTCTACTGTATGTATGTTGGTTTTTCTCTTTTTGAGGTTAGGTGAGTTTTTTATCCAGTTTCAAACCACCTTTGTACATCTTTGAAGGATGGTGCATCCTTCTTGTATTAATCAATTGATTGATGAATGAAGATGATTGTTTCTGATAAAAAAATTTAAATAAAATAATATTATATTATTGTTGTTAAATATATGAAAACAATTTGTATAAATTAAATACTACATATATTAGGATTACTTATGAGATATTTTGTACAGACTTTTTAAGTTTTTTGTTTGGACTACAAATCTAATTCATTTAATCAAATTTTTTTGTTTTTCAAAATGATTGATATAAAAAATTGGGAAAAAAATAGATGAGAAAATGAATTTACGAATTTATAATATCCCACATAAAGGGGATATATAAAAAAAGGTTGGATAATACATCTTACCATTTATCTTTTCTCATGTTTGATTGAACATGAGATATGATAAAAGATGAGATAACTTATCTAATTCTGTCACCCACCATACATAAGATAAGATATATTATTCTATTTCTTATTTTATCTTATTTTATATCCATCCAACCAAACATGATGTAGAATTCTTTGGAGTATGAGCTTCAATTGTTAGTCTTTGGTGTGTGTGTTTTTCCTAATATAAATTACAAACACATCGATGCCTTTCTATTTAATTATATGATAAAGATGAAAGATAGGACATCCTCATTTCCAAATTATAGGCCTAAATAGAAGTCATGTGAATATGAGTTCTATTACTTTTCTTCCCCACCCATCCCCTTATCACCTAAGCTAGGCTTGAGTTTATGTGCTCATTCCTCTCTCTCTTTCTCTTATGCTCTCTCACTCTCTATCTCTTTGCATTATACATGGTAGTTGGGTGCATCTATAAGATAAAGTTTACATATACAATCACCACCACCACAAAGATGGATGGAAAAAGAGTCTTTTTGTCTCCTAAATAGAAGAAAAACTTTAATACAACCTTTACTTGTCTTGCATTCCTAGTTACTTTCTCTCTTTGTACAAGATTCCATCAACAATGGTGACAATGTTTGAGAAAATGTAAAGGGATTTTCTTTGGTCAGGAGTTGGGTAGGGAAAGAGAGAGATAATCTCATTAATTGGGACCAAGTATGCAAGATTGAAGTGAAAAAGTGTTTTGGGTTCAGGAAGATGTCATTGAGGAAAATAGCCCTCTTAAGGAAGTGATTTTGGAGATTTCCTTGGGAATGTGATGCTCTTTGGCATAAGGTAAAATTGAGCATCATTGGAATGCACACTAATGGTTAGGATATCGACATTCTAGTCAAGTAGTCACATTGGTGCCCTTGGAAGGCCATTCTATGGGTTTCTAGGATTTCTCCATGCATGCTCAATTTGTGGTGGGTGATATGGCAAGAATTTGTTTTTAGGAAGACTTGTTGTGGGGGGATCAACCTTTATGCTCTCAATTTCCAAATCATTTTAAAGTCATGTTAGTTAGAAGTTATCTTATTTATCCATCTTTGTTATCTCTTTCCCTTTTTCTTGGAACCTTAACTTTTACTGTAACCTCATTTATTTGGCAATAGAGGATTTTGAAAGACTCATGTCCTTTCTCTCTCTATCTTGGGTGCTCTTGTCAATGTTTGTCCCTAACATGAAAACTTGGTCTTGTCTTCTTTAGATTTATTTACAATAAAATCTTTCCTTTTAGCCCTATCCAATATATCGACTTTTATTCATTTCTCTCTAGAAAAATTCATATGGAAATCTATAATCTCATCTAAGGTCAAGACTTTTGCTTGGCTAGTGGCCAATAAGAAGACCAATATCAATTACTTGCTATAGGTGAGAAACCTTACAAAACCTTTAGTTTAGACCATTGCACCATGTATATGGGGAGTGGAATCAATTGATTACCTTTTTGTACACTGTCTGATGATTATGGGGTTATGGCACATGCTATTTAGACCATCAACTAAAATTTCGCTGATTTTCATTGAAAAATTGGGATATCAGGCCCTATGGATACCAAAAACAAAGAGAAAAGTCGACTTGTTGAAAATCTCTGATTTTTCTTTGATTTCATAATAATTTTTTACTTTTTCTCAATTTTATCATAATTTTCCAATGTTATTACCACCATGTTAGTGGTCAACGCTTCTTAAAAATTAAAGAGGAAGGTTGGGACTCTAACCTATCTTCCACGTAAAAGTGCCACTTAACCTTTAGAGTTAGTTTGCCCTTATGATATATCCATCTATCTATCTATATATATATATTTCATCATTTCTTTTATATCCTTAAATACATCCAAACTAAGTATTACATTTGTTTTCACATTTTGAAAATTAATATCGAATATAACAAATTTTATCATACGTATATTGTTTTCTTTATTAAAATAGCTTCGATACGTGCATTATTGTTTGTTTTACATTTCTTGGAGTTTTTCTCAATATTTCTATGAGTTTTAATCAATTTTCGTCCCACTGATAATTTTTTATCCAAATTTCCATTTGGTATTTCCGTAAAATCCATGCACCAATATTTTCACAATGTTTAATATTTTAATCCTTGATTTAGTCTAGTTACGCTAGATTGGGTTCGTCCTAAGAGCATAAGTGGCATGATGATTTTTTCCTTCAAGGGTTTGGGGAGTATAGTTAAAGGCAAAATTCTATGGAAAATTGTTTACCTCACTTTGATTTGGATGGTATAACAAAAAACAAATGCAAAGGGTTTGAGGATAAGTGGAGGACTACAAAGTTGATATGGGTACTTCATGTATTTATATTCCTCCTTTTAGGTCTTTACAACTATATCTTTCAAGGGAACTCCTCTCAATGTTATTCAGCTCAATTGGAATTTAGTGTGTAAATCAAAAGGGTTAAAATAGCAAGGCTTCGGTCTCTTTTGGTAGGAGATGTATTGATCCTTATTGAGTGTAAAGTCGCTTTTCCTTTGTATAGTTTCACATTGCATTATCTTGATGTATATGCTTCATTAGTATATTAGAAAAAACTTATCCTTCTTTTCTTTTGATCTAAGTTTTTATATTTGGGAAGGATTCTTCATCCTTCACATATTCTTATAAATCCTTATCAATGAATATTTTGTTTCTGCTTCTAAACAACTAAAATTATAAAAACAACTTTTTCTTGTTGGTCCAGCGTTAAGTGAGCCTTCAAAGATCCATGGTTATGGTGGGCTACCTGATTTTACCATATGATTAAAGGGTGCTGACATTAGAATGCATGATATGTTGAACTTGTTTCATAGGCCATATCAATTGCATTTTCTTGCTGGGTAAGACATAGTTATCTGTGACCTTTGTGGGATTAGGTGTCTTCTCATCTCATCACACATGTAGAAAAAATCTCATTTTTAGGTCTTTGTCTTTCTGAATAAAATTTCCTTCTTGAAATGATGTGATTCACAACTTTGATTTTGTCCTTATATAAGATTGCTTGCATAGTTGTCTAAATGTTGAACCCTGTAAAGGTTTTTACTTTCTCATATATCTATTCTTGTTCTTAAAACAAATTTCCTTCATTAAGTATTACAATTGTGATCTTCTTCATGTGTAGATTTTGGGTTTCATGTTTGTTTAATCATCTGCAACTGGCAAGATGTTTTACTCTAAGCAAGGTACTTTCATTAGCTTGCTTACTGACAATGATTTTAACCTTGCAGTATAAGGAGACGAGCACTTGATCTGCTTTATGGTATGTGTGATGTTTCAAATGCAAAGGACATTGTTGAAGAATTACTGCAGGTACACAAATATTGGAAGAAAATAGTAACTTGGTTTAAAATTCTTGATCAAATCTTCTATATTCAATTTTTTAATGTTGCACCAAGAAAGTGCAGTAGAAATTTTTCATCTGGTGCAAAACAAAACAAGGGATCATACCACTAACATATGTCTGTTTTTCAGTATCTCAGCAGTGCTGACTTTGCTATGCGCGAGGAATTGTCACTAAAAGCAGCAATCCTAGCTGAGAAATTTGCCCCTGACCTATCATGGTAAGGATGGTCTGTCTGTGCAAGAAATGGTATATATTCTGTTATACAGTTGAGTTGTAGGACATGATATTATCAATTTCATCACATCCAGATCATATACATATGGCCTAAAGAGGAAATATGGAGTAGGCAGGTCTACTTTCTGCAATACAAGGCACAAATTTAAATTAACTATATGTCAGCCAATGATTCTGGTGTGGAAATCCAAATTTGTTACCCTTTATGATTGTGAGAGGATGCATGAAGAATGATAGATATATTTTTGTTAGCCTATCTCAGGTGTAGCTATTGTTTACAAGTTTTAACCTTCAATTTTAGATGGAACTTAAAATGCCCTTGCATTTATATAAGAATTACTATCATTTTTTGTTTTTGAAAACAGATAACAAGAGTGGTAGCCAAATGATACCCAACCTTACCATTTCCTTCCAAATTCTACTGATCTTCCTTCCAATGATCTGGTTATTTATGGGAATAGCTTCACCAATAGTGCAAAAGGAATTCTGTTGCTGCTCATACACAAAATTCCTCATTGCTTCTTGGACATGTTTCTTTAATGTGTAGAATTGAAATGGCAAATTTCATTTGCTTCTGTTATCCTATATACACTAGATGGGTTTATTTATGTCTAATCAATTCCCTTCATTTGTATGTATCAATGATTTGATAGCTGGTCCCTTTTCATTCCAGATAAGGGACCATTTAATAATCCGGCTGTTCATCTGCTTAGGTTGTTGGATTCAGATGTGATGCCATGCTGGGTTTGTTTCAAATCCCTATTTGATTAATTTCTAATCAAAGCTATTTTATTTATTTTTATTTTTTTCAAGTCAAGAAGGCACTCATGCATCAAATCCAATATAGATGGGGACATGCTTACTAGATGAAGTCACTTATAAAGGGTTCATCAAAAGTTGGAGAGTCCATAGACCTGAGCTCCTTGGATTGTCAGCATTTTCCATTTGAATGTTTGACCTGATTCACTGTTCAGAATGACTAGCAGTGTTGTTCTTTTGATCTTTCATCTTATATTCTACACTAGGTTGATCAAAAGGTTGGATTGAAACATGATGGCTTTGGTTAAGGCTTTTATGATTTCTAAGGTAAAGAAAGATGTAACAATCTTTGAAGAGGTGTTATGATTATGAAAAGTGGTTTTTCACATTTGGGCATATTCATGCTTAGATCTCCTCCAGAACAAGGGTGTTTATTAAGGTTAAAACACAAAAACCTGCCCATATAATCTGTGGGCAACCTTAACTCCTTATCCCAACTTTGAGTCAGGTTTCTGGACTTTAGATTAACGTGAGTAGAAGTTATCCCTCAGTCATTGACATGGATCGGGATCATTTTGATAGCCTTGCATTCCCCTTAGACTGCAAGATAAATTGGGTGGGCCTTTCATATTTAGGGTTAGGGCTTCTTTTGTGTGGTAACCCCATAGCACCCAATGTCTGTGACCCAATTCTAAAGTGGACTTTTTTCTGACTTGACAGTAAGAAGAAAGCCTATTTGTCTTTAGGAGGAAGAATCACCCTTATCCAATCCTGATTGTTTCATATTTTCTTCCTTATTTTCTCTTAGTGTTTAAGATCCCAGTTAAGATTGCTTCTACGATTAAGAGAGTGTTAAAAGATCTCCTTTGATTGGATTTTGGGGTAGAATATAGAGATCATTTCATCGGATGGGAGCTGGCTTGTAGACCTAAGTTGGAATAGGGTTTCAACTTATGAAAGATTTCTTTGTAGGATAATGATATCTTAAGCAAGTGATTGTGGAGGTTTACTATGGAAAGCGATGCTCTATGGACAAGTTAATATAGAAGATCTGTGGTTCTTATTCCAAAGGTTGGGATGCCAACATTATTGTTCAATGATCATAATGTTGCCCTTAAAACCTATCATCCATTGCTCTTGTAAATTTTCTTAGTCTACTCACTTCTTATTAGGGGACAATTCTAAAATCCATTTTTGTAAAGACCTTTGATAGGTTAACTAACTTTTTAAGACCCTTCGTCCTAACTTATATTTAATCTTAAGGTGTAAAGATTCTCTTCTTTATTTTGTTGTAGACTTTTCTCTCTCTCCATGTTGAAATCTTAACTTTTACTTGACTAAGGCATTGATGATCTCACCACGATTATGCCTTTCTTGCTTCATGTCTATCTATTATCTTCTTTCCTTATGGTGTGAGGATTTACCTTTGGAAGAAGCCTTCTTGAACTTCTTCTCTTTTGCTTCTAATAGAGACAAAATGGGTATTGGAGGCTTGGGAGTAGGATGGGGAAGGGGGCGGGTGGAGCCCTCACTTTTCAGACAGTTTAATGATTGGGAGCTTGAGGAGTGGAGTTTCTCTTACTATAATTGCAACCCTTCTTAATTAAGAAGGAATAGGAGGACAAAATGAGATGGAATGAGTCTAATAACAACATTATTTTTTTCCAATCAAATCCCTATTTTAATCCTTGACAAGAGAAAATAAAGAGCCTTTCTCGGAAAGTGTAGTGTGGAGCACTTGAGTATCATCGAAGGTTGGTTTCTTTGCCTAGGAAGCAACATGGGATGAAATGCTAACGCTTGACCAACTCAAAAGGAGGGGTGTGGACTTTGCTGAATATGTGTTATTTTGCAAAGGTGAAAAGGAAAGGATGGATCACTTTCTTCTCCATTGTTCCAAAGCTTGTATGTTTTGGCAGCTAATTCTTTCTCTTTTTGAAGTGGTTTGGATGATGCATTATTCGGTTAGAAAGAACCATTTGGGTTGGCATGACTCTTTCGTGGGGAAGAAATGGAAAAAGTCCTAGAGGGTTGCATCCTTGTGCTTGTTTTGGACTCTCTAAAAAGAAAGGAACAAAAGAACTTTTAATGATGTTGAGTAGTTGGTCCAAGTAATCAAATTCAACTTTATGTATTCTTTTGTGAACTGGCCTAAGGTGCACATAGAAGACCACTTCATGAATTTGATAGACTTTGCAGATTGGTTGAGCGTCAAGTAAGTAGTAGGTTTTTATATTTATCTCCTCACCTAGTTTAGGCATCCTTTCTATGCATCGTGTGTATGTTGGCACGTCTCCCTTTTAGGCACTTTCGATATATTTGCTCATCTACCTATAATAAAAAAATCTTCTTTCCTTGATGTGGGAGTTCAGTTATCAACTTCTCTAGGCTATTTCTTTGTGATCCTATTATGACCCTACCTTCATTTTATTGCCCTTTCTTCTTCTTCTTCTTCTTCTTCTTCTTCTTCTTCTTCTTCTTTTTATTTATTTTTTATCTTTTATTTTAAATAGATAAGCCTATTTTATTTGAACACATTGACACTATGGTCAATGCTTTTACATGGTTGGTGGCAATTTTATTGCCCTTTTTTCTTTTATCACACTACCTTCTTCTTTTTCTTCTTCTTATTTATTTATTTATTATATTTTATCTTAAATATAAAGTCCACTATGGTCAATGCTTTTACATGGTTGGTGGCAAACATAGTGGTTTATACTAATAATATGTTACAATTGGGGAATCTTTGCAAAACCTTGGGACCAATGTAGTGCTTCACAAGTATTGATTGTGGAGAAGTGATTGATCATTTATTTCTCCATTGCTCAATAGATTTTATCTTCTAGCATAAATTGTTTTAGTTGGCTAGGGCGTTTGAGTCCTTCCTAAGGGTATAGTGAACTTGTTGATTATCATCCTTTTGAGGTTTGA
The DNA here is from genome assembly GCA_030254885.1 of Vitis rotundifolia. NCBI lineage: Eukaryota > Viridiplantae > Streptophyta > Magnoliopsida > Vitales > Vitaceae > Vitis > Vitis rotundifolia. The sequence continues at coordinate 13,669,270 of CM058156.1, forward strand.
ACTTGATGCTAGAAGTTGGGTTCTCTATTTAGTAGTTGCTCTTGAATGTTCTTTAGGTGATATGGTTAGAAAGAAATACCAAGATTTTCGAGGGCCAATGTAAAGTTGCTAAGTAACTATGGAACTTGGTTTTCTCTACAATTTTTTGAACCTCAATGTTAATGTTTAATGGACTTTTTATGAGAGTGATCTATTTGATTGGAAATCCATTTGTTCCTCTAGTATGATGGATCCAAAGTTTTTGTGGATTCCCTTTTTGTTGCCAAAGTTAACCTTAAAATCGTAAGGTTTCAAAATGAAGGGGCCATGGAGAAACTCTTTTTGATTCCTTTGTCTTGAATTTCATGAAGAATTCCATTCTTTCTTTCTTTCATCGTGAACAAAAAGGTGGGGTTTAGTATACACTCTCTTTGTTCTATGAATCCTTGCTAATTTTGAGCTTGAAAGGAACCTAACTTTTGACAATCTAGGCTTTTTATATGATGTTTTATCTTGAAAGGAAAATAAGCTTTGATCCTCTAGGCTCTAGGATTCTTATGGTTAGTGAGAAGGAAAAAGGGTTTGTTCTTTGTTGTATCTAGTACTTTGTGGATAAACCCAAGCATCTTGAGATTGGAGGTGTTTATTGTGGTTAGGGCCTTCTTCCAAAATGTTGGAGAAGGATTGCCATTGAGGTTGGGCTCCTTACTTCATTGGAAATTTTAGTCTTGCAAGCACAATACGCTATGGCAATATCCTGGTTAAAGGGCACTTGGTAGTGTTCATAGGTTATTGCCCTTAAGAAAAGAGAAGTCCTTTGAGGCTAGACCCTTAGGTTTGCAAAACCATAGACTTGGCTAAAGTTTGGAGGTGCTCTTTCTCCTAGATATCTTTGGTTAGCCAATCGTGATATGGAGATATGGACTAAATGAGTCCTTATGGAAGCAGGTTATTATTGGGAAGTAGGGAGTAGAAGAGGGGAATGATCTTCTTGTGAAGCAGGGATGAATGGGTTTGGGGTGGGGTTGTGGAAAGTAATCATGAGAAGGTGGGATATCTTCAAAAGTAGGATTTGTTTTGTTGTGTGAGATGGAAGACAATGAGGTTTTGGGATAGGTGGTGTGGTGAATCACCTCTAAGCATTTCCTTCCCCTCCTTGTCCATCATAGCTTTTTTAAAGATTGTCTGGGTGTAGGATGTTTGGAGGCTAGTTAGGCAAAGGAGGTTATTGAATCCCTAATTTCTGAGATCTTCATGACTTGGAGTTGGTAAGTGTTGAGGCGTTACTCTCAAGGTTGCAAGACAAAACAATGGTCGGGGATGAGGATGGGTGGTTTGGTTGGGATTGAAGGGTGGAGATTTCAATGCTAAAGCCTTCTATTCCTCTATGGCATCATAGAGGAATGATCCTATTCTTTATGGGTGTAGTTTGAAATTCTTAGGTTCCAACTTTGGAAAGGATTTTGATTTTAGATGAACCAACTATTTTCCTAAATCAATGACAAATTTTTTCTATATATATATATAAATTTTTCCTAACTTTCTCTCAGTGTCTTTAGTGGTCTCACGGGTAGCAATTACTGATGAAGCACTCTTGGAATAGGCTAATCAGCAATCTTCGTCCATGCCCTCTTTTGCGAGTCCTTCTACTCCTGAGTTGTGGGTGCAAGATGGGTCCTTGGAGCTTCAAGGGAAGATAGCGAAGGGAACATTAGTTTTGAAGCTCAGAACTGAGGAGGTGGATCCTCCTAGGGATGCGGATTTGGGAGGTGTAGTGGAGGGGGAGGAGTTTGTGAGTCTACCAAGAGGTTTTGTCGAGTTCTCCAATTGTTTGGGGATGCTAGTTTTGGGCTTCGAAAAGGAAATCAACTCTCTTCTAAGAAATCTGGAAGCAAAGAAAGGTTGTGGGGTTAAGGTGTTAGGGGGAAGGCAACATTCCTTGTCCTCTTCATGTCTTGAGAAGGAAATTCGAAGGCTCAAGTGCTCAGTCAATTATAATAGTGTTCTGTCCACAGTAAAAGGAAAGAGGAGGGGGGGTGCGGAGTTAGTGCAGGGGTCTCTACTAGCCATTGGTGATTCTGCTAGGGGTTCTTTGTTCATTCGAGGTAGGGTTTTTTTGTTTTCTCTTTTTTTGGTTTTTCGCTAGGGGGTTTCCAGCCCTTGTGGGAGCTGGGTGTTGGTGGGAAGGTGGGTTTTAATCTTTCTCTCTTCTTTTCTTGCTTACCTATGGGCCATATCTGTATGCTCTGTGTGTACTTTGTTGCGCCTTTTGCAAGCTCTTTTAATATATTATGCTTATTTATCTATGAAAAAAAAATAAAAATTATAGTGTTTAGAGAAGCACGGATTCTTATGACCCCCCTCTCCTCTTCTAGTGACCCAACTTTCCAAATTGGGAAAACTAATTTTCCTATTCCTGGATAGGGTGAAAAACTACTATTCCACATCAATGCCTCAAAGATAAAAATATTTCTCTTCTTTAAAATACATTAAAGAACTTGAAACAGTGGGACCTACAGATTCGGACCAACTTTTGTCCTTGGTTTGAGGCAGCTTTCTTCAGTTTATGCCTATGCTTGGTTTGTTCAACCATCATAAAATCAAATGCAGCAATGTCTTTGTTTTTCTCTGAACATTTGGCGTTTGTTATCTAGAATTGGATATAGCTATACAAGTTTTTCAACTTCGGTTTTGTCTCAACTTAGTCAACCAGAAAGTAGGCATATTCCTGAAAGCATTAAAGCAATGGTCTTGAGCCAAATAAGCAGACTTGGGTTAAGGCTGGCAAACTTGAGGGTAATGATGGATATTGTCCACTTAAAACAACAGAATCCCTGAAACATAAGGGTGGTTGTTATTCCTTTTCATGTATTAGGCATGATGAATTATTCAAACTGTAAAGATTTTGTTTGTTGCGCAATATGAAGGTTTTCAGCCTAATAATGCTTGCATAACTTTCAGAGAATTTTATTTATTGTATCTGGTGCTTTCATTGGAAGGTTGGAAGCAATTGTTGCCTGTTGAAGCAACAAGATCTTCTACTGTTTATATATGTTATGTATTCTTCAATCGTCATGCAGGTATGTGGACGTGATCTTACAGTTGATTGACAAGGCAGGAGATTTTGTCAGTGATGACATATGGTTTCGTGTTGTGCAGTTTGTTACAAACAATGAAGACCTACAGGTGATCATCATCTTTCTTGCGTGATTCATTGGATTGGTGTCTTCTATTGCGGAAGTCATCCAATAATTAATTTCCTTGTACTTTACATCTTCAGCCCTATGCAGCAGCAAAGGCAAGAGAGTACCTTGACAAGCCTGCTATCCATGAGACAATGGTCAAGGTGTGTATCTTCTCCCTATTACTTGTTTTCTATTTTAGATTCATTGCATTTGGAAGAGTGTACAAGGACTATTAGGCAATGATGATTTCAAGCTGATAATTACATCTTGAAGCTAAGGTTTAGTATGGTCTAGATGGCACCTAAATTTTACTTAACTGGTTTTGGTTTTGCACTTAACTGGAAAGTGCACTTTCTTAATATGCGGTTGACATAGGAAACTCCTTAAGATGATTTTCATAAGGGCCTGATGCTGATCACCTTTGCACAATGGCTGTAGGGGTGACAAGAAAAAAAAAGAAGAATTAAGAATGCTGCTGATTTTAAGGATCCACTCTGGAACACTTTATCACAGTCAGACATCTTGCAGAAAAGGAATTTCTTGCTAAATTTGTATTAAGAGTTGCATTTTTTGGTATGGGAAGTTCTTTGGTGTTTTATGGGTTCTTCCAAACTCTATGCTTGGATTGATAGAAATCTGGCATGGAAAATTCATTAGAAAACGTTGGAGAAAAGTTTGGAGAACTTCTCTGTTCAAGTGTAATGAAATGCACAGAGATGTTACCTCTGCAGAAATTAAAGGAGAGAACTTTGATCTATGTTTTTGTAGGTGGCAGAAAATTCAAGGGAACATATTTTATATATAAAGGTCCCAATTGACAGCTAGATTTCCCCTTGGTGGAGAGATGGCTCTTTATTTCTGTTATTTCTTTTCTTCCTCTCATGCCTTGTGTATATATATTGTCTCCTTTATACCTGGGTTACATCCCCTCTAAAATGTTTCTTATTAGAATATCTTCATATCATATTACATAAATTTATATGGATCATCCTTTGTTGTGCATGTTTCTATACCAATTGATTGTCAAATTCAAAGTGGTACATATATACTTTTAAAGGCATTTTTTGCTTTTTTCTTAATTAGCAATATGTATGTACCATAACTGTGCTTTGGAACTGGTATACGTATGACAGGTCAGTGCTTATCTCCTTGGAGAATACAGCCACCTTTTGGCCAGACGACCAGGGTGTAGTCCGAAGGAAATTTTTGGCATCATTCATGAGAAGCTCCCTACTGTATCGTAAGAGCTCTTAGCCTTGCATCTGTTGTCTTTTCTTATACGTTCTGCTCTTCAATCCTAGGATCTTAAAACACATATTGTACTTTCAGGACTTCTACAGTTCCTATTCTTCTTTCAACATATGCTAAGATTTTGATGCACACTCAACCCTCAGACCCAGAACTACAGAATCAGATTTGGGCAATATTCAGCAAGTGAGATAAAGATTAACTGATACTGATTTATATTTCTTTTTATTACACTTGAAGTTGTATCTCCTGAAACATTGTGGAATTCTTTAACACAATTTTGCATTCTTCAGATATGAGAGTTGCATTGATGTTGAGATACAGCAACGAGCTGTTGAATATTTTGCATTGAGTAGGAAAGGTGCGGCTTTAATGGATATATTGGCTGAAATGCCTAAATTCCCTGAGCGTCAGGTGTGTTTATGGGCTTCATATTTGCTCAGAATAGGTTATTCTATCATTATTTTGAATTCCAAATCTATTAGAGATTGTGCTTGGTTGCTCCCTGGAAGAAATTTTTTTTTAGTATGTAAATTGTTGACACTAACTGGTATATCCTCTTTTCTAAATGTAGTCCTCATTGCTTAAAAAAGCCGAAGATGCTGAAGTTGACACTGCAGAGCAAAGTGCTATCAAGTTGCGGGCACAGCAGCAGACTTCAAATGCTTTGGTTGTAACTGACCAACGCCCTGCTAATGGAACTCCTCATGTTGGCCAGCTTGGTCTTGTGATGGTGCCTAGCTCTGCTAATGCGGTAAGATCTTATTTCCTCAAATTTGCTACAAGCCCTACAATTGATGGCATATTCAAATCCCTGGCCTCTCTTCTCCATTTATATATATGATAGGCTTGGTTTCAATTCAAAATTGAGACATGATCATTATTTTTTATAGGATCATAACTTAGAAGACCAAGGGCTGGCTCAGGAAAATGGGACATTGAGCAAAGTAGATCCTCAATCTCCCAGTCCTTCAGCCGACCTTCTTGGTGATCTTTTGGGGCCACTTGCCATTGAAGGACCTCCAGGTGCTGCTGCACCAACTGAACAACATGCAATCCCTGCATCAGAAGGTGATCCAAATCCAGCAGATGCTTTGGCCCTTGCACCTGTTGATGAGCAGACAAATTCCGTGCAGGTACTTCTTTCTGTAATTATAATAAATGCTCAACTGGAAAAAATTTATTTTGCTTCTGAGCTCCAAAAAGAGAGTAGAACTTGAAGTTGTTTTATTGCATTTGACCAAAGGTTTGATAAAAAGAAGATGAGCTCAGTGTTAAGATTGTTTGGTGTGAAAGGATTTTCAAACCAGACTGACTGGAAAACCGGTCAGGTAATTGTGACATACAGTTCTAACCATGACAAACGGTACAATTTGGAAGGCTTGTCTCAAATAATTGATGTACTGATCACTTGCTTATTTTTGTTGCTTACATTTAAATGTGTTTGTATGCGTTTTGTTCTCAGTGTAGTCAGTGCATTAGCTAGCCAAATGCCGTGCCTTAGAAGTACAAAGCAATGCTTGCCTTCTCATATGTATGATTGATTATTAAGCAGCTGCCTGAGGTCAGCTAGACGATGCTTGAAGTTCTTAAGCATCAAACACCAAAGTGCTTGCCAAAACTGTGTATTTTGGATTATCAATATTGTTTTGCCACTTTCTATGTAGAAAATGGTGAATCAGCTTGGATTGGAATGCTAAAATTAGTAATGAAAACATAATTTCAATCGATCAAATATTGTAGAAGAAATATAATAATTTCTAGAATATACAATTATTAAGTTACTATGATTGGTAATCCAAGAGTTAGTTGATTTTATATTAAATAACACTAATAGATATTCAATAAATTTTTAGATTATGTTCTTAATTAAGGGTTCCAAATGTGAAGTTGGTTGTGTTATCTGCTTGTGAAAGATATCTTGTATTCTGAGCCATTGCGGCCTTTCCCCATAATCATAGGATGGAGGTGAGGTTTTTGGGTTTAGTGTGTATTTTTCACTGTTACAATTGATATAAATATTTTGCATTCTAGGTTTTTTACGTTTTATTATTTTTTTTACCATATTCAAGTTGGAGGTGAGATTTTTGGGTTTATTGAGCATATATTTTACTGTTACTATGGATATAAATAATTTGCCTTCTAGTTTCTTTATTGTTTATTGTACCGTATTCAATCTGCCTGCAAATAGGATGTTAAGTGCCAGTGGTCAGAATTGAAGATACATCAATTTGTATGTGATACCATAATTTTGTTTCTAAGTTCAAGTTAAAATAGTACTATTTCTTAATCATGTTTGTAGTAGCTAGCAACATCTGGACTCTAGATGCCTTAACTACTCTTAACTACTTTGTGCTTGCTGAAACAAAGTCAAGGTTTGTCTTTAACATTTAGATGATGAGAAATCAAATTTGCATTTTGTTGGCATTTACAAGAATGATAGAGATGCAAGTGTTACAAATAGGTTTGTCTTAACATTTAGACGATGAGAAATCAAATTTGCATTTTATTGGCATTTACAAGAATGATAGAGATGCAAGTATTTGTTAACTTCTTGGAACTATAATCTGATATCTGACTGTAGTTAATTATATCTTAATAAAAAATATCTTCAACTCCATAAATCCAGAATGTCCCACCTTTTCTTTTTTTAATACTAACAAGCTAAAGATTGAATATACAGAATAGAATGTATAAATTTAAAAGGATTTCCAAAATAATTACTTTTCATACTAAGTTAATATTATGTGTGATCAGTTATATTCACAATGAGCTGACAACAATCTTTTATTAGATGCCGCAATATCTGATCTTCGCCCACCAGCACTAATGCACCGGATCCCATCAGAACTCCGCAATTAAGCGTGCTTGGGCAAGAGTAGTACTAGGATGGGTGACCTCCTGGGAAGTCCTCGTGTTGCACCCTTCTCCCATTTTCCGACGGTATTTCTATGATTTATGCCCGCATTCGTCGTGCCAATAGGTTACCTATCAAAAAAAAAAAAATCTGATCTTCACCCACAATTCTGAGTTGTTTAATTTGGCTAAAGTTTTTGCTTAACTTGAACCCAAATCCAATTTGATCTTTCCTTCTCTGTATGTATAATGTATTTGATATGTATAAATAATTTTGTTGGTGGTTGTGTATAACTGTCTGTATTTAATTATATCTAAATAAAAAATATCTTCAACTCCATAAATCCAAAATGTCCCACTTTTTCTTTTTTTAATATTAACAAGCTAAAGATTGAATATACAGAATAGAATGTATAAATTTAAAGTGATTTCCAAAATAATTACTTTTCATACTATGTTGGTTAATATTATGTGTGATCAGCTATATTCACAATGAGCTGGCAACAATCTTTTATTAGATGCCATAATATCTGATCTTTGCCCACAATTCTGAGTTGTTTAATTTAGTTAAAGTTTTTGCTTAACTTGAACCCAAATCCAATTTGATCTTTCCTTCTCTGTGTATAATGTATTTGATATGTTTAAATCATTTTGTTGGTGGTTTGGTAGAGTCAAACTACATTCTAATAACAATTTTCACATTGTACTACTTATTTTATTACTCCTATATTTTGTAAGACTTTATGATTATATGGATTTTTAGAATAATATGATGATGTTATTATGAATACTATAATATGTAGATGTTACATATATTTTTAACTTTTCTTTTTCCCAGTAATTTATCTGTAGGCCTAGTCCATATTCCTGGTCTTCTTATTCAAACCCCTAAAAACTGTAAAATGGAATGTGAATACCTGATCTGTTTATCTTTCTTACAAGGTCAGTGTTGGCAACTCAACAGGGAATTGTTAACATTTTCTAGTTATAGTTGTATTGCTTGGTCTATTGGTGTTGTATTGATATGTTGCATTATGGATTGTGAAATATACCACTTTCTAGCTGTGATATGTCCCATTTTATTAATGCTAAAAACACAGTTTAGAGCTTTGCTGCTTTGCATTGGAAAATACTGGCCTCATTTATCTGTGCTGACGCTCTTGATCACATATCCTGCAGCCAATAGGAAATATTGCAGAACGGTTCAATGCTTTATGCCTGAAGGATAGTGGTGTGCTATACGAGGATCCGAATATCCAGGTTTTAAATCTTTTTTTTTAAGTCTTTCCTTTTGACTGTAATTTACTCTAACTTAATTGTCCTTTCTGGTGTTTTACTATTATAGCCCACATTTATGTTAATACTAGTTAGCATAGTTAGATTTTTTATTTTTTTATTTTATGTAACTTCCATGAGTCCTATAGTGAATTTTGTCAATTACCTTCCAGATTGGCATTAAAGCAGAGTGGCGAGCACATCATGGACGTCTTGTCCTTTTCTTGGGAAACAAGAATACTTCTTCACTTGCTTCAGTTCAAGCTCTGATATTGCCTCCCTCCCATTTAAAGATGGAACTCTCATTAGTACCCGAAACTATTCCTCCACGTGCGCAGGTGAAGCCTTCTTGTTATCCTCGTAACTGATTACTAATAAATCTCTTAGCTTTCTTTAGTGATTATGACTTATTATTTTTTTTATGTCCGTTCTCTCGGTTATGTAGGTGCAATGCCCACTTGAAGTCATGAATCTTCGTCCAAGCAGGGATGTAGCTGTTCTTGATTTCTCGTACAAGTTCGGAACCTCTTCGGTAATTCCTACAAATGAAATCACTGTGCTCTGCATTTCTGATTTCTCATGCTTCAGTATCTTATTTTTTAATGTTATATAGGTCAATGTGAAGCTTCGCCTTCCAGCTGTCTTGAATAAATTTCTTCATCCTATAGCAGTGACTGCTGAAGAATTTTTTCCCCAATGGAGATCACTTTCTGGACCACCTTTGAAGCTTCAAGAAGTGGTATGTATCTCTTCTCTGCCTCCTCCTTAAATTATGACGTTTTTTTTCTTTTAATTAAATTCTGAATTTTGCTTGGTAGTATTCTTTGGTATGGTTTGCTATGAATCATTTCTTGCTTTGGATTAACTGAAGATAATTATTTTAAACTAATATTATATTCTCTCAAGGCCATTTGAATTTGAACTGAAAATATCTCTTGTTTTGTCTCTTCCTCGGCATGTTCTGATTTGAATGGGATTAGTATATAATTCTTATAGGACAGTGATAAGATGTTGGGAATAATCAAGCATAACTTGGCTATGGAGATGTTGCATCACCTGCTTAATTTGGACCTGATTATCAGCTTCACCTTCCAGCTGTCTTGAATAAATTTCTTTGGGCCATATCAGTCTGTTGAAGAATTTTCCCCAAAGAAGATCATCCAATCATCTTACTGGCTTGTTAGCTGCAGTTGTTTTGGTGGAAAGAATACCCAAGGAAAATCTTCTCCTAGAGAGTAAATTTTAAGTTCAAGGAGCTGAAATGGTATTATAAATTTTTCCCAAGCTTCTTAATATAATATCCATTAAGACAAATAGGGATTTTAAAAAACGCAAAAAAGAAAAAATTCAAAATATTTTTCCATGAATTCTTCCAAACAAATGGACACTAGGGAAAAAGGGATTCTTCTTGTAGCTGGTCTGTTGACCAATATTTAGCATTATGGAGGAATTAAATACTGTTGTAGCCTATGGTTTTCATTTGCTATTATGTTAAAATGTCAAGATCTATATTAATATTTTTCTATAAACTGAGCAGGTTAGAGGTGTAAGACCAATGCTTCTTCTGGAAATGGCAAACTTGTTTAACAGTTTGCGGTTGATGGTTTGTCCTGGGCTTGTAAGTTCTTACTTTTTTTCGCATGGACCTTTGTCATCAACATAAAAAAGTTGCTTAATGTCTGATTCTCCTTTTCAGGATCCTAATGCAAATAATCTGGTTGCTAGCACCACATTTTACTCGGAGAGTACACGGGCCATGTTATGTTTGGTAAGGGATATTTTTCCATCTTTAGCTTATTACCTAACTTCTTATCCAGATGTTTGCATTTAACATTGAAAGTTTAGCTTTTGTTTCGTGGAGCTCATGTTAGGCTATTTAAAGCTGAAACCACCGGTTCTTCTTTCCTTCAGCTGCATTAAAGCACCTGGGACTCAGAATGTTGTTCTTGGTTGAAGTCCCCATGTCCATTGAACTTAATTTATTTTTCTACTTTCAAGTTACTGAACTATTTTCATAGTTGCTCTGTCGTGGGGTTCTCGAGTTCTTGTTGGGGTTATGCTGCTTGACCTGCTCGGTGGTTTTATGCACTTTAATGAAATGCATACAAGATTATCTTCACGAAAGAAGGGATGCCTTGGTTATGTAAACTTGTCCAGATTAGAATTTTTAGGTCTTTGACAAAATTATTTAGTTTGAATTAACTGAAAAACAGAAACATCAGACATCCACAAAATGTGATACAAGAGAGAATGACAAACCCCCTGTTTATAATATTATTTTTCCCAAATATTAACTCTTATTCATATTATTTTCTAAACTTAATACTTGTTGGACAAGGGACAAGAATTCCTCTTGCCTAGTAAACTTGAACCTCAAATGGATGAAACAAGATGCATCATACTGTAGAATTTGTGGAATAATGCCATCTAATTGCCTTTTTTATATGATGGTCCAGGTGAGAATTGAAACAGATCCGGCAGACAGAACACAACTACGGATGACAGTTTCCTCAGGGGACCCTACACTAACATTTGAGTATGTATTGTCATCCTTGAAACTTTGTACTTTTGTGAACTTTAGAAACTTGCAGTTTAGCAGAATGTTCTGAGATTCTCATAAACAGGTTGAAGGAGTTCATCAAAGAGCAATTAGTTAGCATTCCCACTGCTACCCGTCCACCAGCACCTCAAGTAGCCCAACCAACTAGTGCAGCCACCTCATTAACAGATCCTGGAGCTATGCTTGCGGGTTTGCTTTGATAAAGTGAAAGTGATTGATGTGTGAAGATTTGTTGATTATACACTTGTAAACCTGATTTATACGGCCGGCCCACCTATTTGTCCCCCAAGTTAGGAGGTGGGCATGGAAAACTATGATGCAGGGGCTGGCGGAATTAAAAGGGTGAGGTCATTTGTGATCGGCACAGTGTGAGTTGGATTTCTGGGGGTTTAGGTCGGGGCTTATTCTTTCTGCACAATTACATTGTGCCTTGGTGAGGTTTTCTCTGTTTCAGGGTGAGGGTTTTATTTTTATATATTTTTTCTCTTTCCTTTTTCCCCCAGGGTTCACTGGATTGGTTTCTGTAATATGATAATTGGATAGAATCCGGCCTATTGTATGAAGTAGGACCAATTGTAATAGGTTGCATTTGTTTGTCAATGCATATTTATATTTCCAATAAGAACTTGCGGGAGAGTAACCGATAGATTTGATACGCTCTGCGTTTTTGGCCTTTTGTTTTTTGTTTTTCTACCGTGATTGTGCGGAAGAGGAAGATTAATGAAGTCCGAGAAAGGGGATATGTTCATGGCATACGCTTATGTCCGAGGAAGCATTCCTATGGTCCTATCAAACAAATTTCTGCAACGATACCTGGCCCTTCCACATGTGGCGTCTGTGGGTCTCAATGTGAAAGGGGCCTGTGGTAGTCTCCCATCACCAGAGATTTTGATGGTCTCATCCGGATGGTGCTAATCAAGGTACCTTGTTATAGGACTGTCACTTTTACTAATGATTTAAATTAAATTATTCTTAATTGTTAAATTAAGATTTGTTATTGTTGTAATTTATAAAAGTAACGAAATAATAAGAAATAAAAATAAAAAATAAAAAAAGAGAACATAAAAGGAGGGAAAGAACATGAAATTTTAGAAAAATGTGTTTGTTGGTACTTCATTTAACGAGAAAATAAATAAAATTTAAATGAGTGGATAAATAAATAATAAATAGTGATCATGTTCATGCATTGTTAATATATGTTTTTTTGATATATTTATAGCATCCCCCTTTGGATCTTTAACGGTATAATGTTTAGTACGTAGGATAAGACATGCATTTCCTAAAATATTATTTCCAATGGGTATGGGGCTATTTACTATGATTTCATTTTTAGAGGGATATGCAATAATTTTTGTTTAAATATAAAAAATTGTTATTAAGAAAAATAAGAAAATTTTCTATATTTAATATTATTTGTAAATCATTTTATAATTTATCATCTAGTAAGTAATTTTTTTTATTAATATTATTTATGATTAAAAAAATTAAAATTTATACATAATTTTTAACTCTTTTATCATTATAATTTTTTTTTTTAATCAATTTTTTTATTTTGTAGAATGAGTAATATATATATAACTGAAAAAAAAAATTAAATGAATTAGACAAACAAATCTATGATTCATGAGATATTAATATCCAACATCTCAATTTCATAATTGAACATGAGATATCCCAAGCTATTATATCCAATTTGATGGATCTATTATGTCATATGCTTATAATCAGTTTATACAAAATAAAAAATGGATTGAAAAACATATTTATGATTGAAAGATTGAAATTCAAAATAAAAATGTTATATTATGTTGTTAAATATAAAAATTAATTTGTATATATTAAATAATACATATATTACTATTGTTATATAATATATATTGAAAGTTCGAGTCCTATAATTTAGGATTGTTCTCCTTGTAAATTAGTTATAACTCTTTTCTTTTAAAACTCCTCTTGTATAATTGTAAATTAGTTAAGAATTTTCTCCTTATAGGACTTTTCATGTACAACTATAAATTAGTTACTATTAGAGAACTTTCCACCTTTTAGGACTCCTTTTTTATAGTTGTAAAATAGTTAAGACTATTCTCATTTTTTTTAAGACTCTTCATGTACAACCCTAAATTGGTTATTAGGGGATTCGAATCACCTTGTATATCATAAATTATCCTTTCCTAGAACAAGGGAGACTAGATATATATTTTGGAGTATCTCTTGATTTTTTTGTGAATAAGAATAATTCAAAATTTCACACAGCATCAAAGCCAACTAAACAAGGTAGAGATGGAATGATTGAGAAAACTTTTGGGTACTCTCGATAAACAATCGAGTATGTGTTACTCATACTTTAATGGCCTTAGATTTGTCCTTCACACTAACTCTTAGGCGATTGACTCAAGAACCACATTCCACATGACCACTCTTCTCACTATTTTTCTTCATATAGTCCTTGCCCCAGTAACAAAAACATTTCTATTGTTGATGATTCCTTACCACAATTACTGGTCAAGGAAAAATTAATCTCAACTAGTCTATTATTTTACAAGATGTGTTACATGTACCTAAACTTTTAGTTAACCTTGTGTCAATCAATAAATTAAACAAAGTTCCAAATTGTTGTGTAACCTTTTTCCAAAATTATTGTGTTCTAAGATCGAGTTATGAGGAAGACGATTAAGCATGCTAGGGCAAAGGATGGGTTTTACTACCTTGAAAAAACCAATGGGTGTGTTAGCTAAAAAAACTAGTCTTCTCTATCCTTCTTAACTATCACTACACCTAATATGGGGCAAATTTAGCTTCATCACCTTTGCCCTGGGCATCCCTCATTTAGAGTTCTTTAAACTATGTTTCCTTTGTTATTTAAATTAGTGGATGTAAATAGATTCCATTGCCAACATTTGTGAATTCACTAAGCATCAATGTGTTTTGTTTCCCTCGAGTATACAAAAATACCTTTTCCATTTACTTTGGTGCATGGTAATATTTGGTGATTGTCTTGGGTTTCAAATGTTTTTAATGCTAAATGGTTTGTGTCATTCAATGATGACTGTACAAGAGTAACATAGATTTCTAGTTAAAACAAAAGTCTAAAGTGAGTAATATATCTCATGTTTTTATTCCATGGTTAAAAATCATTTCAAGGTTTGTATAAAAGGGGTTAAAATTAATAATGCAAGGGACAACTTCAACCAAGTCTTATCCCCATACTTCCAAAATTCATGATTCATTCTATGTTGATACACCCCAAAAAAATGAGGTTGCTAAAAGAAAAAATGGTCATCTTCTTAGTGTAACTCAAGCATTATTGTTCCAAAAAATAGATACCAAAATCTTATTGGAGGGAAGTTGTTTTAACTATTGCCTATTTCATTAACTGAGTCTCATCTAGAGCTTTAAGATTCAAGAGTCCCATGAAAGTATTTTCAAAATTCATTCTAAATTATCATATTCCCTATAAATTGAGTCTGAAGGTTCTTGGATGTGTCATTTGTTCACATTCATGCACATAACCGTGAGGAGTTAGATCTAGGAGCATTGAGATGCGTCTTCATGGGGTATTCCCTTACACAAAAGGGCTACACATGCTATTACCCTCCTAGTCCTAAAAAGTTTTATGCATCTATTTTTTTTTATCAAAAGTCTTGTGTATCTATGGATGTAACCTTTGCAAAATATATATATATTTCTCATGTTCTTATCTTTAGGGGGAGACATTACCTTAGGAAGATAAAGATCCCTTGTCTCCATGGGGTTGACCTTCCTATGTTGCCCATGATTTCTATCTCAAAAACTAATTTGACTCTTACTATCATTGACAATTTTGTCCATAATATTCCAGTTAAACTCGAATTAAAACCATCTTCAAAAACAATGAACTAGATCCCTCTACTAACACCAATCTAAAACCTATTGCAACAAAAACATTACAAGTTTACTTGAGGAGAAGAGCAACCACCATTGAACCCGCGGATACTCAATAGTCTAAACTGAGGCCAGCTAATAACCCTATTTCTCCTAGTACTTCAAATGTTTACAATGATCTTAATTTACCTATTGCCATAAGGAAAGGTATAAGACAATGCACTCAAAAGTTCTTATAACTTCTCCCAATCCCACTAAAGTTTTGCCACTCATTTGTACACCATAACCACTCCAAAAAACCCTGTTGAGGCACTTAATAATGAGAATTGGAGACAAGCTACGAAGGTTAAAATGGAGGCCTTGGAGAAAATAAAACATGAGAAATAGTAGAGTTGCCTTAAGGATAAGAAACCAATTGGGTGTAAATGGGTATATACAATACAAAGCTCATGGGTCTTTGAAAAAATATAAGGCTAGGTTGGTAGTTATAGGCCACATAGAAACCCATGAGGATGATTACCAAGAAACCTTTACTCTCATAGCTAAGATGAATACCATGAGGGTGTTATTATCGTTGGTGGCAAATTTTGGTTGGAGTTTACAACAATTTGACCCAAAAAAATAAAGCATTTTTGCATGGAGACTTAAAAGAAGAAATCTATGTGGAAATTCCTTCAAGTTTTGGCAAAAGTCTTGGTAGTAGCAAAGTGTGCAAATTAAAGGTTATATGGCTTAAAACAATGTTCTTGAGCATGGTTTAGGAGATTTTGTAAATTGATGTTAGCTATGAAATACAAACTCAAGGTGATCACACTTTGTTCATCAAGCATTTAGCTTCATGAGGAGTGACAACTTTGTTAATATATGTGGATGATATCATTGTTTTTTATAATGATCTTAGAGAAAAGAAGGCTCTTCACCAATGTTTAACTAGAGAATTTGAGACTAAAGAGTTTGGTAGATTTAAGTATTTCCTAGGAATCGAAGTAACTCATTCCAAGGAGTGTATCTTCATTTCACAATAGAAATATGTTATTGATCTTCTCAAAGAAATCAAGAAACTTGGATGTAAGCCAATGGAAATCCCCATAGCATCAAACCACAAATCAATAGCTCCTTGGAGGATGGAACTGTAGATCGTGGCATGTACCAACAACTAGTGGGTGTCTGCCTATATTAGACCGGGTATTGCATATGTTGTGAGTATTGTTAGTCAATTTATACACAATGTCGAAGACTCATCTCCATGATGTCTATCAAATCATATGTTATCTTAAAGGAACTTTCGATAAAGGGTTGTTGTTCAAACCAGGTATGGAGTTGTGCTTGGAAGCTTTACATGAATGCAAATAATGTTAGATCAATTTTAGATAGAATATCAACATCAGGGTCCCATACTTTTCTTAGAGGAAACCTAGTTACCTGGCCCAGTAAAAAAGCAACCAATGGTCACAAGATCAAGTGTTGAGACAAAGTTCCAAGCAATGGCTCATGGAATTTTGTGAATTGTTATGGCTTAAAATTATTTTAAACGATCTTAAAATAAAATGGACACATCTTATGAGACTCTATTGTGATAATAAGTCTACAATCAACATCTCTCATAATCTTTGTACAACATGACCAAATAAAGCATGTGAAACTAGATTGACATTTCATAAAGGAGAAGATTGATAGTAGTCTTATTTAAGCTCCATATATTAGGACAGATGACCAACTTGCTGATGTTCTAGCTAAAGGGCTATCAAATACCACCTTCTAATACTCTTCTTGTATATTTATGACTTAGTTAGGACTTTTCTCCTTTCAGGACTTCTCTCCTTTCAGGACTTCTTTTGTACAACTACTCTTAAGAGATTTGAATTATTCATATGGTATCTCTAGATTTTTTTATGAATAAGAATAATTCAAAATTTCACAATATATAGGGTTTTTTTTCTTAATTACAATTTAATTTTTTCTAATCAAAATTATTTGTGTTACAAAATGAGTACTATAAAAATGGATAAAAGGTTATAAAAATGAAAAAAGAATGTAAATTTATAATTCATGACACTTATATAGTTATATTCCATATCTCAATTTGGAATTATTACCATCGATAGAAGGTATAAAAAGAGGTAGGATAATATACCTCATTACTTATTTTATCACATATTTAGTTCAGAATAGGACGTAGGAAGTAACTGAATAACTTATCATATCTCATTTCAACCAAATATGATATTTGATATATTATTTCATCTCTTATCCTATCATATATTATATCGAACCAATCAACCTAAAAAAATCTGACACCATGCAAGAGTCTAGGACATAGAGTGCCCCTGAATTAATAACAGCCGAGAATAGATGATTTCAGAATATTCTGTTGTATGATCATTTTATCCCAATACTGATTAGATTTGAAAGTGCACTGATTAAAGAGAGCCTCTCTCGTATCAGAGGTAAAGAGAAAACACACAAGTAATCTTCAATCCTTACTGATCTCAAAAAAAAAAAATTATGACAGGATTGATCTATACAATCTAACTGGATCAGATAAGCACAAAACAAAAAACAACCTGCTTATCCTTTGGAATCCGCGCATAAGTGGTAGCTTGTGAAATGATTCTTGTGTTCCCCATAACTAGCTAAGGGAACTAATGTGCAAATTCAACTAGCATAACAGTTATCGTTGATGAAGCCAACCAACCATACAAATTGGAAAGTCAACTAGACTAGATTCCATCCACAGAAAGAAAAAGGGAAGAGAAAAAAACTTGCCTGAAAGCAGCAGCCATCTTTTCTTAATCAACACAGGACTTATACTAGTGAGGGAGTCGGTGTGAGTTTGAAGAAACAACTTCACCAAGGGTCCATCATCATGTCTTACAACAAATAGAGATGGCGAATGAACTTGCCCATCATGGTCTTTCCTCTCAAAAAATATAATCCTGCTTTCATCATCCAACCTGTCAACTGTGATTTGGTTCACAAACCTCACTGCAATGAAACTCACTTGAAATTGAAGAGCTAACCACCACCCAAAACCTGACAGGTGAGATTGGCTACCGCCATTCTCGGCAGTTGCCGCACCTCCAGCCATCCTCCCAAGATGACTCCTCAACCCAAGGTGAACAATGACTATGTATCCATAAGCCACAGATCTGGCAAGAAAGACTAGGGGCAGGCTCTGTTTTTGAACACATGCGGCATTGCATAATATTAACTGCTGGCTCTTCAAAATTTGTAGGTTGCTGCTGATTACAAGTACCCATTCCACATTGTTCTGGAACTTTATCCTGTGATATTCCATATGACAAATTTTCCCAGTTCGATGCATCAATTCCATCCAACTGGCCACCATCATCAGAAGCCAGCAACTCAGTAAAAGAAAAGTAAGTCTGGGGTTCAAACTCCATATTTTCATAGTCAAATATCATCTCATCTTCAAGGCCATCAATGGAAGCATCCCATTCCAGATGAGGAGATGATGCCAGCTCTGCAGTATTCAAATGATGGTTTGATTCTATCTGACATTGATCATTCCCGGAAAGACCATCTACTTCATTTTCACGCTTCATATGTCTTCTGACTGGCAGTTTCTGTGGCCCTGGCCCAGCAGCATTCTGGTCAAAATCCACTTCTGTATCATGCTCTGTGATTTGCTCCACTCTTGAACGAGAAAAAAGAAGAGGATCATCATCTTCAACGACGACTTCCTCTTCAGTTTGTGACATTGGAGTATTGGGTTCCCACTCTTTCAGATGTTCAAAAATGGGTCCAGAAATAGAGTCCATTCCAGGATTTCCTGACTTTGAGGTCCTCAAACGAGGCTTTTTGACCTCTACTTTTTTTAATTCCTGATCCATATAAGGACACACAGGTGATCTTATCCTCCGGCATTTGCAACATTTGAATCCCACCACTTCTAAGATTTTTGACTCTTCAAGTTCGACAGCTTCAGCATGGTACCAATCTACAAATAACAGCAAAATGAATGCATGAATATTATAAAAAAGAGACAATCGAACTTCAAAAACAGAAAAAGACAAAAAACAGTAACATATGTTATCTAGAGCAGGCTCACTTTTGCAGGTCTCGCAGCAAATATACATCAGATCTGAATTATATGGCTGATGGCACAGATGACAAACAGGTCTTGACCAGTCTGTATCTGGGTTGCCTCTTAAAAGAATGTTTTTGAGCCTAAAATCAATCCCAGAATCTTCGACATTTTTCTTCTTCCATATGAGACCCCAGGAACAAGGCTTGCGTCGGCTTTTTGTTGCCAAACTAGAACCCGCAGTGGTTTGTTGCATATTGGAACAATTCTCTGGAGCTCTAACATATGCTGATGGTTGACTATAATCTTTTTGCCTTGAACCTTTTGGAGCTGTTGCTGGATTCTGATATTCTCTCCTTAGCAAGGGCAAGGGACTAGTGGGAGAGTCATTACTGTTTTCATTTTGAGTGGGAGTTTTAGCATGGTAACATTGCTTACAGGTGATCAAGAACTCAACTTCCTCAGTCGATTGGATTGTTGAACTTATGGTACAGTACTCATGACAATAACCTGACAACAATACAATAAATGAGTAGAACACCTTATAAGATAATACTGCGCCTTCTGAATAATTGTGATAGGCAAACTAAGGGGGTAAATATTAGAAACCTCCCTGAGCTTTAGCAGAGGGCAAATATTAGAAACTTCCCCAAGGTTAAAGATAATAACACTGGCATCTCTTTCTATGTTACAGACAGTGCAACCTAATATGAAATCACAGTTCAAACCATCATACTTTTACCATTACCTTTGGGTTAAATAACAATTGAATGATCTTAGAAAATATATCAAATTTGCAAGCACATTAACTTTTCCTTTTTTATTTTTTCTTTATTGAAATTTTACTCAATTGGCCGGTAGATTTGTGTCTTTAAATTTATAGGGATACATTCAACCTTTTTCTGCTGTACAACATGGACCAAAAAATTACTGCTCAGTGAGTTTTCCTTTTGAACATTAGCTGTATTTTTTTTTTTTTTTGATAGATAAAGAGAATTATATTAAACAGAAAGAGGAAACACCAAACTAGTGCCCTCTAGGTATACCAGCTAAATTTTACATTTCAATAAAAATAATGAATTTATGTTAGTGGTGGTTATTTTGAGGTTCTCCAATAAAAAAGGGGGGGGGAGGGAATTGAAGCCATCCAACTTTCTTTAAAAAGTTTTATTTCAACACCAAGTTTTAATTTTCTTTAGAAACATTTGAAATTGTGAAAGGAATGTTTTGCTGATGGAAAGGGTGTGTGTGCATGGTGGGGGGAGGAGGAGAGAGGTTACAAGTTCTCTTATTTTATTTAATTAACTAATTTTAAATATGTTTGGAAAATTATTCTACCTATTTATACCTTCGCAAGATATCTAGAAGTTGAACAGGATTGGGTTTTTGTCTTCAAATGTCAGGGTAAAGGCCATCTAGATTTTTAAAGACCTAACAAGATTTTTGAAAATTTATTAAATTTGCAGTGCATTGACCTTCTAGACATTGCATTCTCATTGTTTTCCTTCTTTAACAAGATAAAATAAAACAAATAGAAATATTGGAGACCCAACAAATTTTTCTTTCTTCTTTATATTTCTATAATTTATTAATGTTTAAAAAGAAAAAAAAAAAAGAACCCTAAGCCATCTAAGTTTATATAAGAAGTTCAAGATCTGCACAGGAACAAGTCAGTTTGGTTCTTTATTTCTCTAGGGGTTGGCAAGTACTACATTCAAAATAAGTAGAGCAGTGGCAAAGCAAGTGCTGTAGTTGGATATTATAAGGCCAGAGTGGTGGACACCAAAGCCCTGCCCCACTTAATAGGGATAGAGTGAATGTACCTTTCGGTATGGATACTTGTAAAGATTGACAGTGGTAATTGTAGGAATATAAATAACTATGTAAGACGTCTCAGGTTAGTTCAGAATGGAGAACTTTGGGGCAAAAAAAAAAAAAAAAATTGGAGAACGAACTTTAATATTCTACAATTCATCAGTAATATAAATGTAGATTCCAAAACATATGGAGATACAATAACTAGGTAATGAGTATACCTTGGCATGCACCACATTTGACAGCACTCCTGAAAATCACATCAGAGAACAGGTTAGTAAATTCACGGCAAGTCGGCAAAGAGAACTAAGAAGAGAAAAAATAGATTAATTACCCAAGCAAAACATCCAGTTGACATGAGGCACATGAGCACTTGTCCAAGTTATCCCTCTTACGCATAAGATAGGAGAATATATCCCTACGGGAAGCTTTCAGCTGCAATCTTTGTAACTTGGATAGAACATTTGAGGGCTGCTTATCTGATGGCAAAAGCGTCTCTACACTTTCTTCATACTCTTTAATCAAATACAAAGGAATACGCATTTCATAAAACCAGTACTTGTCATTTCCATCTTGGATTTGCTCAACTTCTATTATATTCTTCATGACACGGGAGGGAAGATGCTTTTGATTCCCAAAGGCAACCCCATATCTGATCTTGTTTTCAACAATTTTCTTATCACAGATGAATGCGTTTCTAAAAGCAGAAGCTTCTGTTTCTGGACCTTTAACATCTTGGATGTTCTGCTCCGGACGAACAAGATCACCCCATCTTATATGAAGGTCCAGGTATCTGACCTGATTAAAATGAAAATATTTTGTTGTTAAAGATTAGAATATTGCAAACTTTACCACAAAATTGGATCTGTCTGACCGAGCAAAAAATAGTATGCTATCCAAAATAGGAGAGAAGGGCATGAAGTATAATCATAACAGCATTGAGTAAATATGAACAAACCTGAAGAGCAAGCTGTGACGCATTCTTACTCATTTCAACAGCAGCTCTCCAAATGACCTGTCTGCTTCTTTTAGGAAGCTCAGAAACTTCAGCATAACAAATACCAGGGATCTTTCTAGAACCACCTGGTAGGCCACAGAACTATTAGTCCATTATTTTTTCTCCTGTCACCAACTTTATAACATTTGTAACAATGTAAAGCGGCTTTCTATAGTGCAAAGATGCTACAATAGAGCTAAAGTAGTCATTTTCTTCTGAAAGCAAGTAATTGAAAGGATTAAAACTTTAATACTACCTTGACGAGCCGCTTTTTTAACTGCTGAGCGTGGCAAAATCCCTCTTTGGAATATGTGCTTTGATAGTTTCCCTCCTCGCCACCATGTGAAATCTCTGTCGAGGCAACTATCATCTGCAACTTCAGATACACCAGACTGTCTCTTACTACGTCTCCCAGGCCCACGTTTCTGAGTTGACCCAGTAGCAGATGTAGCACTTTGGGTCGCAGAAGCTTCAACTAACCAATTATCCACCAGCTTAACCCAGTCCCCAGAAAGAGCAATAATGCGGATGTTTTCCTCAAGCTGCAAATAAGAACCAAAAGCTCCTATCAACAAGAAATAGTACATATAAAACAACATAAATTCATCATTTTTTGCATATGAAACAAAAGAATATATTAATATAAAAGCAAAAAATCAAAGCAGGGTGAACTATTCTTCAAGACAAACCAAAAGAAGATACAATTATAGCAGATGCATTTACCAGTTCTCCAGGGAAATGTGTTGGTCTAGCAGAAACAATTAGAGGGTTTCAAGTGATCCTTTCCAGAGAACTAGATAGTCTTCCTGAACATGCCTTTTATTTGGTAGGTAACATCCATGAAGCTACTGCGAATGATATGAATTTAGAAATGGAGAGCTAATTGAAGAAATGACTTTAATTCTGTGTACTGACACCTAATTACAGCCACTGAAGGGGGAAAGAATTCCTCAAACACTTGAGGAGAAGGAATTCTGGGTCCCCCACAAACCACCAAAAAAGGGGAAAAAAAGGAAGCTCCTTCCTTAGTAGCCAATCGATCTGCTAACAAATTGGCTGACCCACACATCCAATAAAATCAGCAACTCAACATCCTCAAGAGAAAAAATATTTTTAAATTCATGCATCTCACCTCCAAGCTCCTCAAGAACAACTGTTGAATTCCACTCCACAAGTTCTTCAAAGCATTTGCCTCAGACAAAACTCCTATCAAGGTAAAACCTCCACCTTAATGGCCAACTCAAAACCAACAGGTTTAGAGATAGTACTAATCGCATTGCCATAGTGATCTCTGATAACTACCCTAATCCCCATCTGGTGTGGTTCCCGAGTGAACAAGTATCAAAGTGAAGTTTCACGATTGGAAGGGGTTTCCACTTGAGTCTCCACTCATCTGTTATTATGACATGAAATGCTAAGTAGATAGACCAGTTCTTAACATTCTTGATAGTAAATTGAGTAACTATCATGCCATCCAATAACTTGCACCCAAAACCTAGACCTTAAGAATGCAATGATCTAAGATCACATTTGCCTGCCTAAAAGTGGGATCAAAGCTAGGAATTTGAAAATCAAGCATTTGGCTAATGTGTTTCCACTTCTAACTCTAGAATGATGTGCCTCAAATAATCAAGAGGGGATGTGGAATCATCAAACAAGAACAGCTCGAATATGGAACTCTCCCAAATCCTTGTGAAAGTTGTTATCGCTAGTTGGAAGACCTCTAGGGATCAGAAAACATAGACATCAACCCCCTTGAGAGAATACTAGTTAGATTTCAAGACCCACGAATAATAACACTACCACCTAGTCAAACATAAGATATCCAACCTCACAGGAAAGAGAGTCCAGGAATGATGTGATTTTCCCCAGTTGTCATGGCATACCAAAGGTAAGAATGAGGAACCAGAAAGAGATAATAATTTTAACCTCAACTTTTACAATCCAAATGACTATTATAATACTATTATTGTAGGAAGAGATGACAATTTGTCTCATCAATGTCCCCCATCTTGTCCAACATGTCACATACAAATAAAAGAATATAAAATAGTGAGTTACTAAAACAATCTCAAAATTATTGTTATGACCACCATGCGCACCCCCCCCCCCCCCCCCCCCCTCCCTCCCTCCTAATAATAAAGCAAATTAAACAGAATGGGCCACAAATAACAGTTTATTTCCCCATAAAAACATTCCCCCTCTTATGATCCCAAGTGCTATAAGCTCTCCCTCTTTCAATTCAATTCTGCATTTGGTGTTCCACACACAGTGAATGTACCCTTCCAAGTTCAATTAGAAGAAATGATCAGAACAAGACAAAGCACAGTGTCAACAAACAAGCCAGACAAAACTAGCGATGGGCTCAGTGGTAAGCTAACCTCAGCAGTCACAGGCAGAATCTTACTAGATTAAAAAGTAACTCAGCCATCCTTTGGTTCATATTTTCATGCCAAAAAAAATGATAGGCTGTTTTGTGGATTCTTTAATAAATAAAAAAAACCATTATTTCTCAGGGAAACTGTAAATTTATAGATCCAGTTATGTTGTATGAAATTAAGAGAACACTGCACAATCAATAACTCTAATTATCATCATTAGTCCAGTGATGAATCAGCAAACCACATTTTTACTTGTTGCAATAAAACCAGTCTGCGATGGGGTTTTCCATTGGTAATCTTCAGAATGCATTGGTCTTCTCCCAGAGTAGGTCTAGGAGCTCCTTAGTCCTTATGGGATGGAAATTGCATGGGATGGATAAAAGGAAGTCTTGACGATTAGCTCTCCTTTGTTTGTTTTGGTGCGTTTGGAGAGAGCAGAACAATTGGACCTTCAAACAGGAGGAGCTTTTGGATCAAAAATTGAAAGAAACATTCATCAAGTCCCTCACGAGAGGTCAAGGGCACCAATCAGCTGGCAAATTGTTCATCATGTAATTTTTTTTATAGCTTAAGTTGAGGTTAGGAGGCTCTTGTACAGGCTGTTTTTTTTTTGTGTAGTTGGGTTTCTTCTCCTTTGTGGTCCCTCTTGTATACCCCCCTATGTGTATAAGGCACGGCCACTTTTTGTTAGGGGCATTTTAATATATCTCTTTTCTTTTTCCTATCAAAAAAACAATAAAATTAAAAGTAAAAAAAATTTTAAAAAAGAAAATGATAAGCAAACAGGTGTACCAGTTATTATGGTTTAGGGGACATAGAACCACCAAAATATGAAAATTTTCCCCATTTTGTGGAATTTTAGTATGCAAGAAAAGGTATGATTGTTTGAAAAATAAGAAATTCTTTGAACAAGCAAAAAATGAAAGCAACACATGGAAGCCTAAGCACAACTCAAACTGAACCCCAAAGAAGACACAATTGAGCACAAAGAGGAAGAAAGTCCCAACAAGCATAGTTGTTAACTCGTAAAACGTATTGTGTTGTTTTTCTATTTTTGTGTATCGTGTATCATATATCATAAGTTATTTTATATAGTGAAAAATAAATAGAAAAATATGCATATGTGTGAATATCTATTTAAAGTATGGAGCATAGAGTAATATACAATCAATTTAGGGAAGATAGAAAGATCTAAAGAGTTAAACTATATCTATCATATGAAAACGTTGAATGTTAAAGTTTTTTTTTCTTGTTTGTGAGGTCTTAGTTGCCTTATATACCCCATGTATGCTTTGTGGCTATTTTGCCTCTTGCTATTACAATCCTTGCTTATTTATCAAAAAAAAAAATTAACAAAATATAATTTTAATATATAGATTCATCACATAATTCACAAAAATAAACTTCTTCAATTTTTAGTATATATCTATCATATGCTCTTATTATGTTGTTAATTGATACACACACACACACATATATATATGTATGCCTTTATGTGTCATCTTTAAAGTTTTAGTTTTTCAGGTTTGTCGTCATTCCTTTTCCATTAAAAAAGAAATTAAAAAAAAAAAATATATATATATATATATAGATATTAAGTAAAAAAAATTATTCACTAATCACCATCATTTTCATTGTCAATATTCAAACTATTCAAATGAAAATTCTCCAGTATTCATTATAAAAATAAACTTACGTGACTTCTAATATGACATATAACAATAAGAATACAACTTTTCATATAAGATTTTTTTACCTATTTCTCATTTTTATGATCAATTTTTAATCTTTTAGTATATTTTGAACAATTAATATAATTAATTCTTTTAACAAAAAAAATTAATTTGATTTTTAAAAAAAATTATAGAAAATAGTTGAAGATGTATGCATCATTGTATCAAAATATCACATATCGTATCATGTATCGTATATGTATCATACGACACACTTTAAAATAAGATACAAATTACAATACATATCGATTTCCATAAAAAAAATAAAAATAAAAAATTTGTATCGTATCGTTGTATCATAAGTTTTTAACAACTATGCCAACAAGAAGTTCACATAAGAGGAGGTACCTCTCTTAGCTTAGCTATTGTGGCAGTGGAAGAAAATGGGGAAGAGAGAAAGAGAGAGAGAAAGAGAGTCATTTTTGGAATCTGATGTTTGCAACCTTAATAAAGCAATAGAAGAAAAAAAAATTGAAAAAAAAAAAAGAATAATAAGCGAAGAGGCGTTAATGCATTAGTAAGTGTGGGTTGGGGAGCACAAAGACCATAGATTTGGGAAAAAGGAAAAAGGAAAAAAAAATGATTTAGCATAATTTTAGAATGGAAGAACAAAAAAAAGATGCATATGATTGTTTGAAAGATGAGAAAACCATAACATAAAGAAAAATAAGAGCAAAACAAAGAAACCCAAACCCAAAACCAAAGACATCATAAAACAAACCCACAAAAAAACAAGTAAGCTCAAAGAGGAAGAATTCCTAAAAAGAACACAAATTTGAGAAGAGAACCCACTTGACTAATCCATTAGCTAAACTTCACTTCTACACTAAAGTAGCTCAAACATCTATATGACAAATCCACCTTACCCACTAGTCATATACCCAAAGCCTAACAATACCCCTAGAGACCCAAGATAAACCAAGGATCCTCCACAATGAGGTCTCTAATACCCATCATAGCTACCTCTAATAAATTCAACAATGTAGCCCAACTAGAGACAATAGGCTTAGAGAAATCCCTAAGAACCTTCCCTTTTGACCCTATAATAGACCACCAAAAGTCCTTAAAGATCATAAGTTGCAAACAAGTAGTGCAAATATCTCCAAGGATCTTGAAACAATCCATACCACCCAATTGGGATTGTTGCATAACCCTTCAATCCAAAGGCCCAAAATGCCTCTTTTACCTCTCTAAAAGCCTAACAAGTTCCGTCTATAAAAAATCCTCATAACCTTCAGGTCCTGAGAAATCAAACATGATAGATGTCAAGTCACCTTGAAAAGGAGCACCTAGTAACAATAGACCTAAGATTGCCCATGAAGCAACAATTAATATTCAACTCTAAGGCTCCTTCCTTGAAAAAAATTTTTTTGATAGGCAAAGGCACAGAAGAAGAATATATTAATAAGAAAAGGGCGCCCAACGGCCAACCCAAAGCATATAGGAAGTATACAACAAACGCTTATAAGCAAAAAACAAAAGAAAGGAGAATACAAAAAACTCATCCACCATCATCTAGAGCCCAACCAATCAAAAAAGTTAATTAAAAAATTAGGTCATTCATCTATACACAACTTTGTCTAAGACCAAAAATTTTTTTTTGATAGGAAACGACAAAGAGATATATTGATAGAAAAAAGAAGTACAAGAGAAGGATGAGGAATCCTCCCACCAAATAAAAGCTAAACTATAAGAATACAAAAACAAGAATCTACAATGTAAAAACAAACAATCTCTCTAGGTTAGACCATCCCATTGAAGCTACACACTACTAGCAACACATTAAGGGGAATCCCCTTAAAAACTATGGAACAAAAAACCCAAAGAGAAGCAAGGAAATGAATAGAATCCCAAAGATTCTCTGAATTCCTTGCTTTATCTTCAAATATTCTCGCATTTCTTTCTCGCCAAACAACCCAAATTAAAGCAATGCACGCAGCTTACCACAAAACTATCCTTCTCTTAGATAATCCAAAACCCTTATAATTGATGAACATCATGTCGAAGATGCTCCTCAAGGGAACCCAATCCATCTTAGCTAATTGAAATAATTTGTGTCATTACCCCATCGTCAAAGAGCAATGTAGGAAAAGATGATCTGCTGATTCACCATACTTCATGCATAGCTTACAAATATCAGGACTAAGAGCTTTGTAGGGTCTTCTCAATTGTAGCAAGTCATTAGTATTTACCTTCTTGTGTGCCACTAACCAAACAAAGGACTTGACTTTGAAAGAGACTTGAGAATTCCAAACGAACTTAGTAAGGAAAACTGGAGAAGACCAGAAAATTGGGAAGGCTAGAAAGAAATACTTGATTGTAAAAAGTCCTGAAGAAGATAAAGACCAGGATCTCGCATCTAAACCGATGGTGATAAATGCAAACAATCAAGTGACCTCATGAGGCATTCTAAATCTTGTATCTCAGAATCGGAAAGGTTACAACGGAAATTAAAGTTCCAAGAGAAGGGGCGAGTAGAACCGAGAATTGAAGATATAGAAATATTCTTATCCGTGACTACTCTAAATAGTCTTGGATATTAGGAACCCAAAGGTTGGTCCCCCCACCAAAGGTCTTCCTAGAACCGAATTCATTCCCCATCTCCTACCACAAACCGAGTATACTTGGAAAAATCCTGAAAGACTTGTGCAATAGCCTTCCAAGGACAACGATGTGACCATCTGACAATAGTGTTGGCATCCCAACCATTGGAATGTGTCCCATAAATGCTTAAAATGACCTAATGCCACAGAGCTGAACCCTCCCTAGGGTACCTCCACAACCATTTCCCTAAGAGGGCGAGATTCCTTAGAGAAATCTTCCCAAATCCCAATCCCCCTTTTACTTTCGGATTACACACTACATCCCAACTAACAAGATGATCTCCTTTACCTTCCCCAACCCCTGACCATAAGAAATCCCTTTGCAATCTCTCAATTTTTGCAGCCACTAAAGCGGGAATCTTAAACAAGGAGAGAAAGTAGCTAGTAATGTGGGTAAGGCAAGAATGGATAAGAGTTATCCTACCTCCAAAAGATAAGTAAGTCTTTTGTCACCCATCTAATCTCCACCGAGATTCTCTTAATCACTGGATCCCAAAACCACAAGCCTTTGGATTCCCTCCCAAAGGAAGACCCGAGTAAAGTATAAGCCAATCAAAAGCCTTGCAAATCAAGTAACTCCCAAAATCTCACTCTTCTACCATCCCCCACAAAGAAAATGAAATTGTTTTTCATTAAAGGTCATTCCTTCCAAAACCCCACACCATACCCCTCCCTTACTTCTCAGGTACACCACCCCCCTTTTTCTACCCCATACTTCCTACTAATCACTTGTTTCCAAAGAGTCCCCCTTTCTTCCACTAAGCGCCAACTCCATTTACCCAAAAGGGCTTTATTAAGCTGAGAAAGGCATCTAACACCCAAATGGCCCTTTTTTTATCTGAACAAACAATCTCCCACTTTACAAGATAAGGCTTCTTCTCCATCCCCCTGCCCCAAAGAAAGTCGCTTTGTATTTTCTCAAGTCTCAATCTTACCACTCATGGCATACACAAGAGAGACATGAAGTACCCTCCCTAGCAAAATAGCCGCCACCACCACCACCACAAAAAGAAAACAAACAAAGCAAAAAACTCTAAGCAACTAATGGACAAAGGGTGCCAAAAGGCCTTTCTAGACAAGAAGGCCCTATCACCTAGTCTTTAGTAATGTCATAGATTGAAATGCAAAGGAATTCTTTAGTAACCAACCAATGCCACAAGTGCACAATCCATTTCATGTTCGCCAAAAAATTTCCAACCTTTTCATAGGGATAATTTCTATCATTCCAAAGCACTGAAATGATGGTATATTCGTTCTTAATGGCCAACAAGAAGGTTAATACCAATGACTTGCTTCAAGTGAGAAGTCCTTTCAAAGCTCTTAATCTAGATTGTTGCATTGTGTATGAGTAGAGAACCAGTAGATCACCACTTTTTAGACTGTCCAATGACTTTGGAATTATGGCACAAGCTATTTAGACTAGCCAATTTGGATTGGGTTCCTTCTAGAAGTATTAGTAATGTTGACGATTTCTTTTAAGGGTTTGAGGAACACTATTAGAGGCAAAGTTCTATGCCAAATCACTTGCCTTCAATTGATTTGGATAGTATGGAGGGAAAGAAATGCAAGGATCTTTGAGGACAAGTAGAGGTATTTTGAGATGATATGGGATCTAGTCTATTTCTATTCATCTTTTTAGGCCTCTACTACTACAACTTTCATGTGCATCCTCTCAACATTATTCAACTTGATTGGATTTTGATATGTAGATCAAAATATTAAAATAGCAATGTTGAGTTGTTTGATGTCTATTGGAGTGCACATCTATTCCTCTGTTTTCTATCAGGTTTTTTATTATTGGGAAGGATTTCTCATCGTTCTCTTGTATTCTAATTTTTAAATGAAGATGTTTGTTTCTGCTAAAAAAATTGATGGCATATTTGTATATAATACAAAAGCAATAAATATAGGACACCTAAAAATTAAAAATTAATAGAAATCAACATCAAGCAAGTGTTTCATCACCAGAAGCTTCATTAGCAGGTGAATAAAATTGGAATGTAACAAGCTGGAAACACACCAGAAAGGAGATGACTTACTTCAAGCAAGAGGGCCTTTATCACACTGTAGGTTGAAGCTTGTTCTACTCGTCTGCGCCATTGTTTTCTACAAGTTGCACTCAAAAATGGGCCAACTACTAGACCAGACAAACTCTCCTCCATGTATAAAATATATGTTGCGATACTAGGAAGATTCCCCTCTACATTCTTCAAAGGGCGAATTCCAGCAAGGATCTTCATGGCACCTTTAATGGCATTCAAGGCAGCGGAATTTAATAGACATCCTCTCTTGCTTGAAACAGAAGCCTTGCAAGAAAGACACCAACCACATCTCTCCCTTGGAACTTCCACAAGCTTCTTCTCAGAATTTGGCCAGAAAAAACGATTTGCTACTGATGAAAAAGCCTTTACCTGCAGAGAGATGTTAGCAGACAAGACTTTCCTGGGATTACTTGAAGCCTGAACCTCAGAAACCCGATTTTCTTCTGATGAAAGAATGGCCAGATTAGCAGCAGCACTCGCAGCAAAATCACCATGGGCATAATTATTTATATATGCATGAGATTTGAAGAAAGCACCCATGTATGTGCAATCACCAACTGTATTTCTCTTAACTCTGCCAACAATTCTAAGGTTGCCATTTTTACTTTGAGAAGACAAGTTTTCTGGAAAACAGACACCAGTCATATATCCACTGTTACTGCTGTTGCTGTTTCCAGAGAGACATGTAGCAAAGTCTATCCCACTTGACCTGTCAGCCAAACTTTGCTGAGTTAAATCAGATCGATCAACCTGCTGGCTAGTTGAACTAGTTGACATGGTAGATTCCATTTTAATCTGCTCAGGCAGCTTTGGGATCATTAGGGGACAAATTTGTTTTGTTGTAGTGTTACTGTTCCTCTGAAGACCAAGGTAGCCAGTTCTGGTCATTGTATCCCACGAGGTCTCAATACATGATACTGCTACATTTTTTATATTACTTTCAGTTATACTACTCAAGCAGTTCTCGCCTTCAACTACTGTATCTAGAACTTTCTGGTTTACAATGCCAGGAGGAGGAAGTGATAAAGGGCGAATTGTTGCACCGACCTTTTTGTTTGCTAAAGTTGGATCCATTTCAACAATTTCAGGCACCAACAATACATTCTCTTTAATTTCCCAATACTTCAAAATTGCTTTACATATTCCTGAATATAAGGCTGCATATTGCTCAGATGAATAAAGAACTTGAATGACTTTGAGAATGTCATTCTGGTGGTAATATCTCACACATGTTTCTGCATCAATAGAAGCCTTGAGCCTGCAACCATAGATTTCAATAGATATAAAAAACCAACCACATTGATTCAAGAGATAAATCAAGGATAAGGAACAATAGAAAAAGAAATAGGAACTAAACTGGACTGAAATGGTAATCTAACTATATGGGGACTTGAATCTAGTGGCCATATGTCCTGCATATAGAGGTCTAAACGACTCCAATACCACCATGTAGGTCCATGAGATGTTTGAGTTATATAAATTACTTCAAAAAAGATGGGGGTTAAAATAAAAGTGGTTGAGAACATACACTAGTAAATGATTGCAGGTACCCAAATAAACTTGCTCAAATGCATCAATTCCAAAAACTTCTGCTCCTCTTAGCGATGTTCCCACGGTAATAGTTGTCCCAATCTTGTCAATCGTACATTCTGGGCAAAACCATGGTCCATCTGGTATAAACATTTTACTCACACCTATACATCTAGAATGATACACCGATGGGCACCCATCACAACAAAGCAAGGTCCCATCCATGCCACAGAGCCGACACTCATCACCATTCACATCTTGATCATCAGCTGCATTCACATCCAGTTCAGTGGTTTTAAAACCCAAAGAATTTGAGTTACGAGATAACTTCGTCTCATGGCTTTCTGCAATAATTTGCATAGCTTCTTGATCCTTGCAAGCAGAAGTTTTGGAATATCTGGGATGGACCCTTCTTGGCCCATTTTCAGGGGGGAAATTAGTAACTGAATCAGGATCTATTCCAATTTCAGATTCCTCACGCATGTCAATCTCTGCTCGTAGCTCCTCAGAGTCTAAGACATCATCACACAAGATTTGCAAAACAATCAACTTCCTACCAGCAGATAAGGTGTAATACTCCCTGTCTAATACATCAGCATAAAAACCTTTCAACTCAAGTCCCTTCGTATATCCCATTATCGTTAGATATTGGACCAAGTAAACAGGCCAAGTTAATGTGTCGACCAAGCTCCAATCAATGCACCTGCAGGTAACAGTATAAAATCAATTATAGCTTTTATCAATGAGAATTGGGCAACAAAAGCATCTTATAGAAAATATATGTTTTAACAAGGAGAAAACATGAAGTGGTATTAACTGCTTCCAAGATGAACTATGCTCCATTTGGCTGCTAGAAGAAAATGTAAAAGGAGGAAATTAAGGGCCTGCTTGGAATGCTTTTGAAAACAGTTCTTAAAAAACAGTTTATGAGAACAATTTTCAAAAGCAATTCTCTAAATTTTCTAGAATAGAAGTTTGTTTGGGAATTTGAAATGTTTTTGACCTATTTTCTGTGTTTCCAAATATTTCTTAAAACAAACTTTATCAATAGCGCTTTATTTTCAATCATTCTTCAAATTTGTGTAATTATTTAAAAAAGAAAAAACCCAGAAAACAAGTTAAAGCAACTAAATATGTTTCCAAAAAACACTTTGTATTCAGAACAATTCTCAAAAACCTGTTTTGGAAATCATTGAAAACCAAATGTGTTCTCATGTTTTTTTTTCTCAAAAAAAAAAAACCAGTTTTGAGAAAAGTTCCCAAACATAGGACCCAATAAAACAAAATTTTCCACTCAAGCAAGTTAAAAGATATATTCATATTCTATTTTCATCCCTTTTCCTCAATTATTCAGCATAGTTTTAAAAGGCACAAGACGCACCTAAGGCACAAAAGTATCCTATAGCTTAGACACAAGGCGCAACACAAGGCACACGCCTGAGTGAAGTGAAACCTGACCTAGTATGCATATAAATTTTATAAAATATGATCCAAAATCCAATTCAATCAATATAAAAGTTATAATTTTAAACATTTAAAAGAAACATTCAACAAAAAAAGTAATGAAATTATATAAATTTTAATATACAATTAGAAATTTTAAGAATAAAAGCGTTTAAAAATGAAAAGTAAAGTAGACAAGGCATGCCTCTTCAACAAGGTGCATGTCTTGGCAAGCAAAGCGCTATAGCTAGCGAGTGGTTGCACCTTGAGCCTAGGTGCCCTCTAAGTGCACCTTGAGCCTAGGTGCCCTCTAAGTGCGCCTTGAGCCTAGGCACACTTTAAGCGTACCTTTTAAAACTATGTTCCTCAATCAACAAACGAATGGGCAAGATATTTTATTCCCATATGAAGATCTCCCTGAATTAAAGCATCACTATAAACACTTGGTATAATAAATAAAATTTGGCATTGAACAAGAGGGAAACTAGTGAAACACTAACACCCACCAAAACATTATCCGTAATAAGACGATACACTCTTTATTCAATCTTACCTAATAAGCAAAAAAACACGTCAGATTTCCATAATTAAACAAAGAAAAGATAGGATAAGAGAGTATAAATACCACAGGCATTTTGATGCAAGCTCTGACCCAGAAGAAGATAAAGCTTCAAGATGCCGTCTTACCACCCGCAAGAGAGCAACATGAATGGCATCCAACAAGGTATTTGGAACAGTACAATTAAGCGATCCCACTAAATCATCGAGTGCAAACGGGCTCAAAAACAGACGAATACTAAATGAGCGCAAGAAACCATATACAGAGAAAAGGTGTGACACATACTCCTCCGGCACACCTATATTCCCTGATGAAGGAGGCAATTGTGGTGGTGGCACCATTGGAGTTTCAGCATCTGAGCCAAATTCTCGATCCCGTGCATATTCACAAGAATCACTAGACGAGTCTGCTTCACCATCCAGTTCGACACTATCAACTTCATGAAAGGGCACATCACTCAAGTCACTGACCAACAATGCTTCTACTCTCTCCACACCATTCCCAGATTCCACCAATTTCATTGCTGAAATATTCTTTCTCTTTAATATCAACTCATCCAATTTCTTCCTCCTTTCAGTCAAATCATCATCAAAATAAGCATCCTCCATAATAAAGTTGCAAAGTTCACTGCTTTCCAAATCCTCACAATCCCCATCTTCATAATCAACTCTATACAATCCACCATCAAAATACATAATCTTGCCAAGAAATATTCCGTTACCCTCAAATTCCTTTAACACATATTGACCCACCAACACATTCGATCTTGCCCTCTTTGTTTCATCAACCGCTTGTCCATCAACGGCAACAGTTTGCACGTCGTTCCTTCTCCTTTTCCGCCCTCGACGCTCCGATCTGGTGACCACAGTTTCCATCGACTTATCGAAACCCTAGATTAAACCCAACTCCAAAAAAAAAAAATATCCTTAGGGTTCCAAAAATCTCACTTAACCTCAAAAAACCAATCCTTATAGCACAAAATCTAAGGCTCTTTTTAGAGATCCTATCAAACAAACAGAAAACCCTAAAAAACAACAACGTGATGGTTGTCAGAAAACACAAAATAGACCAATGTTAAAACTAGATTTGAATACGAGACATTTTGGGGAAGACTACATAAAATGGGGATAGAAAAAGAGACGAACGAAAGAAGAAATGGTACCTTGTTAGGGTTTCATAACCGCCATTGAAGACGCCTTTGGTGGCTTCTGTGGAGAGGGAGAGAGAGACAACTATACCGAGTTAAATTGCCACGAAGTGTTTGATTACGCGACTCGGAACTCAGTGAGTCCAGATTTTCAACTCGGAACTCGTCCGACCGACACTGGTTTCCGTTTTGACCGATTTGTTCCAAAATTCGCCCCAAAATGAGAAATAATATTTAAAAATAAACAGAGGAAGACTATGGTGCGGGCTGCCTTTGGTAACTATTGTGGGCTCTCCATTTTTATCCTATGGTGATGGCCATTGGGAGGTATTTTTTAAATATATGGAAATTTTTAATGTTCATAGAAAATCAACAAAATTTGTAAATCTATTGAAAATTTCGGTTGATGGAAAATTCACCTAAAATGTCTTTTGGGTGTGGATGGAGAAAGGTCAGGGCCTAGGCACTCAAAGCCCATACACAAAAACCCAGGCCCATTGGAAGATTTGGGATCCTCCACATATTATATAAATTTTAGCATTTTCACTTTCTAGTTTCTTAATTACATTTTAACTTTTTCCAAATAAATTTTAAAAAAATAATATCACTCAAATAATTTTTCTTAAATTTGGACTTAAAATGACACCACAAATCTAAAAACTTTTCTACATTCACCACATTCTTAAATTTTTCTTAAGTTTTATGGGTTTACGAGGGTGGAATCCCAAGAGTTTGAACATTTGCGAAGCTACGCAACTAATTTTTACTTCATTTTGACTCATCCTAAAATTATTATTCCCCTAACTTATTTTCTAGCTTTGCTCCAATTATGGTAGATAAGAAAAATAAATAATTAATTATTTTTATTATTTAGTCAGGCAAAAATGATGTATATGCCTTATGAATTGTGGTAAGACGAGAAAAAATATATAAAATAACAAAATTGCATAAAAGATGAAAGGATTAAGGTATTGTGAAAAATGTTTTATGTTGTATGAAAACTTATGATGAAAATTAAAAATAAATTTATTTTTAAATGGTTTTGTTTTAGGATAAATTTTATATATTTTTAATTATTTTTGTACAATGTTCTTAATAGCAATTGAAAATATAAAAAATATTTATAAAAAAATTGTATTACACATAAATACATTATACTTTTAAGGGAAATAAATTGAGAAATTTGTTTTTAATATTTAAATTTTCAAATAAAATTTTGTTTTTAAAAACCGTGTTCTCAAAAAAAAAATTTGAATAATTATTCTTTAAAACATTCCAAAAACTATTAGGGTTTATTTAAGAATGTTTTAAAAAATAGTTTTAAAAAACAGTTTTTGAAGACAATTTTAAAAAAAAAAGTTTTTTTGATATTTTTTGGAATAAAAATTTGTTTAAAAACATGAAAACTTTTCAACTTGTTTTCGAATTTTCAAATATTTCTCAAAAATAATTTTTATATATAATTCTTTATTATTAATCTTTTTTATATAATTATTTTTAAAATAACACTTAAGAAATAAATTAAAATAATAGTGTTATCAGAAACTACCATCTTAAAAAAAAAAAATTGTTGCAATAAAAAATTTGTCAAATATGTTTTGAAGTTTAGAAAACGGTTTTTAAAAGTAGTTTCCAAATAGATCATTTTCTAGTAATACTTTTTCTTATATTCTATTTTTGTTTCGTAATTTATTTTATAATAGTTTCTTATAATATAAAAATCCAAGAAAAAGGATAAAAATAGAAAATATGATTATCAAAATTTTATAATTTCGATCTCGAGATCCAATTTTGCAAAAGACTATTCGCCCGTCCACGACCACAGAAGTAACTTAAGCAGCAAGGCCACACCGGAATAAACTCCAGGAAATGATTAATTTATTTAAAAAAGAAATCAGGATATATCTAACTCAGGGTTGACTCGGTGTAAACAGGAGTTGACTCAGAGATAGTGACGAACCGGCGCGTAATTGGAGTGGGTGTTAAGAAAAAGGTTATGGGGGCACTTATGTTTGATATTTGATGGGCAGAAAGGATATAAAGGGCGTATAATAGGGCGGGAAAAATATTCACTTCAATGGGCATTACCCGCCAATATATTCAAAGTTTGAAAAATATGTGGTACTAATGGAATATTAAATTAATTAAGTAGTAACGTTCCATTCCAATGTTAGGGAAAAAGCCAAGGTATATATAGGCACTAATGCCACAATTAGTCAATTACTTTTTTTTTTTTTTGGTATTTAATATGGAAATTAATTTTCAAAATGCTAAAATTATAATAATTGAAATTAATGCGTTGCGTAAATAGCATTTTTTTAATGTATTATTGTTAAGTGGTTAGAGATGTTTTGACAATACCGATTTGATAATCATTGATTTTTTTTTTATTAGCAAATTTTGTTTTATATATTTTCGAACAAATTTTTATGTAAATATTGATCAAAGTATTTATTTTTATAGACATTATTTTTGTGTTGTACGACTAAATTTTTTAAATTATCTTATCATCTATGATTTTCGAGTTATTCATTATAATTAGTGATATCTTCAATTTAATTATTAATCATGTTATTTACGTATTTTGCATCCATGTCTCAAAATTTGTTTTCTACATTCTAAAAAATTATCAAAATAATGCATATTTTTTTAAGCTAAAAATGTAATTCCAATATCCTTCTCCATGTTGGGATATAAGTACAATTTGATTTAAAGCCTTTAACACAACTCCTAAGGACTATAACCAACCTTATGTCAATGTTATTCTTAATATGATTAAGATATTAATTTTTATTTATTTTTCAAAACTATATAACTTTGCTTTGAAAACGAGGAAGAAAATGGTTACTTTATGTTGCATGACATTTTATAGTCTTATATTTACATGTGACAAATGATTAGGAATTCACGATATCATGATTCTATTAAGACATTAGATATTTAGTTTCTTTTGAAGGTTTTAACATATAATTTGAATTAACTTTTGTTTGTTTTACTAATGATTGGAATTTTTAAAGGCTTCATCTAAAGAAAACAAATAATAGTTACAACTTTTGGTAATTAGGATAAAGTTTTATATGTGTTTTGAAATAACTTAATCGAATCACCTTAGCATGACCCCTTCATTGACTCTCCCTAATGACATCTCATACTAAATCCCCATTTAGTTTCACTAAATATGGGATGATTCCATGGATTGTCAAATCATTTTAGGAATTGTGCACTTGCAAAGGAACCCGAAGGCAACTGGGAAATAGATTATACCATTTAGTAAGTTCCTATCCAAAATTATGTTTTTCTCAACACCCCAATTCCTCATTTCTTAAGCCTATCAAGCGATCCACTCCTCAAGACCTTTCTTTTATTGGACTAGGCATTGATTGCATCTTAAATAGGAGAGTTAATAAAACATACATGTTAGAACTAAGCTTTAACTTCTTATAGAGTTTTAAGGCAAAATACACTAGTCTTATAAAGAAATTGCCATCGTCCATGTCTAGAGTAAGTAACCATCATATAGTGGTCGTTGGCAACCTAACCATAGTAGGATTGACATGGTTGACCCAACCATGGTCAATGGAGGCTACAAGTATCCTTTATACCCCATACCATAAACCATTCCATCAAGTAGTGTAGAGATAACAAAGCCTATAAGGTTAGTAATTTCATTGGCTTTGGATAGCTTAGTGTTGAGTTGTTGATGGCTAAAAACCCAAAACAAGTTACACATTTTGGATGGAATTTTTGGACAATTTATTGAGGTTTTTGGAGTTCATTCATGTGTTTAATGGTATAGTTTTTAACCTTTGCATGGGCATTTTAGTGTATTTGATAATATTTAGCTTGTTCTTAGGTTAAAACTTGGTTTTGAGGTCAAAAGGTAGAATATGTTTGATAATATCTGTGAAAATAGTTTTCTAAGAATAACTTTTATGGGTAATTCTTAAAAACGATGCTTACTTATTTTTAATAAAAAAAATTATATTTAAGAACTTGAATATGACAAATAATTTTTTTAGAATTACTCTCTGTAAAAATATTGGGCACTCAGTACAAGTCAAAAGTTCTTAAAGTATTTTTAATATTTTCAATTATCTTTTTGAATATCAATAAATAAAAAAATGTCTGAAAACACCTCAAATTTATTCTCAAAGAACAATATGTTTCATAATAAATTCCTAAAAAACTGTTTTACAAAAAAAATATGTTAAACATATTTTTGAAGTTAAAAACTTGTTTTCTATTCTAAAAAACCAAAAATTGTTTTTCAAGAATAGTTTTCAAACAAGTCCACGAGGGAGATTTTCGTCATTATGGAAGATCGGCTAGCTCGTCTTTGACTAATGATAAGTTGAGTTCAATCAATTGATCTCCATTAGAAATTTGATCGGCCAAGGCTTTTGCTTTAATGTTTTATTCATCATTGTTTGAGTTTTTTTTTTTTTTTTCTCATATAGAAGGATTCCTAGAATTTATTGAAAAGAGAACAACTTACAGAACTTATAACCTAGAGTGCATTTGTCATGGTATTTAAGAGATTTTATGCTTTGAGGTGAAGTTAGAGTGCATTTCAAACTCATAAATTTAATAATGTCTGAGTGTATTGTACATGGTTAGTGTACAAGGGTGAAACCTCTTAAGCATAAAACAGAAGAGCATTGAAGAAGGCTTGATTGGTGAGTGGATTCAACATTAGTTGCTCCTATGGGGTAGCCTCGTCTTTCATTCATTTCTTTGTATTTTTTTTATTGTGTTTGAGAGTTGTTGGACGGGGTTTGCACCCCAAGTTTGGTATTTGAAGCTTAGCCCTCCTTACTGTGTAGGCTAGGCATTAATACTAGGTTCTAATGGTTTTGGGCTAACAATGGAAGCTCATATGTTAGTGGATTAATATTGCTAAGAGTATAAGGAGTAAATGTATGCAAGATCATTATAATTCTTAATGTTGTGAGACTACAATCATTCCTCATTTATTCATTTTATTTCATTATATTTTTTTCATATTGGGTTGTTTTGTTATTATTTATAAACTGGCATATGGTTATTGAGTGTTTGTTAAAATTGCTCATTTGAATATCATTTTTTTAATAGTCATATTGAACCACCTTGGTAGCTTTTTAATTGGTATCAAAGAGGTTCCCCTTTAACAAAGTCACAAGACTCACAACAAGGGTAGGATCCTTAAGTCTCCCATGATAGCTCATCATAGTGAGGGATGTCTAAACCACCTTTCTTTGATGGATCAAATTATGCTTATTGAAAATCTCAAATGAAAATATATTTGAATTTAATCAACGAAAGAGTGTCACTTAGCATTATTTGTGAATAGAACTCCTAACATGCCTTCCACTTTAGATAAGTCTATCATGGTTCTTAAATAATATGATGAGTAATCTATTGTTGAAAAGGAAGCTAATCTAACTAGCTCAAAGGCCTAAAATGTTATCTTTTGTGTGATGTCACTAGATAAAGATAAGAGGATAATGGCATGTGAATTTGCTAAGTATGCTTAGGAGATTTTAGAGGGGGAGCAATCAATTATAAGGTATCTAAAGTTCAAATGTTGACCAAATTTGAGACTAGAAGGATAGAATTGAATGAGACATTTGTAGGCTTTTTTATGCAAAAATAAATAATATAGAAAACTCCTTATGAGGTCTAGGAGAAGCCATGCTTGCGTTTAAGGTGGTTGGAAAAGGATCAAGATTCTTAACCAATGGATTTTCTCCAAAAGTCATGACTATTGAGGAAAGTAAATATCTAAATCACATGAAATTAGAAGATCTAATAGGTTCCTTCAAAACTATAAGCTAAAACTCACAAACGATAAAAAATAAAACTATAGCCTTAAAAACATGTTATAATTCAGCCATTCCAAAAGAAGATAATGATGATAAAGATTTTGCCCTCATTCATATATATATATATATATATATGCATTAAATATCCTTCTTAGTGAACATTTTATCTTTAGCTTCTTATCTTTCTTATCTCTATCTTTGCATTTCTATGATGAATTGATGATTTACTTTTATTACCCTTATATAAAATCTAGAAAAGCCAAAATTAATTAATCATAAAATTTGGTGCAACCTCATTTTTTACTAAAATACCCATATGCACATGAATGATTAGTTCTCCATAGAGCCTCAAGTCTTTGTGCTAATAAAGAATATGAGCTCAAGTCGAGACCATTGGTACTCATAGGAAAATAATACCTTCCTCATAATCCAATTTAAGAGTTTACACAACACTCCACTAAAAAGAGTCAATGCATTTCAATACCCTATAAAATTACATTGACATAAGAAGTTTGAATCCTTGACTTACTAATCAACAATATGCAAACTCCCTATGAGTTGATGTTCATAATTTAATAAGGTCTATGTTGTCAACTCCTTAAGATTACTTTTACAATCCTTGAATTTCAAATTCTTTTATTATATGATCAATTGACATAATTTAACTTACAAAAACCATATTCCAAATTTCATTAAAGGAATTATTGTTATCATAGTCTACATGATCACAAGTCTTTAAGATCACTTAAGAGTACACATTGTCTTAATGCTATGAGATATCATGATATTTATCTTGAGAATATATAATGTGATATACTTTAATCATTAATGGCCCGATTCATAAGGAATATATGACCATCGATCTTAGGGTTTCACCTATAGGTCCAAATTACTAAAGACTTGTACATTAACTCAATATCTTCTCAAGACTGAGAGTTTATAAAGTATAGTAGTTTGGTAAATCATAATTTCTAAATAGCCAATATCATAATTCACTGTAAGTATTGTTTAATATACAAATATACATACCAGTGCACTCATAATGGAAAAATCGTTCCAATCACTAAGACAAGTCATCCCTTAAATTGGGAGGTGATGCATTATAATTTTTTATGGATTGCCCAATTCAATGAACGACTATGAATAACTTATTATTTCATAAGGAACCCATGATTTAGATCTTTTACATAACTCTTAATACACCTAAACCATGAGTGATATAAACATGAATGCTCAAATAATTAATTGATACAGTCAATAATATAAGGAATTAAAAAATTATAATAAATAAATAAATTTATTAATAAAATCTTATTTTGTTATATTATGTCATACATTCTAAGACTTTATTTTAATACATTCCTCTGTAATTTTGTTTTTACCTTGAGCTTTGATCTCTTATTTTTTGTTTCAAATTTGGTAACAAGGGTTTGGTTTTTAACGTAATGAGAGACATATACAGTTTTTTTGCAGGTTATTTGTTTGTTGCATGTCATAATAAGTTCTACTTAACATTAGATAACCATGAAATCCAAGTCACCATAACCTTCATTCTCTTTAGTAATGGATCCATGTCATGTGAGTAGTGATGATTTGAGAATGGCAGTTAGTTGGAGGTGTCGATTTGGTGGCAAATGATAGTGATGTTAGTCTCATGGGGAGACATACTCACTTGGGTAGTATTAACATCAAATATATACCAATCCATATTCATAAGATCTCACCTAAGTCCAATTTAGCCGGTAAAGTTAATTAATTAGCAACCAACTAAATAACCAATTTGTAAAAACATACAATTTTAGTCTACTATTTTGAAAGTTATAAAATGTGTTTAGATATAATTCTACCATAAAATATATTAGCCACCTGAATGCATTGAAGGTTTTTTAAACCACCTAGTAACTAACCTGTTTATGAAATATACAAAGAGAAAGTTATAAGAGTGAAAAATTGGACTCGGACTTATTTTGCTGGAGGGAGAAAGAAGGGAAGTATATAATTTTTGCATATGGAGAACGGTTTTACCACGAGGCAATGGAGGGTCAATCTCTAGACCGACC
This sequence comes from Vitis rotundifolia, assembly GCA_030254885.1. NCBI lineage: Eukaryota > Viridiplantae > Streptophyta > Magnoliopsida > Vitales > Vitaceae > Vitis > Vitis rotundifolia. Next base: position 13,712,396 of record CM058156.1, read on the forward strand.
AACAACATCATCATCATGTTTAAATTTATTTTTAACATAAAAGTATATTAAATTTACCTTTAACATATAAATAAATAAAAGTTATATATTAAAGATTATTATTTATCTATTAATACTTTGAAAATAAAAAGATATACTTTAATAATAAAAAAAAATCTATATATTTGAATTTAGGAGTATACTGTTACTTCTAAATTTTTTTAAAAAATAATAAGTTATTATTGTTGGGAAGTGTCCCAAATTCCTAATTAGTAAATGTTATTTTTTATAAAGAATATTGTATAGAATATTTCCTAAGTTGATATATCATTGTAATATTAGATTTCTTTATAGAATAAAATTTTTTTTTGAAAATATCTCTATAAATATTTTAGGTTATGAGGGAAAAAAGTCATTAGATAGAGATGAGCTTGTAAATACTATGTAGGTATGATTAACTGAACCACATTAAAACCCTATGTACCATATGTGTAATTGTTTTATCTTTGTATTTTTTATCTAATGTTGTTTGTATTAAAGTTTCCGCTAACACAACAAATTGGTATAAGAGCCTCAAGTTGAAGATTTTTGGAAAAGCAAAAGATTATAGAGCACACAAGATGAAGACAAAAGGAATTTAAGTTAAAGGTGGAGTTGATTACTCTCTCATCGAGATATGATACAAAAAACCCGTGTCGTTGAGATATGAAAGATTGACTTTAGACTTTATGGAATTTGGTCCAAAGTGGAGATTTGTGGGAAGTGTTCTAAATTATTAATTAGTAAAGATTCATTTTTATAAATAATATTGTATAGAATATTTCATAAGTTGATATATTATTATAATATTAGATTTCCTCATAGAATAAGGTAAATTGTTGGAAATATTTCTATAAATATTCTAGGTCATGAAGGGAAAAAATCATAAAATGAAAATGGACTTGTAGAAATTATATAAGGTGGATAGAGATATAAGGAAGAACAGGAGATGTCTGGTGGAGAGAAAGAGCTCGTGGTAGGGTATGGATGCAAGGAATGAGGAAACATGAGATGAACCTAATAGTTGTATTTGGTTCTATCCTCTTTAATATTCTTTATGGTGTAATAGAAATATTTTCTCTTATCCGTAAATGTAGGCTTAGTTAGCTAAATCATGTTAAAATCTTGTATATCCTTTGTGTTGATTGTTTTATTTTTATGTTCTTGATCTAACATTGTTGGCATTAAAGCTGCCGCTTGCACAACAAGCTGGTATTAGAGTTTTGGGTTGAAGATTTATGGAAAAGCAAAAAATTACAAAGCACACAAGAATTTTAGTTGAAGGTAGAGTCAATTGTTATTTCATGGTGATATGATACAAAAAACTTGTGTCATGGAGATATTAAAGATTGACTTCATGAAATTTGGTCAAATGTGGAGATTGTTGGGAAGTGTCACAAATTCCTAATTAGTAAAGATAATTTTTTATAAAGAATATTGTATAAAATATTTCCTAAGTTGATATATTATTGTAATATTATATTTCCTTATAGAATAAATAAAGTTGTTGGAAATATTTCTGTAAATATTCTAGGTTATGAAATAAAAAAGTCATGAGATGCTCATAAAGATTATACGAGAAAAGATAGAGATGTGAGAAAAAACGGGAGATATCCGATGGAGTGAGAGGACTCATGGTAAGGTATGGATACAAGAAGTGGGAAAACATGGAATATTTCAGACTCAATAGTTCTATATGGTTTTGTCTTTTGTAATAGTCTTTATTGTATAATGAAATAATTTTCTCTCATTTGTGGGTGTAGGTATGGTTGATTGAATCATGTTAAAACCTTGTGTGTCGTATATGTGATTGTTTTATTTTTGTGTTATTGAATTAATCTTGTTTGTGTTAAAGCTTTCGTTGGCATGACAAACTTATCTTTGTGTTTTTAAATTAACTTTGTTGTATCAAAGCTTCCGCTTGCGGAAAAAATTGGTATTAGAGCTTTAGGGTGAAGATTTATAGAAAAATAAAATATTACAAAACACACAAAATGAAAACAAAAATAATTTCAGTTGTTGAAGGTGGAGTCGTGGAGTCGATTGCTCTCTTGTGGTGATATGATACAAATAGCCTGTGTTATGGAAAGATGAAAGATTAACTTGATGGAATTTGATTAAAGGTGGAGATTGTTGGGAAGTGTCCCAAATTCCTAATTAATGAAGATTATAAAGAATATTATATAGAATATTTTCTTAGTTGATATATTATTGTAATGTTAGATTTTTTTTTTTTTAACTTTTTTATAAAATAAGGAAAGTTTAATAATATCTCTATATAAATATTTTGGGTTATGAGATAAAAAAATCATGAAATGAAGATGATCTTGTAGAGACCATACGAGATGTGAGAAGGGCTCGTGGTAGGGTATGTATATAAAGAGTGGGAAAATATGAGATGTTTCAATAATCCAATAGTTATATCTAGTTCTATCTTCTGTAATATTCTTTATTGTATAATGGAATAATTCTCTCTTATCCATAAATATAAGCATGGTTGATCGAACCATGTTAAAATTTTGCGTACCTTTGTGTTGATTATTTTATTTTTGTGTTCTTATTATAATATTGTTGGTATTAAAGCTTCCATTGACACAAAATTATCAATAACTTAATAATCTTAAAATAATAAAATTATACTAATAAACAAGATAAAATAAAAATAAAATCACAAAAAAAATGTAAATATATAAAGTTAAAAGTGTAAAAAAATTAAAAAATGAAATTGTATTTTGTATAAAATACGAAATTAAAATGTTATGGTTTTGACAATAATAATAATAATTTAAATATTAATTTGTTAAAGCACGAATCTGGCCCAAAACTATAGATTTCAATGCAAGCCTCAATGGTACAGGGAACACAACCCTGAAACTGTCATGTGCACTCACCGGAACCTTTTCCCTTTTAAGAGACTTGAATACTGAAAAAGTAATTTCCAAGGATATGATTCATGCAAACTTTCGATGAAGAACAAAGTAAAGGTAATATTAAATATCTTTCTATAAAGAATATGGTAAAAGTAATATCAAATATTTTATTTTACATGCTAGATGTTGTTAAATATCATTATATGCCCGGTTCCTTAACACTAAAGAAGTTAGAATTCGGTTCTAAATGGTTTGTTTGGTTGCTGTTTTAGAAAATTATTCTGAAAATAGTTTTTGGGGTTTTAAATAAAAAAAAAAAAAGTGTTTAAAAGCTGAATTTTGGAAAACAGTTTTTGTTCTAAAAAAATATATTGGATTAAATTAATAGAATTTTTTTATAATAAATAAAACAAAAAACATATTTGAAAGTTGTTTTTTTTTTTAAATAAAAATTAATAAAGTGCTTTATTTGATTAACTTGATATTATAAATATATAAATAATTTTATATGCACAATTTATTTAAATTTAAAAAATTATTCCTTTTTAAAATATTTACGCCAATTATAATTTTTTTAAATAAATGATGACTTTATAACCATGTGTAAATATATTAATTTTAATAATTTAAGGAAGAAAAAAGAGCTTGGCGATGGGGTGGTTGGGTAGAGGTTACTTTCATAAAAACATAATAAGCAGTTAGGAAAACACAAAAAAAATGAAAAGAAAATATAGAGAACAATATATTATTTGAATAGTTCAAAAATTATTTGAATAGTTAAAAAATAATGAAAATACATATTTATTATTCTAAAAAAAGTAGTTTTTGAGAACACAGAAACGCAAAAAATAAAAACATACCCCAATTCCAAACATGTTTTCAATATTTTTTGTTTTAAAAAATAGAAAACAGTTTTAAAAAACAGTCACCACTCAAAATATAATAGAAAAATGTATTTAAAAAAAAAAAAGATATTTAATAAAATTTTAAAAATCATTTATAATATTAAAAAATTATTTAAAATATTTTTTAAAAAACATTTACTTATTAATACTTTTCCTAAAAACACTTTTACAAAAAATACTTCCTTTAAAAATATAAAACGGAACGCATTCTTCGTGGCGAAGGCCCAAGGGTGACATACTTGGTTGAAATTGTGGGTCACGTGACTCTCACGTGCAAAAAGATGGCGGGAAATATTGCTTCTCTCACACGCTTCCTTCCCAGCCCGCGATTTTCCATCGTACGCGCCACTGACCTCGTCTTCTTCACTTCAAAGTTCAAACTACTCCAACAGAGGCCCTGGCGCATTATAGCATAAGGGCTTCCAACTCCATTATTCTTAACCTCTTCTCGGACCTAGGGTTTCACGGTTCTCCTGTGACTCCGCGTTTCCAATATATACCGGTGGAATTAGGGTTAGGGTTTCATCGGATATGGGCAAGAAGGTCACGGATGAACTGTTATCGACCGTCCGTTCCGTAATTGGCCTGAACTACTCCGATATGGACATCATCCGTGCGCTTCACATGGCCAACAACGACGTCACCGCCGCTATCAACATCATCTTCGATACTCCAAATTTCGGAACTAAAATGGGGAAAAATACGGAAACTTTTCGCCGCAATTCGAGCTCCGTGAGTGGAACTGTCGTCTCAGATTCGTATCGAAACGATGATGAGACGAAGAAGTGTTCTTTAGGCAATGGAACTGTCGTCTCAGATTCGAATCGAAATAATAACGAGGCAAAGAAGTGTTCTGTGGGGTCTAATGAAAATGATACTCCAACTCCTAGCAATTTGGTTGATAATAGTTTTGAAGATTCGAGTCGGTGTTCGGGTTCCATTGGGAGTGAGTGGTGGTTTTTGAATTGCAGTGAACTCGCGGGATTGTCAACTTGTAAAGGGAGAAGGATGAAATCTGGGGAGGAAGTGTTCTTCACATTTCCTTCGAAGAAGAGCCCAGATTCTCCTTCTCCAGGGAAGCTTACTGGACGAGGACGACAGATGGGGGCTTGCTCGGAGATTGTGAGGTTCTCCACGAAAGAGTCCGGGGAGGTAATTTGACAAGGCTTGCGTTTGGCTGTGAATAGTTTGTGGAGTAAGAAGGACCCACTTCTAAATGTCTGGTTTGGTTAATTTATGGACCATTAAATCAAATTTTACAGAAACCAAAGATATAAAGAATTTAAAAGTAAATTAACAAACTTGTACTCCGCAGAATTGAATTTATTGAATTCTGGATTAAATCCAATTCGTTGAGATAATGCAGCTGTGATTATTTAAAAGAATTCAAAGTAATGGTTATAATATTCTGATTTTCTTTTAATATCTTTATGGTGTTTATGGCAGGTAGGTCGCATCCCAAATGAGTGGGCTCGGTGCCTTTTGCCGCTTGTGAGGGATAAGAAGGTTAAGATTGAGGGATTTTGTAAAGCTGCTCCTGATGTGTTGGGCATCATGGACACTGTTCTTTTATCAATCAGGTGTGCATATTGTCTAGAAATAATGTCTTTTTCAAAATTATTAGTTACTTTTTGAGTGGCATTGTCTGATTCAGCAATTGCCAAGGGGCTCTTCAAGTGCACCCTCTAAACCAGGCTTGTGATTAATCCTGAGCCTTGGATTGGACCTGGATAAGGCTGGCAGGTGAACCAATCTACTGAAGCATGGCTTTACCAGAGGCTTGTTTAAGGTCTGTTTGAGATGAAAAGGCTGTCACAATTGTGCTTTTGGAGCTCCTTTGTCTTTTATGTGAAGCTTGGGCAGCCTACCATTTGGCTTGCTTGGCTTGCGTGCAGTCAATGACTTTCAAGACAAATGGAGCTTCATGAGTTCAGCCTGGCCCTGACTATATACTCGAGATCAGTTGTGTGATAACCAAGCCAATTGAATTTATTGCTTGTGGAAATTGCGAGCCAACTCAAGTAGCCTGCCACTTGTTTTTGCTCAACCCATTTACCACACTGGAACTAGATGTCTTTGTTCACATTTAGATCTAGAAGCCTTTGTGAAAATGCTTTCTGCTGCGTTTATTGTATAGGATTACAAATGAATATATACAGAATAATTGTATAAAAATAGCCTAGGAAATAATGCCTATGATTATGCTATCAAAGATAAATAACATAAGTGAGGAAAATCTCAGATTTTAGACCCATTAGTTTGATCACTAGCCTGTACAAGATAATAGCCAAAGTACTTTCAGGGCGTCTAAGAGGGGTGCTACATGAAACCATCCATTCTACTCAAGGTGCCTTTGTCCAAGGGAGATAAATTTTGAATGCGGTTCTTATAGCCAATGAGATAGTGGATGAGAGAAGAAGATCAGGGGAAGAAGGTGTCATCTTCAAAATCGATTTTGAAAAGGCTTACGATCATGTGAGGTAGGATTTTTTGGATCATGTGTAGGAGAAGAAAGGGTTCAGTCCTAGATGGAGGAAATGGATGAGCGGTTGTTTGTCTTCGGTATCTTATGCAGTCTTGGTGAATGGAAACGCTAAAGGGTGGGTTAAGGCATCTAGAGGTTTAAGACAAGGAGACCCTTTATCCCCTTTTTTGTTCACCTTAGTTGCAGATGTTCTGAGCAGGATGTTATTGAGAGCAGAGAAAAGAAATTTGTTGGAGGGCTTTAGGGTGGGTAGAAACAGAACTAGGGTGTCCCATTTGCAATTTGCAGATGATACCATTTTCTTTTCTAACACTAGTGAGGAAGACCTGCAGACTCTCAAGAGTCTTTTGCTAGTGTTTGGGCACATTTCTGGGCTCAAGGTCAACCTTGACAAGAGTAATATTTATGGTATCGATACTCTTGAGATACCATTTCAGTAATATTTCTGGGCACATTTTTGTTACTTCCTCTCCTTGTTTAAGATACCAGCTTTAGTGGCTGCAAAAATTGAGAGGATGCAAAGGGATTTTTTATGGTCTGGGATTGGGGAAGGCAAAAGAGATCACCTAGTTAGTTGGGATGTAGTGTGTACTCCGAAGGCAAAGGGGGGTTTGGGTTTTGGGAAGATTTCTCTAAGGAATCTTGCTCTTTTAGGGAAATGGTTGTGGAGGTACCCAAGAGAGGGTACAACTCTTTGGCATCAGGTCATCTTAAGCATTTATGAATCACACTCTAATGGTTGGGATGCTAACACTGTAGTCAGATGGTCACAGCGTTGTCCTTGGAAGGCTATAGCACAAGTCTTTCAGGAGTTTTCCATGTTTACTCGGTTTGTGGTCGGAAATGGGGAAAGAATTCGATTCTGGGAAGATTTGTGGTGGGGGGACCAACCTTTGGGATCCCAATATCTAAGACTATTTAGAGTAGTTTTGGATAAAAATATTTCTATCTCTTCAATTCTTGGTTCTACTCATCCTTTCTCTTGGAACTTCAATTTTCGCCGTAACCTTTCAGATTCTGAGATAGAAGATTTAGAGGACCTTATGTGATCACTGGATGGATTGCATCTTTTACCTTCGGTTTTAGATGCCAGATCTTGGCCTTTATCTTCTTGTGGGCTTTTCTCAGTTAAATCTTTCTTTCTAGCCTTATCCTACTTTTCAGGATCTCCTCAGATTTTTTCCTCTAAGTTTGTTTGGAAATCTCAAGTCCCTTTCAAAGTGAAGTCCCTTGTCTGGTTAGTGGCACACAAGAAAGTAAATACTAATGACATGCTACAATTGAGAAGATCCTACAAAGCTCTTAGTTCTGATATTTGTATTCTGTGCATGGAGTATGGGGAATCAGCAGATCATTTTTTCCTATATTGTTCTTTGACGATGGGATTGTGACATAAATTATTTCAATTAGCCAAGAAGGATTGGGTCCCCCCAAGGAGCATCTTTGACATGACGTCCATCAAGTTTAATGGTTTTGGTTCATCTAAAAGGGGGATAGTTTTGTGGCAAGCTACGAGCATCGCTTTAATTTGGGTTGTGTGGCGGGAAAGAATTGCGAGGGTTTTTGAGGAAAAAGTAAGGAATTTAGAGTATCTATGGGATTCTATTTTTTCCTTGCTTCTCTTTGGGCTTTTTGTTCCAAGGTTTTTAAGGGGACTCCCTTTAATGTGTTACAACTTGACTGGTTAGCAGTGTGTAATCCCTAAGTATTGGTCTAACCTAGAGTGTTTGCTTGTTTTATTGTGTACTCTCTTGTATATGTATTTTTATAGCTTAGTTTTCTTTGTTGGGAGGATTTCTCATCCTTCTCTTGTACTTCTTTTTTTATCAATATATCTCTCTGTTGTTTCCTATAAAAAAAATAACTTAAGTGAAAAATGCTAAGAAAGGAAAGAATCCTAGAAGATTCTGTGTACAACTATACAATTGTTACAACTCATATTGGCTGGAAAAATATTCAATAATCTGCCACCCAAGTTGGCTGAATTCCAATTGACAAATTTTACAACACTTTCCCTCAAGCTGAGGAATAAATATTTCTCATTCCTAGCTTACTTAAAATAGTTTGGAATGATTGAGTGGGAAGCCCCTTTGTTAGAATTTCAGCCAATTGGCCCTTTGTAGGAATATAAGGAGTACAAATCAACCCATTTTCAAGTTTCTCTTTTATAAAATGTTGGTCCACTTCCACATGCTTAGTTTGATCATGTTGCACTGAAATGTGTGCAATGCTGATGGCTGACTTGTTGTCACAGTAGAGTTTCATAGGTTCTTCCCATTTGATTCCAAGGTCATTTAGTATTATCTTGATCCAAAGAAGCTTACAGGTTCCATGTGCCATGGTTCTAAATCCCGATTCTACACTAGACTTTGCTACCACCTATTGCTTCTTACTTCTCCAGGTCACTAAGTTTCCTCCTAAAAACGTTTAATACCCTAATGTTGATCTTCGGTCTATTATTTGCCTGGCCCAATCAAAAGTCGTGTATGCTTCTAGGATTAGACTCCCTTCCCTTTTAAAATGAATGCCTTAGCTGGGTGAAGACTTTAGGTACTTTAGCACTTTAAATACCGCTTCCATGTGCACTTCTCTAGGATCATGCATGAATTGGCTTACCACATTCACAACATAGGCTATGTTATGTCTTGTGTGAGCTAAGTATATCAATTTCCTCACTAGGCGTTGATATATATTTTTTTTTAATTCATTGGAGTGCTTCCTTCTTTTTGTTTTTTGATAAGCAAACACACAGAGAAAGCATATATTAGATAAAGGGTACCTTAAGGCTGACCCAAAAACATATAAGGGGTATACAAGAGGCGCCAAAAGGCACGAACAAAAGAAGAGGAGATACAAAAATCACCAGCCCTCATCTAGAACCCAACCAATAAAAAAAATTGAATAAAGGAAGAGGACTTTCATTTATAATCGACTTAGACCAAATCCAAAAGTTACATACAAAAGAATTTTTCAACCTATGAATCGAAAGCTCTTCATTTTCAAAAGTAATCCTATTTCTTTCCTTCCAAACCGCCCAAAAAAGACACAAAGGGGCTGCCTTCCACACCTTTCTACGCTTCTTGCCCATATTAAAACCACGCCATCCAAGAAGGTTATCTCTAACCGAAAGAGGAGCTTCCTTCTTTTTATTTAGCTTGTGAGATTGTTCTATTGGAGTCTCTGTTGGTTTGCAACCACTCATTCCTGTCTCATTTAGTAGATCTAGAATGCATTTTTGTTGTGAGATTACTATTCCTTCATTAGAGTGTGCAACTTCAATCCTTAGGAAGTATTTGAGCTTTCCTAGATCTTTGATTTCAAATTCATTAGCTAGTTGCCTTTTCAATTTCTCCATTTTTGCGGGATCATTTTTGTCAAGACTATGTCATCAACATATACAATAAGGGCTATTACCTTGTTCATTTTTGTTTGTTTGAAGAATAAGGTATGATCCCTTTGACTTTGGTTATATCCCATACTCTTCATTGCCTTTGTAAATCTTCCGAACCAGACTCTTGGTGATTGTTTAAGTCCATAAAGAGCCTTCTTGGGCCTGCACACTTTGCCTTTTTCAAATTTTTCTTCCAACCCCAATGACACTTCCATATAGACTTCCTTTTTTAAGTCTCCATGTAGAAAGACATTCTTAACATCTAGTTGTTGCAATGGCCAATCAAGATTAGCAGCTAAGGATAGTAGAATCTGAATAGTGTTCATCTTTGCCATAGGTGCAAAGGTTTCATGGTAATCAATTCCATGAGTTTGAGCATACCCCTTTGCAACTAGTCTTGCTTTGTATCTTTCTAGTGTGCCATTAGCCCTAAACTTCGTGGTAAACACCCATTTGCAAGCCACCTTCCTTTCATGTGTTATTTTTTTTTTAGTGCACTCATCTTCCATCATTGCTTTCCCCCAATTGTCATTTCTAAGTGCCTCTTGGACAGTTTTTGGTGTCTCTATAGAATTTAGTTTTGAGAGAAAGTGAAGGGGGAAAGCCTTTTAAAGTTTATTCAAGGAAGAAAGGAAAGACCTAAGTAAACTTTAAGTAGGATTAATATTAATTATAATTGAATTGTGATTGGTATTTGTTGGAGTCTAATTAGTATTAGCTAGTTGAGTTATAATATAATTAGAATTTGAGTCATGATAGGTTATTAGAGTCCTAGTAGACTTTGGATGTTATAATTAGAATTAGAATCATAATAGGTTATTAGAGTCCTAGTGGACTTTGGATTTCTTAAAGAAGCCTATAAATAGGCTGATCAATGTAAATCAAAGGACTGAATTGATATGAATAATATTATATTTTCTTTCATTGCAAGGTTGCAACCCTTAATGGTGAGACTCCATTGATTTTCTTCTAGGTGAGACTCCTATAAGGCCTTAGTGAGACTCTAAGGTTTTCCATCTTTCTTCATTGTTTCTTCTTTCTCTCTATTTCTTATCTTATAATTTTCTCTACCATAAAATTTATTCCTTGTTCCTCTCCTTACACCCTAAAAATAAAACCTTAGCCCACCTACCCTTGAGTGTAGGCAACCATCCTAGGGTTGTCCTACATCAGAAAGGCTTGGTAAGAAGGTGATAGTTTTTCAAGGGAAACAAAATGGCTCAAAGGGTGTTGAGTACATTGTCTTTTTTCTTTTGTAAGGGCAATAGGCAAATCAAGATCATTAAGGCTAAGGAAATCATTGCCTTTTTTTTTGTGCATCAGGATCAATTGAATTAGTACCTTTTTTTGGTTGAATGATTGGGACATATGGAGTTTCTAGGGCCAGTTGCTTCCTCCTTGAATAGACCTTGAGTGACACTTGAAGATCCTTCCCCTTTGAACTTGGCAAATAGGATTCAAATCTGGGTAAGTCAGGGACAGCTTCTGGTACAATTTTTTAGGTGTTCTTTGGGGCAATTGCTTGGGTATTTTCTGAATTCACAGCTATAGAAAAATCTGGCATGACTGGTGCAGTGTTTAAGGCATTTTCTGGGGCTGTTTTTTTGGTATTTTCTGGAGTGACAACTATGGAAAAGTCTGATCCCTTTGTTTGGACAAGTTTGGTGGAGTTCTCCAGGATAGGAAGAGTTGGTAGGCTAGGAAAGAATTCCTTATCTTTTGCAAAAGGCTCCCCCTGAAGATAAGGATTAGGAAAAAAAAAAAGGTTGTTTTTTATTGAAGGACACATCCATTGTGACAAAAAACCTTTTAGAAGCTGGGTAATAACACTTGTACCCTTTTAAGGGCTCTTGGGTCAAGTTTACTCCTTTGGTGAGCATGGATATGTACAAAGGCCACACACCAAAAGATCCTTGGGGAAAGGCGGTTGAAACTGTCAAATTTTGGAAAAAATCTAGAAAGTGCCTCAATAGGGCTAGAATAGTTAAGAATCCGAGAGGGTAGCTATTTATGAGGTATGTAGTGGTTAGGACAGCTTCTCCCTAAGATGACTTTGGAACATTCATTTGAAAAATCAGCGTTCTAGTGATCTCCAATAGATGCTTATTTTTATGCTCTACCATCCCATTTTGTTGGGGAGTATAATTATAGGAGGAATAATGAATGATTCCTTCCTTTTGGAATAAGATGTAAGGTATTGATTGAAGTACTCTTTTCCATTGTCTGACCTTATTCCTAGGACCTTGACATCAATCTTATTTTTTAGCATGTTATGAAAATGAGGAAGATTGTGCTAACCTTGGATTCTTGTTTCATGAGATATACCTAAGCAAACTGAGTGCAATCATCAACAAACAAAACAAATCAACTTACCCCAAAATGCTATGAACTTTGGTAGGTCCCCAAACATCCATATGGATCAAACTAAATGAAACAAAACTTTTCTTATTACTTAAAGAAAAAGACACAGTGATTTCTAGCATACTCACAAACATCACAATGGAAGTTTTGAACATTTAGTTTTTCAAACATATTAGAAAATATTTTTTCAATAATAAAAAAGGTGGATGACCAAGGCGAAAATGGGATGATCAAACTTGTTCCTCAACTAGAGTACGATGTTATGATAAATAGGTATGAGGAGTAGGACATGTTGTGCCACTTTGAGCTTGAAGGAGAAACAACCCCCCTTCTTCTCTAGCATGCCCAATCACTTTCCCTGTAAGAAGAAGGCCCTGAAAATAACATCCAGATTGTGTAAAGTTGACTAAGCAATTTAGGTCCTTAGTAATTTGAGGAATAGACAATAAATTTACTGAGAGTTTTGGAACATGTAAGATATTTCTTAATGTTAGAGAAGATGTTTTTTTTTTGATTGGAAATGTTAGAGAAGATGTTAAGAAGACATCTCCTTGAACAGTCACAATTGCTATGGTACCATCAACAATTTTGATCTTTTGATTTCTTGGGCATTGAATGTAACTAAAAAAGACTTTTGAAAAATTGGTCATATGGTCTAATGCCCCTGAATCAAAATGATCCAAGGGCTGGAAAATCTAATTTTAGAGGCACTCACGGAGATGGAATACTTGCATGTCTAAGTAAAATGACTATGTCCCTCAGGTTTTTCCAACTTGAAAATGAATCGTTTAAGTTTGTCAATTTCCTCCTTGTTGAGCTCCATTTCTTGGACAAAGCTTTCTTCCTGCTGTTTTCCTCCATTTTCAGCAAGATTGACTTGTGATTTATAGCCAGAATTAACCCCTTTATCCCCATTCCCCTTAAAAAAAATTTAGGGGCTTGCCATGGAGCTTCCAACATGTCTCCCTTGTGTGCCTAGTTTTCTTGCAATAGCTGTACCATAAAGAGTCTTTCTCTCTTGTTTTCTTACCTTCGCTTGTACCAGAGTTTGCAACATTAGCCGCAGCACTTCCTTCATTTCCACTTTGTTTTGAGATGGCTAAAGCAGATCTGTCCATGGTGCTTCCCTTTTCTAACATTATATTTCTCCTTTCTTCTTCTCTTCTAACGATTGCAAAGGCTTCGTTTAGAGATAGCAGTGGCTCTTTGTACTCTAGTTTCTTTGTAAATGCCAATGGATTTGGAATTGAAGTTATATTCCATAAACTCCAAATCCATGGTATAAGCAACATCTCTTTTGTGTCGATTCCAGCTTCCAAGTTCAATCCAATTGCATGCAGCAAAATCTGGCCTTATGGAATTGAATACTTTTTGTGGATTGATAGAAGGGTAAAATAGAATTTGTCAGTGATTCTTGATCCTGTATTTCTAGTTAACACATTGAGTATTTGATGAATTTTAATTTTGTTTACATTTCAGTGTATATATCAATAGTTCCATGCTCCGAAAGTGCCAGCAGACCTCCCTTAGAGCAGCCAGCAATTCTTCTGAGGAGTCACTTGTTCATGCTCTCCCGACCTTGTTTAGGTTGCTAGGATTAACCCCTTTTAAAAAGGTGATAGTTTATCCTTTTAGTTGCAAACCCTTTTTTTTGTGAACCTATTTCTCTCCTTTGATTATGTCACTAACTTGTATAGTTGATATGAAATTTTGACTTTGGATCTATTTCAGAGCCAGATTGTTTTGTTGTTTATGCTAGCTTCTTTTAGAATGCAATTGATACTTTGTTTTCATTATTGCTTGATTATAATTAGGCAGAATTCAGTCCTGATGATCTGTATATGAGGAAGCGGCCTTTAGAATCAAAGGTACAAAAACGAATTTGTTTGATTCTTTATTTACGTTCTTAGTGGATTTAGCATTGAAACTTGCTTGAACAGGACAATTCTGGTATTCCTGGCTTACTGTCACATGTCAAGTTTAAGAATCCATCTCCAAATGGCAATGAAGTTGAAAATGAGGAGTCCATTTCAGACACCGTTCTTGACAATATTGTTGGCATCGGAGACAACTCTCATCTTGAGGTATTGTCATTTCTTAGAATATTTTCTTGTACTTTTGGAGCTTACATGTGCATCTTTCTCCATCCCCTTCCCCCACCCCTCACCATGCTTTGTGCAGTTGAAGTACTCCAGATTTTTTTTGTATTTCAGGAAAGGGATCCCCCTAGCACCCTTCAGTGTGAACTTCGCCCCTATCAGAGGCAGGCTCTTCACTGGATGATCCAGCTGGAGAAGGGACCATGCATGGATGAGGCAGGAACAACACTTCACCCCTGTTGGGACGCATATCGCCTTGCAGACAAGTATGTGGGACGAGCATAACTTTTTATGCTTTATGCTTGCTTTGAGTCTGGAACCTCATACAGGTGTTTGTGTACACAGGAGGGAGCATGTCATCTATTTGAATGCATTTACAGGTGATGCCACAACAGAATTTCCAAGCACCCTTCAAATGGCCAGAGGAGGAGTATGTGTTATATATATCTTTGATATCCATCAGTTATCAAAAAATCACTTTACAGTATTTTGACTTGACTGCATTTGAAGATTCTGGCAGATGCAATGGGGCTTGGGAAGACAATTATGACCATAGCTCTCCTTCTTGCTCATTCAGAAAAAGGTCTACTAGCCAGTAGTCAATCTACAAGTCAGCACTATCATGGAAGTAGTGAAATCAGCAGTATTTCAGATCAATCTCCAGATCTTCCAAAGAAAGCAGCTAAATTTGCAGGTTTCCATAAGCTGATGAAGCAAAAGAATACCCTTACTAGTGGGGGCAATCTGATCATATGCCCTATGACACTTCTAGGCCAGTGGAAGGTAGCCATTTTCTCATTTTGATCTTTACTTTTCTTAGATATACTTATTGCCATTTTCCACTGCTTATTAAAGGAGTTGGTAATTTAATGGGTATCACAGGCTCACCAGCAATCATTTACTTCTCCATTTCTGAGATTATTCTAAACATCTGTGTGTTGACAGGCAGAGATTGAAACTCATGCTCAACCTGGTTCTTTGTCTGTTTATGTTCATTATGGACAAGGTAGATTGAAGGATGCAAAATTTCTAGCCCAAAATAATGTTGTAATCACCACATATGGAGTGTTAGCCTCAGAATTTTCACCAGAGGTAGCTTTGAAATGGTCTTGTTTGATTTTATGGGAATTTGCTGTGTGCTTTGCATTGAATGTCCTCGCATAGGTTAAAGGTTATTCTCTATTCTCTTTCCATTCATGTGTTCCATTCGTAGCATGCTGAAGACAATGGGGGACTTTACTCAGTTCATTGGTTTAGAGTAGTGCTTGATGAGGCGCATACTATAAAGTCCTCTAAAAGCCAAATTTCTATGGCGGCGGCTGCTCTAATTGCTGATCGCCGATGGTGTCTTACTGGTACTCCTATCCAGGTGAGTTTAATGGAAAATTTTTGTGATGCCATCCTTTCATTTAAATGATTGTCCCTTTTGTTTTCTTCTGGACAAATTTTTAGGGAAGTTTTTTGGATTTTTTTGTCGTCTGCATTATCTGATGGATAGCATGTTTTGTGAGAATGCCCTGTATTATTTGATAAAAGCCACAATAGTTTTCTGTGATTTGATGTTACATTGTGTTATTCCAATGAACACATTACTACACTGAATGACAAACCCACATGTAAATTGGTTTTATTCATTGCATTAACTCCTTGCTCTTATACAATATTCTTAAATAGTTTGAAGGAATTTTTACTACTTGCAAGTTACATCCGATGGATTTTTGTCTTTGCAGCTGTTATGCCTCTGACATTTATTTTTTCCATCACAGAACAACCTGGAGGACATTTACAGCCTTCTTCGGTTTTTGAGGGTGGAACCTTGGGGAAACTGGGCATGGTGTGTTCTCCCTTGTTTTATATTGTGATTATACATTATATTAGGTGCTTCTTAATATATCCCTTGCTTGCCACCAAAAAAATTGTCATTATAAATTATATTAGTTTTTTTAAATTTGAGTTTTTGTTATCCATAAGTTTCAGATATACACCTTGAGTGTCATTGCTGTTCCAGGAGCAACAAAGTTGCTTCTGATCATTTCTCTATAATGTTATTCAGATTTCTCATAGTTATGGTCCAAGCTTCTTGGGATGAATTTTGGATTTGAACATATTAAAGTGTTATTCAGACTGAACCATATTGTTCTCTCATGCCTAATAGCTTAAGCTTTTGGGCTGAATGGTAGTTTAAACTTTAATATGATATCAGAACTCTATTTTTGGAGATGCTGGGTTCAAGATCTCTATTGTTTATCCCCCCATTTGGTCATCTCTGAAAGGAAGCTGTTAGGGTGGAATGTTGAATGTTAACCAACTTGATATACATTTATGTTTATAGGAAAACAAAGATTCTATTAACAGAGCCCATAAAAAAAAAAGACAAAGTTGGCCTATTTTGTAACAAGTTATGATTTTGTGCCAATTGGTGGTTTAGGCAAACATGTTTAGGTTTCAATTGCCCAGAGTTTGATATTTATCTTAATTCATTTCCCTGTGGACCAAGTTTTGCTTTGCCAAATTAATAGATTGGTTTGTCATCTTTTAGCTTTCTTCTGGAATTTGACATCCCAGTATATTGTTGGGTACTTCGTGGGTAGACACTCATTTTGGCACCTGATGTTCCATCCAGGGTTAGTGTAGGCCTGGAAAAAAAAAAATCAATGCCTAAGTGGTCTGCTTTACATAAGATGTAGGCTTTCTTGAAGTGAAGTGCATGTTTTAGTGTCTGTTTTCCACCCTGGATAGTATAACCCTGAAAATAAGGTGCCTTAATGGTTTACATGGCACACAATGTAGGT
This sequence comes from Vitis rotundifolia, assembly GCA_030254885.1. NCBI lineage: Eukaryota > Viridiplantae > Streptophyta > Magnoliopsida > Vitales > Vitaceae > Vitis > Vitis rotundifolia. The sequence continues at coordinate 13,729,317 of CM058156.1, forward strand.
TTTCTTCAAGTGAAGGGGGTGATTTAGATCTGGAAAATATAACAGACAGCCAATGCTTTGCATTTCTGGAAAAAAAGTTAGTTTGTGTTGAATAAGTGAAGCTTAATGGTGATACATGTTAAAAACATGTTCCCAAGTGAATATCTTTAAATTTCTGGAAATTATTGACAATATTAAGCCTCAAGTAGTGGAGTTTCATAATGCCTAAATGATAAGCTATGAAAAGGTGAATTCCCTTTCTCAGTTTTTGTCTTGAATGACTCAATGTGGCATGGTAGTGATGTGGTGGTTCTATTTTCTTACCTAATCTAGGTGGAATAAACTCATTCAAAAACCATTTGACGAGGGTGATGAGAGAGGATTAAAGTTAGTCCAATCCATCTTAAAGCCAATCATGTTAAGAAGAACGAAGTTTAGCACTGATCGAGAAGGCAGGTGAGTAAACTAGCTAAGGACATTATCCCATTACAATTTTTTTTTTATTTTTTATTTTTAGTTTTAATGTTTTCTGATCCTTTTGCTCTTTCGTTGTCCCAGGCCAATTCTAGTTCTCCCTCCAGCTGACATTCAAGTGATTTATTGTGAACTTACTTCAGCTGAAAAAGACTTTTATGAGGCTCTATTTAAAAGATCCAAGGTATTCCCAGACTTAAATGATTGTATTGACTGCATTTTCTGATTTTAGTATGACGCCTTTTCTTTAATTTGATTGAAACATTCTTCAGGTGAAGTTTGATCAATTTATTGAGCAAGGACGGGCTCTTCATAATTATGCTTCTATTTTGGAGTTACTTTTACGTCTTCGCCAATGTTGTGATCATCCATTTCTTGTGATGAGGTTTGTCTCTTACTTGGGTTTGCTCCATTAGTGATGGATTCATGCCCTAGTGCAGTGGTGCTGGTGATGATGCTGTTGATAATAACAATGATGGTGGTGCTAAACAATGGACAGTGGTCTTGATTGACTATAGTAGCTAGATTTGGGCTACTTATAAGATTCGTATATGTTTAAATCATTTTTTGTTGAAATTGATCAATTAACTTATTAGATTTTATTTTGCAAAGAGAGCAATTATTGATTAAGGATGTAAAGGTCTGCATAGACAAGAAGCGACCCTTGAGGCCTGGCTCAAGTGGTGAGGGGTTGGGGTGGGGATGTGGGAGGTTTGAAGTTCTCTTCTAAACAGGGGAAAAGTTTCCAATCAAAAATAAAAAAGAAGCAAAGATAAAAGCCAAACATCAAGCATAAAGAGGAAAAAGGACCATTTGTAGATGGATGATTCCGGCAAAAATTTTACGACAAGCTTTAAGATGCCAATTTAAGAAGAACAAATAGTGCTAAAATTTATCAAGAAGCCTTCAGTTTCTTATACAAAGATATGCATACATACATACATACATACATATATATATATACACATACATACATACATATATATATATATATATATGTATATATAGTTCAAAATGGGCTGAAGAGTGATGAGAACTTGTTTAATTCTTTTCCAGGTCAGAACTTAACCTGATCATCATCATCATCCCTTATAGCCTTTGTTGTCTGGGGCTATTCACTATACTTATTTTTCTACTGTCCCTGAAATGCAGCCGTTACTCACCAAAAATAAATAAATAAATATATATATATATCAAACAGCTTGAAGGATTTATTATCTCTTCATTCTCATAGTAACCTATAGATTGCGATCATATAGTTTTCTTGACGTCCTCTTTTGTAGTGTTTTACCATTGCAATGATTGGTAATGGGAGGTTTTGATGTGTCCAGTCGAGGTGATACACAGGAATTCTCTGATCTGAATAAGCTAGCTAAGCATTTCCTAAAAGGTGGCCAGAATGCCCTGGAAGGAGAAACCAAAGATCTGCCTTCACATGCTTATATTCAAGAGGTTGTGGAGGAGCTGCGTAAGGGGGAGCAAGGAGAATGCCCTATATGTCTTGAAGCATTTGAAGATGCAGTATTGACTCCTTGTGCTCATCGTTTATGCCGAGAGTGTCTCTTGGCTAGTTGGCGAAATCCCACTTCTGGATTTTGCCCTGTTTGTAGGTACCTTTTAGTTAATGTCAGTGGTTTTGTTATTTGGCTTTTAATGCATTTTATTTTTGTACTACTTATATTTTATTTTTGTTTTTTGTTGTCCTTTTTATAATGGAGTTTTATACTATCTTTGAACATGATCTCTCTCTTTACAGGAAGACCATCAGTAGGCAAGATCTTATTACAGCTCCGACTGGAAGTCGATTCCAGATTGATGTTGAGAAAAATTGGGTGGAATCATCCAAAGTTGCTGCTCTCTTGCTCGAACTAGAAAATCTCTGCTCTGTGGGCTCCAAAAGTATTTTATTTAGCCAGTGGACTGCCTTTCTCGACCTCTTGCAGATTCCCCTTTCTCGGTAACTATCAGTTGCTGTTATATGCTTTCTGAAAAATTTAATTGGTTTTTATTAAGGCATCTTGTTGGTTGGGTTGGCGTTTCTTTTCTAGGATTTCTAAATTAGCATACGCTATAAATAATACTGAGGTCATGCAGGTGCTGCTGGGATTGGCTCACCATTACTAAAAATGTCTTGCCACCCCTCTTATCAAAATTGATAGAGAAATGTCCTGATAGAACTATTTGTCAGCTTTTTCCTTATGTGGCAAAGGAAAATGCTTTAAGAAAACCCAAAAAGGATTCCGCCTATGTAGACCTGGAGGTATACAAGCAACACCCAAATGGAAAGAAAGAGACAAAAACAAATCTGCATCAGCAAAACATGACAGAAAAGAGAAAGCAACAGGATACAAACAGAAGTCAATCCCTCCCAGCTTATCAATGAAGTCCTATAAAGCCAATGCCTCTTTCCTGGAGAATCCTCTGATCCAATGAACAAAGATCTAAGGGCAAATTCCATTTGTCTAAGTTTAAACACCTGCATCCCTTCGCAAGTCCTGCTATTCTGTTCCTTATAGAGACACCATGTTTAGTATTATGAGGCTGTTCTCCACACCTTTCTCTTCTTATGACAAACTTACTATGCTGTCTTGCTAAAACTCCTTGAACAACCTTGACATGACCCAAGCCACCTCAAATTGAAAACATGCTAAAGACCTACAAATGCTGAGCCACAGAACAGTTGATTAATGAATGGCTTGTTAGCTCCTATTCTCTCTTGCAAAAGTAAACATCAGTTCACAAGCGTCCTTCCCTCTCTTCTGCGCTGACCAATAGTTTAACATTCTCCCATCCAGCAGAGTACGCAGAAAGGGCTACTTTAGAAGGAGCACAAGGTCCTCACAAATTTAGAACTGGAAAGCTGTCTTGGCCCTAGAAGTTAAAGGCTTGAAAAAGAATTTAGTTAATTAACAGAAGATTGATCATACTTCATTGCCTTGCACCACAAACTATCCCCACTATTCCTTGAAAGCTGCAAATCAAACATGGCCCATGAAATAATCCACCATCTCCAATTCCTAGTTATGAAATTTTGTAAGAAAGCTATGGTTTCCAATGCTTCTGGCCCTCCTAAATACTCCAGTACCTTGCTAAAATTGTATGGGTTTGTTAAATCTTTGTGCAAGTTGATTTTCACCTTAAGGATCTTCACTTTGGCAAAATCCAGATCACAGAATGTAAATTCTTAAACGTGCTTTTTTTTTTTTCTTTTTTGTCCTTTGTTCCTTGTTCTGTCATTCCCTGGATCAGTGCCTTGGGAGTTCGTATGTTTGTCATGGAAATCCCAGTGACACCAGATCCTAGATATGTGTACTTTCCATCAAATGCAACAATATGTTGGAGTTCACCATCTTGGCAATCTGTTGCATATGCTATTGATATCAGTAGTTTTTCATCTTCTGAACAGGAGTAACATTTCATTTGTTCGTCTGGATGGAACTCTGAATCAGCAGCAACGGGAAAAAGTAATTAAACAATTCTCAGAGGAAAGCAACATCCTGGTTTGTCAGAAAAAATGTGGCATTTTTTTTTTATTTTTTTGCCCCTTTCTCTGAAGACAAAGGAGGTGTGGGGAAGAGAGGGTTTGGGTTTAATAGTTGACGCACATTTTTGGTGTTTGTTACATAGGTCTTGCTAATGTCATTGAAGGCTGGTGGAGTTGGAATAAACCTAACGGCTGCATCCAATGCCTTTGTTTTGGTATGAACTGAAGATCCAAACTTTTCACCTTTTTAATTGTGACATGATATAGTGCCTATTTCTGGGCACTATATACAATAGTAGAAAGCATTGGCATTAGTGTTATACATTTTATGGAATATGCAGCAACTTTTAGTTTTAGGCTTCTCTTTCAGCAAGTTGTAGACAATTTTTGTATTGATCATTGGAAGCTTGTTTAGTCAAGCAAAATTTTTCTGGAGTATCGACCAGATAGGTAAAATTGCATACAATGAGCATTAGAAAGGGCGCAACCCATGTACTTTTTTGGGGGTAATAACATCCTTCTATCTTGTTTGAACTTGGGGATCCTTGCAACTTCCCAAAATTGAATTGACATTGTATACCAGTATGATGTAGTGTAACAGCACCTTAGATAATAATCAGGGATGATCTACCTTGTACCATCCAATAGCACACAATTATAATCAACCTAACTAATCAAATGCACAGAGAGCATAAACTCTTAATAAAATATATCAAAAACAAAGGGTTCAGTACAATCAAGTTGCATATCATTGAAATTAACACTTATAATATCCTTTCCTAATAAATTAAATATAATATAGGTTACTGTCATTCTCTTATGATTCCATAGCATCTTGGATTGTCCTCCTGTTTGGCTTTTGTTAAACTTTTGGGTGATACAACTATATATAGTTAACCTCAAGTTGTAAAGTTTATATTGTAGGCACATCATACATGTAGTTGTCTAAAAATAGTAAGTTGGTCAAGATTGTATCTTGAGTTTCCATGATGGGGGGGATCTATGTCAGCATGATGGCATGGATGAGGTGCAGTTGTTGGTTTCCCATATTATTAAAGGCCTGTATGAAAGGTTTGTCATAAAATATTATCTAGTAGGCCTTGGATTTGGATGTTCTTGAACAACATTTTGATCAAAATGATCCAGAAAATCATGCTTTAAGAGTGCCTGTAAGATTTCAGTCTTTTCAGCTCGTAAGGGCAGATTTTCTGTTAAATAAATGAATAAATAAAAAATAAAAATAAAACTAAGAATAAAAAGAAACAAGGAAAAGAACCAGTAGGATTCCGTCTCTCACTGTTCCGTTTCCACGTTCAATATGTTTCTTGTTAAGTAACTGAGTGTTTGATAATAATTTCTCATGGGCATTTTCTTTGAAGGATCCATGGTGGAATCCAGCTGTAGAGGAACAAGCTGTTATGCGGATTCATCGTATTGGACAAACAAAAAGGGTAATGATCAAGCGGTTCATTGTGAAGGTAACATCATTCTCCTTGGCTTGCAGACCATTCAGATGGAGTTTTTCTGCCCCAACCCCCCTAATATCCCCTCTGGTCATTCACTAGTAAGAGTAGTAATGGCTGGAAGAAGCTAGAGTATCTGAGCTGCATGTTCAGAACTCAGATGGATAATAGTATAAATCTGATTAAAAACCTTATAACCTTGAAATTTCATAATTAAAGCTATGGAAAAAATGCATAGCGAACATTTGAATTGGGATAACAATTACACAGGCATATGGCTAATTATGACATTTGGACTTTTCTCTAAGATGAGTAGAACTTTGCAACAACCTAGTAAAAATATCTTGGATGGCAGGGAACGGTGGAGGAAAGGATGCTGGCAGTGCAAGCTCGTAAGCAGCGAATGATATCTGGTGCCTTGACTGATCAAGAAGTCCGAACTGCACGCATTGAGGAGCTGAAGATGCTTTTCACTTAAGTGCATCAAGTAAAGCTTGGATTAAATCACCATGCTGAAGATGGGTTTTTGCTTTGGCTTCCAGAGCTCTTAAAATCTTGATGTTCAGGACTAAGGAAACTCAAAAGGCGTCCAACCAGCCTGGATCTCAAACTGAGTAGTTGAGGCGGTCCTCTTATTTATGGCACTGGGCAGAAGCTAAGTGGAGGCTGAAGAGATTTTAACCATTCAATCACATTATTTTTGTAACCTGTTCAAACCTGAAATAGTGTTCAAAGCGGAAGTATAGAGTGGTGCAAGCAAAGTAGATGATGTCTCTGACCTCCAATCAAAAATTGAGACAGGTCTGTTCAGGGCTAAGTCTCCAGCTGACTCCCAGGTGTGTTAAAGATTTTACTTCCAAATGTAGCCCTTAAAAGAAATGGAGAAATGTTAATAGATTACCTGCAATGTAAGCTTCATTGATCAGGAATATTACTCTTCAATTTAATGTAAGGATACATTACATTTTGTTGTCAGGGTTGTAAACGCCAGTCTTTCTCATTTTTTATTTTATTTTATATATAGATATATGCATGTATGTGCCTGACGGTTATAAACTCGGGTGTTTGATAAAATTAAATTTTTATTACTTAATGACCTAAATTGATTTTTAGTTAAATTATATTTAAGTTAATTTAAAATTTATTATTTAATATTTACTTTAAGTATTACAGTTGCATGATAAAATTTATTTTAAATTATCAAATGACATATTTATCCTCATAAATTATAGTTAGGGTAAAGGAGGTTGGGTAATAATGATTTTCATCTAATTAATGTGCTAAATTTGAACTTATGGCTTTTAATTAAATAACATTGTTCTCTTTTTAGAGTAATGCTAAATAATTGGACTATAATCAAATAAGTGCATGATAATTTTCTATTTTTAATTTTTTTAGAATTTTTAAATATTATAAAAGAACATACTTAGAGATGGTGAATGTCTTTTCAAAAAATAATTATTCAAGTGGAGTAATGCTTAAAACTCATTAAAATGTCTATAATTTTTATACTCAAAATAAGATCATAGGTACGGGAATGTTTAGTAAAACTTAATACTTATTACTTAATGATTTAAATTGATTTTAAATTAAATTATATTTAAGTTGTTAATTAAAAATTTATTACTTTATTCTTACTTTTAAGTATTAAGGTTGTTTAATAAAATTAATTTTAAACTTATTTTAAATTATCAAATTGAAATATTTATTTTCATAAATTATAATTATGATAAATGAAAAAATAAAAAAATAAATATATGAAGTTGAGAGTAAGTTCAACATTTTTACTTATTACTAAAATTTATTTTATTTAATGATTTAAATTAAATTATTATTCCACTTTAAGTTATTAAGTTGGTTTATTAAACACTAGATTTTATATTTTTAATATTTTCTTATTATTTTTTCTTAGATAGTTAGATTTCTAATGGAATCCAATTGAATCCAAATTGATCATCTTTCCATTTTTTATTGTGATTTTCATTGTCATCACATTTTGAGTTGGAAAATTTAAAATTCAAAATTTGACTTTTACAATGGTCAAACTTTCTCACTATTAATAAATATATTGGCATACCTTCATTTGTTTTTCATCCCTCTATAATGTAAAATTCTCAATTTTAGTAATTTTTCATTTTTAGAAAAATATTTTTTTCTAAATCTATTGGAAGGAATACGTTACTCTTCCTATAATAATATTATTTTTATTTAATTTATAAATGTTTATATAATATAAGAATAAAAATAAGAAAGAAATAAAATTTTCATTGTGGGGGGCCGGTGGCAAGAGTGAAAATAATAGAAAAAAATAATTTTTTTTCTATATAGAAATTTGAAATGGAAAAGGGTATTATTGGAATATAGAAAAATGGCGCACACGCACCTGTTCGATATATTAATCATACAGGACTTCAACCTTCCATGAACGTACGGAAGGAGGTAGAGCAAATCTGCGTGCTGTGGCAGGTGCGATTCTTCTCTTCTTTCACTACCAACCAAACGATATCTTTTGTTCTTTTTCTCCACTCTTTCTTTTTAGTAATCTCTTCCGAGTTTCTCATTTCTTTCTTCTATCAGTGATACTGCTATTTTATTGTAGGGAATTCGTTCGGGAAAGTTCTCTGTTGATTCAATGGAGGATTTGTCTTCTAACTCCCTCTCCGATTTCGCTGATGACTGGGTGATGGACCAGCCGGCGGAGGAGGAGACGGCTGTTGACCAGAGCCTCCCCGAAGTTGTGACATTCCCGGCCGGGGACATGGCCGGTCCTGTGGTTGTGGTCGCGGAAGAGGTGTTCGGAGATGGAGATAAGGCGGCCGAGGAGGTTGGTGAAGGAGAGTTGGAAGAAGTGGTGGTGGTTGAGGAAGCGTTTCCGAAGAGGAGGAGGAGGAGAACGGGGAAGAGGAAGGCGGTCGAGAAGTCGGAGGTTCCGACTTCGCCGGAGGAGGTGTTGCAGAGACGGAGTAGAGGGCGGCAGAGACGTGCCGGCAGAGCGGAGGTTTCTCCTCCTTTTGGTGAGTTCTCTTTGATCAGTACAAGTAAAATTTTGGCTTGGGAATTACCTTTTTATATATTGAGTTCGATTTTCTTTTATGTATACTTGTGTTGTTATTATTATGTCAGTTTGATTGATTTACTTTCTGAAGATTTGATTTGTTAGCGGAGATAAGTCATCAGTGTTTTGAGTGGTCTTGCACTTCTACAAGTTAACCGGCACAGGTTGTCCGATATCATTTTCCCGCTTATACAACGGCTTGATTGGCATGTTAGAAAAAAGTGGATGTAGTTACGTCTACTTGGAAGCCTAAATTCTACTAATACCTTAAACCGTGCATTTAAATAATTCTAATATATTTGAATATTTTTCTCATTCTCGTGTAACATATAGGACTGCAAATTGAGCGGATCGGGTGAATTGATGCTAATCCGAGTTCAACCTAAATTAATAAACAACTTACCTAAATTCAACACAACCCCACCTTTAACCCGAGGCACTCGATGCCAGTCCAATCAAATCTCATTTCTCTAAACTTGGGTTATTTATGCTAGATTTGGGTTGGTTGGATTAAATTTGAGTTAGTCGGTTTTATAATTTAAAATCTATTTATGATATTTTTTACAAAACCTTTTTTATGTATTTGTATGAAAATTTAAATAGTAATAATACAAAATTTCAATATAGTAATAATATATATATATATTTAAAATAAAATAGTATATGATATAATATAATTTGATTTTTTTATTGGGCTCAAACCTATTGTCACCATTTACCCTGATGCCCTCTGGGCAGAGAAGGTGAAGTAACTAATCTCTGGTTCACTTACTGGCTGTCACTAAGCCGGTCAGAGAAGTTAGAGTGAAGAGAGGGTTTGTCCCTCCATCAGTTCTTTCTACCTCAGAGTAATTGTTGTGGGGCTGCAGTAAAATAGCATTTCGAAAATTTTGATTTTAATCTAATACCGCAATTTGAAAGCATTATTTGTGTTTTTAATGCAAGTCTATTCTAAAATGTGGATTTAGTTTTGACAATGCTGTTTTAGGTCAACGTAAAGGAAGTTGCAAATTAGGGAAGAGAAGTTCTTTTGCTTGTGTATCAACACAGTAAAGACTTGATTTCTTACCAAATAAAAAAATGCTACAAAAGATCTAATAATTGATTGGATAATCTTCTTCCCAAAACTTTCCAGGCCAGCCATTCTTCTCCCGTAGCATCCTCAATCAATATATTTTGTGATAATATCTGCTATAAATTGCCCGACTGGAAACCAGAAAAGTAATATCTTCTGTATTTTCAGTATATCTGAATAGATGAAAGTCTTCACGAAATCAGTGGTTCTTCATGTTCAGCTGATGTGACAGTACAAAACAATTTCTAGCCTTTGAGGAGCTCATCAACCATGAGTCTTGATGCATTGTTTGATGCTTTAAAGATGTGGAAAATTTTAGAAACTTGATCCTTAATATTCTCTAGCTTCTTAGATTACTCTTGATTGAAAAATCACCCAAGTACTGTGGGCTGACTTCTATTGTTGATTTCATTTCTTGTCTTGATGGGGTAGAGTTTTTGATTTTAGCTTGCTACCTTTCTTTACTTTTGTTTATTAAATCATGTCATTTGGTCCACATGCCCACAAGTGCACTTATTTAAGCATCTATTCCCATTAATGTCACATTCATCAATTCGCACTCGTCTCTCAGTCACAACTCAATCCCTTCCTCATGGTGTTACCTAAAATTCTTTAGTAGAAAGAGAAGCTTCTTAAAACCTTTTTCAAATCCAAGGTGAAGATCTCTTGTTCAGCAGGGTGTTTGTACCAAAAAAAACAGAAGGCTAAAGTTCTTGACAAACACATTCCTAGGACGGGAGCCTCTGCCTCTTTGGAGCAACAATCATGTATCTTCCTTACTCAATCTACATTCTTATTCCCAATCAACCTAATAACCATGGTTTAGAAGCTACAAGTGAAGACCCTTAATGAAAATGGAAACTAAGAAGCAAAGTTGTAGGTTTAAGATTAACATTGATACAGAATATATAATTTTGGGCTACTGGAACACATATTTTATTGATGAAGAGTGCTGAATTTATACATCAGTTTGTAACTGAAATGACATTAGAATAGCAGAAAATCAAGCTACTAGATGATGAACAACTACCTCCTATAAAATAGAAACCAAATCTTGACCAAATAAAAACAAGAGAATATTTGGATATTGCAGATTTTGTGCAAGACTCCAGCTGCAATATTTAAAATTCAAATTCCAGCAGATACTAAGTCAAAATTCAACACTCCTCCTTGACTTAGTAGATCATAGAAACTCAAACCAAACTTCGAAGGGGTCTGCTTCTTTAACGCTTTTGTTGGCAATCTGTTAAGCAAATATACTACTGTACTTGCAACTTTAGCCCAAAATTTTTTAGGTAAATCTTTTTCATGCAGAAGGCATCTTGTCATCTCCAAATCCGTTCTTTTTTTTCTCTCCACGACTCCATTATGTTGTGGATTATATGGTGCAGTGAGCTGGTGAACAATGTCTGCATTCCCTTTCAAGGATGACATTTTTTGAGGTTCACCAACATCAGTACACAGGTGTTGCAGTTTTTAGGTTGCTCTCCAAGATGTTTTCTTTGGAAAGGGAAGTTTAGTTTGCTTCCCATATTGACAAATAGCACATATAGGAAGATCTTTTTCTAAGTTAGGAAGTCTTTTAGCTATTGGATTTTTCTTCATGTAGAGCACAACATCATCTTCCAGTAAATTCAAGGCAAAACTCTTGCTCTTCATTTTTATGTTGAACACCTCTTTGCCTTCATCATCCTTGATAATGCAATTCCTATCTTCAAAAAAAACTTTAAATCCTTTCTCCACGAGCTGTCCAACACTGAGTAGGTTTTGGTCAATGTTAGGCACAAACAAAACATTAGAAATGAGTTTCAAACCTATTTGGCTTTCGATAGCAATCGTTCATTTGCCCTTCACTAGAATATACTCACCATTTCCAATTCTGACTTTGGAAATAGTTGTTCTATCAAGTTCTCTAAAAAGATCTTGATCATTTGTCATATGGTTTGTGCAACCACTATTCACAAGCCAGCTTTCAGAGGTGCTTTTATTAGCTAAAGCAAAACACGTTGCTGCAAACAATTGCTCCTCCTGGCAATGGTCAACTGCTACACTAGTTTCTGCCTGCTGTTGATTTTTGCAAATCCTCTCCACATGTCCTTGTTTACCACACTTGTTGCATTTCACATCTGGTCTCCACCAACATTTTTGTGGAGAATGATTTGTCTTCTTGCAATGAGGACAAGGTGGAAAAACTCCATTTTTCGGGTTGTTGCTGCTTGGCTTGTTGTTGTTCTTCTTGCCATTTTTTTGCATTCTTGCTTGAAATGCTCCTTCTACAGTATCTCCTTGTCTCATGTGTCTTCTTTGTTCCACAACCTCCAAGGAATGTAATAATTCTGTCAAGCTAATAGTTGACAGATCCTTTGAATTCTCCAAAGAGGAAATTGTAGCTTCATATTTCTCAGGAAGTGTAACCAATATCTTTTGAACAATTTTCTCATTGGAAAATTCTTTTCCAAGCAGCCTAACTTTGTCTGCTATTGAAAGAAGTTGTGCAACATAGTCTTTAACAACATCAGACTCCTTCATTTTCTTCATTTCAAATTCTTGAATCAAGTTCATCACCTTCATGTTCTTGATTCTTTCATTTCCTTTGTATTCCTCCTTGAGATACTCCCAAATTTCTACAGCTGAATCAATTTTCATGATTTTGATGAAAATTGATGGTGAAACTGCAGCAAACAAGCAAGCCTTCGCTTTAGCCTTTCTTGTCTTTCTTTCTTTATGCAACTTCATTTAAGCCACAGTTGGATTGGCTCCAAGGGGAGGAACTTCATAATTTTCTTCCACTGCTTCCCAAACATCAAGTGCTTGTAGATGAACTGTCATTCTAACAGCCCAAGTTTCATAATTGTCTCCATCAAGAATTGATGGTGCAACTGTGAGACTTGACTCCTCCATTGCTAGATGATCTTAGAAGGTGTTTGGGTTCACTCACCTCACTGGCCCCTTAAGATAACTATGGCTCTGATACCATTTTGTAGGTTTAAGATTAACATTGATACAGAATATATAATTTTGGGCTGCTGGAACACATTTTATTGATGAAGAGTGCTGAATTTATACATGAGTTTGTAACTGAAATGACATTAGAATAGCAGAAAATCAAGCTACTAGATGATGAACAACTACCTCCTATAAAATAGAAACCAAATCTTGACCAAATAAAAACAAGAGAATATTTGGATGTTGCAGATTTTGTGCAAGACTCCAGCTGCAATATTTAAAATTCAAATTCCAGCAGATACTAAGTCAAAATTCAACAAAAGTATTGACAGTAAAAGCGGGATTATTCATGATTCTCCTCTTCTGACCATGGATTCCTTAATTCCTGTGAACAAGAGTCAGGTCCTCTATTCATCAATTGTGCTGTCTTGGTGAATTGGATTAACCAGGTAAGCCTCTTTCTACTTACGATCCTGCAACTTCCAAGGTGAATCCACTCACTGTTGATGTAGACCACTATAGGATCAAATTGAAAGAACTTCTTTCCTTGAAGTTTGAAAAATCTGCTTTTTCAGAAATAGTCATTGATCTTCTCTAGATGTCTGGAATACTCTAATCTTGTGCTAACCTTGCTTTTAGCATCAAGCAGAAGTTTCTTAAACTTGCTCCATCCAATAAACTCAAGATTTTGGGTCTGCTTCCAAGGTTCAGTAAGAAGTTCTCAATTTATTTAAGATTTGAGAAACCATTAAACTTGCCCTTGGAACTTCATACATATTAGTTTACTACCAAACCAAGAATGAAGAATTTGTTCTTAACCTGATATTGATCTAGGGAACATTGGCATTGCTACTATTAAAGCCCGAATCAAGGATGTCATCAAGAAGATGAAGTCAAGTAAGGCTCTTTTGGACCAAAAGGTTGTGGAGAAAACTATGTCATTGATGCAAAAAATTGAAGAAGGAAAATTTGGTGATAACCTCCTAAAAGTGTCAACTTAAAATGATTGAAGTTCTTCTGTTGGAGAAAAGCAACGGTCCTTAGCCTCAGTCTTTGGTGGCATGAAGCACCAATAGGCTATGATTGTCGCATCTAATTCCATTTATTGGGTCAATGGTTGGGCAATGGATTTTTAATCATTTCATTGATCATTTAATTTCAGTTTCTTATTTACTTTAGTCTCTTCTTTGTCTTCAATTGCTTTGGTACCTTCTGGGTTTTATGTTCTGTTTTGTCAAGATCAATGAACTTTTTTACTCCCTTGTGGCCTGTTGAACCAGCAATCTGATTTTTGCTCCATGACTGGTTATCCTCCTATTAATAAGGAAGTTTAGTGTTGGGTTGCTTCCTACTCTGGTGTTGCTTTTGCGCCAAAGGTGCCACCATTGCCCATATACTTGTCTTTTAGTGAATAGAAGACTGGAGCCAATGTTAGTAGTGAATAACATTATGCCTTTATATTCATGTAGCTTTGCAAGTTCATTTTTATTTCCCTAATGGTAGAGTAATTACACATAAATTTATAAATGCATAGCAATCAAATCGTCCTCCAGCCAAATCCAACATCATTCAGTTTGATGTGATGGCAACTTTATTATCATAATACAACTTCATGAGCTCATTAGTCAAGAACCCAATTCTTTAATCAGAACTTAAGAACCCAATTCTCGCGACAAAATTGTCAATTGAAGCATTGCAAGAGCTAATAAGTCTTCTATTGCTCTAAACTCCACTAATAAACTGGAGCCAATAACAACTAATTGTTTCTTGCCCTGCTATGTTTCCAAGTTAACCCCGGCAAAAGTACAGTAGTATGAACTTGATCTCTTATTAATAATGACATCAGCCTAGTTTGCATCTCTATCCTTAAATGATCCTGTTGACGTAAGATAGCTGAATTCAAGTATCCCATAATTATATGCATTACCTCCATATATACCACAATGTATTCAGAAGCACTAATGATTGAGAGAGATGTAGATCAATTTTTCCTCAAGCCTCTAGTATGGCCCCAGATCAACAGTAGAGCTTTCACTACTATGGCAGAAAGTAATTCTGAATGCAGTGTCCACAAGCTTAAGTTGTGGCATCCATCTCCTTTAAGAGGTTTAGGACATGCTTTTACTGAGAGGTAAGTATGCCATTCTTAGACCTTGTTATAGTACTGAACTCCTTGATCTTGAACTCCACTAATTGAATCCTTGGGGTCCTCCTTTTGTACATCTCATTTCTGGTCATGATATTTTCATACACAAAACGAGCGTTAATTTTCCCCGAAAAGCACTTAAGGAAAAAGGTGTTTTTGCTTGACTAAGCATATTCAAGATTTTGATACTACATTTTTCTAAAGCATTCCAACCACGCTTGATGAGACTATTTTAGGGCATATAGGGCCCTCTTAACCAGGAAATGTTGTTATGGTAGTGGTGACATAAAAATTATAATGGTGGCTACAATTGATCCTTTTAGCCAAACCATTCCACTGTATGTGCCTGGGCAAGTTAATTTTTGTTGAATTTTATTTTCTTTGGTAAATTGAGGATTCGTTTGACACATCCCATCTCATCATATGTACATGTGCATTTAATCTCCCTTGCTTTGCTTTGGACCTCATTTTAAAATCTATTAGATTTGCTTAAAAATTCCTACTTTGTTTTAAAAAATATATCTGCACATACTTTGAGAAATAAAAAAAGTCGCCATATAGAATATTCTGCAAACTCCTGTAAAAAAGAATATTCCACTAACTGATGCTTGGTTTACCTAGCTGAACACATTTGTGTGTATAAGCACCAAGGATGGTTTGGATCTAAACATCAAATCTTCATATGAAATTGATGTGTTTACAATATTGACATCCAAATATAAATTGTATTTCGTTTGAGGAAGACCCTTAAGCATTAGCCTGTGACTGCTAACATGTCCAAGGCATGCAACCCACTAATCCACAATTTTTTTTTTGTTTTTTTCTGTATCTTGTTTATGTATTCTGATTCTATGAAATTGATGTGTTAACCATATTGACATCCAAATATTGTTTGTATTTTGATTGAGGGAGACCCTTAAGCATTAACCTGTGACTGCTAACACGTCCAAGGCATGCAACCCACTGATCCACAGTTTCTTCTTTCTGTATCTTGTTTATGTATACTGATTCTACTGATATCACATAGGACTCTAGCCTTTCTCATTCTGTGATTGGCATCCTCAATGATTTAAGGCTTTGATACGCCTTGATGTTGTTTGGACCAAACACCATGTTAGTTACCAGACTTCCTCTATTATGATATTGGCATCTGATTTTCCTTCATCCAAGGAAAATTGAAGCCTCACTTAACGAGGACTAAAGTGGGGCATGATAGCTTTCTAACTTATGTGAGTCTAGAAGTCATGACTTCTTAGTAGTCACTAGTCACTACCATTCCATCTACTTTATATTTAGACATACTACATAGCTTTGACTTTTCACTCATCATGTGATTGGAGCCAAAAATTTTGGTGGGAAGGCAAAATATAAAATTTGTGTATGATAATAAATATAAATAAATTTTAATATTTTAGAAATGGTAATATCAGTATCATTCAATAAAATAAGTAATTATTGATATTAGCTATAAAAGAAAAGAAGAATTTATGATATGATAAATTAAATAACAAAAATACTAAAAACATTGACAAGAGAGTCTTGGATTTTATTAAAAGTTTATAAAAAAAATTCAAATAATATTTGTGAATTTTTTTTTAAAAGATAGTAAGAGATTTGACCAAAACACTTTTAATAATTTTTAGAAATATTTTTCTATAGAGCTTTTAAAAAAATTTAATAATTTTAGTAATATTTTTTTTTTTGAATTTTTTTAAATAATTAAATATAAATCACTTGATAATGATAAAAATTTTATTGAAAGTTATCTATGATGTAGGTATAATGTCATTATTAAAACTTAGGTTGCCGACTCTAAATTAATAAATGCTTGATTAAACCTAAAAATCTAAAGAATTATAAAAACTTTGAATTGAACTAAAAATAATCTATCAATAAAAAAGATATTTGATAAAATATCAAATATTTAAACAAAGTTAAATTTTATCAACAATTAAATAACATATATTTGAATAATTGTGTACATATTCATGAATTAACAACTACTTGATTAAACCTAAAAGTCTAAATATTTAAAAAATTTCAAGTTTAAACAAAACATAGCCCACAAACAAAAAAATATTTAATAAAATATCATATACAAAATTCTAAAAAAAATTATTTTGTTAAATTTATTTTATGTGTATTAGGATTTATGTAAATTTAATTTTATTAACATTAAATAAAATTAAAAATGCTAACAAACAAATATTTTATAAAATCTATTCAATATCCATACTTATCTAATTTTTTATTCTATATATTTTATTTCACACACAAAATTAGTTTTTTAGAAGGGGCAAACTTGCATTTTTTTTTTTTTTAACCTTCTAAAATCCCTAAATCAACAAAAGAAAATTTTTAGTTTTAAAATTTGAGGGGGCATGTGCCCTCCCTGAGCCTATGGTGGCTCCGCTCCTCCTGATTGAAGCACCATGGCTAACAATTTTTTGAATGGATAAAGGGGTCTTTAGGTGTTTATTCAAATGAGGCAAGACGGAAGCCTCAAGGCAGTATAAGGTCTAATCCTTAACTCAAACAATAAAATTTCAAAAAATAAAAAAAAATACTAACAAGTTCACATAAAATGAAGTAATAAGAAAACCATAACAATCGTAATAAGTTAATTCGTTTTTTTTCATAGTAGTTTCTAATTTAGCTTTTTTTCTCTCTTCCAAAATCTAACTCTCTATATTGTGGTGGCTCCATCAAAATTGTCTTCACTCTTTTGTATCATCATCATTATCAATTATAGGATCATTTGACGAATCATCATTATATCTAATTATTCCATCATTCTCTTTATTAATGTCAATGTCCACCAATTTTTCTTCATTCACCAATTACAGTGGTACAGGTTCAAGCTTTAAGCAAAGTAGTGACCATAAGGAGGTGGTACAACAACTTCAATAGTAACAACTGGCCATTCCAATATCAAAGTAGTTCTCGTCCAAAAACAAAAACCCAACACCCGATGGCCAACAACTCTTCTTTTCTCCTTCTGAATCTTTATTTATTTTATTCTTTTTTGAGGGCTAATAGAATCCAATCAAGCATTTTTTTTAACTAACCAAGAAATTGACCTAAAACCCAAGTCCAAGACCCAAAATGTACAAAATAGAATACCAAAAAGCCCAAAGACATTGAAACATGTTGGATATGGACGCCCAAAAGACCTAGGACTCATAAAAAAGCCATAACTGTGTGAGACTTAAGTCTTAACAATCCAGTAGCCTTAAGTTGTGCATATTGGTAGGGTGAGGCTTAAGCCTCAATGTGGAGTACTTATGGCTTAAGCCTCAATAGACAGTACTTAAGGCTTAAGGCTTAAGGCTTAAGCCTCAATAAACAGTACTTCAGGCTAAAGCCTCAAGGCTATTTCCTAGCGCCTTGTTTTGAGGTGTAAGCCGTGAAAGCCTTTTAAAATATTAGTGAATGGTAGATGTCAACAAGTTATTTTTGGCTGACTTTTTCATAATCTTTGGCATAGTAAGCTTTCTTACTGTCATTGTATCATTTCATTGTGTCATTTGAATCCTTTGTATCGTTTTTGTCTTGAGTTTGTTAAGCTCTCTGCTTGCTAGCTTTTCTACACTGGGATATTGATTTTGTACTCTTCCTTTTTGTTTTTGTCCTTGTAGCTGAATGCCTTCTCATCACACTTTCATGAGATTCCAGCAATAAGCTTAGCCAAACTCTTGGTTGGCCAATGTTCCACCTCTAAGAGAGATGGTTGAGTTGGTCAACCATAAATTTTTGCAATCAATCCATTATATTGAGGTTGTAACCCATTATTATTTCCTTATGCTTTACTCAATTTTTATGGTTTAAAAATCTAATTGTGAGGTATATAACAAAGAGAGTTTACCTTGCTATCATCTTACCTTGTGAAAATGAATGGAGTCTAACACATTTGTTATTTCGAAGAGAGATGCAAAGGAGCTCCATGCTACTCTAGGTCTGACCTCACTTGGTTTAGACTTTGAACAAACACCTTGATTCAATTTCATGGCTTGAACTGCCCCAAACTCAAATTTAGCAAAGTGATCTAAACCTAAGAAAGTTTGTGTCAGTATGAGTGCGACAATGCATGCGTATATGTGTTAATAAAGAAAGTGGTTTATTTGAATTGCATATGGAAACTCTGAACTCTAAGTGCCAGTTTGTGTCAGTATGAGTGCAACAATGCATGCATATATGTGTTAATAAAGAAAGTTGTTTATTTGAATTGCATTTGGAAACTCTCAACTCTAAGTGCGAGATCAAGGAGTTCAGGAACTGCTTATTGGAGGTTGTTGTGTTTAGGAACCAATTTTTCAAGCTGCTATAGTGTCAGGAACCAGTTGGTACCACACAGTTGGGACCTAGCTGTTATTGGTGCTCTCTTGAGATTGTGATCATACATAGTTAAAGGTCAATGTTGATCTCAATAGATGCATTGGTTAAATCTGATTGCTTCTCAACTGGCCTGGGCACCTATTTAAGAGGGAGATCTGGAGCTTGGCAAGCCTGCTTCTTAAGTGGTCACACTTCTGGAAATTGGGGACTTAGGCAGCTAGAGTTTCTCCCCAATAGGGTCCTTACTTGGTTTTGGTGAAGGAATTTTAGATAAAGGAACATCTTCTGTTTATGGTGTATCCCTCTGAATGGTTGTTGTGGTAATGTTCCCACTGAAATTCATTCTCGGACTTTCATCTTTGCCACATGTGCCACATTTCCTTCCTTGTTTATCCCATCTCCCAATGTTCGAGGCATGACTTTGTTTTCTGTTCATAGTCTGCTTGGAACATGATAGAGCTTCAAGTTTGACTTTTGTGGATGCTGTTACTGCTAGTATGCCTCATACAGCATCTAAATGTTGCAAACAATTAGGAGAGAGAAACTTGTAAAAATTCAATTCGGTAGAGGCTCCAAAAAGAGGCACTGAGTATATGCAAGATGTTTGCTTTTCAATTTAAAATATGATTTTTATTTTTTGGCTAGATATATATATTTTTTTCCTGCAGAAAAGCATATTGTTTCTTTCATATAAAACTTCTTATTTGTCATTGTGGGTTTGCTGCAGGCACTGTAAAAGGAAGACTCAATGCTTATATATTGACTGTAAATATAGGAGAGGTAATATTAGATGCACGAGAAGAAAGTTTGATTTGTTGCACCAGTGAAGTTGTTATTATTGTTTCTGTTGTATGAAGAGATTTTATTCTATATTTGCAGGATGTCGTCAGCCAGATATTATCATTTTCCAAATTTGGTCCTCAAGCAATCTGTACTATTCTCTCTGCCACTGGCATTGTATCCAGTGTTACTATTAGCCAATCTGGTCATCCTGGCGAACTTGAAAGTTTTGAGGCATGATCTCAGATGGACCCCATCTTATGTTTATTATTTCTAAATTTATTTGTCATGGCAGTGTAGATATCTTTTTAATATTCATGCTTAAAATTGAGATCTTCCCTGTTTGTTCTACTTGTGAATTCATGTCCCTGTCATCTTGGCTATCTAGTACAGAAGAAGGAATGCACAACTTACTACCCCAATAGAAAAGTGCTACCTGCCTTTGGGTCATTTGAGGGAACCTAAAAGTGGACATTTTTTTTCCAAAATTAGTTAGCATCTTGTTCTCAATTTTCTTTATATTATAAACTCTAAATTAGCTTGTTTAGCAGCTTCACTTTCGGTTTGTATCTTCCCCTCAAGTGACCTTCTACCAAGTTATCATGATTATGTCTCATTGTCCTAATTGCCTTTAAAGTTAGAGTTGATTAAATTGAGGGGTCAAAGTACGGTTTATAGAACATGCTGAAATTAGGCAGCCGATGAACAATGACATATACTATCAAGGGGACCACTTTCCACAAGATAGAGGAAATTATGGTTGAGAGTGTAAGTTGGGCATCAATTGTTGATGGGTGATAGAAGAAGTTCTTGAGCTAGATTATGGCAGATATTGCAGAAGAAAGTAATGTCGTGAAGGAGTTGATGGGTGCAAGGACCAAACAATCGAAGATCTCCCATATTCCCTGTTAATGTGGTGGAAGATATAAATAGAAAAAAGATCTCTTAATCATAATATCCTTGATTTTCAGATATTTCCATGATGTTTATTGAGGTTTCCATAATTGTCCTCATGTCAGCCTTTGTATCAGGAATTCATGAGATATCCTTCATATATCTTCAAAGTTTCCATAATTTCTCTCTACTATATCTGAAACCATTTTTTATAATTTCTCTGTACTATATCTGAAACCATTTGTCCTTTAAGACAATTGTCACAAACATACTAGACATAATACCATAAATACAATGCAACCGATTTTATTTAAATTGATACGTATCATAGGTAGGTATAGCCTTTAAAATATTTACCATTCAAGTGCATTTGACTATCTTTAGTATATATTCTTTTAAGAGGACTCAAATTTGAAATATTTTCTCTTAAACAATTTTTTTTTTAGATTTTATTTAAGATTAGAATATTTCTTTTGGTAGGGAAGATAATGCCAAGGAGTTTCATTTAGTTCATTGTTTGTGCCTCATCAAAGGGTGAAGATTTTGGTTCTAGAAATTTGCTTGCTCTCAACAAATCATTGTTTGCTTATGATCATAGAGACTTGCGATTGAAAGAGATAAATTATGGAGGCACATGATAAAGAAAAAATGTATGGTTTTAGAAATGAGTTGTGCTTGAGGATGGGGGGTGGGGGGGGAGAAGCTTGATTAGCCATGGTACATGGAAAACAATTTAGAAGAATAAGATGTCTTCCAAGTTTCACTAGTATGTTGATTGAAAATTGACTGAAAACTAAATTTTGGTTTCATTTTTTATGTGGAGAAAAGCCTCAAGTATTGATTTTCAGGCATCTTTCTGTTTTGGTAGTTGATAAACCCTTCTATTCCAAATTGATTAAACTTGAAAGTTGCTAAAAAGTTTCCAAGATTGGGATCTTGAGAAGATGGTAACTTGCATGACCTGGATTCATGTCTTTGGCCTTTGGAGATGGAGTGGACCCTATTCCTTGGACATCTTTGAAAAAAGAAGTGCTTCTTTATAGAATCCTTTTCTATGGTACTATTTCCTATTACCTTGTCTTCCTTTTCCATTATTAGGGTGTGGCATTTTGTGGCCCATACCAATGTGGCGCTTTTGCATGGAAAGTAGGGGGCTATGGTGAATTGGTGTAGGTTGTTTCGATTGGTTAAAGAGTCTACAAACTATATACTCTTTCCTTCCAAAGGTAGCTAGATTTTTGTTATCTTCATTATTCTCTTTGTTTGACATGTTATAGATGTTGTCTTTTGTCTAATGGAAGTTTCAACATGTTAGCCTGGGTCTTTGTTCATAAAAGGCTGAGGAAAGCATGGAAGATCACACTTTTAAGTATGTTTGAGTTTGTTTGGAAGGAAAAATAAGAGGAGCTTTCAAGAGATGGAAGGTGCTGCTTATTTATGTTTGAAATCCTTATTCTCGTGGTGTGTTTTTAGTGGAAGTGGAATATCTTATATAATGTTTTTATTTGCTTTGCTCTAATGATTCTTTGTATACTCTTTATGTGCAAGGCTTCACCCCTTTCATGGAACTTTCTTTTATATATCTATCCATAATTACCCATAAAAGTTTGATGACAAAAGAAAAAGAAGTAAGAGAAAAATACCATGTTGAAAAAATATACCCCTATTGGATCTTAAATGTAGTTCCTAAGAAAATTGAAGGGGCATTGGGCTTGATCTAGATTGCTCAATTTAAGTCTTTATAAGTGTGGGTCCCTATTGAGGAAAGGTTTAAAAAGAATTTTGTTTGATCCATGGAAATGACAATATCTTTCAAATGAAATAAGGCTCACTTTGAAGAAGAGCACGCTTTCTAGTTTATCAATATATTTCTTATCGGTCTTTTTAATTCCAAGGAGGTTGAGGACCAATTGAAAAGGATTATAGGGAAATTACCTTGGAGAGGAGGTTATTTAGACAAAAAGATTTATTTAGTAAGTTGGTTCATTGTTTCTTTGGTAAGTGGGTTGGGATCTTAGGTAAGATATCTTGATCCTTGTAATAAGACTTTATTAGGTAAGTGGTTTTGGAGATTTTCTTTTCGATGTAGAAACTCTTAGAGAAAGGTGATTACGGGTAAGTGTGCGGAATTGGAGGGATTTGGTTTTCTGTAGGTGGTAAGGATACCTGTGGTTCAAATTTATGGAAGGTCATTAGGGCATATGAAGTTGATTTTTTCTTGAGGACAAGTTTTGCTATTGGTAATGGTCTAATGGTCAAGTTTTGACAACATCCTTACTGCAATAGGGACCCTTTGGTCATTTTTTTGGGTTTATTCAATTTTGTGGTCCACAAAGAGGCTTGGGTGGCAAATTATGAGATGGTAGTTTATTCAATCTTTGGTGGATTCCTTGTTGTAGCTATTGACCTATTCTTTATTTCTAGTAAGATAGAGGACAAGTTGGTTTGGAAGATTGCTAAGGACTCCTACATCAGACCCCATTACCTGTTGGGTGATGTCTCTACCTTCTCTACTAAGCCAATTTTAAATTTAAGAGTGGATTCCAAGTTTATTTTATTTTATTTTTTTGTTAACAATAGAATGAGAGAATTCTGATTATTGATCAGCTTATGAGGAGAGGTTGGAGTATTGTTAAACAATGGCTTTGCAATGAATATTTATTGATCTACTGACCACATACTCATCCACTAAAAATGGACTTCTGGGTCATAGACTTTGGTGTTCTTCTTCTTGTTTGGTGTTTCTAGGGTATTTCCTCTTTGGTTGGAGATGTTCTCTAAGTCTCATGGTGCCCTGGGAGAACTAAGCATAAGGCAATTTGGAGGTTGATTCTGTCTTTTTTTGAATCTCTTGGAAAGAGCTCAATAGTAGACCTTTGGAAGGTGTGGAATGGTCTTTACTTGGGGATACAAGATGTTCAACTTCAGACCTTTTTTTGTGGACTACTAATGGTTTAGCCATTAAGGTTCTCCCTTTTTGTCCTTTTTGTGAATTTTATGATGGTATGAGGATTAGTTTGCTAGGCAGAGATATTGTTTATTCTTTTTTATGTGTTTGCTTGTATACATTGTGTGTCCATGGATTGAGCCGCTCCTTTTTGGTGAAGGTATTTTCAGAATGAAACATATGAGAAATATAATTTGAATATTTTTATTGATGATGATGATGGATGAAAAATGAACTCGCTAAATATTATAGTTTTTCCTTTTTGAGTCTTTTCCCAATTGGGGGGTGATAATGAAATCGAAATATTTATACGTCAATAGTCCATACAAGAACATATTTATAGTTGTATATCATGGTAGATTCTTATCATATCGGTTGGGAACTATTGGAGCTTAGAACTTTTGGCACAATAATATTAGTGGCAGACTAATTGGATTGGAACAAACAAATTATAGTTAAAAGAATAGAAAATATATTTTGTGAATTATCTATGCATTAAATATCATATTTAAATTGATTTCATATGCACTTTGCTGATCAATATTTTTAAATTTATGCTATTGATGAATACCTATGTTTTCCTCTTTTAAACTTGTCATCAAGTGATTATATAATACTTTATACTTCATTCTTGTAGTATATATATATATATTTGTTCCTCAATATGTAAAAAGGGAAAGCAAAACATGATATGATTCATGAGTTGTCACTTTAGTGTTCCAAATTATACTTCTTTATCTGCAAGTCATTTATATCTATCAATGAGTTTTCACTTAAACATCACACACTAGCCATGTGGGTATTTTCTTTTGGTAATATGTTTAAATTCCCAATGATGTTTTTCTGCTTGTCTTAACAAATTCCTGAAACTTTCTTAATAATATCATGTTCTGGTAGTAATTTTCATCATCAATCTATAAATTCCTGATAATTGATATTTGTTTCATATTTCTGTACCTCTATCTATGGCTGTTGGACTTCTCTTTATATAATAATTTTATCCTTGGATGGGTGCCTTAGCCAAATGACCTTTTGTCAACATGAATTAATAACTATATATGCTCAATATGCCTTCAATTGCTGCAACTCCATGTTCACTTGTAATATCCTACTCTTTTGTCACTTGTCATTATGGTCTAATCCAATTCATGCTTAGTGTTCTCTTTTTCTCTGGTTATCCTGTCTATTTATCTTGTTGATGGTCTACTTATTCATCTTTTGGTGGTTGTTTCTCCCTTCAAAGCCCTAGACCTTTTCTTAAGCTTCCATGTGACCCAACCATTCTCTTGTATTTGGCTGGAAAATCCTGGTATAAACATAGTGAGGAAAAATTGTGGTCAAAGTGCCATTGTAAAAGTTAGGGATGAATACTTTGATCATACTTTTTGAGTGCAACAATGCCGCTCTTGAGCTTGGGGCATGGGTCACCCAAATGATGGTGGATATGATGTCAAATGAGATAGAAGATTTGACCTATCGTTGTTGAACACCAATAATTTTCAAAGAAGATGGTTAAAGATTGATCTAAGAATTGGTATTGGAGCCAAGAGTTATGGCAACATCATGATGGGGAAAGGATTGTTAGGGTGTAACAATGCCATTCTTCAGCCTAAGGGATAGGTTGTCCAAATGATGACTTAGAATAGAATCATGAGGTATGGTGTCCAATGCCATAAAAGGTTTGATCTATCTTTGACACCAAATAGTTTTCAAATGACTTAGTTAAAGGTTGATCCAAGACATTTGAATATCTAGGAGATGGAGCATACCATTATAGAGGATTGAAATGAGTAAGTCTTAAGTGCATTTTCTAGAAATTGGCTTATGAAACAAAAGAGTGATTTTCAAACTAGCTTATCCAAAGGAGAATGGTTTCTATACTGGTGTTGCTTTCAACTGTGGATAAGTGTCGATGAAGACAAGAAGTTTTGTGCTTCCTTATGGAGTAAGGTGGAAGATATAGATATCTCAAGTTTCTCAAATTTATTGTCAAAAATTTATATATATAGATATGTATATACAAGGATCAAATAGAGCTTTTTCTCTACCTATGATTTTCCAAATATTTTGTCATAAAATCCGAAGATAACTTGTTTCTTTTGTAATTTGTATTTTATCTTAAGATGGATAAATTTGGAAGGGAGATTTCCTTTTCTGAGCTTTTCGCTTGAAAGAAGGCTGGGGCTTCAAGCCTATGATTGGATATGTAACATGAATAGAATGGTAAAGTAGCCCTTAGTTGGATCCATCCGAGGAGATTGTCTTGCCTAAAATTAGAGTAGTAGTCTGATTTAGTGGAACTTAGCATCAAAAGAGGGTTAAGCATATATTTGTACCATTTTGGGTTTTTATCATGTAGATCTCTTAGGACATGCTTGCTTTCTGGGTATTTTAACTAAGAAATTGATCTTTCATTCTCAAATGTGAGATGACCCTACTTAGAAAATTTTAATCTCCTTAAGTACGAGATTTTTCCATATTAGGTAGGATCTTTTCTAATATAGCAAAAAAGAGTTATTTGTTCATTTAGAAATAAATCTAACTTTTATAACTACTGTTTGAAGAGTTACTTTGTAAATTTGCATTAGTTCATAGACAACTTCTAAGATAACCAAGTGTTGTCTCCTATCAAAAAAAAAAAAGATAACCAAGTGTTGTCATGGAAATTATAGCAATTTCTTGACCTAACATTGAAGTGAGAATTTAATAGCTATTCCATTTTGGGGGACCTTTTTTACAAATAGGATTCCCATTCTTGTACAAAATCAATAGGTATCATCTCATAAGTTACTAGTTCATTATTCCTCATTACAAGTCATGCAAACAACATATAAGGTGCTAGTAAAGGCTTAATCAGATCTTAGGTCGTACTTCAACCACACAATTGCCTTTTCTTTTTTCCTTCTCTTTCTAAATTTCTTCTTATTTCATTTTCTAGGTCAAGGGCTGGCAATGGACAAGTGTAAAAGGGACTCCTTTTTCCAGACCTTAATCCTTTAATGTAACGGTGTACCCCATTTCTGTCCTAATGCCAAAGTAGGATAGGGTAGGAGAGGCAGCCTGGAATAGAAATCTTCTCGCCTTTATGCCTAAGGGTGTCAACTTGGTAGGCTTGAGATGGGTAGCAATCTTCTCAACCCTTCTCCCATTAAGAATCATTGACTTTGCTCTAACTCAAATTTGGGACGAGTTGGGATCATGAATCCCATCCCTCCATTGGGATGGGGCAGGTCAGGACTGGTGTCTGAGTATCTAGGTATCCATCATAAGAATGGTCCTCTGTGGATTAAATGAAAGTGGAGGATATCTTCAAGCATCATTTTGATGGCCGAGGGAACATCTTGTATTCAATATGTACTCAAAAGGACTAATTGAAGGCCTCAAGGATGGAAGGTAGGGTGTTCAGGCTCTCTAGGGGCAACTGGTTACATCAATAATGTAGAAATAGGACTTAATCTTCAATTAAAACTAACCAAATCTCAGAAACAAAATTTGAAGTTCCAAAGAAACCAAATCTCAGAAGCATAATTTGAGAAGCAAAAACAAACTCAAACCACACCAACCATGGATTGCAAAGGATGTGAGAAAGGCAGCACAAGGTGATTGTGCCAGAACATTTGCAACAACTGATGCTAATATTTTCTTTTCTGTGTTTCTCAACAACATAAAGGAAAGATTGAGAATGAATGAAAAGCTTTGGGCCCACATATTGAATAGAATGTGAATGGCCTTTGATTTGTAAAACAAGAGGCTGGTTATGGAGATGGCAGCACCAGTAATCAGAGAGGAGAATAAAGAGAGAAAATGAAGAAGGTTGTGTTTGTGATGTGGGAAGGAGAGAATTTATACTTCAAAGGGTTTGGGAGACGCTGAAATGGCAGAAAACTGTGTCCTAACCCGAACCCATTTAGGGTGCCAAACCTTCCCCTTCTTTGTGGGTCTCTTTTTCCAACCCCATCGCCTATACAGGGAAAATTTAGAAGATTAAACCCGTCCTAACTCGAACCCATTTAGGAACCAAACCCGCCCCTTCTTTGTTTATCTCTTTTTTCCTATCCCATTGCCTATACAGGGAAAATTTAGAAGGTTAAACCAAAAACCGTACTCCATTACCGTCATTGATTGTCATGTTCTGTCCTATCCCATTTATTAGAAACAAAAAACAAAATGCAAAAGAGAAAAAAAAAAAAAAACACAACCTTCCCATTTTCATAATATGTTTACAATCTAAGGTTTATATTTTTAAATCAATTTTTTATCACCTCTCATTCAAAAGATTATCTCAGTTGTGTTCAATTCAAAGAAAAAAAAAGTTTCAATTCCTCTCTTTCATTTCTCACATCTCCTCGGCAACTAAGTTGATGTAGATTACTGCTTCGCCAGCTCCTCTATGCCCTAAACAATTAGAGGAATGGTGGTAGAGGTGATGACTAGTGGGATTGAAGATTAGAGTTAAGGTATCGAAGTCACAGTTGTTTATATAGGATCATATCATTTTTTTTTTTTTTTTTGTAATTAATTGTAAATGTAAGGGTAGAGGAGGAGCATATCCTAGAGTAATAGTGTCAGTGGTGATGGCTAGCAGGAATGGTGTTAGAGGCAACAACTTGCAGGATTGGAGTTCCAAGTTAGGGTATGAGAGTAAGAGATGTTTATATAGGGTGTCATTTTGTAATTATCTGTTCATATAAATGTAGAGAAGGAAGCCCTAAAGGAATGGCTGTAGTGGAAGTAACTAGCAAGACTCAAGATTACAGTTAGGTTATGAAGAGTTGGTGATGTTTATATAGGATGAAAATTTTGTAATTAATTCTAAATTAATGGAAGTAAGGTAAACTAATAGTGTATCTGAGGTTGGGTGGGATAGGGCAGGGCGCAGCTTTCCTGTACCTCTCTTTAGCCTGAAACCAAGTCAGATTTTGCTTTCTTATCAAAATGTTTCCAACTGTTAAAAATCCCTCAGGCTCATCATAATAGGGTCAGGTCAGTTCAGGGTTGGTTACCTGGTAAATAAAAAAAGTTACCATCTCTAGGCAAGGTGAAGCTACTCATGCATCCATTGGGAAATGCGACTAGTCCATAGAGCCTCTGCTGAACCCACTCCTGCAAATTCCCATAATAACAGGGAATGACAATACAACCATTTTACAAGTACAGCTGTAAAAATTCTTATTTAGATCCATTCTTTTCTACAATCTGGGATTAGTCCATAATTTCAGTTCTTCATCTAGGTATCTGGTATGTTGTGGTTTAGACATCTAATATGAGAAGATTATTTGAGCCCGTTTGATTGCAGCTTTTTGTTTTTTGAGAATTTGGTTGGTAGGAAATTACTATCACAGAACTTAGTTAAATGGAGGTCTTGAGTTTCCAGATGATGATTACATTTATGCAGTTGTAGCTTCAATCCTCTAGAATTAACTTTTGTTTCTTGGAGTTGTTTCAATACACATGAGATCACTGTATGTTGGACTACACTACATCTATATTTCTGGAAAGACTTTGAGCAGGCAACCAGCAGAGTCACCAGTGTTGTGGTTGGAAATGGGAATCATCCAATGGAAGGAGAAAAGAAAGGCAAAAAAAAAAAAAAAAGGAGAAAAAGAAAAGAGAGAGACTGCATTGGATGACTGACAGTGGATAGAAAATTTCAAGTAGTGGAAATCTGTTCTTTGGTATCTTATGCAAAAAAATAAAAGAAAGAAAAGAAAAGAAATTATTTTCCCATCCATATATTCTTTGTAAGAATAAAAAACTGAAAATTTCATTCTTTATGTGATCCCTGGTATAATCATAAAGCTGCAAATCCTTTTGTCATAAGATCACTAATATCTCAAATGTTTCTTGGTATGGATTTTTTCATAATTTCTCTTTATTGCCCTTTTTTATGACAGTTCATGAAACATACATCATATATATTTATTTTTTTTACAATTCTTGTTATTTCTCTGAAGTTTTCATGATTTCTTTATTTATACTATGCATCAAAAATGTCATATGTGCATTCTTCCATAACATTCTGTGCTAACTTGAAGTATTATTGTCAGGATTAGTAACACTCTTATTTTTTCAATTCAAATTTCTATGTTTGGTACTAAATCCATCATTTCTTTAAATTTTTCAATACTGTTTTGTAAATGTTTTCATTGTCCAATCAGTAGATATTTCCATCAGTGCTGGTGTTTGGTGCTAGATTACTACTAGAAAATAAATGTTTTTAGTTCCGTTTTCTATTCTCCTTTGTGCAGGGACGCTTTGAGATCATATCTTTATCCGGCTCATTTACAGCTGGTGAAATTATTGGTGGGCCTGAAGATGGTGGCATGTTAAACATTCTCCTGGGGAATTCTGATGGGGGAGTTTTTGGTGGTGGACTTGCAGGCTCGTTGATAGCAGCTAGTCCAATTCAAGTAAGGACTTGATTTCCTATAACCACATGAATGTCCTTGCTAAATGCCCTGTTTTACTGTTTTAAATTACATCTGTTGAAGTCTTTCTAGTCCAATTGACTTAGGAAAGCTATCAAAGTGAGGAAGTCAGCCTCACTTCCATCTATAAGACTAAAAAAATTAAAAGTACCCTCTCATAAATGATTTTGAAGGACCATTATTGGTTTTTTCTTTTATCCCATGCATAAAGGAATATGGTGTTTGGTTGAGCTGCTGACTGTAACTGTACATTACAAACATCAGTGCAGTACAGCAAATATTATATTTTCAGCATGAGAATCAGGTAATTTTTCAGGTATGGTTTGAATTTAAGCTAAGGGCAAGACATAAAAGCATAAAAAGTTTGATCCAAGTGTGATAGCATATTCTAGTATGACATTGAGCAATACTCTGTTCATATTATTCCTGAAACAAGCTTGTGTGACCTCTTCTTGGAGCCATGGAGAGATGTATGTTTTGCAGCTTTTGGAGATATACTTTTCTCTTAAAGTTATATGCCAAATTGCTGTAGTTTCAACTTCATCCTTTTTGTTAAGATGTGTCAATATAATTGTAGTTGCCATTACATAAACATCCTACAGATGCACTGCACCTGTTACTTGGTCTCTGCTGAATTTTTGATGCTGTTACTCATTGGTTAAGTTACATCCAAGTTTATGTGGCACTTGGAGTGGCAACTTGAATTGGCGATTGTTACTGGCATAATTTGGCATATAGTTTGCTCTAGCAATCTATCTGGTTAGGGATTGCAAAGACACTTGTTCAACAGGTTCCAATGGCTCTTGTACTGATATCTATTGTAGGACTCATGTTGTGCTCTTTTTTATTTACCAGCTTGTGTGTGGGGGCTTAGAGAAGAAACAGACACATAGAGAACCTAAAAGGAGGCGTGGTGCCAAACCTTCAGTGGCTGCTAGTTTGCCTGGTAATTCGAACGCAGAAAGAGTCCTTACGCCAATGACTGAACCGGCAGATGGGGACAAGAACTTCATGACTCTGGCATCTGCTGTCTCTGAACTGACCAATGGAGCAGGTGATGCTACTTTTGTTGGCCAGAGTATGATCCTCACTTCTCTTGACAGTGTTGATGAGAATACCTCACAGTCCTCACAGTCCATTTTAGACCAACGGACATCTACCAATAACTGAAAAGGAATAGGGCATGGGAACTGATATCAGCACCAGTATCCCTTCTTTATCAGAGTATCTATCTCCCTCCCCTCAGTTTTTTATGGGGAATAAAGTGACCTTTTTTCTGCCTTCTGCGGGATGGCTGGAGCAGCTAAATCATGGCTGATTGTGAAAGACCTTTAGCGGCAACTTTTGAACTTTGGAAGCTATCATTGTTGTTAGTGTGTTTGTTTTGTTTAGATAAAAACCCATCACTTAAAGGTCATAACTTATAAAATTCGTTTTTGGGGAATTGCTGCCCGAAATTGCAAGGTTTTGGTATGTTGGTGCTGCTGGTGAATTCTTCAGTATGGAACTTATGACCATCTGTATCATATTCATGGCATATGGAAAGATGTCAAGGGCAATGCACCATCATATTATGTTTTGAAATGACTTATAGTAACAGAAGCAGCCATTTTGGCTTCAGAACCTCATTTCCTTGGCTTTATTGCAACAGCTAGGTTATTTCTGCACTATCTCTTGTTTTAGTTCTGCAATATGATAACAACACCGTCTTCCATGGGCAAACGACAAGTTGGCAGGTATTGTTTTTATTATTATTATTATTATTAATTTTCGGCATAGGGCAGACCAAATCAGAATGTAGAATAATGTGCTCTCTTTGGATCATATTTTTCCAAATAACTGATTTTTTTTTGCATTAAAGACTTATTTTATGAACTGCTGCTATAATCCCCCACCCCCACCCAATTGCTGATAGTTGGAGAACTGTGAAAACGTTGCTCATGATACTGAACAATTTTGGCACCTAGGCTTTGCCATTGTCTAAGAAGTTGCTCAGGATGCTTCAGCTTAGTTGCTAAATGCCCAGCAGCTAGAAGTGGCAACATAGAAGAGAGTTACCATAACCGCTATATACTAAACGCATGGTCTCTTGAATATCTTGCCCTTCTATTTAGGCACTAATTGGCAGTTGGGTCAACCAAGGGTTCAGCGGAAACAGAGCAGCTTGGCTGGTTCAAATATGAGAGAAAGTTGGGGTTAATTACCATTTGGAAAAGTAAGTAATAAAGAGGTGTTAAGTAAATAAGACATTTACTTGTGATGCGATAGGGAGCTAGGCTGGCGCTAGCTGAGCGTGCCACTGTTAAGGGTTGGAATAAATTGCTTAAATTACTTTAAAAAAAGAGTGGGCCCTTGTGGAACTATGGTAAAAACAATCTTATCTTATGAAGAATCAATGGGCTATGGCAAAACAAGGATTGATTGGAGAGTTTAATAACAATAAGAAGTGTATTAGATAACAATCATGATGGTTATCGGTTCAAAATATGGAGAAGTGTTCCTGAAAAATAGCAGAATGGTTAGAATTAGTCATATAATTATTGAATAATTATTTCAATTTGAATCATTTTAAACTTTAAATTAATGATTGTGTCATTACATATGAAAGTTTAAAGCTTGGATATGGAGGAGTTAGTGGGACACATGGTTATGAGACCGGTTCCTATATATTACTAGGTGAGGGGCATGGTTGTCAGGGATAATGGGGTGGTTTTAGGCTCTAAATTTGAGGAATTGGAGACGCTTTGCATTGTATAAATAAGGGAAATGTTGTAGAAAGATGGGGAACCCAACAATTCAATAATATCAAAACCTTTACCTTCTAGGGTAATTTATTTTTTTGTTGCCAGTTGGGACGACCTTTTTGCTTTTCATTAGGAGTAGGTAAACTTATTGTAGTCATGGTTTTACCAATGGGGAAATCATCTTCCATTTGTTCATATTTGTTGGGTTCAAATCATTGAAATGATTAGAATGATAGTATTTAGTCTTTGCTAAGGGAAAACTTTTATCCTTTTTTTTTTTTTTTTTTTTTTTATTTATTTATTTATGGAGGGATTTTTATGAGTTTGACCAATATCCAAATGTTAGTTTAATATCATTATCCAGAGATCATGGAGAGTGAATTTCTCTAGTATCTTTGTGCTCCATTAGTCAAGTAGACCTACAACATCGTAGTATCTAACATATACATCAATGGAAGGTGAATGTCAGACCAACATTCATACCAAAAGCTCGGACTTTTCTCAATAGTATGGTAATTTAAAAAAGTTATGCTTAAATTATTGTAGTAGAAGAAGTTATTACAAATATATGACAGTTTTTGCCACCTAGGAGAGAGGAGGGTGAACGGATAAATTTTTTTTTAAACCAAAAAGATAAATTTCAAAAGATGAAATCGTCTTTTCAAAAGACGATTTAAAAAAAATTTCAAAAGGGAAATCGTCTCTTCAAGAGACGAGTTCCATGAAAAAACCATTTATAAAAAAAAAGGAATTTTCTCAAAGGAACTCGTCTCTTGAAGAGACGAGTTCCATGAAAAAAAAATATATATATTTTTTTAAAAATTCCCAAATAAAAAAAAAAAAAAAAAAAAAAAAAAAAAAAAAAAAAACAATTTCTCAAGGGAACTCGTCTCTTGAAGAGACGAGTTCCATGAAAGAAAATATATATATATATATATATATATTTAAAAAAATTCCCAAATTATAAAATAAAATAAAATAAAAAAAAACAATTCCTCAATGGAACTCGTCTCTTGAAGAGACGAGTTCCCATGGAAAAAAAAAAAAAAAAAGACGAGTTCCATTTAAATATATATATTTTAAAAAAAAAAATTCTCAAATTATTTAGAAAAAAAAAAAAAAAAACAATTCCTCAAGGGAACTCGTCTCTTCAAGAGACGAGTTCCCATGAAAAAAAAATTCCCCAATTATAAAAAATAAAAAATAAAAATTCTTCAAGGGAACTTGTCTCTTCAAGAGATGAGTTCCCATGAAAAAAAAATTTCCCAATTATAAAAAATAAAAAATAAAATTCATCAAAGGAACTTGTCTTTTCAAGAGACGAGTTCCATGAAAATATATATATATATTTAAAAATTTTCAAATTAAAAAAAAAACAAAAAAACAAAAAAAAAACAAAAAAACGCAATTCCAAAAAAAATATATATTTTTTTTAAAAAAATTCTCCAATTAAAAAAAAATAATAATTCCTCAAGATACGAATTCCGATGAAAAAAATATATATATTTTGTTTAAAAAATTCCCAAACGAAGAGACGAGTTCCCGGGAAAAAAGGCAAAGCGTGCGCTTTTTGTTTCTTGTTCAAATATTTGGTAAACACCCCCACCACCATCACCGTCACCGCCTGGTTGTCATGGCTTCTTTGCTGCAACAGCATGGTTTACTTCACACTGCTACCTTCAATGACCGCTTGCCGTTCATGGGGAAGATCTCCCTTGATTATAATAATCATAATAATAACAAGAATCTCGCTGCTAGTACCAGTAATGGTTTCCGGATTGGATTGAGTATGAGAGGTTGCTCTGATTCTAATAAAAGGAGAGTGGATAGGAATGGGCATGGGGCATTTGCCCATTCCTACCAGCAGCAGGTGCTCCGTGATTTTGAAATTGGGCTTCCAGACGCTGGACTTCCAACTGGGCAGCCTCTCACCATGGAAAACTTCTTGGATTCCCACTCCGTCCTTTGCCGGAGAAGATTGTGGTTGCTGTAGACGTTGATGAAGGTATTTCCATTCTCCTCTTTTAAATGATGCTTCTTGTATTCCCTGTGTCTCACTCTTTCACATGTTGCTTTTGCCCTAATTGTGTGCTTCACCAGTGGAATTAAAACTTGGTAAAAGTGTGGGGCACCCCCAATTCATCTTGTTCCATCACCATTAGCTACAAATTTGTATCACTACTCTGTTCAATAGAATTTTTTATTTTTTTATAATTTGAGGAATTTTTTATTTTTATTTTTTTTTTTTAATAATTTGAGAATTTTTTTTAAAAAAATATTTTTTTTTTCATAGGAACTCGTCTCTTCAAGAAACGAGTTCCTTGAGGAATTTTTTTTTTTAATTTGAGAATTTTTTTTTTTCATGGGAACTCGTCTCTTGAAGAGACGATTTCCCTTTTGAAATTTTTTTAAAATCGTCTTTTGAAAAGACGATTTCGTCTTTTGAAATTCGAAAAGATGATTTTAGTTAAAAAAAAAAATTATCCGTTCACCCTCTCTCCTCTCTCCTATCTCCTCTCTCCTATGTGGCAAAAACTACCATATATTTGTAATAACTTCTTCTACTATAATAATTTAAGCATAACTTTTTTAAATTACCGTACTATTGAGAAAAGTCTCCAAAAGCTCTCTAACATTGAGTGTGGTCTAGTTAATGCGGTAAGTAATGGCTCCAAAGGTTGTTATGAATTTCTAGAGTAGGTGAACTAGAACTAGGATAGCAAGTAGCTATGTCTAATATACGAGAGAGCCAAAACAAAGAGGCGTAGTAGCTGTACCTAATATAGTGCTGTAGGGCGACTTCCTTAGGTGAATGAGCCGGTAAGTGTTATGATGTAATAAATAATATTTGAGAATGTAGTTCTAATTCTTCATTGGCGTGACACCTTCTGCCAATTTAATCAATTCATATCATTTTGGTCTTTATTAAATTTTTAACTTGGGTGAGTTAGCAGTAAGCTGACCCATTATCCTGGCTAGTTTAGTCTTTTTTATTTATTTACTTTTGGTTTTTTTTGGTTTAGGCTTTGCTACAAATTACAAAATTAAAAGTCCTACATCTAGGAATAAAAAAGAACCCAACCCGCACAACCTAACATGCATGCACATGTGCTAGAGTAAAAAGATTTGGGAGCATTCACCCAAACACACCACTCTTTGCATAGAGGAATTAAAGAGCTTGAGGATGGTGATTATGTAACTCTAGCACAGCCATGTATAAGATCAAGAGGTTTACTTTGAACTAGTATCATTTTTTATGGAAAGGTGGGAGATTTTTTAGTTATACCCAAATTTTGGCATGCCTAGTGGGATCACTATTGAGTTTGCAAAATAAGCATCAAGCCATATATATGGGAGATTTAGGAAAATGAGACCAAGGAGACTATCACATGGACAAGAGGGTGAAAAACAAAGTAGTTCACATGCAAAGAATTTCTCGATTGAGTCAATGATTTAGCAAAAAGATTCAAAAGGCTTGCACGGTGAGAACATTATTTGGGTTTCTAGGTATGTATTTTCCTTTCATAACATCATGGTTATACGTATATTGTTCTCTACTAATCACTATTTGCACTCATGAGAAAAAACGAAAAAAGAAAAGCATGAAAATTTATACTAAAGAAAATGATTTTATCATCTTTTGATTTATTATAAAAATAAATAATTAAAATTAATTAAAAATTATACATTTTTAAATTATTTAATTTTTTTTAGAAGAGTTAAAATAAGTGAAAAAGATTTAAAGTAGCATAAAAAATTAATGTATTAACTTTAAACCTATTTTTTAATTTTCTTTTTATATATTTACTTTTATTATTATTTTTTTTCTTGTATTATCTCTCAAATTTTCTGAAACAAACATAGCAACAAAAGTTTTCATTCAAATCATTTGTTTTAATTTTTTAATACTATTTTTTCAATATATCCATGTATCCAAACTATCTATTTCCATTACCAGTGATGAACGTTTAGCGTATTAGAAATTGTTCTTGAAAATATGTTTGAAAAACTTTTGATATAATTTTTTTTTTTGAAAATTTGTTTCAAAAACAAGTTATTGCTTAGAATAGATTTGAGTGGTATATGTAACTATTTTTAAGGACTGTTATTTGTTTTTTAGAAGGAAAAAAATATGAAAACATATTTGATTGTCAATTATTTTCAAAACAAGTTTTTGAGAAGTATACTAAAAACAAAGTATTTTGTGATTAACGTATTTCAATTATTTTGAGTTTTTTTTAGAACTATTTTAGAAAATTATTATGTGAATATGAAGAAGGATTAAAAATAAAATATTAAAATCATTTTAACAAATTAAAAAAAAAAAAAAAAAAAAGAAAAGAAAGTAAAGAACATTCCAAATTTTCAAACAAATTTTTATTATAAAAAAAAAAAAAAAAACTATGTTTGAAAATTATTTTAAAAAACAGCTTTTTGAGGTGGTGTTTTGGAAAATACTTCCAAATAAAATCCAAGGTGTTTTTGGTTGTTTTTGTAGAATATTCTGAGCTAGAATTGAAAAGATGGAAAGTATTTTGAAAACTGTTTTATGATAATTGATTTTAAAAAATGTTACCAAAGAAACCTGATTTGTTCATCTTTGGTTCCCCTTTCATGCAGGGATGATTTGAGATTAGATTAGCAGGCTCATTTTGAGATTATGTCTTTATCAGGCTCATTTACATCTGGTGATATAGGGTAGCTTGCATGTTAAGCATTATACAGGGAAATTCTGATGGGGGGTTGTGTGTTGGTGGTGGACTTGCAGGTTCCTTAATGGCAGCTAGTCCAATTCAAGTAAGGCCTTGATTTCCTGTAACTGCTTGTGGGCTTGTTAAATATATTATCTTTTATTGTGGATTATACTTGTTGAACTCCTAGTTCTCCTCAAAATTAAATGAAAGCTAGGAAACATCCTAGAATCAGTTAAGCCAATTACAATTGAACTGATCTCTATTGTGGGACTCATGTTGTGTTCTTTTTCTACTCTGGTTTAGAGAAACAGAATCATCGGGGTAACCTAAAAGGACATGTATGCTGCTAAATATTCTTCAGTTGCTGCAAGTACTTCCGCCTGGTAATTCGAAAGCAGGAAGCGTCCCAACTCCAACAGCAGAAGCAGCAGATGGGGACAAGAACTTCATGACTCTGGCATCTGCTGTCTCAGAACTAAGCTATCTGGATGATGCTACTTTTGCTAACCTTTATCAGTGATGGTTGAATTTGGAATTATCATTGCTATTTGTAGAATGTGGGTTTCATGCAGACAAAACCCCCGGACTTGAAGGTTACAACTTACGGTATCAGATTGCCTTAATACCTGAAATTGCAAGGTATTGGTAGGGTGGTGTTGCTGTTGAATAATTATAATTGGTATGGAACTTGGAACCATCTGTATCATAGCATAAGGAATCACTAAATGTAATGAAAGAAGCTATTTTTGCTCTAGAATCTCATTTCCTTGGCTATTTCTGCCCTATCCCCTGTTTTATTTCTGCAATATATGATAACCCTCTTCCATGGGCAGATGACAAGCTTCACAGGTATAATATTCTATATTATCAACTTAAGACAGACCAAATCAGAATGTAAAACAATCACCTAACCTAACAATCTCTCTCTCTCTCTCTAATCATACATTAGCAAATAGCCGATAATTTTTTGCATCAAGACTTATTTGCCGAACTGCTGCAACAGCTGCTATAACCCCCAATACTGAGAAAACCACAGCGATAGTAACATTTACCCAGAAAAGGAGACCTCGTTTTGAAGGCTTAAATGTCAAGTTGAAGAAAACCACAGGCAGGACAAAGTCGAGGGGCATGAAACCAAAAGCTCCAATCACTGAATTGATGTCTCCAAAGAATGGAAGCATTGCTGCAATAGTTGTTGCTGAAACAACAGATAGTGATCGAGCTATAACCCTTGGGATGACATTGCGGGCAGAGAACTCACCGCTTGTTGGGTCTCCAAATGTTTTTTCAAGCACTTCATTTGTGGGCTGCAGGTAAACCTGTGAATGAAACCATGTAGTTAGCTATAGTTGTTGGTCAATCTTATAATGGGCATGAGGGAGAAAGATTCAATTCTCACCACCCCAACTGCTGAAAGTTGGATGATTGTGAACATGTTACTCATCAAAATAAACCATTTTGGCAACAAGGCTTTGCCATTGTCCAAGAAGTTGCTCAAGATGAGACTGTCGGATTGGTTGCCGAATGCCCAGTAGCCAGAAATGGCGACACAGAAGAAAGTCACTATAACCACTGTATAACAAATGCATAGTCCCTTGAACATCTTCCCCTTCACTGGTGGTGCCAGCGTTGCCTGCAACCAAGAAATCCATTACATCCCAACAATTATCAGTGGAATAGAACTTGAAAAATATAATCAAGGGGATGGAGCTAGTTAACCACAAACCTGAATTTCAGGGATGATACCATTCCCAAATGTTGTGGCAATGATAGCAATGGCGTTGAAGATCCCAAAAATGCGATCTTCAGCGTCACCATTCACAGAGTAGTCTTTCTTTGGCCCCTTGGATGAATTTCCTAGGGAAAGTGATCAATGCTTTAACAAAACTTTGGGCAATTATAAACAATGCTCTAAATGTAATATTTCTTTTCTGTGTGTGTTTTTTACCGATATAAATGGAACCGCCTGTGGCACAAGCACTGTAGGCGAGGCATAGGACCAGGGAAACCATGTTGATGTGCCTGAGTGAGTGAAAAGATGGGAGTTGAGCTAAAATCAGCATTAGGCCTCCAAATATGATCACAAATTCGAAAAGTTTCATACTCCCATCTGGGTGTGACAGCAAATAAATTGTCTGTAAAAACATACATTACAAAACTCTCAATTTAGATGTTGCATCAATCATGCACAAATTGGCAAAAAAGAAGAATTGGGGTCGCTTAGAAAGTAAATGTAATTTTTAGTTTCTGGCAAAATGAAAAACGATCAAGAGCTTAGAGTAGGAATGACCTTCAGGCATTGTCCTCCTAGAAGAGTAGAGGCAACAACCGCACCATAACAGACCATGAATTGAATTGGCCCCACATAATATTTACCCCATCTTGGCCCTGCCAAATTCAACGTGTTAATCAAAGGCAAAATAAATGAAAATAAATGCACCCAGAATGCTTAACTTCTCCCTCTTGTATGTTTGTTTCCCTTAATTTTCTCCTTTCAGCCACCTTGGCCACAGAATCATAACATGATCTCATAAATTGTAGTACCCTAAGTTCTTTTGTTTGTTTCTTTACCATTTTGGTTGGTTTGAACGGTAGCCTGGGAAGAAAGTAACTTCAAAATTTTCGGCCGCATATGCTCCACCTAAAAGTGGATCCCACCTCCCTCTTGCCTATGATACGGATATCTGTAAGCCACGAATGCAGGCAAGGCACTGGGAGTTGGTGGTGTCCAACATGGTATAGTCATCGCCCACCACTTCTCATAGTCAATTCAAATGTGTGGATAGGTGAAGAAGGAAAAGCATTTTACAGTTTACACAGTACTTATGTATTGCTTTATTGATACGTAGAGATTCATACCTAAAATGTCATGAGCCATGTCGCGGAAGCGGAGGTGTCTGCGGCCCATCTTGGCATTGTGTTCGAGAACCAGGGAGATCAAATTGTACGAATAGAAAGTGACGAGAGCCCCTACCACTAGACAGAGGATTCCAGCTGCCCATCCCAAGAATGTAAATGCATATGGCAGACTCAAGAGAGGTGGAGCAACAATTGAAGTTGTCAAGTGGTACCCACAGTGCACCCACGATCCTGCATTTCAGAATTGTATTCAAATCCCACCAACCATACGATATTTCTGTTCTGTATATGTGTGTGTTAGCGTTAGTCTACTAGTCAATTATTGGAATGCCATTTATTCCGGGTCTAAACAATCAAACCCACATGGGCCAGGGCCAAAGATTATGTGGTAGCAATTTTTATTTTTTAAAACAAAATTTAGAAACGTGAAGTTAATAAATATTATTTTAATTTCTTACATTTTTTTTTTTCAAAATTACTTCTACTTTTACAACATATAAATTATTTATAAAAAAAAAAAGAGTTTAAGATTTCTTTCCAAGCTTTTTTTTTTTTTCCATTATTTCTCCTAATTTCAATGCAGCCCAAAAATATCTGAATATCATGAAAAAAGATATTTTAAGGAAGAAAAAAAAAGAGAGGAAAAAATTAAAAAAAAAAAAAAGATTTTATTTGGTAACCATTTTTTAAAATAGTTTTTGATTTGTAATATAAAAGTATTTGAAATTTTTTTAATGTTTTTAATTTATTTTTAATATTTATAAATATGTTTTAAAAATAAATTTTATTTTTAATTATTTTATATGTTTATATAATTTTTTTTTTTTTTAAAATAGCTCTAAAAAATTAGTGAAAACAATTGAAAAAACTAAAATATATTTTCTCAAAAGCATAATACAAAAGGGGGAAAACCGATGTAAGAAAACCGGATAGGATGAGTGGTATTTTGATGAGGAAGCATTCCCACCAACCCTCTCTGAAGGTTTTGTTGTAGACTTGTAGTTGCAACTAGGATTAATGCTGTTGGGTGTAGTTAGGGGTGTTGTAGGAGGAAGGATGCATGCTGAAGAATATGGGATGAGATGAGCGAGAGTGGGAGAGAGAGAGAGAGAGAGAGAGAGAGAGAGAGAGAGAGAGATTCATACAAACACAAGAAAACAACACCCACCAAAGCTTCAAATCCCATCTGTTATTTGCCTAGATATGTGAAGTAAAGCAAGAAAAGGAGGAAGAGTGGGATGATAGAGTATGCAGCAAATACCTTTGGATTTAAGAACAAAGAGAGCACCAGCATCAAGGTCGTTTTGCTGCTGAGGAGCGGCTGCCTCTTCTCCTTCATCCACTGCAGTTGAGCCTGTATTAAATACACCCATCTCTCTTGTCTTGAAGCAGAAATGAATGAGAAATGAGAAGCGGAGCCAAATGAATATGGGATGGTCATATATACCCCATATGTAGTGTCAATTAAAGTTGGCAACGACATCAAAGCACATGATTTTTGACCATTCCCACTTAACATTCAACCCAATCTTCCTCACTTTTCACACGTAAAGTCAAGTATTATGGTCTAATCAAATGCTAACTTAAGAATTCAATGCCAATTTTTCTGCATCGTCGACATCCACTAAGTTGAATTACAAATCGATTGCGTATTGACAAAAGTCACCCTAATAATTCTTCCTATTTTTAGTCATTGTACAACACACACTATGAAAAATAATATTAAAAGTGTTCCAAATTTTATCCAAAGTTTGTTAGCCTTGTTTTCTAGAAAAAGAAAAAAAATTATATTCAAGTACGGCATCCAAACAGAACTTACACCTTGAGATATGACTTGCATGGTTTGGGTGGAAAAGAAAGATTAAAATGATTTTCAATGAAGGATTATTGAACTATAGTTTTATACAATCATTGGAGCAACCTCGTGCAACCATAATTATTTCTTCATAATTAACCGTTGGAAGTTGTGTTCGCAAGTTTTGGAAGTTCATTTTATACTCAAAGGACCTAAAAGTCTTTTACGTAAAGTGGAAGATAAAGTATTGAGTAAGAAAAAAAAAAATATTATACATCCATAACAACCTGTTTTACACAAATATTAATGATGGGTTCATACTTAACATTGATGCAATCCAATTCGACGCTTAAATGGATTTAAGCAATCGTTTTTAATACTCGGATTAAGTTTTTTTAATTCAAACATAGTTTGGGTTAAGATTTGGATAATATTTATAATGTTTATTATCCTAAATAATAATATTTATGTCATTTTTCTATTTTTAAGAAAAATATATAAATTTATATTTATTCTTTTGTTATTATCTAAATATTTTGTCATATTTACTATTTAAATTTTTATATAAATATATTTTAAAAAATTAAAAATATTATATATGAATTTTAAATTATGTAACCCAACCAACCTGAAATAAACTCCATTAACCTGAATTTAACCGGATCAATTAGAAGTTAATTTGAACAATTCAAATTAAACTTGAAATTAAAAAAATAAGATAAGTTAGGCCTGGGTTGAATATCTCGAGTTAGAGTTTCGGGTTGGATTGAACTCAAATTGATGATTTCTTAAGTCAGGTTAAGCTTGGGTTAGTTATCAATTCACCCAACCCCTCAAGTTGCAGCCCTAAAAATGGAAAGTTCTCAATTTAGAAGATTTAGAGTTGGTTGTTTGTACCATTAAATATGATTGAAGTAGGGAAGTTTCATACATATGAAATAAGCATATGTTTTTCATAAACTCCCATTATTGGGTCTGACTGACAATAAATGCAAAACCCAATTCGTATATAAGCTTATCTTCCAATACACCTTATCAATGGACATAGAAGGTCATTTGGCACCATTCAACATCATGTTCAACTTGAGTCAATAAACCCAATTCCAATGAAAATCTATTTTTATAAATTCAAGCTAAAATCATTTAAATTTAAAAATAATTTAACTATTTTTTTTTTTTTATCAATCAAACTGCATTTAATAATGAAAAATATTAATTACCAACCAAAACGGTTTAAAAAATAATTAATGGTAATTAATTAACTCATTCGGGTCAAAGCACCCAAGTATCCAGCATCCACCCACTCTCTCTCTCTCTCTCTCTCTCTCTCTCTCTCTCTCTCTGCCCCTAGCGGAGTCTGAGGTTTTACCAGAGAATTTCATCAGAAAAAGAGAAACCACCTTTGAAGAAACGTTTCGAAGTTTCTCTTGGGGCATTTCCTCCTTTAACAGTAGAGAGATCTCAGCGGGGAATTGCTCTCATTCAGGTGAACAGATTAACCCATTTCCCTCTCTCTTTCTCTCTGATTTTGAATGGATTTTACGTTGGCATTTGTACATTGTTATGTCTTAGAGCTTCATTTTTGTAATCATTTTGATATTAATACTTATGTTTTGGTTGGAAACTCAAACAAGAACCCTTTATAGATTTAGGAGAAGAAGTATAATTTTACATTCTTGCCTTAATTTTATTCCCTGGTTGATTCTGTCGTAATTCTCCCTAAAGTAAAAAAAAATCCCTCTTTTTTATACTCTAATGAGTGGATGCTTATGGTGAATTGTGTGTAAAACCAAGTGCCCGAACACATTGAAAAAGTTAGATTCTTGATCCCTGAGATGAGTGAAGGGAATTAGGGAAACACAGTTTGCTTATGCAGCAAGTGAAATTCTACTAGTTGAACCAGAAAATCTGAGGAAAATTATGTGGGAACTAATGTAGGTATATCTTCTGTTGTGTGGGCTTGTATTGATGACCCAGATTGGTGGTGGGGGTATTTGTTAAAACTTATTGTAGTCTTGCTTGTTTCAGCATGAATTCTGAAGAATG
Organism: Vitis rotundifolia; assembly: GCA_030254885.1. NCBI lineage: Eukaryota > Viridiplantae > Streptophyta > Magnoliopsida > Vitales > Vitaceae > Vitis > Vitis rotundifolia. The sequence continues at coordinate 13,773,461 of CM058156.1, forward strand.
TTTCAATGTCATATGCCCAAAGAAGAGCTGTTATCAGTGTCAACTGTCTGTATAGTGTTCTTTTTACCAAATCATTTAGGCTAAGTTTGATTTTCGGAAAATTGGTGGGAAAGAAAATAAAAGGGAAAGGTAGAAGGAAAGAAAAAGTAAAGGAAAATAAAATCTAAAGTTAAAGTCAATAATTAATTTTTATATGCTATTTGAAACTCTTTTTAGTTATTTTGATTCTTCCATATGAAGATTAAATAATTTGAAAACGTATAAGTTTCTAATTAATTTTAATTATATTTAATTTTCTTTCATATTTTTCATGATAAAATCAAATATGAGAAAATCATTTTCCTTTATAATTTTTTCTTTCCTTAGTACTTTCCTTGAACCAAAAATAGCATAAAATGATAAAATTTTGGGATTCCCATTCCTTCTCGAGTATGCTGAAATTTATTTGCATAAACTGCAAACAAACCAAACATTAATCTCCATGGCCCTTACCTTGGTAGCAATGGTTGATGCCATATTGTTAAGCTCAATAAGAATCGTTAGTTTCATGCATACTTATCTTTGAGTGCCTCTAAGTTATAAAGTTACCTAGATAAAATGGTGACAATATAGGATTAATTGAAACTACTTGAAAGTCAAAGCATTGTGTTCGTGTTCTGTCATCACTTATGTAGATTATAGGATTTTGATATCTTAGTAGTAACCTTGATTCATTAGTTACTTAAGATGGAGCTTATTTTTACGTCTTCTATACATGAATTTATTGTAGACTAAGAGCTCATTTGTACTGGTTTTTATAAAACACTTGTAGCATAAAAAGCACTTTTGGAGAAAAATCAAGCATTTGGCAAAATTTATAAGACACATTTAAAAAGTTGAAAAATCACTTGTAGCGTTTCCTAAAGAAACATTTGATATGTGATTCTCCCAGAAAAGTTTCTTGAAAAAACATTTCAATTAAAAGCACTTAAAATAGAAACACTCCCAAACTCACTCTAGGAGTTCCTTTGGGAGAGATTCTTGGAGGGTTGGAAGCATTTTCTAATGCTTTGAAAAAAATGGTTGTTTGGAAAAGTTTTACAAATATTTTTTAAAAGTCAAGAGAATCACTTGACGTGATTTTTGGACCAGCACTTGGTAGGTGCTTCTTCCAAAATTCACTTACACTTTGTGATTCATATCTAAACACTAACTAATATTCTATTGAAAAGAAAATTAAGTTTCTGAGTGATTCATATATTTCAAAAACAAAAAGATTACAAGGAAATATATAAACAAGTTGTACAAAAAAATAGGAATCCAAATAGATCCTAAAAATATGCAATACCTAAAATTGCTCACAAATCTAAGACTTGCCTAGAGTATAGAATATAATAAGATTTGAGAAAATAAAGAGAAATATAGTCAAATCTACAAAATCAACCACATATTCTAATACTCCCCCTCAAGTTAGGGCATAGATATCATGCATTCCCAACTTCCAACAATATAATCAAATGTGATACTTGGGATTCCTTTTATGACAATTTCTTCTAATTGTTGTTTGTTAGTCACAAATGGTGTAGAAATCTTTCCACTTTCAATCTTCTCCTTTATGAAATGCCCATCCACTTCAACATGTTTAGTCCGATTATGTTGAACTAGATTATGTGCAATGTTGATAGCTACTTTATTATCACAATAATCTTCATTGGGTCTTTAGGCTCTATATGCAATTCTTTGAGTAGGATCTTAATCCACATTATTTCATATTTGCCTTGTGCTAATGCTCGAAATTCAACTTCAATGCTTGATCTAGCTACAACAGGTTGTTTTTTACTCCTCCATGTCATAGATTTTCTCCCATGAAAGTGCAATAATTTGATGTTAATCCTTAATCCCTTTTAGAACTTACCCAAGTTATATCCTTAATCATAATTTGATGTTTTTACTTCATATCATTTTCTTAACAACAATCCTTTTCTAGGAGTAGCCTTTAAGTATCTAAGAATCCTTGAACAACATCCATGTGTCATTTCCTTGGTGCATGCATAAATTGGCTCACCACACTTACTATGTTTGCTATATCAAGCCTGATATGTAACAAATAAATAAGCTTTCCCCCTAGCCTCTAGTATCTCCCTTCATCAACAAGATTTTCATCAAGATCAGATCCTAATTTATGATTGGGATCAATAGGTGTATTCATAGGTTTACAACCTATCATCCTGGTCTCTTTAAGCAAATTCAATACATATTTCCTTTGAGAAATGACCAGACCTTATTTTAATCTTGCTACCTCCATACCAATAAAATAACTCAAATTTCCCAGTTCTTTTTTCTCAAACTCCTTTGCTAGAAGATTTTTCACACTTTTAATTTTTTCACATTATCACCTATAACAATGATATCATCTACATAGACAATAAGAATTATGATTTTCTTGAGTGATGAGTGTTAAACGAATAAAGTATGATCCCCTTGACTTTGAATAAAGTCGTATGTTTTCAAAAACTTTGTGAATCTCTCAAACCATGCTTTAGGTGATTGCTTGAGCCCATTCAAAGACTTCTTTAACCTACACACCTTATTGTTGGACAAATTCTCAAATCTTGGAGGAAAGTCCATGTATATTTCTTGCTCTAAATTCCCATGCAAAAAAAGTATTTATCAAATGAGTGAAGACACCAATCTAGATTAATAGCAAGAGATAAAAGGATTCTCATGGAATTCAGTTTTGCCACATGAGTGAATGTCTCTTCATAATCAATTCTAAGAGTTTGTGTCTCTTCGTAATCAACTTCCATCATGTCTCCTTTGTGTATTTTGATTTATGGCAATATTCATACCATCTATTATCTTTGTCTCTAGCCTTCTTTTGCCATGGTTTGAAGGAACCCAAAGGACAAGTAGGGTTACCATCTTGAGCAACTTTGAGGGCAAAATTTTGTTGAGAGGCTAGTGCTAACATGACACTTCTCCTACTTTCTTTACTATGTACATAAGAATAAACTTCACTTAAGCATGAAAGAGGTTCTTTTTGAAGTACTCTACTTCTTACCTCATCCAATTCGAGCTTAAGACCAGTATGAAAGTCAAATACACGATCTCATTCCAACATCTTAGCCAACATTGACGCATTTGTTGCAGATTCCATCTCAAAGCGTTGATGAAGATCCAACTCTTGCTACAACATTTTTAGGGTGTTGTAGTAGGTTGTTACTATGAGATCTTTCTTCTTTGTCTTGTGAATCGTGGTCTTCAACTCATAAATCCGAGCGAAATTTCCTTTCTTTGAATAGGTTTGTAAGACAGCACCCCAAATTTCTTTGGCTACGGAGAGATATAAGAATGGTTTTCCAATTTCTAGTAGCATAGAATTTAGCAGCCATGACATAATCATGGAAGTCTCAGCTTCCCACAATTCATAAGATAAATCAGACTTCTTTGGTTCCTTAATTGTAGCACGTAAATATTTCATTTTCTTCTACTTATGAAAAAAAGTTTGGCTGATTGGGACCACTTAAAGAAATTTTCTCCATTCAATTTTTATGTTTTGATCTGCAATGTTGAATTATCTAGATGAATGATAACTTTAATTTGAGATGAAGAGACATTAGTAAGGGTATTTTTAAAGATTTCTGACATGGTCAAGGAAGATAATGGACAAAAAAAAGGTATGAAAAACTGATGGCAGTGAAGGCCAAAAAAACAAAAATTTAATCTTGGCAATGAAGACCAAGAAAGAAGATTTTGCTTCAAGGAGAGAAAATTACCGCAAATGTTTTTCAAGCTCTAATACCATGAAAAGAAATGAAGTTTTTGAATGATTCGTATATTTCAAAAACAGAAAGATTACAAGGAAATATATCTAAAACTTGCCTATGTGTTACAATGATATAGGAAACTAAATCAAATCCTAAAAATATACAATCCCCAAAATTACTCCAAAATCTAAGACTTGCCTAGAGTACAAAATATAATAAGATAAGAGAAAATAAAGAGAATTATAATCAAATCTACAAAATCAACCACATATTATAACATCTATAAAAGTTTTTTTGATAGAAGTGTTATAGACAAAAGCGCTATGTGTTAAAAGTGATTTCACAAGAATCACTCCCAAACAGGTCCTAACATTGATTATAGAACTACGAAAGTTATTACTTTGTTCACATGCTAAGAAAGGCATTTCATTGTTTTGCTCACTTGTTTTAATAGACATTGATTTGTTCCTATTCTTCTTGGTTTGTAGTTTATGGTATTTCGGTCTTCAAAGTATGCCATCAGAATCTGATAAATGGGGATGGAAACATGTTAGTGTGTTTGGTGGGTTTGACAAGGGAAGTGGTACAAAAAGATGGAAATGCAATCACTGTAATCTACGATATAATGGATCTTATTCACGTGTTAGAGCCCACCTTCTTGGGTTCACAGGTGTAGGGGTTAAAAGCTGCCCAGCAATAGACCGGTCTCTGAGAGAAGCTTTTCAGATCCTAGAGGAGGAACGCCTTGCTCGGAAAAAGAAAAGAACTTCTGGAAGTGGAAAGACTGGCAAGCGTATCCGGACTTCACAACCAAGTGTTACTTGTGTCTGGAAAACTATTGCAAAAGAAGATGTAGATGACATAGTAGCCAGATTTTTTTATGCTGATGGGTTGGATTTCAATATTGTCAATTCCCCCTACTTTCTTGAAATGACCAAAGCAATTGCTGCTTTTGGCCCTGGATATGAACCACCAACAACGGAGAAGCTGTCTGATTTGTTTCTGAGTAAAGAGAAGGCTAAGATAGAGAAAGCCATGGCTCTTGTTAGGGAGTCCTGGCCTCACACAGGCTGCACTATACTCTGTGTCAATCGGTTATGTCGTACACAAGGCAGGTACTATACTAATATCTTTGTCTCAAGTCCAAGAGGGCTTATGTTCTTGAAAGCACTAGATATAAATGATGGTGATGGGATGGACAACATGTTTGTTGATGTTCTTAGTGATGCAATCATGGAAGTTGAGCCTACAAATGTGCTTCAGATAATCTCAAATCTAGGCCATGCCAGTGAATCTTTTGAATCCCTTATATTGTCAAAGTTCCCTCATCTATTTTGGTCCCCTTGCACTTCACATTCTATCCGTGTGTTGATGGAGGACATAACTAAACTGGATTGGATAAAACCCATTGTGTTATGTGCTAAGGAAATAGATGAATGCATCCTGATGTATCAACGTTCCTCTCTGTGTGTTGTCGCTCAAGAGAGCTCTGATCCTCTTTCCACCAAGTTTGCCCCTTCATATTGTATAGTCGAGCGAATTTTTGAGCTAAAGCAAGCACTCCTAGGTGTAGTTGTTAGTGAAGAGTGGAAACAGTGGAAGCTTACTATTCAAGAAGATGTCCTCAATGTTGAGACCGCCATTTTAGGGGACAATTTCTGGAGCAGGGCCTGTTTGTTGTTGCGGTTTTTTGAGCCCTTTGTAAGATTGCTTACTACGCTTGATATTGAAAAATCCGTCATGGGTGATGTATTTAATTGGCGGGTTCAGGCACTGGAAGCTGTGAAGAGTAAGGGAGTTGATGACATTTTGTTGAATCAACTGGAATTGCTGATAGAGAGCAAATGGGACATGTTATTTTCCCCTCTTCATGCTTCAGGTTATATGCTTAACCCGAAATATTTTGGGAAAGGGCAATCTAAGGATAAAACTATAATGAGGGGTTGGAAGGCCACTCTAGATAGGTATGAGTCTGACAGTGCCACCAGAAGGGTTCTTAGAGAGCAGCTGAGCTCTTACTGGCGACTAGAGGGATCCTTTGGGGAGGAAGATGCTGTGGATTGTAGAGACAAAATGGACCCAGTTGCATGGTGGGAGAATTTCGGTTTTGAAACACCCCATCTACAAACACTAGCTATAAAAATTCTGAGTCAGGTTTCAAGTGTTTCCATGTATCAAGAGACTTGGCAAGATAATGAGTTTTTGTGTCAAACAGCAGTCAACAGGTTGGGAGTGGAGAGGATGGAAGATCTAGTGTTTGTTCGAAACAACCTTAGACTTCATAGTCAAAGAAATGGGCATTCAAGCTCTTCACCCAGCAACAGGAATCAAAGTTCAAGCCCAGCATCTGGAGATAAGACATGGGAGAGTGTTCATCTTGATCAAATGAAGGGGATAGTAAATGTCCATAATATATTGTAAATAGAAACTACTTCTATATCGTCACTCTACTTGAAACCTGGAAGAGAATTACAGCAGAAATAGTGATGCATTGAAGTCATGAATTAGAAAGCTTAGTTTTTTGCTTCTGTGGACAACATACAATAAAACCTGGCACTGGAGAACAGAAAAAAGCCGGTTTGTTTATGATATTGGCTCAATTGATGTGTCCTACATTTCCATCTAATGCAGGTGTCTTTCTAGCACTTTTTCAGGTTGTCTTTCTATGTATGTAAATTGAAATGTATTTCCTCTGTGTATAAGAAAAACATTAGGAAAAAAGTAACCCAATTTTAGTTCAATTAATACTTCTAATTGTCATTATTAGGGAGAGCACCGTCAATATGAGTGCTGACTTTACACCTGTATTCCATTTTGAGAGTTCTTGTGTGCCTTCAACACAATTACTCCAACTCCTTGTAAAAAGTACTTGTCTATGGTGATTACAGGGCTAACTTCTATGTTGTCTTTGTTTGTCATGTTCTTTTATAGTTCCCAGGCAGCTGTCTCTTCAGCATTCTTTTTTCTCAATTTGTGTCTAAAACAATCGTGGTTTTTTGTATCCCTAATTATTGTAGCAAATTAAAATTTTGAATTCAAAAGAATTTCAGAAGATGGGAGGCTGGACTTGATGGGACAGAGTAAAGGAACGTCAATAAAAAAGGTATAGTTTTCAATCTTGAGTTCTTTCCATGAGTATTTTCAGTTACTTCTAGCTGTGCCTTTATTGTTACTTGGCTCCGAAATCAAGATTGTTATCCAAGGCTGAATAGGCAAAACATGAAATTATGAATTTAGCTGGTGACATTATTATCATATACCAGAATCATCATTTGAATATCTTTTACCTGCATTGAATAGGAATGAGCAAATGGCATCTAGTTGGTGAATAACCTTAATGAGCTAGGTCCGCTTATCTGAGAGTCAAGAACTCCCAAGTGAGACTTAATTTGGCGGCAATGATATGCAATCCTCAATTGTTGCCCAAAATGATAACTGCATCCCTCTCCTATGCGTACTGTCATATAAATAAATGTATCGGTATGAAATTTGCCAATACAGAATGTGAACTGACTGTTGTTTGGTTTGTTTTGTAGGTTATTTTAACATCTGGGTGTAGCTATAGAGGTAACCCACATTCTAAAATGAATTCAATGGCACGTTTCAAGTGCAGCATGTGAATGGGTTTATGTTTTCAATGCAGAGAAAGATGCGTCAACCGGCATTACTCTACTTAAGATTGACTTATATCCAAAGCAACTCTACCGTCTGACTGATGCTGAGCAACTCAAAGAGGGTTCACAGCTGGATTTTGCAGTGAAAATAAAACCTTTGGCTGATGGTACAGCAAGTTGTGGTGATGAAGTTGCTGCAACAGTGTCTTACTTTAGCCATTGAAGATTTCGATAATTAAGGCCAAATCAGGTGTCATTTGGACCCAATGACACATGGGTAAGTTATCTTTCTATGGCTATAACATCTTAGTCTGAGAAAATTCCTTGTTTCTTTATTGTGAGGTGGAGAACTAAATGACACCAATTTTACTAGGATGGAGCTGCTGATGTGTCCAGAAATTGAGCAGTAGGAAAACTTTCATGGGAATGGATGATGGATCAATCCATAATGTGTGTGTGTCCACACTCCTTCGGTTGGAGAGTGCTTTATGCTAAACACCTTTTATAGTGGTGCACTCACCATGAATCTTTGTAGCAGTGTATAATGTAATTGTTTTGTTTTTTTTTTTTTTTTTTTTCCTTTTTCTAGTGGGAAACCAAAGTGTTAGGAGTAGATTATTGTAGCTGCTTAGAGAGGAAAGGGGTTATCTACTTTATGGGAGTTAAGTACACTACAGGAGATATCAGCTGGTCATGGTCAAACCTCATTTGGAACATGCAATTAAAAAGACAGAACAAATCCACCTAAGAAAAAGGAAATATTGAATAAGTGGACTTTAAAGGAAGAAAGAGGGGATTATAAAGAAGATTCGTATACTTGACAAAAACAAATAAAGGCCTAAAGGTGGCATTAAGAAGATGGTATAAAGGCAAAGGAAGCTATTGGGCAAGTGTGTTTACACTAAAGACAATTTTGGGGGCTAAAATATGTTGAAGCCCAACTTGCATTAGCTCCATGGAAATTAATAAAAGACATTAATTAAAAGCACACAAGTTGGGGAAATAAAAAAAGAAGAGAAAAGAAAAAAGAGCATATCTTGAAAGATCTGTTATGGGATGTGAAAATTGACTTGAATAGCTGATAAATTAGGTGTAGTGATAATAAATAAATAAATAAAAGTAAAACCCTCTCTCCATGGATTTGTTGTTGGAACTACTGATGCAAATACACATGCTCCCACAGAAATATACCAAGAAACAGTACCCCAATACAATTGTGGTAGGTACCTCCACATATCACAGTTGATTAGTCTGGACAGGAAAATGAACTTGTGTTGGCCACCAGGGTTCAGACCCCATCAATTATTTCCCTTACCGTGTTGATGATGAGAACTACCCAGGAAATTGCCCTTAAAAGTGGTTCCTTTAAAAAGCAGGTGGCACAAGTGTTTTTTTTTTTTTCTTTTTCTCTTTCTTTTTGGTCAGGAATTTATAGGGTCTGTATCAAAAGTTGTAGGGGAAGTATCCCTTTGAAAAAGAACAACAGAATCCATTCCCACGAAGTGTGTTTATCTTTACACCAGGGCCTCATAAGAAGAAGCCCCTCAGAAAGTAGGGAGTGTAGCAGTCACAACTCACAACACAGCTTTCCTTTTCTCCCAATGTCATGAATAAATGCCCATCAAAGGATTCGAAACGAATCGTGGGTAGTTCCTTAAAACATGCGAATTGATTAAAAAAAAAAAGTTGTATTTTTAATACATTTGTCTTGCTTCCATGGATCCTTTGTTTCACCAAAATGTGGGTAACAATAGAAAACAGTAATCAAGCGAACATAAATTTCATATTTGTGATTACTTTAGGAAAAAAACAAATGGTAGGGCCTGGTTATCAGTCATTTTCCCAACATGGTGAGGCAAGATGTACTTTTTGATTAGGCATCATAGAATGGTGCAAAAATTGGAAGTGGTCACGTGGAACCACTGCCACAGCCTCGTGGGTCGTCAGTCATCACCTCCCTTGTACCTAAAATTCATGCCTTCATCAAATTAGATACAGTTACGTGTATCAGACTTTCCGTTTGTTTCTTCCAACAATCACCCCTATTTTGTTTTATTTTATTTTTCTATTGATTAACAAATTGTAGTTAGATGCTGGGTACTTTCATACTATACAAACAGACTCGTGAGAGTACATTTACAAGGTCAAGCTACTGGCTTCTCATAGAAGCATGGATGGGCTTGCTATTAATGTTTGAGACTTCACATAGTAGATAGACCGATGACTTCTAACATTGAGTATTTGCTACTCCAAATTAATGGAGAATAAGTCCATGGTCCATACATTGGCAAATGATCACAAGCCCAAAAATGAATAGAGAAACAGCATTAGGTAACATGAAATAACTTTGTTTGATTCTTGAAAAGTATTTAAAAAAGAAAAAAATAATTAAATCTCATCAAAAAATTTCAAAGAAAATTAAATAACATTAGAATTGATTAGAAACTTATACATTTTTTACATTATTTAATATTTATATTTATGGGCTAAAATAAATAAAATAAATTTAAAATAATAAATAAAAATAATTTATCAATTTTAACTCTATTTTTTATTTCCTTTTTACTTTATTTTTCTATTTTCCTTCCCTTACATTTTTCTTTAAATTTTTTGTGAACCAAACATAGTCCACATTTGATTTCAAGGAAGAGGAAAGTATGGAAAAAAAGTTTCAAAAATTGATATTTTTATTCTTAAATTTTTTATTTAAAAAGTGATTGATGTGAGGGTAGGGATTAAAAAATGATTGAAGGGGTAATTCTAATTATATTTCATGTTTTTAAAAAATAAAATTCATTCTTTATATTTGTATTTTCAATGTCTCTTTTGATATTTAATCATTTACTACATTTAAATATTTTTTTTTTCTTTCAATTCTTTCTTCCCATAAATCAAACACAGTGGAAAAGAAATGTAAAGAAAAAGTTACAAGTGTCTGAAAATCATGGACAAATGTAAAAGCAGAAATTCATGATTTGGTCATTGATACCATGTTTCATTCTTCTTGCGTGTCAATACTAATGAACGTTGAACCATAGGATATTTTGTTTGTGAAAATGACAAAGTGAGGCAGAAATGGTCGAGTGAAAGCGGTGGTTCAGTAGTCTCTCTCTCTCTCTATATATATCTATCTTTCTTCCATCATGACTTAAACAATGGGTTAGCACTTCTCTTTCACAGAAACTTTAAAACGGAAACGGGAGGTTTACTTTGACTGCAACACTTGCAACTCGTCAATTGTTTTATATCTTTAAACCACTAGAAGGAAGGCAGAGAGGGAAGAAAGAATCTAAAGGCAGAAGAATCAAAGCACACATAGTTTAATGTAAATATAATAACAGTGTCAGTTGGGAGAGAGTTGTCTAGAAGAGGAAAGGTCACATATGAGGCGGGGTATATAGAAGAAGAAGCTTCATCACTGATATGAACTCTGCTTTCTTGTCCTTTTTTTACTGGGGTTTGGTCTGCAAGAAACGTCCATGTTCCACCGTTTTCCATCCCCATGTCCAAACGTAACCCATATACAATAGAATTTACTATTTAGAAAGTAGAGAGGACAAGTTGGGTGGGGTATGGGGTAGGGTCCATAGCCCACACCAACTGGTTGTGAGGTCAGCCTTTCAAACTCGGGGGGCATGTTGTCCTCACCTCCCAAGTGCTTTAAGAAAAATATGGACTGGATCAGTGGCATATGACCCCAGAAAGAAAAGGGGCATTAATCCTAATTAAAGCTATGAGACTGAAATCTACCAAAACCCAAAACCCTCAAGAAAACTCTATCTGCCAAAGCTAAAACCCTAAAATCATGTCGCAAATTTTGCGTCCTTAGAGGGCTGCCGACAAGTGGGGTTTGGTGGACGTTGGGTTTAAGCTTGGAATTCAGGAGCCTTTGTGACTTCAGAATGTGAGTTTAGTAGAAAATTTATGACACGAAAGGCAATGTGTTTTTTGTACACGTATGACCCCCCAGTGGCGAGCGCCGACGATTGTGGGCTGAACTTGACGCTGAATTAACTTGAAAAAAATTTGGAATGAGACAAGCATAAATCAGTTACAAGTCTTTGTTTCTTGGTTCTTTGTCGGTGCCCTCAATGCCTTGCGTCGCGATTTTCGCTTCCCAATTTGCTTTTTCTATTTCTTCCATGTGATTGACTTAAAAAAAAAATTGGAAGAATGGGAGATTATTTGGAACTGTTTTTAAAATAAAAATGTGGTATTTTTTAATTATTTTTTATTATTTTTTTATAATTATTTTAATAAATAATTATATAAATATATAAAATAATTAAAAATAAAACACTATATATTAAAAAAAAAATTTAAATATATTTAAAAATAATTAAAAATAATTTAGGCTTCTAAATAAATAGACTTTTGTTACATAAAATACCAAATAATAATTTTTAAAAATTATTATTAAAATTATTTTTTATAACTATTTTTGAAAGTAGTTGTCAAATTGGCTATTTTTTTTAGGTGAAGATGGAATTTGAGATTTTGGGGAAGATAAGGTGTTGATTTTTTGGCCCACCGACAGTGTGCGTAGGGTGGACTGTGTGAGTGCCGTTGGGTCTAATATTTTATTCATCTTACTAGACATTATATATATATAAAAAATATATCCATGCATGAAATAGGTCGGTCCATATCACAGGGGTCGTGAATCCCATGAGTGGGTACAGTTTCTTTGCTAGGAGAGAATACACCCCATTTATTTTTGTGATTTGTTTGGTTGGATCTTGGATCCCCCAATTATAGGGGCCCCATCACAAAATTTCCATGCATTTGATGGTTAAATAATCATCTTAGAAGGATGACTTAAAAAAAAATAAAAAAATAAAAATGAAATGATTTTGTTTTTTAAAAACTATTTATTTATAATTTTAAAACAAAATCAAGGTATATCCGACGTGGCCCCATTTAAAAAAAAAAAACTATTTATTTTATTTTAATCAAACATGGCACGCATTTGTAGCATTTAATAATGAAAATTTATTATGACCCCAAACGCAAAATCATTGAAAATGATGTCAACGTCATTAATGATATTGGTTTAGTCCCCTTTCATAATTATTCTTTTTTTTTTTTTTCGGAACCTCACACATTTATAACCATTAATAGCCCATATCAGTAAACATGATGAGAATAAAATTAGAAAATAAATGTGTTGCCAAGAAAGCAAAAATAATAATAATAAAAAATAAAGATAGAGGCATGTTCCTCAGTCCCTGCATGCTTACTTAGTAACAGCTCATCGTTTTCTCACATGATTAGCATTCCCAATGGGCAATTAATTCCCTAGTTTAGAATAATTATGGGTTTCATGCTTGGGTCATCTTGAGGGGTTGTTTAATTTTATTATTGCTATTATTATTTTGGCACTTCTTACCCCGTGAAAATGCTTAACATTGAACTAATAAAAAATTACAATCCAAATAATTTCCTTAGTATTTGACTCTCATCATATTCTTTCTATCATACCCAAATTTTTATATTTTATATTATTAAATTTATCACGAGCCAAATCTATTGTTTTGGTTGATATCTATTTTTTTTTTTTTTTAAAGTTTTTTATATTTCGAAAACAAAATAAAAGAAAAAATATATATGACAATCAGAAAATAAAAATATATATATTTTTAAATTGTTTTCATTTTTATGAGTATTTTAAAAATAATTGTATAAATATAAAAATATTTTAAAATAAAATATTTTCAATAAATTTTATTTTTAAAACATATTTAAAAATATATGAAATGGGTTAAGAATAATTTAAGTTTTTTTATTTTTACAAAATATCATAAAATAGTCTTTAAAATTATTTTTTTTAAATCGTATTTTTCAAAACTATTACCTCAAAAGGCATAAGAGAGTCTCCTAATTATTTCAAAACAAAAAGCATATAGAATCGACACACATTTTACAATAAATGTAAATAGGATCGAAATATAGAAAGTAGGAGAGAAAGGCATTAATTATTCAACAAGGGTGGATGGGAGTTGACAACTTGTCACAATGACACAGAGCTCTAGGCTTAAAACAGGGCAGGACTTGAGAACTAGAACCATACCACACATGCCCTAACCCTTATTCTAAAGTATAAAAGTAATGGACATACTTGCTTGTTTTCCTCCTCATTCCATCATAATTTTTCCCCACTAATCACTCTCAAGTCTCGAACTCAATTAATGCCCTCTTTTTGCTTTCATAATTTAAGCGGTTTCTTGTTTTTTTGCCCTATTTGAGATCATGCCATGGCCCAACTCTTGGAAGTAGTAAAATAAATTGACACTCAACACTTAGTAGTTCCATTTAGTGTGATGGTTATGATTCATAATTGGCTAAGGCATCAAATATCTCTCTCACTTTATTTGCTTTGCCGTTGTTCATATCGTGCACGCAACCCTCATCCCTTACTCTCACATAAAGTGAAATTAATGGTAGAATTTTTGGAAATTTTTTTAAGTAATTTATTTGAAAATTGTGTGAACATTTTGAATTGTGGAAGGAGCTAAGCATGGGTTATGGAGTGAAGAGCGGGCGTGATTTGGAGGTATTAAGAGGATTCCAAAAAGTGATGTATGCAAAGCAATGCATGTAAAATAATAAAATTATAAAGTTTTTCTTTTAAAAATTGAAATGGGCGTAACAACGGTTAGGTGATAACGACAATGTCTTTAATTTTTTTCGCGGCATATACTTCCAACTTGGTGAGAGGAGGGCCAGGCAAGGTTACGGTACGGATTCATAAATTATGGTAGATTAAAATATTTTTTGAAAGAATGATTTCAATATAAATTTATAAATTGTGTTTGCACTGAAATCTCATTTTGAAAAAACGATTTCATGGCGTAAATTTATGTTGCTTCTTTGTTTTTTTTTTTTTGTTTTTTTCTCATTTAAAACTTATTAGTTCATTTTGAATAAATTTAAAATAAATATAAAATTCTTCTAATATCACCCAAGTAGAGATAATAACAGAACGGGATGCCCCCATCCCAACCTCACTTTATTTATTCAAAATAATTATCATCTTTATTAGTGTTGTACCAACTGGATATAGGTTTGTCTACCTTTATTGGAGTCAAACGGACTTCTTCCTTACACAAAAAGATGTTCGAACAGGTAGTCCGAACATTTCCCTTCGAAACTTAAGTTAGAATCTAATAAAAATGAATCCAACTGTTTTAAATGGTTATATACGCGCGAGTGGTCGGAGCATGTCCCTCCGAAACTTAAGTCAAAATCTAATAAGAGTGAATGCAATTGTTTTAAATGGTTATATACGTGCGTACATTTTTAATGTTTTTTTAGGGGTTTTTAATGTAACGTATGGCACTATCGTCACAGCATTGATTGTGTATTCATACTTTTCTTGCGTTGATGATCACCCTTGTAGCGGATACTAAGCCTTAATAAGGTAGTCAACGTCATCATCTCAGTGTGGACTGGGCAATCATACCAAACAAGAGCTGCTAATTGGTGTCATTTGCTAGTTGGTGTGCAAAAATATCATATTGTATCGTTGACTGTGCATTTACGTTTGTCAATGTTGCTGATTGCGTGTAACAACTAATTAACATTGATTTTGGGTGTAAATATCGTCCAGATTGTCACTTAGGCATTGAGTGTGATTAATTATCTATCTAATGCCTAAAATTTTCGGTTAGGTTGGTTTGTCTGTCTAGTAGTCTCAATTAGCTTGGTTTGTCCATTCTGTCTAACATTGGGGAATAAGAAAATTTATCTCTCCTTTTGCGTCAGATAAAGCTTTTTTTGGTCTAAATAGATTGATCTCAGATGGATTATTTTCTTACCTTGGACGGTCAAAGGGTCTTAAGTTTAGGAAAAACGCGTGGAGGAAAGTTTCCCACAATCTTCATCTCATTAAAAAAAATTAAACAGGGTTGAGGCGGGTATGATAGATTCTCATACTCATCTCGCCTTGACCTGTTTAACTTTTTTTCAAAAAAAAAAAATATTTTTTATTTTTAAATTTTTTGAATTACATTAAAATAAATATATATTATAAATAATTAAAATATTATAATTTTATAACTTATTTTATTGGTAAATATATTATTATTATTATTATTATATTAAAAATTAAATTAAATTAATTTTATATAAATCATGGCTGGATAGGGCGAGACAAGACAATACACAAACCTATCTCATGATCTCAAACTCATCCCAAACCAATTTATTTAAAATTTAAACTTGTCCCATTAGGGACATGACTGAAAAAAACCCGTCCAATTGTCATCCATACACTTGAGGAGAATTTGTTTAATTTTTACAAAATTTGAGAAAAAAAAATATCAATAAAAGAAAATACAAAATAAGTACAAAATGAAAGAAAAAATAATAAAATAAAAATTTTCTATATAAAAATTAAATAATTTAAAATTACATAAAATTGTAATTGATTTAATTACATTTTATTTATTTATTGCATTTTGTATAATATACCAAATATGGCAAAATCATTTTCCTTAACCTTATGCTTGATTTAAAAAAAAAATTCAATACAAGTACGAGAAAAATATTTTTATATGCTTTTAAAAAATATTTGCATTTATTTTCCACTTTTATATAAAGACTAAATAATTTAAGAATGTACAAGTCTTTAATTATATTTAATTTTTTTTCTTATTTTTCCTAATAAACTAAATATGACAAAATCATTTTCTTTGTCCTTTTTCCCCCATTTCTTAGTACCTTCCCACAACTAAATATAGCCAAATTAATCTTATATATATTTTGTACAATGAAATATTGTTACACGAGAATGATAATCATAAAAATATTAGAAGGATGAATTTGTAAAAGCATTGAAATTTTAGATTCAAATATACCATTCATTGTAATAATTTTTTTTCACTTGCAATTTCTAGCATTTATGATTCAAAACTAGAATTTGAGCATTTAATAAACACTAGCTTGGTCCTACATTTCAATATCAAGGAGTAAGGTCACAGTTGTACTATACTTTTTGGACATGACATCTTTCAAAATGAAAATGAACATTTGATAGTTCAACTCATTAAATTTGTAGGGCCTTTTGGTACAATATTAAATAAAATTGGTATAAAATATTAAATACATTTTATATGAAAAATATATATTTTATTTTATATAAATAAAAATTAAAAATTTTGGTTGTGACTTGACATAAAAAAAAAATTAAAAATAATAAAATAATATGAGAAATATATTTTTATTTTATTTACATGTTATAAGATTTACAAAATAAATATATATATTATTTAGTACTAAAAAATCTTATATCTTAAACCTCTAAATAATAAAACATAATTTTTAAATATGAACTCTAGATTATGAAAAGTACTTTTATAATTAATACTTTAAATTATCAAGTGTATTATTTGTAGGATAGTATTTTCATTTGTTTTCCATTATTTATTTATGTTTATATTAAATTTTTTCTTATTAATTATATAATGTGTCTAAAAAATTATTAAAACCAATAAATTTGAGAAAAAACCTGAAACAATGAAATAATAATAATTGAAATTAAAGAGGCTTTTACTTCATTGGATTTTATCTTTTAAAAAAAACAAAAAAAATATCATCGAATTTATATTTAGATAAAAAAGGAGAAAAAAAAAAAGATTGCAACACAAATATGTCTATTTTGGTTATCGAATGATGATTTTAAAATTAGAAAACTTTGGACTCCTAAAAAAATTCAAAATTTTTTCCAAAGAAAGTATGATTGCAAAATCCCTCCGTTCACCTTTCCTTTTTCTAAGATATTTAATGGGTATTTAATAAACCAACTTAATAATTTAAAGTGATTTAATAATTTAATTTAAGTCATTAAATAAATAAATATATTTAGTAAAATAATTTAATGGTATAATTGAAATTCAAGTACGATTTTAAGTAATAATTAACAATTAACTTATTATTAAGTCCACATTTTCATTTTACATTCTTACCTCTATTTATCCTAATTATTTTCATGATCTCTTTCGCTACTCTACAACCTCCATTGTTACTTAATCTCTTTTACCCTAATTATAATTTATGAGGAAAAATATGTCAATTTGATGATTTAAAATAGAATTTATATTAATTTTATCAAATAACCTTAATGCTTAAAATAAAAATTAAGTAATAAGTTTTAAGTTAACAATTTAAGTATGATTTAACTAATAAGTATTAAGTTTTATCAAATACTCTCTTAAAGTGTGGACTTAAATTTTGTATTTTGCCATTAAACAAATAACAAAAAAAAAAAAAATTTTTAAATCTTTGACTTAAAGCAATTAAGGTGGTGTTTTTTTTTATTTAATTTTAAGTAGAACTTAAAACTAAATAATGGTTAATAAGGTTCGTATTATGTTCTTTGTTTTTGTAATATTTTTATTTTTATTAAATATTAAAAAATTAAAAAAATCAATATATTACTTTTCTATTTAAAAAAGGTCAAATATTTTAACTTTTCTTATTCAGTCAAAAATTTATAATAAATCATGAAAAAAAAAAAAAAAAAAAAAAAAAAACAACTAAAATATGAAAACAAATGTTCAAAATGAAAATGAACATTTGATAGTTCAACTCATTAAATTTGTTGGACTTTTTGGTACAATAGACTGATAGAGAATCAAGATCAAGGTGCTACTCCTTGTTATCAAGAAGCCAATAAAACTTAGTATTAAATTAATAGAGATAATATCAATTAGATAACAAGTAGAAATTGATCAAGGGTCAAAGAAATGAAATATCCATATTGAAAAAGAAATTACCACATGTGAAAATTTAGTATTAGATTATTAAAAAAAAATTATTCCTAAAAAAAATAAGAGAAAATTGGTATAAAACATTAAATACATTTTATATGGAAAATATATATTTTATTTATATAAATGAAAATTAAAAATTTTGGTTGTGACTTGACATAAAAAAAAAAAATTAAAAATAATATAAATAATAAAAAATTATGAGAAATATAGTTTTATTTTATTTACATGTTATAAGATTTACAAAATAAATATATATATTATTTAGTATTAAAAAATCTTATATCTTAAACCTCTAAATAATAAAACATAATTTTTAAATATAAACCCTAGATTATGAAATGTACAATTATAATTAATATTTTAAATTATCAAGTGTATTATTTGTAGTCGTACTTTCATTTTTTGTCCATTATTTATTTATGTTTATATTAAATTTTTTGTATTAATTATATATCATGTACTCTGATTTTGTGTTTAATGTGTCTAAAAATTTATTAAAACCAATAAATTTGAGAAAAAACCTGAAACAATGAAATAATAATAATTGAAATTAAAGAGGCTTTTACTTCATTGGATTTTATCTTTAAAAAAAACAAAAAAACAAAAAAAACAAAAAAACAAAAAATCATTGAATTTATATTTAGATAAAATGGGAAAAAAAAAAAAGTTGTGACGCAAATATGTCTATTTTGGTTATCGAAGGATGATTTCAAAATTAGAAAACTTTGGACCCCTAAAAAAATTCAAATTTTTTTCCAAAAAAAGTATGATTGCAAAATCCCTTCATTCACCTTTTCTTTTTCTAGTATATTTAATGGGTATTTGATAAACCAATTTAATAAATTAAAGTAATTAAATAACTTAATTTAAGTCATTAAATAAATAAATATATTTGGTAAAATAATTTAATGGTATAACTTAAATTCAAGAACGATTTTAAGTAATAAATAATAATTAACTTATTATTAAGTTCATATTTTTATTTTACCTTCTTACCTCTATTTTTATTTTCATGATCTCTTTTATTACTTAACCTCTTTCACCCTAATTATAATTTATAAGGAAAAATATGTCAATTTGATGATTTAAAATAAGGTTTATATTAATTTTATCAAATAACCTTAATTCTTAAAATAAAAATTAAGTAATAAATTTTAAGTTAACAATTCAGGTATGATTTAACTAATAAGTATTAATTTTTGTCAAATGTCCCCTTAGGACATGGACTTAAATTTCTTATTTTGCCATTAAACAAATAACAAAAAAATTGAAAACTTTGACTTAAAGCAATTAAGGTGATGTTTTTTTTATTTAATTCTAAGTAGAACTTAAAACTAAATAATGCTTAATAATATTAGTATTATGTTATTTGTTTTTGTAATATTTTATTTCTATTAAATATTAAAAAAAATTAAAAATCAACATATTACTCTTTTTTTTAGAAAAAAATTAAATATTTTAACTTTTCTCATTTAATCAAAAATTTATAATAAATCATAAAAAATTAAAAAAAAAAAAAACTAAAATATGTAAACAAATTACTTTTAGTAAGAAATTTTTTTTTTAAAAAAAAAAAAAACCAAATGCGTCTAAGTTAAAATGTAATTATTTTTAAATATTATACCATAAAATAAAATAAAATCTTTAATCTTAATATGAAATTAATTATTGGAGTGCATGTGGAAGAATTTTTTTTTTTTTCCTTTTTGTACCCACTCTATAATGGAAAACTTTGGGCTCCTTAAAAAATTCCTTTTCTTGATTTTTTTTTTTTTTAAATGAAAGTATGATTGCATAATCCCCACCCACCTTTCCTTTTTTAACCTTTTTAGGTTGGGACTTAAATTTTTTATTTTGCCTTTAAATAAAAAATAAATAAATAAACATTTGCTTTATTTTGTATTTTAACTTAAAGAAATTGTTAAAATGTAATTATTTTCAAATATTGTACCATAAAATTAAAAAAAAAAAAATCCTTAATCTTAATTATGATTAAACTTTTTTTTTAATTATTGAAGATGATTTGCATCGATATAAATAATAATTATATTTTTGTTAAGAAGGGACAAAATAATCCTCGTATTAGAAAAATAGTTTTTATTTATTAAAAATTATAAATATAATAATATTTTTATTTCTGTATATATATTTTTTTCAAAAAATACATGAGGAAAAATAAGTTAATGCAGGATATTTTTATTAAGAAAAAATGTATTTCATATTTATAAAATACGGAGATTATTATTTTTTTTTTTATCCTTTTAATGAAACAAATAAAAATAAAATCAATTTTCCTTAACGGTTTTGGCCATAGAGTGGCAGGTGGGCGATTGGGTGATTCAAATAGGGATAATGTTGTCTGTGAACAAGTAGACTGTCTGACGTGGCAGATGGGTGGTAACAATCACCGGAATCTGAGGACTATGGTTAGTCGGCGGTCATTGACTGTCTTTCCAACTGTACGTTTATTGTTAACGGACAGGTGGAGGGGTTAACCCTATGTACTCTAAAGTCTACACTTGAAAAAGGAGAAAAAAAAAGAGAGAAAAAAAGGAGAGAGATGTAGATGTGGGGGAGAAACAAAATTGCAAATGACACCAAAATTGCCTATATAACTCCCTCTTCTCTTTCTTTCTCTCTCTGTCCCTCTCTCTCTACTTCTCTGCTCTGCTTTGCTTTGCTTTGCTTTCTAACTCCCCTCTGTCTCTCTCTCTCTTCCACAATGCTCCAGTACTCTTCTATCCCTGTTGTTTTCTTGTGAAGCAAACAAACAGAAGTAGTATTGTTTGGCATCAGTTTGGAGAGAGGAGGACTTGAAGGAGCAGGGATTTTGATCTTTTCTGTACTTGTTTTCTCCTGGGAGAGAAGAGAGAGAGAGATCTGAAGTGGGTATTGTGTTGCTTTGCATGAGTATTGGGGGTCTTGGGTGAGTGATTTGGAGCACAGCTGGACCACATTGTTGGGTAATTGGGGGGGAAAACCAGAGAGATCTGAAATCATCCCCTGTTTTGCTGTGGTTCAGAGAGAGAGATGGCTGAGATTTCTGCAAAGACGCTCATTCCAGAGACGTTCCAGGGGACGAGGCTGGACATTGCGGGGCAAATTGGATTGGTGTGGGAGCTGGTGAAGGCGCCATTGATAGTTCCTCTGCTGAGAGTGGCGGTCTATATATGCTTGACCATGTCACTGATGCTCTTCGTGGAGAGGTTATACATGGGAATTGTGATCATCCTGGTGAAGATCTTCTGGAAAAAACCAGATAAGCGTTACAAATGGGAGCCCCTGCGTGAAGACTTGGAGTCCGGTAATTCGAATTTCCCCCATGTGGTCGTGCAAATCCCAATGTACAACGAAAAAGAGGTATCAATCTCCACTCTCACTCTGTCCTTTTCTCACTTCTTCTGCCATCGTTGATTTTCTTATGATACAGCATTATCATTTCTTCTTTTCCTTTTTCTTTTTTTTTGTTTTTTTTTTCTCGCAATTTTAATGTTGGGTTTCCCGGAAAACTCTAAAGTCGATTGCTTTTTCTGTTCATGGGTGTCTGGGTCAGGTTTACAAGCTCTCCATTGGAGCTGCATGCGGACTTTCTTGGCCGGCCGATCGTCTTGTGATCCAAGTCCTCGATGATTCAACAGACCCTGCTATCAAGGTAGATATATAACCCATCCATTTATCCAGGAAATAAAAAGTATTCAAAGCAGAAATCTTTTTTTTTTTCCCTGATCGTTGTCTTCTCATAGCTTTTGCGAGAAATCAAA
Source organism: Vitis rotundifolia (assembly GCA_030254885.1). NCBI lineage: Eukaryota > Viridiplantae > Streptophyta > Magnoliopsida > Vitales > Vitaceae > Vitis > Vitis rotundifolia. The sequence goes on from CM058156.1 coordinate 13,795,354, forward strand.
ATCCTGTTCAAGAAAGGACCTTACAGTGTTAACATTCTCATATTGAGTATTAGTGTCAACCCTTCAATGAAAAAGTGGACTGCTTTCTCGGGCATTTGACTTCACGTTCGGCATCTTTCAATCTCTTAATGACCTGCGATTGTGTTGCTTCCATCCTTCTGTTTTTCTGACACGCTAATTACTAAACACAAATTCCCAAAAAGACACCACTATTTTCCCTCTCGAAAGGTTGAATTTATATCTTTCTAGTGCCAAATTGGTAATTGGATACTTCCCTGATCAAGAATTGTGTCATTTACTCAACGCTCTTTCACACATTACCAAACTCCACCGCAAAATCATTGAATTCCCCATCTGCGTCTTTGAAAATGACGTATTCATCACATGGGTTTTGTCTCAGAACCTGGTGGAGACGGAATGCCAGAGATGGGCGGCCAAAGGCATCAACATTAGGTACCAAATCAGAGAGAACAGAGTGGGGTACAAAGCAGGAGCTCTGAGAGAAGGCCTGAAGCGGAGCTACGTCAAGCACTGCGAGTACGTGGCCATTTTCGACGCCGACTTCCAGCCGGAGCCCGACTATCTGAAGAGAGCCATCCCCTTCCTCGTCCACAACTCGGATATTGCTCTTGTTCAAGGTCGCTGGAGATTTGGTAATCAACCCCATTTCCTTAATCCTTGTTCTTAATTGCAGACATCTTCTCACTTGATTAATTATCTTGGCTAAGTTTCAGACTGTCGGTGCGCTTAAGCTTTGATTCTATTTTTGTTGTTATTATTTTATTACGGGTTACTTTTTCTAGTTGGTTCCCGTCGGCGGGATTTGTTGTAGACGGGGAGGGTGGGGTCCACCTAAAAACCATCAATCACGGGGCAGACTGCCGATGTTGGCCGCTGTGATTGTGACACTTGTTTGTCTTCCAACCCCGTCCATCACGGGTCCACCCCTGGACCCACACCCAAACACTCACACTCACACCCTCACGCACCCTTCCGCTGCCCAAACACTCTGATGAGTGTCTTCGTTGCCTTTGCACTAAATCTAATTAATCATTCAATTTGACATCTATTAATCTTTCCTTAAGCGTAGAATGAGTCCCCATGAAAGAGATATTTGTAAGAAGCGACCATGTATCCGGAATCAGCTGCCTGGATTGTGTTCTAACCAGTGCGTCATTTTGGTCAAAATATCTGCCCCATATCGGGGTAGACTCGTCATTTAGCCAAAAGCAGAGGGGTTGGTAAATTGTAATTTGATCCGAAGACCACATGAATGGTACCGGCGGCATGGTCAACGCGCCTGAGATGAGATTGAGAGGGAGTACAAGGGTGGAATAGTAATTTTGGGCTTCTGCTTTTTAATTTTTATACCCAAAACCACGTTCATCAGCCCCCACTGGCACGTGCCTCAAATACAGTCCTCACTCCTCACTCCTCACTCACCGACACATATTTTTGGCTTCTTCCTATAATGTATACAAAACCAGCCAACTTTGCCCCATATGACGTGGCCGCATTATTTTGTGCCTCTTCACGACAAATGCTAAACGGCTATTTTTATTTTCCTTAGAATAATGGGTTTGGCCCATGGCAAATGAGAGGTAGCCAACTCACTATCCTCTGGTGGAGCCCCATGCCTTTTCGTATATATGGTTTTTCTTTCATTTATCCTGAGTAAATCCTTTCCAAATTGGACAAAAATTATAATAATAATAATAATAATATTTATGATTGGTTGATAAATGACACTAAAATGGATTTATATGGGTAATTTTGGCAGTAAATGCGGACGAGTGCTTAATGACAAGGATGCAAGAGATGTCATTGGATTATCATTTTACTGTGGAGCAAGAAGTTGGATCAGCTACTCATGCCTTCTTCGGTTTCAATGGTAAATGCATTGGTATTTCTTGAACAAAAATTATAATATTTAAAAAAAAAAAAAAAGTACAAATGACAAATACATCCCATGATTCTTTGAGAGAAGCTAAGAAATGAAAAATATTAATGGTATGCAGGTACAGCTGGTGTGTGGAGAATTGCAGCTATCAACGAGGCTGGTGGGTGGAAGGACAGAACAACCGTGGAGGACATGGATCTTGCCGTCCGAGCTAGTCTCAAGGGCTGGAAATTCGTTTATCTTGGTGATCTTCAGGTACATTTAAATTGATGTCTTAAGTTGGGGACCATTTCATTTAAATTGATAGCTTCTTAGTTGATTTAATGCCTTTATCAATAGGTGAAAAGTGAGCTGCCTAGTACTTTCAAGGCCTTCCGCTTTCAGCAACACAGGTGGTCCTGTGGTCCAGCCAATTTGTTCAGAAAAATGGTGATGGAGATTGTAAGAAACAAGGTTAGTTTAGTTTAGTTTATATCTTTGTGATAGAAATATAACTGAGAATGTAATTAAGATAATGGGACTAAGTTGTTAATCGGGAATCTTGCAGAAAGTGAGGTTTTGGAAGAAGGTATATGTGATCTACAGCTTCTTCTTAGTGAGGAAGATCGTGGCCCATATGGTCACCTTTTGCCTTTACTGTGTAGTACTTCCCCTCACCATTTTGATCCCAGAGGTTGAGATTCCTATTTGGGGAATTGTTTATATCCCCTCCATCATCACCACATTGAATGCAGTTGGAACTCCAAGGTCCCACTTCTCCTCTCTCCACCATCTTATGTGATTTATTTGGTATCGAAAAGCTCCATAACATATGTTGTTCCTAAGCTCAATTTCTTAAAATTGCAGGTCAATTCACCTACTGTTCTACTGGATTCTTTTTGAGAATGTGATGTCTTTCCACCGGACCAAGGCCACTCTTATCGGTCTGCTAGAAGCAGGGAGAGCTAATGAATGGGTTGTCACTGAAAAACTAGGCGATACTCTCAAGAACAAGACCAACACCAAAGCAGCAGCCAAGAGACCTCGATTCAAGATCGGAGACAGGTAAAAACTTCCTTAATATCATATCATATCATCCTTAAATGGTTTAGTTAAAACATCTTTGTCACACGTATAATCAAATTTTGTTTGCATGTACGGAATATACTCAAAGTCAATCACAAAGTGGACAAATGGACAAACAAATGGCATATCTTAGGGAATATTTATTTGGCAGTATTGCAACCAAAACCACACCTAAAATAATAAGACTATCATTTGTGTGGTGGTCGACAATTTGATGTCTGCAGAGAGAGAAGCAGAGATTTTACCTCCATCTAATTTTTCTTTGTGGTTTCAGTGGCAAAGAGATAAAGAATAGTCCAACCCACCCCTGATTCCCCCTTTTTATTATACTCTGAGCACATATGTTAGAAGATTTAGGTTTAACTGAGAATTTTATAACGATTGAAATATTTGGCTGTCATCGTCATCATCAACAACTCTAACATCTGCTCAGAATTGATTTTATTGTATTTTTACATGAACTTGAATCTCATTGTTTGTGTGGTTAACTGTGAACAGAATCAATACCATGGAGCTGGGATTTGCTGCTTTCCTCTTCTTCTGCGCATGCTACGATTTTCTGTATGGGAAGTACTACTTCTATGTGTACCTTTTCCTCCAAACCATTACCTACTTCATCGTTGGAATTGGGTACGTGGGGACCATTGTCCCTAGCTAGTGGAGATGGCATCCCTCAGTCAGACCACCCCACATGGACATGGATTGGCACAAATCCACCTTAGTATTCGTCTTACTGCATCTCTATTTCTCTTCAACAATACATATGTGGGCTTCTGCTAGCAACAGTTGATTGCAAATTACTACTGTCTTAGCTCTTAAAAACAAAAATAGGTCATTCATCATGTTGTGCAAAAACCCCCCCCCAAAAAAAAAAAAAAAAAAAAAAAAAGAAAAAAGGAAAATCCCAAAAAAATTCAAGCCATGACTTCCTTGTAACATCTCATGTGATCACTTCGGGGAAAAACCGGGGAGATACAACAACAAATGGTGGTAGCATGTGAACACATTATAGAGAGTGGTGAAGGAGGAAGAAGCAGAAACAACATATGGGTTTAGAGAACAAAATAGATGCTGTTATTTTCTTTGAATAGATTGTTTGTAATTGTGAGATTTTGTATTTCTTGTTTGTTTGGCCTTCCATTTGTTAGTACCTTTTTTTCTTGGTTTTGAAAGGGAATAAGTTGATGGCAGAGAAAGGTTTAACCTGTAATCAAAGTTTTTATCATTTTATAGTCTCTTATATGTTTCTTTGGCATTAGACTGAACTAGATTTCAAGTCATCGTATGGTGAAGAACAACAGTGTTTGGCACTCATTTTTCCCTTTTCTTCTGAAATCAACACTCAGCTACTCTTAACTTCCTCTGCAATCTCCATGAGCAAAATTCTTAGATCATTCTTGACAACTTTCACCAATTCTGATTGAAGAAAGAAACCTGCTTTTATCTAGTCAAATCCATAGACCGTTCAATTCCAAAATTCCCATTTAAACTCTAAACCATTTTGCCAATGAATACCCTCTGATTCAAAATTTCACTTCAACCTTTTAATAAACCACATTACAGCTAAAACCTGAATCATTATGCCTCCATCTGCATTTGCCTTATGAATTACGCTCAAGAAACCTCTTCTCATGATTAGTCATTAAACATATATAGGGGTGCGCATGCATTAGATTCCGAGTGTTGTAATTATCCCTGTAGGTTTATTCTGAGAGGCATCAGATCTCATCACCGGAACTCACTGCCTAATGTTAGTAAGCCAAGTGTCCCAAAATATATGGTAGCATAAACCATCATTCTATCTCTCACAGTTTCTTGAGAGAAGGTGGGGGAGGCCATTGGGGAACATCTTCATGGTCACTTTTTTCTGCGTTGTCCCAATCATTGAGTTGTACTCTCTCATTTCATCTTACCCCGGGCGTTGGTTTACCATGAAAGTTTGCAGTTAATCTTTTCTTTCAAGGGTACTTCTGTCATCAAAAGTGCAACGTTCAAAAAGAATTAACACAGAAGTACATTGATTATTCTGTAATGGGAAGTGTCATTATCAGTGCAAATTTTTATCTTTTATTTGTACGAATGAGTGTGAAAGGGCGTTCATCTCCGTGGATTTTTCCTTTTTTACATGCACCAATGTGGCAATGTGAGAGAGAAAGCCCCTGGATAGTTGTATTTTTTATTAATGCCAAGGCATAATTATAAGGTCTATTGAGAGCTCTGAGAAGGCCAACCCCTTTTGCCTCCTCAATTTCAAAACCCCAAATGATATCAGTGGGTGTGCTCTTAGAATATGGGTTTTTTTTTTTTTTTTTAAGTGCATTGAAGAGGAAGGAAACTTCCAAAGCAAGTAGTTTTGATAGCTAGGCTTGTTAATAAATCTCAAAGAAGATACCATAAAGCAAAAGGGTTTCAGTCTTTCAGTCTTCAGAGCAATTCCAAAACCATTTCCTCCCTTGATGAGAGTCAACTCAACCTCCATCTACACTGAAATATGTTGCTCAATTCAGCTAATAAAAAAAGGTATACAAATTTTAAAATGATAAAACAAGTAAAGGCTGAGATTCCAATTCGTTTTTTCTTTTTCTGTGATAATTGTTCATACAATTGCCAACTACTCAATTAATAATGGTGACATAGAAAATGGGATATGACATTTTTAAAATGAAAATCCACACAATATGTGGTAGGTTGCAGTCATGGTTCTTTTCACTTGACAAAGAAAACAATGCTTTTATTTATTTGGGAGTAGCTAGGCCAACTGTTGCTCAGAACTTAAATTCCTTCAGTTAGGTGTTGTTTTATCTAGATTTAGATGGCATTAGGTTTATTTTGTTTTCTAATAATAATTCCGGTCTCAAAGCAAAACCAGACACACACATGGAGCCACACTGGAAGGCTGACATTATTGAGCTGTTGTAGACACTTGTAGTCACTGCAGAAGCAGGCCCCGCAAACTCCCCTAGATGGGATAAACCAGAATATGCCAAGATACCACAGCCAATGTGGTTTTATATAAGTGGGGTTTGACAATATTGTTTACTGACATATCATATAAAGCTTCTTTTATCAAATCAAGGTAAAGAATTTGCATTAGAACAACTATTGACCTCCCCCTCCAAGTTCCCAAGTTTCCCACGTTTCTTTTTTGACAAAAATTTTCCCCAGAGATCATGCCACTTTCACATGGCATGACATATTATATATACACATATATGTATGCATCTCTATTGATTAATGAGAGGGGTAGGGTCCCAATTCCCAAGCACATGCATGGTCCATATGGATTTGAGCAGACAGAAATCTATTTGATTGAAATAACATTAATTAAAAACATAAGCTTTAACGTCTCTGTTGAATAGATGGAAGGCATGTGACAGTGGGAGTGAGAAGTATTTGGGTGGTCCAGAAAGAGAAAAGGAAATGGTGTTGGGACTTGGGAGATTATAAATTGTCCATATGGATTTGGGTAGCCAGAAATCTATTTGATTGAAATAACATTAATCAAAAACATAAGCTCTAACGTCTCTGTTGAATAGATTGAAGGTATGTGACAGTGGAAGTGAGAAGTCTATGGGTGGTCCAGAAAGAGAAAAGGAAATGATGTTGGGAGATCATAAATTGGTTAGTTGAGGTGTCTTCTCATACTGCTGTAATGTGCTTGGCCTTTTGGAGCTAGCCTTGTCCGCTTTCCCATCCATTGCCCCCCATCCTAACACCCATTCATCAAGCTGCACCACCGACACTTGGCTTCTCTTCTCCCATCAACCATGATTCTGGAAACCCTACTCCCACACTGGGCCCATTCTCTGTCGAATATTCCGCACTCTCCACGTTGGATTCTGTACTATTCCGCAGCAGTAAGCCAATTTTTGGCTGTGTAGCAGCACTCGTATTGAAGTAGGTCTGTTTGGGTGTGTTGGAAAAGTAAATTGCTGCAAAATATCTTGGAATTGGGTCTGAGATTTAGTACATGGGAAAAAGTTTTTTATTTTAAAATCATAATTACTTTTAAACTCGAAATGAAACACGATCAAGAGTGAGAACTGATTACTCGTTAACCCAACAACATGGCCTTACTTATTTTCGGGATGTGAAGAAATTTGGTGGAGCATGGATTTGAATATTTGTGTAAGGTATGGGATGAGGATGAGGGACAACAAGGACATGGGTGATCTGTGGCGACAGTGACTCATCACTTGTGCATACGAATCTTGCATTGTTTTGGAGGTTGATGATGAATTACTTTCAAAGACTTGTCTGGTGGAGAGTATAATGCCACAGATCTCGTTGGAACCCTAATGATTGGGTGTTGCCTGTTGGCGTGCTTGTCTGGCACTCTCAAAACATCATGCCTAATCCCATTTTAATCACAATGGATTCAGTCCCTCTAATTTATTCAAAATCTTCCTTAATTGACGTTGTTCCTGAAAATGTTGCTAAATTTGATGAACTTGAAATGGGCTGATTATGATTGATAAGTTTGCCCATATCTAAGATACTAACAGTCAGGAGTGAGCCATTAAGGCCCAATTTCTATTGACCAACACAAATACTGAGGTTGAACCATAAGGCCCAATTCCAAAAGACCAGCATCAGGCAGCCCACCAAAATCCAAAATGAATGTCAGGAATGCGGGTATTGAGCCATAGACCCAAGAAGAAAAATAGAAAAGTGCTGGCTGTGGGGTTCGAACCCACGCGCACTTATGTGCAGAAGATCTTAAGTCTTCCCCCTTAACCTCTCGGGCAAACCAGCTGAATGGCAAGGGAATTGAAAGCAATCTATATATTCCTTGCACTTCTCTCCTTTTATCTTACATTGGTGATGGCTTCATACATGGCACTTGCTTGCATAAATCCATTTTGAAACCTGTAAATTCTAATAGGGGTTAAACTAGGGCCCACATGTTTAAATTGCTTATATTTTATTTTTCTACTTTTAGACATTACACCACTTCACTCTTACAACCAACAAAGGAAGTGATTTTGGGTAGGGGTATGAGTAAAATAAAAAAAATTCATCAAAATTAATCATATCGATTCGTATTTTAATCACGAATGGTTTGATTTGAGAATTTAAAAATCTACTTTGTAAGTTCAATTTTTAGCTTTTTTTATTTTTTTAATTAATAAAAATCAAACTAAAATATAATTATCCAATATTTTGATGAATTTTTTTATATTAAATTTTATTAGAGTAATTGAAATTCATTGTTCTTAGATTATGGTAACATTAATTTTTAAATGCATCAATTATATTTTAGTTAAAAAATTAAATATACTTTGAACTTTAGATGGAAGTTGGTTTTAGATAATTTTAAAAACAAATATGTTTAAAGACCTAAATAATTGTATCTGTTCATGCACAAGCAACAAGTAGTAAAGTCTAACTAGCCTCTGAAGATTAGACGATGATTCAACCTCCATAAAGGAATGTCCAAATGGGTTTTTCGGGCAATCCCTTCTGAAGTTTAAGTCAAAAGTGGAAGACTTGAGCAAGAAAAGGGTTTTTGGAAAGAGTGACAACATACCTTTTTTATGATGAAGAAATGCTATTTAACCTTGCTTAAATATAACGTCTTTTCAAGTGTCTTAAGTGTGCCTTTGATTGTGCATTTACCGTCTTTAATATAAATAATTATTGACTCATAACGATTATCATGCCTTGATGAACTTTGTATTTTGGCCTCATCGATTGCACCAGTCATGACACTTTAATACCTTCTGTAGTTAATGCTTGGTAGGCAATAGTGCATAATGTTCGGTTGCTTTGTGTCTGCCCAGTTCTGTTCTGACACCGTGGGACGAATGGATGAGACTACATAGCTCTTTTGTTAGCATTCCTTGCTTTAGACAACGCTTGGGATTCATTCTAGATGACGATGAATCTCCCATGGTATCCAATCAATCATGTTCATTGAATCAAACTTATCTTTAGTCAAGTTTTGATTTAGCTTTGATTTATTATAAATCAATTATGTCAATTTGACCAATTTTCCCAAAAAAAATCAATCGAAGCACATCCTCTTACACTTGTAATTTTGGGTCAACTTGGTTTGCAATTTGCATCACATGATGAAGAAGCACAATTCAATCATGTGATTCCTAAAGAGGCAATGAAGAAGAGAAATCCAACAAAAGACTTTTGAGGCTTGTATCAAATATGAACATAATGCAAAATTGTATCTACATTGTCGAATAGTTTTAATCAATTGCTAAAATTATTACCAATTTAGGCTATGTTTAATGAAATTTAAAATTAAATATTAGAATATTTTAAATTGAAATAAACATTCAATTAATAAAATTGAAAAATATTTGATATTATTTTAAATTTAAATGTTCAATTTAATTTGAACATTTAGCATCTATTTGGATAAACTTTCTATTTTTTGTTTTAAAAATAAAAAATAATAATAGTAACTTCTAAATAAAAGTTATGTTTTTAAAAAAATTATTTAAAAATTGGGTTATTAAATAACTTTTATCACCTCATTTATTTTTTAATTAAATTTTAAGGACAGAAGGTTAGCTCATATTTTGGACCTAAAAATTTCTACTTTTATATATCAATATAGCAAAGGAAAATATGTTGAAAATAATCATTTTCCCATGTTTAGATGGTATAGGAAAGGAGATAAAAAAATAAATAAGAAAGAAAGTAATAGAGATTGGCTTGAAGGAATATATGTAATTTGCATGTTGCAAACACACGCCATATGAATAAAAGCAGATGATAAGTTAAGTTCATGGGACAACAAAGACTCAGATATGACTAATTGCACAACCAATAACTAGAAAATGAAACTTCCTAAGACGCCAGAGACGGGGTACAGGAATACCAAAACGTTAACAAAAATAGTAATTTAAGCCAAAGCTTTCTCCTCTCCTCTGTTGTGACAAAACTGAAACACTTGATGCATAATAATCAGCTCATCCTCCTCTACAACCCAACCTCAAATTCCACAGACAGACTTCTTTTGCTCTAAGAAGCACCATGCTTAGCCTTGGAATGGGATTGAAGCGCATTTTCTGAGTTGAATGTCCTGTTATTATTAACAAGACAAAGCATATGAGTTATTCAAACGACTTTCCATTGTTTCTAGAATCAAAAGAAAAGGAGCTTAGTGAGTTCAGATGACGAACTTGCTGCAAGATTTGCAAGAGACATGGCCACCAGATTTTGGGCTCTGCCCCTTGTTGCCTTTGTCACCGCTAGCAGGAGTTTTCCCCGCCTTCTTGTTAGGATGAGGAGTTGCTGTATGAGCCCCAGCCTTCTTACCATCTGCACCCCATAAACAACACTCTTTTCAGCATCAACACAAAATTCAAGCCATAGAACATTTTAACCAAAAACATTTTAATTGCTCCATGTCAAGTACTCTCTCAGTTCACATCAGAATTTGTCAAACATCATACAAATCAATTGACTGGCTTTCTGGAATTATTAACCTCTAAGAGTAATCATTTGTTTAGAAAAAAGAAGAATCATGAAAAATGTCATCAAATGAACTTGGGAATGTAGGGTTCAGGATATCGACAGATGATTAGCAAGGGGCAGATAATGAATTCCACCACAATAGAATGAATTATGGATAAAACTAAAGGGTAAAAAAGGAAGCTGTCAGAGGAGACTCCAATTCTCAATAGATGAATGAGAAATATGTCAAAAATTTGATAAATTTATTAAAATGCAATATCAGAACAAAGGAGATTTCAAACATATTTCAAATACGATTTGAAGGCTATTTGGGATATGCCAATAAATTTATCAATGGATGTTCAATAAGGTAAATCAATTTTTGGTGGAGAGATGAATAAATAAAAGGATGACAGTTCCCCTGAAAATACCAAGTTAAGAGAATTTATCAATGGATGTTCAATAAGGTAAAATCAATTTTTGGTGGAGAGATGAATAAATAAAAGGATGACAGTTCCCCTGAAAATACTAAGTTAAGAGAGACAAAGAATTTTAAACTGAGGATCAAGAACATTTAACCACCATACCTCCCAAAGAAAGAAACATATAAAAAAAAAAAAAACCAAAGAGATTAAAAACTTAGGAGGAAAAATGACAAGTTCAGATAGAAATTAACCTCCTGCAGAAATTCTCTCATAAATCACAAAAATGAATAGAAATTATATCATAGGAGAAACCACACAAAATCAATATATCAATTACATATCATTTTTTAGGATACAAAACAACAATTATATTCCATTCGATGCTAGCCACATAGGATACAAGCAGTAGTCAGATAGCTGCTTATCTAATTTGAGAATTGGTTTCAAATTATGGTAAGGTAAGATGAATACCTTATGAATGGGGCACCTATGCATTCCAAATTTACTCGTATTAAATTATTTAACTAGGGGAAAAAGGCACATATCAGGATAGTGTGGCATAGAAATTATACAGATACACTCATAAAACCATAATTATTCATAGGCCTTGCATCAATAACTAAAGACAGCAATAAAAACCACAAATTGCAAACATTGAATATCACCTGTCTTTTGAGGTGAAACTAATTTTGCCTTTTTAGCAGGAACGGGTGTTTTTGTGGCAGATTCAGTTGGCCTCTTTTTTCCTGGTTCAACCTACACAAAGACAAATGCCACAATTATAGGCCAAAGGTAACAGAACAAAAAAATGGTTCAACATAATACCCAAAAGAGATGCGGGTACCTTCTTGGGTGTCTCTTCATCTTCACTCTCTGATCCTTCATCACTACCATCTTCAGCATCACTCATGATGTCCTACAACAATAACCAGCCAAATGCCAAACAAATAAGTCAATTATTCTCAAACAAACTATATAAATAACAATCAAAGACAACAATTTCTTTTTTTCTTTTTTTTTGATGAAAAAAGAAGCAAGACAGGGTTTGGCAAATTCATAATTATCTACCATAAAATTACAAGCTCATTAATAAAAAGGAATATTACTGGTCTTTAAATGCCACAGAAGAAGTTGGCACATGTAACTCCATTATCAGCCTTCCAATGAATCAGAGGAGCTCATACATATGACACTAATTTATACAAAAACTTGTATCAACCGCGTAAATTTCAAAAAGCCCCAACTTCTACTGCCTAGAAATATTCCTCAACAGAAAGTAATTGTTGAAGTGATTCTCCACATAGACACCATACCAAAAGGCAGTGATTTTTCTGATGAAAACAAATTTTACAGACAATAATTTTTGCACTTTAGAGACTCTTAGCATGATTTCTTATGGATGCTCCTTGTCAAACTGGAGCATGCGAAAACACATCACAACATTTGCTGCTATTTGCAACAACTAGCCACACCAGTAAAGCAAACACCACCATGGAGTTTTCATTTATTTTATGCTGGTTACCGTAATAAAACAAAGAAGCATCTGTGCAAACGGTGGCATACCTCATCAGATTCATCTTCATCAGAATCTTCATCATCCATATCCTCATCACTGTCGTCATCATCATCTTCTTCATCCTTGGCACCTTTGGGTGGCTCTTCAACCTTCACCTTTGCTTTGCCAGCATTAGCATTGGTTGGTACAGCCTTTGCTTGCTCAACCTTTGGCTCAGGTTTTCCTGAAAAGTAGAAAGGGAAAAGACAAAGGATTTGATGATAAAGTTATCAATTATTAATATTCAATTTAAACAGAGGAATGTCATTTACCATTTTCTATGACGTTAACTGGGAGATCTTCCTCTGAATCAGAATCATCAAATTCTAAAAAACAGGGAGAAGCAAATATGAGCAATTATGTAGACAAAAAGAATTAGAACCTTTAATGATTTTATATATATCTTTTAATACTCACCAGAAAACCCTTCCGTGGCAATGAGAAGAAGAAAAATGGTTAAGGAAAATGTTTCCCATAGAAAAAAGTTGAATAAAAATGATATACAATTGGTAGCATTGATAAAGACACAAAACCTAAATGACTTAAAAGCACCCATAAAAAAATTATTTAAAAAATAAAATCAATAAATAAATTATCAGATATTTACAATTTCAAAATATATTTTTGAGCAGCATGCTTAAGTTCCCTGCACTGCTAAAATTAACCAAAAACCAGAATACATATGCACCACTATGTCAAAAAACTTATAAACATCTAATAATGAAACCTTTTCAATTTGAACATCATGTTTGTGTAGATTGCAGGTTCATAAATGGTATTCATATGTTAACTTGACATTAACACTCAGACACCACATTGAACAGCAAGAAACAAGCCTATACAAGTTGAACACCTTAAGCTACATTTTGTAGCAGTTCATATCATGATGTAAGCTCTCACATATTTGAAAACACTGATAGCTATGAAACTCACAAGTAGATAATTGGCAAACAAAGTACAAAACCAGAAAATGAAAAATGATAAGGATATTCATCAGGAAGAACAGACTTGTAACCCATGAAGAAGACACTCCCATTTTTCCAATTGTGAGAGAGCTCAAACTCTTTATCAAAAACCAAGTCAAAAGATAGCTGAGGAATATTTGCTGGCGAAAGTGTTCCCAAAACAAGCTTTTGTTGATCAATTTTCAAAAAAAGAGGAACAGATTCATTTCCTTTCTCCTTCTTCGACTCCCCCAATGCTGCCTGGAAAAAAGCAGAACTCCAAACTTGTTATCACAAACAATCTTAATGAAACAAGTGGAAAATAATTCAACTGCAAAATAGGGTGCATATAAAACTATTATAACCTGTGAAAGATGCAAAATCTTGTCATCATCAGATTTTACTTTAAAGGACTCTCCGGCCTTAACTTCAACTCCTGTAGGAAGTAAGAGAATTGTCCACATTAACACGCTAAAATAGAATAATTAAATGTGCAACCTCGATAAACATCCCAACTATAGTTAAGATAATAAATGTGCTGAAAGCAAGTGAATTGAAAACATGTTACCATTGCATGCATTTTTCCCAAAACAAAAAAAAAAAAAATACATTGGAGATATAAAGAAATAAAATAAGCACTAAATCACCAAAGTATGAATAAATATCAGTACCTAAAAGGCTTAATAGCTATTTTCCATAAGTAACATCATAGAGACCAACTTGTTGGAAGGACAGTTATCAAAAAACTTTGCAATATATAACATACCCACTAAAATGAATTTACGCAGCATGATATGAATGGCATAAAGTGCACCTTAAGAAACACATCTATGATATAACTAAATATAGTTATTCTTAAGAACTCAAAGAAAGAGAACTTCAAGTGTTTTCCTGCCACTGTATGCTAGACAATGTGGAAAACAAAACGAATCCAATGGCTGATATTAATCGGTAGTTGAAAGCTATATATAGATAGCAATCAACAAATACAAGATGCTACTTCGTATCATAACTAAGATTTTTTTCAAAGAATGACAATGACAATGGAGTTATTATGGTGAAAAAATTACATTATTATTTCAAAACTCAATCATATATTGTTAAAATAACATGACAAAAGATGGTATTTACACCATGGTCATCACTAGTTCACACTTTATAAAATGTGAACTGAGAGACTTTTAGACATGCAAAATAAGGTATTAGCTGAATGTTACCAAGAAAATGCAAATTATACTGACATAGACCCTTGATAACATTCAGTTAATGTTTGATAGAATCCCGGAGATTATGAACACACCAATTCATTGGAATCACCAAGCTTCATCTCAAATCAAATCAAAGATGAGGAACTTCGAAATTCAAAATCATAAAATTGACATAATATGAGCAGGATATTGTCAAGAAAATAAAAACATGAGAGCAATTTAACAAACAACAAAATGCACAGAAGCATCGAGTCCCGTCCTCAACGGTCTGTTCGGTTGCTGGGAGAATATAATAAATTAAAACTTCGAGTCTTAAAATTCTAATCATCTATAACCCATGAGACAAAAACCAGAAAAAAGGGCAAAAACTCCGCTTAATATAATAAAACAGCATGGCCAGTTGCGAACCCAAAAACCACAAAATAAACTGTTCATAGGTAACCAAGAAACAATTTTTGGTTCTATTCTGTCAGCAGTGGCAGAACAGAGTCTTGGAAAGCACAAATGACAAATCAAAGGCAAATCCCAACACCCATCAAGTATAAAAGACCAAAGAACGAATACAAAAATAGTATTTAAAAAGGAAGCAGCATACAAAAAGCACAAAAACCCAATGACAGAGGAAAACCCTAATCAGGGGCAGCAGCAATAGAGAAGAAAATCCAGTTGGGACGCTGAAAAACCATGTTTAAAGGAGAGACGACTTGGAATCTTACAAGAGCCAAGTGTACAGCGACGCCTGGTAAGATTTCAAAGTTCTCATTTTTTTTTTTAAGCGATTTCTCGACAAGAAAACACACCAAAAGGGAAAAAGGAATACTACAAGGGTGCTTACCCCAGAACTCCATGAGGGATGTGAGGGATGAGAAAGCGATAAACAGAGAACTAGGGTTTGCAGAGAGAGACACGGAGAGTCTTCAAGAGTTGACAGAGGCGGAACTGAGCGGGTTTAAAGGGCCATTTATAACTGAGTTGCCGCGCTAGGGTTTTGTAAAGTGTAAACTAGGGTTTTGGGAATAAAAAATAATAATAATAAGAAATTTATTTTTTTAATTGAAAAAAAAAATAGAAGTTTTATTTAATGGGATAATAGAGACAGAGATAGAGATAGAGAGATAACTTTTAGGGTTTGGAGAGGTGGATGTCGGCTTGGATATTTAGCCGTGGCTTAGCTTCTTTAGGGTTTTTGATAATTAATTAATTAATTATAAGGAGAATTTAAAAAAAAAAAAAAAAAAAACTAATTTGTAAAATATTTGCAAAATTAGTTTATCTCAAAGAGACGATATTTTGAAAACAATTTATAAGAGAGAGACTAATTTTTAATAATTCTTTAAAAAAAATTCCAAGCAAAAACATCTTTTAATCAAATAATAATAATTTACATATCTATTTAAAAAAATATGATACATCAATTATTTTCTCAAAAAATCTTAAATCATATATTTACCATAAAAATTAAAATTTATTGTAACAATATATATTATTTTCATAGAATCTTCATTTAATTTTAAATTTTATTTTAAAACCAATAAAAATATTTTAATTTTCTCATTTTTATATTTTTAAAAATCAAATTAATTTCATTCACCTTTCATATCTAAAATTTTATAAAAGACCCCTTTAATTTTTTTATTTTTTATTTCCATTCACCTCCCTTATTACTCAAAATAACAAAGATACATGACTAAATTTCAAACTTATGAGGAATATGATCAGATTATTCAAATAAATATATTTAAAAATTACGTTTAATGTTAAATATGAAATAATTTAATTTAAAAATTAAAACAAAATGAATTTATTTATTTTTTAAAAATAATTTAATACACTCAAATAAAATTTTGATAATAGATTTATTTTTTAAAAGTTTGAATAAAATAAAATCCATAATTAAATTAAAATATTTTAACTTTTTTCAATATTTTTTTGAACAATAAGTTAAATATAATATAATTTAATATAATATATATATATATATATATATATATATATATGATGGTTTATAAGAAAATTAAAAATTTTAATGTCCTCAAGATTTTAAATTGGGTAAAAATAAATGTGATGCAATCAAAAATTTTATATTAAAAGCATATATGAAGAAGTAATATGAAAGTAAAACTTTAAAAATTAAAAATTTATTAGTTATCATAAAAACCAAAAATGTATAAAGAAAATAGTATTATTTTTAAAAGTAATTAATTATAGAGATAAAATTTAAGGTAAAGACTAAAAAAATTTGAATATCAAAATTGTATTATTTTAATATAAAATCAATATATCATGAGGATAATTTATATTTTTATAAATATTATTATTTATAAATAATATATTCATAATAATTAATAATTATTTTTATATATTGAATTTAGCACATAAAATTTATTAATTTTGTGTTGCATATATTTTGAACAATTTTATTATTATAAAAATATAGTATTAGTTAAAATTTTTATTTTTTTTTCTCCTTTTGAGAAAACTTGAATCGTTCTATTTTTAAACTTGCAAGAGATTTTTGTTTTTAAGAAATTATCATTCAAGTGAAGATTTTTGCTTGTAATTTTGTTAAAAAATAAATAGTCTCTTAAGGTGCATTTTTGGGATGTCAAGTCTTATTGCTTATGGGCCCATTTTGTAGGCCCATAAGTAATTTGGATCTACTATTAGTTTAATGGATTATGGTTATGGTTGCAACATGGACGAGGCCAACCCAACCCAATCCAACGTTCGGATTGGGGCAAGCAAGGTTTGAATATGTTAGAATCAAACTTAGGTTAAACAAATACCAATTTGAAAAATATTAGGGTTGGTGTGGGTTGAAGGTTAGGCAACGGTTGAAACCTAAACCCATACATTATTTATTTATTTATAATTATATTATATATTGTTTTATTAAAAAAATTAAAAAAAAAAACACACAAAAATTATTATAAAAAAACCTTGATCTTTCTTAGCTTTTTAATTACATTAGAGTAATAATTTTGTTATAATTTTTCCATTTAATTAAATACCCTAATTTTAATTAGTTTGAAATTTCATCAAATATCTTCTGTATTTTTATATGGAGGTGAGGTGCGTGAAAATACCTAATGAGAATGATATGAGAGGTATTTGATGAAACTTCAAATTAATGGTGTTGGGGGGATTTAATCAAATCCTTAGAAAAAGTCAATGAAATTAACCTTTTAAATTATCTTTAACACTTTAACCTTGAGTTTATGAGTAATTATCTATGCTAAATTAGTAACTAATGAATTATTTTATGGCTTTGAGATATTTTATGTCCTGTTTGATAACTGTTTTCAAAAACAATTTTAAAAAATAGTTTTTTGAAAACTATTATCTAATTTGTTTAAAACAAAAGTCTATTTAAAAACCTAAAATGTGTTTAATATTTTTAAAAATAATTTTTATATTTGTATTTTATTTTTAATCATTCTACATATTTGTATAATTATTTCTTAAAATAACCCTTAAAAACAAGTGAAAAAAAAAAAAACAAGTGAAAATAACCAAAAAAATAAAACTAAAAAATGTTATATGAAAATATCAT
Organism: Vitis rotundifolia; assembly: GCA_030254885.1. NCBI lineage: Eukaryota > Viridiplantae > Streptophyta > Magnoliopsida > Vitales > Vitaceae > Vitis > Vitis rotundifolia. The sequence continues at coordinate 13,813,423 of CM058156.1, forward strand.
ATTTTTTATTTTTAAGAATAAAAAATAAAAAATAGTTTTTGATTGTTAAACATATTTCTGAAAAATAAAAAATTATTCTAAAAAATAGTTTTCAAATAGGAACTTAGCTTTCAATGTTTTATTTCATAATATGGTTTATATTTTATAAGCTTTAAAATTATTGTTTTGTTTGACAATTTATGAGAGCCCATCTTAGGGCTTGACATGGGTTCGGAATTCCCAAATCAACCTAAGATTGGGTTTGGTGAGGGTTGAAGTTAGTGATCATGCGAGTTTGATTTGGATTAACCTTTTAATCGATCAAAGTTACAACTCTAATATAAAATTTAGTTAATATGGACTTCTTTTTTTAGGATTATTTCATATTTTCTTTTCATAATTTTTTAAACTTTTTTTTTTTTGAAGTAATGAAAAAAAATTAAATTAATATTTTCTAAGAATCATAATATAAGATTTTCCCATTTATAGACGTTAATAGGGTGCATAACATCTTGTAAAGCCTTTCATGTTGATAATAATATTAGTTAAGCCCATTATAATTCAGTCCAACCTAAACCAAATCTTTTTAATGGAGATCAATTGAATTGAATAATGCTATTAAGGGAAAGAATCAAGGTAAAATAATTAAAGAGATATATAGGATTAAATATATATTAAGAAAAAAATTAATTAGATATGTAAAATAAAAATAATAAAAAATATACCCAACATCAAGCATCAATAAGAATACTTCAGTCAATCAATAATTTAAAATATTTAGAGCAATCAAGGCCTTATTTGATAATCATTTTCGAAAACGGTTCTCAAAATAATTTTTGAAAATAATTTTTAAAAATTTTTATATAATGTTTTATAAAATAAACGTCTGTTTAGAAACTTAAAATGTTTTTAATCGTATTTTTAATATTTTTAAATATGTTTTAAAAATAATTTTTTATATATAATACTTTATTTTTAATCATTTTGCATGTTTGTATAATTATTTTTAAAATAAATCTTAAAAAAAGTAAAAATAATTAAAAATGTTATCTCAAAATATCATGTTTATGTTGTTAAGAATAGAAAATAGAAAATAATTATCGATTTTCAAATATGTTTTTGTGTTTGAAGAACAAAAACTGTTCTTGAAAATAATCACCAAACAGATACTAAGTTTTAATCATATCTAATAATTTTCATCGTTTTAAGAATTTCTTTGCATAATTCATTACATATTCTTATACGAAGTTTGGAATAAGAAAGAATGGAATGGATACTTTTATTGCCAAATTACCGAACTCTTTAAAGATGATAGATACTTTCATTACCAAATTATAATTTCAAAAGATCAATATTGATAAAATAAAAATTTAATTAAAAATGAAATAATTCCTTACAATGATTCATTAAAATAAATTTTCACGTTAAATTTTTTTTTTAGTCTAAGGTGGTGTTTGTTTTTTTGGCTTTTTGCTGAAAGAAATTTAGTGTCAGAATTTATGTTGTTTGTTTTTCTACTTTTTCATGACTTATTATAAACTTTTTACTAAATAGAAAAAACCAAAATATGTAATTTTTTCTAAATAGAAAAAATAACATATTAATTTTTTTTACTTTTTAATACTTAATATAAATAAAATACTATAAAAACAAACAATCTAATATTTAACACTATTAAGTATTAAGGTTCTATTTAGAATTAAGTAAAAAAACAAACACCACCTAAGGCTCCTTTAAACTTAAAAATGAATGTATGACTATCCAAGAAATGAATCCAAACAGCCTTAGAAAATCACCTAGGGCTATCTGGGCCGAAGATTGGACCTTTATGCTGTCCAACAACATTGCATTTGTATTCCAACATGATCCATAGCCATATATTTTTTTAGTGCATTAGGCCCATCCACATAGCCAAATAATAGAGATGGGCTCAGCCCATGGATACTGTCCAACAACCAAGCAAAATGTTGCTCAGGATATTGAAAATTGTATGGCAATTAAAAAAATAATTTATAAAATATGATGATGAAGAAAATAATTTTCAAAACTACGATAGTTTTAACCATATAAGAAAGGAATACCATAAAAGTAGCCACATAATAAAAAGTGGTGCGGTGAAGAGGCGAATTCTTTTTTGAAAAAAAAACTTGTAAAGCAAAAATCATCTTTTTAAGAAATGATTTCTAATTTTTTTAACAAAAATATTAAAAGAATTCTTCTAAGCAAAAGCATTTCTTGAAGAGGAAAAAAAAAAAAAAATTCATCAGGGTCTCAAAAAAAAAAAAAAGAAAAAAAAAAGCGTTTTTTATTTTTATTTTTAATAATATCTTTTACTGATAATATATTTTAATAATAAAATTATTTAAAATATATGTATAATAAATTAGTTAATTTTATTTACTAAATTCAATATCTAAAATAATTATAATTATTTTTAAATAATAATATTTATATAAGTATAAATTATGTTGGGATATATTGATCTCATATTAATAATAATACTATATATATTAAATTAGATAATGATTAAAAATGCATTTTAGTCTTTAAATTAAATTATTTATTTATTTTTAATAGTATAATTTAATTTAGTTTTATATAGTTTTTTACTCTTTTCATGATAAATAATAAATATTTTAATTTTTAAACTTTATTTATTATTTTTCTTCTTTGTTTCACTCACACATTATTCGTAATATCTTTTTTTTTTTTTTTAAATAATTTTTAATTGGATCACAATTATTTTCACTCAAGTTAGAATCTTAAGGATAAATAAATCTTTAATTTTATTATAAATGATGATATTATTATTTTTAAATTATGTTATATTTAACTTGTTACAAAAAATGTTTAAAAACTTGAAAAATTAAAAGGCTAAAATCAAATTATGGGTTTTATTTTATTTGAGTTTTAAAAGAATAAATGTATTATTGATTTTTTAATGTATTAAATTATTTTTAAAAAAATAAATAATTTTATTTCGTTTTAATTTTTAAATTAATTTTATTAGGTAAATTTTAAATTTAAAAAAATTAATTCTTTAATTTCAATTTAACCCTTTTAATCCTAATTTGAAAAACATTTCTTAGTAAAAAGACTAAAAATATAGAAAATAAATTAATTTCTTATTTTTATAATTAATTGGTATAAATTAATTATGGTTTTAAAATATGAGAATTTATCGGATTATGAGAACTTGTGAATGATGATATGTATCTCTTTGTGACTTCCTATAAAAAAGAAATATTTCTAATGAAAATTCATTATATTATTTTCCTACATTCTAATTTTTCTTTACGTGCATTCTACTTTTCTTATTCTCTCACTTTATTTTATAACATGTTATCAACACGAATAGTCTTTGCAAAAAAAATAGAAAGATTTTTCTCTATTAAGAGAAATAGAAAAACGTTCTTCTCTTCATAGAAATAGAAAAACTCTTCTCTCTTATTTCTTACAAAAAGGTATGTGATAAACTTATATCATGATTTTCTACTTTATTACTCTTTGACTCTCCATTTTAACTTATTTTATTTGAATGCATAAATATGTACAATCCATATAACCAAAAGTTATGAGATAAATTATAAATTATGGAGTAAATTCATAACTAGAAGTTATGAAAAATATGTGCAATCCTTATAACTAGAAGTTATGGGGAAAATTACAAAATTACAAATACATGACTAGAAGTTATGTATATGATCCCTAATTATTTATTTTTAATTATACGGTATAATTGGAGGTTATACCAAACAATATTATATAGCTAGAAGTTATAAAATAAATAAATAAATAAATATTCATAACTTAAAGTTATGTGCAAATCTATATAATGAAAGTTCATAACCTAAAACTATGCACAAATTTACATAAAATAATTCCTAACCTAAAGTTATGTATTAGTTTGCACATTTTTGTTATGATAAAATAATCATAGCGTGAAGCTATGAAAAAGAAATACATATATATATTAGATTTTAATTAATATTTCATATTTATACATTTTTACCATATTTATAATTGATAAATTTTAGGTTATGATATTTTTAGATATTATTTACTTGAAATATTATTAAAGCATTTTATTAATAGTTTATTATAATAATTGAAATATTTTTTATTAAAATTATTTTATATACATAGTTTTGAGATAATGTCCAACCTTACAAAGCTTGAATTTGTTGTTCTTGTTATTTTGGGCAAAAACTACTTATTTTGGGTTGTAGATGCTGAAATTCATCTAGATGCAATGAATCTTAGAAATACCATTAAAGAAGGAAATAACGCATCCCTGCAGGATCACGCCAAAGCTTTAATATTCCTTCGCCATCATATTGATGAAGGATTAAAAAGGGGATACCTTATGGTCAAAAATCCTTTCATCCTTTGGAATAATATAAGGGAACAATATGACCACCAAAAAACTGTAATCCTTCCAAAGGCATACTATGATTGGATGCACTTGAGATAACAAGATTTTAAGTCTATTAGTGACTACAATTCGACTTTATTCAAAATTAGCTCACAATTAAAATTGTGTGGAGAAAAAGTCACTGAAGAAGATATGCTTGAAAAAACATTTACAACTTTTCATGCCTTGAATGTGCTCCTACAACATTAATATCGAGAGCGTCGTTTCACTAAATATTCAGAATTGATCTCATGTCTTCTTGCGACTGAACAAAATAATGAGTTTTTATTGAAAAACCATCAATCTCTTCTTATTGGGTTTGTGTCATTGCTTGAAGCCAATGTCACATCTGTTCAAACTCTTGAACATGGATAAGGACGTGGATACGAACGAGGCCGAGGTAGAGGACATGGTCATGGTAAGCACAATTCTTCTCATCGTAGTGGTTCTCAAAGTAAGAAAAACAACTCAAATCACCAAAAGTTGAATAATTCAAAGGCACAACTTGAAAATGGGATAAAACCACAAAGTAAACATGTTTGTGAGAATAAGTGTCATAAATATGGTATGAAAGGGTCACATGCTTGTTGTACTTCAAAGCATTTTGTTGACTTTTATTAAACCTCAATAAAAATAAAAGGAAAAGAAGTTGAAATGAACTTCATTGATAGTGATGTCTCAGTGGATCTGACCCATTTAGATGTTTCAGATTTCTTTGAGAACCCTAATGGAAAAATTGACCATTTAATTGGTGATGGAAATGTTTGTTATGATTAAATGTTATGTTTTTATTTAGTTATTTGCAAATATGATTATTTTGTTATCATCTTTTGAATACATTATTTATTATTCATCTTTTATAATTTATTTCACATTTTATTATTTCTCATTTAAATTCTTTTCTTTATTTATACTTGAAGATATATGGATCTCTTTTATACCTTGATACATCATGCAACATCCAATGTAAATGCATGCTTTTCAGATTGTGCCACAACACACACAATAATCTTTTGATTTAGAAAATTGAGATATTTTTGGATACATGTGAAATATATGACTTGGTCATATGATTAATAAATTGATTTTTCATGTTACTTTTCTTTATAGTATGTTTTTATGATTGAAAAAATTTGAGTTATATAAAATAATATATATTATTGCATGTTGTCACATATGGTATTTTTATTAATGCAATAATTTCATTATCCAAAAATAATTTTGAAATTATAATAGGTTCAACTATTATTCTTAATATATTTTGTTATATTTTTACATATATGTTCAAACGGATTTGTAGTATTTCAATTAAAGTTTTGAGATAACAAGATGTTTTAAAGCATGATATGTTCTCTTAAAATTTTGATTTATGAATTAATTTTTGCATATTGATTTAGATCATAGTAATATTTTAAATAAAATTATTGATCTATCACTACAATTAGTTTAATTATTGAAATACTTCATCGTTATTTCATGTATAAATTGCTCCATGCTTACATAATCAAATGTGTGAGATTATTTAAGAAATATATAACTTTAAATTATCTTTTTCATATTTTTTTTATTGTGTTATATATGCTCTCATTACTTTTACACAACTTATTAAGTTAATTCATTATCGAGGACTAATATTTTTCATTGATTTTAACTTTTTTTTTTTATGATAATATTTTTTTAACTCTATAAAGGCAAGGTCTTTATCACAATGTTTTATGACTTGTTATTTTGATGAAACTCTTGTCTCATTAATTACACAACATTAATAACAGACGATGTTAATATTATATCAGGTGATAGAAACCTAATTGAAGGTTCCAGAAGAGCTTATACTATGTCACTGGTAGTATTTGATTCCATGTGAATGACACTTTATACAATGCTAGATTTAGAAGAATCTTGTAAGACCAACATGGTCTCTCGAGGTAAAAGGTCGTATGGATGTACATTATAAAACCAAAAGTTTTTATTTAGTGAGTAGTCTACCTATACACTTAAAAGGTAGAATGATATGTTGTGCAAATTATCATTTTAATGAGATAATTTTCTCGCCGTTAAGGGGATAAGACCTAGTTCTAGAAGAACGACGTGAAATTATTTGGAATGGATTGACTTTGACTTATCTTGAACCTCGTACTAATCAATATGAATTGGAAGTTCAAAAGATTATTCATTTGCAAGAAGGTGCAAATCAACTACCAAATGCTTTCATTAATGCAAGGAAAATGACAAAAATCATTTTCACTAACCTAGAATATTTCAATATGAATTGATGTTCCTAAATAACAATTAAATAATACGTAGATGTCCCTAAAGAATGATTAAATAATGAGTTAATGTCCCTAAAAGACAATTAAATAATGAGTTTAAGGCATGCTTGAAGCATGGTAGACCCTGAAAAGGCAAACACATTCCCTAGAAAAGGAAAACACAAGAAAAGATATATAAAATGTAGCACTCTTAAAGAAGTTGCATATAAAGTGAGTTATTAAAATGACTGATTAGTCTCAAGCAGTCCCTGAAGAGGCACAATTTAAACAAGTAGCCCTATGAGAGGTATATGTTTTACAATTAACTTCTAAAAATGTACAAGTATTTGATATTGATGAGATCTCAATTATTTACTTATATATGGGGAAAAATGGGATTGAAATACTCTTGTCATTGACAATATATTTTCTTTCCAAATAGCTATTGACATCATAAGAAATGATGAGGATCCCAAAGTAGAAACTATGAATGAATGTCAACATAGAAAAGATTGGCCAAAATGGGAAGAATACATCCTAAAAAAATTAGACTCATTAGAAAAATGAAAAGTATTTGGATATGTAGTCCAGACGCCTGAAATTGTCAAACTTGTTGGATATAAATGAAATCACGAGATGTAAAATGTGACTCATAGCTCAAGTTTTCTCACAGAAACCTAGTATTGAATACGAGGAAACATACTCTCCTATGATGGACACAACCATATTTAGATGTCTAATTTGTTTCATAATCTTAAAAGGACTGGATTTGCGTCTCATGGATGTTGTTACTGCATAATTATATAGATATTTAGATAATGACATATATATATAGATGAAAATCCCTAAAGGATTTCAAATTCTTGAAGCAACTAATTCAAACCATTGTAGCATATACTCAATTAAGCTACAAAGATCCTTATATCGATTAAGCAATCCAAAGACATGTGGTAGAGTCACTTCAATGAATATTTGAAATGAGAAGTATGTATGTATTGTCTTATTTGTCTATGCATATTCATTGTGTTGAATATTTGCAATTATTATAGTATATGTGGAACACTGAATTTTGTTGCAACTCTTGAAGAACTTACAAAAATAGTTGACTATTTAAAAAGTAAATTTGAAATGAAAGATCCTAAAAAACAAAATTTTTTTCCTTAGCTTGCAGATCCAATACATTTCAAATGAAATATTAGTTTATTAGTTAACATATACAAAGAAAGTTTTGAAACACTTTCATATGGATAAATCACATTCATTAAGTTCTCCGATGATAGTTCATTCACTTGAAGTGAAAAAAGACCTCTTTTGTCCTAAAGAAGATAATGAAGAACTAGTTGGTCCAGAAGTACCATATTGCAATGTTATTGGTGACTAATGTATCTCGCAAATTATATACGATCAGATATAACATTCCTTGTTAACTTGCGAGATATAGTTTTGCACCAACTCAGAGACATTGGAATAAAGTCAATCATGTATTACAATAACATAGGTATATGTTATTCCAAAGGATCATAATCCTAGTTGTTTGAATATGTAGATGCTGACCATCTTTTAGATCCCCACAAGGCTCGATCTCAAATGAGGTATGTATTTATCTATGGTGGTATGATAATATCGTGGAGATCAATAAAGCAAATAATGGAAACATGCGAACTACCCTCCATCAGAGGTAATGCTACCAAGTTAATAATATTGCATGCATTGTACAAATTAAAGAATGATACATTAAGGGTGATAGAATTAAACATATATCGCCAAAGTCTTTTACTTTCATTAACTCTAAAAGGGTGATGAAATTGTTATTCGACGAATAAGATCAAGTGACAATTTAGTGATCTATTCACAAATGCATTGTCAATTGCAATACTCAAGAAGCTCATTGGAATACGCCGACTCAAATATCTCCATGTTATGCTATTAGAGAAAATATAATCATGTCAACATGAAGGAGAGCTAATTGATAAGAATATCACTGCGTTGCACTCTTTTTTCCTTTGTCTAGGTTTTGTCCCATTAGGTTTTACTGGTAAGAGGCGGTTATAGTAATTTAAAATAATATTGTACTCTTTTTCCTTCACCAAGGTTTTTCATGGTAAGGTTTTAATGAGACATATTCTTATAATCATCTAAGGGTGAGTGTTATAAAATATGAGAATTTATCAGATTATAGGAACTTGTGTATGATCATCTTTATTGATGTATATTTCTTTGTGACTCCCTATAAAAGGGAGATACTTCTAATGAAAATTCATTACATTCTCTTCCTATATTTTAATTTTTCTCTTTGTGCATTCTATTATCTCTTTCTTACTTTCTTTTTTTCTCACTTTATTTTACAACAATTCTTAATAAAAAAATTCAAGATTAAGAGAAATAGTTTTTTAATCATTATTGAATTAAAAATAAAATAGCAATTACTTGTATACTAAAGGTTTTTATTTATTAATTGTAAATGGTAAAAAATAATAATTTAATTTGAAAATAAAATGAGATGATATTTTTCATGCCCATAAAATAAGCACTTTTTTCATTTTTAATATTTATTTAAAAACAGTATAATGCACTTAAAATTAGTAATGGTTAATAATTTTTTATTAAGAAAAAGTAAAAAAAATAAAATATTGTTTTTCAAAATCTTGTGAAATGTTTGATTTTTTTCTAAAATCATTTTTTAAGCTAGAAGTGTTGAATAGCCAAGGGTTTGCTAGGAAAGTTTGTTATTAAATTAGAAGTCATAAGGTGCATCATTTTTCATTTATTAGAAATATATATATATATATATATTTTCTATTACAACTATAGTAAATGAATATATAAAGGCTTATGATTTTCAGTTTCCATCAAAGTATTTTTTGAGGAAAATGCATGCCATTTTTTGAAACTACATCCAAACGGACCCTAAATCATGGGCCCAAATGAGTGTCAGGAGAGAATACCATGGATTGAAAAATAGGAGCAGGTAGCCAAGAAATCATGATGATTCCATTAAATGGAGCCACACATATCGTTGGAACTTATTCCACTGCAACACCTTCACTACCTTTTCTTAGGAGGAATTACAGAATTTTCAAAAATAAATGGGGCATCTTGTTAATAACATTCTGAAGAGGTAGGTGTTTAGACCAACGTTGGCAAAATTTTCAGATTTCCTTAGTCAAGTGGTTAAAGAAGAATGCTACTTGCAGTGTGTTTCTTTTCTTCGATCGGTCTACTCAAGCAGACATGGTAGGTCACTCAACTGGCAGCTTATGCAACCAATGATATAAATGTCTTGGCATTTCATGTGACCACGACCACCCCCACTAGTGTAAAATGGCCCTGGCAGCTTATGTGACCACCCACCACCCACCACCCATCTAAATGCTGGAGAGGGACTACTACTAGCCTAGTGGGTGAGGAAGACGATAAGACTAGATAACAAATAAGAATAGTCATACTCTTCATATGACCCATTTCCCCACATTTATAATTTGCCATGTCCTTTATTAGCCAAACAAAGCCCAAGTTGGAAACAAGTCTCGTACAAGATTTACAGCCTCAATTATGACTTATGAGGCCATCAACAAGAAAAACGGAAACACCTTTCCTTTTTCCTAAGAAACATGGCAAGAAAAGGGAGGGAAAATACATGTTACCTAGTGCCCACTTTTGGTGTTTGGATGGGGCATCTCTATGGTCCCGTTACTATCGCGGGTGAAGCATTGGAATCTGGACTTTTCTCTCGATATTGATTCTAACTTAAATGCATTAAAACTTAAAATCGTCTCGGTTTCTTGGAATTGGAATTAGAGTTCACAATTTGTGTTGATTGTTTTTCAACATTTCACCAGATAAGCTTTAACTCAAACATGATATAAATAATAATCAAAATAAAAACATAAATTATTAAATAAATAACATATCGTATAACTTATTTAATCCATCTGATAATCGGGTCTTTCTATATAATAATTAAATTAAATTAAGTTTTATATAAATTTATATTAGTATTAATCTCCCAATATGATATCTTAACTACTCAAATGATATATTTATTAAAAAATTAAAATAATTTAATTAAATTAATCAATACAAATATTAAATAGGTCCATTCAAATCACATTCTAATAATGCAAATGAATAAAAAAATAATATATTTATTAAATGAGTTATATAGGTCAACACGAATGTAGAATACCTTGGATTCAAATCCTATTAATGAATGATATCAAATTTTATCGCCCACAATTCGATATCACTTTCGAAGACAAGCCAAAACATATCCGCCAGCCCCTTTGGTCCCACATTAACCAGAAAGGAATTCAATACAAAATTCTCTGTTGAAACTTCCTTTCAATGTCAATAAAATGGCTATCCACCCACATACCAGCATTATCTTGAGGTCTTTGTATCCATCTTCACACAAATCATTAACCTAATTTCACAATCAATTCAGAATGGGACCTCCAAAAACCTTGAAACGAGTGGGGAGAGTTGCTGCATGGGCCATTGGGCCCTAATCATATTCCAGTGTCACCTTATACATTTCTAATCCTATTCGAGTGTCACCATATACAGTTATACTTGTTCCAGGTGTAATGAGAAAAACAATCCTTACTTTATTCGATCATTAATTTGGATGACTTTTGATGAATAATAAGATTTTTGATTACTTTTTAAAATGCCCAAGATCGTTGTTTTACTAGTCAAATTTCTCGTCTCATGAATAAAATTACAAAGATGAGAATCATTCGTTTCTCAGCACAAAAACCTTAACCTTTCGAAAAAATTTATGAATTAAATTATGAAGATGAGAATCTTTCGTTTCTCAGCACAAAAGCCTTAACCTTTCGAAAAAATCTATGAATTAAGTTACGAAGATGAGAATCATTCGTTTCTCAGCACAAAAGCTTTAACCTTCCGAAAAAATCTAAAAATAATTTTAAGAGAGTACCCTTTTGTTTATTTAGAAGAATTATATTTTTCCGTTTTTTGTTTCTCAGAGAAAAAAAAGAGAAAGATGAGTCAAAATATTTTTCTTTAGTTTTTCAAGAGAGAATTCTCACCGAGAATTTTCCACTCGGGATAGAAAGAGATAATTAAAAAGATCTTTATTTATTTATTTTTAAATAATGACGTTTTTAGGTAGTTTTAAAACTCCCGACTCTCCCATTTTATCATATATTTGGGAAGGGTCAGGTCAGCCCACTTGGGCACCTTCCTAGCAAATGGATATGGTCGAGCATAAAGATAAGGAATGACATCCCCTCTCATGGGTTTCGAAGGATCAATGCTTGTATTTTCATTTTCATGGTTGGTAGGTGAGAAAAGTAAGGCAAAGACTACTCAACAATTCAACAATTATTTGAGAAATTTATCCGCTAATGTAGTGATTAACTTCATAACTTCACTCCCGAATGCCATGGGAGATCACCCAATTTCATACCTAATTCCATTCCCAATTTATCTGCCATTTTTATACACCTAATTTAGGTATACTTGTTTGGGTAATTGCCGTCTGAGCAGACTATTGAGTTCAGGGAGCTTCCATGTTGTGAATGAATGAAACACCCAACAAACACTTGTATTACAATCTTTATATAGCATACAAATGCTTTTGCAATTTTTGCAGACAAGCTAAAACTGTGTCAAAATTACAGATACAAACTGTTGATATTCACAATTACATAGCCCAGAGATGAAGAAATCAATAGGGCGATAGTACTGATTCACTATACCAGTGACTCAGAATAAGAAATCTATGAATTTGAGCCATGGAACTGAAATCTTGGATACTTTGTCTGCTTCTGTAGAACAGGTTGAAGACGACGTCGTTTCACTAGCGTCAGCGGCGCTCTCGCCACCGTCTGTTTCAGACTTTCTGCAGAACAGGAAGAAGTTTCGCGATCCCAATGTCATCAGCTTTTCGTTTCTGTCCAGACCTGCCGTCCATTCAAAAACCGTATCAATCACCACCACAACACGTGTTGAATTCAACAACAACAATTTTTTTTACGGCTGAGATTCAACGATGAAGAAATGGGGAGAGAGGGCTTACTTTCTAAACTGAACTGCGAATAATGAAGATCGAAACCGGCGGGATCCGTGGTTGGTAAGGCCAGCCGCCGCCCCTCCTTCGCGTACTGCCGCAGTGCCGCCGCGATCAGATCTCCGACTGTTGAATCCGGTGACATCACAACCTGGACGGGCCCTAAACTCCTCTGAACGGTGACATTGAGCAGCAACTTGGTCAACCGTGGCCCTCCTTCCGGCGACAGTCCAGAGACACTCCTACCTGAGAGCAGGTCCGGCAAGGTCTTCGGACGGCGAAGCTCCGCCTGCGGGGCCATAGTCATCGGAATACCGGAGTGGAACGACGACGATCTCTGGGCCAGCTTCCCCTTCCGGTTCTTCTCTTCGTGTCCTCTCCGGTGAGTCTTGGAAGTAGACATGATGATAATAGTAGAATTCTAAGAGGGCGGGAAGGAAATTTGAATGAACAGATTATCTCAATCGGCGGTAACGGAAGAATCTGAGGCGAGGGAAGCCGAGAAGTGGAGAAGAGCTAGTGCTCTTTGGTTTCCGACGACAGGAAGCTACCATACCCAGAACGGTCGAATAGTGAATAAAAGAAACATTAAAGGGCAAAAGTGTGACATATGCAAAATTCGGACGAGGAATCAAGAATACCCACGCTGGATTTATATATATATAGAGGAGGAGGGGTGGGAGACGAAGATAAGAACTTCACTAGATTTTTCGTCACAGTCTCACCGGCTGTAGCCGGTTCCCTGTACAATATGGCCCGCGTCTCTTATTTCTAAATATTATGATAATATATTGACAAAAATACATATTCTTAAAAAAATAGTTTTAAATAATATTTTGTCGTGCGCAGATATCTTTTACGTTTGCTAAAAGAAAACGTTAAAAATATATGCAATCTTATTAATAAAAAAGATTAAACTTATAGTTTTGATTGTTCACTTAAAAAAATATACGAATTTTTGAAGAAAAAAAATTAGAAAATAATTCATCTTATAAAAATATGAAAAATCAAATTTTATGTTACAATCTTTGCAATTTGCCTGTTTTTTCAGGAGTATTCAATTAAAAATATATATTGAAAAATTAAACTTATTTTTTATCTATTGTAAAAAATAAGTTCAATATAAAAAAATTTAACTGGAATACTATATAAAGTCTAAAGGCAAAGTCCGCAACATGGGTCAAAGTAGCGGACTCTGCGGTGGCGGCCACCGCGGACTCTTGGCCGCGAGAGAGCATTGGTGGTGAAGTGGCGACAAAAAATGTATGACCCCAGGATGCATGAACCAAATGCACCCTTGTGATGCAATCGGTGATGTGGTGAGGGGAGGTCCTTCTGCTAAAGTGCGCCGGTGGGCTGCCAGGATGTTTCCTCACTCCCTCCAGTCCCTCCATAGGCGTGGAAGTTTCCCTGTGGCCCCTCCGCGTTTGGCGTGGAGGGGTGCGGAGCGTAGACACGTCACGGAGACCATAATTGAGTGTGGCGGCTCTAGAGTGCTGCCGAACTATTCGCCACGTGGACGTCAGTTGAACCTCCATTAACAAAAAACAAAGCTAGCAGAGTCCCTGAGTTGTTAATCAGTTCACGTTCCTAGCCTCCTATCTCTTCAAGGTCCCCGTCCACGCGAGCGAGAAGGACATGCCATGTGGACCATATGTTGTGGTGGTGAAGCCTCATTGATTGGTAAAAGACAAAGATTGGAGGTGCCAGGTGGACACTACTAGTCTATTGTAAGTTATGAGGACACGTCACACGCACGCAATTAGCGAGGGTTGAGATTAGAAATGTGATTTGAGTGGGGGATCGTGAGTTAGTGACTTTTTTGAAATTTGGTTGTGGAACGGTGGAGGTTGCTTTCAATCGCATCTCCTCCTTACCAGTAATTAACCTAATTAATTGCAGAGGTTGAAAGAATCTAATTTACTCTCTCTCTATATCTCTATATCTCTCTCTTTGTATAGATATAATATTATTTAAATAAAAAATCCTAACCAGTTTGATATGTGCTGATTATACATACCACTATGCTTTGTAGAAAACAACAAATTTTAAAATAGTCATAGAAGTCGTGATATTCTTCATCTAGCAATCACATATCAATTTCATTTGGATTTTTTTTATAAAAATAATATTATTATTTTTAAATAGTTTTTCAGAACAATATCCTAAAACCTATGGCATTTTTAAAATTATTTTTTCAAAAAATAATTTCTTCTTAATAGGAATAAAACTTTAAAATATGATTTTAATGTGAATGTAAATGACTATTTTAAAAATAAATTCATAATTATCTTTATGACTAATTTATAGTTTTATTAAAAAAGAAAATGGAGTTTTGGACCAAAATAACCCTATAATAGGATAAAATATAAACTCTAAGTAGTACATTTGTCAAATGTGATTTGATAATTAATGTTTCGCTTTTGAGCTTTTGGGACTTTTAAATTTATATTTTTACAATTTTTTATGATTTTGTTTTTCATTTTTTCTTATTTTTCACATATACATAAAATAGTGATTAATTAATATTTTAAAAATATAAGCTTTAATAATATATATATATTTCATTGTAAGAGTCTAGTATTATTTCAATAAAAACAAAATTTTAAAAATATTAATAAATTATGATTTTATTTATTAATAAATTAATAATATTAAAGTAATAAAGTTGTACTAATAAAATAATACAAAATGAAAAGCAAAACCATTAAAAAATATTTAAAAATACAAAAAATTCAAATTAAAATGAAATTATATTTACAATCTATGTAGAAAACAACAATAATTATTGATGGCCTTCAAATATAATTTTCGCAATCTATGCATGTCTAGGTTTACACCTTGATAGGAGAGAATGGTAAATTGGTACTTGGTAGTTGAAGTGGATGGAATAACCGAAAAAGGGAAGAAAGACGTGTGGGGCCCTAGGGGAGGGTGGGGGTAGACTGGTAGAGGAGGTCGGGAAGCACGTGAACAAGAAAGTGGGGCCTGTTCGGAGTTCGGAGTTTGTAGTTGCTGACTTTGTCATTGTATCAATTATTATGGGTTTTGGGTTTTAAGCAAAAGGGGAAGTAGTGAGATTATGCCACCTTCCATCATTGATGGCCCTTCACCCTCCACTCACACACACACACCTCTCTCTCTCTCTCTCTCTCTCTCTCACTCTCTCTCTCTCACACACACCTCTCTCTCTCTCTCTCTCTCTCTCTCTCTCTCTCTCTCTCTCTCTCTCTCTCTCAGACACACGCACACACACACTGGGTGGATAATGGATTTTCCTATTAAATGTAGTGTATAAGTTGCCGGTTTTTGAGGTTTACGTTTTGTATGTCTTCATCTATTCACACTTTCACACGCAAGCTTCATCCCTTCCCACTAGAATTTCAAGACATAATTTTTTTAGTCGACAATTTATTTTTATATACTACTATACACTCATTTCATTTATTTAAAATTTTTATATAAAGATTAAATAATTAAAAATGTATATGAATCTATAACTAATTTTATTTATATATAAATTTTATAATAAAATTAAATATAAAAATTTTAATTTTTTATTACTTTTTCTTAATATTTTTTAAAAGCTAAACATATATTTAAGTAGTAAAATTAGAAAGTATATTATGAAATAATAATTTTATTTGAATTAATTTTAGTTATAATTTAGATTGTGTTTGATAAATTGAAAGTATAACGATATTATTTATTTTGAAAATACGTCTACAATGTTAAAAGGAAAGGTGTTCATACTCATAGAGCACTAGGATTATGGAGCAAATAGATAAACACTTCGTATAAGGCCAAACAAATCCTTAAATGGGGTCGACTTTAATACCATTTGTAATGACCAACTTACAATCGTGTAGATATTTTATACTTTGAGCCCAAAGAGATTTTCACTGCTTTAAAATTTGTTTATAAGGTTAACAAGAGTTTATATGTATATATTATTAGAAATTTTCTTTCATATCCAATGTGAGATATTATAGAACATGTTTTTAGCATTGTAAAGATTAAAAACATTTTTTAAAATCATTATCAAATGCACTCTAAATTTTAAGTCCATTTCACAACAATTCTAAGAAGCATTTTTAGCCTTACAAAGTATTTTTGAAAAAAAAAAAAAAAAAAAAAAAAAAGATGTTTGACAAATTTTATGAAACATTTTTAAAAATCTAAAAAATCATATGAGAAATATTTTTTTGTAGTATTTTATATAGAAATGCTTTATACATAATCTTCTTAAAAACACTTTAAAAAAAACACATTTCCATTAAAAATAATTTGAATAGAAATACTACCCTATACAGGCTTAATTGCGTTGTTAAATAAAATTGATTTATTTAACAAATTTCATAACAGTAATGCCAGGATAGAAGTCATATTCCTTTTCAATTGATAATTAATAAAGGGAACTTTATCTCCTAAAGCAAATTTGCCCCACAATAATAGTCACCTAAAAAAGGCTAGACAATGATTTTGACGGGGAAGACAAAAATTATAAAGAAGATAGAAATATTCTAATAATTCATAAAGGTAGAGATTTATTTTCTTGTATCATAAAAAAGAAAATATTGATTTTATTGACAATTTATCAATATTTTCTCAATTTGCTAGATGGGATATAGTGATTGCATGTTAATAAACTTTCATTTAATAAATGAATTTTTCTTATTATTATATTTTCCATATATGTAAATGGTAAAAATGATGGGACGTGTACCATCACCTTGAAAAAAAAAAATCTTATATATAAATAAAAAAAATTATCCAAAATTTAACATTAATAAGTTATAATGTCTTGAAAAATACTACAAACCTCTAGATATATAATTCTTGATGAAAAAAAAATAAATATTGTTAAAAATAATTTGGAAAAAGAGATTTAAGAATGAAGTAATAAAATTAACTTTTAATATTTAAATTTAAAAATAAAATAAAATTATTTATGTTACAATTAAATTTATTCTTCTAAGTAAGAAGACCGAGAATTTGTTTTATAATTAAATTAAGTTTGTTATGATGAAAATTTAATCTAAAGGTCGCAGTAAGAATACAAATTGAAAATATTTATTATGTAAAGTGGCAAATCATTGTTTAATGAAGATGAGTTCGGCATAGGTCACTCCGTTCTAATCGTGCCATTTTTATTTAAAATAATTTTCATTCCCGTCCTATTAAAAAAATTAAATTGAGCAATATAGGGTAAGGAGAGTGTTGTGGGTATGGAAATTTTCTTATACTCATCCTTCATCGTTTAACTCTTTTTTGTTAATTTTTTTTTAAAATTTAATTTCAATAAAATAAATATATTTTATAAATAATTAAAATATTATAATTTTTTATAACTTATTTTATTGAAAATTTTTATTATTATTATATTTAAGATAGGAAACTAAAAATTAAATTAAAATTTAAAATTAATTTTATGTATAATTGAGATGAGATGGAACAAGGCTATACTTTAACTCGTCAAATTTTAAAAAAAACCTCAAATCCACACCAAATCCATTTATTTAAATTTTAAATCTATCCTAAGAGGTGAGGAAGATAGATACTTGAAAAAACTTGCCCCATCCAATCTCGATTCTGCAAGAACTTCCAACAAGTAGCAGAGAGTAACTCAACAAATTGGTACTTGAAAATGAAACATCTTGAATTATAATTGAGAACAAGCCTTAATTTGGTGGGGTCCACCGTTAGGTGTGTGACATTATGGTTGCTTGGCATATGATTACTGTGTGAAATTTCGCAATTTTAGTAAATGAATTCATGATTTTAAGTGAGACATTCACTAGACAAATTAAATTTGTGTCGTAATCGACGCATACATCCAATTGGGATGTCACCTTCATGTTTGTTTCCTATATAAATACATTGCATTCAAGATTCGTCCCATGAAGATTGGACTCCCCAATGTCCCCATGTTAAATTCACCAATTTGGTGTCCGATTACAAGATAGGAGAAATAAAAAAAAGTGCAATTAAATACCCTTTTAAGAAATTTATTTGATATGGTAAACCATTTATGTTACGTTATTAAGATGGTCGGTATAAGTTTCACTTTGGGACGTCAACTTATAGTAGAAAAATCATTTCAAATATATGTATTTCTTTTTTTTTTTTTTTCAAATATTGTACATCACACGTATATGTATAGTCATGAATATTGAAATGAAATTAAAATTGTCTAGACAATATTCGAAAATTCACCATGTTTTAATTTACATAGTGGGTCCAAAATTATTAGGGGGACAATTAAAGGTGCGCGTTGATGCCTGCAAATTAACATTTTCAACTACACCCTGACCCTACCCATGACTCATGACTCATGACTCGTGACCATGATTTGGTTTTTTTCTAGGTTGGGCTATTTTTTCATTTTTCATTTTACTCGTGTTTCACGTTATAATAATAATAATAATAATTTTTTAAATTCAGGCACTAAGTCACTAAATGTGCTTGTTTCTAGTGGCAACATGTATCATGTTTTGCTTCTTTTATCTTTGATTCCATTTTTTTAAATATATATTTTTTGATTAGAATAGTTTTTTATTCCACAAGAAAATAAGAAAAAGAGAAAATAATTTCTAATTCAAAAACTGTATTTGGTATAGTTATTTTCATGAGAATTTGTTCAAAAACAAGTTATTTTTTAAAATAAATTTGAAGTGTCTTCTGCTTTTCTTTCTATTCTCTCTTTTTTTTTTTTTTTAAATGAGAAAATTATTTTTCATATTTTAATTTTAAAAGAGAATTTTATTTCTAAAAATAATTGAAAATTATTCTTAATATATATTTTTAAAAATTGTCTTTGTAAATATTTACAAACAAGTATGGTGTTTTTTTGTTTTTTTGTTTTTTCTTTTTTGTTTGGGAAAAATAAGAATTTTCTTTACTAGGACTTTGTCACGTGAGTCTAGGTCAATAGATGGTTGGACTAAAGAAGAAAGGCAAAATGAAACTAAAAGAGTGATGTATTTAATTTTGCATATTTTTCCAAGAAAGAAATATTATTTTTTAGATGGTAAATTATAAATACTTTAATAAATCACTAAGAAGGTGTTTATTTATTTATTTTTTATTGAATTAAAAGTAATTTATTAATATTTATCAACATAATTAATTAAAGTGAATTTATTATTAATAAGTTTAATTTAGTTATATGGATGAATATTAATAAGTTATTTTTAATTAAATAAAAAACTTATTTAATTTTTTTAATTTAATAATAAAAAAATAAAAAACAGCGCCTAACTTTATATGCTAAACTTCAACTCAACATATTTGACTCGGTAAAATGTAGTTAATTAATGGAAGGCACAACAATCAATTCAATTCCATGAGGATGACAGTGATTTGTTAGTATTTAATTATTAAAAACTATGTCCTAAAAAAAAATCATAGTTATCCAATTTCGCAAGGAGTGATGCTACAATTTAGATAGCAATCCTTGTCAATTAAGATTACGTTTGATTCTTGGAAGCATCAAACAAAGAAAAAATAATGTTAAAATATGATTTTTTTTATATTTAAATCTTTCGAAAAAAAAGGTAATAAAAGTAAAACTAAGAAAAAAATGAGAAAAAATATCAAAAGATTTTCATCGGTTTTCAAAAATAAAAGTGAGAAAAGTTTAGGAAAAAATGCATTTAAACAGTTTCATTTTCTCTCTCAACTTTTCCATAAATAATTTTATAAATTACCCCTACTTTTTCTTTTCTATTATTTTATTTTTGTTCTTCTTTATTTCCTTTTTTTTTTTTTTTTTTTTAATTTAAATTTGTTATGTTAGATCTCAAGAAAGTATTAAGAAAAGAAAAAAAAGAAAAAAAGAAAAAAAGAAAAAAATATTGTTTTCATATTTGATTTTAGTATAAGAATACTTGAAAAAAATTATAATTCAAATTAATTAAAAACTTCTACATTTTTATATTATTTGTTTATTTTTATATAAAATATAAAAATAAGTAAAATAAATTTAAAATAACTTATAAAAATAATTTATTAATTTTAATTTTCTTTTTAATCTTCTTTCCATTTTTCATCTTCCATTTTCTTACCCTTTGCATTCTCCTGGAATAAACATAGCCATCTATTTTCTTTCCCTTTTCCCCAATTTTTCCAAGAAAACAAACATAACTACCAAACATTGTATGATTAAATACACCATGGGGATCTATGATAAAAATAATTTAAAAAAACCTACTTGAGAAATAAGTTACTTTTTTAAATAACAATAAAAAGTCAACACATAGTTCTATAATTTCCTTCCTGTTCTCATTAAGCTAAAAGAAAACAATGGAAGAAAGAGCAAAAGATATCCCAGTCAAGAACTAGACTGGTTGACAGTGATGATGATGCAACTAACAAATCTCAGAGCCTAGCCATTCATTCAGAACAAGCCCACTGAAATGACCCCAAAAACACATCTGAACTAACATTATTTTGTGATTTTCTTTGACCTTAAACAAGAAATAGTTTAAAAGAACATACAGTAAATGAGATGCAAAAATGAGAGTAGCACTTCTGCATGGCTCATGCTGAATAGAAGGTACAACAGGGCACCACAAAATTGACCATCTTCCATAACCCATCTAGTTTCTGCCAAAAATGTCAAAAAGAGATGGAAAGAAGGGTAGCAGCTCACCTCAAGATTTTATTAGTATTTGGTTCCAAGTAATGTATGGGTATATGCAAGGACAAGATATTATCTAAATCTCCTTCTGGTGCTGCATGCTGCCATATATGGCCCTGTGATGTCTTCTCAGGTTTTGGCTTTCTTTTGGAGTTAACAGAGGCTGCAGAACATGATGATATAATCCGAGATTGAGATTTCCCATGGCTTGAGTGGCATCTCACCTGAAACTGCTGTCCTGCTTGTGTTGTGGCCCTCAACCTTCCATTTTGGCCAAGCACTAAAGGGAAACTCACTGAATCAAATGTTTCCGAGCGATCATTTGTGCCCTCAATTGATGGGGTGACAACTAATTTCCTTGACGATGTTCTTTCCTTCCACGATACAAATGACTGTTGTAGTCTAGATGGAACCTGTCAAAGCAATGAAAGCAAATTTTTAGTTTCGTTTCACTGTGCTTACTTGGCTCAGGTTTACGGAAAAAAATTGTCTAGTTGTGAGAACAAGGAATCAGGAAATTCAGGGAGGAGCTCAGTTTTCATATTTCCACACATACAAGAGGAATAAGGAAAATAATCATTCAAAAGCCAGATTATGGTGTATATATAGAACTTTTGCATTGTAGCCAGCCAACAATGTTCAGAACTTTCAATTCCTTGAGCTGACGGCCATTGCTTCAGAGCTATAACTTACCTTCATGGTTATATATGGTTGCCAAATCAAAATTCCAAACTTTTTTTTTGACAGGTAAATTTTTGTCACTATTGGGACTAGGACCTATAACCTCCCACAAACCCAACCCCCTGTTCCCCACCTGCCCAACCCTCCACCACATGAGCTAGGCCTCAAAGGCATAAACCTATTCTAAACTTACAAAATGCATTCAATAATTGTCAAATGATTTGAGAGATGAGTACTAAAAAATACACCCAACATTGCAAATAATCCCTAAATTATTTACTTATTTTACATGATAGGTATTGATTTTTACTTTCTATTTTTTTTTTTTAAACAGGATTGATTTTCTTAATCTTAAATTCCTCCTTGGGTTATCTCCAAATTATTTCACAATAGATTCCTTTTAACTTCTGAATCCTGAATCATCCCTATCTTGTCACCTATAGCAATGATTGTGTTGAAAAGAATCTATGAAGAACTCTATAGGAAATCAGAGCTCACCATTGAGATCAGGCTACAAGAAGCAAATGACAACGAGGATGTAGAAAATGGAGATTTCCCAGGTTTGTTTCCCTTCTGATCATTCTTCATTTTGTCTTGTTCTTGAATAACAGTACCAAAACTTGATGGTGCATCCTCCTCATCTTCCTCTTCCTCTTCCCAATCCTCTCCCTCTCCCCCTCCCTCTCCCTCTCCCTCTCCCTCTCTCTCTTCATCGACCTTCTCAGCTGAAACATTCTCATCTTGGTTGCTCAGTGTAAAAGTATCCTCTTCCTCCTGGAAACCCCTTTCCATTTTCTTCTCTTCCTCTTTCTCCTTCTTCTTCAACTCCTCGTCCATGTCTTCAATGGCCTCTTCCAGGCACAATTCAGCCTCTATGAATTCAAGCTCTGCTTCCATTAGCTTCCTTTTCATTTCACTCTCTTTCTTCTTCTCTTCACTCCATTTCTCTAGTTTTTCCAACACAGGGTTACATGCGTTTTCCACTGCTGTTATAAGACGCTTCCATATGTTTTCATCCTGTGTGCTCACTTCACGTCCATAGAACTCATCAAAACCAAGGGGTAGAAACGGGGCCTTCTCTGGGTCCACATCTTCCCCATCTTTCAAAGGCGGTTGCCAAAATAACCGGAGCCCATGCGTTTCATCTTCAACATAATTGATTAGACGTCCAGTTGGTGTGTGTAGGATGAGGGGGTCTTCATTACATATTAACTTCGATGGATCTTCAGGGTCAGGCTCTGGTTCCTTGTTAACAAGAACAAACTCTGGAGTCTCATCTGATGAAACAAAATTACATACATCAAGCAGGAAACATGCTTGCAGTGCAACAAACTAGAAAAGACAGCAGCTAATCTATCAGAAAAGGGCTGGAAGTGTAAACTAATTGAGGCAATAACAAACAGGCATGAAAGCAAAAGATGAAACAATAGAAAGTACTAAATGCTAAACCATTCAAGTGTTTGTTTCAATGAATAATCAGGTCTAATATTTTCTTCCTTCATTTCTTTAATTACTACTACTTCCAAACCACTAAATTATCCTTTCAGAAGAAAACCAGATCTCCAATCCCTGTGTTCATTTTATTTTTTTAATGAAAAATCATTAGAAAGCATCTCCAGTTCAATTTTCAAGGAAACAGATGGGGGGTGGGGGATTGAAGATTGGTACCTTAGAAACAAGAAGCTTTTCTTTCCAGCATTATTACTGGTATAAAGAAACTAATTATTCATTATTTTGTCAAGAACATAAAGGGAAAGGAAAGACATTTGAATGATAATCCATTCTCACACCAAAAGGTTGTTAGATATAAAATTTCCTTTTCTTGTACTCCATCCCAGAGCAAAAGGAAATTTCTTTTGGAATATGCCAAATTCACGTTCCTGTCATCTACAGAACACATGCACATGCATGGGAGATAGGATCCACCATCATAACTTGATTGAGAGATCTGTCAAGTAAAAAACCATTAAGAAAAGCACAGAAACAATGCTCCAGGTAAACTACCACCCATCAAATGGCTAATCTTTCCAACTGAAAACATTCACCGTGTTTTCTAATCTATTGAAGTTGCACTAGCAACTATCTTTTCCAACTACCATATTAAAACAATACTTTGTTAGGGCATCAACCAAATTATTACTCAATTTAATTACAATGTTAACCCATTACCTAACAACTTAGGTTTTTCAGTTAATTATGCATCTCAACATGAAATCAAGCCTTGGTTTTTCATGATTTCAAATCTCACCAACTATTATTCTATCATTCATTGAACTCGTGTGTGTGGAGACTTATGTGAGCCTTGGCATTAAAGTTTTAGTCTAAGAGGGTGTTTAGTGAAACTTATTACTTTTTACTTAATGACTTAAGTGGACTTTAAGTTATATTATTCTGAAGTTGTTGACTTAAAACTTATTGCTTCATTTTTACTTTAAGTATTAAATTTGTTTGGTAAAGTTAATTTTTTTTCTAAATCATCAAATTGATAGGGCCAGAATTGAAGAGTCTGATAGAATTAGGTATGATATGAAGTAGCCGGCTTGATAGGGCTAGGAATTGACGATGTCTAACCTTCTTTCTGCTGTTCTTATTTACTACCCTAAATAATTTTATCTAATATTTACCCATGTTAATTTTAACAAATATTTACTTTTATTAATTCTAAGAAATAAATTTGTTTGTTATACATCCATATTAAAAATATTATAAACGTATAAAATCACTACAGAATATTTACTATAAAAGTGAATCGTAGATATGAAATCATGGAAGAAAATGAGACTAGCACTAGATGTGAACAAATGAAACAAAATAGATTTAGAATTAAGAATAAATTAATTATTTTGAATTAATACTTTAAGTTATTTTTAACTTTAAGTTATGACATTAAGTTATTTTATCAAACGCGCTTAATCTACTCTTTTTTTTTTATAGGTAAGAGCAAAAAGTGTATATAAATAAAAATGAGACACCAAAACAGCACCCTTAAGTATACAGGATGTATATAGCAGAAGCTTATATGTTCAACCAAGAGGGAAAGGGGAAGAAACAAAAAAATCACTTGCCCTTACTTAGAACCTAACCAATCAATAAAACTAACAAGAGAATTAGGGCACATATCTATAGACACCCTAGACTAAGATGACAAATTACATATAAAAGAATATTTCAACCTTTGAATTGATAACTCCTCCTTCTCAAACGTTAACAAATCCCTTTCCTTTCATACTAACAAAAAAATACATAAGGGGGCTACTTGCCAATCCTTTTTATGAACTTTATGACTTAATGACTTACGTTAAGTTATTAAGTTGATTAAGAGGGCGTTTGGTAAAACTTAATACTTGATGCTTAAAGACTTAAGATGACTTTAAAATAAATTATGCTTAAATTATTAAGTTGATTTATCAAAATCATTTTTCCCTTTAAGTTGTAATATTAAGAGAGTGTTTGGTAAAACTTAATACTTATTACTCAATAATTTAAGTTGACTTTAAGTCAAATTATTCTTAAGTTGTTGACTTAAAATTTATTACTTAAAGTATTAAGGTTATTTGGTAAAGTTAATTTAAAATTTATTTTAAATCATTAAATTGACATATTTACCCTTCTTAATTTTAACTAATAGTTATCCTTATTGATTTTAACTAATATTTATTTTCATTAATTTTAAGTAATAAATTTATTTATTAAACATACATATTTAAAGTATTATAGATATATAAGATAACAAAAAAATATTTATTATAAAAAATGAGTTGTGAATGTGGAATCATAGTTTTTTTTTTGATAGATAAAAACTTAAAGTGGAATCATAGTCGTAAAATATACTCTTGCTAGGGTGGGTAAATGAAGTAAAAAAGATTTGAGATTAAAAATAAGTTAAGTATTTTAACTTGATACTTAAACTTATTTTTACTTTTAAACTGTAATTTTAAGTTATTTTACTAAACATGCTTAATCTACTTAATGACTTAAATTAAATTAAGAAGTCATATTAAATCACTATGTTGATTTACTAAACACCCTCTAAGTTACTTTATCGAACGTATTTAGAGTCCATTTGGTAGTGTTTTGAAAAAACGCTTTTACCCCAAAAAGTGTTTTTGAAGAAAAATAAGGTATTTAATAAAATTTAAGAAACATTTTTAAAATTTTGAAAAGTCAATTGTAACACTAAAAAATCACTTGTGGTGTTTTCTAGAGAAACAATTGATAGGTGATTCTCCTAAAAACACTTCTAGAGAAAACACTTCCACTAAAAACACCTTGAGTAGAAACACTGCCAATCACACTCTTAATAGCTTAAGCTTTTGGTTGTTTAGTAGTTTAACACAAATGATCAACATAACATATTTTAATAAAATTTCAAAATAGAAGATTCTAATGGCAAGCCATCTCTTCAATAGCATCTCTTGACACTCTGATCTTGCCATGTCAAAATCACAAAAGGATAGAGATCACATGTTAGGTTGATCACCACAACTTAAATAACAAATCCTAGTTG
Source organism: Vitis rotundifolia (assembly GCA_030254885.1). NCBI lineage: Eukaryota > Viridiplantae > Streptophyta > Magnoliopsida > Vitales > Vitaceae > Vitis > Vitis rotundifolia. Next base: position 13,839,931 of record CM058156.1, read on the forward strand.
CAAAACCCAACAAATAACATCCCTTCACTCTTGGGGCATGCCCGCTTTTATTGATTAGCACTTTTTAATATATCTTTTTGTTTGCCTTTAACAAAAAAAATAAAAAATAAAAGGAAAAAGAAATAACATGTTCAACAAATGAGGGTAGCTAAAATGAGGATGTTATAAGGAATGAAGAGCAATATGAGTGACATAATATAGAACCAACTCAAAATAAAGGAGAGACTCTCTCTTTTGAAGCAAAAATAATTAAAAGTTGAAAACCTATCCTCAATACACAACCATTCTCTTTGTAAAGAATAACCCCAAGAAACTTCTAAAGTGAATAAAATTAAACTACCAAAATCAAAATAATCTAAATATTCTAGTAACCAAAAGCAATTTAGTACTGCAAATCAGTTCCCTCCAATTAATAAAGCAGTCATATTATGGCGTCTTATTATGCCTTTTTAGGATAAAATGGGTAATGCACTCTTCTGTGTGAGGGGCCCTTCTAAGTTGGAATAGTTCTTGCGTCAGGAAGAAAAGGATGAAGGCTAGGAGAGCTGCCCTCGTGTTTATTTTGGATAATTTGAAAAGAAAGAAATAATAGAGCTTTTGAAAAAGGGGACCACGTGATCAAGCAAACTTTCACGTACATTTTTTAGGAGTGGGTTAGAATATACATAGGTGATAGCCTTTTGTCCATGTTGGACTTCATTGATTGGCAAAGCTCTAAATGAGGTCAGGGAGTTGTTTTTTGTTTTCTCTTAGCATTATTTGGCCATTTAGGCACCTTTGAACACACCGTGTATACCTTTATTCACCTTTTTGTTAGGTGCTTCAATATATTCTATCTTTGCCTATCAGAACAATGCCCTCCAATTAATACCTTTTGACCACCAGTTTTCAAGCTCAGCGGGCATAGGTATCCTCAGTGGGGCTTTATAGAAGGAGTTTAACCACATTTCTCGTTCCTGATCCACCTCAGACACATATGTTTTCCAATAATCAGGGACCTGCCAAACAAAATATGTTCATGTTCTCCTACATGTTCCAATGATAAGTCAATTTGTCACTTGTAAAACATGAGTGCCAACTTACTTCATAAAACTGGTTGATGAACCCTGGTGCCATCCACACATCTTCTTCCTCATAGAAATAGGGATGTTGAGGATCACTATATGGACCCCTCTCTTCCCTGACCACTGCCAGGCAAAGCATTACCCAAAATCATTAGAAAAAAGCTGGCGTAAAACCAAAAGGGAAAAAAAAAAAAACGCAAAAAAGTTCTGCTGCAAGGGGTAAAAACAGAATAGTTCTCAGATGATGCACATATAGCCAAATTGCTAACATCAACTAATGATCTAGTGGCTTAGATGGCAAATGAAATTTGGAAAAAAAAGTGTATCCACATTGTTGGATGATGTATTAAACTATAAGGTTGATGATGGTGCCCCACGTGCTTTGTATTGAAATAATGTATACACTGAAAATGGATGGTTCGCATACAAAAATCCTATTTCCAGGAAAATGGCTTCTCGTTTTTCAGCCCCCAAGGCTTGGCTCGGTGGAGATTGGATGGTTCCAGGTACCGAAAAAAAAAGGTTACCTATAACACATGGTTTCTCATTCCCTTCCCCCTCCTACCACCCTCCCCCACTACCACTATATCCAAAGACTCCAAACACTCCAATAGTTTCCACTCAGTGAATTGCCAACTTCTTGAGAATTAAATACGAGAATAGGCGTTCTCAAGGAGCTAAATGCACTGAATGAAACCTATAAGAAACTTAGAGCTCGTTTGGTAGCCGAAAACTCCAATAGTTTCTGTTCAGTGAATTGCCATCTCATGAATTTAATGACAGCAGGAGTTCTTGAGGAAAAATTCTGCTAAATGCAATGTACAATAGACTTAAAACTTGTTTGGTAGGAGAAATGAGAACTGTTTTTTGAAATAGGGAAAAAGAAAAAGATGCAATGAAACGCATTACCAAACATATTTTCTATAACTTTAATTCAATAATCTATCAAAAATCTACGGTACACATTTTCAAGAGCTGTTTTTAAAACAATTCCTGAAATCAGATATTTTTTAGAAAACACCAAAATGTGGTTTCTCATTTTTCAAAACTTCAAAAAGATTACAAATTGAAAACAATCCAAAGATGAACATGTTCATTGTTTTCATTTTTTGAAAATGAAAAAATTTCTGAGAAAAACAATTTTCATTTCTGCAACCAAAAGACCCTTAATTTTCAACTCTTAAAATAACTTTGGCCATCAGTGGATAATCATCTATGATGAACAAGACAATTTTCATCTAAGATGTAAATAATGACTCAGATTGAATTTCAAATTGACAGGTGGTTGGAGGTTTCCACTTCTGACTATAGAATAATTTGCAATCTAACATTTATGAACTCTCTTTAATTACAAAGAGACGTACTTCCATCAGGCTTGTTGATAAACATTCGAGCCTTAGCAGCAGCTACTTCTGCTATTCCTGCATGCAGCTGAAAGACCACATTGTAAGAAAAAAACTTCCTTGTTGCAGTATAAGTTCCCAAAAAGGAGAAAAAAAATGGGAAAAAGAAAAAAGAGATGTCCAATGAAAAAGGTTCTTAGGATACCGCTGAAGTATTTTCATCACAGCCATAAAAATCATCCAAGAGCTCTCCAAAGTAAAACCTACCCTGAATACACAGTACGAAAGTATTAATCACACTTTTCTTATCACAGTTTAATTTATTAGGCATTAATAAAAGTACAGTATTAGACTATTTAACAAGGACAAACCATATACATAATTAAAGTGCAAAACATGTATTGAACAACCACAAATCTATTAGTGAAATATCTTGAATTCTTAACAGAAATGATTTAGTGTGTTTCTTATTATATATTATCATTACTATTACTATTACACGATCTTCATCATTACCATCATCATCATAATTAGATACCATGCATATTTTAGCTACTTTTTTTTTTTTTTTGATAGATAAAAAGAAATGTATTTAACAAAAAGAGGAAGCACAAAAAACAGCGCCCTCAAAGTATACAGGGAGTATACAAAAGCAGCCCAAAGGCTCGAAACCCCTACTTAGAGCCTAGCCAATCCAAAAAACTAACTAGAGAAGAAGGGCTTAAAACTATAGACATCCTAACCCAAGACCAAAGATCACATACAAAAGAATATTTCAGTCTGTGAAGCGAAAGCTTCCCATTCCCAAAAGCTAACAAGTTCCTTTCCTTCCAGACTGACCAAAAAATACATAAGGGGGCCATTTGCCAAGCCTTTTTACGAGTTTTCCCCACAAAAGCTCTATGCCACCCAAGAAGAGTTTCCTTCACTGAACAAGAAAGAACCCAAGCCACACCAAATAGGGAGAAAATGAGATTCCGCAAAACCCACATCTTTACACAATGAAGTAAAATGTGATCCACTGTCTCTACTTCAGAGAGGCATAGAAAACACCTATTTGCCATAGAGTAACCCCTCCTTTGAACTTGCTCCAAAGTTAAGATTTTACCCCAAGAAGCCTCCCAAACAAAGAAGGCTACCTTAGGAGGTACATTCACCCTCCAAATACTATTACAAGGGAACAAATGAGAGTCTCCGGGCTCCAAAATAAAATACGACGACTTGACTGAGAAATCACCACTCTTTGAAGCCGTCTAAACCACTCTATCTTCGTCCTCCCTCTGCACCTTAAAAGCTTGGATCTTGAGCATAAAACGCTCCACCATCTCAATCTCCTAATCATTAAACGCCTTTGAGAAAAGAAGGGTCCAATCCTCCCCATCACTGTCTGGGTTCCAAACATTTGACACCCAAGCATCTTTAGACAGGGAGATGAAAAATAAAGAAGGGAATGACTCACAAAGAGACTTATCTCCACACTACTTGTCCTTTTAAAAATTTACTCTTCGACCACTACCCACTTGGTAGGCTAGTCTACTATTCAGAAACAACCACTCATTTCTGATTGCTTTCCAAAGCCCAACACCATACCTCCCACTCACGGCCTGAGTGCACCAATCTCCCTCCTCCACACCATATTTCTAACTAATAACTTGCTTCCAAAAAGCTTCTCTTCCATTGACATAGCGCCAATTCCACTTACTTAAGAGAGCTCTATTCATCAGAGCTAAATTTCTCATACCCAATCCACCTTTCCTTTTTTCCAAGCAAACTAGGTTCCACCTAACAAGGTGTGGCCTCTGCACAAGAGCTCCCCCCCTACAAAAAATCCCTTTGAATTTTCTCCAATCTCAACCTCACTTTTCTGGGCAAATAAAAGAGAGACATGAAATATATAGGCATGCTAGAGAGAGTGCTCCGTATTAGAGTGAGTCTCCCTTATTTTGAAATATACCGTCTCTTCCACATTGCAAGTCTTTTTCAAAACCGCTCTTCAAAACCATCCCAAACCACCGTTGATTTGAAAGGGGCCCCCAAAGGCAGACCCAAATAACAAGAAGGGAAACCACCCACTCTACAACCCAATTCCAAATCCAAATCCTCTATATCATGCACCCTCCCCACCGGGATTAACTCGCTCTTCTCCAAATTGATTATCTTTTTTTTTTGATAGGCAAAGGCAGAAATATATTAGAAGAGGGTACCAAGAGGAAAACCCGAAGCATACAGGGAGTATACAAAAGGCCCCTTAAGGCACACACAAAAGAAGAGAGAAAACAAACCCGCCCCTCAACTAGCGCCTAGCCAACCAATAAAACTAGGTAAAGAAAGGGGACCTTCATTTACAATTGTTTTTGTCCACTCCCAAAGATTACAAACAAAATAATTCTTCAACCTATGAACAGAAAAGTCCTCATTGTCGAAAGCCATCCTGTTTCTTTCCAACCAAATCGCCCAAAAAAGGCACAACGGGGCAGCCTTCCACACCTTTCTATGCTTCTTGCCCAACATAAGGCCCCTTCATTCAATAAGGGTCTCTCTAGCCGAAGAAGGGAGGACCCAACACACTCCAAAAAGAGCAAGCAGTAAGTCCCATAAAGCTCTTGCCTTGGAGCAATGGATAAGAATGTGATCAATAGACTCCTCTTCCTCACAGCACAGAAAACATCTGTTTGCAACAGCCCACCCCCTCTTTTTAAGCTGATCCATAGTGAGCACCTTACCCCAAGAAGCCTCCCAAGCAAAGAAACTCACTTTGGAAGGCACACTAGGGTTCCAAATCAAACCATGAGGGAAAAGACCAGCTCTTCTTGAAGATAGATCATTATAGAGTGATTTAACTGAAAAAATCCCATTCGAATTCGCCTTCCACCTCAATCTATCTTCCATAAGGGGACTAAGCCTTACACCTCGGATTGCCAAAAGAAGCCTCTCCACCTCCTCCACCTCCCAATCATTGAAGGGCCTAGAAAATCTAGGACTCCAAGCCCCTTCCCCTCCCGAAGTGTCCCAAAACTCCTCTACCCAAGCCTCTTTAGAGGAGGCAAATGCATACAAGGAGGGATAAGAATTGCATAAGGCGAGGTTCCCACACCATATATCTTTCCAAAATTTAATCCTTCTACCATTCCCCACTAAAAAGGCTACTTTATTTTGCATAAGGGCACCTTCCTTCCTTATAGCCTTCCAAAATCCTACTCCATAACTCTCCCTAACTTCCCTAGAACTCCATCCCCCTTCTTCCTCCCCAAACTTCCTACTAATGACATGCCTCCAAAAGTTCTCCCTTTCAATCGCAAAACGCCAATTCCACTTGCAAAGGAGGGCCCTATTAAGGATGGAAAGACGTCTAACTCCCAAACCCCCCTTCCTTTTATCCATACAAACGGTATCCCAATTAACTAAGTGAGGCTTCTTCTCCAAAGCACTCCCTCCCCACAAGAAATCCCTTTGAATTTTCTCCAACCTTAGACTAACCACTCTTGGCATTCGAAGTAAAGACATCAAGTATATGGGCATACTTGACAACGTACTCCGGATTAGAGTAATTCTCCCTCCTTTGGAGATAAATTGCCTCTTCCACAAGGCTAGCCGTTTCCGAAACCTCTCCTCCACCCCATCCCAAACAGCCACAGACTTGTGATTCGCCCCCAAAGGGATCCCCAAATATGTAGAAGGCAGCCTGCCCACTTTACAGCCAGCCTCAAGAGCCAGATTCTCCAGATTCTCCACTCTACCAACCGGCAAAATTTCACTTTTGTCCAAGTTGATTCTCAAACCTGATATGGCTTCAAACCACATCAACAACCAGCTTAAATGGACCATCTGAATTTCAGAAGCTTCACAAAACACTAACGTATCGTCGGCAAACAGCAAATGAGAGACCAAAGTCCCATTCCCGCCCCTACCATTAACCCTACAGCCTGATAGGAACCCTCCCCCCACTGCTCTATGGATCAGCCTACTAAGGGCCTCCATTCCTATCACAAAGAGGTAGGGGGATAGGGGGTCCCCCTGACGCAGCCCCCTAGAACTGTTGAAGAAGCCTTCCGGGGAGCCATTGATCATAACTGAAAATGTTGCTGTAGAGATGCACCAAGAGATCCACCCAGTCCACTTTTCACCAAATCCCATGCTTTTCAATACAAACAGCAAGAAATTCCAGTTTATGTGGTCGTATGCCTTCTCTAGGTCCAATTTACATAACACCCCACTCTCGTTTCGTTTCAACATAGAATCTATTGCCTCATTTGCAATAAGGGCAGCATCGAGAATCTGTCTTCCTTCAACAAACGCATTTTGAGCTGAAGACACCACTTTGCCCACTACCTTCTTAAGCCTGTTGGCTAACACTTTTGCCAACAGTTTATACAATCCGCCCACCAAACTGATCGGCCTGAAGTCTCTAAGGTCCTCGGCACCAGCTTTCTTTAGGATAAGGACCAGGAAGGTCGAATTTAGGCTCCTAACGAATCTGCCGCACTCATGAAATTCAAGCAAAAATCCCATGATCTCTTCTCTGACCACATCCCAGCAAAACTGCCAAAACCTAAGGGGGAAGCCGTCTGGACCCGGAGCCTTGTCCCCATTCAGGTCTGAAAGAGCCTTGAGGACCTCTTCCTCTGAAAAAACCTCCTCCAGTCTAGCTGCATCCTCAACTCCAATTCTATTAAAGTCCAGACCTTCCATAGAAGGATGCCAGCCCCCCGGATCAGTCAACTGGTCCTTGAAAGCTCTAACCACCCCTCTCTTTATCTCTTGCTCCTCTGTTAACCAAACACCATCAACCTTAATCTTGGACAGGCAGTTTCTCCTTCTATGGGAGTTAGCCATTTTATGAAAAAAACCTGTGTTTCTATCACCCTCCCTAAGCCAAACTTCTCTTGATTTTTGTCTCCAAGAAGTCTCCTCCATTAGAGCCCATTTTTCGAAATCCCCCTTTGCTACCTTTCTAGCTTCCAATTCCTCCAAAGATAAGGGGCGAAGCTTCTCCTGACCATCCCAAAAATTCACCTTGTCCAGGGCCACTTTCTTATTAACACCCACCTGCCCAAAAACGTCCTTATTCCACGACTTTAGAATAGCCTTCAAAGCCTTCAACTTCTCAGCAAGGATGAAACTAAACGAACCATTAAAGCTTAGGCTCTGCCACCACCCCTTCAACAGATCCTTAAATCCCTCCTCCTTAAGCCACATATTTTCAAAACGGAAAGGAGCAGGACCTCTTCTAACCCCTCCCCCATCCAGTAAAATAGGGAAGTGGTCGGACACAGGCCTAGGAAGAGTACATTGCACCGCCCCCTTAAAGTGACCCTCCCAATCCTCCGACACCAGGAAGCGGTCTATCCTGGACATAGCTTGATTGTTCAGGCCTCCACTCCAGGTGAAAGGACCCCCCTGAAGGGGGAGGTCCCTCAAATCCAAATCATCAATCACTTCCGAAAATCTTCTCATTGAAGAAGACAATCTTCCCCCTCTTCTACACTCATTCGGAAATCTGATTAAATTGAAGTCACCTCCGATGCACCAAGGATCACTCCAAAGACCGCGGATGGCCCCTAGCTCTTCCCAAAACAGCTCTCTAAATCTCTTCAGGGTAGGGCCATACACTCCTGAAAAAACCCAATTAAATCCATCTTCACAGTTCTTGAACCGGCAGGAGATGGAGAAGAGACCCACCTCCATCCCTTCCAGCTCCAACACTCTTTTGTCCCAAAAAACCAACACCCCTCCAGCTGCCCCCCTCGCATTCAGAACTCCCCAATCTAAAAATCTCCCCACTCCAAGGCTTCTCACCACCCCTAAAGACATCTGAGACATTTTAGTCTCCTGCAAGCATACCAAATCCACTTTATGGGATCTGATTAAGGCCTTAATTAAACTTCTCTTATTCCTATCATTCACCCCCCGGACATTCCAAGATAAGATTTTAATTTTCATTTAAGACACAGCGCTCTATCCCCGTTTCTTCTATCCGAGCCTTTCTTCCTGCTATCTCCTTCATAATTAATCGACCATTCCAATTTTTTCACTTCCCTATCAAACCTAGTCATCCCCGCAATGCCTTTCTTCTTGCCTTGATCCCTCCTAGATTTCAGCCTTAACAGTAATTTAAGGACATCCCCTTCAACGCCAACTGTCGAAAATCCCAAAGTCTTACTGAACTTAGCCAGACTACTGTCATCCCATCCGCTACCCTGGTCCTCTTCTTCCTCCAGATCCTCACTCTCCTTTGATCTAAAGCCCTTGTACTTGCCCCCCTCTGTGTCCGACTCCCACTGACTGCCATCAGACAACACGGCACGCAACGGAGCTTGAAATCCATCCTCTTCGTCAATGACTGCCGTACCCCTAACACCCCCCACCACCAAAGCCCGATCGTGCCCAGAAAGATTAGAAGAAGAGAAGAAGACCCGATCCCCCCCGAGAACATCGGAAACGGGCTCGTACCTGGAAGCTTCAGCCGACAACGCTTCTTCAGTCATCCGCGCTCTCGCCTTTGCCATTAGAGGCTCTGAATCCCTCCAATCTCCTCCTAGGATGCACGCAATCCCCTCGTCCTCCTTGACTTGGCCACCCGACGCTTCCATCGTAGCCCTAAACTCCATCCCCTCAGCCTCAGCATGAGGAGAAGCCCTATTTCCTCTTATCCCACCCAACTCAGGCTCAAAACCCATTTCGGCCCTCCCTTCGCAGCCCACAATCGACCCTTTTATGAGGAACGGCCTCTCCTCGCAGCCCATTACCCATCCTTTTAACGTGATGGGCCTGGGCTCACAATCTGGCCCAAATATCTGGGCTCCCTCAAAGCCTGACTTAGTGCCATCCTCACCAAGCCCGCTCCTGACTTGGGCCTTCCACTCGGGCCCAAAAACACAATCTTCTGGCCCAGATTTAAACTCTCCCAGATTTGCTAATTTCCCTCCATCTCGAACTCTGATCCCGCAGCTGTCTTCTCCATCAGTCACCTCCTCTCCAGGCCCCCTTTCAGCCAACTCATATAGACAGCCTGAAGCCCCTTTTGAAGAACTACCACAGGGCGGCTCAACTACTCCCCTCTGCTCCTTCGACTGACCAACCTTCACCAACACGCCTCCTCTACCCTCATCATGAGACCCACTCCCTGTAACTTCTACAGCCCCTGCATCCCCTATCCCGAGGCCTCTTCCCGCCGGCACCACCTGAGAGAACCAAGGTGGTGATTCCCACCACAGCTGGACTGAGAAGCACCCCATCTCATCCACAATCTGGACAGAGGAAGGTGTGTCCCTGCCCACCGATCTCACCAACATTCTAGCCCATTGCAGCTCTGCCATTGAATCCGTCTTGTCATCCACAGCAATGAACCCGCCACAACCATCTCCTATTAACTTAAACACCTCTCGATTCCATAAATGAAGGGGAAGACCTACCACTCTCACCCATACCTCACTAGCAGCAGCTCCATTGCTAAAGCACCCCACCTCCGGGTGCCATCTTTCCATCAATAATACACTGCCTAGAACCTTTCTCTTCCCTCTAGCAAGAACACGCTCGGACTCACTAATCAATTCGAACTCAAAGAGTAATAGCCCACCTCCCATTATAGTTATGTCCAACTTGCCTTTGAGGAGCCAAGCGTGGACAACCCAGTTTTTCAGGAAATCCAACGCAGGGGGATGGTTCTCCACCTTATCCCATCTACCCACTAAGCAACGGCCCAGCTGCTCTAATCTACCAGGCTTCACCCTCCTTCCCGCTTCAAGCCAAACCTTATCCCCAAGTCTCCCCACTTTCAGTTTTGCTACATCCGCATATGTCCTTTGATCAGGCTCCTTTTCCTTCTTCAGCACCTCAAGGGAAAGAGGAATCTTTACTCCTTTACATGGAGCTACCCCAACCTCTCTCAGCTTCTCGGCCAAGGTATTCCAACCCCCTGATAGCCTCTTTCCTTCTGGAAAAATTAAGCAAAACCTTTTTGCCTCCAAATCGCGAACAGAACAAAGAATGAATCTCCCCGCCTCATTTGTACGCCTCTCCAATCTGTACTTCCTTCCCTCTTCCTCCCATGCGAGGGACCAATTACTCTCATTCCTATCTCTACAGCAGTTCTCCACTCCTTCCAACAACCTGCTGAGGCTTGCATCTCCAAATCTGATCCAAGATGATAAACCTTTGCATCTCTCCCAGATACATCCTCTCAGCTTACCTCCTAGAGTAGCATGGAGCTCCTTTGCATCTCTCTTCGAAATATAAAACCACCATAGCTTGAGAGAATTGAATCTTCAGTCAAGCTTTGTCCCCCGATAACACTATGTTCAAGAAGAAGTCTTCTCCAAATTGATTATCAACCCTGAACAAGCCTCAAACCACATGAGAAGCCAGCTTAGATAAGTCATCTGGTCCTGAGACTCCTCACAAAACACAAAAGTATCATCCGCGAATAACAAGTGCGAGATTAGAATCCCCTCACCACTCCGACCTCTCACCCTCCACCCACATAAAAAAACCCCATTAATAGCCCTTCTCAAAAAACAACTAAACACCTCCATGACTATCACAAACAAATAAGGGGAGAGGGGGTCTCCTTGTCTCAATCCCCTCAAACATTGGAAAAAACTGGAAGGAGAGCCATTAATTAAAACAGAAAATTTCATAGTAGAAATGCACCATTCTATCCACTTTAACCATCTCTCCCCAAAGCCCATTTTTTTAAGCACTGCCAACAAGAACTTCCAGCTTACATGATTGTAAGCCTTCTCCATATCCAACTTACACAACACACCCCCTTGATTGCTTTTCAACCTTGAATCCACTACCTCATTTGCAATCAAAATCACATCTAAAATTTGTCTACCTTCTACAAAGGCATTTTGAGACTCTGAAATCACTTTCCCCATAACCTTCTTAATTATATTTGCCAACACTTTGGCCAACAACTTGTAAAGGCTTCCCACAAGGCTAATTGGCCTGAAATCTTTCAAATCTTCTGCACCTTCCTTCTTTGGGACTAAAACCAGGAAAGTAACATTCAGAGACTTTACAAATCTGCCCCTCTCATGAAAATCTCTAAAAAAACCCATAAGCTCAACCTTCACCACATCCCAACAAAAAGTCCAAAAAAGCCATGGTAAATCTATCCAGACCGGGGGCTTTGTCCTTGCCTAGATCTGAGAGAGTTGCAAAGACCTCTTCTTCCGAAAAAGGAATCTCCAGTCCCTCAGCCTCACTTCTGTTTAACCCCATCAAAGACAGTCCTTCAATATTTGGACGCCACCCCTCTTCTTTTGAATAAAGCTTTTGAAACGCCCCCACCACACTATTTTTTAAATTATTCTCCTCTGAATGCCAACAAGCATCTACTTTCAACTTGGACAACAAGTTTCTTTTACTATGAGCATTCGCCATCCTAAGAAAAAATCTGGTATTATTGTCCCCCTCCTTCAGCCATAATTCTCTAGACTTCTACCTCCAGGAAATTTCTTCCCTCAACACCCAAGACTTATAAGACTCCTTCGCCTCTTTTCTTGTTTCACACTCTTCCAGATTTAAAGCTGAGCATTTCTCCTTTTCATCCCAAAACACAACATGTCTGAGAGCTTCTCCATTTTTATTCTCAATGAGACCAAAGACTTCTTTATTCCAATTCTTCAAAATATCTTTTAAGGCTCTCAATTTTGCGTCTAAAATAAAGCTGGAGGTCCCTGTAAAATTTAAACTCCCCCACCACGTCTTCATCTTGTCTTTAAAATCCTCATTCTCCAACCATATGTTCTCAAATCTGAAAAGGGAAGGTCCCCTAATCAAACCTCTGCCTTCTAGAAGAACTGGAAAGTGATCAGAAACTGGTTTAGGAAGAACTCCCTGCACAGCCCCATTGAAAAGACTATCCCAGTTGTCTGTCACTAAAAACCGGTCAAGCCTAGAGTGGGACTGGTTATTCAAACCGTCTTTCCAGGTAAAAGGACCCCCTTTCAAAGGGAAATCCCTCAACTCCAAATCCTCTATCACTTTAGAAAATCTCCTCATTAAAGCGGTTAGCCCACTTCCCCTACTTCGCTCCTCTGAAAATCTTACCATATTGAAGTCCCCTCCCACACACCATGGGTCATCCCATAAACCTTTTATTGATCCAAGCTCCTCCCAAAACTCCTCTCTCTTTCTACTGCAAACTGGCCCATACACACCAGTGAACACCCATTTCAATCCATCCACACAATTTTAGAACTGGCACGAAATTGAGAATTCCCTTTCTTCCAAATCAACCAGCTTAACCATTCTGTTATCCCAAAACACCAAAATACCTCCAGCTGCACCCCTAGAATTGACTGCTCTCCAGTCTAGATGTCTTCCCACCCCTAGACTCCGAACAAGCCCTGTAGTCATTTCTTTAATTTTAGTTTCTTGCAGACAAATCACATCCACTCTTTGGGATTTTATGACTGACTTAATGACCTTTCTTTTATCTCTGTCATTAGCCCCTCTAATATTCCATGATAAAATTCTTATCTTCATTTGCAGCCCAATCCAGAAGCCCCTCCAAAAATACCCACACTAGTACCCCATTTAGCTTTTTTATAGCTTATTGTCCACTCCAGTTTCTTGAGTTCCCTATTGGATTTTGAAGATTTCAAAAACGTCTTCCTGGTTGCCCTGTCCTGCCTCTTATGATCAATCCTTCCCTTCATTCTCCTCAAGAGGTACAAAATTTCCTCTTCATACCCTTCCGTCGGCATTCCGAGACACCGACTGAACTTTGCTAGACAGCTAGAGCTCCACCCTTCATCTTGTCCCCCCTCTTCTCAATAAAGATCACTATTTTCCTCCAATGGACTAGCATAGTCCATTCCAACTGGGACAAGTGCTAGCTTAGCCGCACTATCATTGCCTCTCAAACCCCTAAGAGGCTCTTTCCAGCCACTGAGAGCCGACAAATCTTCAGTCTGCACTACTTGCAGCGGAATCCGGTCCATCGCCCCTTCCACTGACCCTTCCGCACCACTTGAAACCCCCTCCGACCCCAATAAGGCTTCATTGGGCCCCAAGGAAAGAGTAGAAGAAGAAGAAACTTGAAGCCCCAAAGAAAAAGAAGAGAGTTTGGGATCAGCAGGATACTTGGATGCTTCCTCTAACAGCGCCGTGTCAGTGAGCTTCAAACAACCAAAAATCAACTCCCCAGTGGTGGCACCTTTGACGGCAAGAAGCTCCTGCTCCAACCCCATGCAACCCCCCCCCCCCCCCCCTCCCTTTCCCCTCTCCCTCCTTGCGGGTTTAGTAAGAGCCCTAGGAGAAGAAGAAAGCCTCCCCATTAAGCTCGTGAGGGGCTTATTAAAATTGGGCCCATGAGGCCCCAAAGAGTTGTCGCCCAGGCCCACCTCCACTGGACTGATGGGATTTGGGCCTCTAGCCCATTCCCTTGCACCACTTGAGTCCATGCATCCATTTTCTTTAAGAGCCTCCCAGCCAGCTATTTTGGGCCTAGGCCCATTCACAGTTGAGACTAGCTCATCTGCTCTAGCCTGCCTACCCCCTGCAGCCGCTGTAGCTCTATACCTTCTGCCACACTCAACCTGCACTTCTGACCCCCAAGACTGGTCACCAATTTGAAAATCCCGCTCACTACCACAAGCGCATGCACCACCCCCCCTTCGTCCCTGTCCTCCAACCCTTCTTTCTTATGCCAGGCGAATCTCGACACAACCTGAGAAACCCAAGGGGGTGTTTCCCACCACAGACCAACCGCCTAGCAAAAATTCCCGACCACTACCTGCAATGAACCTGACATATTCTTCCCAGAGGCTCTCACAAAGAAAGATACAAGCCCACTGCAACTGTGAAAAGAAAGTTGTTTCCTCATCAACAGCTATGAACCCCCCATAGCTCTCTCCAATTCTCTTAAACACATCTTTACTCCAAAGGTGAAGTGGAAGTCCTACAACCTTCACCCAAACTTCCTTGGCATGGCTCCCACTCCAAAACCACCCCACTTCAGGTCCCCATTTTTGCAGGAGAAACTCTCTCTTCTTAAAATGTCTGCTGCCCCTTAAAAGCACCGAATTAGCTTCACATTTATTTTCAAATTCGAACAACACAAGGGCCTCACCCAACCTGGAAATTTTTAAACCTCCCTTGAGAGACCATCTTTCAAACGCCCACTCCTTCAAAGAGAACAAAGGAGGAACAGACTCAAAATTGTCCCCAAAACAGCCAGCCAAGCAACGACTTAGCTGCTCTTCCCTACAAAGCAAATCATGGTCCCCTACATGCACCCATAACGAATCCCTTGGTTCCCCTGTCTTCACTCTCGCGACTTTTGCATATACACCTTTTCCTTTCTCATTCCCTTTGATACTACATCCATCCTTTACAGGGTTGGGAGTACCTAGATCACCTTTGCTCAAAGCTGGAGTGGAAACTCCAAGGGCCCTTAATTTCTAAGCCAACAACAACCACCCCCCTACTAAGCCTTTGCCTTTTGGAAAAACAAGACAATACTTCTTAGCTTCCACATCTCTTACTGAACAAAGTAAAAACCTACCAGCTTCATTAGAACGACACTCTAGTCTAAACTTTCTTCCTCCTTCTTCCCAAACTTTCAGACACCTCAAGTTAGACTCTCATCTACACCAAGCTTCCACACCTTCCAACAAATAGCTTAAGCTTTTTTCTCCAAATGTTATCCAAGAGGAAAAGCTTTGGCTCCTTTCCACAATAGTCCCTCTCTGTTTATCTCGGACCTCTTCAATGGAGATTTCGAATGTCTTAGATTCCATTGCAAACCAACACTTTCCACCTTCCAAAACTCCTCTCCCCACCGACATTGAACAAAATCAAAGAATATTTATGAAAATGTCAGAGAGAGAGTGAGTTAAAGAGAGCGCGATACAGACGACGCCACAAGAAAAGGAATGAGCTTTAATTCTAAATCATGGTCTCAACTATTTAATTCTAAATCTTAAATTTCATAGAATGAACTAGTTTGAAGAACACTTGGGAATAAAAAAGTATAGAAACCAGAAGAGAGCCATAATTGAAATAGCCAATGTTACCAATAAGAAAAGATTCAAATAACCAATGGTATTTCTGAAATTAGTAATTTCTTCAATAAATTAAGAGAAAACCTGTGCTTATAACAATAAAACAGGTTGTGCCCAGTCACTAATGGCTCATATTTTGAACCTACATATATGGTACGTTCGTTGACTTCATACACACCACAGCCATGCATTCTGCCATGCTTCCACTGACCAGCGTAGTGGTACCGACCTTTCTCCCTGGCATAGAAACATTATCATCAATAAACCTATAAAGATCCCTTTAGCAAAAGATTCTCAAATGCAAAGAGGCGAAAATGAAATTGAGCTAATCTTATCGTTGGAAATGGTATGAGGATATCAAGAAATTGAACTACATGGTTGAGCCCAAACAGTACTACGAACAATATGTGAACCGAAAAATGTTTCCAGTGGTTATTAAAACCATCTCATTTTACTATTTAATGCATTAAAATTATATCAAAATGCAAATTCCAATCTGTCAATTGACCTTCTTGTATGTATGCATGAAAACATTTATCATGAATGTTATTTATATATTTTGAAACTTTCTAAATTATTTGATATTAGCATCAATGTTTTAGTAAAACATTTCAAACCATTATCAGTTCCCTTTTGTCTAGAACACTGCAAAGCCCTAATCATGGTGTTCAATCACCAAAATTGCTTGATATACTGCCCAAGCAATTGCCTATTATAAAGGTCATATGTAACATGTGACAAACAGTTTTTTAGCATTGTCTCTCAATTAGTTACTAATAAATTTCCACCAAACCCACTGTTAGAAAGATTATGATTAGAAAACTGAAACTGAAGTTCTCCCACTCATGCTTATTTTCTTTTCTAGAAGAGGTATGAATATGAAATCAAGCAGATAAGAGCATTTTAGAGAATTAAAACAATCTCCAAAATCAAATGTCAAAGAGAAATAAGACTGATGAAGGTGAATACTCTTCTAGTTGAATTATCTGTCTCCTTTTTCTATAGAGTATGTAAGTTTTGAGAAAATGTTAGGTATCTAGTTGCGCGCATCAATATCCAGAACATATGGATAATGATGATAATAACTTTAAAAATAAGAGATACTGAATAACAAATATATGAAACTAGAAGTAGCAGAAAGAAGCACTATAGTTATGATCAAACAGAAAACAATCAGTAACCAAAGCAATAACTTACGGTTTCCTCCCAAACTGTTTGATCCATTCTTCATTCTCATAGAAAGGGATTTCATAATTCCCATTAGCTGTATTAATGCTATCCTCAATATCCATCTCTAGCCATTCTTTATCCTCTGGGGTCATGAAATCTCTTGATATTATCTTCCCTTCAGCCCGCATCTTCATTTCAAGTCTGGAATAATAATTAAATAACTACTCAGTGACTTACTTTAATAAGAAAATGAGATTGTAGTTGCTGACTTGCAGAATAGTCAGATTCACAAACAGACTGTGATGACAACATACTTGGAACCTGGCACAGGTTCCATATCGGGTATCTCAACTTCAACAACCCCATGACCCTCCATGTTGTTCTGAAGCCATTCACCTTCATACCTATTGAAAGATCAGCATGGTAAGTAATTCTTATGTAACTTAGACATCTGAGTTGAAATCTGAGCAGACCAAGGAATGGGTTACTAGTATATCAAAGGGTTTATTATTTTCATATATTCTGTCAAAGAAAGTTACAAGAGAGCAGTGAGAAATGCTCAAATCAAGAATGGACAAACCTGACCAGCCCCTGTTCAGCAACATAAACACCTTTCCCATGAGCCAAGTCATCCCAAACTGTGCCTTCATACCTTTAAAAAAATATAATAATGAGATGATAAGCAACAGAAATTGTAGAGAAACAATGCAATATTCAACCAAAATCACATTGTCAAATAAAAGCCAATAGCCATAGAATGTAAACACCTGAAAAAATAAATAAGATCATATACATGCACTACCACATCAAGAAAAATTCAACTCTTCGATCAAAATTACACTCATCAGTCTATCTAACAAAAAATCCAGAGTAAATGAGCCCACATCATGAATCAAATAACAAACTAGGAGATAACAAATACATTTGAGCCTCCTTAAGGAAAAATGTAGTTGACCCACTTGAGATGCTTCTAAATCCTATCAACCTCTTGAATGCTGTAATGCTTATATGAACAAATAGGAACCCTTACATCCTACTTAAGAACATCGTATTCTGTGAGGACAGTGAGTTACACGAATAAAAGTCTGAAGAAATACAACAGAAATCATTTAAAAAAACAAAAATCCAAATGACAAATTCTTCAATGCATATCACACCCCTAAACAGAAAATTATAAAAATGCATACAACATGAAGTTAGGAATAATGAAATTAGGTTCCAAATGCGCATAGGGGAAATGAAGCTAAACACTTGAGAAACAACTCAGTCTCATCAAGCTTACTGATAATTGATTTGGGGTTCAAAATGGCTGCGACTATCAACACTCAAACTAACTCAAAACACATAAACACACACAAACACTAGACATAAAAGTGGTGCAAACCATGAACAAAAATTGGATATCCAATTAAAGTCCATTCATCAAGACAACAATGACAATAATTAAACCAAATTAAGAGCAATATAACAACAATTATGCAAGCAGACAATGAAGACATACGAGCTTCCATCGGGGAAAATGTAGCTGACCCAGTTGAGAAACTCCTCGATCCTATCCAACTCCTCAATCACCGATTTGGGGCTAGAAATATCGTAATGATTATCTGGAATGGCCGGGTATGGCTTCCGATACGGCACATAAAAAGGGGCAATGGGCGGGTCTCGCCCAGCCTTAGTCTCCTCCTTCACAATCTCCCATTCCTCCTCATCTGCCCAAACCGGGTCCCAACCGGGTTTGGTCATCTCCAATGGAGCATCCGCCCAAAGCTCCTTCAAATCCTCTTCTCTCCATTTCTCAGGGTCCTCTGGAAAATCAAAGAGGTCTTCATAGAACACGTACTCTTTCTCCTCCTCCTCCTGCATCTTCTTCATCCGCCTGCTCTCGAGGATTCGGGTAAAGCGCATGATGTTGGTCTCAGTCTTGTTGTCGTATGCGCGTGGGTCGGGTTCCTCACCAGGGCGAGTGTAGAAGACTTCTTCGAGGTCGGAGTCGCCGGACTCGTAGTCGGAGTCGGTGTAATCGTCATCATCCGAAGGAGGTGGGGGTGGTGGGTTTTCTGGATTTGGTTCGTTCTCGCCTTCTTGTGTGTCTGCGGGTGTGGTCGAGTCATCGTCCGCCATTGCTGAGATAGAAGAAGAAGATAAGGTGGATGGGAGTCGGAGGAGCTCTGTCTGAAACAAGGGATAGTAGGCGAATAGCAACAAAAGCGAGCCGCAGGCCCAGGGTTTAATTGGTCAATAGATGCTCTCACACAAGAAAAGCTGTGGGTAACTCAAATATTAAAGGGTATTTCATATTTGAGTAGAGGGATGAAATAATCCCTATTTTGTGGATTTAGTCTTTCAATTTTTTAGCTTAAAAAAAAAACTATCAAATTTTAATAAAAATATCCTCATTTTTTCTTATCAAAATAATCTTTTCTTTTAAAACTTATATACAAATATAATTCAAATATAAAAAAATATTTCTATAAAAAATAAATTATTTTTCAAATTCAAACATGAAACACTTTAAATTTACAAATTTAAGATTATTTTATCCATTTCAATCTATTAATCTTAATATAAACTAGATTTGGTTACTACTCGTGAGGTTTGCTTGCTTCGTAATTACTAAAAAATGTCAAGAATAGAAAACAAATAATTTCTTATATTTAAATAATATGAAGAAGAAAAGAAAAAAAGAATACAAAATTTTCTTTCTCTTTTTTATTAAGTATAGTTAAAGGAAGTGCTTTTTTTGCCTTTTCAAAAATCACTTAAGTTATGTTTGGTTTCCAAAAAAGAATAGGGAAAGAAAAAAACTGATAAGAAAATTGATTATTTTAAAGTTTGATTATCCTATGAAAAATACTAAAGAAAATCAAATATAATTAAAAATAATTAGAAATTTATATATTTTAAAATTATTTAATATTTATATCGAACATTTAAAACAAGTAAAATGAGTTTGAAATAGTATATAAAAATTATTTATTGATTTAAATTTTTTTTTTCTTTTTTTTTTCTCTTTCATTTTCCCTCAAATTTTCCGAATCAAACATATTTCTTAAGAGAAAAATTTTGCAAGTTAATTTCCTGTAACTCTTTCCTTTCTTTTATTCTCTCTTTTATTTTATTTCTTTCACACTTTTTCGTAATGAAATATTGCTAAAAAATTGACTATTTACCTTTCTTCTAAATTAATAATTGTTTTTAAAATTACTAAAATATCATAGAAATAAAATATTAATTTTTAAAAAAGAAATATAGCGAATATTTCTTTGGATTGATTCAATTAACAAATGCGTTTGATTCTATTCAAATTTACATAGTGTAGATATTCCATCTAGTTCCAAGAAAAACAAATTTAAGGATTTTTTATTTTGTATTTTGTGACTTTGCTTACATAAGTGTAAATGTATTTTTTTCTTTTTCCTTTTCAAAATCCTAATACATGAGAGGCTTAAATAACAAGATCAAGGCAATAAACAGGAGAGTTGTGTTGAGTGGCTTCACATATTAGGCCTATTTGCTTTAGCATTTCAAAGTTAATCCAGGCATATGAGATGAGTTAGTTTTACCATGTGTTAAAAACTTCTCTTGGAAGTGGGATCATACATTCAACTTCCCATGTAGGTAATCAACATATTGGAGATTAACAAAATATTGGTGATTAGGTTATTATGTTTGTGAGACACATAATTAGGTTATTATGTTTGTGAGACACATAATTTTGAAAGTTTTGATTTCCTTGAGCTTGAGATATTTCAAAATTACTTATATTTCTCATGTTAGCGAACTTTTTATTTTTTTATTCCTTTGTAAGAAGGTAAAAATAAAGGAAAGTGTATATACTATTTTTATTTTTATTTTTATTTATAAATAATATAATCCTTATGAATTAATATCATTTCTATTACATTTTGGGGATTCATTTTTGAAATATAATTTACAACCTTAAATTTTGATTATCACAAGTTTGATGACAAAAAATTTAACTTATTATGACTCATGCATTTCTCATCAAGTTTACATGTTTGCGGACCAAACAGAATAATAACATATTCGGTATATAAGCATTTAAATTAAAAAATGCAAAACATATTACAAAAAAGGAAATTTCTAAAGGTATGGATATGAGATTCTCATCCTAATATTTGGTTTAAACAATCCAATTTTAACATAATTTCTATGACAACCGAATGCTAGAATGAGAATAAAACTTGACAAGTTTTTTTTTGACAAAATAAATGAATTTCCCACCCAATTTTATTATTATAATAACATTTGGTTATTTTAGGAATTATGCATATAAATTTTTTTATTTACTAAACAAAGATAAAATAAGAATTGATTGTGTTTTCCTTCTATTTTTATTCATTGGAATAAAAAATATCTAGTCATGTATGAGTTTTTAATTAGGGTATGAATATCTTATTTTCAAGTACAATTACTATATTTATGGTGTAAATAGTTTTGGAAATTTTGATTTCCTTAAATAGAGATTCCCTAAAAAAATGGAAAAACCTCTTACTCATGAAAGATTATAATTTTTTCCCATTTGTAGAAAGTTAAAATAAAAGTCATTTTTATTTTCCATTCAATTATTAATAAATCTAAGTTTTACAAACATTTTTTTCAAAGATTGTTAAGTAAACTAGCATGAGTTTCCAACTAATTCTAAGGTAATCGAATATTGGAATATGAATACTTTTGCAAGAATCACATATTCATTACATATTAGGAATTCATGTATGTAGAGGCAAATAATTTATACCTAATGAACATTCATTATGTTTTAGGAATTTATTAATATGATTTTTCATTCTTGAGTCTAGTGACCAGTTCCATACTTCATGGAAATGCTAATATTTTAGGAATTTATTTATCAAAACTTTACTTTTTATTTCAATCAATGGGCCACACCTAACGGATGGTTTCTAAATTTACTTTCAAATATTTTTTCAGTTAGGAATCCATCTAAAAAAAATATTATTTACACAAATGAGTTATACCTAATGGAATTTTTTTTAGAATTTACTCTTTGCATTTTCAAATACTAAGATTCGTGTGATGCGTACACAACTTGATCATTAATGTGATTTGGTAGCTAATCTTGAGAACTTAATGATTTTTTCCTGATATGCCCTTACATGATTAGAGTTCTATAAAGAACTCTAAGTTTGGATTGTTGTAGTAGCTTTCATCATATTAGGGCTTTTATTGAAGTGTTTACAATATTATTTTCACTACTAACATATGAGAACCTTAGCTACATTTTTAAGATTTGATTGTGTATAATGAATAAATTCATTATGATGACACACTAGTTGAAGAGTTCACAAGATTGTTTGCACTATTGACGTGATAGACCCTAACTACTTTTCAAGACTTGATTGCATATTAAGGGGAAGTCAAATGCTATTTGTTTCATTTTAGAATGAAAAACTAGGTTGACATAAAGATAAGTAATACTAATGTTGTCATTGGAGATTATCGTTGTTTGAAACTCTTTTACTTTTAATTCACACAACAAGTTTTGCATTGAGTTCAATTCTAAATAGTGATTGCAACTACATAGTATTCAACTTTGATAGAAAAATAAATGTCATGGTTTTTTGTTTCTTACAGCTCTAATTTATCACCAACACAAGTATAATTGCCAACTAACTTTCATTTACAAAGGTGTGTAAAGTGAATGAAGAATTTTTCTAAATGGGAAGACCATAACATATGGTTTCTTTTGGATAGTATAGACATTTGGTTATAACCCAATGTTTGATTGATAAGTGATGCATAAATTAGGGCAAGTTATTCATTGGAAAAGAATATATCAGCTCTTGTTAAAGAAATGCATTGCATGACTCTAATTACTTATTGATATGGAGTAGTATCAATAAAAGAGGCTCATTCTTCAAGAGTGGGCGATTCGGATGTCAATAGTGGAGTTAAGAAGTCTTTACACCTTGAATTTTGGTCTTCTCTAATAGATGACAAATATACTTTTGTTGTGATGAGAGTAATTTAATTTTGGTGATGGTTGTTACCATGCCTAAGAAATAATTTAACATGCTAGGTTTTTATAGAAAATATGAAATAGATTTAAAATGTAAGAAGAGTTGTTGTAATCATCAAGTCATCAACATAAACTAAAGCATAAAGAGTGATAATCTTGTGAGAGTAAATAAAAGAGGAATGGTCAGATTTTGAATTGAAAACCCTAAAGTACTAAAATTCTTTTAGTTCAATGTACCATGCCCTTAAAGCTTAACAAAGACAATAGATTGCCTTTTTTAGTTTGCACTCATGGGTTAGATATTGAGAATTGATAAAACAAGGTGGTTGTTTCATATAAATATCACCACCTAGAGTGCTTTAATAAAAAGCGTTGCCACATCTAGTTGACAAATAAACATCTACGGGTAACTAATAGAATAAGCACAATGTGATTGGTGGTTTCTCATGGATCAGATATTGAGAATTGATAAACCAAGATGGTTGTTTCATATAAATATAATCACTTAGAGTGCCTTAATAAAAGACATTTTGGACATCTAGTTGACAAATAGACATTCATGGGTAACTAATAGAAAACACAAGGTGATTGGTGGTTGGTCTTACTATAGGGCTAAAAGTGTCCTAGAAAAAAATATCAGGTCATTGATAAAACCTTTGTGCTACAATCATACTTTATTATGAGATATAGAGCCATTAAGATTATTTATTTTGAAAATCAATTTGCATCCAGCAATATCCTATGCAGGACTATGAAGAACAAGATCTCATGTGGAGTTCCAAATGAGAGCACTAAATTCATCACTCATAATGGTGTACCAATGAGGGTTAGAAAAAACTTGAGTGACATTAGTTCAATGTGTTAACATTTGATGTGGTGTGATAAAGCTACTATGACTTAAAAATGTTGTCAATTGAATGAGTGGTTATACAGTGTGTTTGAGTGGGAAATGACAAGGTCCTATCTAGGTAGAGAAGGGTTACACAAGATATATCGGAGACAAGATGCCATTACTCATGAGGGATTCATGCTGATGTGTCTGAACTAATGTCATATAAATGAGATCTTCAGAAGTCATGGTTGGATATGACAAAGGCAAGCATTGTGATAATGGAGGTGAGATATTAGATAGAGCTAAAAACAAAAATGGCATAATAAGAGCATTAGGATATGTCGGTTAACTTAGAATGACCCATTTATTTATAGTTATATGGGTGACGTATGAAGTTTTATACATACATACATACTTATATATATATATATATATATATATATATATACATATAGTTTGAAAATGAGACAAATTTTTCACAATGGTGGCATGATAATATGTGTAAATTTTTATTTTCTTTTTTGAGGGAGGGGAATTGACTACAAATCTTTATTATAATTAAAATACAAAAGTTTAAATATATGATAACCCTATCTAGGAAAACTAAAGATGGAGTTGTCATGACTTTATAGTATTTTGAGTTGTTGTCCTTTGGGATCAACTCTAATCAATCGTTTTTAGGTTAGAATGATTAATTATTTGCTAAAGTTAATAAAAACTTAATTTCGTTAATAGAAATAAAATATAGATAAAGATTTCCTAAAATATTCAATGAAATAAATATAACAAAAGAAAAAGTTTAAAAGAGTTTGACAATTAGGCATTGAATCCTTAGGGAGAAAGGACATTATAAAATCTAGGTTTAGGATCAAAGTCAACTTGAGATCGAAGTTGAGTCTTAAGACCAATTCGCATCCAAAACTACGATTTTAAAAGTTTAGAAAACATATCTCTTAACCCAATTAAATCTAATGGTTAACTTTTGGTTTTCAGATCTATTCAATCAAAAGCTTATATCCATCTTGTAGATTTAACCCTCAAATTCATTTAAGTAAGATCAAATTGAGGTAACTAGTGATCAAGGTTTTTCTAAGAAGCACTAATATTGTGGTAAAAATTCTTTGTACCTTATTTAGGGTGACCTAAAATAGAGGATTTGTTTCTATCAATTCAAAGTTGAAAACATAATCATACCATTCAAAACATTATTGTTTCTTGCTACTCTTACTTTAGATTCTGCATTTTCATGTTAGCATATTTGAAACTCATAAAATTAGCTAAACATGGTGGAAGATTCTCCTCATAATCCATATTTAGTTTCCAAGAAAATATAATAGGAAAAAAAAAAAAAAAACCTCAAACTTTATTGAAGAATTTCATGAGAAAAGATCAAATCTCTTTTCTCATATTCCATCTTCTCCAAAACCTAAAAAGAATTGAGTTTGAATAGTAAAAACTAAACTTGGACACATGACATAACCTCTTTGGCCAAAAATATCTAAAAACAATTAAAGATATCTCAAAAATCATAAAATTCTTGAATCTTGAGCTTATCAAACTCTTCTTAGGGCTTGGGAGGCCTAAAAATTAATGTAAGGAAAGCTTGGAGGGGCTAGGTTCGTGTTTGGAAAGTTGAGTTTGAAATTTTTGAACCTAGCTTTTGTCATTCAAAGTTTAATTCAAAATTCAAGAGAATTTTGAATTTAGCTTCTACTTATTTTGTACAATTGTCTTCAAATGGTCATATCTTCCTTGTTCAACTCTAATTTGTACATCATTTGAAGTGCTAAACTCTTGAATTCTTAAGTTTCGAACGATATATAGCTTGTCCGAAAATAATTTTGAGAAATGGCCTAAAATTTAGTACAAAGTTAGTTGTGTTGCAATTGCTTTTGTTTGAGCAAATCTTTATTTGAACTTAGACACGTGATCTAAAAACTTCGTCCGTCATGGTTACTTGCTCTTTATAACATTCATTTCTAGTATTTAATCCCCATAATAACACACTCATTTCACTATTTCTCAAACTCTTCATGGTTAACAAGTCTTGAGTCTCTCGTTTATGTACATTTATCACCTTCCATTTCTTTAATTGAAAATGACTTTTTCTCTTAGTATTCTTGACATAAGTGCTGTTGAAAAAAAAAAGTCTACATAAAGATGGAACACTCGAATTAAAGTGCTTCAAGAATGGAGATTTTGAAGACTCTATAAAACCTTTTGTAGAATCCTTATCTAGGGATTTAAAAAGGTTACTTTGATATGGATTCCATCTCCATAGAATAAATACATCTCCAATCAAACTTGGGGTAGGGTTGACAAGCCAAGATCTGTCTCCATATGTTGATAATAATAAAATTCAATACTTGACTTACCCTTCCTAAATGTAATTTTAGGTGTAGACTAGATCGAGTAATCCTAATCATAGATTGATTTGGGAAAACTTGAGAACTTGCATTTGAGTATATTAAAGCCAAGAACATACAATTTACCAACATTTTTAACAACCTATGATAGATATAAAACATTCTATTTGAATGTTTGCCTACTAAAAAAGCATAAAACATTTGTTTGATCTTATAATCCATTTAATGCTTATGATGGGCAAAAAAAAAGAATGTGTTAACTTAAATAGCCTTCTCTATCAACTAATAGTTTCATCCAAATACTCTTCAATATAATTTACAAAGCCCTACAGGCTTGCACTAATAGGGTTAATGCCAAGACAAAACCTATCACCACGTCTTATATATCCTTATTCTAGAAAAATGAGGCCTCTATGTAAATAGAGTGCAACTCCAGGCTCTAAGGGATGAAGAATTCTCCTTTTCTCTTGTTACATTTCCTTTAATTGCTTGCTAACTTAAGAATTGAAGTGAATCCACCGAGCAACCAAACAACCAAATAAATTTTGGATTTTCTCTCTTGTCATGTACGTACTTCATTCACTCAATTATACATATAAATGAGATATCGAAACTCTACCATGCAGCCATAGGAAAAGTTGATCCAAATTCTAATTTACCATACATCACAAAAGTGGTCATCAGTTTCTATTAGCAACTCGTTTATCATCTTTAAGTAAATAACTCAATTATTGTGAGAAATGTTGCAACTAATAAAAAATTAGGTTAGTATCTCCGATTTTCATTAAAAATCATGATTAGAATGTGACAAAAATTTTAGAAAAAGAAAAAGAAAATAATTCATTAGATTTAAATTTTAGGGAATAAAAATACAAAATGATAAAATAAAAAAAAATCTAATCAAAGAGACGTGGAAAAAGAAATGAAAATTTACGGAGGAAGTGAAATTACATAAAAGTCCTATCACTTTGATGGAACTTGAAATTGGTGGTGGGGAGCAGTAGGGTGATAGAGATTGGTGGAGGATATGCAATATGGAGAAAAATATTGTGGTTTTTTGGAGGAACATCACCTTTTAAAATGTAAAAAGTATCTATTTAAGTAGTAGGGTAAAAGAGTCATTTTTTATTTAATATGAGTGATAATTTCTAAAATTATTTTTTAAATAATTGTACAACCATATTTTTGGGTTTCAAGTAGAAACCATTATTTGAAAATTAATTTTTTTAAAAGCACAAGTTAAATATAAAAAGTGGATTCATGGTGGCATATGAAAATAAAACAAGTAATAAAAAGTACTATATTTTTACTTATTTTTTAATAATATTTTATTTAAAAAAAAAAATCCAAATTGTCATAATAGAGGTAGAGAATCTCCATCATTCTCTTCTACAATATTTTAAGATTGTGTAGGCATAGGATATTCCATATATAGTTTTAAAAGCTTTTGAATTTTTTTTTTCTTTCAATTTTAGAAATTAAGGTAGAGAAGATTTTGTTATGATCTTGTTTCAAGAAAGTTTGACTGGCCACATTCAACTACATTTTCAACAATTTGTTATCAAGGAGAGGCTATGATAATTGTATAAAAAATGGAAAGGAAATTATCAAGTGTTGATTTGAATATGATTTTGTTTTTAAAATAAAAAACTTCTATATATATAAAATTAAACATATTGTATGTTTTAAATATCAATTTAAAAAATTTTCAAATTTGAGGTTTCAATTTTTTTTTAAATTTAATTATCTTAAATAGTTTTTAAAACAATTATTTTTTTAAACGTAAGTATGTGAGAATTCTTTTATATATATTATATAAACTACTACTATTTTCTAATTTTAAAAATAAAAAAAATAATAAATTCTATATATAAATGGAACCTCTTATACTAAAAGTATTAATTTATTTCATATATTTAGAAATAACTTTTAAAAATATAAAACTTGAGGTGATAATTTTTTTTGGATACTTAAAGCTTCTTTGACAACTGATTTCTGTTTTTTATTTTTTATTTTTAAGAACAACAAATAGAATATTTTTAGATAATATTTTTTAATTATTTTCATTTTCTGAGTGTTATTTTAAAAAATAATTATACAAACGTGTAAAATGATTAAAAATAAAGTATTTGATATAAAAATTATTTTTAAAAATATTCAAATTAAGTTAAAAACATTTCAAGTTAATAAATAAATTTTTATTTTACAAAACACCAAAAAATAATTTTTAAAAATCGTTTTTAAAAACTATTTTTTGATTAGCCAATAAAGCCTTAATTTTTTTAAATAATTTTTAAAATCATTTTAACTTCAAAATTTCGTATATTGTGGAAAAGGAATTATTATTTTTTATTTCAAAAATATAAAATAGAAAGCGCACCCAATGGATAATTAAGGAAAAAAATTAATTAGGTCAAGTGGGATCGTGACAATGTGACATGCACATGCAAAAGGAGATGATAAATGTCATATGTTCATATTCATTGTATAAGCTAGTAAAAGTACATCCCAATTGTCCAAACTCTTCATTAACGTATTATTTAAATAATCTTTTTTTTTAATTGTAATTTAGGTGCCGTTGAAGAGAGATTTTCAAGCATTTTTATTCGGTTAATTAGTACTTTTATTTAAAATATTTTCATAACAATAAATTTAAAAGTACTAATATAAATTAAATAAGCATTTTGAAATTATTTTTCGTAAGAAGATATTAATAAAATATTTATCAAATATAACAATTTTTTAAATTTTATTAAATATTTATTTTTTGTAATATAAATGGTGTTAAGAAACTTTTCTAATTCTTCTACTTCTTAGTATTATTGTTCATAAATTAAAAAAAAATTATAATTATAATTAGATTATCCATACGGTGATAGCTAACTCTTCCTTTCTATCAACTACAAAGAAACTTTCAAACACAATTTGGTCAAAATAATTTTTTTGATTTGATTTAAAAGTTAGTGAAAACCCAAAATTTTAAAGAGTATTTATATATAAAAAAATGAGTTGTTTTTCAAGTAAAAATATAAGAATGGTTAAATTCCCAATTTAAAGACTATTTTATCTCTTTTTACCAAATATTTATTGATTAAATTTAATATTCTAAAAATAAAATTATTCTGATGACCTTGGACTAGTCCCTTGACATTTGAATTCCATACAAATATATTTTTTAATTTACAAATTTTAAAATCCTATTCTAATTGATTGTCAAATTTATTATTTAATTAAAAACATAATTTTTTTAAATATTATTTGGAATAATTCAATATTGAGACGAAGTGATTCATTTAGAAAAATAATTAATAAATAATTAATAAATAAAATATTTTAGCATTTTATAAGGGAAATTTATTTCCATAGAGGTTTGGTTCTCCATTCCATCCACACATAGCCCCGCTCATCACTATCTCAACTTTATTCAAAAAAATTAGGAATGAGAAAAAAAAAAAAAAAACTAAAAAGAGGGTAAAACAATTAATTTAAAATTTTGTTTAATTTTAATTTTATTAGAAACTAAAAATAGAAAAGAATTCAATCCATTTTATTGCCATAATTTTTTTTAAAAAAATTCTATATATGCATATATATTCAAATTTCATAAAATATGACCCAATCCTGGGTCACCATAATCTCCTACACGATACGTGTGTTGTAACTTCTAACTAGGGTTAGGAAGCCGTTTACATATTCAAATTTTAACTCAGGTTAGGAAGCCGTTTACATGCAACCCTAAAACAATGCTGAGCATCAAAATCTTTTTGATTGATACCGTCAAACTCTTCCATACTTGCATCACTCGAGCTCTAGCATACAACATTTTTGTTCTTCGTCTTCTGGAATCTCTACTATCACTGGTGAGTATATATATTTTTTCTTTTTTTTCATATATATTTTCCTTTTTGCCGTTTGATTATGCAGTTAACGGAAAGCCAAGATAACAGCCATGTTATTGAAGAAAAAATTGTTGGGTTTTATTTTTGTTCTTCTTTTTCATGATTGCAAGAGCTTTTATTTTGGAATTTTTTTTTTATAGAAGGTATTTTTGCAGATTTTGTATAACTGTGATTGTGTTCATGTACTTGTTTTAATTGCTCTAGATTTCTTAAGTGATGTTTTTTTTTTTTTTTTTTTTGGCAATTAATAATTTCTTTGTTTGGGTGTGATTCAGAAGAGTTTTTTTTTTTTTTTTTTCTTTCTTGTGTGCATAGGGGGAGAACTGAGTAGTAGACAGAGATGGATTTTGGGAATTCAAAGCAAAAGGAGTTAGGTGAAGAGGATTCACTGATGCAGCCGCTTGTTGATTTCGAGAGCCTGTGGAAAACCCATCCTAGCCTTCCGCCGGGGTTTTCAAAGGAACAGGAGGTGCAGCCGCAGGGTCCTTGGATGCCTGGAACCCCGGTGAAGCCTAGTCCGCCAATGGATATGGATGATCTATGGAAAAACCATCCTAGTTTACCGCCAGGGTTTGCTGGATTTAGTTGGCTGGGGAGAGCGAAGAAAGCGAGTCCTGATTCCCAAAATGTAAGTCCTTTGGATAACAAGGAGACTGGAGATTCAGGCAAGGTTGATTGTGAGAATGGGGGACAAGTGGGGGAGGATAATTATATAAACTTGGAAGACTTGGGTTATGGAAGTTCAAATAAAGGAATTGAAACTTGGGATGCATCACTGGCTAATATTTCCTTTACTGAGCTTTTGGGATTAGCTTATTTTTCTGCCCCGTCCGACGACACAACGCCTCTTCATACACCTCATGTTTCTTTGTTTCCAGATTCGCAAGAGTCTAGTGTTGTGAACCCTGGTTCCAATCAGTCGAGCTACACCAAAAACATCGAGGGCCCTACATCTAATTGTAAGTATTAGTATTCTATATCATCTCTGTTCTAGTAGATGGTTCTCATATTTGTATGGTTATTGAAGGTTTTCTTTGGAAAAATTTATGCATAATTCAATAATAATTGTAGTGTTTTTTTTTTTAACAGATCATGGACAGAATCAAAATGAACCCTCAAGTCCCACTATAGGGTTAGTGTCTACTGCAGAGTCTAAGCAAAACGCCGGATCCACTGATGGGGTAGCATGTCCTAATATTGGGTTAGCAGAGTCTATTCCACTGCAAAATACGGCCACTGTTGGGATCGCTTCTAGTGTTGAATCAATTCTGACACATGAGAAAGGAAGCAAGAAGAAAATAGACTTGAATAAGAAGCCGCGCCAACAGAAGCCTAAAAAGAAAAAACATAGGCCTAAGGTAGTTGTTGATGATGATGGGAAAAAGAAGAAGATTCCAAAGTCCAAGTCCAAGGCTCGAAAGGTTACCCCAAAAACTCCAAAACCTTTAACCCCAAAGCCAGTGATTTCAAAAAGGAAAAGGAAGGGAAAGAAGAAGCCCCTTGGCAGTGAAGCTCTAGAGGAACCTCCTACGAAATCATGCAAGAAAGGCTTGAATTTTGAGTTGGAAAACTTATTGACAGAGGAGATTTATGCCCAAAGAGATCAAAATGTCGACAAAATAACCCATCAATACCAGCTTCGAAATGCCAACAGATCATGCAAATGGAGATTTGATTTGAATTTGGAATTTCAATATGATGATGAGTCATATGAAAATGAAGTGATCAAAAGGGAAAATGGGATCACTGGGGAAATGAATATGGTTCATAATGAGATGAGAGATTTGAAAAATGGAGTTGATCAAGAAGGTGAAGTTTGCAGTGATTGCAATTCCATGCAGGTGTATCGAAGGATATTCCGAAGAGATCAATGTCTTTCTAATAGCAAAAAAATGGGTCCCGTTTTCCCCAAAATATACAAGAAAAAGAGGTCGCAGAGGAGGAGAAGAGAAGCAATGATGTGGTTTGTAACAACAGCAAGAGCTTGTCAAACCGCTTCCCCCTTTTCAGTAATAAGGCGAAAGAAGAGATCCAACATGTTTACTCCAAGACGCAATTTGGCTTCCCTAATTGCAATACCAATATGTGATGAGTTGCCATGGAATCGTTTTAAATTTGGTGAAAGGCGGAAAAAAGGCATTCCTTCAGTCAAGCCTAAAAGGCCTAAAAAGACTGTACCTAAGAGAGTTACAGATATAGGGGAAGGAATTTGTGATAAAAATTGCATGGCAAAGCATTTCCCAACATCTACCACTCCCCCTCGACAATCAAGTAAGAAGAAAAGAAAGGGACAGACAAAGAATATGCCTCTTAAAATTGAAGGGCAGCAGGCCAACATTATTGGTAATTATTATAAATCTTTATTCAAACTTATTTTATCCATTTCTAATGTTGTTTGTAAACAGGTTGGGAAGAAGAAGAAGTCCGTGTAGATTCCCTGATCCAGAAATTAGAGCTTCTATCTATAAGTGATAAAATCAATCAATTGGTTCCTTACCAGAAGCCAGCACCAAAAGGTACTCAACTTGTTCGCTACCAAGCCAAAAAGCCTGCACCAAAAGTTGATCTTGACCCGGAGACCCTGAAAATGTGGAATCTAATAGTCCTCCAAAATAGAAGTGAAGGGGTAGAAGAAGAAATGGATAAGAAAGACGAGAAAAGGTGGGAAGAAGAAAGAGAAGTGTTTCGGAGACGAGTGAAATCATTCCTTGCTTGCATGCATCTTCTCCAAGGTATCTCCTCTCCCCCTAAAATAGTTACCTTGCTAAAATAGGTGAGCAAACATAATTGCATGGCACCATTCTTTGCATAATTTCCACACCATTGTTACCAACTGCATGACACCATTCTTAACACAATTTCCGCCACATTATAAATCATTAATGTTTTTTAATGGGACGAGGCTATTTAAGCTATTTATATGCAAGTTTATTAATAACCTTATGATGAAATTCACAGGAGATAGGCGTTTCCATCCATGGAAAGGCTCCGTTCTCGACTCAGTTGTAGGAGTCTTCCTAACTCAAAATGTGTCGGACAAACTTTCAAGGTAAAGGAAAAGTTATAGGTCCATTTATCTCAAATTGGGAAAATTTTTACCTTTTTTTGTTATCTCTCGCAGTTCTGCGTTCATGGCTCTGGCTGCTCTATTTCCCCTTCCTTCAACAACGAATGATGGTGCATGCTACTTGGTAGAAGAGGATGAGGAGGACGAGGAAGAAGATTGTCAAACTAGGGATCAAATCCAATTTGTTTCTGCCACAGAATCTAATCCTTATGGTATGGACAGTTCCACTAGTTACTCGGAACAACGCAATGAGATGGGGGAGACTGAAAATAAAAATTTGAATAATTCTAATGAGGGAAAGAGAGGAAAAACTAATGACAAAGAAGATCATTCTCTTGATTGGGATAGTTTAAGGAGATTCTATTCCAATAGAGGGCGAAAAAGTAGAATCCATGATGCAAGGGATTCACTTGATTGGGAAGCAGTTAGACATGCAAATGTTACGCATGTATCCAAAGCTATTTCAACACGAGGAATGAATAATGTACTTGCTGCAAGAATCAAGGTACATTAAAATACTAATTAAGACATTTAAGTGAAATTATTACTCTAATAGAAGCTAATTAGAGTTGTTTTTGCAGGATTTTCTTGATCGCCTGGTACGAGACCATGGTAAGCTTGACTTGGAATGGCTAAGAGATGTTCCACCCGAGAAGGCAAAGTAAGTAGCCACAAAGGAATTTTTTATTTTATAAAGTTCAGAAAGTTTCATTATCCAAATATTTATTAATTTGTAGGGATTACTTGTTGAGCATACGAGGATTGGGATTAAAAAGCGTAGAGTGTGTACGACTTTTGACACTTCACCATCATGCATTCCCGGTAAGATTTAAGATTTAATTTAGGAAGTTCAATTGTGTGTCATTTATTTTAAGAATTAGTTAAATTATACGGTGAATGGAGTATAACCATGCACTCAGCATTCTATTTTTATTGCTATGATAAGGTTGACACAAATGTTGGTCGTATAACCGTCCGTCTCGGTTGGGTTCCCCTTCAACCACTGCCTTCAGATGTTTATTTACATAGTCTAGATCAGTAAGTACCGAGACTGCATATCAATCATCCATTTTTAGTCAAATGAGACATCCTAAAATATTGTTTTATAATAGGTACCCACCCATGGATACCATACAAAAATATCTATGGCCCCGGTTGTGCACTCTTGATCAAAAAACATTGTAAGTCCAACTCTTAGTTTTGCAAGTATTATAACCTTAAATGAACTACTTAGCTATAAAATTTTCTTTTTACTAATTTATTGAATTATTTAATCACTGAATATAGGTATGAGCTTCATTACCAAATGATTACCTTTGGAAAGGTGTGATAATGTCATTAAAATAATTTCTTAAAATGTATTACTTTGTTCATTCAAACTCCTTATTTTTCATAAGCTAATTTGATAACCACATTTACAGGTTTTTTGCACAAAAAAAAATCCATATTGTGATGCGTGTCCATTGAGAGGAGAATGTAAGCACTATGCAAGCGCGGTAGCTTCAAGGTTTGCATGCATTTGTTAATTTTATTTCTTGATTTTATAACTGCACGTTGACCGCCATTCTTTCAACTTACCTTTTTTAATTAATTATGAAGCAGATTGCCATTAATAAAAAATGGAGGTGATGGACAACTTGACCTAGCATCACCAATAGAAAATCAACCGGCTGCCCCGAAGGAAGAAGGTATACCTAACTACGTGGGTTCAAATTTGGTGGTGGATAATCCTGTTCCACGGGTATCAGTATCAATTCTCGAGGATGGTCCAAACTATCAACCAGGAGGGACGTACAATAATTGCCAACCAATTATTGAAATGCCTACATCTCCTGGACCCAAGTCTGTAGAAAAGGATATTGAAGACTTTTGTGATGAAGATTTCGATGAGATTCCTACCATCAGACTTGATGAAGAGTTTGGAGCTGGTGTACAGGATTGTCCACACATGTATCCCACTACTCAAGAGGAGGATCATGGTTCACAGGCTTTAGTTAGCGTAGCCACTTCCATCCCTGCACGCAAATTGAAGAATAGAAGTCGTTTAAGGACAGAGCATCATGTGTAAGTAAACATTATTATTTAGTTGTCACAATGGAGAAAACCTACTAATTATATACCAACAAATTTTTTTGCCCGCCCTTGTGTAGCTATGAACTTCCAGACTCACACCGTCTTCTAACTGAGGTAAGTCTGTCTCATGAATCTACTGTATATGGATTCAAATTGGGGTATGAATCAAAACTGTAATTGAAGTATTTATTTATTTATTTTTTAATTTTGCAGCGTGGCATGAGACGAGAATCATGTGATCCATGTCCATTCCTTCTTGCCATATGGTCACCAGGTATCATAGAAAGCTTGATATGGAATTGATGAGCTAATCATTGGAATCAAATAAATTACTAGAATAAGATGCTTGTTTTTGGGAATGTTTGATACCAGGTGAGACAGCTGATTCTTTTGAACAACCTCAAAGAAGATGTAATTTGGAGGGGTCGGGAGAACTTTGCAAGGACGAGACATGCTCTTTTTGTAATGCTACCCGAGAACAAGATTCCCAAATAATCCGTGGGACACTTCTGGTGAGAACAAAAAAAAAAAAAAAAAATTGAAACCTGTCCTCTTTTTAAGTTAGAATTCAATAAAGTGAGACATATGCATGACTATGTATGAACAGATTCCGTGTCGAACTGCAATGAGAGGAAGCTTTCCACTCAACGGTACATACTTTCAAGTTAACGAGGTGAAGTAATCAAAGCGCTAGTCAGTTATTCTAAATCATTAGCTTTTCATCTCAAATTATTTATATGAAGTATCATTTGTGTAGGTTTTTGCTGATGATGAATCAAGTCGAAACCCAATCATTGTTCCTAGGACGGAGATATGGAACCTACCCAGGCGGATGGCATACTTTGGAACTTCCGCCACGTCAATTTTTAGAGGTAAAAGAGTTTGACGAATGATAGTGGAATAATTTTGGCATACAAAGTAGCCAAAGCACTACTTATGACTTATGATGTTCGTATTTACAGGTTTATCGATTATGGAAATCCAAAATTGCTTTTGGCAAGGTCTGATTCTACGATTCCCTAATTCCTAAAATATGTTTGTTTAAATTATTATTATTTTTTTATTTTTGAAAAAAAAAAAACAGATTCTCTTTTCTGAAATAAATAAAATCATATAAAATATTTTATGGAACCTCGTAAAAAAAATAAATAAATAAAAAATTACGAAATTAAACAAAATATTAATAGGAGTAAAATATAATCTCATATTTGAATTTTGATATTTTATTAGAAATATTATATAAATATTTTATTTATTATTTATTAGATTATAAATTATTATAAGTTAGGATATTGTTATTTTAAAATTTGACTCATTTTAATTTATTAGTCATGTGATGATTAGAAATTTTATTATATTATTTTAAATAAAAATCTATCAAAATATAAAATTTGAATGTAATGTGATACATATTAAGAAAATAAAAAATAAAAAATGTAAACTTAGTAAACAATTTTTTTTAATAATTTTTAAAAAATATATTTTCCCAATAAATTTTATTAATTTTATTTTTTTGAAATAAGTTTTCCTGTGTTTTATTGGAATATTCAAGGAAATTAAAAAAATTATATATAAATCTTTTTTATTTATGATAGGAAATTTTATATAAATCACTTTTTATGAAACTTAGTTTTTAACACATCATTTAATTGAAAAATAAAAATCATAGATAAATTTGTGCAGGATTTATCTGTGTGCGAGGGTTCAATCGAAAGACTAGAGCACCCAAGCCATTGGTAAGAAGACTTCACATTCCACCAAGTCATATGGGGAAGGCAAAAGCAGGGGATGATGAAGAGTAAACTTCATGATGAAGAGCATGGAGATACACTGATACTGAATGTGTTGTAATTAATTGTAAATTTAACTAATTTATAATTTATTTATTTATTTATTAATAAATATGAATTAACTAATTGCAAATTTAACTAATTGGAAATTAATTAATATGAATTACTAAGTTTGTGTTAATTAATAAATTATTAACAACACTAAAAGAATTCAATTAATAAATGCAAAACATGGAATAAAATGAATTAACTAAACAAGAAATAAGATATTCAATATTTAATATATATGGTAAGGTGAAATTTCTTACTTATTTGGTAATTTTCTTTCCTTTAATAACAACACTAATCATAACAATTTTGGGAAGGTGTCATGTTAGAGGATTAAGGAGCATACCACAATAATTTTGAAGAGGGGTTAACACTTATTTATAGGTTCTGTTAGAGGATTCAGGAGCATTGATAAAGGACTTCTATAGAAGGTTCAGACATTTCTTTCTTTATAGTTCTAAAATATTCCAGACATGCAAAAGGTTTTCTCGATGTAGAGGTTTCAGTTGTTTCTGTATGCTTCTAAAATGTTCGCCAACCTTTTGGATTATTTTATATGGTGAACCAAATTCTTTCTCTTAAAAAATTATTAACAATAATTTTAGATATCGATAATTGTTTTTGAATAGGAAAGTAGATTAACGTTTGTGGAAAGAAGGAAATTTTCAAAGCTAAATTGTAAAAAGCTTAAATAATTGAACATAGATTTCTTGGAAATATAAGATTTTTTTCAATATGTATGAGAGGAGTTTGCATTTTTTCGAAATGAATATATATTCAAATGAAATTAATAAAATAACATTAAAATTAAAAATTCATTAAATATTAAATTATGCTAAAATACATAAATTAAATGACATGCTTAAAAAAATTAAGAATTTATTCTAGGATTGATTTCTTCTGAAATAAGGTTGTCAAGAAACTTATTCGGAATGTTTTGAATATATTTAATTTAATTGTTTTTACTTGTTTGTTTAGGAATATTTTTAAAAATAATTCAATAAATTTAGAAAATAATTGAAAATAAAATATTATAACTTAAATTTAAATTTTTAACCAACATTTGAAAATACATAAAACATGACATTTTAAGTTATTAATAAACTTTTGCTTTATAAAACATTAGATAGTTGTTTTTGAAAATATTTTCATGTAGACCCCAACATTCGATGACAGAATTTAAATATCTTTATACTAAAAAAAGTTAGGATGACATTTTATCGTAACTTTTTTTTTTCTTTTTTATTCTTATTATCTTTGAATATTTACCAAATTACAATTAATAATGTAACACAATCTGTAAAGCATAGTTCACTTATTTGTAATTTCACTCCAACTCTATCCCTTTTGCCCACTCCTTTGCTGTGATGCATGGCAAGCTAGACTCTTGTTCTTACACCATTTGTCCCAACTTGATTTCTCATGTCAACACATGTACATTGTTAATTTCCCTTTATTTATGGTTGACAAATAAACCTCATTTGCTCTTCCACCATCTTCATCTTCAATTTATTCTTTTCTTCTTCTCATTTTGTTGATATACCATATATATATATATAACCATTATTGGTGAAAGGGATGACAGATCGGAAATTCTTCTCATTTTGTCCCTATGAGAGTGACGATGAGACTTCAAATAACTATAAAAAAATCCTCCTTTCTTTCTTTAAAACCCTTTTCTCTCTCTCCAGTTCTTTTTCCACACCCTCTACAAGTCTTTTGATAAGGCTCCTTACTTCCATTGAATTATGATTTTAAATATAAAAAAAATTAACTTCTATTTAAAAAATCATTTAGAATGGTTATAGAAAGATAAGTTTTTTATGTAAAAAATAATGTCTTTTTAAAATATGAAATTAATGGTTTGTTGTTTACAATAATATAGTTCTTTCATATTTATTTTGGTTATTATACTATTTTATGATTGATTTATTATTAAAGAATATTATGGACTCAAATTATTGAAAGAAGAAAGAAACATTTAGTAAAAGATCCTACTTGTTATGAACTAATAGATGAATGTAAGTTGTTACTGAACTTCACAATAACATCTTACTTGTTGATCCTTTAGCCTACCAAATATATAAGCAATACATCTCTTGCCCATCAAAATCAAAAGAAGAAAATTAAAAAAATTCCAAAAAATTAATAATTTTTTTTAATTTCTTGAAATTTAGGAAAAAAATTTATCAAACAAATCCTATTTAATGAGGCACGCTCAAGGTTTCAACAAATAATAATGCATGCATATTTATTAAATAATAAAAATGATTGGGTATAATTATGTTAGTTATGACTAATTAATTTAATTAAAAAAGTTAATTATTTTTTATTTGATGTGTTGGTTTTTTATTATAGAATAAATATATACATAAAGTTGTCCTGATGTTATAATATGTTTTTAAACACAAATGCTTAAAAGCTTTAAATATTTTATTTTATTTTATTTTATTTTTTACTAAATTATTTTCTCATAATTTTTATTAAATAAATTTAAAAATGGTATAATATTAACTTTATTACCTCACGTGGAACGAATCTAGTTCTTATAAAAGCTACCAAAATAATTTGGTAGTTAGATTCTACTTCTTGTGTTAGTTAATAGTTTAAATTTAAAGAATGTTAGGAAAAAAAAATTCTTAGGAAAATAATATTTTTTCATTTAAATATCATGGAAATGGAAAAATGTAAGATGAAAAATATTAAGAAAAATAGAAGATAAATGTTATGTCATTCTATTTTCCTTATAAATAAGATGAAGAAAGTGTTAAAGAGCATGATATATTGTGAAACCAAATCCAAACATAACCTAAGACTAGGTTTTGGATGGTGGGATAGGTAAGATAAAATAGGTATATGTTAAGATATCATATCCTATTAAATAGAATGTGTTTTTCTAACGGGTTATGATATCTTTGGATATTATATCATGATATCTTTGGATATGTTATATCATCTTTATATTTAATTTGTAAAATAAATAAAAAATAAAATAAAATATATTATTTTTAATATTTTATATTTATTTAAAATAAAAATTATATTGCATTAATATATTTGTTAAAAAAAATTAAAATTTCTCTTATGATAATTAGAAATTGTTCAATAATTTAAAATTAGTAAATTGATTTTTCTTTATTTACAAACAATACTTATGATCAAAATATTTAAAACTTATATTATATTATTCAATATGTAAAAATAATTTATCTATATATGTCTATATATATATATATATATTAAATAATTCATATATTAGTATTATTTCTAATATATTTTATAAATACTTTTTTAGTTCTTTTTTAACTATAAATTTAATTTTTTAATTAAAATTTTTTATTTTGAAAAATAAGTATTATAAAAAATTTTGATAAAAATAATAAATTTATGATACATTGGATATGTATATCCTATTCTTAACTTAATATCAACATATCTTATGCTATATTCAATCAATCAAATATAGTCTAAGTGTTATTAAAAAAAAGCTACACAAGATTAGAACACTTGAATTTAAGTGTTTTAAGAATGGATTTTTAAATACTATAAAACCTTTGGGACAAATCATTTATCTAGGGATATCCAAGGGTCACTTTGAGATCGATTGCACTATAGAATAAATACGTCTCTAGACAAACCCGGGGTAGGGTTGTTGAACCAAGATTTGTCTCTATATGTTGACAATGATAGAATTTAATACTTGACTTACCATACCTAAATGTAATTTTACGGTAGACAAGATTGTGTTACCTCAGGTAGAGATATTTATTCAGATAAGATTCGTCATGGACTTCATTCACTCAATTATAGAAATGAGATATCAAAACTCATGTTAAGAAATCAAAAGCAAGTACCATATAGCAACAAGAAAAATTGATCCAAATTCTAATTTACCATACATCACAAAAGTGGTTATCAATTTCGATTTTAGTCATTAATTTCTATTATCATAGATTTAAATTTTAGAAATTAAGGTAGAGGGATGATTTAGATGCATAGTTCAAATAAATATAATATCTTTAGATTCTTTTATCCTTCTTTACTTTGTTTTTTATCCAAAACCATCATCTTGATTTCTTTTTTTTTTCATTTGTCATAGTTTTTTAATCGTATATTTACATTTTTAATTTGCTTATTTCTTTTTTAAAGATATTCACTTGAAGTGTATGAGAGTTAAGTTTGATTTACCAAAAACCTAAATAAAATTGAGTTTTGAATCATAATGATAATTTGAACCATATTAGAGTTAAAGTTTTATTTATAAACAATTTAATTAAAGTAAAAAATGTCCAAAATGGTTCATTTTTTCAGAGAATGATTAAGAGAGACTGTCAAATATCTTTAAGAAAATTTTGGATTCCTTTTTTAAAATATTTTTTATTATTAAAATTAGGTATTTTGGGAATGTTTGAAAAAAAAAATGTTTATAAAGATTTAAAACATCAGCTAAGTTATTCTTTAATTATTATTTGACAGGTGTTTTTTCCTGAAATCATTGTTTATATGGAACATATTATTAAAAGCAGCATCAAAAGTATCTTTTTTAGTCCAAATATTAATACCGTGTTTAGTTTTAGAAGAATGTAAAAATAAAAAAAATAATAATAAAAAGGAAGAAAAATATAATTAGGAAAATAATATTCATTTAGATATCATGGAGAAATGTAAGATGAAAAATAGTAAAAGAAATAGAAGAAAAAAAAATGTTATATCTATCTATTTTACTTAAAAATAAGATGGGGAAGTGTGTGGAAAGATACAACATTTCTAACTTTAATTTTCTTTTCTTCAACTTTTCTATAAATAATAGATTGATTGAAAATTTTATAATTTTTAATTTTATTTTCATTTTTTGGTATTTTTCTCTCAACTTTCGAATATTA
This sequence comes from Vitis rotundifolia, assembly GCA_030254885.1. NCBI lineage: Eukaryota > Viridiplantae > Streptophyta > Magnoliopsida > Vitales > Vitaceae > Vitis > Vitis rotundifolia. Next base: position 13,881,480 of record CM058156.1, read on the forward strand.
TTCTTTACTCCCCACCCCCAATCTAATCTCTTTTATTTTACCATCCTCTTTCTAGCTTGACCCCTATATTTGGTTCCCATAAAGTTGAGAAAAATATGGTAGAAAGAAAATATAAAACAAGAATTAAAAAAAAATTTAAGTTAATAAATTAATTAATTAATTATAAACTCGTTTCACTTATTTTTACACCCCTATGTAAAGATTAATTTTGTAAACAAATAAATAAGCTTTTAACTAATTTTAATTATATCTCAATCAAATAGGAAAAACTCATTTCCTTTATCCTTTTTTAATTTTAATTACATATTTTTGGGAATCAAACATAGTCTTAAAGAAGCAAATCTAACATTAGTGATTTTCACGTTTCAAAAAGAATTAATGATATTGGCTAAAATCATTTTTTTTTAGAGTCACTCACAAACCATTGTTAGAATGCTACTTTTTTTTTTTTCTTCCAAATTTTTTTTGGATAACTTATTGATCTCTCTCTTCCCTAACTTATCATTTGTTAATTTCCTGACTTAGTTTAGTGTGAGATAGGGCACAGACATTGTCTAACCAAATCCAATTCTCTCTTGATACTTTCCTCAAAAAATCCGATTCATGTGGATTTTTCCCCCAACTATGAAGAAATCTTGGTAGAATTGTCGGTGTCCATTGCTAATAGGGCATTTACTCTTGCTCCTAGACAAAACATTTCTTATTCTTCACTTGAGTTTGTCCATCTTTCAAGGTCTCAAAGGGGTATCAAAATACATAAGAACACTTAAATGGAAATGGGAAAAAATAAAAAAATAAAAAAAATACAATCGAAAGCCATGAAAGCTAAGATAGAGTTGATTCCATAGCAACAATTACTCTTTAGTTTGAGTTGCCCTTTACTCTACTCTAATCTTGTATGAGCCTTCCTTGCAAAGAAGATTTCGTATTGCAAAACATGTATGAGCCCCTTCTTATGGAAAAATAGAAGTCAATGAGGGTATGGTTCATCCCACACGTAGACATTTTGCTTTTCTATGTTATACATGTAAACTTATATGTAACTATTACATAACGTGAATATTCCCCTAAAAGTGCATATGACAAAAAAAAAAAAAAAAAAAAAAAAAAAAAGATAGGATGCAAATTGCAATCTAAAGTAGATCATTCAATATATCTTGGCCCACTATTAGCCAAACCACCTAAGCATTAGGTCCAATGTGAGTAGGATCGCTTAACCATGCTTCCACAAATGCAAAGTTTATGGTTGACCGATAGTGTTCATCATCATTTAACTATTGCATTTATTTTTTTCATTATTGGTTAGTAGAAAACAAAGACCTAAGTATGAATCTATCTAGATGAAAACCTAGCATCCTTCCATACAAAAAAAAAGGGTAGAATGCTCCATTAAGTAAAGTTCTATAAGGAGAATGTACTATGTCCTATAGCTAGGAGCATATGCAAAATAAATTACCACATCTTTTCGGCTCTTCAAGGAAAGACATTTTTCTATTTCACGTTGAATATGCATAAAAAAATGAAATTTATATTCAAGTCAATTGAAGTAAATCTCTAGGCCCGATGGACCCTTATGGGTTCAAAAATGTGCTTATATTGTTAAAAAAAAAAGTCTACAACATATATAGTATCAAAAAACTCTTTTATCTTATATGGTATATTGCATTCACCCCTCTCCATGCAAATACATCATTCTCATTATGTCCTAGAAATGGGATACAAATTACAATGTTACTCGACAGACAAGCACCACTCTTTTAGAGATTGCATAGACATAGTCTCATATTAGGGTCGAGGATCAACTTTAATATCATTTACAATGACCCACTGTTTCCCATGTAGATATTGTTTACTCTTAGTTTGATGAATTCTAATGGCTTTAAAACACATTTACTGTTCAAAGGAGTTTGCTATATATATAGTATTATAAATGTTTTTCATCTTATGTAAGTTATTACACTTACAACAAATAATATCTACATAAAAGTGAACGACCATTACATGCACTCATTGAAAAAGATAAGGTTGGAAAAGATTTCTCCTATGCATAGACAAAAGGGCGCTCTAGATTCAATTGACATATGACTTGTTGATCTTCTTTTCAAAGCTTCTTGAACAAGGACTTTTAGGTTGAAACATAGGAATCTCTCATTTCCCTTTTCATTGGGAGCACACATGCTCCAAATTTGACTCTCAATTTCATCAAAATGTAACTATGAGGTCCCAAATGATGGACTTACATGAATTCAATGACTAAAAACTTCGTCAGTGTGAAAGGTTAACAATAGTCTAAACCAGTTCTTTGGACAAGACCTTAAAAAGTCAGTGTTTGAAGTTTCACTTGTGATCATGAAAAATGTTATGCTTTTCATACCAAAACCTATCATTAACTTCTCTCTTTCTCTCATTTACTCTTTGATTTTGTTTTCAATTTTTGATATCATTAGTTACTTGGACATATATGTTGAATGAAAGAAAAATGAGCTAAAATAGGTGTGAATATCCATTGGATATCTTGAATATGTTTTTTGGTTTATTTTGATATAGATTTTCAATAGAGATCGAAAATTGTGTTGATAAGAAATTGCTCTTGGAGTGTTAAAAAAATTTGCATGTGACTTCCATTTGAAAAAGTGTTTGAAGAAAAAAGGAAAAATTATACAAATTTCTAAGGTTAGATATATTGTGTTGAGAGACCTTTTAAATTGTTCAACAACACTTATTCACCCCGCCTCCTCTCCTCTAGGTGTAGTCCATCTTTGAGATTCACTTTCAATATTTACTTGAATCATGAAGGATTTCTAAAAAAAAAATTATTATATTATATATATAGTAAAGTGATTAATTTAGGACACTGATATGAGTTGGAACTAAAAAATTTTATCATTTAAGTAAGGTCATTAATTAATCAAACATTAATTTATCGAGGTTTTTCTATATATCAATACTAGCAACCACTTGGTTTTTGAGAAACTAACAGGTCTAGTGCCAAATCAAGAACTCCAAAGGGGTGTTCCAATCACAAAAATTTTCTTTCATAAGATATAAATGAAAGAAAGCATGTTTGGATCTGTTGCTAGAATACCACCAGCCTTCACTTTCGGACTTTCTTTGAGCCTCAGTTTCATTAAGCAAATAGTTTTTCTAGATGCCACTGCATTTCAGAGCAAAAATTAATTTCCACTTAATCATTTCTTCGATCGTTAGCCATGCCTGATAATTCGTAGCTTACATTATCGATATGCGTTTCAACCAAAAAGACTATATCAAAATTTACATTATTGGACCAGTTCTCAATCAATTAAGATGGCTAAATCTCTTTTCAATCAGAAAAATTAACCTTCAATTCACATGGCAAATCATTTGGCCCTTGGATGGAATTTTCAAAACGCTGGCAGAAAATATCATGCTAATATCAATGTCATGATACTTTTGAAAAATAATGTCACATTAATAATATACGAATTGATCGTCATACCTTAAACCTATGTTTGAAAAATAATATACTATATCAAATTCAACTCTCAAATAGAATATGCAAAATTTGACCGTCCATGAATCTCATAGATCAACGAGAATGTTGTCTTCCATAAGTGAACGAATATAACGTTCACATAAAGGGAGAAGTTTCTAGCACTTGAAACAAGGGACTATTTATCATGTATACTGAAGAATTTATTGCTGTGATACATTGAGGTAGAAATGCAGGCTAAATATAGAGAATCAAGCTTATACCAATGGAGAAAATGATGAATGCTTACTATTTATTAATACATCAAACTTGTACACTGAACACACAGAAAACCCTTTCTTGTTTCTTCCTCAGTTGGTTTGGACTATCCTTCCATGATTTTCTTCCTCCACATTAGCTGCAATGCAGAAGGAACAGTTAGACTTTAATTAATATCATCTAAAAATAATATTCCATAGCTTTGGCATGCAGATAAGCCACCAGTTCAATAGTTAGCCTACTGTGTCAATGATCCCCTGGCACTGGAGTGAAAAGAAATTTCAACAATGTGGGTGGTGAAGATCATCGCCCAATTATCTGGACACCCACACATGGATTTTGTCTCCACCAATGTGTCTTTCTTTTTTTTCTTCTTTTTTTTCTTCTTTTTTTTTTTGGTTTTTTTTTTTTTTTTTTTTTTTTTATCAATGTGTGGAAGTGAAAAAAGGAAGAGAAGAAAAGAAAAACTAACCTTCATAAGCGTTGGTAGAGATGGGAATGTGTGTTTGTGATTTGGAAGAGAGGGGAACTTGTGATGCTGAATTGGTAGAGAGGGGAAGCTGTGGTGCCGAATTGGTGGCGTGGGGAGATTGTGATGCCAACTTGGTGGAGATGGGAATATTTGGTGGTGACTTGGTAGCAAGGGGAGATAGCGATGCTGAGTTGGTAGAGATGGAAATGTTGGATGATGATTTGGTAGAGATGGGAGAGATTGATGATGGCTTAGTGATGGGAATGTTTGATGATGATTTTGGAATTGTGGCAGTTGTTGATGGGGAGGATTCTCCATTCCGGAGCAACATAGTGACAGCCTCTCTAACCTTCTCCACCACACCCATTTCACCAGGAGTTTTTCTTGGACTAATGGCATCGGAGATAACTTGAGAAAGTGCTCTCTCGTCTTCCCCTGGCTCCAGCTTGTTCATAAGATACTCTTTCACTGAAACCCCTTTATCCCATATTTGCTGCTCACTGCTACTCCCATTCCCTCCAGTGCTAGGTGTTGATGTGGCGGCAGCGACAGTCAGGCCTTGAATCTTGGAAGCTATCGTCTGGGTTGCTTCTGCTACTGTGGCATAAGCAGGTGCTAGCTTCTCAGTCACAGTTTCAGTTATTGTTTTGGTGGCATTAGGAATAGGAGTGCTCTCTTTTGGTTGATCATTCGCCTCATTTCTGGCATTACTCGGCAAAACATGGCTCTCAGGAATCACGGGAATCGCTCTCGGATGCTGCCTTGCAGTCTCCTTGTAGCCCTCAGGTGCCAGCTCTGATTCATACACTTGATAATATATAGGAGGAGACAGTTAATGGAGAAGTGGAGTTGCTTGAAGGCAAGAAAATAAAGACACAGAAAGGCTTCAGAACTGGTCTTACTTGGGGCTCCAAGATACTCAGGATCCTCTTCCTCCTCATTCTCATCTTCCAAGTTAACACCCCATGCAGGCGTGGCGTTATCATCATTGTCATGCTTCTTCTTGACAAGAGTTTGTTTCCATTTCTTAGCCTTCTCTCTCACTTTGGCAAGGACTGATTTCTTGCTAGGTGGGTTGTGATCATCTTCTTGTTCATAGTCCCTCCTGAATGAAGGCGAGGCCGCCACGCGCAAATTCTGGGGATCACCGGCTGTACACGTAAACTTTTAGAATAAAAAGCATGACCAGGCTATGCAAGGAATGTTCTTGGTCGTTTTAAGGTCAAATGGAGATACATTATGATTCATTCATTCATCACAAAAACCAGGTAACCTGGAGATGACGTTGGATCATGTATGGGCTTACCTTGGAGAAGTTGGTCTACCGTTGCGGGCACTGAAGTTTTAGGACTCGCCCCATATCTTCGACTGTTGTCTAGCTGAGCCATTATTGCGTTGCTGCCGCTTACCAAAGTTTTCCTATCTTCCTCTCCTATGTCTCTTTGTCATGGAGGGGGAAATTTAACGGAGGAGCAATGCTGATGCATTTGTTTGTGGCACACAAATAAGGAGTTGAGGAGCTTGTGGGCTCCATTTTTACAAGTGGCAATAGAACCAGCAATGTTTTTGAACTCCTGAAATAGCAGTTGACTAGGTCTGCACCCAAGTTTTCCTCTTCTTTAGCCTTATGCATTGGGACAGGGATTTCCTTCCCTACAAAACCCTATTGGCCTTACGACCGGAGGACAAAATGTTACTTATGGATCCAAAAACAGCGGGTCTAAGTGGCCATTTTGGGCAAACCAGTTTCTTGGCTGACCCAGAAAAATAAGATTTTTAATTAAACAAAATAACAAGATTTTTGATGAATCAATCATGATAAGATTCATAAGATTTTCAATTAATAACAACTATCTCAATTCAAATCTTCAATATGCATACTAATTTCATCACAATCTTCAACTTTGTCAAAAGACTCAATATTAAGCATTCCATTTGCAAATGAGTGATGTTTGTCATCACCCTCTATGTCAAACAACTCCATTTTTTGCCTTAGTAATACAACAAACATCTTGGATCAACTTGGACTTCTACATAGAATACATAGTGAGCCTACATTACCAAAATGGAAGGATCTGATTTATGTCTTATCTTTCTCATATAAGCTAATATAAATCTAAGCTCAAAAACTTTGATATTATTCCTATTTTCAACCCAATCACAATTAAAACCATAAATATTAAGCATGTTATAATCAATGTCTCAAATCTCTACAACAACCCCTTAAAAACACGTCACCAAGCATTCAATTCTCATCTTTGGCACATGCAATTTGCATGGTTGAGGTCACAATACTAATGCCACTATTTTGGTTTTCTCATGTTCCATCATGATTCTTGATATGGTAACATCTATTATTAATGATATATATATTCATGATAAGTAAGAACTTGTTGGGTTAGTCTTTATGCAAGCCATTTAAGTTCTTTTTCAATAGGTTCTTTCTTATTTATTTCATTTGAAACCTACAAGGTTCATTAATGATATGTAAGTTAGTATAATTGAAAATTTGTAAGTATTAAATTTGAAGGGGAGGATGCGTAATGAGTTTCATACATTTTTTCTAAGCCAATAGCTAAATGTGTACACATGTTCATCCTCCAATTACCATTTCTCTCTTAGATTGAAGATGATATTTTTCTTTCAAATATTTCATATGTTCACTATCAAGTAAAAATAAGAAAGTCATGGTTTGTATAAACATTTGTTAGAGTAACAAATCCATATATTCAAGTACATGATACTTGATATAACATTGCACAATCGTTGTATCTTGTAGAACATAATTATATATGTGTTCCACCAATTTATAATCATGAATAGTTATTGCATGACCTCCAAGTAAAGGTTTCCCACATTTCCATTCATCTTTCATACTAAAAGGAATCTCATACACATCCATACTTGACAAGTACTCCATACAAAACTCTAAAGTTTCCTCTATGATATAACACTCGACAATACACCCTTCTAAGCAGTTACTATTTTGAACATAATCCTTTAGGACTTTCATGTACACTATTACTAAATGCACTATTAAATAAAATATAATGTCAAAAATGAAAGGAGGGAAATACTTCTCTAGTAAAGCACAATGTAACCACTATGTGATGCTTTAGATCATTAAATCTTAACACATTCACTACTTTTGCAAAAAGTGCATTAAATAAAAAACACAATCTTATAATTGTTCCTGGCAATAATTGTTGCAAAAGTTCATGATAATTATGGGACTTAAGACCATTGAATTTTAGCTCTTCCATGGAAAGAATTCGTACATGGATATATCAATAACAGAGGCAGGATATTGACTAACTGATATCCTATATGCTTCTATGCTGAAGTTCATAAATTATTGTGTATCTGCAATTGGGTGGCTGGGATTATGTGGCCTAGTTGATCATTTTTCTCTGAAGACACTGTTTTGTAATGGCTTGCACTAGTACTCTATGAAGGCATTTTCGTCTACATATTTATTCTGTTAGGGTGTTGGGAATGCCTTGCTCCCTCACTCAGTTCTTAAATAAGATTTTATTTTATTTATAACAAAAAAAATATATCTATGACCTTTCCTTAACCTCATTTTCTTTTTACTCCCAATGCTTGCAGTGCATTTAGCATGATCCCACATGTCTATGAGACAATGATCATCTGCTTGAATCTTGCCATGTAGAGGTATGCATAATTGATACCATTAATCTTTTGAAAAATGGTGAACTCAAAGAGGATCATTTATTTTCAGAGGGTTTGTGAATGCTGGGACTAGCTGTTTTTCACAAAGAAACAAATGGAATGATGTTTAAATTATAGTTCTTCTCAATTTGTAAACAATTTGGTATCAGCATAAGATGGCCTAAATGGAGTCTTAATCACATGATTTTAGCAGATAGTTCCTTGATAAGTGATTTATTTATCATTGGTTTATATTGAATGATCTGTCTTTTTTATTTTTTATTTTTTATTTTTTTTATCTCATGTGAATTTATTTATATGTATCAAACCATCTTATGAAAATTATGAAAGGAGACTCAGAGGACTGCACTTTTCATGCAGTCCTTGCACAAAAGAACAATCACTCAGTTATGGCTTGTCAAATCAGTCAGTTAGTTGTCATCTCTCCAACAAGGTTGAAGAAAGGAAAGGTAGCAAGCTTTGGGAAGTATTTTTAACAATCTTTAGTTTCCATTTTCTATTTATGATGTTAAGTCTGTTATTTGGGCTTATTGAAATTTAATTCTTTGCTATTCTGATAAAAAAAATATAAATAAAAAAAATAAAAAAATGAATTCTTTGCTATTAGCTTTAACAGAGCAGATAATATATAGTTTCTGACTATCACCTCAATGGATAAGGAACATTGTTTTGAATAATTTCAGCATTAATGTGTATAGTTTTTGTTGCAGGTTCATATGAACTGATGATCTTACAAGGAGAAAATACATATACAGTGCTTGTCATCTTAAATTTTCTTGTGGTTGAACATGGTTGATGCTTCCTTACTTCCTTTTTTTCATATCTAAAATTTGAAATATGTTCATATATTCTGAATAATTTTACTCTTAGATTTCATCTTCAATGTTATCTCTGTGATATCTCTTCTAGCTCTTCTTTATTTTTTTAGTTTTGCACTGTAGAAATGGCTTCAAGCTTCATTTCAGGGTCTGACGCCTAAAACTCCTCTCGTGTCATAAATCCATATCCAGATTCATCAATTAATCTTTAAAAGAGAGAGAGAGATCAGAGATGTAGCCTTGTATAACTGGTTACAAGGAGTCTGAGGGAATTCTGTTTTCTGACACAATGAGGGCAGTGCATGCAGGGTCCATTGCCAGGGTCAAAAAATTCAAAAGACTATCAGACCTTTGGCTCCACCCAGAGAAAGTGCAGATAATGAGATCTGTGCATGACTTTCAGTTGTGTAGCTTTGGCATTCATGGGTTTCTTTCTTCCCGTGTTTCTGATGGGTGACAACTCGATAACCCACTAGACAGGCATGATGGGCCCAGTGACTAATTCAAAGTCTATGATTGCTGGGGGGTGGAAGCTATTGCTAAATGAAAGGTGAAGAGTTTGATTCACAAGCCTTTGCTGAACAGTTCCACAACCAGATAAGTGATCCTTTTCAGGTTTTTAACATTGAAATTTACAGAACCAGTTTTAACATCTTATCTAAATCTCCCTTTAAGGAAAAATGAAAGCTAACATGCTATCTAAGTTTGTGAAAATATATGTATGCCCTTTTTCCCAATAATGGACCTCGATGAAAAAAATGTCACTGAAATGCTTCTTCTCCCTTGTTTAGCATTAGAAAGGACACACACACCATTCAGCTTGTCATATGATGTACTGCACTAAAATACTACTGCATATACTTGCTGCAAAGAGGAGAAAAGAAGGAAAAATTGGAGGTTTAGGTCTATTTAGTTTGGAATAGTGGGTATGAACACTACTTAGTATTCTTTTTTCTTTTCTCCACATTCTCATTAAATAAATCAGGTATAATTTACTAGTGATATCATAACTCTTGATCTATTATTCCATGAGCTATCCTGATGAATTTGCATATTTAGGTTGATTAATGAGAACTCTAGATGATATTTTCAAAAGTAGTTTTAAGAAGGCTATTTGCTTTCTGGCTTTGGAGGCCAAACAAAACTGGAATTTTTCTTTTTTGATTCCATATCGTTTCAACAAGCAAGCTAGCAATGTAACATTGGAGTGATCTCCTATCACTAAAATAACAAGAAGTTAGAATCTGATTCTTTTGAATATCAAACTGGAAAAAGAAGAGTAAGATAATATAATATTTCTCATGGTTTTGCTGCTGTTGAATTCATTTCCCCTTTGTTTTGGTAGTTTTAGATTGCTTTAATATAGAGAAAGAGGAAAGCTTTAAATTGTTCTTTTGGCTTTCTGAAGAAATTAACAAAAAAATTTGTAGTTTTTTTTTTAAAAAAAATAAATTTTTCCTCTTTGGTTTCTTTTAATCTGTTCCCTTGAAAGATTATTGTTAGGCTGATAATTAGAGGAAAGTGCTTATAAAGTTGTTTCTCTCTCTGCATCCCATGCATGAAAAATTTGAAGATCTTATTTCTCCTCTCTGCATATCTCAAAGGAAAATGCAATGTTTAGGGAGTGGTTGAACATGCTGCTCTTCTCCTTTGCTTTCTTGTCAGATGGTGAAAGAAAAAAAAAATTATTCATTTATTGTATCATCAAAACAGCACCTAAGATGCTGAGTGATCCTGAAACCCTTAAGTCAAAAGAACTTGGAACATAGTGGAAGAAGATATGCATTTATGTGGGTAGCTGATATCATAGAATTCTACACTTTCAATTGCTGGAAGTAAATGCAGAGAAAACCCGTCATGAGCCCAACTTTCCATCAATTTAATAAATTGCTTATTTGCCTAGTTCATCAACATTCCAAATTCACCTAACAAGATTTTATAAGTCCCATCATTTCATTCTGGAAGGGAAGCATCCTTCAATAGATAATATGCCTTTCCAAACTTAAGCTTTATCCCCAGCATCTCTCTATAGTGAATCTAGGTTATATAAGCCACTTGTCGTTGCTAGCAACTCACCCATTCCTTCATTTCAACATGGAAAGAATTCTAGGCAGTAAAAAGTAGAAACCTTAGTAGGATCACTCATTATAACAAAAGCATACCAACACAAGCCAGCTATATCTATACTTAGGTATAATAGTTACCTTCTATATTAAAAACTAAACACTACCCTGAACCGCCTGTAATGATTGTCATACTGTGATAGTTGGTTAAAAAGAACCCCCAAATAGCAGATCCTCTAGAATTCTAGGAGGATAGATTTCAGTTTACTATGAAGCCATTGAACTTGTATAGTCCTCCCAAGAGGCAGCCTCAAGGCTTATGGTGCTGTGTGTAGATGTAGTCCAAGTGAGCCTCTGAAATAATCCTTCTCTTCAGGCATTCTTCGTCTCCATTTTCACAATCCTCCACACCCATCAGCTGCTGCAAAGTATCGCAAAACTAAAACAATCAGAAGAGGAAGTTCAAATTGGTTATTAGAAGAAAAAAGTAGTAGTTGAAGCATCATATACCTCGAAAGAATCATTGCCTTCCATCTCTAAAAGGGAAACTCCATTAATCAGTTCTTTTAGCTTTACCCCTTCTTCTCCTGCAAGGATGCAAAAAACTTCAGCACTAAAATTGTTAAACCCAAGACAAGAGACAGAAGAAGACGACATTTGGTTACCTTGTTTGGTTATTAGCAGTCGAGCAGATGACTTTGAGGAAGAGGAGAAGATGAGAAACACAAGGAAGAGGAGGAGGGTACTAGAGTGAAGGATTTGCTTCATGGATTCAGCTCTTCAATTTCAGAGAGAGGGAGAGATAGAAATTAGTGAGTTGGGAGCTGGGGGATGTTGGGAAAGGGGGCAGATGCTATGTTTATTGATATGGGGTTTGGGGTTGTGGTTGGGGGGTGGTGGAAGGCAGATGCTTGATATAAATACATGCAAAGTAGGGAAGCAATAAGTCACATGAAGTCTCTCCCAAAGAAGGCAGTTAGAATACATCAGAAGGTGGGCCAAACCCACCATCATCTTGGTATACACTCCATGCTCATGTGATAACACCACTATGTGAGGGTGAAATGAGAGTGAGCTGAGAGACACAGCTCTTTAGTCATTGTCACACTAGTGGTCCTGGGCAAAGTCCAAAGGCTTCAAAAATCTATGCAATAGTGGTTGACAGTGCCAACAAGTCAACCTTTTGGACATGCTGACAGCTGTTCTCCATCCTCCCTTGTTTTTTTATCTTTCCCCATCTCTTGACACATGACATGTATATTAATGTCTAGTTAAACCAAGAAGACTTCCTCACAACCCAAAAAACAAAAGGGCAAAGCATTCATGTAATACCATAAAGTTTAAACCCCATGACTGAAATTGCATCCAAAATATTAGCAGCCCATATTGAGTGGCAACTCCACCTATCTTTACTTAGCATCCCTACTTCCCTTCTAGGCACCTTTTCCAAACTGACAGCACCAGAAACCTTGTTACCAGTGTTTTAAAAATGAGGAAAACTAATCAGAATTGATTAACACAAACCCATATGAAAATTTTCTTTGTTCAGAGGATTCTTTTTCCTTGACAGTTCCTTGAATGCTAGAGTTTAAGGCCTTTGTCCATTTCATTTTACATATCTTAACTTGATATATATTACTTGTTTATTGTGTAACAAACTTAAATCTTTTTGTGAAGATTTCAATTGATTTGGAAGTGAAGTTATAATGGGGTGCCACTCCATTACTCTAGCTGTCACCCCTGTGTGTAGTATTATGCAACCTGACAAAAGGATAAGTTATCTTAAAATGAAGGGTAGATTGTGCCCCTCTTTTGGAAGATTTGAATCTATCAGTGCTTGCTTAAAGAATAAAAGATTTAAAAGAAACAGAGGTGATCGTTTATGAGAACTAACAAGTCTATTATATGAAGGCAAGTTTCTCGGCAATTGAGCTGGGGAATATAAAAAAGAGGTGTCTGCTCCTCCGAGACAAGTTTAATTAGAAAACAAGATCTTGTTTAACTGGTGAGAAGGCCTTAAACCCTTGTTGATATGACAATTAACCTTGGGAAATGACAATATGTACTATTCTAATATCAGTAGTTTACTTTTTGTCATTAACATATGTATTTCAGACTGCTATGATTGAATTTTGAATTAGACCATAGGAGCAATTGTTTAGTGATCAAACTAAAAGTGGGTGTACCACATTTTGAGATTGAAATTGAAATGAAGCCTCCAGTCCCTGGTGCAACTACACAGAGCATTACACTAGTGCAAATATATATTTATATATTGCAGGTCACATCAACCTCAAAAATATGTGGGAAACTAGCCTAGTGTCAGTAAAGCAAATGTGCCACCTTGAGGAATACTTGGTATGCTTTTCTAAATTTTCCTCACACCATTATTTTCATATTCTTCTTTTCTTTTGAGGTTTCATAGTTTAATTGTTGTTATATCAGAGAGCAGCATATATTCTACTGACATGGCTTCTCAAGATTTCATTCATTAACTTTTTCTTCCTTTTTTTTCCCCTTTTTTCTTCTTTTTCTTTTTCTTTTTAGTCTTTTGCCTTCCTCGATCTCCTTCCAATTATGCTATGGGCAGAAGTCTTAAATGCTCAAAGTCTTTTTTTAATCATATTCTTAATAATTAACATTCAGGGGGACACAAAATTTATTGATCAATAGTGCTTTGTTATTTTCATTTAAAACTATATAATATATATCATCTCTTAAAGTGTTTTTTTAATGGGCTTAATTAGCAAAGCATATGCTATATCCTATTCTAAGGAATCAAAAAGCTTTTGAGGGTGCTTTTTACTTTTAGTGTGTCCAAGAGACAGAAAGATATGCATGTATGCAGGGATGAAATGAAATTGAAAAAAGGGGGGAGGAGGTGGTGTTGTGGTGGGGTTCTATATAATAAGAGCGAAAAATAATAAAATGATTCAACATATCTAGAAAAATAATTTCCTAAAACTCTCTCCTTTTTACCAATCATTCTCACTTTGAAATTCTCTATAATTTTCTGGATTTTTAAGGCAATTAAGATTTGGTAGAAAAAGTTGAGATTGATATCCTTTGGAGGGTTTTGCATAGTAGGACAAATTGAAAAAAAAAAAATTAAAGATGTGGAAGATGAGGCATCCTATCATAATGATGGTAGTATGTCAAAGAAAATTTTAGAATTTTTTAAAGATTTGTATTTTCTTATTTTTCATTTGTGGGAATCAAACATAATCAAATAAATTAAGATTTTATGTGAGAATTATTTTTTAAAATTAAATTTTATACTCAATATCAAAAAAAATCAACAAAATACGTTTGATAACCAAATAAAAAATAAATTATTTTTAGATAATATTTTTTTATTATTTTATATTATTTTCACTATTTTTTAAAAATTATTTTAAAATTTAATTATACAAGCATGTAGAATGGTTAAAAATAAAATATTATATAAAAAATTATTTTAAAAATATTAAAAATTAATTAAAAATATGTTAAATTTTTAAACATATTTTTATTTCACAAAAAGAATAATTTTCAAAAATTGTTTTAAAACTGTTTTCAAAAAACTCTCAAATATGCACTTCACACTTTCTAACCTGAATTATTCATATTTTGGAGGGCATGTTTTTGTTTTTTTTCCAAATAAACGATTTTTCATTTAATTAAAGTTTTTCAAAATATCAAAAGTACATATATATTAAAAATAAAAAATAAAAATAAAAATAAGCTCATCTATGAAATAGTGGCTCAAGGGCTATTCCAACTCTGTGGTTGGGTTAAAGAACAAAAAAATAAAGCAAAAACCTTTTGCTTTGTTTTTGGTGGGTAATGGTGTTTGCTTTAGGACATTGTGAATTTGTGAGGGCCAACAATGGCATCATCCTAAGGGAATCTGTCCTAACTCCAAGCCCCATGAAACCAGAATCTCAGTGCTTTTCATGCTGTTTTTCTTCTTTCTCTCTCTCTCGACTCTGTGTGTATTTTTTCAAACAGTTTTAGTGTTGCTTTTTTTTTGGTTTCTTTTTATTAAATCAATGTACCACCTTCCTTTTACCATCTTTCCACTCTTGTGATCCGGGGGATGCCACATTTGTGCATTCTCCCTATTCTTTATAAATGAAACGACAAGATTTTCATAATCCATGTCTTTTCTCACTACACACTAATGCACATTCCAAGGGATTTTTATTTATTTATTTTAATTTAACTAATTTTACGTGAGCAATGTTTCTAGTTTTTTTCCCACATTTGTGTTACTTTTACTAAAAAAAAATTTTAAAAAATTCCTAGTGGATGCAAAAAGGTGTATAGGGAGATTTCAAATATCTTTAGGAATATATTTTTTAAAAATTGTTTGTTTTTCAAGAAAAAAATTTAAGGTTTGTTTCGTAATTATTTTTTAAAATAATTTAGAAAAATAACTTTTTAAAACTATTATTTGATTTTTATAAAATAAAAGTTTCTTTGAAAACTTAAAATGTTTTTAACTTATTTTTAATATTTTTAAATATGTTTTAAAAATAATTTTTATATATAGCATTTTATTTTTAATTATTCTACATATTTGTATAATTATTTATTAAAATAATCTTCAAAAAATAAGTGAAAGCAATAAAAAGATGTTTATACGAAAACATCTTATTTTTTGTTATTAAGAATTAAAAATAGAAAATAGTTTTTAATTGTCAAATTATTTTATATGTTTTTTATTTTAAAAAATAGAAAAGTATTCTTAAAAACAATTTCTAAACATGTGTTACTTTCATAATCAAATATAAAAAATAAAAAATAAAAAATAAAATAGCTTTTTTTTTTATTTCCATAAAAATGATATACATTTACTATATAAAAAGTTTACATAATATTTTTTATATTTTCAATTATTTCTTAAAAGAAAATAATTTTTTATCAAAAACTTATTCTACACAATTTATATACATTGGGATTAAAAAGATATATTAGAGAACACTTTCTAAAGAAGCCTTACATCCCATCTCTGAGAATTGGTCTGAAATCTCAGAAATCTTAATTTATTGTCTTTTGTAGTACCAAAGTTCATAGGAGACCACACACCACGGTCTGCACGGCCATCGGCCACATGTCCTCTTTATCAAGGCAATCCTTCATACTAGATAATTTTGAAGTACGTATCTATTAAACATTGTTGTGAAAGAAAATTAATGACACCATATATTATTTTTAGTTTCCACATGAATGTCTTTATGACCCTTTTTGGATTAGGATCCAAGTCAATTACTTATGTATAGAAGTTGGTAAGACACTAAAGCCTTTCACCTCCAATTGAAAATATGGTATTTTTTTATTTTTTTTGTTCTAAAAATTTTATAAAAATATGAATAATAATTTTTTAAAACCTATTTTGATGCACTAATTTACCACAAAACAAACATAATTTTTAAATTGTTGGGTCCCCTTTCTTTTCAAAACCGCGTCTACAACAATGTTTCATAATGTAAATAAACACTAAACTAAACCCCATTAGAGATTAGAGACATTAGACATGATACATGGATGGAAAATATAAGTATATTTAACAACCCCACCCATCCACATTCAACCATTCTAGCCCAATCCCAATATTAAAAGCAAACCCACATCAGTGTTAGCTAGGCTTTAAATTCAATGGTCATAAATAATGTATGGCATTGAAAGAGACAATGTGGTGTTGTCAAATCCAAGGACACTAATAATAAGCAATTTCCTTAAGTCAGTGTCTGCTTTATGAATGCAAAGGATTAGTGGTAGGGAGTGTTTGTTATCATCAACATACATTCCCACTTTTGTGTGAAAAGGGGGTTTCCTTCATTTGGGTTGTCTCATGGATCATAACCACACATGTTGACCAGTTCAGTATGCTACTCCACAACCATATGCCACTTTCCAAGTGTCCCAAGCTCCAATTATAGCAATGGACTCACACATCCTACCTAAGGCCTAGCTCTCTCCCAATTTCAGCCTTAATGGGTAGGTAATGGTCATATTACAACAAAAGACCAAAGTATGTTTATTTATTAACATGATATGATAAAGTGGGTGTTTCACGGCTTTCCCTTTTTTCTTCTTCTCCTTTCCCTTGTTCATTGAAAGGATTGGGACAGGCAAGAGATTGGTGTTCAATATGTCAACAATTTTAAATTCCAGGGTTTTTTTTTTTTTTTTTTCTAAGTCGGTCTACCTTATCATGCATGTTGCACTGTGGATTTGAAAAGGATTGACATTGGTGTTATGTGAGATATTTTTAATTGAAATGAAAAGGAGAAAGTAGTCCCCTGAATAAAAAAGGGACCTATGGAATTGGTGTCAAGTGTTATAATAAAGCAAAAGAAATTCAAAGATGGGTTGGAACCTATCCTATCCAACAATAATCCCACATATAGATGAAGAAGCTTAAGCAATGACTTACACGATGTCCCATTATGGGGCACTACAATTTTTCTCTGGATCAAAAAGTTAGCACACCTCATTTCCCTTTTACATGTATAGAATATTTGAAATAACATAACTATAACATCAAGTTGAGATGGCCGAGTTGGTCTAAGGCGCCAGATTAAGGTTCTGGTCCGAAAGGGCGTGGGTTCAAATCCCACTCTCAACAATTCATTTTTCTTTTATTGCCAGGAGCAGGCCTGGCCCAACAATTTCTCATGTGGACCGGAAACATGCTGACCCAGTGGTCCAAGGCTTTGAATCTATACTCAAGTAATAGGCCAATCTTGGGCCCAGATTGAGGTCCTTGGGCTGGTTCAAATTTGATAAATTTCAGTTTGGCGCACTTGGGGGGTGTTTTAGCGATGGACCATCCACAACATAAACTGGATGTACTTCATTTACTTATGCCACAGAATGATATTCCAACTATACTTTCAGAAAAAACAAATGAGGCCTAATCTCCAAAATATGTTTTTATACGAATTCAAAAGAGTTGGTAGATGGATCGCTATGCTTCCAGCTTTCATCTTCTAAGTGTTGAATTAATAATCAGAGGACCCCCATTGGCTTGCTTCTGCTAACTGCTGTTGGACTCTATTAATTTCGATTACATTGATTGTGGCTCGTGAGAGATTAGATGTTGAGAGCATGTTTGGATTAATTAGTAATGAATTTCCAGGATATCCATGAAAACAGACTTGAAAAGAAAACACTAGTTTAATTTGACATATGAAGAGAAGGATAGAAGCTTAAGTATTATATTTAGTAGACTTTGAATGAAGTAGTTGCGAAGAATTTAGTAGAGTTGAATGAATCTGATTTAGACAAGGTCATATCAAATGGGTGGTTGATAAAATATAGAAACGAGAATTCAGCCATTGAGTTGCAAACTCACCAAACCCCATCACAAAGTCACAAACCATTGGCTTAATTGAGGTGACTCTCTCTCTCTCTCTCTCTCTCTCTCTCTCTCTCTCTCTCTCTCTCTCCCTCTCCCTCCCTCCCTCCCTCTAGGAAGCCCAAATCACAGCCCATGATATGGGAATTGTAGCCCACCTTTGTATCAAGAAAATATCCCCTACCAAGCACCAACCCACAAGGCCACACCAACACAAAATATAAAACAAAAAACTTGGTCCCATTACAATCTAATGAGTAATGATAAAAGAGGGCTTGACAAGGACCTTGCCTTTGTTTCTTCCTTCAAGCATGTAGTAAATGCATGACATTTTAATTCCAATTATGCTATTGCTCTTTCCATCATTACTCAATTGGCAAGAATGTGTCCTCCTCCTCAGCACATTGTACATGTTATTCATTTTGTAGTGAAATATGGTTGGTTAAAGTTAAACAATAAAAAATTGTAAATTCAAAACTTGAGGCCTTCTATCTTTAGTGCATGTGTCTACATTTATATCACAACTTTGCTTGATACCTTTGTGCCTTGTGATTGTCTCTCACACTTAAAACCATTTTATGCTACTTACATTTTGCAAATTATACATAATTAAAAGCTTAATATAGATGAAATGATAATTGAAGGGACAAAATCTTGATTTATTAATCTTCAATTATGAGACCCAAATTACATTATAGCAATAATAATAATAATAATAAATTGTATATATGGAATATAAAGCTGAATGGGTTGAATAAATGAATTTTGAAGGAGGCAACAGGGTATTGAGTAGGAATGTGATGAAGTGGGAAATGGGGTGGCGCCAGTGATGACAAAATAAAAAAATATCATCGAAATATCGGTAATATTTCAGATATTGGAGGTTATTGAAAAGATATCGGCCACCAATTATTGATTGGGGAGTATGCGCGCATGAAGAAATTTTTTTTTGATTTATCAGTGATTTTTGAAGAAATTTTTTCTTGATTTTTTGGTGATTTTTTGGGTGATGCCATTTTTTTTCCAATGTTTTTTTTTTTTTTTTTTTTTTATCTTTCATTTTATTTTTAAATACTTTTCATATTTATCTCATTAATTCTATTTTTAAAAATTATTATCACTTCACTCTTAATTTTTTTTATATTTATCCTTTCAGTTTTATTTAATTTTAAATGTTTTTATTTTAAAATATTAAAAAATATAATTTTATCCAAAAAAAATTACTACAATATAAAAAATTAAGAAAGTTCTAATATTTTATAAAATAAAATTAATTTGATAAGATAAATTAGTTTTAATTTTAATTATTTAAATAAATTAATGTTAATAGAAAAAGTTGTTTGCACATATTTTTAATAAAATTTTAGAACTTAAATTTTAGATAAAATATTTTATATAAATTAATTTAATTTTTCATTTAAAATATAATAAAACATGTTTTAATAAAATTATTTTAAAAATTTTAAAATAAATAAATATAAATATATTAAAAAATTTTAAATTAATTTTTTATAAAAATTTGAGAAATATTATCTTTAATCTTACTTATATCAATTCTATTTATAAAATAATTTTAATATGTATATTATTTAAAAAAATTAAATATTTTTATTAATTTTAAATTATTTTTATTAAATAGATATTTATGTAAAAATATTTATTAATATTTTGAATATATCGTAAGTATATCCGTATTTACGGATATTTTAAACCTTAGGTGGGGTAGGTAATAATAATAATAATAATGTTGTGAAAGGGGGAGGGAGGGGATTAGGCACGAGGAGTGACGCGCATGTGACGAGCCTTAATGCATGAAAGTAGGTAAAGGGAAGGAAAAAGAGAGAAATCAAGTATGAAAGGAAAATTAGGAATGGCCGACAGACGTCAGCAGGGGGGTGGCGGTGAGAGGCTGAGACCCTCATATTTATTACTAACCATTAAAAATTTGGAGTAGCTTTCCCCCACAAGCGCTTTTGCTTTCAACCACTTTTTAATCCCCCACTCCCACCTACCACCCCATTTCATTTTCCCACCAACCCCCTCCTCTCTCTCTCTCTCTCTCTCTCTCTCTCTCTCTCTCTCTCTCTCCCTCTCTTTTTTTTTTTTTTTCCTTTTAATTTCACTCTTCTTTCGTTCGACTCTTTTTTTTTTTTTTTTTCTCTCTCTCATTTCTTCTTCTTCTTCTTCTTCTTCAATAATTTGATTTATAAGTTTCAATTTGGAATAGGTTTAAGTTACTATGGGTTTCTTTCCTTCACTTCAAAGAATTTAAGTTTTTAAAAAATTTAAATAAATAAAAGATTTTGCTATCAACCTCCACCCAAACTCCAAACTCAATCTCAACCAACCCTCTCCCAAACTTGGATTTGTTCAGTGTTGAAAAAACACTTCCAATGATTAACGCAATAGGATAATGCATTTCCTTCTCATGCTAGGCTTTAAATTTAAGCTTTGTCCTACAATTCAAAAGAAAATTATTTACCAAAAGGGGCCCAAACAATGCACAAACAATCAAATTCCAGGAAGATTTAGGCCTTTGGGGCATTAAATTTCAACTTGATTATGTTACATCAAACAATAAAGTCATCATAAATATCGAAAATGAGGCAATGCAAATGGGGAAAACCAACCCAAAAACTCAATAATGAACTCCTTTTCTAACACCATGGGCTACAATAGTCTTCAATATTTGTGATGAGCTCATCATGGCAACACCACATGCTTCGGTTTCCAGTTATGCTCTTGTCCAAACACCTCCTTGTGTATTATGAATCTTGCAACACTTTCTTTGTCTCATTCTTGCAAATTTATCTCATCAACTATTAATTTTATCCGGTCAATGCTAAATTATCTCTCATTTTGCTTTTCCTTTTCCATTTTTTGGGTAGGAAAATGACAGACCAAGTTGGAATTTCATGCCACTTGACATACTCCTCTGTCACAATATTTGATCAAACAACAAAACCTTGAGAAAAAATAGGAGAGGAAAAAAAATAAAAAAAGTAAGAATAATGGATAATAGATTTAAAATTGATAAATTATTTTTAGATTTCACTAACTATAGTGTTAAGAGATACTTATCAAAAAATATCATCAATTAGGTTGAGTTAGACATCATTATTTTGTATTTTGATTCTTTAATTTGTATTCCATTCAATATCTTTGATCGTCTTATGTGTTTTTTATAATGGAGAAGAAAATTTTGACAAATAGGGAATTACTACCTTAATTTTTTTTCATTATTTTCATATTTTTCTCTAAATTTATAATTTAAAAATATACAACCCTTTAAATAATTTTAAATTTTTTTATATTTTTCATGATAAATCAAATATAAAAAAAAATTAATATTTTTCCCCTTCTATTAATACTTTCTAAAAATCAATCATAACCTAAAGTTTAACTCATATCTTTTTACCCGGAATTCATTTAAACATAATAAAAGAAAAAGTAATTGAAGAAAAGCAAGTTAAATATGGGATAAATGAAGATGGAAGGAGAAGATGACACTTGGTCTCATATGGGCCTCCGATCTTTCTTGTCATCGTGTCCTCCACCATCCCCGGGGAAGGGACAATGCGGCCACTAAACGCCACCAAGCAACTTGGCCTTGGCCTCTCCCAACAGTGGCATGTCCATCGGACCATCTCTCAACCCTAAGTGATTGTACAATAATGTAATCAAATCAAGAATAAAATAAGATAAAGTAATTAAACAGCATTCCATGGAATAGCATATCAAATTATGAGAAAGGAGGAAGATGCTGGGCATCATACAGAAATCCAAGGGGGGAAGGAAGCGACAAAAAAGGAGATGTCTACCTAATTAGATTCCGTCATTAAAACACGTGATATCACAATCAATTATTGGCATAAATAATTGGATTTCAGATCTATGGTTAATTTGTTACCACCCACCCAGCAACGCAGAAATTAAATGATGGCAAACCAACAGTAGCATATGACTTGAAAAAACTATCTTACTACGACAAGGAAGCCAATGGAATAGGTATTAAATGAAAATTGAAATTAAATGTTGGTGTTGCTTTTGCTTTGCTCAATGTCCCAAGCATCAGATACAAAGATTGGTTGGGAATGGTATTCACATTGTTACAGAGTAATAACCACAAATGTGATGAACGATCAAACTACATATTTACCCAACAATAATGTTGCTTGTTGTTTAAAATCCCTTGATGAATTTAAAATCCAAAAAAGAAAATAATAAAAAGGGAATTTAAATTTTCTTGTAGGGGTGGAAGGGTGGGTTATGCAAATAACAAATCTCTGGCTCTCCCAAGAGAAGTGTGTTTTTTTTAACTTTTAACTTAAATCTTAAGTCTTAATCTCCCCCGGAGGGGCACCAAGGCGTCATGTCCATAGGATAGCTCCCCAACACCCTCAAGAAAGATGTGAACTCTTGAACCTCCGCCAGTGCGTTCTGGGCTCTGACTTCTGCCATGGATGCCTCGAAGTCCACGTAGAACATGTACTCGAAGTGCTTTGCCGTTCCCACGTTCGCGTCGTCCACCAATCTGATCGGACGGTTCCGGTGAGGTCGGCTCTCGATCTTCGTCAAGCTTATGTTTCTGAAGGCGAACGCTGACAGAACCTTGAACAGTACGGACGTTCCCTTGTCGTGTGCGAATACGATGCTGGTCTTGAATGGCCGGTCGGTGCGAGGGATGATTGGCTCGCGCGCAAGCATCACGAACCGAGTCACGTTGCTCGAGTCGTCCTGGATGCCGTCCGCCAATACCTGGAGTCCGTACAGATCTGCCGCTCGGGCGCTCGCGATCGCCGCCGTATCTCGGAGGTTGTTCAACGCTACGTACTCCGCCGCTCCGGCGGTGTCGTCCACGGCCTCGCGAGCGACGTTGAGGCCGAGTTTGGTGAGCGTGTGCTCGCACTGGGCCAGGGCTTGAGGATGGCTTATCACGCGAGTCAGGTACTCTTTTCGCACTCCCGGTAAGGCTAACAGGCAGTGGTGCACCGGAAGTTGGACCTCGCCCACGATGTGGAGGCGGTGGCGAAGCAGGAGGTCATAATTCCGGTGAATGCTGCCTCCGAGCGAGTTCTCCACCGGCAGCACAGCTCGATCGGCGATCCACAGCTCCACAGCCTGAAACGCCACCTCGAATTGGTCACACGGTATCGCCTCGCAGTTCGGATACGCTTTTCCGGCGGCGGCCTCGCTGTACGCGCCGGGAACACCCTGGTAAGCGACACGGAGCTGCGAGCCGTGCATCGGAGCGGGTGAGAGGTCGGTTATGGTGAGCGGCTTGGGCAGATTCTCGATGGGGACGAGATCTAGTGTCTTGTGGCCATTAACAGCGGTCAGATCGGCGTTGCCGCTCTTCTCGGTGTCTTGCTGCTGCGACACAACCTTGCTAGCTAAGATGGCGCAAGAGCTTTGCCAATCAGCTCGGCTCAACCCGACGCCGCTGGAGAAGTTAGAGGAGTCGAATTTGTAAACACATTGAACCACGAGTCGGTGTGGAGCGACTCGGTGACTGGGAACGAGCGGCCTCGTCCTGATTAAGGATTTCAGATTAGGAGATGGAGATAGAGCCTGCATATTCTGAATCTCCGATGACCAAGGGGAAAAACCAAATTAAAAAGAAAAAATTGGAAATGAAAAGAAAAAGGGAAGAGAGGCGGAGGGGTGTTGGGTGTAGCTTGGTGTTCTCTAACAAGGGAACGTCAAGCTGAGAGAAAGAAAAGGGGGTTTGGGGGTTTTATATTAAGATATAGAGAGGGAGAAGGCAGTAGACGAGTCTTGAGAGAGGATGGTATGTGTGCGCGTAGGTGGTTCGGTCAATCTCACACCTACCCCCCTCTCTTTCTTTCTCTCTAGGGGGGGACGATCCGGTCGTATTCTTGTGAGGTCCCCACCCTGTGTGATTAGGAGCACTCCTTTCTCCTGTGCCCCTACCAACTCTGCCCCCGCCTTCCCAATACGGCAGTCACCCAGCTCCTGAGGGGATTATTATTTATCACTTTTATCTTTAGTTTTGGAATGGCCAGATTTCATTTTTGCAGGCTTATTTAGAAACCCACACTGACTTCTATTTATGCTCACTAACCAAACCCTTCCCTACACCCCTCTTTTTCTAAGTCACAAGACTCACAACTGCTTTTATTGCTCATATCTATTTTCATTTCGGAAATATCATACCATATTAATGACAGTATGATTTTTTTTTTTTTTTTTAAAAAAAATCTTTCCTTTATCCACTGTGAAGCCAGAAAAATTACATAGTTGAGCCGTACGCTATATCATGGGATAAGAAAAGTTGCGTAACGGAATTCCGTAAATGTTTTAAAGTATTTAACGTTGACGCTGGATTGCCGTTTAAAAAGTTCAAAGCTTTTTTCTAAGCATGATAACATATTCGACGGCTAGAATTTTAATATAAAAATAAAGAAAATATTATTTCTTGTATAAACTTTATTTTTTCTTGTACAATAACTTATTTCATATTTAATTAAATTTTTATAATATTAATATTATTTTAAAAAAATTATAAATAGAAAAATATTTCAAACAAATTCTAAATAAATGTATGATAAATCAAATTAATAACTTAAAGTAATTTAATAATTTAATTTAAGTTATCAAGTAAATTAAGTATATTTGGTAAAATAAATTAATAGTATGATTTAAATTCAAAAATAATTTTAAGTAATAAGTAAAATTAATTAACTCATTCTTAAATTAATATTTTTATTTCACTTTTTTATCCGAATTACTTTCGCGATCTCCTTTACTAATGTACCACCTCTAATTTTATTCAACTTTTTTTTTATCATAGTTATAATTTATAAGAATAAATATGTCAATGATTTCAAATATATTTTTAGTTAATTTTATCAAATAACCTTAATATTTAAATTAAAAATTAAATAATAAGTTTATTTAATTTAAATTCCGTTTTAAGTCGTTAAATAATAAGTATTAAGTTTTATTGAACATTCTCTCACAAGATTAGCCAAAAACAATATAAAATTTTGAGTCTATTTTTGAATAGTAAGAGATAAAAATAAAATGAGGATTTGAAGCATCATTTGCATACACTTTTTATTTTTAAAGAAAAATAAATAAAAAATTCTATATAAATACTAAAAATTTAAAAATATATATATAAATGTACCATTGGTTCTTAAAAATTACTTTTAAAATTTTTAAAATTTAACTTCATAAAAATAATTTAATACCTCAATTTTTTAAATTAGGTTTTAGGAATCAAGACATTTTTAATATAATTTTTAAAAAATTAAAAGTTATTATTATTTTTTATTTAAAAAAATTGAAAATAAAAAGGAAATCAAATATAAACTAAGAAATTGATTTTCCATAAAGAAGTGAAATTTTGAAACATAATCCTTTTAAAGGTATTCTCATACCTGTATTTAGAACCAAATTGGAAAGAAAAAGAATTTATATGACAAATTAAAAATGAAAGAAATGGATTTCAATTTCTTCATCCTCTTCGTTGCGGGTGAGAATTGAGATAAAAACCATTTTTCTACTTATTTGCCATTGTAATAGAAATGGACAAGAAATAACTTATTTTACTATTTTAATTATTTAAAATCAAACAATAAGAAATTTAATTATCAAAATAAATAAATTTTTAAAGTTCTAAATATAAAAAATAATTTTAAAAATATTAAATTATTACCTAAATAAATTTTTGTTCTCCAAGATATTATAAAATAAATGTTAAAAACTATTTTTTTAAATTATTGAGCAAACAAGATAAAAAAGTTCTACATCAAATGCTTCGAATTTTCTTTCTTGGATATACCAAATTGGATAATTCCAAATCAATTGTTTTCTTTCCGGTATGATCCTTATGCAAAACATTTTTAAAAATTTTTGTGACATGAAACACTTCTATTTCAATCGGATTTGGAGGATTTGGGTTTGAAAATTGAAGCTACCAAGCAGCCGTACATCTTGTCTTGACCCTGAAAACAAAGTGGAGAGAGAAGAGAATAGTAGGAAAGATGGAATGAATGCTTGGTGTTGAAGGGGGAGATGACCCAAGGTTCCAAGAATCCATTCACTCTTCTAGTGAACCCCGCCATGGTCAAGCCAAAAGTGGAGGACCACTCCGCCACCACGGCACATGGGAGCAGCAGCTCACCCTTATTCCTCAATTTCCACGTGATACAAATTTCAAACTACATAAACATATTAAGCTTAGGCTTGCTTGGGCCTTCCAGGCAACCTCAATTGCATTTCCCCATCTTAGCTTCTTTGTCATGCCCTGGCTTCCAGGTAACTTTCATCCCATTTCCACCCTCATCAAAATTGATCGAAAAACAGATTCCAATTTTGGTCCCCTAAGCCCTAACCCACATGGTTTACGTGAAAAACGGTAGATGAAATTGAGACCAAATGATAAAAAGGTTATGTTACGTCTCTCTCTCTCTCTCTCTCTTTCTCTCTCTCTCTCTCTCAAATTTCACACACACCACTCCATCTGCCAAGCAGATCGGATGATGAGAACGATATAATACCAAACTCGCACGTTACACATTCCATCTCCCATTACTCTTTATTTTAAATTTATTATTGGGTACTTCAAAAATTAAAATTAATAAATTATTTTTATATATTATTCTAAATTATATACAAAGAAACGAAGTTAGTTATCATTGTTAGCTTATATAATTATATTTGTGTAAATATTATTTAATGGTATCAATTGATAGGTTGATGAATCAATTGATTGGGCATCCAAGAGTCTTACGTATAAAAGACTCAAATTATAAATGGGGAGTTATAAAATTTAATTGATATGAATGTGGTGTTATAATTTTTGTAACTCCATCATTATGAAATTTAATTTATACATTATGTTTAGAGGAAAATGGAAAAGTATAACTTATGCAAATATATAGATACATTCTAAGTTCATAACCCATCATTATCCATTAATTTGTACATAATGGTTATAAATAATGAGTATAACTATCATATAGTATTTGATGGAAAGATTAAGAGATGTACAACTTTTTATAAGTTAAGGTCCCAAGTCACACTTTTATTTTTATGTCATTTTGTTGTTTTATTTTTTAACAACATACACCATAAAAGTGACTCATTCACTATATGAGAGTAGTGAATTGAAAACCTTGATAATACAATTCACAAGGTGATTCAATCTCACTTCAAATGTGTTATTGGTATCTTGGATCAATGTAAGAATATGATCATTATTTTAGTACTTATATTTATTTTATTTTATGCATCCAAAATTATTTTTTTTAAAATAATTATTTCTGCATAAAGCTTATTTTTGAACAAAAAAATTATTTTTGGCTTTTTGTTCTTAAAAACAGAAAATATGATGTTTTTAAGGAACATTTTTATTTTTTTTATTTTTTTTTAAGAATTGTTTTGAAAAATAATTATACAAACATATAGAATGATTAAAAATAAAACACTAGATAAAAAAATTATTTTTAAAAATATTAAAAATAAGTTAAAAAATTTTGAACTTCTTAAATAGATTTTTGTTTTACAAAACATCAATAAAAAAATTATTTTTTAAAACTATTTTCGAAAACACTTACCAAACATCACTTTTATTTCATAATTTCTTGTATTAAATTTAAAAGAAATTGAAAACCCAAAAAAAAATTATAAATAGTTACTTTTGTCTTTTTTGTTTTTTTTTTTTATACCATCTTCATCATTTTTTTTTATGCAATAATTATCCTAATTTATTTTCATTTGTAAAATTATTATATTATTTTTTTTAATAAAATTCAATTTATGGTAGTTTTATTTTTATTATTTTATTAAATAATTTGTTAATAATGAATGGCATCTTATTTAATTTTGAAACTTTCAGATTTTTTATTTTTAAGATTTAGGTTGTGTTTGTTTTTTGGCTTAATAGAAAAAGTCAAATATTTTAGCTTTTTCTATTCAGCCAAAAGTGACTTATTGACATCATCCAACATAACTAAACTGAACTTATTGATAACAAGTTCACTCTAGTTATGTTGGATGATGTCAATAAGTCACTTTTGGCTGAATAGAAAAAGCTAAAATATTTGGCTTTTTCTATTCAGCCAAAAAACAAACACCACCTTAATTAAATAAGGATTAAATTGTAAAGGAACCATATTTTTTATTTATTTCCTTTCCAAGTTTATCCAAACCACTTATGCTTTAATGACACTCATTCATTGTGATATGATAAATAATTTTTGTACAAAAAACTTCATTAATTTCAACTTATTTATATCTGATTACCTAAAAAAACCCTAAAATTTTATAAAGAAATTATTAAATTCTTTAAAAAATATTAAAATTTTCTAAAATATTAGTAAATGTATTAAAAAAAATATTATACCAAGACTTCTTACTATTTGTTAATTTTTTGAGATTTTTTTTCTAAATTTAGATGTTGTTTGTTTTTTTTTTTACTTTTTATTAACTTATTTTTTATTTTTTTGCTGAATATAAATAAATAAAATATTTGGGGTCTATTTGGTAAAAATTTTATAAATAAATTCTGAAAAAATAATTTTTGAAAATTGTTCTTTGATTTTTATAGGACAAAAACCTATTTGAAAAACTAAAATGTTTTCAACATGTTTCTAAACTCTAACTCCGATGATAATATAAAAGATGGTTCTTTAAGTCCGACTTCACAAAAAATCCCTTTTTGAGGTAGGGAGGGAGGGCAGTTGCTTAAATGGCCTAAACCCTTATCTAGGAGGTAGTTGGTGGTCAACAAGTTCACGACTCAAACCCAACATTTCAGTATAGTCCCAAGCAAAATAATCTTCCAATTTTATAAGTAACTCCCAAACAAACCCTTAGGCTTTTTTTTTTAGTAGTAAAAGTAACATATTAGTTTTTCTCTAATTTTTAATATTTAATAAAAATAAAATATTAAAAAATAAATAACTTAATACTAAATACTATTATACATTATTTAGTTTTAAATTCTAATTCAAATTGATCCATTGATATATTACACTTGATACACTTTGCACGTCCATTCTATTCAAATTCAAATTCATTTCATTAATTTTAATTCTGTCAACAACGAAATTAAACCCCACCTCTAATGATGAAATAAAATTTGATAATTTGGATTTCAATTCTGAAGTAATTTTCCTTTAAGGAGAGGACTTAGGGTCTTGCTTGGTATACCCGTTGTCGGACTTCCGATGTGGGATTTCCTTTTGTGGGGCAGACCACATCAATTATTTCCAATTTCCAATTTCCTCTTAATCTATACAGCCTGTTTTTGGGCAATCCACATAGATGTTTTCGGTCCCTACTCATACTAATCAAATGTCAAATTTGTCAAATCATAGATATTTTCAATTTTTTTTTTTTTTTCAGGTGAATCAAATAAAATATTAGATGTAAGAGTTGATTAACCATTTCCATGAATCCATGATATTGATGCCCCTAAAATGGCCAACCCTCTTGTCAAGAATAAGGATACAAATTTGAGTAAAACCCAAAACATTGATTCATGAGGTTCCTTGTGTTTAGGTAAAACTATAAAAGCATCCACACCAAACTACTTGTTGGTTTTCTAGTAAAATATTTGACAACAACCGGAAATGGTAATATTAGTCCCTCTGTTTGGAAAAATTATTTTTTGAACAAGAGCCAAGACTATTTTTTACAAATAAAAATTATAAAATCTTAGAGTCTGTTTTACTATATTTTTTAAAACTAGTTTTTAAAAACTGTTTTTTATTCTTTAATTTAAAAATATTTTTCAAAAAATATGGTCAAATGATCCCATATATTCCTTTTGTTTTTAAAAACATGGTCATGGTTTTAGTTACAAAGTACCCTAGAAAACAATTAAAAATTGCTCATCAACATCTTTTTGCTTATGTCTTGATTAAGAGATCTTCAAATAATAATATTTTTAATTAAGTAAATTAAGTATGATTAGTAAAATAACTTAATAATATGACTTAAAGTAAAAAATAACTTTAAGTAATAAGTAAAAATAATTAACTTATTCTAAAGTTCACATCTTTATGGTACTTTTTTTTTTATAATTTGTTATTGTTACCTTTCACGATCTTTTTCTTTACTCCATGATCTCCATTGTTACTTGACCTCCTTTATCCTACTTATAATTTATGATGATAAAAATATCAATTTGATGATTTAAAATAAATTTTAAGTTGATTTTGTCAAACAACATTAATACTTAAAATAAGAATTAAGTAATAAGTTTTAAATTAATAACTTATGTATGGTTTAACTTAAAATCAATTTAAGTCATTAAGAAATAAGTATTAAGTTTTATCAAAGATCATTTAAGTTTACTAATAATCTCCCCCTATAGCAATTTTGTGGGGAAGCAATGATTACATAAACTTTCAATACTCTAAAATAAAGTTAATATATTATTTAATGATGTTCAAACCTAAATCAATCATTTTCAACATTTCAACCATGATCATGAAGATTTTTGAAAGTTCTAGAAACTTGTGATTTGCACACATTTAAAAAAACAATACATGTGAAAGGAAATGTATAAGAAAAAAATGGTTAAATCTTACAATAAAGCATAATCGATCATAGCCTATCACAAATATAAATTGCCATCTTGATTTCTTGCTCATAATGACTTTTTCCACCTTTTTTTTTCTTTCATAAAAATTACAAAGTATATCGAGAAGAGACAAACAATGAAATAACATAGATATTGTTGGCAGATCAGAGGGTTGGTCACGTCCATCAACTCCCCTTATGTTCGAATGTCATGGGCGCTTGGGTGAATGCACTACATAGTTAAGGTATGCATCTTTCTTGACAACAATTGCTTTTAAGAGAGTTGGTAGCGTCTAAGGTCCTACAAGTGGTATCAGAGTTGAGGTTAAGGGTTCAAACCCTAGGGGTATTGATGGAGGGGAGATTGTTGGCAAATCGGAGGGTTGGTCGCTTTCATCAACTCTCCTTGTATTTGAATGTCGTGGACGCTTTGGTGAATGCACTATAAGGTTAGGGTATGCATCTTTTCTTATGGCAATTGCTTTTAAGAAAGTTGGTAGCGCCTTGGGTCCTATAGATATAAATGGATAAAAATGTTCAAGGCACATCCAAATGTACAATACATGACAAAATGATAGATAACCAAAGTATCATTAAAATCTAAATCATCATCAACAAATCAAATATATCGAAATAACTAAAGATTTAGCACGAATTATCAAGAAGACAAAAAGGATGAGTGTTGAAGCTTAATTGAGAAGAAATATAAGACTTCATAGAGGCAAGTCACACATCCATGTGTTGTGACCTATCATAAAGCTCATCAATGCAAGTATTAAGATATGCTCTAAGGTCTACATGAGTGCTAAGTGCATTAAAGTGAGTATCACCTTGCACTCTCAACTAATCAACCAAAGCAAGCACACACTCTATCAACGAACCCTCTCTTATATGAGATAATCTAGTTGTCAATCATGAAAAGTTGGCAAGTCCTTAACTATCAAAAAGTCCTCAAAAACCTTAGATTGCTCTACTCATCCCCTCAATCTTTGTCTCTTTATCGACATAGGCTTCATCTAAAGGCCCACATGTATGGCTCATGTCTTTAGACTAAAATCTCTTATTGATAGGACTTCTTGGATTTAGAACCTAGAAATTATGTTGAAAATCAAACCTAGTGTTGAGAATAATATAGGAAATGGTGTGTAAATGATAAACTCCTAAAGTGAGATAACTCGCAATAATACACTATAATATCCATGATAAGTTGAGCCATATCAATAGGTTAACTAGTAAGAACATGATGGATAAATCCCATAGTGGATCTTTGTAGTAATCTTCAATAAGATGAAGGGTAAAAAAGTGTAGGTAGCAAACATGGTAAGAATCCATGTTGGCTTGATAAAGCCAAAAAGATGAATATAAATAGGAAAATCCAAGCTTCAAGAGACTTCTTTTCAATTAGAAACAATAATAGATCTTATAGATCAATCATATCAAATTTCCTAGTTACTTCATTATTAAATTTCTCCAAGAAAATTAAAGTGCTTCTAAGGATGAAAGATAGAAGAAGAATCCCTTAAACAATTAATAAATTCATAAGATCACTCAAGCTATATAAGAAAATGATGATACACTAAGTAACCAACAACATTCATCAAGCAATAAGCATGGAATTTGTAATGACCTGAAGATTGTTAAAAGCTAATATAAGTTGTTTCGTCTTTTAATGAGGACTAATGACTCAACTATTAAACTGATTAGTTAAACCATTAAGAAAAATAATTAGTTAGGTAATGAGCATGTTCAATTTTTTGAAAAGTAGCTTAAAGGTGGTTAACCATAGTCAAAATTCTTTGCAATACCATTAGTTATGTAAGTTAGCAACTTACTTAGTTGCTTGCTTAATTTTGTGTGGGTGAAAATTTAGGCAACTTTCTCTAGTTTTATAGGGTTGTAATAGAAGCCATTTGTCATCTCAAGATTAAGTTGAAAATGGGTTGGAACAAGTGTGAGAAAAGGGTAATTTGGAGACATTTAAGATGACTAATCAAATATATGGCATGTGACAGTAGTCGGTGATAAGTAAGCTACTAGCATAAAGTTATATCTTTTATGGGTAGTATTAAATGTGAAATGAAAGAGAGGGAAAGAGAGAGAGAGAGATGAATTTTTTTTTCTAAAAAACGAAGCGTTATTCTTTAAGTAAAAGAAAGCAAAACAAATAAAGCAGAAAAATGAAGATAAATTAAATAAGTAGGGAAATCGTTATTTCAAAACTCTATTTTTTTTTTTTTTTTTTTTATGGATTTGCAAATTAAATTGTTTGATATTTTGGTTGATGTTTTTTGTGGTATCATTGGCATATCGAATTTTTTTAACTACTATAAGACGAGATTCCTTAGGACTTGCTTGAAATCTAGCACATGATCTCATATTGAATGCAATGTTAAGACGACTTGTAGTTAGGTATAAGAGACTTTATCATGCTCCTAAAAAACTTTTTCTCTACATCCTTGCCAAATGTGTCCTCTGTATATCCACTTACACCCATATTGTTTTTAGTGTGGTTGACTAGATTGAGTATTTATAATAACAATATAAATAAAACATCTATTAAAATGTATGCATGACAAAAAGAATTGAAATAAATCATCAATTAAAATGATTAAGTTTCACAAAGTTTTTCGATACAAAGTTATTCCAACAAACCCTTTACACTTCTTTGAATTAGGTTGGGATATCTCATACATTTGTAAAGATTTAGCAAGTCCATCTACTCTCATAAAGTCAATATCCTTACTTTCTTTTATGGTAGTTACCTAAGTTTGAATTCCTCAAGAAGAGATTTAAGGATTTTGTTAGAAAAATTATGCTAATCCAACATATGGTAATCACCCTAGAGGGGGAGTGAATAGGATGATGGTCTCTTTTTGTAAATTTAAATTATGTGAATGTAAGAGATAATTATATGCAAATATATAATAAAACAATCTAAAAACAAGTGCATATAAATTACAAGAATAGGAAAAAGAAAATGCAAATACAAGATTTTTATAGTGGTTTGGCGCAACCTGGCCTACGTCCACTCTCCTCTAGCTTCAATCCCAAGCTTGAGGTTCCACTATTTCAAGGCTTCCAAACTAAGCTTGCAAGCAATACAATTAGATTATGGCTCCAATCCATCCTCTTGGACTTTTGGCTCCAAGCACCCTTTACAATCCTCAAAAGATACCTCGCTCTTGAACAACCTCTCAAGTGATACCCCACACTTGAGAATCCCTAAGTGATACCTTACACTTAGATTCTTCATCTCAAAGATATACAAATAATTTCATAAAATCCTAGTACAAAACTTTGGGCTCAAATGATACTAGAAAAACTAGGATTGAATGGTGCACTAAAAATATGCAAGTTTTAAAACAATTATGTACTCAAAAACACTCTTCCAAGGCTCAAATATATTCAAGAAAGGTTTGGAAAGGTTAAGCTTATGAAACAATGAAGATTTAAGTCTTTTTATAGAGGAAAAATGTCAAACTAGCCGTTGGGGGTTTGACTGGTCAAGTTGAGAGTCAATCGGTTGACTAGCTGTTAGCATTTAATGTTTGGCAGGTGACCGTTGGACTTTGATCGCCCCTTGACTGGACCTCAACCAGTTGAGGTTCAACCTTAACCGATTGAACAACCGTTCTAGAAGAGAGAGAAGGTTTTTTGCACCCCTCAATCGGTTGAGTTGGAAGTTGACCTACTCCTCAATCGGTTGAGCCGTTTTTGGCTCAACAACCATTCTTTTCAACTTAAAATTAGTTTAAATAAGTTTGGAAAACATTTGACACAAGGTTTTAGTTGAAAACATGAAATCATCCAATTTTAAAGGATTTAAAACAAAATAACTCTTGGATGATTTTGGTGTATAAGTAAAGAATGTAATACATGAACAAAAACTAGTGCACCAACAACCTTACAAAAAGATCTTATGAAGCTTGGGTCTTGAAAAGAACTTCTCTTTGAGGTCTTCTTCTTCTTATTGATTTCTCTTTGACTTGATTTTGTCTTTGATTGCCACTTTGGAAATCTTCTTACCTAATCATACTTAGAATATAATATTAGTTTCAAACCTTGTTTTGTTATCATCAAAACTGAGATTAACCAAACCTTGGTTTCACATATTTTACTAACCACCTTAGAATCAAGAATCTTTTTCCCTATATTAAAACTTGAATTGACAACATCAATTAGCTTAGCATAGAAGTATTCATCTTCTTGCATCCTTATTATTTCAAAAATGGCAATAGCATTTGTGATTTAGACAAAAGTGCCCTTATGCATGACTAAAAGTATATTCCATGTTGTTTTAGCATGTCTACAATTCATTATTATGTGAAACTCATCAAGATTCATACCATTAAAAATGTCATAAAGAGCTCAAGTATTAACCTCACTACCTTCATTATCAATTTTATCTTATTCTTATTCAAGCTTTAACTCTCTGGTAGATCTAGACGTCTTATCCAAATTTGATAGATGCCTTTAACCAAATTCTACAACATTCCAAACTCATTCTCCTTACATCCTTAATAAGAAATCTATTAGGCCTTTCTAATGGGGATAATTATTTCCATCAAAATGTGGAAGATTATTTACAAAGGATCCCACTTTTTGCAACTCTAATGAAACAAGATCAAGTAGGAACCAAAAAATAATAATTTTTAAAACTTAACCTACTCTAATACCAATTGAAAGTTCAAATCTTGGTTCATAAAACTATATAGAGGAGGAAGGACGTTGAATAGGTAAGCATTTTTTCTATGCGCAAAAATTAAATTCTTATCCTTCGTTAATTCCTTGACTAAGAGAATTTTAAATAATAATGTAAAGAATAAGTAATTCCTCACAAGACACATGGCTTGTGAGGATAACTACCTCCAAAGTCTCCTAGAGACTTTGCATATATAAAAACCATGAGGTCTATTAACCCTAGAACCACCATATTCTCAACTAAACAAGAATTTAGCTTTGAGAGTATTGGGTTTGCATAGAAATAATGGCAATATGCCCTAAGGCATAATTTTGAAAATTGAAATTAATAAAAATTATTTTTAAAACTTGAAAAAAATTGAAAAATATTGGAAACCACGTAATTTTGGGCACAAGCACTTGAGCACTCATTTAAGACGCTTACCTACTCCTAATAGGCGCTTAGCTACTCCCATCAAGAGCTCAAGTGATCAAAGTAAAATTTCTTTTTTAAATTTTGTTTTCTCACTTGATGAAAATGCCCATCCATTGTATGCCTTCTATATTCAAACAATACCCGAATTGTCCTAAAAATGAATTGCAATGATCTTGAGTCTTTAAGGTCAATGTAAACCCTAATGAAGTAAAGTCTAATCTAAGAATATATAAAACAAAGTTGTTAACTTAAACTAACTTAGGTGCAATTTGTTTTCAAATTTAAGATAACTTATTTTTTTTATTTTTTGTTGAATTGTTATTACTTATTTCTTAAATTTTTTAGTAAATAGGAAAAATCAAAATATTTAATTTTTTTTAATGTGAAAAATAATCTATTGGTTTA
Source organism: Vitis rotundifolia (assembly GCA_030254885.1). Lineage (NCBI taxonomy): Eukaryota > Viridiplantae > Streptophyta > Magnoliopsida > Vitales > Vitaceae > Vitis > Vitis rotundifolia. Next base: position 13,917,683 of record CM058156.1, read on the forward strand.
TCTTTACTTCTTAGCACTTAATAGAAATAAATTTTTTTAAAAAAAAATAATTTAATAATTAACACTATTAAGCACTATTTAGTCTTAAATTCAATTTTGAATTAAGTTAAAAAAAAATAATAAAAATAAATAAATAAATAAATAAATAAATAAAACCACCTTAGTGTCCATTTGAATACACTTTTTACTTTTTATTTTTTATTTTTTTTAAAAAAAAATAGTAACTTCTATATGTAATATAAGAATTCTTAGAGGTTTACAACAATAATGGTTTTTAAAAAAATTAAGGTATAAAAACAAATTCGAACTCAAATTTAAAAAAAAAAATTGAAATAATTTTTAAGAATAGAAGGGAAGTTTATATATCTATATAAACTTTTTTATCTACAAGTTTTTATTTTTAAAAATAAAAAAACAAGAATGTATCCAAACAAAGCCCTACTTCACTAACATAATATAATGTAGTTTTGAATGAATATCATCTTCTCATTATCATATGTTTAAAAAGTATATTTTGGTATTTGAAGGCTCTTTTACATTAAGAAAAAAAAAAAAAAAAAAAAAAACAACAGTTGTTCCACAAAATTTAAAAAAAAATTAAAGAATCATTTAAAATAAGCAATTCAAAAGTTGCTTTTTCTAAAAATCAGTACTTATTATATAAGAAAGTAGTAAAATTATGTTTCTTCCTTATTTGTATTTAAACACTAGTTAAGTTGCAGACAAAAAAATGCTACTCATGAGAGCATTGCTCACTAAAAGTTATTTTATCAAAACACCTTTCAAGCAGCCTTAACTCCTGACAGCCAGATGGTTCTAAATGACCATACATTTTAAGGTTGAATTTGGTGCAAAAGCACGTTTCCTCATCCCCATCCCCACCTACCTAAAAATCCAGTGTGTTTTTCCAATGTATCCATTAGTGGGTTGTTGCAGCAGGATCAACTCTGGTCAAGTCAATTTTTTCTAAATGATACCTTGCTGAAAATGATTGACATCATCAATAGCATTCTTTTTCTTTTTAAAAATAAAAAATAAAAAAATAAATGAAAATACTAATGAATTTTAAACCTACCAAGACAAAGTAGTGTTTGTTCGCATGTCAATCTTATACTTACTTTTAGATTTTCTTCCATTATTTAATATATTAACAAATATTAATTAAATAATTACGTGATGAGGTTGAAATGCTTTCCCATTTTTTTTCTCCTTAAGGAGTTAAATTGATGTTATGGAATTAATATATTAGATATTAAAAAAGGTTTATGCCTTAGAAGGAAGTTGACCATGCTAATATATTTACTCTATAATCAATTTTACTTGCATACTATTCCATGTAGATCTTTCATAAATTAGTTTGGCATGTACATTTTTTTTGTTAAGGAACATGATATATATATATATATATATTGAACTCAAATCCCGTAAACTTAAACTTTTAGAAAAAATAATTGTTCAACATGGTACCAAAGTTTGGATTAGTGGGAAGTTCCCGCAATTTGCATTTCTCCTATTTATTTATTGGATATGAATTCAAATTCTATCTATTTTTTTATTTATATGTCTCCGTTTATTGGATATAAATCTAAATTCAATTTTGTCTATCTGCATGTGAATATGGGACTACATGATCAGGGAGAATGTTAAAGAGTTATAATATTCATATTGAATTTAAATCCTACACGTTTAAGTTTTTAGGAAAATCGATTCTTTCAACTATTACATCCTATAAAAATATGTATTTACGAAAAAAAAAAAAAAATCTTTGCCCTCCAATTTAATAACACTAAAGTCTCAATACTAACTATTAAAAATAATACGGAATCACCATCATTCCATAAAAAATCTTAATTACTCTCCGGATATAGGAAAAGTCAATTTCAACCCTATTTAATGTTTTCAAAAATTTGTACATATTTAAACTAATTTTTCTATTCATCTCATATAATAATTAGCCTCAAAAATCGAAAGGCAGAATGACCATTGACTGAAAGGATAAGATGGTTGGTGGGGTCATGGTTATGGAAAAGCATAAGGTTAAAATTCCCAAATATTTCTTCAAAAAAAAAGTATAAAATACAAACATCCAAACAAAAAAAAACGAAGCAAATAGGACAGAGTAGCAAAACATACATTAAAAAAAAAGCAAAACAAAAAAAACAAAAGCAGAAACAAATCAAAGGCAAAGAAAGATCAGGGATTGGGGACGAAGCACACAAGTGGAGGGAGTTTGACCATGCCACACGCCGGCCACCAACAAAGTGTCAAGGTTGGCAGCCAAGCCACTTGGGCCATCGACTGCAATAAATTGACCCTAGAAAACATTGACTTGACTGAAGGTCTCTCAAAGGCTTTAACTTCCATTCCCCCACATTACCCCACTTTCCAATTGGAATATTCCCCATAGCCCATTTCTCAGAACCCTCTCGTTTTTCTTTTTGGGCCTTCCAAGCTTTGATTGAATCACAAGGCAGTAATGCTAATGCATGTTGTAACTTGTAAGTGGTAGGTGAGAAAATTTTGAAGGGAAAATTTTCTTCCCAACAACCTTTTGGGTTCCTTGTTGCTCATACCCATTCCCACCTACATTTTTCTTATTATATACTACTATGACACGTTTTACACATTCAACTACTCTACGTATGCCCGCTCCAAACAAGACTTGGAATACACGTGCAGCCCCCTCTACTTTTGATCCATTTATCAGCTTCTTAAATTGACTCCATCATCACTATCTGCCTCCATGACGTGGCCTGCTGTGATATTTTTCTGATTTTAACAGGTGTCTTTGAAAAAAAAATTTATGTGACGTGTGATTGTTGAATTATAATCCTAACATCAAAATGATTTTTAAATATGTGGCGGGCATTAACCTACCATTTTTGTATATATATCGAAAAGTCAGATAATGTGCCACGTGTGTAAAATAACTATGGGAGTTAATTAACGTCTATTTTAAGAATTATTTGAAGTGACCGAGTTGAAATTGTTTTCATTTTGAAGGATGATTAAGAATTTTGAGAAATGATCTGAATTGACAAGGACGAGGCTCAATCTTATGGGATTTTGTCGGAATTCTCTTCTTCGATGGCATGTTACTAATTAAAAATTATTTTAATTAAATATTTTTAAAATATATTTAACAATAATTATAAGAAATATTTTTAGTATTTTTAATATTTAAATAATAAAAATTTTCAAGTGTTATAAAAATTAGAAATACTTTATAAAATCACTATCAAACATACTCTTAGGTAGTGTTTATTTTTTTTACTTTTTGTTGAAAGCAATTTAGTTTCAAAATTTAGATTTATTTTTTACTTTTTCATGACTTATTATAAACTTTTTACTAAATAGAAAAAATCAAAATATATATCTTTTTTTAAATAAAAAAAATAACATATTAATTTTTTTTATTTTTTTAATATTTAATATAAATAAAATACTACAAAAACAAACAACCTAATATTTAATACTATTAAGCATTAAGGTTCTATTTAGAATTAAGTAAAAAAACAAACACCACCTTAAAAACCCGATACATGATTTCATTAAATTTCTCACCCTGTGTGTTGTGATAAACATAATTCTAAGTAATCAAGTTTAGTGGGTGCACTTCAAAAATGGCAAAAGGAAAAACGTGAAGAAATCTGATTTCAGTTAGCTTTCTTGTCTGGATTCAGTTATAGTTGCTTCAAAAAGGGGTCTATGATCACAAAGCTACAACAGTTAGACTCATGAGAGATGATGGTGTGGCCGCCACCAATAATGAGAGGATGCCATGTGCCGTACGCATACCCCTATTTCATGCCCATAATTAAGTGAAGGAGATTATGGGTGGTCTACCTGACTACCTCTACTTATTATAATAAAACTATTGAAATCCCAATTCTCTGGCATGTGCAACATATATACTATTCATGATTTTGTGGTCTTGTATTAAGAGGAGATTAAAGACGTGTGGCTGATCATGAAAATTAAATTATTTTATTTTGCATATACATGAATTTCATTAAGTTATAGAAAACCATATGAACCAAAAACAAAACTAGGCATGTGTCTCCCATAAACCAAAGATTATTAGGGTATATTTATCTCGAGTTCATAATGAGAGTAATGGTATAAAAATTGTTACCTCCAGAATTCTAAGTTTAGATCATTGAAAATATATGGTAAAATTTGTGTTATTGGACAAAGACATAAATATAGGAGGACCGATATACAAATAAATGAAGCACGTATCTGATACAAATGAATGAGACTCCAAGTATGAAGTAATAGGACCTGAATTGCACACATGACGTCATCTGATTGATGCCATCACTCGAGGGGAACCCTAATGGTATGATTTACATTTTATGTTACAAATATATATATAACATGCTCAAAAAAGTCTATATATGGGGATGGGGTGGGTTGGGAACCCTGCATGATCCAAATAATATGGCAGAGTTCATTTAACCTTTTAATGTTAGGCATTAACTACAAAACCTTTATGGGAATTAGATAAGCTTGGAGGGCATTTACAGCTTAGGAAATGGGAGGGATTCCGGGAGATGAGTCCACATGGGAACCAAAAGGAATGCAAAATGAGGAGTGAGGGTGGTATAAATTAATGTTAGGAAATGGGTTTGTGATGGTGTTGAGAGAGGGTGTGGTTGGTGTTGATATCATTTGGGTTACAAAGTCATATGTTTGATTGTTAAGTGGAGAGGCAGCAATTAGCAAGCATGTGTAGCATGAGCCTGTTAGCTATCACCTGATTTTGAAATTTAATATAAATTTTTTAGGAGATGCAAAAATAAAACATTCATGTTTTGATTCAGACAATTCAAATATGGTTAGCTGAGAGAGAGAGACAGAGAGAGAGAATGAGTGGCAGATTGAGTAGAAGCAGTGGTGGTAAGACACAAGGTTGGCACACCTACCGCTGGGCCGCTGGCATATCTGACTCTTTGGAGGGAAGGAAAGAGGGAGAGAGGGAGATGATGCCAGAATGGAGGTGGTCAACAATTATGGGGACATTGGTTAATGGGAATTGACTTTTCCTTTGTTATATGTTTATATCAAATTGTGATTATTAGAATGGGGAAAGGAGGAGGAGGAAAGAGATGGTGGAGGTGCCGCACCTCCCTTACCCAACCAACAAATGGTGTTGCTATGATGGAAGCTTGCTCATGAACATGTTATTAAGGTGGCTTTTATTTTTATTTTTGTCTTCAATCTAAATGCACTTCAATTTAATTTAATTGAAGTCTAAATAATATTTAATAGCATTAAGAATTTCTCTACCAACTTGTTTTAAGGTGTTAATCATTTTTTTTAAGACAATTTTGTCTTAATGATGAAAATTTAAACACTGTTTCTTAATATCTCAAACCTTCACGAGTAGATGGTAATCATGCATGTCATCTCATAGCCTACAGCTAATAAGAGAGTTTTGACTTGAAGTCTGTTACAGCTAATTAATACAAGCTTATATTAAGGTCATGTCTTCAATGTTATTTTCGGTTGTTTTGCTTTGTTTTGTTTTGTTGGGTGGTTTTTGACAAACGAAAATAAAACAAATAAATGTATGTGAAAGTCAAACTCGCATGATGGACATGCTGCGATCAGTGGAATAAAGAATCGCAACTTGGAAGTTAAATAGTGTAAATAATGTACGCCTAAACTAAATGTTTATGAGGAAGAGTGGTTGGTTGATTTGTCCTATCATCATCCTATATCCCTTCCCAGGTGATTTTCAGATATCATATATAATCACCAGCTCCAAATACCCACCCAAAAGAGAAGGTTTAAATTTTCAAATAGTTTGTTTCCCAGGAAAGGCAACAATTTTCCTGGCTTACCAAAGGGTGGTGGTAAATAGGGAGAAATAGATGAACAACATGCAAGAGAGCAAGACTAGGCAGGATTCCGGCCCAGACAACTTCTGTGAAGAACTGTCAATATGATGAATGGATTATGAACCTTTGTTTAAATAAATAAATAATCCAGCTGGACATTTTCAATAACTCAAAACTAGATACACCGTTTATAATTTAAAATTACAACACAAAGCAGATCCCCTCCCGGATCCCCCAATGTACACAAATAACTCATCCCCTGTAAAATCTAGTCCCAAAACGTCCCATCCTGTGTAAGAAGAAACACAAGTTTTTCAAACTCCTATTTTACCACTTGAGCCCCTGGGACTTATACATATATAAATATATATATTGGATCACAACAAAAAAGACAATCTCCCCCACCCAGGAGAAAGCTGTCCCATGGTCCTCACAATGTCATGATGCCCATCACACCTACTAAAACCCCTGTCTATCAAAGCCCAACCCATTTCACCCATCTGAACACTCGCCCAACTCTGAAGGGCAACTCGTAATCTTTAGCAACCGCTGGCTCCCTCCTTGCAGCCTCTGGTTCAGACCAGACATAAACCCCACGTTCTTGCCGACTGCCAGGCACTGTGTTATCTAGGATCACGGCTACCAGGAATGCAATTACCATGTGAAATGACAATAATGTGTTCATAACATAGTTTACCTGCAAAGCAAACAGAATAAAGTAAATTTTGAATTTTCAGCAGCAAAACTCATCTTGCCTGCACAGAAAAAAAAATACTAGTCTCCTCTAGCGGTTGGACCATGGGATCCGCTAGAGTGGCACTTCAGTAAAAATGGAGAGGGCCAAAATTAAATTGTTTGTAGCTCAAAGATATGAAGTGCCAAACTAAGCTGAACCATCTATTGTTAAACCATTTTTTCCCAGGCACCTCCACAAATCTAGCCATCTACTAGCCATATGTATATATATATATATATATATATATATATATATATATATATAAGGTAATAATTATCAAATAAAATCCCCAAAAGTCTATCTAGAAATAATGCAGCAAAAGAAAACGACCTAAGCTGACTAAAAAAAATTCTTTCTAAGAACTTTTAGTTTGGTCACATCATTTTTAGTTCTCATTTGATAAACAGCATGAAATTAAGCAACCAAGACAAGTTATTGATTATTGAAAGGTCAAGGAGATGCTTACCCCTCCATATTTGCTGCGAAAAGGTCCATGAGAAGCCACAATGTATGGTTGAAAGTAACTTGGAACAGACAAATTGGAATTTGGAGAGATGCCATATTGCTGAAAGTAGGCTGGGATTGAAAGGGAGAAAAACAAAGACAGGCCAACTATGATAATATTCCTGGAGCTTCCTGCCTCACTGTAACGTAAATTTGACAACCCCAATGCTGCAAGCATTGCCCACATGAAACACAGGAGAGCAGCAACCATGACTTCAGGAATTGAAGCAATAAACCCTCCAACTTTACCTGTGAACATGATTGAAATGAGATTAGGCCTTGAAGGGCAATAAATTAAAGGATAGTAGAGAAGTAGAGACTTCCATACCTTTATGAAGTCAATGAAAGGCATACTAAGATGGTATGCATCAAAGTGTCCAATTTCATGTCATCATGCTAGAAATCCTATAGAATATATATGCTGATTCTTTTCTATTTTTGTTGTTTCCCAATTTACCTAGCACCTATACTGGTTTTAGATGTCCACCCCACCCGAGTGAAGCAACACTTGATTGCATATTTTTGTCATCAATCTAAGACTGGATGTTGGTAGGTACCGTGGGTTATATCAACAATAACATCTAACCAACTGAAAGTGGAATGTATTTGTCATACACTCATTTCTCATCAAATATATTCAGTTACAAATGAAAAATAATAGTCAAAATGACACTGCTTTGCCATGAACTTGAAGAAAGAGAGAGTGAATGAGAGAGAGAGAGAGAGAGAGAGAGAGAGAGAGAGACAAGGTACACCTCTTCAACAAGGCAATCCTTGGCAAATGAGGTGGCACAGCTGGGGAGTAACTGCACCTTGGGCCTAGGTGTGCCTTTAACAACCACCTTATTAATCATAAATGGCTGACTAGCTGTTGAGTGTCTGACAAGTTTGTTTATATTTTTGTAACTTTCATATAAAACCTTACATTATGTTATTTGAATGTAGGTGTTGTTGGAGCCAAAATGAAGGAAGAATGACTTAGCATGGCCATTATAGTTCAGATTGAGACCTTCTTGGCAAACCAGAGGCTATTATACCACATATAATTTGCTTGAAATCTTCTCAGTGAACCTTACATCAATTTTTTAAGAGCAATTAAAATGTGTATTTCCAGAAAAGGAAACTCCTTACCATCATATGCTGACTATTTATTCCTATTAAGGAATACTGAAGGTTCATTTCACTGGCAATAAAATGCAGTCCCAAGAACTGCAGCCTTGTGGGATTGGCAATTTCAAGAATTTTAGAGCAGTAATTTCAAAAGATGTGTCTGATATGGGCTCTATCCAGGTTGCAAAACAATTCTTTCTTGGAAGGTTCTTCAAGAACTTCAAAAAAAATACATCATTTATGGAAATTACTAGGCCTATGCATACAAAATCATAATTCATATGCCCAGGTGAACAGAAAGAAAATAAAACCTGCCCTTCATGAACAAAAAAAAGCCAAAATATTTCTATATTTAATATTTTATATGCTGATCAATAGAATATGAAAATAGGTGCATTATAAACACTTACCTACAAGGGATAGCGCTATCAAAACGCATGCACCAAGCTCAACTGCTCTGCGGCTTCCCATTTTAGTCACAGCAATAGTGTGCACATTTTCAGTTAGAGTCGTGGACCCAGTTCCTGTACCCCAGAGACCAGCCAAGACACTAGAAATACCTTCAAGACCAATGCCACGACTAAGAACACCTGGGGTTGGAGGCCTGGATGCCACCAGTAATGATGATGCATGATAGGAGCCCACCTAAGGTAAAAAAAGAAAGAAAGAAAGAAAAACAGAAAAAGAAACAATCAGTAAGGGAAGTTTTTTTTTCCTTTTTTCCTTGACTATCTATTTGATAAGAACAAATGGGAATTTGATTAATTGTACAAGATTGCTTAATAAGTCAATCACAAAGCTTCATACTGCAAAAAATGCAACTAAAAAAGATTAAAAAGAAATGGAGTCTTTACGCAGCACACTTGTTGATAGATCTCCCAGCAGAGAAACAATCACTATGCAAATACCAAAGAATGCCATACAGTTACTAATTTTTTAACACTTATGTCTGTCAATGCCCATCCAAAAAAAAAAACAATTGTCTATAAAAAAAAATTAAGAATAATGTCCTTTTATAGGGAAAATAAAAAATAAAAAAAACAAAGCATTTGGCACATTCATATGGCAAACGAGTCCCTGATAAGCAAACTGCTAGGCCAATGTCCCAATGCAATTAGTAGGCAATGGTTTCCAGAACATGGATGAGAGTGGACAAGTTGGTCTAGTATGACTCACAATTTAGAAAAATGGAGATGAGATGATGAAGTTGGTAGATACAATACCACAAAGAGAGTCAGCATAGCATCTGTCCAAGAAACTAAGCAGATGGGATTTGTGCGTTCTGGGGGGGCTGGGGGGGTGATGATGGGAGAAGATTGAACATGTGAAAAGAAACATTAATACACATTCTGATCAAAAAAAAAAAAAAAACATTAATACACACATTGATGCACAGAACAAAATTTAAAAAACAAGAAGAATGAAGGTGTAGAGAAAGCAACTAGTCATGCCATGGGGCACGTAAGTCACTTAAACTTCAAAGGTTAAAAATTAACAATCAGTTATACAAGTCAAACCCATTTAAATCTGATGCAATGGTGGGCTAATTAAAATTTCCAGCATGATGGTAGGAACAATCACCAATAAACATTTATAGGAAGTTATAGACATTGAAAAGATGAGCAACAAGTGAGTTCATTTTTGGCCCAGTAGGACAAGATGGAAACATTAGAGAATTCTAGAAAGGATTGATTGAATTAGTCCAAAGAATCAGTGTTAATTTGAAAAGGTTAATTGAAGGGGTTTAAACTGCCACATAAGTAAAGGTAGTAAAAGATGCAAGCAAGCATATAGGAGATATGAGTTTTGAGGAAAGGAATGGGACAAAAGATGCCATTTTAAAATCTGAAAATGTATATGGTCTTATAATACCAAAAATAAATAAAAAATACAAACAGTTAGTGACCTTCAAAAGTGAAACAACCAGAAGAAACATCAAATATGTAAGGATTTTAAAGTAATTAAAAGAAGGATGCCACATAAGAAGAGATATAAGAAAAAAAGAACAGAATGTAACCCAATCAAAACTGGAAGGAGAAACTTAACATCATTCACAGAGAATTGGTTTCAGAAGAGAAGAAGAATACTAATATGGGAATATGGGAAACTAAGGTTACAATACTAGAAGTGAAAAGGTTGCTAGTGTTAAAAATCAGTGAAAGAGATCCAATGAGAATCAAAAGGAAATTGTTTGTCATCTGAAGCAAGCTGCTTTTACTGTGAATGTTTAAGTGACTGTTACTTGAAGTGTGTACTTCTATTTGGGTCGCTGTTTCCAAAGAAATTTGCTCGAAACTTCCACATGGGACATCATTTGCAAAGAAGAGCTTTATTCATCAAAGAGAGCAAATGAACACCTAGCCCACTTTTCTCCTTTGCACTACAAATGGATGACCACTTCACTAAGTGAGGCTTGTTCTCTAAGGCTCCTCCTCCCCAAAGAAAGTCCTTTGAATTTTCTCTAATCTCATTCTGATTCGCCTTGGGATGGTGAACAAAAACATGAAGTAAATTGGTAAGCTAGAAAGAGTACTACAGATTAGCATAATCTGTCCCCCTTTTAGAAATATACCGTCTCTTCCATAAAGAGAATCTTTTGCGAAACCACTCCTCAACACCGTCCCAAACCGCTTCTAACTTGTAAGAGGCCCCCAAAGGAAGTCCTAAGGGAATTTCATCATGAATTTCATGCCACTTCAAGGGGAACTTCAGGAAAAGATATTATTTGTGATTTTTTTAACTAATCTAGATAGCTAGAAACTTATTAGAACTTAGAGATCATTAGGGGTAATTAGGAATTTTATAAATATTATAAATGACTAATTTTCTCATGAAAAAAAGTTTTTGTTTCAAATTGATTTAATCCAGGTTTGAGTTTGTATACAGGTCAATATACATAGGATCTCTCACTGAGATGTTGTGTAGGATGAATGCTAGAATACTTAATAGGCTAGGAATTGTATCTATTTACACTAGCATTTTTAACAAGGACTAGAAAGTCTTTTAAGAGTGTAAGAGCATTTGATACTAGAGTCCATCAGATTCTTCATACAAGAGAACATTTCTCTGGAGTGACTGTTCTTCGTTCTTCTAAACTTCCATATTTTTCCCTCCAGTCTTCTTCAATCTTTTTTTTTTCCCTTCTGTTTCTTACCTGTAAATTGATTAAAAGCACAATAACTGTCAAGTAATAAGGTCACTTCTACTTCAGATAACCAGACAAATCCTTCAGTTCCTTTAACATGCGTATGTCTGTGTCAGAGAAATCCTCAGCTCTTATTCCATCACTACAGACATGATATAGTGTTCTTACACTCCATAGAAATTTAGAAACCCTACAACCTTTCAAATATCTAATAATTTGTTACACATTTCAGTAAATCAAATATGATATGAACATTCAAGAGATTAAATATAATAAATGGAAGCAAACTTACTGAGTCCACTGATGAGATTACAGAAACCACACACATGACAATGGCCATTTTCCAGTGGAAGACAGGTGTACCCCATTGTAATGGATAAGGAAACCTAAACCACGGAGAAGATTTTAAAGCATGGGAAGTGTCAACTCGACAGTGCTTCATCCTGGAAACATGCTTTCTGCAGTGCTCGGATATCATATTAGAGGCTGGTACATTTACATCACAACCCTTGTAGTTATAAACTCCTGCCTCAGTCAGAAGGAAAGCAGTGGCCCACGTGATTGCCAGACCCAAGGGAACCTGGCACCAAAATATAGGCAAATTACACTCAAAGAAGGCACAGTTGGCATAACAAGATATATGCTCAAAAATCAACAATGACACAATGATAAAATGTGGATTTGTTAACAATAAACATACCGCATAAATTAGAAATACACGATGACCCATAACTGATATCTTGCGAAGGTACTGCAGGCAATATGGAGATGGATGTATTAGAAACTTTGGCACACGTTACAATCATGCAGAAATATGAAATATTGCTGCTTTTAAGCAGTGATAACAAATAAACTATGCTGACATAACAGAAGAAAGAAAAACAAAAAATTGAAAACTGAATCTGAGGAAGCTTGAGCTTACAAGAGAAAAAATTATAACCAATAAGATCTGCACTGCACCAATCTCAAGACAAGTACCAACTTGTGGGAAACCATAACTATAAAAGGAAAGTCCAACAGCAGCAATAGTTGGGGACACGACCACAGGATTAATCAACCTGAAAAGGATGAAAATGAACAGAAGATGAGATGATGGGTATATCTACCATAAGCATATCACTTGGTGCAATAAAATGAAAGAGAATCAACTTAAGAGCATGGACGGCTAAGAAATTCTAAATTGACTCTGAGAACAATAATTTTTATATTTACTCCTGTGTAGCATCATTTGTCTGCTGCATGCACAACTATGACAATCAATGAAGGCTTCCAAAACAGAAATGGGGCAACCAAATCTTCAAAAGGCAGATGTTACTCACGGGGGGTGGGGGGGAATCAAACCAAGACCAAAAATAAACAAGGATACAAATTTAAACTATACAACATCACCAAAAGCATTCCAAGCATGGTTCAAAGTATCAGCCGATACCGATACATACCAGCAGTGTCATATTCATCTTGGTCATGGTCTCGACAAGTCTGATACCTGAGTTGGTATCATTTGGTTTAACAATAACACAGTTTCAATTCAATTATGAATCACTTGCCAATCTCACCATACAACTCAAAATTACAACACAAAAAGATTGATTTATTTTCAAAATAATTATTTTCACCAATAACCTTTTATCATTTTTATTTTTTATTTTGAAGACATTCCATTATTAAATATTAGCACTTTGTGTTAAAAATGAATATGGAATATGGTGGTGTTTAAATTTTCATAGTTCGTAATATTATTCATAAACTAATGCTAAGAAGCTTTTATAATTATTTAGATCATGTTAAATGTGATGTTAATTTTTTAAGTTCATCTACTTATATTATTTTTTTGATAGGATCATTTACTTATATTATTTTATCTAAAATTTTCATTAGTCCTTTACAGTTTTTTAACTAATATATTATGCGTATCACCTGATACCAATCCTAGATACCGAGATTGATGCACCTCATGACTGACTAAGTTTTGAACCACAATTCCAAGGAATAATAAAATTCATATAATTTTTTTATATGGTTGAATTATTCAAATGAAGAGTATGAATATTTCAACTTTTTAATGGGAAAGACCAGCAAACAATTTACAACAATATATATATATATATATATATATATATATATATATATATATATATATATATATATATGTGTGTGTGTACGTGTATGTATGTATTTTTAAAAGTCAACTTTTCAGTAATAAAGCACTAAAGCAAGTTAATTTCCCATCCAATCTACTTAAGCTTTCTAGTATTCTTTAAACCTTCACTTGGACAATGGAATCACAAGCATTTGATGATAACATGATAAATAATCAACCATGGACATCACTGAAGATGCAGAAATCCATACCTTAAGAGTACTGACATCAGTCCACTATATCCCAATATTGTTTGAAAAGCTGAAGCTATGATTACTGCTCCCTGTAGCTCCTTCATAATATGCTTGAAATTCTGAAATTCAAATGACGCATTGTAAATCTCATTAAATATTAAAACACAATAATAAACAACTTCACCAAAAATTAAAGCTATCATTTGCCTATTAATACATTAGATAATTATATTGGGGATAGCATTTTTTATTTTTTTATTTTTTTGAAGGGGGTGGGGGGGAAGAGGAATTAGGAAAAGCAAAAATAATAAACTTTGGAGGCACTCGTCCATCACATTCACTTCCTTGCCAAAAAGAAGAAACCTCAATTCCAACCAAAAGAGGAAAAAAACAAAGAAAAGCAAAAAAGGCAAACGTAACAAAGTACAAAATTAACAGGTTTTTTTATAAAATTTACCATGAAAATTATTAGAAAGTTGTCATGTAAAAAGTATTCTTCCCAAACTTGTTTGACTATGTTACAATTTCATACTTATCCAATGGTACAAGTCCATTTAAACCATACTCCTAATGGATAAGGAACCAATCCAACATCAACAAGAAAGGTGAGATTCCAACAAGTATCCTCCTCTGGCCTACCATTTTTTTGTCCTGTTTGATTCTTCTATCTTCATGCAATTACATTATTTTAAACTAATCCAGCATTTTTTATACCTGAAAGACCTTCTAAGTTTCTGTTTTGTTGATAAGTCCAACAAAATCTTCTGGTAAACTTCAGCAAGTTATTTGTTTTAAACCTTAATCCTTTCAAACCATTTAACAGCCAAAAACCTGAAAATTAGTTATAGTCCAATTATTGTCTGCCATTGCATAATGCTTTAGGTAAAATGGTTGCTTTTTTTATTAACATGCGTTGGATATTCAGGAAATAGTGTTACACTCGAGCAATAAAAAATGCAAAGAAGCAACAGACACATGTAGAAGACTCGACCAATTTAAGGATGGTGTTGAGATGTCCCCCCAAAAAAATATCAAACACTTTATTTTATGGAAGGAGGTTCATTTGGAGGGATGAACCAGTGAGTAAAAAGGGACAATTAAAATCTTCATCATGAGTTGACATCAGACTTAACCATCATCCTCATCCTTCCTCACAATAACAAAGATAGTAAGAAACATTTAACTTCCCCTCCCATTGAAATCATGTGCAACTGAGACCACTATCACATTCAATTGCTGAGGCACATACCTAAATTTCTTGATAGAGTAGCAAAAATGCAATATCTAAGAGCACATAAATTTTGATAACATATTCCAAAGGCTCAACCAAGTCACTACAAACTATATCAAGCGTGTATCTTTCAAATTCCAATATTTTCAGCTGAGGAGGCATATAGGTTTACAAAAAATTTAAAAACAGTGGGGCCCACAGGCAAAACCATTTCCCACCATGGCACCACACAATAAGAGTCCATTTCTGGTTGCAAACAGCTACTCTACCAAACTTATGTTGTTCAAGTACCACATGGAACTATTGAAATTTGAAAGAATAAGAGATCCATTTTCTGACAAATCACCATATTGAAACATTTAGTGCCAATAATCTTCAGCTGCTCTTGACTACAGCAAAATCAGTAAGTGAAATATCTAAGATGACCGACAACCAAAGAAAAGCCAAAGATGAGAGTAAGCAAATTTCCTTTTTTTTCCTAATAGGCAGAGAAAGGTATGTATAGTATAATTATAAAAAAAAGTACACAGGAGTACACAAGGCACCTAAACAAAAGAAGGCCCCGAAAGCAAAGCCACAAAAAACCACCCTCACTCTCAAGGAGAGCCCACCCAATCTACAAAATCAATCAAAGGCATCAAACCTCTTCTTATGCACATGCTAATCCAAGCTAAAAGACTGCAAAAGGAATGAAAGTTTGAACTTCTGGTCAATTTTTTCCTCGTTTTCAAATGCTCTTCAATTTCGTTCCTGCCAAATTGTCAAAAAATGCAGAGAGAAGCAGCTCTCCACATCTACCTTCTTTCCCTTCCTATAAAGGAGTCATGCCAACTTAACAAAATTTCTTTAACCGAAGAGGGGATCCCCCAAACTACACCTAATAAGGAGAACAACATATGCCATAGAATCCTTATCTTGATATAGTGAATTAGAACATGATTAATAGAGCCTCCCTCAAGTTTACATGGAAGACATCTATTTTCCAGTTGCTACCCTCTTTTCTAGGGCTGATATGATGTCAAAAATTTTCCCTATCTAGCTTTTCAAGCAAAAAAGCTCACTTTGGGTGGGACCAGTGCATTCAAAATGATGTCCAGCGGAAAGGGGATTGACCCCACTAGTTCCAAAACCGAATAGAAAAATATAACTAGAAAACACACCTTTCTTAGAATCCTTCCAGATCACCCTGTCATTCTCTTGCCTCCTAATAGACTTCACCAGCAATCAAGAGAAAAAAGTCTCGAGAATGTCCAGCTCCCAATTGGTAAGTGCCTAGAGAAGCACTGATCCTCCCATAAATCTGTCACCCAAAGCTCCTTAGACAAAGCCATCGCATACAAGGAGGGGAAGCAAAAGACTCCTCGCTACACTATCTGTTCTTCCAAACCTTGACTCTCCCACCATTACCTACTTCAAAGGAGACACTATTAAATAAAAGATCTCATCCATTCCTTATAGCTTTCCATACTCCAACATTATAACCATCTCTCACTTGACAAGAGTGTCAACTTCTCATACTTCCTCTCTATAACCTACTTCCAAAAAAAGTTCCCCTTCAAAAACATATCTCCAACTCCACTTAACAATGAGTCTAATTCGGAAGAGAGAGACTTACTAATGTTCAATCCCTCCTTCCTCCTATCCAAGAAAACAACCAACCGTCTTACTAAATGAGGCTTTTCTCCAAAGCCTCCCCCATCCAAAAAAAGTCCCTTTGAATCTTCTCTAATATCAGTCAAATCTTTCTAGGAATTACAAACAAGGACATGCAATAGATTGGAAGGCTACACAGTGTACTTCTAATCAACCTAAGCCTTCCCCCTTTAGAAATAGCTTGTCTTTTCCACGTCTGCGAAACCTCTCCTCCACTACATCTCATACCTAACTGATCTAAAAGGGGCACCTAATGGCAAAGCTAAGTAAGTCAATGGAATCTCCCCCGCCTTACCAACTCCATCGCAAAATCTTATACATCTACAATCCTCCTTAATTGGGATCAATTCACTTTTCTCAAGGTTATCATTTTAGGCCCTAAAATTGCTTCAAACCACATGAACAGCCAACTTAAGTGAACCTTAGATCTTGAGAATCATCACAGAAAAACAAAATATCATCTACAAACAAAAGATGAGACACCTCCACCCCCTCCCCCTCGCCCTAAAGGCCAAAAAGTAGCAGCTCCCCTCCCTAGCCCCCACCAAAAGGCAACTCAACACCTCCATAGCCAGAACAAATAAATAGAAAGAGGTTCCCCTTATCTCAACCCCCTCGAGCTCTAAATAAACCAAAGAGGGTCCCATTGACAAGCACTAAAAACTTTACTATAGAATCCAACCAATCCATTTTTCTATACACCAATGAATCCAACCAATCCATTTTTTATTGAGTCCCATTTTTTCAAGAATTAACAGCAAGAAAACCCAATTTAAATGGTTGTAAGCCTTTTCAGTCTGGCCTTTAACTCATTCAATTTAGAGGCCAAAATGAAATTATAGAATCCTCTAAAATCAAGCTCTCAAGGTGGCATCAAGCTGATCTAGGCCACAGACTAAATATGTAGGCTCAATCCATCCATATTTTGGGATGATAGCTTATATTGGGTTGATAGTTTTTTTGGATTCAGGTGGCATGTCAGAAGCATCATCCCTTAAGGCTGTGTGAGGTGCTCTTTGCTTCTCTTAAGGTTTTTTTTTTTTTTTTTTCTTCTTGCTTTGCTTTTCTTAAGTTGATAGTTATTTGCTTCTCTTAAGTTGAGCCTACTAAAACTCAAACCAAGGTGTCAACAGAGAACAATAATATTGCTCTTAACATATAATTTGTTC
This sequence comes from Vitis rotundifolia, assembly GCA_030254885.1. Classification (NCBI taxonomy): domain Eukaryota; kingdom Viridiplantae; phylum Streptophyta; class Magnoliopsida; order Vitales; family Vitaceae; genus Vitis; species Vitis rotundifolia. Next base: position 13,935,411 of record CM058156.1, read on the forward strand.
ATTCTTATGTATTTTCTATTCCAACATTCAATATTTAAATTACATGACATGATTTTAGCCGTCTCTCTCAGAAGGAAATGTATCAATAATACGTTAAAAAAAAAAATTTAGCGTGACCCTCAACTGATTTGGATCGTTCGTGTTCCATATTTGGGAGATTCCAACAATCTAATCAGAGTATCCAACACGCATACTTTGAGGAAAAAGGAGATAAATTTCAGTTTTCCAATATCACAGCAAAAGTAGAGATCAGAAAAAGTGGAGGGTGCATGGAATTTTTTAGTTCTTTTTTTTTTTTCCTTTTTTTCTTTTCATTTCTTTCCTCCTTTTTTTTTCTTTTTTTGACAGATAGAAGAGGGAATTTGCTTCTTCATCTTCTTCTTCAAATTTCAAAGCAAAGAGCTGCATCTTAGAAGAATGGGACGAATAAATTTGTAGACTAGCTGCAATTTAGCATAGGGCAATTACATATAAGGATAAAGTTAGGGGATTCCTCATCTCCACAAGGTAGCTTAAACAAATCCCAGAAACCGGAGGAAGGAGATCTTGGGTTCCTAGTTAAATTTGATGACAGTTTCAGATATGATTCTAAAACAATGGCTCCACCCCAGATTTTGTAGCATCCATGACTAATAAAACATATTTGAAATATAAGATCAACCAAAAAAAAGAAAAAAGAACCAACAAAAATAGCCAGAATGTGATTCTTTTTTCGTAACATTGATGATAGAACCCAAAATGGAACACCATAAAGGTCCAGCACTGGCACATTTTATTCAAATGAAATGGCCAAAAACACTAAGCACAAAACAAAATTGACAGGCATTGAAATCAAATATGTCAAGACTTTCTATGCATCCCAAGCTTCAGTTTAAATCTGAACTAGGTAATATTTTTTTGCATTTTTCTTTCTTCTTTTTCTTTTTTTTTTTTTTTTTTTTTTGTGGTTCCAAATGAAGACATGCGAGGTTTACTTCCAAAATACTATATAACTATTAGTAAAACAAACAATCAAATATTACATTTGTTGTTGGTGTTGAGCCTAATAAGTAAATAAACTTCTAAATGCCTCATTAGCTCTCCTAAAGAAGTCTGCTCCATTGAATGTTTTTCTTTGTACTTTTCAAATGTTTATACATGTGGCAAATTATAAGATTAGAGTTCCAATCTATATATTGGATCTTTCTTTTCCAACTAAGTTTTCTTATTGGCCCTTGTCCTATAAGTATTTTATTTTATTGCTCATGAGATATGAAAAAAAGTACTTGACCAGTATATTAAATTAAAAGACCAACAAGAGGATATATAGTTTTCTTATTGCCCCTTGTCCCATAAATATTTGATTTTATTGCTCATGAGATATGAAAAAAAGTACCTAACCAGTATATTTTTTGATAGATAAGTACCTGACCAGTCTATTAAATTAAAAGACCAATAAGAGGACATTTTCTTTATTAATGCATTGTGTAAAGGTCAATTGCTACAAAGAATCAAGAAGGATTGGTACCTATGCTCTAACTGGAGAAGTGACAAATGAAGAGTCTAGGAAGCGATGAGGATTCCCTAAGTGCAATTGGACTTTAAGCATTTAACCATGACCTAGAGGACTAATGAATACCAGAAGGAGATAGAACCAAAAGGGAGAGAATAATTCATATATAATCATGTTATAGAGTCACACAATATGATAGAGAGAGAGAGGGAGAGAGGGAATATATTTTCCTCTTTCTGATCACTCTTGACAATTACCAATAGCAATGGTAGAATCCATTTTTTATCTTTAGAAGAACAGAACTAGTAAAGACTTCAAATTAGGTGATCAATCAGCATGATTAAACAAATGGCCACATTTAACTCATGGTTTTTCAGAATTCCTTCCAGACAATAAGAGGCAAACAAGAAACTGCTGTCCATGATATTAAAGGCCAATAGCAGGCAGCATGCCTCTAGATATCATTGAAGTACACTAAATTGTATATGATACAACTAGACAAATATATGAATTTATATTATCAAATGGTATATCTCATATCAGTCCACCAGATAGAAACAAATGCTACAAGTCCATATTGCATGATATAACAATACTACATTTTTGGCATATAACTCAAGGAATGGATAGGATCACATAGTAACCAACCAGCAAAAGGACAAGACACTATCTCATGAATGTAGCCACATAAATATATATATATATCAATAGAAACATACATTTCCATTCAATCCTTGGAACTCAGGAGAGTTGATTATCGCAAGAGCTGGAGCCAAATAAACAAAAGAAGGACCCTGTATCAAGGGCAACCTCGTGCCAAATGATGTATGCAAGAGAGTTGTCACTCCTGACACAAAGAGCACAGTGGAGACCACCATCGCAGTATCCTCCTACATCCACTATCTTCAATTAGATCAAGCAAATCTACAACTTACAGCATTCAATCTAAACAAATATAAAGTACAATCAGTCAGAAGAAATATATTAGAAATACTTACATGATCACCACCCATTGCCGGAACTATGACTAGTGGAATTAGAATCAAGGAACCCAATATCGAAACATAATGCTGGAACCCATATAAACCAATTGGAACTGACACATTTTGTCTAAGTATCAGTAAACCATTTCAAATTATAGAGAAATTAATGCTAAATTAGAGTTCTGCTTACTCTAAAAATATCAAGTAATCAAGCATAACTAAATGAAACTCACCTAAACCAGGTGTATCCCTAAGTTCATACTTCATATGCGAGTGCCGAGCCACAAACCCATCATCGTCAACTGCTTGTGGCAGTACATCGACCGCTTCTTCACTTCGAGCCGGTCTTCGAGGCTGCGGCTCGGCCGGTGCCGCCGGAGCCTGCCCGTTTGGACCCGGTGCCGAACTCTTAGGCACCGGAGTGCCATCTGAGTTCCGCCTCTTTTTCACCGTCTGAGTCTTCTCTGACGGCACCGGAACCTTCTCTCCCTCCAGCACGCCATTAGCCACTGGAGCTACAGGAGCCACTGGAGCCACAGGAGGCACTGGAACCGCTGGAGCCGCCGGAGCCGCCGGAGCCGCAGGAGGAGGCCTAACCCGGCCCAATTCAAGATCCACATTGGAATCAGGCTCTTTAGGCTTGGGTGGGACGACAATCTGACCGGAGTCACTTGCATTGGTCTCGCCGGAGAACTTGGGACGGAAGCCAGTCTTCTTGGCCCAGGAGGGCGGCGGCATTGCGGTGGAGTCTGGCGCCGGCGGCCATGGACCAGGACGTGGCCGCTTGGTGGGGTCGGAGTTCGCCATTTGGGTTCCCACTATAGATGCATCGCTAGCGAAGAAACGAAGAAATGCTTGTAGATCTGATCTCTGACTAGGGTTTCCAAATTTCTGAACGAACCACAATCGATGGAGTGCTGAGTCCTGGAAGCGGAAACCTAGGGCTAGAGAGAGAAAGAAAGAGAGAAAGTTTGTAGAGTGACTGCAAGTCTACTAGCGGTGATGTCTGGCGAGTGATGAGTGCGAAGTGAGAGAGAGAGAGCGTGGAGACTGAAGACTGGAGAGGCGAAACCGCGTTTATTTCTCCTGCTTGGTAATCGGATGATGATGTAATGGAAGATTGAAAATGGTTGGGCTTTGATTTAACTTTCTGGGCCCCCATTATTTCTATTTTAATTACCTGTTTTCCTCTTTTTTATTTTAAAAAAATTAAATTAAATACCATATTATTTTCTTCTAGGTTTATAATTTTTGCCTTCATACCTATAAAATAAACATATTTACCTTTTTCATTTTAAAGAAAGCATTTTTCAAAAACACCCTTATCTTGTTGGACACACTCTTTGATTTTGAGCAACAACTGCAACCCAAATCAAAAAACAATTCCAACCATCAAAATCATGTCTATGTACATAAATCCACATGACCTCACTCCATTCCCTCATAACAACCAAACATTGTTCCTTCATGTATTCTTTCTAATGCTTTCAAAAATCACTTTTCACAGTATCATATAAAAAACCACTTTTGTTTTGAAAACAAGTTCTCACAAAAACAGTTTTCAATCACGAGTTTAGAGTAGTAATTGGCAGAGGGGAAGCGCTGATAGTGGGACGATGGCACACATCAAGACGTACATGCAGGGAGGCATTTGATTTGTGATCACAACAAATTTGAAACCTTGCATTACGCAACCTCCGGGTGATGTGACACGGAGCAGAATATTCTTTAGACTTTAAGGTAAGTGGATATGCAGACATCTAAGCCTTAGGGTCCATTTTTGGGAAAACCCTCATTCCTACACCGCATCCTCTGCTTTTACCTTTCTTCAAAAGAAAAATATCATATGGAGATTCAAACCTAAAATAATTCTCAATCAAATCTCTTCTAACCCGATTCGATTGATTAGACGACGTTTTATTTATTTTTGTCATTTTTGTGTAGTTAATAACGGTAACTTATAATATTACATTTTTCCTTTATTGTTTAGGCTTTAATTAGATGTTTGTCCATTCTAAGATAAGATTAATTAGATGTTTGCTCATTGCAAGGAAAGAAAAAGATGTTAGGATGAACATCAATTTTGATTAGACTAATGAATTGATTTGGACGATGTAAGAGAGTTATCTTAGTTGACTTAGTGCTGTAATCAAATACCTTTATCCAACGTGAAGTTAATTATATTATAATTGTAACCTTACTCTTGTAGCATAGGGAGAAGTGACAAATTAATATTGATCACACTTTGGCCATTTATATGGCAATTAATCAAATAAATTACTTCAATTAAAATGTTGTCACACGTTAGAAAAGGTCATGGCGTTAGCTAAATAAGGTCAAGTGGTCAAGTTGTATTGTTGCACTTAAGCCATTTATATGGCAAATGATTAAATTTATTGGACTGAAGTTCTATCATATATTATAAAAATGTAATAATATTAAGTCCCTTTAGGGTTATTGGATTACCCGATAGTTAATTTTAGAGTTCATAGGATTAGTCGAGATGTGTGTAAACTGACTCGAACATCCAAGGTTATAAAAAAAATAAAAAGATGATAATATTAATCAAATTAAGTAACTCAAAATCCTTCATATTGTCTTTTTATCGATTTTTAGTATATTTTTTGAAATGTTTTTTATCTTTACTTTTTCTTTCATTATGTTTTGTTTGATTTAAGGCAATAAAAAATAATTAAAATTTGTATAGTTTTTAAATTATTTTATCTTTAAAATATATATATATATATAATAATTTCTTAAGATGGTTGAAAATTTTGACCAATAAGAAAAAAGAAGAAAATACTCTTTGAAATTAAACTTGCATTTTATTTTTCCCTTATCCTTCTTCTTCCTATTTAGGTATAAAATTTCCCAAAGGGAAAAAAAAAAAAAAAGAAGATTAGATGAGAAAAAGGAAATATTAAATTTTTTTATTAATGGGAAGAAAGATATAAAGAAAAAAAATCATTAAATAAAGCCTATATTTACACATCATTTCCCAAGTAAATATATGAAATTAAAGAAATAATTAAAAATAGCCAATTATGGCTACCATAATGATACCTCGTGAATTGTGATAAGTAAAGGAGCTTGACCGAGGAGATTATAAAAAGAAGAAAATAAATAAAGAACGAAAGAGAGAGAGGAAAAGAACAACATCCGGATGCATTGCCCACTTAGCATCTTTTGATAACTCCTTTCAAAATAAATAATTATTTTTAAAAATAATATTTTAAAATTTGGTTTTTCATTCTTGAAAAAAAAAATTGTTTGAAAGCTTAAAATATTTTTAGTATTTTAAAATAAATTTAATATTTAATATTTTATTTTTAACTATTTTATATATTTATATAATTATTATTTTTAAATAATATAAAGAAAAAAATGAAAATATTTTATAAAAATATTATTTTTTGTATTTTAAAAGACAAAAAAATAAATTTTTATTATAAAACGTGTTTTTTTATGTTTTTTTATTCTAAAAAATAGAAAACAGTTCACAAATCGATGTTCTAAACATCCGGAATATGAATGAGAAATACAATAAAATAAGTATTAGAGAAGTGAAAAAAATAAATATATATATATTTTATTTTATTTTCAATTTATATATATATATATATATATATATATATATATATATAAATTTTTAAGCATTTAAATAAATAGCTAATTCTTTGTCTAAATTATATTTTCTTTTTTTTAATTATATATAAAAAATATAGATTTTTCAATTTTAAAATAATAATTTTAAAATTCAAGATAAGAAAAAAATTTGTTACATCAATGTTTTAAATATTTTTAAATTCATTATTTTTTAATATAAATATTTATTAAAGATATTATTATTTTCTAATTTAACTTCATTCGTTTTAGGCAATTACCGGTCTACAAAACTTCTAATTTTCTTTGGACTTTTTCCTATTCCTTTTTGTTTGCTTTAGAAATTTGTGTTATTTCAAGTGAATATGCCCCGTCAACTAAGCTGAACGTAATTTTCAGGCGAAACGGGAAGTAAGAAATATCTGAGGTGTGAAATAATTTCGAAGTGGGAAACAGATGTGTACACATGTGATGGTTACAGCTGGCAGGCTTACACGGCCACATCACCTCTCACCTCCATGTTGCATTTTGGAATAAAAAATCAGGGCTAGTATCTGTCATCCCACTGAGGCTATCTCAACCAATAACAAGAGGACACGTGCCCTCGAAGAGTCCATAAATGCCTCAAAAGACACTTGTGACCTTACGGTACTCTCCTCTGCTGTCTACACCACAATCATGCTTCCATTTGTTACGAGGCCAAATCACGTGATGTCACATGGCCAATTCCCTCTTTCTTTCAGCAATATCTTATTGCCATCTGTAATTCTCCTTTCTTTCATCTCATTCGATTCAACAACACTAGTGTTTTTTGTTGGGATTAGATTCGACTCCGATATGATTGAATAGGATAAGGGCACGTTGCAACTGTTTTTTAAAACAGTTTTACATTTTTTATAATAAAAATTGTTTAGATTTTTGTTTTGAAGAATAAAAAATTATGACATTTTTAATAAATATTTTTATTTATTTTTATGATTATTTTAAGAAATAATTATATAAATATATATAATAATTAAAAATAAAATACTATATGTAAAAATTATTTTTTAAATATATTTAAAAATATTAAAAATATTTTAAATTTCTAAATAGTCTTTTATTCTATAAAAATCAAATAACAAATTTTTAAAATAATTATTAAACAAACCCTAAAATTTCTTCTCAAGTATAAGTTGAATCTTACTCTAAACAATTGGTTTCAAAGTTGAATAAGATTAAAGTAATAAAATATTGTTCCAATTTCCAAAGGGATGTTTCATGGTTTCGTGCCCTTGGATCATGGACCTAGATTTTGGGCATTATGGAATAATTTACTTTTCTAATATGGACGCTTTGGCATCGATGTGGTGTTGGCATGTTGGTGTGATGTTTATGTTGACAAGGAGCATGATTACATTTCATCCATGTGATTTCCTTTGTACCAAATTGTTCCACCTCTTTTCAATAATCCGCTCTCACAAAATATGTTTTACGTAGTCAACATTACTTGAAATCCACTAGCGTGTCAATAACATTTTAATAATAGAACATATCTAAGGTTTTAAAGTCTGTTTCAAAGTAGGAAATAACCTTCAATCACTTTCTAAAGATTTCAAAAGGAATGAATGGATTATGGGTAATAAAATTAGGGTCTCCGTAACTTAAGAATTGGGTGTACCAAATTTTTTAAGAATGTATCAAATTTTGTAAATAATGTATCAAAATTTGTAAATGATGTATCAAAATTTGTAAATAATGTACCAAGGTTGCTAAAGTCATTTCTGAGGTGGGGAACGACATCCAATCACTTCTTAAGGGACTATAAATTTTGTAGAAGACAATTTTTTCTGAAGAATTTGCCATGATATATTTGATCCATACATAATATCATGAAAAATGAATACAAATTTTGGACTGCTACTTAATATTGCAAATAGGTCTAAAAAAGTATCTAAAAATATCAAATTTAGATATTTGTACCCTATCGAAGTAAGGAACCATGGCATATATGTTTGGAATAGATTCCATTTTGAGAGAGTTGAAAAGGCACTATCTCGTTGAAGGGTTCTATACATATGTCATTTCTCAAAGCATTTCTTTATACAAATACTCCGTTTTTTTTTTAAAAAGAATTTACCTAGGGTTTCAAAGTCCGTTTCAAAGTAGGGAATGACCTCCAATCACTTCCCAAATATCTCCAAAGAAATAAATGGATCATGGGTAATAAGATAGAGGTTTCGATAGCTCAAGCATTGGATGTACCAAATTTTTTAAAAATATACTAAGTTTTGTAAATGATGTACCAAATGGGTCAAAGTCTGTTCCTAAGTGGGGAACAACCTCTAATCACTTTCTAAAACTGTCCAAATGAATAAATAGACCATGGGAAGGAAGATAAGTGTCTCGTTAGCTCAAGGATTGGATGTATCAAATTTTCTTAAGAATGTACCTAGGGTTTTAAAGTTTGTATCAGAGTAGGGAACAACCTTCAATCACTTTTCAAAGATCCTTAAAGGAATGAAAAGACCATGGGTAATAAGATAGGGATCCCGATAGCTCAAGGATTAGATGTACCAAATTTTTTTAAGGATGTACCAATTTTTGTCAAGGATGTATCAAATTTTATAAAGGATGTACCAAGGTTGCCAAAGTTCATTTCGAGGTGGGGAACGGCCTCCAATCACTTCTCGAGGGTCTCCAAATGAAGAAATGGACTATGGGAATAGAGATAGGTGTCCCGTTAGCTCAAGGATTGGATGTATCAAATTTTCTCGAGGATGTACCTAGGGTTCCAAAGTCTGTTTCGGAGTAGGGAATAACCTCTAATCACTTCCCAAAGATCCCTAAAGGATTAAACAGACCATGGGTAATAAGATAGAGGTTTTGATAGCTCAAGCATTGTATGTACCAAATATTTTTAAGGATGTATCAAATTTTGTGAATGATATACCACATGTTGTAAATGATGTATCAAATTTTTTAAAAGATGTACCAAGAGTGCCAAAGTTCGTTCCAATGTGGGGAATGACCTTCAATCACTACCTAAAGGTCCTCAAAGGATAATATGTACCATGAGAAGATAGATAGAGGTATCGATAGCCCGAGGATTGGATGTACCAAAATTTCGTAATGATGTATCAAATTTTCTTAAGGATGTACTTAGGGTTCCAAAGTTCGTTTCGGAGTACGGAATGACCTCCAATTACTTCCTAAAGACCCCTAAAAAAATAAAAGAACCATGAGTAATAAGATAGAGGTCTCAATAGCTCATGGATTGGATGTACCAAATTGTTTTAAGGATGTGCCAAATTTTGTTAAATATGTACCAAATTGTCTTTAGGATATACCTTGGGTTCCAATATCCGTTCCAAGGCGGAACAACCTCCAATTCCTTCTTGAGGGTCCCCAAAGGAATATATGAACCATGGGAATGAAGATTGAAGTCTTGGTTCATTTAAGAATTGATATACCTAGGATTCCAAAGTTCGTTTTGAGGTGGGCGAGGACCTCCAATTGCTTATTGAGGGGCCCAAAGGAATATATACATCATGATAAGTATGATAGTATTTCCGGTTCCCCTAAACATGAATTTATCTTTTTTTTTTTTTTTTTTTAAAGTATGTGCCTATTTTTAATGAAATTAATTTAAAAGGTTAAATACAAATTTTTTTATGAAAAATATATTTTCTTTTATATTTTATTTTAATAAAAGATAAAGATTTTAACAAAAAAAAAGTTAGATCCACAATCAAATTAAAATCATAAGAAAAATGATGAAAGCACCATAACTTATTGTGATTTTAATATGATAAATTTAAAATAAAAATTAAAAGAAAAATAATGTAAATAATAAAATAGTATTACAAAGATATTTTTACTTTTACATATGATAGAATTTACAAAATAAATAAATCTTTTGTTTAGTATTAATATAAAAAAAATCTTATATCATAAACTTCTAAATAATAAAATAGAATTTTTAAACTTAAACTTTAATTTATAAAATATATTATTATAATTAATATTTAAAATCATCAAGTATATTATTCGTGGGATAATATTTTCATTTTTTTCTATTATATATTTTTGTTTTTATTTAATTTTTTATATTAACTATTTATTATATATTATCATTTTAAGTTTAATATGTCAAAAAAATAATTAAAATCAATAAATATGGATAAATTAAAGAGTAAAAATAAATTAAAATTAAAGAAGTTTTATGAGAAAATACATGAGCATATTAAAATATATATATATAAAGGAAAATGAGAAAAAAAAATTATAATAGGTGACAATGGATTATGGTGTCTGAACAAGAAAAAAAAAGGGAAAAGAGAAAAAAAATGGGAAAAGAGAAAAAAAGTGGGAATGCGGCTAGTAGTGAGGGAGATATATTGATGTACTTGTCAACATGTGATATTAAATTGATGTGTACTTTGTTCTTTACTGTTGATGGTAATTATGGAATAAATTTAAAAATATTATTGGAGTGTATGAATAGACAATATTTTTTCTCATTTTACATCAAAATTAAAAAGAAAAAAATAAAGGTGTGTGAGGATCATCCAAACAATCCTCAAATAATATATCTTCAATATCTTATTTAAATTTTTTAATAAGTTGGACATTGACTTTTTTTTTTTTTTTTTGTTAACCCAATACTTTAATTTTCTACACCAAGTATTAAAAATATTTTCATTTTTTTAATTAATAATTTTAAAATTTTTATTATGTACATATAATTTTACTTAAAATACAAAATTAGACATATTATTAAGGAAAAATCATGTAATCATACACCAATCATAAAAAATACGAGATTGCAAATCAAATTTATACTTCTTAGATATTATTATAGGTTTTGGGTGCTTACACTTATCAAAATATTCATGCATTAGACACCTTTGTTAAATAACACAAGAGATGAGGATATTTAAAAAATACTATCTCATTTGAATATCTTTAGCATTGTAATGAGAAAAGGAAAGAGAGAGAGGAAAAAAAAAGTGGAGTTTAGGACTTGGGAGTTGGATAATCGAAATCTCCATAAATATGAGATTAAAAAAAATGTGAAAATAAAAATGAAAATGAAAATCCAAACGTGCATGAAGAAATGATGGGGTCCAAGGAAGAGGTGGACAACAGACAAAAAGGCATGATGCCACACTGCCACACAAAGCAAATGATTAAACTAGATTAAACCAAAAAAGTAGAAGGTTGCTAGCTGCCACCCGACCCCAATTTGGAAAGCAACTGGCCCCCGTTTCCTAGCTTGAGCAGCAAGGCAGCCCCAGTGCCCTGTGCCCAGTCCCACCCATTCACACACAAACACAAACACAAACAATAAGTAGCCGTTTGAAGCCCTGACTGAGACTGAAAGTGACAACTTCCTCCCCCAGTCCAATGCCCATAACAGTTGTTGCCTTGTTGGAGATGTTGATGTTGATTCCAGGCCAATGAAGACAGGACTAAGGAGGGCATATTGGGTTGTGTTGGGCACAAACTACGAGGCCTTGGTACTAAGAAATCATAATAACCAAACTTAAGCCTCGACCTGATGCGTGAGGGTGAGGGTGAGGGGCCCAAGTGAGGCATGGAGTGACCCATTTTTATACTAGAAAGGGTTAGTTTTTAAAGAAGTTATTTTTATCAAAATAATATAACAAAGAAGAAAGGTTTAGATTTTTAAAATTGGATTTTCGATGAACATTTCAATAAATAAAAAAAAGAAAAAAAAGTCTGGGACCGCTGTGTGGAACCAGTGGCTCAACTTTTAAACACATATTCTGAGATTCACCGGTGCTTCTTATTAGACCTTTGCCTTTCTCCATCTCCTCCTCCACTCCTGGGCCCGCTGATTTGGAGTTGTACTCGGATTTTGTTTTGAAAGCAAAAATGAAAAGGCGCAAAATACTTTTAACCTGTACTTGGTGTATGAAAAATTTGAAGGAAAATATAAAAAAAAAAAAGAAAAAAAAGTTTAAATTAAATAAATTATTTTTATATAATTTATCAAACTCACTTTACTTATTATAAGATTAAATAATTTTAAAATATATAAAATTTAAAATAATTTTAATTATATTTAACTTTTTATTTTATATTTTTTATCATTAAACCAAATATATAAAAATCATTTTTTTTAACTTTTTTTTTTCTTTTATTAATATATTTTAGAACCAAACATAGCTTAACAATAATTGATATGTCTTTGATAATGAACAATCACCAAATTTGAGATTTCCACTATGAATATGAGATGCTTTTCTATACTGGGAGTTATGGCAGACATGACCTTGGATTCCTTGGGTGGGTGTGAGAGCAGCCTCACAATTAAAGACTCAGCTCTGCTCTGCTACTCCAGTAACCGGTACCTATTTTTTTTTTTTTTTTTTTTTTTTTTTTTTTAAATATTTCTTTCTAATGCTAATGTTTGGTTCATAGAAAAGGGAAAATGCAGGTAAAGAAAATAGAAAGAAAAAGTATGAGGAAAGACGATGTAAAGGAAACGTATAAGGAAAATGTGGCTAGAGGTTGGTTGGGCTTCTTTAAATGCAAACCGGCCCGGCCCAACAGTTGCAGCCCTGGTTCTGCAGCAAGACTCAAAGGAGTCTAAGGCGCTGTCTCTGCTAAACCCTTTTGGCCACCATTCACCGCATCGGGAAGGCATCGAGGAAGCCAGGTAACTCTCAGGGTTTATGATTTTCGTGGAAATTATATATACTAATTAGATTTTCTTTGATTTTTATATGGGAAAAGCAAATATTGATTTGGGTATTGTTGCTTTCAGAAAAAAATTCATATATTTTGATGACTACAAGGATTCTGTGACTCCATCCAATTTGTGGGTTCTTTACAGAATATGATGAAAATCTTCATACATATGTTTTCTTATCCCATCTGTTTTGGGTTTTATAATTGACTAGTCAAATCTGCTGTTAGCTATATGTATATAAATGGTGTTCGTGAGGATTACTCGTGCCCATTATTAGGAATGCCTTTACGGTTGGTTGTTCTGTTGGTTTTGAAGAACTCCACCAACTACTAACTACTACAGAAGAAAATTGGGGTTTAAAGAGGTTCTTGTTGGTGTTTTTATTAATTAGGGAAGAAAAGTTATGGGTTTTGCTTTAATGCAGAAAATTAGTAAGGGCTTTCATTGTTGTGTTTTTCCAAATGTCTTCCTATAAATCATTGGCAATTTTAGTGTCAATCATCGCAGCTTCAGGAACTCTTATCTTAGGTTGCTTTTTATGCCTGGGAAGCCATTTGATTATGTTTTATCAAAAGCATGAAGTTTGATGAATATTATTGTGGGAAGCATAGTATATTTGAAGTTCAATTTTAACATTGTTAGGAGCATTGGCAGGATGTGAAGTATAAGTAGAACTGCCAAGAGATATTTCTTTTCATGGAATGATTTAGAGACAAACAAATTAAGCAGAGGTTTCGGTGTTGTTTTACCCACAAAAAAAAAAAAAAAAAAAAAAAAACATATGTAATGGGTTGAAAATAATTAAACATACCTTTATCTTTTCCTGGATCCCAAATATTGGAATAAAGTCATTTGGACTTGATCCACAATTACATGTCCTAGATAGAAGTAAACTTTTTGATATTGGTGAGTTTGCATGCTTGGCACTGAAAACAGATAGAATGTAATTGTTGTTGTTGGATCCAGCAAATCAATGGATTGCTGAGAGGGATGGTCCTGACAATAGTGCCATCCCATTGTCATTGCTCTGCAGAGACATTGGAATGGAGACTTGCAAAAGCACATCTTGGATCATAGTCAAGGTGATAAGAGTTCATTTTGTTCACGCCCTCCTTTGATCATCTTCTCATGTTGAAATCTTGGGAGTTCCCAAAAAGTGTATAGAAAATGTCACAGGAAGGAATTGAGTCAATTAAAATAAGCAGCCAAAAAAATTTTTTGGACATAATGTTCAATGGACAAGTGAAGGATTTGGGCAGTATACTGGTTTTTCTTTTCATAATAGTGCATTAATGACCATCATCTAGAATAAAAGAAGTAGACCTATCAGAGGTAGAAGCTAAGGGAGGGATATGAGTAATTTTTGGAAGCCTTTAGGATGATGTAAAGGCCGCAGGGTGGCAAGATGTGCAGCAGTGCTTGAAGAAAGCATGGATATTCTAATGAACTGCGTATTCTTTGGCATAGTGAACAGTTATGTAATTATAGTAGTACTAAAACTGATTAAGCTCTGGTCTGTTTTTGTTCTCTTTCACATTGCATGCAGGTACTCTTAAAATTATCTTGTTAATTTTTAAGCAGTAGAAGCATGAAATCTACTGGGTACATCAAGGGGTGGTGTCTTTTTTGATGTATATATGGATTAAACATCTTGTTTAGGTGAACATGGCTAACATAATGTTACTGCTGATGAAATTCTATTACAACTAATGATGCCTGAAGTTACTCGGCTAACTGGATTCGAGTAGCAATTGTGGTTGGGGCATTTTTGTTTACACTAGGAAAAACATTTAGATATTAATGTTGATTAAAGAAATATACTTGGCTTTGGACATTTTTTTGGTAACTGTGTTCTTACTTTGTTTTTTGGCTATCCTTCTGAATGATGTAATTTTCCTTTATTGGCAGAAAATAGGGTTTCCTACTTCCTTCTAAGACAGAAGCATAATGAGATTGGAAAAATGCTGGTTCTGTTCCTCTACTATATATCCAGGGCATGGTATTCAGTTTGTTCGGAATGATGCAAAGGTAAATTGTCTCTTTCTTTTCTAGTTTCTCCATGAGTACTAAGATCTATGTTATTGCCATAGACTAGTGTACTATTATCTAAATGTTGTGTGTTGGTACAATTAAAAGTTTCTTAACTAGGGTTGCACAGTTCATCTTAGACAGCAGAGACTGGAGTTGAACTGAAGTGAGAGTCCATACAATTAGCTTGGTAACAATTTTAACATAAGTCTACAACTGGTCTATAATGCATACCAACTCAAATCTGACTCAAGGAATCCTTGCATCCTAAATCCTATTTTAATGGCATGTTTACTTCATTCGTTGGGAATGAGAGGAAAGGGAGTGATCCCCTTTCCTGCGATTCTAACACTATGTTTGATTCCAAGAAAGTATTAAGGGAAAAAAATGCTAAGGAAAATTATTTTATCATATTTGGTTTTACTATGGAAAATACAAAACAAAATTAAATGTAATTAAAATTAGTTATAAACTTATGTATTTTAAAATTATTTAATCTTTGTATGAAAGAGTTAAAATAAGTAAAATGAGTTTGAAGTAGTCTATAAAAATAATTTATTGACTTTAGATCTATTTTTTATTTTCCTTTACTTTTCTTTGCTTTTATTGTGCTTCTTTATTTTCTTTCTCACGCATTTCCCCTCATATTTTCCAAGAACCAAATATAGCTTAAGCGTTTACGCTTGGAAACATGGTTCAAAGTCATGGTTGCAGTCATTGACTTGGAGGGTCTTGAGGGATATTGGTCTTGACATCTTGATTCAGTATTGGATGATATGTAAAATAAGATAAATAAAAATTTTGAAAATTATAAAAATTATCAAAAAAAAAAAAAAATTAAATAAGTTTAAAAATTTAATAAAATAAAATGTTATGAAAATTAGAATTTTTTAGAGAATTTTTAATATCAAAATTGAAAATAAACCCAACTGTTTAATTATAAAACTCAAATAAAAAAGGCTGAAAAGTTACAATTTATACCACATTAACATTTAGAACAATAAAATAACACATTATTGCCATACAATTTATATCACATATATTAGCATTTAAAACAATAAGAGAATACATTACTCCCTTGTAATCAAGTCCCCAATTCTCTAACCCACACCACTCAAATCCCCAATTCTCAAACTCGGCTTCCTTTGTAGCACACAACGAAGTAGAGAGAGATGAAAGACAAACACTTAGGATTGTTGTCAATGGAGGACAAGGGTCCTGATATTTCTCACTTGTCATCACAACGACATTGTTGACAAGAACGCAGTGTAGTACATTTATTGCAAGGTTAGCGATGAAAGGCCCTCAATCTCCTCTTCGTATACACCACAAAATAGTCATGGGAATTGAAATTTTTTTCAAAGCTTCATTGGTGTTGTCTTTTTCATCACGGTTCTTCAATCATGGGTTACGAAAAACTTTTCCTTTTAAAGAGAATCATTGATTTTTTAGAGATTTCTCAGTTTTGACTGTTGTATTGTGTTCTTTTGCTATGATTTGGAAGGAAAAACTTGATTTTTGAGTTGAACCCAAGATTTTTTCAGCAATTAAGATGATTTGCCCAAGTCAACTCGAAATCTCAATCGAATCCACCTAGTTTAATTGATTCGTGGCTGAGTCTTTGTTTAAGATGGTATTGAATATTGAACTCGATGATACTTTGAAACTTGCTTGGAATCAACCTCAGTGTAGGTCCTACTTTTAAGAAAACTCATTTCTCCAAAATGGAGAATGGATTTGCTTCATTTTTTTTTTGATAGGTAAATAATAATTGTATTAAAAGAAAGAAAGTATACATGCTTATACAAAGAACAAAAGAAGGCGAAGACACAAAAACTTTCTACTGTGCCCTACTGAGAGCCTACCCAATCCACAAAGTCTAACAATGATAAGGGACCACCCTCAATATATAGTCTAACCCAATTTAGGAGGGAGATGGATTTGCTTCATCTCAACCCTAAACTTATTCATTTTCTTTAGGAAATGAATATTGGGCTAAATGTTACCCTTTTTTGCCCTTAGCCTATTGTTTTATCTTGTATCAATTAATGTGTACATATATTCTTTGAATTATGCTTATCCTAAATTATGCAGTTTAATTAATTGTAAAATATTACATATCATATTGCCCTTGAGGCCTTGCTCAAGTGGTATAGGGATGGGGAGGGATTGTGGGAGGTTCTAGGTTCAAGTCCCAATGGGGTCAAAATTTGACCTATCAAAAAAAAAAAAAAAAAAAAAAAAAAAAAAAAAAAACATATTTCAATAAAAAAAAAATGCTTCTTAAACTATCAAATAATTTTCAATAAAAAATGATACCTTTATGATATTTTTATTACACCTTTCAAAAAATTTTAAAATTAAAATAGCTAGGGGAAGGAGCACTTTTTTTTGCTTCCAATAATTTTTATTAATTTAAGATATTTAAAAAAAGAGACAAAGAAATTGAATATCTTAAAATTTTAAAAGAGTTCCTTAGTAAAAAGTAATTAGAAAATTTTTCTAAAAGCATCAAGATTATTGAGTCATTTCTCATAATTTTTTAACTTTTTCTTGCTTATTTTTAATAGGAGAATATTTATTGGCATAAATTTGTTTTAATAAGCAATTTCTTCCCTTCGAAGTTGATTTGATGAAATAAATGTAGTATTTTCTGGACTAATGAGGTTCACTAAGTTTTAAATTTTTCAATGCAAGATGAACTTTATAAATATTTTAATAATTTTTTTGTGACTTGAATAATTTTTTATTAATAAAAAAGAAAAAGAAATTAAATATCTTTAATTTTGATAGTAGTTATAAAACAAGTAGAGAAGTTTTTAATTTTTTTTAATTTTTTTCAATTTTTTTTATCTAAAGTCCATTTAATCACACAAAATCATTTAAGAAAAACATAGTAAGTTTAAGAAATGAGTTCTATTCTCCAGTTAAAGTGTCCTTTTCTCTACAATCGCAAAGCGGAAATTTTTTTACATAAAGACATTATAGTAAAATCATACATTTCATACATTTCCTTCACAGCTAGTAAACACTTAAAAAGAATCAATTTCATTCTTATTTCCTTTCGTAATAGTTTTGTAAACACATCAGTAAAATTCTGGATTGTGATTCTGATTTCTTCCATTCCCTATCCTTCTCACTCAGATTCCCTTTCTTTAAAGGTTCAGTAAACCGTACCATAAGTGCCTAATATCAAGTACCTTGTACCGCATAAATATTCAGCATGTAAAGACATCTTTGTTGGTGATTGAGTCGAATCATTTTGTAGGAAGTTCTTGCCTTCTCCATTTGGATTGTAATTAAAAAGGACCTAGCTAAACTGATCCAAGTTCTAGTTGGGTCAGTCGGGTCTTTATTTAAGCAACAGGGATGCACCACAGTATCAATTTACAATCATTTTGTTTCTTCTGTTACTGTAAAATATCTATAATGTGTGTTTCTATTTTTAATTTTTAGGTTCCTAATATCTATTGAATTAGATTAGCTGGTATTGGAGTATTGCTCTGCTCTCCCATGTTATCAAATCAAGTTAGGAATGCATTAATCACTGCTTGCAATCATTTCTTTATTGCTCATAGCTCAAGTTCCTGATGGTAATCAATCTGCAGATTTTTCGGTTCTGTCGATCCAAATGCCACAAAAACTTCAAGATGAAGCGGAATCCTCGTAAAGTAAAATGGACCAAGGCCTATCGGCGGTTGCACGGCAAAGACATGACTCAGGTACACAAACTAATCTTCAATTAACCTTTTCCTGAAACAGTCCCATTTATATTCCTGTGACTATAGCCAAGAAAAACTAATGCGAGCTCATGTTTTTTCTGGGTCTGTCTTATTCCTTTTTCAAGGATTCAACCTTTGAGTTTGAGAGAAAGCGAAATAGGCCAGAGAGATATGATAGGAATGTTGCTGAGAATACTCTGAAGGCTATTAAGAAGATCGATAAAGTCAGAGTTGATAGAGAGGCCAGACACCATGCACTCAGGTTTTTCTTTCTCTTCCTTGTCGTTTATTTCCGAGAGCATCATGAGGTAGTATGCATCCTTAAATCCTAGTAACATTCATTGAATTTTTTCGGCAGAATGAAGGGCAAGAAGGCCAAGGAGCAGAGGGAAGCAGCAAAAGAGTTGGAGCAGAGCATCCACATGGTCAAAGCTCCTGCTGTGCTTCAGCAAGAGCCATCTCTCACCTTGCCCAAGATCAAAGTCAAGGTTTCCCAACAACAATCAGACGAAAACCATGCCATGGAAGAGTGATTTCACTACTGGGCAATTTTGTTGCGTTTATATTTTTGTGTTTGGATGGCTTTGGAGCTCCAAGATCTTAATGGGAGGAACTGGAATAGTGTTATTGGTGTCTACAAAAGCTCATGATCTTGTTTTCTTTTCATAGTTGATGATGAGATAGCTACTGATTTTTTCTGTTTGTGGAATATTGGAAAACTGTGGTTTGAACATGAATTGTAATTTTAAATTATATTGAATCAAATCTCGTGTAGCAATTTTCTTCAATCGGTTGGTGTTTCTAATGATTTGGAGTCCATCCTGCTTATGAAACGGACTAATAAGTATTGTTTGAGCATTGAATTTGGCTTGTCGGAGAGGAGAGTAGATCCTCCAAAGCATTGCTGGGAGAGTGATGATAATCAACATAGTAAATGTGATGTAACCTATATTCAAACGTCTCAGAGATGTCATTTCTGTAGACAATAAACATGTAGTATTGATAAATTATTCCTTCACGTTTTTATAAACTTAGAATCTATAAAAAATTTGCTTCTTTATCCATATATAAAACTAAATGACACATTAGATTATATGGTAACTTTTGTTTCAGGATGGGTTGATACCTATAATCTACCTTTAAAATGTGCAAAAGGTACACAGCCTTTTTCCATCTATATGTCAATCTAGAAGTAAACTATGCCGCAAATATAAATTTTGACTGCTACATTGGTTATTTGATTTTATAGCTATATCAGAAAGTATTAGGGAAAATTTCATGGATATATCATAACCTGTCATAAGAAAATATTAGTGAAAATTTCAAATAACGTTAGTAAAAACTCTAAAAACTGATATAAGAAATAATAAATATATTAAGATTATTTTGTAAAAAATAAACTAAAATATTTCAAGTAAAACAAGTTCAAAATCATAATAATTAACTATGCCTTTAAATTTAAGTTTAAAGCTTACAATTACGATTATGACCATTTTTAGGTATAACACTCACTAAACTTTTAAGTTTAAATTTAAAGTTATAATTAATGACTATAATTTTGACTATTTAAAAAAAAAAAAAAATCAGAACTGGCCAAAAAACAGTTTTACGATGTGGAGGTTGGTGGTAGACACGAGTTATATGGGGAGATTTTTTATAATCCAATCTATTTTTTGGATTATTTTTTTGAAAGGGGCTATGTTTCATTTTTGAAAAAGTATAAAAAAATAAAAAAAATGTTAAAAAATAGTTTTTTATTTTTGATTTTATTGTTAAATATATATATAATTAAAATTAATTAAAAAATATATATATATTTTAAAATTATTTAATCTTTATATATAATTTAAACATAATCATTTAATAATTTAAAAATATTTTCTTAAAGGTGATTTCCAGGAAATCATAATTCATTTTCCCTTCCGTTTTGGAAACAGAAATAGCATGTACAGCAGGTAGATGATAGCGGAAGCAACGGTCACCACACAAAAACCCCCAACCTGATTTTAGCGCGAAAACAACGAGAAGACAAAAAAAAAAAAAAAAAAAAAAAACTTCCAAATGTTTTGCGCAGCACCCCATCTTCTTCTCCACAGATGCTTCTCCACATACACCAGACCTCACCCTAGCTCCATCACAGTCCGATCTTCTTCGAGCCTCCAAGAGATCCACGAGTCTACGCCGGTATCCAAGGAACAGGGAGGACTGAGCTCGCAGCTCTACGCCTCCATTCCCTTCCCTCCAATCAAGGCTGCGAAGAGGGTGGTGCTGGTGAGGCACGGGCAGAGCACGTGGAATGAGGAAGGTAGGATCCAAGGGAGCTCCAATTTCTCTGTTCTCACTCAGAAAGGTGAGGCTCAGGCCGAGACCTCCCGCCAGATGCTCGTTGACGATGCCTTCGATGTGTGTTTCTCCAGGTTTATTTTTCTTTCCATTTTTTAATATTTCCTTTTCTGAAATCAAGAAAAGTAATCTACAAGTTCTAATTAAACAGGCCTTTTGTTTTATTTCTCTGCAATTCCATTTCGGAAGTGTTATTTAGAACTTGAAAAGAGTAGTTAGATCAAAAGTTGCTTCCGGCTGTCTATGTCTCTAATTTTATTTGAATTTTCTTGATGGAATTTGGAATGCTTATCTAATTTTAATTTCTCTGAATTTGCGTTTGGAGGTTCAAAACACATGCCGTAGATTGTAGATATTTTCTTTGTCAATGAAATTTAATCCCTGGTGGCTTCTCAAGTGCAGCTCAGTTCTTTGCCTTTTTTAGATTCTTTGTCTCTTAACTAGAGCAGCAATGTTTTTGTTTGTTTGTTTTTTTTTTTTTTTTTTTGCTTCAGCCCCCTGATTAGATCGAAGAGAACAGCTGAAATTATATGGGGTACCCGCAAGGAGGGGATCATTACAGACTCTGACCTGCGGGAAATCGATCTTTATTCATTTCAAGTTAGTTTGGTTTCTTACTGTTGTGTTTATTTTATAGGAATGCAATTTTTTCTTCTTCTTTCTCTCTTTTTATTTTTATTTTTTAATATGCTTCAATGTTAAATAGACAAATAGGTGGAAATAATATCTTAGACAAATGGTTGTGATCCTATTGATTGGCTTCAGGGCCTCTTAAAGCATGAGGGAAAAGCAAAATTTGGTGCGGCTTTTCGTCAATGGCAGATGGATGCTCCTAATTTCAATATTGATGGCCATTATCCAGTGAGGGAGTTGTGGGCACGCGCTAGAAGCTGCTGGACTAAGATCCTCACTCATGAAAGCAAGTCTGTTCTTGTGGTTGCTCACAATGCTGTTAATCAGGCTCTCGTTGCAACAGCAATTGGTACTGTTTCCCATCTTATTGTTAACTTGGTGCTTTATTATGTGAATTGCCATTTTCAATGTAGTTTTTTTTTTTCCCTTTTCTTTCTGGCAATTAGGTCTAGGAACAGAGTATTTCAGGATTTTACTCCAGAGCAATTGTGGTGCAAGTGTGCTGGATTTCACTCCACAAGCTGATGGTGGGCTCCCATATATTCGTCTTAATCGTTTAAATCAGGTATATGGTTTAATGCATAGAAAATTTAATATGCAAATTTTTACACTATTTTTACTTGGTTGCTTGGTTGTCTTTATGTCTGGGCTGTGTCAATGATTTTAGGATAAATTCTCCTGGGTATGAACTAGAAAAGGATGACATGATTCAACGTCTTCTTTATTTATTTGTTTGTATTTTATTTTATTTTTTAAAGTTGGAATTTCTGATGCCTTAGTTGCTTCAGGGTCTCTCTTTGCTTGTGTGCCAAAAACTGTGTCCAAGTTTGACCAGAGCAATTGAATGGAAGTCATCTCAAAACAGTTGTGCTGAATTGTGGTTTATTTTATTATTTTTGTGGGGTGCTTATTTAGGGCTAATGTGATTCCTGGCAATTGCTTTAGGGTCCCTTCTTTCTTAGCTGGCTTATTGGCTTAGAATGCATGGAGAATGTAAGTGCGCATAAACACTTACAACAACTCAAACAAAACCTTGTCCAATTTCCAACCGTCAAAACAGAAAGGAGAAAAAATCTGAAATGTTTTCCACCCTTAATTGGTAGGTTTTTTTCTCTTCCACATCCCATGTCTGTTAAATTGATATTGTTGATTATTCAAAAAGAGCTGTATTACATCAGTCTTTTTTCATCATTCAGATTTACCTAAGGTCATATTGTTCATTATATCAGAACCATTATTAATGTTTCTACTTCGAAAAATAGATTGATTCATTAAGGTTTTAGACACCTAATTTTATTCCAACCAGGTTGATATTTCAGAGCATGCAGTTTAACCAGGCTGATTGGCAGACTACTGTATTGGCTAAATCAACTGTTAGTTGGTCTTGAGTGGGTGGTCTTTTAAGTTTTCAGTACATACAATTTTTTTCTCAAACATTTTGAAATTTCTTGTAAGTCTATGGGATATGTAATATTTGATCATTGGAAGCTTCAGTAGTGTGTCTTGGAGTATCTAAGTCTTAAACACTATACATTGGGCGTTATATTGAGCTTTATCCAGATGAGGAACTTAGATATCAAGGAAACAAGTTAAAAATGGTGCCTCTAGATCAGGAACCTTTAAAATCTATGACACACGATTGTGTCTTGCTTAAATCATGTTTTATGAAAATAAGCTTCACGTCTATTATTGCAATTAGTCTACAAAAAAAAATGAAAGGATTAGGATCTAGTTCATCTTGTGTGTTTTTGTATATTTCTAACCATCAAGTAGAATCCAATAAATAATAATTTGGGTGACTCATTCTAGAGATCAATTTTCCAAGAAGATCATTTTTCTGGAGTATAACAAATGATTTATTTCAAATGTTCATATACCAAATGATTTATTTCAAATATTCTACAGTTTAAACACAATCACTGTCCCAGCTATAAGTTGAACATGTGAGTTGCCAGAACGTATTATTTTTTCTTTGTAATTACAAATGTCATTTATTGTCTTTAAGTTGTTTAAGTGGCTCTGCATTTTTTCCTTGTGTGTAATTTGTGGAGTAATTTTGTTGTCATATAATTGGCTTTGAACCATTGATGCAGACCCCAAGTTCACCTGTTGCTGGTGGAAGTTCTGCAGGCAGAAAAACCAGTAAGCGTATCATACTTGTCTGTCATGGATCACAGGCTAATACAGAGGTATGGAAATGGTGACACAGATATGACATTAATTTTGTTTATATTTCATTGTAATTCATCTTCTTCAGTTCACTTGTTTGATCAGATGTGACTGGTTGGATTATGTAGGGAAATTAACAAAGAAACAACACTTTATGTTTCTTTCATTTCTGTTTGCATTTGTTGAAATTTTTACCTACAAGTGGTGTTGTAGTTTATGCTGTTTGATCAACACAAATATTATTGAGGACGGAAATAGCATGATGGATTGTAGAACCATACATTATACATTGCAATACCTAGTGCAGAGATATGCAAGTTTCTGAAGATAGCAATTTCAGGAATCATCTTTGCAGTTATCTTCTTCCTAAACTCAAAAATTGATGGGTGATTGTAGTTTATTCTCCCTGAATTTTGGTTTGACTGTTGTTTGGATGTTCAAGGACTGAACCTGATTTGAGAGAATGACCCTTGAATTGTGCTGATAGTATAGTAGTGAGCATGAAAGGAGAAATACCTTATCAATAAACCTTGAAAATCCAAAAGGAAGAAAGGGAAACCACAAAGAATAGTTGTGCAAATTAATAAATTTTATGATACAATAGATGCAAGGTTCATAAAGTATTTTAACATCCAAAGTTACCAGCGTATGTACAAGTGAAGTTTGGAACTGCCCAAGACTTAAGGCAGTCATGATAAACAATGGAATAGTTGTACGAAATTTTGGAAATGATCAGTTAATCTTATTTACACTCTTATGACTCATCATATCCGACATACATGCGACATGCCTATAGAAGGAAATGCCAACCATGTGCGTGTGGGTGTGAATGTGTGTGTTATCAGGTCTGGTGATTTCTATGAATATTTTTATTTTTTTCCTGGAATCCTAATTTACCTTAAAACTGCCAAGCATATATTGTAAAATAGCTGTTCAACATGCCTGCTAGACAGTGAAATGCTCACAAAGTCATATTTGAACTGCTTGACAGTCTCCTTAATTATTCTGCAGCCCTTTGGTTTATTTATTTTTTCAAATCCCAGTGCTTTAAACATCATTCTTAATGTTCAACAGGTCAGTTTTCCTAATTTAGGGGACCAACCAATGAACATGCTTGGGTTAATACAGGTACAACATCTATATCATTTGCATATAGTATTGTTTGGTTAAAAAGGAATATGATCTGATTTTCTTGTGCGCATACACAACAGGCCCAAAAAACTGCAGAGCTACTTCTTGATTTGAAGGTGAGCTGCATAATTAGCAGCCCTAAGATCGCCTCTGTTGAGACAGCCACAACCATCTCCAGAGTAAGATCATCCTCAATGTTCTTGATCATCATATAACAATTCATATTCTTTCTGTTGAAATGAGTATCAAATTCCACTGCAGAGCTCTCTACTTATTCCAACTTGTTGACTTGCTTATAGGTGCAAGAAGCTGCAGATTGCTTGGGGGCTGATTGTGTGCCTCGCTATGTTGAGATGAAGCAAATGCAGGACCTTGATCTTGAAAAAATCCTTGGGCAATCAAAACAGGCAAGTATCTAAATATTAAATATTTGAGATTTTCCTCATGCTTTATTCAGTTGCTGAGGAAAGATACAACATAAAAGAACTTAGGATCTTATTACAATTCACATAATTATTGTCATGATTTTCAATTAGTTTTCTCCATGTTTCTCTGGAAACTAAATGGGGCATCAACTAAACGAAAATGAATTAAATTTTTTCTTGGCACGACTAGCCTTGAGTTTAAAATGACCAAAATTGTGCTCATCTGGAAGATTCGAACCCTGCATGCTAGATTTTAGAGAATTGCATCTTGAAAGTGTCTAAACCTGTTACCACTTTGCTCTATTTACAATGACAAATGAGTTCATGGGGCTAGCTGAACTAACTACTCTGTTATCTCAAGTGTTTGCCTGAGTGTGTCTATTATTTCTCCATCACAGGAAGCCACCAAGGTCCCACAAAATCAGCCTGGTTGGATCAATGGATTCAACGATGGAGTAATGACAGCATTGTGGGATCAATCAGGGAAGACCTGGGAATCTATATTGGAAGAACTCTCTGATGAATCCGAGGAGCAAAAAGTTGTTGTAGTAGTTGGCCATCCGGCAGTTCACATTGCACTCATGGGGCGGTGTCTAAATCTGACCAAGGAATGGATGGGGTCATTTCATCTTGATGCAGGCAGCATTAGTGTCCTTGACTTCCCTGATGGGCCTGGCGGTAGAGGCGTGATCCGGTGCATAAATTACACTGCCCATTTGGGAAGATGGTCAATACCCATCACGAGATCAACATCTGATGATGAAGAGTTTTAGCTGCAACCTGGTCCACTGCATAAAGTACACTGCCACTGGGGAGATGGCTATTTCCTCCTTACAAAATTAAAAAAAGAAGAAAAACCTGCAAGAAGTTTGTAAACTGTAACTATGTATATAGCTGTTCGGAAGATATACCTTCTTCGTCCATTAAAAGGAATCTTCAGGTGGGCTGTGAAATGAAATGTTCGTTCTAAATGGAAAAATGCAAATCTTTTTTTTTTTCCCTCTTATCATTGTCTCTTGTCGATATCTGTGGGCCATGTACAAAGATAGTGCACCATATGTTTGACACATTGCAATGACTTCTAATTAGAGCGGCTTGCTGGTAGATTTACAGAAAATACAATGTGTGATTGTGTATAATTTGCAAGATAGAAGGGATGGAATAAAAATCTTATGGAGGCAGAAGGAAAGGTGTAGTAAGTAGCAACTAATTAAGTGTCATGCGGAGAGTCTGGAGACTCTAAATACTTTGAACCCACAAAATGGATTGGCTGCTAAATTAGTAAATCATTGAAGGCGTACGGAGGCTTTGTTGGGCCGTCCAGCCCACTAATTGGAGAGACCCCGCAAAAGGACTTCAGGGAGGGTTTTACAGAGGTTTTAGGGCTTGCAAGCGAGCAAGAGCAAAAGAGAGAGATGGCAGCGTCAATCGGTGGTGGAAGATCCACATTTCTGCGAAGCATACGGAGAATCAGTAGAAACTCCACAGCCTCGTCCCCTTCCGTTTCCCCCAATTTCATGCTTCGTCACACTCCATTATCCTCTCCTCGCCCTTCCTCCTCTTCAAGGTTTGCTTCCTTTTTTTTTTTAACCAATTCTAAATCTTTCTCTGTAATCATCTTAACTTATCATAGCCTTTTGGTTCTTGTAAGGTGGCTGCCACGACAATTGAGCTCTCTCCTTCCAGTTCACACCGCAATCGCATCGGCTTGCCTTGTTTCCAATCTCCCCGCCGAACCCACAACTTCCATTCAAGGTTCCCCCCCTTTCTCTCTCTATTCATTTGCTAATTGGTAGGGATGCAATAGATATTAGATGAATAAAGAGAGTAAATGTAGGTTGAGGATTTTTTTTTTTTTGATAGGCAAACAAAATAATTAAATTAGCAGCGCTTCAAAGTACATCATATACAAAGGACGCCAAGAAACAAAGCTCAAAAGAAAGGGCAACAAAAACAACCGTTCCTTCAAGAATATCCTAACCAATCTGTAAAATCTAACCTGGTTAGGAACCCCATCAATAGACATCCTAACCCATAACAAAAGATTATGAAGAAATCTGAATTTTAGTGCATGATCAGACATTTTTTTGTTTTCAAAAGATATCCTGCTCCTCTCCTTCAGGAAGGGCAAAAACACACACGTTAGGATAACCCTCCATAGTCTCCTATGAGTGTTATCCATAAAAGAACAATGCCACCCTTAAAGGGTTTCTCTTACCAAACTTGACATTACCAGTGCAATCCCAAACTAGGAAAACCAAATTCCATGAGCCTCTAGCTCAGGCACAATGCAAAAGAATGTGATGGATTGATTCTTCATCTTCTGTACAGAGAAAGCATCAGTCCACCAAAGACCATCCTTTTCTTTGCAACTGATCCAAATTCAAAATTTTTCCCCAAGAAGCTTCACATGCAAAAAAATCTACTTTAGTTGGAACCATCGAGTTCCAAATTGCCATCATAGGAACACTTTCACTCTTTCCTGCCCAGAAAAGTATAGAAGGATTTGACTAAAATTTACTTGTCTGTCTTCCTTTGCCCTTCTCACAGCCTTACCTTGAAGCCTTAAGGGGACGACTCCAGCCCTTTACATCTCCCAATCATCCAGATTCATTGAAAATGAGAGTTCCTATACCCTTTGTTGCCCAGCTGATCCCAAAACATCCGTCACCTAATCATCCTTTGTCAAAGCTATGGAATATAAAGAGGGGAAAGACTCTCTTAGAGTTGAATCACCATACCATTTATCTTGCTTTTCAGGTTTCCCTTTTTTTCTTTTTCTTAGTCATTCATGGGTCATTTCTATCTGATCATTTGATATTTGTGGATTTGTCCAACTCTGTCTGTTTGTGTCCCTTTCATTGCTGTTTTGGGGGTTGAATTTCTCAATTTCAGGGGCTGATTTTCTTATGCTGGTCATTCTGTTAAATTTTTTTTGTTCTTGCCTTCAAGTATTTGCTAGATGGACAGGGTGAATCCAAGCTTATACTTGACTAAAGAGGCAGTTATTGCTATGATCTATTTTTTCATTTTTTAATTTGTTTTTTCCCCCTTCAATGACAAGGAATGCTTTCAATTGGAGAAAAAAAACTGAGTATGATGGCATGGCTGCAGGATGCATGATTCCAGGAAAATGTGCAATTACTGCATGAAACACTATTCTACCTAATGTTGTGACTCTCTCTAAGAGCTATATGCGACATTCATGGTCGGTTAAATTACATCATATTCATGAAATATCCCTTAATTATGATGTTCTCTGAGCCCCAAAGCCTAATTTTCTTCAAGTTCTTATCAAATAGTAGGAATCTCTATCTTACTAGATGTCTATTCATGTAGTGAGTTAAGAGTTATGTTTAAAATGGGGTTCCTACTTATTCCCAAAAGGCCCCACCTTGATTTCTGAGGGGGAATTCAACCCAATTTGCCTGTGCTTGCCTTCCAGGGAGGAGGGGGACATTCACTTTCAACATATGATCCTCTTCTAGTTGTGGTTATATCGGTATTTTCAGTCATTAGCGGTGATAGTAGACAGTGCAGTGTCTGGGGACTTCTTTGTTGCCACCATTTTCTCAAGTTTTTGCAAGTATATAATTTCTATGTTATTCTTAATTTTCATGACCTTTTCAGCTCCCTTGTTTTACCATTTTCTTAATGTTAGTAATTGTCTAACACTTGCAGAAGTTTTAATTGATTTCCAATATATAATCTTTTAGCATTTTCATGTTTTTTCAACTTCTTGTTATCCATTCTTCTGAACTTTTAAGAAAAGTTTTCAAAGTTCTCACTTTTTGTTTTTTTTTTCCTTTTTTCTTACTGTTTTTGTATTCTCAAACTCAACTAATTAATTGGGTTTTAAGTATTCACTATCATCATGAGTGTTAACTTTTGATATTTTTTCATTAAATTCTTAAAGCTGTATCACCTTCAAAAGGTTCATCATTTTTTAGTTTTGTGTTTTTATTTTCCTAGTGTCCTGGTCATGTGTCAATATCTAGTCTCAATTTCAAAGTTTAGATTCTGTTATTTGTAGTTTTTCAATATAAATCATCTGATATTTTATTACTGGAAATGCCATTATGCTTGCCTAAACAATTCAGTGTCCTGGAAATATCCAACAATGCTTGCTTCTAGAAAGTAGGGTAATGTTATGTAGGAATATTGTTCTGAGGCTGGAAATTGGAACCACTTAGATGTCTTAATTGCTGGTGACTGATCAGACATCAAGGGAGTGGCTATACGTGTTTTGAATTCTATATAAGTTTTTTAAATGTCTTGTGGGTATGAACCTGTTTCATTTTTTGTTTCTATAGCATTCAAAGGACCACATCCATGGTAGCCATGGAGACTTAATCTTCAAAAATGGATTAGTTGAGTATTGACGAAAACCATATAAAGCATGCACAAGAGTCCATTCTTTAAAATCTATCTACCAGCAAGTCTGTAGGTTAGTTGGTATATGGAGATGGCCAAGTGGCCAAGTGGTCAAGAAATTAGGAGTCTAAGCCAGATGAAATTGGATAGGGTTTAGGTATGCTTCAATGGTTTGATATTCTTGTGTGCCCTTCTCTGAATGCAAATCCTTAAAAGGTCCTTAAAAGGAGATGACCAAGTGGCAAACACAGTAAATTGGTAGTATGCATGTGAGAAAACAAAAGATGCAATCTACAGCAGCCACAACCCCACTCTAGAACTTGGAGCACAACCATTCTATAAAAGGGAGATGATTCTTGCTATAGATCAGCTGATGAAAGGGGGGAGAATCTAGGTTATTTGATGTAGTTTGTGTAAGTTGCCTATCAAAAAAAAAGAAGAAAAAAAGAAGAAATTGTAGTTTGTGCAGTCAATGGGAGGAAATGATTAACAACAACCTTATCCATAGCAAGGTGGCTAGAATCCTGGACTTGTTATTTACCATATCTGATTTTTCATAGGTGTTGCCTTTTCCAGTTAAGGAGACATTGCCATGCATAGAGGATTTGTAGGCAAGTGGAAGTGGAAAAGTGTGGAAAACTGTCTCACTGAGCTTATTTTGATGAATATAGAAGAAATAGAACTGTAAATTTTTTTTAGAAGATGTAGCTGTCAGAGCTGAGAGATTTTTCCTAAAGTCCTTGTCCTCTTGGTCTAAGGATTATATGGGGATGAAATTCACCTTGTATGGATTTCATCAACATGGTGGAGTTGAGTTATTTGGGTACTTAATATATACTTCTTGTATGTCAGAGTTGTCCCTTGTCAAACAGGCATCCTTTTTTCTCTGCACTGTATTCTGACCTCACAGGGTGCTGCAGGCATGTCCTACCGCTGTCTATCCTCCAAGAAATTAAATATATGGTTTTGCATCTTAAGATTTGTTCCAATGAGCATTGATAAGATCCTGTGTCCATGATTATTGAATTGATTTAAGTTGGGCCTTGGTAATTTTTCTTTCAAATTAAGTTGATAAAACATAACCTAATTGGTGGGATTTTCCCGCTTAACTTTGTCAAATTTCATTTCAACTTCCATTGGTACACAGCTAGAGTTCTGGGTGTATTGGGCAGGACAACTTTTAGGTTATAGTTATTTTTGCCATCTGGAATAGAACTACATGCCACAAAAAGTAGCATTTCTCCACCAGGAAAAAAAAAGAAAAAAAAACTAGCTATAATATCATATTCCTTTCTATATGTTTGGAGGCATCTTATGCTCCTCAAGAAATTCATTGTTGTTACTGGGAGAAATGAGATTCTGATGTTAATTTGGTTTTCACTTGATTACAGGTAGATTTGCAAACTATCTCAGTCCCATCTAGCAGTGGGTGCTCTCAACGGACTCCTCCTTCACATTAGTGCTTTCACTGTGGAGAGATCGAGAGGGCTCTTTTATTAAATTTTGATTAGTTCTTTATGAAAAATGAGAATTCAGCTCTTCAAGGTGTATTGTTCAATTTTGTTTTCCCATCTGCAATTTAGTGTCAAGCTTATGGTATACCTTGAATATTTCTCCTACTCTATATAGGAATTTGGTTTAATTTTGATATGAATGAAATAATGTCATCCCTTTGTTCCCCAGGAATATCATGTGAAAGCAAGTCTTTGTTGAGGCCTTGCTTCTGGTTGACAACTAAAATTAAACATGAGAGGCTGTAATGGGCCAAATACGATATTGTGATTATTACAATGTAGAATGAGATTAGATTGTGTAAATGTGTGAATTTTCACTTGGTTTTCAGGAAACAAGAATTACCAAAAAGCCTTCTCTTTTCACATGCTTCTTGACACATATTGTCTAACAAAATACATCTTCCTTTTATTTGCAATTGTTTCACATGGTTTTTAATATGTATGATTAACAGTGCATCCTTTTGTTAATTTGATTACTTTTTTGGTAGGGCACAGACATTTGAATGTATGGTATTATGAAAGCATTCTCATGGACGACAACATTTCCTATTGTTTATATGGTATGATATATGGTATTTGATGCTAGACGTGCACGCTAACTCTGAGATGACATAAGAAGGAGCATAGACAGAAAACTTAAGGGAATTTAAAGAGTCACTTTCATAATCTTATGGCTTCTGCTAACAGCTTGCAAGAAGCAACAAAGCTATAAAACTCCTAGTTGCTGTATAATTTAATATCTTTGACTTAGGGGTAATTCATTTATGGTGATGTAGGGCATTGCATTATTTTAATTTGTCTTTTTTAATTCGGATTGGCTGAAGAAAACTGAGATTGCACATGCTATTAGTAGATGAGATGTCTTGTGATTTTACATTTACCAATATTTCAAGCTGATCAAATCTTTAATGAGGTTACTTGGTTATGCCTTTTGATATGATTTTTAATTTTCATAGTACATTTTTGTCGCCAGTCACCCTCAGAGTTGACTTAAAGTGCACCCTAGGTATGTCTTAAAATACTAGAAATTGTTTAAACTTCAAGGGCAATTAGGAATTTTTATTAATACTTCTAATTAGCATGTATGTGACTTGGACAATTGAAGATTAGTTAGTTTCTCGAATCATTTAGTATCATAGATTCTTAACACAGCAGAGTTATGCGCCTCTTGATCATCTTGGAAAATTGTATATCTTTCCTAACAACCATACATCCAGAGCAATATTTATTGACTAAATATCATTGGCTGACTAATTCTAAAACTACCATACTCTGAGAAATGGAGAATCCACAAGCTATATAGATCTTTGATGTCTATCTGTTGAGGTCAGCACAACATGCACATCTTCTCCTGTCAGTTTTTCATTTGTTTATATCATACACTTTTATTCTCTCCAGCCTGCAATTTATAGGTTGGTGTGCAGCAACTGCCATCTATATCTATGGAACAGTGGGCTATGACTCTTTTTACCAGGTCATTGAGGTGATATCACCACAAGTTGCAGTGATGGATGTCATACTACTATTGCTTGCCAACCAAGAATAGATTCTTACCCTGGAAGGCCTTACAACCAGCTGTCTGGTGTTCTCTTCCACTTCATAGGCATTCTCTAAAGTTGTAAACTAAGTGGGTCATTTTCAAGATTTTACTTTCTGGGCATGTGAAAAGAGTTCCATGGAATCTAATACATCTGACTGGAAAATCGTTTCTGGGCACTCTCTTTCTGGTCAATAAAAGATGCTTCAAGTTCTTGTGGGTTGGTAGGAATTTCTAGGTATGATGTGAGGCCAAAATACTGGATTTTCCTTTGTGGGATTCTGTTTTTCCTTTGGATTGTTGCCGCCACGTTTCTTGTTGGTTTAGGTACTTACCGACTACTGCTAGTTGAACATAGGACTTCTTAACCAATGCCCTCATGCTGGAAAAGAGAAGTTTGGAATCCATCTTTTTCTGCAACCTAACAGTACATGGTAGGAAATTCATAATGGTACATGGATTATTTAATTGGAATCTATACAATCAGCCAGGACTCATTCAGAAATGTAGTGAGAAACTGGTCCCAGTGATAGGAATGTGAGCAGGGTTCAATGGATGGATGCCTAACCTGGAGGCTGGTAAACCTGACGAGGGCTCGATCATGGAACAAATATTTTTGGTGGGTCATGAATCAAGAGACTGAATTCAAGAGTTGCAGTTGCAAACAATCATAACCCTTCACCTTTTTTATCCCATAACCAGATTTGTTCGCCATATTCAGTACTATCTATTTGGCCATTATGAAGGAAGAACATGCCCTTGGACCAGACCTTCTGGGGTCCATATACCCTAAAAGCACTTATGCCCAAACACCGGTAATAATTCACCTATTGAATTGTTATATGCTTCTATGGTAGATTCTCCACCCCACCCCCCTCTATCCATTCCTCATTCAAACTTTCCTTCTCTCTCTCTCATTACATCTATGGGTATCTGCACATTTAACTTTAAATGATAACATAACACCTTCATCATCTGAGTCACAGAGCTCTTCTTTCTCTCCTTTCTTTTCATCCTTCCCTTTTAGCTTTATAGACTTCAAATCCCAGCCAGTTCTTTTTTCTTTCTCTCTCCTCTTCATGCAGCTTTAATCCATACCACTGTTGGCTCTCACTTTCCTCTCCTTTAATTTACTGTATCTATATCCATGTATATAATTCATTTATGGTTTATTTCAGTGGGGCAAAGAAAGGAGGGACCCAACTGACCTAAAGCTTGAAAAGGCTCATGGGGAGGTTTTCATTGAATTTAATGTGCCTTCTTCCCAACTGCTACCGTATGATGACTTGTATATTGCAGGATGTAACAAATAGATCACTACTGAATTTAATAGTCAACCTCTTTGTTATTTCCTTTTTTTTTTTTTTTTTTCAATCTTTTTTGATATTATTTAACATATAAAGGAGATAAAAAAGGGGAAACAAAGGAAAGTTTATAGCTCACATTATTCCTTGCTTTTAATCATAGGTGTGTTGGGCGCAGTTGGTGGGTCTACAGATTGGTTTTTAATTTGTGGGGTCAACATTCACCATCAAAATCATCTCAATGCCCATTTTATTTTAATATAATCTTTTGCATAAAATCACCCTACAGGTAGGTACTTCTCATCTACATCTCCCCCAAAAATCCACTCATATTTCTCTAGTTGACTGTTATCAAGCAAGAATTTCACCATGCTCATTAATCCAGTTTAAGAATTCTGTCATTTTAGGTGTAAAAAATAAGGAAGTCAGATTTGTTGAAAGAGTTATTTCCTTAAGAAATTCAACCCATTAGAAAACCTTGAAGTGGTTTTGCCTCTGGTGGGTACAATTTTTGATCGATAAACTAAGGTCAATGCTCTCATGTCACAAACATTTGCTAAAACCAGCCCAGGTCCAACTTCATTTTATATATATTTTAATATTATTATTATTATTATTATTTTATTTTTATCCTCTCTTAGCTTTTAATATCTCAGATGAACTGGCAGAAGGAGTAAAGAAAGAAACCTTCGAGGTTTCTGTTTCAGTCTTCCATTCTATTGTTGCTTATAAGATGCAGGTTTTAAGTAGAGAGAGAAACCATATTTAATACACATGGCCCTGCCAGGAACCTGGATTTCATTGCCTTCCTTCCATTTAATTCCATCTGAATTTCTACCTTAGAGAGATGTAAAGGAGGAAAGGCAGTTCAAAGTGCCCATCTTGAGCCTTGCCTAATTCAATTTCTTCATTTCCTCTAAGCAGAAGCCTAAAGAGAAGCACCCAATTCTCTGGTCTTCAGATCTCTCTCTCCCTCTCTCTCCCCATATCATCTGCAAATTCTCATATCTCTCTCCTTGGATTGTTGTCCAGAATGAGAGACATAGCTTCTTGTTTTGGCGAATACTCAGTAAATGTATCAGATTCTTCTTGTTCCAGCTATTCAAACAATGCTTGCCTCTCTCCAAGCTTGATTCCTTCAATTCAAAATGCAGTCACCAGTGTCTACAAAATCAACCTCTCTACTAAGAAACAGCTCCTGATCGCAGTCACCTGGTGCAAGAACCAGCTGGGTCAAGGCCTAAGTATAAACTTGGGGGATGACCCATCTGCTGCTTTCAAACTCAACACAAATTCTCGCTTATTTAGAAAGAAAAAGGGCAACAAATTGTTGGAATCTGATAATTTGAAGATTGAAGTCTTCTGGGATCTCTCTACAGCCAAATATAACACTGGGCCTGAACCTGTTGAAGGTTTCTATGTCATGGTCGTGGTTGATTCAGAAATAGGCCTCCTCCTTGGTGACATGGCGGAAGAAGCTGCAACCAGGAAGCTCAAAAGTGGCACCCCAGTTGCCAAAGCCTCCCTAGTTTCACGGCGAGAGCATTGCTCTGGCAACACCCTTTATTCAACCAAGGCCCAATTCTGCGATACAGGGACTGCGCATGACATTCTGATCAAGTGTAGCGGAGAAAATGAAGGACTAAAGCATCCAGTTCTATCCGTTAGTATTGATAAGAAGGTGGTAATTCGGGTAAAGAGGCTGCAGTGGAATTTCCGGGGCAACCAGACAATTTTTGTTGATGGCTTGCTGGTTGATCTAATGTGGGATGTTCATGGCTGGTTCTTCAATCCGGCATCCGGTTACGCCGTATTCATGTTTCGGACGAGAAGTGGGATGGACAGCAGGTTGTGGTTAGAGGAGAAGTTGCTGCAGAAAGACCAGGATAGACTTGAATTCTCTTTGTTGATCTATGCCTGTAAGAGCTTATAATGAAACTGACTTATTCATGTTTGGTTTTTGGATTCCTTCTCTCTCTCTCCTCCAATTCTATCTTTCAAAATTGTCCCCTTATTTCTTGAAAGGAAACACTTACCTTTTTTTTTTTTTTTATCATAAATAAAAGAAAAATAACATGGGGGTGGAGACTCTCCAGTTTGCAGAAATGTGATCAATAAATAGAACACTGGTTGCTTTCTCTTCGACCCAGAATGCAACTGAAAGTTTCCAAATTAGAGTGCTTGCAAATATGTGAATAAAGACGATGGTTATAAGGTTCAAAACACCCAAAAAGATGAACAAAAGCCCATATGAGCTTTTCTGGATTTTGACAGATGGAGATTTCCAAATGTGCTTTTATGGATTTTGAAAGATTTCAATGAGGATTGCTTCAAGCCTTGGGACACAATAAAGTTGGAGAATCTCTTGATTATGATCAATGCATTTAGACCTCTCAACTCTCATTTATCTATTTATTTATTTATTTTGTTTCTGTTCCTTTTTGTGTCTGTTAGAAATCTTCCCACTGCAATAAACATATATTTGGGGTAACTGGTGATTTCTCATACATTAGTGAGCTACTGCACATCACATCATTAAATTCATGGATCCTCCATACAAGTTGGGGAAAAGAAATGGGAATTTGAACTAAAAATTCAAAAACAAAAGCATCTTTTTTATTCAGGAAAAAGTACAATGCCTGAAAGTGACAAGCAGTTCTCAAATCTGGAAGCTGCTTTCTAAAATTTATGTCCAACGTAATTTTTCTTTAATTTGTACTGCAACTTTTTCTTTTGAATGTGGAAAGCTAGTATAACTGTAACAGTTAAGCTTCAAGTTTGTCATCACAGTAGGCAAAATTTGTTTTCCCAGATGAATGTTATTAATCAGATTTCAACTCTTTCACCAGTGCCCGTTTCTTTCTTTTGGGAATTTGAGGGTACTCATCTCCTCTCCATTGTTTGATGGTGAAGTGGTAAGATTCCAAACTTCTTTTCTTCTCAAGTCTTTCTCACTGGCCCCATCTGGGATCCAACCCAGAGCCACATTAGCTTGTGTTGAAGCAGCCCCAGTATAATGGTGATGTGGTCCACAACCTCTAGAACACGTTGTCTTTGCTGGGTTTGGTTTTATTTGCCAGAGCACTGAAACACCAAGTTCAGGACAGACAATCTCTGTCAACTTGTGGAGCATTAAACATGTCACTTGGCTTGAAGCTTGATGGTCAAGTACTGTATTTGGCTTTTTTAATGCTACTCTTACCGGCACCAGAAGGCACCATTGGTCTCTTTCTCAAGACCAGTCTCCCTGATACTAACTTCATTTATAGTACTTGGATAACTGCATTAGGGGAACAAACAGCTGAGGAAAGTTAAACAGGTGGTGGTTACGAAACCCATCTTCATATTTGAACCAAAACTGTTTGTGGATAAAGCTTTATCAGATTGAGGCTTGCTTTACTTTCTTGCATCATAATTGGGGTGGTATGCAATGGTGAAAGAGGTCATAGAATCTTCGTTTGTTTGATGCAGAGGATTTACTTTCATGGGTGTTTCTTTGTTTTATTAAGACAGACCCAAGTGCCTAATTCCTTTACTGTCTGGCACATTTTCCCTTTTGTGTCGTTATTTTAGCACAGTAAGTTGGAAGATCCTCCATTTTTTTTTCTTACCTTTCATTTTCTTCCATCTTGATGGCGACCATTAGGAGATGTGTATAGAGACAAACTTTTGTTAGATGAAGACTGTTGGCCTCAAGTCTACCAACTTTATTTCGCAATCCCTCCAAGAGTTTTTACTTGTACCAAGCCTTTGAAAATGGAGTTTAGAATTTTTCTTCCACTTTGTTGTGCATTTTGTTCGACTGTTTGTGGTTGACAATGACAAAGGGTTTGTTCTTGGCATTCAGGGGGGTCAAATTTCGAAAGGTTATGTTTGATGTTACTTTTGATGCAGAAGAGATAGTTTCTTTCATGGGTTTTAGAAAATGTCAAAAATATTGTTTGTATTTTATGAAATCCCAGTCGTTTAATAATTGAAAACAATTCAAAATTGATGAGATTTTTGGTTCGATTTTACTAACAGCAAAGGACAGCGTGATGGAATCAGTCATGCTGATGCACAAACAGAGCAGAGCAAGTGTTTTCGCAAGAACTCATGTAGAAATAATAAGATAAAAAGAACCCTTTTCAAGTTTTCTGCTGTCACCGAACTATATCATTAAAAGGTAGTGCCTGAAAATAGTTGTAGTCCTACAACTAAGAGGAAAATAGTTATAGCCATAATCGCTTATTGCTAAAGATAAACATGAAAATGATATGGGATACTTCAAAATTATTGAAACTATACAAAATTGAACATGGATTCCCAATGTTGGTAGAATTCATTTTCAAGCAATATGGCTGATGGCTAAGGTTTGCATTTCCTTATTTCTTGTGTACCCTTGAAAATGAAAGGTTGAGATAAGTTATTTTCTAGCTTATACCTGGACTCCACTTATTACTTTATATGTTTACATATGCATGTGTATATATATATATATATATATATTATAGAAATAACAAATGATATTTTAGAATGTTGAGTAACTAATTTTTTTAAAAACTTAATCTATTAGGATTTGGACCCTTGTATCATGATCTTTTTAACACCCTCCCTCTTGTGGAGCATTAGACTAACCTGTACGCGGAGACAGACAATGATCATATGTGGTTCTATACCTACGCGTGAAGATACAAGTAGCCTGTAGGCAAACATGTCATGAACAACCTTTTTTAAGCTTGGTTGAGTGTTCAATAGAGAAACTTCCCTGTAAATGAGACTCTAATTCCATGTTGGATTAACAATTTTTGTAAAATCTTGAAGATTTGAGTCTATAATGTATATCTGTTGTCTAAGAGAGTAAAATAAATGTTATCAAAATTTTATTTTATTTTACATGATTAAGAGGCTCAGCGGAGTTTCTTGATGTATATGGGATGCTCTCAGTTAAAACAGAGATCAGATAGAGGAATGGTGAATCATTAAGGTTTGAGGGAGATCTGAATGGAGCAAAGAGAATAGGTGGTTGACCTCAAGGGGCCCTGTTTGGAGTTCTCGAAGGACATCTGAAATGGTTTTCTTTGATAACGATATATTATTGTGAGTTATCATCGTATGTTATACCATTTTCAATCTCATCATAAAAATGCCTTGGCCTAATTCATGATTTCCGATGCTGCCTGCGTCAGGGTAAGGGGATTCTCAGTCACAGCAGAGGAATCAAATGGCACAATTGTCAAGAATGTAGAAAATGATAATGGATTGGGCTGTCATGCCATTACTTGCCTTGAAACTGAAACTGAAACTGATGGTATGATCTAGCCCAACTGAGAAATCCCCAGCTCACTGTTAACCAGAATGCAAATGGATTGGCTTGTTGTGCCATCATTTGTGAGGGGGATGACTCTGATACCCTATGGTGGAGATGTAGATTTTGATAGATGGTCCTCAATCCTCATGACTCGATCAAGCGTGTTCTTCTAGTTCACTGCATAGCATTGAGTAAACACAGCATCCTTCTTGAAGCCCAAATCAGAGACTCAAGTTCTGATTTCAACAAGGCTTCACCCGAAGTTGTAGCTTATTATACATTTAGGATCCTGCATGTAATTGTACCTGCTGCTGTTGCTGTTATGCATTTTCTTCAGGCGGTCAGAGTGAGGGGGAGGCTACTCTGAGTTCAAATAAAATGAATGCATTCACGAGCAAGAATCCTCGGTCATAAGCTTTGGTTGTCATTCTTTTCTGGAGAGGCTCTCGGGCAGAGCACTCCCAAAACATGGGCTGGAAAGAGAATGTGGTAGACATGGGCCATTTCCTTACAAGGTCCAAGACCAATTTGTAAGCAACTTTGGGTGTCTACAAGGAAGATGCTGCTCTAGGAGAGGATGATGCTTCAGAGTTCAGGGAGTCTTCATGTGAAGGATACAAGTACTGATGAATTTTTGGGAGCTTTTTATTTTGATGATAAGGAGAGGAATGGAGAGATCATCTTTGGCAGGGTTTTTGGGTCTGGTTACAATACAGAAATATATTTTATTCAGGTATCCCCCAAAAAGGTACGTATATTGCTTGTATCCTCATTTGATATTAGCTTAAATCTAACCATACATATCAATGGTCAAGATCTTTTATTCGGTAGACACCACTACGGTAGCCTTAAGCATTTTCCTAAAAACTTTGATGGTATGTTCTATATTCTGTTTTTTTTTATGATGACCTCCCTGAACTTGTGGTATCTGGCATTATTCCGTGAGCTTACAGACGTGTTCTGCCTGTTGCACTGGATGTGGGGTAACAATTCTATCATGACTCTCATTGTCTGCTTTTTGCAACTTTTTGACATTCCAACCTGCCATATCTTTCTTCTGTAAGGGATTTGTTTGAATTCTAATATTTTCAAGTGATTGCATTATTGTAGGCCACATCTGGACGTTTCCTGAAAATTTGAATAGGCCTATTGGGTCTACATGGTGCTTTAAGGTAACCATAGTAGGGTGTTGCTATTAGAGGAATTGACTGCCATCATCATAATTAATTTTACAGAATCAGCTTTAGGCCCACATCCTTTTGTAATTGTTCCCATTCACAAAATATGAGCTCATATAGGAATTGATACAACGTAAAAATGAAACTGGATTTCATTTTTTTACGACCCTTCTTCCATCGTCTATGATGTGATATGAAACATTATGGCTTTTTATACGTTATTACTTAATTACGTTTATATGAAAAAAAAGAATAAAGGCATGTTTAGAAATATTTTTTAAAATTATTATTAAAAAATAATTTTAAGAATAATTTTTAAAAATAATTTTTTTCCGTTTCTTAAGAATAATAATCTATTTTAAGAATGTATTTATAGTTTCATTCTCATCTTGGCTAGTGTAAAACTTACCTACATGACAATGTTTGCCAATGGCCAATGAGCTTGTGGAAAAAATCAAGTTGTTTTTTTTTTTTCTTTTCTTTTTGGAATAATCTTTTCTATAATGTTCCAATTATATAATGATGTCTCTGAAGAGATCATTGAATAGCTTTATCTTTATGGGTGATTTTTTGAAAGACCTTTGTTTTTGGAAAAAAACTGCAATTTGTTTTTTCCTTTTTGGGGGAAACAAAGCTTTGGCATACTTCGGTCATGTTAAAACCTAGACTACCACAGGGTTATTCATTTATTGACGGATTTTTCCTCTTATCTTCTGGTCCTTGAATGCTATGTGACTAGGGTCTTCTTCATGCCTAGATTTCATACAAATCCCAAGAATGTGTATTCCTGAGACTGGAGTGGGGTTCCCTGAATTTAAGGTGTCAATGTGGTCGGGGATGGGCAGAAGATGAGGGTCCTTACTGAGAAACTATGTTTAAATAATTCAGGGGCTGTTATGTCAGCATATTCCTGGGGGATTATATCCGTATGTGTTCATTCAGAGTTTTTATTTGCAGAATAACATCAATGAATGATTTATTATGCAATAGATGGCAATTATGCTATAGGGTATTACTAATGGGATAGGCTTCTATCTTCACAGTGGACCCTTTTCATGTTTGGAGCTAGATGTGCATGGCTTATGGAATTCAAAGTAGTAGATTCAGTGACAAAATTGTGATCCAAAGTATGTGACTGGTGGCTTTTCTTTGCTACGTTATTCATTGTGGTAGATGTTCAGCCACATACTTATGTGTCACTCGCTTTCTAGGGCCATATTTTCTGTTAAACTGTGGGCTCTATCATGTTTCTTCTCGTTTTATATAAGTGCCTTCCTTCCCATCAGCCATCTCACTAATTGGTGCAGTCGAAGGAAAGAAGCTCAATTAGGTTCCAAAATAGTAGCTATCTCCACAAAAATACAAACTCAAGGTAGATTTTAAACAGCAGTGAATAGATGACGAGATATGTAGGAGCAAGCAACCCAGCTAAAAGTTCCCTTGAATGTTTGGTGCAACAACCATGAAAGAAAGAAAAGAGGGTAAAGGAAAGTGCCTTTTTCCACTGGTTCTAATCCCTTTCTTTTCATCAAGAGACAATGAAGGAAAGCATCATGGTAAAGGAAAGCAAAGAGAAGAGGATATTACCTAAAGGGCTCTTGGATCCACCCATTGAGAGGACCTTATCTTCTGCAGAAAAAACCATTAACATCACCACAAGTCATCAACTGCAAAAGAGAAATTACAACTTACTTTAAATTCTTACAAGATGATCAGAGCACTTACTACACTCTTTTGGATGGCAAATGCACCTCAAACCAACCCCACAATTGCCATTCGACTTTTCACACTCTTTACAGATATTTGGGACATGGCCAGGAACTTCAAAAGATATCCTTGTCCCCAACTCAAATCCTCCATCACCATCATCATCACCAGAAGAATTTCTATAGACTCTACTGTAGTGAGAGCAATTCAACTCTTTTGGCTCAAAACCCATGTTTAATTTTTCAAGATCATCGATGAGTAAACATGAAGAAGCTAGTCCAAGTTCTTTTTCATGAACTTGAGAAGAAATTCTGCAACCATGAAAGCGCGTAGTGCAGTTACGGATAAACAGTGATATTGGGTGTCTTTGGTCGGAGCAGTTGAAGAGAAGAAGTGAGTTGGGTGTTGGAGTGGGGAAACCAGCTGAGAGAAGTGAAGGAGAGACGAATTGGAGTGAAGAAGAGCAAGAAGCTGGATGTGATATAGTTAGTATTTTACTTGTGTAGTCAATGGAAGAGATTGGAAAAAGACCAAGAGTGGTTCTAAAGTATAACTTCTGAGATTTGCAGACAGTCATATGGTTTAACATGGATGATTCCATTGAATTTTGAAGAGAGAAAGCTGTTTGAATTCTAATATTACCACAAAAACTTGCCTGGGTTGGTTTTGCTATGGAAGTAGTGAAGAAATGGAGTGTAAGAAGTAGGGGAGGTAGAAGGCAGAATTTCTTAAATGACTTCATTTCCATCCTTCTTGCCGATTTGATCTTCCAAAGATGCAGACAACCGCCAAGGGGGCTGTTTTTGGTGATCAAGAGAAGATAAAAGAGGTAAAGGTTTAAAGAATAAAGAAGAAACAAGAGAGAGAATTTACTTTTAATCTGTTTTGAAGATGAATGATACTTTCTGTCCAGACTTCTTATCTTTTGGGTGGGTTCTTTCTGTTCTTTGGGACACAAATTAAAGAATATTTGCTTTTCCCAATGCCATTCTCTCTTTCTTTTTATTTTTATCCTTTCCTTTCTAATGTGACATTTCATGTGGACTTTTAAATCCTCTACCATTTCCTTTCTTTTATCTTTTCAGAAGAATTCCACCTTTTCCCGTCCCTCCCTTAATCTAAGCTGTTTCAGTATGTGTTCCCCCATTTTTCCAACTTTTTATTAGTTTTTAATTTCTCACCGACTGGTGGCCCTTCAGCCCACATGCTTGGCAACCACCGCACCTACTCCTGCAGCTGTGCATGTGCCTGCATGTCGCTACTCTGCTGGTGAGACGAGAGTAAAATTTCTGACCCTATTTGGTCATATTTACAACATTTACCCATTTTGGCAGAGCTTTGAAGCAGCATCTTCAGCCTAAGTTTCTGCATTTTTGAAGCAGCAAACTTGCTGTCATTGGAGAAGTAGCAGGCTGGATAACATGGGGACTCTTATGTTTATAGCTAATCAATATTTCTTCGATCATTCACTACATAAATCAGGTGAAACAACATGGCAAAACCTATATCTATCATTTTTGAGCACAAGAAGAGTTACTAGACTGTGGTTATATGATATTATGAACACCCATAATAGAAGAATGACTGATTTGTTGATGGTTGGGAAAAAACATAAAAGATAGAGTACGACAATATTTCCGTAGAAACTTGTCCAATTGCCTTCATAACAAAATAATGCAGGCAAACACATAGAAGATGCACACACAAGCACACGTTACAGTTACTACGATCTGAGGTAGCTTCTTATTGTTTAAAAATCTTGATCATTTTGGTGGCTTGACAGGAACTGCTGGGAAATCGAGCAGAACAATCTTCTCAATGGCTGCTGAAAAGGTAGTAGAAAACTCAACATGATTGGGATGGCTCAGAAATGCAGTGAAGTCCCCCTGGTTATTGAATGTCATCAAGAAGGCATGGGTGAAGCCTTGTCTAAGCATCTCCTGGCTTTCAAGGTCCTGTCCCCTGCAATGAAACTCATGTTAAATTGGTACACACGCACAAAAGAGATCTTGTTCAGATATCAAATGATATTTTTCAAATACATGATACATAGCATAAGCAACGCCAGAAGATCTGCTGAAGTATCCATGAAAAGAAACTTTTGCAATTCCAGGATTATAAAGAGTGTGGCAAAACTGACCATTCAAAGGACTTGACAGCATCAATCTCTGCAACCAACTTCTCCATCCCCTTCACAATCTCTTCCACCGCCGCTCCTTCCTTGAACTTGGCTATCACCAAATGCTTGAAATCCCCCATGGTCACTGCTCTGATGAAGCAAATGGGCTACCAAAGCCATGACTATATACACACATTATTTGCATGTCAACCTCCACAGTCACATCTGGTCACTGTCATACCAAGACCTTCTCGTTGCTCGTGATGGCGGCAATCAACAATAAGGAGTCTCTCCTTTATTGCACAGCATCTGCCACGAAATATTTGTGACAGTAGGGCTGTGTGTGTGGTGGAGACCCACCCATCAGGAGCTTTCGACGCTCCGCTCTATGGAAAACTGTCCAGCGCCGTTGTCGTAACCTTAGCCTTTTCACATGAATGGGGTCCTTGGTGTCGCTCTTCTGGGGTCTGGGTTTTAGGGGGTGACTTCAATTTCCAAGCGCACTATCATCACATGAACGACCATTTTCTTTCCTGGGTGT
Organism: Vitis rotundifolia; assembly: GCA_030254885.1. Taxonomy (NCBI): domain Eukaryota; kingdom Viridiplantae; phylum Streptophyta; class Magnoliopsida; order Vitales; family Vitaceae; genus Vitis; species Vitis rotundifolia. Next base: position 13,980,204 of record CM058156.1, read on the forward strand.
GGAATAATTTGGAAGGGACTTTTCCTCCTCTCTGTACCTTTTCCTTCAGAAACCTGAAATGCAATGCTTTTTGCTGGACTTTTCGCCCTGTCCTTCCCATGTGCTCCAAGGTATATAATTGTCGTTTGATACATGGATGACATATCGTCACTTATCTTTAAGGAATCTGAGCTAGGGTTTGTCTCTAAAAACAACTTGTAATTATTATGCTGCAAGGCCATATGGATATTCATCCTAGGCTCAAATTCTGGTTTGTACATTGTGATGTATGGTTTCAACTTTTGGACTTGCACCCACACTCACACTCAATCACCATTTTTTTTTTAATCTCAATTTCGTCAAGTAGTTGATTTACTCTCTTTACCTTTTTCGTTTAATTATGCTATTAACCTTAAGCACCTTCTTTGAAGTACTTGTCTCCATATGAACAGTGAAAGTATCGTCACTTTCTTTTGCGGAATTCATTGAATGAAATGAAAAAGCAAGTTGGAGAAACTGTTCATATCTGACTTTCTTCCCCTCCTCATTTGAGAATTTCCCTCAACTTTTAACTGACTTCCATTTTACTTGTACAGTGGCACGACAGTACAAAAGAGTTGAGCACAGTGTGATTGACTGATTGTCAAACTTACCTCAGACAAAAAGAATAAAATACCAGTAAATGGGATTTTTGTCGTCCCAGTTGATCAAAGAAATATAATCTGGATCTATGTTCTAATTATTATTATTATTTTTCATTAAAAAAAGAAAATCAAAGAAGGTAAGCTGAAACTTGAGATTACATAACAACAGGGTGCAACCAAAGAGCTGCATGAGTACAATTAATTTTTTCCCCCTAGTTTACAAGAGTTACCAAATTAAGGGTGAACAATTTAGTTTGAAAAATTATTTTCACACAAAAGCAGCGAAGCCAGTGCTATACCGACAAAATAATAGGCAGGGAAGGGTGCGGAAGAGAACTGGAGTGAAGTGGGTGTGTAAAACTGTGAAATGATCAAGAGAGCAGCATGAGCACCACAGTCCATTCAAAGTTGAATCAGTGCACTGCTACCGTCTTTGCTGCTGCCGCTGCTGCATCATGTGATTTTGATACACTAAGGACAATGTGCAAGACGACAAGTAAATCTGCAAGCCCCGCCCGGCCCCGCAATGGGTTAATGTTAGCCACTCATGTGTAACCGTCTTGGCACGAAAGAAAACAAGTTTTCAACACAAGGGATGGTTTATTCATTGATTTCATTATGCTGAGGATAAGTATGATGAAGATTTTGTTTGTCGTGGTGCTTTTAGATGGATTAGTTTTGATCAAGTTCCGGATGGGTTTAAAGTGCTTGTGAAAATGGTTCAGAATGGGAAATAAATGAGTATGGCCAGGAGGGCTGGATGCCTGTTTTAAAGTTGAAAAAGTAGTTTAATGTATGTATCTACCAATGTTTGTTTAGTCTGAACTAGGAGTTAAATTAATCCAATCGTATTAAGTTCTAACTAGGGAAATATTGCGATTAATTGAAAATGCTAGTGTTTAAAACTATTGCAGTTAGATTATATGGGAATGGAGTGTTCCAAGTAAAGATTCCTGGAAGAGGAAAAGAGATTGAAATGGTAGACAATAGTGAAATATGAAGTTATTTTGGTATTTCAGTGAATGGGTGTGTCAAAAGATTGGGCTAAAACATCCAGAGGCATAAGACAAGGTGATCCTCTCCCTCTTTTTTTTCCCTTTTCTTTTTTTTTTTTGTTCTTTTGTTTTTGTCGTTGATGTGTTGAGGAGGATGGTGCTAGGAGCTAAGGAGCATGGTCTGTCCTTTTAGTGGGTAAAGATAGGACAAAGATGTCTTATAACATTGATAAACATATTCTAGAAACAAGGTGAGATTGATACAAATATATAGGCAGTATAAAGGGTACGAACATATGTAGAGATGACGAAGAAGGCTTGTATGGTAGTGAGCAAAAAGAAGTATAAAGGGTAACTGAGATCGATATGAATGACCAAGAGGTATTAAACTAAGAGTGTATTTAACAGTGATTTTATGAAAAGTTTCTAACATTTCTAACACTTAAATAATAAAAATTTTCAAGTGTTAGAAAGGTTAAAAATGCTTCTTAGAATTGTGGGGGTTTCCTTCCACGTGTCCTTCCCATACTCAAGACCCTTTGGCCAATCAAGACAAACATATAACCCGTCTAGGATCACTTTGTTTGGACCAAAATAAGCTCCGTTTGGCACTAGAAGTGAGAAGTTTTGCTTAGTCCACATTGCTAGACAGAATGGACAAACCAAGTTAGTTGGACCTTTCAGACGGACAAATCAATTCAATTAAGTCCTCAAGATGTCCGAGCGACGGCCTAAACACTTGATGTTTGAGCGTCAGACTAGACGCCTGATGTCTGAGCGACGGACTAGACGTCATTTACACCCAAAAGTCATTGTTAATTAATTGTTACACACAATCCCAGACATTGACAAGCTAAATGGACAGTCAGCAACACGGTTTGAGATTTTGGCACTATAGTTAGCAAATGGCACCAGTTAGCAACCCTTACTTGATGTGATTGCCCAGTCCACGCAGTAGTTATGACGTTGACTATCCTATCAAGGCTCGATTTCCACTCTAAGGGCAATCATCACTACAAGAGAGGCAAGAGTGCATAATCAACGCTATAATATCGATGCCATCAGCTCTATATAAACCCCTCAAGAAGCACGAATAAGGTACACACACACTCATTCTCTCCCATAAAAAATAGTTAGAGCTATCCTCGTTGATTTCTGACTTAAGTTTCAGAGGGGCGTGCCCAGGGTCACCTGTTTGGACATCTTTCTGTGTAGGGAAGAAGTTCGTCTGACTCTAATGAAGCTAGACGACCTGAATCCAGTTGGCTTAACACCAACAAGAATTATTGCCAAATGGGTTCTAAGTGTGCTTGAACCTCGAACATTGCACATTCCAATTGTTTTTATAACACTCATTTACATTCTCAAACTTTTCTAATAGATTGTTGATCCTAAAATCATATCCCACATTTCTTTATTTTATCATTGATGAATCAAGTCACTTCCTCATCAATTCCAAAGTAATTCAAAAGAATTTTGTGGTAAACAAGAACACAAGCATCACCAGGGATGTGCATGAGGCAACCTATGGAAGCATTATAACATGTGATGTGTAGGGAGTGATGGTAACATTACTTGAAAGAAATAGAATTCAGTAAGACATGGATAGTGACATTATCTATTAATATGTGTGGGATTCCAAGCAGTCCACGATTGAATTTGATATCCAAAAAGCTATGAGTAATAAATAAATCATCTATGAAATTTGAGTGGACAACATCAAGAATGTATTTATTTAAAATTGAATTCATGAAGTCCTCCTATCATGCACATTATTGAAGAATTTCAGGTGAGCTTCACTAAAGAGGAAATCTTGTATTTGTAGTCGAAAATTGATAGACCAAGCAAAGCCTAAAGAACAAAGGAGGGTGTTGATTCAAAGGACATGTGATCATGAACATTGTGACCATAGAAACTTCTTAAGTGGAAATTGACATATGTTTTTTATGAACTAAAGTATGTTAGTTGATCATATAATATGAGGATTTGTAACTTAAAGATCGAAGAAGTAATTTTGATGGTTGATAACATTACCCTATTAGATTATGGACACTAGTTCATGGGGAGTTTGTATGCAATGAATAGTAGATCATAAACTTGAGCTTTAACTCGTTATAATTTCAAAGGACATTGGAGTGCAGTTGACTATTTTTAGTAAAATGTTGAGTTAACTTAGAGTTGGATTATGAGGGTGCTAATATTTTTTTTTATGGGTTCCAATGGTTCCCACTCGAGCTCTTAGATTATGGTAGCATGTTTTATTTAAGGAATTTGAGTTTCTATTTCATAAGTGTGCATAAGGGCATTTTGGTAAAAGTGCAAGGTTGCACTAGATCGTATGAATGGTCTCTCTGGATTGATAGGTTAGACAAATTAATTAATTGGAATCCATTAGGGTTAATTAATTAATTAGGACCCATGTGGACTAGATTAGGTGAATTAAGCCCAATTTGACTCAAGTCATTTAAACCAACAAGAAGCCTTATATAAACCTCCTTAGGAGTTTAAGGTTTAGGCTTTTTGCATTTTCATCATTGTCTTCTAGAGAGAGATTGATAGAAACCATAGCCACTTGTAAGAGAAGAAGAGAAACCCACTCTTCTCTTGTACTAGGATCCATGAAGAGAGATCGAGTGGATAACCTTTAGGTCAATGAGTTCTATCATGTCCATGTTATCTCCTTTGGACTGGATTCAATCTAGATCGCATGTATGGTTATTTTAATCTCTAGATCTAATATATGTAATGGTTTTTTGTTAGATCTAGAAAAGCCTAGAATAGAATGCACACAACCTATGAGATTCGGAGCTAGGGAACAAAATAATCTGGGGTTCCTAGTAAAGACAAGTGGTATGGATGAGATATTTATTATTTGCCTTTATGTTGATGAGTTGATTTATAATGATAACAATATTGTTTTAATGGAGGAATTTAAAAAGATGATTTTTAGAGAATTTGAGATGATTGATCTCAGGTTGATGAGTTATTTTTTTAGGTTGGAAGTAAAGTAGTGTGATGTCGGAATTTTTATTTCTTAAGAGAGGTATGCAAATGATCTTCTTAAGAAGTTCAAATTGAAAAATTGTAATCCAATGAAAACTCCTATGAACACCAATAAGAAATTTTGCTTGAACGATAAGAAGAAAAGATTCAGGTTCAAGAATATTGAAGTTTGATTGGTAGCTTATTGTATCACCAATAGTAGGCCAAATATTATACAAGAAATGAGTCTCTTGTCAATGTTTATGCAAAGTCCAAGCAAACTTCATTATGGTGCAACCAATAGAGTATAAAGATATGTGGTATTTGGTACACTAATGTTAACAATCTTCAGCTATGTGGTTTTTCTAATAGTGATTGGGTAGGTTCAATTGAAGATTGAAAAAGTGCTATAGGCTATGATTTCAATTTTGGTTTAGGTGCCCTTTCAAGGAGTTCAAAGAAGTAGCCATTAACTCTATCTTCTTAAAAGTTAGAATAGATTGCAACAATTTCTTCAGCTTCTCAGGGTGTTTAGTAAAGAAGAATGTTAAAAAATATGAAACAACATTAAGAAAAGCCCATAGTTATCCATTGTACGTGAGAATCAATCCACAATTCCTATGATAAAGAACTGTGTTTGATGGGTGCACAAGACACATAGAGATATGTTATCATTTTATTAGAGAGTTTGTAGCCAAAGGAACCATCAAGATGATACATTGTAGCACCAATGAGCAATTTGGAGATATATTTATGAAATCTCTATTTTTGGTTTAGTTTGAGTATTTCAAGGATATGTTAAGAGTTTGCAATTTTCAACATTAAAGGGGAGTGTTGAATTAATGATGATTTGTTATTGGTTACAATTTTAAATTGAGTCAAATACTCCTTACGTGTATTAATGGTTAGTGTTAGTGGGCTAGTGGTTGGTTTATTTAGGAATTTGTTAGAATTTGATTTTCTATTTAATGCAAATTGGTGACTAAAAAATTGGTCCAATTCAATTAGATTTTTTGCTTCTTATCCAAAGTTTTTAATTGCTCAATTTTATTTTAAATTCTCTCTTCATAATAGTTATAAAGAAGACAGCTTCTTTTTGGATTCTCAGAATTAGTTGTTGCACCTATTTCCTTTAGATCCATGGTTGTGACTCCGTGCTCCACGATATCGTTATGCCTATGCCACATTATGATCTCACCACCCTGTGATGCCATCGCCAAAGCATGATCTCTCTCCCACTGTCTTCTCCACCTACTGCTAACTGCATGCTGCTTGCAGTCCATTAGAGCTTTCATCACCACCACTCTGCATGCCTTACAATCATCACCATGGCTAATGATGCACCTTACTACCAGCCCTTTCTTTCATTCTAGGATTTTTTCTTTAAGGTATATCATTTCCAATTCTTGACTTGCTGAATGGTTCTGGTTATGGGTTAAGGCTTGACTTTGGTTCAATTTGGGCATGTACTCGATTTGGGTTATGATTTAGGCTTCATATTACTAATTAGGGCTTGGGATATATTTCAAGTTGGTTTTGGGTTTCGACCTAGTTGATTTTGAATTTAAAAATTGATTTGGATTTGGGCATGATATTGGGCTTATGATGCATGTTGTCTTTGGATATTGATTTAGATTAGAGCCTTGGCTTGGATTGTTAGATTATGGTTTTGTTTTATTTATTTATTTTTTAAGTTTGGATGAATTGGTGATAGATTTGGGTTAGAATAACTAATTTGTTCCCTTCCTATTGGTTTTGATTGATTTATGGATTTGGGCTTTAAGGCTTTGGGTTGTTTTTAATTTGAATTTGGGCTTGTTTTTAGTACTTTAGGTATTTTAGATCTTGGGCTTCAATTTTTTAATTGGATCATGTTTACTCTTTAGGCTTTGGACTTTAAGAATTTAATGTTTAATTTGGAATTTCAGTCCACTTTTATTTTAATATAACTTGAACTTTAATTTGGGCCTAATTTTAATTTCTTTGGGCTTAGATTTGTTTTATTATTTAATTTGGACTCGAACTGTGGGCCAAGTTTATTTCTTTTGGGCTTGATTGGATTTGGGCCTGTTATAAAATCATTTTTGGCTTGCTCTCGTTTTAGGATTGCACTATAAATATACATGAATCTAATCTTAGTATATGAAAATGTTTCGATAATAAATGTCTAAGAATTTTTTCTAAACATATTTTGTTAATAAACTGAATTTTTCAAAACCTTTTCTAGACATATTTTGAAGAATAAATTGATAAACAAATGACTTATGTTCTTCTGAGAATAGTTTTAGTGATAAAATTGTCACTATCATAAGTTTCTGTTTTAATTCTGAAAATAATTTGAGCATAAAATGGTTACGATAATTTTTTTTTTGTAAATATGTAGGCATGAAATGTAGCTTCGATAAGAATTTTTTTTTTGAAAATATTTAGGGCAAAGATGGTTATTTCTAGCACTTTTTAAAATGAATAATTGAGGTTTTTCTGAAAGTAAATTAATTGTTTTTTTAACATTCTTTCATAATAAATAATTGAGATTTATTTTTTAAAAATATTTTTTAAGAATAACATGGCATTTTAATAATTGGGGATTTAAAAAAAAAAAATACTTTGGGAAAAAAAATAATAAGTTGAACAGTTTAATTAATTTGATTACCTTCTTGCAGTTTAAATTATGCAATTCATACATTTTCTCATTTTCTTTTTTTGTAATCGATTAATAATATCAACTAATTAGTTAAAATAAATGTCAAGTTGCCTTAATAGAGAGACCGAATAATTCACGTCCAATGGGGTGTCCAACAACTTTGATAGACCATTACCAACTTTGGTGTCATCACTTAGTTCTAATTCAATTATGTAGGGCTTTATTTATTATTTTAATTTTTGTTTTAAACTAGTGATGAAGTCAAAATAAGTCAATAAAACCAATTTTTAAAAATAAATAATTATTCTTAAAATAAAATAGATATTTCAATCTCAACTGGCGAAGACCGTTTGACTTTTACTTGCTCGAGTAGATAATAAAGTTTATGTATGAATTCTTTTCACACTAATCTTGCTTTTGTTTGACATAAGCGATTACGCCATCATTCTAATTTGGTTTTGAATTATCCTTTCTCTTTATTTTGACTCTCCGATCTTTCTTTCACACTAAAGCAAAAGAGAATCAAAAGTCCACCGCTTATTTCTTCCTTTGATTTAGAGCAAGGAAGCCAACTTGAATCCAATTACCATCCAACCATGTGTCTTATCAAGTTTGGGAGTATTCTAAAACGCTCTATAGACACCAAAAATTTGGTGACCAAAATAACAATCAAATTCAAGTAAAGTTAGATAAATTATTTGGAAAGTTGCATGGTATGTACGCAGGTCGCTTTCAAGGAAAACAAGGGTTTTGTTAGTAGGAATTATAGCTTCTGCATATGGTGGCCCATTTATAGCTGGCTAATTTTCTTTACTAGATGCCTTTAGTAAATTAAGTTCCACCTTAATTAATGGTGGCTTTCTTTGCTGCTGAGTCACATGCAGACAAGTTAATGTGGGAAACAAGACAACCACCTCGTAGTACTAGTGGGATAGCGGCAAATGCATGTTTTTGGACCCCAAGTCTTTGACCACAGCACAGTGGTTTTACAGGCTGTAAAGTGGTCTAAAGTCTATAACTTTGCCAATCAAGCTCTAATTTTGCTCAGCCTGGATATAACCTAACATCCTGCAATTCTTCTCCTTAACACCAAAGTAAAGAAAGGACAATTGATTAAGAAAAACGATAGTGGCAACAACAAAACTTGCGAAGCCTCATAAGATAATGAAGCAATGAAGGCTATCTTTTTATTCCTTGTGTCCAACAACATCTTCTTCTAAGTTCCATAGCGTCCATTGAGTATTGATGTCATATGCCGAGTGTACATTTGAAGAGGTGACAACATGACATCCACCTAAAATATCTCGATAGAAAAATATGCAACGAGTGTGAATAGATGGTGGAAATGAACGAGGCTGGACCAGCTCTAGTCCTTATCCGTAAATCAGTCGTGAATCACATTTGAATGAATTAGTATACCAACCATATCATATTTTAATATGTGGTCCATTATCTACCATAGACACATGAATCCAACTAGTTGGACCACTCTGTAATTGCATCAGTTTCATCAGTACATCAAAACTTGATTAACAGTGAGACACCGAAGCACAGACGGAAAAGGCGAAAACGATGGTGTTAGGGATCGATTGGGTAGACTGATTCAACTGGGATATCAAAAACCAAGTTGACGGTATGGGAAGCTTGTCTACTTATTAATTCATTGCCATTGAGTGTTAGGTCTATGTCTGAATACAAGAAGTTTATATGCCTATACAAAGAGTGACGTGAAGGCCGGAATGCTAGCTAGTCAGTACCTCCCTTCACATACGGATTTCCTACATATGTCTATACATGGCATGAATTAATTAAACACTCATAACCCTGAACCTCTATGTTGTTAGAATTTTACATTGAAAATCTTATACGACCACCAAAGATGACATTCATCCATGCAGTTTCCAAGTTGACATGCAGCTATAGTTTGAGTATGATGCAGAGATGGAGGAAAATTCCAGCACTAACAATGTATAGTACTGGGCTCTTATCGCTGGCACCAATTAGAAAATTCTAATTATTAGTAATTATGAGTAGGAAATTTGTGTAGCAAAAGACATTTAATCTTTATGTTTTTTAATATCCAAGTTTGGAAATTTGCATATAATTTGATTTTGATGAGTAAAATTTATTTTTCTAGATGTTAAAAAGAAAATTTTGAAAGATGGCTTGACTTATTCATGAGTAGAATTTATTTTATAGGTTGATCGGATTTTTTTATTCAAGAAGTGTACTGTGTTTTTTATGTTCTCTTTTCATTTTTTTTAACCTAATTTTAGTTTCTTTTGTATAATATTGAGTATTTTAGGCCACATGAAAATTTTGAGCTAAAAAATTTTCTTGAAAAGTCAAAAAGGTTAAATAAAAAATGTGCCGAATTTAGTTTGAAAATTTTGAAAAACTTTAGTACACAAATTAGTGAATTGAATTGGTGTCATGTCTTCCTTAGTGAGGAGAATTTCTTAGGAAGTTAGATAGATTTTACCTCTTATTAAGATTAATAGTTTTTTTTAGAGAGTTAATTTTGTTGGTAAAAATATAGGTATATGGTTTAGAATTATTAGAAGTTATATATATATATATACTTTAATTTTTTTGAAACTAAAATATGTTTAAGGATAACGTATAAGAATTAATATGATATAGTTGTAAATAAAAACAACAATAATAGTAAAAAAAAAAAAAAGGAAAAGAGAAAATAAAAAAATAAAGTGCTATGAAAACAATGCAAGAAAATAAGGGCCTATTTGACAACTATTTTCAAGAACAATTTTATGTTTTTTAAAACAAAAAAACTGAAAAATATGTTTGACAATTATAAACTATTTTCTGTTTTTTATTCTTAAAAAAAAAAAGTGTTTTAAGAAAATATATTTTAGTGGTTTTTAATTGTTTTCACTTATTTTTTGAGAACTGTTTTTAAAAAATTATTATACAAACATATATAATGATTAAAATAAAGTTGTGAACATAAAAATTATTTTTAAAATATTAAAAATAGGTTAAAAACATTTTAGTTTCCCAAATAGACTTTTGTTTTGCAAAACATCATAGAACAATTTTTAAAAATTGTTTTCAAAAATTATTTTTCAGAATTGTTTTAAAAAATAATTATAAAAAAACATTATGTCTGTGTGAAGGAAAAAAAAAAACTATAATGATGAAAAGTTATGTGAAATGGAATAAAAATGTTGAAAAAGGAAGGCCTATGGAAAGGGAAAATTAAAAAGAGTACAAGATCCCTATAGTGATCCAAGCCTATAGTGGATTTAAGTTACTTAAACCTAGTAAGAAACTTATAAATACCTTCTTAAAGGTTAGGGCTTCAATCTTATTGCCTCTCCTTTTAGTGTATAGTGAGGAAACCCTAGCTTTTAGCTCTGAGATCTCCATCATATCAATGCATGCCTAGACTCAAGGAGTCATCAAGACATTGAATGTTGAATACATAACTTGTACTCTTTCGAGATGCAAAGAGAGAATTTGACGATTGAGCGATAATCATTGTGAGGTCACAAATAGTTCCCAATGAGTACTATTTGTGATTGTGGATGAAAAACTAATTTCATTATTATCATTGTAGATTCATACGCTTATGAATTTCGTTGTAGTAGAATGATAGTTAATGTATGGAAACCATACACCTACATTGAGGAAGCTAATTGTCAAGGTTCTATCACACACTACATTATATTTAGTCTATGGGAGAAATTGGAGTACATTTGCTTTATAATTTATCTAAAACAATGAAATCGTTTTACTTATCCTAAACTTCAACAACTACTTGTTTGTTATTATAACATAGAACTAGAGTCATGAGATATAGAGACGGAAAATAATAAAGTTACTAAAAAAGAATAACTTGATCTAGTTAACATTTTTGGCTAAGAAGGGTGAAAAAAAGAAGAATTAGTAGTTCCAATGGGTCAGACCTCTATCCTTAGATGATGATGATGTCAAAAATCTCAATCCATGGATTGTTGCACATGCTTAAGAATTAGGAGTTGATATTGAAAAAGTGTTGACCAAGGAAGTTCACAATGAGAGTTTTAGCAAAGACATGGGAGATTCACTTTAGTAGGCATTCAATTCCTAACCTTCGGTTAACTCCATGAGTGTTGGACGTACAAAGTAATAGACTTATTGTTACCCGTACTTCCAATGTGGATTATGATACTTTATGAGGAGAGGAGTGTGAATTATGATGCTTTAAGAGTAAAGGGAACTAATGATGAAAATAATGGTGGTATTGGACAGCAACAACAAAGTTAACATCCATTAAGTTCCTTCAATTGTAAAGATGATTTCACATATTGCACACAATATGAAGACCATGGCTCTAGATGGGTTGGTCCAAACATTGGAATTATCGGAAAGTCATATGTAGGAATAGAACAAAGGATGACACCATTTAATGATGACTCATTTTTAGCCAATTTTGAGCTTATGAGTATAGAAATTCAATTAGTGACTTATCAAATGAGGCTAATGTTTATCATCATTATATGATAAGTTATGGTCAACTTCCTCAAAATTATGCAATGGGTTAAAGTTCAATTGATGAAAATTATAATATCTTTAACTATTCTCCTCCTCTATAAATGTTATACCACAATCCAAATAAGATGCAAAAAGGATTTGAAACAAGCAAATTGGAGAACCTCAAGTTCCCCATTGATGGAGAGACGGTAGGCCCTGTGCATGACATGTTCATATTTATAATCAATATTATCAAAACTTCATGAGTTGGTACCAATATTGTCTCCAATAAAATGAGATTATTTCATCTAATAATTCCATTAAACCACATTGGTCTTCATTTGGTACTAAAGGACCATTACAATGCAATACATAAAATTATTGACTTTTAATGAAATCAAACATTTAATGTAATATAATAATGAATGTGCACTTACAAAAACAAAATTTCTTACTTGTGCACATGATATCATTATTGAATATGTCCAATTATATCATACATATATCAATTTTTTCAATAAAATAATCTCAATATGTTTTTTATTACTTCTTATATCATTTCTTAAAGTTTTTTTGAACATTTACATGAATTTTGATCAATTTTCATTTCACCACTATTTGTGTCGAAATTGCTATTGATATTTCCTGATATATCCCAATATATTCATAAAATCGAATGACTAAATGTTTATTAAAATCAATATTTTCATAACATAGTTTACTCTTAGATTGATATATGGATGGAGAAAGCTCACGTACCATGTGCACATTTTAAAGATAGGCTATACATATCAACCTATCTTGAAACAAAAGTTACTAGATAATCTAATTATCATCCAATATTATGCAAAGATAGGCTATACGTATCAACCTATCTTGAAACAAAAGTTACTAGATAATCTAATGCATCATCCAATATTATGTATGGATAAAAAAAGTTCTAAACAAAAAAGTGAAGGAATAATTCATTAATAGTATATGTGAATTGTATCTAAAAAAGATATCTTGAATATCCCGTAGAACAAATAGAAGGAAATGAATGGTGACTAATGAGGAATAGGTGATTGGTGCAAAAATTTAAAACCAATGATCCTTCAAATTCCTTGTTTTTGTGAAGCCTTTTAATAACATCACATTTATTATTTTGATTATCAACACTCTCCCAATGATACATTGGAGGATCAACTTTCTTCTCCGACAAACCAAAGCCAATGCCCAAATTTACATAAAAGACTTAAATTAAGTCTCAAATCTTCAAGACACAAGACAAGATTAAAAATAAACTAAATTGATCAAGACACGATCAGGTCAAGACTCAAGTAAACCTAAATGTATCAAATCAAATTTTTAGTAAACTTGTATTTGAGATATTTTTGTACTTCTTCAATTGATAACTTTTGAATAAAGAATCAAATAATCATAAAAAAAATTGTAATAATTTCATTTTTTTTTTATAATTTTTTACAAAACAAAATTTATGAATAAAAAAAATATATTTAATAATGATTTTCTAAAATACTTCTAATCTTTTTAATATTTGATAATGTTTTATCAAAATAATTATTGCACAGAACTAGAAAAATTAAAAGTAGGGATGATAATTTTCTGGGCTAATCGGGTAATTCGCCCCGCCCCGCCCCTTTCAGGACGGGTGTGAAATATAAAAAACTGGTATAGGTTGGGTATGAAAATATTTAAAAACCCGAATCGGGTTTGGGATGGGTGTGGATTTTGTTCCAACCCGCCCCGCCCCGCCCCGAATATAAATTTATAAAATTACCCTTCAACTACTAGTAAAATATCAAAAAAATCCCCATATATATATATATATATACTTCATTATTTCTCATTTGCCCTAATTTTGACGGTCGCTTCTTTTTCTTCTTCCTCTGATACAGTGGTCTTTCATTCTTCCCATTTGCCTTAATTTCGACAATCGTTTCTTCTTCTTCTTCTAATGCACTGCTTGAAACCCTATCTTCAGGATCAATACTACTTTTTCTTCCTTCCCCACACCAACTCAAATACTTTGAAATCAATTCCATTTTGTTCTTGGTTTAGCCTCAGAGCCCAAAACTCCTCTTTCGCGACATCAAACTAGTCATAGATTTCAATCTCTTTGTCCTAAATATGTGCAACACAATCATCGCCTTGAAGTCTTTGTCCAAGAGCACAACTCAAAAGGAACGTGAAAGCCTTTGAAGTAGTGGATTTGATAAAGTCTCGGTTCAAAGATTGGCTTGAAAAGGGATTGACATCCATGGCTGAAATTGACCCATTTTCCTGTTTGGTTTAGTTTCACTCTATTATCTTGTAAATGGTTCAAATGATTTTTTTTTTTTTTTTTTTTTTTTTTTTTTTTGTGTTTTGCATTAATTTTGAATCATTTAAGCTAACTATGGGCTTAAAATTATTGATTGTTGTGATATTAATTTCAACTTTGATATCATTTTTTCATATTTGGTATATTATCATAATCTTGTTATTTTGCAGTGAAAGGAAAATGTATTTGGATATGAGATCTACTCATCACCAATTAGGGTTAGGACTCAATGGACATTCGGGACATGGCGGGGATGGGGTTATTAATTCTTTTGTTAACGGGAATGAGAACCAATCAACCTGCTTCGACATGGGTTTGTGTTGGGAATGGGAAATAACTATATAATTAGGTACGGAAATGACCCACCCCAATCCCGCTCTGTTGCTATTCCTAATTAAAAGCTCTTCCTAGGATAACCGTGCAACGACTTTGAGGTATGTGGGCAAATAGGAATGACAACGGGGCAGGTCGCCCCCATCCCAACTGTGCCCCGTTTATTTAAAACAAATCCATCCCTGTCCCATTTAAAAAATTAAACGGGGCAGGGCGGGTACGATAAATTCCCATACCCGCCCCGTTTAACTTTTTTTTTTTTTGAATTCACCATTGAAACCGGTGAGAGAGCGCTTACTGCCGCAATGCCACCGCGATCAGATCTCCGTGGGTAACGCCAGCCGCTGCCCCTTCTTTGCGTACTGCCGTAGTGCCGCCGGGATCAGGTCTCCGATTGTTGAATCCGACGACATCACAACTTGGACTGGCCAGCTTCCCCTTTCGGTTCTTCTCTTCGTGTCCTCTCCGGTGAGTCTTGGAAGTGGAGAAGAAGCTCTTTGGTTTCCGGCGACAGGAAGCTGCCATACCCAGAACGGTGGAAGAGTTAAAGGGCAAAAGTGTGATGGAGGATCGGGACGGGGTGGGGCAATACCCGCCCCCGCCCCGAACCCGCTCCGGGTTTTTTAAACCATTCTCAAACCTGTCCCAAAACCGTTTAATAAAATTTAACCCCGTCCCATTAGGGGTGGGGCGGGGCGGGTACGCGAAAAAACCCGCCCCATTGCCATCCCTATGGGCAAAGTGTAAGAACTTGTTTACGAAGATTAGGGCCGGTGATGGCTGTTCCGTTGGCTGCTGAGTCACATCAGGACAAGTGGCAACCACTTTGATTGCACTGGCTGTTTGCTACTTTTACCTCGACAAAATCAGTACACATTTGGAAGGAAGAGAATTGTTTGCCTTTAAAATTTTCAACCATGCATCATTAGGCTCAACTTGGTCACCTCTACTTTGGCTCCACCGAAAGTACTTAAAGCTGGGAAGTTTAAACAATTTTCAATTTTTACAAAAGCAGAAAAATGCTTTTTCGATTCGAAAATATTAAGAACTTTCCGATGATTGGAGTTTATATAGATAAATGTAATAAATCTATGTAGCAGCCATTCATTCTTTGATGTCACATGCGCATTGTACATTCAACCAAGTGAAAACATGAGACCTTCACATGCATCAAATTAGGTATGAAAAAGATGGTTAAAGCGTGCTGATAAAGGTGGACCAGTTTTAGGCCACATTGATTGGTTCACTCGTGGAACACATTTCAATTAATGAGAATGCCCCAAGTAAGCTAAGAGCTAAACAAAGGCAATCTGTGGTCCAATATCTACCACATGTATAATATATACCTAACCGGGTTGGCCTATTGTGTTACTGCCTTAATTTTCATTATTGTATCATAACTTAATGAACAGTGAGAAAAAGATGCTTAAAGCAATCAACAATAAGCCTATGCCGCCCGGGAAAATTTGAAGAAAAATGCGAAAAAAAACAAATTTTTAAATCAATAAATCATTTTTTATGTTCATATTTTTAATATTTTTTTTTGGTAAAATAAAAAATTGGGAATTTCGGGAATCAAATATAACCATAGTTCTGTTGTAAATCGGGAAGACATGCTCAAACTCTGATTTAAAAACTCCAGCAGATATTTTGAGCAGTTTCCCCGTTATAGATGCTCAAACTCTGGCTGATATTTTGAGCAGTTTCCCCATCATAGACAGCAGGCAAAGATGACATGCATCCATTTTCCATGTTGACTTGGACCTATGGTCTGAACATAGATGCAAAGGCTGCAGAAAATCCGGCGCCAGCAATAGAAAATGAAAGTTCCAGTGCTATGTCCCCTTTGGCCTTGCTGGAAAAGTCTGATGCAATCCCAAAAATGCTTTCAGAGTTTTGGCGACTATTAGTTGGGGTTGTGACCCACCAGGAAATTGATTGTTTTTTGGAAAGGAGAATCATGTCTTGTTTTCCATGAATTTAACAATTACAAAACAATAAATGTAGCAATATTTCCTTTTAAAAATGATTCTAAAAAATAGTTTTTTAGATTAGTTTTTAAAATTTATTTTTATTTTTTTAAATATATTTTAAAAATAATTTTTTATATATAATGTTTTAATTTTAATCATTTTATATATTTATATAATTATTTTTAAAACAATATTTTAAAAACAAATGAAAATAATTAAAATATGTTATCAAAAACATTTTGTTGTCTTTTTTTTTTTTGTTGTCAAACATATATAACTAGTAAACACAACATTATGCCAGTAGAATAATATATATGTTATTTAAAAAACAATTAACATAGAAACAAAATGTTTTACAAAAAGTTATAAAATATATTTTAATTATAATTTTTGAAAATAGAACAAAATTTATAAATCAAACTAATGATTATTTTTACAAAAAATATTTATTAAACACAATGGATAATAAATATTTTAATTATTTATTAATTGAATCAAATTACAAATCAATGAGCAAAATAATTAATAATAAGAAAAAAGTTTGAAAGGAAAAAAACATTATAGTAGGGAATAATAAACTATTGCATATATAGTCTTTTTTTTAGAACTTATCTCGATTCTCCTAAATTTTAGGGGGTGTTTGGTAAAATTTAATACTTATTATTTAATGACTTAAACTTTATTTAGTAATAACTATAATTTATTTTTCCTAGTTAGTTTAGGTTTCTTTTATATAATTTCTTTTGTGCTTTATATAGGGATTCTTAGAGGAAATGAAAAACAATCCTAGCCTCTAAAGGGCATTTGATTTTTTTAGGACCATATAGTATAAAGAATATAAAAAAAAAATAACACAAAGAGGAAAAAAAACTATCAATTCCGCAAACCATGTAGGAGGTGGATCAAAATTTCTTGTTATATGTCAAGGTATTGTATTTTTTGGCATTACGGAGATTTGACAACTCAAATTTAATCTATTACATTTTATCTTCTCTTAGTTCACACGCCTTCTAATCATGTACCAATGTTGAGTGATTTGTCTTTGTGTTATACCGACTCATCATAAATTTGAACTCTATTCATTTTATGCTTTTTATCATCACTCGGTTAAGGATTGATTTTTAAACGGTTGAAAGTTCTTTTAAAATTTAGGTATTTTAAAATTCATTTTTAAAAACTTGAAGAATCACTCAAAGTATATGAATCACTTTTAAGATTAATATACTTTCATAACCATCCTAATAGGGTCAAGTCGGGGCGGGTAACCCATTTAACCCAAGACATTGGCATCCCTTGGAAGAAACACTACTGATTAATTAAAGCATGATACACTAAAAGTACTCGTATAAGAATTACTTCCAAATGAAACATAACATTTAGATATTAGAATACTAATTAGGAACTTTTCAATGTAAGTTAAAGATATATATGATAAAAGATAAGGGGATCCCATGCCATCAAGATCTCACCATAGAAGAGTTCTAATTCTTGGAAGTTAAGTGATCAGTTATCAAACTCAACTCTAGGCATAGTTGATCCTGTGGTGAGAATTCAAAGCGACTTATTTTCAAGGTAAAAGCTTGACCAAGATACACACAATTACTCAGGTAAACTTGACTAATACAACCCTTTAGTCTCAACTTGAAGTGCCCAACACAAAATCCCGAAGTCTAGTTTAAATTTAGTGGAACCTATGAAGGGCCCAAGTGTAAATTCTTTGAATGGGTTCTAGTGGCTAAGCCATACATTTAGAAAAAATCTAGTTTGATGTACAATCTAGAGATGTTCTTAATTTATAAAAACTATTAGACTTGTTATTATATCCATGGAAATCCTAACCTGAAGTCCATCCAAGTTTTACTTCGAAAAAATGAGTGGTATTGATTACCCCCTCTTCACGCTAAAAGTGTGTATGACAGTGAAATTGTGGACAGTAGTGGGCTGTGCTTGATTGACCAGAAATGGCAAGAGAAGAAACTTAAGATAGGAAATCATGATTCCACAAAGACAAGTCAGTGTGTGAAACTGCATCGTCCCAACTGAAGCCTTTACACATAGCAGGTGGAGTAAGAAGCAGACCCTCGGCCATGCTGTCAATTAAACTTGGCATATTAAACACTGCCTCCTCATCCACGAACACTGTCGGGAAACCATCTCCGGCTTTCTCCCAGCTTTTACTATCCACCGATGAAACTCCCACAACCTTCTTTTGGCTTTTTAACTGAGGTGTGTCTACGACAGAAGAAGTTTCTAGTATCTTCCTCGACCCTGCTGACATATTATCCATTACCAAAGGTGTGGAAGATGACGATGATGGAGGTTGCCGAAAAGCCTTAGCGGCCTGAATCGCCGCGAACTGTACGTCTCCTGCGGAGGATGACCTGGCGCGTGGAAGGAGCCAAGCCGAATCGGGAAAATTGAGGGAAGCAAAGTGGCCTCTGAGCGCTAGGGCAGCCACATCATGCGCCCTAGCCGCCATTTCCGGAGTAGGAAAGGTGCCTAGCCATATCCTGGACTTCTTACTGGGCTCGCGCACTTCACTCACCCATTTGTTCCCATTTCTTTGGCGCACGCCCCAGTATATCGGGTGTCGCGTCACGCGGAACTTCTTCCTTCCAGCTTTCCGTTTGTGCGGAATGCACCTTAAAGGGCACCGAGAGTCGGAAGAAACAGGGTTTGCCCGAAAAGGAGATGATGATGATGATAAAGAAGAAGAAGAAGAAGAAGAAGCTGAAGACTCACGGTCCAAGTCCATTGAGTAGAGAGAGAGTAAGAGTTGGAGATAAGAGTGAGAAGTACCTGAACGAGAAGGGAAGAATGTTTTTAAGGGTAGGAAAGGTGGAATATTGTCCGCGAATTGGACACGGAGGATTGGGTAGGGTATTTGTGCACGTGAAATGAGGGTGGGGCTTGCGTAATGTGAACCGACTTTTTCAAATAAAATGCACGTGTTTTTTTTTTTTTTTCACAAAAAAAAAAAAAAAAAATCAAAGTCCAACCTTAATCAGCGCTTGGAAATTAGACATGGTGACTTGACCAACATCATTGCGTCACTTCCCCTGCTTCCTTGAAACAACAGTTCCATGTCTCCATGGTCGGCTGACCACTTGTTGGGTTTTGATTTTCATCATCTCATTTAAAAATTTGTAAAATTAATTAGTGTTTAGGTGGGTCTTTTCAATTATCGATTTTGATCGCCCAACCATCACCATTGATTCTATATCAATTATCGAACAAAGCTTTGAAGCTTTGACTATTAATTGATATTTACTCTATGATCATCATCTGGGAGATCCATTCTCAAATTTAGAGATGGTATTGTTGCAGGTTAACGATATTATATAATTTTTTTAAAACAAAATCACATGTATATGTAATCATGTTCCATGAACGTTATGTTAAACTAATAAATTAGAATGAATCTTGTTTGAAATTACTCCTTTCATTAGCCATCTGTGCAACCAGTTGGAGGGACAAGGATGCAAGGGTGGGTCAATTTGGTCATATGTTCATATTTCAATTTATTAGGGACTTCCATTCTTTCATCACTCCGATTTGACACATTTTTTGGAGACACGTGTGACATATTAATAAAAATATGATGCTCTATCACTGTAATATATGGGTATTTTAGGTCGGTGGGAATTGTGATTTTGAAACATTTTCTTGTAAAGTCACTGTTGAAATCTCAAAACGGTCAAATTTAAAACACGTGTGAAATTTGGATTAGAAAATTCAAATAATCTTAATGGTTAAGTAAGTTAATTGAATTGATTTCACGTGGGCTTTATTGTAAAGAATTTCTTAGAAAGTTGGATAAATTTTATCTATTATTAGAATTAATAATTTTGATTTAAAAAAATTAATTATATAAGTAAAAATATAGAGTATATTATTAGAAGTTTTATTTTATTGAGAAATGAGAAATTTATTTTAAGTAATTATATTTATTGAGAAATTAAAATATGGTTAGGGATGATATATAAGAATTAAGATGGAGAAGTTGACAAATAATAATAATAAATAGTATAAAGGAAAAAAAGAAAAAAAAAGAAAAAAAAAAGGACGAAGGTGGCGTGAAAGCCACTCTTAGAAAATTTTACAAAAAAACAAAAAAAAAAAAAAAGGAGAAAAGGAAGGATGAAAACCACTTAACAAAGAAAGAAAGAAAGAGAGGGGGAGAAAGAAGAAGTCTATGAACATAAAGTCAGAAAATGTTTTTTACAAAATATATTTTAATTTTTTTGGTTGACAAAAATCAATTTTTATTTGAATTAGGAAATATTTATAAAAAAAATTTAATTTATGTTTTTTTAAAAAAACTTTCAAATTTATTTAGAAAATATTACAATTTATTTTTTAAGAAAAAGTTATTCCCGTTTTATCCTAAAAAAAATTTTAAATTAATTATAGAAAATTAAGAGAAAAAAAAAGTTCAAATTTATTTAAAAAATGTGATTTCAAAATCTTAAAAAAAGATTTATTTAAAAAAAAAAAATCATTAAAAGAAAAACTCAATTTATTAAAAAGGGAAATTCGATTTTATTAAAAAATATATATTTTTTTGCTTTTCAATTTTATTCTAAACTTGTTTTTATTTTTTCTACTTTTACTAAAAAAAAAAAAAAAAAACTTGCTTTTATTTTTTCACAATCAACAAAGGACATTTCAAGAAATATTGAAGTTCCACACCCTTCTTCTCAATTTTCATACTTTCATTAGGTCTTGGACATGTTTTATGGATGTACGAACCAATTTTTTGACCTAATTAGGTCCAAAGCATAATTTTCTCAAATAAATAAATAGAGATCACCAAATATGCAATGAAGCAAATATGGAACATTTATCCGTGTAAATTAATCCAAACATCTAAAATCAACACGTGACTCTGATATCTCATTTAAGCTTAAATTGTAACACGTAACTAATTTGTTGTCGCTCGTATCCACCACACGGACAAAGTAGACCAATTTTAAAGTAGGGCCTTTTCTCTCTCTTTTCTATCCCTGAATTATCTTTTGTATTGCAAAACCACACTCACTAGTGTTAAAGCAGATTAGACATCATCCACACCTGCGCAACGAGTTATTAGTTTATTACACATGTGGGTTAATAGAAAAGCGAAGTTAAGCCAATAAAGGAAAGTGGAAATTAGGGGATACCATTGGATTAAATGCATCATCCCAGAAGAAGTGCTGTCATAAGTACATGAATAAAATCTTTCTCTTCGTTATTTTAGGAATGCTGCGGGGTTTAGGACGCAATAGGCTGCAAATTCTGACCACAAGTTGAAGGGAGAGCTTTTCGTCTTTGGGTTCTATCTACAGTGGAAAGCAACAGCATACCTAGAAGATTTTGGTTTAAATTTGTGTTCCTCAATTCACACCATACAATTCATGCAATCATGCTCATTTGAAGATAAGAAAGGAACTTTGAATACTATTGATACGATGGAGATGACAGAGGCTGCGTGATGATACCAAACATGACAAGATATAAAGCTGCCTATTGTTTGTTTGTTTGTTTGTTTCCAAAGCCAAAGGTCTCCTTCAACACCTCCGGTTATGTTTAGTTCCATGAAATATAATGAAAATAAAATGAATTTTAAAAATAAAAATAAATTTAAAATCAACAAATTATTTATATATATATTGCTTCTTCTTTTATATAAAGATTAGATAATTTAAAAATATATAAATTTTTAATTAATTTTAATCATATTTAATTTTTTTTTATAATTTTAATTGTGAAACCAAATATGATAAAATTATTTTTCTTAGCATTTCTTTTTCTTTTTTTTAGTATTTTTCCAGGAACCAAACAAGACATCAAAGTTTCTTATGCCATATATTACATTCCAATGTTGGTAACATAAAATAAAATAAAAATTTAGGATTCACACTATGTTACATTTAGATTGACATGTAGATGGCGAAAACTTGTGAATGCACTTTGAACGTTGACTACACTTACATATCTTGAGACAAAAATTTCATAATCTAATGTGACTTTCACCTAGTTTTGTGTTTGGATAAAGAAGAACTTCATTGGTTTTTGAAAACTTTAATTGTGTATGATAAAAAATAAAGCGTTGAATTACAATCTTTAATTGTTGGTCTCTAATTGCTAGTAGCTTTATTTTTTCTAGATACTACTAGAATTTCTTATCATTTCACCCTCCATATTCTAGGTATAGATGAGCAGATGAGCACTAAGACAAACTTGATTGAGGGAAAATAACATATAGAAAAGCTCAAACACTTTGGAAAAAAAATTATTGTACTCGTTCTCACACAAAATGATAAGTCTTTCTCCACATGTTTGTGGTATGAGAGGGAAGAATTGGGTTAGTAGCCAAGTATATGAGTGCTCAAATGATCATATAGAGAACGAGAAGCTGGATCAAAGAAACAAATCATTCCCTAAGAAGATCTTGTATCTATGTCAATTCAGCCATTGCATTGGCTAAACCTCCATGCTTTGATTCATTGCTTAATCCAGAATCAAGCTTATGTTCAACATCATACTAGAAGATCAAGTTTGAACCCCAAAAATAATAATAATAATAATAATTACATATACTTCGACAATCATCTTAGTAGTTTGTCCAATCAACATCAATAAAGGCTACAAGATTGAGAGAAGAGGATGGTTGAAATGATATGCCATAATGAAGAGTACCTTTTAGTTACTAAAGAACCCTTTCAACAATTTGTTGAGAGAGAATTGTTAGAGCATGCATGGATTCACTTAGTTTACTGATTGGATAGATAATATCTGGGCAAGTTACATTGGTATGGTATTGAAGAGCACTAATCATGCTTTGATATGAAGTTCCATTTGATAAGAGTTCTTCATTAGTTAGACATAGTTGGACTTAGCTAGAGGGGTAGCAATAAGTTTACAATCAGATAAATTAACATGCTCAAGAAAGTCCTAGATATATTTAGCTTAGAGAAGATGTAAGAAAAAAAGGAACATAAAATAATAAAAAAAACCATAAAGAAAACTAAGTTCAAATGCAAATTAAGTATAAAATGCCCCCAAGATTGATGGATGAAGTTATTAAAAAGTTTGAGCTTTAGGTATTATACATTATGTAGATTATCCATCTTAAGAGAATAACAATCACTAATTTTTCTTGTAAAAAATAAAATAAAAGTTGCAAGGACAAACCATCCTACAAAAATATAAGAATTCAACCATTGGATTCAAAATCAAACTCTACAACTGCATTTACCTCAACTAATTGAACACCTTTCAAAATTTTATACAAATTTAAGCATATTTTACCCTTCAAAATAAGGGCTTTCTCTGTGGAGAAATCCACAACCCTTGTACTTCTTCCTCTTATCTTTTTCCTTCCTTGTACACTTCCTCTTTCCCCATTCTCTTTTCTTCAAGTATCACATGGAGTCATTCATCTATTTTTTCATTCCCTTCTCCTTTTCCCACTTATTTTCCTTCTTTTTTTTTTTTCAATATTTCCAAATTTTTGCTATTCATCCTCATTAAACCTGTTAATCCTACCACCTAGATTTAGAAATATAGGATTACCTAGTCAAGTTTCAATTTTCTTTCATACATGTAATTCAAACTAGCATACCTAGTGACCTCCCAACTCAAATTGTGTGTCTGGTATCTAAAGGATCTCTAGAGTCTTTAGGAGCACCACATTAATGAGAGGAATGTTGAAATAATATATGTTGTTGATTCGGAATAGTTGGGTCATAGTATTACTTTGTTTTATGAACTGAACCTATAGTAAGGTTACTATTGATAGAGAATATTATAAGAACAATAATAGATACAATTATTGAGTTTCAAAACATTTTACATCTTCTCATAATCATATCTTCTTACTTCACCAGGCATCTTTTACTCTTTCCCTTTACATCTACACTTTAAATTACGAACCCTCTTACTCCACCAAGTGTCTCACTCTTTCTTATATCTCTATTCATCACGTATAATTTTCACAAACTCATTTCCTTATTACTTTTTCTGCTTATAACTTAAAATATTTATAAAAATATTTTTATTAGTTTTCTTTATTCTAAATTTATTATAATAATATTTGTACTTAAAAAATGTTATATATAATATTCATTTTTGTAAAAGAAATATATTGCAGTTACAAATTAAAGAGACCTTCTAGTACACATGTTGACCAAGTTGAGAATTGTACCTAGAGATGCTAGTTGAGTACTTAGGTATGGGGAATAAGAAATTCAAATCCAACTAGGTGCCTAGTTTGAAAAAAAAAACATGGTAAACCACAACATAATAGCTTCAAATTAGCAACATATTACTTCAACAAAACTGATTATGCAATTTTCATATTAAGCTATATTATATATCTTGAAAATAATTTTGAACCTTTTAAGATATATTTTAATTTCTAAAATTAATCAAAAGCACTTAAATCATTTGCCTATTTTAAAGTTGACGTTCATGCCTAAAGAATCTTTAATTTGTTAAGCATGAGAGAATTGAATTTAATGGGCATGAGGGAATTGGATTTGATGGCCAAAGCCCTTGATGCGTTTTGGCGGACGCTTGAGCGTTGCTACAATTTTTTAGAAATTAATTTAAATAAATTTGTTCAATTTTAAAACTTTTGACTTAATCTTATCTATTAGAGAATTTATTACAATAGATTTTCTTTTTATTTTTAAATTCTTATAATTAATTATAATTTTCTATTTTTGTATTTTGGGCTAATTCTAAGATTGTTTTCTATTTTTGTGTTTTAAGTTTTATGTATATATATTCATTCTTAATCAATGGAAAAGTCAAACCCTTGTTTCTCAATAATTTTCTATCTACTTCAACGTTATCTTTTAAAAAATTAACTCGTCTTTATTCAAATCCCTTTAAACTTACTTGTGACGGTTTAATTGATGTATTGACAATTTCAAATTTTGACAATTTTGAATCTTCGATGAAAAACTAATCACTATCTAAGACCATTCAGACTAGAATCAAAAGAAACAAAATTGTCGGCAATAAAAAAACAACATAAAATGTGCTAGACTACTTGATTTGTAGTTATTTTTGCCAATAAATTTCCACTTGGGCAGAAAAAACAAATGGAAAGAACTCGACATACGGAAAAGTATGCGAGACCTTGTGTTCCAAATCCAAAACTTGAATCAACATGGCCGTGCGATGGGGGTTTTGGGGGAAAACAAGATGCGGAAAAACATCATTCATAACGTCAGCGTTACAGCATAAATGCATTGCATGTGTAACACTGAGCTATTACACCGTACCACGCCAAGTCGGTTTTGCAGGTGTGGAGGGAAAGGGTGGACAAACCGTACCTAGTACCGTTAAAGAAAAGAGATAAGTGTGTTTCATCCTGTTGAAAAAAAAAAAAGAAAAAAGAAAATGAACATTCAAATTAATTTTTATCACATTAATTTTTATTTTAAAAAATTACAGAAAAAATTATGTAACATTTCACTTTTAAATACTTATTTTAAAAAAAATAAAGTTATTGGAAAATAAGTAATAAAAAAAGTTTAAAATAAAAATTAATTTGATAAGATAAATTATAAATTTAAATAAACTAATATATAAAATTGTCAAATATATATATTTTAGTGAGACTTTGAAATGAATTTCCAAATAAAATATTATATAAAATCTTATTGAAAATTTTTGAATGACTTGAATTTTTTTATTCAAAATGTAATAAAAATTAATAATTTCATTCATATTTTTTAAATATTGTAAGTAAATAAATATAAATATATTAAGTGAATTTAAAATAACTCTAGTACAAAATGAGATAAATACTAAATTGATTAATGAAAATTTTGAATAATTTAATTTAGTCTATAATTATTCACTATTGTCAAACACATGTTAAGGAACACGTTTGGTTGACTAGAAAGCATGGACTCAAGACATTGAATAATCTGAATCATGGACCCAATCTCTTTATAATGGCCCATCGTTTACTCTCCCACAATCATGGAGCAAATTGCTTAGATGATCTCAGTGCTTTTGGAAAATCAAGAAAATCAACAACACAATGGTTGATTTCACTCCTTCATTTTCCATGTCATAGTTCTTGTATTTATACTTATGTAATCTACATAAGTCAATGAAGCGCTTTATCACATTTTCTCCCCATCTCACTCTAAGAATAAAAAAATCTTCCACCCTTAACGCCTTAATTCCTTCTTTAGAAGACTGTCATCCTATTGTATCTTGGTTTCTTTGGATCAATTTTCTGTTCAAAGACTAAACTAAGAACGTATTGAGAAGGTTACCAAGTTGAGTAGAGGAATGTGTTGAACGTGGAAAAATACAAAAATCCAAGATATGTATGACTAAGTTCATTTTCTTGCATTTGAATTTTTCAACCAACATACAAATAAAATATTTTATATAAAATTTTATTGGAAAAATATGAGTAATTAAATTTTTATTCAAAATGTAATAAAAATGTCACAATAAAATTAATAATTTTATTCATAGTTTTAATTTTTTAAATAAATAAATCTACATACATTAAAGGGATTTAAGATGAATTTCATAAACTTTTATTTAGTTTAAAATTATTTATTTTCAAGATATTAGAATTTAAAGTTAGGTTTTTTTAATGTAAATATTTTTGGGTGAAATTTAAATTATTTTGTAGGTATAATGTACTTTTATTTTGAATATTAAAATATAAAATATTTTTAATCAAATAAAATTTCTATTTATTCATTTATGCTTTTTCATTTATCTCTCTCTCTCTCTCTCATGAGTATATGTTGAATATATATTTTGAAAATTCATATTTCTTATAAATATATATCATATTATTATTATGGAATGTTATAAATATTTTCTTACATGTACTATTTCTTTTAATAAAATAACTTCAATATCTTTTTTATCATTTTTTATATTTTTATCTAATATATATTTTTTTTTATATCTCCATATTATAACTTAGCCAAGCCCTATTAGGCTCAACTCGGACATAACCTAAGCTTTTGTTTGTTTCAATGGAAAATCAAAATAGAAAAGATACGTGAAATTCTCAAACTTCTTGATTTTGACATATTCAGTACGTTTGTGTGTAAACATTAATTCAAATCAAGACACGTGAAGTTGAACAAGACTTTCTGTAAAGCTGGCATAGGAGGTTTGCAATTACAACAGTAGAGGCCAGCCAAAGTGACACCAAGGCATACACGCCAAAAATACTAGGACGGGGCATTATTTCAAGAGTACTCTCGCATTTAATAACACATCAATGTTCTTTCTAGCTAGGATAAAATCTGTGTCAATTGACTACCGTCCTCCTAGCCATGCACTCATTCAAAGCAGCCTATTTCCAAGAAAACCATCTTCTAGCTAGGTTCTTGATGATGACAAGGAGGGCATGGGATGGGGCAATGGACAATGATCATCATAAGGATTTCATTTATACTCTGTTTAATGATGATGACAAGGAGGGCATGGAATGGGGCAATGCACTCACATGTTTAATGATCTTCCAAGACTTTAGTCGGATAAATGTAATGAATCTACTCTGATAGTATTTGAAAAAATCAAATCATGAAAGACCTTCGCGTAAGCCTAGTGAAAAAGTGCTACAAATACAGTGTGAATGGATGCCCATAGCGTACCAAGTTGGACCAATTTTGATTAGGCCACATAGAATAATGCACTCGTGGAACACATTTCAATCAATGAGAACACCTACCAAACTATATGTGTGGTCCATCATTTACTATACATCTCTCTCTCTCTCTCTCTCTCTCTCTCTCTACGTGTACATATATATGTAACCCGTTGTTCCATTGTGTTAATGGCATTAATTTTCATGATCAGTATATTATAGCACAAAAGGAAACAATTAGTATTAACTGCAGATGGGGTGACTGCTCAGACTCGTATAAGAAAAGCCAAGCCTTGGTATTTTGGTGCAGTTTCTCTATCGCTGAATTGAGAACCATTGAATGTGGGGTTTGTACGTAGCTGAATATGCAAGAAATCTAAATTAATCCCATTTAGTTGGATTCGTATATGGGCTACAGAGACAGTCTGTTCAAGTGTTGGAGGGAGGAATTTGATCAGAAGTCTTGTCAGTGAAAGGTGGGATTCAGAGCCTTTCATAAGTCTCCAAACCTTTATGCAAAGGTGACATAATTCCCACTTTATAGGCAAAAGTGTGTTTGGTACAGATTTAAAAATAAATAAATAAAAAAAAGATACCAAAATTTGTAAAAGTTTGTACACTATTAGGGTTCCACCTATTACGACATTTGGGTCAAAGATAAAAATAATTTTATCGATATATTTGAAATGTATTGGGAATTAGTAAAAATTTTGATTAAAAAAAAAATCAAAATTCATAAAAATTTAGAAAAAATAAAAAAAAAACTGATAGAAAAAAAAAGAATAATACACATATTAATTTTGTTTATTAAAAAGATTTATATATAAATAATATAATTTGTGACATTTGATAATGATACGTAAAATTTAACAACATATTTTATATTATTGTATCTAATTTGAATGTATGCAAAAATAAAAAATAAAAAATAAAATGGGTATGATTTTTAAATGTTTTTAAATTTGTTTGTAAATTTATATTTCTCTTATATTTAATTAATATAAAAAAAATAAAATAAACTTATTAATAAAATTATGCTAATAACAATTAGTGTAATGAAATTTGAATATAAAATATTTAAAATCAATTAATTTGTTGAATCTGCTCTCTCTCTCTCTCTCTCTCTCTCTCTCTCTCTCTCTCTCTCTCTCTCTCTCTCTCCTGCCTGAAAAATGTGGGGAAGGAAAAAGTAGTTAGGATTATCTTTTGACCGGTCCATGTATTAAAATCGAATTATTTTTAAATGATTCATATTTTATGATTTTTGAGAAACACACTTTTTAAAAAGAATAAAAATTGAAGCTTTGACCATCATCTTGACCGTGCTTTTACTATGTGTTGATTGCCACGTGGCAAAAAATTCATATTTTTCAGGATCCAACAAATATCAAGGGCTACCAATTCATCATGATTTGGGTAGATAAGACCATTGGCCTATACTCATTTTGGAGTAAACTAATTTAAAGAAAATGAAAAGTCAACAGCATCCAAATATGACTACCCCCAAAAGGAACTTTAGCAGTGTAATTAAAACAAAAAACAAATTGAGTGCAACCGACTTGGACTAAATACAATCCATTAATCCTATTTAAGTTCATCTAAACCGCAGACATCGCGGATGCGACTCAAGTAAACTTGAATTCTATTATACCATGTTACTCGTGATCTCCTCGTTATCAAACTTGAAAAAAAAAATTCGCACTTAAAAACACATGTTTGATAATTCATTGATTGAAAAAATATATATATTTTTTTAAGAATTTTATTAATATTTTTTAAGAATATATTTTAATGGTTTTTTTTTTCCCCTAAAAATAAAACAACTTATTGTAAAGAAACATTGATAAATACATAATATAGGTGGATAACGTTCTAGGCATAGGAAAACTTCAGATTGTCTTTTTTAAAATATCTAAGATAAAAAAAAAACAAAAATAGTTGGTTTACTATTTAATTTTTTAAAACTGCTCCCTCATTTCTTATTTGGTTGGATTGGGATGGGTTGGGTTAGTCCTACTTGGGCACCCACCCAACTCCAATATTAACTTTCCCAACATAATTTAAAGAAATTAGTTTTTGAGAACTATTTTTGAAATGTTTCTAAACATATCCTGATTAGTTAATTAGTGGTATAACATCATTTCATTATCAGTGAGGTTTAGTCCAATAAGCTTGGTGGGTTACTAAATTAATTTAATTATAAACATAGTTGACCCCTTCTTATTAAGAATTTAGAGTGACTCATTGTTGAGGTAAGAACTTAATCAAGAATTCTAGTCCTTTACTTAACAAATTAATCATAAAATTTGGAATATTCAATATGAAGAGAAATCCATTATTTAATGTTAGGTCTTTTAATCATAATAGATAATTCTTCCTAATATAAGTACATATATTTATGAATACCATTCTGGGAGAAAAAAGTGCTAAAGTGATTTAGTTAACAAATAAGTATGATATGAAAAATGTACGCCAGTGTTGTTTGGTTGACAAGAAATGGCAAGAAAAGAAGCTTGAATTCTAAGCGCACCTATGTCAAACTAATCATCATTCCACAGAGACAAGTCAATGTGGGAATCAGTTGCATCATCCCAGCTGAATCCTTTACACATAGCAGGTGGAGTAAGGAGCAAACCCTCAGCCATGCTGTTAATTAAACCTGGCATATTGAACACTGCCTCCTCGTCCATGAACACTGTCGTTGAACCATATCCAACCTTCTCTGACCTCTTAGTATCCACCGGTGAAATTTCCAGAACCATCCTTTGGCGCTTTAACTTAGGCGATTCCACATTTGATGAAGGTGAAGTTTCTAGTACCTTCTTCGAGTCTGCAACTCCTGACATATTATCCAATGCAGAGGCCAAGGAGGACGAAGATGGTGCAGTTGGGTTGAAAGCCTTGGTGGCCTCAAGCGCTGCTACTTGTATGTCTTCTGCAGAGGACGACTTGGGGCGTGGAAGGCGCCAAGCCGAGTCGGGGAAATTGAGGGAAGCAAAGCGGCCTCTAAGCGCTAGGGCAGCCACATCATGAGCCCTAGCAGCCATTTCCGGGGTAGGAAAGGTGCCTAGCCATATCCTGGATTTCTTAAGGGGTTCCCGCACTTCACACACCCATTTGTTCCCATTTCTTTGCCGCACGCCTCTGAATATTGGGTGTCGTGTCTCCCGGAACTTCTTCCTCCCGGCTTTCCGCTTGTGCCCAATGCACTGTAGAGGCAGCAAAGAATCAGAAGAATTAGGGTTTGTCCGAGAAGAAGAGGATGATGATGAAGCTGAAAACTCTTCATGGTCCAAGTCCATGGAGAGAGAGTAAAAGAGTAGAAGTCAAGAGTGATATGTTGAACGGGGGAGAAGAAAGTTTTTAAGGGTAGGAAGCATAGAATTTTGTCCGCGAAATGGACACGGATGGCCAGGTAGGAGCGGGTACGTGTTATTTGAGCATGTGAAATGAGCTTGGGCCTGTGAAACCACGTTTTGAAAGTGATATGGACTCCATTTGACATTTCTATTCAGTCCAACATTTGCACTTGGAAAATAAACATTTAGACTCTTCATCCTCTTGGCATCACTCTCCATGCAACACCTATCCATATTTTCTTATGTAAAAGTCATCAGTGGTTGAAAAGTATCTTAATTAAATTCTAATTCGATACATATACTTCTAATAAAAATATCTTATAAGGATTTGTAAATTTTTTATTATTTATTTTATGGAAAATAGATAATCTCATTAATATATAAATATCCTAACTCACCCCATTGATAAAATTATGAGATTGAAATGTGTATATATTATTATTATTATTATTATTATTCTAATTTATGAGAGCAAAATCAATTTACTATATTATAAAGAACTTAGAAAAGAGGAAAAACTAATACAAACATCCTATCTTATTCAATCATAGCAACCAAA
This sequence comes from Vitis rotundifolia, assembly GCA_030254885.1. Taxonomy (NCBI): domain Eukaryota; kingdom Viridiplantae; phylum Streptophyta; class Magnoliopsida; order Vitales; family Vitaceae; genus Vitis; species Vitis rotundifolia. Next base: position 14,012,100 of record CM058156.1, read on the forward strand.
AAGTATGTGATATATCTAACATATCTTCATTATCCATGATGGAAAGTGTGTCAAATTTCCTTTTGAATCAATTTCTAAGCCCTTGTTATATATTTTCCTATTAAGAGATAATCTTCTTAGACAAATTTTTATTCTTGTAAAGAAGTATTTTAGTGTAACATTTTCTTATAGGAATAGGTATATTTTATAATCAGGCAAATTCATTTCTTATGTATGTAATTAGGTAAGTCTAATACTGGAAGAGATCTTGATTGAAAGAGCCAATTCTTTTAGATGTCTGTGGAAGAGAATATGAACTTATAGAAAAAGTGCATAATATCATTCTTTATGTTTGGATAATGAGGTGCCAAATTTTGCTTGAAGCTAAATAGTTTGGGTATGATGAAGGTTATTACAGCTTGCTTATATTTAAAGAAACAATTGTTTACTTTTTATATAAATAAAGGTATATTCGTTAAAAACCATGTTGATAAATTCAATAGAACTAATATGAATTGGTGAATATTGATGTAAAAATCAATGAGGACCAAATCATAGTTTTGACATGTTCCATATCAAATTCTTATTGGTGCTTTGTGAATACCATAAGTATGGTAGAGATATTCTTTCCATAAAGGATGTTGTAACAACCTAAATTCAAATCCTTTAAAGAAAATGATATCTAAAAGTAGAGAAAAGGACTCAAGTGAAAATTTAGTTATTAGAGAGTGAGATAGAAAAGAAAATTCATCATAGGAGAGAATGATTTAAATATAAATTAAATCATAGGACAAAGAACAGGTGTTTCTATTGCAACAAGGGCACCATGTGTGGAATGATCCAAAGTGTAAAGAAAAAGAAAAAATAGAAAGCTTCCACTTCCTATGCTTCTGTAATAATTGTAGAGGAATGTTTAGACATTATATATATCCTTCCATTTACTGTTACTACCGAAAATTATAAATGCATATTTGTTCTAAGGTGCTCTTATCATATGTCTCCTAATGCAGGATGATTTCATACTTCACAATCTATAGATGGTAGGAAGGTTCTTATAAGAACAAACAAGGTTGTTAGGATATAAATAGTTCAAACCCAAGTATGATTTGTAACACATACACTCTATGAGGTCGAAGTTTTTATTTTTTTCACTTCTGCTCCACTTAGTATCTTAGATGTATATACCCCAAAGCCTAAAGATATAAGATCCCAATAACCAACATCAGAGCAAGATATTGGTAAAACCAACCATTCGGGGTCATTCATATAAAAAAACCCAGTACCAAAAAGGTGAGTTTTAGGTAGAGAACGCGGTAAAACTCATAGAAACATCTGAGACTACAAGAGGTAGCATTTAAGTATGAAAATTAGAGCTTAAGCTATCATCGAGTGCTTAAGCACTTCTAGTTAACTCAAGCACTCTACTATGGAAATGTTAGAAAGCTCCAAACGATGGTAACTTAGGGATTTTGTAAATTATAGATTTTTTTTTTTTTTCTTTATAACCCTAATTTATGGTATTTTGGTAAATTTTGAAATCTTTTGTTCAAAATATTTGGTTACCAAATCTATGATAGGATTCCTAAGTGCATGGAAAATTATTTTAATTTTCGTTTGAATATTTTATGCTGGTGAGTTTTGGGTAGAGAACTCAACAAAACTCGAAAAAACGTGTAAAACTACAATTAGTAGCATTCAAACACTAAGATTAGTGCTTGAGCAGCCTGTAGTGCTGAAGCACTCGTCGAGCGCTTATATACTTCTAATGTACAATGGTAGAGTAAAAAAAATCTCCAAACAGTGGTAGCTTAGGATTTTATAAATTCTAAAGGTTTTTTTTTTTTTTCATTCTTTCTAACCTTAATTTATGGTTACAGGTTATTTTGGTAAAATTTGAAATCTTTTATTCCAAATATTTGGTTACAAAATTTGTGATAGGATCCCTAAGGGCATGAAAAATTATTTTAATTATTGTTTCAATATTGTGTGTATATATATATAAGGAATTTTTAGTAATTTTAATGGAAATAATTTTTATTGAAAATCAAATACCAAGAGATATTAATCATTAGAATTTGGAATAGTGTAAATTTTAAAAATAAATTTTGTGCAAATAAAATTAAGAGAGCAAAGTGTTCTTTTGAAAAATTACTCTAAAGTATTTTAAAATATTTTTTTGAAATTATTTTATGAGAATTCTTGTAGAATAAAACATTTTCTTTTTGGATAAAGTGCACTCTAGATTTTTATTTTTCAATTTTTTTGAAATTTCCTTATTACAATGATCTTCAATTGGAATAATAAATATTTTTTAGAAAATTTCAAAATAGAGATAGATAATTTATCATTAAAGATATTAAGTTATGTTTTTAGTTTTTTTTTTTTAGTATAATAAAGTATTATGAAAATAAAATTCCAATTCTAAGATTATTTATTAAATTGGAAAGATCTAGAAATAAGTAAATTTTATGAGGAATCTTGAATTGTGAGAGCTAAGTTTCTTATTTTAAATTATTTTTAATGATTTTAAGGTTCTTTACAATAATTTTTGAGAATCTTTGAATATTAAATATTTCCTTATTGGATAAGGTACTCTCAAATTTTCAAAATTTTTGTAAAACGAAAGTTTCCTTATTACACTAGAGTTTCTAGGAGAATATATAATTTGGAAAATTTGGTAGGAGATAATTTATTATTAAAATACATTACTAAAAAGGTTTGAGGAAACTAAGTAATTTGATAGAAATAAATTTCTTTGAAAATACTTATAAGATAAGATATTTATTAAATTGGGATTGTGTAAAGATGGAGAATTTTATGAAAATAAATTTTAAAATTTGAGAGTAATTTTCTTATTAAACTAGTTTTTGGATAATATACTCTCACATAAATTTAAAATTTTCAAGGTTATATTTTTCTATTATACTAGATTTTCAATTTAGGAAACAAATATCTTTAAAAATTTTCATACAAGATAACTTATTCATTAAGGCAATCACTAAAGTTTTAAAGCTTTTAATTAACTCAAAAGATTAAGTTGGAAAGGACTCTAAGTAAGCCTATAGCCTCCAAGATCAAGTCCATCTTGATTTGAGCTATCACCATCTTAAAGTGGGTTGGGCTAATGAATTAAGTAATATGGATTTTTTTAAGAACAAGACTAGATATGTTAGTAGTGGGAGTAGTCCATCATAAAGTTAGAACTCTTAACTTAATAACATTAAAGTTAAAGATATTGGTTATACACTTAAATATAAAGTGGTGGAATCATCGAAGGTGGTCTTGTTTCATAGTTTGAGGGCTAAACCTAATAGGTATGTTTATCTTGCTTAAGGAACATTCCAACTTTAAGGCAAAAAGATTAATATGAGAGAGTCTCTACCTCATAATAAGATCATGACCTACCTAAAGTAAACTTAACTATTATGATATTCTCATACTTGGGTCTTTGGAAAATGTATTACAATAGCAACACATGTTTATTGCTATGGTCTATGATATTCTATTTAGTCCACAATAAATCTTTGGTGATAAGAGTAAACTAGCTAGACATGCTACCCTTATAACTGTTATGAACACCAAGATTTATATGATCCTAGAGACCTTCTCAAATTCCTTTAAGATAGATAAGACGATTCTTAAATATCATAAGAGTGTTTATATGAGAGTCAAGGGTTCTTAAAATTATTCTACCAAGAATGAGAAGAACAATACCAAATAAGGAAAGTTCAAACTAATGAATGAAAAAACAAGCTCTAAGGCAATAGATTCTTTTATAGCCTATAGGACACTAGAAAAAGAATGCCCAATTCACCTAAGGAAAAGGAAGATACATATCATATTCTCATTATTGAAGATATAGTGATGGATTTCACCAATTATGGTAGATTGATATCAAGCCCACTATTTTTAATTCCTTAAAGGGATTTCAACAAGAAATAAAGTTGCATAATGTTTGATTAAGAAATCCCTATAAGTGTTACATTGTTACATGTTTCCATGAAACAAGACAATAACTGTAGTGTACTACCTTCTAATTGAAAGGATGACTTGTCTTAGTCATCGAGATGAGTTTCTCATGGTGAGTGCACTAACGTATGTGATGCACACTGGACATGATATGGTGAATCTTGACGTAAGGTTATTGATTGCCATGATTCACCAAGCTACTATACTTCATGGACTCTCAACCTTGAGAGGATATCAAGTTTGTGCCAAAATCAATAAGAGGTTTTGAACTATGGGTAAGATCCTAAAGTGGTCATATATTCTTAAGGATTGTATCACTATTAATGAAGGCTCGTGGTAATAGGTATTCTCAATAGAGGTAGTAGTAATTCTTTTAGTAGAATTTAGTATACACTCCTTAAAATTAGAGTATGTCAATTGATCATATAATAAGATATATAATTTAAGGATTGAAGAGGTAATCTTGATAAGTGATAACACTAACTGGTTAGATTATAAACATCAGTTCATGAAAAGTTTGTATGTAGTGGATAATAGATCATGGATTCGAGTTTCGTCTCGTTTTTATTTGCATATGGTATTGGAGTGCAGTTAATTCTTTGTAGGAGGATGTTGAATTAACTTCAAAATTGGAATTTGAGGGAGCTAGTACTCCTATGGGTCCCGATGGTCCCCATTCTGAACTCATATACCATGATGACATGATTTATAAGGGTTGGATTGGCTCTACATTCACTTTTGTGTATAAGGGTATTTTGGAAATTATGTTAGGTTGCATAATGGATAATGAACAAGGTCTCTACATTGGGTTAATTGATTAATTAGATAACTCTATTGAGTTAATTAATCAATTAAGACTTATTTTAAGCTAGATTAATTGACCTAAGCTCATGTGGTCTCAAGTCACTTAAACCTAATAAGGAGATCTTATAATACCCCTTGGGGATTAAGGTTAGGGTTTTCATGATTTTAGACAGTTGTCTTTTACCTCTAGAAATGGAAAGCTTAGGTTTCCACATTTCAAAAACACATATTTTGGAGTACTAAGATCATGGTTCGAGTCATCGAACGAAAGATCTTAAGTGAATGAGACCTCTAGACTATTCGGACACGTTCTTATCGCGTGAAATTGATCTAGGAACATTCACATTTAGGTATAAATACTATATCTCTAGAATTATAGCTAATAATTATTTTTATTGTCATTTTATTCCGTTGTGATAGGTTTAGGGATGCTTAGGGTAGATGCATGCACCACATGAGATCCAAGGCTTGGGAATAAAGTAATTAAGGTTCCCAACATAGTGATCTAATTAATACTATAAATTTATGAACAAAAATTGGTATAGAACAACTCTATTGTTTCTCCTCTATATAAAATAATTATTTTGCATTTTTTTTTCATTAGGCAAATAAACTTCAAATTAAACAAAACTTAAGATATTAAATTCATTAATGATTTAGTAATTTTTAAAAATAATTTGACACTCAAATAATAAGCCCATAAATACCATAAATTTATGGATAAATATTGGTTAATAATAACTTTATTATTTTTTTTCTACACATAATAATATTTTTATAAATTTTCTCACTAGAAAGATGAACTTCAAATTTAGGTACCATTTTTTATTGAATTTATTAATGAGTTTAACAATTTTTAAAAATAATTTAGAATTAAAAAATAGATTTAATCACTAAAAAAATAATAAATCAAAATTGATATATTATAAGTCATGATTTTACTTTTTCTCCTATACACACAACTATATTTTTTGAATTTTCTTATTAGGTAAACAAATTATAAATTTAGTAAGGTGTAATTAATAATTTTATTTCTTTAACGAATATTTTAGTTTTTAAGAATCATTTGGAATTAAAAAAAAAAAAAACCAAATAATTGTATATAAAATCAAAACATTTTATAATATTATGTATATAATTGAATATTAACTATATGCATGTAATAAAAATAAATTAATAAAATTAGTTCATTTCCATGTTGCAAAGGTTAAACTTTATTCGATATTTATTTTAAATAAAATATTATTAAAAAATTTATTTTTAAATTATTATTATTCATTTTTAACAAAAAAAAAATATGAAGACGTTAATTCATTATTGATTTTAAATAAAATATTATTAACAATTATTATTCTTCATTTTTAACAAAAAAAATTACGAAGATGATAGTATCCTTATGTTTCTAACATATATCAAAATAATAAATTTTTCATAAAAAAAATATATAATTTATGATCTCTCATTATAATATAATTGTTCATGTTTTACTAAAAGCTGTTTTTTTTTTAATTTATTTGTAATTATGAAATTATTTTTATTTTTAATGAGAACTAAATTAAATTAAATTAATATTATATTAATTTACAATGTTTTTATAAAATCAAAACAAGAAAATTATTTGTAAAAATGAGTTATCCAAACAAGTTTTTATTTTTTATTTTTTAAAAAAAAATTATTAAACACTCTTATTTTATAAAATATTAAAATATTTATAGACCCCAAAATTTGTCCCAATTTTATTTTTTACATTAATTTTGAGCCCAATTTTAAATTCCGATTACATATGTTATTTTAGCTAACTCACCTTTAATTTTTATTATTTTGTTTACTTTTTTTATTTTTATTTATTATATTATATTATATTTTTATATTTTATTTATCACTTTCTCTCTCCTCTCTTCTCTCTCTTCCTCTTTCTCCTCACCCTACCTACCCTCACCTACCCCCCATACCCCCACGTTCCCCCCATTTCCCAAGAACGGCAACCCCCATTCCAAGAAACGGCAGGCGCCCCCTCCAATATCTCTGCTCCCATTTTTATTATTATTTTTTTCAGCCCCATTTTTTTCTTCTCCTTAGCTTTTCTCCATCCTCTGTCGTCCCCCTCCATTCACTCCCACAGTTGTCGGTGGCCCCATCTCCCCAACTCCTCCCTTCTATCTTTCTTTTTTTATTTTCTTCTCCATCCCGCATTCTTTTTCTCCATTTTTTCTCTTTTCTCTCTTTACTTACTCTTGCACGGCGGGAGCCCCCATTTTCATTTTTGTTCTCCACCCCAAACACCCACTTGCAGAGACACGGGCCGCCCCATTTCTTCTCCTCCATTTTTATTTATTTTTTATTATCTTTCTTTATTATTATTATTATTATTATTATTATTATTTATTTATTTTTTTTTTTTGTTTTTTAGAAAACCATCAACCCTCATTGCCGCCGACGAGACCACCGGCCAGTCGTTGCCGGCGAGCCCTTCCCGGCTGGCGACCCCCCTCCCTCACTTTCCCAGCACGCTGTTTATTATTATTATTATTATTATTATTACATTTTCTCTATTTGATTTTAATAATAATTGTTGTTGAAATTGGGCTTTTGCATTTATGTTTATTTGTGGGTGTTTGGGCTTAGTATAGAATTTGGGTTTTATTGGAGAATTAATATGAAATTTGGGTTAATTTATTTTTGGTGGATTAATTTGAAATTTGTTAATTTGGGTTTATAGTTATATTGCATCTTATGATTAATTTGGGATATTGGAATTTTATCTTGTTTATTTAGACTTGGGCCTATTGTTAATCGGTTATTTGTTTGGGCTTATTGGATTGGGTTTGAGATATACCATTATCTGAGTTTGTTAATTGATGTGAATTTTGGGCCTACAATGTGGATGAGATTTATTGGATGACTTGAATATTTGACGTGGCTTGGCCAATTTGAAATATTTAATTTGGACATGGGACAATTGTAGGCTTGAATATTAAATTGGGCTTAGATTATGGGATATTAAATTTAGGTCTAATGAGATTTATTTTAATTTATCATGTTTTGAGTTTGATTAATAGAATTTATGTTTTAACTATTAATTTGGAAATTTTAGATTAGTGTATATGACATGTGAGATATTTTTGTTGGGTTATATTTGTTAATTTGAGCTCATTTTTAATTTGTGAAATTTGTTGGACTAATTTGAAATTTGGATTTGGGCTCGAATATTTGTTCTGGACTTTGTACATTTTTGGATATTCATACTTTAGGCTATTTTTGTTTTTCCGTGAGCTCATTTCGCAATTCTGTTGGCTGAGACGAATTTACGACACGAGGAGCACGAAATTTCATGGAAGAAAGTGAGAATCAAAAAGCCGTATGAAGACATTGAGCTTATTGTAAGTTTATTTTGGTACATATTTGATTTCCCACTTATATTTGATTTTATTTTTAATGATTCTTGTAAATATTTGTTTGTATATATTTATTGAGTGTGTACAGATTTTGATATCGAACGAACCAAAAATTTTGTTTAAATAAGATGAATAATTCAGTAAATATGTTTTAATAAAATAATAATTTTAAAATATTTTTTTTAGAAATAGATGATTTATTTATTCTTTTTTTTTTCCTTTTAATTAAAAATTCTTTTGTAAATAAAGTTATGTCTAAATAATTTGTATAAATCACTTGTCTTAAATGAAAACAAATTGAAAGGCTTTTTGTAAATAAAATTGTAAAGATTTATTCATTTTTTGTAAAAAGCAAGTAAAAATAATTTTTTGAGCCCAAATTGAATTCTTTTGATACAATAATTCTAAATAACTTTTTTGAAAATTAAATGCAAATGAAATTGAGAAAATAAATTGATTCTTTTTTTGTAAATAAATAAATTGAAATCATTAATTCAAAATCATTTTTAATAAAATCCTTTGAAGTTTCTTGAAAACTAATTTTTTTAATATCATTTTTTTAATCAATCCAATAAATCAATTTGCATAATCCTCTTGTCATTATTTTGTATATTCTTATAAATTTCATCATCATTATTTTTGTGTATATTGGTTTTCACCATGACTTGTACATTGATTATTTTTCTTGGTATCCATAATTAATTAATTAATTGTCATAATTCCCTTAATTCGTTTAGTAGAAACCGTATGTATACGAGCTTAGAGGGGTGCTACGGCTCACCACCGTACCTTCCCAATAAGTAATCTGACCCTCGAACCCAGACTCGATTTTTCACAGACTTGTTTTTATTTAGGAGTCACACTTAGGGTTTTTCTTTCTTATTTTGTTTTTTCCTTTAAAAATAAAATAAAAATAAGTGACGACTTCAAGTCTTTTTCTAAAAATCAAAATTTCACCAAATAAAATAAAAAGCGAATTTCGCCATCGAGTGGGAACGCATCGAGCCAAAATGCGGGATCCACAATATTATTTTTTATTTTTTAACTTAAAAACCATTTTTAAAAACTAGCATACTCTATATTTATTACACAAAGTATAATATTCCAAAAATAAGATCTAAAAGGAAACACAATGAATTGCTCAAAAAAGGTCTTTGACTAGTCAATGTTTGTAAATATGGAAACAACCCACCAGACTAACTAGAAACATGGTCTACATAAATTCAATCCAAAACTAGAAAATAGAAATTTTTATTATTTTCAAAAAATATTAAAAATAATAAAATTGAAAAATTATCTAAGAAAAAAATTGCAACTTTTTACATTATTTTAAAATTATATGACAAATATATAATTTTTTTTTTCTAAAAGATTCATTATATCTTTATGTTCTATTAATATAATTTTCATTTAATAATAATAACCATAATCATAATTCAATTTAAAAAAAAAAAAAGCCCATGAAATAAAAAGTAAAAAGTTTTAAACTCAACACAACCAATTATGTAGCTTGTTGGAAAAGTGTAGATAAGCACAAAGTAGAGGAGAGAGGAACTCATGAAGGATTCCAAAACAATCGCTTTCATGCACATGGACAAGATTAGGTGATGTGATGGCAAAACATAAAAAATAAAATAAAATAAAAAAGAACGTGACTAACGCTTTCCTCAACAATCATGTGAATTTCTATGCATTCAAAACAAACTTACAGACTATATTTAATTCCTTTTGTGGGAAAACATTTAATGTATGGAAAAGTGTATTGTTAAAAAGAAAAAATGTTTTTTATTTTTAGTTAAAGGAAAAGTTGATTCATGCATTCCGCCAGATTCATGCAGGCCTTAAATATGTTGTTGTTTATCAATTTTTGGAAATGATTCAATTAGAAATATTTTATTTTATTTTATTTTATTTGGGTAGAATTAATTTTTTTATAACAATACGAAATGCATTATTTTCAATAAGACATAAATTTTATTTTAATAAAAAAATTTCAAAGACATTTCTAAAATCACCGTTATAAACATTAATAAAAAATGATGCTTGAAAAAGTATTGTCGATAAAATTAATCACTGATGAAACTTAATTATCATTGTTTTTTATTTTCTTATAATGAACCATGTGAGGTAAAACCTCAATAAATTAATAGTCTTAATTAAATAATTAAATTTTTTTATCTCAACTTGGGTTAATATACTAAATTAATAACCTCATTAAATATAAAGAATAATAATTTTTTCTAGAAAATTTTAAAGATCCAAAGCAACATAAATTAATAATTTATAATATCCATAAAAAATAATAAATAAAATGTGGATCCACATTTTTCACGTGCATCATCACTCAATGATGTGACCCACTTTTTAATTTGTGAAAATTTGATTTTTAGAAAAGACTTGGAGTCACTGTTTTTTTTTTGTTTTATTTTTTAAAGGGAAAATAAAATAAGAAAGAAAATTTTATATGACTCCTTATTTGGAAAAGACATGTCTATAAAAACCGAGTTTAAGTCTGAGGGTCAGGTTACCTATTGGGAAGGTACAATAGTGAGCCGTAACACTCTTCTAAACTCGTAATGAGGTCTCTACTAATCAAAGTGGGGCGAATATGACAATTGATCAGTTAATCATTGGATATCAAGAAATGAGAATTATGAAAATAAAGAATGAATAAACAAAAGAAATTTGAGAGTGTACCTGAGTTGCGAGTTGAGTGTTATCATGAGAGATAAGATTAGTGCATAACAATAAATGTAAAATATCTCACAGAAAACCAATCAAAATCAAACAATATTAATCATGCAATTCATTTGAATTATTTTCAAAGAAAATATTACGGATGTTGGCCACCACTAAGGCCCAATTGATTTTGCATGAATTAATTCCATTATTTGGAATTATAAAAATTCATATTTATGCTTATTTCAAAATATGAAAAACTAAAGATTTATTTAAAATCAAGAAAAAAAAAAGATGAAAAATGTTAGCTGGAGAAAAAATGGCAACAAAACTTATTAAAATCAGGAAATTATTTTAAAATTAGGAAAACTAAGAAAAGATGATTGCCCAGAGAAAAATGGCAGTAAATATTTTAACAGTTGGATACATATCTTAGCAGTGGGCACATCATACATATCCCACACTCAAATCCTTGTCAAGTTATATCCACTACAAGTATTTTACACACTTTACAGAGAACATGTAGCATAAGCAGAAACTAAATATTAAATAAACAATAAGATAAAGGCATGATTACCAGTGGAGAGCCCAATCTTACTGTAATTTAAGAGGATTTTGTAAATCTCAGACAACTTATTTTTGGGAACCTAAAGGGACATGGCTTTTAGTCTACAAACTATCATAGAAAGTGATTTCTATAACCTAAATCCACCTAAAAGTAGTTTATCATGTCATCTTCACCTTCTGTCCTAGAAGTCACAATCTGGAGCACAAAAAGATGTGTACAAGATGCAAGCCTCCTTGACATGGAAGATTCTGCTATTGGAAAACAAATCACATATCGACATCCATTCCAAAAACTACTTTCCTTTAAAAAAAACCTAGCATAAACACTTTTCTAGATAACTTGTTCCCAAAAAATGTCTTTTATCAACAAAATAGAAACATAAGAAGAGAGTGCAAACAAACACAAGAATGTCTTATTAGCTCTTGTTCTACCTTTGTTAATGAAATTATCATGCCACCAAACTAATGTTACAAGAGTATTTATAAGAAGCAAAGCTATGAACTAATGACTTTACAAGAGTATTCATTAACTTTAGTCTTTGGCAATTTTGAGCTTTTTTGTGATCGTAAGTTGTCAACATTGCTAGAATTAACAATGTTTGTATCTTTTTCATCATAGGATTCTTTTGCAATGAACCTTGCTGACATTCAAGTTGTATTATTCATTTTATTAATCTTTTTGACCAAAACTAATGACTTCCTATAAGAATGTATCAACCCTTTATAGAATGAATTATTCATTTCTTCTTAAAATACAAAGTTAATGAAGTTAGGTAAGAAGAGTTTTTTTTTTTCTTTCTAATCATGATCATAAATTGTTAAAAGTTCAAAATATTGCACTTGTTTTTCAATGAACTTCGTTACAGGACATGCAATGATCCTTTCCACAACATCAAACAAGATTAAGGCAACTTAGTGAGTTTCAATAGTAATTGTAAGTTTAAGCATATACCTATATTAATTCCATTAATCAATAAAATGAATAAAGAAGAATTAATTTTAGTATATTAATTGCTTCAATGTTTAATAATCAACATGAATGAGGGATATTACCTTAGACAATAATTTGCATTAGTGTTACAACATTTTGGGCACTATGCTATTTAGTCTTTCAACACCACTTTCTTATTGCATTTTGTGCATGCATTGTACTAAGGTCCATCCATATTGTCAACATTGATAATTATTGCTTTAAATGAATAATGAATTTTCTACAAGTTTAAACAAACAATAATGTTAATTAAGTATTAGAATAAAGGAAATATCAATAGGTTTTTTTCCCCTTGTACTATGTCATATACCTGGAATTCAAATAATAGTCTTTTTATTAAATCAACAAGTGTGACGCATTCTGAGGACATTACTTTGTTGGACCAACTATCCTTAGCATACTTGCATTGATAATTGAGTTTGACCTACAAATTAGGTTTACAATTCATATTAATATGATAGTGGTATGTGAGGGTAGAAAGATTTTTTTGAGGCATTCACTTTTTAAAGTATACTATTCTTCTATTTTCGTAACTTCTTCCAAGTTTGAATTGATATGAAGTACGGTAATCGACAATATGAATAGACATTAATTACCTAATTATCAATAGAATTCTTAAATAGTTGATACTAATTGGTTTAGGCGTGACACTAGTGGAAACTCTCACCCATGACCTAGAGGTCATTGGAGCGAAATGACGCTCTCCACCCACTGGTGAGGGCAATACATGTTACGTGGGTTGCCTAGGACTTTGATAGGTACCTGCACATGCTCTTAACACACGTTAGCTACCCCTCTATGGTTGTATTGGTAGTCGGGTTTAGAGCCCAACAAAGGGAGGCATGTGTGGTAATCCTAGGTGCGTTATGGTATCAGAGCCCTTGACCTGAAGTGGTTCAAGCATGACACCAATGGGAACTCTCACCCATGACCTAGAGGCCATTAGAGCGAAATAGGGCTCTTAGCCCACTAGTAATGGCAATACCTGTTACGTGGGTTGCCTAGGACTCTAATAGGTACCTACACACATGCTCTTAACGCACATTAGCTACCCCTCTGTGGTTGTATGGATAGTCGAGTTTAAAGCCCATCAGAAGGAGGCATGACACCAATAAATAAAAATGTTTTAAAAAAAATAACTAATGTGTAATACATACCTTCATACGTTGTGATATTTGCTCTTGATAATGCAATTATTGGTTTATTCATGTTTATTATAGTCATAATACAATTGTATTAACATTATGGGGAGATCTTGCAAGAAATGAAGGTCATTTATTGAAAGAGCAAATCACTTGTAAACCAATGGTACATTTCAGAGTGTTTTCTTTAATGAGGACTTCTGTTGTTGTCATTGAAGTACCACGTGATAATGCAACATATTATCGACCATGTAAGAAGACATTTTGTGGTAAATATACACAGACATATGGGATTATTTGGTATTGTGCTTTGTTTATAGTCATTGCAAAACTAAGTCGAATTGACAATTAGGATTGTGTAAAATGAAAAGAATATCCTTCATTTTCTGCTAATGAAAGAGGCATTTTTGGGAATAACACTTGTTTCCAACAAAGTGTCATGTTGTAATTTCTACATATATTACATTTGACTCAAAACTTTTGCATACCATTCTCGGCTCATTGAAAAGTCTATTTGATGGATCTAAATTCTATAAGAGCGTGATAGGACAATTATTCTTTTAAGACTAACTTATGAGGAGGAAGGCCATTTGGTGTTAGTGTATTAAAAAATTCTTCTTAATAATAATTTTGAATATCATTAATTGCGGAGTTAAAACTATTATGTGTTCTAGATTCCCTGGAAACATTTCAATGACAAAATTTCTACTAACAAACCCTGCAAGTTACCTTTTATTACCCCATACAAAAAGTGGTTAGTTGGTTGAAAGCCTATTAACCCCATTTCGCTTTTTATTTTAATTGCATTCATTAAATGTTGTCATTTAATTCTCCATCAACATTTACAAATTTTACAATTTTTCTTTTTCACATTCAAAATCTAGTGTCATGTAATTTAAACTTGTTAAAAAACAATACTTCAATATCATTTTCAAACCTTCTGCAAATTAGAAAATGAATTTTTTTTTTCATACTCTTATTTAAACACTAGTTCAAACTTAAATAAAATCAATTTTAAATTGAAAACCTTAAAGTTGAATTTTTTAAACATCTTTAAAATATGACAACCATTAGTTTTAATTTTTCATTTTAAATAAATATTCATATAACCATTCGTGATTTTTACATGTAGATGGGAAGTGATCTAACTTTGAATTTGGACAGTAAGCGTTTTTCTTTGGATTTCAATCTTATTCAACAAGTTGCCCATTCACCTTTAGAGGACAAAATGTTGTTTTTCAATACGTTAAAAGGCAAAGTGTTAGATTATTGAATACATTTATATGCAAAATTTTCAATCTTATAATACACCATACATAATTCTAATTTTTTAGCCTTTCATAAAATAAATCCTACACCTTTGATTTTTCAAGTACATATAAAAATATTTCTAATTGAGTTGTAAAAATAGTTTCTTCTATTTGAAATTTTCCTAAGTTTCAATCAAATTTGGAAAATCTCATTGTTTGAGATTCGATACGATGAAATTTAACTTATATTTATTGATTAAATTTTTTTATTAATTTAATCAATCACTCGTTGACATGTATGCTTCAACCATTCCTTTTTACCTCTTCCTTTAAATGTTTTTTTTTTGAAAAAAAATGACACATTAATGTGATGTATAGCTCAAAATTCTTAAAACCACTATTACAAAAATTATAAATAATAACGCTTAATTCCATGACGCTTTTTAAAAGTGTCAAGGAATTCAAGCAATAATGGCGCTTGTTCAATAACGACGTTTTTTGAATATTTAAGTTGGTGCTTGAAAATTTTCCATTAATATTGGCGCTTTACACAATAATGTTAAAAAAAAATGATATTTTTTTTAAGTGTCATTGTTGGGCGGTATATTACGAATAACCTTAGTAGTGTTTTACATAAGGATGTTTTTAAAAATTGGCTTTTTTTTATAAGCGTCATTGTTAGGTTGGATATTATGGTAGTTATAACAAGCGTCATCGTCTCCTATATTATATATATATATCTATATATATATATATATATAAACCCATGTTTCCCTATTTCTCAAACACCCTAAATACCTCGCCTCATCTGAAAAACCTAACTTGTATAGGAAAGCTAAACCCAAAACCATCCATAATCTGCTACCTTCAGCCATCGAGAAACTCATTGGAGACCACCAACTATCAACGAACGACCTTCTTGGCTACTACCAACTGGCAGTCTTACCGGTGATTGTTAGGAGTGCCTCACAAGAGACACCCAAAAACATTTCACCTGCATTTTGGATCATTGTATCGGGTAACTTTTGCATAAGGTAAAGAACAATAAATAAAAAGAAAAAGGATTTGGTTCATGCATTTTCAAATCTTGAACTTAGTTTTGTCTATTATAGTTTTTGATCTGTTACTCTGCTACTAGAATCTTTGTATTTCTATTGGAAAGATTGAGTTTTTGGTTTGTGTTCAAAGTGGTGCAAGAAAGCTCAATGGATGGAAATGGGAAAGAAGGGGAAATCTCGATTGTGAATACTGGAGGTGGGAGTGTCTTTGTTTTGTATCAGAATATTGGGGTTTGGTTGGTCTCTCCAAGATAAAAGTATTGTAGTGGTTTTGTATTTTTGTAGGCCTGTTTTTGGTTATGGGGAGTGGATGACCCAGCTAGATCTGTAGAAATTTTGTTTTTCAAAAGTAAAATTTGAGGGTTTGAATATATTGGGATTTTATTTGAGTTTAATGTTTGTTTGGGTGTGTGCAGATTTGGCTTTGTTTTAGATTTTAAAACCCATTCAAGGCTTTGGTGAAATGGGATAATGAGGAGCATGATCCCTGTTCCTGATTCGAAGTGGAGTGCTTTGATGGAAAAGTGGTTGTTTTGTGAGTGACTCTTCTCTGCAGATTCATAGCATGATATTTAGTTTTTCTCAGCTTTAAAATATTTTGGGTCTTCTATTGTTTATTGATTTGGATGGTTAATGGTTAATTTATATTTGGATTTTAATAATAAAATCTAGCTATAATGGATGATAGAACAAACTAATCATTATTTTTTTTTATAACAAAATTAAAAAACATTCTGCTTTAATAAAGAATATATAGTATTCTTATATTTTATAAAATTTAATAATATCTATGTAACTGAGTTCTTAAAATTTTCATTATTAAATATCACAATTAATTTCAATAGTGAATCATTAAATTGATTCTCAAATTTTTATAATTTATAAAGGAAAAACAGTATAATCTCTCTAATAAATTAATAATGAATTAAGTAACTATTTTTCATTATTTTGTTTAGGCATTTGAATATAGTCATTAAAATGTTATATTTTTATTAGTTATTAAAATGAGATAATGAAAAATAATTTTATTTTAGGTGTAATATTTTTTAAATATTTATCATTTTATTATATAGAAGAAAATGGATCCTAATTATAAAAAAATCGACTTTGTTTGAATAATAGAATATTCAAACTTGATCTAGGTGCCTTAGTGCCATGACATTGCATAAAGTTGAAACATTCACATTATTGAAAACCTTAAATTTATGGTAAATTTTTTTGGTCCCAAAATATATATTTTAAGATATTAAAATTTTAATTTATGGTTTGATTTAATAATTTGAAAAGTAATGACTTTCCATTTATGCAAATTTATTGAATTACTGTGAGTACATAATAAGATAAATAGTAAGGCAATTCTTTGAAGCAATGCTTTGACCCTGAGTAGGTTAAGTATTTTAGGATGCTCATAAATTCTTTCAATTTTTTAACCTTGCTTTTCCTATAATATTAGACTTATCTCTATACTATTAAATTAGATATCACAGTACATTCAATAAGTATTTAATTATAGTAAAATTTTGGAGTACTAATATTAAATTAAAGTTTTGTATGTGATCATATTTTCATTTTTTATACTTTATATATATATATATATATATATATATATATCATATTCTTTATATCTTTATTATATTCTTCGTATAATATTTATACCTAATCAATAAACATATTCAAATAAAATTGGACCCCCTATATTAAAAAACTGAACCATTGTTGTGATGTTGTGAAGACAAATAAAATTAACCTTCCCATATTAGCATACTAGAAAAAAATCAGTGATAATTCGTGGGGTGTCATGGCCTTAGGAGTAATATATTATTGTTGGTATATGTTATCTAATTCCTTTTTATGACATCGGACTTCAAACATTTATTGACAATAAAAGGCTCTACAAATTGAATTTTGGAAAGTTTTTATTATTGACATGATAATTGTAAAGGCCTAAGTACAGTGGAAAATATTATTTTTAAAATTTGACCATAACACTTTAATTATAGTTGGACTATTACAAAATTTTCAAATTAATTTAACTCTTTACAAATGGTTGAATTCTCCTCATACAAAACTTTTTATTCAGCCCATTTATTAATGGAACTCCCTTATAATTGTTACACTTTTTACACAACTTTTTGCACCTTTATATTGATAGGTTGAGAAAGGAGAATTCTACATCCTTATTTATCCATATATTAAATTTATTTGTTTTTAAGCCTATTGAAACAGATGCATTTGTGGTTAACCAAAGACACACTAATAGTTAATTAGTTATTTTATTTTAAACTTCAAAGAAGTGGTTAACTATTGTTTTGGTTTATTTGTTCATAGTAAACAAATATACATATTACAATTGGCTCCTCCATATTATAAGTGGATCATTCTATATTTAGAAACTTCAATATTCTAAGATAAGTTTTAGATTTTTCTATCTCTTTTTTTAAGTGTATATAACAGTAAAAACAACAATTGAAAACAAAAAAACAAATATATATTATATTACATTAGTTTTTTGTTAATATTCCCCCTAGTAGAGTACTTTTATTGATACCATGAGGTTGGGAGAAGACACTTGATAAAGCAAAAGGCTATGGAGGTGGGGTTCTTTGGAGGGCCTTGGCTGCTTTTGTTGTAGGAAAAGTCATTGTGAGTGTTTTGCATAGGAAAGAAAGAAATAAACATAAGAGTAGGGTGTAGTGGGGTCTCTCTTATTTTATTTTAGAGTTGTAAAATAGTTAATGGAAGAGTATCATTGGTTTCTAGGTTTTAGCAAAAAAAAAAGTAGAAGGTTTTGGTAGGCGAAAAATAGGTGCTCGATTGATTTTATTTATTTATTTATTTATTTTGGAAGGATTATGATGAAGGCTTTGGAGATCTTTATATTATGATATTTAAACATGATTTTCTTAATTTTGCTGATACTAGATTCTTTGAAAGTAACCACATAAATTCATTTATTTTATTCTTCCTTTCTTTTCTTTTTTTTTTTTTTTTTTTTTGTGGAAGCTATAGGAATAATCAATAATGGAAATTGCCTAAGTTTAATTTTCATTCATTCATTTTAGTTTTCTTATTTTTACATGTATTATTAGTATTTGCAATCTATCATGCTTTGTGAAATAAATTGTAGTAATAAAATTATTTTTATTGTTTTTTTTATATTCACTATGTTTTGAGATCTTGTTTCTATGTATTCATTAAATGTTCTAAAATAATTAAAGTACTCTAATAATAAATTGTAGTATTGCTAGATTATATATTCACTCAAATAACTAATAAATATGATTAAGATATAGAGAACCTTGCCCAACTACACATAAAATAAATTATAATTAAATTAAATTATTTTTTAACATATAATAAAACAAAAATGTAAGGTTATAGTTTATAAAAATAAAATAATTATGCTAGACGTCTAGTATCATTAATTAGTTTAGAACTTCTTGTACTTGATAATTTGTTTAATATGTAAAGTTTTGTTTAGATAATATAATATACTCTTCCTTATCAATTAGCATATCTATATATGGTTATAGTTTTATATTTATTTTAAAACCGCCAAAAAAATGGAAAAAGAAACATGTAGGAAATGCTTCAAAAGAAGAGGGAACAAAGGAAAATGACAAATCATCAAAAATACTTCTTACTTGCTCTTTAAGTGCCCTTTTGGCCTTCTTAAATTTAGGAAATATTATACCTCTTTATTTGGTAAGTTGGAAGTTGACTTTTTATACTCGTAAGAACCTAACCTTATTAAAAACAGTTTGGAAATTTCCATTTTTTCTTATAATTTTTACATCATTTTTATTAATTTGAAATTGAAGCTTAAAACCTTGAGAATGATTGGTTGGTTCTAGGCTACAATAGGAATTTACAACACCTATTTGGTGTTTGGTTTATGGAATAGTAGAAATTTTATTTCTTGAGAAATTTATGCTAGGCAATAAATATGTTTCTTGTCAATTAACTAGGAACTCAATCTCTAGGGCATAAACCTAATTTCCCACTCTAAATAATTCAATTATATGTTTTATCTTATCTTCATTTATTATTCCATGGTTAAGTTACATTTTCATTGAAGTCAATATTGGTATTACTTAAGGTAGAAGACAACGTATGCAAGAAGTTGATTTTCCTTATTGTTCGAGAACAAACCATTATATAGGAAGTTTAGGGTGGTGAGCAAACTTGAATAGCCTAAATTAATTTTTAAGAAGGTTATAGTTTCAATTATATTTATTGGTTGTTGCATGTATGATTTAGAGGTTTTCTACTTTCTTATATGTGTTTACAGGTTGCAAAGGAAATTAGTTTGCCAATTAAAAGAAGAGAGAACATTACAATAAAGGTGATGGTGTTGATAAGAAACCATGAAGATTACATCAATAAACACATTAGAGGGGTTGAACTAAGTTTTTGTATATTAAAGTTCATCTTAATAGTCTTTGCACTGATGTTTGTTCTTTTGTTGAAGGAACTAGAAATTCTTGTTGAAATATTTTGATATAATTAACAAATTTATATGCAATTATTGTATATAACTAGTTACATTAATTGTTCAAACTAGCTAGGTAATTTCATATTAATATTTTGAGATATTTTAATTAGTAAAATCCAATTTAATTTTTATGATTTATAATTAATTTTTTCTTTTATTTTATTATATAAGGAATTCGTAATTTTAATAACAAGAATGAAATATTATTTTCTATAGAATATGTTCAAGATGACGCTTCTATAAGTGTCATTGTAAACAAGAATCAAAGATGACACTTTCATAAGTGTTAAGATTGGTAACTTTGTAAAAGTTATTTCAATAGAAAATTATCAAAGATGACGCTTCTATTAAGTGTCATTATTAAACTTATTGAAAGATGACACTTTTTCAAGCATCATTGAAAATACTAATCAAAGATGTCGCTTCCTAAAAGCGTCATTGTTGACTAAAACATATAATAACAGGCAGGAGATGATGCTTTAGAGAAGTGCCATCTTATACCTTTATTGACACTTAAAAAGCGTCATTGATTCTCTTTTTTCTTGTAGTGAACATTCAATCATTATATTTCTTTTTAGGAAAAAAATTATGAAAATTAGGAGTCCTTCCAAAAATTTTAGGAAGCATTTTTAGTTTGATGTTTGACAAAATTTAGGAAATACTGAAGACTTATAAATAATGAAAAATTATTTGTATTGTTTTTTGGAGGAATATTTGATAAATAATTCTTTTAAAAACACTTTAAAAGAAAACATTTTCGCTCAAAACACTTCTAGTGGAAACAATATGAAACTCGTATCAAATATCTTCTTCACCCTCATTGAAAACAAGCAATGGAGGAAGGGTTCTTCTTTATCTACCTCCATCGAAATAATTATTCCAAGTTGCCCATGATGATAGCGAGGGCGTTGATGATCAAAATCACATGCGAGTTTCATATCAACATGTTTGGACTGTCAAGATTTGATATGGATAAAATGTGATCCATCGCTCACAAACTAGCCATTTGAAATTTTGCATGTGATCATTGAAGGGGCAGGAACCCAATTTTTAAAATTTTTTACTTTTTGTAAGTTACAAATTACGAAAATTTGAGAACTAGCTATGACATGCTCATTATACATTTTAAAAACCCTTTTAACTAAGAATTGTACTGAATGAATATTAGTTTTCCTTCTAAACATCATTTAGCTACTATATGTATTCTATTTTTTATTAGGCTTAATCAATCAATCCTTGGAACTCTTATTTCATTTGTTTCTTTTTTAGTGAATTTTGTTCTTTGATTTGTTGCATGATAATGTTAAATCCTTTGGTTGTTTGATAATATTAATGAAGTTGTTTTTTGGTTTGATATTATGATTTTATCCCACTTTTCCATTATAATTATTATTATGAATATTATTTATGTTGTTTTTATTATTAATTACTACTATGTTATTGTTATTATGTTTATTATTTACTTATTAATATTATTTTTGTTAATCATTATTAACTTTAATTTCAACCTTATACTACAGGAAAGCAGATTTATAGCTGGGCCAAAGACCGCAGCTAGAAGAAAGAAAGGGCATTACTATAAGGTATGGGCGCGGATAAAAGTCACTGCAGCGGAGCGTGATTGTAGGGGGTGCAATTAATGAATTAAAGCTTACAACTGTGAATAGAGGTGAGAATGCAACCATAGTTTGCGAGAGCTGTTGCGGCGGCCACTATTTGTTCACGGTGAAGGGCTTATATAGCTGCAACTTCTTGTGAAGCATCCCATGGCTGCCTAAGGGTTTAATCCCTCACCTGTTCCAGCAATCACAATACGAAGCGTATCAAATTATAATACACTCGGTTGAGCAATATGCACCACATATTAAGATGAGCTATAATGCATTCAGGAAATTTCCAAAGAATTTTCTATTGAAATGAATAGATTTTGAGCTTGATGAATAGTAGTACTCCTAGTAGGATTGATGGCATTTTCATCTTAAATGAGTGAAGGAGTACTGGTAATTCACGTTCCCAGGTCCACTATTGAAGCAATCCCTTAGACCATAAAAGGGGTGCGTAAGTAATACAATGATCAGTTGTCGGGAGGAAAAGGACATGTGTGCTTCAGTAGTTCTCTAACCATAATCAGACATATAAGTGTGATGTGTGAATCAAATCCCACATTATTACACATTCAATGATCATCAATGTTCTTTCTGGAACAAAAATTTATGTTGATTAAATATCTTCTTCATCCACATTCAAAGCAGCAATGAATGGCTATTCTCATCCCACGTCCAGCAAAATAATTCTTCAAATTAAGTTGCCGATGACGACAACGAGGGCCACGGGCGATGACCATCCTAAGGACGACCTTTGTACGCGTTGCAGATTGGCATGGATATATCATAGATGCGATGGACTATTTATGTTACATGCATGTCGAAATCAAAATATCCCACCGAAAAAGTGTCTCAAAGAAGTGTGAAGAGGCGGTTGAAGCTTCAACTAATGGACTAGGTTTAGACCATATCCAGGATTCTCTCGTGCAACACATTTCAGTCATTGGGTATACCTAACTTAGATAGTATATGCAAACGCGTGGCCCATTATCCACCATCCCATATTCAATAATGGCCATCAATAATTCAATAGGGAAACTCTCAAGCGCCCCAAAAACACCAGCCTAGCTAGGATTTTCATATATCAGCTGTTTGAGCACCTCAACCCCATCTATATATAATGCAACTGCATGAATTTTGATTATTATATCATAACTTAATCAACAGTGAGAATGAGGCACAAATTAATTAAAGGAAACAATTATTGTTGTAGATGGGCCCGAGGTGACCTAGCTAGGCTGACCTTTAGGGCAGTTTACAGTTTCTCTATTGACTAATTGATAGCCAGAGAATACGAGGTTTGTACATCTGAATGCAAGAAATATTACTGCCCATTTTGGTGGACTTATATGCGTGGACAACAGCTAAAGCGATGTCGACGGGTTGATGAGAAATCTTGCCATTGAAGGAAAGGTGGGAATTAGAGTGTAATATCAATCGTACAAACGTGATCAGGATTAAAATATCTGGATATATCGTAAATATCTATGTGATATATCTATAAATACCAATGTAAAATTTGAGAGAATATATTCATGAACCGATATTTTTAGATATATCCAACATCTATGGATATTGATACAAAATTCGAAAAAATATATCCTCAACTGATATTTTATCAATTTTTTTTTTATGTTTTACCAATTTTTCAATTTTTTATTATTAAATAAATAAATTATAATTATATTGTTTTTATATTTGATTTAATTTATTACCAAAAATATAAAAACATAATTTTCTTAATATGTCTTTTTTATATAATTTATATATTTATTAAATATAATAAATATAAATATTAAAAAATTATACATATATTATTATTTATTAAATATCATTAAATACATTTAAATTAAAATGATCATAATTTTAATATTAAATATATTTTAAAACTAAACATATTATCATAATAATATTGTAAAATAATTTATAATACAACTTAATAGTAAATATGCATTTATAAAATTTAAATTTTTTATTGATGTATAAGATATTATTATTGATAAATTATATATATATATATAATAACTTCAAAATATCTATTTTTACTTCTTATATAATTTTTTAGAATTTTTATAAAATTTTTATTAATTTTTATATTATTAATATTTTATATCAAAATATTTATCGATAAATCTCTAATATAATTTATATATTTATAAAATTAATATATTTATAATTATCGATAGTTTTATCTACGGTATAATATGCTTTTTCAACTTGCTTGACGTCCAAGTAAACACACATGACCATCAAACTTTTTATTTTAATATAGGCTTTATATTGATAATATTCCTACACCACTAACCAGTAGCGAAGATGACGTACGTCCTTTTGCCATGCATGACGACGAGTTTGAACACAGAGCCAAAGGCAGAAGAAAATTTCGTTAAGTAACATGTGACTCTTGCTGCCTTGCATGTCCCAATATCACAAAATTTTGACACAGACCCCAGCTGCGGGTAGAAAAGGACAAGCAGTTGTCCAGTGGGCAAAGGTTAAGGTATGGATATAGTATATTAAACTAAACTTGTAATCTAGGTCATCAATGGTTATAGAATAGTTAAAATAACATTCCAAACAAATAGTGAATTAATTTTAATATAAGAGTATGTTTAAAATAATATTTCAAACAAATCATTATAGCTACCATCCATGAGAGGGAGAAAATTATGAATTAGTCGTCAATGATGCTCATATGAGGATGAAAATAATGTTGCTAATTATTATAATTTGACATTGAAGAGACTTATTGGGGGTGTTGTCATGATAAAATGCGGAGAAACTCCGAGGAGGTGATTTTCTAGGAAAATTGTCTATAAATCAACTATTTACGGGGAAAAAAAAATGCTAGAAAGGCTGTTGGTTGATCCCATAAAAAAAAAAGGTTATTTGATTAAAAGGGTCATTCAAGACCCAATTTTAGAAATTTAATCCTTCATTATTTTTTTTGCTTAATTTTGACGAAAATGTTATTTTTATATAAATATTTGAAATAATAAATGACATAATTTATATATATATATATATATATATAAAATATGTTACTGTTCAAGTAAAGATATGGGTTAAATTTACAATTTTGGGATTACTTTATTTCTTTTAACCGATTAATTTAAAAAAAAAAAAACAAAAATTGAAATAAATCATTTGTTTTTCTAAAGAATCACCCGCGGTTAGCAAGGTTAATTTAATAGCTAGATTTCCTCCCAATGTGAACCAATGACCAAGTTTCAATTGGATGTCATCCAACTACAAAAAATTGATGGGTTATTTGATTAAAAGAGTCATTAGAAATCTAAATTTGAAAATGTAAACCTTCATCATTTTTTACCTTATTTAGATAAAAATATTTTTACATTTTTTATTATAAAAGTAATAATTTAAAAAAAAAATTACATGTAAATATTTAAACTGACGACCCAAATAAAATGAAGCAGTGAAACTATGAACACTAGGCAGTGTACTGTTTGTTTTGGCAACAAAAGAAACTTAAATTAAAACACGAGAGTAGATGCATTAAATTGTTAATCATCACTCCACAAGGACAAGTCCGTGTAGGAAGTTGTATCATCCCAACTGAATCCTCCAAGCATAGTTGGCGGCGCAAGGAGCAAACCTTCTGCCATGCTTTTAATCAAACCTGGCATATTAAACAAAGCCTCCTCATCCATGAACATCGTGCTCGAACCATGTGGAGCGCCCTCTGAGCTCTCAGAATCCTCCAATGCAACTCCCACAACCCTTTTTCGGCTCTCTAACTGAGGCGAGTCTTCACTGCATGAAGTTTCTAATTCCTCGCTACAGGCAGTGACATGTGAAATATAAGAAGAGGATGAAGACGGCGCAGCAGGACGAAAAGCCATGGCAGCCGCATGGGCCGCCACCTGTATGTCCCCAGCTGAAGATGACTTGGCGCGCGGCAGGCTAGACGTGGAGTCGGGGAAATTGAGCGCAGCAAAATCGCCTCTGAATGCTAGGGCTGCCACATCATGCGCCCTAGCCGCCATTTCGGGAGTGGGAAAAGTCCCAAGCCATATCCTGGACTTGTTTTTGGGATCCCGCACTTCGCATACCCATCTATTGCCATTTCTTTGGCGCACGCCCCTGTATACCGGGTGGCGAGTCTCCCGAAACTTCTTCCTCCCTGCTTTCCGCTTATGCACAGGGGACGAAGAAATAGAATATTTGGTTTGAGGAGAGGAAGAGGAGGATGAGGGTGAAGACTCATCACGCCCCGATTCCATTACAGGGAGCGACTGAGAAAGAGCAGCGGCAAAGCTAGCTGGCCAGTAGAAAGAGATTGAGAGAGTATATATATAGTCATTAGTATGAAAGGAAATACGGAGGGATGACTCGATTGAGAAGCGGTAAGGGTGAGTCGCTGCTTTAAGAATGAGGAAAGGTCGAATAATACTAGTCAAAGGAGAAACAGGCACGTAAGAGAGGCGGAGGAGGGCCAGGTGACAGACTCTGTTATTAGCACGCGAAACGAGGAGGGGAATGTGAAACCACGTTTTGAAAGGGACTCCATTTTACATTTAATAGACGAGACAATACGGCGTCACTTCACATTCTTTCATTACGTCCTGACTTTTTCAAAAATCTATCGTCTTTTTATTTGCCATTGAAATGGTTGTTGGTTGTCGGATATGCTTTTTGTTTGTACGGCTTTTCTTTTTCTTTTTCTTTTTCTTTTCAAAAAATGTGATTCCTAGAAAACATGACTCGATCTGTTTCGTCCATTTAAAACCAGTTTTTCTGTTTTTAAAAATAAAATATTATTTTTTAAAAAATTTAATATTATTTAATGGTTATTCTCTAAAATTAATTTTTTAAAATAAATAATAATTTTTAGAGGACAAATAAGAGTTATTTTCATCAATTTTTTTAAATATATATAAATCAATTTAATTATATTTTTAAAAATTATTTTTAAGTTAGAAAACTAATGAACAATTTCTAAAAACAAATTTCAAAACCAAAATGATCAAATTTGATTTGAAAAACTTCACAAAAGCATCGGAAGAGACCATTTCAATTTTCAACCTAAGAAAATAAATTTCGAAAAAATAATTTCTTGAAAAGACGATTTCACAATAAACATGCTTTTTAGATGAATTTCATTAATTGCATTTTGAAATAGAAATAATCTAGATATTCCTTTTATAAATATCAAAGCACCCTCTCAAAATAAAGAAATAAAGAAATGATTCCTAACTTACAATATTTGCTCAAAGGGATACAATAAAAAACTAAATTTGAGGTGCAAGAAAAGGATATGCAAATGTATGGGTGCACTCAAAACACTCTTTTAATGCCCAAATGATATTTAAGAAATATGTTGAACTATTGGTCTATCAAAACAACGAAGTTTAGAGTCTTTAAAGAGTTGAAAACCCAAATTAGTTATTCACTATATTCACTTTTTTTTTTCATTATTTTTTTTTCAATTTTCATTTTGCCACTCATTTTCCTTTTTATTTTTAGTAAATATTAAATTGGCATAATTGTAAAACAAACACGAAATTCAAGCCACTAGAATATCGATTGACTTTATCTTTCTTTCGAATAAGAAAAAAGTGTGTTTCTATATATAAAAAAACTCATAAAATAGGAATTCGAGTTTATAAAATATAAATTTTAAGTCATTATTTTAAAATAATTAACATTTTATACACTTTTTGATCTGTCAAAGGTACTACCTTTTAATTATATAAATACTAATTTTAACTATTCTAAATACTACCTTTAACTAACGAGTGCAAGAAACTTAGATTATTTTTTTAAATTCCTATTTTCTAATTATTTTTAGATGATTTCGTGTAAACTCACTTTCTCCTCTGGATAAATCATCCAAAAACTACCACAAACTCAACCCTTAAAATATCGCAATGACCAAATGATGCCTAGAAAGCTAGAAAATTTATGAAGTCATGTGATAATTGAAATAAATTGATGAACATTAAATATAAACGAGCAGAGGAATTAATCATTTTGAAAATGAAAAAAAAAAGTAAAAGAGTAAAAGAAAAAAGAAAAAAGAAAAAATTTGAGACAATTGTGTTTTGGATCCAATTGGGCTCAAAAATTAAGCTTTTGTTCATATAAATGGCATAATTGATGGAGATGATATAACATATGAAGAGACCAATATATCCTTCAAAACTATTTTCTGTCCTAATGTTTGACAAACTTTTTGATCTAATTTTTTTTTTTAATAATTATTCTGAAAATTTATTATTTTTAGAAAACTAATTTTTTAAAATATATTCTTAAAATAAAATTGACATATTTTTAGTTATTTTTTATATACACAATTTTAAAAATATATATTTTCCAAGATATTTGATTTTTAAATAATAATAATAATTTATTTTTATTTTTTTTAAAAGGGTGTATTTTTTTCCAAATCATTAAATTATATTAAATTTTATTGAGGTTTTCAAAAGGAATAAAATTAAATTTAATGTTTTTCTTTTTTTTTTTTATAGTGAGCAAAGGTCATTTTTAGAAAAATAAAAAATTCAAATCCTTTTTATCAATTTTCACACTAGTAAATTTATATAGACCAAAACTTAATTTGTGAGCCCAATTGGGTCCAAAATTCAATTATCCCATAATAATTTCAATATTTTTAAAATTATGTAATATTGATGATAAACCTATATTTGTATTAAGATACCAATATTTTTAAATTAGTAGATGAATGGGCAGAAGGTTACAAATTTGGTTTCTCTATCTTGAAAATAGAAAAGCATCTGTATTCAATGACATTATTTGCCGTTTGACCTCATTCCATGATATATCATTTTCTATGGGTTATTAAATTCGGCGCATGTCACAACTCACTATGAATTTTTTATTTGATTTGGGCATGGTCCTGATCCAGAAGAAAGGACACTTGATACGTGACCCACGTGGCACAGAACTGTTTGTTTGTGTTACCCATTACACATGTTTTGGGAGACACGTGACAAGAGGTTCCTCGTCCACAAGACAAAGCATATAGATAGTAACACATTGGAACCATTATTTCTAGAATTACTCTTGTCGTAGGGTGTTTTTGGTTAGGTTCATTGAATAATTTTTGGTTAAAAAGATAAAAAAAAAAAGCAAATCTCCCAAGTTTAGAAAGAGTATATTTCTATAAATAATAGTGGTAATTATCACTTCCTCAAATTAGGTTAAATCGAGTGTTATTTTCTTATGGATTAAGAAGACAAAAAGATGAAAAGGGTTTAGACGATTAGATTGACCCTTCTCCAATGATCAGGTTAATCATAAAGTAAAGTTAGAAGGATAACAAATATATGATAAATTTTTTACCTTGTTCTTGGATTAATACCTATTTTAATAGTTGTCTCTTGGCGAATTGATTATGAAAAGGTAATTATCGATTATGTACTATCTAAAATGATTTTCATTATGTCATCTTAAAGGCTTTCACTGTTATATAATGATTATGAGATGAGTTTTAAGGATTCAATTGTTATATGATTAACGTAAGAGTCCCAATTGCAACATAATTGATGTGTAGGTTGTCTTTTATGTGTGCTCATATTCTATGAGCGGTGATCATATCTGCAAATAGTGGTTGTCCCCAAAATGTGGTCAACCTTTTCTGCGATATGAAAATGATAGTGGTTTAGTGCGGACCCATATTTTTCACATGTTTCCCCATTTAACGACAAAACTTGAAGTTAAGTCATCATCTATTTTTTTTTAAAAAAGGAAAAAAAAAATAAAATAAAAACCCTAAGTGACTCCTTTCTGAAGAAAAAACATCTCTACAAAAAACTAAAATTAAATCCAAGGGTCAGGTTACTTATTGAAAATGTTTTACAGAGCAATACCTTTTAAGCCTTTAATAGGTCTTTACTAAACAAATAGACAAAACTATAACAATTAACTTGTAGATCATGGATACCAAGAAACAATAAGAGCAAAAATATACAACAAGTCATGACGATAAAGAACAAAAACCTGATAATGAATATAAGAGCTATGTACATTGAAAAATCATAGAACAAAATCCATACCAACAATGATAACTCAAAAGAAAAACATGCATAGGAAAGGAATCGAATAATCAAAGAGAAAAGGAACATACCTCAAAATGCTCCGAATAGGGGTAGCAAGTATACTTATGAAAATATGAGTTAGTTTACAAATAAAATAAGAGACCTAACAACAAAGCAAGGACCACCTAATGTGTAAATTATATATAAAACTCAAATTAAAGATTAAAATTAGCTAAGCTAGCATCAAATGAAACTAATTTACATAAACATATAAAGGGTGCAAAATAGGACAAAATACATGCACTTACAAAGTAAATTCATTTAAAAAGGTTAAAGGATGGTCATGCTATAAAAGGGAGCTTATTTAACACACACAAGATATATATTATGTAAACCAAGAGCCAAGGAAGGCTAAAAGTACAATAGATAGGACTACTTTAACAAGACATATAATCGGTACAAAATAGGAAAGTATGCTAGTGTGTGGAAGATTGATTTATTTATCAAGATCAGAGATAAGATAAAAATCAAGGAAAAAACTTTCTAACATATAAAAGATGCTTGAAACACATTTCAAAATTCAAAGGAGCCCAAATATACACCAAATAGTACAAATTTAAAAACCAAAGTTAAAAATTTGTTTTTTTAGAAAAACAAAACAAAACAAAAAAAAGACAAAAAGAGCATTTACATTGCTCATGACCTCATCATAATCAGTGTTATCAATCTCATATTCCTTTAGAATTGCCTCCAAATAGTCTCCCAAAACCATGAATCATACTCGTTGTGAAACAACTCTCCCACTATGATAAGACACTTGTGTACTAGAACTATCAAGAATGATGGTTGTAGGTAAAACTAGATTCATAGCATTTTGTGCTATTATGGGACTATCCTCTAAAGCTCTCTAATAGACATTACTGCTAGACTTATTACTTATCATATAGTCTTTTTTTAGAAATCTAGCATTTGTACGAGAATCCCTTGTTCTTTTTGGATATCCTTCAAACTAAAAGACTTCTAATCTTAATTCCAACTTGTCTACCTTTGACTTCAGCACATATGCTAGCCACCAACATATGTGAATACGATGTAAACTAGGTTTACAATCTATCCATGGGAATCAAAGGTACTTAGGTTAGGAAGATATCCTAGAATTCTAAGGCATATCCTTAAAATGATGTAAGGAGAGTTGAGAAACTCATCATCGATTTCACCATATCCAGTAAAGTTTGATTTTTTTTTTCTTTTTGCCAATCCATTTTGTTGTAAAGTGTTAGGAGCACTCAACTGATATATAATTTCATGCACCCTTAGGAAAGAAACAAACTCACTAAACATGCACTCACCAACTCAATTTGATCGAAGTGCATGCATTAAGGTGTTTTCTTTATTGCTTTTTCAATTTTGCTTTAAGTTGTTTTCCCGATTCTACTTTAAATTCCTTGAATTTATCTAGTTGCCTTAGGAAACTACCTAGTAGTAAGATATGAAACATACCTTTTTCATTTAGCCCTCAGACTATGCAAGTGAGATCAATTTAAATGATTCTACCACTTCATATCTAAGTTAATTGTGTAATCAAGATCTTAGACATCAATGTTACCAAGTAAGAAGTTTCACCTTTAGGATTAGTCAATCTCAATATTAATATATATATATATATATATACATACACTCATTAAAAGAAAAGTTCATGTCCTTTGATTACTTAGCTCAACCCATATTTAGAATAGTGATGGACCAAAATTAAGCTGAGTTTGATCTTAAAAGCTATATTGGCTTACCAATTGTCCTCTCCCACTTAATATTTAGAAAAATAAAGTTTTTTAAAAAACTTTTTTGATAACTTCCTAAAAATAAATTAACTGCCATGAAACTTCCAAAATAATATGTATTTCCTTACATTAAAACTTTGTACAATATGGAACGTACAATATTTATAAGATAAAAAAAATATATTACTCCTAAAAGGAAAATTTTGATTCTTAAAGATCCCAAATAATATTTTAAGAAGAATTTTAGCATAGAATCTTTAAGAATAACTTTTATAAAAGAAAAAATTGTACTTAGTCTATTTCTTACAATCTATTCATAAAAATTTAAAAAAAATAACTTTCAAATTTAAATAAATATATCTATTTGAAAAGTAATTTCATGAAAATTTATTTTCATAAGGACTATAAAAAAATTTATTTTTATTCACATGCATCCATATTCACATATATTCATATCCATGTATAATCAGACATGTATAAGGATATAAGCACACACATATATATATAAGAACTAAACATGTATATGGATTAAAACAAGTCTCATGGCCAAGGGATCTTAAGGTGAATAATTTTTGGTAGTTTTCTTTCTCAAATTAAACATCCAAAACATGCCAAAAAAGAATTCAAGCCTATTGCCAAAAACTGAGCCCAATAAGAGGCCCAAAAACAAGCCCAAACTACAAAAAAAAATTGGCTCAGATTCAATCATGAAGTAGCCTTGTCATTTACGTAGCCTTGCTTCAATTGGTGATCTCTCCTTCATTTCTACTTCGATTTATGAACTACTTTTAAAACCATATTTGGATTGTCCTATGAAACTAGGAAATTGCCTCAATTTTGATTCAAAATCAAAGATAATGTGTTGTCATAGTTTTTGCTCACTTTTTCTTTAGATTTTCTTAGAAAAGAAACATCTTTTCACACTCGGATTGCTTTCAAATCTCTAAATATCAATTCTTGCCTTGATTAGGATCCCAAAGTGGGATTTGATCTAAAATGATAACCACGAAACAAAAAAGGAGATTTACATTGAAAAAATCCTATGCTCCTACCATAGAGCTTACAACCATTCTATGGAAGAATAACAATAAAATTTTAACAAGAGACCAAAAGCTTATGTGCTTCAAACAGAGCTTACAACCCACTCTACTGCAATAAATTATTTAAAATATAAATCCATGCATTCATCCCTTAAGCCATGGGATAAATAAAATCCCTACACAACATATGTGAGCACATCCTAGAATGTATCTAATCATGTTTTCCCTAACCTAGGGCTCTGATATGAGTTGCCGGAATGCCTTGGAAAAAATCAATTTAAGCACTAGATCTTTAATCAGTGCATGCATCTAAAATACTACACACAATAGAAAATTAGATGTGTCTTTAAAACTTTTCTAGGGTGAAGATAGTAAGAAGAAATCACACCTTAGATTTGGATGGTCCTAAATCTTTTTCCAAACGATAAAGAACACAATCTCAAAGACCTAAAGATCTTTTACCCGATAACTCTTCCTTAGATCTTGGTAATGCATAAGGGTGGAACTCTCTCTCTAGATGGATGAAGGCTAGGGCTCTTTATATCTCTTTCTAGAAGACAATAATAAACTATAATATCTAATCGTAAACCCTAAGAGGGTTTATATAGACCTCATTGTGGACTTAAGTCCATCTTAGGCTTAAGTCACTTAATCTAGCTCATTAGATCCTAATTAATTAGAATCCAATAAGATTAATTAATTACCCTAAACTAGAAAAATAATTCATAAGCTCTTATACATTCTTGTGTTTTTACAAAAAAAAGTCCTTTATATACACATACAAATAAAAATTTAAATATTCCTCAAAATAGTATGCCACTAAAGAGTGTGACCTTTAACGGGGACAACTAGGACCTCCAACATCTTATAAAATCAAATCAAGAAATAAATTGATTAAATCCAATTTAATCAATTTCTTGGATCTATGACCTACTAACCACTATATGCAATCTCCCCATGAACCATTCTCTATAATCTAATAAAGCAAAAGTTATCAACTTTTCAAAATCACCTCTTTCATCCTAAAGCCTCAAATACTCTTATTATGTGACCAACTAACATATTTTAGTTTATCAAGAACATATGTCAAATTCTACTAAAGGAATTACTATGTCACCACAAATTTTATAATCACTAGTCCTTTAGATCCCCTAATAGGACATATTGTCTCAATCCCATATGATATCATGATACCTATCTTGAAAATACTCATTACCATTTACCTTAATTAACAATTACTCAATTTATATGGAACATATGACCACTTCAAGGTTTTTTTCATAAGTCAATGATATTAGGACATCAAATTAGCTCAATATTCTCTCAAGGTTGAGAGTTCATAAAGCATTATAGCTTAATAAAATCATGACTATTTGGTAGTTAATGTTATGATACGCTATAGGTGATATCTAATGTATAACTATAAACATTAGTCCACTCACAATGGGAAACTCATCTTGACAACCAAGACAAATCATCCCTCAAATTAAAGAACACACTACAACCTCATATGAATTACCTAAATCTATAAACCAATTGTGAACAACTCATTAACTTGTAAGAAACCAAGAATTGAATATTTCGTGCAACTCTTAATACACTCAAGTTATGTACAATGCAAGTGATAGAGGCTTGAATATTCAAATCAATTATAATGTATAAACAAGATATAAATGTGAAATCGAAATCATAATATAAATATTAATAAAATTATAAATTATTCATTATGTCAATGCTTTTAAATGCTCTATCTTAACTTTTTTTTAGCCTTATTGTGGTATAAGGGTGAATTATTAGCAATTGTCGCATTTTTTAACATACACCTAGGCATCTCCTCTCATATTGGGCAAAAAGTATCCTTGTGTTAAGCCTCAATGTGCCATGCTTCCTTCTTAATGTGCCTTCTCTATGCCTTCATGGATTGGATTTCGACTAGGACGTACTCCAATTCTTCTTTGTTAAGGCATTGAACTCTTTGCCCTATGAAGTACCATTAATATAATTTTCCATTTATAAGAGTGTATCGTAATGTGTGCCTACACTATTTGTATGTCTTTTTATTGTTTTGGTACTATTCCATTTTGCAAGTAGCAAACATAAGGTTCCATCCATTTCGAATTCTTGACTTGAATTGTGTCAACCACTATAGGTTCTTCCATGCTACAAAAGTGAATCCGCTCCAGTGGGACTTCTTCATTAGCGATTGTTCCATTGAAAGCACTGGTGACTAGGGAATCTAACTCTTGGTTGAGAGTTCAAGGGATTTGAGTTATGAATTTTCTCAAACCCTTTTTAGGTATTTCTCTATGGTTTAGCCTGTGCCTCAAAAGTTCTTGTGACTTGTCTAGCTACAAGTTCTAAGTCAATGGTGATCTAAAGTGGGTCGCACCTATACTTAAAATTAGTCATAACCTAGCTAGCATGACTTCATAGTCGGCTTCATTGTTGGTGGCCCTAAATCCCAATTAGGTGACTTCCCTTATCTTAGCTCCTTCTAAGGATATTAGATTTCGCCCACAATTAATTTTAATGATTATAAAACAAAGGAATTTGATCTAATTATATGTATGAGCTCTTTAAATCTATTTCTAACTACATTGTTAAAAAAAAAAACTTGCATCTTCTTCTAATGCACCATATGAATCCTAGTTTTCTTTGTAACATATAAGTCAAATTCACAAAATTAGGATCTTGTCGCTCAATTCTCTTCTTGTAAACCTTATGAGAAGTATTCAATTGTAAAATATCACTAACAAATTATTGTTAAAGATCCATTGGAACCAAGAATCAAAGTATAAGAGGTTTAGATGTGCTTGACAGTAGAACCCTCAACTTGATGTTGAAGTTAGAAGAGAATTGATATAAGCCAAGTTAACCCAAACCACTATAAATCATTTACATTTCTTTTACCCTCTCTCCCTCTTCACACATAATAATAGTATCACAAATGTATTTTCAATTCAAATATCAAACATTAATTATTTTATTTTAATTAAATATGCTCTTATTTTAACTTATTGAAATAAATGATTTTTCAAATTTAAAAAAAATTAAACCTAATATTTTTTTAAATTGGACAATCTTGAAAATTACAAGACAACTAAAAATAATAAAATTTTTAAAATTTGAGGAAAGATTTTCAGGATTTATTGAAAGAGCCTTATTACTAAATATTTAGTATTAAAAATAAATGAATAATATATATTATTATATTATAAATAGTAAGTAATATAGTTTATAAATATGATGAATTAATATTGTTATAAATATAATAAGTGACATAATTATAAATATAATGAATGATACTATTGTAAATATTCAAATAAAGATTCACAATAAGATATATCTTGGGTTTTATTATAAATGATAGATATATAATTTCAAATCCACCCGCCAGCGAAACATTTACT
The DNA here is from genome assembly GCA_030254885.1 of Vitis rotundifolia. Classification (NCBI taxonomy): domain Eukaryota; kingdom Viridiplantae; phylum Streptophyta; class Magnoliopsida; order Vitales; family Vitaceae; genus Vitis; species Vitis rotundifolia. The sequence goes on from CM058156.1 coordinate 14,048,282, forward strand.
CAATTGCCAACAAAGCAAACTTCGAGTGGTATGGACCCACTTTTTTTGCCCCACACTCCTTGAAATGGGGGTTCTTACACGATACATTGCGCCAAAGGACACTGAGGAGTATGGAAGAAAATATCGAATATATCGACAATATATCGTGTATCGAAAGGTATAGATATAATATTTTGTGGAGATATCGCTTTTGACGAAATTTCGAGAGAAATCGCCAAAAATCAGCGATATTTCCCAATATATCGGCGATATGGCAATAAATCACCAATTTTTAACGAGGAGTCAATGCGCTACAGTGCTCCCACTAAAGTGCACCCTCCAAAAATGCCTCAAACAAAAAGTTTGGGGTTCAACTCATCAAACCAACAAGGTAAATTTGTCTCTTGTTAAATATAATGCACTAAAAATATATATTCAAAGTTATCATGTGAAAAAAATTTTAAAAGAATATTTTTAAGAGCAATTAATTATAATTAAATACAAAAATTTCTTTTAATTGATTACCAAAAATATAAAAATTATTATAATAATTTTCTTCATAAAGTTCTTAATATCATTAATAAATTAATTAAATATTAAAAAATTGTACATATATCATAATTTATTTTATATCATTTAATACAATTAAATTTAATGGATCATAATTTTAATCTTAATATATATTTTTAAATTAGACATATTAAAATCAAATACCATAATATTATTATGAAATAATATTTGATATAATTTAATAATAAATGTACACTTATAAAATTTATATTTTTATCTATACATACAATATTATTATCAAAAATTATAAATCATATGGTACATATATCAAATTCTTTAATAAAACAATTTTAAAATATCTATTATACTTCTAATTACATTTTTATAAAAAATTTTTTATATTTTTATAAATTTTGATCAATTTTACATCTATCGATATTTTTTTTCAAAATATCCACCAATATATCCATAAAATCTAAATACCGATGTATCCATAAAATCTAAGTACTGATATATCCATAATTTCCAATATTTTCATCATTGCTAAGGAGAACTCATCTTTTTGCCACTTTTTGCTTTTTGCTTTTTGCTTTCTATCATAATTCAGATGTCAAGAAAATCACACACAAAAATGTTCATACTCCTATTGAAAATTTTCGCTTTTTGCTTTCTTTTAGAACTCATACTCTTTTAAGGGACGATCATACAACTCATTAAACAAAAAAAAAAAAATCATAGATAAGTTAACAGATGTAGGAATAATTGGACGCTAACAAAAAAGTGAGGGAAAAAATCGGTCACAAGAGGCAGATGCCTCATGGGCCGAAGATGAGAAGGTGCAAAATGTGTATCACTACTTTCTTGGCTTGCTAGCCTCATGCCTCTTAAAAAACATGGGTGTGGGAGGGGGGGGGGGGAAATGATATAATCAGCAGCCGTTAGTACCTGAACAAGGCTCCGTTGTATGCTGCATTCAGATATGACCATAAACATATTCCACCCTGAAGTCAATGGCATTGAAAAGATAACATGGAAATTTCTTTATTTAGAAATAAGGTTTTGCTGCTGCTGCTGCTGTTCTGTTAAGCAGGAACTTTGCAAGTTCCGAGACCGAGAAATTCGTTTTCTATGTCCTCGGCCCTGTTTGTGTTGTTCCCACTCATGTAGTCCTCTAAGCACCCTATCCCCACAAGCCTACAAACACAAGACAGACAAACCCTATCATAAAGTGGCTCCTTCAACAAAACAGGCTGCACTTTTGAAACAAAGAAAAAAGACAAAGTTCCATGCAATTCAAGAACTACTAACCTTGCAGATGTATTGAGTCCACAAGTCCCTGTTGATCGATTTCAGTCCTTCTGCACCATTTCTGCCCTCCAAATCGGGTATTGAACTTGCATCATCTCTAAGGAAAGATCTGATTATTTTCACAGAGGGTTCAACCACATCTGCAGCCCAAGAAGCATTGGGATTGCCTAGAATACAAAATTTTCCAAGTGATTAACATCTGCAAAGATTTTCTTTTTCCATGCATAAAGGATAAAAAAAATTATAAATTATAAAATTATTAAAAAGAAAAAGGGCGATAAACTAGTGCTGAATAGAAACAAACAAGATGCTAAGAGGCATACATGATAAGGATTCCGTGGCATCAACATAGTGTATATCCCATCCAAACAAAGATTGTAGCCGATTAAGCCTCCTTTTCTGTAAAACAACGAAGTTCTTAATATTAAAACTACCAAATAGATTGACTGCTATAGAGTTACTGCATTAATTCAATGGCAATACATTCAGGAATAGCACCTTAAGTAGTACATTTAGGAACAGAGATAAGAACAACTTTCATTCAACACGTTCTAGTGGGTGTGTGAGAGTGTGCGTGCCTGAATACAACAAGAAAGACAGCAACTTCACAATGATAAGAGCGGGAAAAATCGTGTAAGGAGTCTTCCCACCCTCCTTTTATACATATAGAAAAAGAGAAGAAAGAAAAAAAAAAAAAAAAAAAGGAATCTTTTCTAAGGATAGATTCAGCTGCTTCCCCATGACCAAAGAATTTATGTACCAGGGAATATTGCAATTTTGCCATTCAAACCAACCAACCATAAGAGAGGAAAAAAAATAGGAAGAGAAAATCTCTTAAGTCCAACCTTGTATTCAAAACACACATGTATCCACCGCAATTTGAGATGAAGGCATTTGTAGACACCAAAAAATCAGTGGAACACAACTACCACCAAATTGGTTATCAATCAATAATTTAAGAATTTTGCCAAACTATGGATCATTTCTTTGTTGAGACTAGACAGAAAAACAGACACTGTAGGTGAATTTTAAGCATTCTTCACAAGCCAATAGAGGTGCCAATTCTTCCACCTTCAAAGCCATAGATAGGTCCCTAGGAGACAAACATTTGAAGCATTTCTATTTGTTTTTCTAGAACAGTCAATCAATTCACTAAAGTTTATTTGAGAAACCCATACAATGGCTTTAGATGGCAAAAAGAAAATCCAAAATACTGAGAGCGACAAACTAAAACATTGGTGAAGCACCACCTCCATTGATCAAGGAGCAACCTTGATCAATCAAAGTGAAGCATCCACCTCAATCAATCAAGATGGTAAATCTTGATTGATTAACTGAACTGTACTAATAGCTCCTACTCAGACGATTCCAATTTTGATCAAGGCCCAACTCAATGCACTCATTGGCTTAGATTTTTTGTAAAGACAAATAAATAAAAAGACTATCAAATTAAGTTAAAAACATTTAAGCTCACGAAAACACATTTTTTTATTTTCTGAAACTAAGGGACCTACAATCCTAAGAGAAGCTTCAAGTGATGTAACATTAAATTGCTCCATGTAGCTTATATTGTAATTCTTCAAGCCATCTTGCATTTTATTAGATGGTGAAGATGTCTTCAGTGACTCGAAAATTACGACTTCATTTAGATGGAATTGCTGACAAAGAAAATTTTGAACTAACAAAAATTCTACATGTCAAACCTAAGTCTAAGTTGCAAATTTAGGGAGGCATAACCCTAGACATGCCACAGCACCACCAACAAGACCACCTGGCCCATATCCCTACCATACCACCAACACCATGAACACCATATTTCTGTCTCCACCACATTAGTGCCACAACACCATCAACCCATCACAACCCCCACAACCATGAAGCCAATAATACCACTGTTTCCATGACCTTTGTGGCAATCACCTCCACTAAACGTATTCAGGCCATCTTATGTTTCTTAAAACATATGTTATGTTTGGTTAACCGATGATGCAAGTGCTCACAGGAACCACCAAACAGTTGTATTCAGACACAGAAGGTGGAACAGAAAATATGAATGCCTCCAAACAGGACAAAAGAAAATAATTTAAAATTTTTTGAAGAATTGGGAATTTCAGGACAGCTATACTTTTCATAACACATTTTTTTCTTTAAAGAGTACAAATAAATGTGAAAATGGTATATTTACATAATGATGAACAAGTCATCCAAGAATTTTTTTTCTTACTAGAGATGGTATTGCAAAAGCTGTTTAGAATCATAAACAATTTATTGAAGACACAGATGCATTTCACTATGCACAATATTGGCCTTAAAGAGCATGAACAAATGTGAAAATAATATGCTTACTTGACGACGAACAAGTCTTCTGGTGTTTACTTTTACTCTTTCAATGGCCTCTTGTAGTAGAATGTTGTGCTGACCATTGTTGGAAGACTTCAAAATTTCCCTCACATTCCTTTTCAGCAAACCATTTTCTTTATCATGTCCACCTTCTGAAAGAGTACTTTCAGAAAATCCTCAAATTCACGGACACCAATAGCCTGCCGTAGACCTCTAGTATAATCTGCATTTAGACTGTAGATGTCATACACTTCATCAAGTAAACCAGCATCAATCATGCTGTCCACTCTTTGTCCCACATATCGATCCAGTATAGGGAGAGCTGCATCCACACATATAAAACAGCATCTGTATCTGAAATTATCAACTCGACCCCAGTTCTGCCCTGCCACAACCAAGATTAGAACATTATTCAAGTGGTGTAAAGCAGTGACTGATTCATCTTTGCCTTCTCTAACAAGATTTAGTTTCATCTTGATGGCTAGTGGTTCTATTTAGAATTTTTCCAATCAACGATGGAATGGATGTGAGTAGATAGAGCAGAAAAGAGGAAAGGAGTGAGGCTTAATACAGTATATTCTAGCAAAGGTTGACTAATCTGATCAGATATAAAATCACAGAAAATATATAATAAATTCATCTATAAGGACAGTCCAAGAGGCCCAGACCACATCATTGAAAGAGCAAGATAATCGAGTTCAATTGTCCCACAATACAAAACATAAATTGTCAAAAATAAAAAAGGATTTGTTTCATAAGAAAAAAAATGCCCAGTTTAAACATGACACATAAGGAGTACAAACCTCCATAGCCTTTCCCTGGAATAGTTTGCTGGGGAGAACACCAGTGCGTGCATACAAACCAAGGTACTGATTAATCTGCAAGAATTTCAGCAAATTTTAGAATTTTGCATATAATCCTGTATGGAATATGCCATAGAAAAATACAACTTTCATCATAAAGTTATTGGGCACAATTGCTTTCATCTAGGAATAAAAGGCAATTCTAGGCTAACTCACTGAAATATTGCATGAGTATATATACATTTCATTTTGGTGACAACAGAAACTACACAAGACCAATTTTCACATAATTCATACCCCAACCCACCCCACCCTCTGACCAAAGAAGAGGAAAAACAAAGAGCCCCTCCTAATACTGACAAATTCGAACCATATGAACCTAATATGCTTAACAATTAAAACTTTAGTATAAAGACAATCTCAGAAAGTTCCACCTCCTTCAGAACTGAAGATTAAGATCATTTCAAGACACAATCTAAAACTTGAGGATTTGAAGAAAGACATCCTTTTCATGTCAATTCTCTATTCAATGATCTTTTCACAAATGTGGTTACTGATGGATGTATGGTCGCCTTACAGGCAAGGTCTTAGTCTGTAGTTTAAAATACAAAAGAGGATAGGTCTAATACAACCTAAAATATTAAGCATTTAGAACAGAACTTCTCTTTGAGCCAAAAAGGACAATCAGTTGGTGAAGAGAAGGAAGTCTTAACTTTAAACTTCTAACACAGGTACACAGGTACACAGGTACATCTTCTCTAACCAAGCAACTATTTTTTTTGATAGGTAAATGAAGATTTTATTAATTTTAAAAAGTGTACACAACGTATACAAAGCAACCAAAAAACCAGAAGGTGTGAATATACAAAAACAAGCAACCACACCCTACAAAGAGCCTAACTAGTCCACAAAATGTAACAGCAACATAGAACCATCCCCAATGTACAATCAAACCCAATCCCAAAAAAGATACAAAAAATATCTTTTAATTGTTTAATCCAAACTTTCATAATTCTCCATGGCTCTCCTATTTCTCTCCCTCCAAATGGACCAAAAAAGGTCCAAAGGAACAGCTTTCCAAACCTTTTTCCTTTTTTTACCAACAAAGGAGCCACCCTAACTCAAGAACACCCCTCTCATAGAAGAGTGCATCACCCACTATACACCAAAAAGAGCAAAAATAAGTTGTCACAAAATGAGAGCTTTCAGAAAGTGAGAGAATATGATCACTTCTTTCTTCTTCTACTTTGCACATATAGCACCTAATAGGCATCCTCCAACCCCTCTTTCTGAGCTAATCCTGAGCCAATATCTTAGCCCCAGTTGCTTCCCAAGAAAAAAATCTAGCTCTTGTAGGAGCCTAAGAGATCCAAAGTATACTATGAGGGAAAGGCTCCGCTCTCCTACTTGCCAAGGAGGAGTAGAACTTAATTTAAAAGTCACTATTCTTTGTCACCAACAAAACCATAATATCAACAGTACCCAAAGAGATCAAGTGATCATGCAACCTCCCAAAAAAAGGTCATCTACTTCCTCCAACTCCTAGTCATTCAACTGTCTAATAAACCTGGGGCCCCAACTAACCCTATCCCAAACATCAACCACCCAAGCATTTTTTGAAGAGGCTATAGAATAAAGGTCCGGGAAACAATCCCTGAAAGGCAAATCCCCATACCATTTATCCTTCTAAAACTTCACCCTATTCCCTAAGCCAACCTGAAAACTAGTTTTATCTTTGAAAGCCTCCCATCCATTTTTTATTGCCTTCCAAACCCCCACTCCATAGCTCTCTCTCACCTCTTTCATGCACTCAACCTCATCCTCTTACCCATACTTACCAACAATAAGCCATTTCCAAAAGGGATTCCTTTCATTCACAAATCTCCAAGACCATTTTCCCAAAAGAGCCTTATTAAGGATCGAAAGCTTTCTAAAACTCAAGCCCCCTTTTTATTTTTCTTAGCATAAAATCGACCAATTCACTAGATGGGGCTTGTTAACCAAAGCCCCCTCTCTCCAAAGGAAGTCCTTTTGAATCTTTCCAGTCTAGCCGCCACCCTTTTAGAGATGACAAAAAGGGACATGCAGTAAATAGGTAAGTTGGATAAGGTGCACTTAATTAATGTTTGTCTTCCACTTTTTAAGAAAATTGCCTCTTCCACAAAACAAGCCTTTTTTGGAACCCTTTTTCCAACCTTCCCAAAACCTAGAAGACTTGTAAGGAGCACCCAAAGGGAGACCTAAGTAGGTGGTTAGGAGAGTACCCACCTTGTAGCCTAAAACCTCAGCAAGCTCCTCCAAATTTGGAACCTCCTCAACTGGAATCAATTCACCTTTTTTTCTCCAGATTAATCTTTAGCCCTAAACATGCCTCAAACCACATGAAAACCTAACTCAGGTTCTCTAACAAAGCAACTATCACTACATCACATACATAAAAAGTGACATATTTCTTTTTACATAAATAAATGGAAATAATCATAAAAGCATGAATTTCAAACAAAATAAAAAATAAATGGATAAAAGCTAATATCTGAAGAAAACCCATATGTTACCCCAAAAGAAGATGCAACTTACAAAGACATGAAATCTCCAACAAACTCTTCCAACAAGGAGGATCCATGTCTAGCCAAACTATCTACCGCCTAGTCTGCAGGTCTATATATCCAATAGAAGAAGCATCACCAACCCTTGAAGAGGTCTATCATTTACAGTGTCATGCATCTAATATCCTAGGGCCCCCAACCTCCTCCCCTTCCCACTCCCCTTAAGAAACAGAAGATAAAACTTTTGAATCCCTTTCACCAGGAACATGTGAAGGCACAAAATCTTTGCCTAAATTAAAATATTCAAATAATATTAAAATCTCTACCTCAAAAGCTAAGATTGGCCAGCAGGCCAAAATAAAGTTTTGGCTTTATTGCCTTGATTTCTAGGAATACCATTGATCCCCATATGCATCGGGTTCCTTAATGACCACCCATCAAAGTTGAACATGAGATAATGGATATCCACACAGCCACAACCATATCCTTTCTTATTAACACTACACACCACACACCTCTTTCCAATCTATCATAATAATGATCAACAATTACCCAAAAAATCCTTCAAGACAATCCCTAAAAAGAAGTGAAGAAAAGGATTGCATCCCTAAAGACTAAAGATACAAATCCTCAAATATCCTAACATTTCATTCCAAAAAAATGGCCTAGATGAAAGCAGACATAGCTCCCCTACCAAAGCACTCTACTCCTAGGCCCTCAAAGGAGATAACCATAATTTTCTATAGTTAATTATTTTATTTTATTTTATTTTATTTTTTTCAGGCATGTGGCTCAAGGACTCAAACCTAGAGGCTCTGCCATTACAAACCCAATACCTTACCACCCAAGCCTAGCCTCAAGATGCGGTCTAGATGGACAAAATGAGCTCAAATGGAGCAAATTGTAACCCAACCTAAGATTTGGTTGGACCCTTGGCAATCAAATCTAATTATCAAGCTTGTGGACTGGTGCTCTATTTCCAAATTGTATGTTAGAAGAGCTAATCTACAACAAATTTGTGGATTAGCATTTTTAGAGTGATTTGGAGTAGATATACATGGTTATGTGATGAATTCCATATAAAATAATATAGGGTTATGGGGACTTGAAACCGGCTTAAATAATAATAGCTCAAGAGCTAGGGTCTTAGGATCCTCTCTTTAAGATTTTGGGCAAGTTGTTAATGAAGATCATCGGTTGGAAGGTTTGGGATACAAAAGGACAAAAAAGGTCATAAAGGAACTTCTAGGAAAAGTCACTTCTAATGCGGCTATGCTTCAAGAGACAAAGAAAGAGTTGTGTGACATAATTTTGCGAACAGCAATTGGATGGCTAGAAATAAAGAGTGGGATGAAGTCCCAGCCTTTGAGCCTTCAAGAGGTATTCAGAAAAATAGGCATGTTAAAATGCTTTCCAAATGGTAAAGGGATTAACTCCTTCTCAATCTCAAAAAACCATCCCTCAAATGGTGAAGGGATTTTTTGGCTTTCCACAGTTTACAAGGCCAAATGACCTTACTCTCAAAAAGGATTTTTTGGAAAAAATATCAAATCTTTTGAGACTAACCTTTCCAAGATGGTGTATTTGGGGAGATGGTGTATTTGGGGAGATTTTAATGTTACTAGAAGGGATTCAAATAAGTCAAGCAGCTATAAGAGTACCTCCAGTGTTAGAAACTTTGATGGAGTTCTCAAGCAATGCGAGCTAGTTGATCCCTCTTAGGAATACTACATTCATGTGGTCAAACTTGCAAGTGTCTCCTGGTTGTAAAAGGTTAGATAGGTTTTGTAATCTTTGGATCAGATGTTAGTTTCCCCCAATCTCTAAGAAACCTTGTCTTGTCCAGTTTCTAACCATTGTCCATTGCCCTTAAGCCTTAGTTACCAATCCTTTCAGGAAGGAACCAACTTCTTTTAGGTTTTGAAAACATGTGGTTACTTCATCTTGGGTTCAAGTATTGTTTAGCACTTGATGGGGGAAATGTCAAGGAGTGGGTTGGGAAGTTCATAGATTTATACAAAAGTTCGGCCTCCCTAAGTTATCTTTATGGGTTTTTTAAGTTGGTTTTGTAACCTGTCTCAGTTGTGCAAACTATTTTGGCATTTTTGTAGAGAGATTTTCTTCTTTTTGTCAAATTGCGCACAGTAGAAGGATCTCTTATCCTTCTAGATTCTCTTTATCAAATGAAATGAAATTGTTTTTTTCTCATTAAAAGAGTTTTCTTATACATGGAAATGAGATTGCTTTTTCCCTTTTATTATTATACTCTTAATTTGGAGTCCACAATTAATAATAAAAATTGTATTTTCACCCAAAAATGAACATTGAAAGCATCTATGTAACTATTGTATGGAATTAAAAAGAAAGAAAATCGGTTTATTGCAAAAAATAAAATAACTGAAGAAACACATGTAGATTGAACAATATTTGCAATTGAATCTTTTTCTTTTCCTTCCTTTTTTTTTTTTTTTTCTTTTTGGATATCCAAATAGAAGTTTATTGAATTTTACAATGGGCAAATTGTCATGGTATTGGTGGTTGTGAAGAAAAGAAGTACTAATTTCTGAAAACCAATATTTAAAAATACAAATACCAATTTAAAGTAAAATTGCAAAAGATGTTAATAACACTTCCCAAACCCATGATTTGAGTAGTTTTAGATGGAATTCACTTTTCATGTGGCTATCACGTAGTTTTTCCTTTTTCTCCTTAAATATATTGCTAGAATATTATGCCTTTTAGTCCGCACTCCCAATCAATTATCTTTCAAATTAGACTGAAAGGTATAATAACAAAACAGCACATTATATAGCAAAGAACTCCAAAAGCTTCTCAACGTCAATATATTTTCAGGCCAAAGATATGTAAATCGGATCAAAAGTATTCAGACTACGTATGGTTCATCTATGCTTAATCTACTTTCCAATTTTTATTTTTTTTCTTTGGTTTCAAAAATAGAAAATCACTTGCTAGTGCCCCATAACCTATTCAGTTACTGACAAAGACAACTAAGAGAAAGATGTCCTTTCTCTGCTATTACTGTCATTAAGCAAGGAAACTTCACTTTTCTCCTCAGTTGCCAACCGTGAAAATTACAGAAAGAAGAAACTACACTTCCAAATTAAGTCTAAATCAATATGTCAAACTTTTAATTCTAAATAAAGGACTAATAGTAAAAGGGAAAAAATCCAAATCTCCACAAACATAAAACTAATCTCCACGAGAAAAAGTCCATTCCCTTGGTGTCCACATGGAGAACAGAATTTGCAACTTCTCAAAAACTCTTGAAAAGACTCTTTCAACTTCCTTTTAAGACATTATATTGTTTAGCATGCACATGTATTGCAGTTGCCACTACCTCTAATATGTTTTTGTTAAAAACAAAATAAATAATTATTTGACATTCCTTACTTTTCTATGGTCATTTGGATGAATTCTGTTTGCTGCAACTGGATCAAGATCTTTAAGGCGATCATAGCCAGAACAGGAACTATCTCTCTCGGAATCAAGTTTATAATTTAGATTGTTGCCTCCTGCAAATATACAGAAGATATTAAATGTATATAAATTACCACAACAAAAATTTAAAGCAATTTCAGGTTACCATGAAGGTCATGTAATCTAGATTGTTGCCTCCTGAAGATATACAGTAGATATTAAATATATATAAATTATCATAAAAAAAAATGTAAAGCAATTTCTGATTACCAGGATGGTCATGTACACAGCTTTCATCCATCTCTTCTGCTGAATCATCTAGAAGGAATGGACTCACAAGAGCCTGTATGCAGCAAACAAGAAAAGAGTACAAAAACAACAATATTAAATCTTATAATGGAAATCGATAATTTATAAACTTGTAACAAATTCAAAATTCAAGAAAGAACCATTTTATTAAACAATAGGCCCTTATTTGATTCAGAGAATAGTTGGAACAGGAATTGTTTTCCTTGGGAAATCCATGCCTGAAATAAGAGTTATTGGATTTAATGGTTCCCATTTGTACATTTGGATGAGTGTAGTTTGGAATTTGGAAAAGTTACCAATTTTAGTCCAAGTGTTTAGATAGTTTAAAAGTAGAAACAGTTTACGACATATGCCTTTTACCCATCAAAAAATTAGGTTTTACAATCGATGTTTTACCTATCAAAAAAAAATTATAGCTTAAAAGTAAAAATGAAATAGCTATTAATTTACAATATTCTTTTGACTAAATCTAATATACATATTTTCAAGATATGATATGCATTTTATCTCATGGAACTAACTAATTTTATTAATTTTGAAATACATGATTACGCGTGAAAAGCATCCATATGACTTATGATGTTCTTTCATAAAATATAAGTATGGTCTATATTTATTAGATTATCTATAATAGAGGATATTATATTATTTTAAAAAAAAGATAAATAATGGTTGAAATAGAGTTATGCAATTTATTACATAATAAAATTCCCAAGAAGCATCTTATGTTTTCATCACCTACATGTTGTTGATGATAATTTCCAAGTGAGGATAAATTCCCAAATCCAAGATATTGCCCCAAATCAGGGAATTAGTGGAATGAGAATACAACACTCATTTCCAGGGCCTGATTCCATGAACCAAACATTGCCCAATAGAAATACAACTCCTTGGTTTCCATTCCCAAGAATAGGCTAATTCGATGATTCCAAAAATTAGAATGTGGAAACATCAGAGTATCACCAAGAATGGTGAACTGGCATGCAAAACAATTAAAGAAAGTTCATGAATTTACTCCATGTAAAGTATACACAGTTAAACAATTATTTAAAAAAAAGAAATCATATTATTGTAGTAAAAAAAGGAAGGAAAAAAGAAATCTTAGAAGCTATGCAGCAAGGAAAACTGGAAAAATATGGTGAAGGTGCAAAGAGCTAATGCAAGAACATTACGTAAGCCTAAACAATTCTAGGGCAGAATTCAAAAAATGGCTACTCTTAAACCTCAAATCAAGGCCTTTTAATTTTGTAGTGTTCATCATGCTTCCTATGAAAAGAGTAAACATTGATGAAGTTGCCACTGTCATATTGAGAAATTACCAGAAATTTGCAGCAGTTGTGGAATTTATATCAGTTGCTGTCCTAAAATCACCTAAAAGCTGAATATGGTCCATGCGATAATACATTTGGATGTGAAAATGGTAATATAGTCCACAAACAAATAAGGAAACATAAACTCCAAGAATGCAAAAGACAATATGAAACAAGTAAACAATCACAAACATAGAATCTTCCCATGGACTAAGGACATCAAACTGTTAACTGGCTTTGATTGCAAGGTTTTAAGTCATCCACTAGACATAAGTTTCTATCTCCTTAGAACTCAAGCAACAGAGTTACAAGTGTAAACCACAAATCCATGGTGAAGTAAGGTTTAAAGTTACCCACTTCATCATAGGTAAAAATCATGAAATGACAGAATGAAGCAGCATTATACCTGAATATAATAATTTGTACCTCCAACAAGCACTGGCAAGTTGTTGCGTGAAATTATGTCATCAATGAGCTGAAATCCAATTACTAAGTCAAGATAATGAAATAAACAAATGCAAATAAGTAATGATGACAGAAGAATTTTTATATGTTTCATTTAGGTGATTTCAAGTCTTGAATAAATCATGGTAGCTTGCTAGCTTCAACATATGTGAAAGCATAGTTCTAAAAGGTGCAAGATGCACCTAAGGCGTGCCTCAGTTGCAATAGTCTCCTACAACTTAGGCACAAGGAGCAACACATGGTGCATGCCTAAGTAAAGTGAAATGTGACCTACGATGCATATTAATTTTATAAAATATAATCCAAAATCTAATATAATCAATAAAAAATTTAGGATTCTAAACGTTTAATAAAAGCATTCAATAAAAAATAATGAGATTATATAAATTTCAATATACAATTAGAAATTTCAATTTCAAAAATAAAAGTGTTTTAAAAGGAAGAGTAAAAATAGAAGAGACATGCCTATCCAACAAGGCGCATGCCTTGGCCAACGAGGCACCATAACTAGAAAGTGGTTGCAACTTGGACCCAGACACACTATAAAAACTATATGCAGAAGGCTGTGAAAGATATACATGGAGTAGTGAAGACATGAGATATACTATGTCCTCAAATTCCTGCTAATAAAGGTTGCAATGAAAAGTGAAAATTGAAATTCACAAAGGAGTAAGAGGAAAGGTCTATGATAGAAAAAATAAAAGAATCTCTGGTTCTAGTAATCCTAAAGATATTTGAAATTTGGCACTGAGGAGTTATTGGCCTCACCATATATCTTTCCAAAAACAGATTTTCAAGTCATCCACCGCAAGAGTTTTCAGAGGTTCAACTTTTTATTAGAACCCAGTTCTCTCTCTGTTATTATAATGTGTCCTTTCTTTATTACAATTATGATTTTCTTTTAATGAAAACATCACATACTAACATTACAGGTTAAAACTTATCCATCTCATCAATTTGGCAGAAAACAGATGCCAGTTGTTAATAGTGTTGACTCATTATGGCAGAAAACATGGGCAGTTTACTCATAAAAGATAAATAGGCAACATTATATGAAATATCTACCATATTGAAGTTTATAAATAAAATGAGCAATTGTAATTTGATTGCACAAACAGAAGATCACAAATTTAGACACACTATGAATCTCCAAAACTTTAACAAACTACAACCATAGGGAATGCATAAAACTTACTGGTATTGCAGAATCCCGAAAATCCTTAGAGGTAAATTCCACATTTGACCTAATTGTACCCAAAAGATGATGAGGCACTCCTACAAACACAACCCAAATGTCCAATTATAAGGTTCTACCAAGTCAATGGCATAGCAAGAAACTCTTGTCAGGGGGTAACTAGAAAAATTATGATAATGGACGATAAAGAACATCAATAAACTTTTACAGTCCAAAATCAGTTAGTAACGTAGTTCATGATAAAATGTGGGAAAAGAAAAGATAACGGAATCTCTAATACCCAATTTGTCATTATACATTTTGCGGAGACACCTACTCAATCAAGCGTAAAAAAACCTTTCGCCTAAAACAAGTTGAGTTTTTCACTTAGAAGAAATAAATTGGCAGAAAACAGGCAACAAAAGAACATCGTTTATATTTTTCTTATCAACTATTTCCCTCCTTTTCCTCAGAAGCAGAACCGATACCAAAAGAAACTCACAGAAACTCGAGACGACGACGGTTTATGCTAGGGTTTTGCGCCCCTTTGGCGTTTCTAATGTGCATATCTCTAATTTATAAAAATAAATAAATAAATAAAAATTGAGAGAACAAAAATTCGGCCTGAATAATCAAGTTTCCCGTTTAAAAAATCCACACAGACATAACAAGAACACCAACAACCTAGAACTGATAAAAATTTTATTCCGTTTCCTCAGCAGCCAAACAGACGGCCCAAGACAAGTACGAGAGAAAGTGAAAACAAACCATTCTGCTCGTGAAGGGGAACCTTGTTGGTGAGAACGTCAAGACCTTGGTAGACCTGCATGGAATCAGAGTTGATGATCTCGATTGGGAAGTGAGATGCCAAATCAATGGCCAGCTTTGATTTTCCTGAACCCGTGGCTCCCATTATCACCACCACCTTTCTCTTGTTAGGGTTAGGATTAGGGTTTTCCACTTTCTGCCCACCATTGTCGCCTTCCATCTCTCCTCCCTCGGATGAGCTTGGAGCCTTGGAATTGGTTTACCTTTGTTAAATTAACTTCAAATGCTTTAGTTCAGCACATGTAATTCTTTAGTTTTCACACCCGGTGGTTAGAACTTAGAACAAAACCAAGTGGTTAGAACTTAGAACAAAACCAAATTAAATTAAATAAAAATTAAATATAAATTTAGGTATCCAAAGCAAAAATGCCTCAAGAAAATCTAATAATTTTTTTTAAAAAAAAATAATATTATGTTAGGAAATTTTGAAAGTAAATATGAAAGAAATAAAATAAGGAAAAAAAAATTAGATTCAAAATTAATAACTTATTTTCATATGTTTTTTCAAACTCATCTCACTTAGTTTCTTTTATCATATAAAGATTAAATAATTTTAAAATATATAAATTTTTAATTAATGTTAATTATATTTAGTTTTCTTAGGTTATGTTTAGTTTTCAAAAAAAAATTGAGAAAAAATAGAAAGAAAAGAAAATAGAATAAAAGAAAAAATAAAATAAAATAAAAAATAATAATAAGTTTAAATTTAATAAATTATTTTTATACCATTCTTCAAACTTGTTTTATTTATTTATTTTTTATTATAGCAAGATTAAGTAATTTAAAAATATATAAATTTTAAATTAATTTTAATTATATTTAATATTTTTTTATATTTTTTATAGTGAAATCATCTTCTTTAACATTTTTTTCCTTCCTTAATATTGCCCAAGAATCAAACATAGAATAAAAAATTTTATAGTGTAATAAAAATTTTATCGATAATATTAATTTAAAAGTGAATAATTTTAAACTAGAAGGCCAACATTGTCAATATTGATCTTGATACACTAGATAAAATCATATTTGTCGATATTGGTTTTAGTATGAAGTAGAATTAAAACCAAAATCGTTGAAGTTGGCTTTAGTACAACAATCACATTTTTGTCAACCTTCCACTTTTAGGTAATATTATAGAAAAGTCAAAATAACAAATTACCAAGTCTAATTAAACTAAGCTTGAGAAAATAAATAAATATAAATTTTTCATCCTCTAATGCACAACATGGACCTATGCCTTCAATTATTTCTCTTGGATTATAATATTGTTGAAACATGTAACTTTAAGACTTATTTTCTATGAAAATGTAGGATTTTTCAAATGAATGTAAGATGGCATTTTATAGTTGATATATATAGCATGTTGTCATATTAATAATAACATCGATTAGGTAGTACACTCAAATATAATTGATCGTGTCCAATTAATACAGGTCAATTATTGGGAACTTCAGATTACTCCATTTCCATATCTTAGATCTTATAATGTGTATGCAAATCTATCATAGGTTCTCTAAATCTATTGTAGTGAAAAATTAGGTATTCAAAAATAATATTAATACCATAAAAACCATAGATTTAGAGGATAAATTCTCGTACCTTTGATCCGAATGCTCTTGGATTGATTTCAGTTGATGTAAATTACTATAAAGTCATAATGGATCTCATAAACATTATAATTGCTTCTTGTGTTCTAGATATTACTCTAGTTAGGTATATGATTTTTTTATCCACAAATGAAGAGTTTGATAAATTGAGAGCATTGAAGATAATTTTCTTCATTGAGTTTGTGAGAAAGGTAATTAGTTGAGAAGAGTAATCGTGGCCATTGATCATGAAATTTTGATCAAAGATAGGTTTTCCTTCTGCGGCCTTTAAATGTTGTTGTCACTTATTGCACCTAACAAATCCTAACAAATAATGATTGTGATTTTAATAAACTCCTAACTAATTCCTAAAAAAGGTTGATTCTATCTCCATTGAGGATTTGGATTTTTCAACAATTTATTAATATGAAAAACTCTTTAAATATTAAATATTTTATTTTGAGTAACTATTTAAATGTTGTAGCAAACATTTGTATTATAGATAGCGAGCTAACAACTCTTTGGGAATTCAATCATTATTACTTATATGTAGATATCATATAGTAATGTTTTGGTAAATATTATGTTAATTTACATTAATGAAAACACAACATCTTATATTATGTTAGAGTAATGATATATGATGACTTCTACAAATAAATTTTTTGTGAAAAAGCTCAATAAATGAAGAAGATGTTTCTGAAATTTTGATAGAATTGATCATTTTTATTTATTTTTAAATTTAATATTATATTAATTATATATTTATGACATCATTGATTTAACCATAGTTTAATAATTTGTTTAACCAATGAATCATAAGCTAGTAACTTATTTGGTTCAATAATCGAACCGATTCTTAAAGCATTGCCTTAAAAATATTTTAAGGTATCATTTGGATATTTTTAATTATTTATTATTATATAGCTCAAAATTTTAAGATATCATTAGGATGCACTTCTTATATTCTATTTTTAAGAAAACACGTACTAACAACTTCTATATAAAAGCAAAAAGTCATTAAAACTTACCTTAAAAGTTATAATGACTTAAAAAATATTCTTTGTCGTATAAATCAAAATTTAAGTTATTGTTTCCATATATTTTTTTATTTACTATTTTTAAGAATAAAAAAAATATTAACAACTTTTCTATAAAATACCAAAGCTCATTCAAACACACCTTAAAATGATAATGACTTTTAAAACGGTTCAAAAAAAATTACAACATTAAAAAAAATTATAATTTCAAATTTTAAAAATATAATATAAAATCATACTTGTTAGTATATTAAAACAGAAATAAAAACCATGCATCCAAAGGAACACTAAATTAATAATTTATTTTTCTTTATTTTCCTTTTTAGTAAGGTTAGCCGTTAAATAAAATAAAATAAATTAATTATACCGAATTATGAAGCACTTAAGCTCTGTTTGGATGAGAAAACAAAAAAAAAAAAAAAAAAAAGATTTAAATTCTATTATATAGCTTCTTTTTTTCTTATTCGTCTTTCCTATCAAGAATAAGATCATTTTCATACCTTTTTATGCCTCCAACATAGGGTAATGGAAGAGAGTTTCTCACAGCCAGAAGAGATTATACCACCACACAACCATCAACAGGATGGCAACATGGTTTATATCGTCCACAACCACAGCCTCTTATTCTAATTTCCTCCAAAATAATAAACAAACATCCCCATATGATTCATAAAAGAGTCCTACACTATAATCTCAATTTTCTATGCAGCCCATGTCTCTGAAAATTTCCTTGCTATTCCTGCATCATTGATCTACTATGATCATCATACAAAGAATATGATCGCCTTTTCATACCATTACTTTGAAGGGGTCTTGAAATTTTGTTGTCAGAGGGCATTCGCTGCATCAGAATATGAGAATATTGTCCATACCCGGGTGAATCCCTTCCTGTATCTAGACGGGGTTCAGAATTTTGTCTCAAAGTAGAAATTCTCGGCCTTGGCTCCATCCAATGGTTGGTGCCTAATTGGTTTCCAGCAGAGACGGCAACTCCCATCTCAGGATGATACATTGTTGAACTAAATCCAGGACTGGAGCCCAACATGCTGGCTGGAGGCTGAACTCCCCCTGGTTGCAAATCCATGGTTAGTCCATGTGGTCTACCATATCCAACAGGAACAGCCATCCCATTCCTAGCTCTGATAGCAGGAGCAGGAACTGGAGGTTCCAGTTCTAAAGCTCGTCCCTGTTGCCCATTTTCTCTTGACAATGGCCACCTACTGAGCTTGTTTGAAAGCGATAACTTTGCTGATTGAAGGGCATCCAGCACACTCCCCAACCCATTGGCCTTTTCTGACAGCACCTTCACTTGGAGTTTATTTTTGCAGCCTGAGGATTCTCCTTTCAAGAGATTTCCCTGTGTGTGGGATGAAGAGTTCTGTGCTGAATGGTGCCCAGGTAAAACATTTGAAGGGGGGTGGAGGGATTTGTCCTCCAACCCCTCTTGTTGCTGCTTCCAGTTGGCATTAGCTTCTATGCTTCTTTGGTTGGAGATGGCAAATCCTGGAAACTCAGAAGGTGATTCACTAGAAACTGTACTGCTGCATTGTTGAGGCTGTAAGCATTCCGTCTCAATATCAGTGGCAGCCAGGAATCCATTGGGCTTCACTCCTCGATCCTGGGAGGTAATCTTTTCAGCAGGCTGCAAAGTCAGTCCCTTGTCTTCATCTTTTTCATCTTTGACATCTGATAGGTTCCCAGGTCCATATGAATCCTATTTATACCAAGTGACAAAACATTTAAATTTGAATGCAATAAGATCTCAAACAAAGGGGTATAAAATTATTAATCAAAGGAAAACCATTAAAATCATATTAATTGTTACAGGATCGTAATATCAAACCAATAATACTTGGGCTAACAGTAGTAAAACCATGCAACCTTCTCTCACACATGGGTTCAGTAAATGGAAGAATAAACAATTGGTGAGGTTCCAACTGAAGACCTCTCGAGACTAAGAGTGATACCATATTAAGCTAACAACTTAACCCAAAAATTTAAACTGTCATAAAATAGTATGTTATGTTGATTAATGCTCAGGATAATAGTCTTAAAGATAAGTTACCAATAGAAAATGCAGATGCAGTTATCATTTACCAATATGAGATCCAAAATACATATAATATCCTCCCTTTTGTTTCTAAACAAATGAAAATGTGAATAAACATGAAAGTTGGCAAGACAATGCAGACAAAGGAAAAGGCAAACAAACAAAGGGAAATGCATGGCTTGTCTGTTTCCATTCTCCTAGCAGCTGATTCAATTCTATTTCTAAAAATAGTAAAACTTAAAATAGGCAAGTTGCACATTAATCCATAGGACTTCTCTAAACATTTAGAATGGTCTAGAACTTCTTGCATGAGGTGAGCATGGTGCCAAGATCTCCTCAACCCCAAAGCAACCAAGTGATATCATGAAGTGCCACTCTCAATATTGAAAATACAAAGTGCACTGAATCTTCTTTAAACCTTAAAGCAAAGCCCCAATCTCCCCTGAATAGCCCAACCATACCCAGATGATACGGCCACCATTGACTGGTTCAAGGCTGGTCCAAATGGTAAAACAGGCCAATAAGTGAACCAAACTGGAAATGTGACCAGTCAACAGCTCAACCAGTTGGACCAGCTGGTCTGGTTGCAAAAACATTGATTATACTTCCCTTTTAGGCAAAATATTATCAATCTACCAGCAAGATGCAGGCAAGATCAAAGTGAAAGTATATGATGGTGATCAAAAGTTAAAAGGGGGTGAAGGACATACAAGAGTACAGTTGCCATCCCCTCTGAACTTCTCTTCCCGTTCTTTCTGAGCCTTTTCTTCTGCTTCATGGTGTCCTATGAACTGGGCCTGCTCCTCTAGTGCAATTTCCATGTTTACGTCTTTTCCATCATGATAAAATCCAGCATTGGGAACTCCCTCAACAACTTCTGTTCTGGCAACAAAAAAGCTTGATAACTGAGAAGCTTGAAAGTGTCTACAGAAAGGAACTGCAATAGATGGTGAAAACAGAAGTAGTTGAAACATGATGAGGAGATTTCAAAAAATCTATTTGGCTAGATCAGAAGATCAAACTCCAAAGTTATATCATTTTGCCTTCTTCCTTTTGATGCTTTGTGGCATATTTCCTACATCTAGAGAACATGAAAGACTGAAATCAGGTTGAAAATGTGTTACAAATGCTTAATGTGAGAACCATCAATAGTGGGACAAATGCCCTTGCAAAAGGGGATGTATATTTGCATGCATGCAAGACTAACAAATGGATACATTAGTTTTCTCATCATTTCCACCCAATAGGAAAAAGAGCTGGCATTCTAAAGCTGACCTGTTTTCTCCCTGTTCTGTCTGGCAGATGGATTTACCAAGAGTTTTTGGGGTAGACCCACCATTAGATGCGGAACTAGTCCTCCTCCTCCTGCCACGGTCACCATGTATCTTTCCATTATGGTTTAGACAACACTTGCAGCTTTTCTGCAATAAGCTTCTGCCTGGTGAGGTACAAAATTCCCTTCCAGAATTATCGCTGATTTTAGATTCAGTGTTGATGCCATCGTCATCAGAGCCTGAATGAATTGCCTCTGAGAAGTAACTAAAGCCGTTCTTCTCCAAACTAATTAGAACATCCACCATTGCATTTTCAGCTTTCCTTCTTTGAAATGTGACTACTCTTAGTTGTTCCTCCAATTCCACCACCTAATTGACCATAAACCAGATCTTCAGCTCATTAACATCAAATAAAGCTTTGCAAACAGAAGGAATTCTTCAAACAGTAACCCGAACAAGAGGAATTCTCAGGCAAGAATGAAAAGATAAAACAAAAAATAAAAAATAAAAACTAACCCTTTTAGCTAGTTCCTCAACTCTTTGCCTTGCAAATTTTGAGGCAGATCTTTCAGACAGCAACTCAGTACGAAGGGACTCAATAGTTGTAGCATCGGAATCCTCCATTGAACTTTCACAACATTTGAATCAATCTATCTTACAATAAGAACAAGTTAACTCCCTTTACAATCAAGTGTAGAAACAAGTTCAATACTTTCAGGAATACAGTCCTAATTAATAAGAACAGATTAACTCCCTCTACAAGCAAATACAGAAACAAACTCCATACTACCAGGAATCTCTTTAGATTCACTGAATGAAGCCAATGCATATGGGCATTCATAATGAACTCTAGTCCCCAACAAAATCTGAGAACATGCACACAAACCCTTGATTTTTCCAGAGTAAGGAAAGGAAATAAAGAAGAACGATTTCGTGATGAGGAATAATCACTAGATCAGAGGGTATAATTAAGAAGCAAATTGAACTTCATGGAAATGTAGTTATATTGAATGAAACATAGGAAAACTTGCTTTCAGGATCAACAGAATCCTCAGCAGCAGCAACATTTGAATCAACCATATGACAATATTTTAGAATGAATAGAATGATAGCTATATTAGGATTTGATTACAATTTGCTTGATTTAGTTTTCTTGCAAGGGATAGGATTCCATTATAAAGATGGTATTTGGCAGTCCAGCATCAGATTTATGTGAAGAAATATAAAAAACTTAGCCCTTCAAAAGTGGCATTTAGGAACATTAACCACTTCAATGTGTTCACTTGATAGATTTTTAATAATTCGATAGAGCAGGTGATATAATTCCTGGTGAGACATTATTTACTCATGAAAGGTAAGATGTCAAAGAGCAAATGCCAGAAGAACACTCAATAAAATTAAATGATGATGGAAGAAATGAGCCACAATACCAAAGAACACAAACATCAACAGGCAGTTTGACATGCCAACAGAGAACCAAAGTAAGTACCCCAGTGGCCAAATGAAAGATCTAGCCAAATGAAGAAATTTTCCTCAACCATCATCAATAACAGAGTTCACAAAAATTGCAACATGGCAAATCATTCTCCCAAAGAAGATAGCTGTTTAATAAATGCAATTTGGGCATGAAACTGATCATCAGCCAAGGACAGCATTTTGTGGTTTGGTGAGAAGATTTAGGAAAAAACAGTTATTTGAGAATGCAACATCATTTCAAATCAGAGTACCATCATGAGAAAATTATTTGATTCATAGAAACATTAACAGAGAAGCTTCTACCATTAGCCTATAGGAGAATAATAATTAGCATTATACAGTGCCACTAGTAACAATTAGCCCCATGTCATCTTTACAACATAGAGATCAAATCTGAATATATTGAATCAGTTATTGTTACTCCACATCTGCATAAGTACATGCTTTGTGATGCCACCAGTGAAAGCACCACTATTAACAATTACCCCCATCTTTATGACGTAGAGATCAAATCTTAACATATTAAATAAGTTAGTTGTCCCTCCACATCTGCAAAAGTACATGCTTTGTAATGCCTCATGGTGAAAACCCATTATTCATTATAGCTTTCTCTCCAAAATTGATTAGAGGTTATGGTTAAAGATTTTAAAAAAGGGATAGAACTGGGAGAGAAAATTCAACCGCTGAAAGAGCAAAGAGAAGACCCCTTTGACTCATCCATATGGTAGTCTGAATGCATCGACTGAACAAGACTGTGTTTGCTGATTTTGCAAGGAGTCGAAAGACAAAGGTGAATGTGCTTCGGCTTAATCAAGTAACCAAATGATAGATATTTTCCTTTACTGAACCCTTCAAATTGACTTCTTTCACCTACATGTTTTGCTGATACCATTGGAGATCACACAAATTCTTTAAAATGTAGGTTTATGAAATCTGGAGTTTAAATTATTTATTAAAATTTGACAGAAGAATACTCTTGGATAATTAAAGGATTAAATTTCTGATTTTACTTAGGCTAAATAATGCTAACTTCTGCCTAGAAATTCTAGAAAAATGACAAAGCTACCCATTGCCAGCTTAACAGGCCAGATGTAAATACTAGTTCCGTGGTTATGAATCAACACAAAAAGGAACCTAAGGAATTTTATCTGCTTCATTGAGCGCACAACATTCCACCTTCAACCATGGGGTATCCTTTATTTTACAGATGGCTCTGGAGAAAAAGAAATGACCAAACATATCCTGCTAATGAGGCATACAAATCCAAGTTCTCCTATTGTGAGACAACACATTACTTCAATCTACCAAGATTTTATCACAACATATGTAATGTCTCACGCCAAAGTGGATAAGTATTTTGTTTGCTAACGGTGTTGCATCAAAGTCCCTGGCATGATGAAACTAGCTTATGTCTATAAATTATGTTTGTTTCATCTTGAGTGTGCTGACTGCATCTTGAATATCACACCTATCATTGCTCAAGAAATCATATGCTATTTTGCTACCATACCCCCAAACCAACACCAAGCAAAGTAGCATACATGATACAACTAGCACCTCTTGGAAAGAGGCATATCATGCTACATCACTTCTAAAATATTGTATTGGATCCTTCATCAATATTCTCTCACTTCCACATCTTTCATCTGCCAATGGATTCCCCTTCTTCTTTGATCTATCATTAGGGTCTTTGGCACCATTCCACTGTTGGGCTTAACTTCTCTCTAACATTCTACCATCAATCTGTTGAGACGTTTAAATCTTGTAGTATCAATACATCATGAGGACTTGTCTCAAGTAAATTATTTTCAATTACATATTCTTAGCTTTGTACCAAAAAAAAAAAAAAAAAACCCCTCAAAATTCCAGTCTCTACAAAACCAGAAAAGTGAAACCATAACAAAAACTTCAAATTCATGAATACCAGACCCTAAGAATTCAGTCACAATCAATAAACAGAAAGAAGTTCATAAAAAATATCAAATCATGTAGAAGGATTAATTTTGATGCGTGGAACCCAAATCTCAGCTGACACAATTAATAACAGTAGAAGCAGCAGCAGCAGCAATATTGACATACTAGCACAACATATAAGTCCAATGACATGCGGACTAACAATCAAGTTCACTCAATGCAAAGTTCCAGGGTCATAGGCCAACTACAATGATGTCATGTGTCTCTTCATAATCCCATGCCCTCATCTAATTCCTAAGCTAAGGAATGGTTAAATAGTAGTAGCAGCAGGAACAGCAGCATATGCTAGCACAACATGTAAGTCTGATGATATGTGGACTAACAATCGAGTCCACTTGTTGTAAAGTTCAATGGTTCTAAGGCAACAACACTGATGTCATGCGTCAGTTCATAATCCCCATGCTTTCATCTCACTCCTAGGCTAACAAATGGTTGTACTTAAGCAGAAGAGGAACAGTAGTATTAGCAGCAGTAATGGTAGTAGCAGCATATACTGGCACAACATGCAAGTTTGATGACAAGTAGACTAACAATTGAATCTACTCGTTGAAGAGCTCCATGGTCCTAGGCAACTACAATGATGTCATGTGTCTCTCCATAATCCCCAAGCCTTCATCTCATTCCTAGGTTAAAGGATGGTTATGCTTGAGCTAGACGACCATCATTTGGGTGAAAGCCTGAGCCCCTTGATTGTCCACAAAACATGGATGTAACATATGGAAGAAACATTGGATCACTTCACTCATCTAGGAGACTAGGATGAAGAGGTTGATTATGTCACATAGCTCCTATCAAGTTGGGGAAGAGGGTTCCCTCCATTGTCCTAGGCCTGACTTCTCCTGGAAATCAAGCCAGAAGGGAACCTCTGCGTGAATTACCCTGCCCTTAATGGCTGATTTAATATGAAAGGGAGGTTATTGGCGTACAAGAGACAAATTAATGCCTCATTACTGTTATGATTTGGATCCACATAAAAAGGGTATATATTTCACTCTCCATTGGAAAATGATGAAAAGAAAAATCACCAGAGAGGGAATCTCAAGTGCCTTACAAACACGATTTCCCTATTAATTCCCTTCTCTCCTCCCACACTACTTTACTCTCCCCTCCAACTCAAACATCAAACCATCCATGTGATGGACCTGCTCTCCTACTAAAGCCCCAATAGCAACAAACTCTAATCCTAGTCATTGGATAGCAGTAACAGCAGCAATTCAGGATTGCAATCCTATGGAGGCTGTTAAATTAAATCAAAGAGAATGAAGTTAAAGATCACATAGAAGAACAAATCTCAACCCCTGGAACCTTAATCCCAAGTGTCAAATTCAATAACATTAACAATGGGGACAAGTGCCAAGTTTGACACCATGTACCAAGAAATGGATATCTATAAAAGTATATATTATAATAACAATGACAATAAAAAATTAATAATCTATTCATCTTTACAAACAAAAAATATGGGAACCAAAAAAATATAAACCCAAACCAACAAATATAATGATTCCCTCATTTTTCCCACGACAAAGAGGAATTCATACTAAATTTCAATTTCATCTTTCCTCAAAAGGCTTTGGTCATATGGGTTAAGTTGTCTTTTGGTACTAGAGCCACTTTGGATATAGCCATAGAAAGGCAGCCATGAAAAAAACAATCTCAAACTAATTGATCACCACCACAAGGAAGACCAGCCCGCTCAATGTAAGAAGGATTTGTTGTTGTCACTCAGCCAAGCACGGTGGACTTCAGTGACCCAATTTAGAAATTCAAGATATTGAATGTCTTAAGAGTTTATGAAAAATTAGCTGGCTTACTTTCATTTTATTGTAGAGTCATCGACAACTGTTATCAGAGACCTTTCAGCCTCTATAGGCTGTGCTTATGACTACATGGAATGTCAAGGTAAAAACATGAACAATGGCCCTTGAAGCAGCAATATTTTAATGGATAGAAAGATAAGCTATAACATCAATTATACCAGATGGCATTATAGCATTGAAAAGGAATCATAAGAACCAGGTAAAGCATTCAAATTCCCAAAAGAAATAGCAAAGGAATAGTGATGAGATACTTAATACAAGTATACAAGACTCTAATTATCATGTGACACACAGCCATTCACTCAGGAAGGACGGACAATTTGATGCCATATACCTAATAGATTTGAAATGTTACAATTTGCTTCCAACACAATGCAACACCTAGAGGAATGGTTGATAACTATTTCATCCACCAAAAGTGCTGCATGAGAGTCCTTATCCACTCTTTATGATTTAAGTGGCTAAAGTAGAACTGCTAGCATGCTTAGACCAACCCATCAATCAAACATTTAACCACTATTACCCCTGTAGTCCAAAAACAAGTCCTTTGGTAATGCAATCTCACCTAGCATTCTTCCTATATCTGTTCAATTGTTTCCTTCTTTTTAAGAAAAAGTCATACAGAAACCGGCATCAAGACCAAATAGCATACAATAATTGACCCTTTCTTGCAAATGAAGACTACGAAATTGAATTTTCCTCCTATATTCTTTTATACCACTATATACTTGGATTGGGTAATTGGATTTTCACATGAATAATTTTGGTTCTATCTCAACATCTCCAGAACCAAGTTATACTATATTTTTTTTTTGAATAATATCCCTGCCATCACCAAATAAGCCTATAAATTATTCTTCCAACCTTCGCCTTCTTTACATCAGCCCCGCAAAGAGAACAACACCCCTCTACAAATAACCATTTTGACCTTTTCTAAATTTGCATAATTTTGTCAAAAGCACTCCAAAACTCCAGTCCCTAGACACCCATACACCCATACAAAGATAAACCAGAGCAAAATTTCAAAAAAAAAAAAAAAAAAAATCCCAATTCAATGGATCCATCTGAAACTAATACAACCTAAACCCCATAGCCATAAATGATTCACAATTGAAAAAAACAAACGGAAAAAAAATAGAATAATGATTATACTGATATTGAATTAAAACGATACTCAGAACAAATCAAAACAAACCTTAACTTCAACACGTGGGATCATGTAAAAGATTCAAGAATATAAACTTACTGTAAATTTCTGCAATTAAAACAAAATTATAAAAAGAAATGAAACCGTACCTTAAAAACCAAAGTTGACTGACCCTTCCCCTTGCAGGAAGTCGAAGACGAAGACGAGGAGGACGAGGAAGGTTGTGATTGGGTACGTGTCAACCAATCATCGCCAAAGCAGAGCAGTGACTTTGAGGGCTGGTAGCTCAAGCACGACTGCAAGGCTATACATTTTGGGTCGTCGCTTATTGACTTGGAAATGGACTCTGATTGGGCCCAAGCCTGGCTACCATTTGAAGAATCCTATTTGTAAAATAATAAATATGAAGATGAAAAAACAATTATAAATATTTATTCCCTCGTGATATAAAATCAAAAGAAAATGGAGGAAAAATTGAGGGCATGTTGGGTTGGTATTTTTGAAAATTGTTCTAAAAAATAATTTTTAATATTTTTAAAAATAAAGTTACGTTTGGGAATTGAATTCTAAAACACAGTTTTTGTTTTTGAAAACCTAAAAAACATGTTTGATTGAGTTAAGAAAAAAAGTGTTTTAGAACAAATAAAATAAAAAACATGTTTTGAAGTTAGTTTTTTTTTTTTTTAATTGAATGTCTTTTTTCGTAACTCTTCTCTATTTATGAAAAAAAGATATAAATAAAAAAATTCAACAAAAGATAATAATAAGAGGATGATGGATTTGAATGAGAAATCATATTACATTTTTAGTTTTTTTATTTTATTTTAAAATTTGATTTTGTTTTTATTTTATTTTAAATTTTGATTTTGCCTTTATTTTATTTCAATTTCAATAAATAAGAAGATGAAATATTTTAATAATAAACGTTAAATATCATCATAAATGAGAATTGACAATAAGATAATCCTCTTCAATAACTAGTTAGATTTTTTAATAAAAAGATAAAAGTTTATAATTCAAATTTAAAGTTTTTGTTAGCACTCTTAATTAATTATAAAAATAATACATGCAAATATTTAAAGAAAATATTGATAATTATGTAAAATAAGACATATTTTATTATTTTAAATATGAGAAATATTATTAATTTAAATATTTATGATTTATAAGAATATATTTAGTTGAAAATTTCTTAACTATCTTTCCTTTTTTTTTTTTTCTACTTTCAACCAAACATTATCCCTCTAATATCCTTTCCAATTATTTTAATTTTTAAAATAACAATAATAGATGTGTTTTAAACATAAAAATAATTTGACAATTAAATTAATCTATGAGTCTAAATTCTTTTTCATATGTTTATTTTTTGTAAAATAATTTTTTTTTAAATTATTATTTTTATCAACTTAATATTTTAAATACATTTAAAAATTTATTGTATCCATTTTTATAATTTTAAAATTAAAAAAATTGTATCAATTTTTAATATAAAAATTATTTTTTTAATATTTTTATATTTTTACCTTTTAAACCTTTTTCATATCGAACCTAACCCCAAAATTATTTCTCCACCTTCTTCTTCGTGGTCCTTTGCTCCCACGATCTCTCCTTCTCGCTTCTTATGGTTGCTACTTCTATAGAATTCACGTTTCTTTCTTCCTCTTTCATCTCATTACCTTCATTCCCCTACTCCTCTTATCTCTCTCTCTCTCTCTCAAACACGTATATTTACCCACCTTTATTGTTCTATATGAAGTTCAGATTGCAGTCTCCACCATCATCAACATTATCGCAATCAATTTTTCCATATGAAGCTCATATCGCAGTAGCCACCATCACAATGTTGCCATCAATTTTCTCATTTGGAAAAGGAAATTGGGAAAAAAAAAATGAGAATACAAATTTGAGGGTTTGTTCTTTGTGTATTGATTTGGGATTTAATTCAATTTATTGTATGAAGTATTTTTGAGGGTTTGAGAGTTTGTGATTTGTTCTTTGACCCTTTTTTTTTCCGATTTAAAATGTAAAAAATAGGGAAACAACAACCAAATAGACCCTAATTCTCTATCTTACAATTATGTCTTTGTCTTACAATTATTTTTGAGAATAATTTTTTATTTTTTATAACAAAACAACTAAAAAAAGCATGTTTGATAACCAAAAAACTATTTTCTATTTTATATTTTAAAAAACAAAAATTTACTTATTTTTTAAAAATTGTTTTAAAAAATAATTATATAAATATGTATAATGATTAAAAATAAAACTTTAAATATAAAAATTATTTTTAAAACATATTTAAAATAGATTAACAATATTTAAGGTTTTTAAATAAATTTTTGTTTTATAAAATATTATAAAATAATTTTCAAAAATTATTCTCAAAAACTATTTTTTAAAATTATTTTAAAAAATAGTTATCAAATAAGGCTTAAGGAACCAAACTTTACATCTCGAACCCTCAACATGCATGAAAAAAATCTAAATTATTAGATGAGAATATAACCAATAGAACCATGCATATAAATAATGAGATTATGATAAAAAATTGTACAAAACTTGATTGAAGTAATGAAATCACAATACATATTTGATGCGATTTTTTGATAACATTTCTCAATAAATACCGAAGTAGCAATATAGTTGGAACCTAAAAAAATTTAAAATTTAAAATTAAAATAAAAAATAAAATAAAATTGCAGAAGCATATTTCATGTGTAAGTGGGTGCAGTGGCAAACGAATTTTCAAGTTGTCTTCCTTGAAACTTGAAAGCACAAAGTCATATTTCTATTAGTGACAGGAGAATCCTCTCAACTTGCTTCCTTTCTGTCACAAAAACAATGATGTCTTCAAAGAGTTGGAATCTGCAACAAGCACATCATATGCAAGAATCCACTGGGAAAAGCTGTTCATTGTGGCATTCATTGGCAATGGGAAAGGTTTCATTTGGAGACGAATTTGAGTTTGATTTTTAAGACACTAAAGTTAAACAAATGCACATCTTTCGAATATGTCCAAAGTCGATCAATTCAACCACATGAATGCCAACTTAATTAAAATATTATATCACAGGCTTTGTTCTTAAAAGTCGTATTTGGATGCTAATTTTTAGTCCTAACATTATAGAATTATATACCGATCAAGAGTCTATTAAAATATCTATCTTATCATTTGTATGGTGGGAGGACTTGGCTTTCTTGTCCATGAAAATCATAACCATCTGTTGTCGACCTATGCGGCAGATCAGGTGTGAGCGGAAAATGGAAAGGATTAGTCAAGAGGCATTATGTCATCTTTGACAGCCCAATACCGCCCGTAATCTCCGCCTTAAAAACTTTCTTTTAAATGCATGAATAATGGTTGAAAGTTGCAAAATTTTTGGTGACCTGTGTAGATCTAGTCACCTATAGGGCTCTTCTTATAGGTGTCGTGTCCAGTCAGAATTAGATTGTAGGGGTGCCACTTGGATGGTTTTGAGTTTAACAAGTGTTATTCATGGACAAACATATTTTAATTTCGTTTACGGGAATCTTGACTTTCAGGGCGGGTTATATTTGTTGTCTGATTTTTGAGTTCCTTTCACACATGATTTAATGTCTAGTTGGTCATCAAGAGTTATTTTAGGTTCTTTTGAGGTGGAGTTTTATAAATGACTTGAAATTTAACTATTTTTAGCATCCTTGGGACTTACATAAAGTTGTTTGGTGCTTTAGATTTTGTCTTTAGAAGGTTATAACTTTTTTGGAAATCATGAGTCTCGAGCCTGGGCTTCTCTAGAAAATAAATATGGCTTCAAAAACCAATTAAGAACCGAAAGCATAGATCTCACTGAAGAAGAATCTAAAATCATAAAAGACATCATAGATCTCGTTTATCCAATAGTCTTCCACTCGATCTCTTCAAGTATGATACTAGACATGAGAAAATAGTGGTCTTTTATCTCTTGAAAGATGGTTAGGGTTTTCTCTTTGAAAATTCTCTTTAGAAGAAGATTGAAAAAAATCGAAACCCTAACTTCTAATAGGGGTATTTTCTAGCCTTCACTACGGGCTTAAGTGACTTGACCTCAAATTGGGCTTAGGTCACTTAATGTAATCCAATTAGGTCCTAATTAATTAATTAGCCTTAATGAGCTCCTATTAGTTAATTAGTCTATATCAAAAAGATAATTCATAACATTTAGTGAAACCTTACATTTTTACCAAAACACCCTTATGCATACTAATGAACCAAAAAACCAAATCCTTCAAATAAAATGTACCTCTATGAAATAGGAGTTTGAGTTAGGATTACTAGAACTCCACTAAAGAGAATCAACTATACTCCAATATCCTATGTAATTACAACAAGACAAACTTTAAGTTTGTGTTCTATTATCCCCTACATGTAGACCCTTTATGAATTAGTGTCATAATTTGACAAGATAATGCTATCACTTATCAAGATTATCTTTTCAATCCTTAACTTATAGATCCACCTGTTATGTGATCAATTGACATGCTCTAACTCCAAGAAGCATATGTCAAATTTTTAATAAGGAAATGCTATGGTCATAGTCTTATAAATCACATGTCCTTTGTAAAACCTAAGGGAGACACAATGTCTCACTCTTATGAGAATACCGATTGCCACTAACATTTATCTATAGTGACTTAATCCATGGATATATGACCACATTAGGGTTTTACCTATAAGTCAAAGCTTCCTATTAATTTTGTGTTCAATATCCTCTCAAAGTTGAAAGACCATGTGGTATTGCTTGGTGAATCATAACAATTGATAGTTTTATGTCATGATTCACCAAAGGTCTTATAATGTGCAATCGTACACACTAGTGCGCTCACCATGGGAAACCCATCCTGACGGCCAAGATATGTCATCTCTTTAATTAAGAGGTGGTGTCCTATAGTTTTTACTAGATTGCCCAAATCTATGAATTGATTGTGAATAACTTATCATCTTGTAAGAAACCCATGACTTGCATTCTCTGTACAACTCCTAATGCACCTAAATCATTTATAATACATGTGACATGAGCATGTATGTTCAAATAATCAATTAATGCATATGAGATAATAAAGTGAACAAGAAACATAAATAAATAAATTTATTCATGAATCTAAAACTATTACATGATGTCATACTTTTCAGGGCTCTATTCCAACAGTTGACCTACCCTTATGTTGGGAGATTTGATATAAACAAACTTGAGCCTTGTGGTGATGAGGGTAAAGAGCTTAACTCTCTTGGGTTTGATGCTACCCCATTTTTTGAGGTGTAATACTCTAATGTTATTTCAAACTCTATTTGTTTTTTTTTTTGTTTTTTTTTTTTTTGTGCACTAGGACTTATTCTACCATTTTTATGTATATACTTTTGTTTTAGGAATCAAGTTGTATGTGTTTGATGTAGGGAATCTCAAATCACTCAGTTCTTTAGCCCATAATCAAGTTAGATACATGAAAATTCCTTAAGACATCTAGACCCTAACAAAGAATAAAAAATCACATTTTTAAATAGTAAGGATCTAGATATTTGATCAAGAGATACAAACGATTTGGATGTTCCTAAATCAATTCTGTTCGAAGGAAAACAAATCTATAGTCACCTAAAGTCTTGTACATCCACGATCTTCCACCCAATGACTTTTCCTTGTTCCTTAGAAATGGTTAGGGTTTGAGAAAGTAAAGGCTAGGGCTCACTAACGAATAATGAACTTCAAATATTGTTACATCATATCATGCTTTTAAATGTTATATCATGCTTTTAAGGGCTTTATCATAACATTTAAATTCTTCGAAAGCTTCATTCCAAGACCTAAATCAATAGGGTGCATACAACTAACTTTGTAAGGACACTAGATATAGACAATGGAAGTGTTATAATCACAAAACTTAGATTTAGGTGTGCAAAAGCATTCCTTTGATCTAAATGTTTTGAGATTAGTTCTAGTTGATGAAGCGGATGATGTAATCTCGAAATACTTTACAATATTTTGCCCAATAGCTTTTGTGATTTGGGCTTGGCACATGAGAATGGAGGAATTATCTCTATAGGGATAAAGGTTAGGGCTCTCTTTCTCTAAAAAATAGAATGGTTGAAGTGTCTTATCCTAAACCCTTCATAGGGTTTATATAGACTTCTTTGTGGGATGACTTAAGCTCATTTTGGGCTTAGGTAATTAAAGCTAGACTGAATCCTAATTAATTAATTTGCTTTTTTGAACTTCAACAAATTAATTAACCTAATCCAAAAAAAAAAAAAAAAAAAAAAAAACACAATTCATAAAATCTTATGCAACTTTGTGTATTTACCAAAATGCTTTTATGCACATATATGAATGAAGAACCCGAATATTCCTCAAACCATGTACCACCAAGGATATGAGCTTGAGTAGGGACATTGAGACCTATAAGAAAATATTGGCTCTCTTATAATCTAATTTTGAAGTTGACTCAACATCCTACTAGAGAGAGTCGAATTTCAGTATCATGTGATATTAAATTGAGATATAAAGTTCGAGTATGTTACCTATTAATGACTGCACACAAGCTCCCAATGAACTAGTGTTTGTAATTTAATGAAATAAATGCTATAAACCTCTCAAGATTACCTTTATAATCCTTGAGTCTCAGACCCTTCTATTATATGATTAATTGACATACTCTAACTCTCCAAGAGCAAATGTCACTTAAAGAATTACTGTGACTATAGTTGTCATGATTATGTCCCTAGAATCATCCAATGGGACATACTGTGTCAACTCATAAGACATCATGGTGTTTTCCTTAAGAATGTTGATTCATACCCCATTTTTCACTCGATAGTTTGGCCAATGAGAGTTGAGCTCATTGCTTATCAAGAACAAAGGTATGGAAATTTAGTGCAAAAAGGTTTCATGGCAACAATGCTATGTTTGGGTCGGTTTTTGGTTTAAACAAAATTTCAATGAGGTTTTACCATTTCAAAACTTTAAATCAAGTTAGTCATTGAAACTCTTAGTTCTTGAACAAAAAAAAAAAAGGTAATAACTGTATGATGGTTAGGTCATTTCCATAGGAACAAACTTTGTATCAACTATGTCAAAGGTATAGGCTTAGGTGGTGTGAATGGAACGAAGAAAGAAAGAAAGAAACAAAAATACATATTTTTCTTATTTAGTTGTGCAATTTTGATTAGTGCGCACTGATCGGAAGATGTGGCTCGACTGCATGGTGAAACGATCAAGGTAGTGTGCTAAAGTGTGAGATTCATAGCGTGTGCTTCATAAATGGATGAGAAAGGGCACTTTATTGAGGTGTACTTTTATTGAGCGGCATTGCACGCCTCAAACTATTAGTGTGCATTGCACTTTATTATGAGCAATAACACACTTATGGTTGCTAAAATGTGCCTTTGTGATCCTTATGTAGGTTGGAATGAAGTAGTGTGCTCCCTTCCTCAATGTGCTAATCATTGTGCAATTATAATCACCCAAGGGAAATGGGCTATTCACTTACGCATCCTTACAAAATTTGAGCAAAGTCTCTTCAATGTGCTTAATGGATCACGCGTGTAAATTGGGATTTTGATTGCTTAATCCAAACTACCACTGGAAGGTGCGCACTTTTAGTGTGCTTCTTTTAGTGCGCAATTTGAGTTAACATTCCTAAAATGTGCAATTTAGACTTAGCTATTCTTAATGCATCTTTTGGAGAATTCTATGCAAATCAGGGTGCACTATGGATGATAATGCACTCTTCTCAGGTGTGCTAGAAGTACACCAAATGTGTTTTAACTATGCAAAATCCTCCTAGAACACATCAAACAATTTTTTCTAAGGTTTTAATAACAATCTAAAGCTAGGCATATCATAAGTGTCTAAACATACTAAAATTAGCTCTCTTAAAGCTATCTTAATATACAATGAGTTCTCATCATGGTTTGAAATGTTGGAGTTTTTCGACCAAATATTGCCGATATTTCAGTTATTGGAGCAAACTGACATGATATTCCACACCAATAATCAGTCGGTTGATCGATTTTTTGCCGATTTTTTTGAAATTTCACTGAAATATTGATATTTATTAGTATTTTTATCGATTCGGGATATTTTCGATATTTTCGGTGGTCAGCTTGATCAACCCTTCAATTACGTCGTTGCTGCCCAATCACGTTGCTACTCATCACTGCAACTACCCGTTGCTAGCCTGCCACCCCCTTTCAAATTCTGCCAGCCTTGTTTACCTTGATGCAGGGATTCGAATGTAGGACAAAAATCTTGGGTTCAAGCCCAATTACCACTAGGCTAAACTAAAACCTATTAATATGTATTGGTAGTAAATTTGTTAAACTTCATTATTAAAAAATTAATTAATTAATTATAATTATTTTACTTTAAATTTTATTTATTTAATTAATAAATGTACACAAACCATTATTATAATTTTTTTAACAAACATTTTTTAATATCATTTATATGATAATTAAATATAAAAAATATAAATATTTAAAAATCATGTATGTATCATCATTTATTTTACATTACTGAATGTATTTGAATTGAATAAATTATAGTTTTAATATTAAATGTATCATCATTTATCTCATTAATCCCATTTAAAAAAATTGTCACTTCACTTTTAAATTTTTTATATTTATCTTTTAATTTTATTTAATTAATTTTGAAATTTTTTATTTTAAAATACTAAAAATATAAATTTATTCAAAAAATACTAAAATAAAAAAATAATAAATTTTTTTAATATTTTATAAATTAAAATTAATTTGATTAGATAAATAATAAATTATTAAGATCAAATTATCCTTAATTATCAATATTTTTCTCTTTAATAATATATATGTCAATTATACTTAAAAAATAATATATTTTTATTCATTTTATCATTATTTTAGATTATTTTAAAATTTCTATAAATTTTGAATAATTTTCACCTTATCAATATTTTTCTCTTTAATCATATATATTCATTTTATTAATATATCAATAATATATTTTCTTCGATATTTTTGATATATTTATAAAATTCAAATACTGATATATCTAAATTTATCGATATTTCAAACCATGATTCTCATCACATCTTTCTATTAGCTTGTTGCTAGTCTACAAAAATGAAAACAACGACATGGGAACTCGGTTAAAGAATCAAAGAATAAAGAACACAAAATTTAAATAAAAAACAAAGGCTCAAAGAATAAAGAACACAAAATTTAAATAAAAAATAAGACTAAAGAATAAAACTGAATCGGACTTGGTTAGCCTAGGCAAAAAGCAAGGTAGTGTTCTCTCTCAAGTTCTGAACTGCCTGCCCTTAACCAGTGTGCTGTCTAGACGATAAAAATTTCTGATAGAGAGAAGGGGTCTTCAGCAAGTAGTTTAATTATAGTCTCCTCCTTGCATAGATGTTAGATAATAAAAGTCCACGTGTCACACATGGAGGCTTCCCTTGTGAATTAAATAAATCAAGAGAATGGAGCTGGAACGTCATTATTATATTTGATTATATTAAAAAGATAAAAATTAATTAAAAACTTTTATATTTTCAAATTATGTTATCTTTGTTTTAAAGAATTAAAATGAATGAAATAAATTTGAACTAATATGTAAAATAATTTATTGATTTAAAATTTATTTTATATTTTTCTTCATATTTTTTTATTTCTCTTTTAATTTTTGGACAATATGTAAAATTAGGGATTAAAGGCAGGTCATATGTACAATAACAATTTCATGGTATCCGTACTTTGATTGATTGACTAGTGGAGATTAGACCTAAAATTGATGGAAAAATAAGAGCTAATATCACTCACACAATGGCCAATCACTGTATGTTTAATTTTTGAAAAGTTAAAAAATTATTAGGAAAAAAAAATAAAAAGAAAGAATATTTACTCTATGTCTTTTTATTTCGTATTATTTGAATATTAAATTTAAAGTTAATATTTATATATTTAAATAAAAAGTAATGATAAATTCTATATAAAAAAATAGAAACTCTGGTACAAAAGTCACTCTAAAGATTTTAAAATTTGAGAAGGTAAATTTTTTCTAATATCTTAATTGTTTTTTAAACAATTTTTAAAATTTTTTTTTTTTCAAAATAAACCTCTAAAATCACTACTATTACTTTTTTATTTATTTTATTTTATAAAAAAGGTGTATATCAAGAAACACTTGTTACTTTATTTTTTCTTTTTACATAAAGATTAACTAATTTAAAAATGTATAAATATTTAAATAATTTTAATTATATTGTTCATGATAGAGGTGAACATTGGAAAATATGATAAAAGAAGGTTCGTGGGGCGGTGCCATGTGGCACGAGGTCAACGCAAAGAGACAGGAGGAAGTGTCTGTAAGGATCAAAACAGATCCCATATAACAAGGAAGGAGCGCCGTTGAAAATTCTATCTTTTGAACAACCAGTCTTAGGTTTGGAGCCAGCTGTCAATTCGGTCATCTCCTTCCTAGTTCCTTAGTTTTTCCTTTCCCTTTGTGTCTGTTGACCAGTCCTGAAAGAAAGAAGGGAAAGATTCATGGATGCCAAACATCAGAGTCGGAGTGTCCTGATGCTGCCGTGGTTGGGTCATGGCCACATATCACCATTCTTGGAGCTAGCTAAGAAACTTGCACAGAGAAATTTCTACATATATCTCTGTTCTACGCCCATCAATCTAAAGCCCCTTAGGGACAACCTCTGTCATCGTGGCAGCACCATCTCTTCAATCCAGCTCATAGATATCCACCTTCCTAGTTCTTCAGAATTGCCTTCTCACTACCACACCACTAAAGACCTCCCACCCCATCTCATGTCCACCCTCAAGGCTGCCTTCGATGCCGCCAGACCCGCCTTCTGTGACATCCTCAAGACCATCAAGCCCAGCCTGGTTATCTATGATTATCTGCAACCATGGGCATCCATGGCTGCTCGTGAAGAGAACATCCATGCAATTGTTTTCTTGACCCCAGGGGCCGCAACTTGTTCTTTCTACTGTCACGGTAGTCTAGATAATCCTGGTGAGAAGTACCCTTTTCCAGCCTTATGTTTCCCAGAAATTGAACGCCGGAAAATCACCCAGTTCCTGCACTACACTGCTAATGGTCTCACAAACATGGAAAGGTTCCAAGGATCCATGGCAAGGTCTTCGAACATAGTGCTGACCAAGACATCAAAGGAGATTGAAGCCAAGTATATAGACTATCTTTCTGTTTTAGTGGGGAAGACGATAATACCAGTGGGGCCACTTGTTCAGGATGCTGCAAACAGAGATGATGATACAGTGATAATGGACTGGCTGAGCAAGAAGAATCCTTTTTCAGTTGTGTTTGTTTCCTTTGGAACCGAGTACTTCCTTTCCGTGGACGAAATAGAAGAGATAGCTCATGGGCTAGAGCTCAGCACTGTTGGTTTCATATGGGTAGTGAGGTTTCATGGGGGATATGAGAAAACTATTCATGAGGTCTTACCAGAAGGCTTTTTGCAGAGAATTGGAGAGAGAGGCATGGTCGTGGAAGGGTGGGCTCCTCAGGCAAAGATACTGTGCCATTCAAGCATTGGAGGGTTTGTGAGCCACTGTGGTTGGAGCTCAACACTAGAGGCAATCATGTTTGGTGTTCCAATCATCGCTACCCCGATGCATCTTGATCAACCCTTGAATGCTAAGTTGGTGGTGGATATTGGTGTTGGCATGGAGGTGAAGAGAGTGAATGAGAGACTTGACAGGAAAGAGGTGGCAAGAGTGATTAAAAAGGCCGTGGTGGAAGAGGAAGGGAAAGAATTGAGGAGGAAAGCTAAAGAACTAGCAGAAAGGTTGAGAGACAAGGAAGAAGAAGAGATGGATATGGTGGTGGAGGAGTTGGTGCGGCTTGTTAGAGAATCAGAACTTGTAGCCCAGTAATATCTGCCTGGCTGGGTTAATCTATGATACCTTAGATGTGAAACTGAAAGTTAAGCCTAAGCTCAATTAGAGTGAGAACAGGAAATGCTGAAATGGCAAGCTCTTTTTAATGGGATTGATACAGGTACTTCAAATAGTCTCCCTGATCCTTTTCTCTGAATTGTTGCTGTGAAAAATAATTTCTGATTTTGCATAAAGTTTCATAGCATGTTCATGAACTTATTGAAGTTATGCACCTTGTTTTCAGAACAAATAGTTCTTCGTTTCCCAATGTAGTACATCACTTAAATCTCAAAAATAACTGAAGTATGAGGGATCCAATCCTGAAATATGGTGATGTTCCCCACTTCCCTGTAGCATTACTTGTCCCTGCAACCAACACTTCCAGACACCCAAATAAATTGCTCACCAAACCCTTACAATCCCATTTTCTATTTGATAAGTCTAATTATATAACTTAAAAGAAAAAATTGTAATTATCTTCGAAGTTTGCAACTCCTCAAGAAGAGAGGTTTCGTTCTTCGATGGAATTGCTTGTAAGAAAGTTGGGTTCATCATAAGTTTCTCTAATGACTTTCAGCTTACCATGCTAACCAACTATTTCCTTGGAAAGCCCAGTTGTCATTAAATAGTCTGGAGTACATAAGATATCCATGTTAGAGGAAAAAGTTTCTAGTACCGTGACTTATGGATGTGCTCCTTTTAACTATATAAACGTGCTTTTAAAGTCGTTATAAATAGTATCAACATTGATCCTTGAGCCCACCATATGGGATATCTGTTTATTTGGTTTCCTAATTTTGTGAAACACAACGAGGACGTTGTGTACCACAATCTTATAGACGGCTGTAGATGTTACCAAATCTTTCTCAAATAACTTGTGAATGAATCAAGGTCACCTTTTAGACGGATGGAAATTGAAGTTGAAATGTAGTTGGATGGGAATTGAAGTTGAAATATGGTGGAATGTAACAAGCAGAACGGATTAGAACTACTTAGAATGACCAAATCACAGAAGAAAAATAGAGTGGACCATAATGCTTATCTGCTAAGCTACTTCTCCAAACATACCATATTAACCTTTTAAATGGCTTATTCAGTCAATGGTAAACCAACAGAGTGCAGCAAATTCAAGGCCAATATCATTGCCTAGTTAGCATGAAGCATAGCACATCTCTGTCTCTGTATCACATAAGTTAGAACAAATAATGAAGGAAGAGTCTGTTCCAGAACTTCCAAATGTGTCAGCATTAGGGAATGGACCAAGAGAATCAATTCATTTAAGAACATGATACCTCCTAAATCCACCACATAAAACAAACTTATATGGAATCTAGGTGATACAATATAAGCTTGATCTGCATATAAACAAAGTTGAGGGTACATCATATGAGACAGATTCAGCATTCCTAAATTTGTCCTTATTTTTGCTTGTGAGGCTAGATTTTTGGTATTTACTTGCTTTTATTACTGGGTGAATGGCGGGGTAGCTGGAAAGTGGACTAGTTCATCCTTAGAACAGTTATGGGTCTTCAGCAATCCAAAGGGTTTAATGTAGTATTAATTCTTCATAATTTTGCTGCACAAGGATGCAAGTTTTCAAATAACCAAAAGTTTATCATTCAATAATAGTTGAGATCTTTTACTAAAGATGAAAATTTCAAAGTAGTCAATGTTGGAGCAGTGTTGTAGCCAACCAATCGTCTCCCCAGCGTGCCTTCCACGTAGTCTCGCTGATGGTGAGAGATGGTTGGAAATGCCGTTGGTGCACCAACTTCAATGATGAAATTAGTGGAGAAGTGAGAAATGGAATTAAGGGGAAATCATGCAACCACACTTCCCAAAAAATAAATAAGTTTTTTGAAACTTTGCTTCTACCTTTACAATTTTAATGTAAAATAGAAAAAACAAAAATTATATATTCATACTTTTAAATTTGTTCCAAAATTACCTTCAAAAGTCGAGTACAAGTACACCTATCACTTTTAAAATTATTGATAAATACATGTATCATTTTATTTTATTTTTTATAATTTCTATCACATTAATTCTCACACATCTCACTTACCAAGTTCTAACTTTTTTTTTAACTTTTTATCTTTAATTTATATCTTTTTTCTCTCTCTCTTACTAGCATATCATTGTCACCTATTATATTTCTTATGGTTATTTTTTCTCTTTTATTTTGGCATTTCTTTTAATATGCTCATTTATTCTCTCATAAAACTTCTTTTAATTTTAATTTTTTTCACTCTCTAATCTGCCCATATTTATTGATTTTAATTATTATTTGATATATTAAACTTAAAATAATAATATATAAAAAATAGTTAATACAACAAATTAAATAAAAACATAAATATAAAATGAACAAAAATGAAAATATTATCCCACAAATAATATACTTGATGATTTAAAATATTAATTATAACAATGCATTTGATAAATTAAGGTTTAAATTTAAAATTTATATTTTATTATTTAGAGGTTTATGATATAAGATTTTTTATATTAATGTTAAATAAAAGATTTGTTTACTTTGTAAATCCTATCTCATGTAAAAATAAAAATATCTCTAGTAGTACTATTTTATTATTTATATTATTATTTTTTATTTTAAATTTATCATATCAAATTCACAATAAGTGATGATGCTTTTATCTTTTTTCTTACGGTTTTAACTTGATCGTGGATCTCACTTTTTGTTTGGTTAAAATCTTCAATTTTTTAATTATAATAAAATATAAAAGAAAATATATTTTTTCATAAAACAATTGTAGTTAACCTTTTATATTAATTTCATAAAAAATAGGTATATCCTCAAGAAAAATAAGTATATCCATTCATAGGGGAACCGAGATCCCTATCTCCATTATTGTGGTCTGTATATTCCTTTGGAAACCCTCGATAAGTGATTAAAGGTCCTCCCCTAGGTACATCCTTAACAAAAATAGGTACATTCATTCTTAGAAAAATTGAAAACTTTATCTCCCTTCTCATAGTCCATATATTCCTTTGGGGACCCTCGAGAAGGGATTATAGGTTGTTCGTTATCCTAGAACAAACCATGGAACCCTTGGTACATCTTTAAAGAAATTTGGTACATCCAATTCTCTGGCTACTGAGACCCCTATTTCCATTCCTATGGTCGTTTCGTTCATTTGGGGACTCTCGGGAAATGATTAAGTCGTTCCCTACTTTGGAATGGACATTGGAACCCTAGGTACATTCTTAAAAAAAATTGGTACATCCAATCCTTGGGTTAATGAGACACCTATCTCATTTCCCATAGTCCATTTGTTTCTTTGGGGACCCTTGGGAAATGATTGGAGGTCGTTCCCCACCTCGGAACGGACTTTGGTAGTCTTGGTACATCGTTTATAAATTTTGTTACATTCTTAAAAAAATTTGGTACATCAAATCCTTGAGCTACTAAGACCCCTATCGTATTACTCATGGTCCGTTTATTCCTTTAGGGATCTTTGGAAAGTGATTGGAGATTGTTCCCTACCCTGGAACGAACTTTGGAACCTAAGTACATCCTTAAGGAAATTTGGTACATCCTTAAAAAAATTTGATGCATCCAATCCGCGGGCTATTGGGACTCTTATCTATCTTCTCATAGTCCATATTTTCTTTTGAGGACCCTTAGGTAGTGATTGAAGGTCATTCCCTACTTTGGAATCTTAGATACATCCTTAAGAAAATTTGGTACATCCAATCCTTAATCTATTGGTACCCTTATTTTCTTTCTCGTGGTCCATTTATTCCTTTGGGACCCTCGGGTAATGATTGGAGGTCGTTCCCCTTCCTCAGAACAAACTTTGAAACTCTAGGTATGTCCTTAAAAAAATTTGGTACATCTAATCCTTAGCCTATCGGGAGCTTTATCTCCCTTTCCATTTGTTCATTTGGGG
Source organism: Vitis rotundifolia (assembly GCA_030254885.1). Taxonomy (NCBI): domain Eukaryota; kingdom Viridiplantae; phylum Streptophyta; class Magnoliopsida; order Vitales; family Vitaceae; genus Vitis; species Vitis rotundifolia. The sequence continues at coordinate 14,091,478 of CM058156.1, forward strand.
ACCTCAGACAATGATTGGATGTCATTCTTAATCCTGAAATTGACTTTGGAACCTTAGGTACATCCTTAAGAAAATTTTGTACACCCATGCATTTAGAGGCGAAGTCTAAACTTATATCACATATCAAATAAGTACTCAACATGAATAAATAAATAAAAGTAAATGCATTATGTGATGTTTGGTATAGACAATACATTTCAATATTTAACACATTAATGTCATACCATAAAGTGTTAATGAAACTAACTTGGATTATTCATAATCTAAACGAGGCATTAATATATGATGACTATAGGTGTGATTGTGACAATTGTTATAAGTGATTAGTTTTAACAAGATTATTTACAAATATATACTTAAACAATTAAATACCTAATGGGGTCTAGGTCGGGGAATAAAATAATTTATACTTATTTTGTAAATGATGTAAGTATTTTTGTAAGGAATATATGTGTTATTAGAAATATTTATGAGCATATGTAGTTTCTTGATATATATGTATAAAAAAAAGTGAAATTAAGGATGCACATCCATTCCTCATAAGGAAGTACCTAGGGGTTTTGAAGTTCAGTTCCAAGTTGGAGAACAACCTCCAATCACTTCCCAATGGTCCTTAAAGGAACAAATAGACCATGGGTAATAAGATAGGGATACTGGTATCTCGAGAATTGGATGTACCTAATTTTGTTAAGCATGTACCAAATTTTGTAAAAGATGTAGCAAGGATTCCAAAGTCCATTTTGGGTGGGGAATGACCTCCAATCACTTACCCATGGGTTTCCAAAGGAACAAATGAACCATGGATAATAATATAGGAGTCCTGGTGGCCTGAGGATTGGATGTAACAAATTTTGTTAAGGATGTACCAAATTTTGTAATGGATGTAACTATGGTTTCGAAATCCATTCTAGGGTGAGGAATGACCTCCAATCACTTCCCAAGGGTCCCTAAAAGAACAAATGGTCCATGGGCACTAAGATAGCGCATGAGGATTGGATGTGCCAAATTTTCTTAAGGATGCACCAAGTTTTGTTAATGATGTCCCAAATTTTTTAAAGAATGTACCAAGGGCTTCAAAGTTCGTTTCAGGTGGAGAACAACCTCCAATTACTTCCCCGTGGATTCCCAAAGGAATAAATGGACCATTGATAATAATATAGCGGTCCTAATACCCCGAGGATTGGATGTACATAAATTTCTTAAGGATGTACTAAATTTTGTAAAGGATTTTACCTTGGGTTTCATAGTCTGTTCCAAGGTATGGAACAACCTCTAATCATTTCCTAAAGATCTCTAAAGGAATAAATAGACCATGTGTAATAAGATAGAGGTCTTAGTAGTTCAAGGATTGGATGTACCAAATTTTTTTAAGGATATATCAAATTTTGTTAAGGATGCACCAAATTTGGTAAAAGATGTATCAAGGGTTCCAAAGTCCATTTCGAGGTAAGAAACGACCTTCAATCACTTCTCGAGGATCCCCTAAAAGAATAAATGCACCATAGGACATGCGATAAGTGTTTCATTAGCCTAAGGATTTGATGTACTAAATTTTCTTAAGAATATACCTAGGTTTCCAAAATTCATTTTAAGGTGGGGATTGACCTCCAATCACTTCTTAGGGTCCTCAAAGGAACAAATGGACCATGAGAAGAGAGATAGGTGTCACGGTAACCTGAGGATTGGATGTACCAAATTTTCTTGAGGATGTACCATGGTTGCAAAGTTTGTTCAGGGTGAGGAACAATACCTCTAGACATTTCTAAGGGTCTCTTAAGGAACATATGGACCATGGGAAGAGAGATAGGGGTCCTGTTAGTATGAGGATTGGATGTACCAAATTTTCTTAAGGATGTATTCAGGGTTGCAAAATCAGTTTCAGGGTGAGGAACGACCTCCAATCACTACCCGAGGTCGCCAAAAGAATAAATGGAACATGAGAAGGGAGGTAGGGGTCCTAGTAACTTGAGGATTGGATGTACCAAATTTCCTTAAGGATGTATCTAGGGTTTCAAAGTCTGTTTCGAGGTAGGAATTGACCTCCAATCACTTCCCAAAGACCCCTAAAGAATAAATGAACTATGGGCAATAAGATAGAAGTCCCGGTAGCTCAATGATTAGATGTACCAAATTTTTTTAAGGATGTACCAAATTTTGTTAAGAATGTACCAAATTTTGTAAAGAATGTACCAAATTTTGTTAAGGATGTGACAAGGGTTCCAAAGTCCATTCCGAGGTGGGAAACGACCTCCAATCATTTGTCGAGGGTCCTCAAAGGAATAAATGGGCCATAAGAAAGGAGATAAGTATCTCGTTAGCCCAATGATTGGATGTATCAAATTTTTTTAGGGATATACCTAGGGTTCCAATGTTCGTTCTAGGGTAGAGAATGATCTTAAATCATTTTTCGAGAGTCCCTAAAGAACAAACGAACCATGAGAAGGGAGATAGGGGTCTTGGTACCCCGAGGATTGGATACACCAAATTTTCTTAAGGATGTACCTAAGGTTCCATGGTTTGTTCCACGGTTGGGAACAACCTCTAATCTCTTCCCAATGGTCCTTAAAGGAATGTATGAACTATGAGAAGGAAGATAAATGTTATGGTTTCCCTAAGAATGAATGTACCTATTTTTATTAAGGATATAACTAGGGGAGAGGACCTCTAATCATTTATTAAGGGTCCCTCAAAGGAATATATAAACCATGATAATGAAGATAGGGGTCTCAGTTTCCCTAGGAATGGATATACATGTTTTTCTTAAGGATTTACCTATTTTTTATGAAATTAATATAAAAGGTTGAATACTATTTTTTTTTTTTATGAAAAAATATATTTTCTTTTCTATTTTATTTTAATTAAAAATTGAAGATTTTAACCAAAAAAAGAAGAAGTGACATTCACGATCAAGTTAAAACCATAAGAAAAAAATATAAGAGCACCATCACTTATTGTGATTTTGATATGATAAATTTAAAGTAAAAAAATAATATAAAAATAAAATAGTATTACAAAGATATTTTTACTTTTACATGTGATAGGATTTATAAAGTAAATGAATATTTTATTTAGCATTAATATAAAAAATCTTATATCATGTACATCTAAATAATAAAATATAATTTTTAAATTTAACCTTAATTTATCAAATGTATTATCATAATTAATATTTTAAATCATCAAGTATACTATTTGTGGGATGATATTTTCATTTTTTTTCTATTATATATTTATGTTTTTATGTAATTTGTTATGTTAACTATTTATTATATATTATCATTTTAAGTTTAATATATCCAAATAATAATTAAAATCAATACTTATGGAGAGATTAGAGTGAAAAAAAAAAATTAAAAGAAGTTTTATGAGAGAATACAAGAGCATATTAAAAGAAATGTCAGAAGGAAAAAGAAAAAAATAACAATGAGAAATACAATATGTGATAATCGATATGGTGGTAAGAAAGGGAAAAAAAAAAGAAAAAAGACCAAAAAAGAAAAAAAATTGAAAAAAGTAAGAATGTGGCTGGTGAGACGTGCGAGAGAGTTAATGTGAGAGAATTAAAAAAAAAATGGTACATGTACTTGTCAACAACTTTAGAAGTGATAGGCGTACTTGCCTAGTTAAGGATAATTTTGGAATAAATTCAAATGCACTATTGGAGTGCGTGAATAGGTAATATTTCTTTTCATTTTACACTAAATTGAAAAAGTAAAAGCAAATTTCCAAAAAATTTGTGTATTTTTGGGTGATGTATGGTTGCATGATTTCCCTTAGAATTAAGCTTAGATTCAAGCATGATTAGACACTGCTTATGGGATTGACCATGGTAAGGTGGCACTAGAGACATAAGAGAAAGTGAATTATAATTCATATTAGTGAGTAGTGTGGAGTAGTCTCAAGAATGATCTTGTGGTCTTCACATAAAGAGTTAAAGAGTTGGACTATTACTCGTTTCCTATTAGTTCTAAGGCTCTTAATTTTCCTACTACTTGGTTTTTTTATTTCAATCTTATATTTTTATGAAAGCATCTCTTGCTTTCTCAAAATACTTACCCCTGTATACTTGTCTATGTGTACCTTGTCATTTATAAAAATTATACAAAATCTTTTACCACCTTTAGTCATTGTATTTTTTAAATCTCCTTAGTGACTAAGAATTAGACTTTGCAGCTTCAATTATCTTTCCATAGTTTTACATGTTTTCTTTGTGGCTTTAGATTTCAAACTTGATTCACATTTTCCATGGTCTTCTAGAGAAAGTTTAAGAATCAAGCCAATATTTACCTTTTTCTTGATATATAAATAGTTTATATGTTCTGGTTTACCAAGCCGCAAATTATAAAAATCAATCAAGCAAAAGTAGGATTATTAATAATAATAATTTTAAAAATGTTCAATGTATGTAAACAAACCTTGATTACAATATCCCTTCTCAATAATTACATTATTTTTAGTTAACATACAATTTTATTTGATTCAAACAAGATCCTCGCTTTTCTTTCTTATGTAGAGAAACTAATACCAAATTCCAAGGAGTACCTGACCTATGAAAGACATTGTTTACGGACGAGTACCTAAGGTTAGCTTGAGGAGAACTTTCCTTTACTAGTCATAGGAGAAGATATATAATAATCCATGAATGTTTGTTCCTCACCTTCTTATACTATAGTTTAGGAGGTGAATGCACTTCTACTTCCATATATGTGCCATGTAGTCCCGCCTTTGTCCTTTACATTGACCTAGTCCTTTAATTACTAGTCATAGGAGCTAGAAGATATATAATAATCCATGAATGTTTGTTCCTCACCTTCTTGTACTATAGTTTAGGAGGTGAATGCACTTCTACTTCCATATATGTGCCATGTAGTCCGTTTTGTCCTTTACATTGACCTAGTCCTTTGCAGTGGTGACCATGATGTCCAGGGGATTTCGTTATATACAACTTTGAGTTGAGACTAATGTGGATAATAGTTTCCTTATATCTTATAAAGAAAATTGTTGGGAAATTGCATTGAAGGAATTTGTAGGAAAAGTACATGTGTAAAGAGTGAATATACCAATTCCACGTAAGAAAGGAATGAAAACATAATCCCCAGGAGCTATATCACATGAGGTGATGTGGGATTGAAATATGCACTCTCATCCCCCTGCGAGGCTTAGAAAGTGGAGTCCAATATATACCACATAAGATTCTCATTCCTTTCCACTGTGGGATTGGAATATGTACTCTTCACACATGTACTTTTCCAACACATCGAACCTTTGGATGCTAAAAAAAAATATAACTCAATCTTCCCTATCCCCATTGTTGTAAAGGGAACTCAAAACTTACTAACATTGGATGCTTAAAACCTACAAACATTAGATGCTGACTTTTGGACTGGTGAAAACTTCAGCCCCCATTGTTGTAAGGAATCATACCCCCTGTCATCTTCTGAAACTGCAGCTAGGTTACTTATTTTTGTTCTAGCTTGAGAGAGTCTCTAGCACTGTCCCCATTAATGGTGGAACTTCCTTGTAAATGAAGGAACTGCAGGATCTTTAGACTCGTTCATACTTCTTAAATTCAAAGGATAAATTCTCTGTAAACATATCATTTGGCGCTCTTTCCCCTTCTGTCTGATGGCCTTTGGAAGTCACTAAGAATAAAAAACTAATGCTTCTATCAAATTGGAGATGCATCTTATATGAAATGATTTTTAACATTTAGTGCTGAAAAAGTATTCAATATGGGTGGCCATCAATTAGGTGATCCTGATACAAAGGAAAATATTATAACTGAACATTCATATATCACATAAGAATAAAAGAAGACTGAAAAAGTCCAAAGTTGAGATGTGATTAGTAACAAACCTTGTTGGAGAGATTTTTATCTTTCCAAATCAGAAAACTCTCCAAGAGCGAGTGAAATAAAAACCAAAAACCATAAAATACAACACATCGAAGAATGGTCCTAAATAAAGCACACAAAACCCACTTGGTTATTGCTGTAAACACATCATCTTACTGTATGGATTCTATGTTCTTGCTCAGCTCTTCCAGCTTCTTCATCCTCAGTCTTTCACTTTCACTCACCAGCTGATCAGTGGTTCATCAAAAGGGGGAAAAGAAAAAGAGAAAAATAAAAATAAAAATAAAAATGAGAAGAGCATGTAAAAATACAAATGAAATTGGAATCAAAGTAGAATGCTTTACCTCCATTAATTTGGTGACTAGTTGAGATTTTTCTTTGTTTTTCTCATTGAAAGCCTCAAGAGCTTCTTTGTATTCTTTCTCCTGTTACCAATAAACTCCTCAGAAATTCTTAGTATGCATATGAATTGTGAAATCTCCAAGGTTCAGGAGTTCTTCACTGAGGAAATAAAATCATTGCATCATGTTCTACATAGCATTTAAAGGCGAAATTGGTTGTATTACAATTGACTAATTACAGTAGTCAACCCGTGTCTGATGAATATCCTAATAATCTGACATTCAAGAACTATAAAAGCATTATGGCTTGTGGGAAATGCTATGGAAAACACAACGCAATGGTTCATTTCCACAGGAAAATCATGAAACTTTTAATCAATAGTATCATAATCAAGCAGCAAAAGACAATCATAATGATTCACCTTCTTCTGGCAACCCTGCCCCAGTGGCCTTAATTCTCGGTTAACTGCATCAATCCTTTTACGTATGATGGCAACTTCCTTCCTCATTGGATCACTGAGAGCTTCAAGCTCCTAATAGATTTTGGTTTTGATTTTAAGTGAAGCAAGCAAATATCTCATCATTAACAAGTTAAACATGATAGTTAGACAGAAAAACACAACGATTTATGATTGAGAAGACAGATAGATTAATTCATATATGAAAGTGATAATTAGGACCTTGAATAAAGAACTATTGCAGATGAAGAGAAAAGAAAACCAGTTACACTGCAATTGGTTTTACTTTCTTTAATTGCATGAAAAGGTAACAGAACTCTGCAGTTAGCTTACCAATCCCAAATAATTATGCAAGCCATAAGTTTTCTTTTCCTTTCTTTTCTTTTCTTTTCTTTCCCATGTTACCTCTGGAATCAAATAGAGGGGAGAAGCATAAGTTCTTTAAAATCAAACTAAAACATAGATATATGCCAGTGGTGTTATTTTCCCAATTCCAAACTGATTAACCTACTCCATCTCCACCTACTAAAATTGGTTTGAATTGATATAAGCTTTTTCAAGTAGAAGATAGCATGATCTTATGGCTAAGCCTATCAACTTACCTCTCGAATCTCTGACAAGCGTTTAGTTTCTTCTTCAACACGACCCAGCTGAGCCTGAACCCTCTCTCTGACCTCCATCTTCTTCCTCTCGATCTCTTCTTCCTTCGCCCGAAAAGCAGACAAAGCTGATCTTGACATCTCCTCATCCTTGTCATCGGTTAATGGGCTACCGTTGTAGGTGATGACTCCAGAGTTCTTCACTTTCTGCATCTGTGACTGTGGCTGCTCCACTATCTGTCTCTGTGTAGTCATGGCTGCTCAAACAAACCCCTTCTTCTCTTCCTTGCAATTCCCTTATCTTCTCTCAGCTTTTGCTTTCTGCCTTAGGAATGATGACTCTCTTTCCCCTGTTACTGGTGCTTATAAACAAAGCTAGCTTTGATGAATGTATGAGACCAACTAGCTTTCTTTACAACAAAAATTACTATAAGATGAAATGACCAAACACCCTATCTTACTTTATCATCATAAAGTTAAGAGAGGACTCTGCCTTTGTTGAATGAAAGATTTTTCTGTTGAAAATCTCAAAACTTCTTTCCACTATTACCTGAATACCAACTCAATAAACCTCATCACAACTTCTCCCATTGAGGTACTTTAACTCTGCAGTATAAAGAACAATATCAGTAAATTCAATGTGGACTTCTTACCTGTAGTTTTTTCTTCCCAATTCTTTTTTTAATGAAAACTTGGTGAAGGATCAAAATGGACCTCTTTTGGTCAGACAGCTATTTTCTTAAGTTGGTATCTTGGCAGATTCAGCCAACAGCTACAGTTCTCGCCAGTCGAGCAAATTCAAATGTATAAACAATGGTTCTACCTTCTAATATGTGATTGTGTTTGTTTGCAGGGTCTTTTGAAGAAATCATTAAACATGGGGTGTCAATAAATTCTAAAATACCTAAAATACTTTCCTTATCCTTGAGATTTTATGTTGGTTTGATGCATATAGATGATATTTATTTGTTGAAGTGTCCTAAAGAGTATTGGTAAATCCTCTTTTTTGCTTAAAGAGGGTGCTTGAATTCCAAGTTTGTTTGTGGAGTGGACAGTAAGGGCTTACCTACACTACACACATATGTATGAGGGCCTTAGGGGACAAGACAGAGTAGGAGAGAAGTGCTGCAGCTAACTGCCTTTATCATATATCATTACCCTTCCAGCTTGGGCTTATAAGAAGAATCTCTACTTTTTATCTTTTTAATTTTCTATCTCTTGCTGGGATACTTTTGGGGGTGTTTGGGTACCAAGAAAACGTGTTCATCTACCCTTGGTAGTTACTAATTTTCTTACCATCTTGGGTGAACTTTGTTGTCCAGTGGGGTCTCAAGTGCAGTAGCTTCATGCATAATCTGAAGGTCAAGTGACTGATATATAGGCCTTTTTTAGGCAATTTGAGTGTGTGTGATCTTTTTTTTAAATTTTTGACCAGAAATGGTGCAGGAAACATTGTTATGACCAAAAGCAAATGAGGGATTTTTCTTCTTTGCTTCCTTTCGGATTCATTTGGTTTGCAACGATTGTGAGAGAAAAGAAAGGAAAAAAGAAAGGAAAATGAATATTTCGTCCGTTGAAATTTTGAATTTGAGGGTATATTTGAGAAATGTACGGCTTGTTTGGAAAGTATTTTTGAAAATAATTAAAAACAAGTTTGTAAGAAAATTTTTGTTTTGAAACTTATAATGTTATTAATTTATTTTCTATATTTTAAAATATATTTTAAAAGCAGATTTTATATATCGTGTTTTTGTTTTTAATTATCTTTCATATTTATATAAATATTTTTTTATAAAAAAATAAAAAAAATATTCCCTAAAGACACTCTATTTTCTATTTTTGATTTTTTGAATAAAAACTATTGTTTATTTTTTTATTATCAAAAATGTTAATTAATTTAAAAAATAATTACCACAACCATAATTTTCTTTCTATTTTCCATCTGAAGCTACCAGCAAATATGAATGCTAGTACCGATTTTCTATATCCTCAAGACATGGGGGAAAGCCACCAGATTGTGTGATCTTTCTGATAAAACTGATGCATCAAACGAGCTTTTTCTGCTTGTGGGTGATAATCCACTTTTTGTTTTCCTAATTGATTTTGCTTGTACCCCACCTTGATTTACTCAATAGATTTAGAGGTTCCCAATATTGGGGTGTCTACTTTGTGGGGCACTCTTGAGTGTTTGAAATTCAAAAAACTTGTGCAGGTTGCTGGGGAACTCATAGGCTGAGATGGGAATGCTCGGTCTCTATGATTACTTGGCCAGCCTTGTCTTCCTTTTTAGCACTGCCAAATCATAATGCCAACTCTTTTTGTGGTGATGGGGCCATGGCAGACTAAGGGGCCAGCATGGTTCTACGCTTGGGGTTGGACCAAATAACCTCCCAAGTCCCAACTGCCATCAGGGTACTTTCTCATACTACTTGGCTACCCATAATTTGGACCCAATTGCTTCTTAAATGCGTTGCTTTCTAATATGCCTAGCTAGGTTACATGGTTACACTCAAATTGCTTTCTTTAAGTGTGGGCATTACTAATCTGATATGACTGGAGAGCGGGTTTGGAAGTGATTCTCTTTTAAATTACTTTTATTTGTAATTTATTTATTAGTAATTTTCGACTCAAAATATTTTTAAAGAGAATTTTTAAGCTATGTTTAATTTGTATAAAATTTTAAGAAAAAAAAAGAAAAAAGAAATAAATAAATTTAGAGTCAATAAATTATTTTTTATATTCCTTTAAACCCGTGTCACTTATTTTAATTCTTTTATATAAAAATTAAATAATTAAAAAATATGTAAACTTTTAACTAATTTTAATTGTCTTTGATTTGCGTTTGTAGTTAATATGAAGTCAGTATCTAAAAATAATTTTTTTTAAAAAGTGTTTTAATAGTATTTTTGGTGATATATTATATGATAAAAGTTTTTTTGGAAGGTTCATGAATTACTTCAACAATTATTGAAGGGCCCGCTTGGCCATGTTTTTTTCATTTTTTTTTTTTTTTTAAACTATTTTAAAGTTCAAGAATAAAAAATAATTTTTAAAAACAAGTTTATGGTCAAAGTCAAACGGGCTATGTTTTAACAAATTGATGTAAGTAACCTTTACTTGTTTTTAAAATTTTGTGAGAACAACGATAAAATAATCTTAAAATTTTTAAAATTTTTTATTTTATTTTTAAAATAAAAAGCTATTTTTAAATCAGACAACCAACCCATGCTCCTAGATTTTTACCAAACATCTAGGTTTGTTAGCTAATTGTTTTTAAAATATTTTTTTATTCTTTAAAATGAAATTTTAAAAAACAATTGCCTGATACAACCCTGAAAATGACTTCAAGCATAAAGAAGGATTCCAGTCCTTCTCAAATTCACTGTAAAAATATTGCCTGAACTAGTATCGTATATTTGAATGTACTACTAGAGAAAAATACATGCTTAAAGCAAGAATTGGATTGCTCGGGTAAATCATTTGCTGCACTGTTTGGACTGGCCCAGTTTATCCTAAAGTCCACTAAAATTGGATGGGATGGGATGGGATGGGGCCTCGAAATCTGGCTTGACTTTGGGCTAAAGATAGGTTTGGATTAAGATGGGCGGAAACTGAACTTGACCTGGGTCCGTCTCATCTACAAGCATGATTTTGAATCCTAAGATCCTCTCAAACAATCGGGGGGCGGAAATTGAGAATATTTTTTTGTTATTTAGAATGAAAAATATAAATTTAAAATAAAAATATAAAAAATATGTTTAATAACCAAAAAAATTATGAACAAAAAATAAAGTGTTTTCAAAAAATATATTTTAATTGTATTATATTATTTTCACTTGTTTTTTAAATGTTATTTTAAGAAATAATTATACAAATATATATAATAATTAAAAATAAAATATTAAATATAAAAATTATTTTTAAAATATATTTAAAAATATTATAAACATATTAAAAATATTTTAGATTTCTAAATAGATTTTTATTTAAAAAATAAATAAAGAGTAGATTTCAAAATTTATTTTTTAGAATTATTTAAAAAAACAGTCATCAAATAGAGCTAGTGTTTTTGAAAGGAATTAACTATTTTTAAAATTACGAATTGAATATTTTTTGTATTTTTTCTTATAAAGTAACTTTTTTTACGTAATCAAATAACTTTTTTAAGAGGGAGTTTGACTCTACTCGAGAAGTATTCTTAAAATCAATTTTTATGAGTAATTTAATTTTTTTTTTTATAAATATTATATAAAATAAAAATCTATTTAAAAACTTGAAATATTTTTAAATATTTTTTTTATATTTTAAAATATGTTTTAAAAATAATTTTTTATTTATTTATATCACTTTATTTTCATTTTCATATAATTTTTATTTTTATTAAAAAAATATGACGATTCATAATTACATAGTCTTTTATATTGACATTTCAAATATTAAATTTTAATTAAGAGAATATTTACCAAACATGGATGCAAAATATGGTTAACCGCCGAATAATTTTGGGGTTGCGACTATCCCTGTGCCACGTAGGCAAACGATCCACCTCGGACGCTTAAAGGACGCGCACCGCAAACTACTTAAAAAAGGGCCTGCCTACTCACCTCGCGAATTGGAAATCGCTTCTGAAATTGCCCGTTATTCTTGAAACCCAAAGAAAGTGCCGGAAAATCGAAAATTGCCTCTCGATATTCATCTGAAAAGGTTTGAAGCAAGACAAATCTCCTTGTAACATTTATCGAATACTTCTTCCTTCTCTCTGTTTCGGTTTTCCGCTGAAACTATCGTGGCTTTTCTCGGTTTCTTTTTTCTTTCTGTTTTCTGCTTTTGTTTCCTCAGTTCAGTTTGTTGTGCTGAGTGTGTGTTTGGTTCTCTGGGGTTAGGGTTAGGGTTAGGGTTAGGGTTTTCTCTCCTTTCCTAGGTTTCTTTATGTGTGCGCGCGGTTGAAGGGAGTTGAAGCTTTTTGATTTTACTGTGACTGGTTGTTTTTTCATAGGAAGTAATGCGGGGGAAAAAGTTTGGTGACATTAGAATCCAGTCTCCTACTCGGAACTCCCAACAGAGTGCGAAAAATTGGCGGATTCCTTTGGGTTCGAGACAGGATTTGAGTCGGCAAAGTGGTAACGGTTCAGGGGGCTTGGGATGTTTTGATGGTTACTTGGATGGAGATAGAGATGGGCATTCGCAGAGATTTTCATTTAGCCAGGGTTTGCCATCAGTTGAGTCCCCTTCCATGAAATTCCAGTGGGAAAATCTTTTGGGCGAACGTGCAAATTTGGGTGGTAATGGGAAACCTACCATGGTTTGTGCCAGTGGTTATGGTGCTGATATTTCTAGAATGGATACTGAAAATGGTTATACCAAAAGTTGCTTCATGGGAATGGTCCCGAAATCCATGTCAATGGTAAATGAGAGAACAAGAGCCTTTTTGCCATGCCCATCAGACTTTGGTCCTACTAATATTTCTGGCCACATTGATGGGAGATTCTCATCCTCACAGGGAAATTTGAATGTTGAGTTTCACAAGGAGAATAATGGGAGATTCTCATCCCCAAATATGGGTTCTCACAAGCAGTCTGTACTAATGGGAGACTATGCATGTGAAGCAAAGTTATTGGGAGCAGAGGTTGATGAAGATATCCGTATTCCAGATTCCCTGCCTGTACGTGGGCTTTCAGCAAGAAAATTATATGAAGATCTTCGAATCCAAGGTCATTCACTTGCTGATAAGCTATCTGATAGAGAATCATATGTAGATATTCAAATTCAAGATCACCGGCTTGTACATAAGCTATCAACAAGGGAATCATGTGAAAACATTCGAATTCAAGATCATCTGATTGCAGATAAAAAAATGGCAAGAGAATTATATAAGGAAGAAGAGAAGGCAATGTTCTATCCTAGTCATAGGCAGACTTATCATCGCTATAATGAAGAAGAGAAGTCAAATTTCTATTCAATGGATACTTCTCATCACATGATGCCCTTGGCTCAGTCCGAGGCCTCCTCCAGCATTTCAAAGGATGATTTCCATGGGCCCTACAAGAATGGCCCAACCTTTCCTTCAGATGGATTCAGTTGTGAAACTAATGGTGGACCTTTTGGCTGGGGTGGGGATGGTGGAATGTCAGGTTTCAGATCTCCTGCAAAATCTGAACTCAGGCCAAAGAGGCAGGTTCAGTTTATCCCAACAGAGTGCAAAATTTGGGACCATCCTTGCCCTGAATTATGGAGAAGTGAGAAGGGTGATCTCGGTATTGTATCTGATGATGAATTTTATGGAAAGATGGCAAATGTTAGGCAAGACAGCGACCATCAGGATTTTGCGAGAGGTAGCGTTATTGATTCTGTTCTAGACGGAATTGATGATACTGAAAGCTCATATAGCAATTATATAAAAGACAGTGGACTAGGGGGCCATCACAATTCTTCACAAGAATCACCAATCCACAAATATCTTGATGCAAGCAAAACACAATATGGAATAAGGCTAGATGGGGAGGTTTTGGGTTCTAGAGGTACTTGTCAAGACTGTGAAAGCATGCACCAAGAAAAAGGTTATGATTTTGAAAGAGATGCTGATCCTTGGCCTTATGAAGAAAAATTACCAGCTTTAGATCATGATCCAACCTCTGGTGTTTGTCCCCAACTGAGTTTGACATTAGAGGAGCCAGGCATGCATGAACTTTCTGAAAATTGTCTTAAAAGAAAATGCAGTATGGACAAGGAAATGGGCAATCATAATCCCAGAAGCAAATCATCAAGCAATCAGAAAACATCTACCAAGATCTGTAACCTGAGCAACAAAAATGAAGGATGGGCCAGTGAAGATATTGGTGAAATTTTTTGGTCAAAAAGGTTGGTTTGCAGCCGCTCATCACGCAATCTGTCAGGTATCCAAAATCGCTCAAGTCAACCCTATAAACCTGGTGGTAAAGATATAAAGAAGCGATTGGTGCCTAGCCCTCAAAATGTTCATATTTCGTGCCCTGTGGTTAGAAAACATAAACCACACAAATTCCTGAAGAGAAGTTTAGATGGCTCCCATGGAAGTCTTCATATTGAAGGGTTTCCTCTGAAGACTAAGGTGAGTGCTGGAAGCAATGAACTTCCTGAAGGCTCTGAAGAATTCAAGCAGCAGGTGCATAGCATGTTTCTTAAGTTTGTTAAACTGCTGAATGAGAACCCCGCTCAACGAAGAATATACACAGAGCAAGGAAAAGCTAGTAATTTAAAATGCAGCATATGTGGCAGGTCTGTCTTCTACACCATGATGTGTGTTTAAAAGTGGAACAATTTTTGCCCCATTTTAATTTAAACTATTCATACTCTTTCTGCTGTGACCAAATGAGCACTCTCTAACTTGATTAAGAATAAATTTAATCTTGTTAGAATTTATTTGACAAGTGTTTTCATCAATGCTTATGGTTACATGAATATCTTAAAAATGGGAAGGTGACTGAAAAATTAAGGGGTAAATCTACTGCCATAACTCTCTCTTCTGGTGTCATGTAACTTCACTATAACATATAGAAGCTTCTTGGACGTGAGAACAGATCAGATTCATTGTTCCTGCCATTCTTCAGTCATTCCATGCTCCTGGATGCTAACTATTAATCAAAGGGTAGGCCAGTGATGAGTGTGATGGTTTGGATTTCTTGTTGAATTTACAGTTTCCATGTGCTTATTCATGATTGATTTCCATTGGACTGCTGGGAAAGTGGGAGAAAGAAGTGGTACAGAAAAAGGAAAAGAAGGGAAGAACAAGAATGCAGAGAAGTATACAGAGAGATCCATCCATCAGAAGAAGAAAAAGAGAAGGAAGACAGGTGGCAGAAGAAGTGGCAAGATGGTGATGGTGTTGTGGCAGGTGACAATAGTGGGGTGGTAGTGTGTGGCAGTGTTGAGGACAATTGAGAAGGAAAGAACGACTCTCTGCACCATTCTAAGGATAACTAAGAATTTTGTTTTCTTATTTTTTTCTTTTTACCGGTGATAATCTTGCCCAGCACCAGATAAAGGAAAATGTTTTCATTGGCTGTTTTGGTCCTTAGCTATTTCAAAGGGTTAAAATATGACATGGATAGACTGAGGTAGGTTGATTGAAATGTAATGACAGTATTACCCTTTAAGCAATAGAATTGCAAGAGAAATATACTTTCAAGTCTGGACATGTAAAATTGATCATGCCCTTGAAGGGTTTCTCCTTAATGTTGATCAGAAGGTGAGAATATCTTTTGGAGCATTTGGATTGGAAATTAGGGCCTTCTAGAGAGATCATTTTCATTACTAAGATGATATGTTGAACTTGACGATGAGTTCATAGAAGTATTTAAGTACTTCTCTTTGGTAGAAGTATTTTAGTTCCTGGAGAGACATTGTATCAGTGATTGCCAATTCCCGCCCTCTACTGGGACCTTTCTTTTTGGTTGACAGATGCTTCCAATTTTTCAAGCTAGGGTGTTTCAATAAATCAGAATCATTATTGCCTACCAAAAAAAAAAAAAAAACCATTATTCTTTCATCTTTGAACTTAATCGTGCTTCAACAATTTTTTAACAGTTTCTTCAGTTTTTGTGCAGGATTAGATAGATTTATTTTTTGATAGGCAGGATGGGATAGATTTATATTCCTAGGAGAGTGTTACTGCCTTGTGAAATGAAGCATCATAGATGAAGTACCACACAAATGATTATCTAGAGATATGTTCTAACTAATTATTGACTTCTGATATTTTGAAGATCCTCATTCTTGCTTCCCCTACTTATTTAAGATGAAGTCACTCGTTCGTATGTCCACCATGCTATTGATTTTGGTTTTCATATATTCTTTTAATTGCTTACTTTATCTACATGTTGTTTCAGCAACTCCAAAGAGTTCATGAATACAATAGGCTTGGTGATGCATACCATCATGTCTCTCAAGGTTGGTCTCAGAGTGCAGCACTTGGGTTTATTCAAAGCACTTTGTTTGCTGATGGGATGGAACAGTGAAGTGACACCTAACAAGCCATGGGTTCACCAGGTATTGCCTGCTGCTGAGTCCTTGGCTCTGAAGGAGGATCTCATTATCTGGCCTCCTGTTGTCATTGTCCACAACAGTTCCATAGGAAACAGTCATCCAGATGAGCGGATGATTGTAACCATTGATATGCTTGTGACCATTCTAAGAGGTAAACCCCCATTCCATAAAGAAATGCTTTATTTTCTCCTCAAATTTTTATGCTTAGATTTTCTTTCTCAGTTATTTTGAATTTCTGTCACTACCATTCCAGAATCAAATGATTCCCAACTTCTAACTCTGTCCTCTTGTAATGATTTAATTCAATGAGAATAAATGAGAAATGGGTGCTTTTGGTTGATAAGTGGGGCTGGTGCACCTATAATTTGGTTGGAAACTTGGAGACATATTTCTAACTATGACATACTTTCTTTTCCATAGCAGACTTCAAATCATTGGGTCTTGTTGGTTACTTGCTTTTCATTCTGCTTGATCTGTTGTTTTTCTTCTCCTGTTTCTCTTTTTTCACCCATCAATTGCAGATATGGGCTTTGATGAGGGAAAGACCAAGATATGCCGAGGGAAACCTGCAAATCAGAGTATCATGGTGGTGAGGTTCAATGCAACCTTTTCTGGGTTGCAAAAGGCAGAGAAACTACACAATATGTATGCTGAGAATCAACATGGGAGAGCTGAGTTCCAGCAGATCAATTTCAACAATGGCAAAACAAGCAGAGTCAGGGAAAATCAGAAGGCACAGGCAGACAAGGTGGAACATGTTTTATATGGCTACTTGGGAATTGCAGGTGACTTGGATAAACTTGATTTTGAGGCAAAGGAACGATGTGTGGTGAAAAGCAAGAAGGAGATCTGGGCCATTGCTTATGCCCCTCTTGTAAATGAATGAGTGGCCAGCACCTGTTTATATCCATGAGGTAACTGACATGGGTTTCTGTTTTCTTGCTTTCTCTGGTTAGTGGAAAATCACAAATTCAGCTCATAAACTCTGTTTCATGTGTAATTAATACAAAGCTCATTATTAGATTTGAGCTGCCCATTTCTGGTATTGTGTACTTTATGGCTATGATCGTAAGCAGACACACAAGAATGCCCACCCAAACCAGTGAAAATTGCTATGCCATGGCTACATGTTTCCGCCCAAATCATGATGTGACCATTTGGTTTCGCTGTGATAGGTCTCATACGATTTCTCATTAGTCTGTTTATTTAGATTCAGATTACCTGTTTCTTATGAGTCTTCATCAACTACAAGTAAAGAGTGTTATTGCCTCTAGTTTTCTTTGCAATATCACTAGAAGTATGCTTGATTGGAAGCGCCACCCTGAAGAATTTGTGAGACCTGACTCGTTCCAGGGAAAAAGGGTTTTCCCAGACCATTATGCATTAACCAATCTAGTAGAACTTCTGTTTTGAGCCTGATTGCATGTTAATATGCATTGACCTCATTAGATGCGTAATATCTTTGGAAATATAAGAACTAATAGTCAAAATCTCATCTTTGGGATTGAATCCTTAATGCTGGAAGTGTTTTAGTTTGGGATGAGGTTCTATAAAAATGTGATAGATGTGCACCATGAACCCCTTCTTGAGTACGCTAATTTTGTCTTCTTGAGCATGCTAATTTAGGTGCGTTCTTAGACAATGACACCATTGCCTGTATAATTGCTGCTCTCAAAAAGGTGTTGAGAAGTATTTCAAGGTTAAATTTGTCGCTTGACTGTAGCTCACATGATTAAAGGCTCCCATTCGCTCAAGCCTAAAGTCTCCTAACTTATGATATGTGAAGAAATCCAATCTTGGGGTCGCATGGAAGGATGCACCCGTGTCAACAATCCAATCCTTGCCTTGAATTATAATGTCATCATCAGAATTCAGAAGCAAAATTATTGGTATTCTTGTCTTCATATTTGCCTCGGCAGTTCCCTTATTTTTCCTTTGCTTATAAATTTTGTAATTCTTCATGATATGCCCAAGTTTGCCACAATGATAACAATTAATACTTTTCCATGATTTGGACCTCTATCTTAACTTCTTGCGATTGTAAGTACTTTTGCTCCTATTTCTATTAATCGACAAGAGTAGGGAAGGATACAAGATTGATTCAACCCATTTTGTTGGAAAAATTTCTCATTAAAAACTAACTTTTGGCATAAGAACTCAAAATTTTCCTAAGAAACAACACTCCCCAATTTAGACAAATTTAGAAGCTTCAATGGATGCTCTCTACACAAATCCCTAATCACAAAAAGATTTAAATACTGGGAATTCAATATCAATGCTATGGCTTAGGTTGCTTCAAAAATTTGTAAAAATTCGTAGTCATTTGATCAAAGTCCATCAATTTGATCCTTGGTCTTGCAAGAAGTTAAGATATTTTAGTTCTATTTAGTTAAAATATTTAAGAAAAAAGTAATAAGATAACAAAAAAACAAAAAACAAAAAATTTAAAATCTGAAATCAAATTATTTTCAGCAAAAAGTAAAAAAAAAACAAATGATACCTTAGTCTAACACACTAGAGATCCTATGTTTCAGAAGATTTAATTTTGGGTGGGGGAAGCGGTCACCTGTAAGGCTAAAACACAACAAATCCTCACTACGTCAAGACCTGGTCCTGCATGTATAGAATTGATACTAGTCCCCTCAGAGAAGGGGATCCAGGCATGAAAAGGAAAACACAAGCAATATGGCTGAGAAAATGAGCTAGCCAAATCCCACAAACAGATTGTAAATTAATTGGAAAAACTCTTCAAATGTCCTTTCATTACTATTCTGAAACAAGGAGGTTCTCCATGAGAAACACTGTTTTAATAAAGCATTCTTTTGTAATTGATTATACAAAGTAATTATACAAGCTTTGTTATGGTAAATCAACAAGAAAGAATAATTATACATACTGATAACAAAATGAAAATCAAAGTCGAGCAAACTTACAAAGAAAAGTGAAGGGGAAAAGAAGAAGAAACACTTCTGTTCTCTCTATTAACTATAATATTCTACAAACACTTTCCTGTTCTCTCTATTAACTATGATGTTCTACACTTTCTGTCCTGACTAAAGGATTCAAGTTTCTCTATCTCCTCTGGAAGTTAATGAACTTGATGCCATAGGCAAACACGATGAAGAAGAGGAAGACCCAACCCACATGAGCAAAGACTACGGGTACAAGGAAGTCATGATCAAGACCCAATTCGTTTTTGATGAATTCATTCACTGGCCTTGGACTCCTTCCAGTTATTTCAACTTCAGATGTCATGTCACCCAGTTGAGATGCGAAAATGCCGTAGATTGTCCAAGCAACTGGAGAAGCCCAGTAGTACCATCTCCACCATATTGGGATTAGCTGCAAACATGAAATGCTTTCAAGGTTAAGTGACATTCATAGTGACTAAAATGACCCCTGCTAACGATAACTACATCATCATTAATGTCATGAGTTAGTGAGGAAACATACCGGCCTGGGGATGAGGAAACCAGAGAACAAGTTCCAGAAATTTACGAGGAAGGAACTAACAATGGCAGCTGTTTGATGGCCGGGAGTGAGAGCAGTGACCATCATCCCATACATGGAGAAGTACGTAAAGCTCATGAATATGAAGTAGTAGAAATAGAAAAACTTGTCCACTTTCCAATGGAACCCAATCATGGAGTAAAGAAGAAGAGCATAAACCAACGTTTGAACTGCAACATATATTGTCTCTATGGCCACCTGCACCAGAAAAGATGCATATAAATCATATATACCAAAGACCTTCATACATAAATATACGGCAACTGAACTATTTTGTCTCCCACCTGAGCAAATGCATTAGGCAACTCGGAGTACATTCCTGCTGCCCTTTCACGGTAGAACACTGTCCTCTCAACTGCTACAACAGGTTGCACCGCAAAAGCATTTGAAGTCCCGAGGAAAATTATAGCAGAATAGGTGGCTCCCAATAGATTGATCAGGTCTTGTTGTTTGTGTCTGTTGAGGAAATAGTTCGTAAACTTCATTAACCACATCCAAGGAAGTAAATTAGTAGAAAGCAAAAAGGAATGTAGTTCAAAATTAATTAATTCTAGGCTTACATCTGATCTCCTTTGCTCCAGAAGATGACACCGAATAAAACACCAATGACAATCGTCATGAAGAAGCGGATAGCATTATACTCAGAGTTCCTCCAGTAAGAGTAGTGCTGCTTCCAGAAACAAGCCTTGCATTGGGTTATAAAGGATTGGGAGTATTGGGTGGGGAAGTAAAGATCTTTTGACCCTGGTGCTGGAGTGCTTAGTTCATTAATAAGATCCTGATTTCTCCTGAAAAAGATGAAAAAGGAAAATTTATGGAACAATCAGTATAGAGACATCCACATACTCACACAAAAAGGGGGCTGGAAGACATATTTATTGCCAAAAATAAGCAGGACGGAAGGTCTCAATTTTGTTTATTACTGACCGATAAAGAGCAGAGTTGGCATAAACTTTTGCAAAATCAATGTCAAGTTGAGCCTCAACTGCTGAAGTGCTGACCTCTAGCATCCAGGTAGCTGGATTGTAACCCTCTTTGATCTTGGTAACCCCTGGAACAGACTGCAAGAGGTTTCAGGAATTAGTTTAAGTTAGATACCTGATATTTAGACTCTACAGATCAAGTTCTTTGCTTTGAAAACCTTCATTACTTAGGGCAAAATACTTGCTGGTTTATACGTTTTCAATCAAAGCCAAAATATCGGGATTTTTTGTAGTGAAAATAGAAGAGAATGGATGTTAGAACAGATAAGAAACTTCATGCAAACTATCAAAAAATTTCAGTTGTATGGAAATTAACCGTCAGAAACTTAGACACAGAAAGAGTGCTCTTTTTCTATTCAATTATTTTTTTTCCCATTTTCTGTAGTGAGAACCATTTGGGACTAGAAAATTGGATTTACCTACATCAGAATTTAGAAATGAGGCATGGTTGTAGCGGGATTGGGTTGGAATAAACCACATAAAGAAAAAGGGAAACGAACCTCAAAATATTCAACAAGCATGTGAGACTGGCGACCAAGAGGTCCGGCGTAAATCACTTGTCCTCCTCTCTTCATCAACAGAAGCTGTGAAAATAAAAAATGATATGATGGTGCAATACAGTACATGGAACAATCATGATTATAGGAAGAAATGCAGCAAGCTTATAAGAAGAAACCACTATAAAATTGAAACATACCTCATCAAATGCTTCAAAAATATCAATGCTCGGTTGGTGAATTGTACATACAACAGTTCTCCCGGTATCCACTGTATTCCTTACAGTACGCATCACGATTGCCGCAGCTCGAGCATCAAGGCCTGATGTGGGCTCATCCATAAATATGATGGAGGGATTAGCAACCAACTCTACAGCTATGGTGAGCCTCTTCCTCTGTTCTGTTGAAAGACCATCTACTCCCGGAAGTCCAACTAGAGCATGCCTCAATGGATGGAGCTCGACCAAATCCATAACTTCTTCAACAAACATCTACAAGAAGAAAGAAAATCATGTTCACTACACTGCCCATCAGCATAATCTTTAAAACATATGGTGTAATTCCAGTGAATAAGCAGCATACCTTTCGTGTTGAATCCTTTACATCTGAAGCAAGACGGAGCCAGGCAGAGTACAAGAGGGATTCATAAACCGTCACATATGGTGAGTGGATGTCGTTCTGTTCACAGTAACCGCTGACCCGAGCAAATGTGGCTTGGTTCTTTGGGTAACCAGAAATGCTTATGCTCCCTTCAATGTACCCACTAGTCTTCCTTCCTGCTAACACATCCATCAAAGTGGTCTTCCCAGCACCACTCACACCAACTAGTGCTGTTAGAATCCCAGGCCTGAAAGCTCCACTAACATCACGTAGCAGTTGCAGCCTGTCCTCTTCACCTTGGCTCTTCATTTCCTGATAAGGAACCGAAATTCATCAATAGAAGTTATCGTATAACATCAGATATCTACATTGATTTCATAAAACTTTAAAAGTATCTGTAGCAAGCTCTCAAAACTGAAACATATGGCTTAATTATTCAACCAAAATAACAACAGCATATAAGTTTAATTGGCATTTCATCTCTTGTTCTTCAAACTTTCCCTTAAAATAAAGAAGAGATGAGATGTTGTCACATCGGTATTTTAGATATAAAGTGATGGAAAACACGACTTACAGCAGGCATATCCACATAGTAATTCACATGGTTGAATGCAAGCAGAAGGGGCTGGAAGGGCAGAACCATTCCTTTTCTAGATTCATTGTTTGCGGCACCAATAGCTGAGCTGGAACCCGCTTGAGCATTCCTTATAGCCATATCAATTCCTGTAATTGGGGATGCAACATTAGACGAGCAATATTGGTCTTAAAGATGATGTTTATTTGATTACTTTTAAGTCAAATGTGCACTTTGGCAAATGTATCATATAGAGTGAAGCAAGAAAATAGGGAAATCAACCAAGTTGAGGTCTACAAGAGACAGGAGTAGGACAACCAACCTTCATTATTGGATGTCAATTGCCTCCTACCGTTGTCATCAGGGTTGTCCTCCAGAAGTAGAGATTTAGTATCGCCAGGAGCTGGAATTGAATTTGGGAAAAGAATCAACACATGAATCTCAATCCCATAAAATAAACCAATTAATAAATGAAAGGTATTGACTTACAATTGAAAAACGATAGCGCTGCAATGAAAAGAATGTTGAAAAGGAGAGAAAATGCGAAAAGCGCTCCAATACAAATCCAATACCAATGTTCCTCTGAAAATAGGCCTTTTTCCTTAAGAAGTGTTACTCCAACTGAATCAGTGGAATTGGTGACAGGCTGTGCAGAAGAAATATAAAGGTATTATTAAGCTTATATGATGGCTCTGGCTATGAAATTAACAGACCAATGTAGTTATATATGTAGGATGTGCATGGCAGAAAACCCACAAAAGAAATGGTCAAAATTCAATGCAGTTCATAAGTAGATTTCTTTTCTACAGATGGGAGTACTTACATTGTTCCATCTCTCATCAAGAAATTCAATGATGGCAATTGCATTTTGTCCATACATCATGGGTGAAGCATAGTAGCCCCATATCATCCATGGCTCAATATCAACTGCAAACCGAGAAGGAAATGGTTATATTTAAGTACAAGATTACCATGTAGTTGAACAATAAGAAGTTTAACCATAAAAAGCAAATGAATTTCTCACCTCTGGCCACCACATAACCTCCAAGCACAAAAACAATGAGCAAGGTAAAGCTACCAAGTACGTTTGCAACAACTAGTGTCCTTCCAGCAGCTGCGATGAAACGGAAGAGAGAGAGAGCCATTTGATGAACGCCAAACAAAGCTAAGAACTGTTTGAAGAACCTGAAAATGTTGTAGATATGTCAATAAATGAAACTCCCACTTGTGAGGCTATGAGAGTCCAGTGAACATTAAACCAACATACTGAAAAGCAAGGAAAAAATTCACATTTACCTACTGGCAGCAGGAGCAAATCCAATGGTGTAGTATGTAAGAACAATCCAAATCCCAGATTCTATAAGGGAGATAGGAATTCGCAGGACCCAAATTGGCATGGCAAAAGCCCATGCAGGGTAAAACAATAAATCCCGCTGTTTATAGAACACAGGAAGCCTGAATACTGTCATTGAAAGCTCTTGCATCCCATTAAACATCACATTAATGAGACTGAAAAACAATGCTCCCCAAAATTTTGGTGCATCTTCTAATTGACCAGATTTCATTTCTGTTCTCAAGAACACAGTCATGGCTATTGTTCCCATGATTAATAACTGGATAGCCTTGAATATGTATACAAAAGAACTCCGCTTCATCAGCAGCCATTCCCTTGAAAAACATGCTCTGAAAAGTTCCCAGTTGGATATACCATACTTTTCCTTCACCAGAGCTGCAAGATGGGCTTTAGATTTGTCATAAGGAACCCCAATAACTTCCAAAATCTGTTGGCCAACATGGAAAGAGTTGAAGCTCCGTGCAAACTCAGGTACTGAGATATACCTGTAAGGTTGGTTCTTTCTAAACCAGTATTGTTCTTGATCCTTCTTAGAAGTTACTTCTTGCAAAAAGTCCGCAACCCCTTTCCTGTCTGGGCATCTAAATCCCATGTGCTCAAAGAATTCAAGAACATTCTCTCGTGGGCCTTGGTATACAATCTTACCTTCTGAGAGAAGAATAATGTCATCAAAAAGATCATATGTTTCAGGTGGAGGTTGCAAGAGAGAGATGACCATGGTTATGTCCATAATATGGACCATCTGCTTCAGGAACTTGACAATCTGAAAGGTAGTGGAACTGTCCAGCCCTGTTGATATTTCGTCCATGAAAAATGCTTTTGCTGGTCCGACTAACATTTCACCTGCATTCGATATAATTCATTCCAGTTAGAAAATTGGAGTGGTTATCACAATTGAGTATTATACATTCCTTCACAAAAATTCTCTAACATAACTATACATAACCACACATACCAGTGGTAACACGCTTCTTTTGTCCACCAGAAATGCCCCTTCTCATCTCATCTCCCACCATAATATCAGCACAAATATCCAGCCCAAGTATCTGATGGAAAATCAGAAGATGCTCGGCTTGTCAGAGTGCTTGTTAAATGAGTAAATAAAGATGCAAGCTCAGAACAGAGGGTAATAAACCTTGAGAACATAATCTGTCATCAAACTGGTTTCTTGGCCAGCCATTGCTGTGGCCTTCATGAATGCATCAATATCAGGATCTGGTTTTATACCTGCTTCTTTCTCCCGTCTTGACAACTCCACTAGCATTTCATACCTGGTTCCAACTCCCAAGCAACGTCCTGAGAAATTCAATGTCTCACGGACTGTCATCTCCCCATGGTGAAGATTATTCTGGCTGATATAAGCACATGTTCTCTGAGGGACGAATTCGCTGAATTCATGACCACAGTAGGTTATTATCCCAGTCATCTGTCCATAAAATAATTATTAGTATGCAGAAATGAATGCCAAAATCCATTTGATTCTTCACTTGGCCTAGCTGAAGTGAGTTTTTCATTTTCCCAAGATCAAAATGATTCAAGTTTTATTTCATTTTTCCTCCATTTTGTCAACAACCGCACACAAGGTGAGATGACATATCAAACACAAAAACTCAAGGGGAGAGAGGATGGACAAACCCTTAGATCATCATCTGGTTCCCTTGAAAGGGCTTTTAGAAAAGTTGTTTTTCCAGAGGCAGGAGGCCCAAGAAGCAGAGTCATCCTGAAGAACAATAAATCAATAGATGAATCACATGAAGTAACCTCGGAGACAAAAATTGAACACCATGCCAGTGTTTCTGAAACATGAACTCACCTTGATGGCCTTATAATCCCGCTCACGTTCTGGAGTATCTTGACAACCCTTTTTTTCGATGGAGAAAGCCCAATCATTCCCATTACTCCCTATTCTCATTCATTTCAAGGAGAAAATAATTCTCAGATATTACTGCTACAAAGCTAAGAAAGGTGAGAAAGGAAGAAAACATTGACATAGGAAAAAGAAAAAGCAGGGGAAAGAAAATATTTCTCCTAATATCATGAAATTAGGGATCACAAGCACTAATTTCCACCGCTTTTACTCTTGTGAAAAGAAAATTATACCTTCTTTCTACTCGGAAGAAAATCTCAACTCTAATTAACAGGAAAGGATAGCAAATGAAGAGACAAAAGAAAGAAAATACCTCTACGGCATTCAAAGTGGAATTGAGCAGAGTTGGAAGAGCTCTAGTGCCAACATATCCATCTCCTTCAATTGACAAATTCTGGAATCTCACTTCTATCTTAGGAATCTCAATCCCTACCCTGTTTCCATAAAATTCAACAATCAACAAAGCCTCCAAACACTCAAATAAATCATTAAACAAACTTTTTGGCTACCGAGAAAATACGGAAAACAAATTGTTTGTCATTGGATTGAAAGCTTTTTCCTCCGTGTTTTTACTCAATAGCCAAGGAACCATTGGAAAACGGAGAAAAGGAGAAGAAGAAGCAGACCTATCGGTTCTGTCCCTGAGACTCCTGAGAAACCTCTCGTTATCATCCTCAACGACTTTCAAGATACTCTCCATCAACTGCTTCTTATCTTGGGCTCCAAGATGAGTGACATCAACTTCATTCTGAACAATTCTTCCATTGCTCATCACCTGCTTCAGCATGCCCTTCCTCATCCGATCATAGGTCGGTAACCTCTCAATCGCGGCCCATTTCAGCTTCTCCTCGTCGTCGGCCACCTGCCGACCGCTCCTCTGAAACTCATTCGGCGCATTCGACACCTCCCTTATAGTCGCCGACCGCCAGCTCCGGCTACTGCTAGCCATGCTCCCCGACCGCGGCAGGTCGTCCCCGGCCAGTGCTGCCGCCATTGCTTGTAAATGTCAGTCAAAACGGTGCGTTTTGGTCGAGAAGTGGAGTGAAGGAATAGAACGAGGATTTACAGGCGTAGATTCAAGACGCAGCGTTTCGCTCAGAAAACCAGAGCGGAGGAGCTTTCAGTACTGATGACTGTATAGAGAGATCATGCATGAAGTTCACCACTGGCGTAGCCAGCCAAGGCTCGCGTGGGCCACATCACATGCCCCCCTCAATTTTCCAAAAATTAAAAATAAAATTCTCTTACATGTAAAAATATTTTAGGAAAATCAAAACCAAAATGTAAAATTTGCTCTCAATTTTCCAAAAATAAAATATTCCCTTGAAAAAATTTTTGGTTTTTATTTTCCATCAATTTTCAAAAAAAAAAAAAAAAAAAAAGGAAAAAAGGAAAAATCCCTTACATGTAAATTTTTTTAAGAAAATAAAAACCTCGGAAATTTGGTCCGTCTATAAATTAAAAAATTTTAAAAAAAATCTTATTTAATATTATTCTTGTGATTCAATATTTTCGCTTTTTATACATATTATTTATGGTTGAATTAACTAAATCATAAAAAATAATATTTATTTAATTCCTATTAATTATTTATATTTTTACTTAAAAGTAAAAATATAATATAAATTCATTAAAATCTAACCATTAAACTAGTGATTTAGTGATTTATTATATGAAACATAAGTTTTAAATAAAAAACTTTACTTTTAATTATCTTATATTTAATTATTTTTTTAAAAAAATAAAGGTATTAATTTGATATCCATAAAAATCTTAATCTCCATTTTTAGTCAATACTTAAAAAATTATCGATGTAATTATAAATAAAAAAATAAGACTAAGGTATAAATAAATGACATCAAGTTATAAAACAATGAAACCTAAAATGGCACACCTTTGTCATTTAAAAAATATTCAAAACAAAAATTATTTCTTATTGATATGGTAAGATCTGAAAAAATAAATAAACATACTTAATATGGTAAATTAATAGAAATATAACTTTCTATTGATTTCTTCCTTTGTTTGACAATGACAAATAGCTGTTTCTATTGATATAGTTTCTACCAGGGCGAAATATCGGGTGTCGACGGTCAACGGCTGGTCAACGCGGTGAAAGCTCAAAATTGAGCCATTTTCCTGCTGCTGTTGGGTTTGTATCTCAGGTGCCACTTGGGCAAACTTGCCCTAAATAATATGCACTAAAAAATATATATCAAAAGTTAGGATATAAATAAAATATTTAAAAAAAAAACACTTTCAAAAGAAGAAATTAATTATAACTATTTTATAATTAAATGAAAATTTTTCATTTAATTGATTAGTAAAAATATATCATAATTTTCTTCATAGTGTTTTTAATATTATTAATATATTAATTAAATATTAAAAATTTATTCATTTATCATCATTTATTCTATAATGTATCATAATTTTAATATTAAATATATTTTAAAATTAAATATATTATAATCGCATATCACAATATTATCATCAAATAATATTTGATATAATTTAATAATTAATGTACACTTATCAAATTTATATTTTTTATTGACATGTACAATATTATATATATATATATATATATGTCAATTTATTAAAAAATTAATTTGAAAAATATCTATTATACTTTTAATTTTATTTTTAAGAGTTTTATTTTATATTTTTATAAGTTTTAATCAATTTCAGATTTACCGATATTTTGTGTAAAAATATCCATTGAAATATATTATATTCAAATATCATAATATTATCATCAAATAATATTTGATATAATTTAATAATCAATATAAAAAGGTCTATATTTCATCCTGATCGACGATATTTTGCGGATATATTAGTGGTAATACATCCAGGATAAATATCGGTCATTCAATTCTCTCCCAAATCTCTTAAAATGGCCCAAAATTATTATACCATAAGGCAGAGTGGCCCATCCCAAACAACTCCAGCCCAGCCCATACCCCCCACCCAGCACAGTTAGGCAGCCCAACGTGCGCTGCACGCCGGACCATTGCTCACCACTCCGATGCTTAAATAAAGCTTTTTGGTTCGATGTGGGATTGCGATTGGAATTCTACTCCAATGCTTAAATAAAGCTTTTTGGTTCAATGTGGGATTGCAATTGGAATTCTGAAAGGCAAAGGGAGGAAATGGAAGAATGAAGCCTAGGGGATTTGAGCACCACCCGCTCATGTTTCCTCACCAACACCAGCCATCAAATGGATAGACTGAGGTAGGTTGATTGAAATGTAACGACAGTATTACCCTATAAGCAATAGAATTGCAAGAGAAATATACTTTCAAGTCTGGACATGTAAAATTGATCATGCCCTTGAAGTGTTTCTCCTTAATTTTGATCACAAGGTGAGAATATCTTTTGGAGCACTTGGATTGGAAATTAGGACCTTCTAGAGAGATCATTTTCATTACTAAGATGATATGTTGAACTTGACGATGAGTTCATAGAAGTATTTAAGCACTTCTCTTTGGTAGGAGTATTTAAGTAGTTCCTGGAGAGACATTGTATCAGTGATTGCCAATTCCCACCATCTACTGGGACCTTTCTTTTTGGTTGACAGATGCTTCCAATTTTTCAAGCTAGGGTGTTTCAATAAATCAGAATCATTATTGCCTACCAAAAAAAAAAAAAATCAGAACCATTATTCTTTCATCTTTTAACTTAATCGCGCTTCAACAATTTTTAACAGTTTCTTCAGTTTTTGTGCAGGATTAGATAGATTTATTTTTTGATAGGCAGGATGGGATAGATTTATATTCCTAGGAGAGTGTTACTGCCTTGTGAAATGAAGCTTCATAGATGAAGTACTACACAAATGATTATCTAGAGATATGTTCTAACTAATTATTGACTTCTGATATTTTGAAAATCCTCATTCTTGCTTCCCCTACTTATTTAAGATGAAGTCACTCTTTCATTTGTCCACCATGCTATTGATTTTGGCTTTCATATGTTCTTTTAATTGCTTACTTTATCTGCATGTTGTTTCAGCAACTCCAAAGAGTTCATGAATACAATAGGCTTGGTGATGCATACCATCATGTCTCCCAAGGTTGGTCTTAGAGTGCAGCACTTGGGTTTATTTAAAGCACTCTGTTTGCTGATGGGATGGAACAGTGAAGTGACACCTAACAACCCATGGGTTCACCAGGTATTGCCTGCTGCTGAGTCCTTGGCTCTGAAGGAGGATCTCATTATCTGGCCTCCTGTTGTCATTGTCCACAACAGTTCCATAGGAAACAGTCATCCAGATGAGCGGATGATTGTAACCATTGATATGCTTGTGACCATTCTAAGAGGTAAACCCCCATTCCATAAAGAAATGCTTTATTTTCTCCTCAAATTTTTATGCTTAGATTTTCTCAGTTATTTTAAAATTCCTTTTGAATTTGTGTCACTACCATTCCAGAATCAAATGATTCCCAACTCCTACCTCTGTCCTCTTGTAATGGTTTAATTCAATGAGAATAAATGAGAAATGGGTGCTTTTGGTTTATAAGTGGGGCTGGTGCACCTATAATTTGGTTGGAAACTTGGAGACATATTTCTAACTATGACATACTTTCTTTTCCATAGCAGACTTCAAATTGTTGGGTCTTGTTGGTTACTTGCTTTTCGTTCCGCTTGATCTGTTGTTTTTCTTCTCCTGTTTCTCCTTTTTCACCCATCAATTGCAGATATGGGCTTTGATGGGGGAAAGACCAAGATATGCCGAGGGAAACCTGCAAATCAGAGTATCATGGTGGTGAGGTTCCATGCAACCTTTTCTGGGTTGCAAAAGGCAGAGAAACTACACAATATGTATGCTGAGAATCAACATGGGAGAGCTGAGTTCCAGCAGATCAATTTCAATAATGGCAAAACAAGCAGTCGCAGGGAAAATCAGAAGGCACAGGCAGACAAGGTGGAACATGTTTTATATGGCTACTTGGGAATTGCAGGTGACTTGGATAAACTTGATTTTGAGGCAAAGGAACGATGTGTGGTGAAAAGCAAGAAGGAGATCTGGGCCATTGCTGATGCCCCTCTTGTAAATGAATGAGTGGCCAGCACCTGTTTATATCCATGCGGTAACTGACACGGGTTTCTGTTTTCTTGCTTTCTCTGGTTAGTGGAAAATCACAAATTCAGCTCATAAACTCTGTTTCCTATGTAATTAGCACAAAGCTCATTATTGGATTTGAGCTGCCCTTTTCTGGTATTATGTGTACTAGATGGCTATGATCGTAAGCAGACACAAGAATGCCCACCCAAACCAGTGAAAATTGCTATGCCATGGCTACATGTTTCCACCCACCCAATTCATGATGTGACCATTTGGTTTCGCTGTGACAGGTCTCATACGATTTCTCTATTTAGATTCAGATATGAGTCTTCATCAACTACAAGTAAAGAGTGTTATCGCCTCTAGTTTTCTTTGCAATATCACTAGAATTATGCTTGGTTGGAAGCACCACCCCGAAGAATTTGTAAGACCTGACTCGTTCCAGGTAAAAAGGGTTTTCCCAGACCATTGTGCATTAACCAATCTAGTAGAGCTTCTGTTTTGAGCCTGATCGCATGTTAATATGCATTGACCTCATTAGATGCGTAATATCTTTGGAAATATAAGAACTAATCATCAGAATCTCATCCTTGGGATTAAATCCTTAATGCTGGAAGTGTTTTAGTTTGGGATGAGGTTCTATAAAAATGTGATAGATGTGCACCATGAACCCCTTCTTGAATACGCTAATTTTGTCTTCTTGAGCATGCTAATTTAGGTGCGTTCTTAGAATATGACACCATTGCCTGTATAATTGCTGCTCTCAAAAAGGTGTGGAGAAGTATTTCAAGGTTAAATTTGTCGCTTGACTGTAGCTGACATGATTAAAGGCTCCCCTTCGCTCAAGCCCAAAGTCTCCTAACTTATGTGAAGAAATCCAATCTTGGGGTCGCATGGAAGGATGCACCCGTGTCAACAATCCAGTCCATGCCTTGAATTATAATGTCATCATCAGAATTCAGAAGCAACAGTATTGGTATTCTTGTCTTCATATTTGCCTGGGCAGTTCCCTTAGTTTTCCTCCTTATAAATTTTGTAATTCTACATGATGTGCCCAAGTTTGCCACAATGATAACAATTAATACTTTTCCATGATTTGGACCTCTATCTTAAAATTTAGACAAATTTAGAAGCTTCAATGGATGCTCTCTACGCAAATCCCTAATCACAAAAAGATTTAAATACTGGGAATTCAATATTAATCCTATGGCTTAGGTTGCTTCAAAAATTTGTAAAAATTCATAGTCATTTGATCAAAGTCGATCAATCCATGAATCAATTTGATCCTTGATCTCAGGGACAATCAATCAAGCTTAGAGATGATCAGTCACTCTTACACTGGATCAATTGAACATTAAGCAAATTTGAAATTTAAGATGTTTGACAACCCGCTTAGGCTTGCAACAATATTTTATCCCAAAATCATATTTTCCACATATCCATAAGCTCAATGCTTTTACCATTTCCCTAAGATATTTTCAAGTGCAAAGAGTTTGGAAAAGACGAGTTCAAAGAAGGATTTATGAGAAATAAGGGGAAATACCTTTTTCTCCCTCTTTGAATTACAATAATCTGTACTTCATATCATGGCGTGTAAATCTTCACGTTCTAAAGGTTCTTAGAAGGACGGGGAAATTTTTCATCTCCTCTGGAAGTTAAGGAACTTGATGCCATAGGCAAACACGAAGAAGAAGAGGAAGACCCAACCCAGATGAGCGAAGACCATAGGCACACAGAAGTCATGATCAAACCCCAAGTTTTCCTTTAGGAATTCATTCAATGGCATTGGGTCACGTCCTGGTATTTCAAGGGGACTCGTCTTGTCAGCCACTTGAGATGCGATGACACCATAGATTGTCCAAGCAACAGGGGAAGCCCAGTAGTACCACCTCCACCACACTGGGATTAGCTGCAAACATGAAATTACTTTCAAGATAACTCCTACTAACTACAACATCAATAATGTCATGCGTTAGAGAGAACACATACCGGCCAGGGGATGAGGAAACCAGAGAACGAGTTCCAGAAACTGACGACAAGGAACTAACAATAGCAGCAATTTGATGGCCAGGAGTGAGAGTAACCACTATCATCCCATACGTTAAGTAGGTAAAGCACATGAATATGAAGTAATAGAAATACAAGAACTTGTCCGCTTGCCAGTGGAACCCAATCATGGAGTAAAGAAGAAGAGCATAGACCAAGGTTTGAATTGCAACATAAGGTGTCTCTATGGCCACCAGCACAAGAGAAGATCCATATGAATCATAGATGCTGAAGGCCTTCATATTTGGTCTTTGCAGAGAAGAGAAATGAAGATGTGATATACTGTAACTCATGAATAATTTCACCCATACCTGGGCAAATGCATAAGGCAAGAGTACATCCCCACTGCTCGTTCTTGGTAGAATACTGTCCTCTCAATTACAACAACAGATTGCACTGCAGAAGCATTAGTGAATCCAAGGAAAACAATGGCAGCATAGGTAGCTCCTAGTACATTCATCAAGTCTTGCTGTTTGTGTCTCTTGCCAAAATAGCATGCAGTTTGAACTTCATTAACCATTGTAGAAAACATGACGACATGTAATTCAAAATACATACCCCAGACTTACATCTTGTCTCCTTTGTTCCAGAAGATAACACCGAATAGAACTCCAATGACGGTTGTCATGAAGAATTGGATAACATTAAATTGTGAGTTCCTCCAGTAGGAATGATGCTGTTTCCAGAAACAAGCCCTGCATTGAGTTATAAAGGATTGGGAATATTGGTGGGGAAGTGAAGATCCTTTGACCCTGGTGCAGGAGTCCTTAGTTCATTAATAAGCTCCTGATTTCTCCTGAACAGTACAAAGAAAAAGGAAAATCAAGGATACAATTGGCACAAAGACATAAGACATCAGGGACAACAAGAAAACACACACACACCCCACCCCCCAGAAAGTTTCCATATTTTTGTTTACGACTCACTGATATAAAGTGGAGTTTGCATAAACTTCTGCAAAATCAATGTCAAGTCGAGCCTCTACTGTGGAAGAGCTGATCTCCAGCATCCAGGTAGCTGGGTTGTAACCGTCTTTGATCTTGGTACCTGGAACAGCCTGCAAGAGGTTTCTAGAATTAGCTGGTGCATCTGTTTTTAATCAAAGCCAAATAAATTTGATTCTGGTAACGAAAATATAAGAGAAATAGATGCTAGAATAGATAAGAGAGTTCAAGTAAGCTATCAAATAGTCCAGTTGTCGACATTGCAACATTAGAAACTTGGATGAAGGACTTCTTTTCTGAGCTAGAAAATTACAGTTACCCTCATCAGAACTTAGAATGAGGCAGCACAATCAGAATGGGATCAGGCATATAATGAAAAGAGGAAACTTACCTCAAAATATTCAATTAGCTTGTGAGAATGGTGACCAAGAGGTCCAGCATTAATCACTTGCCCTCCTCTCTTCATCAACAGTAGCTGCAAAAAAGAAAATGATATGAAAGTGAAATGTAGGGCATATATCAATCATAATTATATGCAGAAGTGCAGCAACTTTACCAGAAAGAACAACTACAAAATTGAAACATACCTCATCAAATGCTTCAAAAATATCAATGCTTGGTTGATGAATTGTACATACAACCGTCGGCCCGGTATCCACTGTATTCCTTACAGTACGCATCACAATTGCAGCAGCCCTAGCATCAAGGCCTGATGTGGGCTCATCCATAAATATGATGGAGGGATTAGCAACCACCTCTACGGCTATGGTGAGCCTCTTCCTCTGTTCAGTTGAAAGACCATCTACTCCTGGAAGTCCAACTAGAGCATTCCTTAATGGATTCAGCTCAACCAAATCCATAACTTCCTCAACAAACATCTATTAAAAGAAAGAAACTCACAGTCAATTTCCTTGCCCATCAGCCACAATTTGTTGTAACCTCTAAACAATCTAGTTCCAGATCAGGAGATAATAATAATTGAAAATTTGAATTTGAACACTTTGGAAATTGGAAAACATGGAATAGTATGTGATTATGATTCCAGTGACCAAGTGACATGCCTTTCTTGTTGACTTGCTTACAAAGACGGAGCCAGGCAGAGTACAAGAGAGATTCATAGACTGTCATATATGGTGAATGGATATTGTTCTGTTCACAATAACCGCTTACACGAGCAAATGTGGCTTCGTTCTTTGGGTAACCAGAAATGCTTATGCTTCCTTCAATATACCCACCAGTCTTCCTTCCTGCTAACGCATCCATCAAAGTAGTCTTCCCAGCGCCACTCACACCAACTAGTGCTGTCAGAATACCAGGCCTGAAAGCACCACTAACATCACGTAGCAGTTGCAGCTGGTCCTCTTCAACCCCTTGGCTCTTCATTTCCTGATGAGGAACAGAAATGTATTGTTAAAAGTTAAAAAATTTCTGTAGCAAGCTCTCGAAAGAACACTTCCATCTTTTCATATGCATATATACAACCAAAATAACAACAATATAAGAGTTTAATTGGCATTCCATTCCTTATTCTTCTAATTTTCACTTGAAATAAAGCAGAGATGAGATGTTGTCATGTAGGCATTTTAAATGACTTACAGCAGGCATACCTACATAGTAATTCACATGGTTGAATGCAAGTGAAAGGGGGCTGGAAGGGCAGAACCATTCCTCTTCTTGCAGCACTAATAGCAGAGCTGGAACTCCCTTGAGCATTTCTCACAGCCATGTCAATACCTGTAATTTATGTGTTTTTTATTTGATAGTAATAGTAAATAAGCTCCTTCCCTAGCTTTACTACAAAGATTAGGAAGTCTGAAGTTAGCCATTGTCATCAATAATTGCAGATACTGGCTCAACTGACTTTAAAATTCTAAATCTTGATTCCTTGATAAATTTCCTCGTTTCTGCTGACCAACCTAGATAACAGGGTAGACAACCCAGTTGAGATGTAAAAGAATCAGAAGTAGGACAACCCACCAACCTTCTGCATTGGATGTCAATAGCTGCTTAGAATTGCTGTCAGTGTCATCCTCTGGGATAATAGATTTTGCATCGCTGAGAGCTGGAATAGAATTTTGGGGGAAAAAAAATGAACACAAGGATCTCATTCCTATATCCTAAGGTCAAGTAATAGATAACAAATACGAACTTATGATTCAAAAATGTCAGTGCAGCAATGAAAAGAACATTGAAAAGGAGAGAAAACCCGACAAGAGCTCCAATGGAAATCCAATACCATTTTTCTTCCACAAAGCCTCTTTCATTAGTATGAGCTCAACTTAGTGCCAAATGTTTTAGTAATACCAAGTTCTTTTCTTTTTAGTGAGATCTAACTATTCTCATTACTTGGAAAAAATGGTAATGAAGTGATACATAAAAGATGCAATATGTCCCACTAGCCTACACAACTAACCTTTGCAACTGAAGTTAAGATAAGCACAAAGGTTTTGAGGATTTAGGGAGAATTAATAATTTATGTGCACAAGGGCATTTGGAAAAAACGCAAGGTTGCACAGAATTTTATGATTAATTATGTTTCGTTTATCTAGATTATGCTAATTAATTAATTAGAGGTTATTAGGGATAATTATATGAGGATTCAATAGGCTAGCTTAACTCGAGCTTAAGTTTGGCCAAATTCACTTATGCCCATAAAAAAGTCTATATAAACTCCATGGGTTTTAGGATTAGACTCTAACATTAAGACTAGTAGTCTTTCAAATACCTAGCTTCGTTCTCTCTCTCCTCTCAAGATGTCTAACCACTCTATACAAGTGTCATGGATCTAAGTAGTAGCCATCAGGTGGAAGATCATCCTAGTTTTTAAGATCCCTATATTAACTGGAATAGGATTTGGGAACATCCAAATCTAAGATTTTCTTATTAAAAACTTTCATTGTGCTTAGATTTAGATCTCCAAGAAGATTAGATGCATGCACCCTTGTGATCTAGGGCTTGAATTGAGTTTTCCAGATATTCTAACAATATGCTTGTAAGTCTTTTTCGATATCTAGTTTACAGACTACTTCTCCAATGGAGCTTTTCAATTTTGAGTCCATTACTTTGTTTTCAATAAGCATTGCTAACCCTTTATAAAAGCAGTTTGAGAATTAGAAATTAAGCTTCCCACTACTTTCTTAAGCCTATATTAGCCAAAACTTCAGCTAGGAGTTTATATAAGCCTCCTTAAAATCTTCTACTCCTCTTTTCTCAAGGACTAACACAAAGTGTATTTAAGCTTCTCTCAAAAAGGCTTCTCCTATGAAACTCTTCAAGAAGCTCATTCCTTAGGCTCCTACAATGTCCCAATAATGATGCCAAAAAGGCATAGCAAATCTATCTAGATCGGGGGCTTTATCCCCAATCAACCCAAAAAGATCCACAAAACTTCCTCTTTTGTTAAAGGCACCTCCAAACTCCATGAGACCTCCTTATATAATGACTTACGTGTTCCATTGATGTTAGGTCTCAACTACTGGACAAGAAACAAATTTATAGAAAAAATGAGAACTAGGAAAGGTCGAGATTACAAATATAAGAATGGGTGTCTTCTGCTTTCTCATGAGGCCTTTTATGCTACACAACCCAAAGTTCCTAACAACATGTGAGTCTATGTTGAACTATCCTTCTAAGTGTTATCTAGATTTCAAACAGCATTAGGAGTGGCTTAGTGGATCTTGCTCTTGGAAGTGAGGTGACTAGTGACTCTTAGGTGGTATTTGGTTTTTTTTTTACTTAATTTTAAATAAAACTTAAAACTATATAGTGTTCAATATTAGATTGTTTATTTGTTTTTAATATTTTATTTTTATTAAGCATTCAAAAGTAATAAATAAACGACATTACTTTTAGCATTCATAAAATTCAAATATTTTAGTTTTTTCATTCAGTTAAAATATTTAAGAAAAAAAAGTAATAAGATAAAAAAAAAACAAAAAACAAGCACTCTAAAATCTGAAATCAAATTGCTTTCAACAAAAAGTTAAAAAAACAAACGACATCTTAGTCTAACACACTAGAGATCCTATGTTTCAGAAGATTTAATTTTGGGTGGGGGAAGCAATCACCCGTAAGGCTAAAACACGAGTATAAGAGAAACAAATCCTCACTACATCAAGACCTAGTCCTGCATGTATAGAATTGATACTGGTCCCCTCACAGAAGGGGATCCAGGCATGAAAAGGAAAACACAAGCAATATGGCTGAGAAAATGAGCTAGCTAAATCCCACAAACAGATTATAAATTAATTGGAAAACCTCTTCAGATGTCATTCCATTACTATTCTGAAGCAAGGAGGTTCTCCGTGAGAACACTATTTTAATAAAGCATTCTTTTGTAATTGATTATACAAAGTAATTATACAAACTTTGTTATGGTAAATCAATAGGAAAGAATGATTATACATACTGATAACAAAATGAAAATCAAAGTCGAGCAAACTTACAAAGAAAAGTGAAGGGGAAAAGAAGAAGAAACACTTCTGTTCTCTTCATTAACTATAATATTCTACACATACTTTCCTGTTCTCTCTATTAACTATGATGTTCTACACTTTCTGTCCTGACTAAAGGATTCAAGTTTCTCTATCTCCTCTGGAAGTTAATGAACTTGATGCCAAAGGCAAACATGATGAAGAAGAGAAAGACCCAGCCCACATGAGCAAAGACTACAGGTACACGGAAGTCATGATCAAGACCCAATTCGTCTTTG
This sequence comes from Vitis rotundifolia, assembly GCA_030254885.1. Lineage (NCBI taxonomy): Eukaryota > Viridiplantae > Streptophyta > Magnoliopsida > Vitales > Vitaceae > Vitis > Vitis rotundifolia. Next base: position 14,129,906 of record CM058156.1, read on the forward strand.
ATAAATTCATTCACTGGCCTTGGACTCCTTCCAATTATTTCAACTTCAGATGTAATGGCACCCACTTGAGATGCGAAAATGTCGTAGCTTGTCCAAGTAACTGGAGAAGCCCAGTAGTACCATCTCCACCATATTGGGATTAGCAGCAAACATGAAATGCTTTCAAGGTTAAGTGACATTCATAGTGACTAACATGACCCCTGCTAACGATAACTACATCATCGTTAATGTCATGAGTTAGTGAGGAAGCATACCAGCCTGGGGATGAGGAAAACAGAGGACAAGTTCCAGAAATTCGAGAAGAAGGAACTAACAATAGCAGCAATTTGGTGGTCGGGAGTGAGAGCATTAACCATCACCCCATACATTGAGAAATTCTTTGAGCACATGGGATTTAGATGCCCAGACAGGAAAGGGGTTGCGGACTTTCTGCAAGAAGTAACTTCCAAGAAGGATCAAGAACAGTACTGGTTTAGAAAGAACCAACCTTATAGGTATATCTCAGTACCTGAGTTTGCACGGAGCTTCAACTCTTTCCATGTTGGCCAGTAGATTTTGGAAGATATTGGGGTTCCTTATGACAAATCTAAAGCTCATCATGCGACTCTGGTGAAGGAAAAGTACGGTATATCCAACTGGGAACTCTTCAGAGCATGTTTTTCAAGGGAATGGCTGCTGATGAAGCGGAGTTCTTTTGTATACATATTCAAGGCTACCCAATTATTAATCATGGGAACAATAGCCATGACTTGTGTTCTTGAGAACAGAAATGAAATCTGGTCAATTAGAAGATGCACCAAAATTTTGGGGAACACTGTTTTTCAGTCTCATTAATGTGATGTTTAATGGGATGCAAGAGCTTTCAATGATAGTGTTCAAGCTTCCTGTATTCCATAAACAGCGGGATTTCTTGTTCTACCCTGCATGGGCTTTTGCCATGCCAATTTGAGTCCTTCGAATTTCTGTCTCCCTTATAGAATTTGGGATTTGGATTGTTCCTACATATTACACCATTGGATTTGCTCCTGTTGCTAGTAGGTAAATGTGAACTTTTTCCTTGCTTTTCAGTATGTTGGTTTAATAATAAAAAGCAAATGAATTTCTCACTTGGCCACCACATAACCTCCAAGCACAAAAACAATGAGCAAGGAAAAGCTACCAAGTGTGTTTGCAACAATTGGTGTCCTTCCAACGGCTGTGATGAAACAGAAGAGAGAGAGATCCATTTGATGAACACCAAAGAAAGCTAAGAATTGTTTGAAGAACCTGAAAATGTTGTAGATATGTTAATAAATGAAACTCCGACTTGTGAGACTATGAGAGTCCAGTGAACATTAAACCAACATACTGAAAAGCAAGAAAAAAGTTCACATTTACCTACTAGCAGCAGGAGCAAATCCAATGGTGTAATATGTAAGAACATCCAAATCCTAGATTCTATAAGGGAGACAGGAATTCGGAGGACCCAAATTGGAATGGCAAAAGCCCATGCAAGGTAGAACAAGAAATCCTGCTATTTATGGAACACAGGAAGCCTGAATACTGTCATTGAAAGCTCTTGCATCCCATTAAATATCACATTAATGAGACTGAAAAACAGTGCTCCCCAAAATTTTTGTGCATCTTCTAATTGACCAGATTTCATTTCTGTTATCAAGAATACAGTTATGTCTATTATTCCCATGATTAATAACTGGGTAGCCTTGAATATGTATACAAAAGAACTTCGCTTCATCAGCAACCATTCCCTTGAAAAACATGCTATGAAGAGTTCCCAGTTGGATATACCATACTTTTCCTTTACCAGAGCCACAGGATGGGCTTTACATTTGTCATAAGGAACCCCAATAACTTCCAAAATCCGCTGGCCAACATGGAAAGAGTTGAAGCTCCGTGCAAACTCAAGTACTGAGATATACCTGTAAGGTTGGTTCTTTCTAAACCAGTATTGTTCTTGATCCTTCTTGGAAGTTACTTCTTGCAGAAAGTCCGCAACCCCTTTCCTGTCTGGGCATCTAAATCCCATGTGCTCAAAGAATTCAAGAACATTCTCTCGTGGGCCTTGGTATACAACCTTACCTTCTGAAAGAAGAATAATGTCATCAAAAAGATCATATGTTTCAGGTGGAGGTTGCAAGAGAGAGATATGACCATGGTTATGTCCATAATATGGACCATCTGCTTCATGAACTTGAGAATCTGAAAGGTTGTGGAACTGTCCAGCCCTGTTGATATTTCGTCCATGAAAAATGCTTTTGCTGGTCCGACTAACATTTCACCTGCATTCGATATAATTCATTCCAGTTAGAAAATTGGAGTGGTTATCACAATTGAGTATTATACATTCCTTCACAAAAATTCTCTAACATAACCACACATACCGGTAGTAACACACTTCTTTTGTCCACCAGAAATGCCCCTTCTCATCTCATCTCCCACCATAATATCAGCACAAATATCCAGCCCAAGTATCTGATGGAAAATCAGAAGATGCTCAGCTTGTCAGACTGCTTGTTAAATGAGTGAATAAAGATGCAAGCGCAGAACAGAGAGTAATAAACCTTGAGAATATAATCTGTCATCAAACTTGTTTCTTGGCCAGCCATGGCTGTGACTTCATGAATGCATCAATCTCAGGATCTGGTTTTATACCTGCTTCTTTCTCCCGTCTTGACAACTCCACTAGCATTTCATACCTGGTTCCAACTCCCAAGCAATGTCCTGAGAAATTCAATGTCTCACGGACTGTCATCTCCCTATGGTGAAGATTATGCTGGCTGATATAAGCACATGTTCTCTGAGGGACGAATTCGCTGAATTCATGGCCACAGTAGGTTATTTTTCCAGTTATCTGTCCATAAAATAATTATTAGTATGCAGAAATGAAAGCCATACTCCAATAGATGAATCACATGAAGTAACCTCGGAGACAAAAATTGAACACCATGCTAGTGTTTCTGAAACATGAACTCACCTTGATGACCTTATGATTCCGCTCACGTTCTGGAGTATCTTGACAACCCTTCTTTACGATGGAGAAAGCCCAATCATTCCCATTACTCCCTATTCTCGTTCATTTCAAGGAGAAAATAATTCTCAGATATTACTGCTGCAAAGCTAAGAAAGGTGAGAAAGGAAGAAAACATTGACATAGGAAAAAGAAAAGCCAGGGGAAAGAAAATATTTCTCCTAATATCATGAAATTAGGGATCACAAGCACTAATTTCCACTGTTTTTGCTCGTGTGAAAAGAAAATTATACCTTATTTTCTACTCGGAAGAAAATCTCAACTCTAATTAACAGGAAAGGAAAGCAAATGAAGAGACAAAAGAATGACAATACCTCAACGGCATTCAACGTAGAATTGAGCAGTGCCAACATATCCATCTCCTTCAATTGACAAATTCTGGAATCTCACTTCTATCTTAGGAATCTCAATCCCTACCCTGTTTCCATAAAATTCAACAATCAACAAAGCCCCCAAACACTCAAATAAATCATTAAACAAACTTTTTGGCTACCGAGAAAATACGGAAAACAAATTGTTTGTCATTGGATTGAAAGATTTTTCCTCCGTATTTTTCCTCAATAGCCAAGGAACCATTGGAAAACGGAGAAAAGGAGAAAGAAGAAGCAGACCTATCGGTTCTGTCCCTGAGACTCCTGAGAAACCTCTCGTTATCATCCTCAACAACTTTCAAGATACTCTCATCAACTGCTTCTTATCTTGGGCTCCAAGATGAGTGACATCAACTTCATTCTGAACAATTCTTCCATTGCTCATCACCTGCTTCAGCATCTCCTTCCTCCGATCGTAGGTCGGTAACCTCTCAATCGTGGCCCATTTCAGCTTCTCCTCGTCGTCGGCCACCTGCCGACCGCTCCTCTGAAACTCATCCGGCGCATTCGAGACCTCCCTTATACTCGCCGACCGCCAGCTCCGGCGACTGCTAGCCATACTCCCCGACCGCGGCAGGTCGTCCCCGGCCAGTGCTGCCGCCATTGCTTGTAAATGTCAGTCAAAACGGTGCGTTTTGGTCGAGAAGTGGAGTGAAGGAATAGAACGAGGATTTACAGGTGTAGATTCAAGACGCAGCGTTTCGCTCCGAAAACCAGAGCGGAGAAGGAGCTTTCACTGATGTCTTTATAGATAGCACATCACATGCCCCCTCAAGTTCGATGCCCCTTATTTCTAGAATTAGAAATATTTCGAAATGGTAAATTAATAGACCAAGAACCAACTCTGATGAAATAAGCTCAAAATGCATGAAGTTGATGTCTTTGAGAATGCGTCAATTGTCGATGTGTCCCCTGACCACTCGCTCATGTTTCCTCACCAACACCCGCCGACCAACCATGCTTCGTTTCATAAAATGTTCACATTTTATGTGTATATATATATAAACAGATAATATAAATTAAATATAATAAAATTATTATGAATAAATTATTTTTTGTGATTATGACTTTTATATAATAATTATATATAAAATAAATATAATTTTTTGAATAAAATTATCAAAATTTTAAAATAAAAAATACTTATACAAATTATCATTATTTCTTTTCATGTCATTAAATACATCCAAATTAAATGATAATATATAAAATATATTATCAAATTATAAATATTATTATTAAATATCACAATTACGCATATATCATCATTTATTTTATATTATTTAATATAATTAAATTAAATATATCATAACTTTAATATTAAATATATTTTAAATTTAACATATTATAATTAAATATCATAATATTATTATAAAATAATATTTAATATAATTTAATAATAAATTATACAACATTCACGCTTACATTTCATCTTTCTTTAAGAATCAATAAACATCGAAGCCACTTACATCTATAGCTTTTCGGATCTCCACTCAAACACCAACACAACATAGTCTCCACTAAATCAACAGGACTGAATCATCTAATTCCCCCGTCAAATTTAACCATGCGAACACACGATTGCAACTCTCCAGAATTCATTTCTCTATTTTCAGATCCAAAGTATCTCCACCGACATCATGCAAGAGGTTCTCCATCTCCAAATCTCATCGAATTTTCTCTCAAAATTTCTCCCTCCGAACACACTCTTAACTTTCAGTGGAAGACCCATCAGTAGCCTCAGTATTCAACTTCATCACAGATTCAAAAATTTATTTCCGTCCTCCGCACATAATCCAAATTCCTAGTGCTAGAAACTCTCTCAATATCTTCTATAGGGCTGGGTATTCCCATGCTGATTGCTACCAAAATGTGAGTTTGACTAATCTATGTGGGGTTTAGGATCTGTAGCAGGCTACAGGCTTTAAGACGAGGAACTTACTAGAAGGAGTGATAAACTTTACTAGGAACACTCGTGAATGGATGCAAAAGGAAACAAAACCCAAGAGGAAAAAAGAAGTAAACTAATAAAAGATATTCAAACAAGCCGCATTTCATCATCTCTCCAATGGGTTTATCATAAATAAGTGAAGAAACTAGAGAATGGGTTTATAGCAGAAACAAGAATGTGATCTTGAGACATCATATAAGAGAGATGAACCCAAACTCATGCATATATCCAAGCAAAACCATGTAAGCCATAGATGATGCGGCACTAGAGAAAATCCATACAAAAACCATAATAACAATTAAACAATTCCTACCATTAATACACCAATCTGGAAGGTTGAAGGTGGTATAGGAAGTCAAAATGATCATACCTGGGACCAGTGTCTTCTTGTTTTCTCACTGCTGTGTGCGTCTGCTGTGTGCGTCCATTAAATGGCAACCTGTCCCTTCTCTGAAAATCCTCCTAGCACTTTTAATCTTTTCCCCAACATGCCTCTACCTACTTCGAAACCCCCACCTGGTCCCTCTCTGTCTTTCCTAAAAAGCCAAAACAACACTTTTGTTTTTATTTTATTTTGATTTACTTTCAAGTTTCAAGTTCTCAATATTGTGATTCTCAGAATCTGATTACTTGTTCAAGGCAATCACTTGCAGGTTTCTTTTGCTTGCAGAATTAGAAAATAGGAATGACATGGCCTACTTTCAAATCCTTCTGCCGTCACCCTTTTCTCCATCTACCCTTTATTTATTATTATTATTTTGGAGTGGGGGGTTTGGGTTTAATGGGTCCACCTTTTTGTTAACTTTTCTTAGGACTCTTCTTTGTACAAGTGGCTCTGTCCACGTGGGCTTCAAAATTCCTCTGCTTGCTATTGGCTGCCAACTCCTGCCTTGGACACTTTGATTCTTCCAAAAACGATGGAGTAAAACTATAGCTTTCTTTTAATTTCTATATGTACCACACAATATGTGAAAACACACAGATTATTAATATGAAATGAATCAATCAAGAATGGCAAATAGAAAAAATAATAATAATTTTACAGTTTTTGAGCTTAAAAAATACAAATTTTTGACAAAAATACCCTTTTTCGGGGTAAAAATATCACTTGAATTTCTTTTTTTCTTTTTTTGTTTGTTTTTTTTTTCAAAATAAATGAACTTAGTAGATGAAAAAGAATCTATATGCCTATGTGTATAGTTTACAAAATTATTAGACTAAATAAAACCATTTCACAAGAATATTAAATTAAAGAAAAATATTTTATGAAATTGTTAAATTAAATAAAAGCATTTTTCTACTATTATCAAATAAAAGCATTTTTCAAAAGTATTAAAATAAAAAAACGTTCTTCAAAAGTATTAGTTTAAATAAAAGCATTTTTCAACAACTATCAAATAAAATTATTTTTCAAAAGTATTAAAATAAAAAACATTCTTCCGAAGTATTAATTTAAATAAAAGTATTTTTCAAAATTATTAAATTAAAATAAAGTGTTTTTTTTTCTCTAAAAGTAATAAATTAAAGAAAAGCATTTTATGAACTTGTTTAGACTAAATAGGATCATTTTACCTAATTATTAAATTAAATACATGAGTAAGATTTTAAAAAAAAGTACTATAAAAAATAATAAAATAACGGAAAATAAAATAAAGAAAAAAATGATAGATAAAATAAAAATAATAAATAATAAATAATAATAAAAAAGAAAAGTCATGCAACCATACAAAACAAGTCATGCAAACTATGCAAGACATGTCTAAAAGTGACCTAAGCGGGTTAGGTAAAACTAAGTGGGTTTAAGTATTCTTAAATGGGTCAAACATGTCTAAATGGGCCTAAGTGGACCTAAGGGTGTCCAAATGAACCTAGGTGGGCATGGTATGGGTCAAGGTGTTCCTAAATGGGCTTAGGCAAACCTAAGTGCCGAATATGGGGTGAAGGTGTTCCTAAATGAGCTATTATAAAAAGAAAGAAGGAAAATCCTAGATCTAACTCGAAGTTGTCAAGGGTCACAATGGGACTAGATAAATCTCTTAATCAAAGTCTCTAAGAGTGACTTAAAGAATTAAACCACATGAGTAGCAATAAGCCACTAGAAACTACTGTGAAGTATTGAAAAAATATTTAATAGGGCACAAGATAAGGACAAGAATATACCTAGTATCTTATGTACTCAAAAATAAAATTGAGTGTCTACAATGAATATAAGAGAAATAAATCCTTATTGGATCAAGACCCTATCCTATTTAGAATTGACATTAGTCTCATCACAGAAATGGATCCAGGCATGAAAAAGAAATTAAACATAGGCAATATGGCTAAGAAAATTATAAATTAAATAATTGGAAAACCTCTTCAGATGTCCTTCCATTACTTTTTTGAATCAAGGAGGCACTCATCCAGGAACACTGTTTTAATGAAGCATTCTTTTGTAATTGATTACACAAAGTACAAACAGCAGCATTTATGGTAAATCGACAAGAAAGAATAATTACATACTGATAACCAAATGAAAACCAAAGTCAAGCAAACTTATTACAAAGAAAAATGAAGGAGAAAAGAAGAGGAAACACTTTTATGTTCTATCTATTAACTATAATATTCTACACTTTGGTGGTGTTTGTTTTTTTACTTAATTCTAAATAGAACCTTAATGCTTAATAATGTTAAATATTAGGTTGTTTGTTTTTGTAGTATTTTATTTCTATTAAATATTAAAAAGTAAAAAAAATTAATATGTTATTTTTTCTATTTAGAAAAAGCTACATATTTTGACTTTTTTTATTTAGTAAAAAGTTTATAATAAGTTATGAAAAAGTAGAAAAACAAACAACTTAATTCTAAAACTAAATTACTTTAAGTAAAAAGCCAAAAAAAACAAACACCACCTTTGTGTCCTAATTAATGGATTGAAGTTTCTCTATCTCCTCTGGAAGTTAAGGAACTTGATGCCATAGGCAAATACGAAGAAGAAGAGGAAGACCCAACCCACGTGACCAAAGACTACAGGTACAAGGAAGTCATGATCAAAACCCAAATTTTCCTTGATGAATTCATTCACTGGCATTGGACTGCTTCCAGTTATTTCAAGATCAGTTGTAATGTCACCCAGTTGAGATGCAAAAATGCCGTAGATTGTCCAAGCAACTGGGGAAGCCCAGTAGTACCATCTCCACCATATTGGGATTAGCTGCAAACATGAAATGCTTTCGAGGTTAAGATACATTTATGGTGACTAAAATAACCCCTACTAACTATAACTACATCACCATTAATGTCATGAGTTAGAGAGAAGACGTACCGGCCTGGGGATGAGGAAACCAGAGAACAAGTTCCAGAAACTAAGGAAGAAGGAACTAACAAGAGCAGCAATTTGATGGCCGGGAGTGAGAGCAACAACCATCATCCCGTACATTGAGAAGTAGGTAAAGCACATGAATATGAAGTAGTAGAAATAGAAGAACTTGTCCACTTTCCAGTCGAACCCAATCATGGAGTAAAGAAGAAGAGCATAAACCAAGGTTTGAATCGCAACATAAATTGTCTCTATGGCCACCTGCACAAGGCAAGATGCATATAAATCATAGATGCAGAAGACTCTCATACTTAAATATACTGCAACTGAACTATTTTGTCTCATACCTGAGCAAATGCATAAGGCAACTCCGAGTACATTCCTGCTGCTCTTTCACGGTAGAATACTGTCCTCTCAACTGCCACAACAGGTTGCACTGCAGTAGCATTTGAAGCTCCGAGGAAAAGAATAGCAGCATAGGTAGCACCCAGTAGATTGATCAGGTCTTGTTGTTTATGTCTGTTGAGGAAATAGTTCGTAAACTTCATTAACCACATCCAAGGAAGTAAATTAGTAGAAAGCAAAAAGGAATGTAGTTCAAAATTAATTAATTCTAGGCTTACATCTGATCTCCTTTGCTCCAGAAGATTACACCAAATAAAACACCAATGACAATCGTCATGAAGAAGCGGATAGCATTATACTCAGAGTTCCTCCAGTAAGAGTAGTGCTGCTTCCAGAAACAAGCCTTGCATTGGGTTATAAAGGATTGGGAGTATTGGGTGGGGAAGTAAAGATCTTTTGACCCTGGTTCTGGAGTGCTTAGTTCTTTAATAAGATCCTGATTTCTCCTGAAAAAGATGAAAAAGGAAAATTGATGGAACAATCAGTATATAAAGATTCCGCAAAGGGAGGTGAAAGAGAGTGGTAGCCAAAAAAAGGGAGGAAGAAAGGTCTCAATTTTGTCTATCACTGACCGATAAAGAGCAGAGCTGGCATAAACTTCCGCAAAATCAATGTCAAGTTGAGCCTCAACTGCCAAAGTGCTGACCTCTAGCATCCAGGTAGCTGGATTGTAACCCTCTTTGATCTTGTTAACCCCTGGAACAGACTGCAAGAGGTTTCAGGAATTAGTTTAAGTAAGATACCCGATATTTAGACTCTACAGATCAAGTTCTTTGCTTTGAAAACCTTCGTTACTTGGGCAAAATACTTGCTGGTTTATACGTTTTCAATCAAAGCCAAAATTTCAGGATTTTTTGTAGTGAAAATAGAAGAGAATAGATGTTAGAACAGATAAGAAACTTCATGCAAACTATCAAAAAATTTCAGTTGTATGGAAATTAACCATCAGAAACTTAGACACAAAGAGTGCTCTTTTTCTATTCTATTATTTTTTTTTTTCCCATTTTCTGAAGCGAGAACCAATTTGGGACTAGAAAATTGGATTTACCTACGTCAGAATTTAGAAATGAGGCATGGTTGTAGCGGGATTGGGTTGGAATAAACCACATAAAGAAAAAGGGAAACGAACCTCAAAATATTCAACAAGCATGTGAGACTGGCGACCAAGAGGTCCAGCGTAAATCACTTGTCCTCCTCTCTTCATCAACAGAAGCTGTGAAAATGAAAAATGATATGATGGTGCAATACAGGAAATGGAACAATCATGATTATAGGAAGAAATGCAGCAAGCTTATAAGAAGAAACCACTATAAAATTGAAACATACCTCATCAAATGCTTCAAAAATATCAATGCTCGGTTGGTGAATTGTACATACAACAGTACGCCCGGTATCCACTGTATTCCTTACAGTACGCATCACGATTGCAGCAGCTCTAGCATCAAGGCCTGATGTGGGCTCATCCATAAATATGATGGAGGGATTAGCAACCAACTCTACAGCTATGGTGAGCCTCTTCCTCTGTTCTGTTGAAAGACCATCTACTCCCGGAAGTCCAACTAGAGCATGCCTCAATGGATGGAGCTCGACCAAATCCATAACTTCTTCAACAAACATCTACAAGAAGAAAGAAAATCATGTTCACTACACTGCCCATCAGCATGGCAGAAAACCCACAAAAGAAATGGTCAAAATTCACTACAGTTCATAAGTAGATTTCTTTTCTACAGATGGGAGTACTTACATTGTTCCATCTCTCATCAAGAAATTCATTGATGGCAATTGCATTTTGTCCATACATCATAGGTGAAGCATAGTAGCCCCATATCATCCATGGCTCAATATCAACTGCAAAACCGAGAAGGAAATGGTTATATTTAAGTACAAGATTACTATATGCAGTGTCTTCGTTGAACAATAAGAAGTTTAACAATAAATAGAAAATGAATTTCTTACCTCTGGCCACCACATAACCTCCAAGCACAAAAACAATGAGCAAGGTAAAGCTACCAAGTCTGTTTGCAACAACTGGTGTCCTTCCAACGGCTGCGATGAAACGGAAGAGAGAGAGAGCCATTTGATGAACACCAAACAAAGCTAAGAACTGTTTGAAGAACCTAAAAATATTGGAGATATGTCAATAAATTAAACTCCCACTTGTGAGACTGTGACATTCCAATGAGCATTAAACCAACATACTGAAAACCAAGTAAAAAGTTCACACTTACCTACTGGCAGCAGGAGCAAATCCAATGGTGTAATATGTAAGAACAATCCAAACCCCAGATTCTATAAGGGAGACAGGAATTCGCAGGACCCAAATTGGCATGGCAAAAGCCCATGCAGGGTAAAACAAGAAATCCCTCTGTTTAAAGTATACAGGAAGCCTGAATACTGTCATTGCAAGCTCTTGCACCCCATTAAACATCACATTAATGAGAGTGAAAAACAATGCTCCCCAAAATTTTGTTGCATCTTCTAATTGACCAGATTTCATTTCTGTTCTCAAGAAGACAGTCATGGCTATTGTTCCCATGATTAATAACTGGGTAGCCTTGAATATGTATACAAAAGAACTCCGCTTCATCAACAGCCATTCCCTTGAAAAGCATGCTCTAAAGAGTTCCCAGTTGGATATACCGTACTTTTCCTTCACCAGAGCCGCAGGATGGGCTTTAGATTTGTCATAAGGAACCCTAATATCTTCCAAAATCCGTTGGCCAACATGGAAAGAGTTGAAGCTATGTGCAAACTCAGGTACTGAGATATGCCTGTAAGGTTGGTTCTTTTTAAACCAATATTGTTCTTGATCCTTCTTGGAAGTTACTTCTTGCAGAAAGTCCGCAACCCCTTTCCTTTCTGGGCATCTAAATCCCATATGCTCAAAGAATTCAAGAACATTCTCACGTGGGCCTTGGTATACAATCTTACCTTCTGAAAGAAGAATAATGTCATCAAAAAGATCATATGTTTCAGGTGGAGGTTGCAAGAGAGAGATGACCATGGTTATGTCCATAATATGGACCATCTGCTTCATGAATTTGACAATCTGAAAGGTTGTGGAACTGTCCAACCCTGTTGATATTTCGTCCATGAAAAATGTTTTTGCTGGTCCAACTAACATTTCACCTGCATTCGATATAATTCATTCCAGTTAGAAAATTGGAGTGGTTATCAGAATCGAGTATTAAACATTCCTCCACAAAAATTCTCTAACATAACCATACATACCGGTAGTAAGACGCTTCTTTTGTCCACCAGAAATGCCCCTTCTCATCTCATCTCCCACCATAATATCAGCACAAATATCCAGCCCAAGTATCTGATGGAAAATCAGAAGATGCTCAATTTGTCAGGCGGCTTGTTAAATGAGTGAATAAAGATGCAAGCTCAAAATTAGAGGGTAACAAACCTTGAGAACATAATCTGTGATCAAACTGGTTTCTTGGCCAGCCATGGCTGTGGCCTTCATGAATGCATCAATCTCAGGATCTGGTTTTATACCTGCCTCTTTCTCCCGTCTTGACAACTCCACTAGCATTTCATACCTGGTTCCAACTCCCAAGCAACGTCCTGAGAAATTCAATGTCTCGCGGACTGTCATCTCCCCATGGTGAAGATCATGCTGGCTGATATAAGCACATGTTCTCTGAGGGACAAATTCGCTGAATTCATGACCACAGTAGGTGATTTTCCCAGTCATCTGTCCATAAAATAATTATTAGTATGCAAAAATGAAAGCCATAATCCATTTGATTCTTCACTTGGCCTACCTCAAGTGAGTTTTTCATTTTCCAAAGACCAAAATGATTCAAGTTTTATTTCATTTTTCCTCCATTTCATCAGCAACCGCACACAGGGTGAAGTGACATATCAAACACAAAAAATTAAGGGGAGAGAGAATGGACAAACCCTTAAATCATCATCTGGTTCCCCTGAAAGCGCTTTTAGAAAAGTTGTTTTGCCAGAGGCAGGAGGTCCAAGAAGCAGAGTCATCCTGAAGAACAACAAATCAATAGCCGAATCACATAAAGTAAGTTCGGAGACAAAAATTGAACACCCGACTAGTATTTCTGAAACATGAACTCACCTTGATGGCCGTATAATTCCACTTACCTCTTGGAGTATCTTGACAACCCTTTTTTTCGATGGAGAAAGTCCAATCATTCCCATTGCTCCCTATTCTCATTGATTTGAAGGAGAAAATAATTTTCAGATATTACTTTGACATAGGAAAAAGAAAAGGCAGTGGAAAGAAAATATTTCTCCTAATATCATGAAATTAGGGAACACAAGCACTAATTTCCACTGCTTTTACTCATGTGAAAAGAAAATTAATAACTTATTTTCTACTAGGAAGAAAATCTCAACTCTAATCAACAGGAAAGGAAAACAAATGAAGAAACAAAAGAAAGAAAATACCTCAACGGCATTCAACGTGGTATTGAGCAGAGTTGGAAGAGCTCTACTCCCAACATATCCGTCTCCCTCAATTGACAAATTCTGGAATCTTACTTCTATCTTAGGAATCTCAATCCCTACCCTGTTTCCATAAAATTCAGCAGTCAACAAAGCCTCCAAACACTCAAATAAATCATTAAACAAACTTTTTGGAAAACAAAATGTTTGTCATTGGATTGAGAGCTTTTTCCTCCGTGTTTTTCCTCAATAGCCAAAGAAGCATTCGAAAACGGAAAAAAGAAGAAAGAAGCAGACCTATCGGTTCTGTCCCTGAGACTCCTGAGAAACCTCTCGTTATCATCCTCAACAACTTTCAAGATACTCTCCATCAACTGCTTCTTATCTTGGGCTCCAAGATGACTAACATCAACTTCATTCTGAACAATTCTTCCATCGCTCATCACCTGCTTCAGCATCCCCTTCCTCATCCGATCGTAGGTCGGTAACCTCTCAATCGCGGCCCATTTCAGCTCCTCCTCGTCGTCTGCCACCTGCCGACCGCTCCTCTGAAACACATCCGGCGCATTCCACACCTCCCTTATACTCGCTGACCGCCAGCTCCGGCTACTGCTAGCCGAGCTCCCCGACCGCGACAGGTCGTCCCCGGCCAGTGCTGCCGCCATTGCTTGTAACCGTCTGTCAAAACTCTGCTTTTTGGTCGAGAAGTGGAGTGAGTGAAGGAATAGAACTAGAATTTACAGGTGTAGATTCAAAACGCAGCGTTTCGCTCTGAAAACCAGCGCGGAGATGAAGCTGAAGTAGCTTTCAGTAGTGATGACTTTATAGAGAGAGAGATCATACATGAACGTGACGAGCATTCATCGTTTGTGTACTCTTTCTCCATGGACGTCGAAAAGTCAAATGTGTCGCATTCTAGATGGGGTAAATGTGGGGGTTCCGTTTGGGAGAGTTGGATGCGAACAGATGGGGAATCAATGGTTAGTCTTGGGTTTATATCGCTGACCGGCTCAAGGAGCTTCTGTTTTCCTATACTTCAAAATTCTGGGTTTATCACGTTCGAGCGTGTGAAAACACTACACATTTTCCCTTTGCCTAGTCGTTCTTAATTGATGGGATGAAGAAATGGGAGGGTGAGTTGATTGGCCCTTAAAACAACACCTCACGTATTTTTGGACATATTAGAAATGTTTTCCAAAAATTTTAAAACCAATATTAGAAAGTCAGTTAGACTTGGAAGCTTCTAATGTCAATTTGGCTGAACCCAAGAACTTTCAAAACCTATAGCTTAACATCTTATAATATGAGAGGCTAAAACACAAAAGGATCATTCAAAATTTAATTGATTCGTAAAATATCAATGTCTACATCTATTATATAAATATTTGTAATTTAATGAAATAAAATTGACATATTAAAAAGAATAAACTTTTATAAACTAAGTGAGTATTTGGTAAATAACTTAATAACTTAATATGACTTAATAACTTAATTTAAGTCATTAAATAAATTAAGTGTATTTAATAAAATAAGTTAATGGTATGATTTAAAGTCACAAACAATTTTAAGTAATAAGTAAAAATAATTAACTTATTCTTAAGTTTACATCTTTATTTTACCTTTTTCTTCCTAATTATCTCAACAATCTCCTTTATTACTCCACAACACCCACTCTTACTTAAACTCTTTTACCCTAATTATAATTCATGAAAATAAATATGTTAATTTGATGATTTAGAATTAGTTTTAAGTTAATTTTATCAAACAACCTTAGTATTTAAAGTAAGAATTAAATAATAAGTTTTAAGTCAACAACTTAAATATAATTTAACTTAAAGTCAACTTAAGTCATTAAGTAATAAGTAGTAAATTTTATAAAACACCCCCTAAATTACCTTTTGCACCAATAGCTTTAAAAAATATTATATGAATTTTCCATTTAAAAAAATGAAAATATTTTAATAATTCAAGAAGATCCATAAATAAATGATTTAATATATTAAGAAGAGTAGTAGACGTGAATTTAGGGGGATGGTATTCCAATATAACTGTTTTTATTAATAAAAAAGCATTGATAGAGAAAAAGAATTTCATTGCCCACCATTCAAGCTTACTAATTCAAAGTTTGAAAACTAGGTTTTTCTTTTTCAATTTTTTTTTTTTTTTTTTTTTTTTTTTTTTTTTTGTAATTGAGGTTATATCAATTTGAAAACATTTCCAATTATTATATGGAAATCAATCAATTAACCTTAGGAATTTCTATGGGGTTCCACTTTATAATATTAAAATATTTCATTTGAAAGTATTGCCTAAATAATTAAATTAAGAACTCATACTGTATCCAAATTATTATATGGAAATCAATCAATTAACCTTATGAATTTCATACATTGGAAATATAGGGTTCCAATTTATAATATTGAAATATCTCATTTCAAAGTATTGCTTAAACAATTAAATTAAGAACTCATACGAAATCCAAATTCTTATAAAAATCAATCAATCGACCTTAATAATATCCTAAGTTGGAGCTATGAAGGTAAATTATAATATTGAAATTTATTAATTAGCAATATTGCCTAATTAAATAAATAAAGAAGTCATAGTATATCCAAATTCATATATAAATCAATCAATTTATTAAATTTCCCATTTACAACTATGCCTAAGTAATCCAATATAAATATGAAACTATATGCAAATTTGCATTAAATAATCAATCTACCATTTCCCAAAATTCCAATTAAAAATATGGGAAAATTGAAATTATTTTAAGTTTCCCATTTACAACCTATGCCTAAGTATTCCAATTTAAATCCAATACTATATGGGAAATTGTATAAAATAATCAATCTACCATTGCTCATCATTCCAATTGAAATTTTGAGAAAAAAGAAATTATTTAAAATTTCCTATTTATAACCTATGCCTAAGTATTCCAATTTAAATGTAAATCTAAGTGCAAATTCATATAAAAAAAATTTCAATTTACCATTTCCAATAACTGCAATTATAAGTATGGGGACATTTAAATTAATTAAATTTTCTCATTTAACACATATTTCATTAATTATTTATTATAATTTGAAACTATATGCATTTCAATTAGAACAAACATTGTAATTAAATGATTAAGGTCCATGGTCGATCAATTTGGGGCACCCACGTAAAACCCTCAACCCTTCTCTCTTCCCTTCCCTTCAACACCTCAACACCCATTCCTAGAACAAAAACCCTATAGCCGAAGCCCCAATCCATGACACCCAAAAGAGCTTCAACGACAACAACAACTAGCATCGACAAAGGGAAAAGGTCAATTGTGAAGGAAAATTTTGAGGCCCGTAAAAAGGCCAACTTTGATAGAGATATGTTCACAACCCTAGAGCTAGCACAAAGATTTAATTTTTATTTCACCAATAGAATAGTGATCCCAGGTAAGAACATTAATTTTGCAAAGCTAGGTTATTTATGATTTGATAACCTTTTTTCGAGAATGGGATGGCTACCTATTGTGTCAGTGAAAGAACTTGTTTATCCTAGGGTTATCAAATGCTTCTACTGCAATATGACTCTTGAAGAAGAAGGACCCATTACTATAAACGTTAATGGTGTAGAAATAAAATTTGATGTGGTTGAACTTTGTAAGATTTTAGACATTCCGAGCGAAGGGTTATGTTTATATGAATCAAAGAAGTGGCCAAAGGTTGATGGTTTCAAACCTATAGAAGTTGTAGAGAGGTTGTATGGCTATGAGAAGGCTAGTAGACCAACATCTCATTCCTTAATTATGTTGAGTCGGGTCGTACAACACATGATTTAATAATTGTCATTAATGTTATGTGATGTATGTTGTAATTGATAATGATTAAATATTACTTATAAATTCAATTTATAAGTATAAAAGTAAGATGGACAAAAGACCCATGTGTTATTATAGATATAGATGTATAGGCCTTTTCATATCAAAAACACAAAAAAGCAATAGTTTTTTGTTTTATCGTGTCCATTATATCGTATAAACATATTTAACGAACTCATGAAAATAAATTGATATTAATGAAATACACATAGTACATATCATTCTTTGTAACAATTTTTTTTTTTTTAGTAACATCTACGTTGCTTTATAGAGGTTGATGAGAATGATCCACAAAAACCTCAACAACTAGTTACCAACTTACGACGCCTAATACCTATAATAAATCCTCAAAGTCGTCTTCTTCTTATTGGTTGTGGTAGTTGTAGCATCATTATTTGTTCTTTATTATTTACTATCTCTCTTCTTCCTATTTTAATTATTACTAAGTAAATGTATATATTATCTTTAAAATTATTATCTATAAACTCTAAAACTTTAATATATTATATTAAAATATAATGTTAGTGTCATAATACTTATAGTATTTATTTGTATTAATATTGATTTTGTTAGTATACATGTAATATTTAGATGATTTGAAAACATGTATTAGTATGATGCATTTATGATTAAAAAAAAGTTTTCAAAATAATTAAGGAGTTTATTATATTGGGCTTCCTTCATTTGGATATCATTCTAGGTTCTATCTAAGTTTATTCTTAGTTTATTTGGACTCCCGTCATTACAAAGTCATCCTAGAATCTATCTAAGTTTATTGAAATCAAATATACTTAAACATGTTTACAAAAAACTCCTTTGTTTAAAAAAAAAAAAAAAATTGATGCAAATAATTTTCAAAATGGAACAATTTTTTTAATTTTAATGAAGTGTGAATCTAAAAATATCTAAAAATTATTTATATATTTACAATATCAAGTTAATTGATGAAAACATTCAATTTAAAAATTAAAAAAACAACTTCCAAACAAGTTTTTAGTTTTACTTGTTCTTAAAAACTGTTTTTATCAACTCAATCAAACATATTTCTTTTTTTTTTTTTTTTTGAGAACAAAAACTTTCTTTAGAACTCAATTCCCAAATTCAATTTTGTTTATGAAAATACCAAAAATTATTCTTAAAATTTATTTTCCAGAATTGTTTTCAAAAACACTTTCTAAACAGGCCCTAAATATTCCAAACCATTTTCATATGGAAGCCCGTTCTCCTTTTAACTTCAAAAAAGTATATAAAGATTTGATTGAAAATTTTCCTCCATTTAAATATTTCCAAGCTAAAATATCTACACCATTCCTCAACATTGAATGCTTTTAGATCCTTGTAAGAAATTCCTCAACTACTTCCAACTCCCAATCATGGAAGTATCTAAAAAAAACAAGGTCCCTAATGACATTCCCCTTTAGATTTCTTCACACCTCTACCATTCAAGCATCCTTTGAGATAGCCTAAGGCATATAAAGTGAGAAAAGTGTCACTCAAGGTAAAGACCTATAATTAATCCTTTCAAAAACATCCCAACCTTCCCTAATAGCCTTCCACCAGCCTAACCTATAGCATTTTTTCACAATGTTAGAGCACCAACCACCCACTTCTTCCCCAAACTTCCCTCATATGACCTATCTCCACAAGGAATATACTTACCAATGTCTTACTAAGAGTGGATGAGTCTTTATCTCCTAGTTCTCTTTTTTTTTTTTTTTTTTTTTTTAGCAATTCTACAAGTGACGCTTGTTCTTAAGGGCTTTACTACTCAAAATAAACCTCTTCGAATTTTATCAAGCATCCAACTCACTTTTCTTGGGATAACAAATAGAAACATGAAGTAAATTAGCAAGCTTAGCAAAGTGTTTCCCATCCTTGAAAAGATTTTGATGCTTCCACATAGGAAGTTTTTTGTGGGACCTTTCTTGTACCACATCCTAAACCACCACTAACTTAAAGAAGGCTCCCAATAGAAGACCAAGGTAGGTATTGGAAGCACCCCCACCCTACAACCTAACAAAGCTACCACCTTATCCACATTGGATACTCGTTCTACAGGAATTAATAAGCTTTTCTCCAAATTAATCTTCAACTTAGACATTACCTTAAATCAAATAAATGACCAACTCAAGTAAATCAATTGCTCCTCATAGGCAAAAAAAAAAAAAAAAAAATCTCATCTACAAACAAGAGGTGAAACACTTCTACTCCTTATCACCCCTCCCTTGCACCTTAAAACATGAATTAGGACCATCTTCCTCTATTCTTTTTTAAATACAACTGAGAGTCTACATTGCTAATACAAATAAGTTAAAAGGCAAAGGACCCTCTTGCTAAAGCCCTTGTAGTTCTAGAAGAAGTTTGTGGGAGTACTATTCATTGGCATCAAGAACCTAACTATAGGGATGCACCATTTAGTCTACTCAATCCACTTCTAAACAAAGCCAATTTTTTCAACCAGTACTATTAGGAAATTCCAATTGACATGGTTATAAACCTTCTCGATATTTTAATTTATGGACTACTTCCCCTATGGATCCTTCAACTTTAAGTCTATTGCTTATTTTCAATAAGCACCATATCCAAAATTTGTTTACTCTTCACAAAGGTAGTTTGAAAATTAAAAACTATGTTTCCCACTATTTTCTTTAGTCTATTAGCCAAAACTTTAGTTAGGAGTTTATATAGGCCCCTCATAATTTAAATTAAAGTACTTTAAATCTTCTACTCCTCTTTTCTTAAGGACTAACACCAAGTGTATCTAAGCTTCTCTCAAAAGTGCTCTCATGGAACTCCATGAAGAAGCTCATTACTTAGGCTCTTACAATGTCCCAATAATGATACCAAAAAGCTATAGTAAATCTATCTAGACCGAGGACTTTATCCCCACTTAACCCAAAAAGAGCTACAAATCTTCCTCTTTTGTGAAAGGTACCTCCAAACTCCTTGAGAGCTTTCTATATATCTAATGACTTAGGTGTTTCATTGATGGTAAGTCTCCACTCCCATATAAGAACCAAATTTATAGAAAAAAAAGAGTACAGGAATTGTTAGGGTTAATGGGTGTCTTCAACTTTCTCGGGATTTTTCATAAGTGTATCATAGTTTAAAAAAATAATTCGTAAACTATGTTAAGGGAAATAATGTTTCCAAATTTACCATAGTTTTTCCCAACTAGGAAATAGACTTTAGATTTTAAGCAAAAAAATCATCTCTTGAAGAAACAATTTCTTTGAAAAAAAAAATTATAGGTAAAAATTATCTCTTGAAAGATATTTTCTAAAAATTCTTTTAAAAAAAAATTATAGGCTAAAATCGTCTCTCAAAGAGATGATTCTTTAAAAGGAAAAAAAAAAATCCATGGGGGAGAAATCATTTCTTGAGAGACAATTTCAAAACATTAATTTTAAAGAAAACAAAATGTTTTCATGTTTTCATGTTTTCTTATTTTTTAATAATATTTTAACTAATAATATATTTTAATAATAAAATTACTATAAATATATATATATATATATATATATATATATATATATATATTGTAAAATTAATTGATTTTATGTTTATTATTATTAATATATTATTTATAATTATAATATTTATAAAAGTATAAATTATGTTTATATTAAAATTAAAAAAAAATTGGTCTTCATCTTGAATTTTATCTTTCAATTAATTTAATTAATTATTATAAAAAACATAAATTAATTTAATTTTATACTCTTTTTTCTTTCTACTATAAATAATAAATATTGTAATATTTAAATTTTATTTATTATTGTTTTTTCTTTCACTTCCACATTACTTCTTAATATTGTTTTCAGTAACAATTATTTTCAATCAATTTAAAATATTGAGAATAAATAAAATTTTAATTGAAAATTTAAATATTTATTATATATCTTATAAATAAAAAATAATATAAAACTAAATTAGTTTTTATTTATAATTATAATTAGGCCTTTCATGCTACAAAACCCAAAATCCCTACCAACATGTGAGTCTATGCTGAACCATCCTTCTCAGCATCAGCTGGATTTCAAACAGAATTAGGAGTGGCTTAATGGATCTTGCCCTTGGACGTGAGGTGAATGATGAGGAGATCCTATTTGTCAGAAGGTTTAATTTTGGGTAGGGGAAGTGGTCACCCTTAACTCTAAAACTCGAGTATGAGACAAACAAATCCTTCTTGGATCAAGATCCGGTCCTGTACAGAATTGATATTAGTCCCCTCACAGATAGGGATCCAGGCATGAAAAAGAAATTAAGCATAGGCAATATGGCTGAGAAGATTATAAACTAAGTAATCGGAAAACCTCTTCAGATGTCCTTCCATTACATTTTTTGAAGCAAGGAGGCTCTCGGCCACAAACAAAAGCATTTATGGTAATTCGACAAGAAAGAATAATTACATACTGATAACCAAATGAAAACTAAAGTCAAGAAACTTATTACAAAGAAAAATGAAGGGGAAAAGAAGAGGAAACACTTTTATGTTCTCTCTAGTAACTATAATATTCTACATTCTGTGTCCTAACCAAAGGGTTGAAGTTTCTCTATCTCCTCTGGAAGTTAAGGAACTTGATGCCATAGGCAAACACGAAGAAGAAGAGGAAGACCCAACACACATGAGCAAAGACTACAGGTACAAGGAAGTCATGATCAAAACCCAAATTTTCCTTCATGAATTCATTCACTGGCATTGGACTGCTTCCAGTTATTTCAAGATCAGATGTAATGTCGCCCACTTGAGATGCAAAAATGCCGTAGATTGTCCAAGCAACTGGGGAAGCCCAGTAATACCATCTCCACCATATTGGGATTAGCTGCAAACATGAAATGCTTTCAAGGTTAAGATACATTTATGGTGACTAAAATAACCCCTACTAACTATAACTACATCGCCATTAATGTCATGAGTTAGAGAGAAGACGTACCGGCCTGGGGATGAGGAAACCAGAGAACAAGTTCCAGAAACTAAGGAAGAAGGAACTAACAACAGCAGCAATTTGATGGCCGGGAGTGAGAGCAACAACCATCATCCCGTACATTGAGAAGTAGGTAAAGCACATGAATATGAAGTAGTAGAAATAGAAGAACTTGTCCACTTTCCAGTGGAACCCAATCATGGAGTAAAGAAGTAGAGCATAAACCAAGGTTTGAATCGCAACATAAATTGTCTCTATGGCCACCTGCACAAGAAAGGATACATATAAATCATAGATGCAGAAGACCTTCATACATAAATATACTGCAACTGAACTATTTTGTCTCCCACCTGAGCAAATGCATAAGGCAGCTCTGAGTACATTCCTGCTGCTCTCTCACGGTAGAACACTGTCCTCTCAACTGCCACAACAGGTTGCACTGCAGTAGCATTGGTAGCTCCGAGGAAAAGAACAGCAGCATAGGTAGCACCCAGTAGATTGATCAGGTCTTGTTGTTTGTGTCTGTAGAGAAAATAGTTCGGAAACTTCATTAACCACATCCAAGGAAGTAAATTAGTAAAAAGCAAAAAGGAACGTAGTTCAAAATTAATTAATTATAGGCTTACATTTGATCTCCTTTGCTCCAGAAGATTACACCGAATAAAACACCAATGACAATCGTCATGAAGAAGCGGATAGCATTATACTCAGAGTTCCTCCAGTAAGAGTAGTGCTGCTTCCAGAAACAAGCCTTGCATTGGGTTATAAAGGATTGGGAGTATTGGGTGGGGAAGTAAAGATCTTTTGACCCTGGTTCTGGAGTGCTTAGTTCTTTAATAAGATCCTGATTTCTCCTGAAAAAGATGAAAAAGGAAAATTGATGGAACAATCAGTATATAAACATTCCGCAAAGGGAGGTGAAAGAGAGTGGTAGCCAAAAAAAGGGAGGAAGAAAGGTCTCAATTTTTTCTATCACTGACCGATAAAGAGCAGAGCTGGCATAAACTTCCGCAAAATCAATGTCAAGTTGAGCCTCAACTGCCGAAGTGCTGACCTCTAGCATCCAGGTGGCTGGATTGTAACCCTCTTTGATCTTGTTAACCCCTGGAACAGACTGCAAGAGGTTTCAGGAATTAGTTTAAGTTAGATACCCGATATTTAGACTCTACAGATCAAGTTCTTTGCTTTGAAAACCTTCATTACTTGGGCAAAATACTTGCTGGTTTATATGTTTTCAATCAAAGCCAAAATTTCAGGATTTTTTGTAGTGAAAATAGAAGAGAATAGATGTTAGAACAGATAAGAAACTTCATGCAAACTATCAAAAAATTTCAGTTGTATGGAAATTAACCATCAGAAACTTAGACACAGAAAGAGTGCTCCTTTTCTATTCCATTAATTTTTTTTTTTTCCCATTTTCTGAAGCGAGAACCATTTGGGACTAGAAAATTGGATTTACCTACGTCAGAATTTAGAAATGAGGCGTGGTTTAAGCAGGCTTGGAATCAATCACATAAAGAAAAAGGAAACGAACCTCAAAATATTCAACTAGCTTGTGAGACTGTCGACCTAGAGGTCCGGCGTAAATGACTTGCCCTCCTCTCTTCATCAACAGCAGCTGTGAAAATAAAAAATGATATGAAGTTAAAATACAGGACTTGGACCGATCATGATTACAGGCAGAAATGCAGCAAGCTACAAGAAGGAACAACTATAAATTGAAACATACCTCATCAAATGCTTCAAAAATATCAATGCTCGGTTGGTGAATTGTACATACAACGGTTCGCCCAGTATCCACTGTATTCCTTACAGTACGCATCACGATTGCAGCAGCTCTAGCATCAAGGCCTGATGTGGGCTCATCCATAAATACGATGGAGGGATTTGCAACCAACTCTACAGCTATGGTGAGCCTCTTCCTCTGTTCGGTTGAAAGGCCACCCACACCTGGAAGTCCAACTAGAGCATGCCTCAATGGATTCAGCTCAACCAAATCCATAACTTCTTCGACAAACATCTACAAGAAGAAAGAAAATCACGTTAACTACATTGCCCATCAGCTACAATTTATAGTAACCAATCATAATCTTTAAAACATAATGGTAGTGATTCCAATGAATAAGCAACATACCTTTCGTGTTGAATCCTTTATATCTGAAGCAAGACGGAGCCAGGCAGAGTACAAGAGGGATTCATAAACCGTCACATATGGTGAGTGGATGTCGTTCTGTTCACAGTAACCGCTGACCCGAGCAAATGTGGCTTGGTTCTTTGGGTAACCAGAAATGCTTATGCTTCCTTCAGTGTACCCACCAGTCTTCCTTCCTGCTAACACATCCATCAAAGTGGTCTTCCCAGCACCACTCACACCAACTAGTGCAGTCAGAATACCAGGCCTGAAAGCACCACTAATATCACGCAGCAGTTGCAGACGGTCCTCTTCAACCCCTTCGCTCTTCATTTCCTGATAAGGAACCAAGATTCATCAATAGAAGTTATAGTACAACATCAGATATCTACATTGATTTCAGAAAACTTTAAAAGTATCTCTAGCAAGCTCTCAAAACTGAAACATATGGCTTAAGTATTCAACCAAAACAACAGCACAAGAGTTTAGTTGGCATTACATCACTTGTTCTTCAAATTTTACTTAAACAAAGTAGAGATAGATATTGTCACATGGATACTGTAGATATATAAGCACTGAGAAACATGACTTACAGCAGGCATATCCACATAGTAATTCACATGGCTGAATGCAAGCGATAGGGGCTGGAAGGGCAGAACCATTCCTTTTCTAGATCCATTGTCTGCAGCACTAATAGCTGAGCTGGAACCCCCTTGAGCATTTCTCACAGCCATATCAATACCTGTAATTGGTGATGCAACATTAGATGAGCAATACTGGTCTTAAAGGTGATGCTTATTTGATTACTTTTAGGCCAAATGTCTACTTTGGGATATGTAACATACAGAGTCAAGAAAGAAAAGAGGGAAAGCAAACAAATTGAGACCTAAAAGAGGCAGGAGTAGGATTACCAACCTTCATTATTGGATGTCAATCGCCTCCTACTATTGTCATCAGGGTTGTCCTCCAGTAGTAGAGATTTAGTATCCCCAGGAGCTGGAATTGAATTTGGGGAAAGAACCAACACATGAATCTCATTCCCATAACATAAAACCAATTAATGAATGAGAAAAATATTGACTTACGATTGAAGAATGTTAGCGCTGCAATGAAAAGTACATTGAAAAGGAGAGAAAATGCAAATAGTGCTCCAACACAAATCCAATACCAATGTTCATCAGAAAATAGGCCTCTTTCCTTAAGAAGTGTTACTCCAACTGAATCAGTAGAATTGGGGACAGGCTGTGCAAAAGAAATATTAAGGTATTATTAAGCTTATATGATGGCTCTGGCTATGAAATTAACAGACCAATGTAGCCACAAAAGAAATGGTTAAAATTCACTGCAGTTCATAAGTAATATCTTTTCTACAGAATGGGGTACTTACATTGTTCCATCTCTCATCAAGAAATTCATTGATGGCAATTGCATTTTGTCCATACATCATAGGTGAAGCATAGTAGCCCCATATCATCCATGACTCAATATCATCTGCAAAATCAAGAAGGAAATGGTTATACTTAAGTACAACATTACTATGTGCAGTACATTGAATAACAAGAAGTTTACAAAAAAAATGAATTTCTCACCTCTGGCCACAACATAACCTCCAAGCACGAAAACAATGAGCAAGGTAAAGGTACCAAGTGTGTTTGCAACAATTGGTGTCCTTCCGGCAGCTGCGATGAAACGGAAGAGAGAGAGAGCCATTTGATGAACACCAAAGAAAGCTAAGAACTGTTTGAAGAACCTGAAAATGCTGGAGATATGTCAATAAATGAAACTCCCACTTGTGAGACAATGAGATCCAAAGAGCATTAAACCAACAAACTGAAAAACAAGTAAAAAGTCCGCACTAACCTACTGGCAGGAGGAGCAAATCCAATGGTGTAATATGTGAGAACAATCCAAATCCCAGATTCCATTAGGGAGACAGGAATTCGGAGGACCCAAATTGGTAGGGCAAAAGCCCATGCAGGGAAGAACAAGAAATCCCGCTGTTTAAAGAACACAGGAAGCCTGAAAACTGTCATTGCAAGCTCTGCCATCCCATTAAACATTACATTAACGAGACTGAAAAACAGTGCTCCCCAAAATTTTGGTGCATCTCCTAACTGACCAGATTTCATTTCTGTTCTCAAGAAGACAGTCATGGCTATTGTTCCCATGATTAATAACTGGCTAGTCTTGAATATGTATACAAAAGAACTCCGCTTCATTAGCAGCCATTCCCTTGAAAAGCATGCTCTAAAGAGTTCCCGGTTGGAGATACCATACTTTTTCTTCACCAGAGCAGCTGGATGGGCTCTAGATTTGTCATAAGGAACACTAAGATCTTCTGAGATCTGCTGGCCAATGTGGAAAGAGTTGAAGCTCTGTGCAAACTCAGGTACTGAGATATACCTGAAAGGTTGGTTCTTCCTAAACCAGTATTGCTCTTGGTCCTTCTTGGAAGTTACTTCTTGCAGAAAGTCCGCAACCCCTTTCCTTTCAGGACATCTAAAGCCCATATGCTCAAAGAATTCAAGAACATTCTCACGCGGACCCTGGTATACAATCTTGCCCTCTGAAAGAAGAATAATGTCATCAAAAAGATCATATGTTTCAGGTGCAGGTTGCAAGAGAGAGATGACCATGGTTATATCCATAATATGGACCATCTGCTTCATGAACTTGACAATCTGAAAGGTTGTGGAACTGTCCAACCCTGTTGATATTTCATCCATGAAAAATGCTTTTGCTGGTCCAACTAACATTTCACCTGCATTCAATATAATTCATTCCAGTTAGAAATTTAGAAAGTGATTATCAGAATTTAGTATCAAACATTCCTCCACAAAAATTCTCTAATATAACTATACATACCAGTAGTAACACGCTTCTTTTGTCCACCGGAAATGCCCCTTCTCATCTCATCTCCAACCATAATATCAGCACAAATATCCAGCCCAAGTATCTATTGGAAAATCAGAAGATGATCGGCTTGTCAGGCTGCTTGTTAAATGAGTGAATAAAGATTCAATTTTAGAATAGAGGGCAACAAACCTTGAGAACATAATCTGTGATCAAACTGGTTTCTTGGCCAGCCATGGCTGTGGCCTTCATGAATGCATCAATCTCAGGATCTGGTTTTATACCTGCTTCTTTCTCCCGTCTTGACAACTCCGCTAGCATTTCATACCTGGTTCCAACTCCCAAGCAACGTCCTGAGAAATCCAATGTCTCACGGACTGTCATCTCCCCATAGTGAAGATCATGCTGGCTGATATAAGCGCATGTTCTCTGGGGGACAAATTCGGAGAATTCATGACCACAGTAGGTGATTTTGCCAGTTATCTGTTCATAAAATAATTATTAGTATGCGGAAAAGAAAGTCATAATCCATTTGATTCTGTACTTAGGCCTAGGTCAAGTGAGTTTTTCATTTTCAAAAGACAAAAATGATTCAAGTTTTATTTCATTTTTCCTCCTCCATTTTGTCAGCAACCGCAAACAAGGTGAGCTGAGATATCAAACTCAAAGAATTAAGGGGAGAGAGAATGGACAAACCCTTAGATTATCATCTGGTTCCCCTGAAAGTGCTTTTAGAAAAGTTGTTTTTCCGGAAGCAGGAGGCCCAAGAAGCAGAGTCATCCTGAAGAGCAATAAATCAATAGATGAATCACATGAAGTAAGTTCGGAGACAAAAATTGAACACCATACTAGTATTTCTGAAACATGAACTCACCTTGATGGCCTTATAATTCCGCTCACGTCTTGGAGTATCTGGACAACCCTTTTTTTGGATGGAGAAAGACCAATCATTCCCATTACACCCTATTCACATTAATTTCAAGGAAAAAAATAATTCTCAGATATTACTGCTAGAAAGCTAGGAAAATGGAGAAAGGAAGAAAACATTGACATAGGAGAAAGAAAAAGCAGGGGAAAGAAAATATTTCTCCTAATATCATGAAATTAGGGATCACGAGCACTAATTTCCACTGCTTTTACTCATTTGAAAAGAAAATTATACCTTTTTCTCTACTCGGAAGAAAATCTCAACTCTAATTAACAGGAAAGGAAAGCAAATGAAGAAACAAAAGAAAGAAGATACCTCAACGGCATTCAAAGCGGAATTGAGCAGAGTTGGAAGAGCTCTAGTCCCAACATATCCATCTCCTTCAATTGACAAATTCTGGAATCTCACTTCTATCTTAGGAATCTCAATCCCTACCCTGTTTCCATAAAATTCAACAATAAACAAAGCCTCCAAACACTCAAATAAATCATTAAACAAACTTTTTGGAAAACAAAATGATTTTCATTGGATGGAAAGCTTTTTCCTCCGTGTTTTTCCTCAATAACCAAAGAAGCATTCGAAAGCGGAGACAAGGAGAAAGAAGAAGCAGACCTATCGGTTCTGTCCCTGACCCTCGTGAGAAACCTCTCGTTATCATCCTCAACAACTTTCAAGATACTCTCCATCAACTGCTTCTTATCTTGGGCTCCAAGATGACTAACATCAACTTCATTCTGAACAATTCTTCCATTGCTCAATACCTGCTTCAGCATCCCCTTCCTCATCCGATCGTAGGTCGGTAACCTCTCAATCGCGGCCCATTTCAGTTCCTCCTCGTCGTCGTCCACCTGCCGACCGCTCCTCTGAAACACATCCGGCGCATTCCACACCTCCCGTATACTCGACGACCTCAAGCTCCTGCGACTGCTCGCCATGCTCGCCGACCGCACCAGGTCCCCCCCGGCCAGTGCTGACGCCATTGCTTGTAAATGTCAGTCAAAACAGTGAGTTTTGGTCGAGAAGTGGAGTGAAGGAATAAACGTGATTTTACAGGTGAAAACGAGAGCGGAGGTGAAGCTGAAGGAGCTTTCAGTAGTGATGACTTTATAGGGAGAGAGTCAGCGATCATACATGAAGTTGACGAGCATGCGTCTTGTGTGTACTCTTTCTCGCTCTACTTTCTCTCTCTAAAAATGGGTCCAATTTGGTCGAAAAGTCAACAAATGATTCGCTGTGTCGCATTCTGGACGTGTAAACATGGGGGTTTTGTTTTGGAGCGTTGGATGAAGACGGATGCCGGAATCAACGGTTACTTTTGGGTGTATATTGCTGACCTGTTAAAGAAACTTCCGTTAAGCGTTTAAGGCGTTTAAGGCGCGTGTAATCTGTTTGCTTAATTGTTAATTTGTCATTAATTAATGTGATGAAGCATTGGGCGCGTAGGTTCACGTGGGCCCACATGATCTGTAATCCCTAATAAAATATTTAATTTTTAAACCGAAATTCTAAATTTTGACTCTTACAAGTTGGAAAATACGATCCGGATGCAACTTGGTATCCAAAAGGCCAAAACCCAAAATCTTCTAAAAATATTTTTAAAACAGCATTTAATTTAATCATAATTAAATATAATTTATAAATATTTTTCAAAAATTTTAATACCAATATTAAAAAGTAAAAGAGCAACCAAAGGCAGTTTTTTTTTTTTTTTTTTTTTTTAAGCCAATAATCCATGTGAAATAAAAATTGAGTAGAAATGATGAAAAAGTAAATCAGATTTAAAAGCTTATAATGTGATGAAGCCTAGTCAACTTTTAAAACAAATAGCTTAAGATCTTATGATGTCAAAAGGACCGTTCAAAATTTCATTGATTTGTCAAATATCTACGGCTACATTCGGATACCCATATTTGTAATCTAATGCAATATATCTGACATATTGACAAGGGTTGACCTATTGACATATTAATTGGAGCTTAATATGATTAATTAAATAATTATGACCTAAGTGAATTCAATTAAGTAACCCAACCTTATATTGAGCTTAAGTCACTTAAGCTTATAAGAAAACTTGTATAAATCAAAGTTTAAGGCTTCATCTTTTGTATCCTTACGAACACCCTTCTCTTGTAATAGAGATTCATGAAAAAATAGATCAAGTAGAAGATAATTAAGTATATAAGATCTACAACATCTATGGTTTACTTCATTGGATTAGAATCAATCTGAGAACATTCAAATCGTAAGTATGTCACTCAAAATCTCTAGATCTATGTTTTATTATACTTTTTATTGTCATATTTTTACACTGTGTTAAATCTAGAGAGTTTAGAAATAGATTGCATGCACCCTACAAGATCTAAGGTTAGAGAACGAAGTAATATGAAGTTTCCTATATTTTTTTATTTAAGTTGTTGAATACTATTCAATAAAACTAGTTCCTTTTGCACATATGTTCTTTTCTTATTTTATTCTCATATGTTTTAATAGAGATGATGTTAGGATGGATCTAATGATGTTTTATATGTTTGATGATTGACTATATTTTTTGGTATTAAGCTTGATACTTGTTGGTCATTTATTTACTGTTGAATTGTAATATTCATTATTTATTGCATGATTATTTTTTTTCACACAATACGTTTCATGGGTATTTTTGTTTAAGTTTGTGCAATTCATAGGTTTTCAAAATCTTTCAGGATTTACTATATGTTAATTAAAGATCATTCCTTAAGGATGTTTGGTTTAGATATGAAAAGTTATATAATTTGTATATTACTTTTAAAAGATTAGAAAATTTATATAATTATTATTTTATTATTTGCCACGGAATTGCTAGAAGAAGAGATTATTAGTGAGCTAAACTAACTAATTTAGGCTAAAAATTTTGTTCCAAACATTACTAGATCCAATTTTACATACTTCTTAGAATTTACACTAACCTTGAAGATTTGAAATCATCTCTAATTTATACTCAAGGTCATTCAATTGTGATTACGATTAAATTTGTTCAGGTGAATAATGCCATTAGAAGGTGTATTTCGAGTTTATTATATGATGAAAATCTTTCATAAAGACAGTTGTAGGTGCTAATCAATATGAAACCCTTGGGAAAATTCATAGTGTTTAGTCTATGAATATCTATAAACTTAATATTTCATATTTAGTAAATTTTTGCTCCATGATATCTATAACTTTTATATTTTCAAAGTTTCTGGTAGGCTTTGTTGGTGGTTTTTCACATACATCATACCTACATTATGGGATTAGATCTTATTCTAATTTCTAAATATCTCATATGATAAAAAATAAAAAAATAAAACTATAATTATAAATTGGATTTAAAATTAAGATTACCTATTCATCCCCCTCTAAATAGTTTTAAGAATCAAAATTTATGAAATTTTAACAATGGTTCCAAATTACTATGTCATAAATAATAAAATTACATTCCCACATGTAGTTACATAGTTAATATTAACACATTAGTATTGATATTTTAGTCCATGTAAGTGGAAGTTGACTATGTGAATTGTGAAGTGTTTTAACTCTATAGAAGAGGAAAGTAAAGACAAAGAAAGAGTGGATATGGGATAAATAATAGTAATCTTTGGAAGACAAATTTCTCATAAAGCAAAATATTTTGAGATATTTCTAAGGATTTCTAGATAAAAATTAAGGTGGTGTTTATTTTTTACTTAATTCTAAATAGAACCTTAATGTTTAATAGTGTTAAATATTAGGTTATTTGTT
The DNA here is from genome assembly GCA_030254885.1 of Vitis rotundifolia. Lineage (NCBI taxonomy): Eukaryota > Viridiplantae > Streptophyta > Magnoliopsida > Vitales > Vitaceae > Vitis > Vitis rotundifolia. The sequence continues at coordinate 14,161,830 of CM058156.1, forward strand.
TTTGTAGTATTTTATTTCTATTAAGTATTAAAAAATAAAAAAAAATCAATATGTTATTTTTTTTTATTTAGAAAAAGTTACATATTTTGGCTTTTTCTATTTAGTAAAAAGTTTATAATAAGTTATGAAAATGTAGAAAAACAAACAACCTAAATTCTGAAACTAAATTGCTTTAAACAAAAAGCCAAAAAAACAAACACCACCTAACATAAGAACTAATAGTAAGGCTTTTAAGTCCATTTATAAGAATTTTTTTTTGGATAAAAACTAAAATATCATAATATAAAACAATGAAATAATGAACCAATATGTACATAGACAATTAAATGTTAGCATGCATACATAAGCTAATAACATGTTATCGAATAAACATTTAGTTGATTCATCGACCAAAGTGATTCCTTGTCTTCTTAATTCGATGTACCGATTTTATATGTAATTATTTTTACATGTCATATAAAAAAAATCCATGTATTAATGTAAAATTATAGTTATCTTCAATTTCCGAATTAGGGTTGTCATAGAGGTTTAAAAAATTTATCTTGTATTTGATATTAATAAGTATGTAATAAAAGATAAAAATAAATAAATAAATAAAATGATTGAGCACAAACTTATTCTCTCCTTTTAAAACTCACTTTGGCTTTTTTGTTTTTATTTTCTTTGCTCCTACTTTGTATGGTGAGAAATAGGGATGATATTGGGGTAGGTTTATTTGGGAACCATTCCATGTAGTCGGGCATTAATAGAATGGGTTTGAGATAAAGATAAATAGATTAAGGGTTTGTTTAAATTTATATATATAAAAAATAAAATAAAAAAGGTAAATTCTTACCTCTAATAGGATATAGAGATGGGTTTTTCAAACGAGATTGTGAAAATGATAAATGTGTTTAGGGTAGGTTTGAAATTTAAAAAAGAACTTAGTTTAGGATCAAGTAGATTTAGCGATTGTCTTACCCCACCCTGTCACTATTGTATTTACACATATAATTAATAAAATGTATTTTAATTTAATTCCTTTTTCATATCCTTTTAAACACATCAAATTAGAAAACTATTCCTCAATTAAAATAAATTATAAAATTTTATAATTTTGATGCATTTTAATTTTTTTAAAAAATTAAATATGACGAGAGATCAACTATAAGAAATTTGTATACTTACCCTATCTTGTTTGTTTTATTTTATTGTATTTTTGAGATGGATACATGAATATGTTTAAATAATCATGACGAGGTTGCATAAAGTGATCTATCTTTATTTACATATTGTCTTGTATCATCTCATTTTATCTCATTTATGCACATAATTAAATAAAAAAATTGTTCTAAATTAATTAATTTTTTTTATTAACACACATAAAATAAAAGAAATAATTCTCATAAAAATAAATTATAAATTTTATCACATCGAAATGGGCTCCATCATGAGCTTGTCTCGTTGCGAGTAACAAATTAGTGTTATATTCTCAACGGTTTCTGAGTCTTTGGCATCGATCCTACCGGTCACAGAGGTGGTTGCCATCGATCTTACCGGTCACATAGATGGTTGTTTTACAGAGGATTCGTACATTCATACATCGGTTGTTGTTCACGCTCCAAGTGGCAAGAATACGAAAGAACGAAGGGCCGGACCCCACATCCACATCTAGAAGAGCACTAAAGTACTGAGGATTTCCACCCTCCCACGCCAAACATTCTATCATATTACTTTGACTAAAGCCAAAATATTGAATATGAAGTGCAAAAACACAAATGACAAGGGCGGGCCCATCACCGATCATCCTCGGAATCCCATGAGCTTCACATGTCCCTTTCTCTCAGTCCCTCTCGCCTAACAGAATGTCAAAGTTGATATTTTGCCGTATGGGTATTGTTCCTTTTTTTTTTTTTTGTTTATTTGATTAATTAACACGTGTTTAATTTAGTGTGTATTTTACGGTGTTTTTACTTAAGTTATATTGGTTTCCGGAAAACACTAAAAAAGAAAAAAAAAATTAAAAAGATAATTTTAATTTCAACATAGAAAATAAAAAAAATCAAATATAATTAAAATTATATAAAAATTTATGTATTTTTGAATTATTTAATATTTACATAAAAAAAAAAGTGAACGTATAAAATCAAATATAATTTATTAATTTTAAATTTATTTTTTATTTTTTTTCACTTTTAATATAAAATATTTTTAGTGGAAATAATTTCTCTAAAAGTATTTTTAATAAAAATGTTTGTTAAATAAATATTTTTAGGAGAATTATTTATCAAATATTTCTTCAAAAACATTATAAGTGATTTTTCAAAATTTTAAAAATATTTTCTTTAAAAACATTTTTAAGACTAAAAATATTTTTTAAAAACAATACAGAATGAATTTTTAATGTATGCTTTTATACACTTTTTATTTTTTCTTTTTAAAATTAGAAATTTCTATATAAAAATAGAACATGGTATATGAAAGCATAAATTTATCTTGTATCTTTGAAAATTACTATAAAAATTTTAAAGTTTATATGTAGATATATGAATTTTTCTAAAGTTTTAGTAGATTATAGTCATGTGAAACGAAGACAAATCCCTCCACAGCATGTGAATCCTGAGAAAACAACAACATTATAGCATCTAAAGAGGGATGCCTCTTGCAAAGTGAGAAGCAATTTCCAACATTGAATTAATACACAAGGAGCATAAGAAAATGCCACCGAAAGGAACCATTCTTGAGGAGATGCTGTCACACAAAATTAAACTAACACACAACATTAATTAAACATTGACCACATTAAACGAAGAAAATATCGCTTGGGTTATGTTTGGTTTCTGAAAATTTCGAGGAAAAATGTGAGAGAAAGAAAATAGAGAAGAACAGTGGAAGAAAGAAAAAATAAAGGAAAATAAAAAATAGATTTAAAATTAATAATTTATTTTTATATATTTTTTAAAACTCATTTCACTTCATTTCTTCTATTATATAAAGATTAAATAATTTTAAAATTTATAAATTTTTAACTAATTTTAATTATATTTAATTTTCGTTAAAAAAATTTATAGTAAAATTAAACATAAAAAAATCATTTTCCCTTAACTTTTTTTTCTTTCTTTGGTACTTTTCGGGAACCAAACATAACCTTGGGATTTGGGTGGGTCCTTTCCTCGTCTAGAAGGCCCCTTTTTCCAGTCCCCAAAGTTTGGGCATGACATTATTTTCCTTTGTCAACAAAAAATTTCAGGGACCATCCCTTGTAGATGATGAACAAAACAATACATATGTATTATGTACTTTTTGATATTGTGAAAATCATGGCCTCAAGCCTAAAATCATTCCCTTAAGTCATGGAAAAATGATTCCTAGCTTTGTGATACAAAATTTACTATTGTTTTTCATTGAAAAGCATAGTGTATGGTTAACCATAGTGATGTTACTTCTAGAAATATGATTGGTTTCCAAGAAAATGGAGAGGGGGTGACCCAACAACTCCAGGCAAGAGATTTTCCCTGCAGTTCCCATGAGAACTGAGGAAATTTTCTGAGGGTGCCCTTTTTTTTCAGTGAACGATATACCCTTCTGAGGCTCAAGGCTTTCATACCATGCATTAAAGCCCAGTGTGCTCCACCAGAAAGAAATGGTCATAAATCAGTCCGATTGACTGTCACCAGGATGCCCCTTTTTTTTTTCCCTTATTTGAAGGAGGTTACGCCGGTCAATCAAGTGCTAAGCCATGTCAATAATCCAACGCAACAAAATGCTTTTGTTCATATAGAGAGATGCTTTTATTTACACGTACATATGTAGATGCTTTTATTTATATGCATATAGAGAGAGACAGAGAGAGAGGGAGAGAAGGATTAAGATATGTGAAGCTGTCTGGATATGGTTCATCATGGGCCAAAGGGATACAAAACTTGAAGTCAAAACAATTATTCTCTCCCAAAATCCCTAAATTCAAAACTTCAATCAAAGACAGCTTTTTCTTTACAAATAGTTGATGCTTTCCCAGGAGAGAAATTTGTTTTTAAAATTTGGTTGGAAAATCCAAAAATAATTGAAAACAATTCTTAGAACCATCTTTAAAAACTAATTTTAAAAAAATTAAAAAATTAAAAAAATAAAATAGTAAACTTTATGTAAAACATAATAACTTTTATAAAGTTACATTAAAAAGACAATGATTTTAAACTTTGTTTAAAAAATTGAAATATCAAAAAGCTTTTACTACCTCAAAATTTATATTTTTTTAAAAGTAATTTTCAAAGATATACAATAAATCTATACTTTTTATATAAGATATTTTAAAATAAAAAACAAGTAAAACTACAACTTAGGCAAGTTGATCCAAACTAATCTAAATCCAACTCAAATTTAGAAACAATCAACTTGAATTCAATTCAACCTGAACTCTAACTTGAGGTGTTTAACCCAAACCCAACTTAATCTTATTTTTCTAAACTTGAATTGAATTTGGGTTGTTCAAATTAGACTCGAGTCAATCAAATTAGACTTGACTTAAATCGAGTTAAACTCAAGTTCATCATTTTAAAATATATATGAAAATTTAAATAATAAATAAGGCAAAATTTTAAGATAGTAACACAAGAATAAACATAAATTTATATACTTTTTAAAAAATAAAAAATATATAATATAACATAATTTGAATTTTTTTCTTAAAAATAGAAAAAAAAAATGAATATTATTATATATGATAATATACATTATAAATATCATAAAAACATTAAATTGGTTCGAAATAGACTTAGATTCTCCAAACCTTAATCCAATCTCAACCCAAATTGAACTCGAGTTAAGAAAACCTAACCCAAGTCTGGTTTAAGTATTAAAAATGATTATCCAAACATCATATTGAGTTCCGATTGGGTCAAGTTAACTTGTTCAAGTTGCACTCCTAACTAAAAGTGTATTCAATTGGAACTAAGAAATATACTTTCCTATGCTTTTACCTTCTTTATTTATTAAAAAATATGAGAAAAAAAAATATCTTTTAATATTTTCTCTTCTCTTTTCCTTAATAAATATATACATATATTTTACTCCATAACAATAGTATAATAATAAAGATTGAAAAATGTATACCAAACAAACACTCACTCAAGGGGGTTTTTTAATTTAATAAAAAAAATTTCATATGACTCCAGTGTTTGACAAAAGAATGCAAAACGCAGCCAAAAATGCTTGACCATCTAGATGATTATGTCCTTGGAAATTTCAGAGAATGGGTTGTTCCACTGCCTCCACTCTGAAATTGAATTAAACATGCAAAGTCTTTTTCATCTAAGTGCCTGAGAGACTATGAGAATGTGAAAACTTCATTTGTTTAAAAAAGAATATAAGCTCACAAATTTCAAACCACTATTTGTCTCATTGCATTCTTGTCAGCAACCAAACAGAAAGAAGCAATGCCTGGGACCATCAAGTGGCAGCCACTCTTTGTCATTTGGATGAGTGGAGCTGACTGCAGGCTGTAGATATCAAAAGTGCCTAATTTAATAATATGATAATATCCACTTGTCTAATGGGGGTTTACCAACCAAAACCCAAATTACACACATATTTATCTCAAGTAAATTTACTCCAACCAAGCCTATGATCTTTTCTTGCTTTGGCACTGTTTACTTGGGAGGACTCGTAAACCAACAATAATATATTGAAGCAAAGCCATCTATAAACATCACTGCCTGGACCATCAGCCCAGCTGAAGCACACTTGAGCTTCGGGCTAACTCACTACAGGCACAAGCCCTGCATGAGCTTCAGCTCACCTATTAAAGGTCCTTTATTTTTCTTATTTTTCTCTTGACCTCTCGGTATGATGATGGCAGGAGGACTAAAACAAGTAGCTGAAATGCAGGATTCAATGGCTCTCAATATAAAAATTAGACAAACAAACAGTCAACAAGAAAGTTTCATCTTTCCATTGGTGGTCCCAGATTGCAAACTAAGCATTTATTAGAGGTAGAAAACGATATGCTTCAACAAACAACTCTAGTCAAATTCCAACAGCATGCAATTTATTGAAATTTTAGCTGCCAATCATATAGGCCATCATCTAACAGATTTTGCCTCTTCATTCTTTCTTTCCAATCCCATGAGACATATTATAGATCCCTTGTGCCTGGACAAAATGCATGACAACCAAATCACAATAAGGCACAGGAACTCAATCTGATTTGTTAATCAAGATTTGATGAAAAGTCTTCAAAATCAAAAGAGACTTACAATAAGAGCAATGGAAGTAGCTGCCAGAGCAGCAGGAATGGCAACTGAGGTAATCTTGTCCATTGGTCCTTTCAGGTATGTGTGCTTATGGATGCTCTGGAAAAATTGTTGCTTCTCAAAAAGCCTCTCTCTTGGAACAAAAGGTGGCTCTGTCATCCTGCACTATGAGTTGAAATCTAAATAAATGTCATCTAATATAAGCAACTTGCTGGACCTAAATATATGACTCTAACTCTCACTCACATAGTGTTTCTCATCGTATTCCGTTTTTTACTCTTTCTTGGGATTGAAATTCTGCCATGTTTCTTATTGACTCTTCTTTTCATATGAACTTTTTAGAACACCACACACTCACTCAAAACAACCAACACCCACCATCTCCCCCACAACAGTCCCACCTCACAAAACACCCACATGCAAGCTAAAAAAAGGGGGCTAAAAAAAGGGCTCAGGGTAAAGGGAGAAAGGACTCAATCACCTCCCATTAGCATACTTCCTATCACTCTCCCTGTCCCAAAAAAACCAGAAAAAGCATTGTCCATCTCCACACATTATAGAATGATAAACTTCTCTTGAATGCAAAAGCCATTTTGCATATCTGCTTCCAATAAATGCAATGCACAACATCATTATAGCACCAAATGCATTAACAAACCCATGAATTCACTGAGTTCCTACACTTAGACAATGCAGGCTTTACTAAAATATGGCACTGTCCTCAAAGTGCAAAATGAACAAACTAATTGGCTTGAAGTATTCGATTAAGACTTTGCTTCAAAATGCAGCCTGCCTAAAACATGATGAGAAATGTTCCAACCCAAATTAACAGCTCAAAACAGATTGTCTCAGAATTGCTTAAGAGTTCATTTTAGGAGGGTTAGAATTGCTTTCTAATGTTTGAAAGCATTTTTCTACAAAAATTAGGCATTTGGTAAAGTTTTAAAAATGTGGAGAAGCACTTTCAGTGATTATTGAATTGGAGGGTGCTTTGCACAAAAATAACATTTTGTTATGTGACATATCATAAAGAAACATTATCAAAAGTACTTTTTTAGTTGATATCCAAACATCAACTAGTTCTATAAAACCATTTGTCACAGGAGTGCTATTGGCAAAAAGCATTGTAGGCTAAAACGTTTCTTCATAATCACTCTCAAATGAGCCCTTAGTTTCTGAAGTACATGTAAAAGGAAAACAAAAGGCAGAAACAATTCCATTCTCTCTACCACATCAACTGAATCTGTCCTTTTTCAAGTGCTAATGTTTTCATTTAATATCCTTAATTTTTCTAGCCTAATAATGGAAATGCCAAGGGCCTCACCAATCAAATGAGCCTGAGGCTCAATAAATGACAGCAAAAGAATTTCCCTCCACAATGAGATTAGAAGTTCCCAAGAAAAGTCAGTGTTTAACAACTCTGATGATCCAATTGAACCTTATCAAATGGTAGGGAAAAAAAATGGGATGGAAATTTCTTATTTGGTTAGCTATGAAAAATAAAAAGGAGATAAGAATATAATGAAAATTATTAGATACTTATACATCTTGAAATTCTTCATTCTTTATATAATAAAAGATAAAATTAAAAGCATGGGAAAAAATTTTATTAAGCTTAAACATATTTTTTATTTTCCTTCACTTGTTCTCTCCATACCTCCTTTTTCCATTTTTTTTTTTCTAATAACCAAGGAACCTTCCATGGGCAAGCCCTTAGGACTCTCCATGGGGACCCAAACCTCAGGGTGTTAACTGCCCCGTAACAACCAACACCGAGTAAATTTAGGGTATCATCAGTGGTAGGATTAGAACCCAGGACCATGTCCCACTTACTAGGATCACACTTCCCAATGTTCTCTCCATACCTCCTTATTTTCTTTCACTTCTATAGCAAGTCCAAATCCAAAAGCTTTGGACATACTTGAACAAGGATCCCTACAGTTCCTCCTAGCTCGTCAAATGCCCTATTGACCAAAGAAAACAACATCTCAAGCCCCTCAACCAAAAAAATGAGTGGAGAAATAAATAAGCTCCATAACAATGATGCTTGATGGAATGCTAAAATTCCTCAATGCCAAAACTCACTAGAAGTGGAAAATGAACTCTAGAAACTTCTCCAAGAGCTCAGCATTGTTCACCAAGAAAAGGAGCCAAAAGCCCTCGGGTGTATACAGAGACTCAGTAACTTGTTAGATAGGGTTATAAGTCAAATATTTATATATGGTATAATAGGGTAACATTTACTAGAATAACTCTAAGGTATACCACAAAATTTTTCAGAAAATAGTTTCTTGTGTCACATGTGGACAAAAAAATTCATGTTCAAGACAAAAGCAAGACACATATATGCATGTCTAGACCAGCATGATCCCAAAGAGTCATATCACATGTGGGCAAAAAAAAATTGCCCAGTGATCCTCTTCATAATCAGATAAAATCATAAATAAATAAATAAACAAACAAACAAACAAATAAATAAATAATGTCACCTCTGCAACATATGCCTGTCAAAATATGCAATGGAACATGCTGAACGGAAGCAATTAATGACATTTTATTGTAATCTAAGCATATTCCATGCTCCCTACAAATCATGCTAGACTGGAAGGAAATAGCAAGCTATACAAATGTACATTCTGACTTTTTTTGTATGTTTTTTCTTTCATTAAGCCTATTCCAATGGAAACTCCTAGTCAACCTTACCATGTTTCCTCATTGTGAGGATCCAATTAACCATTTCATGCGAACAGAACCTTAAACACATCATTTGTTGTTAAATAATATTAATCCAATACATCATGATCACTTTATTTTGAGTACCATGTTTCCTAATGATGGTCAATTCTCATTCACATACATCAAACATATACCCCCCCTTGTTCATACATATCAGTTCTATAAATAAAACCATTCATTCTCTTAGTGCTATTGGGAAAATAGACCATTTAGGTGTCATTGAAGTACTTTTTCATTTTGAAAATAGATGACATAAATGGAAAACTGTTTTTTCCATACTTTCTTATATTTCAAAAAATATTATTTTCAAATTTTGAAATTAAAAATTGAAATTATAACAACCCAATATGTTTTATTAAAAAAAAAATCAAAATTTTGTTCACAAAATAGAAAGCAGAAAATTGAAGTGCATCCAAATGACATCTCAGAAATTAAAATGAATTTTAAATAGCTTGGTAACAAAACATCTGAATCAAAAGGCTTAGGAACAATGAAATCAAAAACATAACCTAATAACCTTTGTTTTAAGTAAATAAGATATTACAAAATGAGTGCCAAGAGGCAGGTGCAAACCATGCACAAAAACATTCAACCTATGGTAAATAAAATTCATTACTTTCTTCACTCAATCACTTCTTAAACAAAAATGTCATATTTTCAAGACCTGTATAGCCCTGAACCATATCACAATGAATGAATTGTACATATTTTTTTGGTAGGCAAAAAAAATAATATGTACAATTCATTCATTCTGCAAAGCAATATGAATGAATTGTACATCTGTAAGTATTCACACAGACATGGCATTTATAACTGTGCGTGTGACAGGTTTTTGATTGCATAAAACGAGGTCTTACAAGAAGGTGAGCTGGATGCATATTGCTTTGCACATACCCAAATTATGACAACCACTTTGTTTATATTGTGTCATACTCCCTTTCAAATATGTAAACATGATACTCTTGATGCAATTACAATGAAGCATCCCTGAGAGTTAACCAGAAACACAAGGCATCCTGGTTAAGTTACATTTATCCAAAAGGATTGCCTGATTGGTAATTTAAATCAAGGTAACTAATTGCTAAATCCTAACCCAGGCAATAAAACAAGCTTAGTGAATCATAACCAATCCCAAGTCCCTCTAGCATTAATGGTTAAATGGGTAATTTTTCAGCAAATCCTTTTGGGAAAATATCACCTCCTAACTCGAGAAATATTTTAAAGGGGGTGACATGATACTCTAGTGCTTTGGAGGACATGCAAACCAATGCCCATTTCAAGATTGCTTCAAAATACCATCAAAACATTTGGCAAAAAAGTTAGCCAACTCATCAATTCAGTTTCACATTCTCAGAGAGCCAATACATTGAATGAAGTATTCTCAACCATATAGAAAAAATTATCTGAGTTCAAGATGATTTGATTCTTTCTGTTGCAAAGGGGTCAACAAATAGAGTTTATAAAATACCTATTGATGCTTTGTGAACTCTCCAGAGAAAGATTTTGTTATAGCAACATTGTTCCTAAGAACAGACATTAGACATTTCAATGTGATCATTAATTGTTTCAAATCTTCAACCTATAAGAGGCCAATCTAAACCAATCTTCTCATTCCAAATTGTGCAGATAGCAACCAAGTTTGGGAACCAGGCAGATCTTTGTAAAATCAAAGTACATCCTTAGGAACTGGAGCAGGTCCAAGAAAGTGACAAGACAAACCCCCATCCTGTCCATATAGCAGATTGGAAATTATAATGGGTTTCACTACTCAGATGGCTGGTGAAAATAACTAACTTTTGTGTCACAATGCAAGATTCGTTGTGGAACTGCCTCAAGCTAATCTCACAGCCAGTCAATAAAAAGTTTGATAATTCATCTTAAACTCGAAACCAAGTGGCCTTTAGAGATGTAAACTAGCTGGTCTCAGAGTAATCAATCCCAAAAACAAACATGCCTGGTGACATTAAGCAGCTTGGCAGGCATCTCCAAAAAATGCAAGAAAAACAAGGAAAATACTAATATAGCTTACAGTAATTTTTTTTTTTCATTAAAAAAAAATATATATCAGTTTGCAAATACTTTATGGTCATTTTCCTTGTAAGTAGTTTATCGTCATTTTCCTTTCATGGTCTCCTTTCTGACATCTAAAAAAGTGTCAAGCTTCATTTGGATATGGTGAAATGTGCTTCAAAAGAGAAATGGTGAAATTTTTACTTCAAAACTAAATTTCTTTCTCATCAACATTACCTTTCCCTTTTCCTTTTTTCCTTTCCCTTTCCCTTCTGTTTTTTTAGTTCAAATGGACCCATATTATCACATTTTATTTTCCAAAACCCACATATCTAAATCCAATCTCAAGCTAATCAAACAAAATTCATGCAAATCAATCCATGAATCCAAGGCCAGTTTGGCTAAGAATAACTCATACTTTCCAGTTCATAGTTATTACAATTAACATGCCCCACCAACACCAAAAGAACATACAAACATATCATTAATGAAAATGCTCGTGCATTAATTGACCCAAACCTCTACCGAGGCAACCCGCAAAGAGTGCGGCTTTAGATTCGGATCCTCAGCCAAACTTGTGAAACGTTCAGTAATATTTGCATAAAACCAACCATCAAAAACAAGGAAAACCATTTACAGATCAGAAATGCCCTATCAAATCAATAAACAATAACAAAACAAACCAAACAACATAGTCAATATTGACAGAAACAGATTATTCAGATCAAAGACACATCATACGAATAAAAAAGAACAATGAGAAGAAATAACCAACAATAGATCTTTTATTAAAAAAAAAAAAAAAAATGCGAAGGAAGAGATGAAACCCGAATTTTGAATCAGGGAAATGTAGATGATGAAGAAAAAAAAAACTACATGAAATTGGAAAGTTAAGACCTGAGAAAATCTGAAGCTGCGTAGGTTAAGCAGAAAAATGGGAGAGACACAGAGCGGACTCGGCTACTTAATAACGCCTTGTTATCTAAATTTGATATTAGTTATTTATTAAGAATTACCAAAAATAATAATTTATGAAGGAAAAAAAAAAAAACACCGCTTTTAAAGAAATTTATTAAATTATAATAAAAATAATATTATAAAAGTATAGATCATGTATGACTACAAATATCAAATGATATTGAGACATAAATTATTTAAAAAATGAATTTGCCCATTATTGTGGCAAAAAAATCCTATCACAAAAAAATGGTATATATAGACATTTTATATGCAAAGAAAATTGTAGACATCAAAAGTTTAGTTGATTAAATTATCATTAAATTGAATATTAAAATTATACAAAAAAGTATCAACTCGTCGCAAAGACTCACAAATATATAATCTCTCGTTCTCCAAAGATACTAGAGTATATGTTTAACATTTGCCTAAAGCTCTAATTAGAAAATAAACTAATATCCACTCATTATTCCTATAATAAAACAAATATCCGGTTTAGCACATAGCATCGCATACTTAAGACTATCCATTTCAGATGCACTGGATACCACCTTAACACGATATCTCTCCTTACATGTCCAAGACATTGTTCTTAAGAAAGACAACTCTAAATCCAAAAAGCAACAAACCTTTCTTGAGTTTTGCATCATGTGCTTAACCAAATGCTTATCTATGTAAGTGACATGACACAATTTTCCTATTATTGCAGTCCTACAAGACCTTAACCCCAACAATATATTGTGTCTTCCTCTAGATTTTCATCTAAAATTGAGTAGACTATCATATCTTGACTAATGACAGTATCCCTACTTCATATCCAATGAGTAGATTATCATCTACCTACAAGATCTTAGAGTATCACCACACTTCTTTGTGCCTTTTTGTACACACAAGGCCCTTTGTTATGAAAATGTTTGGTTGTTGTATCTTACAAATGTGACACACTGCAATAGATAAGAATAATAATGGATTTGAGTATGATCACTGTTGAAAAGGTTTTCCATAGTTGAAACAAAGTTTCAAACTATAACTTTTAGTTACAATCTTAGCCACATAAAACTCAAGTTTCCCATCTACTTTTGTGTTCCTTTTGTAAACCAACTTACACCTATGAGTTTTAGTCCTTTATATGTTTCTCCAGGAACCCAAACTATGTTATAATATAAAGATTCTAACTACCTTAAGTGAGCACAAACATTACTTACCACTTCATCATAGTATGTGGGATATGAACCTTCCTACTAGATGAGACACTAATGTATTAGAAATCACATGAATAATATTTATTTAACCCTCTAAATCTATAGCATCCTATGCAATGTGAAACTATCTTCTAATATATCCTCCAATTTGTATCACTTTTTGCCTTATTCCTTATCATATAGCCTTTACCAAAGATCTAATATTTGTGTCAACAAATATCTTATGATGATCCTACTATAAAGATAATAACTCCTTTTAAGAAAAAAAAGGTATTACACAATTTATAAGACATATCCTCAAAAGAATCCAATAAAAGATATAAACCTATCCACAATCTCATTATGTCTAACAAAGTTTGATATCTTATTTCTACCTCTCCATTTTATAATGGAGATCTTAGTACACATTACTAGGAAATAATCTCATATTTCAATGTAGACCCTTGAATTTTTTCTAATAGATCTTTCATGTAAGTCCAATGTTTAATATGTGATTGAATTTATTTTGAACTATTAGAAATGGCAAAATTTCTCATAAAGCTAATCTAAACCACATAATTCAATTGTAATGATAAAAAATATAATAATTTATTTAATTGAATTAATTAGAGACAAAGATAAAAATTATTAATTTAAAATATTTCAATATATTTTAAGTATTAAAAATATTAGAAATATTTTTTTAAATCGTTGTTAAACGTAATTTTAATAACTTAAATTAAATCATTAAATTATATTAAGTTATTAAGTTGATTTATTGAACATTTTGACTATTTTTTATTTACAAAAAAATATTGAAAAGAGATAACTTATATTTGATCTAATTTAGAAAATTATTATATTTTTCCCTAAACAAGAAATTTTTTTTTTTCATAAATTTTTTTGTAGCCATTTTCCTCAAAACACTTTTTATAAAATAGTTTTTGTGCATTTAATGTTATATTTATAATTTTTTAAAATATGATGCCAGATAATATTCCTCATTTCATTAGAGAATGGCATAGGCGTAATTACATTAAAAATGAGGGGCACACAGAGCTATTCCTGATATTCATCTTCCTTTCTACTAGGGAGGAAGCAGAGATGGCCAAAGCTCAGTGACCGTACATCTTCTTTCTCCACAGCTCTTCGTTAAAATGCGCTCGAAGGACAGGATCTCCTACTTCTACGACGGTCCTATTCGATTTCTTTCTTTCTGTTACGAGTAGTTCAAATTCGCTACTTCCCCTCTCCTCTGTTTGGTTCCCCAGAGACCGGACGAAAACAAAAAAAGAAAAAAGAAAAAAAAAGTTTTAAGTCAATTCGCTATTCAAGATTAGTTTTTTGAACGGAGAAGATTCAAGATTTCAAAATTTTGAACTCTTTTTTGGAAATGAAACAGAGCTTCTGGAATATTTCAGGGTTTAAGAGTTTTAATTGGGTGTTGCAGGTGATGTGGGAAGTGTGTACTTTGGGCCCAACCATCCAATGAAGCCGCATCGGCTTTGTATGACTCACCATCTCGTAGTCTCTTACGAACTTCACAAGAAGATGGAAATCTATGTTGGTTATTGCAAATTGGATTTTTCCCTGATTTGTTTGTACATTGAATGGTCTATTTTATTTTTTGAATATTTTTGTTGCGGAAAATGCAGAGGCCTCACAAGGCGTATCCAGTTGAGCTTGCCCAGTTTCATTCTGCAGACTACGTGGAGTTTCTGCATCGGATAACCCCTGACACACAACATTTATTCTTGAATGAATTAGCAAAATGTATGACTTGTTATATTCAGTGAATCTGTGTCCTTTCTTATGCATTTGGTGTTCTTGTTGGTATGAAAGGTGAAAATATTTCTACGCACACATTGCCATTCTTAACATATCTTAGAGACCGTTCGGGGAGTGATTTAAAAAAGTGTTTTTGTAGTGTTTTGTGTAATGCATTATTTAACAAACAAGTGATTTTTGGAAGAATAATCTATCATGATTGTTTAGCAAATGATTCTCCATATTTTAAAAGTGAATTTAAAAAAATTATAAGACACCTAGAGTGCGTGTGGCTGTTGTTCTAGGAAGTGCCTATAGCCTTTCTAACAATTGAAAATTTTTATCTTTCAAGTGTTAAAAAGATTATAAATACTTCGTTGAATCATTGCCAAACCCACTCTTAATTTTTGTAAGAAAATGCTTCCAAGCATAAAGAAACATTTTTAGCCCCTTTTAACAACACTTAAAGTCTAGGAATCACTTCAAGTGATTCTCCACATTTTAAATTTCAAAATTTTATTGAATACCCAATTTTTGTAAGAATGCGCTTCCAAGCATAAGGAAGTGTTTTTAACCACTTTCAAAATCACTCCCAAATGGGCTCTTTATTATTTTGTCTTGAGTTTAAATTTTTTAAGAAAGATTTACAGGATGCTAGGTTTTAGTTGTTCATCTTATTAGAATTTGAGTTTTAATAGTGAGCTCTTTTGAAATGTGTTGTTTGCGGTTTCTGCCATGTCTTTGTACTGAATTGTTTATAGTTTCTGATCATGGCCTTAAATGTGTCAATTATTGTGTGAATTTTAGAATGAACTAAATTTAGTATGTTACAACCATGCAATTTTCCAGAAAGATTGATAGGATTTTGGCATTTGTTTGCAACTAGAAAGGAAGTTCTATAGTTTGTGTTGTTAGGGACTTGGGATTACCTTGTACTTGGG
Organism: Vitis rotundifolia; assembly: GCA_030254885.1. NCBI lineage: Eukaryota > Viridiplantae > Streptophyta > Magnoliopsida > Vitales > Vitaceae > Vitis > Vitis rotundifolia. The sequence continues at coordinate 14,177,652 of CM058156.1, forward strand.
ATCACCTGGTCTTGTGATTTTAAACAAGTCTACGTGTGCAGTGAAATTCAGGATAATCAGTTGCTGGGCAGGTTGTTAAAATTGAGCAAGTATGTTAGATGCTTGAAGTCTATATAGTGTTTCAACCATGCAATTTCATCCATGTTTCTAGTTTGAGTTTCTCTACGTTAATTCTCACTATCACCTTCTCTCTATTGTCAAGTGATAGATTTTGATTTCAATTTTAGTTTCTTGTGTGCATGGAAACTCTTGAGTCTAACTATGAAATTAATCAAATCCCATAGACTTCTAATTAACTTTTTAGATTTATTAGTGTCAAGTTTCATTTTTTCCTTTCTTTCCCCAGATAATCTTGGAGAAGATTGCCCTGTCTTCGAAAATTTATTTGAGTTTTGTCAAATTTATGCTGGTGGAACAATAGGTAAGTTCCCTTATTATTGCCATTATGCATGTTTTGTCATCTTAACCGTTGTGGTTTGCAAGCAGATGCTGCACGCAGATTAAACAATCAGCTTTGTGACATTGCTATAAATTGGGCTGGTGGATTGCACCACGCAAAGAAGTGTGAGGCATCTGGATTTTGTTACATCAATGACTTGGTTTTGGGGATTTTGGAGCTTCTAAAACATCATGCACGTGTCCTTTATATCGATATAGATGTGCATCATGGTGATGGTGTAGAAGAAGCCTTTTATTTCACAGACAGGTGGTGAAACCTTCCTATTTTGTTATTAATTCTGACCATGAAAGGATGGTAAAGCCATTGAAGACATTAAATATAATTTATAAGTTCAATATTAACATCATGTTGCTCACTACTACCTTTAACAAATGTTCAGGTTGCTTTATAATTATAGATGCAACTACAGGTGGTTAGTTTTTAAAATGTGTTGATATAATCATATAAACATCTGTTGAGTTCATTGCATATGTTGGACAATCAATCTTTGTGACTGTTGCATCTATGTTTCAGAACAGAGAATGAACTTGTTGTGAAACAGAGAATGTGCTATATCCATGTATGAAAAGTGTCATGTTCATCAGAGATTGTTATTTTACATGTAAAACCACTATTTGCTCTTGTTGTATTCTTATCATTTTCTGGTTGTGTGTGATCCATAGTGGAATAATGGTTCCATATTGCTGACTATGTCTGACATCAAGTATTAGGGACTAGACTTTCTCCATGAAATTGATCCACTGAAAAAGATGCATGCAGAGTTAGATTTATGGAGATTACAAGATTTTTTGCAACTCATTTTAAATTGGTCTATTTCAACACGACAGGGTGATGACTGTTAGTTTTCACAAGTATGGGGATATGTTCTTTCCTGGAACAGGTGATGTTAAGGTATTTTTCTAACACGTTGCTGTTTATTTTTAGTTTTTCCATCAGTAACTTTACATGGGTTAATTTCTGCAAGGGTTCATCTCATATACCCAGTCAATGAGTTTTGAGTAGCCTTTATCTTAGCCTCAGTTGTTTGCTCCTGTTCAATTTATAATCCTTTGTTCTTTTTGGGGAGCATATGTTTAGTTATCAAGGTTCTAATTTGTTTCATATGTTCTGTAAACTATAAGTAATTTTGAATTTTCAATCTTATCAGTTATGAGCTCAAAGATCAGTATATTGTACCCTATCTTGATGTTTAATATCCCATTTATTGGTTATTTCAAAGTTGGGAATCTATGCTGTCTTGAATCCAATCCTTCTTATATGTCTCGGTTTAAAAACTTTCAGCAGTAATTAGTGGAAACTTAACAACAAAATAAAGTTTTATAAAGTGTAAAATTTGTATGGAAGGATAGAATTTATGCCAGTATGTAACTAATAGAGATTTAACTTTTGAAACCTGTATCATTTTTCAAATTAAAAAACTTATGTTGTTCTTCTGACGGCTCTAAACAAGAAGAACAATGCAATGAAACTGAGAAAGCTGTTGCTTTTCTGGAAACCATTTCTGTTTTCTCAAGACTACCTGAGTACTCATTAGAGCTTTTACTCTTAAAACTTGAGGCAGAGCTGGGATTGACATGAGGGGATAGGGATGACTATGTTCCTGGGAGTGAACTCCAGGCAAATATGAAGTATTGGACATCCGTTGCATAATCTGTGTCAAGGCTTGCAAGCTCAAATGTGACCTTGACCAACCAATCTGAATCTAGTTGAAGCCTTGCCAAGTGACAGGCAGAGATTTGGGCTTCAATGTATCCACAGCAAATAGTCAATTCATGAAAAACCTTTATCCAGTTTTTAATTAGTTTGGTATATGTGTATGCCTTTTTGAATCAGCAACAAACTATTCATTGATATGAATTTTACATCCAAGGATGAGAAATCCCTCCAAAATACAATGGATGATTAAAAAAAGAGGAAATACCTAACAAGAGCAACAATATCGCTATAACAATCGAGGAAACAAGAACATGTACAAAATATAACATATTTAATTAGTTTACCATATTTCAAAGAGAAAACAAAGAGAAAACATCTTATATGCAATGCAACTCTCCTTTTCTTGCGGCTTTGGGGTAATCATATGAGAGATAAGGCATTATGTGTGTGCACAAACAGGTAAATTTGGAGAAAATCCCATCGTAAACTCTTATTTTTCTTAAATATTCTGTAACTATAGAAAGTTATAAAAAGTAAATGCATAATATAAAAAAAAAAATATTATGAAGATATCTATTTTACAAGTTATCCATATGTTGAGCATTTATATTTTATTAGGAAAACTGATCTTCTTGAACTTTGAAATTCCTACTGGTAAGTTTTGGAAATATTATTAAAGATAAATACATCAAGTGGTGAGTTTTGACAAGCTTCTACACTGTCATGCTGAAACTCCCTGTAGCCTTTGTTGTCTTTTGAGAACAGAATTTAACTTTTGGTTTACAAAGCATTTCAGTGAGGACAACTGAGGAAGAAAACTATGGATACAAACAAGGAAGAATCACTAGATATAAGCACAAAAATATCAATGGCAAAGCTATATATCTTGGAGGGTTATGAGATGCTGCTTGACTTGAGAAAGCTTTGATGGTGCCTACTGTATATTTTTTTCCTTCTGGATTGTAGCCAAACAAACAATCTAATGAACATTGAAATGAAAACCTTGTTGTTTATTGTGAACTTGATTACCTGAAATATTCTTCACTCAACTACTTCCTTGTGAAAATTTAAAACAAGTTACTCATGCTGAAAGCTCCTTAGAATTATGTACATCAATGTGGTTTGCTCTCTTTCAATAGGAACTAAAACCACTGCAATGCATTTATGCAAGGAAGCATATATCTTATCATCCTTCCACTGTTTTTCATATTAAGTTTGCAAACTGACTGATGCATGGGAACATGAGTTAATCTTAAAATGCTTGCATAACTTTTCCCCAATTCATGTTTGCAATATTTTTATGTTTTTTTTTTTTTTCCTACAAAAACCTCACTGATTTGCCTAATCAACTTGTGCATGTCCACCTGGTTCAGTTTGCTACAAAGTATATTGTTTCTCGTCACTTTTCTCTGAGAGCCTTAAATCTATTGAATCATTACTAGGATGTGTTTAATGTATAAACCTGTCATTTAAACCATCTTTGTGACACTAATTAAATTTTCATCGAATTAATTTTTTGATCCTTGTCTTTTCCATTGCAATTCCTGCTAAGCTAATATAAAGCATCAATTTTCTTGCACTCTTAGATTAGAAATATTATAGAGTTGGAAACTTATTGGAGCTCTTTTCCTTTAACCAAATGCATATTCAAAATGCTTTGTCTATTATTTTTCACAGTTGTTGAATTTCTGGGATCTTGAGGGCATGAAAATAATTGCTGTATGAAAAAAATTACCCTTTTTTGGCCTTGTAATCCAGCTATATTGGTGTGCTTCCCTAATTCACATTGCATGGTTGGAAGTTCAAGTAACATATGGCATGTTGGGCAGGCAGTGGGGTGTTGGTTTAGGTGTGGGGTTTGGTCTGGTCCGGACTGGTTTCGTTTTAAGGGGTAGTGTTTTATGTATGTGTTTGTTCTGTGCTCTTAATGTGCATCAATTTTTTTATTCTTGTGTTTGGAAATCTACTTATAATTAGTTCCGAGTCTTGTTCCAATCCTAACTTGGAGGGATATTTGTCGATATGATATATTTTGAAGGACATAGGAGAAAGAGAGGGAAAATTTTATGCCATAAATGTCCCACTCAAGGATGGAATAGATGACGCTAGCTTTACTCGACTGTTCAAAACAGTAAGTTGTGGTAACCAACCTAAGTTCATGATTGATGTGATTTATTTATTTATGTATTTATTTTTATGATTAAATTGTGTCGAGTCTAAATTTTTTGCTTGCAAATATCCACTATGTAGATTATTGCCAAGGTTGTTGAAATATATCAGCCAGGTGTGATAGTTCTTCAATGTGGGGCAGATTCTCTTGCTGGGGACCGCTTGGGCTGTTTCAACCTCTCCATTGATGGTGCAAATCTCCTTGTAATTCAAAATTTTTCCTTTTTTGTCTGTGGCTACAATTGGAATGCTCTTTATGTTTTCTTAAAATATTTTCAAATACACACCATTCTATTTCTCATTCCTTTGTTGGACTTATCCAATTGGGTTGAGTTAGTAATGATTGGGCTTTGATTATAATGTTTGCTTGCTGGCGCCATTCCAATGCTTCTTACAGGGCATGCTGAATGTGTCAGGATTGTGAAGAAATTCAATTTGCCCTTACTGGTACACTTGTAATTTAAACTAATTTTTACATTGTTATTCATTATCTTCATACATTGGGTATGATAATGCTTTTTTCCCCTTTTCCCTCCATTTTTTACTGCAGGTTACTGGAGGTGGGGGATATACAAAAGAGAATGTTGCTCGATGTTGGACTGTTGAAACAGGGGTGCTTTTAGATACTGAACTTCCCAATGGTATGTAAAGGTGAATTTGTTTCCTTCTATTACCTGCTTGTTTTATATAATACACAGGTTAATGTGAATGATTCTTCTGAAACTTTGTGCAATAGTTAGTGCAATGATAATAAAATTACAAGGTTTAAAGTATCGGCTAAGTCTGGTACAACTTGGCTAAGTCGTATACACTTCAGTAAGGTCCCGACAAGTCTGATACCTGATACATGTTTTTGCACTAACTTGGTGGAAAATTGGTAAAACCTGTTTAACTTGGTCGGGTTCTTGAGAAGCCTAGGTTGTAAAGTCTAGTTCACCAAAACTACTTCAAGTTAACTCAGATCCATGGCTTCAAACCCCCGAAACAATATAATCTTCTTTGTTGTTATTGGATTGAGCGACAGTGAGTGGTAGCATTAGGATTGGCTAGGCATCACCGCAAAAGATTGTAATGTTGACCCTCTTCTTCAATCTTCCTTGCTTGCCAATTGTGTCGGTGCCTTGGTTAAACAGCAATGTCTTTCTTTGTTGACAATCTGTGACAAGTCCAATCACGTGGGTGGGTGGTTGGGACAATGGGTGATGTGTTGCTGCAACAATCCCTCTACATATGCTCTGTTTTTTGTTCACAATTTAGGAATTGGGAATGTTGATGGATTTAGGAAATTTTAATATATTCCTTCTATGAAATTAAGTAAATGGTTTATGAAATTAAGTAAAACATTAAATGATGATGTATTCCTAATATTTTTTATAGTGATATTCCTATGGTAATTCATCCATAAAATTAATTGCATAGGATATTCATAAGAAATTGAAAACATAACAAATTGACGTAATTGTTACAAGTATTAAGTATGGATATATAATAATTTTAAAATAGACATGGATATTAATCATCAATAATAAATTAATAAATTTAATTATATAAATATAAAAAAATAAATATATTATTTAATGCCATAAAACTTAATTATAGTATTTTAAAATATTTTCAGTATATTTGTATATATATAGTTAAATATTTAATAGTTATTAGTTATACTTAATGGTTTAAAATTATATACTAATGTAACTATAAATATTAAATGAAAGAAGATTATTTTATTAATTCTTGAGTTTATCTAATTGTGTTTATGTTTTTTTTGTGCAATTGTAATAAATTTGAAATACTTTTTAGTTTTTAATTAGTATATTTTGTGTATCAACTGATACTGATATGAGATGTCGAAACGAATGTGTCTCAAGTTTTCCCAAGTCAATGAACAATACTGTGATTTTGAACCATGATAATTTAGGCTTTCTAATCCAAGGTTTAAATTATAGGTGATTATATTGTTTTTCCTTTTAGGATGTTGATAGGGATATGTCATAATTGGTGAAGAATATTTTTTTTCAATGTTATTTTCATTGTTTTTAAAAGTTTGAGTTCTAAATAAATTCAAAGTTGGTGTTGATAGCTTCTTAGAATGAAAATTTAAGCACCTCCCAATCTCACTCTCTAGCTCCCTTCCTCTTCTCTATTGGGTGAAATTCGCAGACTTCCTAGTTTTAAGAAAGGCATGGTTTTTAAAATTGGACCGAATCGGCTGGTCCAATTGGTCTAACCATTGATTGGCGGCCTTTTTGGTTTGGTCCTCTCTTTTGAGCCGGACATCCATCGAACTGTTTGCGAACCACCTGAGCCGGCAAACCTAACGAATCAGGCGGTTCTCTATCCAAAGCCCACCCCCTTTGCTACCTTATTTTTGCCAAATGGTGGCCCAAAGTGTAGGCCCAACCTCACGACCCACTAGCCAATTGTCAACTTGTTGCTGAATGAGGCTTTTAAAGCCCTTTTTATCTCCCTCCATTTTTTATGTGGAACAATTGAATGAATATTTTAAAGAAAAATTACATTTATAACCACATGAGGAGAGCTTGAACCCCATACCCTAGGTTAAAGCAAAGCTGGTGGCACCACTCTTCTACGTCCCCTTTGCTGTTAACATTGATAAATAAAAAAAAGACAAATAAATTGCATATATAAATAATATAAATAAAAAATATATATATATATATATATATATATATATATATATATAAATAATATAATTTTTCTTCCATTTTCAATATATTTTCATATTTAAATATTATACATGTTTTATTTTAAAAAAAATTAAAATATTAATGCATTTATATAAAAGACGAAAAAATAAATATCATTGATGTTTAATTTTATATATATTTTAAATTTAAAAAAATTATTTTAAATTTTAATAAAATATATATTATATATTTATAATGTCACTAGTTCGACCGTGGTTCAACCATTGGTCCAACCGTTGAACTATGAACTGGTAACTTTTCCTGTTCGATAATCGGTCCAGTTTTTAAAACATTGAAGAAAAGTAAAAGAACATGTGGATCAATTTGGCCAGCTTGGAGATGTATGTTCCCTTTTTCTTTCTGAATCTCACTGGCTTCTGCTTCATTTTCTTACCTTACCCAACCTTTTCCTTTCTCTGTTAAGGATAAATATTTAAGTGCATATTCTATACCTTAGGATTAGCATAGTATGAGTATTATTTTCCCTCTTCTTGAGATAGTTTATATTTGACTTGGTCAGATTTGATAGGTTGGGTGTTTAGTTTTCTTGGTTAATCTTGTTACATCCCTAAATTCTCAGGGCTCTATTATGCACTTAAGTATCCAGTTTATCTGTAAAGCACTCATGTTGACATGGCATTGATAGTGTTAAACTGCCCTGCTCATCTTTTGATGCATTTTTATCACTTTTCTGGCTGGTGATAACCAGTAAGCTATGCTCTTGATTTTGTTGGGGGAATTCCATGTTCGTGTGTGGAGGAATCTTGGTAGAGTCAGAGAGTTGCCTTTCTCTATTTTTAAACTGTCAGCTGTATTTTTCCATGGTACATGCTCTAGTTGCTTCTGGGACTCTCTCATCCTTAAAGGTTTTATTATAGTAGAAATGTTGCCTTAGAAAAGAACATGATACCATCTCACTTAGTAATAGCGTGAATGGCTACTTTATCTCAATAGAAACTCTGTTACATGCCGAAGAAGCTGGAAAACCTTGTGAGTTTCTGGGGTATCCAAAATAAAAATTAAAAAGATTGGAATTTGTGGAGAGATGTTTACACCAATTTCTTGGGGCATTTGGAAGGAAGAAACTAATGAGTTTTGAGTCCTTGAATTGCTGTTACCTTTTGGAGTGTGTTCCAAGTCATATGAATGATAACTACTTTGTGTTCTTCTTCTTGTGATTTTTTTTTTTTAAATAATATTTCTATTTAGGAGGTCTAACTTTCTACCAATAGAGGCCAGTTGTCCACCAAAAAAGGCCTACACATGGGCATTGCCTTGCTTTATATTTTTGATATATGGATTTCTTGCAAGTTGCTATTTCTCATCTTGTTTCTGAATCTAGTCTCACTCAGTTTTTGATCTGGCTACTTGTCCATGCCTAGAACTTCAGTGATCTTCATTTTTGTTTATGTTCCTTCGGCATACTTTGGGTTGATTCTTTTTCCACATGCATAATGCTGATTGCTTTGTGAAACTTTCATTTTTGTTTGGCTTTAGGAAGTGATAGATTAGGATGGATTCATATGCCTAATTTTGTCCTTTGTTTCCTTAATAATTAAAAATAAGGTATTTTCTGGTTCCCAACAATATCAACTTTCTTGCAGAGATCCCAGAAAATGAATATATCAAATATTTTGGGCCGGAGCATTCATTGAAGATTCCAAATGGGCACATAGTATGTAATTTTTCCTAATTTTACAAGAATAACGCATGATTAGCCATTCAAGGAATTGGTTTTCTTTTTTGTCCAATTTGATCACAAACTCTGCTGTATAATTATAGTACAGTCATGGTTTGGAGTCTGAATCAAAACTGCAACCACAACTGGTTAATTCGAGCAGTTCTGGTAAAAGTCAAACATTTTCTTGATATAGATATATTGTGTCATAGAGATCATGAGATCACTGCCTTGTATTATCTCCTTTTCCTTGGTTGATTTTGAGCAGGATAACTTAAATAGCAAATCATATCTTGGAACAATTAAGATGCAAGTCTTGGAAAATCTCCGTTGCATCCAGCATGCACCCAGTGTACAGATGCAGGAGGTAAGTAGTTTTCGAAAGTTTACCTATTGATCTTATCCACAATGCAAAGTCCTTCAAGATATTTTTACTGATGTTTACCTGCTAAGCAAAATGTCCTTGAAGTTCTTTGTTGACTAAATTTAAATCAGCAGCAGAATATCTGTGTTATTGACATGCCAACTGTCCGAGCTTCACATTGCTCACATGGAAACACTTTGAACTTACTAATTGGTGGGTGAATTTGTTCTATGTGTTAAGCTATCAATTTAACCTAAAAGTTTAAGTTGTATATGGACCAACATGCATACCAGGGCCCAGGCTAACACCCTCTCTTAGATAGTGGTCCAATACCCTGATGTGGAAAGGCAAAAAATGGATTATGGACTCACAAAAAAATACATGGAGAACTCAAACCCCGATGCCTTGTTGGGCTAGCAATTCAACCAAAAAACTTGAGTTATTAGGTAATGAACTGATTATGTATACTTGACTATGGACACTTCAAAATATGTGGAGTACTTATATTGAACATGTGCATGCATAGCTTTTCTAAAACAAAACAAAATAAAGTAAAACAAATTTATATTTGACTGGTGAGAAATCTCAAACTCATTTTAGCCAATCTGTCATAATTTTGAAACTTCATTTTGCATATAATGTATAGAATTAAAAAAAGAAAAAAAAAAAGAAAAGAAAAGAAATTAGGATATTTATCTGTATCCCCATGTCTTGAGATCATGGAACTAAGCATATGCACACCTGCACCCAACACTTACCTGAGTCCATATAATATGGGTGGATCACATTGGTTGGCAGCATTGACCCAAAAACCTAGTTCTCTAGTTCTAACATCAATTTAGGAGAGGCTCTATAATTTTCCTTGTATCCCCCATGTAAGAATCCTTTTTGATGCCTTTTGGTATCACATGTAACTGATGGAAGTTCCTTCTAAATTCCTAGTGCATTTGAAGGCTTAAATCTGTCCTTTAGAATGGAGTCATGCATTTATTTCTGATTCATGAATGATTATCATCCCTCGAAATTGTAAAACTCATTCAAATACAATGACAAGTAAAATATACTTTTCCTGGTGCAATGTTAAACACAATGAGATGGCTACAGATTCATGGCATGTCCAAAAACTCAAAACGTCCTAACTGGATGGCTTAGACAACCATCAGGCTTTTGGTACATCCTAATTGATGATGTATTATTTTTTTCCTTTTAGCTTATTACTCTAGGATAGCCCTTTAAGTAGTTGCATTCAATCAAATGATGGTAAGGTAGGGCACTGGCTTTTGGATTTATGGAGGAGCAGGTGAAACTGGAGTTTATGGATCAATTACACATTTAGAAAGCCTGTGGATTTATGTGGCTTTGATCTGGAGTAAGAAAGCCTGCTGTAAAATTTTGGATTGCAAGGAAAATTGCGCTTTGGTGTTGAGGGCACCAGGAGCTTGTGATCAAAAGGGTAGGGTTTAGGTTGAATATTAAGATCAAAGCATTGTTTGGTTGTGTATGAAAAATAGATGCAGATAAGAAGGGAAGAAGACTGTGAGACGGATGCTGTATTGGAATCTTGCAAAGCCTTCCACAGTCTCTGATAGAGTAGATGATCTCTCTTAGGCCTTCTAATGTCCCACATTGAGGAGAAACCATTTTGACTAGAAAATGTGCAAGAATGTGTATTCATTAACTACAAAATGTGCATGGAATGTTTATTCATTGAATTATTAATGTCTCTACAACTTCTGCTTTTACATAGAAGGCATGGTTACCAAATGGTCCAAATCCATAACTCACAAATAGAGACTTTCATAGTAAGAGCCTCTGCCTAACATAACATTCTAAACTCAAAGTAAGACAAGCAATAACTAAATAAAATTCTTTTAATGGGCCTTACACAGAAGGAAAAAAAGAAAAAAAAACTCTGTTAACCTTTCTATAGGCCCTGTTGCCAAATCTTACTCAAATTTAGGAGCTCTGGAAGAGCATTGAAATGATCTTTTGATAACCCAATTAGATTGAACGAATTAGCTCCAATACAAATAAGAATTGATAAAATCCATACCTTACAGCTACTAACATCAATACAAGACACCCCCATTCTGTACGAGTCATTATGTCTTGAACACGAAAATTTTAGTTCTCTCTAAATATAAGGAGGCTGGAACCAAGTAGGTTTATGCATACCACAGCCCATTCATGTGATATTTTTGGTGTGTCTCAATGGTCCAATTAGGCAGACCCCTGAGCTCCCATGGATTTTGCAAATTTTTTCTTGTGGCCTATCCTAGCTGTGAGACTGAATGCCTGATACTATTGGATTGAGAACAATGTTTTTTGTTGCAGGTTCCACCAGACTTCTATATTCCTGATTTTGATGAAGACGAGCAGAATCCTGATGAACGAGTAGATCGTAAGTCCCAAAGAAAGATGTAGACACTCTTTGTGGATCCTATTTATAACTCGGGGTGGTAATTCTCTTGTCTTACTGTTGATTTCAGAGCACACCAGGGACAAGCAAATCCAGAGAAATGATGAATATTATGAAGGTGATAACGACAATGATCACAATATGGATGACGTATAAAGGAAGCTAGGCAGTGTTTTTTTTTAGCAGATCAGTTTTTAATTCGAAGGGAAAAAATGTAATTAGATTCCAAATTTGACTGTAATGAACAGTGAGAACTTTTGAAGTTTATCATCATTCCTTCCATGGAGGAATTTTAATTTAGAATATGTGTGATATCTTAGAAGGTCTTTATGACACAAAGGTGTCTCAGTACTATTTGAGAAAAAGAAATGGAAAAAATATCCTGCAGCCGTGCTACAATATTTTGTGTCCCCAAGTTCACATAAATTTGAGAGGAGAAATGTGAATTTTCTTAGAATTTGTAATATAGAATGAAAGGACTTGGATTTGGATTTGGATTTGGATTTGAGATATGAGCTTCCTTCGAAAACAATTTCCTGGAAGTTGGAATCATCAAACTCGCGTTCTTACTTCTTACATTGAAATGAGAATGAAAAGATTATTATTATTATATATTTTTTTGGAACAAATATGAAGAGTTTTTGAGCTTGTTTGAAATTTGTTTTTAAAACAATTTTCTATTCTCCAAAACAAAAAACCTAAAAAACTCATTTGACCACCAAAAATTATTTTCTATTTTTTATTCTTAGGAATAAAAAATAAAATGTTTTTAAAGAATATCTTTTAACTGTTTTTTTTTTTTTTTTTGTTTTTTTAGGAATATTTAAAAAAATAATAATATAAACATTTAGAATGATTAAAAATGAAATATTACACATTAAATTATTTTTAAAATATATTTAAAAATATTAAAAACATGTTTAAAATATTTTAAATTTTTAAACAAATTTTTGTTCTAAAAAAATATCAGAGAGCAGTTTTTAAAAACTATTCTCAAAAACTGTTTTTTAAAATTATTTTCGAAAGTAGTTATCAAACAGGTTGTTTGTTTGCTTGTTTATTTATTTTTTAGAAGCAAATGAAAATGCATATGATTATTAATTGTTCTGAAAATGAATTTTTTGAATTGTCTTATAAAGAGGGTGTTTTTTATAATATATTTTATTTTTAATTGTTTTTTTGAAAATAAAATGTAGTATAAAATAAAATTTATTTTTAAAAAATGTTTATAAATTTGAAACATATAAAATAAGTCAAATTTCGAAACAGGAATTTGTTCCAAAAAAAAAAATTATAAAACTGTTTTTGATAATTCAACAATTATTTTTTGAGAATTGTTTTTGAAAACATTTCAAAAGAATAATCAAATGACAAGAATAAGTTTGTGTTCAATGAATTTTTCATTCCTTCGAGCATTCTAAACATGCTTTGAGTTGATGTTGGAAGGAGTTTATTTCCTTTGAAACAATATTTTCAAAGCAATTGGAAATAGTATTTGGACTTCTATAAAACTCTTTTTTTTCTTTTTTTCTTTTTTTCTTTTTAACCTTTACATGGAAATTAAAGCTAAAAATAAAATTACAAAAATTAACATTAATATAGTATAAATTTTTATTAAATATAAAATAACTTCTTATAAAATTATAATTCTTAACTTTCATATAAATTATAATTCTTTTTAATAAAATTAACTAAATAGATATAAATTTTTTTATTTTACTTAAAAAAGGAATTACAACTTTTCAAAGGCTAATCCAAGTAAGGGCGTAGGCATATAAGAGTCGTTTTAAATAGAATTGCAACTAGAAAAGTTAGGTTGGATTTGCATTCGACTCCAATTAATAAACTTTAACATGAACTCTAACTTGATCTAACATCTAATTTAATAGGCTCAACTCGTCCCTATTTTTTCTATGCTTATGTTAGGTTCAAGTTAGCCTTAAAGTTAGAATTGAGTTGATTGGACTAGATCAACTATATTTAAGCTACAAGCTACGACAAAATTTTTGTTTTTCTTAGATATTTCATCTCAAAATCTTTTTGAAATAATTTATTGCTCTTTACGAGTCTCAATAATATTTAAGTCATCGGCATATACTTCAATAATTAAAAATTTAGTTTTTGACTTCTTAATGAAAATGCATCGATACATAAGGTTATTCACATACTCTTCTTTTAGTATGTATTTGCTAAGGTGATTATAATATATATAAGGATTGTTGTAACTTGATTTAATAAATGTTAAGAAGCTTTATATTATTGACTTTAAGTAATTTCAGTCCTTTAAGATTTTTTTTTTATATATATCATTATTTATAGATTCATATAAATATGTCAAAATAACATTCAGGTGATGCACATATAGTCTTTTTAAGACTATTAAACAAATTAAAAAGTGAAATATGATCGTGTTACTAATCACGCTTTATATCTCTTATGATCTCATTATTCTCATTTCATTTTCATACAAATATTCATTTGTAAATTGTAAATCGAGATAATTTGCAAAGTTTTTAATACAAATTTGAATTTGAAAAACTTTTCCTTGAATCAAACAAAGATAATTTTTTATAAATTTATTTTAATAAAATCAAATAAAGTAATGATTATAAATCATTTTTGGTAAATAAAAAAAAACATTCAAGTATATCTAATAAAAAAGTCATTTTTAAAAAATCATTTTTACTAATAAAATTGAATTGAATTTTAATATTTTTGTAAATAAAATTGCAAAATCTTGTTTTCTATAAAAATAATAAAATTCAATTTACTAAAAAAAAAAATTATTTTCTAAATAATTTGTAAAAGTCACTTTTCTTAAATAAAAATTAAATTAGAATACTTTTATAAATAAAATTATAAAAATTCATTCTTTTTTTAATAAAAATAAATGAAAATCATTTTCTTGTAAATAATATTATTTTAATAATAACAGTGTAAATAATTTTCTTATATTCCTTCTTCATAATAGGATATATTATTCATAAGCTAACATGTTGGATATATATATTGCATATATCATAAATTTATTTATTTTATTAATTTTTTATTTTTTTATATTACTTATTTTACAAAATAAAAATGTTTTATTGTCTATTCAACTTTCCTTTGAAATTAACCCTTGTTTAAACCGTTCCAAACATCGGGTTAGCTAGTAATTGAGTCGAGCAACCTGTCCTAGTAAGCAAGCAGCCCTATTTCCACGAGAGATTGGGGCCGTTGGACCGGCTATCTCGGGTTAGGTCGGGATGGTCGCTGGGTCCACAAAACCGATTTATAAGTGTTTGTTTGGAGCACAGGAGAAACGTTGCTGATGCCGCCCAAAAACACTGTATTTTCCCGAGAAAAGTCTCTCGAATCGATTCTCAGATCCTCATAATTCATGAACGAGGTGAGAAGTCTTTTCATGTATTGATCAAGAACAAGCATCAAATTCAACTTCCTTTCGTACTTCATGAGTTCATGACATGATATGGATATGGGTCTAGCCAACTGAACGAACATTTTCCTAGAAAACTGTTTCAGCCTTTCAGGTGCAGATTTTTTCTCCTTTCCCCCTACCTGAACGGCAAGCCGAATAAAACGTTAACACTGAGAAGGGAGAAGAAAAGATAAGAAAATAAAAATTTGAATGCTATTTTTTTTTTTTTTAATATATTCTTTCATGATGTTTTTGTTTTGAAAGGAAGAAAAAGAAAACTAATACAAATAATTTCGGGTGTGAGGGTTTTGATTTCTCGTTTCTCATGATGAAAATTTCCACTTCCAAACTGAACTTCTGTTCTTCAGTTCCTTTCAGCAACCAAACAGAGCACAAATAGGCATTTCTTTGTTGTCCTTAGGATCTTATTGAAACTTAGCCTAGACAATTTAATAAGCATCTTGGTAGAGTGTAGTCTGGTAAAGCTTTTGGAACTTGATTCTTTGACAGAATAAAGTTTCTTTCCTATATAAAACTGTTGATTCTTCCAAAATTCCATTGGCTTTTTCTTTTGCACTTGGGTTGCTGAAGTGAAAATGGTCTTGTTCTTGATAAAAAAATTTATATTTGTTTGCATTTTTTAATGGAATTAGAAACAGAGAGCTGAATTCCAATCCCCCTCTTTGGTTGACGATGGATCTGGAATTAGGTTTAAATTCCACATGCTCAAGATCAACAAAGAAATCCATCGCAGAAGCAGGTTTTTAAAATCCCATTTAAGTTGAATTCCTATCAAATCCAATTCTATAGTAACGAGCTTTTTACCTATCTGGGTGGAACTGTATGATTTTGCACCAATGATCTCCATCTGCAAGTTTATTATATGTCCTTCTAAAACTTCACGACTTTTAATATATTGGTTTTCTGCAGGTATCTTAAGTAAATTGAGAGGTCATCCCAAGAGATTACAGCGATGGGCACCTCAGAAGCAGTTCTACCTTCTTTATCCACAGCGGTTCCTCACCTTTCTCATTCTAAACCATGTTTGAACAGTTTAAACTCAATGCTTCATCTTAAATCTGGTATTAATTCTAGAAGGAAAAGAGCATTAGGATATATGCAATTACTGAACTGTTCAAGAATGTTAAGGAATTGTAGGAGGGTCTATTCAATTCAGGGTATAGATGGTGTTTCCCATGGGAAAACCAAAATTAGCGGTCTAGAGTCTGTAAGTTGCAAGGGCCACCAGGCCGAAAGTGTTAGCGGGATAACTGCAGAGGATGGACATGGCACCATTATTGCACCAAAAATTAAAGAGTTTGAAATGGTTGAACCAATGAAACACGAAAAAGGAGGTTTTGCATCAAATGGTAAGTTTGCTGCTGGAGGAACAATTAATGATACATTAGGAAAGGCCAGCGTAGATTCCATTGAAGATGAAGCATGGAACCTACTAAGGGAATCAATTGTTTTCTATTGTGGTAATCCTATCGGAACCATTGCTGCCAATGACCCAAGTAGTTCCAGTATTCTAAACTATGATCAGGTCTTTATTCGTGATTTTATACCTTCTGGCATAGCTTTTCTCTTGAAGGGAGAGTATGATATTGTACGGAGCTTCATCCTTCACACCCTTCAATTGCAGGTACAGTAATAGTCCTCTCCCAATTATCAATTTAAATATAATAGACTGTTACTTGCATCATTTTGGGAATTAGGGTCTTTTTGGTCAGTTATCGTGATGATCATTACTTGTTAGATGATTCTGAAAATAGAAAAACAAATGATTTATTTCTTGAAAAGGACACATCAGATATTCTCTCTCTCTCTCTTGTTTGTCTGTTTGTTTGTTTTGTTTTTGAAATATGAAGAACCTATTTTAGGACCAGTTGTGTTTCTCAGAGAACACATTATTACATATATATGTGGCACTTTCTTTTAAAAACTTTTTCCTAAAATATCACTTTGCACTTGACCGTATCAGGTTTTTCTGTGAATGAGAACTCAGGGAAGATTTAATCATTTCAATATCTGGTTTCTTCATTATGAAAATGTTCTATTTGCTTTCACTTTCGTTTTTTTTTTACCTTCTTTTTTTTCTGTGCTGGGAAGAAATCTGAGGACTAACCGGGCACAATACTAGGAAGGAACACCTACTGGTCTTCATACATAATTTCAAGTGCTGTGTGAAAAAGAAACTTCCACAATACATCCTGTAAGTAGAGGCCAATACAGGCTAGGCAGTTAGCAGCAGGATTGACCTTCCTATACTTGTGTCCGTTGACCGTACAGGTTAGAGAGATTGCTTATGGCTGTTTTAAAACACTGAATAATGGACTACTCTCCCCTCCCATGCTAGCTGACATGAAAAAGATTCCTTAAATTGATGCCCATAAACCAACCTCATAAATCCAAAAATACGCAGAACAGATTATGTTTTTGGTTGATATTGATGATCAAATTAATTGTAACATTTTAGTAGCTAAGGTCTATATGGTCAGAAAGGTATACGAATCTAGATTCCAACCAAAAAAATCATGTACAATTTGGAGTTTTAAAGAGTAGCATGCTACCAATTTGGTAAAGGGGTGTCAGAACTGATTGTTTTAGCCACTCCTGAGAAGAATAACAATTCTCTCCAGCCCAATGCTCATCTTGGTTCTGGCATATTCTGACCACATACTACTTATAATCCTTATTGCATATCCCCAATTGATTAGCTCTTAAGTTCTAATGTATAAATTTCTTTGAAAAGATTATCTTATCTTTTAATCGTCTATGCCTATTGGTGAGAATTTCTTAGATTCCATCAGTAGCTTGGACAGGGCCTGCAGCAGCATCAGCCTTCTGCAGTATAGTTTCTATTTCTCTGTTTTTCTTATGTTGCCCTCTGGCACACAATGGTATACATCCTTTGTACTTGGGTTTTGCCCCTTTTCTTTTGGTGCTGTTTTATATAAATCGTTATTTGCCTATGAAAAGAGGATGGGAAACAGAGAAAGATGATCCTACAATAACACAAGCTGATTTTCTCTGAAGTTATCATTGGTTTCCATAGGGTATTTTTTTTTTCTTTGTATTTTCAAGAGGGAAAGAATTATGCAAATATAATTAAACTCTGTAAGAGAGAGAGAGAGAGAGAGAGAGAGAGAGAAATAGGAAAAAAACTGTTAACCATGTTGTCAATTGATGGCCCCACATGGACCATATTCCCCATTAAATAAATCCTCCATGTCATTCAATCTAGGGTCTTTGAGCTCATGGATGCACTTGATGGTTAATTACATTTCGTCAATCCCGATTCATTTGGTAATTGGTAGACAAGGATGTTAGTTGTTCAAAACTTACAATGCATGATACAAGACATGTTTATAAAGAAATAATATGTGTTGTAATTCCTATGTTATCTTAAGCATATCTTACGATACATATACAATTCATGATACAATATGTGATACATTCATAATTTTTTAAAAAAAAAATCATAGCAATTTTTTTTTCTTGAAAGTGTTTTTTAATTAACGGTTTAAAATGTATAGTAAGGTTAGAAATTAATCATAAAAAGGAGAGAGAGGTTAAATACTCTACATGAAAAACTATATTCTAGTTGTGTTGGAAGTTAATTAAATCTGTTTTAACTGTAAATATTGGGAAATTTTTATTTGAATGATGTAAATGTTAGACATTAAAAATAATGGTGACTAATAAATAAAAATTTTATGTACTACGATTTTTTCTTTTAATTTTTTTTGTTTGGTGGGGAAAGAATGCTGACAAACATGAAAAGTTAGAACTTTGGAGATGATGCTAAAGGCATACATATCGACAACACATATAAGTCATATGCCTAGTTATGATTTGGAACTAAAAATCACGTGAAAGTTCAAAAAGTTTATTTTTGTTGATTTTATAAAAAAACCTATGCATTAAACTCATACTTTGTTAAATTGGATTTTTTACAACTCTAGTATTCAATGTTTTCATATGGCTTGACAGAGTTTAACTCTTTAAATCCTAAAAATTGGTTATATGCTACTCTATTCTTCATGCTTTCAATATATATGTGCATGTATGCATGTTCTTTCTATTTATTTTTCATTTTATAAAAAAACTTTAAATATATGATACAATATGATACATGATATGAAAAGTTAGAAAAACAATACATGATACAATTTATAAGTTGACAACCATAAACATGACTAGGTGGTGCAAATATTTTGTTAAACCTAATACTCTTAGAGACCAATCTTTTGGTAATAGCCATTGTATGAAGGAAGTGCAACGGGAAAATATGAAATCCTTTTTCCAATTTCCCTGATGATGTTCCATGATCATAGTTAGTGTCTATTTAGATATTTATTCTTTAAACAGGACAATGATTATATTCATTATTTCATTTGGATTTTAAAACTGAGGTCTCCTTGGGGTTTAGGCAGTGGTTTTAACCCTTACCAAAACTGTCTAAGGAAGACTGGAATATCACGTGGAAGGCTCCTCTTTGAAGTGTGAATCTTACTTATCACATCATCTTGTGAAATTTTATTCTTTTAATTTTTTTGTTCTTCCATTCAGTGAATTCCATGTATTTACAGAGCTGGGAGAAAACCATGGATTGCCATAGTCCCGGACAAGGACTGATGCCTGCCAGTTTCAAGGTGCGCACTGTTCCACTTGATGGTGATGAATCTGCAACTGAAGATGTATTGGATCCTGACTTTGGTGAGGCAGCAATTGGCCGTGTTGCACCAGTTGATTCTGGTAAGCAGATATTCTGTTCAATAAGCTTCTCATTAAAATATGGTTTACTTTTATGAGTATTTACGTTTAAATTCTTCTCATTTTAGTTGCTGAGAAACCAGAGTGAAAGGAAAAGATAATGTAACCTTACAATTTCTAATCTTATGTTTTTTTATGATCATGAAAATGAAAAAATAATAATAATAATAATAATAACCAACAGACTTGTTTCCAATTATTGGCCTTTTAAATTTATTTATTTTTCATTTCTTATGAGCTAAACAGCAGAAAATGTAACATTACAATTTTTTCTTTATATTTTTCTCAGTTTCTCAACAACCAAATAGAGGTTTAGTTGGTTTTTCTTCAACTTGTAAGTTCAATTTCAGGGTTGTGGTGGATTATATTGCTGCGAGCATATGGAAAATGTTCTGGGGATCTTTCAGTTCAGGAGAGATTTGATGTGCAAACTGGAATCAAGATGATTTTAAAGTTATGCCTTGCTGATGGTTTTGATATGTTTCCAACTTTATTGGTGACGGATGGTTCTTGCATGATAGATCGCCGCATGGGAATTCATGGCCACCCTTTAGAAATTCAGGTATGTACATGCATTCGTAACAGTCCATCTGTGCCTTCTTTCCAATCAGTTTCTTTTGTTCCCCTATCATCTAACAATTTGTTGCATTTCAAATGTCATTTAAAAGAGAAGGGCTTCTCACCAATTACTTTTCTACCTATACAATTATATATCAAGAAGATGTGATGCTTCCCTTAATTTCATTTTTTCTCCTCATTTCCTCTTCTTTTCTTTTGTTTTGAGGTGAAAAACGTAATGAACCTTTCTACTTTCATCAGCATTCGCTACCCCATAATTACTGATCTGCCTATCTAGGGATGGTACAGTTGGATTGCTGAGTTTTCATTTGAAAGAATTTCATGTAATATACAGTCATAAAAAGATGCTAAAATTCAGAGACTGCCGAAAAACAAACCCCCTCCCTTAAATACCCTCCAATCTGTCCCATGGTTTGAAATATCCATTTCATGGGTCCCCTACAACTTCTCATTATCCATATTGTTGGCTCCAATACAACTTCTTATTACAGCTTCATATTAGTTGTTACACCTGATACATAAATTGACAGGTAAAAGATACCAACAATTTTGGGGAATAAAATTGTAAGATCTTAAAAATAATTAGAAAAATGTGGCACATATTGGCACAATGATATGGGTAAAATTGTAGCTTTGGCACATCTAAGGTGAGAATTTAGTTCATTACATACACAATTGGGTTGGTCTTTGTGCTACAACATAAGGTTTTACATTAGCTTTTAAATATTTGACTAGTCATGTTGAAGAAGAGGCTTCATAGTAAATGTTGCTCGACGGTGAAGCACAAGCAGTGCATGTACCCAAGAAATGCATTGAAAATTGTTTGCTCCTACCTAATTGCTCAAGTGGATCAACGTCTAGATCCACATTCAAATCTTTGATTTAGTTATTATCATCTTTCCAACATGTCAAGGGCTGTAGTTCTATTTGATTGGACTATAAGGAAAGAATTTCTTGTGTACCCCGTCTATATGCGGTCATCTAATTGCATAGTTTGTTCTAGTTGCATTTTGTGAGAGTTGGTTTGTGTAATTGGGTAAACTGACAGTTACAGTTATTGAGGACTACTTCTCTACAAAAATCTTCTGGTGATTTCACCAGTTATTTGGACTTCTACCCAAGTTAAGACTCAGTTATTTATTTTGTGTAATATATCTTTTATGCACACATCATCTTGATATAAGAAATTCCTTGATCCTCTTTGACCATGAACCTGTCCCATGATATCAGTGAAAATGTTGAAAGAACAGCTACCTTTAAAAGTAGTTGTCTGACACAGTAATTGTCAAATTTGAAAAGAACAATTACCTTTAAAAGTAGTTGTCTGACCCACTAATTATTAAATTTGAAAAGAACAATTACTTTAGAAGTAGTTGTCTGACACTAAATATCAAATCTGAAGCATATTGATGGAAGGTTTTCATTATTCTAGAAGGTAATGAAAATTAAGGTGAAATTTAATGGATATTACAAATATCTAACGGTTTGCAAAAAGGTGAAGTGCAATTAGGTATAGAACCCATTTTTACTTGTGTGTGAAAAGCTAAAGCTCCATGTTTCTCACATATTTTTCTTTTGACACAGAAAGACAAATTATAAATTGTCCAAAATGTTGCATGTTTTTTGTAGGCACTGTTTTACTCAGCATTACTTTGTGCACGAGAGATGCTTGCTCCTGAGGATGGATCATCTGACCTCATCCGAGCACTTAATAATCGTGTAGTTGCATTGTCATTCCACATCAGGGAATACTATTGGATTGACATGAGAAAACTCAATGAAATTTACCGTTACAAAACAGAGGAGTACTCATATGATGCAGTTAACAAGTTCAATATCTACCCAGATCAGATTCCTCCCTGGCTGGTGGAATGGATGCCCAGTAAAGGAGGCTATTTAATCGGGAACTTGCAACCAGCACATATGGACTTCCGTTTCTTTTCTCTTGGAAACCTGTGGTCTGTTGTAAGCAGTCTTGCAACAATGGATCAGTCGCATGCCATATTGGATCTTATTGAAGCGAAATGGTCAGAACTAGTGGCAGATATGCCGTTCAAGATTTGTTATCCTGCATTTGAAGGTCAGGAATGGCGAATCACCACAGGCAGTGATCCCAAGAATACGTAATGCCACTATCTTGATGGTTATGATGCTCTCTTATTATATACTTTTCATTCTCCTGTATTATTCCTATAAACTCTTCCTTTATTATTTGGTGCAGTCCTTGGTCATACCATAATGGAGGCTCATGGCCAACTTTGCTCTGGCAGGTTAGTTAGGTGCTTCTGAATTTCAATGAATATCGTCATTATTGTGCTGCAGCTTGATTCCATACCGTGATGTTAAGTTGTTAACTATGTGCAACTTTGTTCACATTGATATGGCTTAGTGATAAGCCAGAACCTAATTGACTTTGGTCAGTTCTTTAAATTTCAACCTAGGACTGAATCTGATGCAAAACTGATAAATATAATTGTCAATTCAGAGCTGGTAAGTATTGCAAATAGTGGGGTCATTCACCATTATTTTTTAATGCAGACTTAGCTTTAATTAATGGATTTTGAAGGATGCAAATAATAATAATAATATATATAAATCAGTCATGAAGCTGCTTGTCTCAATTTAAAATGAATTGTCCTTATGGAGGAACCCTCGCATCATCTCCCTACAAATAATTAGGGGTGAAGCCACCAGAATTGCATTAGTTATACCTAAGTTCAGTTCTGGGGTGAGTTGGTTTATCCGATCTTTTGACCCAAAACCACCCTGAACTTATTAGTTAATTAGCTAAACTAGACTAAGAAGCATGCCTATATCCCAATCATGCACCAAAGCAAGCTAGTCAGGTTGGTTCAGTTCTTGGGTTTATCCTGCTTGAGTTGCCTAATAAATTTGTACAGTGCCATCTTATCACCAGTTTGTGTAAATTTTATATAGCACCTTTTTAACAGGTTTCTTTCTAATGCTTCTACTAAATGACCATGTAATCTTTGCCATAGTGACTGTCTTCCACTGCATAAATCATAAATAACCCCCCCGTTATTCACTGCATCCCCTTCTATTTTATTTATCTTCTGTTCTATACTTCTATACACACTGTTAAGTAGCTTGAGCTCTAAAATGATAAGATGCCAAATTGATGTTTTATTTTTCGTCTTAGAATGAATGATGAATTCATACATCTTATCAGAACTTTTTAAAGGTTGAAGTTCTCAGTTGGCATGGTTACTGAATGTGTTATATGTGATGTTCCTTATTAATATTAAGTTGGAAAATATCAAGAAAATGAAGATTTTTACATGATGCATTGGAGATTATGTCTCATTGAGCTTGATGTGGGTGAGGTGTTGCCTAACCATACAAAAAATATATATATATTTAGGTGTATCAGAACAAGCACGAGTTAAAGTAATATATAACTTAGCTCTTAAATTTGTGAATTTAAGAGGTCCTATTCTTGTAACATAGCCAAGAAAAATTATGAAAGAGGTTGTTCCTTGTAATAGAAGATCACTTTATTTGGAGCGATTACATCAGGAGCCTAACACCACTAAAGCACGTGTGTTGTTCATGATTTTTTTCCTTTCATCAAATAATATGGTTATTGGGCTTGTTTCAGCTCACTGTGGCTTGCATAAAGATGAACAGACCTGAAATTGCTGAAAAAGCTGTTAAAATTGCCGAGAAACGCATATCTAGAGACAAGTGGCCTGAATATTACGACACCAAACAAGCAAGATTCATTGGGAAACAGGCACGCCTGTTCCAGACCTGGTCAATTGCAGGATATCTTGTCTCAAAGCTCCTCCTTGCCAACCCGGATGCTGCAAACATTCTTGTCAACAGAGAGGATTCAGACCTTGTAAGTGCCTTTTCTAGCATGCTTAGTGCCAATCCAAGGAGGAAACGCGACTGGAAAGGATTAAAACAGAAGTTCATAGTTTGAACTTCTATTAGGGAGGTCTCAATGTGAAGTGGATTATCCAAGCATCAGGGTCTTTGTCTATATTAGACATGTTTTGCTGAGCAGGGTTTGTATGTTTAGTTTCATAGCATTCATCGAATAAACCACATTAATTGCTTATGCTTTGTCTAATCGAGTCTGTAACTCAACTTTCAGAGGAATTCAGCTGACGTAAAAATGTAAAAAAAAAAAATCATGTTTCTCATGATGTATTATTAAGGAATGGCTTCTATACTAGTTTCTTATGAACCCATGCTATTGGGCTTGTTTTCAAAATCCTTTCCCTGTTCCTGGGGCCCCAACAAATTCTGGAGAAAGTGAGATCTTCACTAAGAAGTGCTGTTGGAATATCTCAGTAACAAACAGAACTTTATGCAGAAAAAAGCTTCTTAAAATGATGCTGAATCAGCTACTTGTCGGTGAGGTCCCTTTTGCTCTTTGGGTTGTGGACCATATTTTTCAAAGGTTTAGTAGGTTCATCAGAACTGCTTTTGTGAAGGGCTTCATTGTTTCATCAATCTGGAAGACTGCTGGTTGATTAGTATTTCTTTTCCAGAGCACAGACCACTATACAAATTTGGACCATATTCTTATATCTTAAGCAACTCGGACAAAGCTCATTCTGGCAAAAAAAAACCTTAAATGTAACTAGTGAGATCAAAAAAATTTTGAAGGAAATTCATGAAGAGTCCATTTGGAAGTGTTAAAACAATGCAGAGAATCTGTAAAGAATATAGACCAAAGTCATTGGATGGATCTGTAGCTGACTCAAATAGTGAGTAATTTTCCATAAGAGTGTTCCTGAACTCAAAACTTACTGAGAAATTAAGCAATAAAACATTGCCCATCTTCAATACAGAGTACATCTTTCTGTTCAAGAGTTTTGCAACTCATAGCATATTTTTACAGCAAGAAAAGAAAGGAATACAATTATGTAGTTGGACAATGTTGCTTAAATGTTGTTCAGCATGAATTTTCTTCCTTTTCTGTTCTCTTTTCCCTCCCTTAAGGATCAATCCAGGCCACATGAAAAAAATTAAATTTGCAGCCACAGCTAAGAATCCAAAAGGTGACTGTTCTCTGCCAAAATGCTGTCCAATAATGATTCACAAGCATCTTCAAGTAAATCCAGAACCTGCCATTTGCATAAACTGAATATCAACTAAAGGTCCTCCATTATTCTAGAAAACCAAATCACACAATTTGAGAGAATCTGATCATAAAAATTAGTAAATCTTGAGCTGGGAGAATAAACATCATGGTATCAGCACTCAGTTTTGTTTTAGAACAATCAAGAAATTCAGAAATTGTGAGTCCAGGAGGGGACAAGTACTAATTTGTGCTCCACAAAAAAGGCTGTGGAGTCTAGAATCACTTTATGTGAACTTACATAAGGACAGGAGGTTAAAGGATATACATGGAATGCAACTGGGGTTACCTAAAGGGATAGTAAAAAGATGAAAGGATGAGGGAAATAGAATCTAATGGTTATGTCTTATGGGAAATGGACTTGATGGCATCAATAAAGGAGTTATATGGTCATATAGCAGACACACAAGGAAATGAGAAATGTCTATGAAATTGGAAGGCAGGGAAGTGAGAAAACCAATAGAATCAAATGGTTATGTCATATGGGAAATGGACTTGATGGCATCAATAAAGAATTACATGGTCGTATAGCAGACACAACAAGGAAATGAGGATTTGATGAGGAATTGATGGCATCAATAAAGAGTTATATGGTCATATAGCAGACACACTAAGGAAATGAGAAATGTCAATGAAATTGGTAGGCAGGCAAGTGAGAAAACCTGAGGAGAGATGAAAAGAGATGGAGTGAACTGATGAAACAGGAGCTTTTTCTTTCTCTTCCCCCCCACCTTTTTTTTCCTGAGCCCAATTACTTAAAATACTTGTCTCAAAGGGAGTTCAACAACAATGTCAAAACAGTAGTTCTAGTCAGACTATTTTGCAGGTCATTTCAGCAGACGAAGATACATCTCACTCAATTTGCAGCTGTATTTAAAAGGAGTCTCTTTTCAAGTGTAAAAAAATATGATTTGATGCCAAGCATTGATGAATGCAGCAGCAGACGGATCACTAACTGCTAACTGTGCACACATGGTAGCCTCTTGGTGCTACCCCTTTTTCGAGGAAATTATTATCTTATACCTACCCAAAGCTTAACCAAGAGAAGGATTCTGCAAGTTAAGACCTTGGCTCTTTGATATTTAGAGCATTTTGGCTCCTAATTGGATGGATTAGGTAATACCATAGACACAGAGATTTCAGCTCTTGGGAAGGCATAAAAGTCCACTGGCTGGGGCTCAAAGACTAATGTTATATTTATTTCCAGGAAAAAACTATTAAGGAAAATGATTTTCTCATGTTTGGTTTATCATGGAAAATATGAAAGAAAATCACATACAATTAAAATTAATTAAAAACTTGTATATTATTAAATTAGTTAATTTTTATATAGAAGAGGACAAATAAGTGAAATGAGATTGAAGTAGCATGTAAAAATATTTTATTCACTTCAAATCTATTTTTTATTTTCCTTTAACTTTTTCTTTCCATCCATTTTTTTCTCTTTATTTTCTTTTTCTCAAAATTTCCAAGAACCAAATATAGGGTAAATCAAACAGGTGTTTCCTAATGGTGGGTAGCTGGGTACCATGGCTGTTTGGTTTCCTGGTCTTATGGGAACACAACTGGCAAGACATGTAATCTGGTGTCTTCAATGGGGGTGTGCATTTTTGAGGAAAAGTATGCATTTCTACAGTACATAATTTCCTTTCTGGATTTTTTAGGGCAGATGAGAAGTAATTTTCTGTATTCATCTCATCTTGAGGTACTTTTGCATTAGGCGTCATTGTCATCGGGAAAAATCCAAATTAAATAGAAAGGGTCAACAGTTTAGATTTTTGACCTATCAAATGTTAGGCAGCATGCAAAGCTGAATGTACAATGGCAAAACCTTGTCATCTCCCCAAACCAACCCCTTGATTGGTTTGAGTCTAATTGTGAGATGGGATTCCAAAATGTCTCCCAAAATCCCTTGTTTTAGCAACTGACATTGTTCCCAAATAAAAATAAAAATGGCTCCTATGGCAAAATTGTTGTCTGTTGGTAACCACGTTAGAGGTTGGGAGAAGATGATGGAGATCATTGAAGATGGGGTGGATGGTGGTTAAATCTGCTTGTTTTTAGATAAGCAAACAAAAATAATATTAACAATGTCAATCACAAAAGGGCACACTATAGTACACAGGATGCATACAAGGTGCACCAAACAATGATAAAAGGAGAAAAGAATAAAAAACTTCCCTCCTACTATCTAGAACCCAACCAATAGAGAACAAATTCAACTCACATCCATGGACCTTCCAGTCCACAACAAAAAAGTGCACAAGAACAACATTTTGAGAGCCTGATCCAACTGCTCTAAATCTGAGAAAGCAGAGTATGAATGATCATGGATGGTGTCATTAGGACAGTGTAGATCCAGGACAATGGTCTCACACCATTGTTCTCTCTCTCTCAACCCACCACCCCCCTGCGCTCCGAGGGGACTTTCCACTTTGGCTTCTTTTAAACTCTATGTCTAGTTTTGCCAAATTGAAATGAAAACTAATAGTTAGATCCAAGGTGCTTTGCATTGTTGGATTAGTTGAAGATAGGCCGGTGGGCATCATGCTTGAGGGTTAATTAAGAAAGCCCTTTTTAGCCTAGTTAAAAAGTGAATGAAGAAAGGTTCACAAGAGTTAACTTGCTTATCTTAGGAGGTGGTCTATTAAAGCCTGTATAAGATAGGAGAGACAATAAGAGAAGGAAACTGTTCAATCAAACTCCAGCTTTGAGACTTGGTAAAGACCAACTAAATGAAAGATCTTGCAGCGTTATCTAGATCTACAAAATTGCTAAATTGAAACTTTTACGGTCTTAGGCTGAAATTTGAAAATGGTAACGATCTCATCATGGTCGAGCAGTTGAGTTTCTACAAACTATTTAGATCCTAATTTTGCAGAAATCATGGTGATGATTCCAGGAATTTTATGTCTGGTTCTGATTAACGAAAAATTCCAGTTTCTTCAATGCAAACTGCATATCAGTTGACATTTCATACATGAAGAATGGCGAAGTGTCATTTAATGTTGAAGCCTTAGGACCTCATGACATGGCAATAACTGTCATCATGAAACTATGCTTGTCGTTTCCATGAGATGTGTCACATAGCAACTTTTGTTATGATTACTGTATACCATAATAATTATGATATGAAATTTTATTTCATCCCAAACATGCGCAAAAATGTCTTGTCTCCCACCTTACTTCCTATATTGCAAATCATATGGCGGATTATACATTACCTTCTCAAAACCTTGCGGTCCCCCGTAGTAAGGATCTGGGACTTCAGTTTCATCATGTTTCTTACAATAGGAACACATTAACTTGACCTGCAAGGTGAATATTCTTATGAGCCCAAAAGTCA
Organism: Vitis rotundifolia; assembly: GCA_030254885.1. NCBI lineage: Eukaryota > Viridiplantae > Streptophyta > Magnoliopsida > Vitales > Vitaceae > Vitis > Vitis rotundifolia. Next base: position 14,206,344 of record CM058156.1, read on the forward strand.
AAAGTTACAACTTACAGCTACACTATAGAAAACCCTCCTAACCTTTTTATGTGCATCAGCAGGGAGGGTGTCTCTAAATCTCCACCTATCAAAAGCCTCCATTATATCATCTACAAGCAACATCAACACCAAAAGAAATAATTAATAAATAAATAAAAAAACAATTACAAGAATGAACAGACATCAGAGCACCATCCAGTTTGATTCAAACCCAAGCAGTCACCAACTTGAATGCCCTCTTAATCTTTTCCCACCTCTATTTTGCTTGTCCATTGCAAGGATGAGATCAAAATCTCTAAAATCAGATGGCTGGATTGGCCTTGAGATGGAAGTTATCTCAATCCCACGCCTTTTTGAAGCAGCCCTCATTCTTGGGTCCGCTAGATTACCCTTCAACAACAATAAAAACATCACAAATCAGAGTCTCACCCAACTCAACAACAGTTTCCAGGGCACAGATATAATCCTAATGCTCTGTTTAATTACCTACAAAGTATGAGGAAAAGAACAAATATTTGACATTGATCATGTCATATGGGACCCCAGCAAACACACGACTCCCACTCAATGGAAACCAATACAACCATCGGTCTCTCATTCCATATGAGTTTACCACAATTCAGGAACAAGAACAACATAAAACATAAAAATTACGAATATACCTCGTGATAATTAATGGTGCCAGCAGAATCAATTTTGAACTTGGAATCCAGCCCTCTCTTCTTGACAGCATCAGTGAAGACACCCTCAGCAGCTGGGCTTCTGCAGATGTTGCCAAGGCACACAAAGAGGACAGAGAAGGGCTTGGTCTGTGTGTCAGTGGATGGCCCAGAAGCCATTGATGCAGATGCAAATACCACAGGGGAAGATGGAATGGTGGGTCTGTGGAGACACAGAGTTGGGTTAGGGTTTTGGAGAGATGGGCGTGGAAGAAGGGGAGAGAATGATGGGTAGTTTAGAGAGAGAAAACGAGGGTGGTGGCAAAATAGTAAGTTAGGATGGGCTGCCACTCTGCTGTACAAGGCCCTCATGCTATTGCTCCCTGTCCTCCTGCCTTCTGAAAATCCGGTGTTCCTTCGGATATGAAATGTGGGTTTTGTTTTTATTTAATTCTTATCCTTTTTTCTTTTTCTTTTTTTCTGTCTCAGTGGGTTTTGGCTCTGCTACTGGTTATAATGCTTTTGATTATGGCTTAAATGACTTCAAAATATTCAAGACTTGAAGACTTCAAACATAACATTTCTTCCAACAAATAGATGTTAAAAGACTTTGTACAAGAGATTTTATAAATCACAATTTTAGATCAATTCTTTTTTTCCTTCATAGATTTCAAAGCTTCACCTTTGAAATTAGAGGATGAATTGAATTCAAAATTCCTTCCTTTCTTGCTTGTGCATGGTACCATGATTTCCCTCCATTCTCATCATATTTTCATTTCTACTCTTATCTACTAAACGCAAATGTCCTGGAGCTTGATAAAAGGCAGGGTGCAGAAGAGATGAATAGAGTCCTGAGATTATGCCGAGTAATTCCCCATGTTATTTCCCTTACAGATATGAGCCCTCATCTCCAAGTATCAGTATAAGATATGATATATCATAATACTCCAGAACATGTCACCAATTTTGCCAATTACATTTACACTATAAGCTCTCTATATTGTCAGTTACAACAAGGATGGAAAATCTCTTTTAGGACTTTAGAAACAGAAACTCAAACCATCTGGAGAAGGTTTCAGCTAGAAGAGCTCAAACTCCACACACTCTGTTGTATCCTTCATGTCCTTGCAATCAGACTTGGCACTCTCCTTTTTCTGCACACTCATACTCATTACAGTGCTGCCAGTTCCAGCATCACACAATTTAGGCATTTCTGGGGGTATCGCACAGCGTATCAGAGCCCAGTTTAAGCCCTCAAAGAACGAGTGCTGCTTGATCTCAGTTGCCCCTTTCACTGATCCTAACCGATTCTCTGGCTCCTTTACTAACAGCCCTCTGATCAAATCCCTTGCATGGAAACTAACCATTGGGCTTTCTGGGAACTTGAGGCTATGTGAGACCACACTGGCTAATGTATCCTCATTTCCTGAACCCTTGAAGGGCGTCTTTCCATATAGTAGCTCATATAGAAATATCCCAAAGGTCCACCAATCGACCGCACTCCCATGACCCTCCCCCTTGATTATCTCTGGGGCCAAGTACTCATGAGTTCCCACAAATGAGTTGGATCGGGCACTGGTAGGCTCGGCTACAAGCTGTGGGAGAGGAGTGACCTGAGTGGCTAGTTCGGATTTTAGCTTCCTTGATTTTGCTGTAGTAGATAGAAGCCTGGGAGTGAAGCATGGGACTTGCCAGGATGGTTGAAGGCAGAAAGGGTGTATGCAGCTGGAATCAGTGCAGGGACTTGAGGCCTTCTTTGTGGGCTCTACAACTGGGGAAGCTGATTTGAGCAGCATCGGATTCACGGCACATCTGAGAGACAAGTCAAAATCTGACAGCATGATGTGACCGTCTTCCCGAACCAGGATGTTTTCAGGTTTTAGGTCTCGGTACACAACTCCAAGCATGTGCAGGTATTCCAATGCAAGGAGGACTTCAGCAGCATAAAACCTGCAGTGATGATGGCATCAGATCAGAGAAGATTGGAGATGACCAATCATGTACCAAGTCCTCTTAATACTGAATTGAAATGAATATAGAAAAGTTCATGTATTCAACAATTATAGCATTTAACATCCAAAGTCCAGCACCCATTTTGACCAAGGGACCTTAGAAGGTAACAAGCACCCAATTTCTATTTATTAGTGAGCTAAAGCTGAGAGAAACCCAAACCCTACATCTGAAACATGCAGGAAGCTCTCAGCATCCTCAACTTCTTCATAGTGCCTAACCTTTTGTGTCCCAAGTTCTCATATAGAGCACATACTAATGCATTGACTCCTACTTCAAGCCATTTGTGCTTTAATGTTACCACATTACTTTTATTTGAGTGTTTCAAAGTTAAAAAACCTTGGACACTTCTTCCTAATGATTTCGTTCAAGCTTCCTCAATATTCACCACATTACTTTTATTTGAGTGTTTCAAAGTTAAAAGCCTTGAACACTTCTTCCTAATGATTTCGTTCAAGCTTCCACAATATTCTGCTGATTAATTCCAATAGAATGTTACAAGATTAAAATTTAAACTTAGCTTCCAGAGCTCTTAAAACAGTGCCCTTCATATATCTGCCAAGGTTTGGAGAAAAAAAAAATGGCCAGCAATATTAGGTAAAGGGACAACAGCTATCAGACTCTAAATTAAATGTGGGAGGTTCTGTTCCAACTTGAACTGTGGACTGAGTAAGGTTTTCCCCCTAGGTTCCTGTATAAATGAATAATTACTTATATACAGAATGAAAATACTCCATCTGCCTGGTACCAAACAAGGGCATATGTGGTGCACAAATACAATGTCACAGGCAATCCTGTAAGATCCATGCATCTGCCAAAATTTCTAGCTTTAAACATTATAGCAACTTTAGATTAGTTTGAGCAGATACTCGACCAACCAAAAAGATATTCAAGCAAGACATGAAGCTTGGAACAGGTAGCTTAGGATATGTTACAAAAGGAAAAGAAAATTGTTAAGACATGTTAATGTTAAAAGTTCCAGTAGGCAGCAATGTATTTCCAATATGCACACAGGTAAAGTATGTTCTGTATGAATTTAAATATAACTGTGCAAACTGTCAGAAATGGGCTTCGATTCTAAATTCTTACCGGGCAGCTTGTTCAGAGAAACTCCTGCTAGGTTGCTTCTGCCGGAGCACATGCAGATCTCCACCTGGACAATATTCCATAACCAAGCATGAGAGCTTATCTGTTGTGAAATGGGCATATAACGTGGGGAGAAATGGATGATCCAACATTTGCAGTATTTCTCTTTCAGTTTGGGCTCTAGGCATTTTCTTCCTGGTTGCCAGAAACTCGTTGTCCATCACTTTCAAAGCAAATAGGCAGTTTGTGCCGGTTAGCTCAACAAGATAAACAGTCCCAATGTCCCCACAACCAAGCCTCTTGAGCAACTTGAAGTTTCTCAAACCGAAAGTTTCATGCTGCTTCTGAACATAGTGAATGGCCTCCCATCTCAAGTCTTTGGACATGTGAGGCCTGTTCCCACTACGACTAGACCCACTTACATTGCTTTCCTCACTAATACTTGTGCTACTGCTATATTGCCCAATGCTACTTTTTGAGCTTTGGGAGAACTCCCCCTTTTCACTAGATCTTGATCTCTCATCACCTTTTGTAACACCTCTAGTTCTGTTACTGCAATTTGAACTGAAACCTGGTTTACTTGCATCAGAGTCCACAACACTTGAACTAACTTCAATGCTAACATTTCTACCACTGGATGCTGGCGAAGCTTTCTCATTTTCTTTAGTTTCATTCTTCAGAGTGTAGTTGTATGTCTGGAAAACCAATTTACTAGTACTAGGATCCAAATCATTATTGACAGTTCCATTACGTGGATTGGAACCAGCAGGGGTAGAAGCCGAAGCTGAATCTAGCTTTACTTTCTTCTTAACAAAGTTCTTGCTCCTGAAGACTGGCTTGATAAGGTGTGGGCTATTGCTACCAGACTTGCTTACCTTACTTCCAGAACTTGCACTAGGTAGAGAAGATGCAGAATGCAACTTACCTTTCTGCCCCTTGTCTAGTGTTGATGTTTTGCTTGCAACTTCATTCAAGGTAGGAACAATCTTCTCTAGCTTTGGTAGTCGCTCGCCAGAATCAACACTGGGCAAAGAATGTACTGGTTTCCGTTTTCCATTCTGCTCCAACTCTGCCTTTGACTTTTCCCTCCCAATCTCTGCTGGCAAAGGAACAATCTCATCCTGTGCAGGTGTAATCAGCAGCATTGATTTTGCTGTCGTCGCATCAGCAACAGGAAGACAAGAAGGGGCACACTGTTGTGACAACTCTGCCTTGGGAACTTGCAGGGACTCTGGCACCTTCTCATAAAAACTTGATGTGCTTTTTTCTGGGACAAGCGAAATTTCTACCAAATTCCCCTTTCCTTCATTAAAGGGAAGACCGGATTCACTGGCATCAACTACCACTGCCCTATACAATCTTTTGATAGTTCCTGCTTCAGAGGAACCCGACAAACCTGCTGGCTTTGACAATCGTTTCATAGCAGCCATCTCTGACGCCTGAGAGATGCATAGTCCCCTTAGTGCCTGCTTCAAACTTACAGACTCTGAAATCCCTATTCCTGATGATTGAGGAGAATTGACTCTAATTGGTCTTTTCATTGCACTCTTCCGGAAAGCATCTTTGCTAATTTGGTGTGATGTACCCGAAACCCTACCTGAACATCTGATGTCAATTGCCTCAAAAAGTTGATTAATATCATCTTCTATGGAATAATTTTGCCCTGGCTTCAGCAAACGATGCCTTCCAGCTCTGTCATTCATTTTTAATTCTGAATCTAGCTCTTCTGCTGATTCAACAATTTCACTAGTACCAGCAGTTAATGTACCCATCATTGCTAGACTTACTCAAATACTGCAGCAGATGGGGATATGATTCTGCAAGTTAATATTAACCCATTTCTGAAAAATCATTGCGGAGATAGAGGAACGCAGAAACTAAAACCACACATCCGTTGCAGTTCTCTACTTTCATACTTAATCCAAGATTTGAAGGGCCTTTCAAAATCTTTCTACTGACCCCAAAATGCAGCATCCAAATCCTGCAATTATGGTGGAGCCTATCCAACAAAAAGGAAAAAAAAACATGCAATCATTATAGAGTTTCAGACAGATACAAGCTAAAAAAATTCTCTCTGTATTTAGTACATGTGGCTACATTTCCATAAAATACTAAAGATGAATTTGTCATTCTTAAACTGTTTTGCAAGTAGTTAAAGGTTAGAAATTCAAATTGAATTTGAGGTTGAAGGATTTCTGAATTAATGTTACCAATCTAATTGAACACAGGATTGCATTTACAATTGAACAGCCTGAAGCAAGGTATAACTCAGCTTAATGTTTATGTAGCACTCATGAAGAGGAGCTGTGTTCTTGTCAAACATGAACTCCTACATCAGGCCTGAACATGATTTGGCTGCTCCTCATATGCTTCTAAAATTCTATGAGTTCTTTTTCTTCTTCTTCTTTTTATTTTTTATTTTTTTCATATTTTAATATTTTTGTTTTTTGAAATTGGTATACATAGACATGGCTAACAAAGGTCAAGAATGCAGAAGATAGGGCAGTATATAGGAAAACAAAATATGGCTGTAAAGAAAAATATAATAAATGCAGAGTGAGGAGTACACCATTACAAATTAGTTATATGTTGTTAGTCTAGAAACTTAAACAAATCAACTACCATTAGACACACACTACAGAAGACATGGTACACATGATTGTGCATGAAAAGAATGGTAAAATGTTACTCTAAGTCTGTAGCTGTGCAACATTGATTGTAATTAAAAAAGGAAAATAAAATTGAATATAGAAATTTGAGTCGGTATTTAATGTTTAATAATGTTGAACAGCCATTGTGAGAATATGAACATATGGCATCTCGTGAAGCTTGACACAAAAGATAGAAAATAAGGCAATAGCTTGTTTGATAAATTTGTGTCCTTGATAAGTGTAATCATCTAAGTAACAGCATGAGAGAGGGTATATTTTTAGAAAATAAAAAATAAAAACTGAGAGGGAGCCAAGGAGAGAGAAAATGAGATAGTAGTGGCATAGTAGTAGCATGGATTTTAGATGAGGTATTAGTTGGGTTAGATGATAATATGGATTTTCCTATTTTTTCTTCGATATACCTAACAGATTTTGAGGGATAATGGAAGAGAGAAGTAATATCAATAATTGGATTCCAAAGAGGGGAACATCGAAATGAGGTATTGACTTAACATATAGCATAGATATAGATTTTAGATTTTTGTCTTGCCATGTCAATGGCCTACTTTTCTTAGGTTTTGTCTTGTCGTGTCAATATATCTGGGTCACATGTCTTGTATCCATGTCCATGTTATACAGCTTAATGTTGTTCAAAAAAAAATTGAACTACAGCATCACAAATGTCAAGAAGAAGGTCAATGTGCACAACCACTTCCTATCTAGAATTTCAACTTGGGTGGAATTCAAGTCATCCAATGTGATTTCCATTTAAGGAATGTGCAACCCCTCCCATATCAATAATCAAGGTCTAAAATACCTTTTGACACAAAGATAACTACCATGTCCACCTGTTTCAGACACCCTATGCCACATGGACCCTGCATAACAAGTTAAGCAGCCATGTTGAACACAAAGCATGTCCAATGCACCCATTACTATCCATCGCAATAGAAGTGGAACAAATTCCTAGTTTCTTATCTTTGAATATGTTGAGCATCCATGTCCTAAATGCCATGCTACAAAGACACTACATTTTTCCCAAGAGTATAATCAGGCATTTCAACAATTCAGTTGTCTATGCATTTCCACGCCCTAAGAATAGGCCATCACATGAATCTAATAGCTATCACTCCTGACAAGTCCATATAACATACCATACACTGGTTTCGCCACTTTTAAAAACCCCAAATTTCATATATTATATGAAAACTAATCTAAAGCCATTTTCTTTCATCACAATTTCATCTTCCCCATTTCTTTCATATAGACTCACAGTCTCAACAAAAGGACAAATGAATACATTCAATACAGTAAATTCACAAACACAAATAGATATACAATCATGTCCCCATCCATCAGATTTTTTGGGGGTGCCATAAGCCATGTGATATACCACGTGTCCATGGCCACACATCACAAATTTGATTCCATATCCTTGTCTATATATAAGGACACCAGAATCTGTTAGCTCCAAATCCAAATAGACCTACCCAAATTTTCCAGCAAAAGCTTTTGTCCCTAAAGTATTTTTTTTTTCCCTTTCTTTTTTTCTGTAAATGTGTAACTTTGAAGCTTGGACAAAATTTTACAATTTATCTTCAACAAGCCTAATCAAAAAAAATTCCTTAAATCTGAAAGTTGTTTAATTTTTCTTTTCTGGGAAAATTTTTCCTTGAGAAGGGCCCCAAGAAACCATACCCCCAAATCATTAATTCAAATTTGCTAAATCATGATTGATCCATTAATTTGAAAATGGAACATATTATACATCCAAAACAGTTACCACATCAAATAAAAAATAATAATAATACTAAACAAAGAAACAAAAACCAGAAATAACCTGAGCTTCATAACTTCGTCTCGAATGAACATCCATAGAAGCCAAAACCCAAACAACACTCAACCCAATTCAACAACAAAACCAAATAAAGCTCCAACAGCAATCAAACCAAGCAAGTTTCAACACAAACTCGCTCTCTCCACCACCCACAGCCACATAACACAGACAGGAAAAAAAAAAAAACCCACAAAGAAAAATGAATCAAAAAGAGAAAACTCACCGGACCCAAGATGAGGGTGATTGAAAAAAGGCTGAATCTGGGGGCAACAGCAATAGGGTTTTGAATTTAGGGCAGGGCACGAGAGAGAAGTGGGGGGAGAGAGAGAGGGGGGAGAAAGAGAGGGAGGTTGGGAGGAGTGAATGAGGAAAGAGAAAAGTTGAAATCCAAATCACGAGAAGTGCCACTGTTCGTTTCTCCAAAATGGCGGAAAAGAGAGAGAAAGAGAGAGAGAGAGAGAGAGTGAGAGAGAAAGGAGAAGGGTACACCCAGATTATACATGCACTGAAAATACTTGGATGTCTGAGACTCTGAGCGTCTCTCTGGATTTTTGGTTCTTCAGATATGTGGTTCCCTCTTCTTTAGGGGCCAAAACATTTGGTCACCTCCTGCATTTTTGGACTCATTTTCTTGTCAATACTCTCTTTCATTTTCTTTTTCCTTTTCCTTTTTCTTTTCCCTACCCTTCTCTCAATTTCTGATTACTTCTAATTCTAGTAGGTAGGCATATATCTTTCAAATTTGGATTGAGTTTCAGTTCTTGAATTGGATAGAAAAACACTACAACAATTTTAGTTGGGTAGATGTATTCTAAACTTGCAAAGATCTTCCTTGCTGAATTTGTTTGAATGAAAATCCACTTCCATAGTTTCCATTTTTCATTTGGATTTTTTACTTCAAAAAAAAAAAAAAAAATTATGTCTGTCCAAACAATATTTAGATGGATTCTATTGTATTTCAAGTAGGGTGTTAACATTAACATGAGGTTGACAACCCAATTGGCACTAATCAATTGGAATTAGACACATCCCATCACCAACATTTATGAATAAAAATTTATTTTAATTTCAATAATAATTTTTCCAAAAAAAAAAAATAAAATGGAGAAAACCCATTTATTTATTAAGCAGATAGGGTAGGAATGAGATTGTAAAGACTCTAAAGAGTGAGGGTGTGACTTCTTTTCAACCTATAAATGTCTAGCTGCCCCCTTTGCAGCACATCTTTTTTGACCCGTCTTTCCCTTCAATTCATCTTCACTTTTCCAAAATTTTTGCCAATCATCTCCATCTCTACCCTCCCAATGGGCCAAGCCATATCCCACCTTATTTCATCTCTATACTTCTTTCTCCAAGTTCAAAAATCATAAATTTATTTACCTTTCAATTATTTTAATTGTTAAAATGATTGTATTTTCTAATACTTTTTAACATTTTTTTTTTAAATTGTTGCAGAAAATATTTATAAAAAATAAAAATAAAAGACATGAAAAGGGAATATAGAAGGAAAGAAAAAAAATTAAAATAATAATAATAATAATAATTTTTTGTTGGATGGTATGTAGAAAATTTTGAGGGAAAAAAAATATCAAAATACTTTTCCAAAATTTACCCACTTTTAAAAAAAAATAAAATTGAGAGCAAAATCTTATAGTATTTTTCCTTCTTTTTTTTCCCTTAAAATCAAAATAATTTAGTTTATGTAAGATATTAAATAGTTGGAATTAACTAAAATAATTAATTTATGTGATATGTTAAATAGTTGAAATTAATTGAGAGTTTTATTTTGTAAATAGAAATTATACTTTACAAATATTTCAGAAATTATACCAAAATATGGTGCATTTCTGATAATTTGTTAGTATTTAATCATGCTGATTACCTTTTTTTATAAATTTTTTTTTTTAAAAAAAAAAACAAAAGGTCATTTAAGGCACACTTCCAAGCCTTCTCCAACCAGGTATGGTTGATACACAAAATAAAAAATTTATTTATTTCTCATCTCCATTCTTCCAATCAAATTTTATATAATTTTTCTCTAAATTACAGAGCTATTGATAAATTGATGCTACTTGCAAAAAGTTAAAAGTGTTTATTTATTTTCATTTAAAATTCTCACAATTCAAAGGTTCATCGGACATTGATTTCAATAATAGTTTTTTATTCTCTAAAACAAAAAAACGTGATGACCAGAGAATTATTTTTTATTTTTTATTTTTTATTTTCTATTTTTAAGAATAAAAAATATAGTATTTTTAAAATATATATTTTATTTATTTTTAGGGTTGTTTTAAAAAATAATTATACAAGTATGTAAAATGATTAAAAATAAAGCATTAAATATAAAAATTATTTTTAAAATATGTTTAAAAATATGTTATAAACATTTTAGGTTGTCAAATAGACAACAAACAAGGCCCAAGTAATTTTCATCCTCTTTTGAAATTTAATTTAATTTTATACTTCCTCTTGTTACCTTGGACCATGTTTAGTTTTCCAAAAAAAAACAAATAAAATTAAAAAAAAAAAAAAGGGCTAGAAAAAAACCTTAATTGTCAACAAAACTGACTTAATTGTATTACTTAATTGTATTCTGATAATCAAAATTCAAGATATCGGGAGTTTACAAAATAAAACATAAAATTTTAAGATGGATTCAAATAATGTAAATGGTGATGTAATTAAATTTTGTTGAATTTAAAAGAAACTACTTAACAAATATATATATATTTATTAGACATGAGAGGATCTCTAGTAGGTTATTTTAAATGGATTCATAAAAATTACCTTAAAATGATTTTTAAGTGGTTCTAAGGTTTAGAGAATATTTGACATCTTCTTTAAGACAATTGCAATAAAAAAAATATATATTGAAATCAATTATCATTAATCATTTATCATATGAGAATGCTCCTTTAAAAATTAAGAATATAACAAATTATAAAAATAAAAAATCAACACATGATATGAAAATTTAGAGAATGTCATGTTTATGACTAAGAAAATACGACTTCTGATTATATAAATGATATTAAAAACTCGATAAAATAAATACTATTTCGATCAAAAACAAATTTTTTTTTTTAAAAAAAAATTGATTAAAACAAAATAAGACAATCAAAACTTTAGTTATAATAATCAAACTATTTAATCAAATAAAGGCTCCCCCAAGCTGGAGTAGAATCATTGTGTACAAAATTCTTCAAAAATGGTATATATATATTAAGAGAAAAAGATACTAATATTAGGTGTGATAATGTGGTTTGGGAATCATCATATCGCCATTTAAATTAACCTTTAATAAAAAGAAACATTTTACATCAATGTGGATGTTGGCATGGCATGAAGAATTGACACTAAGATTCAAAACCAAATTTCACATTTCCCCCCCTCCTCCCTAGTCCCTCACTCCCCACAACTTGATCAAAGTTGAAACATGTGGAGGAAAAAGGGAAAGGGGAGGGGGGGAGAAAATAGGACTTTGTGTCCCTTCTTTTTCCACAAATTACAAGCAAGGGAGCTTCATGTCATGATGCCTTAGAAATTAAAAAAGGAAGATTAGGTTACGTTAATGGCTTATTTCTTGAATGTTTGTAATCATTAACACACTACAAAGCCCACAATCCCATCCCATGAGCGGGTGCTTTTTGGGTTAAAGCTAATAATTATTTCCCCTTTTCTTTTCTTTTTCTTTCTTTATTTTATTTTTTATTTTTACCTTTTACTTCAAGTCTCGTTGTTTTCCATCTTCCAAATGCATGTAATCCTTGTTTGAGCCAATTAAGTAATATGAATTATGGGCTTCTCATGCATGCATGAATGCATGCCTAACATCTTGAGAATGAGGCATATAAATTATAAATGAAAAACCAACAATGCTTGCTATTTGATTTCTAGAAAATGCTTGTTATAAAGTGTCTCAAATTCCTAATTAATAGAAATTTTATATATATATAAAGAATATTGTATAAAATATTTCTCATATTTTTATATTATTATAATATTATATTTCCTTATAAAATTATTAGAAATATTTTTATAAATATTATTATACATGGTAGTTAGGCTACAACTTGGTCGGATTGATGACCAATATGAATCAAACTCAAATTTAAAAATAATCAATTCAAATTCAACTCAATTTGACCTTTAACAAGAGGTGATCAACCCAAATCCAACTCAACTTCATTTTTCTAAATTCGGGTTAATGAAGTTAAACTTGAGTTGGTTAAGTTAAATTCAGGTTGATCAGGTTAGATTTAGGTTAGTTAGGTCGATCGTGAAACATTGTTCAAAATTCATCTATAATGATTATATATATACTAAAATTTAAATATTAAATAAGACAAAATTTTAAACAATAAAATAAAATAAACTTATGTATCTTTCTAAAAAAAAATGAAAAAACATTTGATATAATTATAATTTGATATTTTATCTCTAAAATCTAAAACGAAAATGAATATTATTATACAAAATAATAAATATTATAAAAACATTAAATCAGGTTCGGTTTAAGCTCAAGTTGTCTAAACCTTGGCCCGACCCCAACCCAAGTTGAACATAGATTAAGAAAATTTAACCTAAGTTCAACCCAAGTATTGAAATTGTTTGTCCAAACCCGTTCAAACATCGGGTTGGGTCAGACTAACCCACCTAAGTTGTAACCCTACTTAGTGGTAAATAAAAATGTAAAGAATAATGGAAGACACTCAATTGTCACAAACTGTTTGTTTAGTGTCTGTGAATGTAGTGAAGGTGTTGATCAAGACTAGTATGTTGACTGGTTTGAGTGTAATGAAATGAGAATTGCTCCAAGGAAATGATGTGTAAGTGGTGTTGAAAGCTTCTTCAGAATTCAGGCAAGCCAACCCAGTTAAATTTGGGGAGCTTGTCACTAGTTAAGGACTTGATAATAAAGAGAAGCTTGGTCACTTCTACACAAACTATTGGGAGTTGGAGTTGTTCCTCTAATGAGTCTATGGTAGGACCAAACCAGTCAGCATAGAGCATTTGGAATGCATGGCATGTAGGCTGAGCCCCTTGATTTTTGCCCATTGGGAGTCGCCGCATGGGCCATGCCACTGCATTGGAACTCTAGGCCCGTGAAAAGTAGTATCATAGTAAGGTAGAAGGTCAAGCATAGTAGTGTTCCTTTTTGACGATCTTTGGCCAATGAGTTATTTTTCCTTATAGTAATACAAGTAGCCTAAGAAGCCTAATGTTACAACTGTATGAAGGTGGACACTATGGCATCTATCGTGGTTGCACTTATGAGGACTCATGAGGGAATATGGGTGCTTCCAAATCATGAGGTGTTGATGATTGTTCTAGTAGCGCGCAAGGGTGTCGCATACTAAGGGTGGAAGTTGGTGTTGGGGTGCACACTTCCAGAGTGTTATTAGGTTAACACGACGAGTGGACATCACATCTTGGCTGAGTGGACGTATCCTTTGACCCATTACATATTAGTAGCGGACCTTTGGTGATTAATGCCTCGTGGGGAGTAGCAACATTCAAGGGTACTATTTGGCCAAAACATGAAGCCTTGCATGAGTGCATGCAAGAGATTGGGTGGGAGAAAGTGTCATGGACTGTTTGTTTGGTGTTCGTGACCATAGCGAAGGTGCTGATCAAAACTAGCATATAAACTAGTTTGAGAGTAATGAAATGGGAATTGCTCCAAGGAAAAGGCATGTAAGTGATGTTAGAAGCTTCTTTAGAGTTCAGGTAGGCCAACTCGATTAAGTTTGGAGAGTTCGTTACTAGTCAAGAACTTGACAATGAAAAGAAACTTGGTCACTCCTACACAAATTGGTTAGGAGCTAGAGTCATTCCCTTGATAAGCCTATGGCAGGACAAAACTAGTCAGCACAGCGCATTTGAAATGCATGGTGTGCAAACTAAGCCACTTGATTTTTTCCCACGGGGGTTACCACACGGGCCATGCCACTATGTTGGAACTCTAGGTTTGTGACACAATGCTCTTTTATAATATTTTTTATGGTCTTTATAATATAATGAATGATTCTCTCTCATTCTTAGATATAAGTATGATTGAATAAACTATGTTAAAACTTCATGTTCGTTCATGTATCAATTATTTTATATTTATGCTTTTTAACTAATATGTTTATATTGAAGGCTTTATTGACACAATGATGCTATAAAAAAAATGTTAAAGGAAAACTTTTTTCTTATATTTGGTTTTACTAAGAAAACTATGAAAAAATATATATAATGAAAATTAATAAGAAACTTATATATTTTTAAATTATTTAATTTTTATATAAATAGTTATAAAAAATAAAATAAATTTGAAATAATATACAAAATAATTTATTGATTTTAAGATTATATTTGGTTCTCAAAATTTTGAGGGAAAGAAGTGGAAAAAAAAGTGTAATGGAATGAAAAGGTTAAAGGAAATAAAAATAAATTAATTTAAAGTTAACAAATTATTTTTATTTATCCCTTCAAACTTATTTAAGTTACTTTTACTCTTTAACACAAAGTAATATAATTCAACATGATGTCGTAACTAATTTTAATTATATTTAATTTGCTTTAATATTTTTTATAATTAAAAAAATTAAAAAAATCAATTTTCTTAGTTTTTTTTTCTTTAATAATTTTTAGGAATATATATTTTTTTTATTTTCTTTTCTTGTACTTTTCCACTCAATTTTTTTCCACAAACCAAACATGGGTGAAAGAACATTTACCTTTCTGACAACTACTTCACTAATGTTATAAAAAGTAAATGAGCTAAAAAGATGAGGTTTGACTAGTTCTTTTTTCTGATTCAATTAAGCCCATAGTTGGCTCAACCATCCCTCTTTCTCCATATTCAATGCCATCAATTATATTTCATCATAAGAGCCTCCACTCTAAAAGTTAATTTAAGCTCACTTTATTCCAACCCTAAAAGCAATTGCCTCCAACATCATGCATGCCTTCTTTTACTCTTAATCCTCCAAGCCCTATTGTAAAATACATTACTTAACTACCATGTATATGCATTTTTAATCTCAATTTTCAATATTTTAAATTTAAATAAAAATTAATGAAATATTATAGTTTAAATATGAGATTTCAAATAAAAGTTAAGGGGTTTTTAATTTTGTGTTCAAACATAACATTTTAAAATGAAACTTAATTTAAAAAATAAACGGCATTAAAACATGTCAAAACCTTTTAAAATTTGAAATAAAATAATAATAAGTATGTCTGTAATGAACTATTCTTAATCGTGTAGATAATATTTACTTTAAATTTAATAGACCTCACAAAAAATGTCTAGATAGTTAAGAAAATTTTATACACACTATAAGAATTTTTTTATCCCATTCGATGTAGGATACCATAATTACTTATTAGGTAGACACGATCTCCTCATTGTATCTTACAAGATTGTGGGGTTATATAAATAGACATGTCTTATAAAATTCAACAAACTCCTACACGAAGTTCAAAATTGATTTTAATACTATTTATAATGGTCTACTCCTTCTAAAGTCAATAATTTAAATGCAAAATAGATAATATTTATATAAATAAAAGTGAATTGTTGTAATTTTATATATCTTTTAAGTTCATTACTAATGATGTGAAATCTAACTATGTTAGACAAACTCCCAGATCGGGGACAATCCATAAAAACATTAATACATTATGTAAATATAACCAAGTGTAAATATATGAAATTTAGACTCTTTTGCCCTCAATAATGCCTCAACTTTCTTTTGAATCCATTCATTTGCTTGAAAAATTCATGTATTTTTTTTTTCTATCCTCTATAAATCAATAAGTGATATTGTATCAAGTAGTTGATTAAATTTAGATGATTTAATTGTGAAAGCAACATGTAAGCCACCCCCAACGCTCTTATATATAGACCAAAAGTGAATGCAGTAATCACCACGTTATAAATGAGAAAAGATATTGAACCGGATTAGTGTCTTCACATGTGTGTTTAATGGTGGTGACCCAAAAAAAAAAAAGGGAAAATCTAAGTAGGAGAGATTAAGGTAGAACAATGAAATCAAAATCATTATTTGAAATGGACTGAGGTTGCTTTTTGTTTTTGTTTTTTTCGTTTTAAATCCACAAAAATGGGAGGGAGGGAGAGGGAGAGAGGGAGAGGGAGAGAGGACATTAATTCTAATTGTGAGGGCAGAGGGAGGAGCCAGTGGTGGCCCTCTTAATTGGTTTCACCTTACAAGACTAAACCATTTCAACCAACTTTCCCTCCTTTTAGTGCCATCATGCATTCAAGAGGATTATCATCTGTGCCCCATCATTTTAGGAATCAATTTCATTTTGCATCAGCCCTACCATTTTACCATTTTCAGAAATTTTGCTAAATTAAGAGAGTCAAAAAATTAACCTAAAGGGCAATGTCCGAAACAAATGGGAATAGAAACTTAGAAAAGTTTCCAAGTTTTGGATGCTTAGAAACTTAGATATTTTGTCAAAAATAAAAATAAAACCCGGGGATTTGGATGCTTCTCTTTCCTTTTTTGTCAAAAACATTACCTTAGAAAAGTTTTAAGATCCGTTTGATAATTATTTTTTAAAATAGTTATGAAAAACAGTTTTTGAAAACTATTCGCTAATATTTTATAGAATAAAATTCTACTTGAAAACTTGAAATGTTTTTAACTGTTTATGATAATTTAAAATATGTTTTAAAAATAATTTTTATATATAGTGCTTTATTTTTAATCATTCTCTATATTTGTATAATTATTTTTAAAAACAATCATCATAAAATAACTTAAAATAATTAAAAGATGTTTTTTAAAAAGATACCGTTTGCTTTTTTTAAGAACAAAAAAAAAAACAGTTTTCTAGTTGCTAAACATGTTTTCTTTTTTTTTTTTTTTTCTTTTTTTTAGAAAATATAAAATTGGTCTTGAAAACATTGTCAAATAGGGCTTTAAAACTTGTTTGGCAATTATTTTCAAAAACAATTGTTTGTTCTCTAGAAAAACAAGAAAATATGTTTAGCATCTAAAACTTGTATTTTGTTTTTTTCTTTTTAAGAAGAGAGAATACGATGTTTTCAAAAAATATATTTTAATTATTTTATACTATTTTACATGTTTTTCTAATGGTTGTTTTATAAAATAATTATATAAACATATAAAATGATTAAAAATAAAAATAGTCGATAGAAAATTTATTTTTAAAATAGATTAAAAACAATTCAAGTTCCAAACAGAATTTTCTTGTGCAAAAAAACAAAAAAATATAATACAAAAATTATTTTAAAAAACATTTAACAAACAGGACCAACTCCTTTTTTTATTAAATCATTGAAAGAACATCAAACAAATCAAACCTCAATAATTTTAAGAATATATGGAATCAAACAGGAGAACCTCAATCAAAGAGAGTAGTCTTGTTTTAATATGCCTACAACTTCCAACTTACCCACATTTTCTAGGGTCATATCATGGTCAGTACTTGGGCTTATGGTAGAGTTTTTATGATTGGAGTTGGAGCTGGTTAATACCTAAATGTGGCCACTCCTTGAGAGGTTTTAATATATGGGACTGGTGGTTACTTGATATCTAAACCTGCCAACTTTTAAAAAGGGAGTTGTGAGCTTAATTCGTGTGTTTAATGGTATGTACTGTTTCACCAGTTCCTCCTCGTTCACATTCAAATATAAGTCTAATCACTTTATGACATCCTTTTCTCTGACCAACCCACCACCTTCCTCTTCCTTGGATTTATCCTTATTTACTCATAAATCTTCAACTAGATTCATAAGGGTAGATGAGAATCAGAATGAGAATAATATTTTTTTTATGATTTATTTTTATTATCACGTGTTAATATAGGTCATGCAATAAAATAGTTTGGAAAGTGTAAGAGAAAGGATTTAGATGTTAAAATATGCATGATTTTGTCACAAGTTATTGAAATTGTGGAAAAGGCAATTTTGGATTCCCGGCTTTAAATGGATTCGGGCCATCCGTTTGCCCCAACGCCACGCAACCCAAGGGTTCTGCAGGCCCACCTCTTTCCCCGGCCCAACACGCCCTTCCCCACCCTTCAAAAGCACTCTCAGTCGCTCTTTGTCTCTCCCAAGTCTCGACCATGGAGCCATGGCTGGAAGACTTGACGGACGACTCGAAAAGTATGAGCTTCAACTCCACCACCACTGCCACCGACATCAACCGCAGCACCAGCTCCGGCTCGGAGACCACTTGGACGACGGCTGCCTCTGGCGGTTTCCTCCCCGCCACCTCCAAGCCTCACGCTTCCTCCGGTGACCCCTGCTGGGACGGCATCCGCCGAGCCAGATCCGAATCTCCCGCCGGCGCGCTCTCCTTCTCCGACCTCCGATTCGTCCAGCGCCTCGGCAGCGGTGACATCGGCTCTGTCTACCTCGTCGAACTCAAGGCTGCCGAAGGCTGCTCCTTCGCCGCCAAAGTCATGGACAAGAAAGAACTCGCCGGCCGGAACAAAGAGGGACGAGCCAGGACTGAGCGTGAAATTCTCGAAATGCTAGACCACCCCTTCCTCCCCGCGCTCTACGCCACCATCGACTCTCCCAAGTGCTCCTGCCTCCTCACCGAGTTCTGCCCTGGCGGCGACCTCCACGTTCTCCGGCAGCGCCAGCCGGCGAAGCGCTTCCACGAATCCGCAGTCAGGTGCGCACGTTAGCAATCTCCCTCTCTCTCCTTTTCTTTTTTATTTTTTTATTTTTCACAAAATCAAAACAATTAAGAGAAAGGATTCAGTGTTGCGCGAATACACGAGAGCACAGGTTTTGGAGTGTCAGTGAGAGGTAGGACCCAGGTTAGAGGGTTTTGATTTTCGAACCAGAAGTGGACAGAGTTTTAGCCGTGTGCCGCCAATACACTGGAACATCATGTCTCTGGTAAAATTTCAGTCACATAGAGAGTTATTCAAGATGTGGAGAGAGTTGACTATCTGATTCACGTGAACTTCATACGGTAGATGCTCATTGGTTCCGAACTTGTAGTCAAAACTGCTTCTTTGTTTTCTTCCACTTTCTTTTTTCCCAAACATATATTTTACATGGTATCATTCTTCTTCCATTTTATCCCCACTGTAGCAACTGGCATCAAAACTCAAAAGTCTTGTTTTAAAAAAATTGGTGGGTTGGAAATGGTAGAAAAACTCACATAGAAATCTAGCGATAGAGCCAACTCAGACTGGATTCAGCAGTTTCCTCGCGACAGTACCAATTTGTCTTTTTCTTCGTCTGTCTTTTTCATCATTAAAAAGTTGTTATCTCTTTCATTCTTACGCTGCATTCATATTAAAAAAGTGATTGTAACATGTGACATTGGAGATGATTTTAATCATTCCATTGGGATCAAATCCTTAATTCTCCCTCTCTTGGTCAAATTACTTGAATTAAAAAAACTAGTCTTTCCTTTCAAGTAAACTCGTCTTTCCTTTCGAGTAAACTCGTCTTTCCTTTCAAGTATTAAATGGGGACATTAATGCATATGTATTCAATGTTTGATTAAACAATAAAAGGAAATAAGAGTAAAAAGGCACAGAGAACCAGGATCCTTGTTTTGGGTTCTTCTACTTTTCCCAGAATTCCTGGGATTCTTTTCCATTAATTCCATGGTTTTTTATTTTATTTTTTTCCATTTGCCTTATCTTTGACGGAAATCTCTTCCATTTTCTTTTCTGGGGGTGATGAGAATTAATCAGTAAGTGGCGTTATAATCATTTTCTCATTTTTTCCGGACATCCCCAAGAAGAAAAATCTACAGAGTTTATCATTGGGGAGCACATATCTTTATCTCATTTTCCTTTTCAAATT
Organism: Vitis rotundifolia; assembly: GCA_030254885.1. NCBI lineage: Eukaryota > Viridiplantae > Streptophyta > Magnoliopsida > Vitales > Vitaceae > Vitis > Vitis rotundifolia. Next base: position 14,226,408 of record CM058156.1, read on the forward strand.
TTTTATTTTATTTTTTTGAAAAAGGAACACTTTAATGCAACATAAAGGTGAGAGTATGATATTAGAATGGATAAGTAGTGAGTGTTTGGATGAGCTAAGCAGCAGGGTCCCCAAATGCTGCACTAGATGGGGTTGGGTTACCTAATCAAGGCTCCTGTGGGATCTCAATCATTTTCCTGCTTAATGCTCATTATCGCAATTTTTTCGAAACCATGCTATCATTCTGTTTCTCAGTCCAAAACCCTGGTGGACCCTGGGACCCTGAACCAAGATACTGTGTCTTCCTCTTTTCTTTTCTTTTTTCCCCCTTTTTTTCCCCTAATTGTTGTTCCTATTTATTTGATTAATTTTTATAATTGTGTTACTATGGTGTCTCCAGGTTCTATGCATCAGAGGTGGTGGTGGCCCTGGAGTATGTTCACATGATGGGGATAGTCTACCGTGATCTCAAGCCTGAAAATGTGCTAGTTCGATCTGATGGCCACATCATGCTCACTGATTTTGACCTATCGTTAAAATGTGACCATTCCACATCAGTTGCTCAGATCATTTCTGATCAAAATCCACCCCTTGCACTTCCACCAAGTGATTACCCGGCTGATCCACCACCTTTCACCTCACCCTCGTGCATTCTTCCCAATTGTATTGTCCCTGCTGTCTCATGCTTCCATCCCAAGCGCAAGCGAAAGAAGAAGCCAGGCCATCATGGGGGGCCTGAGTTTGTGGCTGAGCCAATTGATGTTCGATCAATGTCATTTGTTGGGACACATGAGTATTTGGCCCCTGAGATTGTTTCTGGGGAGGGCCATGGCAGTGCTGTAGATTGGTGGACACTAGGAATATTCATATTTGAATTATTGTATGGAGTGACACCATTTAGAGGTGTGGACAATGAGCTAACCCTAGCTAATATTGTGGCTCGAGCCCTTGAGTTCCCTAAAGAGCCATTGGTGCCTGCAACGACTAAGGATCTCATCTCTCAACTGTTGGTCAAGGACCCTGCAAGGCGAATGGGATCCACAATGGGTGCCTCAGCAATCAAACACCACCCGTTCTTCCAAGGGGTCAATTGGGCACTTTTAAGATGCACGCCCCCACCATTCATCCCCCCACCTTTCAATCGAGATGTTGTATCAGATGAAAGTTGCCCGGAAACACCAATGGAATATTATTAGTAAAAAACCTGGAATCCTCACAACACACATACAACTAATGGCTTGATCGTTGGAAATGCAACCTGCCAACACCTAGAAGTGAGCCATTTTGATTTAAGAACAGCTGCATTTTCTCACCATGCTCATTGAGAATCTCTGTGAGAAAAGGAAGAAAGCATGTGAAGTTATTGTGAAAAAATAAATGTTGCTATCGTGGAATTTGAAAATTGGCAAGTCATTGTTGGCTAGCAGGAATAAGTCTCTCCATGTCTTTTTCTTGATATGTGACTGGGAATAAGCCCAAATATTTAATGAATCAGCATCGTTGGCTAGGCAATAATGCCTCAAAAAAAAAGAACTGGGGGTGTGATTTCCCACTTTCACATTGCTGTTGCCTTTTGTTTTCTTGGCTCTCAATTTTTTAGTGATATGCAGGGTTGTTTCTCAAATTCTCATAGTCAATGCTGGTGTTGGCGGCATCAGATCCTGACAAAGTACATTAGACAAAGATATTGGGTGAGGATGGAATAGGCGGTGGCATGGCATGATCGTTGTCCATTGGGCTGGAGGGGGCCGGAGCGGGATGGGCAGGCGATGATAGAACTGTGGTTGTGTGTCTGATTGCGGAGAGCATGGCCCCGCCCCATGTGAATTGTTTAGTGTATAGGGAGATGTGGGGTTGGGAAGATGTCTATGAGAGGTACCCCTCAACTCTTGTTTTTCTTTTTCAAGACCTCGTCACATGATGCTAGCATTCTTCCTTAATCATTGTATAAAAAGAAAAGAGAAGCTTGTACTGTTTATTCTTCTTTAATTGCTTTTGTTGGTAGATGCAGTGGGGTTAGTAAATATCACTTTTTGACCCATTGCTTTGAATTATCATTGCCCTTTTACCCTGCTGGTGGGTGGACTAACATTTCCTGTGTCTCTATTACCATGAGCTTGGCTGTACTTTGAACATTAAAAACGCCAACCTAGAGTACTAATAAGCATTTGATAGTTTGAAATTTTCATTCATTTTGATAATGGGGTTTATTGATTGTTTACCATTTTATGGGTGTCATCTTTGTCTCGTCCTGCTGAGGAGACCAAGAAAAAGAAACATTGTGTTAGCACCATGAATAGAAGTTAGCAGTTTACAGTAGTAGATCCACAAGATCATATGAATGGGATATGGTAGCAGCCAAGTAGGATTTGATACCAAATACAATTGAAATGGAGTGGTATATTAACCATAAGAAGTCATACAAACATGATGGAAATAAACGAGTAAAATGATAATTTTAACATATTCTATATCATTTTCTGCAATGAGTGAATCAAAGATACCTCTGGGTTGAAAATTAATTAAAATCGATTTAATTTTGGTTGGAATCATCTTTTATTTCATTATCATCCTTGTTTTGTGATTGTGGATTTAAAGTCTGTATGAGGTGGATGGGGAGAAGCATGATTTGAGTAAGCTTTGTCGGATTTGAACATGTAGATAGCAGCATGCATATCTCAAAAATGTGTCTAAATCAGTTTGTCCCTCCGATATCATACACACTGGGACTAGTGAAAGATTGTCCATGCGTCAATGGTGATGTAAGAGATTGCAGAAGCTTCATTCCCTCTACAATAGTGACCAATGTGGAGTTAGCGGCTGTAGAAAGGGGTTTGTTGGGTTTAGCCTACATGCAATATGCGGTGGCAGTGAGCTAGAGCCCTACCATTTAACCCAAGAATGGATTCATTCAGGGAGGATTGTGGATGAGCCTCAAAATTCCACCAATGGAGTGCGGTCCATTCATGTTGGTGTCGTGGTCCGTGGCTTTGGGTCTAATTCTACTACAGCCTTGTTGGTTGGTGTAGTAGGCCTTCAACTTTAAAAATGTTTTATTTACCGTTTATTTAGGCCTCGTTTGGGATGATTCCCTTTTTGGCTTTAATTAAAGGTGAAATCAAAGCAAAAAATTTTAAAAGGTAATATTGGTATTGTAAAAGTTTTATTAAATACTATAAAAAAATTTTTATAAATTAAAATAATATTTTTCTGGTATTCATATTATACTTTTTTTTGAATCCTTAAGTTCTTTGAATAAAATTTGTCAAATATATATAAAAACTCTTGTAGAAATTTAAAAAGATTATTTTTAATTCTTTAGATATATTCTTATGAATTTCACATCTTTTCAATAGTAATTATGTCTAAAATGTCCAATTAATATGTTACCCTTGCAAGAGTTATTAATAATTTTTATGAAGTTTGGAGTTATTTTAAAGTGTGATTTTGATGCATTGAGTGACAAAAGAGATAAATCAAATTGAAGAAGATGAATAATGTGGATGATAATGGAAAAAGCAATGCAATTGGTTTGGACCAAAATGTGGGTGGATTAGAGGTAGCTAAATTAGAGTCAAGAGAAGAAAATGGAAAAAATGACAAAAGAGACTCAAAAACCATATGTTGCAAGTTCACATGATCATGTGAAAATTTTGCATGATTGTGCAAATTGGACCGGATGAGGAAATTTGTGTTGCAAATTAAGAAGAATGTTCAAATTGATTTTGCATGAACACGCGAAATTTCACACAACCATGCGAAATGGTCCAGAAAGCCCCCAGTTGTTGCTACTGCTCTACTGAATTTTGCACAACCAAGCAAAAATGATAGTCCCCGCCCGAAATGATTCAAGCTCGAGCAAAATGGTGATTTTGATGCTGAACTCCAGATTTGTGAAACCAGAAGGTTCTAAAAGACCAATGAGAGGTTGCCAAGTGTCCACTTGATCTTGACTTATAAATAGAAACTTGAATTTCTCATGTAAAAACTTTTTGACACTTTTAATTGTAGAATTTTCTTGAAACTCTTTCTCTTAATAGAATTATCTATTTTCTTTCATTTTCTCACTAGCCAAACATGCTTTGTGAGACCAAAGCTCCAAACATAAGTGGCTAATTCTTGTTTTTCTCGGATGAAAGAGGATTTAAAAGCAAGATTTATGGTAAATTAGATAAATGAGTTTTAATTGTTAAGATAATTTGATTCAATTGATTGATTAATTGAATTTTGAGGGTTTTTTTTTTCTTCAAATTGTCTTGAATGCCTACTACAATGCAAACTAGGTAGATTCATTAAATTCTTAAAGTTAGATTTGATAAGATTGAATAGTTGCATTATGTGAATCATTGGAAATGAATTGATTATATGTTTTAAATTGATCTTTTGAATTAAATAACCTAATTTAAATAGAAATTAGATCTAGATTTAAAGTTAAATTAAAAAAATTGGTTTAGATGAGAATTTAGATTTTCAATCTAATTTGATAAAAAAATAAAAATAAAAATAGATCTCAACATCTATAATTTTCTCTTGTTTTACATTTTATTGTTCTTCCCAATTTGAAATCATTATTATTTTTATTTTTTTATCATGAATTATCAATCCAGTTTCACTTGATCATAATCATATCTTTTCCCCAAATTCATTGTCTTAATTATCATAAATAATCCATCATAGTGGATGACACCTAAGACCATTATACTATCGTAATTTTTGCTAAAAACCCTTTTTGATCAAGTAAGAGTTACTTTAGTATAGTTGAACAAGGTTACAAATTTTGTTTTAATGCGATAAACGATAAAAAAACCAATCAATCATGAAACCTTATCAATAAGAATCAATGATAATTATATCAAACAACAAAAAACAAAAAACAAAAACAAAAACAAAACAAAACAAATGCTCCAACTATTACACTCAAAATGGTCAAAATCCTATCAAACTATCAGAAAAAATATTTGACAACATTTTACACAAAAAAAATGTGCATTTTTTTCCTCAAAACCTCTTCCAATCTATCAGATCTAATCTCTTAGATCTATATTGTTAAAGTCATTAATATTTCGCTTTAAACTTTTTTTAAAGACAAAAAAAAAAAAAATGCTTAGACTGAGGTATTTTTATGTTTTTTTGGGTATTTAAAAAAACTATTTATTCTTATTTTGATGGATTTCTTGCTAGATTCATTAAAAAAAAAAAAAAAAAGTTTTTTTTTTTTTTTGTATAAATTGACAAGTTTAAGTACAATGAAAGACAACTAGCTTCACTGAAGTATTGCACTAAATGTACTTTGAAACTCAAGACTTATGATTACTAGTAATTGTTGTTAGATAAGTCAAATAATAAATATACTTTGAAACTTTAGACTTATAACTACCAGTGATTTGTAAATGTTAGGTAAGTCAAATAATATCAGTTCCATGAGAAAATATGCATTCCTATTAAACTATGTTGCTAGTGGTTAGGCATTAAATTCGATTACAAATGGTTGTCACTAATCACCAAAACATCATTCAACTACCTAAATGGCCAAATGTTAGTTGCTTCAAGTAATAGCTTCAATAAGAGAGGAATCAAAGAAAATTAACTAATGCAAGTGGACCAATTAATAGTCTAATCAACCACTTCCCTATAAACCACCAAGGCTACTCTTTCAATCTACTTTAATGGACCCACTCTTAATCCTAGTTTTAGCATGAGTTGAAAAGCCCTTTTTTGGATATTTCACTGCATGGTTTTAGGTGCTTTTAAGGGACTAAAGCATGAAAAGGGTCTTTTTAATAGAAAACTTTTTGAAAATCTTTGCTTAAATGAGATTTACATAAATCCAAAATTAAGGTATGGCTATAGTAAAATTTTCAAGCATGAATTGTCCTCATTAATTGCATTTTGATCTAACCTACAAGAAAACTAATGTCATGCATAAAGCTTGGAAGGTCTTCTCTTACAATTAGAGTCCTTTTCTAGCATATATCATTCCTTTCTAATATCATTCAAACCTATTGCCAATTATACATACTCATAGTTTCAAGTTAAAGATTAAACATATTAATAATTCGTTTTGTTATAAAATAAAATAAAATAAAAAATAAAATAAAAATCTTTTAAGAAACATTGGGCTAATAATCAACGACGGCCAAGGTAATCATAGTGCCTAGATTTGTGGTTAAGATTGAAATCATAAAATTAGAATATGCAAGAGTATATGAATGGTTAATTAAGAATTCTCTTAATTACCAAAGTAGGCCCATTTTAACACATGGTAAAAATGTGGCCAACTAAATTATTTGTGTAAATTTTTTAATGGCAATGAGATACTATTGAAGGTAAGCAAAAAGCTAATTTTGATCATGTTTGGGATGATATGGTGTATTTGATGGTAAGACTTGATGAGAAAATGCATTATGTGAGGATATAACATGCTAACATTGGGTCAAAAGTAGGAAAAAAAAACTGTAAAAGAAATAAGGTAAAGAGTGCACTTAGCAAGCATGGTGAGTTGGAGAGAAAAAAAAATACGAGATATTATATGCAACAAACCACCAATTACTAGTGGATTTAGAACCTATAAAATTTACTATGGTATTGGCATTCTATGTGCTGATGTTATAGCTAGTGTTTATAAAAGGGAAAAAAATGTAAGAAAAGTACATTGATAAAACATATTAGGAGTGTTAGAAGGAGATTCACATTGAGTATATATGCTTATCGCCCTGTAAGGAATGTTGGATTATTTTGTTCCCTATCCCAAGATCATATTAGGTGCGTGTAAGTTTTCCTAAGCTTTTTTAGATCCTATGCACAGGGAAATACAAGCATTCAAAAACTTTTCCAGGATTTAGAAAACAAGTTTAGCGTGCTTACCAATGATGTGGATGTTCCTAAATCATTTCATTTTGGTGAAGAACAAAACAAAGTTGTCAAAAGTCTTACAAACTCACAGATCTTTCACCCAATAGCTCAACCTCGAAACTTGGCACTTAAATAGTGGAAGTTTGGAGGGTGGAGGCTAAAGATCTCTATTTGGAATGTGGAGAATGATAATAGAAGTTTAAAACCCTAACCATTAAAGGGCTATTTATGGAGTTTCTACTAGGTTTAAGTGACTTGAGCCTACCATGAGCTTGAGTCATTTAATCTAGCTCAAAAATTATCTTAATTGATTAATTAACTCAACTAGGCTATCTAATTAATCAATTAGCCCAATCCAAAGATATCGTTTACTAACTCTTGTATAACCTTACGAAATTACCAAAACACCCTTATACACATAAGTGAACCAAGAGTCGATTTAATTATCATAAATTGTGTCATTAAGGTATATGAGCTCGAGTGGGGACCATTGGAAACTATAAGATAGCTTTGACCCCCTCATAATCCAATTTTAAAGTTGATTCAACATCTCGCTATAAAGAATGACTCGTACTCTAATACCTTATGTAAATAACAACAAAACACTAAGTGTTTAAGTCCTTGACGTACCATCTATTATATGTAGTTTCCCCATGAATTGATATTTGTAATCTAATAAGGTAAAAGTTATCAACCTCTCAAGATTACTTCTACCATCCTTGAGTTTTAAATCCTCTTATAGTGTAATCAACTAGCATACCCTAATTCACAAAGAACTTATGTTAAGCTCCACTTAAAGAACCACTATGACCATAGCTTACTTAAATACACCTCTTAGAATTACCCAAAGGGACACATTATCTCGATCATATGAGATATATATATATATACGATGCTTCTATTGAGAATATCTATTGTTATCAGCTTCTATCAACAATGAGTTAATCCATTAGAAATATATAATCACTTTACGATCTCACTCATAAGTCAAAACCACTATTAACTTTGACGTAAATTCAATATTCTGTCAAGGTTGAAAAGTAATACAACATAGTAGTGTAGTCATGACTACCCAATAACCTTATGTCATGATTCATCATAAGTCTTGTCTAATGTGTAATTATATACACTATTGTACTTGCCATGAGAATCTCATTTCAATGGTCAAGACCAACTATCCCTCCAATTAGGATGTAATGCATTACAACCTCAAATGAGTTGCCAAAGCCATGAACCAGTTATGAACAAATCATGTACTTGTAAAGAACTTATGACTTAGATCTTTCATGCAACTCTTAATGCACTCAAGTCATGTACAATATAAGAGGAGGTTTGAATACTCATAAGGTACAATGCATGGAAAATAGATTATAGTACAATTGGAACTTTATTAAATAAATAATAAACTTCAAGTTTGTTACTTCATGTCAGCTTTTAAGGGCTCTATCCTAACACACCTGTCAATTGAGTGATGAGAATATGTTGTTCAAACTTCAAACTAGACTTCCACCAATGACAACTTTTGTTTATAATAAGCAACCAAAAAGACCTAAAAAATGTAAAAAGAAAAGAATAAAAAAAGATAAACCAAACAAAAATGCAAGATATTAAGGAGGTTTCATATGTTGTGCTAGTGTAAGACAAACAACCATCAAACCACTTATCGAAAAAGTCATCTTGCCAGTCATACTAGCACGTGCCAAGGTGCCTAATGCCTAGCATAATAGTTAAGGAAGAAACTTATTCTCTATCAACATTGTGTAAAATTTTCCCTTATCTTATTATGTGGAGCATAATAATATGTTTTGTCTTATAATGGTTTAAGGTGTTCATTGTAGGTTATGAAGAATGTTCTAATCACTCAATCAACATAATTGTCCAAAACTTTACCTCCATTATTGTTAGTATTCTCTATTATTCCAGTGTTACTAATATAATGATTTTAAGATTTCTCCTTAATAAGACACTTTATATCATGCTCTTTAATACCAACATAAGCTCGTAGGCAAACAACCACTTTTAGCCTCTTTTGGGCTTACACAATAAATTGGTGAGGATTGAACACATAACCTCCTATCAAATAAGGTTTTATAAACAAGGTTTTAGTGTTATCTTTGATCTACTAGTAGTAAGGTAAAGTAATAAACCAGTTATTCCACTATAAAGTAAATTGTTAATGGATTTACCTTCCTTATCCTTGGCAATTTTGATGGATAGGTTCATTGAACTAGTAACAACTTTTGGATCTTCTAGTTTAAATCTCATTAGAAGGATTTTATTGTACCATGGACTACTAATTTAGATTTATTTCTAACAATGATATCATTATCATCCTTTTTTTTTTTTTCACAACCTATTTGTTCATAAGACCAATTAATTTAAAGGCATAAGGAACTTGATTTATTTTAAATTGACTTAATTCTTTTTATAGGACAATGATTTAATTCTCATCATTTTTGGCTTCATGAATATTTTTTATTCAATTTTGAGCTAAGAAAGTGAGATTATTCAATATATTTCTAAGGGAAGATCTAATTCTCACCCCACTATATAGATTACTTGTGATTTGATCTTATGGATGATAGCGACAAATTTTCACTACCTTAATAGATCTTGGTTTGAGCTTTCTTCTTATGGTGTTGGTAGCTTAAGATGCGATTGTTCTTTTGATTACTTTTATCTTCTCTATTTATTATCATGATTAATTTTCAATTTGTTCATACTTTTTTCTAGATTACTTCATTATTAACTTTCATACAATGTAAAAGAGATAGGTTAAACTTATCAAATACTGTAATGATAAAACCTAAAAAGCATGACATGATGTAATCAATTTTAGTTTTATTAGTAAATTCATTTATTATGATTATGGTTCATTTTATTTGTTCTTATTTGCATTAATTGTCTTTTAAGCAACATGATATCTCATGGGATTGAGATAACATGTCTTTTTAGGTGATCCTAAGGACATATAATCAGGAAAACTATGCTCCTAATGAGATATGGTATGTCAATTAATCACATAACATAAGGATTTATAACTCAATAATTGAAGAGGTAATCGTGAAACAAAGCTAATTAAATTTAGAGAATCACCCAAGAGGAGGTTATTAAAAACTTTTTTTAAAAAGAACAATTAAAGCAATAAAACAAACAAATAATAGAACAAGTAAATAAATAATGAAAGGAGAAATGCAAACTCTTTTAAAAGTGGTTTAACAATTCTCCTACGTCTACTCTCCTTAATTTCTTAACCGAGTGAAGGTTTCACTAATCACCAAGCCTTTAGACACAATTAGAAGCAGTAATAGGAAACCTCGCACATATCATGTTAATTTTTTATAAGGTCTTGCACATGCAACAAAACATTTTTCTTTGAATTCTCATTTTTGCATATGTCTACTATTATTTGAATAAAAATAAATCTATAAAAATATTAGCAAATTAATATATAATTTATTAGTAAATTAATAATCTTAAATTATATAAATAAGTAAGACAAAATAAAAATAAAAAAACATTCACAAGTGTGAAATTAAAAAGCTCAAAAGTGTGAAATTCAATATGACAAAAAATAAAAAAAATGAAACAACATTTGCACTTCCAACTTCATATTTTTACATTATTGTCAAAGTATATATTTTTAATTTCCCATAAATAAGAGTATTAATTAGTAAATAATAAATTTTCATATATAACATTTATATACCTATTTTATAATTTTCAATTTTAATGATTTTACTTGTGTAAACTTATTTTATAGTTATATTTATTTTATATTTTACATTTTATGGCACAAAAAGTTCAAAAGTGAAAGTGAAAAGTGAAATTGCCAATGAGAAACAATTTTAGTTTAAACGTGAAATCGTATTTGCCAAATGCGATTTGATCTTTATTTTTAAAAATAAAATGAAATGAAATAAGGTGTCTCCAAAATGTCATTCTTAAATTAGTTTGGAAAGGAGGTTTCAATGGATTTTTTTTTTTTTTTTTTTCCACTAAAGGACTATTTTGGTCCAAAATTTTAAAAAGTTGGAAGTATATTAGGACTTGTTTTGAATTGTTTTCCAAAATAATTATGAAAATTTGTTTTCTTAAACAATTTTAAAAATTGTTATCTGATTCTTGTGGAACAAAAATTTATTTGAAAATTTAAAATATTTTTAACTTGTTTTTAATATTGTTAAAAATAATTTTTATATGTACTATTTTGTTTTTAATTATTTTACATGTTTGAATAATTATTTCTTAAAACAATCATTAGAAAATAAGAGAGAACAACATAAAATAATTAAGAGATGTTATCTACAAACACTATATTTTTTGTTTTAAAAACAAAAAATAGAGAACTATTTTTTATTACCTAACATATTTTCAATATTTTTTTGTAAATAGAAAACTGTTATAAAAAATAGTTACCAAACATACCATTAGGTTTAATTCATAATTATTTTCGAGAATGACTTTTGATTCTCCAAAACAGAAGGAATAGTTTAACACGTTTGATAACTAAAAAATTATTTTCTATTTTATATTATTAAAAGTAAAAAAATATAGTATTTTAAGATAATATTTTTAATTGATTTCACTTATTTTTTAAATGTCATTTTTTGTTTTACTTATTTTTTGAGTACTATTTCAAAAATAATTATATAAACAGGTAGAATTATTAAAAATAAAATTTTAGATATAAAAATTATTTTTTTTAGGTTCCAAACAAATTTTAAAAATAATTTTTAAAAACTAGATTAAATTTTTTTTTTCAGAATTATTTCCATAAATAGTTACCAAACCGGTCTTACATTTTAATTTTATTTTTTTATGAAATATTTTTATCACTATTTTATTTTATTTTAGGATTATTTTAGAAATTAAGAATAAAGGATGCCACACCAATTTTCAGCTTCCCTTGGCTAACAGTGTTAGACGCCCAGCTTTGTTGCAGGACTCTTATGATCTAGGCCAGTTTTCCCTGAACATTTCTCTCTCACAAAACTAGGGTTTTCGATTTCTTCTTCTCTTTCCTTTCAACCGTGAAACCCTAGAAATGGAGGAGCCTCAGAACGGTAACGGAGGCTCGGCGGTGCCTGAGAACGACGACGAGCAGGTTATCGGACCTGGTCCAGCTCCTCGCTCTCGTCCCAAACGCCCTCTCCAGTTCGAGCAGGCCTATCTCGATTGCCTTCCCTCTGCGAACATGTATGTACGCAACTTTTTGGGCATTTGCATTTGATTAGATTGTATAGGGTTTAGGGTTTAGATAATATAGTTGTTTTGACATGCATTGAGTAGCGGAAAGTTGAATGGTTATGTGCTTTTGTTGATTGAATTAGGGTTCTAGTGGTTGAAGTTGCTTAAATGCTGTTTTGGAATTTTGTTTCCGTATTTAGAAGGTAAGAAAGGCTGAAACGATGGAGAAATGGTTTGATGCGTGCTTACTCATAAAAAAAAAAAAATGGTTTGATGCGTGCTTGATTTTAGAAGAGAAAATGAGGCCATGATTTGAACGGGAATAAGCATGAAACGCTGCAATGGCGGCCCTAGTTGAATTCTAGTTTGAGAGTTCTCTAGAACTTAACAAATAGGTTCTCAGAAACATTTGGCCTTTTTGAAGTCAGAGACTTCTGGAGTGAAATTGTATAGTTTATAGGAGTCGGACTTGATACTTGATGGTAAAGCCTGTAAGTGTATTGATGATTTTTCTGTTCTCTTATGCGCTACTTTAATAACATTGCAATACCCATAGAATGGCCAGTGAAGGCACCTCTCGGTAGAATAGCATGGCAAAATACACAAGAACAAAGTAATATTGGTATCAACTGTTGGGATATCAAATTCATGAGCCTTACTATGGAACTTGGAGGCAAATAATAAAACATGAAATGAGGGTATTTGAAATTTACTCTGGTTTTATGCTATAAGGAGGCCAGAAGTAAAATCTATATTTTATCGATTTTTTTTAGAAAGAGAAAAGACCTTCATATGATATTTATTAACCTAGAAAAAGGCATACCTCCTTTACAGTGTGCCATGTGCTTGGATTGCATTCCTGGACCATCCGGTTCTTCCTTGTCCCCATTGCATTGGGGCTTTGGCAAAAATATTTTAGTCTTGTAGAGGTGAATTGGGTCTCACCTTTCTTATTAGTTTGTTGTGTTTTTGGGCGGATTCCTCATCCTTCTTTTATATTTCTTTATCCTTAATTTAATAAATTTGTTGTTTCTGATTTTTTTTTTTTAAAAAGAAAAATTCGGTCTCACCTAGGAGTGTGGTAGACATGATGATTATTGCCTTTTGGGTGGTTGGAGGCCTTCTAGAGGCAAGTGATTTATCTTGCTTTGCTCTAGGTTATTTGTCTTGAGAGTTGAGAGATGCAAGGGTTTTTGAGGATAAATAGTGGTTAATGAAAGGGAGGCTTTGTCTTTTGTCCTTTTCTTTTGTCGCTTGGGCTTTAGTCACTTGTGTATTTTTGGAACTGCATTAAGCTTAATCATGCTAGATTGGAAACTTGTATGTCCATCTAGGAGGAGTGCAAGTTGATTGGAAACTTCTATGCCCATCTTGGATGTGTGAGTTGAGTGGATACCTTGTCCAGCAGGTGTACAGTGTACTCAAGCTGAACTTTGATGTTTATTCTTTGGATAACCCAAGTCAACAAGGGATTAGAAGAGTGATTAAGGAACATTATCCTAGTGTGTTGACGGATTAATCTAAACCTGCTGGTCCAGGATCAATTCTCAAGGCAGAGATTCAGGCTCTTTTGTAAGGATTTGCTTTTTGTTATGTCTTTGGAGCCATCTAATCTCATATTGGAGGGAAATTCTGCATTGTTATCTCATGGGGGTCAAATGCAAAATGAGGTTCATGGCAGTATATGGGGTGCAAATCATCGACACTATTAGAGTTTCAGGATGCTCTGTCACTGGGATTCCTCACTAAGCTAATTAAATAGTTAATTATCTATCTCTGTGCTGGGTCTTATTTTTAGAGCTTTTTTGGGGATATTTTTTATCCCAGTGATCACTGATTTTCATGTTTGCTTTGAAGTTGCTTTATTTCAGAGAACCTTATTATTATTATTGTTGTTGTTATTTTTTAAAACGTGGCTTCTAGGCCCTCTTTATTTCCTTTCTTTTCTATAGGCTTTTTCCTTTTTTCTTGCTTTTTTTCTTTTTTTTTTTAGATTTTTTTTTTTTTTTTTTTTTTTTTTTTTTTTTTTTTTTGTGAAAGATAACTGATAATTCTTTGCATGCTACTTGTATACTGCATGTGTACTTTGTGCGCCGTTTCCTAGCGCTTTCAATATATTTGCTTTGTTTACCTATTAAAAAAAATTAATTTTAATTTTTTTTTTTATCAAAAGATTAGAGATAAAAAGAAAAAGCAAAAGGAATACCTTATTTTCTACAGAAGCAATGGTGAGTTTGAAAAGGGATTGATTACAGTTTGATGTACAAATGTCATGTTTTATGGAGCCACAAACAACATGAGATTAATTGGAGGAGAGATAAGTGGATTTTCAATAGTAGTAGGTTTACATTAAAGTTCTATTTTATAGATTACATTAAAGTTCTATTTTGAGCTTCTCTCTTTTTGTTTTTGTCTTGGAGGAACTTATTTGGCTTATTTAGTGAGAGGTCTTTTTATATATGTTATTTGCTAATATTATAGCTTTAGTTGATAAATGTAATAATGATTAATTATAAGTTAAAAACTTAAGATACTCTATTTTTTAAAAGTTTTGATATAAAATTCTCTTCATATCAAAACTTTTAAAAAATAGACTTTAATAGAACTCCCCATAAGTAAAACAAGGAAAGAGTGAAATTTATTTATTTTTTTGATAGGCGAGGAAATTGCGAAATTTTTGGCTAGGAAATATGTTAAAGTACCACTTTCATGGGTTCATATAAATGCATAACAAATTGAGGCTGGTACAAGTGCTTTTAGAACCATATTCATGGCTAGTACTAGTGCTTTTTAATGCTATTACTGCTGTGTCCTTCTCTCTTCAAAAAGTGAACCATAAAGGCATAACAAATTGAGGATAAAATACATTTTAACTTATGACTCTTCTTTTATAGGTATGAGAAAAGTTATATGCATCGAGATGTGGTAACACATGTTGCTGTGTCATCAGCAGATTTTTTCATAACTGGAAGTATCGATGGTAAGGCTAAGATATTGTTTCTTTCCTTGAAGCTTTTTAATAAATCTGTAATTTCTTTTATGTATATCAGTTACTTTTTGCACTTCATTGCTGATTCGTAATTATAGACAGCTTTGGAAGATACTGATCTTGGAATCAGTTTTTTGAGCTTTCATCAAGATATGTTCTATCTTTTGATTTTCCTAGCTTTACTGAGTTGATTGTGTTTTTCAAAATTGTTTTAACTTCTCAAATAGAACCTACAGCTATATGTATATGAGGCAATTTGTCGCTAAGCTGCTTCTCAGTTCCCATGGTATAATGGGGAACTCCATTGGCTTTGGGTGCTAGATTATGTGGAATTGTATTCTATAGGATGGGTTCTAATAGGAGACTATGGTTGGGTTTTTTATTTTCTTTTAGTTGTAAGCTTGCTACTGGATTTTCAAGTTATATTTTGGGTTTTTACAATTTGTAGATAGGTTGTGACTACATATTTTTTCTTTTCCTTTTTCTTTTGTCTTCTAAACTTTGATTGATAGAAATCGTCACCTAGGTGGCACCTTGCCTTTTTAGCTGGTAGTGATATGCATTGATTATATACAAATAGGGAATCATTGTTGACATTGAAACATATAAATAGTTATATACCATGATTACTTCTTCAAATCCTTTTTTATATGTTTATTTTTCTATCAGAGACAAACATTTCATTCTCATGAAATAAGTACAAAGGAGGATGAGAAATCCTTCCTCCATAATACCAACCACTACAAGACTCTGATCAAAAATAGAAAAACAACTATCTTGTCTAGGAAGCAGGTCTTTGCACATCTAAGGGTTCCAATTACAAAAGCAATATTCGAGAAGGTAGAAGATCCCCTACAAAAGAAGTCATATGTTTGCCTTCTTGCTTTGCTAACATATTCCCTACATGATTAATTGAGCAAGGAATCCAACAAAATGAGCACCCTATCTCTGAAGCAGCAAAATAAAAATGCATCTTCCTAAAAGGTTGTAGTCTTTTGGCCAACTTCTGGCCTTCCAACAAGGCTAGAATCTCTGCCTTAATTTTTAGGTCTCTTCTAACATAGTTAAAGAAAGCTGTTAGTAGTGTACCATGATGATCCATGAATATTCCTCCAATTCCTAGTTGTCTTGGATTTCCTAAGGAACACCTATCAAAATTCAATTGACGCAAGAGGAGTCTGTTTAGAGAGTCTTCTGATGCAATCTAGTTGATCAGCATACTAGTTCCTAGTCTAGCAATATAATACTCAAGGAGGTGCCCCTAAATGATGCACTAGTTGATGCCTAAAGAGAAAAGGAGAAATAGATTGAATCTCATATTGCCTCTAAAATTGTTCATCCATCTTCAAAAATCTTTGCATTCCCCTTTAGCAATACAATCCAAATTAATGTGAGACTAGCAATACACCACGGTGACTTCCCTCTGGAAAGATCTCCAAAACCTTTGTAGGAAATGGTTAGCATCCCCACAACACTCCTAAGTGTAACCTAGTCAATCCTAGCAAGTCCAAACAACTTATGCCATAATGCTAACCTGTAGCAAGTCATTATTATGAACCTTCCTGCTTGCCATTTGCCATGCAAAGGCCTTGAATTTAGGTGGAACTTTGGACTTCCAAATGAAGTTTGCTAGAAGAAAGGATCTCAAATCAGTGGAAACAAAGAGGCTTTGAAGAATGAATTGACTAAGAACATGCCAAATGATGTCACCTATAAAAAACATGTGAAATGATGTCAAGGACCAAATTCTCATATGTGGGAAGGTGGAAGATAAATACACATGGACTAGAGTTGGCATGAGGGTTGTGAGTTCTTCAATTTCATAACAAAAGGACTATTTGCTCAATGGCCTTTCAAGGATGCTGAGAAGACCACCTAACAATAACATTAGCATCTCATCCATTAGAGTGGCTTATATATACTCAAAATGATCTAATAAAGCATTTTTCTCCCTAGGGAATCTCCACAACCACTTCCCTAAGAGGGCTCTATTCTTCAAAGCTATCCTCCTTATGCCCAAGCCTCCTTCATCCTTTGGCTTGCACACTTTATCCCACCCCACAACAAAATCTCTCTTCCCTTCCCTAACACTTGACCAAAGGAAATCCCTTTATAATCTCACAATCATAGTAGCCACTTTGACTACGAACTTAAAAATGGAAGGAAAATAAGAGAGGAATACGGGACAAGCAAGACCAAACTATAGTTACTCTTCCACTTAGAGACAAATAAGCCTTTTTCCAACCATATAGCCATTAGAAAATCCTACCCACAATTGGATCCCAAAAAGGCATGGTTGTAAGGTTCCGATTAGACATCTTACATTCTAATGAGGTAGCCAAATCAAGAACTAGGTCTGGACCCATATATACTCAATAGGGTTCTCTTATATGGAGTTATCTTCAACCTTAAAATGTGCTTGACTATCAACAAAATTAGTTAAGACTTTGTAAGTCATTTGAGCTGGTTTGTGAGAAGAATATAGTATCATCCACAAACTGTAAATGAGTCACCCTTGTCCTACCTCTACTCATCAAGAAGCCCCTAAAAAATGCCTCTCCTCTACTCTCAACAAGTCTTCCTAAAACCCTATTATTCTAGAAAACGACCACTCCACTAGATGCTCCGTTGGCTGCCACCACTCCCCACTTTAAGAAATTTGTCCACCCTAAGGCTCCTCATTAATTATCATCATCTACTTGACTTTAGTTTCTTACATGCAAACCAAATGAACCCTTTGAGACCTAATTAAGAATTCTTTTATATTGTGTTTCTCTCCATCATTTACCCTTATAACATTCTAAGAAAGAATCTTTAGCTTCATTGACCAACAAAAACTAGCTCCCTTCAACTTTTGCCACTCTTCTCTCTATTTGATGCACCATCATAGCTGACCGTGCATATAAACTTTCTTACCTCTCTGTCCACTCTTAACAAAAGGTCAATCTTCCTCTTGCTCCTTGGGGCCAAACCTCTATTACTCCTTTTAGGCCTCCATCCTTTTAAACAGAACCAAAATCTCATTTTTCAAACCCCTTAATAGGCATATCGAAGAACCTAGTAAACCTCACTAGCTTGCTCTCTTGCCAATTAGCCTCTAAATCCACCCCTTTTAGACTTTCATTAAAGATCCCCATTACTTGTGCCACTTCCTCCGGTCCTCACAACATTCTCTAGAAACTCCATTGAGCTCCCATTTGGAAGAATCATCTTCAATGGACCCCAATAGTGTTATGGTTCCCCTTTGAAGTTCCCTCTACAATAATCTCCCCACCTATCGACCTCCTCAAACCTCCCTCAACATTAAAGAAAAGAGAGAAAGAAAGTCCCCACCCCTTGAAGAAGCAAGAAAAGGAAACAAATGTACAATCCTAGTCTCGTTTGCCAAAAGGGCCTCCTCTACCACCACTGAGAACACCACCTCCCTTTGGACAATCATTGCTATGCCGTTTGAAACTACACTCAACAACAAAAATATCTAGAACATGAGGGAGGCTTCTCTCCTATGACCCTCTCTTTGTAGCAACTCCCGCAAAGATGGACATTTTATCTCTAGTGTTGGATTGGCCCAAATTAGAGGGAGCCAAATTTGGGCACGCCTCATCACAACTAACTCTAGGTCAGCCCACTCCGAAAGCATAGGCTTCAAAAATTAAAGATAGGCCCTTTACACCTTTCTTCCTTAATCTCGAATGAGCCTTTTTAGATTGACCTGCTTAATGGAATAATACCGGTATGTTATGACCAGAATTAAGAGTGCCCATCTTCATGAACTAGGCCTCATATGCTAGACTAGCCCACTGGCTCACCAAGGCTCCATTGCCATGTCTAATGGGAATAGAACAAGCCCCATCTACCCCCTTTGCCCACTTACACCCAACTGTGAGCTGATGATTGTCCCCACTGCAACCTTAATCCTTTGTGGGCCCATCAATTGACACATATTTTACTTTCTTCTTAGCCAACTCCACAAGCTTGCTCATGCTGCCCTCTTAGCATGAAATTAGCTCTCCATCTTCTTCTACCTCCCAACTCTTCACAACCAGCCTTCAGGACAACTTGCTCCACTAGAAGAGAGATTTTCCGCCATAATTTAATTGCAAAGCACAACGAGCCCACTACCATATTCAACCACCATTAGTTTTGACAAGAACTCTAGCCCACTGCAATCTCCGAAGGAACACTATGTCATCATCGATTGCCACGAAACCCTCACATGCATCTCCTAACTTTTTAAATAACTCCCTATCCCATGTTCATTGGTAGGCCCACTATTCTCACCTAAGCCTTTCTTGCACGAACACCTTTTCTATAATATCATATAACTGGAGACCATCTATCCAAAAATAATAGTTTGACTTTGAGTAACCTTTGCCTACTTCAAAGAGCCTTCTTTGCATCTAATGGCAACTCAAATTCAAACAAAATGAGAGCACCTTATAGTTGAATCAAATGGACATTCCCCTCTTAAGCCTTATCCATGCGCTACCCACCTCTTTAAAGGTGATAATTTTTTTTTTTTTTTTGATAAGTAAGCAAGGATTCATTAAAAAGGCTAAACGCCACAAAGCATACAGGAAGTATACAAACCGGCTACAGCCCAAAAAAGAAAAGGACCAGAAAGAACTACCTCCCCTCAAGTGGAAGCTATCCACTCCAAGAAACCTATAAGGGAGAAAGACTCCACGTCTAAATACACTTTGGCCCAGTTCCACAGGTTACAAACAAAAGAATTCTTTAATCTCTGAATATTCAACTCACCCCCCCTAAAAGCTAATCTATTCCTCTCCTTCCAAACCGTCCAAAAAATACACAACGGAATGGCTTTCCAAATCTTTTTCCTTTTCTTCCCTACAAATGAGCCCCTCCAGGAGATAAGAGTCTCCTTTACAGTTTCTGGTAGGACCCACTTGATATCTATCAACCCAAAAATAATATCCCAAAGGACTCTAGTCACTATACAGTGTAAAAGAATATGATTTACATTCTCTTCTTCACAGCCACACAAAAAACAACAATTTGGTAGTTGCACCCCTCTAATCTGAAGTCTATCCAGAGTGAGCACCTTCTCCCAAGTGGCCTCCCAAGCAAAAAAGCAGACTTTAGTTGGCACCCTATCCACCCATATTTTCTTTGCAGGAAACACTGTGACATTAGGTTTATCCAACAGCCTATAAGCATCTTTAACCCTGAAAAAACCATTCCTTCCTTGCCTCCAATTTACAGAGTCATCCCCCAATGCAGGCCTATGTCCCCTCAAAGTATTGAGCAAATCTCCAACCATGTCCAACTCCCAGTCATTGAAGTCCCTCTCAAAAACAAGATTCCACTCTCCATGGCCCGAATCTTGATCCCACATTTCCTCAATCGTGGCATCTCTATGCGCAGCTAGAACAAAAAGATGGTTGAAACATTGGGACAACGGAGTATCAGTACACCATCTGTCTTTCCAAAATTTAATTTTGGAACCCTTCCCAACTATAAAAGCCAAATTCTCCCAACACCAATCTAATTCTTTCATAATCTCCTTCCAAACCCCTACTCCCGCCGCCCCATTGACCTTCTTAGGCCTCCATCCATGATCCTCTTGCCCATATTTCGTAGAGATTACTTGTTTCCAAAGGTTATCCTTTTCACAAGCAAACCTCCAAATCCACTTGCCCAGCAAGGCTCTATTCAAAGTGGCTATTCTCCTTAACCCTAGCCCTCCATTGAGTTTTTCTGAACAGACAACATCCCATTTGACTAGATGAACTTTTCCTCCCAAGTGTCCACCCCCCCAAAGGAAATCTCTTTGGGTTTTCTCCACTCTTTTAGCAACGGCCTTGGGCATGCGGAAGATAGACATTTGGTAGATTGGCATACTAGCCAAAGTACTTTTAATGAGCGTGATCCTCCCCCCTTTAGAGATGTACTGTCTTTTCCAAAGAGCAAGTCTCCTCCTGACCCTCTCCTCCACTCCATCCCATATAGAAGAAGCCCTATTGGGGGCCCCTAAAGGGAGCCCCAAATAGTGAGAGGGCAAAGACCCCACCCTGCACCCTAACTCAGCTGCCAACTCAAGAATCTCCTCCACTTCTCCAACTGGAATGATTTCGCTTTTGGCTAGATTAATACGAAGTCCCGAGGCCGCTTCAAACCAAAAGAGAAGCCAACTTAAATGAGATACTTGCTCTTTGCTCGCCTCACAAAACACAATGGTGTCATCAGCAAAAAATAGATGAGAGATATTCAATGAAGATCTCCTACCACCCCGAATATTGCACCCTGTTAGATATCCCCCCTCCACCGCTCTCCTGATAAGGACGTCCAGAATCTCCATTCCCATAACAAAGAGGTAAGGGGATAAAGGATCCCCTTGTCGAAGCCCTCTAGTGCTAGGGAAAAACCCAGCTGGCACTCCATTAACAAGAATAGAGAATTTAGCAGAAGACACACAGTTCCACATCCATCCCACCCACTTGGTCCCAAAGCCCATTTTTTGGAGGACCTTCATTAAGAATTTCCAATTGATGCTGTCATACGCTTTTTCTATATCCAATTTGCAGATAATACCCTTTTCCTTTCTCTTCTGCCACGAATCTATCACCTCATTAGCAATTAAGGAAGCATCCAGAATTTGTCTTCCCATAACAAAGGCATTCTGAGCGCCAGATACCACCTTACCAATCACCTTCTTGAGCCTATTAGCTAAGACTTTAGCCAAAAGTTTGTAGAGTCCCCCCAATAGGCTAATTGGTCTAAAGTCTCCCAGGTCCTCCGCCCCGCTTTTCTTAGGGATCAACACCAAGAAGGTGTTGTTGAGGCTCCTAACAGAGGCATTATGATCATAAAACTCTTTAAACATCTCCATGATCTCCTCTTTTGTGAATTCCCATACGTATTGCCAAAAGGCTACAGTAAAGCCATCCGGGCCTGGGGCTTTATCCCCATTCATCTCCATCAAAGCCGAATGGATCTCACCCTCTGAAAATGGAACTTCCAGACTCTCTGCTTCTTGCTGGCTGATGCAATCCACCTGGATGCTACCAATATCCGCCTGCCATACCATGTCTTCAGAAAGCACCTGCTGAAACGAGTTCACAACTCCTTCTCTCACCTCCTGCTCCTCTATCAGCCACTCCCCATTAACCTTAATCCGGCCCATAGTGTTGTTCCTTCGGTGAGCACTAGCCATTCTATGGAAGAACCCCGTATTTCTGTCCCCCTCCCTTAACCAAATCTCCCTTGAATGCTGTCTCCAATGGGCTTCCTCCAACAGCACCCATTTCTTAAATGAGTCCTTGGCTTCCTTTTTTAAGTCAGCTTCCTCCACAGTCAAGTTTCTCTCACTTTCCACCCTATCCCAATGGTCTACTTGCTCTAATGCTGCAGCTTTATTGGTCTCCAGCCTCCCAAAAACCTCTTTGTTCCAAACTCTCAGATTCTTTTTAATTTCCTTCATTTTAACATTCAATCTGAAGCTAGCGCTGCCCCTGACCTCAATCTCCTGCCACCATGCTCTCACCATGTCCTTAAACCCCTCAACCTTCAGCCACATATTTTCAAATCTGAACGGGGTAGGGCCTCTACTAATTCCACCCCCCTCTAACACGATTGGGAAATGGTCAGAAATTGGACGAGATAACCTGATCTGAGTGACTCCATTAAATTGATCTAACCAGCTTTGGGAGACTAAAAATCTGTCAAGCCTCGCCCACGCCTGATTATTAAAACCCCCATTCCAGGTGAACTCTCCCCCTTGCAGAGGCAAATCCACCAGCTCTAATTCATCCACCGTCTCTGCAAATCTCCTCATGGCTGAGCTGATTCTACTTTGACTGCTCCTTTCTTGCTGAAACAGAATAACATTGAAGTCCCCACCAAGACACCAGGGATCGTCCCAACGACCTCTTATCGCCCCAAGTTCCTCCCACATACCTTCCCTTTCCGCTTTAGTAAAAGGACCATACACTCCCGTAAAAACCCAGATAGCCCCATTTTCAATAATCTTGAATCTACAAGACAGAGTAAACAGGCCCTCCTCCCAATCCAATATATCCAAGACCCTCTTGTCCCACCAAATCAAAATGCCACCCGCAGCCCCCTCCGCGTTAAGGACTCTCCAATCTAAAAATCTTCCTGTACCCAGGCTTCTCACAATGCCTTCCGACATCTCCTGGATCTTGGTTTCTTGAATACAAGAACTCCACCCATCAATCTACAATACAACACCAATAGGCCTCCATTTTGCTCCTTGCTTCTCCTTTCCCTACTTGAATCCACAACACTTCACCAAAGCACTGATAACATCAATAGAAGACTTGGCCTTCTTATATAACATTGACCTGCCCAGCCCATCTAAAGACTCATCCTCTAGGGGTACAACTACACTAAGCCTAGAAGCAATCCCAAGGCTTCTTAACTTCCTCACCAATGTATTCCAATCCCCCAAATACCCCCTACTTTTTGGAAACTCCAAGGTAAAGCTCTTTGCCTCCACAGAGCAAATGGAGCACAACAAAAATGGTCATGGGGAATTATTTCAGAGTTGCAACTCATATCCCCTTTCCTCTTCTTTCCACACCTTCTTAAAGGGCTTCCTTGCCACCTTAAGACAACATTTTTCCACCCCTACAACCTTTGAGGCTTGCTTAAGTGGTAAAGGGTTTGGATGAGTTTATGAGAGGTTTTAGGTTCAAAGTCTCAATGAGGACAAAAAGGGGGGAAAAAAAAAGAAATAACCTTAGATGAGGATTGAGATTTCCATATGAATTTTTCTAGGGAAAAATGAATAGCAGTTGATAAATTGGACAAAACTAAAAGGAAAGATTTTACAGTAAATAAACATGAAGAAGATAATGACCAAGCTCTCATGTTAGGACGAATAGTGACAAGTACACATAAAAGAGAGAGGACATGAGTCTTTCAAGATCCTCTATTTCCAAATCGATGAGGTTACAAAAAAAGTTAAGGTTTCAAGCAAAAGGAAAAGAGACATGGAGAACATATGAAATTGGAGAATTTCTAGCTATCACAATAAAAGGAAACACAAGTCTTGCTAAAAACGACTCCTTTCCTTGTTGCCTACAATAAAACTAGTATGTATGGAGAAATACAGGAAAACTTGTGCAATGACCTTCCCAGAGCACCAATAAGACCACTTGACTGGAATGTTGTCATCCTATTCATTGGGATGTATCCTATAGATACTCAATATTTACCTTATGCCATAAAAAACTCAATGAAATCTCTAAGTCATTTCCCTAAGAGGGCTCTATTCCTCAATGAAATCTTCCCTAAATAAAAACCCCCTCTACCTTGGTGTTGCACCCTAGGTCCCAACTAATGAGATGATTTTTCTTTCCTTCCCAAACCCCTAACTAAAGGAAATACCTTTGCATTTTCTCAAACTTTGTTGCTAATGGAATCTTGTACAAAGAGAGGACATAACTAGGAATATGAAATAAGCAAGACTGGATTAGAGTCATTCTTCTACCTAGAGACAAAAAGCCTTTTTTTCTCTCTATCCAATCTTTGTGAAATTCCATCAACCAATAGATCATAAAAAGCACTATCCATTAGGTTCCCTCCTAGAGATAGACTCAAATAGGTTGAGGGCTACTCAAAAACTTTACATTTGAGCTAAAGCCAATCCATTAATCTAATCTTGACTTATGTTGATACCAAATAAAGTGATATTGTCTAAATTGATCTTAAGTCCTGAAATGCATCCAAAAACCATATTGATTAGCTTAAAGTCTTGCAAATGTTCCATGTTAGCTTTTGAAAAAAAATGGTCTCATTTGCAAACTGCAAGTGTGTCACTCTGGTAAACTCCTCCCTACTAGGAAACCTTCAAAGAGATTGCTTTCCTCTAATCTCAACATCATTCTGCTTAATACATCAGTTGCAATGGTAAAGAGAAAATGGGAAAGGGGATCTCCTTGTCTAATACTTTTTATTTTTTATTTTTTTTATAAGCAAACAGAGAATTTCATTAAGAATGAGGCAAAAAGCCACAACGCATACAGAAAGTATACAAGGCGGCTAAGGCCTTAAGAACAAAGACTCAAAAAGACTCACCTCCCCTTAAGTGGTTGCTAACCACTCCAGAAAACTTATAGGGGAGATAGACTCTTCACCTATACACAGTCTTGCCCAACTCCATAAATTACATACAAAAAAATTATTTAGTTTCTGGATATTCAACACTCCCCTCCTAAAGGCTAACCTATTCCTCTCCTTCCAAACCGTCCAAAAAATACGCAACGGAATGGAATTCCAAGCCTTTTTCCTTTTCTTACCCACAAAGGTGCCCCTCCAGCTAGTTAAGACCTCCTTTACAGTTTGTGGAAAGACCCAATTAACGCCTACTAACCCAAGAATAATATCCCACAATACTCTAACCACTATATAGTGTATAAGCGAATGATTTACATTTTCTTATTCACAACCGCACAAAAAACATCGATTAGGAAGTTGCAACCCTCTAATTTGGAGCCTATCCAGAGTAAGCACCTTCCCCCACACCACCTCCCAAGCGAAAAAGGCGACTTTGGTTGGCACCCTGTCCACCCAAATACGCCTAGAAGGAAAAGCAGTATCACTAGGAGAAGCTAACAAGCTATAAGCATCCTTGACCTTGAATTGACCATTTCTTCCTCCCTTCCAAACAACAAAGTCTTCCTCCAAAGAAAGCCTGTGGCCCCTCAAGGTTTGGAGCCTCTCAAGGTTTGGAGCAAATCCCCTATCGTATCCAACTCTCAATCATTAAAACCCCTCGAAAAAATTAGGTTCCAACCTCCTTGACCAGAAATTTGGTCCTATATTTCCTCTATCGTCGCATTCCTTTTAGCAGCCATGAAAAAGAGGTGGGGGAAAACATGGGACAATGCTGTACTATAACACCAAATATCTGTCCAAAATCTTATTCTGTTGCCCTTCCCAGCTAAGAACACCATATTAGCCCAGCACCAAGCAGATTCTTTCAAAATCTCCTTCCAAACCCCTACACCAACCACCCCATTAGCCTTCTTTGACCTCCATCCAAGACCCTCTTGCCCATACTTCGTTGTGATCACTTGTTTCCAAAGATTGTCTTTGTCACAAGCATACCTCCATATCCATTTACCAAGTAAGGCTTTGTTCAGCAAAGCTAGCTTCCTTAGGCCTAGACCACCCTTGATCTTATCTGTGCAAACCACCTCCCATCTAACTAGGTGAGATTTCCCCTCCAATTTCCCCCTCTATAGGAAGTCTCCTTGCACTTTCTCAGGCCTTCTAGCAACAATCTTGGGCATTCAGAAAATAGACATCTGATAGATTGGCATATTGGCCAAGGTGCTTTTTATGAGAGTTATTCTCCCCCCTTTAGAGATGTATTGCCGTTTCCAAAGTGCAAGTCTCCTCCTTACTCTCTCTTCCACCGCATCCCACACAAAAGGAGCTCTGTTGGGAGCCCCAAGAGGCAAACCCAAATATTGAGAGGGCAGAGATCCCACCCTGCAGCCTAACTCCGCTGCTAACTCTTCCATTTCATCCACCTCACCAATAGGGATAATCTCACTTTTGGCCAAGTTGATCCTAAGACCTGAAATAGCTTCAAACCAAAAGAGAATCCAACTTAAGTGAATTAGATGCTCTTTGCTAGCCTCACAGAAAACAATTGTATCATTAGCAAAGAAAAGGTAGGTGATGTTCAAGTTGGATCTTCTGCCACCCCGAATGCTACATCCTTAAAGGAATCCCCCCTCCACAGCTCTCCTGATGAGAACATCCAGCACTTCCATTCCCATAACAAAGAGATAGGGAGATAGGGGATCTCCTTGTCTAAGACCCTTTGTGCTTGGGAAGAAACCAGTTGGAACCCCATTAACCAGAACTGAGAACTTTGCAGAAGATAAGTAGCTCCACATCCACCCTACCCACTTAGGCCTAAAGCCCATTTTTTGCAGCACTTTCAGCAAAAACTTCCAGTTGATACTGTCATAGACTTTCTCAATGTCCAATTTGCAAATAAGACCCTTCTCTTTTCTTTTTTGCCATGAGTCTATCACCTCATTTGCGATCAAGGAGGCATCAAGAATTTGTCTTCCCATCACAAAAGCATTTTGGGCAGTGGAAACCACCTTTCCAACCACTTTCTCGAGCCTATTAGCTAAGACCTTGGCCAACAATTTATAAAGTCCCCCTAAAAGACTGATGGGTCTAAAATCTCCAAGATCCTCAGCCCCATTTTTCTTAGGGATCAAAACCAGGAAAGTATTGTTAAGACTCTTAAGAAAGGCACTATGCTCATGGAACTCCTTAAACATTTCCACTATTTCCTCTTTAGCAAAATCCCAACAATTTTGCCAAAAAGCTACAGTAAAGCCATCCGGCCCAGGGGCTTTGTCCCCATTCATCTCTTTCAAGGCTAAGTGGATCTCATCCTCAGAAAAAGGGACCTCCAGGTTCTCCGCTTCTTGCTGACTGATCTGATCTAGCTGAATCCTCCCTGTATCCGCCTTCCATCCCGAATCTTCTGAAAGCAACTGCTGGAAGGTGTTCGCAATTCCTTCCCTCACTTCCTGTTCCTCTGAAAGCCACTCCCCATTAATCTTAACTCTGTCCAGGGAGTTGTTCCTGCGATGGACATTTGCCATATGATGGAAAAAGCTTGTGTTTCTATCCCCCTCCCTAAGTCATATCTCTGTTGAATGTTGTCTCCAGTGAATCTTTTCCAGAAGCACCCACTTTTGATAACTTTCTTTTGCTTCCTTTTTCAGCTATATTTCCTCCACAGCCAGGCTTCTTTCACTTTCCACCTGGTCCTAGAAATCCACGTGTTGCAGGGTTTCAGATTTGTTACAGTCTAACCTCCCAAACACCTCTTTATTCCACACTTTCAGCTTCTGTTTAATTTCCTTCATCTTTACAGCCAACCTAAAGCTAGCAGTACCCTTGACCTCAATCCCCTATCACCAGCTTCGAATAAGTTCTTTGAATCCCTCAACCTTGAGCCACATGTTTTCGAACCTAAACGGAGAAGGGTCTCTTCTTATTCCACCTCCCACTAAAAGAACTGGAAAGTGGTCAGAAACCGGCCTAGGCAGTCTGCTTTGGAAAACACCACTAAATTGGTCTAACCAGCTAGGGAAGACCAGAAATCTGTCCAATCTAGCCCATGACTGGTTGTTAAGACCCCCACTCCAAGTGAATTCTCCCCCTTGCATAGGCATATCCACCAGCCCTAAATCATCAATGGTCTCAGCAAATCTCCTCATCGCTGTAGTTATTCTTCTCTGACCGTTCCTTTCTCTTTGGAGAAGGGTGATGTTAAAGTCCCCCCTAGGCACCAGGGATCTTCCCAACGGCCTCTAATCGCCCCAAATTCCTCCCACAAGCATTCTCTTTCTGTTTTGGTGAATGGCCCATAAACTCCCGTGAAAACCCAAACAATCCCATTTTCTACATTCTAAATCTATAGGAAAGGGTGAAAAGGCCCTCCTCCCAATCCAGAATGTCCAAAGATCTCTTATCCCAACAGATTAGAATGCCTCCAGCAACCCCTGCCGCATCCAAGGCTCGCCAATCTAGAAATCTCCTAGAGCCTAAACTTCTCACAACACCTTCCGACATAGATTGGATTTTTGTCTCCTGAATACATAATAAATCCACCCTCTGATTCCTTATAAAATTCTTAATAATTTTCCTTTTGGAGCT
Source organism: Vitis rotundifolia (assembly GCA_030254885.1). Classification (NCBI taxonomy): domain Eukaryota; kingdom Viridiplantae; phylum Streptophyta; class Magnoliopsida; order Vitales; family Vitaceae; genus Vitis; species Vitis rotundifolia. Next base: position 14,255,104 of record CM058156.1, read on the forward strand.
ATCGTTTGCTCCCCTCACGTTCTAGCTCAGGATCTTTATCTTCATTGGACAACTACAATTTGGCTTCCTTTGCCCTGTGAGGGGCCTTTCTACTGATTGCCTCCCTCATAATTAACAGAGCACTCCAACCTCTTTAGCTCCCTTTCGAATTTTGACTTCTCTAAGAGCTCCTTACTGTAAATCTTCTCCCGTCTCTTTCTTATTTTAATCAAAAAGTTCAGGATATCCTTTTCCAATCCCTCCATTGGGAATCCCAGAAATTGGATGAATTTTGCCAGACTACTATCCTCCCACTTTTCCTCATTCATATTTCTCGCAATTTGAGTCTCAGGCGTGCTTGAATCCCCTTCCACATCCCTGATTTTAGCACTGCTTTTAATATCTTCTCCCAATTCCCAGCAACCATTATTGTTCTTATTGGATCCCTCTTCCGCTATCAACCCCATAGAGTTCTCCACTCGAAAATCCCCCTCTATAGCCCCAGAATGATCACAAAACGCCCCCTCCGGAGCCCGATAAAAAAAAACAGAGTTAAGATGAGAAGCCCCCACAACATTATTTTCCTTAGAGAAGAAAAACATCCCATACCTCAGAGCTTCCTCTTCCAGAGCCCGGTATGTAACTGAGAAGCTTACTTTCATTTATTGCTTCCTGTATTCCTCTGTTTCCCAGTCAGCAAGGGGCTCCGACACAGAGATACTCACACTTCTGGAAAAGTTGCAGTCCAAAGAACAAGCCTTCTCTTTAGGGCCTTTGCTTAAGACCTAGGGTAGAAGCACTGGGGCCGCCTTTTCCAATTCAACCCCTCCCAGCTTTGGGCTATTCAACCCTTCAGCCCAACTCCTAGAAGATGGGCCTGCTTCTGGGCCCTCTGTGTCAACTACCACTTCTTTAAGCTTTAAGCCCAAAGGGCTATTAGTCCTTGCAAGTCCACTGACCCCCTTTGCATCAAAAGAGCCCACGGATGGGCTCGACGCAGACAGCCCAATCATCAGCGCATCTGAGGAGGCCCAATCCCTGATTGCCAAGCCTTGGGTCCGATTAGCATTCACCCTTCGGTCCGACCTACCCTCCTGCTCACCCATCACCTTGGATGGTAGAGACAGCGTCTCGAGCCGCGCACTAGCCTTCTCTTTCTCCATGCGCAGCCCCACGCATGATCCGCCATCGCCCTTGTCCTCGCCTCCCTCTCTTCCACACGCTTCATTGCAGGCCACCCGGTTCTTCCTCCATATCGGTCTAATCTCCCACCAGAGAGAGAGAAAATAGACGTCCTCTCCAACTTCGAACTCCAGGACGCTCGGCATAAAATCTCCTTTCCTTTTAACCATGATTCGAGCCCACTGAAGCTCCCCCAACGTCTCTGTCAAGGGGTCGGTTGCCATGAAACCCCCGCACTCTTCCCCCACTCTTCGCAAAATCGTCGGACTCCATAGCGAAATTGGAAGCCCAACAATTTTAACCCAAACTTCATTTCTTACCTCCTCCTCTGTCCAGCAACCGCTTCTAGGGTTCCAGTGCTCCAGCCCCAAATGAAATCCTCCCCACTTTCGATTCCCAGAGGACACGACGCGTTTTGCTTCTTCCAGATCTTCAAACTCCAACAAGGCCTGATTCTTCTCCAATCTAGCCAGCCCTAACCTTCCTTTCAATCCCCATGAATTAGCCCATAACCTCCCCAATCTCTCTAGGTCCTCTTCTCCTACTTCTCTGGACTTCCATCTCGCAACAACGCAGTGTTCCAATTTCTGCAGATTTCCTAGTATTTCCTCCCTTCTGACCTTCACTCTGACTAAGTCTATGCTCCTCCAGCTTGATTTTTTAACTACTTCCGCAAACGATTGCTCCAAGACAGATTTCCTTACGACCCTTTCTTCTTGCAGATTTGCTCTACTGTCGGGAACTCCTTCTAGTTGTCGTAATTTCTCCACCATAATCACCCATCTCCCTTTGTCCCTTCTGCCTTTCGAAATGAAGATGCTGAAGCTCTTTCTTTCTGAGTCGACAACCCTTAGCTGAAGGAAGCACCCCGCTCTATTTGAGCCTCGCATTAGGGACTACGATCTCCCCTTTTCCTTCCACTCTCTTCTCCATTCGCCTTCGTTGTCGTCCTTAATGCAGCGGATTAGTCCCTCCAAGAAAAACCCTAGACTCTCTGACCCCAGTCGTACCCAAGATGAGATCCCTTTTTTCTTCTCCACAATGAGCACTTGGGATTTTCCTTTGTTTTCTTCGAAGACGATCTTGAATATCTTGGACTCCACTGCAAAGCTACTCTCCTTCCTTCTTCTTCAAATCACTGCATTACCTTCGCCTTCTTCGCCATCGCACTCTCTCTCGCTCTCTCCCATCGCACTCTCTAGACAACTATCTCCTTGTCTAATACTTATGGTTGCTTTAACTCATCCTTTGGCACAGCTGTTCCCTAAGACCTCAAAAGTTGTTGAAGACAAACAACCCCTCATCCAAAACCTCCATCTAGTATTATACCCCTTTTCTATTGCTTGATTCAAAAAGCCTTAGTCCACATGATTATAGGTCTTTTCAAAATCAATATTAGAAACCTCACCCTCCACTCTTGATAGTCTTTTCTCATCCACCATTTGTCCACTATTAGTAACACATCTAAAATTTGAATCCTCCTAACAAAAGCTTCTTAGGATGGTATGGCAAGATACTTTGGCAAATCGCTTGCCTTACTTTGCTATGGATGGTATGGCAAGAGAGAAACAATAGGTACTTTGAAGATAAGGGGAGAACGGAAGAGATGTTATGGGACTTGATTCTGTTTTATTCCTCTCTTTGGGCTTCTTGTACTGCAGCTTTTAGAGGAGTTCCTCTTAAGTGTTTTACAACTCAACTAGACTGTGGTTTGCGCTTCAAAAGTTTGAGAGTGTTGGGATTCTTCTGTGTTTTTAGTTTTCTTTAGCTGGGTGTTTTCTCTTTTGTTCAGTTTTTGTTTTGTGGGAAGGTCCTCTCATCCTTCTCTTGGTTTCTTCTCTTTCTCTTGTATCTCTTCTTTCTCCTGTATCGTTTCTTCTATTAATACATTTTCTTCGTTTCTGATCAAAAAAAAAAAAAAAAAACAAAAGCTTCTTAGGAGAAATGAATGGCTTCATGAAGGACTCCTTGAACACAACTTGATAAGACTTTGGCTATGATTTTATATAAACCTGTGATCAAGCTGTTCTGAAGTATGATATTTTGTTAATCTAGCTCCTTTTGTGGCACAAGATCTGTGAAGATAATACTTCGATTTATTACCCCACTACTTTGAAATTCCATGAAAACTCTTAATAAATCCTCCAACCACATCTCAACACTCTTGAAACATGTCCAAGGAGAAACCATTTGGTCATGATGCCTTTTTCTTATCTAATTGAAAGACAGCTTTGCGAACTTCCTCTTCAATAAAGGGGCGGTCCAACCAATTAGCTATCTCTACTGAAATGGGAGACCAATCCAACCCCTCTAATCTCAAAGAGTCTCTAGAGGGCCTAGAATATGATTTGGAGTCTTATATCATTTTACTGAATTGCTTTCAACAATATGAAATGAATGAAGCATGTGCTGCTGGCGTGTCTTTGCTGTCCTGACATCTTAAAAGTAGGAATATAGTTTCTATGATTAACCACTGGCTCTGTTATCTCCTTCTATCAAAAACATAATCGTAGTGGTAATTGGCTAATCATTTTTTACATGTGATATATAATGCAAAAGCACTATTTTTCATGGACTAATAGAACATTTCCATTTTTTCTAATTGATCAAGCATAAGAAGAAATTAATGCTACTCAGACAACATGCTGATTTCTTACTTTTTGTTTCCTTTTTTGAAGGACATTTGAAGTTTTGGAAGAAGACAGCTATTGGCATTGAATTTGCAAAGCATTTTAGATCCCATCTTAATGCCATTGAAGGGTTAGCTGTGAGTTCTTTCTCCTTTGTGAAAGTCTCTCTGGAATTTTACTTCTCAATTGATCCATCTTTGATATCACTTATTTGTCAGTCATATCAGATCCTCTACTCAATTTAAAACTACAATAATATGTGGTAGTTCAGTTTGGAAATCACATATAAAATATACCTGGCTTTATCCACTTTTAGTGGAATGCTGCAACTTGGGCATTCCCTGCTAGAGGTGAATAGCTTCTTGATACTTAAACAATCACTATGTGCACTAGTTGCAATTCAAAAACTGTCTAGGTCATTTCTCTCTCACATACCCATGCAATATTGGTCATGTTGCCAAAAACAATGTTTGTCTCAATGCAAGCCACTAAAAGGGTCAGCCCCTTTTCGTTTTCCTTTATGAAAAAGAATTTACTATGCTTGCTGATGTATTTTTTACTAGAGGTTTTACATAGTTAACTTCTGGATTTCCATAATTTTGAGAAGGCTTAGATTTTTTTTTAAATTCTGAGAATTACACTAACTCATTGTATTCAGTCTTTGCCACTCAATTGCAGAATCTATTAAATTTACACCTAGATCGAGCAACTGAATATAGGCAAAGGCACTAGTAGATTATTATTTTAATTAGAAATGAAATAGTATTGTATAGGATGGATAAGAGAGGCATGGTTCGTTTGTGGGCAAACAAAGGAAAAAGGTTTAGAGAGCAGCTCTTTTATGTATTTTTTGGACGGTCTAGCAAGAAAGAAATCTTAGGGGGTTTGATAATGAGGAGCATTCTTCTCTTTTTTTGAAGATGTTGTTTCTGAGGATTTTGTTCTATTGGGTAAAGTAGTGCTTATAGAGATAGATTCTTTGTATTTCTTTCATTTTATTAAGTGGTTGGATTCTGGTGGGAGTTGTTGTTGAGATTCTTTACCAGTTTTTGTGCCTTTAGGCGCTATTTGTATACTTCCTAGGGTTCAAAATCTTGGCCGAGATCGGTACGACTTGGCCATGCCCAGTACCAACCAATAACCAAGTCAAAATCGCTGGAGAAAATAAAAAACAACAAAAATGAAGAAATTTTGAAGGACAATTCAGAGCCTCGGTCTCGATTTGCATCTTCATCCTTCAAACCTAAAATTTTGCATCTCGTATGGCTGATTTATTTCTGATTTAATGCCTTCAAACCTCAAAGATGATGTGAGAAGAAGTTGTTGACACGTGAAATGGGTATTTTTCAAAGGAATGGGTATCGTGGGCAGATGTCGTGAGAAGCAAAGGAGATGAAAGGTGTATTTTACAAAATGATTGCGGAGAGATGGGAGAGTATTTTATAGAGAAATGGGTGTGTTGTAGTCTTACAGAGGGGTGAGAGTGAGCTTTGTTACCAAAAATGGGGAAGAAATGGGTATGTTGCAAAGTAGTGGGAGAGAGGACCATAATGGGAGAGAGGGTCTTTTGACCAGATATTTGGGACTATTTATGATTTTAATTACTTAAATTGAATACAAATGTTAATAGAAATTTTTCAAATTAATGTATATAAGCACTAAATATATATATGTATATTTAAAATTTATTTATTTAAATGAAAAAAAAAAAAAAAATCTTATTGTTTTTTTAGAATATTTTTATTTAGAATATATTTGTTAGGAAAAATGATATTTATATTTTTAAAGGTAATTCATGGTTATTTTTTTATGGTTGAAAATACTTTTTTGAAATTTTAAAATATTTAATTCAAACAAATTTATTATAAAAATATATTTTTAACAGTTTTATCTAATATTTAATACAAGGTGAGAAATAAAAAAGTTTTAAATCTATTCCATAATGTTCTCTCTATATATTTATTATTTTTTTTTGTCTATTTTATTGTATTTTTCTTTTTTTATTATCATTATTTTAATAATTCTGTTAACAATTTTTGAGTTCTTAAATTAACATATTTTGCGTATTGTCCAATACCAATTTGAGATATCAAGACCGATATGCCTTAGGACCCTCTGAGTCAATGACCGATACTGCAACTTTGAACTATGATGCTTTATGTGTACTTTATGTCATCCTTGGGGCGTTTGTTTTTTTTTTTTAAAAAAAAAGAATTTAGTTTTTATTTATCCAATAAAAATAAAAAAAATGATGGATAAGATGCTCTTCAAGCTAGGACTGTAAGCAGCGGAAGCATAAAAAGAGCAAACACCCCCATCCCCCTCTTGGCAGAGACACCACTATTGCCATGACTATTGCCACCACTGCTGCTACCAGGTATTGCTGCTGCCACCTCGGCACCACCCTTTCGATTATTGCCACTGTTACCAATGCCAATTCCACTTCCATTGCTACTATCAAAACTATATCATCACCACACCCTATTCTTGCTATCTACAACATTGTAAGGGCCTCCATATTTACCATTGCACCTGCTACTACAGCTAATGCCAGATTGTTGGCTATTGTTGTTGTGCCATTGCTGCCAAAACATTGCACTGTCACCTTGTTGCCTATGGTGATGTTCTACCCTTTGCCATTGCCTGGACTGCTACTGCTACCACTATCCTTCCCTTACACAGCAATTTCATTACTCCAACCACTACTACCACCACCACCATCTTTGTAACCACTGCCACTATATATATATATATATATATATATATTAGGTTTGGACTGCAAGTTAACCCAGTTGGAAAGTGTGGGTCATTTCCGCCAGGCCAGTTGAACATTTCTACCAATAAAGCAAGGTTAAACGGGATGTTTCTGGTTTGTATACAAGGCAGAGTAGTATGGAAAAGCTTAATTTCTGAATAGGTTAAGTATTGGATGCTATATCAGCATGTTTCTGTGCAGCTCAAGTTTGGAATCTTTGATGTCATAACTGACTTATTTTTGTTCTTCACCTATTCCATGAGTGCACAATTCTTTTGTATTAATCCTTATTTGTGTAGCACAAACAGAAATAGGCACACCTTTTCCCCTTATCCCCCTCTCCTTTCTCCCCACCAAGTGAATAACACATGTAGGATTATGTGGATGCTGCGTGCCTTCTGGATTGTGGTGCATTAATTTTTGGTTCACTTAATGTTTTCCTTTTGAGGTAGCATATCATTTTGCTTTCTTTGGTTATTCATTATTTTCTTATTCCACGGGAAAAAAGTTCCAGGCTTATTTGTTTAATCAACTCCCACAATATAATACTTATCTGCAACATAGTTTATTGATTTTATGGTCAAAAGTTAAATTAGAACTAGAGAGTAAAAATTTATGGAAGAGTTAAGCTTTTCCTTTTTGTTTGTCAAATTCATACCATAGATGCTTTCATCAACCGTGACTTAGTTCAGCTATGCAGGTTAGTGTTGATGGTTTGCTTTGCTGCACAATTTCCAATGATCACTCTGTGAAAGTATATGATGTAGTGAACTATGACATGATGGTCATGATTCGCTTACCATTTGTTCCTAGTGCTGTTGAATGGGTTTCCAAACAAGGCGATGTCAAAGCTAGGCTTGCCATTAGTGATCGTAACTCTTCATTTGTGCATGTGTATGATGCACGAGCTGGTACAAATGAACCCATCATCTCGAGAGAGGTATCTCAACTCCCTCATTTTTTAAAGATTAGTTTGTTTCCTTTATTATTATTTGCACTGACCATGATAAATATTTTTACCTGATTGCTTTTTTCGTTTTCTTTTCTTTCCCTTATTTATCCAGATCCACTTGGGCCCAATAAAAGTTATGAAGTACAATCATGTTTTTGACTCTGTGATATCTGCAGATGCCAATGGAATCATTGAGTACTGGAACCCTACTACACTTCAGTTCCCAGAGAATGAGTATGTTCTCAGAAACATATTTGTATTTATTTTATATGTAAGCATTTTTATACATGCACAGAATAAATAGGCGCAAGGCCACCAGCAGCCTGCAGAAAAATAGAAAAAGGATAAAAAAAAAAAAAAAGATAGAAAAGAAAAGAAAAAGGAAAGACTCAAATCCCTGGCATCTTTTACATTGATAGGCACTAGTGGCATAAATTATTATGTTGATTATATGACTTTCCAATTTCCTCACTCCAATGAACGCTAGCAATGTTTTAAAAGGCTAAAGACTGTTTTGACATGTTTTGGCCTAATGAGGCAACGTGTTAGCCTTGAGGTGGAGCAAGGCATAAGCATCAATTTAAAAAAATAAAAATAAAATAGAATAAATAAATAAATAAATAAATAAATAACAATAAAAAAGGAAAAGAAAACATGGAAAAAAATTGAAAAAATATTAATAAAATCACATGAAAAATGAATTAGAAATCCAACATTTTCTGATAATTTTATCAAATAAACTTCAACCTTATCATCATCGTCTCAATTGGGATCCTCCAAAGAATCATAATCATATCTAAGTACTCTATTATTCTCTCCATTATCTATAATGTCCACGCATTCTTCTTCTTCTTCATGCATTAATTGTAATGATTTTTTTACTGTATTTACTAATAATAAGATAGTGATTATATATAAACTCAACTGCTACAATAACCAACAACTCCTTTATTTCTTCCCATGAATCTTTCCCCCCCTCCATTTAAAGGGCTAATAGGAAGCCAACTTAGCCTTATTTATAAAAGATCTAGCTCTAGCCTTGGAGTCACTACAAAACATAAAAAATATATGAAACCCCACAGAAGCACAAAACCCATTAAAAGCATTGAATATTGAGGCTTAAACCTCTTACAAAATATACACCAAAAGCTTACAAAAGGCTCTAAACCCAAAACCCTTTGAATATTTGAAGCTTAAGACTCAAGGTGGTTAGCCTCAACAGGGTGAGGCTTAAGTCTCAAGTACTTTGTATTGAGGCTGTGGCCTTAAGTTTAATTTGCAAAGCCTTGCCTTAGGGGTAAGCCTCAATAGCCTTTTAATACACTAAATTCTATTTTGTGTAACAGTGCTTCTTTTGTACATTGTGTGCAGGGTGAACTTTAGATTGAAAAGTGATACGAATCTCTTTGAAATTGTGAAATGTAAAACAACTGTTTCTTCTATTGAGGTAACATCTCTTCTATCTTCAAAGTCTCTTTTGTCAATTGGGAGGATTTTCTAAAATGTTATTGATGCTAAAATAACAAGAGTACAGGGCTAAATAATATGCACAACTAATTACAAAATAAGGAAGCTAAGAGATAAGTAACTACCCTAAATCAGATTCCTATAAATCAGTAATATGCAAGCTAACCAAATCTCCTAAATATACTTCTAACCAAATACAATTATACATGGTCTCCTTATCAGGAACAAGGATGTTTTCCATTCCCAGCTTGCCAACTATCGTCTGAAATGTTGTAGTAGATGGTCCCTTTGTTAGGACATCAACTAGCTGTCCTCCAATAGACATAGATGGGGTGCAAATTAGTTCACTGTCCAACTTTTCTTTTATGAAGTATCTATCAATCTCAATGTGTTTGGTGCAATCATGCTGTAGGGGATTATTTTCTATATTAATAGCACACTTATTATCACCATAAAGACTCATAGGTGTTTTCCATGTGATTATCTTCAACCACAATAATTCACAAATTCCAAGCGCCATGGACCTAAACTCAGTTTCTGCACTTGATCTAGCCACAACACTTTGTTTTTTATTAAAAAACCACCCAAATACGGGCAATAGCCTGATGCTGATCTTTTGTCCACCATAGACCCAGCATAGTCTATGTTGGTATAAGCTTCAAGGGTCAACTTCTCTCCCTTCTTAAACAAAATTCCCTTTCCTAGAGTTTCGAAATCAATAACCCAGGAACCAGGGTGGATTTTATCTGAGACATTTAGTACATAAGGTCTTACTTGAGAGAGCGCTACAGAACAAGTACCTGTAACCCCAAGCTTCCCCAATGTCCTCAAGTTCCTTAACTTTCCTACTTCCTCCCTATTCAACTTGGCTTGTTCTTGAGGATTGTCTTCACCATCAAGTGCCATCATCTTCAGGTTTGCATTCTTTGTCGCCAAAGTTGAGCTCTCAGCCCCTAGAGTCTCAATCATTACTCCACGTCTACATTCTTTTTGTCCTTATTGGAGCAATAGTCTCATTTAATGAAGGAAGGTCTCCTTTTCCCAATATCTGCACTCAAACAGGATCAAATTCCATATTCAACCCAACAAGAAAATCGTAGATTCTATCCTTCTTGATAAATCTCTTCAGGAGAGACGCATTATTACTGCACTTCATTTGTATGTTTTGATAAAGGTCCATCTCTTGCTATAGTCTCTTTAAACAATTTGAGCAGTGTTTTAGAGTTGTTGGAGAGGTGTGCTTCAGGGCATGCCTCAAGGCAAAGCGTTCCCAAAACACATCGAAGCGTTCACAAATGGGCTACCCTCTCAAAAGGCATACACCTCTGGAGTGGAAGCATATCTAAGGCATGCTTCTAGTACGCCTTCAACACGTTAGTGCCTGAGGTATAAGCCTTTAATGTGTTTTTGTTGTTGCATCTAGACAAAAAAGGAAAAAGTAAAAATAAAAAATTGTCCTTTAACCAAAAAAAGGCCATGGAAAGAGTAATAAGAGGGAAAAACACAACGAACCCCAACTCTTAAGAGTCTGTCAGTGGATTATTAGTGACAACTTACTCTAGCATAGGTAGCTTCGGCATCTTCTTGTTACTACAAGGAGAACTCCAGGTATTGTCCTCAACTCTTCCCTCTTCGTTCTTTGTTCTTTTTTTTTTGATAGGCAAATAAGAGATTGTATTAAAAAGCCTAGCAAAGGTGAGAAGGGTACACACGAAGTATACAGGCAGCGCCCAAGAAGCAAGGCCAAAAAAAGAGAAAATCTTTCCTCTATCTAGACAAAAGCCATTTTATAAAATCAAACAAGGACAAAGAATGATCCTCTAAATATACCCTACCCCAATTCACAAAAGTGTACAAAAAATAAAGTTTTAGAGCTTGGTCGGAGCGCTCAATATCGTTGAACACTCTTTCATTTCTTTCCTTCCATAATGTCCACATTAAACAAAGGGGAGCAGCCCTCCAAGCATTTTCCTTTCTCTTACTCACAGAAGCCCCGTGCCAAGCTATCAAATTCCTTTTGATTGAGGAGTGCAGGACCCACTGCACATTAAATAGGGAGATAAGCAAGCTCCATAACATTGTGGCTTTTTTACAGAAAAGGATCAAGTGGTCACTAGTTTCCTCTTCCATTTTGCACAAATAGCATCTGTTTGGAATGTTCCATCCCCTTCTTTTAAGTTAATCAATGGTTAAAATTCTGTTCCAAGACGCTTCCCAAGCAAAAAAGTTAACTCTCATGGGAGCCCAAGATCTCCAAATAATGCTCCAAGGAAAAGGATCATTAGGGGCAAGAGTGAGGGAACGGTAGAGAGATCTAACAGAAAAGGAGCCATTCTTGCTAATCTTCCAACTCAAAGCATCCTCCACATCACTATGCAAAACCAAAGGGTGAATTTTTCGGAGCAAGCCCTCCACCTCTTCCATTTCCCAATCGTTAAAGTGTCTTGAGAACAAAGGATTCCAGCTTCCCACCTCTCCTTGCTCCTCCCAAGCATCACACACCCATTGATTTTTGTTGACCGCCAATCTGAATAAATTAGGGAAAGCATCTTTCAAAGCTTGGTCCTCATACCACACATCCTTCCAAAATTTGACCTTCCTCCCATTCCCTCCTATGAAGCGGGATCTAGAGCGTATGATTTCCCAATCTTTTCTAATGGCTTTCCAAACTCCCACACCATAGGTTCCCCTCACTTCTTTTAAGCACCAACCTCCCTTATCTACCCCATATTTGTCTATGATTACTTGTTTCCACAAAGGATTCCCCTCTACCGCAAATTTCCAACTCCATTTCCCAAGTAAAGCTTTATTTAGGGACACAAGACTGCGGATACCCAAGCCCCCATGTCTCATATCCGCACAAGCCACCCTCCAATTCACCAAGTGCGGTTTTTTCTCTAAAGCACCGCCGGCCCATAGAAAGTCTCTTTGGATCTTTTCAAGTCTTGCACACACCTTCCGCGGAATGACAAAGAGAGACATTAGGTAAATAGGGAGGCTTGAGAGTGTACTTTTTATCAAGGTGAGTCTCCCCCCTTTGGACAAGTATTGCCTCTTCCACAAGGACAAACGCTTTCTGAATCTCTCTTCCACTGCATCCCACATCCTTGAGGATTTGAAGGGAGCACCCAAGGGGAGACCCAAATAGGAAGAGGGGAGATTCCCAACTTTACATCCCAAAACCGAGACGAAATTCTCCAAAGAGTCAACCCTTCCTACAGGAATAACCTCGTTTTTATCCCTGTTCACTTTTAACCCTTCCTACACCACACATTCGTTCTTTGTTCTTTCTTCTCTCTTGTTCTACTTCCTTCTCTTCTCCTTAATTCATTTATATATTTTTTTCCTTTTTTTTTAAACTATAAATTGTGTTTTTATTTCAAGACTGTTGGGTAATGGGAATTTGTTTCTTCCTTATCTTTTCTTTTCATTTTTTTTTAAAAAAAAAGTGAAAAAGAAAAAAAGGAAAAAACATCTTGATCTCTTTATAACCGACCACCTTTTTTTTTATGTAAAAAAGTAGCAAAGTAAATAAAATTTAATTTATTTTTCTATAGTTGATTCTATAATAGTAAAAAACTTTAGGTGTCCTTTTGGCCCCTTGCTCTTTTTTTAGGCACTTTTAGGTATCCTTTGTATACTTCATGTGTACTTTAGGACCTTTTTTTGGAGTGCCTTGTTTTTAATATACTATTATTTACCCATAAAAAAAAAATAGCAAAAAATTTTAGGTAATTGATTTTTTCAAATAGTAAAAAAAAAAAAAAAAAAAATAGATAGGTGATTTCATTTCCTTTTTAGATTTCTTTAGTTATTAATTTTTTGCCAAATAGCAAAAAAATTTCACAATCCATTTAATATTTAAATTATTAAGAATATGAATTTGAAGAATTTGAACTTCATTGTATAATTGTAATTTTATTCTTTTATGTTCTGAAAAAAGTTTTGTCATTGATTTAATATTTTATGGAAAAATTTTCTATAATTCAATTATCTTTTTATTTTTTATATATTTTAAATTATATTTAAATATTTATTAATTATAAAAATGAAGGTCTCAAAAGGCTTATGCCTCAATGCTTTGAGGCTTACGTCTCGCCTCACAAGCACAAAAACGCCTCGCCTTATACATTCTCATTTAAAAACTTTGAATTCAAGTATTCTGTGATAGTAAGGTACCATGTTTTGCACTTGACATCTTCATTTTGATCTCCTAAATTTGCACAGCATTATTTACCTTCGAATATGTCTCACGAACATAATCCCAGACTTCCTTGGTCGTGTCAAGAAACATAGAGGTGTCACTGATCTTCAATGCCTTGCCATTCCACAACTAGGACATCACCATTGAATCTTCTTCATCCCATGCCTTGAATTTAGGATCTTTTTGACTTGGTCCAGTACCATTCAAATAAATCAGCTTACCCCTTCCTTTCAAGAAGGTACAAACCAATTGAGACCAGTTTAGATAATTCTTATCATTCAATCGATAAGCAGCCTAGATGTTTGGTAGATCTCCCGTAGAATGGTTGGATGTTTGTTCTGTTACGTTCATCTTAAAGAAACTGGTGACTTTGGCAGTTTTTGACATAGCTTCTATGAAGTGAATGAAATTGAGGGAGAAGAAGTGGGATTGAATAACATAGATCGATTTCTCAAGCAACACGGGCCAATTGAATGACAAAAAGAGGTTCAAACCGAAAAACGATGACAAGAAGAGCTTGAAATTGTAGGGTAGTCAATATCAATGATTGAAAATATCGCAGAGAGCCTAAAGCTTTGATACCGTGTCAATTGGGAGGATTTTCTGAAATGATGCTAAAATAACAAGAGTACAAGGCTAAATAATATACGGCTAATTACAAAATAAGGAAGCTAAAAAATTGGTAACTACTCCAAATCAGATTCCTATAAATCAGGAATATACAAGCTAACCACTCCTAAATATACTTCTAACCAAATGCAGTTGTATACAGTTTCTTTATCAGGAACAAGGATGTTTTCAACCCACCAAGGTAGCCCCATTGGTCAGTGCGAACTCTAGAAAGTGTGGTCCCAATAAGTGGCACATGGTCTCAGGTTCGAATCATGTCACTGATGATACTCTGAATTTACCCGGTGTTGGTTATTGTGGAGCAGTTAGTACCCTAAGGTTTGGGTCCCCACAGAGAGTCCTAAGGGCTTGGCCATGAAAGGTTCTTTGGTTATCAAAAAAAACAAAAAGAGGATGTTTTCCAACATCTTTTAGTTTCCTGAGCAATTATATGACTGTCTTATGCTTGGAATTCATATGAAATCTGAATCTGTCATTTCTGATGAATTTGTGGATGCTGGATATTTCTTTTAGTGGATTACCTTTCAGTAAACATTTAAAAAAATTTGCCAAGAATTTTGTCTCCTTTATTGCTAATTACAATATTATTGCATTGCTTATCAGGTGAGCCCTGATGGTAAACAGTTTTCTATCACATCACCTGATCGTAGGATCCGTATTTTTTGGTTTAAAACTGGTAAACTAAGACGGGTTTACGATGAATCTCTTGAGGTAATCATTTTCTCCACTTGACTTTTCATTTAGAATAATATTTGCCCATGGACACTCTTGTGATGATCCAATCTCATATACTGATTAGGTGGCCCAAGATCTCCAGAGAAGTGATGCTCCCTTATACCGGCTGGAAGCTATTGATTTTGGGAGAAGGATGGCTGTTGAGAAGGAAATCGAGAAAACAGAAAGTGCACCACAACCAAATGCAATATTTGATGGAAGCTCTAACTTCCTTATATATGCGACACTCCTTGGAATAAAAGTGAGATCATTTCTGCGTTGTCTATAAGCTTTACTTTAAATTGTGCAGTAATGCAACTTTCCAGCAATAATTATTATTCTCAAGTTCTTTTAACTTCATTTTCTTCTTCTTATTTTAATTTTAATTTTTAAATTTTTAGTTATGTTATTTTAATTATTTATACTTTATGTTTGTAGGTAGTAAACCTACATACAAATAAAGTTGCTCGAATTCTTGGAAAGGTGGAGAACAACGATAGATTCCTGAGAATTGCTTTGTATCAAGGTGACCGTAGCAGTAAAAAGGTTAGAAAAATTCCTGCAGCTGCAGCAAATGTCAATGAGAGCAAAGAACCTTTGACAGATCCCACTCTCTTATGCTGCGCTTTCAAGAAACATAGGATCTATTTGTTCAGGTGCCATAGTTCTTTATTCAGATCTACTGATGATGTAACAATTAACTGTATTCATTGTTTTTCGTGTAAGCACGCATCTGGTAGTACCATTAGGAATTTAGGAGTAAAGTTAATTGGAAGTTCAGAATTTGGTTGATGAGTATCAAAACTCAGCAACCTTGAAAATAGTTTTGATCAATTAGATTGACAATGTGAGGGAATAACTGCTAGGAACCATGAAGTTTGATGGTTTTGATCCATCTTATTGGAGGCTGTTTATGTCACTTGTGTGATATACAACACATGAGCTTATATGCTGGTTGACTTATTTTAACCTATGGGATGCATGTTTTCCTCAGCACATTGACTCTGCCCTTCATTTGAATTTCTCTGTGAATTTTGAGGAGCTATTTATTCTATTTCTTTTCTGGTCCAAATAGTCGGAGAGAACCAGAGGAGCCTGAAGATGCAACAAAGGGTAGGGATGTGTTCAATGAAAAGCCGCCTCCTGATGAACTTTTGGCTGCATCGGATATAGGAAAAGCTGTCACAACATCTCTTCCTGATAATGTGGTAAGCTTTCCTTCTTTACTTGCTTTGTGCTTCTAGGTTCTGAACAGATTATTACTAGTATATGCTACCCTGATTGAGGAAACCTTGTGCTTTACATAAAAAAATTTACAAGCACATGAAGCCATGAATCACTTTTACATATCTTCTTTGTATTCTGTTTAGTTCCTTTTGCATGATCATGAATTAAGTCATTTTTCTCTCTTTAAAATAGAGGGAAAATTAGAGGGGGAAATACCTTATCCATTTGTAAAGTACATTTATGAAAATTTTGATGGGCTTAGAAATGAAGCATTTTTGTCCTTATCCCATCTGTTGTCGTCTTATCTTATCCTCATGTAACAAACAATCGAAACTAAGGATTCTGAATATTTCCCCTATCCTCTTCGACCCCGCAAATTGCAGTTTTAGTTTTTCTGTTCCTTTTTCTCAATGTTATTATTATTTATATATAACATCGTTAACATTCTCAGTTTTGTATAACAAAAAAAAAATATACTTATTAATTTATCAATTTTACTCTGAAACCATACATGATTTCTCTCCCTAACCCAGATAGTTGATGCAAGTCTTCATAGAGTATTTATGCCTGTCAAGTTTTCTTCCCTTGATATTGTACTTCTTAGTTAAATTAGTTTTTTATCAGATTCCTAGTTATTTGATTCAATAAAAAGATCAACTTTTTGAAAATTCAGATCAGGTAAACAAAGTTTCTTTTGTATTGTACATTGTGTTTTGATCATGGTCTTTACTTGTTAACGACAGAGTTATACTTGCTTGAAGATGACTGAGTTCTATCACTTGTTTCTTGGCTATGTTTGACTGATGCTTTGCACCTTTCAGTTTTGTTTTCTACCTCAGTCCCTAGGCTGCATAATGCATTTCTTTCTGTCTTATCTTTTGATCTTTTTCATATCCTATTTTACCAGATCCTTCACACCACAATGGGTGATATTCATATGAGACTGTACCCAGAAGAATGCCCAAAAACTGTGGAGAACTTCACAACGCACTGCCGTAATGGCTATTATGATAATCTCATTTTTCACCGGGTCATTAAAGGCTTCATGATACAAACAGGAGATCCTTTGGGAGACGGCACTGGTGGACAATCTATATGGGGAAGAGAATTTGAAGACGAGTTCCATAAAAGGTGATTATTTATTTTTTGTTCACATGAGACTTAATTTTAATAAGAATGTTTTATAACCATGGACATTGATCTGCTTTCTTTACCTTGTTATTCTGGTATTTCATTCAATCTGCTTCTAATTTGTGGTGAAGCAAGATTTTGACAACAGTAACCTTCCGGGGATTTGTTTTTTAGGTTCCTTTTTTTCTTATTTACCTATCAAGAAAAAAATTAAAGGGCCTGTTTGGGAAGTGTTTTTAAAAACTGTTCTAGAAAACAGTTTTTTTTCTAGAACAATTTTTAATAATAGTTTTTTGTGTTTTCAGAAATAAAAATATGTTTGGAAATTGAATTCTAAAAAATAATTTTTGTTTTCAAAAAAAAAGAAAAAAAAAACATGTTTGGTTGAGTTGATAAAAATAATTTTTTAGAATAAATAAAATAAAAAACTTTTATTTGAAAGTTGTTTTTTTTAATAATAAATAAAAATTGTATGAAAAGGGAATACTTCTCTCTCTACTTTCTCTCCCAACACTCCACATACTCCCATAGTCCCACAACTACAACCTCTTTATCTTTAAAATCTAAAGAAATTCAACTCCAAAGAGAAAAACACAAAAATAAATGGAATCAACAGGTGAAGTTCCAGAATGTCTGAATTCTCACACAAAAAAATTGGTTGTTTGATTTACTCTGTTTTTTCTTGTTTGGTTGTTGAAAAAATTGAGGGAGGGAGAATTTTGAGGTTTCTGTTATTGGTTGTGTGGAAAAAGAAATGATGAGGAGTTGCTGTGTTCTCTCGGATCCTAACAGGGATAATCTTCCCTGTTTCATACCCATAAAAGGAAAAATAAAAAAGGTGTCTTGAGAGGAGAGAGAGCAAAATGCAAAAAAAAAGGGGAAAAGTTCATGCAAGCTCCAATGGATAACAGTTGCTCCACACCAGAGCAGCACATCCGTTTGAACTGAAGAATGAAAGATCCGTGGAGGCGAAAACCAGCCATGAAAAAGAAGAGATTAGGGCGAAAACATGGAGAACATCCCATTTTTTCTTGTTCTTTGAATAGTGTAAAAAACAACAAAAACATCTTTAAGATGTTCTCTAGAATCAGGGTATTTGAAAACACGGAGAACACAGAAAACAACTTAATACTCCTCTGCCAAACTAGTTTTCAGTGTTTTTTTGTTCCCGAGAATAGAAAACAGTTTTTGAAAACATCAACCAAACAGGCCCTAACCTTCCTGAAATTTGACAACAGAGTATGCACAGATACTTATACAATGAACATGAATGCATTTCTGAAAGTGTTCTCAGAATTAGGTTGAACTTTCATCAAATCTTATACTAACTTAATATTGAATACCTTCAGCAAGTCACTTGATAAAGTGTAGTATGGAGTCGCTTAACTGACACACATGAGGTACAGAGTTGGTTAAAAGATGTTGAGCTGGATATTTGCTATATGTAAGGAGAAGTTCTGGAGACGGGTTATCTTGGGCAAATTTCGTGAGGTAGGTTGGTGTTCTTGATGAGGGGAGGGAAGGCATGGAGTTGGGCTAGGGAAAGCAATTAAGAAAGGATGAGTAGTATTCCAAGCAAGAACTAGCTCTATGGTGGGTGATGGTAGGAGTGGGGTTTTGGCATGATTTCTACTGTTATGTGGCTATTTTAAGTGACTCTTTGCCACATTATTTTCGAATGCAAGGATAACATATGCTTGGGTTGCTGATGTTTGAGAGGATGTGGGAGATGGTGGGTGGAACCCTATTTTTTAAGGAATTTCCATGTTTGGGTGTTGGCTATTGTGAGTCTTTAGCAAATTCAGAAATTGGTGATGACTAGGGGATGCGGAGATATGTTGGTTTAAAAAGGCGCCAAAGATGGGAATTTCTCTGTCAAATCTTTCTTTAATTCTATGGAAGTGACTTTTGGCGTTCCTTTCTAAGCCAAAGAAGGATGGTGTTCTAGGACCTCCACAAAAGGGTGTGCGTGTGTGTGGTGGGGGGGGTGGGTTGGAGAGGTGGCTTAAAAGAAGATATTGGTGTCAGATTAATTGAGAAGAAGAGGTAGCTAGCTGGTGTTGCATGTCTAGAAGGAATGAGGAATCAATTAACGATAACCTTCTTTACTGTGGCACAGGGGAAAGTTTATGACAGCTGGTTTATACACTTTTCAGAGTCTCTTATGTGCTGCCAAGGTCATTAAGATAAGTTTTATCGAGGTGGTACAACAGTTTTGTGGGGAATTGAAGTATGAACATGATCTGACTACATTTGTTTTGGACTCTTTCACCTTTGAGAAGAGCTGAGCCTTATGACCTTTGAAGGGATAGATTTTGGTTCAATCTCTTGAAAGATGTTTTTATTTCTTCACTTTTTCTTTGGTCTAGAGGCGGATTTGGTCTTGAGTTCATCCTTGTTTAATTTCATTACTTGTATAGGGTCCCATTAATTTTTCCTTGTTTCTTTCTAAGTCTTTTGGCAACCTTTGGATACCTGTGTGCTAGAGGTGCACCCCTCTGTTTTGATTGATGCTTATTAATATATCCTCTCTCTGTGCATATCAAAAAGAAGATAAAAAGTGAAGTACAAAAGCATACAGCATAAAGCCTTGGGCCATGTCTTCCAGTGATGGAGAAGGAGCCCAATGGGAGCGGGCCTGAGTTGAACCAGGAGGGTCTTTTAAGCCCTTTCATTGTTAGGACTACTGGCTTTCCCTTGGGGACACTGGAAGATCCTCTCGTTCAGAAGAAGTCACAGAGTTGGAGTCGGAGTCGATGAGATCCTTGTGGCTGAAGCAGCTGGGTTCAGAGGTAGGTTCTCATCTCCCTCTCCTCTTTCTCCATCTGGGTTTCCCTTTCTCGAAGCAGAATGTTCTGCAAGGGAGGGGCCATCCTTGGGGTCTCCGGTTTTGAGTCTCCAGCCACTTAGGTTGCTGCTCCAAGATGGAAGGATGGTGAATCTCACGGGAAGTGCTGCGAAGGCTCCTAGGGCAGACGGGTTGGAGGCTAGCAACTCTTCGGAGGTTTGTAGGGTTTCAGATGAGGAGAATTTGGGCTTTGGGAGCCTCCCCGATAAGTTTGTTGCCTTTAGTAGCTCTCTGGGTTTTCCAGTGACAAGGTTTGAGAAGGAAATCAATTACCTTAGGAAATTGGGAGTATAGAAAGGATCGTGGAGTTAAGATTACTGGGGGAAAGAAGAAGTTGCCTTTGGCTACTCATTTGGAGAGGGAGATCAGAAAGCTAGAATGCTTGGTCAATTATTATTGTTCCCCACTCTTGGCCAAGGGTAGGGGGAGGGGGAGTGGAGTCTGTGCTCTCTCTTTGAGGTTGCTCTCTCGTTTTGCAGCTTGGTGGCGGGTTTTGGGGTCCAGATGGTCTCTGGGGCATGTTATGTGTTCTAGTACTCTTTATGGGTCCGTTTTGGTGTAGGTGGTGCTTTCAGTAATGGCCTTTCCCTATAGGGAGAGTGCGGTTGTTTTCTGGTTTTTGTGGTCTAGGATGGTTGGTTTTTGCCATTTCCCTTTCTCTCTTGCTAGCCTTTATTGTGTATAATTCAGTTGGATTGGATTGGATTAAGGACAGGTCAGAAGTGCCCAACCCTCCAAGTTAGGTCAATCGACCAACTCAGGAAAGCTAAAAATTTGTTTCTAAAATGAAGTTATGTTTATAAATGATTAGATAAATACTAACCACACATGTAAAACATTTAAAAATATTTGACTAATTAATAATAGTAAGTTTGTACTTGAGTTGGCAGTCAAGGAGGTCAATCCAAGTTCAGCTTGTTTTTAGTTGTATCAAGTTCAGATCGACCCTACTTATCAAAAAAAAAACAAAGTTCAGATCAACCCTGCTTATCCTTGGGCCAATAAAATCCCCTCCAGGATATGTTTATCTTAGGTTTTTTGGTGGGTCCTCAACTCATTAGGAATTGCCAACCTAGACTCAAATAGGTATTAACATGTTGATATCTTAATACCATTGTCCAAGTGACTTCTGGTTCAATGTCCATATTGCCAGAAAGTTTCTAGTCACCTTTGCCTATCCACCCAAATTAGAATATAATGGAGGAGCTGCCCATTCATGGTACTTCATCCAACAAACAAATCTTCCCCCCTCTGCCTGAATCCATCATGATATTTTTCTAGAAAAGAATAAAACACTTTCTAATTCAGAATTTTCGAAATCCCTAGGTAAGAAAGAAATTTCAATTCAATTCATTCCCCAACCAAGAATCCTTATTCCATGCATTCCCATAAAGATGTGGAAAATCCTTCATTAGGACGGAATCATCCTAGCGTGTAATCCTTCAGATTTTCACACCCCCATCCTAGCATCTTAACCCTTTCATAAAATTGCCAAAAGCACTTATGTTAGCTTCTAAAGATTGACCCTTTAACTTCTCACACCTCATTTACCAGGATTCCCTTACCAACATCATACTTCCATAGATGATGATTTTAGTTTCAAAAAATTTTATTTTCAATTACTCGAGAAAATATACATTTATCAGACAATTCCCATTATGCTATCCTTGTCCAAACTTGAAGTATGATGCAATTCATTGGGAAGTGAAAACTATAGTGCCTGCCTTTTAATTTGTGTTCTTTGTCTGAGGTTAAAATTTATTCCACTTTATTATTCTTTATCTTACTGTTTATTAGAATATCTCAACACTGGCTCTAATGGTCCAGAACTTGTTCATTTTGTGGTTTACTTGTATAAGTGCAAGTCACTTTGGATATGCAACTCACGCTTTCAATGCCGCTGCAGTTTACGACATGACAGGCCTTTTACATTGTCAATGGCAAATGCAGGGCCAAACACCAATGGCTCTCAGTTCTTTATTACCACAGTGGCTACTCCATGGCTGGACAACAAACACACTGTTTTTGGTAGAGTTGTCAAGGGAATGGATGTTGTACAGGTATTTTAGGCTCACACTTTTGTCCAGATGCTTATTTTCCTGCTGCTCCTATTATAATATTTATCTCTATTTTGTATAGCACACACAGGAACCAGATAGGATCCCTTCGACATTCTAGTATGTTACATGACTCAACATTAGCACCATCAGCCCTACCTAAGTATGGGATTTGAACCACCCCCATTTGATAAAAGAGAGCGCAAACAAAGAGTCCTAGACATTGTGCCCAAAGTTATGCCATGTGGCAATGACGTCTTTTATGCCGTGCCTTACACCTGCAGGGTCTAGATTGGGCATTCTCCAACTATGTCCTAGCCCTTAAATCAAATTAATTACAATCATGAATCAACTAAAATATAAGTACCAGAATATACCAGATTATCGTACTCAACCTCTTAAATTTTTTTTATTTGTTTTCTGTGTCATTAATCTATGTTAAATTTATCACACTTGAAACTCTTATTCATTGTTGACAGGGCATAGAGAAAGTGAAGACAGACAAGGCCGACAAGCCATACCAAGATGTAAAAATCCTAAACGTGACTGTGCCCAAGGCTTAAGATTTATTCCTGTACTAATTTATTTGTTTAGATGGGAGTTTCTTGACTACATTTGCTACCCTTGGCTGCTAAAAGATTGTACACCTGCCGGGTAAGTGTACTATATTTTTATGAGATAATAACGCTCTTGTACTTGAGACTATGATAAGAGATCCTTTTTAATGGGAAAAGGAGATTTTGTTTAGGTAATACGTTTACTTTGACTTAAGAGTGTGAAACTTTAGGTCCTGTTTCAAAATGGTTTTTTGTTCTTTGTAACAAAAATAGTTTCTAGCTTAGAAAACAAGTTTGCCACAAACCTACCAGAAGAAGCAACTTTTCGAGAATTTGTTTTGAAAACCTGATTTTTAGAATAAATTTAAGATGCATTTAGTTCTTCTTTAAAGCGTTCTAAGCAATAATTGAAAATATGAGCAATGCTTACAAATTATTTGGAGTATATAAGTAGAGAGAGAGAGAGAGAGAGAGAGAGAGTTGTTTTTCATAATTAAATTCTCATAAAAGAATTTTATTTTTTGAAAATAATTGAGAATTACTTTTAAAAAATATTTTTTGAAAATTGTTCTTTAAAATGAACTCCTTTCACTATAAAAGAATGTGATATACACAATTTGTCTCAAACAAGAGAAAGAAACAAATAAAAAATTATTCATTAGATATTCATGATATGTTCTCAATGGTGATTAGGTTCATGAATTATGGTCAACAAATTGGTCGTCAAAGTTTCATGATTACCTTATCCCATGCAAATCATTTACTTGTAACTATTCAATGTTATGAAAAATTGATTACATCAAAGCATTTTCGCAGTCGAATCCACTTTGAATTTGATAAATGCATTGCTTATGATGTGTTCATGTATATCCTATTGATCTACCTGTTGTTGATTGAAAATCGGAAACTAATGTTCAAAAGAAACAATTGTTTAATTACAATATTGATTTCAGAATTTGTATATTTTATGGTAATTGCATTGAGTATATTTTATGGTAATTTCTATATTCTATAGATCTACCTATTGTTCATCAAATTGTTTATCAATGATTGAAGAATATAAACTTTCCACTTATGATCGACATAAATTGAATTATAATCAAATTGCTTTGGGTCGATTACCAATGTCAGTAATTAACAATTACAAAATCACAAACATGGTCTAATTTTTCTAGGAGTTTGATAGTGATTGTAGTTAATACATCCTACTTTAGAGAGAGGGAATATAAGTTATTAGTTATATTTAATAAAATAATTCAATATTATAATTTAAAATTAAAAATGGTTTAAATGTAATCAGTCAAAATAATCAAAGCTTTGTTTGTTTAGACCATTTTCATTTTTAAAGAAATTTTGAATCCAGCTTGAAAACATGCTTGAATTGTATTTTTTGTGACCCCAAAGTCCACTATTCTGACAAATAAAGGGCAATACGGTTGTTCAATAGTCTTGTCTTTTAGTCATATGTATTAAAGCAAGCAAGAGTATGCTAACGCGAGAGTGTTGCTTTCTTGAATGTTTTGGAAAATTGAAATTAAAAAAATAAAAATAAAACTAAAAAAGGACAATGTAAATAAGAAATGTTAAGATCATATATGCATTTACTTAATCATTTTTCACATCTATTTGAATTATGATTTTTTATGACAAGCGTTTCCATTAATGTTAAGAACAAAATACCCTTAAGGTTCATCACATAACCTTCTTCCAATCTCTTCAAAACCCAAACAAGAATTTGGAAAAAAATTTTGATTTTGAACCATCTGTTTGCATTTCTTATTTTATTTTATTTTATTTTTATTTTTTTCTTTTTTGGGATTTAGAAAAAGATAGGATCGATAATAGTGTCTTGCAAGGTTCAAAGGTTCTTGAAAAGACACCGGTAATGGATTTTTTTTTTTCAACTTTTTCAAATGTTTTCACTTATAAATTATTCATAAATGTTTTTTTAACTATTTTTGCAACAAATGTTTATCAAAATTATATAAATAATAAATTCTAAAATATATTCACATGAAACAATATAAAATAAAATAAAATAAAAGAAACAACAGAGGAAACGGTTTTGGTAAGCGATTTTAAGAAATATACAAGATTGGAATCAATAACCATCATTTGTCACCGCCTCCTGTTCGAAAACGCATTAAAGAAGCTTAAAACAAGTAATTGCTAACTTAAAAGAAAGAGCACCCAATAATCTATATTGACTCAATGGGGAGCATAGTTGATTATTACAATCAACTGAGTACAAAGGGGTTGAGAGAGAAGGTACAAATATCCACTGCGGAATCCAACTGCCAAGGCAGGCCAACTGGCCAAGTCACAGGACAAAAAACTGAATCCACTAGCATTATGGAAAACAGCATGACCTCCCGGCTTCGAAGTAAAAGCTGAAATTCTAGAACAAATGGGTACCCCGAGCTAAAACAAATGGGTACCACCCAAGCTAAATAAAGGCCTAGCAGTGAATCAGGTGCTGCCCAAGTGACAATGCATGCATCTTAAGCCAACAGCCCAGCCAATCGCATTGAATAGGCATGGTTCAAAAATGGCACAAGCCTAAAACAACCTCCATTCCCATCCATTGGATAATAATCTCGTTTATGAACCCTGAACCCTCCCAACTTGGTACGCTACTTGCACCAGGCCTCTGTCATCAGCTACAAAATACCAACGGTTTTAAAATTCCAGGCAAAGGAATCAAATAATCAACTTCCTCATCTCAAAGCTACATAGGACCACTACACTTGCTGACATGAATGTGTCAGTTTAGGGGACACCAGCTGAATCTAAACACATTTAAGAAAGACCAACTCATGAGGCTGGTTGAAGTTCAAACATACTTTCAATGAAGACCAACCTCAACACAACCATGTGAGCGTTATATTGGTTGAATGTCTTCATGCCATCTGATAAGAATGAAGGTTGGGAGGTTGCAGGAAAATCAGAAGGAATAGAAAAACAAAAGAAAAATGCTCCAACAAACCCTACTGCCCACAGAAATTGGTGTAAACATTCAAGCTATCAAACTCACCAATCATAACTCAAATAATTGAAATCCAAAATTCAAATATTAAAATGGCAATGCTTTACCTCATCTCATTATCTGAACAAAAATTTCAGAAATCCAACAAAATGTAGAACTGTTCTCAAATAGCAAACCAAAAACTTCTAACATTCAACTAAAGAGACTAACTTGGGAAGAAGATGTTCCATTTCATACAAACAGACCAGCATCCTGATCTCTCAGTCAAAGAGACTGAAACCCATATCCTGCAAGAAAAAAAAAAAAAAATAGAAAGCAACATGTTAATAAACCAAACAAAGAGGCCAATCAAGATAGAAAATTATTGCTATTTTACCAAAAAAAGAAAATTGCTATTTAAAAATAATAATAATAATAATCTTACATCATCAGACTCTTCTTTTTCTTCCACTTTCTCCTCCTTCTTAGGCTCGGCAGCAGCAGGTGCAGCGCCACCACCACCACCAGGTGCAGCAACTGCAACAGCAGCACCACCTCCAGATGGCACAGAAGCTAACTTTTCCCTTCCAGATGCAATTAGCTCTGTGATATCCTTTCCCTTGACTTCGGCCAAGAGCAACTCAATTCTATCATCATCAGCTTCAGCCCCAACTGTAAATTAGAAGAATATATATCAGTTAACATGACTGAAAATTTAACGTTCCCTCTAAAAGACAATATCTGGATACTAGGATTTGAAGAACAGCACAAAAGGGTCTAAGATTAAGAAAGGAAGTAATTAAAAATGACATATGAGATTGACTCCAAATACAACAAATCCTTTCTAGGATGGTTTCTGAACACCTCCTCCCAGTAACACTCCAAATTTAGAAATCTCCCCTCAGATGAATCCCTGTAAAACTTTCCCATAACACCTTTCTGTACTACTAATTTGAAACGAACACTTCCTCGAAAACATTCTACTAGTGTCTGATTTATATTATAACTTTATCAGAATTAAGAAATTAAAAAAAAAAAAAAATTCCTTTCGAAACATGGTTGAAAGTTTGAAGTGAGGGTTGAAATCTAAATCCCTCATTCGAACCCTCCAGACCCGAATCCATACGTGCGAAAATCAATTTTTCAACTAAACTCACCCACCGAAAGCCAAATATCTAGTCCACTGAGGATTATCTTGGAAGCATGTTCTGTTCTCTAAAAAATTCCTACGTTCTCCTTCTTAGGCTTTGTTTTCGTTATGTATTCTGCAAACAGAAAACATTTTATCTAACAACTTCTTTCCTTACTTTTCAAAACCAGAATTACTCCCTAGATCCTACAGGTAATATAGACCTAAACTACAGATCAATAAAAAATCAGATCCGAACATTAATTGGAAAGAAAAGATGAAACAAAAAAACGAAACAAAGAAAAGATAGTGGGCGCACCAGATCCAAGAATATCCTTCAAATCCTCGGCAGAAGGGCAGGTGTTGCCTCCCAACACAGCAAGCAAGTATGCGGCGATCACCTTCATTCTGCTCATTCAAACCAAATCAAAGCCCTTAATCATCACTACAAACCAACACGCAAATACGAAGATAGAGAAGATTACAGGGAGAGAGGACTAGAGAGTACTTGCGATGTGAACGGCGACCCTCAGGCTCTTGTGTCGCTAGGGTTTTGCAGAGGAGGGGTGCAGCAGTGAAATGAAGCTGCGGGGGCTCATCCATATAAATAGCTAGGGTTTTGGGTTAGGAGATGGCGAGATCGAATGCATCTCACCGTTCAATCTCCTGTTCCAATTTTACCCTTCCCTGTGATTGATTTCTCTGAGTTGGACACTGGCACTCGTAAAGTTTGGGCCTCAATTTTGCCCAGATTTGGAGTCCGAAGAATGAAAAGGCCCAGTCCAACTACTAAAATCGAGGATCGTCTCAATAATAAAAATGATCAACTCTGTGATTTGATTTATAAGCTGAAGTTCGGAAAAATGACGAAAATATTTTAGAAATATGTGAATTGATTTGTAGACACCTTCATAACACGTTTGTTACTATTTTTATTCGAATCATTTTTAGTAAAAGTGTTTTATGTAAAAATATTTTTAGGAGGTAGTCATTTAAAAGTGTTTTTAATAAAAGTGTTTTCTTTATAAGTGTTTTTACGAGTATCAAGTGTTTCATTATAAATGATCTTTCAATATTATAAATGATTTTTTTTGTTTTTAAGTGTTTTCTAAATTTTATCAAACGCCCAAATTTTTTTGTTTTCAAAAACACTTTTTAGGTTAAAAATATTTTCTAAATCACTACCAAATTGAAGTATTTCTTCAAAGAAACACTATAAGCAATTTTTTAATTATACAAGTGATTTTTCAAATTTTAAAAAGTGTTTTCTAAAATTTTTCAAACAACTCATTTTTTTTTTTTAAATACACTTTTTAAGTTAAAAACGATTTCTAAAATCACTATCATAAGATTTTATATTCAATAATTTAAGATTTTATATCTCAATAATCTCAATAATTTAAGATTTTAAGAAGTGCTTTTAATATTTTTAATACTTTAAAATTTTTATCATTCAAGTATTAGAAATACTAGAAACTCTTTCAAAAATTACTTTCAAACGCACTCTTATTTTTTTATTTTAAAAATATTTTTAAGTATTTTTAGAATTAGAAACACTTTTAAAAAACACAACCAAATGAGTTATTCATCTCTAAGCAAAATATGACCCTAATGAATTAGTGGATAACTAAGGTTAAAACCTCTTATTAAGGTATCTAAGTCGAGTTTATTTATTTTGAGATTGGGTGTTGTGTTGGGAAGTTGTAATGGGGTGGAGAATTCTAATTTATAACTAAATAAATGAAGAGATAAATGAGTGGCAATGGTAACAGCAAAATAAAATTTAATAACCCGGTGGATATATGAAATATAATAATGAGTTGCAAAATGGCAACAAGATTGATTAATGTCTTTTTAGATTGAGTAGGGATGGCAACGGGTGGGTTCCGAACATATAGCCACCATCCCAACCTTACCTTGTTTATTCAAAATAATTCTCATATCTATTCTATTAAAAAAATTAAACAGAGCGAGGCAGGTATGAGAAATTCTAGCATCCATATTGCCTCATTCCGTTTAACTTTTTTTTTTTTTTTTTGAAAAAGTTTTAATTTTAAAAAAATTATTTTAAATTTTTTAATTATATCAAAAATAAATATATTTTATAAATTATTAAATTATTATAATTTTTTATAACTTATTTTATTGAAAGTATTTTATTATGTATATATTAAAAATAGGAAAATAAAAAATTAATTAAATTAATTTTATATATAATCAAGGTAAGGCGAGGTAGGATAAGGCAATACTCGAACTCACTCTAAACTTGTCCCGAATTTAAATAAAAATAATAATCAAACTTAGTTCAAACTCATTTATTTAAATTTTAAACCCATCACATTAGGTGCAAGTACTAGAAAAGACTCACCTCATTGTCATCCCTAAGATCTAGTAATGAGAGACAAAGAGACTTCTTACCACCATAAATGATATTTGAATTGATAACAAAAGTAATATAGATATAGAGATTCAATTATTGTATTGATTAATAGATGATGATAAGGTTTGAAGACGTTTTCCTTTTAGTTTTATTGAAACCAACATTGATTATAGGATTGTATTTTATGACTATATCTTCTATTTTTGTACAATTTAACTTGTTTTGTTTGGTTTTCTATTTCTTTTTATAACTAAATTATGAACATCAAAATTATTATTTATATATCCTCCTCGTTTGAATCTTAGACCTTTCTGTTAGAAAAATTAGGCTAATCCAACCTATATAGTAATCACCCTAAGAGAGGGGGAAGTTGAATAGGATAATGGTCTTTTTTTGCAAATTTAAATTATATGAATGCAAGAGATAATTATATGCAAATATATAATAAAACAATGTAAAGACAATTGCACATAAAGTAAAAGAACAGGGAAGAGATAATGTAAACACGACATTTTTATAGTGATTTGGTGCAATCTGACCTACATCTCCTATCCTCTAGCTTTAATCCCAAATTTAAGGTTCCACTAATTCAAGGTTTCTAAATCAAGCCTTCAAACAATACAATTGGATTATAGTTTCAATCCACCCTCTTAGACTTTTAGGCTCCAAACACCTTTTACAATCCTCGAAAGATACCTCACTCTTGAATAACCTCTTAAGTGATACCTCACACTTGAGAATCCCTAATTGATACCTCATACTTAGATTTTTACTCTCAAATATTTAAAAATAATTTCACAAAATCCTAGTACAAAACTTTAGACTTCAATGTACAAAAAAAACTAGGATTGAAAAGTCCACTAATGATATGCAAGTTTGAGAATAATGGTACACTAAAAAACACTCTCCCAATATTCAAATATATTTAAGAAATGTTTAGGAAGATTAAGCTCTTGAAATAATGAAAATTATAACCTTTTTATAGAGAAAAAAAAACCAAACTAGTCGTTAAGGTTTCGACCGGTTGACTAACCATTAACATTTAATGCATGGCAGGTGACTGTTGGACCTCGACCGCTATTTGACCGGTTAAACAAGCATTCTGGAAAAGAGAGAAGGTTTGTACACCCCTCAACCAGTTGAGTTAAATTGGTCAACCGATTCTTCATCTGATTCAATTGATCGAGTCGTTTTTTGCTCAATAATCATCATTTTCAACTTAAAACTTTTTTAAAAAGTTTGGAAAACATTTGACACAAGGTTTTAGTTGAAAACATGAAATCGTCCAATTTTAAATGATTTAAAACAAAATTACTTTTGAATTATTTTGGTGTATAAATTAATAATGTAATGCATTAAAAACCTAGTGCACTAACAACCTTACAAAGAAAATCCTATGAAGCTTAGGTCTTGAAAAAAACTTTTCTTTGAGGTCTTCTTTTTTTCTTCTTATTGATTTTTCTTTGGTATTTTGTCTAAGTGAATACCACTTTGAAAATATTATTGCATAATCACACTGGAAATATAATCCTTAATTCCAAATCTTATTTTGTTATCATCAAAACCGATATTAACTAAATCTTGGTTTCAGAGTAATTTCCAGTTACAAAATGAATGTTTGTGTTGTTTTCACTTTGAGCCTTTGGGCTTGAAGTGTGAAATGATCATCATGCCCTTAGAATGGGTTTTGGGGCATGACATATATATTCCATATGGATTGGATAACTGTTGATGGAGATTGATGATAACAAGTATTCTCCATAAAAGTACCATGATATCTCATGAGATTGAAATAATGTGTCATATTGAGTGATTCTAAGGATACGTAATTATGAAATTTGTGGTCATAGTAATTCTTTAACTGAAATTTGACATATACTTTTGTGAGTTAGAGTATGTCAGTTAATCACATATTATAAAGATTTATAATTTAATAATTTGAGAGATAATCTTGATAGATTGTAGCATATACATTGTTAGATTATAAACATGAGTTCATGGGAAGTCTACATGTAGTAGATGGTAAATTACAAACTCAAGTTACATCTCGTTGTAATTTCATAGGATACTAGAGTATAGTTGACTATATGTAGTTAAATGTTAAGTCAAATTCAAAATTGGAGTATAAGGGAGTCGGTAGTTTCCTATGGGTCCCAATGGTACTAGTTTGAATGCTTGATTTATGATGACATGATTTTGAAGGTATATTTGGGTTTCTAATTCATATACGTACATAAGGACATTTTGGTAAAAACGTAAGGTTGTACTAGATTATATGAATGATCTTTCTAAATTGAGATAATTAATTAGTTAGAGCTCAATATAACTAATCAATTAATTATGACACAAATGGGTTAGATTAGATAACCCAAATCCAAGTTAGGCTCAAATTACTAAAGTTCATAGGAAAGTCTATATAAAGGAGGGGATTTAATAAGGTGATGAGGTAAGCAATCTATCCGCTATCCGGTGCGTAATTCGTTTAAAAGTTTTAATCTTTATAAAGCACTCAAGCAGCCTCTTTAAGGGTTTAGGGTTTCAATTTTATGTTTTTTACTTTAAGATTCTAGAGAGAAACCCTAACCTCCATCTCCAAAAGAAGACCACCCTTTTTTAAGGCCTAGACTCTCGAGAGAGAGTAATCAAGAGAAAGGCTACTTGGTTAGCAAGGCTTATAATTCACTCTACACAACTTCATCATATTAAAATTGATCCGAAAATATCTAGATCACATGTATGATCTTTATTCCCTCTACATCTATATTATTTATAGTTTTATTGACATGTTTATCTACTTTCGACCATATTTAGAGAGCCTTAGGACTAGTAGCATGCACCCTAAGTGATCAAAGGTTGAGAATAGAGATATCAAATGATTTCCTACGAACATGAATTTGTTTAGGTTTGAAAAATAATGTTTTGTGAGCTAGTATGCATAATATGAGTTCAATTGATTTCAAATTTGTAGTGGATGACGAGTGACCAAATTTTATGTAGTAAGAAGATATGAAAGTGTTGGCAAATCGAAGGGTTGACCGTGTCCATCAACTCCCCTTATATTCGAATGTCGTGGACGCTTGGGTGAATACACTATAAGGTTAGGGTATGCGTTTTTCCTGACATTAATTGTTTTTAAGAAAGTTGGTAGCGTATGAGATTCTAACAATTGGTATCAGAGTTAAGCCTCTTATTTAAGACTTAATCATCTAAGGGGAAATGACTAATCCATCAAGCTGATCTCATATTGAAAGTTTTTCAACCACTCGACCTCCATTTTTTTTTTCATGGGAATCGATTATTCCTATTAGATAACAAAAAATACTTGGTTTTTAAATCTACTAATCTTGATATATGGGATTTCATTGAAGATAGTCCTCACATCCTTCAAAATTAGAAAATGGAGTAATGGTTTCAAAACCTAGGCATGAGCTTAAAGCTCAATAAGGAACATCAATACAATTTCATGAATCAAACATTTTCAATTATAATTACAAACAGGAGATATAACATATATTCATTTTTATAAAAACTTTTGAGTTAAACATGCTAATACATTCAAAACTTTTCAACAAAACTTTCTTATATCAATTTCAAAACAATTTCA
Source organism: Vitis rotundifolia (assembly GCA_030254885.1). Classification (NCBI taxonomy): domain Eukaryota; kingdom Viridiplantae; phylum Streptophyta; class Magnoliopsida; order Vitales; family Vitaceae; genus Vitis; species Vitis rotundifolia. The sequence goes on from CM058156.1 coordinate 14,287,515, forward strand.
CATCAAAATCAAATCAAATACATTCAAAATATCTTTACACTGGTTATCGAATAACAAATGGTGCCCAATTAGGTGAGACTTCACAAATGAGTGACTAGTTTTAAATTTGTTTTATTTAAGATGAACAAAACCAAAGGTCAACAATTATAACCTATTGATTAGGACCATAAGGTCAACTATTATAACCCGTTGACTAAGACCATACAATATCAACTATTATAACTCGTTGATTAGGGTCAGATATGTCAACAATTATAACCCATTGACTAGGGCCATAGAAATTTCAATGATTATAACCCATTGACTAGTGCTAGATATGTCAACAATTATAACTTGTTGACTAAGGCCATAGAAATGTCAACGATTATAACCCATTGACTAGGGTTAGATATGTTAACGATTATAACCCGTTGATTAGGGCCATAGAAATGTCAACGATTATAACCCATTGACTAGGGCTATAGAAATGTCAACAATTATAACCCATTGACTAGGGCTAGATATGTCAACAATTATAACTTGTTGACTAGGGCCATAGAAATGTCAACGATTATAACCCATTAACTAAGGCTAGATATGTTAATAATTATAACCCATTGACTAGGGCCATAGAAATGTATAACCCATTAACTAGAGTCATAGAAATATCAGCGATTATAACCCATTGACTAGGGTCATATAAATTAGAGTTAAACACTTCATTTCATTAATTCAAACTTGCAAAACAAAATATCACATCTCCACAATTTTCATTTATCACAAATAAAGAAAATGCTCAAACATATTTTTCATACAAAACATATATTTGATCCATGCATAGAAATACAAATAATATTTTTACACATTTCAAAATATAATATAAAAAGAAAATTATCTCATTTTACAAAATTTGCATTAATTTCCCTTATCTTGAGAAGCACTAAAAATCTTGAAGCATTTAACCATGAAGAATTTCCTCTTCACCTAACATAATATCATACACAATATGTATTATTGATTATTTATCTAAATATATAAATTTAACAATCCTAAAAATATTTTATTTAGTATTAGGGACCCTAATTAATTTCTCATATTAATATTATTATCATCCAATATTATTTTCAACTTCCTAGATAATAATTTATTTCTCATTTCTAATTTATCTAAATTAAATATTTTAAAAATATTTATTTGCATTAAACTATTATTACTATTATTTTATTTATTAACTTAAAACTAAGTATTATTATTTTTATTAAGTTCAAGTCCAATGCCCATTTCCCTCTTATATCCTAAAAATAAAATCAGTGAACATCATGTTTCTTCCCATTATTATTATTATAATATTATATTTACAAATACACATTTTTCAATACCTAAATTTCTTTTGACAATAGAGTCGTACTCCATTTTTTTTTTTTCTTTTTTAATCCTACGACACCCTAGAGTCATCTACACGCCTCTCATGGGTTTTTTTTTTTTTTTTTCCAAATGTTACCCCGACAAAATGCCCCAAACTCCAAAATCCAGAAATCTTTTTCTTATTATTATTTTAGATCTACTTAATTGAATATTTAGTTTTTCTTTTCAGTTTTTTCATCAATAACTCTACCTATAATCACAAATTTTCAATCTTTTAAATTAAAAAAAAAAACTTAAATAAATAAACCCTAATTTAAGTTGAGATATTTAAAGTATTCAAATCTAATTAACGAATGTAAACCACAAAACTTAACATTAGAAATTCATAAATCAAAATTTATTTTGAATAACTTGATTAGTTTATTCTTTATAGATAATCATATATTTTTATTTTTTTTCACTAAATAACTATTTCAAACCAAACATGTCGTGTCGTGAATTCATTAATAAGTCTAATAATTTTCAAAACAATGTAAAACTCAAATCAATTGTATTATAAATTAATGGATAAAAATTAGTTTTAGAATGACTATTGTTTATCTCCACATAAAATCATATTTTTCTACTTTTTTTTCACTAGATAAATAAACTTTAAATTGAATGAGATAAGTTTGATTCACTAATAAGTTCAATAATTTTTAGAAATAAATTGAAATTCGAATAGTGAACCATAAATAAAATTTCTCTACATTGACTTTTATTATTTATTTTTTGGATATAATTTTATTTTTTAATAATTTTTCTCATTAAAGAAATGATTGTCAAATCAAGTGACACTTTATGCTGAAGTTATTAAAGAGTTTAATCAATTTTTTTAAAATAAATTGAAATTCAAAAATAGATCTAATAACCTAAAATAGATACATTATTAGTCATGATTTTTCTCTTTCTTCCATACATATAACTATATTTTATGATTTTTCTCACTAAATAAATACATTTTAAATTAAGTGAGACATAATTAATAATTTAACTTTTTGAATGAATCATTTAATTTTTAAGAATAATTTGAAATTAAAAATTGATAAAATTAATTATAAATTAAAAAAAGTATTTTAAAATATTTTATCTGTAATTGAGTAATAGATACGTGTATATGATGAAAAACTTGATTCATTTAAGTATTTTAAAAAGTCAATTTTTATTTATTTTAAATAAAATACTATCAATTGTTATTATTATTCATTTACAAAAAAATAGTCAAGCTTTTGCGAGATGTTAATGTCTATATATTTTTTTTGTAACAGATACTAAAATATTCTATTTTTTCCACAAAAAATATAGTTATGATTTTATTATTTTACTATTCATATTTTATTAAAAATATTGATTTTTTAATTTATTCATAATTATAGAATTATTTCATTTTAAACAAGAATGGAATTATATTTAATTAAATATTATATAAATTAAAATTAATTGTTTTTATAAAATCAAAATATAAATTTTTTTAAAAAGAACTTGCTAAACGCATTGTTGAAACATATTCAGTCTTTTCATGGAAAATTTTCAAGGCAAATTTAGAAAACAATTTTCCGTCAAAAACTTAACGAAACATATTTAATATGAGGGCGTGCTATTGGTTACAGACTTGCAACAGCCACGTGTACTTCTCATTTTTCCCTTCTGCGAAGAAGGGCATTTTCGCCATTAAACCGCACAAGCAATAAATAGTGAATAAAAAAAAAACTAAAATAAAGAATAAAAAAGCGCGGGAAAGACAGCAGGACCCTGTAGAGGATGCAAATACCAGCAGCCCTTTGCAATCCCTCTCTCCAACTCTGAAACAGTGTGATTGTCTTCTTCATCCGAAAGAATGAGCGGCGAAATCAGAAGGCGAGATCGCGCAGATGTGTGGAAGCACAAGAAACAGAAGGTGATCCGAAATGCCGAAGAGGAAGTGGAGTCGAAGCTAGGGTTGGATCTCTTCTCCGAAGGCGAAAAGCGCCTCGGTTGGTTGCTCACCTTCGCATCCGTGAGTCAATTATTATCATTATTATTTTTTTATTTTTCAATTTTTATTTTATCTCATTCTATGATTTTCCTAAAATGTTCATTTATCTGAGGTTTGCTTGCCGAGAAAATGAAGGAAAAAGAAATAGGAGTGTGAGTTGTAGGGTACTAGCCACTGAAGACGGTCAGAATTTTGACGAGTGATTTGTTTTTTGATGCTTTATTGGTCTTAACAACGTTCGGGGACTGATTTCTGGTCTTATGTTTATTTCGCCTGAATTTTCACGCTTTGTTTCCCAATTTTGCTGAAATTCCACTTATGTACCGTTTTGGTCTTGGAGAAAAAGGAGGAAAAGCCAAGAAATATAGAGAAAAGAATAACTAGGTCTTAGGATGTCTAGGCTGGGTTTCAAGATGAGTTATGTTGTTTCAAAATGCAAAGTTGATTTCCTTGAAAACTGTGACTGTAAAGTCTTTCGAAAATGCAGTTTTTTGTATTCTCAAAGAAAAAAAATATTTTTAATCTGTTTTTAATATAAATTGTTAAAACTTTTTTTTGTTCTCTTTCCTTTTCTTCCTTGGGTGGAGGGCACACCAAATGGTAAAACAAACCATTTTCAAACCTTGAACTGAACCTGCCCTATCTTTTCTTTTTCCTCTCCGAAATAAGCAATAAATAGTCTACTGAAGATTCAAAGTTTTATTTCCTCTACTTTCTCATTTTTATATTTCTTCAGGAATCAAGTGAACCTAACGTTTTCTTAATTTTGAATGCAAATACTGTTATATGGAAAATGTGGATGCATTGTTGTAATCTGCAGTCATCTTGGGAGGATGAAGAGACCCACAAGGTCTACAGTTGCGTTGATCTTTATTTTGTTTCTCAGGTAAGTTTCTCTAACTGTATTGTGTTTCAGTTGCTAAAGGATTTAACTGCAAATCCTTATTTCATTGTGACTTCCTTGATTTTGCAAATTGTTTAATGGGTTTTTAATTTTACAATAGGATGGTTCTTCTTTCAAATCAAAGTACAAGTTTCGTCCTTATTTCTATGCAGCCACAAAGGTAAAATTTGATCGCCACTTCTGCAAAATCATTTTGTATGCAGAGTCAACTCTTGATTAGGATTTGCTTATGTCGTATTGTTGAAATGATGATTTGACATGATAGGATAAAATGGAAATGGATGTTGAGGCATATTTGAGACGACGCTATGAAGGTCAGATTGCGGATATAGAGATTATGTATAAAGAGGACCTCGATTTAGTAAGCTAATATTCTTCCTTCACCATTAGTTTTTCTCCTTTCATTTAAATCTTTAAAGTGCCATATGTTTGTTTTGTTTGCCCTGTTAACAATTTCCTTGTAACGTTTTACATTCTAGGCTTGTCCAGTCTTTCTCTAGACTACTTTTGGGGACTTTGGAAAGAGTCAAGTTGCTTGATGAGAAAGAGCAGGAGCCATACTTTTTAAATTACAACTTCTGGTTAAAAAATTTGTCCATATAAGAAGAACATTCTATTTTTGAGTATTGAAACATTTTTGGTCTTTTCGGAGGTGGAATAAATTTCTTCTTTTATTTTAATTCTCAAATGAAGTGCTGGGCAATTGAGTGGGAATGAAACATTTTAATTCTCAATTAGTGGTTAGTACCCATGGGGATGAATTCATTTTTTGCCTGAAGTTATAGCATGTTTTCATTGCTAGTTACTCTGCTTCTCCAACTATTATTGATCATATATGTAAAGGACTTGATTGCTTGTGGTAGTCAAAATCCTTCACAAATTTATGAACTGCTCTAAAGGTTTATATTGTTGTTCACCAGTCATTTATTTCAGAAGTCTCATATGCCTCTCAATCTTCTAATACTAATGGTATGTCATTTGCTGGTAATAGTTCTGAAAGATGTGAAATTGTTTCAGTCAATTTTGATAAAACTTTTTCTTTGGGGTGTAAATATTCTCTCTTTCTTCAATGACATGTTGAGATCTACCAATCTCAACTAATAAAAAAGAATATGGTGCATGTGTAGTGTTGATGCTATTAAATGAGGCATCCCTTCAGAGTGGTACACATGACTTGGAAGTAACTAATATACAGTGATTTGGATGTGCTGGTCTTCAAGGATACTCAAAAAGTTTAACATACAGCAACAACCGCCACAAGAAGAGATTATCATCCATCCCATCTTATGCTTGAAATATAGAGAATTTGCAACTAAACTGTTGTAATTTTTTGCAAAGATTTCAACAACATTACATGCTCAAAATTTAGTGAAGTACAAATATGGACTACTAAAAAATTTTGTGCGAAGATCCAGATAACCTGAAATAGGCACTAGATCATCTAGCACCACTTGATAAATTCAAGAGAGGAGCCATTCTGGTCCCAAAACCAAAAAATGCCAAATAAGAAATTCATGATCAGTCTTCCATCCAGGATTTCTTTATTCTTTTTAAAAGGAAAATGATTGAGTTCATATAGGCAAGTCATATGCAACAAAACTTGCTGATATTGGTCCGCTTGCTACTGGACTATGACAGCTTGGCCTGTAGGCATATGTTTATTGTGATCCTTAGAAGGAGCATTATATGAGCCACAATGTTGCAAGAAACTTGGGTTTGACATTTTTAGAGGACCTTGAGCCCAATGCTTGGCCTCATTTCTTAAGCAAAAAGAATCTAGATTTCATACCTAGGTTCATGGCAGCAGGGATGATGGGAATTAGGGCCTTTGATTTACCTCTGCTCAATTTCTTTTTTCCTTTTTGTGGGATGGATAAGCAAATGACACATTCCTGAAATGAAGTATTTAGATTACTCAGAGTTGTACTGAGACAAAAATTAGCATTTGAAAAGCCAGGTGCATCTTTTCCCTTTATCTAAAATAATTTGAACAACAAAGTGTTTACAAAACATATCTATCAAAAAAACAAACAAAGTGCTTACAAAACATATAAGGACTTAAAATTTGGTTGATTTTCCTTCTGTGATGCATGACAAAATCATCATCTTAGCAAAAATGCTAAATTGTATAATTATTGCTCAAAGTTGGATTCCTTACTTATCTGCTTCCTAACTATAACTTTTCTAGTGTTATACAACTCAAGCATCAATCATCCTATGTGGGAATAATTGTTTCCTCAATATTCTTTTATATTTATGTTACCTTCTAAATGTTTTCAATGTGGTTTGTCATGGCCTGTCTCCATTTATTTGTTTTCAGCATTCCCATTATTGGCATCAATGTATTTGTTCATGCCAAACTTGCATAATTAAACTTCTCCTAAAAGGGTGTTCTAATCGCTTTGTATGCTCATGACAGAAAAACCATTTGTCTGGCTTATGCAAATCTTATCTAAAGATATCTTTTGATAATGTTCAACAATTAATGCGTGTAAAGAGTGATCTTCTGCATGTTGTTGAAAGAAACCGGGCGAAATTTGATGCTGCAGAAGCTTATGAATCATATTGACAGGGAAAAGGTATGGCTCCATAGTAACGATTCCAGATTTATTGGCATGCAGTGGCACTTTCTTTGTTTACATCTTTTAGTTTGATCGACTCCATGTAGTTGGGATTAAGGTTTGTGGTGTTGTATAGATTGCTGCTCCAGCAGAAAAAGCCTTCTTCTGTTTTTTAGTTTCTTATTTTATTAAATTGTTAACTTTTTTACGTATAAGTGTAAGTGGGAATCTTTTTCTTCATACTGAGATGTTTTTGGTGATTGACTTGCAGTAAACAAAGAACTCAAGATTTCATAGATTATATTGTTGATCTCCGCGAGTATGATGTTCCTTATCATGTTCGGTTTGCCATTGACAAAGGTAGTTTCTTGCCTTTTCAGTTAGATAACAAAATTGCACTCTCTCTCTTTCTCTTTAAACTATAATCAGCCTGCCTATTTCCTTTGTTCAAAATGGGAAATTCATATGATTCAGATGTTAGATGTGGGCAATGGTATGATGTCAATGTATCCAGTGCTGGTGTTATGCTAGAGAGGAGGACTGATCTTTTACAACGTGCTGAAGTTCACGTGTGTGCATTTGATATTGAGACAACGAAGCTTCCATTAAAATTTCCAGATGCCGAATATGATTTAATAATGATGATCTCATACATGGTTGATGGGCAAGGCTACCTGATAATTAACAGAGAGGTGCTTATAATAGACTCAATCATCTTTACATGTTTTAGAATGGCAGTTTTTTTTTTTTGTTCATCTCTGTGGCTAATGCCATTAACTTCATAATGCATAATTTTATTAACTGCTTTGCATTGACAATTATTTTTTTGATAAGTAATGATGAGATATTATAAACATGTGCTGAAGAAAGAGTGCCAGAAGGTACATGGGAAATATACGAAGTCCGTGCCAAGAAAACAACAAAAAAGCCAAGGAACAACCAAGGCTGGAAAACCAGGAACAGCTCCCTCTCTTACCAACAACCTAATCAATCAACAATTAGAGACAAAGTGCCATCACCTATGTAAATCTTTACCCCCAAAAAAAGATTACTAAGGAAAGTGCTCCTCAAAATTTGGATAGTCTACTGCTCATTCTCAAACGATCTTTGATATCTCCCTTACAAATAGTCCAAAAGATGCTTAAAAGAGCACTTGTCTGGAACTTCTTGTGCTTCTTATCGACGAAGGACCCATGCCACCCTAACGGAGTCTCTCTCATTGTGGCCTATAGAAGCCAAGGAACAACAACCAAAGAAAATAACAACTGCCAAGGAACCCTTGCCAAGGGATAGTGAAGGAGAATGTGATCCATCAACTCCTCTTCTGCGTTACATAAACAACATATAAACCAAAGTCCATCCCTTTTTTTGTAGCTGATCAAGAGTTAAAACCTTTCCCCGACAAGCTTCCCATGCAAGGAAACTTACTTTAGATGGTAAATGACTCTATTGGAAAAGGTGTAAAAACAACCTAATTCAATTTTAAATATACACCCTAGATGGGTGAATTGGGTGTTGAACCTTTTTTGTAAATAATCAATTTTAAGTTATGAAGAGGGCAATGAATAAACAAAGAGTGATAATAAGAGATTGAGAGAAGAAGACTATAAACTCTTTTATAGGGTTCGACAAACTACCTATGTCCACTCTCTTTAAGCTTCTAACTGAGTGAGGGTTCCACTAGCTTTAAGACTTGAACCATAAGCTTTCAATGTCTACACTTGGATTTGAAGGTTCCAATGGACTTTTATAAACTCTTCAAGTGATCTATCTCACTTGAATAATTTTTCTCACAAGAGTTAATGAAGGTGGATTTATGAACTCCAATCCAAGTAGTAAGTTAAGCTCTTAATACAAAAGAAAGCTAGGGACTTGAAGGTGCACAAGAGAAAATTGACAAGTTTAGAAGTGAATGCACTTTTAAGAGCTTTGAATGAGAAGAAAGAGAGTTTTTCAATTGAATGCATTAGTTCTCATATTAATAAATGCTCTAAAATACTTCAGCATATAGTTTTCCAACTTTGGGACCCTTTAGAATGGGCATGACTGGTTGAGCAACCGATTTCACTGGTTTACTAGCCGTTGTGCATTTAATGCACTGGTAAGTGACTGTTGGGATTCAAACCCTCAAAGGTTGAGCATAGGCTATTGGATAAGAGAGAGTATGCATAGTGCACCTCTATCGATTGAGCCCAACTAGCTTAATAGGTTTATCTTTTCCTCAATCGATTGCACTATAAAGTGCATAAAAAGCTCGATTTAAGCCTTGAAGCCTCCAACTTCTTAAAACCTTTTAATTGTTCATGTAAAGTTAGGAAGTATGGAGGAGAGTGAGAGAGAAAGGGCTAGAGAGAGAGAGAGCGAGAGCGATGGAGGAGAGCGAGAGAGTCTGCGTGTGAGCAAGGGTGTAGAGAGCGATTTCCGCTCGGGGTCTCGGAAAAGCTTGGGGAAGAGTAGCTTCGATGTGGAGTCGAAGACTTTCGAGGTCAAAGTAGAGGAGAAGAAAGGTAAAATGCAAACCACTATTGTGGAGAGGAAAAGAGGGATTTCTTCGTGGGTCAAGCTGGGACAGGAGAGCCTAGGGCTCTTTATGGAATGTCTGGTTCTTTGCATTGAAGACACGAGAGCTGGAAAATGGGAAAGAAGATGGAAGGAAAACGGGAGGTCCTATTCGCTGGTGCGCGATGAAAACAAAGGGGGGTGTTTTTTCAGGTTAGGCGTTGTGGATCTGGAGAAGAAAAGTTTCAGCATCTTCATTCCCAAAGAAAGAGGAGTAAAGGGTGGATGGTCTTCAATGGCGGAGAAGTTACGACGCTTGGGTGTAGCTATTGGAAGGAGGGAAAGCCAGAAGGACGAGGTGATGCTGTTGAAACCCAATTTGGTGAAAACTTTTGCGGAGGTGGTCCAGCTGCCGAGGAGCAAAGGCAGAACAACGGTTAGGGTGGAGGTCAGAGGAAAGGATCTAAGCAGAAATTTAAACAAGTTGGTCCACTGCCTTGTTGGGTATTGGAACCCCAGCTCAGCGAGAGGGGACGACTTGAAAAGTTGGGGGACCCAAATGGCAAAAATTTGGGGGTTGAAGGGCAAACTAGGGCTGAAAAAATTGGAAAGGGGTAAGGTATTGTTGGAGTTTGAGTTGTTGGTAGAAGCCAAGAAAGCTCTCAACCATGGAAAAATCTTGGTTGGGGTGCTTCTTCTGCACTTGGAGAAATGGAGCCCTGAGACGGGGTGCTTGGTGGAAGGAGAGAAAAGGAGCAAGGCATAGGTGAGAATTGTGGGCTTACCAGTCTCGTTATGGGATCGGGCCATCTTGAGAAGGGTAGGGGAGGAGTGCGGGGGCTTCTTAGCAGTCAACTCCCAAACGGAGAAGCTGAGGAACTGCAGTGGGCTCGGATTCTAGTGAAGTTAAACGGTGAGGAGCTTCCTAACATGGTGGAAATCTGGGTTGAAGAGGTTTGCTACTCGTTAACCCTTTGGTGGGAGGTTAGGCCGGTAATGAGGTTTTTGCCGGTTGGTAAGAGTGGGAAGAATTTCGGAGTAGAAGAAGAGGTTGGGGGTGAGGTCTATGCATGCGCAAGCAAGCGCGTATTGGAGGAGGACGACGACTTTAGGCTCGAGGCCCTGTTGCATTCTGCCGACGGGACGTGGGGGCAGACAAGCGGGTCGGGGCTTCCTTCAGATCTTCTTCGGAGCCTTGACGGGTCGACGGGTAGGCCCTATGGAGGATTGCAGCTTTTGGGTGGGCCCTCTAAGCCAGGACCAGTAGAGGACCCACAGAGTATTAATCCGGCATTTGGGCCTGTTGGGCCAAATCTAGTTTTGTCTACCTCGAATGAGGTTGGGTCGCTTTTTATTGGGTTGACGTCTCTGAAGGACTCTGGGTGGGCCAAGGCAAAGGAGACCATCGTGATGCCTTCGCTGGATGAATGCCGAGGCCCGCCCCAGTCCCTACTTGTGGACAGAGCCCAAATTGTTGTGGCCCGCTCCTCGGTTATGTCTGGCCCAAGCAATTTGAGGTGTCCAGACTCAAAACTCTCTAATTTCTGGGTGAAGGATGGCTTGCGAAAGCAAATTGAGGAAGAGGTCCAAACTGAGGAGAAATCGAAGATTGTCCATGCATTAATTGAGGAAGCCTTGAGGTATGGGAACGCTTTTGATCTTAAAAGAAATTTGGCTTCTAGGTTTTTTTTTTTTTTTTTTTTTTTTTTTTCTGGTCGGATTCTAATGGGGGAGTATTACGACTTTTCTGGGGCCGTTTGGGAGACAGTCTAGGGGGAAACCCCGTTATGCATGATCAATGCTCTGGGGTCTATAGAGGGTGAGATCGTCACTTGCTGGGAGATTTGTTGGAGGTAAATAACGGTAGCAATGAAGTAAGAAGAACGGAGTTGAGCTCAGTTCAAACTAAGCCATAAGAAGTAAGAGGCTGGGAGGAGGTCAGTTGGGAGGAAAGTGATCTGGCTAGGTTCAGTAAGTTCCTGGAGTTTCCGACAGAGGGATTGGAGAAAGATATTCTGGATTTTTTGGTTAAAATCAGAAAGAGAAAGGATAGAATTCATAGCAAAACTCTTTTAGAGAAATCTAAATTCGAAAGGGAATTAAAAAGACTAGAGTGCTCCATTAACTACGAGGGGGGGGAAAAACAGAATTGTGGTATGCAAGGAAGAGGGTGTCAGATCATGGAAGTCCAATGAATTTAAGGCTTTTGAGTTGGAACGTGTGTGGGGCTAATGATAGCTCCAAAAGAAAGGTGATTAAGGCCCTAATTAGAAGTCAGAGGGTGGATTTGTTCTGTTTCCAGGAGACTAAAATTCAGGCAATGTCAGAGGGTGTGGTGAGGAGTTTGGGCACCGGAAGATTTCTAGACTGGGATGCTCTGGATGTTTATGGCTCTGCGGGAGGGATCTTGATTTGTTGGGATAAAAGGACTCTGGATGTGCTTGAGATGGACGTGGGACATTTCTCAATTTCCTGTAGGCTCAGGAATGTGGAAGATGGGCTCGTTTGGATTTTCACAGGTGTGTAGGGCCGTTCTCTAAGAGAAAAGGGAATGTTTGTGGGAGGAGTTAGGGGCGATCAGAGGCATTTGGGATGATCCCTGGTGTTTAGGGGATGACTTCAATGTCATCCTCTTCCAGAGAGAAAGGAGTAGCCAAGGAAGGCTAACTGGTGCAACGAGAAGGTTTGCCTAGATTGTTGACGAGTTAGAGCTACTTGACCTTCCTTTGCAAGGGGGTGTGCTTACCTGGAATGGGGGTAGGAATAATCAGTCTTGGGTTAGTCTAGATAGATTCCTAGTGACCTAGAATTGACTTGATCAATTTAGTGGGGTTTTCCAAAGTAGGTTGCCCAGACCCACTTCAGACCACTTTCCCATTTTGCTGGAGGGTGGTGGGTTAAGGCAGGGCCCCTCCCCGTTTAGGTTTGAAAATATGTGGCTTAAAGTTGATGGTTTTAAGGACCTTCTTCGGGGATGGTGGCAGGGGTCTATGGTGAGAGGGAGTGCCAGTTTTAGACTGGCTACTAAGTTGAAGGAGATGAAGCAAAAAATCAAAGTTTGGAATAGGGATGTGTTTGGAAGGCTGGAAGTTAATAAAAATTCAGCTCTTCAACAAGTTGAGTACTGAGATGGGGTGGAAAGCGAGACGAGCCTTTCAGAAGCAGAAATAGAGTTGAAAAAAGAAGCTAAGGAAACTTATAAAAAGTGGGTTTTACTGGAAGAAACCCATTGGAGACAATTGTCAAGAGAGCTGTGGCTAAAGGAAGGGGATAGGAACACAGGCTTCTTTCACCGGATGGCAAATGCCCATCGAAAAAATAATTTCTTGGATAGAATTAAGATTAACAGGGGTGTGGATGACTGAGGAACAGGAGGTGAGGGAGGGGATTGTTAATGCTTTTCAAGAATTGTTTTTAGAAGAGCCAGACTGGAGAGCTGACATTGAGGGGCTGCACCTTCAACGTCTAAATTTCCTGAAGCTGAAGTTTTGGAACTGCCTTTCACTGAGGAAGAAATCCATTCTGCCTTGATGGAAATGAATGGTGATAAAGCTCCAGGCTTGGACGGGTTCACAGTAGCCTTTTGTCAAGCTTATTGGGACTTTGTGAAGGAGGAGATTTTGGAATTGTTTAAGGAGGTTTATGATCAAAGATCCTTTGCCAAAAGCCTTAATACTACTTTCCTGGTCCTCATTCCAAAGAAAGGTGGTGTCGAGAACCTTGGGGATTTCCGACCCATCAGCCTATTAGGGGGACTATACAAGCTTTTGGCCAAGGTGCTAGTAAATAGGCTGAAGAAGGTTTTAGGAAAGGTGGTTTATGTGGATCAAAATGCTTTTGTGAGGAGCAGATAGATTTTGGATGCTTCACTTATAGCTAATGAGGTGATTGACTTTTGGCAAAAACGAAAAGAGAAAGGACTGATTTGTAAATTGGACATTGAAAAAGCCTATGACAGCATCAATTGGAATTTTCTTATAAACGTTTTGCATAAGATGGGCTTTGGGTCTTTGTGGATGGAGTGGATTTGGTGTTGCATTTCAACTGCCAAATTATCTATTATGGTCAATGGCGTGCCAGCAGGCTTCTTCTCAAGCACCAAAGGGCTGCGTCAAGGAGATTCTCTTTCTCCTTACTTTTTGTTCTGGGTATGGAAGTGCTAAGTGCACTCATAAGAAGGACTGCTGATGGGGGCTTCATATCAGGCTGCAGAATTAGGGGGAGAGGGAGGATGGAGATGAATGTCTCCCACTTACTCTTTGCTGACGATACAATCATTTTCTGTGAAGTAAGGAAAGAGCATCTAACCTCTTTCAGCTGGATTTTGGCTTGGTTTGAGGCTGCGTCCGGCTTAAGAATAAACCTGGCTAAAAGCGAATTAATTCTTGTTGGTGAGGTGGAAGAGATTGAGGAAATGGCAGTGGAGCTAGGTTTGTAGGGTGGGGTCTCTGCCCACTGTCTACTTGGGGCTGCCCTTAGGAGCCCACCACAAGGCTACTTTTATGTGGGATGGGGTGGAAGAGAGAATGAGGAGAAGATTAGCCCTGTGGAAAAGACAATATGTTTCTAAGGGCGGGAGAATCACCCTCATTAAGAGCACGCTGGCTAGCATGCCTATTACCATTTGTCCCTCTTTCGAATGCCCAATATTGTTGCTAAAAGGCTTGAAAAGTTACAAAGAGACTTTCTTTGGGGAGGGGGAAGCTTGGAAAGGAAAGTCCACCTAATCAATTGGGAGGTGATGTGTATTCAAAAGGAGAAGGGTGGTCTAGGCATACGGAAGATTGATCTTTTGAACAAGGCCTTGCTGGGTAAATGGATATGGAGATTTGTCTTTGAAAAGGACAATCTTTGGAAGAAGGTGATCTTGGTGAAGTATGGCCAAGAGGGCTTTGGGTGGAGGACTAATGAGGCTCGTGGGACGTTTGGAGTGGGGGTTTGGAAGGAGATTCTGAAGGAGGCAAACTGGTGTTGGGATAACATAGAGTTTAAAGTGGGTAAAGGGACTAGAGTCAAGTTTTGGACTGATCATTGGTGTGGCAATGCTGCGTTGTCCCAAAATTTTCCCCAATTATTCGCCTTGGCGGTCCATGGGAATGCAACAATTAATGAAGTGTGGGACTCTAGCCTTGGTCAAGGAGGTTGAAATCTTAGATTCTCTAGAGATTTTAATGATTAAGAGCTGGATTTGATGGGAGATTTGCTTAATATGCTGAGGGACTTCAAGATATCTTTAGAGTAGGACTCAGTGTTTTGGAAAGGAGGAGGACATGGTATTTTTGGGGTTAAGGATGCTTATAATTTGCTGGTTGCTCCCAACGCCTTCGTTTTCCCTAAAAAATGCATTTGGGTGGATAAGGTTCTAACCAAAGTTGCTTTTTTTGCTTAGGAGGCCACGTGGGGAAAATTCTAACCTTAGATAGGCTTAAAAAACGGGGGTGGCAGCTCCGTAATTGATGTTTTTTGTGTGGTTGTGAAGAGGAAAATGTAAATCATATTCTTTTACGTTGTACAGTGGTCAGGGTTCTCTGGGAGATCGTCCTTGCCTTGTTTAGGGTTCAATGGGTGTTCCCAAAGACAGTTAAAGAGGTGTTATTCAGTTGGAGGGACCTTTTTATGGGGAAAAAAAGGAAAAAGATCTGGAATTTCATTCCGTTGTGTATTTTTTGGACGGTTTGGAAGGAAAGGAATAGATTAGCTTTTAGGAGGGGATCATTAACTATACAGAAACTCAAAAATTCTTTTGTATGTATTTTGTGGAGTTGGGCTAGGGTGTATATTGGAGAGGAGTCCTCTTCGCTTTTAGGCTTTTTGGAGTGGCTAGCGGCCACTTAAGTGCTGGTGAGGTTGTTTGTTTTTGCGTTTTTTGGTTTAGGCTGCCTAATATACTCTTTGTATGCTTTGTGGCTTTTTGCCTTTTTTAATACAATTTGTGCTTATTTATCCAAAAAAAAAAACCTTTTAAAACAGGTTTAAGAAGAATTAGACTCCAGGTTTTCAGTTGGAAACAATAAATCATCCAATTTTTGATAAAATTCGATATTTTTAAGTTCAAAGATGAATGATTTTAAAATGTTAAGTGCACGAAAAATTTTAGACTCAAGTGCACCAACAAGTAGCAACCTTACAACAAGTCTTAGGTCACTCTAAGCCTTCAAAGCAACTCAATTCTTCAAGTTATTGATCTTCTTTCATGATTGCTTAAGCCTTCTTTAAATTTTCGAAAATGAACATGAGAAGATTAACTTGATTTGAATTGTTAGTAACCTTAACCTTGTTTTGTAATCATCAAAACTCAATTAAGAGGACCCTTGGGCTAATAGAAGGTGAGCTCCTTGATTCTAAGGCAACATAAAGAGGCTTCACTGAGAAGGTTTCATTCCTTGCATCCATCCACATTGCCTTATCCTTCTCTTTGTTCACTATCTTTCTGTGCAGTTTAGCAAAATATTGCTCTACATTATCAAGTTCCTAATTGTTATGATTTCTAGAAAGATAGAGATTCCATTGACCCCTCTCCCTTGACCATTCCACAAGTCCACTACCCAAGCCTCTTTTGAAGAGGCTAAAGCATACAAAGATGGAAATTAGACATACAAAGACTTCTTTCTGCACCACTTATCATTCCAGAACTTCACTCTCCTCCCATTACCTATGATAAAAGACAGTCTTCTATTAAATATATCCCAATTCTTCATTATAGCTTTCCATAATCCAACACTATACCCATTTCTCACATTGCAAGATCGCTAACCCCCTTTTGCCTCCCCATGCATACTACTTATAACCTTTCTGCAAAAATCCCCCTTTTCATTAGCACAATGCCAATTCCATTTACACAAAAATGCTTTATTAAGCAAAGAGAAAAACTCCTAATATCCAAATACCACCCCTCCCCCCGAATGACCATGTCACTAGATGTGGTTTTTCTCCAAAGCCCTACCTTTCTATAAGAAATCTCTTTGAATTTTCTCAAGCCTCTTACTAACTTTTCTCAGGATGGAAAATAAAGACTTGAAATTGATGGGTAAATTGGTTGAGTACTTTGGATCAAAATATGCTTCCCCCTTTTGAAATATATTGTCTTTTCCACAATTATAACCTCTTCCAAAACCTCTCCTTTACTCCATTCCACACCATCATTGACTTAAAAGATGCACCTAGAGACAACCTCGGATAAGATGTCGAAAGCTTGCCTACCTTACATCCCATTTCAACTAACAACTCCTTTACATTGTTCGCCCTCCTAACTATAATCAACTTGCACTTATCAAGGTTAATTTTCAGATTCGAGATGGCTTAAACCACATGAGCACCCTAACTTAAATGAATTGTTTGGTCTTGAGAAGCCTCATAAAAAACAATGATATACTCGACAAATACCAAATGGGATATCTCCTCCCTCTCATCCTTCTCCCCCTACCCTAAAACCTAATATGTAACCACCATCATTGGCCCTCTTTAATAGACAACTAAATGCTTCCATTGCTATGACAAACAAGTAGGGAGAATGGGGATCTCTACCTCAAACCCATGGAACTTTGAAAAAAACTAGAAGGGGTGCCATTGACAAGAATTGAGAACTTTGCAATATACTATTTAATCCAACCTATCCATTTCTATCTAAAATTCATCTTTCCAAGAATTACTAGCAAGAAATTCCGTTTGACATGATCATATGCCTTCTTGATGTCTAACTTGCATGAAACACCACATGCATTACTCTTTAGCATATAATTTATAGCTTTATTTGCTATCAACATTGCATCCAAAATTTGTTTTCCCTTCATAGTGGCATTTTGATACTTAGAAACCATTTTTCCTACCATCTTCTTCAATTTGTTTGCCAAAACTTTGGCTAGGATTTTCTATAGATCTCCCACCAAGTTAAAAGGTGTAAAGTGTTTTAGATCCTTTGCTCCCCTTTTCTTCAGTAGCACAAAA
The DNA here is from genome assembly GCA_030254885.1 of Vitis rotundifolia. Taxonomy (NCBI): domain Eukaryota; kingdom Viridiplantae; phylum Streptophyta; class Magnoliopsida; order Vitales; family Vitaceae; genus Vitis; species Vitis rotundifolia. Next base: position 14,304,781 of record CM058156.1, read on the forward strand.
AAAGTAGCATTGAGACTTTTCTAGAACCTCCCTTGGTTATAAAATTCCCTGAAAAGCCCCATAAGCTCATGCTTCATAAAGTCTCAACTAAATTGCTAGAAAGCCATAAGGAACCTATTCGAAGCTATGGCTTTGGGTGCATTCAACTCTGATATGGTAGTAAACACCTCTTTTGAAGACGGGACCTCCAAAATTCAACTTCTTACCCATCCAAAGAATAAAAAACGAATCATTTAAATCTGGGTCTTTAATCATCTGTCTCAGATAACAAGTTGAGGAAAGTTGATACTACCTCTTCCTTTATCTCATTTTTTTTTCCTTTTTGTTATAGGTTTCATTTATCTCATTCTTCTTGATAAGCCAAACCCCATTTGTCTTAATCTTGATCATTGAAATTTATTTATTTATTTTTTAATGAACATTGGCTATTTTATGAAAGAATTTAGTATTTTTGTTCCCCTCTTTTAACTATATTTTCCTAGATTTCTGCCTCCATGATGCTTCTTTGAACATGACCCACTTACGAAATTCCTTGCTTGCTAACCTCCTCGCTTTAGCCTCTTCTTGAGAGAGGGGCCCTTCTCTTTCCTTGGAGTCCCAAAATCCCACTTGATTTAAAGTAATCCCCCTCCTAATAGACACATTGCCAAACACTTCATTGTTCCACGCTTTCATGTATGCTTTTAAAGCTTTCAACTTTGTCGCCAATATGTAATCATTAAATCCTCCTTCTTTAACCACATATTTTCAAACCAAAAAGAAACAACTCCTCTTCTCGGCTTAACCCCATCTAGCAAAATAGGTATATGATCAAAAATAGGATTTGGCAGAGAACTTTGAACCACTCTGTTGTCATTTCCCACCTCTCAAACACCAAAAAAGGGTCTAATCTTGAAAAATATTGATTATTCAACCCCCACACCAAGTGAACGGTGCTCCTAACAAAGGAAGATCACTCAATTCCCAACTCATCAATGATCTTTGAAAAACCTCCTCACGGCTGAAGACAATCTACTTCCATTGCTACATTCCCCTAGGAATCTTGTCATATTAAAGTCACCTCCTATGCACCACATTCATCCCACAAACTTTGCCCAGGAATCCTCCCTATCTCTCCCCAAGGTGGGCCCGTACACCTCTATGAAAGCTTAAACGAAGCCATCCTCCCAATTTTTGAAACTGCAGGAAATTGAAAATTCCCCTAATTCCATATCCACAAGTTCCAGAATTCCGTTATCCCAGAAAAGAAACACCTTGCCAGAAGCACCCTTAGGACCCACAACACCCCATTCCAAAAATTTGCATTGACTAATTCATTTATTGATATGTTCCAATTTACATTTTGTCCCCATTATTGGCATCTTGAATCATATCTTGAGATGTGAAACTGTCAAATGAGTATAGAATAGTTTTAAGTGACAAATGTAAGAATGATGATGGTATTTGTTTGTACCTGTTGTTAGAAAAGACCTTCATTTCTAGGAGTGATAAGTTATTTTTTGAGAACATGAATCTGGATGAGAGTTCATTTTTTTACAGTTCTTTCTTTCTGATTCTTTGAGCAATTGTTCTTACTTGGTTAGTTCTCTTTTCTGGTTCTTTGTTTGAGTGTTATTATTCGTATAGTTTGGGAAAATGGTTTTGTTTGGAGGTGGCTCTTGGAAACTTGTAATTGTGGTTTGTCTTGTTGTTTAAGATGCATTTTGTTCTCAGTTGTTTGGTTGTTGATGTTTTTTTAAAGTAAAAAAGAAAGCAGACCCTATTTTTACTTGGAGAGTTTTCAATGGAGTCTTAGAATGACCCTTGAAATATAGTTTCCCAACTCATCAATGATCTTTGAAAAACCTCCTCATGGCTGAAGACAATCTACTTCCACTGCTACATTCCCCTAGAAGGTGTTTGATGTCATCAATGAGCATTTTCATGGTGGTGTTTTAGAGAAAAAGTATTCAGATTAGTCAGCCTAGATTGGGTTCCTCTAGGAGCATATGTGATAAGATGTCCATCTCATATAGAGGTTTGGGATGCTCCATTAGAGGCAAAGTCTTGTGACAAATCACTTGTCTCATATCGATATGGATTGTGTGGAGGGAAAATTTTTTAGGATTTTTGAGGACACGTAGAGGACTTCAGAGACGTTATAGGATCTAAGTCATTTCCATCCATCTTTCTAAGTCTCTTGTTTTAGGGCCGTTTAAGGGCATTCCTCTTAATGTTGTTCATCTTGACTGACATTTGGTGTGTAAGTCATAAGGGTTAGTAACGTTAGTTTAGATAGAAGAGGAGATGGTTTTGATTTCTATTTGGAGGAACAGTGTTAATTCCTGATGAAGGGATGGGAGGTTTTTGTTGTATAGTCTCATATGGTTTTATGTGTGTACAAGTGTTTTTAGTTTTTTGGAAAAGGTTTAATCTCCCAATTTTTTTATAAGTTTTTGTAAATCTAGGTAGGATTTCTTATCCTTTTCATGTACTTTTTGTATCCAATTCTAATACATTTTGTTTCTGATAAAAAAAAGATATTCCTTTTTTGATAGGAAAATAGATTTATTGATATTAGAGCAGGAAGAACAAGGATACAAAATTCTTTGTGAAGAAAAGAAAAACAAGAGAAAATAAGCTATGAGGAAAATATATCCTCTCCTTATGTATAAAAATAGGAGGAAATCACCTTCTTGACTAGCCATCTAGGGAGATAGGAAGTCTCTAATAAACTCTTGCAAAAAGGCACCCTTCTTTGGAGGCTTCAACCCTAATAACATATATATGCTTATAGCATCAGATTTTGTTTTTGGTTTTTTTAGTTAACACATACCTCATGGTCTTCTTGGATTCAAAAAGGGATTTTCCTTAATGGATAAGAGAAGAATTGAGTCTTCTGCCAATCCTTGAGAAGTTGATTAGAAGATTCAACAAGCATAGATTCATGATCCATTTTTTTCTTAGGGAGAAGCAATATAACATGCCACATTAAGCTTGTGATGAATGATTTTGCAACTCCTTTTAGGGCATTCATTTTTTCTCTCTGTTTTTCTAATATACAAACATTGTTTGGATTGGCTTATGAGAAATCAAAATTTTTTCTTAAGCTCAAGAAGACTTGCATACCTTTTGGCTACTTTTCTTAACCAAAGCTCATGGCTTGAAAAAGAGTTTAATATGGAAGTTAGGAAAGTGTTACTTCTCATAGAAGCTCTATTTTGGCTTATGCAGAAAATTTTTCCATGTTTAGTGGAACTTTTAGAATATTGTTGAATAACTAATTTTCCTAAAAGCTTAAGCTTGCAGGATTTGGGCTTACAATGTTTATCATACACACTAATACCCTCCTTCATGTGTAGCTTCCATTGGCCTTGCACATGAGCTTAATAAATTGATTAAACAAACATGTAATGGTGAAGTTTGAACACTTGACCTCCCACTAAACAAGGTTCTGATACCATGTTGAATTACCAATTTTTCTAAAAGCTTAAACTTGTAAGATTTGGGTTCACAATGTATATCATGCACAATAACAAATACTAATATTGTCCCTTAAAAATAATGGCTTTGACTTGGCCTTCAACTTCTAGCTGAAGCAAAAAACAGAAATCTATCCCAAATGAAGCCTTAGATTACTTCATTGACAATGTGTGATAAATTTTCATTTGTTTTGCATCTAATTAAGCCTTATCATTGCAATTCCCTTTTGGCATCCTTTGTTGTGTTTACATAAGCATTGCTGTTAAGTTGCCTTCATCTCTAGTGATAATTTTAATCTATTTTTTAATAGAATTATTCATTATTGAAAATGGGAAGTAATTATTCAATTGCTTTGCATTTATTTCAGTGTGTTGGAGAAGATATAGAGGATTTGGAGTATACTCCAAAACCCGAATTTGAAGGTTGTTTTAAAGTTACAAATGTAAAAAATGAGGTAACTAAATTTTCATTGATTTAATTGCTTCATACATTTTTAGTCTGTTATGCACATACTTAACTTGCTCTAATGATTTGGCCTTTGTTGCAGAAAGAGCTTCTTAGAATGTGGTTTGCCCATATGTGTGAGGTTAAGCCTGGAATTTATGTAACATACAATGGTGATTTTTTTGACTGGCCATTTCTGGAAAGCAGAGCTGCACATCATGGGTTGAAAATGAGTGATGTATGTATCCTATTCCTTTAACTTGTATTTTCTCACATCAGCCCTTGAGATCAACCTTTTATTTTTCAAAGTCATCATGCAAGAATGTGTGCTAAGTTTTATTTTTTGTCCGTTGATGTATTTCATTTCTCTAAGCAAAGCCTTTAAATGGAATTTCAAGGCCATCTTAGGGATGAGGTAGTTTATAAAATGCTTTCAGACTCTACAATTTAAGCTACAGCCTTGTCAGTTATTTGCCTCACACACTGTGAAAAGAGAGAAAAGGGAGAATCCCTAATTTTTGTTATTGAGAAAACTATACAATAATACACATTGGGTATATATATACATGCTAGTGGGACCGACAATACAATAAGGAAAAAATAAATAACTAAAATAACTGTACACTATCTAACACTCCCCCTCAAGCTGGAGCATATATGTTATATGCACCAAGCTTGTTACAAATGTATTTAATTCTAGGACCTCTGAGAGATTTAGTAAAAATATCTGCTAGTTGATTATTTGAATTGACAAAACTAGTCGCCACACATCCTGATGCGATCTTCTCTCTAATGAAGTGACAGTCAACTTCAATGTGTTTGGTCCTTTCATGGAAGACTGGATTGGATGCAATATGCAAAGTAGCTTGGTTGTCACAGATGAGTTTCATCTGTTCATCCTTTCCAAATCTTAACTCCCGAAGAAGATGTTTCAGCCATATGAGTTCACATGTTGCCAGAGCCATATGTCACGGACTTAGTCGTTTTCTAAGCTCGTGCGGCACTTAGACAAGTCAAGACGCTTGATCTTGCTAAGTCAGCCTGACTCCCAACGCTTAGCTCGCTAGGCTAAGGTGCTCCCGACTCGGAAGCTTAGAAGGCGTAGTAGGCAACTCTTTTAAAGAATGAAAGCTTTTATTACTCAAGGAAGCTTTTACAAGTGCTTTGAGAGCTTGCTTGCTTGGTGCCTTGGCCAAATGAGGCCCTTATCTATTTATAAGCACCATTGGGACTTTCTGGAACCTTGGAGGGTTCCTTACAATTCAAGAACATTCTAGAACTCCCTAGATTATTCTATGTACAAGCTTATGTACAAGAGACTTCTAGAATTCTCTAGAAAGCCCTGGACCCTTCTCATGTCTTCTACCATAGTCTAGAAATGTGTGGACTTCTCTAGACATTTCTAGAACCTTCCACACTCTTCCCATTAATGGCTAAGTGTAGGAGTCTCCAGAAGCTTCCTGGGCTCTATATAAGCCCATGGGGAGGCTCATTTGAAGCATCCTGTGACACATAGCTCAATACTCGACTTCAGCACTAGATCTGGCCACTACATCTTGTTTCTTACTCTTCCAGGATGTTAGGTTACCTCCAATAAAAACACAATACCCTAAAGTGGAACGTCTATCTATGGGTAAGCCGGCCCAATCTGCATCTGTGTAACCAACAACCTGGGTATGACCTCTGTTCTCGTACAACACACCTTGGCCTGGTGTGCTTTTGATATATCGAAGAATGCGGATTACAATATCCCAATGGCTATCACATGGTGACTGTAGGAATTGACTAACAACACTTATAGGAAAAGAAATGTCTGGACGAGTAATGATGAGGTAGTTCAGTTTACCTACAAGTTGCCGATATCTCCCAGGATCTCCTAACGGCTCCCCCTGTCCTAGTATAAGTTTGACATTTGAATCCATAGGAGTGTTTACTGGTTTACCGTCTAACATACTGGTTTCTTCCAAGATGTCTAAAGCATACTTCCTTTGGGAAAGAACCACACCGGAACTGGATTGAGCTATCTCAATCCCTAAGAAATACTTGAGTTTCCCCAAGTCTTTAGTCTGAAAGTGTGTGAAAAGGTGTTGCTTTAATTTCTGAATACCATTCTGATCACTGCCTGTAATGACGATGTCATCCACATAAACTACCAGATAAATACACTGCCCCGAAGAGTTATGATGATAGAAAACGGAATGGTCTGCTGTACTGCGAAACATGCTAAACTCCTGAACAACAGAACTAAAACGGCTAAACCATACTCGAGGAGATTGTTTCAAGCCATATAGAGACCGGCGTAACCTGCACACTAAACCAGACTCCCTCTGAGCAACAAAACCAGGTGGTTGCTCCATATAAACTTCCTCAGCAAGATCCTCATGAAGGAAAGCATTTTTAATATTTAACTGATAAAAAGGCCAAGAACACATAGCAGCCATGGAGAGCAATAGACGAACATAAGCAATCTTGGCAACAGGAGAGAAAGTGTCACCATAATCAGAACCATAAACTTGAGTATAGCCTTTAGCAACTAAGCGGGCCTTAAGGCGATCAACCTGACCATCAGGGCTAACCTTAACTGTGTAGACCCAACGACAACCAACTGTAGATTTACCAGAGGGTAAAACAACAAGATCCCAAGTGCCATTGGAGTGTAAAGCAGACATTTCATTTACCATTGCCTATCGCTAGCCTGGATGGGAAAGAGCCTCAGGGGTGCTCTTGGGAAGAGAAACAGAAGATATAACAGAAACAAATGCAGAATAGGGTGAAGATAATCGATGGTAACTCAAAAAATTGTAAATGGGATGAGGATTACGAGTAGATCGATTACCTTTCGAAGAGCAATGGGTAAGTCAGCAAAAGGAGGCAGAGCCGGGGTAGGAGAAGCCAAAGAGATAGGAAGTGTACCTCGGCCAAAGAAGGAGGAACAACGACACGATGACGACGATGATAAACCTGAAGTGGGCGAGAAGGCACTGCATCAGGTGGGGAGATAATGGGAAGGGGTAAGACTTCAGAAACAGGAAGAGACTCAGAGGTGGAGAAGAATGGTGAGTCCTCAAAGAAGGTGACATCAGCGGAGAGAAAGTAGCGATGAGTCTCAGAGGAATAACAACGATAACCCTTTTGAAGTCTGGAGTATCCCAAGAAGATGCATTTTGTGGCTTTGGTAGAAAGTTTGTCTTGTCCAAGAGTGAGAATATGAACAAAGCAAGTACAACCAAAAACACGAGGAGGAAGGAAATAAAGTAGTTGGTCAGGGAAAAGAAGGGAATGAGGAATCTGATTGTGTAATACAGATGAGGGCATACGATTAATCAAATAATATGCTGAAAGAACAGCGTCCCCCCAAAAATGAAAAAGGACATTACTATGGAGAAGGAGAGTTCGAGTTGTCTCAACAAGATGTCGATTCTTACGTTCAGCTACCCCATTTTGTTGAGGAGTATGAGCACAAGAAGATTGATGAAGGATCCCATGTTGGGACATAAATGAAGTAAATGGTGCAGAAAAATATTCCCTGACATTGTCACTGCGTAACACATGAATAGAAATCTTGAACTGAGTTTGGATTTCAGCATAAAATTTCTAGAAAATAGAGAATAACTCAGCTCGATTTTTCATTAAAAATAACCAAGTACATCGAGAATAGTCATCAATGAAAGTGACAAAATACTAAAATCCTAAAGTAGACAGTCCGACAAGGACCCCAAACATCAGTGTGGACAAGTTCAAAAGAAGACTTTGCCTGATTATTCAAACGTTTTGGGAACGAGACACGAGTATGTTTCCCAAGCTGACAAGACTCACACGAAAGCGATGACAAAGATGAAAAATGAGGGACCATCTTCTGGAACTTGGATAGACTAGGGTAGCCTAGGCGACTGTGGATGAGGAGGGGAGCATAAGTGGAAATGAAAATTGCAGGAGTTGAAGGCGAGGTGAGGTGATAGAGGCCTTGAGACTCACGTCTTATGCTAATCGTCTTCCCCGTACGTCGGTCCTGCAAGGTCACAAATTTATCAGAAAAAGTAATAGAGCAGTTAAGAGTACAAGTGATTTTGCTGATGAAGATGAGATTAAAGGAACACTCAGGAGTATAAAGGACAGAAGTGAGAGGTAGAGAAGGGAGAGGATGTGCCAAACCAATGCCTTTAGCCACAGTTTGAGAACCATTAGCTAAGGTAACAGTAGGTAAGGCAGAGGTAGTAGTAATAGAAGAGAAAAAATCCTTATTACCAGATATGTGATCAGAAGCTCCAGAATCTAGAATCCAAGGTCCAAGAGAAGATGTGTGGGTAAGACAAGCAGAAGCATTACCAGTCTGGGCAACAGAAGCTGACTTGGTGGCTTGATCATACTCACTGTCAGTGAGGAAAATACCCTGAGATGTGGAGGAGCTCGGAGGCTGAGGCGGCTGAGGATCAGATGACTGGGCCACGTGGGCAATGTGGGGAGGCCGCCCATGTAACTGATAACACCGATCACGAGTGTGGCCAAGCTTATTGCAATAGGTGCAATGAGGACGTTGGCCTCTACCTCGGTTACCACTGCGTCCTCCTCGAGAGTTAGTTTGAGAAACTAACATAGAAGAATCTGAAGTGTTATTAGATGGCAAAGTCTGAGTGGAGGAGATATGGAGGAGGCGAGCAAACATATCATCCAGGGGTGGAACGGAGGAACTGCCAAGAATCTAATTGCGGACGGTCTCAAGATCTGGATGGAGGCCAATAAGCGTAAGAACCATGAAGAACTTGTCAATCTGTGTTCGTTGATCCCCAACATTAGTAGTAAGAGGCATCACGGTCAAGAATTCCTTCTTAAGAGAGGCAATCTGACCAATATAAGTAGATAAATCCATGTCTTGTTGTCTGACATTGACAATAGAAGAAGGCACCTTATAAAGACGTTGGATATCATTCGTGTATAGCCTTTTCGCTTGATTCCAAAATTTAAAACATGTTTTGTAGGCCCGAAGATGAAGCAAAATCTTAGAATCAACTGATTGCCATAACACACTACATAACTGTGCATCTATCTTCCTCCATTGTACTCTGTCAACCTCAGGGATATCCGCCTCCTGTGTAACAAGGTGATTCTCATAACCTTGACCCATAAACCAAAGCTCCACAGAGGCAGACCAGGACAAATAATTTTCACTGCCAACCAATTTCTCCGAAGTAATCATAGGAGATCCAGTTATAACAGAGGAAAACATGGAACTTTTAGTAGCCTTATTTCCTTATCTGGAGAACGAAATATGTTTGGATCGAAGAGAGCCCTAATACGGCTTCAGATCGCAGTTCCTAAGACACGTGCAGGGCTCGGATGGCACAAACACAGATGGAGAGTGGCTAGAACAAAGGAGAAAAGTGACTGGAGATGAAGAAAAGGTCTTTCCAAGGCACACACAGGTCTCGGCCAAGGAAAGGAGCTGCCGTCGGAGGCCGTCGGAGGCTGAAATGCCAAAAAAATGAAGTAGGGTTTGGAGAGGATTGAAAGAGGCTTAGAAGTGCAAGATGGCGCCGGACGAGCCTGCTGGTAAAAGCTTGGCACCAGAAAGTGGGCCACGTGCCCTCACGCGCCGGCGTGTGGGATTCAGGTCGCAGGAGAAAAACGGCCCGTGGGAGGCGCGTGGATCGGAATTTGGCTCCAGTGCTTTGAGAAAAGTTGTAGATCTTCTCTTTGCGCTTTTGATGATGTGGTCGGTATCGGAAAATTTCGCTGGAAAATTTCGCCGGAAAAATGTTGATGGTGATGAGGGTTTTTTGACGACAATATGGCTGATCGGAAAGTTTTGGGAGATGGAAAAGGTGACCGGAATGAAACATGGTTTTTGGACGAATTCCCTGAATTAATTACACGGGTAAACCAAAAAGAACAAAGTTTTCTCCCTTGGCTCTGATACCATGTGAAAAGAGAGAAAATGGAGGATCCCTAATTTTTGTTATTGAGAAAACTATACAATAATATACATTGGGTATATATATACATGCTAGTGGGACCCACAATACAATAAGGAAAAAATAAATAACTGAAATAACTGTACACTATCTAACACACACCAATGCTTATTCAAAGATAACCATTTTATGCCTTGAATTCAGAGCTGAATGCTTCATTTCAGGATTCTTCCCGTCACAGTCTCAATTTTGTTTCTTTGTTTTGCTCTGACAGTGTGCTTCTAAAATGTATAAGAAAGTGTCTTTACTTGTTACTCTCTCTCTTTCTCTCACACACACATTTTTATTTGTATAGGATTATAGTATAAAATAAAAACAGAAAGCCTTGTGTTTTATGCCATGGCTCACAGCCGGGTTTGTTTGGTGGGTGGTGTAACTCAAAACCTTGCTTTATGTGAAAAAGAAAAATAGTTTCAGCAACACATAATGACACAGATAAGGGCTTTGAATATGCATCTTAGTGGTTAGGTATGTTTAATTGGTGCTTCATACATACCTTAGTCAAAGTTGTAAATCCTGATTATTAATTTTTTTGCCTTTTCAGCCTCTTCTTTTTTTCCTTGTAAAATTTCATGAAAGATGAACAACTTACAGAATAGTAAAGCGTTATATTTTCATATTTGTTGCACAATACTCCATTTCCCAAACTAGAGCATTTAACTGCTATTGGATACTTAATTGTTTATGCCTTCCATATGTTCCAGTTTTATCTTTATTATTTTTCCTTTCAATGGTATACAAAATTCTTTTCCCTTCTCCCTTTTTTTGATAGCTAGGATTAATACAATACTTGTAGCTTGAGCAAAATGTGGAGCTAGACATATGGTTTCTTTTGTAGGAGATTTTATATGAATTGTAGCTAGATTTGACTTTTTGAACTAATATACACTAATCCTCCTTTTTAATTAGACTTTATATAGAGGATTGTGTACTTCTTGGAAGGATTTCTCATCCTTCTTTGTACTTAATATTTCAATGCGATGAAATTGTTGTTCTCAATTTATAAAAAAAAAAATGAAAATAACTTAGTGTAAATTTTTTGGTTCTTGAGTTATTTTATAGATCATTGGGACCTTAGAAGTTTTAAAAGTACTGTTAGAGTCAATTATGGAGTCTCTGTTCTATTCTGATTGAATGTTTGACAAAAATGTAAACTTGAGTTTGATTTTTAAATTCTACAACTGATAAGAAAGTTTTTACATCAATGTTGTTCTTTGATTTCCAGGCTTGGAGATGTTCTCATTTCAATTCTTAGTTGGTGTTTCTTAAGTTTGAATTACATGGTGCATGACTAAAATTATTATTTTCTGTATTTCTTCTTTGTGGTTTACAGGAGGTAGGATTCCAATGTGACAAAAATCAGGGTGAATGTCGTGCTAAATTTTCTTGTCACCTGGATTGTTTTGCTTGGGTCAAACGTGATAGTTATCTTCCTCAGGGAAGCCAAGGGCTAAAGGTGCGGATCTCTAATTTACTTTTGCTTGTTACTAGTACTATTTGGAAAATTTCCATCGCATAATGCCCCCTGATTCACAATTAGTGATCTTTCAGTTGTTTAAGTTTGTAATATCCTTCCATTTTTTATTATCATGTTTGAGTAATAAAACGAGGCATCTATATATTTCACTGTCGTAAACCACTAATCCTTAAAAAAAAAGGGGTTTTCTTTCTGTGAGCATCACTAGTTGATATGACAAATAATAGCAACATTGTATCTTTCTGCTAATATTTCATTAACAAAACTTGGAGGCAACCATATTAAGAGACTATATATGTTCCATTTTTAGAAAAAGAGAGGGTCCACATGCATATAGGGGGTGTAAATAAATGAAATTTACTCTTTTCGATAAGAAAAAAATGGAATTTTATAGGGACAAATAGGTATAGTGAAGTCCAAAACAAAAAACCAAAATGCATAAGGAACACCTAAATGGCTCTACAAAAACAAAGAGGTAAAGAAAAAAAAAATGATGAAAATAAACAAAAGTATAGGCAGCACAACTGGAGAAGGTGGGGATGCTCTAAGAAAGTCTCAAGTGATCTTACATTTCCTGTATCCAATCAATCAAGTAATTGGTTAGATAATCTGGGCCAGCAAGAAAGAGATGATGACTCCCGTGCTGATATCCTCCTCAACTAATAGAAGGATATCTAAGGAACTTAACCTTTTTGAGAAAGTTTAAGAAATAAACACCCACATTCTAATTCCATTGTAGGTTTTTTAATCCCTAAATTGGATGCTAGAGTGAGCCCCTCCAAAAGTGTTAGGTGTTTGGTTTCATTAGCTGTCTTGGATCTTATTGGTTTGGAAAAAGCACACATCATCTTTCCTTTGTAGAATTTAGTAACTTTCTTATCAACATTGATGCCCATAGGTGGAGGAGTGGAAGAAAGAGACCCACACCCCAAAAAGGAAGAAGGACGGTTCATCGTACCTTTGAAAAGAGTCGCTTGCACCACCAAGGCTTCGTCAATGGGAGAGAGAGCGACCCTCGACGAGGGCATAGAATTCCCAATACTTGTAGAATAGGCATTAACAAAAAAGGACTAGACTTGAAAAAATTCAAAGGGACTTTCTTTGGGGAGGGGGCTTTGGTTAATAAACCCTATATGGTGAATAGATTTGTTGTTAGTTCAGAAAAACAAAAATGGGGTTTGGATTTCAGAAACCTTTTAATCTTTAACAAGGCTCTTATGGGAAAATGCTCTTGGAGATTTGTGAATGAAAGGAATCCTCTTTGGAAGAGGGTAATTGTTGGTAAGTATGGCAAAGACAATGGGGTGGTTGTACGAAAGAGGTGAGAGAGAGGTATAGAGTGGGAGTTTGGAAAACAATAAAAAATGGTTGGGAGGATTTCAAAGATAAAATAAGCTTTAAGGTTGGTCCTGGAAATAAGGTGAAAATTTGGAAGGATAAGTGGTGCGGGGATATGCCTTTGAGGATTCTTTCCCAGATCTTTATTCTATAACTTTTTCAAAAGATGCTTGAGTGGTTGATGTCTGGGATGGTGGTAGTGCCTTAGGTTTATAAGACAGTTGAATGACTGGGAGTTGGAGGAAACATGTGCTTTTTTTGGGAAGCTGCATGATTATTCCATCTCTTTGGGTACTGATGATATTATGGTGTGGATGGAGACAAAAAATGCTGACTTTTCAGTTAAGTCTTTTTGTTCTTCCTTGGCAAGTAGGAGAATGGAGCCTTTCCCTTATGGTTTAGTTTGGAACTCTTGGGCTCCTATAAGAGCTAGTTTTTTTGCTTGAGAAACAACTTAAGCTAAGAATTTGATTAAGGATTAACTCAAAAAGAAGGATTGCAGGATGCTTAATAGATGCTATTTGTGCAAAGCAGAGAGAAAGACCTGTGATCATATTCTCCTTAATTGTTTGAAAGTTCATATTTTGTGGTAGTTGATTTTGCTCTTTTTGATGTTGAGTGGATTATGCACTCTTTAGTGAGATGGATGCTCTTGAGTTGGTGTGACTCATTTGTTGGGAAAAAAAGGAAAAAGGCTTGGAAGGTTGCTCCATTATGCCTTTTTTAGTCCATCTGGAGGGAGAGAAAAAAGTGAGCCTTTGAGAATTGTGAAAACTTGGACCAAACAATTAAAAGTTATTTTTTGTATCTTTGTTGAGATTGGGTTGGATTGTACATTGGGGATGGATCTATGTTGCTATTAGATTTTGTGGACTAGTTAGACTTTTCGTAGGGTGTGGTTGCTAGTTTTTGTGTATTCGCACCTTCTTGTTCTTTGGTTGCACTGTATACATTGTGTATGCTTTTTTAAACAATTAATACATTCTTCATTTACCTATTAAAAATCAAGTGCCTAGCATGGTTCAAAGTATCAACTAAGATAGATACAACTCGATCTAGTTGTATCCATCTCAATCATGCTCATAATAAGTCTAAGATGTTAGGTATAGTTTAGGCAAAGGTTTTAACCTTGGATCATTCAAAGAGGAGAGAGTAGTCTTTGACAAATAGATGCTTCCTTTGTTAGTTAGAGGAAGAGTCTATCGATCACATCTTTATCCATTGTGTCAAGACAAGGGTATTATATATGTACCCCTTTTCCCTTTTTGGTATGTATTGGGTGCTTCCCTTGGTCAGAGAGATGCTTTTAGGATGACATGACTCTTTTGTGGGTAAAAAATGGAAAAAGTTGTGATGAGCTACTCTCTTATACTTATTTCGGACAATTTAAAAGGAAAGAAACCAAAAGATCGTTTGAAATTGAGGAGCGTTCTATTCAAGGACTAAAACACTTGTTTCTTTGTAATCTTTGGGCTTGGTCTAAGTTGTTTTAAAGTTGTGGTCCTTCATCTATAGTAGATTTTGTTGATTGGTTGGACTCATATTGAGGTGGACGTTTTTTTTTTTTTTTTTGTTGTCCCTTTATTCTTTTGGAGGTGTCTTTAAGCATTCGTTGTATGCTTTCTGTGTACTTTTGGTTGCTTTGTTGGCGATTCTTGTTTATAATATTCTTGCTTTACTCATAAAAAAAATGAATTTCTTAACTCGATGAACTCTTAAGACAAGTTGGAGTCATAACATTGCAACTTGGTTTTGATGGAAGTGGGAGGAAAAAACAAATGAGATTCCTTGCAACTAGGAAGAAAAAAATGCCTCATCCATGGTTAGAAATAAGAAATTTAAACTTAAGCACTTCTATAAGATTGGTGTTCAAAGCTCCATAGACCGCAATATGTCCCATCTTCTTTTCTTTGTCGTTGCCTTGTTGGTGTTTGGCAAGCAGTCGTGAGTTTGATTGTAGTGGCATCAAAATCTTCACTCGCTTGGTGCCATCTTCATAGCCACAAATAGTGGTAATGACTCAGCCACTGAGGTGGGTGTATCTTCAGCCTTCTTACAAGTTGCAGATGCTTATATGATTCTAAATAGATTGGGTTGATGAAGGCAATGATCTATAGATGTGGATTTAAAAAATGGATATGAGTAGAAAGAGCTTGGTTTCTATGAAAGAAATCAGATACAGATGTGGGTATAAAAATGGATATTAGTATGGGTCTAAAAATGGTTATGGATATGGATAAGTAATAGGATATGAATATTGTCATATAATGTGAACTGAACTTTGTGAAGATGCTAACTATTTTGTGGTAAAGTTTAATTTTTCCCATATATCTTCATTTTAAAATACGTTAAGGCCTTTCACATAACATAGTAACATAAAAGGTGAAAAACATTTAAAAAAAATTTATAAATCTTTATCTTTTATAGTTGCTTTATTTTGGGTATGTTTGATAGGGAAAATATAGATAATTTTTTTTTTAAGATGACTTCATTGCTAAAAATAAAAACCTTTAACGTGTTCTTTTATCATTATTTATTAAAAATGGTTGTTTTTTAACATTGGAAAAATAAATTTAATATTTTCAAACAATTATTGATTTATCATCCAGCATATTCATTTTTATTATTTTCAAACAATCATATATCCTTTAAATAATTATGTTAGTGATAGTAGAGTTTTCAATTCTTAATATTATCATAGGCTAATTCTAATGCTTGCTTTTATGACCATATGAACAATGTTAAATGTGATATTACTTTTTTTAATTAGTTTATTGAGTCCATCCAATTATAATCATATTTTTTTTTTTAAATTAGGATACTTTTATGATTATTTAAATGATGTTGAATGTGAGAGATGTTTGTTTTATTGGTTTGTTGAGTCCATATCATTAAAATCATTTTTTTAGATAATTTTTATTATTTTTTAAGAATTTTTGAGTTTTTTTAACTATCATATTGTGTGTATTGCCCAACACCAATTTAAGATGCTGGGGTAGATTTACCTTGAGGCTTACCTTGTTAGTGGTTGAAACCATGACTTTGAACCATGATGCATAACCATCCCATTTTGCCCATGGCACGACCATCTATATTCATCTTAAATTTTCCCTTTAGGAGGACAAACCCAAAATCAACATATTCTTCTAACCTTTCTTACTAAACAACCGACCTTCCAACTCAAAAAGAGATGAAGCTCAGGGAATCACTTTCTTTGGCACCCTAGCTTGGCGGGATTGGACTTTGATCAATTAGGGGATGAGGACACAACTGGGTTGGAGGTAGCTTTCAGTGAACAGGAGGTGTTACTTGCACTGTGTGAGCTGAATGGGGACAAAGCCCTTGGGCCAGATGGGTTCACTATCGCTTTTTGGCAGTTTAGCTGGGATTTTGTGAAGGAGGAAGTTATGAGTTTTTTTAGAGAATTCGATGAGTGGGGGAAATTCATTAAGAGCTTAGACACTACGTTCTTGGGTTTATTACCAAAAAAAGAGGCGCTGATGACTTTAGAGATTACAAACCTATCAACTTAGTAGAAGGCCTTTGCAAGTTGTTGGCTAAAGTCCTATCTAATAGGCTGAAGAAGGTGGTAAGCAAGGTAGTGTCTCTGGCCGAAAACTCTTTTGTGGAAGGAAGACAAATCCTTGATGTTGTGCTGATAGCTAATGAAACTATAGATTCGATGTTAAAAAGGAATGAAAATGGAGTGTTATGCAAGTTGGATGTAGTGAAGGCTTATGACCACATTAGTTGGAATTTTCTGCTCACTGTGATGCAAAAAATGGGATTCGGGGAGAAGTGGTTTGGCTGGATAAGTTGGTGCGTATCCACAACGAGTTTTTCAGTTTTGGTTAATTGATCTCCATCGGACTTCTTCAATAGCAGTAAGGGATTGAGGCAAAGAGATCCCCTTTGCCCCTACCTTTTTGTGATTGGGATGGAGGCCTTTACCAACCTCATTAATAGAGTTGAGAGAGCGGGTTTTTTTATTAGGCTGTAGAGTTAGGGGAAGGGCAGGAGATGGGGTTCAATTAGCACATCTACTGTTTGCTAATGATAACCCCGTGTTTTGTGAAGCTTCTCAAGAGCAAATGGTCTATTTGAGTTGGATTTTAATGTGGTTTGAAGCCATTCCAGGTTTGAAAATAAACTTGGACAAGAGTGAAATTTTTCCGGTGGGAAGGGTTGATAATGTGAAGGAATTGACTTTTGAATTGGGTTGAAAGGTGGGGGCACTGCCCTCCTATTATCTGGGGCTTCCTTTGAGAGCTGCTCATAATTCGGTTGCTAGTTGGGATAAGGTGGAGGAGAGGTTCCGGAAGAGGCTTGTCATGTGGAAGAGACAATTTATTTCTAAAGGAGGGAGGATTACCCTTATTCGGAGCACGTTGTCAACCATACTCATTTACTACATGTCTATGCTACGTATGCCGCGAGTAGTAAGATTGAGGTTAGAGAAAATCCAAAGGGACTTTCTTTGAGGTGGGGGAAAGTTGGAGAAGAAGCCTCATCTTGTGAAGTGGTTGATAATTTGTTTGAATAAAAGAAAGGGTGACTTGGGTGTTAGATGCCTTTCTAAACTTGATAGAGTCCTCTTAGGTAAATGGAGTTGGCGTTTTGTGGAAGAAAGGGGGGCTCTATGACAGCCCGTTATTAGTAGAAAGTATGGGGTAGAAGAAGAGGGGTGGTGTACCCGAGAAGTAAGGGAGGGGTATGGTGTGGGGATTTGGAAGGAAATTAGAAAGGAATGACTTTTTATGAAAGAAAAATTTGTATTTTCTGTAAGGAGTGGAAGAAGAGTGAGATTTTGGGAGGATAGGTGGTGTGGAGATGAGACTCAGTATTTCTTTTCCTTCTTTCTATGCTTTGGTGACTTCTAAAGAGCCATGGGTGGCGGAGGTTTAGGATACTTTGGGGGAGGATGGGGGCTGGAATCCATGCTTTTTGAGACCATTTAATGATTGGGAGATGGAGATGGTAGAGAGATCTCTTTTCTCCTTGCAAGGGAAGAGAGTGGTTATTAATTTGTAGGATAAGTTACGGTGGAAGGAGGCAAAGGGTGGTAATTTTTCCGTTAAATCCTTTTATAGTGCTTTGGAGGGTAGCAACACAGTCCCATTTCCGAAAAGTGTTATTTGAAACCCATATGTTCCTACTAAGGTCGGTTTTTTTTGCTTGGGAAGCCACTTGGGGCAAAGCTCTAACTTTCGACCAATTAAAGAAGAGGGGCTGGGCTCTCCCAAATAGATGTTACCTTTGTGGGGCTGCTGAAGAGTCTATAAATCATCTTTTAATTCTTTGCACCAAGGTTAGGATTTTATGGGACTTGTTATTTAACCTTTTTGGGGTACTTTGGATTCTTCCTTCGTCAGTGAAGGAGATCCTTCTCGGGTGGTATGGGCAGTTTGTGGGCAAGAAATGGGTGACGGTTTGGAGAGCAGCGCTCCCTTATGCCTTTTTTGGATGGTTTGGAGGGAAACAAACAGGGTTACTTTTGAAAATGAGGATCTTTCGATCCAAAGGATGAAATATTCTTTTGTTAGCAATTTGTGGTCTTGGTCCAAGTGTTGTATTGTTGATAGACCTAATTCTTTATTTACCTTTTTTGAGTGGGTGGGCTATAGATGAGGGTGGGTAAGTTTTTTGTATCCCTCTTCCTTTTGTTTTTAGCCTATAGGCGCCTGTTGTATACCTCTTGTATGCTTTAGGCTTGCCGTTGGGTGCCCTATTTCTTTTAATGTACTCTTTACCGCGTCTTTTCCTATCAAAAAAAAAAAAAAAAGATGACTAAACCCACATATTATTTGTCAGTCTCTTCTTATCCTCCAAATAATCCATATTAGAGTATGGATAGTGCACCTCCAGAGAACTATCTCTTTCCTCTCTGCCTAAACTGTTAAAGAGGTAACCAACGAACAACTGGTATCCTTAGGGGTTGGCTAGTGAAATCTTAATAGGGAAAGCAGGCGTCTTCACAACTATAAAAGAAACATGACAATGATGAAAAATGATGGTCAACTAATTGTCAACTGGTAAAAATAAAACACATTTATCCAGGCTGATAGTCGTATATGACCTACAATGTTGAAGCATAGCATTAATACTGACCTTCTCTAAAGATTATCAACTACAATAAGGATTTGGCCTCAAGGGAAGTTTTTGTTTTCCAAATAAATTAAGCCTGAAGTAAAGTAGTGAAATTTGCACTTGAGGAATTGGAATAAAATTTAGAAGTGAACATGGCTCCTCTATCTAGGGTTCAACATCTTCCATAAGTATCCAAAATTGACAAGGATATCCAGTTCTTCAGTTGGGGAAGTGAGGTGAGATTTCTGATGCCTCTATCATTAAGATTTCTCTGAAAATTTAAATTATGAGTGAGAGAGGAAGTATCACGACTTGAAGAATGCTGGTGAAACAAGAACTTTTCCATCTTGAAATTCTGAAAAGGTGGTAAAATAGAATTGAGGTTGATCCCTCTACCAAAGGTCTCCCGGGAAACCTAGTTTAGAACCATCTTAAACAGTCTATCTTACATGATTAAGGAAGGGGGGAAAGCCTTGGAAAATAGCTTCCTGTTGACAATGATGGAAAAATCTAGTGGCAAGTTAGCATCCCATCCATTTACTGCAACCCAGATTCTCTTCTGATAATAGTGCCATAGGGACTTCTGTTCTAAGGGAAACCTCCCTACTGACTTTCCAAGTAAAGCCTTGTTCTTCATAGAAACCCTTCTAATACCTACCTGTTCTCAAGTTTAGGTTTATAGTCATTTTCCCAATTAACTAATGATCTCTATAGGTTCCCTGTAACTTGATTCTCTTGGTTGTCCAATATTATTTAATTTTACTATCGATTAATTGGTGATCAGACAGCTTCTAATGACCTCCACTTTTCTCATTTATGATTTAATGTTAATTTAATTCCTCTAATTCATCTTACATCCTGTGGATGAGCTAAAGACTTAATTAGATGTTCGTGGATTGTGGCTCAAGGTTAACATTTTTGTAATGTAGGTTGGTAAACATTGGCCTCTTTAGAAATTAGAGATATTTCAATCCTTTTAATTAGGTTTGTTTCGATGATCAACTAACTTATCTGGAGTGAGAAAAACATACAAAATCATTTCAAAGTGGAGATTTAAAATTTCTGTTAGTTGTGATTTGGCTTTCACACTTAGGCACTATGTTAGCAACATTTGTATTAGTTATACAAAAAGTTTTATTCTATGAGGCTTGCATGTATTTATTTTGAGCTGCGCAATTAAACTTGATCTTTTCCTATTTTTAAATGTGTTTATTTTCAGTAGGAAAGTTAACGCATTTTCTTGTTATTGCTTATTCTAGGCTGTTACCAAGGCTAAGCTGGGATATGATCCACTGGAGGTGAATCCGGAGGATATGGTTCGATTTGCAAAGGAAGTGCCCCAGGTATGAGTAGTGGAAATAGCGTACCTGTTGTTAACTGAATTCATATGACTTGTTGAATTGGGATGTGCACCAAAATATGAGGAAAGTGTTGAATAATAGGTAATTGATTGAATGTCTTCTCAATAAACTTGAACTGCAGTGGTTATGTAGATTTTTAAGATGATTACTCAAGAAATATGGCACGGAGCAAAGAGATCACATGTGTTGCTCTACTGTGAACTGGTCTTTCATGGTTGTAATTATTTGAAATCATGCTCATAGTGAAGCTAGGTGCTTTCACTTCTTAAATGGGTCTCGGATAAATCTAATAACAAGCTTTATGTGCTAGTCTTGGTTTTGAATGCTTTCTTTTTCCCCTTCCTATTGGTACTTTTTCTTTTTTTTCTTTTTTGGATTAGAAACAACCATCTTCATTCATCAATCAATTGATAAATACAAGGATGGGCAGTCTTTCAAAGATGTACAAAAGTTGGTTAGAAAGTAATCAAGAAGCAAGATCCACAAAAAGTAGCCAACCTCAAAATGAGAAAGACCAACATACATACAGTGGAGAAAAACAATAGACACTCAAGGGGAAGGAGGTCTCCTAAGGAGGCCAAATGCTTTTCTCATTGTTTGACTAACCGATCTGTGACTTGGTTGGTTGAACAAGGAACCCAAGAGAAGGAACAACTCAGCTCATTTGCAATATCTATGATTTTGCGCATCTAGTTGTCAAATTTCTGTGTGCCTCTTTCTCTTTTAGTCACCCAAGATATTATAGTAGTATAATATCCTTCTACAGCTGGCTTAGATGGGTATAAAGCTTTTGCTTGCACCAAACCCTCCGATTTAAACACTGAAAGCTTTGGTTCTTTTAGTAATTATCTTTTCCATTTCTACTATAGGGATTTATTTTATGAAGTGGGTGATTTTTTTTATTTTTAATTGTGATTCTTGAGTGTTGACGCTAAAAACTTGCATCAATCACTCCAATTTAGACACTAAAAACTTGCCCTGGAGTTTACACCAAACAAAATCACCAACATCAAAGACTACTTGTCTTTTATAGTAGAAACTTTGTATTTGCTTACTAACTTAAAAGTGCTTCTTCACATCTTCATGAATGTTGCAGAGATGATCAATCATGTCTTGGCCTTCACATTAACTCTTTCTTTGAGTGGAATAGTTACTAGATCCAAAACATTATAAGGATTTGAGCCATAAACCACTTCAAAGGGACTCATTTGTGGACCACGATTCTTTGACCTCCTAAAGGCAAACTCAACTTATGTAAGAACTTGATCCCACTCATTGAGTTTTTCCCCACTAATCAACAAAGTGGATTTACTAAACTCCTGTTTACCATCTCTATTTGTCCATTTGTATGAGGATGGTAAGATGTGCTATAATTCAAATCATATTTGGTCATTTGAGAAGACTGGTCTTCTAAATCAGGTTCTTTTGTTTAAAATTATTAGTTCTAAGAAGATTGCATTATCTTGAGCCCATTTCAAATTCTAGTAGTTTCTTTTTAAGTTGTACTTTTGGAA
Source organism: Vitis rotundifolia (assembly GCA_030254885.1). NCBI lineage: Eukaryota > Viridiplantae > Streptophyta > Magnoliopsida > Vitales > Vitaceae > Vitis > Vitis rotundifolia. The sequence continues at coordinate 14,326,433 of CM058156.1, forward strand.
AAAGAAAGAAGATTATAAAGAATATCAGCGTAGCTGCCTAGCTAATTTCCAATATAATTCCTTCCCATTCCATTTTGATATTTGGTATCCGTAGAAAAAGAAAAAAAAATTGTCATATATTAAATTGAATAGGGAAGGGAAACATGCTTCCTTTTATAGAAAAGCTACAACAAATCAAACTAAATCTACAACTGTACACCCAAATTTCTAGGAACAAAATAAATTTAAAATATACAACTTATCCTTAAAAAACAACAACAAATTATCCCTAAAAAATAGGTAACAACCATATCAGAAAAATTCTGATATGATTGAGATTCTCAACACTCCCCCTTAAGCTGGCTTGAAGATGTCATTCACGGCCAACTTGCTTACTAAATCATCAAACTACTTCTTTGGCAATCCCTTAGTGAGTATATCTACAACTTGTTCAACCGTAGGCATTTAGGGCATAATAATCAGTCCATTTTCCAGTTTCTCCTTGATAAAATGTTTATCAACCTTGACATGTTTAGTTCTATCATGGAGTACTAGATTATGTGCAATGGCAATGACAACTTTATTATCACAAAAGACCTTTATAGGTAAAGGGCTAGCAACCTTAAGTTCTTCAAGTAATTGTTTAATCCACAAAACTTCACAAATGCCATGGCCTACGACTCTAAACTCAACTTCAACACTACTTTTAGCCACAACACTTTGCTTTTTACTCCGCCAAGTCACAAGGTTGCCTTCAACAAAAGTACAATACCCCAAAGTTGATCTCTTATCAATTACACTTCCTGCCTAATTTGCATCAATAAACACATCCACTTGGAGATGTCCTTGGTTTTCATATAAAAGTTCTTTTCTTGGAGTCCCCTTTAAGTACCTTAAAATTCTGTACATTGCATCAAAGTGTCCCTAATTTGGCGAGTGTATGAAATGACTCACCATGCTTACTGCAAAAGCAATATCGGGACGAGTATGAGAGAGACAAATAAGTCTCCCAACTAGGTGTTGATATTTTTCTTTATCAATCACTGCTACTGGACTTGCTAGTTGGAGTTTCAAATTTGGTTCTATAGGAGTTTCTATAACCTTACATCCAAGTAAACACATTTCATTTAATAAGTCATGTTGAAAGAGAGAGAGAGAAAACCTTAATTCTCATTCATATGATTAACTTCTTACAATAGAGAAATATATATACAAGGTTAGGTTGAACTAACTACCATATATGTGACCTATATTAAGAAAGGAAAGAGATTGTACACTATAAATACATTATATTCAACACTCCCCCTCAAGCTGGAGCATATATGTCATATGCACCAAGCTTGTTACATTATTTAATCTTAGGACCTCTGAGAGATTTAGTGAAGATGTCTGCTAGTTGATCATTTGAATTAACAAAACTTGTAGCAATACACCCTGATGCGATCTTTTCTCTAATGACGTGACAGTCAACTTCAATATGCTTGGTCCTTTTATGAAAGACTGGATTGGATGCAATATGTAATGCGGCCTGATTGTCACAGACTAGCTTTATCTGTTCATCTTTTCCAAATCTCAATTCCTGAAGGAGTTGCATCAACCACATGAGTTCACATGTTGCCAAAGCCATAGCTCGATACTCAGCTTCGGCGCTTGATCTGGCCACTACATCTTGTTTCTTACTTTTCCGGGATATTAAGTTACCTCCAATAAAAACACAATACCCTGAGGTGGAACGCTTATTTGAGAGTGAACCAGCCCAGTCTGCATTTGTGTAACCAACAATTTGGGTATGACCCCTATCTTCATACAACATACCTTGGCCTGGTGTTCCTTTAATATATCAAAGAATGCGGATCACAGCATCCCAATGGTTGTCACATGGTGATTGTAGAAATTGACTAACCACAATCATAGGAAAAGAGATGTCTGGCTGAGTGATGGTGAGGTAGTTCAGTTTGCCTACAAGTCGTCGATATCTCCCAGGATCTCTCAGAGGCTCCCTCTGTCCTGGTACAAGTTTGACATTTGGATCCATAAGAGTGTCAACAGGTTTACATTCTAACATACCTGTTTCTTCCAAGATGTCTAAGGCATACTTCCTTTGTGACCTAACCAAACCTGAACTGGATTGAGCTATTTCAAGTCCCAGAAAGTACTTGAGTTTGCCCAAGTCTTTGGTTTGAAAGTGGTTGAAAAGGTGTTGCTTTAGTCTTTGGATATCCTTCTGATTACTGCCTGTAATGACAATGTCATCCACATAAACTACCAAATAGATGCACTGGCTCGAAAAGTTATGATGATAGAAAATTGAATGATTTGCTTCACTTTGAAGCATTCCAAACTCTTGAAGAATTGAACTAAAACGCCCAAACCATGCCCGAGGAGACTGTTTCAAGCCATATAGAGAGCGGCGTAACTTGCACACTAAACCAGACTCCCCCTGAGCAACAAAACCAGGTGGTTGCTCCATATACACTTCCTCGAGAAGTTCACCATGAAGGAAAGCATTCTTAATATCCAACTGATAAAGAGGCCAATGGCAGATAGCTGCCATGGAGAGAAATAAGCGAACAGAAACAATCTCGGCAACAGGAGAGAAGGTGTCACCATAGTCACAACCATAAATCTGAGTATAACCTTTAGCAACCAAGCGGGCCTTAAGGCGATCAACTTGACCATCAGGACCAACTTTAACAGTGTAGACCCAACGACATCCAATTGTAGATTTACCAGGAGGTAAAGAAACAAGATCCCATGTGCCATTGGAGTGCAGAGCAACCATTTCATCAACCATTGCCTGTCGCCACCCAGGATGAGAATGTGCCTCATTAGTGCTCTTAGGAAGAGAAACAGAGGATAAAGTAGGCCAAAGGCAGAATAGGATGAAAATAATTGATGGTAACTCAAAAAATTATAAATAGGATGAGGATTACGAGTAGATCAATTACCTTTCCGAAGAGCAATAGGCAAATAGTCAGTAGATGACAGGGCCGGGGTAGGAGAAATCGGTGGGATAGGAGGTGAGTCATCAGGTACCTCAGTTGAAGAGAGAGGAGGAGCAACAACACGATGTCGACGATGATAAACCTGAAGAGGACGAGAGAGCGCATTTGAAGGGGGGGATATATAGGGAAGTGGCAATACTTCAGAAATGGGAAGAGATTCAGAGGATGAGAAGAATGAAGAGTCCTCAAAGAAGGTGACATCAGTGGAGAGAAAATAACGATAAGTGTCAGAGGAATAACAACGATAGCCCTTCTAAAGTCGAGAGTATCCCAAGAAGATGCATTTCGTAGCCTTGGTGGAGAGCTTGTCCTGTCCAGGTGTGAGAGTATGAACAAAACAAGTACAACCAAAGACACGAGGAGGAAGGAAATAAAAAGGTTGGTTAGGAAAAATGAGGGAATAAGGGATTTGGTCATGTAATATAGATGAGGGCATACGATTAATCAAGTAACAGGCTGTAAGAACAACATCCCCCTAAAAACGAAAAGGAACATGACTATGGAGAAGGAGGGTACGAGCTGTCTCAACAAGATGTCGATTTTTATGTTCAACAACCCCATTTTGTTGAGGAGTATGAGAACAAGATGACTGATGGAGGATCCCATGTTGGGACATAAAAGAAGTAAAGGGTGTAGAAAAATATTCCCGAGCATTGTCACTGCGTAACACTCGAATAAAAATGTGTTTGGATTTCAGCATAAAATTTCTGGAAAATAGAGAATAACTTAGCTCGATTTTTCATTAAAAATAGCCAAGTACATCTTGAATAGTCATAAATGAAAGTGACAAAATACTGAAATCCTAAAGTAGACGCGGTCTGATATGGACCCCAAACATCAGTGTGGACAAGTTCAAAAGGAGACTTTGCCCGATTATTCAAACACTTTGGGAATGAGACATGAATATGTTTCCCAAGCTGACACGACTCACAAGCAAGTGACGACAAATCGGAAAAACGAGAGACTAGCTTCTGGAACTTGGAGAGACTAGGATGACCCAGACGATTGTGAATGAGAAGAGGAGCATCAGTGGAAATGCAAGCTGCAGGAGATGAAGGTGATGTGAGGTGATAGAGGCCTTGAGACTTACGCCCTATGCCAATTGTCTTCCCCGTACTCCGGTCTTGCAAGATCAGAAATTTATCAGAAAAAGTGATAGAACAGTTAAGAGTGTGAGTTATTTTGCTGATGGAAATAAGATTAAAAGGACACTCAAGGGCATAAAGGACAGAATGGAGAGGTAGAGAAGGGAGAGGATGAGCCAAACCAATACCTTTAGGCATAGTTTGGGAACCATTAGCTAAAATAACAGTAGTTAAGGCAGAGGTAGTAGTAATAGAGGAGAAAATGTGTTTATTACCAGAGATATGATCAGATGCTCCAAAATCTAGAATCCATGGGCCAAGAGAAAGAGACTGAGTAAAGCAGACAAAGACATTACTGGTCTAGGCAACAGAAGCAACAGAAGCTGATGTGGTTTCCTGATATCGGAGATAGGCATCATAATCACTACTAGTAAGGGTGATACTCTGAGATGTGGAGCTCGCAGCGGAGTCAAGTCGAGATAGCAGAGGATCAGATGACTGAGCAATGTGGGCAGTGCGAGGAGGCCGTCCATGTAACTTATAGCAATGATCTCGAGTGTGACCAAGCTTATTACAATAAGTACACTGAGGACGTTGCCCTCGACCCCAATTGCCACTACGTCCTCCTCGAGAGTTAGTCTGAGAGGCTAACACTGATGAATTTGAAGGACCATCAGTTGATGAGGTCTGAGTAGAGGAGAGGCATAAGTGACGAGCGAACACATCATTCAATGATGGTACTGATGGACTAGCAAGAATCTGATCTTGGACAGACTCGAGATCTGGACGGAGGCCATTGAGGGTTAACACCATAAAGAACTTGTCAGTCTGTATTTGTTGAGCTTCAGCACCATTAGTGAAGGGCATCAAAGTTAAGAATTCCTCCTTAAGAGATGCAATCCGGCCAATATAAGTAGACAGATCCATGTCTTGCTGTCTCACATGAACAATATCAGAAACCACCTTATAAAATCGTTGAATATCATTTGTGTATAATCCTTTAGCCTGAGTCCAAAATTTAAAGTAGGTTTTGTAGGCAAGAAGATGATGTAAAATTTTGGGATCAACAGATTGCCATAATACGCTGCATAATTGTGCATCAATTTTCTTCCATTGCACTTTGTCAACATCAGGTATAACATCCTCAGGTGTAACGAAATGATCCTCATAACCTTGTCCCATAAACCAGTGTTCCATGGACGCTGACCAAGAGAGATAATTCTCACTACCAATCAATTTTTCCGATGTGATGGTAGGAGATCCAGAGATGACGGATGTAAAAATAAGATTTTTAGTCGCCATATCCACTTCACCTAAGATTGAATCACGTTTGGATCAAAGAGAGCTCTAAAGGGAGGACGGATCACAGTTGTGGAAGAAGAACTTGGTATGTCGGGACCCAAACAAAGGAGAAAAGTGATTGAGATGAAGAAGAGGCCTTCTCAAGGCACACATAGGTCTCGGCCAAGGAAGGGAGCTGCTGTCAGAGGCCGGAGGAGGCTGAAATGCCAAAAAAATGGAGAAGTAGGGTTCGGAGAGGACTGACGGAGGCTTAGAAGTGCAAGAAGGCGCCGGACGAGCCTGCTGGTAGAAGCTCGGCACTAGAAAGTGGCCTACGTGCCCTTACGCGCTGGCACGTGGGATTCAGGCCGCTGGAGAAAAACGGTGCATAGGGAGGCGCATTGGAGAAAAATACTAGGTTTTGGTTGTTCTCGTTGCTAAAATTGATCTTCATTAGAGCTCTTCCCCTGAAGAGTAGTTTTGTTATAAAAGGGAATATTTTCAATAAAGTTGACATCCATACTAACATGAATTTTCCTAGTGGTAGAATTAAAACACTTATACCCTTTTTTATTAGGAGCATAACCTAGAAAAATACATTTTTCGGGTCTTGGATCAAATTTGGATCGAAGATGAGTTGACACATGGACGAACACTGTACAACCAAAGATTTTTAAGGGTAAATCTGAGGTGAGGCGTGTGTTTGGAAAAGTATTTTTAAGAGTTTGTAATAGTGTTGCATAATTTAGAACCCTTGTAGGCATTCTATTAATCAAATAACAAATTGTTAAAATTGTATTCCCCCAAAGGTGTGTAGGAACATTCATATGAAACATAAGAGCTCTACCTACTTCAAGTAAATGTCTGTTTTTACGTTCTGCAATTCCATTTTGTTGAGGAGTGTCCCTACAAGTTGATTGATGTAAATACCTTTCTCTAGCAAAACTTCACCTAAACAATCATTATAAAATTCTGTTCCATTGTCACTTCGAAGAATACTTATTTTGGTTTGAAATTGGTTTTCAACCATAGAATAAAAATCCTGAAAGAGTTTTGCAACCTCAGACTTAGAGTTCATTATATAAAGCCAGCATAGGCGTGTGTGATTATCAATAAACGTCACAAACCATTTTTTCCCAGTTAAAGTAGTAATCCTAAAAGGACCCCAAACATCACTATGTATCAAATAAAAAGGCTTTGAGGCACAATACGGTTTTATTTTATAAGAATTACGATGACTTTTGGCCAAAAAAAAAGTTTCACAATCAAAAGAAATACAATCCAATCCTTTAAGTAAACTTGGAAACAAATGTTCTATATAGAAAAAATTAGGATGTCCTAATCTGTTATGCCATAGCATTATTTGATCATGCATAGGGATTGAACGAACACAACCAATAAAACCTTAAGCTTGTTTATTCTCAAACCGATTGTCATCAAAATAGTAGAGATTGTTGATCAATCTAGCATTGCTAATCATCATCCCCGAGTTCAAATCCTGGAATTCACAAAGAAAGGCACAAAAAACAACACGACAATTAGAATTCTTAGATAAATGTGTTATGAATAAGAGATTACAAGAGAGTTTTGGGACATGTAAAACGGATTGTAAAACAATCTTATCCGACAAACGAATATAGCCTTGCCCAGCAATAGAACATAAACTTCCATCTACGATATGTACTTTTTTATTTTCAGAACAAGGTGTGTAAGAAATAAACAAATGAAATAAATTAGTCATGTGGTTAGAGACACTTGAATCTATGATCCAAGGTGCGGATATTGAAAGAGAATATGCACACAAAAGACGACTTGACTGAGCTAGAGATGCTATAGGAGTACTAGGAGTCGGCGGAACAAGTTTTAACAGTTGGTCTAATTGTTCTTTGCTCAATGAGGGTGTCTTGGCAGCATGTGCTTTAGTAGGGAAACGATTAGAGTTGCCTTGCTTATTAGTTTTCCATTCAACGGGCTTCCAATCAACTGGCTTCCCATGTAATTTCCAGTAGGTTTCACAAGTGTGGCGTGGTTTATTACAATGATCGCACTAAACTCTTGGTTTGTCATTCGGATGATGCTGGTTATTAGGATTGCGAGAAGTCGCTGCTGCAGTGCCCAATAAGGCTGAGTTTTCCACAGGTCCAGAGAGCTTCTTCCCAAGCATAACATTCCTCCGACTTTCCTCGCGACGCACTTTAGAGAACACTTCACCTAGAGAAGGGAGAGGTTGCCGATCAATGATTCTACCTTGAACTTCATCAAACTCAACATTAAGCCCAACGAAAAATTTGAATATCCGTGAACTTTCTACCATCTTCTTAAAATAGTTACAATCATCTGTATTTTTCTACCCATAATCATTGAATAAGTCAAGATCCTGCCATAAACCCTTAAGCACATTAAAATATTTGGTAACCGAATTCTCATCTTCACAAATATCGCCCAGTTTCAGTTGTAACTCATAGATTTGGGACTGATTTCCAAGGTCTGAATACATCTGAATAATGTTGTCCGAAAGAGCTTTAACAGTAGGATAACACATATAATTCGAGCTAATCTCCTCCTCCATGGAATTTACTAGCCATGCCATGATCATGGAGTTTTCTACATCCCAAGTGGCATAGCTAGGGCCCGTCTTTGCTGGTTTTTTGGTGTCAACAACCAAATATCCAATTTTGCCTTGGCCCCTAATATACATCCGAACAGATTGTGACCATCTGAGATAATTGTTCTCATTTAGGCGGTTTGTGGTGATCTGGACAGAGTGGGAATGAGAATTGGATGTGGGTAATTTTGAGGAATTGGAACCAACAGTAATGGAAGGAGTAGAGTTGGAAATTTTTGACACGGTAAAGAGATAGCAATAGAAACGAAAAGGGAAGAAGAACAGAATTGGAAAGAATGAGAGGAAAAAGAAAGGGAAGAACCAATTAACTTGGTTCTGATACCATGTAGAAAAGGAAAAAAAAAATGTCATATATTAAATTGAATAAGGAAGGGAAACATGCTTTCTTTTATAGAAAAGCTACAACAAATCAAACTAAACCTATAGCTGTACACCCAAATTTCTAGGAACAAAATAAATTTAAAATATACAACTTATCCCTAAAAACAAAAACAAATTATTCCTAAAAAATAGGTAACAACCAGATTATCCCTAAAAAATAGGTAACAACCAGGTCAGAAAAATTCTGATATGATTGAGATTCTCAATAGTATCTTACACCTTTACCATAGAGAGAATGGGCAGAGTCAATAGGCTGATGTAATTGGGTTCTAAAGCTGTTGAGTTATGTGTTCGTGGTTCATACTATAGAATTATTGCATGGAACGATTAATTGCTTTAATATACTTTGTTCCATCTTTCTTTTTTACCAGCTTTTCATTGTTGCTCACTCTTATTCTCTTTGTCTTTCCCATCTCCCTCTCTCCCTACCTTTCCCCCTTTATTACTTTTACTTTTATTTTTTATTGAAAGAACTATAATCAAGATAAAATGTTGAAATAGCTTACCCATTGCCTTTTAGTAAATGTTGTTTCTAGATGCAACTTTCTATGCTGTGTAGCATTTTCTCCTTAGTTAATTTTTGGCTGCTAATGCACTCAATATGTCATTTTTTTGAGCGCATACTTGCATCTAAAGTATTCCTTTTCTATTTTTCTGTATGTGTTGGAAAATTATTTTCAATTGAAGAGTTCTTATGATGATGCCCTTTGAGACATCAATAACAGCAGATTTTCTTGTTGCTTGGTTTTTCCTTGATGTAATATGAAACTAATTAGTTCTGAAGTACCATAGTGAAGAACAATTGGCATAGCCAAGTATAATGCTTTACATGATCGTAGTTTTATAAGTGAACTAAGAACTAGAGTTGCAAATATTTTGAGGAAGACTCAGATTGTCATTTGGGAAAACAAGAGATGCCCAGGAAGGTTAGGAACCTGATTTGAGTGAAAAGTACTGCTGGCTTCTTTGACCATGGTAACTTCCTGGCATGTTTGTTGTGCAAAACAGCTAATTGGGCAGTAGGCACATTTTGGTTTAATTACTGGTATTTTCATTGTAATTTGTTTCCTCATTATGCTTCATTAGTATCCATTAGTTGTCAGAGGATGTATTAATTGAAAATTTCACTAGCCTGTTGAGTATTACCTCTGTGAGACCTTTTCTAATGCCTCTTCTGTTATCGTTTGCTCAAAATGTTATTTCAGATGATGGCTTCATATTCTGTATCTGATGCTGTTTCTACTTACTACTTGTATATGACGTATGTGCATCCCTTTATTTTCTCCCTTGCAACTATAATACCCATGCCACCAGATGAAGTTTTGCGCAAAGGAAGTGGGACTCTGTGTGAAATGCTTCTTATGGTTCAGGTGGGTTCTTTGGTACATGTATATTAAAACATCTATAATTTTTTTTTCCCTTGAGAATTGGATTATCTTAGGTTTCTTGAGCATTTAATTCCTCACTTTGTAATTTCTTTATAGTGCAAAGTTTTCTTCCATATATGATCTGGTTTAAACTATTATATTTCTGCTTGTTTCATGAGCATGTTTGCATGTGTTAAAATGCACAGGCTTACAAGGCAAATGTTATCTGCCCTAATAAACACCAGTCTGATCCTGAGAAATTCTACAATAACCAACTTTTGGAGAGTGAGACATATATAGGTGGACATGTGGAATGCCTTGAAAGTGGTGTTTTCAGATCGGATCTTCCAACTAGTTTTAAGCTTGATCCATCTGCCTATGAGGTAAGTTTTCTTCATCTACTTCACCTGCTACTATTGTTGATCAAAAGTTTCTTTTTCTTTCTTTTTAAGTGACTTCCTATGGAGCTGGATGATTTAATTGGTGCACCAATCTCCACATTAACTTTCAACATGCTTTTGTCAAACATGCTCATCACTGAATATGGGTGCACAATGTGTATATATTCAGGCATCACATCTAACCAGCAGGTCATAGTTTTGACTATCTTTCGCATTCACAAGCCACTCTGACGAATAGAAAATTTGTTTGATTTTGTATAGCAAGTTGTCTCTAACCATTAAGTATTAATTTCTCAGGTAAGGTGGGCATTTTTGTGAAAAGGCAATCTATTCTCCTATAGATGAAAATGAAAATACAACTATAGAGTATGCTCAATATGTTTATAGTGTGTTAAGATTAAAAAAAAGGAAAATAAATAGGATTTGATTGAATGATCATTATTTAAGCCTTCTATTCATTAAGTCCAAATATTTTAACTTGGAATCTAACAAGACCTTTTGCTGGATTTTGTAACTAGTCGATCTCCTCTATGTTTTGTGCTCCATACTAGCTATGGCCTTTAACATTGCTGCAATCTTATTTGAGGTAGAAGGGGCATGCTTTATTTCTTTTAAGAATTTAACAGCATAAGAAAAGATAGCTATTTGATATTCATTTAAATAGTGCCTTTATCAGCATGCCTTCTAGGGTTGTAGATTGATTATGACCAAATGTTGAAAGAAGCTTTCCCTAACTTATACCGATTGGCGGTTAACAAAGATGAGTGAGTGTCAAATGCTTGGGAGGGGAGTGGTGAGTCGGTTTGTTGGAATCCTCACTTCTCAAGGCATTTTAATGATTGGGAATTGGAAGAGGTAGAGGGCTTGTTCCGGAAACCTCATCCTTTGGTTGTGAGAAGAAAAGTGAAGGATGTTTTGAGTTGGAAAGAAAGTAGGGATGACATTTTCTCTGTTAGATCCCTCAACCGCTCCTTCACGAGGGCCTCTAGTGATCCTTTTCCTTGGGGAATTATTTGGAGGTCTTGGGCTCCGATGAGGGTGAGTTTTTTTTGCTTCGAAAGCATCTTGGAATAGAATTTCGACCAACAATCAACTCAAAGGAGGGGATGAAATATGCCGAATAGGTGCTACTTGTGTAAAGAGAAAGAGGAAACTAGTAATCATTTAATCTTGTTTTGCAAAAAGGCTACAATGCTTTGGAGTTTGATTTTCTCCCTTTTTAGTGTGCCGTGGGTTTTGCATTCTTCGATTAAAAGAAATTTCCTTGGTTGGCATGGTGTCTTTGTGGGTAAGAGGAGGGAGAAGGCTTGGAGGGTTGCCTTTTTATGCTTAATGTGGACCTTATGGAAGGTAAGAAATGAAAGAGCTTTTAATGATATTGAATGGTCGAACCAAGCTTTAAAACATTCCTTTTTGTAACTCTTGTAAATTGGGCTAGGGTGTTTATAGAGGATCATACTTTGTCTATGATTTTATAGAATTGCTATATGTCTAGTTAGGGGAAAGGTTTTTTGTCTTCTTTGCCTAGTTTCTTAGGCGTTTTGATTGTATACTTCATGCGTACTGTTTTTGCCTCTTCTAGGCGTTTCTAATACAAATTTTATTTACCTATAAAAAAAAAAAATTAAAAATTATGACCCTTGGTTCTAAATTCTAGTGTGTTAAAATCCATATTTTTGAAGATTGATCTTGCTTGAGGCAGATAAAACTGCAAGCAGATAGATGGACACACCTGGAAAACAACTTCCTCTTTCCTCCTCTTTCTTATGGATGATGATCTTTTAGGAAGACTAATGAGGGATCCTTCTGCATCTTAAAATTAATGCAATGAATTGCATGACGAATGAGCATTTAATCGAATTCAATTGTAAACAGTGAATACTAGTTTACTCCATTCAAATAGAAGGTTATCCTTTATCTATATGCTTCTTAATAATCAACCTGATTTAGTTGATTGTTATTAAGCTAGAACTTTAGCGAAGTGGTTGTGGAGTTTCTTCGGAAAAACAATGCTTTATGGCATAAGGTCATTCTAAGCATCTATGGGTGGCATTCTAATGGATGAGGTGTTAACATTGTTTTTAGGTTATCTCATCATTGTCCTTGAGAGGCTATTACTCAAATCTTCTTTGTTTTTTCTTGCTTCACTCACTTATTTGTGGATGAAGTTACAAAGATTCACTTTTGGGAAGACTCTTGGTATCATGATTAACCCTTTTGTCTTCTGATAGCCAAATCACTTTAAGGTAGTGAGGATGAGGGACTCCCCTGTCTTTACCCTTTTTGTCCTCTCCTCCTCTCTTTTGTCTTGGAATTTTAGTTTTTATTGAAACCTCTTGGATCATGAAGGTAAAAAACTAGCTTTCCTTACGTGTTTAGTAGTCCAAGTGTATCTATCGCCTTCCTACCTTAGTACAAGGGTTTGGTCTTTGATCTTATTAGGTTTCTTTTCAGATAGTTCATTTTGCGAACTTGGGCTACTTTTATTTGAAAATCTAAAGCCCCTTTGAATTTGCATGTTTTATGGCTAGTAAGAAGGTTAATGCTAATGATATACTCTAAAAGAGGAGGCCTTTTAAGGAGTGTAGAGAATTGGCTGATTATCTTTTGTTTCATTGGCTAGTTGTTTAAGGTTTATGGCATAGATTGTTCATCCTTGCTGAGATTGACTGGGTCCTACCTTATAAAGTGGCAAAGATGTTGACCAACATCTTCTTTCTCAATCTCTAGAGAGAGAAGCGACAACGATTGGTGGTCCTTTAAAGTAATGTCCTACTTTTGATTCATGGGAGAGATGAGAGGAGGTAGGAGTTGGTTTGTAATGGAGTCCAAATCCTTTGAAATCTCTTTGGAGGAAGATGGAGGGAAGTTAATAGGAAAAATCATGGAGAGAAGCAAAGGGCTCTCTTTGTGGAGTTGAGTTTGTGTAGTTCCTTTGAAGCAAAGGTATAATCTTTACTCAATTAATTTTGTGGAGGCGAAGAGATTTTCTTTGTTCTTTCCTGAAGGAAGGGGTCTTCTTGGGGGTGGGCTATCTTGGTTGAGAAGCTTTGTCATCTTGGTGTAGCTTGTTCTTTTGAGGCAAGAATACCTCCAGTCTTAGTTATCTCAAGGGAAGTAAAGAAAAGGGGCAATTTAGTGGAGGTGGCAAAGGGTCGTATGCAGACTTTGTAAGGAAGATCCCTGGTAGAGTGGGTAAAGCCATTGGATTTAGGGCGAGATTGAGGAACTTTAGAGCATAAAGGAACAACTAAGGCGTTGTCTAGTTGGGAAATGGGGTGAGAGTATAGATCCAAGTCTAGCGTTATAGTCGTTGAACAAATGGGTGGCACATAACTAACCTCTTAAAGGAGGAGTGAAGATCTCTTTGTTAAGGGGAGGTCTCATTTTGTTTGACTTTGAGGAAAGCTTTGACGCTAAGAAGGTGCTATCAAGGGGCTTAAGATGGTTTAAGGAAAAGGTGTTGCATCTGGACATGTGGGCTCCAGGGGTAGGATGCTTTTGGAAAGGGGCACATGTGAAGGACATGTGGGTGAGAATGGTGGGGCTTCCTTTGCACCTTTGGTAATGGGAAATTTTTGGAAAGATTGGAGATAGTTGTGGTGGATTTGGATTTTAACACTGATCGTCTTCATTACTTGCAGTGAAGTAGAGGGAACTTGGAGAGAAAGCCTGATTTAGTGAAGTGGGCTACTATTTGCTCGGATAAGAAAAAAGAGAGCTTGGGAGTTAGGCATCTTGCTTCGCTTAATAAGACTTTTTCTAGCAAGTGGATTTGGCGTTTTGCAATGGAAAAAGAGGCATTTTGAAAGTAAATTATAAGTGGGTTTTTGCAATACTTTTCTTATAAGAAAAATAAAATAAAATTATAAGTGATAAATATGAGGAAGTTGAAAGGGGGTGGTGTTCTAAGGAAGTGAGTGATAGGTACAAGGTTGGGTTATGGAAAGCCATAAGGAAATTGTGGGTGATTGTTAATAGTAGAGTTTCCTTTTCTGTGGGCAATGAGAGGAGGATAAAGTTTTGGAAGAATAAGTGGTGTGGTAATGAGCCGTTGTGTGTTTCTTTCCCTTATTTGTCTTAGCTAGTTCAAAGGAGACGTGAGTGGTGGGTTTGTTGAATCAGTTTAATCTTAAAGGCTATTGGACTTTTAGCTTCTCTAGGGATCTAAACGATTAGGAGATTGAGATTGTAGAGCAATTTCTATTAAGGCTTTAAGATAAGGTGGTGAATGGGGGAAGAGAAGATAAGGTAATTTGGTTGGAGATAAAGAACAATTCTTTCTCTGTAAAGTCCTTTTACACTTTGTTAGAGCTTGAGAGTTTAGGCCTTTTTCTAGAAGGTGTTGTTTAGAACTCTTAGGTTCCATTGAGGGCAAGTTTTATTTATTTGGGAGGTGTTGTAGGGTAAAGCTCTTACTTTAGATTAGCTTTAGAGGAGAGGGTGGTCATAGCTAATAGATGTTTCCTGTGTCATATCCAAGAGAAGTTGATTGACCACATTTTGCTACATTGTGGTAAGGCAAGGATTTTATGGCAACTTTTGCTCTCTCTTTTCAGAGTATCCTAGGTGTTATTATCCTTAGTAAGAGAGACCCTATTAGGTTTGCGTGGGTCCTTTGTTTGAAGGAAATGGAAAAAGGTGTGGGGATCACCTCCTTTATGTCTCTTTTGGACGATTTGGAAAGAGAAAAATAGAAAATCGTTTGGAAGAAAGAGCTCTTTGACCTAAGATTGAAAAGCTTGTTCTTTTGTAACTTGTTATCTTAGACTAGGTTGTATATAGTTGAGGCTCGATGTCTTTTTGTGACTTCATTAATTGGTTGGGTTCTCATTAAGGGAGTATTTTTTTTTGTTTTTTCCTTCCCCTTTTTTGCCATCTTTTGGTGGCCGTTGTACATATCTTGTATACTTTGGTGCGCTTTTCTTGGTGCTTTTTAATGCATTCTTTATTTGCCTATCAAAAAAAGATGTTGACCATTTCTTTTAGAGGCTTTGGGGGTTATGGTAGAAGGCATAGTTGTATAGAGTACTGCTAACTTCAATTTGATTTGGATGATATGTTAAAGAAGAAATTTGAGGATTTTTTATGCTGATTAGAGGATTGTAAATGTATTTTAGGACTTGTTTTACTCTTCTTCATTCCTTTGGACCTTTACTAGTGAAGCCTTCAAAAACACTCAGTTGAGCCTTATATTATTAGATTGGAACCTTGCTCTTGAGATTTGGCTCAAGTGGTAAAGGGTTGGGGAGGGTTTGTGGGAGGTTCTAGGTTGAAGTCCCAATAGGGATAAAAATTTACCTATCTAAAAAGGGAAAAAAAGAAGATTGGAACCTTGTGTGTCAGTTTAAGAGGTTGGCTAAGAAGACCTCTCATGTATGGTCACAACTCCCTAAGAATTATGCCAAGAATTTGATGCATATTTTTTGAGTATCCTAGGGCAAGTTGGAATTTTGGAGGAGTGGTTAGAGATTATCAAGGTACAATGATAAAGACTTACTCTAAACCTGTAGGTGAGGGTTTTAAAATTAAGGCTGAGATTCTAGCTCTTATGGAGGACCTTGTGAGGCGAAAGCATTGGACCTTTTTAATTCTATAGTGAAGGGACCTTTTGATAATTGTCATTTTGTGGGTGATGAAGAAGGAAAGAGACTCATGGAAGTTTGATGGTGGGTCACCAAATGATATTATAATAGAGTTAAGGTGTTCATTTTGTTGGATTCCTCGCTTAGCCAATTAAGTGAAGGACCTTTTAGCCAAAAAAGGAGTGAAGCATTTGATGTCTTTCATTGGGGATCGTCTACCTCCTTGAGTCATAATTAGTGTTTGTTATGTTGGTTCTATTTCAGGAGTTTTCTTTCCTTGTTTTGATCAGACTTGTATATTATGTGAGGATGTTTTGTCATTCTTGCTCTGTTTACTTGATAAAATGATTTGGTCTGTTTCTGGAAAAAAGAAAAAAATTGACTTGTGATTTTTCAAGACCTTAACATTTGAATACAAAAAATCAAAATGACGTATTTTTATTGTCAGAAATTTTTGATAGGTCATTTGCAAGCAAACCTCAACTGTTTTATACTAATCCGAAGAAGTTTAAAAAGAAGAATGGAACGTTGAGCTTTCTGAATATGGTTCATTGATTTCCACCACATTTTATTCATTGAAAACACAATTGAAGAAGAAAAACAGGTTGAAGCATATCTTGAAACATAAGAATTCTAAAAATATTTGTACAATTGGATTGTTTTTTGATCTAAAAGTTGTCATTTCTTGTGGACAAGTATTTAGTGAAGCAATTTTTTTACTATATGGCAGAAGCATCTAATACATGCGTAAAAAGAAGTACATGTGATTTCATGTGCAATATGTTACATCACACTGTAATATTGGTGGGCCCAGCTTATACTGAGCAAAAAGTGGTTGTTTACCATGCTATCTATCTTATCAATATTTTGTTGATCTAAATGGTTCTTTTTTTTTTTTTTTGATAGGAAACAACACATGTATATATTGATAGAAAAAGATGTACAAAAGGATCTAAATGGTTCTTTAAGAGTGATTCCTGAAATTTCAACTGATGCTTATGTGACATTAATTTGAACTGTTGCTTTTGTAACATTTCCTGGCAGCTGCTTGCCCTATCCATTGCTGATCTAAATAATTCTCTCAGAGAACTTCCTGAAATTTTCAGTTGATGCTTTTGTAACATTAACTTCAACTGTTGCTTTTATAACATTTCCTGGCAGTTGCTTTCTCAATCCATTGCTGCAGTACTACAATTTACTAATCATGCTTTACTGTCAACTATTTGGATTCATGAATGTTTTGTACTGATGTTCAGTTACTCGTGTGATTACAGCAACTGATTGTCAATCTTGATCGTGATCTACAATATGCCATAAGAGTAGAGGGAAAGATGGATGTGGAATCAGTCACCAATTATGATGAAGTGAAGAATGCTATCAAGGAAAAGGTTTTGCTCTTATGCTGTTGCTAAACATAAATTTATGGTGTTTAATATTTTGCTTTTTTTGCCTTTTTGCCTTTTTTTTTTTTCGAGTGAGGTGGAGGGATCCTTAAAGTGAAGGCCAACAAAGAAGAGGAAAAATCACCATCTATTAAACTAGATAGTATAAAATTTCACAATAACTGCCCAACTCCAGAGGGAAATGCTTAAACCAAACTTCTAGGATCTCTCTCTTTCTGCTTAAAACAGTCTTGAGTATAATCACTGAACATGGATTATGCCAACTTTAGCTTTTTGCCTTGTGAAGTTCTGGTTTCTATTATAAAAAAATAAAAATAAAAATCAGCCTTGTGATTTGCTTCTGTAGGCTTGAAACTGAATAAGACATCCATGCTTCTTGTAAGGTCTGAAGTATGTCTCAGCCAAGAGTCATTCCAGGGGCTCTGCCCTTTGAAGCATTCTAATGTACAGCCACCAGTGGTCCTCTATGATGTGGGTCTAGCCCCTAAAGGATGATTCTTTTATAAGCTTTGTGATAAGATATAAATCATAGCCTCAAATTTGCCAACCATTTGGTCTACACAAAACATAGGTCTTGTCTATCCTATAATATTTCTAGCAAGAGCCTGTCAGCATGAGATGATCTCTTTTCTCCTCCCCTCTAAACAAGCAGCCTCTAATCCATCATGATGAAGCTCAAAGGAGTCCTAGTAAATGCCTAAGCATCTGACACCAATGGAGAAGTCAGGAAATGGATGCTTTTCCCCATATTCTTCATTATGCATTTTCTGTTGTCAAGGATCCTTGTGGTATTCTCTAATCAAGTTCACCCAAAAAATGGTCAGGGTAGCACAAGAATCACAATCCTGCCTCCAACTTTGCTACTGAATTTTGTTCTTTGATGCTGATTGATGGATTGCTCAATTGAAACTTCCTGCATTGTTTTCTCTTTATTTAGTTGTAGTTAACTTCTATATTTTAATCCTTTTATTTTATTTCTACTGTAGACCTATTTCAATCATATTCTGATGTCTAAATATGTTAAATGAATTGCAAGTTGGTGATGTATTAAAATTTATGTCCAATTACTAATTGTTCTCTCTAACTAATATCATAATAATTAAATTGCTTGTGCTTCTGTCAGAGCTTGGTGTATTTGCTTAATATTATTTTCTCACTAATTAACCATTCATATGGAAATCGTGATCTAAGAGTATAACACATCGATTCAATTTTCCATTCATGAGATATGCATATATTCTTCTTTGTTAATTTTTTCATTCAACTTGCAGCTTCTGAAGTTGCAAGGTGAACCTACACGTGAAGAATTTCCCCTCATTTATCATCTAGACGTGGCTGCAATGTATCCAAATATTATTTTGACAAATAGGCTTCAGGTATGCTGCTTATCATAAACTATATATATATGTATTATGTTTGATTATCATAAATATACTTTATGTATGCAACAAAGAGTTTCAAACATAAGGATTGGTCTTATTACCATGTCCTTTGATTGAGTGAGACCAATTAATGGCTTGATTTTTGATGCTCATAAATTGGGGGCCATGATTATCACATATGAACAATTGGTTTGAGTTTTGACATGTTATGCCCTTGAGCTATACCATGAGCCATTATTATTATTTTATTAGTTATTAAGGTTGCTAAAGGTTTTTATCGAGTATTGAAGCCTCAATCATAGTAAAATTGGATACTGCATAGTGGCCTTCACTGGGGCCAATTTGATGCAATAATCAATATCGCTTGTAGAGCCCCTTAGCCATGTTGTGTACCATTACTCTAGGATTTTCCTTATGATAGTTACTAAATTTAAAAACAATTGTTTATTTCATGACCTTTTTTTTCCCCATAAACAAGCATTATGAATCAATATCGGTTGTAGAGCCCCTTAGCCATGTTTAGTTTTTTAATTATCCTGCAAAACAAAACTAACAATATATTGTTCAAGTGGTTGAGGTATGGTTTTAAGTTTTTTTTATCTTTTTCTTCAACTATTGCTTCCAAATATCTGCTCCTGCAGTTCACAGAATACTTATAAATTAGTATGTTTTCTACCTTATGCTTAATACATGGAAATCATTTGCACTTCATTTGCATTATACTTCTAATTTACATAATACTTCTATGTTCCTACTGGTACTTATGTTAGGGCAAGGAACTGCTTATTTACTTGTCCTTGAATGAGTAGGATTTGGATCAAGATGCTGTTTCCACAACAAAAGAACTCTCATTCTTTTTATTATCTTGCAAGTAAATTTATTTTGTCTGCTAACAGCTTTAGGTTGTTATTTCCTTTTGAGAAGTATATTTGCAATTAGTTTATTCGAGGTTCTTGTTGTTCAATTCCAGCCATCGTCAATAGTTTCAGATGAGATTTGTACTGCATGTGATTTCAATCGTCCAGGCAAAAATTGTCTTCGTAAACTTGAATGGGTTTGGCGTGGAGAGGCATTCATGGCGAAGAAAAGGTTTATTTTTCTTGTTCCTAGATTATTCATGGGGTATTTCAGGCAAAAATTGCTTATGGATGTTTTTTGAATACTATCAGTGACTATTATCATTTGAAGAGGCAAATTGAGTCTGAGTTAGTTGATGGTGGAGATAGCCGGTTCTCAAAATCTTTTATTGACCTGCCTAAGACAGAGCAACAGCTGAAGCTCAAAGAGCGCTTAAAGAAATACTGCCAAAAGGTATATTTTTTAGACCATTTCTAGAAAGGAAAATGTTTGTCTAAGTAATATCTAGCTACATTTTGGTTTCTTCCATAGGCCTATAAGCGGGTACTTGACAAGCCAGTCACTGAACTTCGAGAAGCAGGGATCTGCATGCGGGAAAATTCCTTTTATATTGACACTGTTCGGAGGTGAGCAGCTCAGATTGTGTGAGGTTGCCATTT
This sequence comes from Vitis rotundifolia, assembly GCA_030254885.1. Lineage (NCBI taxonomy): Eukaryota > Viridiplantae > Streptophyta > Magnoliopsida > Vitales > Vitaceae > Vitis > Vitis rotundifolia. The sequence goes on from CM058156.1 coordinate 14,346,445, forward strand.
TTATGTTTGATATTAAACTATGTAGTAGTTTGCTCTATCAAGCAGAGTTTTTCCTTAACTTGTCAGGGGATATTTAGATATCTATGGCTGAAACCTGGCAAAAAGGCTTTGTTGAGTTAATTAGTTTTATACTAAATCATATTTTTTTGCTTTTCTGGTTTAAGTTTTCGAGATAGAAGATATGAGTACAAAGGACTTAATAAGGTTTGGAAGGGGAAGCTATCAGAAGTCAAGGCTAGTGGAAATTCTATAAGGATCCAGGAAGCACAAGTATGAATACTACACTGTAGTTGTTTTTTTATTTTAAATCCATAGTCTTAATTATTATTTTTTTTCCTTGTGTGAGGTAGCATAATTTTCCTATGGTGACTGAAGTTGCTTCTTAATGTTTATAGGATATGGTTGTTCTCTATGATTCACTACAACTTGCTCATAAATGTATTCTCAATTCCTTCTATGGATATGTCATGCGCAAGTGAGTTTATGTCCTCTATTTGATTTTATAATTTCATCTTATAGTTTAGGTTTTTTAACTTGGCCTTTCATGATTTTGTTACCCTAAAAAATCTTTTACATTGTTTTGTTCAGGGGTGCAAGATGGTACTCGATGGAAATGGCTGGAGTTGTTACCTATACTGGAGCAAAAATCATACAGAATGCCCGCTTATTGATTGAAAAAATTGGAAGACCACTTGAACTAGACACTGATGGTATCTGGTGTGTGTTACCTGGATCTTTTCCAGAGAACTTCACCTTTAAAACAAAGTATGCTTTTGCTCTCTGAAATTGATACATTCATTAGTGCATCATAATTATTATTATTATTATTTTATCAGAAACAAACAAATGTATTAATTGATAAAAAAACATGAGAAGTCCTCCCCATGATGTACAAACCTAATGAAAAGAAATTAAGTAAACCTCCACAAAACAAGGATGGCTATACAATAAGGACAAAAGGCCTATACAAGTATAACAACACCAGCGCCTGTAACCCATCCCTAATGTGTACAAATCGAGAGCCAACTAAGCTGAATAACACTCGAAGGGTAGGTTTTAAAAATGTTTGTACAGTAAGCCCAAAAAGAAACATAGAAATGAAGCAAATCCCACAATTATGAATGGTGCATCATAATTGTCCCACAATTAGTGCATTCAAAGGGTAGTGCATCATAATTATAAAGGGTCCCAAATATTTAGTATTTTACATGGCTTTTTTTAACTACTTAAATGAGGTAGTTTCAGAAGCAATATTTTGACTAAAAGAACTTGGCACTGGCCTACTTATGAATGGTATTTTTCTAAAGATACTGACCACATTTGTGGAACACATTTCAGAGACTTGAAGAAGAAGTTGACAATTTCATATCCTTGTGTTATGCTAAATGTTGATGTGGCTAGAAATAATACAAATGATCAATACCAGGTAAGCTTGGGAGCTCTTCTTCTTTCTGTACCTCTTCCCTGTATTTCTGTTTTATCCAGTTCTAGATGTGAGGGTACTATTTCTTCTTTGCAAGAACTGTATCTTTAATGAAGTGCAATATTTGCTTTCAGAAGCACTTTGCCTCTCTGTGTAACTAGCACACTGCTTCTAACTAATATTTCTAACAGACACTCATTGATCCCATCAATAAAACATATGCAACACATAGTGAATGCTCTATTGAATTTGAAGTGGATGGACCATACAAGGTAATATGAGAAGTAACTTATTGTCATCTCTGCCTTTTTGTTTTGATTTTTATAATACACATGTTGATTATTTGGCATTCTTTCTGGCTCATAGGCAATGATTCTTCCAGCTTCCAAGGAAGAAGGAATTTTGATTAAAAAACGCTATGCTGTCTTCAATGATGATGGAACTCTTGCAGAGCTTAAGGGTTTTGAGATCAAGCGTAGAGGTGAGCTGAAGCTCATCAAAGTTTTCCAGGTATCTCCCCCTTTTTTCCAAAAGTTCCTGTATCATTGGACTTAAGTTTTTCCTGCTTTATATTTGGAATTGCTTATTTGCTTCTATTGCATGCATTACAACCTATTTTTATTAATCCTATATTGAAGTTATCATTTGTTCATTCCAATTCTCCCAATCTGCATGTTATGAACTATGGTACATGTGTTGATGTATCTTTTTGTGTATGTAATGGTGTGAGCCTAAACATTCTCCACCATGATCTGTTAACTACTAATGGATTGTTTCCGACTCATTGGGAAACCCCTTCATTTATAAAAGGGATGTGACTCATATGAAAGGCGATGGAAAGCCAAAATGACCTTCTATTATTACAAATGTGGTTCAACAAAACCTTTCCTGTAATTTGCAAAGTCTAACTAAAGAGATGGTGTTCTCTTTGCCACAAGTTGGGATTGCCCAGATTAGTAAACCTTCATGATCCAGTTATGATTTAATTGAGGTGGGGAAAGCCATTCATGAACAATTCGCTTTCAAGTCTCCATTTGCATTTAGGACTTCCAGAGTTCTGCTTTATTTTGGAAGTCAAAAGCCAATTGACATCCTAGAATACATTCTTCCAAGAAAGCAACACTAAAAGTCATGCAATGCAAATATAGACAGGAGATTGGTGTAGGATACCAATATGAAGTGTCTGGCACATTGACCTAGAAAATTTTAAAATGTAATATGGGTTTGCTATTGTGTGTTTTATGGGCACATGTTTTGACATCTTGAAACCCAAAAAGTATAAACTTGGCATATCAGTGAATTGGTTGTTTCTGATCACAAAGAAGGATAAAGCTATGTGCTGCATCATGCTTCTCTCATTCATGGCTTAGGAAAATATACAACATTTAGTGAAACCTCAGAAACTAACAGAAAAATGTAATTATAAGTCTTATCTTTTAGGCATCCCTTCCAGCAAATAAATAGGGATCCATCTTAAGAATCTGCTCACTTGGCAGATCAGGAACGAATAGATTGAGAAATCTTTCATAGTTAATTAAGTTTTTACTCACCCTTTTTATTTATTAAGGAGGAGGAGAAAAGTTATGTAGATAGATTAATATGCTTAAACCATCTTGTTAAAATGAAATTTTATCTTGTTATTTAGTGGGTTTGTGTTCTTAACAAGACCTGGAATATCATGCCTTCGTCTACTATGTACTCATGATTATCCTATTATGACCTTTTGAATGAAAATTACAAATTTATGTTTCAGATTTCATTTTCTAACCTGAAATGGCTGCTTGTTTCCAGGCTGAGCTTTTTGACAAGTTCCTTCATGGTTCAACCTTAGAGGAATGCTATGCAGCAGTGGCTTCAGTTGCAAACCGTTGGCTCGATCTTCTTGATGTATGTTAAAATGTCTTCTTATATACAACAAGAAGCACCGACTTTTCTTAAAAATAAAAATAAAAATCTTTTCATTACTTGGTAGTTTCTTGAGGGACTTCTTTCTTTTTATCTTTTCCTTTTTCATCCTCATTGAGGATGTGGATAGTTACTCAAGTCAAGGGTGAATAATGGGAATAAGGCTAATATATTCTTCTTTTTGTCAGAATCAAGGGAAGGATATTGTGGATAGCGAGTTGCTTGATTACATATCGGAATCAAGCACCATGAGCAAGTCTTTAGCAGACTATGGTGAGCAAAAGTCATGTGCAGTGACCACTGCTAGACGGCTGGCTGATTTTCTTGGTGATACGATGGTTAAAGATAAAGGACTTCGTTGCCAGTATATAGTTGCATGCGAGCCAAGGGTAGGTTTATTGTTTCGGCTTGAGGCATACGTATACTATGTGTCCTTTCAATTATGTATTTGTTCCATCTAATTAATTCTGGTTTACTAATACTTATGGTTGGACTTCTATCTTAGGATTTCTGTTGCAAGGTTTTGATCTGGATAAAGGCATTATAAAAACGAAAAGAAGTGTAAATCACCTATGAAGAAAAGTGTAAATAAATGTAAACTATGATGAAAAATTGCTAAAATGACTAGTCTTGATTATGCTTGAAATTGTTATTATTATCTTTGATAAGATATAAAAACTTTGCCAGTGATTAGTAAAGAAGGAATGAATACAATTGGGTAAGCAATCCTTCAAACCTGATAGAAGAATAAAGAAGCTAAAATATAACTGTTAGCCTGATATACATTTTTAACAATTATTCAACAGTTCAAGCTTTTGACTCAATTGGTAGCTTAACATGGTATCGAAGCCTTAATTTTCTGGAGGTCATAAGTTCCAACCTCATTGCATGTTTATTTTCCTATTTATTGGGCTTACATTTAAGCACAAAGAAGGCTACCTGTAAGGCAGGGTGTTAAAGCCTTAGCCCAATTTGACCTGATATGCATTATGGGTCCACCATTTAAGTGTAGTAAAATTTGTAGTATAATATCATATCATAGACTTGGTTTAATAGAGGTTCATATGCATTGTTGGCCCATTACCTAATTGTTTAAGCTTTTGGTCTAGTTGGTTGGTTCAACAACAACTATCTTCCAACTGCCAATTACATAGCCCCCTGTAATACAACCTAAAGTAAAATAATTTTTGCCTCCTGAAAGTTTTAATGATAGGTAGCAAATCCTCAACGAAAGGCTCTGGCAAAAAGGCTCCTTGCTTGGACAATCTATTTGGTTTTTGTTTTTCTGACTAAGTAACCAAAGTGCACCTGGCTTCTGAAGACATCTGCTAGTTTCCACCTCCACACCCTGTTTCCAAGGCTCCGCTTAACTTTCTACACCCACTAATTTTTATTTTTTGATAAGCAAACATAGAATCTATTGAAAGAGCACCAATGAAAGGGGGCACACCCTAAGTATACAGGAAGTGTACACAAAAAAAAAAAAAAAAAAAATGGAATACCAACCGGTATCTACAAAAAACAGCCTCAAAACCAAACCATCTGCAGCTAAGACTATCTATGAAGGCCAACAACCATTACTGAATCCCTCTCCACCAGCAGGCTACTGATACCCCATGAGGATACCACTATTAATACCTGTGGTGAAGTGAAAGTTTCCGCTCCAATTTTCTAACCCAAAACCTGCTGGTGAAGAGAAAATTCTAAGCCCTATATGCTCTTGGTTTTTGATCAATCAAGCACAGCACTCTATCAATCGATGACTCAAGAGCTTGATTGAATGAGTTGTTCTCAAATGTGAACACACATTGTAATTTCTCAATATGAATGCAGTGATTGAATCATTTCTGTTGTGGCTATTTCACATATTACCACTGGCATACACTTCTGGTGCTCTCTCTCTCTCTCTCTCTCTCTCTCTCTCTCCCCTCCTAAATTTATTTTTGGACCCTTGAATCTAATGTGAGCAGGGAACACCTGTAAGCGAGCGTGCTGTTCCTGTTGCAATATTTGAAACAGATGCTGGTAAGTTCTTCCTGAGCCTGTTTAGTAATGTTTTTTTTTTTTTTTTGAAAAGAAATGAAAGTTAGGATTTACCTTCCCCTCTAACTTTGCAGAAATCATGAAGTTTTATGTGAGGAAGTGGTGCAAGATTTCATCAGATGTTGGCATTCGGTCTATTGTTGATTGGTCATATTACAAACAGCGACTTGGTTCTGCAATTCAAAAAATTATAACCATTCCTGCTGCAATGCAAAAGGTCCAGTTGCTTCTTCTCTGTGATTTGTTGAAATATTCCCTTTCATTTTTTCATTTTGAGAATGATTAGAATTCTTCAGGTTGCAAATCCTGTCCCTAGGGTAGTTCATCCTGATTGGCTGTATAAGAAGGTTCGTGAAAAGGAGGAAAAATTTCGCCAACGAAAATTAGTTGATATGTTTGGCTCGTTGAAGAGGGATGATAATGTCAAAATGAATGTTGATGCTATCACCTCCAATCACGTTATTTCTGAAGAGAATATTGAAGATTTGGAAGACTTCAGAAACAAAGGCAGAACTTCCTCAGCTGGACCTAGACCCATTGTTCGTTGTTATGAAGTTAATGTCAAACAACAGTCAGATGCTACGAATTGCCTAGCAAATTCCCCCCAACAACCAGCCAATCATAGTGAAAGTGCATTGACGCCAATGCAGCATAATGATATCTCTACTGATAATATTGACAGAAACATGGATTATCAAGGATGGCTTGAGATGAAGAAGAGAAAATGGAAAGATGCTCGGGAGAAAAGGAAGAGGCAAAGGTATCCTATTCTCTGAGACATACATACAGTTGTCTGTTTTCTGTCCATGTTTTGAGATGTGCAAACATAATTAAGAAGGGTTTTTTTTTTTTACCTTTTCTAATTTGATCAGAACTTTTCATATATCTTCATTAATGTGATGTCTCTTCCATAAGAGTTTCTCATGCTATACTTCACCGATTCATAGGCATCTGAACTCAAAGACACCCATAGCATGTTTTGGCTGAGAACCTACCTTCTAATGATAAATACTATAGCATTCACTGAGTCAGTCTTTAACTATCAACTATATAAGTATTTGGTCAGACATTTCTTTTCTCAATGAGGAAGTTCTCTGTGAGATTAATCCTCCCAGTCAGTTTCCATAGGCCTTCAGAGGAATCGTGAACTCTAGCCCTGTTTTGATGGATTGTTACAATTAGGTCATGAGCTAAAGCATCCCTGCACCAGATAGTGTACTTATGACCCATGTTATTAGAGGGAAGACTTTCTTTCTGTTAACTTGCTTTTGAATTCTAGCACTAGTAGTTTCTTTTGTGTGTGTGTGTGTGTGTGTTTAGGTTTCTTAGATTCCACTGCCCTTGAGGTTTGGCTCAAGTGGTAAAGGGATGGGGAGGGTTTGTGGGAGGTTCCAGGTTCAAGTCCCAATGGGGACAAATTTACCTATCAAAAAAAAAAAAGAAAAAAAGAAAAAAAGAGGTTTCTTAGACTCCATTGAGAGGGATTGGAAGAGTGGTAGTAATTTAAAACAGAATCATGGTAAAGCTCTTTTAGACATTTGGCATTCTGCCTGAATTCAGTACTTGAGTTGACTGTTTATGAGACTGTTGGACAATCACATTTTTCTAACATTTCTGGTGCCTGCTTTTTTGGCCCTAGGGTGGATTAGAACAATCTTGTAGGCAAACACTATTGTATGGATGACACTAAAGAAGATCTTTTTTCAGAACACCTTTTGCAGTGTATCTTCACAGAAACCTGTTATATGATTTGGATCATTGATGTCATCCTTCGTAAATCATCAAATGCCTACTGGACTTGAATCCCTCAGTCTGACTAAATAAGATGAGTTGAGACAGCCATTTTGGTTGTGCTTGCATACCTGCATTTGTGTGATGTTTATGCATGTCTATGCATAAATATATTATATAAATTTATACATAGACACAAACACTCCCGATATATATTTGTGTATATGTATCTTGTGCCTCATTTGCTTTATGATCCTGGTATTCACTTTAGAGGAAATATTGCATTGTTTTGGCAGGACGGATAATTCAAAGGCATCAAATCAGGCTAATGGTGTCTCAGAGCTTCCAGGTGGTGTGATAAATCATAAGCAAGCGCAGGGAAGAACTGGCGTTAATTCATATTTCCGGAGGCATGAATTAGCCCTTACACACACTTATTGGCAGGTTATATAATTGTCATTTATTTCAAGGAAAATTTAGCGGGAATGATTACTTTGTTCAGCACTTAACCACCTTCCTCTATATTTCAGATAATACAGCTTGTCCCAAGTTCACAGCATGGCCAGTTTTTTGCTTGGGTTATTGTAGAAGGAGTGATGCTCAAGATTCCTATTACTGTTCCTAGAGTGTTTTACCTCAACTCTAAAGCTCCAATAACAGAAGAGTTTCCAGGAAGGCGTGTCAACAAGACTCTTCCACATGGGCATCGTAGCTATAACCTAATTGAGGTATCTACGGAGTTGGACCTAAAATTGTTATTGTAGTCTAAAATTAGTGGCTTCAAGTGGCAGGTTTTTGAGGTAATTTTCTGTTCTCTCCTTTTTTTGGTGCCTTTTATAGATTATAATTGATGAAGATCAATTTAGGGGAGAGAGCAGAAAACTTGCAGCTCACTTAGCAGATCCAGAAGTTGAGGTCAGCATATTTCATCCCATATTTACATTTATCGTTTGCATGACATTATTCAATGAAAATTTTCAAAGGATTCACATAGTTTTCTTGTCATTGGAATTAGGTTGTTCCATATTTTATGCTGTCATTGACAGTTCTATCAAATTAAGAAGTTGATTTAAGATTTATTAATTCACCGCTATCTCCAATTCCCAGTTATTTAAACTGCTAATATAACATGGACACCAATGACCTTGCCACAATTAGAGCTCCAAAAATCAATGATAGATGCTTCTTGATCAGAAGTCATGACTTAAAGATCCAGAAATTGATCTTTGAGCAAACTCTCCCCGCACTATACATCATCCCAAATTTGGTCCTCCCTTTTCATTGAAATATAGTGAAGCTTTGGAATATATTCCATCCCTTCCTAATGGATGGCCATGATCGCAACCAATTGGACCATTACCCTTCTTGTAGTACCAACTGATGCTTGAACTTGGAGATGAAAATTGGTCTTGAAAAGCTTCCACTTTCTTATTACCAATCAATACCCTTTCAGATGACACCATATAGCCTAGGAAGACCAATTTGTTTGTGACAACATTCCTTTCCAATGAACACCATATAGCCTTGGAAAAGTTTTTTTTTTTTTTTTTTGGGTGGGGGCAGCAAGGAGATTATGCTTGTGTAAAAGTAAATAGTTGTACAAAAGAGGAAGGATGGAAAAGCCTTCAAAAAATGATTTCAAAATGTGCCAAATTGCAAAAGTGATAGGAGAGAAAGAAAAAGAAAAAAAAAAAAAACTCGGATTGATCTATATAAACTTTGGTTTGGTCCATACATAAAAATTCTTTAAAAACCTGATTTTTATTTTATTTTTGCAAAATCTAGCTTATTAAAAAATGTGAACTTTTGTGCCCTTGAGGCTTGGCTCAAGTAGTAAGGGATTGGGTGGGGTTGTGAGGAAGAAAAGAAAACAGAGATGCACTTTTGCAAAAACATTTTTTCATGAATTCTTAGGCATAAAAATGTTTCAAAATGTCTTATTAATGTTATTGCTTGCCTCAAAGTGAAATGCTGAAAGTATGGTTGATGAAGAAATCTCCTTTCTCTCTAAGCTGATGAAAAGCCAGATTAGATGCTAGAGACAATTCAAAAAGCAAATAATAATTTGGATTGAATTTTAATTGCTATTTTGGATCTGAAATCCCTTATAGCTACTCAAAATCTGTTTTATGTTCAATATTTCATCAAATTGTGGTATGTGAAACAGTATTTAAAGTTGTCATTGTTTATGGCTCTAATCAAAATCTTTCACCTTGTAGTCTTACTAATCTTTATTTTCATTTATGATATCCATGTATAGAATAGTGTTATTGTTTAACTTGATTTGAATTCTTTGATCAGGGAATATATGAAACAAAGGTGCCATTGGAGTTTAATGCTGTCCTCCAGATTGGGTGTGTTTGCAAAGTGGATAAAACTGCTAAGAAACATAACATCCAAGATGGCTGGAGTTTGAGTGAGTTGCACATGAAGACCACAACTGAATGCCCTTATCTGGAACAGTCCATTTCTTTCTTTTACTTGTACCATAGGTAAAATATGGTACCATGTTTATAGACATGTAACTTCAGTTTTTGCAAGTGGTATAATGGTTGCTTCGATAATGCTAATAAATGGGACATGAATCTATCTTGGCTAACTCAAGATCAATCTAGCTCTTTTGAAGTAATTCGGATGTACTTCTTATCTTTTTTGGTTGTTTTTCATTCAAAACATAAAAATACTCAATTGTTAGGAAATTTGTCTTATGCACACTGCTTTCTCTAGATAATGGAATTCTTGTCTTTCGATGTTTCTTACTTGTAACAGCATGGGTCTGGGTGAATTTGCTTTAAAGTAATTTCTCATTTAGTTCAGTGTACTAATCATCACAAGGCTGGACCTTGGAATTATTATAATTCATTAAGAGAGGTTGTGGATATCCTTTCAACTTATGAGACAAGGGACTCTTTAATTTCTCAAAGGGAAGGCAGACGAAAATCTTCCGTGGAGTATCAATGTCTGTTTTTGATTTTTTGTTTTGCATTGTATTTTTGGCCTGGCTCTGGGCCTAGTTGTACTTTCTTTTGGTCTTTAGCCTCTTCCATCCTAAAGGGAGATCGCCTTTATATGTTTTCCTTTCACGATCTCAATAAAGGTTTTGTTATTCTTCATAAAGAAAAATGAGCTCATCTGATTCTTTGAGTTTCACATTAGTCGGTCTGAATTTTGCCAATGATAGATATTTGCTGCATGTCTGGGATTTTCAGCATTTAATGCATTGTGTTTTATTATTTAGGCGGAGTATGCCTAGAATAAAGACACCTCTTAAATTGATAGTTTCCATACCTATTTGATTTTTAAGGTGTTTTTTTTTCTCTTCTTTTTAAAAATAATTTTCACAATGTGGTACGAGCTATTTGCTTTATTTTTCATTTTTGTTAAAAGCTTTAATGCCTTTTAGTCTTTATCTTGGCCTCAAGTTATGAATAGAAACCAAAGCATTCTAACCCATAATCTGTTTGTGGTTTTGCAAGCATGTTCATGCATCATATGTCCTCCACACATGTCTAGGAGGTCATGAAAAGAATCTCAAATTTTGATATTGAGAAATTTGGTATTTGTTTCAGCATCTCTGAGGGACGAGCTATATACGTTGGATATTTTCCTGCATCTAGAACCATATCTGTTGTGGTGGTTAACCCTTTTCAAAACAAAGAATTATCACCATCTATTATCGAAAAACAATTCCGTGAAGCTTGTGAAGCATTGTCTATTGAACCTCCTCAGCCTAGAAATGGTATCAGTTTCAAGGTGAACTGGTTGTTTTTTCTGCTTATAAGTTTTCATGACAATTTTTCTATTGGCAGTAACTTTTGTTTTAATTGTTTTGCCATTTGTACTGGTATGCAGGTGGACTACGTTGGATATGTCAAGGATGCTGAAATTTTTTTACAAAGAACAATAAATGACCACAGGTTTTGTTTCATGTGTATGCTCTGAATGACATGGTTTATCAATTTTTAAGTATGATTTTGTTTACTGTTTGCAGTAGGCTAGCTATTTTTGAGATTTCCTTCTGTTAAAGTATCAATTTTAGCTTTTGGATCAACTCAAAACATGCAGCATGGTGTTGAACATTAGCTGCCTTGATATATATTTATTGGCCAATAACGTAATAGGTTAAGCTTTGACATCATTGATAGTTTAACTTGGTGCCATAACTTTGTTTCTTCTAGGTCATAGGTTACTTAGGTGTACATGGTCCCATTTTGAGCCCCATGTGCTAGCATAGGTTGTATGATAGGTGTTAAAGTGTTAACCAACATGATTTACATTGTTGGCCCATTAATCTGTTATGTACAGTGGTAGTTCAATGGCCTAGATTTCAGGAGCTCATGGCTCAAATCTTTTTGTCTACTTATTCCTCCATTTGTTGAACCCACATAGAAGATGAGACTTTATGTGAGGCAAGGGCGAAAATATCGGGATATATCGTATAGCGGAGAAGATGGATATGATATATAGGTAAAATATATCGACTGATGGAAATATTGGTAAATATCAGCGATATATCGATGATTTCGGATATATTGACGATATAAGCAAAAAATCGACCTTGGATTGGAAAAAATTATTGAAATTTCCAATATATCGGAGATATATTGGTTAAAAAAATGGTGATGTCTAATGTCCAAACTTTTTAATTTTGTCCAATAGGCGAATGTTGGATCAACCCAACTAGCCTATACATGATGACTTTTTAATCTTCTCTAATGGGCCAAAAGATGGATGAAACCAAATGACTTAATAGATGTAAATTTTTAACTTTAGTATAGGCCAAAGGTAGACTTAGGCCCAACCCACCCATCTATTGTGGCCAAGTGTTGTATAAGGCATCACCTTATGCTCTTATTTGCACAAAATGAAAAAATCCCAAACAAGATAAGGACTTGAACTCAGGTGCTTAGGTTTAAAACAAATGGATTATGTTATTAAGCCAAACTTATTTTATGATAGATTTGTGCTTAGAATTGTTTATATATATGATTATTATACATATATTTTTTATATATTATAATGTATTTTATAAATTAATTAAAATAAAATTATTATAAATAAGTTAATTTTAATTATCTTATAATCTATTTTGTCTACTAATTAAATATAAGACAAATATAATATTGTAAATAAAATTATCAATATTTTTTAATAAAAATATTTTATCTCAAAATATCCATCTATAGTTTTAAATATTTTGTGTCAAAATGTACCAATATTTTTAAATAAAAATCATAAATACATTTGAATCACATAATTTGTACATTTACAATAATTTAGTTTTAAATTAATGATTTAATTTTATTTTGATATTCAAGTGCAATAATAGTCTATTGAGAATAAATTAACTTAGCATGCTTTAAATTAGTATAACATTGAATTTAAATTAGTACATTTTTACAATTAATTAGTATATTTTCAACAGATGTAAGTAAATTAACTTAGCATTGTAGTACATTTTTTTTTTTATAGGAAGCATAGTAGTACATTTGAATCACATAATTAGTACATTTACAATAATTTAGCTTCGTAATGAATGTATGCTTACAAGATACATTTGAATCACATAATTAGTACATTTGCAATAATTTATCTTCATAATGAGTGTACACTTACAAAATTCACGTTTCTTATCAATCGACACGATATAATTAAATTTAATATCACAAATTATATCATACATATATTAATTTCTTCAACAAAAACAACTTTAAAATGTTTATTATACTTCTAATTTCATTTCTAAGAGTTTTTTCTTATATTTCCATGAGTTTTAATCAATTTTTGGCCCATTGATATTTTGTGTCAAAATATCCGCTGATATGTATCCGATATATCCGTAAAATCCAAGTATCAATATATCTGTGATTACTGATATTTTCATCCTTAATGTGAGGAAGGGTGTTAAGGTTCAATCGAAGTGTTAAACTGAATTTGTAGTCTTTATTGATCAATTATTTAACAACTTGAGCTTTTTGGTTAATTGATAGTTTAACACTAGCAATCCTATGACATTCAGAAGAAGATAATCATTTGGGTGCTTTACATTTGATGAATGTGTTGCCATATCAGAATATTCTGTGCTATTTTGTGTGCAAAAATTATCTTTAGCTTTTCATTTACCATTATCAAAGAAAAAAAATTACGATTATCTGAAATAGCGGTGCCCTAATGAATTGTCTGAAAGTATTGTTGATACATATAACAATTTCTGGTGCTAGATAAACTTCTTCATAAGTTGTGTTAATCAATATCTGGAAGGAAATTCTGTCCTAGTATGTTTACAAATATATAAATTTTTTCCTTCATATCATACAAATTTGCCAAATATTTTTACAAATATATGTGTCCTTAAGTTTTTTATATTATAGTGTAGCTTGTGACTTTTTTTATTTTTTATTTTATTTTTAATTTTAAACTAAAAGCTGAATCAATTTTTGAAAACCAGAGAATATACATCACATTTCTTCGAGAAAAGGTAAAGTTTGAAATATAAGCTAATGTAAAAAAAAAAAAGAAAAAAAAAAGGAAAACCAAAGATAACAGAGTTACAAGAGAAAGTAATGGAGTGAAGTTCAAGAAATACAATTGATTTTTTTAGGGTTTGCATGTGTGTTTCATGCATGGAGAAAATAGGCTCAAATGTAAGTTGAAATTGAAAGGTTACTTTTCTTTTTGGTAGGATGAAATTGAATGGTAACTTCATTATAATTGATGTAGACAAAATAATTATTGCTATCTGTTGACTTGGTAGAGTATAAAAGAGAAGGAAAGGACAAGAGGTAAACAAATAAATAGTTTAGAATCTGGAAAGTACTAAGGCTTTACCAATTAACTACCTTCATTTCCTTGTGGAGAAATTGGGCTCAAATTTGAGTTGGAATTAAATCGTGTATTTTCTTTTTGGTAGGATGAAGTTGAATGAAAAATTCATTGTAATTGATGTGGGCAAAATGGCTCTTACTGTTTAGATTTTTTTTTTTTTTTTATGTGATGAAATGAGTAGGAAGAAAAACATGAGGGTTAAACAAGTACATAGTTGAGATGTGGAAAGTGCTAAGACTTTACCAATTAGCCAACCTCAGTTCCTTATATGATCTAACATCACTGATAGTCTTTTCACTACCATGCACATATCGTATATAGGCAGTTTTTGAGTCTAGAAGTGTAGCATTTGTAGTATTAGTTAGGTAAAGGGACAGGGAAAAAGATGGATATTTGATGCTTTAATAATTAATATTTCAAGGTGGCTCAAATTTTTAATTAATACAATTATTTAAAACTTTGATCATTTGGTGACCTTGCATGAAATATATATTTTAGTGAAAGTCAAATCTTACTAAATGGTGGTTTTGTAGGGTCCTTAGGATTTGGTTTTTTTATTCCATATAAAGCAGGAAGACAGCATGCCTTAGTTATTTGCATTTTAATATGGATGCACATTGTCTCAACTTGGCATGGTATTTGTGGGCAATAAAGATGTGTCCATCATTTGCCTCTGTTAATTGTGAAAATTTGTTCAATCCCCCAGTTGCTGCATCATCTTTGGATATCTTGTTAGAGGCTTTTCAACTTCCTAATTCCCTTCTTTTTTTTGTTTTCAACTTCTATCTCAGAAGAATATTATTTGGGTTGTATTGAACTTCATTTTTGTTTTTCTATGCCTGATTCAATTGCCTCATAAATATGTTTATTGACAGGCATCAACATCATGGACCTGAAGTTGCTGTTATCGAATGCCCAAATGTTCATTTGTTGAAGTCAGGTATACGGGCCTTAGACGATCTCCCATGTGTCAACATTCCTTCAAATGCTCGTGATTCTCATTATCAGGTAGTATAATTTGTGTAAATCTGAAACAATAGCTGTTTCACATGCACATGTTGCTTTGTGGTTCATCTGGTTGAAATTATATTGATGCCTAATTCTCCTTTTCAATTCAGGCTCTTGGATGGCAAATTGTGGCTGCGAAAATTGGAATGCAACGCTGTGCAGCGGCAACTCAGTGGTTGAATGAGAGAATTTCTCTTGCAAGATATGCCCATGTAATTATTTTATTTTATTTCCATAGCAACAGTTTTGTCTTAATGTATTGCTAATAAGGAAATAACACTTCTATTGAAGCAGGTACCGCTGGGGAATTTCGAGCTTGATTGGCTTATATTTACAGCAGATCTCTTCTTTTCAAGAGCTTTACGTGACCAGCAACAGGTATTCTCCACCATTTTCTTATGATCTCATTTCTAAAATCAAGGATTTGGTTAAAGGAAAAGCAACCTTTTTTTTGTTTGGATTCAAACTGTTGGTAGAAGGACCCAAATTGTGTCTGTAAGATTGGAATTGGGCTTTGATTTTTTCTTTGTCTCAGCCTTCATACCCTTTTGTTCTATTCTCTGAATCTCTGATGTGGCATTTGCAGCTGCTGATATGGCACTTAAGGCTTGCTCCCAAGGCTTGGTGCCATATCAATCTCAGTTAGTGTGGCTGTTAAATCATGAAAATTCTGAGGGATTTCCTGGGGTTGGGCATGAGAAGTCTAATAGGGATGGCTCTATTAGGTGGGAGATGGTTTGTGGGGATAATGTAGAGAAGGGGGAGCATGTTGGGTCCGAGTAGGGTGCCTTAAGGTATTAGCTCTTGTGGATTAATGGTTATGAAAGCACTCTATGGTGTTGGAGTCACGTGGATCATCTCCTTCAAGGGTTTTGGAAGGTTCAAGCAAGGTAGGCTGCATAGGTCATGAGTCTCCCTTATGTCCCTTTGGATGTATGAGGCCAAAATGGTTGGTGGAGTTCCTGTGAGCTTAATAGTGAGAGATTGGGTGGTGATTCATTCTACAAGGAAGCAAGAAGTGCATATTCTATGTCAATGGGATTCTCCTTCTGAGGGGACTCTCAAGCTCAGTTTTGATGGTTGCACTTTGGAAAACTATACTGGATAGTTATTGAAGGGTTTATTTGAGATTGTGTAGGGAACATAATAAATTGTCTTTCAAACCCAGTTGGCATCATTTGGCAAGTAAGGTGGAGATTCTAGCATTATTGGAAGGGGTTGTAGGGGCCATTGAATTTGGACCTACCAATCATTCATAAAGGGAATTCATTGGCAGTTATATCTTAGGCTTCCCTGAGGGGTGGAGATCCTTGATGTTATGATCACCTAATTAATGAGATAAGCATATAGAGAAGTTTCCAAGGGTGGACTCTCTGGATTGGGACCCAAAGAAGCAAATTGGGAAGCTGAGAGAATGGCCTAGTCGGAGACTATTTCGTCGGCTGATGTCACAGGGGACTTCCACCCTGGAACATTCCTAGGGGCTCCAGTTGTTTGGTTTTGCCTTTCATTTAATGTTGTTTGTTCTCCTTTTGCTTCAAAGGTCTCTCATCTTTCTACTGCATTTCCCAGTCCTTAATAAAAATTTTATTTCTTATGAAAATACTTTTACAGAAATATAGCTGTTTAAGGTCCTGCCTGGGTTATAGGCATTGATAATTTTAAGCTTCAAACCTTTTACATGATTTGTAGGTTTTGTTCCAACTTCTCCCATGTCATTGAAATTTTGATTCTCACAGGTACTTTGGATATCTGATAATGGAATTCCAGATCTAGGAGGCCTTAATGAAGAAGATACATGTTTTGCTGATGAGGTTAGTGTGAGGAACACACACACACGCACACAATCTCTCTGGTTATTTGTGCTTTTTCTTTGTCCTCATGACTTCCATTTTGGTTTATAAGAGTGGATATCGATTGTGCTGAACTATGCTATTTTTCTTAATAGTCTGTTGCATTTACTTCTAGACACCTAGTAAGCCTGTACTTCTGGTTCTTTTGTAACTTTTTCCTGTGAACTTACCAGTGATTTCTCTAAAAATAGGTCCATCAACCTGTTCTTACTTATCCTGGTGCTTATAGAAAAGTTGCTGTGGAGCTAAAGGTCTCGAAAATGGAAACTTGTAGTGTTTTTTTTTTTTCCTATCTGATATATTGTGCAAAAATCCATGTTAAACTTGTTTTTTTTTTTTTTTTTTTTTTTTTCCCTTTTTCCCCCTTTTGGCAGATTCATCACCTTGCTGTAAATGCTCTTCTCAAAAGTAACCAAGTAAATGAAATGGAAGGAGGTGCTTTATTTGGATTTGAACAGGACATGAATTTGGGAGCACATGGTTTCAATGAACAGTGTGGCTTTGATGAGGCAACCTTATGTGCGCCTACATTTCGTGTCCTAAAACAATTGATCCAAAGGTGCCTAGCAGATGCAGTTTCATCTGGAAATGTATTTGCTGATGCAATACTGCAACATCTATATCGATGGCTATACAGGTCACAGCATCTTAACTTGTTATATATGCCTTTTGATCTTGACTCATTTAATGATAGTTTTTCTTGTGTACAGTAGCTCTTGACTTACAGATACTTGCTTTCACATTTGTATTGCAGCCCACAATCAAAACTTCATGACCCAGCTCTTCACCGCATTCTTCACAAGGTAAAAGCTTTTTCAAGCACATACTTTCAGGTTTCTTAAACATGAAAAAATAGTTCCATTATGCGAATAGAATTGGTAGGATTAGATATGCCTCTCCTCTCTCTGTGGTACTCCACCCCTTGCTTTTTTATGGTCCAAAGATGAAATTGTAATGATGGTTCTATTCACCAATGTTTGTAACAATAGCTTGTTCATTGGCAGAGTTAACATATTATGTGTCATATATATTTACTTTGTTTTGAAGGATTTCTTTTAATTTCCTGATTCAGATGTATATTCCTCTTTCCATTTCCAAATTTTTTTGAGTGATATGGTAA
The DNA here is from genome assembly GCA_030254885.1 of Vitis rotundifolia. Lineage (NCBI taxonomy): Eukaryota > Viridiplantae > Streptophyta > Magnoliopsida > Vitales > Vitaceae > Vitis > Vitis rotundifolia. Next base: position 14,364,353 of record CM058156.1, read on the forward strand.
ACATTGGTTTCTTGTCTCCATATTGGCATATATGGATCATTTGATACTTTTAACCAATATCATTGAGTATTATAAATATAATACAGTGGAGAGTTTAAACACAATGAGATGGAGAAAGATCTGTACCATCCTCTTTTCCTCCATTCTCTCCTTTCTTTCCCTCTTTTCTTCCTTTGTTTTCCCTACATGGTTTAACTACTTCGTTCATGGGGCTTTGAAGAAGCAAAATTGTTATAAATATGTTTACTAAAAGATGCTATAATAAGATCTATCATGTCATTTAAGTGGCTCTCTCATAATTGGCCGATATCTAAAAGCCTAGCTGCATAGGTGATATAATTTATTTTTTATTATCTATCATGTTTTCCTACTTGATTAAGATATGATTTCTTTTGATTGCCGTAAATATTGACAGGTCATGCAAAAGGTGTTTGCATTGTTGTTAGCTGAGTTTCGAAAATTGGGTGCCGCAATTGTATTTGCTAACTTCTCAAAGGTTATTATAGACACCGGAAAATCAGACTTGTCTGCAGCCAAAGCATACTGTGATAGTTTACTCAAAACTCTGCAAACTAGGTTGGTTTTCAGCATTGAGTCGCTGTTTAAACGGATTCTTTATTTTTCCTACCTTCTCTAATTCTCACCTTTGCTGTTTTCAGAGACTTATTTGAGTGGATTGAGCTTGAGCCATTGCACTTCTGGCATTCCTTGCTTTTTATGGATCAGGTTTGTTTGTTATGATTTCTATTGTTAATTAACTTTGCACCAAACAATATTCTTATAGCCTTTTGTGTGCCTGTCTGTCTTTGTGTGTGTCTCTCTTTACCACACACACACAAAAAGGCAAAACAATACAAACAAAACAAAAAAGGAAAAAAAGAATGAAAGAAAGACCTTTGAAATGTTTCCTGTATTAGATTATTGGGATCTTTGTTGGATTACTAAAGTTTAACAGACTGCTTTTGATCTTTGGGCCATCCTTCCAGCTTCATCTTCCCCAACACACATGAAATCAACCCCCCTATAAAAACAAAAAGAAAAGAACACATGCATGTGAACACATACAAAAAGTGAATAAATAAATAAACAGCCTGAAACTTAACAAGAAGCTAGTAAAAGCTATGTTACATTGGTTTGGGTAAATGTGTTGGGTGCAGGTATGTGTCCATGCGTTTGATCCTCCACATCTCAAATTTTAGAATATGGAGACTTGACTAAAAAAAAAAAAAAGATCTTGAATGGTATTTGGATATGATATAATAAAGGAAAAAATTCAGTTGAAAGTCAATTAGAAGCAAACAATTAACATGTCCTTGAAAAAAAAAATAATACTCTTTCTTTTCTCTTTTATCCTTATTTTTGGAAGAGAAAAAAATTTCGAAACAGTATATGTCTGAAGCAAATAAGAGCATATGAAATGGGTCCCCACTCCCACACCCTTGTCATATCATCTAGACACTGGTACATTGGGTGAAGTTGAAGGGTCTGGATATCATAGAGCAAAGAATAATTGAATTGACTAAAAATTTCTCAAAATGCCACATTCATAATTTTAGAGCAGCCACAAATTTTTATTAAAGGAAACAAATGAAGAAGCAACTAGTTAAAACAAGAAACGTGTGAAGAAATGTGTAATCCGTAGAAAAGGTCTAACTTTACGTCTCAGTTATGAGGCCAAGAGATTCAAAATTTTGTTGTGTGATAAAAAATGTGTAGGCCATAGAAAACGTCAAGAGGCAATTTTTTGTAAATATTTTACGCATTGGCACTCAACAAATTTCTACATTTTCAATGATCATTTCTTGATTAGTCTTAGGTGTCTTTCACTATTTTGTGATAAAAAATGAAAAAAAAAAAAAAATGATGCCAAACAATTTGGGTGACCTTGGAGAGCAATATAGCCATCAAGTGTATCTGATGGCATAGGGCACGTATCAAATGAAAATGCTATTACTTGTTAGTCTTCAAGATGTTTGGTATTTCTCCTTGGCCATCATTGGTCCTTCTTATGTATATTGATGAAACTGTTTTTATTTTTTTTTTGCTTTTCTATTCTAGTACAACTATGGTGGGGTCCAGGCCAGATCCCATGGTGGATCATTAATAGGTAGTTCAGATACAACTAGTGAAAGCATAGAAGATGAATCTCAAGTGGATATTGTATCAAGCTGGAACATTGCTGAACAATTGCCAAAGACAATTCAAGTAAGTTACTCCATTCTTTTTTGTTTGAAGATGGAGATACTGATGGAATATCACCTATAATTTAGTGTACTAAGTTGAGCAACTAACAACAACCATAGATGACAACTCATGAATCATATTGTGAACTGTTTACTTGTCCTTCCATAACACACACACACACAATCACATTCATTTGCACATATTTTAGACACATTTAGATTGTCGAACAATATATAACCAATGTTGTGAAATATATTAAAGGTAAAAAGGACAAGTACAAATATTTGTCATTACATATGCAAACATTTAGCACTAGAGTTTTGTTAAATCAACTTTAAATACTAGTGCACAGGTTAATCTTAAAATGTAGCGTACTATTATACCAGAAGTCTTCAATTCACTTAAACTTGTATCCAATAGGTCCATTTTGAATGATGGAAACATGTGGGGAGGAGTGGAATCAGATTAAGGACGTTGTAGTGGAAATTCTAAATCTTGCTAAAGAGGGAAAATGACTCAGAAAAACTCAAAACTCAGGGAAAAAGACATAATAAAAAGGCTAAAAGATGTTATTTGAATCCTAAAAGTTCTTAGAAGACCCCCTAAAAAAGAGGTCTCCCCCCCCCTCCCACACACAAAAAAAACCACACCTTTATTAAGTTATTGGGTCACCTTTCCAAGTCAAACCTGCTAACTAGCTCAGGGTTGTACTATGTATGTAACCTTATGAGACTTTATATGATGTGTATCTGTACCTTACTAGTTTGACAACCTAGGTGGCAAAGTTATTGTAGGAATTTACATGTTATGTTTAGGTTCTCCTCGTGTCCTAAGGTTTTATCATCATGTGGGCTGCTTTTGCAGGATCATTTTGTTTTGATAGTTTCTGAATTTATGTATACCCCATGGAAATATGCACGAGAGCAAGCGGCAAATAGAGCATCTGCAAGGAATGGTGACTCATGTACTCCATCAATCACTGCTGCAGCTGCTGAGGTTTTTGAATCACACATTACTGAATATCTCAAAGAGCAGGTATGAATGAGGATACAAGTTGCAAATGCTTGTTGGCATCTTGATTCCATCTTCTATTCTACATAAGATTTTTATGATTTTGTATATGTGCTACAGATCAGCTCTTATTTTGCGGACAAGCTTCTTAGAATTGTTCGTGATACAGTTCTTCATATGAAAGGAATGAACAGATCTGAGAATGACCAGCATACTGGGGATGCTGCACTTGAGTTCATTAAGCATGTTTGTGCTGTTCTAGCTCTTGACCAAAATGTTCAGCATGATATTCTGGTAAAAACTTGTTTTAAATATTTGGCCATCATTACACATCTACTAAATTTGGTACCTGTCTATGCTTTAGCTGATAGGATGTTATGATATGCATGTGACACTAATGCAGTTCAGTGCAAGTTTTATTACATGCAAAGATATTCACTAATTTGAGGTTTAATTGAGTGGTTCATGCTGTAATCACCTTTTTCCTTTTCTTCCTTGACCTTCTTCTCCTACCCTTTATACATATTTTCCTGTACTCCATTTTTTCTTGGATAAACCAGAGTGGTGTACAGCTGACTGATAATTTTCTTTTTAAATTTATAGTTCTTGTTTTGTTTCTCTTGCTTCTTTTTTTTGCTTTAATCTTCAAGTTCCTTATTTAGATTCATTTCTCTGTTCTTCTGTCCCAGATTCTGTTTTCCTTTCCTATTATTTTTGTTTTTATATTTTATAGAATCTCATTCTTGTGTGCCATCATTTTACAGGTGATGAGGAAGAATCTGTTAAAATATGTGCGTGTGAGGGAGTTTGCTCCAGAGGCAGAGTTTTGTGATCCCTGCCAGTCTTTCATCTTACCAAATGTTATTTGCAGGTAAAAAGGAAAAAAAGACGTTGACAATAAAATTCTGTAACATATTTGACAAAATAGATGAACTGATATTATTAGATACAAGTACGAGTCCTTAGAAATCTCCACAATAGTTTTAGTAGAACTCTCTTACATGGTTGAGAGAGTTCAAGTGAATATTGCTGCTTTCTTTTTTAATAATTTGATGATTGGATGAAATTTTTTACTGCATGAAAAGCTTGAGTTTCTAGAGGTGCATGGCCATAATTAATCTCTCTCTAAGCAAACAGAAGATTATCATCCCTTGTTTTTCTGCTTTGTGAAGATTTTGTAAGCCTTAATTACTCGTTTCTGAAAAGATTATTTTTTTATATTTTGTTTTAGTTGTTGCTATATATGTCTAAGACTATTATTTGTTCTCAAAATGATGCTATTTTATAAAACCTGAAATATTTAAACTAACACCATCTTTGTCAGTGTTCTGTTTGTGTCAGCAATTTTCAAATTCTTTTTGGTGTTTATTGGGAAAAAGAACTTAAAATATCAATTGTTTTCTTTCATGGCATTTTCGTCATCAATTCAAATTAATTGAACTTTTTGAAATTTATTTAATTATTTTTCTTGCTTTTAATGTTAACAATAATAAGAATTAATTTTTTCACTGATTCCTAAAAGAATCTGTTTGTCCTTGCTAATTTGAAACAAGTCTAGCTCTGTTTTGTACTAGTTTGTGGAATAGGCCTGTTACATGTAATTTACATTCTTAATGGTTCCTCAAATTTGCTTTTATTTACACATGTTGCATATGGTTACCTTCTATCTTAATTTAGCTTTGGATAAATCATGGCTTCTACATGATTTCCATATTAGCTTCATTCAGCTCTTTCCATATTGTTGAAACCGGGGGTTGTAATTATTACTTGATCTTTCTCAGTGAAATAACTAGAGCATCTGTGCCTGACCTCTGTTATGTGAAATATGGGAATGATAATTGTTCGTTGAATTTAACCTCATTCATGATCACTTCATCCTTTGCTTGATACATCCAGACTCAATAGTACTTGAGTTTTGCCCCTTTTTTCTTCTCTCTTCTAAGCTGGGTCAAAATAGCAACTAGTTCAATACTTCAAAAGTTCAAGTGTTTTTTTATTTTTTATTTTTGCTTATTTATTTGTCTTCTCAAATCCAAGTTCAAACAAGTTGCTAATTTCCAATTATTGTTTTAACAGCTATTGCAATGACTGTAGAGACCTGGACTTATGCCGTGATTCAGCTTTATTGGCTCAGGAATGGCGTTGTGCTGTGCCACAGTGTGGGCAGCCTTATGACCGTGAGGTAATGGAGAATGCTCTTCTTCAAATTGTACGACAGAGAGAACGTCTCTACCATGTGCAGGACTTGGTGTGCCTCAAGTGCAATCAGGTGAAAGCAGCACATTTGGCTGAGCAATGTTCATGTGCTGGCTCATTCAGGTGCAAGGAAGACGTGTCTGAATTCCAAAGCAAAATGCAGGTTTTCTTGAAAATAGCCAGGCATCAGAAATTTCAACTTCTCCAGGAATGCACCTCGTGGATTTTGGAGATCAGATAATTTTCCTTCATCTCCTTTTCAGTTAGCCTATATGACTAACCAAGCATGGTATTTCTTTAGAAGATGCTTAAGCTGAAATGCAGCAACGATGAATATAGTTCAGAAAGGTGATCAAAGCTAGAGAGTTTTGTTCTTTTATTTGTTCAGAAAAATAAAAGAACAAATGCTTTGGTGGACATGAGTGTAGAGTATGTCCTATTTATCCTATCTATTTTTGCTCGCAATTCATTTATCTGTTCAAAGTGCGGCAGTGTAAGCAATTTGTTGTAAAAAATGTACATGTGTATATACAAATCCTGATGAGAAAATTGTAATGTTTTTTCAATTTTTTTTCACTAGAAAAAATGAATTGCAAGTGAGATTTTTTATTGGATTTATTAATAAGTATAATGATTTTGAAAAATAATTTAAAACTTAAAAAATATATAATTGACATTGATGTAAAAAATAATTATTTTTAATAAAAAAATCAATTAAGTCATCTAATCATGGTCATGAAGGAGAAAAGGAATGAGATGCTCATCCTCACTCCTCATTCCTATGGACCAAATCAGTCCCAAGGGAAAGTAAAAACATTTGCTCAAATAAACTCCAGCTTGATACAAGAATTTTTTTTTAAAAAAAACCTTAATTATGAGAAGTGATGATCACTGAATGTCTGATATAGGTATTGTAAATGCAAATCTAGCTATCTAGGAAGTAAAAATTAGGGCTAAAGACCTCAAACTCACATCTGTTGTCTGGTTGTCTTTAGCAAAGAACTGAAATGAATGAAACCTGATGTGTAATTGTGGGTGTCACTGCCTATTGGGAATGAATGAGATGCAAAATTGATCATGATAAATCAGTGTAAGATAATAAAAAAAAGGCATGAATCTCTAATGGGTGCTATTATCTCAAGGAAACATTACTATTCAAGGCTTCATCTTTTGCTACCAAAATTGTTTCCAGAAGAACCGCGTAAGACAAAATGATCTTCAGAAAGTAACAGCCAAAATAATTTGGGGAATTCAAAATGGAGCCTATATGTTATGAGCATCAGAATTGAAAAGCATCTGGGGCTATTCCAAAGAAAGGAACAAAAGAAAACCACAGTATACAAAGGTGTTCTTTCTATTAAAAGGCAGAAATCCACAACGAAAATATCATGCCTTCTCTTTCTATTAGGAGGCAGAAACATACAATAAAAAAATATCATGCCTAAAACATGTAGATATTCAAAGAAAACTAGGAGGGACATGAAGGTTAAGCCAATTATAACACTATTAACTCTTGAGACCAACTGTGTTCATTATGGCCGCTTGTATTCTTTATTGCAGGCTACAGGTCGAGCCTGCCCGATAGCAACTCAATCAAAATGCAGCACAAAAACAAATATTCACCAGAAGAACCATTTTTTGGTGGTTGGACCTGTGGCTGGCTCGTCCTTTGTCCTCTTCTCCATTCCCTCCTTCAAGGACTCCAACCTTCTCCTGCATAAATTCATAGACAGATTATCAGTTCCCTTCTACATATGAATGGTAAAAATGAAGAATAGATGATAGCACATGAAATATAAGAAACATTTAGAGTCAATATTTATTAATGCTATTTCATAAGGTAAGCCCTGTGGGCTTGTGCCGTTTAGTCATTGTATGCCAAGGTAAATTCCAATTACAATCACTTCATCCACACTGCTACCCATTTGCTAATGGCAAATGTATCCACCAGTGCAAAGCCATAGTGCAGGTGATTTTTTTTTTTTTTTTTTTTGATAAGTAAGCACAAATTATATTAAGGGGGCAAAAAGCCACAAAGCATACAGGGAGTATACAAGGCAGCCAAAGAAAAAAACAAAAAGAAAAACAACCTCACCACCCCTAAGCAGTGGCAAGCCACTCCAAAAAACCAATAAGTGAAGAGGACTCCTCTCCAATATACACCCTAGCCCAACTCCACAAGTTACAAACAAAAGAATTTTTGAGTTTCTGAAGAGCTAAAGATCCCCCCTTGAAAGCTAATCTATTTCTTTCTTTCCAAACCGTCCAAAATATACACAACGGAATGGAATTCCAAATCTTTTTCCTTTTTTTCCCCACAAAAGGACCCCTCCAACTAACTAACACCTCCTTCACCGACTCTGGGAACACCCATTTAACCCCAAAGAGGACAAGGACAAACTCCCAAAGGACCCTAACCACTATACAATGTACAAGAATATGATTTACATTTTCCTTTTCACAACCGCACAAGAAGCACCGATTAGGGAGTTGCCACCCCCTCTTTTGAAGCCTATCCAATGTGAGAATTTTCCCCCAAGTGGCTTCCCAAGCAAAAAAAGAAACTTTGGTTGGAACCTTATCCACCCAAATAGCTTTGTTTGGAAAGGTACTAGTATTGGGACCAACCAACAAATTGTAAGCCTCCTTCACCCTATAACTGCCATGACTCCCTCCTTTCCACAGCACTGAATCCTCCTCTGAAGAAATCCTGAAGTTCCTCAGCAAAAAAAGCAAATCTCTAATCTGGTCCATCTCCCAATCATTAAAATCTCTAGAAAATTTGAGATTCCACTCTCCTTGGCCAAGGTTTGTGTCCCACACTTCATAGTGCAGGTGATTTTATTTTACTTTTTCTCTCAATTTATTCAAACAAAATGAGGAAGTGGATTTTCAATTGCACCAACTACCACCTTGAAGAGATAGGAAGCAATATAAAAATGTTTCCATTCCTGCTCCATGAAAGTGTAAGGGGTGTGTAAAACATTACTTTGTATCTGTAAGGCGACCGTGCAAGCTCCATCTCTGGCGAAACCCTTCCATGCCTTCTACACCACTTGCAAGAATCATGCGCCTAAAATTATAGGATTAATAGCAAATGAGATTCTGATTGGTGGAGTTGATTAAATAAATTCTACATCATATGACGGTACACTAAAAAAATGAGAAGCAAAGTAAGAATAAAACACAAGCAAGGATAGTAAAATCTGCCACCTGTATGACAGGGTGACCATGATATTGTTACTCAATGGTCCTGTAATATAAATTATACAATGATAATATACATAAATGGCAAGGTATCAGCTTTTGTTCAATGTAGGGCTTTATCCATTCACACATCTGGCTCCAAACCCAGAGAAAGGTGAATTATGTTAGGTTAATAGCTAGTGAAGAATCTGTGGTCAAACACTCCAGTACAAATCCAGATGGGTTCTATGTTGCTCTAAGTAGTCCACAATGATGAAAAGGATTCATTTTTTTGATGAGTAGAATGATAAAAAGGATTCATGTGGATGACCACCAATAGTTTGGATGACTGCTAGGCATTCAAAATTCAAATGAGAATAGAGTGCTACTGCATGACCATGTATCTAAATAGTAGATACATTTGGGATATCTTTCCATTGTGCCTTGTTTGCAAACAAGGTTTGGCATATTGAAAAAAATAATACATGCAACTAATGATTAAATTACCTCAAGAACTTGCCTGTTGGAGATGAGAATGGTTGAGAGGAAGACCTTCTTGATTAGGTTGGAAGGTGAGCAAGGAGGTGAATGGTGTTCGATGACAGAGATAAGTAGAGGCTCTGTTTTTGCATTAGGTTTTGAAAAGGAGGCAGTTGGGTGGTTGGTTGAATGCTTGATGAAAGCCTTAGCGTTGAAGAGTTATATGGGTTTCAACAAAAAATTCAGGGGAAAATGCAGGGCTCATCTGTTGGAAGTGGGCTTCAACAACCATGGAAGGTTCATAAGGATCTCGGAGTTCGCTACCAACAGAAAACCTTCCGTTCTGATCATTCCTGAGGGTGACAAGGGCAGAGGTTGGGAGAGTATCAAAAAAGCGTTAGCTACAATGCTGGTGGTCCCATATCCGAGTGCAACAGAAAAAGGAAGGAATGTAAGAGGGGAAAGCTGGCTTCACAACAAAGTGGGTTCGATGCACAGATCCTATGCCAAGACAGTTAGTGACGAAGGACCAAGAGGAGGCGGTCTAGTTCCAGTGGGGAGGTGGGCGCGAGCTGTGGTATGTGAAAGCAAGTTTGACAGGGAGAATTGGGCTGAGGTTGGAAGATTGGTGGCGAGAAGCTTAGGGAAGAATGGCGTGGTAACGATCGTGCCCATTTCAGCTGGAAAGGGTGTATTTTTCGTTGAAACAACCGAGGAAGCCATATTTCTCCATGATTTGAGGAAGTTAAGGGTTGGGGAAGGGAACATCATTCAGTTGCGAAGATGGTCGCCGAAGGAAAATGCGGAATTAGATGGGAAATTTAGAGAAGGATGGATCGAATTAAGGGGGTTGCCATTTCACCTATGGTCGGAGGTTCACCTGAAGAAGATTGTGGAGCAATGGGGGTCTGTAAATGAAATCGATTGGCGTACGCTGAAGTTATTTGATCTCAGCAGGGCGAGGTTAAAGATCGTAATGAAGGATAGGGCAATACTTCCAGCTATATTAGAGGTGACTGATGGGGATTGGGTGTTTACAGTCGTCGTCGTTGTGGTCGGAGACGAAGAAAGACGGAGAGGTAGCGGAAAGGGTGAGTCGACTCGGGTGGCTGTCGATTCTCACACGGGGACAGGTGGAGGAAGACGAGGGGAGTGCGGCAGATCAACGGCGGAGGGAAGGTACCGTGTCGGGGAAGATAGCAGACATTGGAAGGAGGGAGAAAGGGGTAAGGGCTGCCAACTCCCGTCGCAGTCTCGTCTGAAGTCAATAGGTGGGATGGATGGGATTGGTGAAGAAGGAGGAGATTGGGCCGGAGAAGTTGAGGCCATCGCTGATGTGGGCTGTCGGGCCCGTGAGAGGAAGGCCCAGTCGATGGCAAATATTGATACAAGTGCAGTTACAATGGGCTGCAAGCTTAAAGGCCCGCTGGGCTTGGGCCTAAGCCCAGAAGAGGCTACCCCAGTTGAGATAGTGTTACGCAAGGAAGAAGAAGACTCATCTTCTGCAACCGAAAAGGGGAAATCAGCTCCTGGACTCCTCGAGTTTCAGTCGAGCAGGCTAGCAGAGAAGAAGGTGTTGTACGGTTCAAGGAAGCTGTGGTCAACCTTCTTTCCCCCAAGCTCAGAGCACCGACAAGGTATCCGGGGCAGCAGCGAGCCCATTTCGCGTGGAAAAATCAAGGTGGACAGCGAAGAGGACCCAAAGACAGACGATTTAGGCGCCAAATCTCAGGCGAACAGAGGATTAAATGCAAGCCCTCTCTTTTCTCCGTGTTTTCCAAGTTTTCGCAAGAAGAAATTAGGGGAAAGGGATGCGTCGCCGAGAAAGGAAGCAGATCTGAACATTTTTTCATCCGATGAAGATATGGAAGGTTTTTTGGGCCGAGTGGGGTCTGATTCTCGTGGCTCAGCAGTCATGGTTAAGCCATCTTCGCCAGAAACCAGAGGTAAAGGGCCTAGCTTGATAGGGAACTGTGATTCGATGGTTGCGGAAATTCTAGAGGTAACGCCTTCACTTTTTATTTCCACCCATCCATATATACCCCCTTCTAGTGGCTCCACTAAATCCCTCTTGAATCCTTCCGTCCACATTCTGAGTCCCCCTACCCCCTTGCTTCCCGACTCAGCTTCTCAATCTCTGGTACTTATGGAAAACCGAGTAAACTCTGAATTTTTTTTCAAAAAAGTCAACGATGATGGTCAAACTCCTGTTGATATCCCTAATTTAGAAATGGAAATGGAGGTGATCCAGCCTGCTTGTCCTTACCAGATGCCTGAGAGTGTCAATTCTCTCTCAGCTAATTTAAGATCACCTGTCAAGGAGTCCAGTAAGGATACAGGTAACTTGGGAGGTATTGCGGGCTCTCCTTCGGGCGAGTTCCAAATAGAAGGACTGTCCCCTAGGAAAATGGCAAAAGTACGTGAGGTTTTAAAGACTCTGGATATCAAGGTATATTCCAGGAGGAAGAGCAGATGCTCCACAGGATTGTGAGACTAATTGGTTTTGGTTCGGAGATTAGGGTCAGAGAGTTTTCACATGAAGATAATCAGTTGGAATACCAGGGGTTTGGGTTCAAAGAAAAAAAGAATGGTGGTTAAGGATTTTTTGAGATCAGAAAAGCCGGATGTAGTGATGATTCAGGAAACAAAAAAGGAGGAGTGTGATAGAAGATTTGTGGGTAGTGTTTGGACAGCCAGAAATAAGGATTGGGCAGTCCTTCCGGCATGTGGGGCTTCGGGTGGGATTTTGATCATATGGGACGCTAAAAAATTGTGCAGGGAGGAGGTAGTGTTAGGTTCTTTTTCGGTCTCAATCAAGTTCGCATTGGACGGTTGCGAATCTGTATGGCTATCTGCAGTATATGGTCCAAACAACTCAGCTCTCAGGAAGGATTTTTGGATGGAGCTTTCAGACATTGGTGGGCTTGCTTATCCGCGTTGGTGTGTGGGCGGCGACTTTAATGTCATAAGGAGAAGTTCAGAAAAATTGGGCGGTTCTAGATTAACCCCAAGCATGAAGGATTTTGATGATTTCATAAGAGATTGTGAATTGATAGATTTACCTTTAAGGAGTGCATCATTTACTTGGTCAAACATGCAAGAGAATCCAGTTTGCAAGAGATTAGATCGTTTCCTATACTCAAATGAGTGGGAACAAGTATTTCCTCAAAGTATTCAAGGAGTACTGCCAAGATGGACATCGGATCATTGGCCGATTGTCTTGGAAACTAATCCGTTCAAGTGGGGTCCAACGCCGTTCAGGTTTGAGAATATGTGGTTGCAACATCCTAGTTTTAAGGAGAGTTTTGGAAGATGGTGGAGGGAGTTTCAAGGAAATGGGTGGGAAGGGCACAAGTTCATGAGGAAATTACAGTTTGTTAAAGCCAAATTGAAAGAGTGGAATAAGGCTACTTTTGGAGAGCTAAGTAAAAGGAAAAAAGATATCTTATCTGATCTACTTAACTTTGATTCGTTGGAGCAAGAAGGGGGCCTATCCCATGAACTTTTAGCCCAAAGAGTTTTAAGAAAAGGGGAGCTAGAGGAGTTGATTTTGAGGGAAGAAATACATTGGAGACAAAAAGCTAGGGTGAAATGGGTAAAAGAAGGGGATTGCAACTCAAAATTTTTTCATAAGGTGGCCAATGGCAGGAGAAATAGGAAATTTATTAAGGAGTTGGAGAATGAAAATGGCCTAATGATGAATAATTCAGAGAGCATAAAAGAGGAGATTTTAAGGTATTTCGAAAAGCTCTACGCGAGTCCTCCTGGAGAGTCTTGGAGAGTAGAAGGCTTAGATTGGTCCCCTATATCTGGAGAGAGTGCGCTTAGGATGGAATCCCCCTTTACCGAAGAAGAGATTTTTAAGGCTATTTTTCAGATGGACAGGGATAAGGCTCCGGGGCTGGATGGCTTTACCATTGCAGTGTTTCAAGATTGTTGGGAAGTGATAAAGGAGGATCTAGTGAAAGTGTTTGCAGAATTTCATAGGAGCGGAATTATTAATCAAAGCACCAATGCTTCCTTTATAGTTCTGTTACCCAAAAAAAGCACGTCAAGGAGAATCTCAGACTTTAGACCTATTAGCTTGATCACTAGTCTATACAAGATAATAGCCAAGGTGTTAGCAGGGCGCATAAGAGGGGTACTTCACGAGACCATCCATTCTACTCAAGGAGCCTTCGTTCAAGGGAGACAAATTCTGGATGCAGTTCTCATAGCCAATGAGATAGTGGATGAGAAAAGAAGATCAGGGGAGGAAGGAGTTGTATTCAAAATTGACTTTGAAAAGGCCTATGATCATGTGAGTTGGGATTTTTTGGATCATGTGTTGGAGATGAAAGGGTTTGGTCTTAGATGGAGGAAATGGATGAGAGGTTGCTTGTCCTCGGTTTCTTTTGCAGTCTTGGTGAACGGTAATGCGAAAGGGTGGGTTAAGGCATCTAGAGGTTTAAGACAAGGAGACCCTTTATCACCGTTCTTGTTCACCATAGTGGCAGATGTATTGAGTAGGATGTTATTGAAAGCTGAGGAGAGAAACGTCTTGGAGGGTTTCAGGGTGGGTAGGAACAGAACAAGGGTTTCCCACTTACAATTTGCAGATGATACCATTTTCTTTTCCAGCTCTCGGGAGGAGGATATGATGACCCTTAAGAATGTCCTGCTAGTGTTTGGGCATATTTCCGGTTTGAAAGTTAATCTTGACAAAAGCAATATCTATGGTATTAATCTTGAGCAGAATCACCTTTCTAGGTTGGCCGAGATGCTTAACTGCAAGGCTTCTGGGTGGCCTATACTTTACCTGGGTCTTCCTCTGGGAGGGAATCCTAAGGCGTGTGGCTTTTGGGATCCTGTGATTGAGAGGATATCAAGGAGATTAGATGGGTGGCAGAAGGCATATTTATCTTTTGGAGGCAGAATAACCCTCATTCAATCTTGTCTCACCCATATGCCATGTTACTTTCTTTCCTTGTTTAAGATTCCCGCCTCTGTGGCAGCAAAAATTGAGAGAATGCAAAGAGATTTTTTATGGTCAGGCGTAGGGGAAGGCAAAAGAGACCATTTGGTTAATTGGGACGTAGTGTGTAAGCCGAAATCGAGAGGGGGATTGGGTTTTGGAAAGATATCTATAAGGAATGTCGCTCTTTTAGGGAAGTGGTTGTGGAGATATCCTAGGGAGGGTTCAGCTCTGTGGCATCAGGTTATTTTAAGCATTTATGGATCACACTCCAATGGCTGGGATGTCAACAACATAGTTAGATGGTCTCATCGTTGTCCATGGAAGGCCATTGCACTAGTCTACCAAGAGTTTTCCAAGTTTACTCGGTTTGTGGTAGGTAATGGGGATAGAATTCGGTTCTGGGATGACTTGTGGTGGGGGGAACAACCTCTGGGAGTCCAATATCCAAGATTACTTAGCGTAGTCACGGATAAAAATGCTCTTATTTCATCAATTCTTGGATATACCCGCCCATTCTCTTGGAATTTCAATTTTCGCCGAAATCTTTCTGATTCTGAGATAGAAGATTTAGAGGGCCTTATGCGGTCTTTTGATCGTCTTCGCATATCACCTTCCGTTCCAGATAAGAGATCCTGGTCCTTATCTCCTTCAGGTCTTTTCACAGTCAAATCTTTCTTTCTGGCCTTATCCCAATATTCTGAGTTGCCTCTAGTTTTCCCTACCAAGATTGTCTGGAATGCTCAAGTCCCTTTCAAAGTCAAGTCCTTTGTCTGGTTGGTGGCTCACAAGAAGGTTAATACTAATGACTTGCTACAATTGAGAAGACCCTACAAAGCACTTAGCCCTGACATATGTAAGTTGTGTATGAAGCATGGAGAAACAGTAGATCACCTTTTCCTTCATTGCTCCTTGACGATGGGGTTGTGGCACAGATTATTCCAATCAGCAAAGATGGATTGGGTTTCCCCAAGGAGCATCTCTGACATGTTATCTAGTAATTTTAATGGTTTTGGATCTTCCAAGAAAGGGATTGTCTTATGGCAAAACGCATGCATCGCGTTAATGTGGGTGGTGTGGCGAGAAAGAAATGCAAGGATTTTTGAGGACAAAGCAAGGAATGCCGAGTATCTTTGGGATTCTATTTGTTTTCTTACTTCTTTTTGGGCTTTTTGTTCTAAGGTTTTTAAGGGGATTCCTCTTAACATATTACAACTTGATTGGTTAGCGGCGTGTAACTAGAGTGTCTACTTTTCTCTTTTTGTACTTTCTTATATTTGATTACTTGTAGTCTTGTTTCTCTTTGTTGGGAGGATTCCTCATCCTTCTATTTGTACCTTCTTTTTATCAATATATTCCTTTGTCGTTTCCTATCAAAAAAAAAAATGATTAAATTACCTCATATATGACAGAGAGTAATCTCACTGAACATGTAAATAAAAGCTATTCCCTTTTGAACTCAACGAGTCAAACTAAGGAAATTTTCAGGATGAATTTGCCAAATCGGAAGAATATTGTAACACATCACTAGCAATCATCCTATGGAGTCAATTTTAGCATAGGAGAGAATAAAAAATTAAACAGCGTCTCTAGTGTTCAATGTGATCTTGTGATTATGTCAGTTATTTAATGATTTTACCGGCCAATAAATATTTAAGTTGCATGCTTTCACAAAATACCTCTCCAATGATGTGACTTCTGATTCAAGCTGAGCAGCTCTTTCATTTGCTTCATCTAAAGGCATTGAGAACCCCAATTTGTGCTCACTATCTTGAAGTCGTTTCCTTAATTCCTTATCCTGCAAGTCAGTTTCAGAAAAATGCATGAGACAGTGCAGTGAAATAAAACTTGAAAATAATAAAACAAGTTGAAAAGCAAAACAACAATAATCTCACCCTTTTTTCAGCACACTGCCGATACAAAACAATCTCGTCTTGACAGAATGGTTCAATATCATTGATTTGCAAACCTACAAAATGATGCTAGAATCATTATGATGGTCTTTTCAACTGATAATATTATAAGTTAAACTCAGGTGCATCCAACACAAGGACCCAGCCTGCCATGTTATTTTGCATGGTGTACAGCACAGATAGAGCCTAACTAACAAGGATCCCTTTTTCTGTAATACTCATTAAAATCTTAAGCCACGATGGCTTTAAGACTACTTTTTAGCATCTTGTTTCCAAAGTAATATAAAGAGAAAAACTATAAACCAAACATAATCCCAAAAGAATGAAACAGAAAAAGGACTTACACAAAAATAGGTTCCTCAAGATCCCGTCACACAAATCTACACCTTCAAGCACATGAGAGGCTATTTCTGGAGGGATGAGAGGTGATGGTGGTCCCATCATTAGATCCTCACCAACCAAAATAGTTTCCTCCATCGTCGGCTCCGAATCAACTAAATTGCCCAAAGATAATAATAAACTTGTGAGACAGCTCATTAGTTAATACAAAGATAATGTAACCTCTTCTACGCTTTAAATGGTTTTTTTCCCCTTCGTTTTTCTAAAAAACTAAATTTAGAAAAAAAAGAGAGTAGAATATAGAGAGTATTAGAGGAGAGTCCAAAACAATTATCCCTATCTCTCAATCACAAGAGAAGGAGGTAGAATTTTTCCAAAAGAAAAAAAAAAAAAGGAGAGCTAGAGATCAAAAAGAAAATAACTGTTAAGCTATCAATTTGACTGAAAAGCTTAGATTACTAGGTAATAGGTCAATAATTTATATCGAGCTAGCATCCTCAGTCACTTGAGCTACCAACTCACACATGGAAAGACAAATTACGGAAACAATGAACCATAGATAAATATATGGGGAACAAATAGAAGGAAAGCCTCAAACTCAAGACTTTTAGGAATGATAACTCTTGCGAAGCTACTAATTTAACCTAAAAGTTTAAATTATTAAGTAATAGGCTAATAATCTATATATCAAACTTACAATTGCTTTTAGACATTTTAAGAATAGTGTGAGAAGTAAAAGTGAGTCATAGAGAATCAAGCTTAATTTGATGGTTATTTGGTTAGGAGAATGCCAAGATTTTTTTTAAGCAAAGAGAAGGTCCTTGAGATCCCTATGAGAATACGACCACTACCGTCGTTTTTTTTTTTTCTGTTCTTTTAATCATAAAAAAGAGATGCATTAATCATGAAAAAAGAGTTCAAGAGAAGGATGAGTCCTCCCCCCAAATTCAAAAAACTGAGCAAGACAGAATGAACTCTTTCACTATACAAGGAGATCTATACAAAATGGGATAGACCACAAAAGAATGTACAAAGATATCATTTTCTCAAACTAAGGCCAAGCTTCTCTCATTGTTGATCCAACTCTTTCTGTCTACTCACCAAATGAAAGTTGACTTGAATAACATCAAGAAGAATGACTTTAAAATCATCAATGCAAGAGGCCCAAAAAGAATAATAGCTCACTACCTTATTTTTCTTCAGGAGTAGTTTCCTGTTTGTTTAGTGACAGTTTTATTAGCATGATTTTGCCACATTGGAAATAGGTTTGCAGAGGCAATAGGAAAAGTTGGGCCTCCAGCAGCATGGAAGCCTCTTTCCTTTGGGAATTTAAAACATCAACTTTCACAGATACTCAACAAGCAAATCAGTTAAATGAGGATTGAGCGAGTTATCAAACATCACAATGGTAGTGAGTTAAGATGAGGATTCTCAAAGCCTGCCAATTCTAGGTTTGGTTATAGAGGTTCAGACTTGTCTCAGGCAAAGGCTTTGGGGATGAATGGCCATTGAGTGGAGGATATTCAGCTATTGTTACCTCTTGGGGGATCTCAAAGGAAAAAAGGTTTCTTGGAGATGGGATGCATGGATTTTAGGGTTCTGGATCTTTCTAGGGAGTTGGGATGCTCATTCTAATGGAAACCTCACTTAACCAACCAAGTTGCAGTTTGATTTGCCAAGCAAGGAACTTTCTTATTAGACCTATCCTTAGAGAACTTGCTTCCCCTTAAATGATTCCAGCTCTAGTAGGCCTCTTAGAGTTTCTACTTGATATTTGGCTTCTGATTTATTCTTTTTCTTGGGGGCTGAAGGATAGCTAACTTTCCTTGTATCTAAGAAGTAAAACAAGTAGAGCATATAAAGAACTAATTCATTGAAAAAAAAAAAATTAAAAGCTATGGCTAATGAAGACATCAAAGATATAGAAAGGTATAAGCCTCACATACCATCCATGATTGCTTTCTTATTTTTGCGATTAACCGTCCAATATCAAACCAAGTATTCAATAAGAACTACACAGAGGGAGAAAGCCGAAACCTGATAACCACAAAGAGAAAGAAGAATAAGAAAGAAAAAAGAAAAGAATGGTAATGGTAGCAGTTAGGAACTCAAATGATTTTGTAGCAATTAACAATTTCAACAAAATTGGCCTTTTCCATATGATAATAAGAAAACAAAATTATAGAATAAATAGGAGCCCACCATTCCTGTGGGCATCCACATACAACTACAAAGCATTTCAAAACCCAGAATATCAAGAGGATACTAATAAAAACAACCTGAAGTTAATTTTGTTGTTATTGTGGTCACTTTTCTATCAGTTTCTTTAGCAAATGGTTTGCTACATCCTAGTCATGGGCTAATAACGGGAACCATACAATTGTACAAGAACCCAAGCCCTAGACTAGTGGAGGAAGACATTTCTTCCTCTTATAGTATTTTAAACTTTTAAGAGGTTTGCTAAAGCTGATCATATAACAGGTTTGTTGTCAAGGAGTTAGTATGTACATGAAAAGAAATTAGGAAAAATATGTCCAAACTGGTGAACCTTTCTTTCTAGCTTAAGTTGATTGAGATTGCTAAATACTTGTCTAAAATGTATAGAAATGCCCCAGATAGATTCTTATATATGGTGAATACTCAATAGATGATTCTAGAAGGCCTCTTAATGATTAACATCAAATTATTACTTTTATTTATTTTTAATATGTTTTCGTTCCTTCAATGCATTCAACTGATGTTCCAAACAAGATTAATGGCACAAAAGACAATCAGTTCATATCTAAAATAGGTTCAACACCAGAATAAATTTGATCCTACTCAACATTAAATATGATGAAATATTTAAAGATCAATCAACCTACGAGCTCATATTCAGCAGTGTGTTATTGCGGTATTTTGTCGAACATATGGCATGCACTTCTCTAAAACCACATTTCAAACAAAAAGAAGCTGTAAGGAATTCTAGCTAACAAAAAGCATATATAACAATCCAAATAGACAATTCAACACCACAGTAAAATGTCCGGAGAATCCACAGTTTTATACATTTGATATTAATTCTCTGTTTGATTCCTGAGAAAATGCATGAAAAAGAGAAGGCATTTTTGCAGTTTGAATTTTATATATACACAAGCTGAAACTGTGACTGAAGGCGCTTCCAATGCGCCTTCAACGCGTCAGTGCCTGAGGCCTAATCCTCCGACGTATTTTTGTTGTTGCGGCTAGATTAAACCAAAAAAAATTAAAATAAAATTGTCCTTTAACCAGAAGAGCCCGTGGAAAGTATAATCAGAGGAGAAAACACAAAGAACCCTAACTCTTAAGTTACTGCTGGTGGACTTCGGAGGCGGCTGACTCCGGCGTAGGTAGCTTCAGCGTCTTCTCGTTCCTCCGACGAGAATTCCAGCTATGGTCCTCCACTCTTCCCTCTTCTCCCCAATTGTTTTTATATTTTTTTTTTCATTTTATATTTTCCCCCCTTTTTTTCTTTTTCTTTTTTTTTTTAATAGAAAATTAGCAAAAGAGATAAAATTTAATTTCTTTTTCCATAATTGATTTTTTTTAAAATAATAAAAAAATAAATTAATAACTGATTTTATTTTGCTTTTTAAATTTCTTTAATTATTATTATTATTCAAATAGAAAAAAAAATTAGACAATCAATTTAATATTTAAATTATTTAAAATATGAATTTATAGAATTTAAATTTTATTATAGAAGAAGAAGTACATAAAACAGAAGAAGACAAGCAGAGGAGAGAGACTGAGAGACACAACAATCCAATCACAAAGAGAACCACTCATTCCACAATGTGGCCTCACTGCCAATCCTCACTCCCAACTTCTTCCTCTCCACTTTCCAACTACGACACACACCCTGCTCTGCTGCAACCCTTTTCTTCTATTACTTCCATTGCGTTTCTTCTACAAATTGTGAGATAAATCCATGCAATCACTCCTCACATGTCCCACTTCCCCTTTTTTGCTACCACCCACACTTCACAGCCTCCACTCCCAAACACTTCTCCAACTCCAATCCAATCACATTGCTCAAACAAAGTTAAAACCAATCCCTCAAAATGAAATCCATGCTCGTACTAGATTATTCAATCTCTACCTTCAGATGTACGTTAATGC
Organism: Vitis rotundifolia; assembly: GCA_030254885.1. Lineage (NCBI taxonomy): Eukaryota > Viridiplantae > Streptophyta > Magnoliopsida > Vitales > Vitaceae > Vitis > Vitis rotundifolia. Next base: position 14,384,756 of record CM058156.1, read on the forward strand.
TGGAGCCATGCACGAAGCACGTAAGCTGTTTGATGAAATGCCTGACAGGAGTCTTGTTTCTTGGACCATAGTCATGTCCGGGTATGCTCGGCATGGGCCTGCTTCTGAAGTGTTGATGATGTTTTGGGACATGTTGTGTGGTTCGGGAGGCGGGTTGTTGCGGCCGGATTCTTTTGTTTTTGCAGTTGTGTTGCGGGCTTGTGGTATGGTAGAGAGTTTGAGTTATGGGCGTGGAGTTCATGGGCTTGTTTTGAAACAGAGCAATGTAGTTGACTCGTTTGTGGAGAATGCGTTGGTGAGTATGTATGCGAGCTGCGGTGCTCTTGAGGATGCTGCGGTTGTTTTTGGTGGAATTGATAAGCCAGATTTGGTGGGATGGAGTTCGATACTAAGTGGGTATGTGAAGAATGGGCTTGAGGAAGAAGGATTGAGGATTTTTTGTGATATGGTTTCAGGCGGCATTGAGCCAGATGCTTTTGCTTTTTCGATGGTTCTTGGGCCATGCACAAATTTGGAATGCTGGGATTTTGGAACCCAAGTTCATTGCTACATAATCAAGATGGATTTTGATTCTTGTTTGTACTTGGAGAACAGTCTGATGGATTTTTATGCAAAGTGTGGGGATTTGGAGGGAATGAGACGAGTTTTCAGTCACATGTCTGAGAAAAATTTGGTTTCTTGGAATACATTCATCAATGGTTATGTTCATAACTTCCACTACCTTGAAGCTCTTAGGATTTTCCAAATTTTGATGGAGAAAGTTTCCCAATGTGATGATTTCAGTTTGATAAGTATTCTGAAGGCTGTTACTGGTCTAGGTCATCTGGATCATGGCAAAGAGATTCATGGATATATCCTAAGAGCTGGCATAGAAACAAACCGTTATGTAGTCAGTTCTCTTTTAGATATGTACATCGGGTGCATTGATCACGAGAGTTTGTATGCAAGAGTTGAGGTTCCTTTGAAGCTACTTAACTACTTAGAAGGGGGGGGATATGATGAATTTATTATGACAAGCTTGTTAAAGTGGTGCTCTTTGGAATCTAATCTTGAAAGTGGAAAAATGTTCCACTCTCTGATAATAAAACTAGATTTGAAGTCTGATTCATATGTTTTGAGCTCACTGATTGACATGTACTCCAAATGTGGTATCTGGGAAGCGGCTAAAAGAGTATTTACAAGAGTAGAACAACCAGATACAGCTCCTTGGTCTGCCCTCATTTCCGGGCATTCTTGGAATGGATGCTTTGCAGAAGCACTGAAACTTTTCCGAAAAATGCAGTTTGATGGTATCGAAGCTAATGAATTCACTTTTACTTCTGTTATTCTAGCTTGTCTAGCTCTGGAGAATCTCAGAAAGGGAAAGGAACTCCACTGCAAGATATTGAGATCTGGTTATGAATCAAATTTTTCTGTTGTTAACACTCTCATTAACCTTTACTCAGAACTGTGGCAGCATAAACAAGCTCTCAAGCTCTGTTCTATGATTCCAGATTCTGAGATCTCTTGGAATTTCTTGATTCAAGCCTGCCTTGGGGCTGAAGACTATGAAATTATTCACAAACTCCTCTGGAGAATTCAAGTGTCTTATGGAAATCTTGACCCAGTCTCTGCTTGTGATATATTTGCCTCCTGCTCAAGTCCAGTGCTTCTGAACGTGGGAACACAAGCACATGCCTATATGACTAAAAGGGGTCTCATCTCACACCCTACAATCAACAATTCTCTCATTCAAATGTATTCAGCGTGTGGAAAAATTGATGAGGCAGTTCAGGCATTTAACTTGACGCCTGAGAAGGACACTTGCTCTTGGACATCAATTCTTTCTGCAAGAGTTGAGCATGGCCATCCATCAGAAGCTCTCAATCTAATCTCACAGATGAGATGGAAGAATAAACCAGCTGATCAAAGTACATTCAGCTCAGTCCTGAATGCCTGTGCACAAATGGGTCTTGTAGATGAAGCATTCCGATTGTTTTTCTCAATGAAAGAGGTCTATGGGATTGAGCCATTAGAAGAACATTATTCCTTCATGGTTGAAGTTCTTGGGCGAGCTGGAATGTTTGAAGAAGTTCTGGACTTCATCAATGGAGTTCCCACATTTAAATTAGGACCTTTAATTTGGAGAACACTTCTCTCATCCTCCCGTATTCATGGAAATATGAAGGTGGCAAAATACGCTGCTGAGAAGCTTTTAGAGCTGGAACCAAGTGACTTCTCTGCCAATCTACTGATCGAGCAGGTTCTTTTAACATTAGGCGAGTGGGACAATGCATTGAAGCGAAAAACAAAAACTAAATCCATGAGAGCAAGTTCTAGCTGGATAGAAATAAGAAACAGAATCTATGAGTTTGCCTCAGATGAAAATCCAGCAAAAGAAGTCTCCGCCAAATTAGCAGAAATAGAAGGCAAAATGGAGGAATTGGGATATGTGGCAGATAAAAACCATTTGCTTCACAATGCTGAAGAGGAAGAATATGATGGAGTGGGTCTTCATCACACTGAGATGAAGGCTTTGGCCTTTGGCCTCATTTCGTTACCCCAAGGAATGCCTGTACGGGTAGTTAAGAATGTTCGCATGTGTGGAGATTGCCATTCAGCTTGCAAGTTCATGTCAACCTTTCTAGAACGTGAATTGGTTGTCAAGGACCCTTACAGTTTTCACCATTTCAGAGATGGGAAGTGCAGCTGCAGAAATACTTGGTAGCTGATCAGGAAGTGGATATATAACTGTAAATATGGATGGTGATTCTTTTGTGATCATATTGTTTATAGTCTCACCGTGTACCATATATATAAGAAAATGTACTGTTGTTGATATCATTGAATAACATACTAAGAAGCTTGTGTAAAAATTGATTTGTTCCCCCCTTCAATAGAAAACTCAAAATGCTAGATAGCCTATATTGTGAATTCTAGTCACTTTGGGATTACTTTACCTGAGGCAAGGATTTAAAAACAATGAAGGAGCACATGAAAGAAGATGAGCCACCTCCTCAAAGAAATACAACAAGCCTTGTAAAGAGGAAAGCGGTTTGTGATGTTAAAGCTACAATCAATTTAGCTTTATATACAATGTTCAACCACCATTTAGAGTCGTAATCTAAATAAACTTGTTACCCAATAACATCTAAATAAACTTGTTACCCAATAACATGATATTTGTAGGTTGTTGACATATCATAAGTTTGAAGCTCACTACTTGTATATTAGTCTTCTGGCCAATGATGTATATCAAGTGAATTAAGACTAATGCCTCAACACCATCTCTGATGGGGAGCATGTCAACATTAGTTTTGACACCATATTAAGACTGAATCTCATGAATGTTTATTTTCCCTCCTTAAGATTTATTTTCTCTATTTTTGCAGTGTACCCACTTGGATATTGCAGATGTCATGTTGCATGAGGATTGACAAAACATTGTGAAATGAAACCACCATCAATCATGAAACCACAATATCAGAAAGAATACTCAATTGTAAAAATGAAAATGAGGCAAAACATGTCCTTTTCTATGAAATAGAGGGGCAAATTTTTAACAGTCAACAACTGAGACCCAAAGTTTGTTATAGCCACAACATGTTTGTGGTATTTTCTTGTATTTCTAGTAAACAGATATTAACATGACCAGAACATTACAAGTATGAGTCTCATGCACGCCTGTATTCATCTCCACAGTCACCAATTACTCTTAGCAGATCTTTCCCTTTCTTTAAAACTTCTTGGATGCTGTTCACATCATCTTCATCAAGGACAAGGGAGAACACGGCGTTGGAGTCATTGATATGCTCTGATAGACCAAGTCTAACGCCTACCATTGATCCTGCCACAGCTGGCTGCAATTTAGCAAAACATTACAGAAATTCAAATTGGAGTTCAAACAATAAATCAACAGAAAATTATGGTGTACAATAAGTAGGTGAGATGACTACCTGATCTAGTATGTATTTCACAGCAACAGTTGGTATTGAGACCCCATGTTTAGTAGCTACAGTTTTAAGTGTTCGAAGCAAAGTTTGGAAGAGGCTCCATCCGCCCCAGGCATCAACCATCTACCATATTTGTTGCAGAAATCATAAATATAATTTCAGGGAATCATAATATGATTTAATTCAAATATGCAAAATTATCTATATCTGGAAAGCATCATCACATCGTGATTGAATATTTTATAGAACATCCTTAATTGTGAAGAATTCCCATAGTAATTGTGAAATATTTAATTATTATGTATTCATCCTGGATGGCAACTTATACTTCTATTTTCCTAATATACATACATTCCTTGTCCACATACAAAGTTCATTCTTGACATTTTATACATTTTGTCAAAGTTCTTTCCAGGTTTGTTCTTAGAACTAACTTTGTAACCTTCTTGGGATATTCTTAATTTTTCTATGAATTATTCACGGTGCTGAACAATTTCCAGATAATGAATAAGGCAGTATAATTGTGTTGAAGAAGAATATACCCTTTTGTACTTCTGGAGGGAAGGAGTGTTCAATGGAGGGGCAGAAAAGGGAATGGCTATGTTGGTGTCCAGGAACTTCTCAGATAACAGGCCACCCATTACTGTTCCATACCTGCAATTGCAACTCTGTTAGATTTATGAAAGAACGCAGGAAAGGGCAGCATCTGGGAAGCAAGAATAAGAAGTTGTCGAGAGAGAGACGTTATAAGTTTAACTCCCGTAAGCTGACAAAGCTCTGCCATTTTCTGTTGGGGGCGCATGTCAACAATTGAATGTTGTACCTGATGAATCACAATTATGATCCATCAGCAGCAGAATAGACAGCATATTGGCTGTGCAGAAGGAATTATAAAAAATAATTACATAATTTAAATTTACCTGATTGCTAACTACTGGAATCTCATTTTCCAGGATTATTTGTAATCTTTCTGTATCAAAATTTGTCAAAGCAACAGTCTTGATTTTACCTGCACACCTCTTGCTGAAGTAATCCGATCAAATCAAAGAATGGGGGGATATATGAGATCATCATAGAACACTAATAAAAACAGAACTAACCTTCTTCTTTCAGATCTGTAAGATGTTTCAGTGCATCAAGGTAGCCAGGATTGGAGTAATCCCACCTGTTCCAAACACAGAAAAATGTGATTAGTAAATTTTCAAAATTATAAAAATTGGATTCTGTACCACTTGGGTAGGTTCAAATAGATCTACATGACTTCACATACGAGCATCTTAATCGTCTTTTGAGTAGAAAAACAAATTCCAGAATGTAAGCTCATTAAAAAGTTGCTAGAAAGAATGAAGATGATTAATTGAGTTTGATAGGAGTCTGCTTATGTTGGACATGCCTGACATGGTAATAATTATAAATGGAGTTGTCTTTCTAGATAAAGTACAGATGTTTAAGAATCAAAAGTGGATAAAGTATTTATTGAACTTGAAACCGTATCAACCTAATTATAAAGGGTCCAACAAGGTTAACAACATTCAAGGTTGTGGCTTTTATCACACAGAAGTAGATCCAGGAGGTGGTTCCAGAAAACTCTCACTACTCTATAGTTTAGTGCATGTCAACATTAATATTTCATTGAGAGTAGATAATGCAATTCTTCAATGAAGGAAACCAACATTTCTTTTTACTTTTTTGGGAAGAGATTTCCTGGTTCATCCTTTATTATGCATTATTTCAATGATAAAATATTTCAATCATCATGATTATATTGCTAAAAATATGCCTCAACCAACATCTCTATACACTCAATTTTATATTGATTTTGTTTCCTATTGAAATTAATGGAGTCAGATAAAGTCCTCAACAAACACTGCTGTATGTATACTCCTATGTACCCCAACCAATTGTGGAATAATCTCCTATGAGAGTGTGAGTCAAACACTAACATATTAAGCATTCACATAACATGTAGAAGAGAAGCATCCCCACTAGAAGCATCCAATTACCGTACAACAGAAGAGCATGAGAACAAAATAGTACCAATGAAACTGAAGCATGTCCAAGGCAGCCACATCCATTCTCTTTCGTGAAACATTGATGCTTTCTCCGACAAATTTACTTGTCATCTTAACCGGTGGAGGCACCCATTTAGTAAGACTGCATCACAAAATACTAGAGGTAAAGAAAACATTTGTTTCCATACTGCACAATGTCTACACTATATGCATATCAATAATCCAAAGGTCATATCATTTGTTATTCATGTATCCTGTGTAGCAGGGAAGACAACTCCAAAATTGTAGCCAGCTCATGAAATTCAACTCTAACATCTGATTATGTTAATGAATTTGGAACTCACCCTCTGACCTTATCCAAGAACTCTGGCGGGCGCTCTCGACGGACTCGGTTGATGAAGATGCCATAAAGATCTTCAGCAGGTCCATCTATAACATAATTGGACAATAGTAAAAATCCAACTCCAAGACATAAATTCAAAAGGCAATGGATTAGTGTACATAAATCCACATTTGATGCAAATGAATCCAAGAATCATCAATAACAGTTCACTTGCTAACCCTTATGAATATCTCTGGAAAATTTAACAAACTGCCTAATATAGGTCTTCTAGATTTCTCATTCATGAGAAACACTGTATATGATTCAGGTGCATTTACGTATAATTTATCATCAACCAACATCACAGTGTTTAAATTCAAGCATAGTCAATGCTGTCCTGCATACATGCAAAAAAGAAGGCAAGATATTTGTTTTGAAGTGCTTTACATATATCAGCCATGTCAAAGGTAGTGAAACCAGCATCAGCGTATCGCAGCATGGCATCGACTGCATCATCTGGAACAATCCTGCCCCACCCACCACTCGTCTGCCACATCCCATTAACAATCCGGCAAATATCTAATGAATCTTTCCCATTCTTAACCAGTACAGTTCTGTTGTCCTCAGTTAGCACACACTGAAAAGGTCTTGAACTGAGTTTTCGTACTTGAGTGCCTCTTTTGGTCTTAATCTCAATTGGGTTGAATGTAAATTGGCTAACGGAGCAGTTTAAGAGCTCTGCCATTTCCTGGTGGAAGAACTAAAATGTGCAAAAACAGTAAAGAAATGGTCAAGGGAATGTCTGTGAAACTTACAAACCGAATCTCCTTCTCCACTTCATAACTAGTTTTATCCTATCTGCTCCCCTCTCTCTCAGGCTCTACACTCTGAACCATTCCATTTCACCAAACTTTTGGGTATTTTTGGCAACTGTATCCTATCCTAGTTTCTTGGCATTTTTCATACATACCCATATTTCATATGGGTCATAAAGCATATACAAATATGCAAAATTAAAATGGCACCAATTCAAAAACTCTTCAAATTTTATGTGGCCTGGAGTGAACCAAGCAGTGAAATCAAGAGATGACACGTGGTACACTCCAGACCAGTGCTCAACCAACTCTCCCTTTGAGAGAAAGTTCAAGAAAGCCCATCCATAAAAAGCCAAAACAAGCTTGAAAGAGACAGCCATTACTAATTCTTTTTCCGCTCATTTCGGAATAAAAGTCGAAAGATTACACTGTATTATTAATTTCATTCGATTTCAGTATTGACATTTTTAATGTGAAAACAAGGGAAAAATGAAAATTTTGCAAATTAAACTTTTCAGATTACTTCTCCAACATTCAAAGAGAAATGTAAAACGAAGTAAATCAAATCATATCAAATGGAATTCAAAAAATTGAAATAAGAGTATAAAGGAGCAATGCAGTACAGTGGTCGGCCATGTCGAAGGTGGAGAGGCCGGCGTCGGCGTAGCGGAGCATGGCCTCAACGGCGTCGTTCCGGTCGATTCTTCCCCAACCCCCACTCGTCTGCCACATTCCGTTGAGAACCCGGCATATGTCCAGGGAATCGTTTCCGTTCTTCACCGTAACTCGCTGGGTCTCGATGCTTCCATCGCAGCGAACGGAGTTGGCACCGAATTTGCGTGACACGGGGCGGGTTGTGAGCCGCGTCCTGACGGGATGGAAGGAGCTGAGATGGGAGCAGACGTGGTGTACGGTGACCGCCATTTGAGAGAAGGAGAGAGGATAAGGCGCGTTTGGCGCTTCATTGTGTATTTGGCCGTCGTGCCCTATATTTAAAATTGTTTCCGACCACACCTTTAAATTTTAATAAAATTATTATTAATCATAATTGTCGAACTTAATTGTATCACAATGGTCTATTAAACTATTCGGATTTCAAAAAAAAAAAAAATTCAATGATTTACATACAAAATTTGATATATACCGGATTTGTTTTTTTTTTTTTTTAAATGAAAAGAGATTACGAAAACAAACTATCTACAAATTTAATTGAAAGATAAGTTACAGTAATATTTAAAATCAAACTTTGTAAAATCTTTAAGAAAATTTGAATACCAATCACTTTCAATCTCTGTGTTAAAAAATTTATTGTTTTTAGCCGTTAACATGTCATCTATTAAAATCATATATATTCCGTAATAATTATTGAAACATTGTCTATATATCTATTTGAAACTATTTTTGTAATTCCATTAGAGTTTCTAATAATCTATCATGATGCATTTTTATTCTCTATCCTTAAATCATGAAAATTTAATTTGAATATTCCATTAATTGAATAAATTCAATGAATCCATTTTTCAACTATTTCATTTTAAAGATAGGAGTGAATCCTATAATCCTAAAGATTTTTTTTGGAAGTTTAAGGTAGCTTTCTCAATAACAAGAAAGGGCTTAAGTTGGGTCTTTTTAAAGAATACCTTATTTCTATGAATTCATACATTCCACTAGATAATGATAGTTTTTTCCATATAATAATCGAAAATTTTGTAGTTAATTATATAGTTTTTATACACCATTTCAAGCCAAAATAGGAGGTCACTTCATACAAAAGAGGTGTAGGACAATTACACATAATATGATCTAAAATTTCTTGAACAAAAGGACAATATTTTAAAATATGGTCAATATTTTTAATTTTTTGATTGCAAAGATGACACATGTTTGTAATTTCTAACCTTCTAGCAATTAGAAACTTACAAGTAAGGAGTTTCTAATTACCAACCATAGGAAAAACTTTATTTTTGACCGAAGATTTAATTTCCAAATCCAATACAAGATTTTGGATCTAGGGTGCGTGCACCCATGGCTTTCTCATTTCCCAAGTTGTTGGACTTAAAGGGTAAATTACCATCTTAAGAAAAATCACAAAAAATCCTATCCTCAATAGGAGAGGAAGAGATATGAATTGCTTTAATATCTGCTAAAGCGTTTGAGGGAAGGAATGACAAAATAGAATGAAAATTCCACTACTTGGAATCCTGATTTATAAAATTATGCACTTTGGCATCCCAATTGATATAATGCAAACTATTTTCATCCTTGAAAGAAACAAGAGGCAACATATTATCCCAATAGTCTATCTAGAAGCAAACTTTTCTACCATCTCCTATGCACTACTTTAGGCCATGCAGATAAATGACTTTGTCGATGGCGAAGGAAGGAGAAGAAAATGGGTTCTTTGTGGAGCTAGTGTTTATTTGGGGTTGATATTTGGACGGTTGTTTGGGGTTAATGTTTGGTGAGGGAATGAAGAGATTGTCTTCCTCACAGTGAGTGAGGAAAAGAAGATAAGGGTTTTGAGGTTTGCTTGGGGTTGATGGGTTGTGGCAAAATGAGGAGATAATAGATTTTTGATTGCTTGTTTAAGGTTGTGATGGATTGTGGTTGTGAACGAAGGAGGAAGAAAATGAGTTTTTAGAGATAAGGTTTGCTTTCTTAAGGAGAAAGAAAATGATTTGTTTGGGGCTAAATCTCAAAATCTAATTTATCTCTTGATTTTATTATTTTTTTAATCCAATTCATGTGGATTTTCTTTATTGGATGGTGACATGTACATGAACCATGTCATCAATTGAGGTGGAGAGTTGACTTGGAACTTGCTCACGTGGCATTTCCAAGTGGGTGATCCAACATAAATTATTGAGGGCATTTTTTGAAGTCTTTTAAAATCACTATTACAATGCATGGAAAGGTAATTTTTTTCCCTCAAGTTACATTGAACTTGAAACGCAAAAACAAAAATTCTCAAATTTTCTTTTTTTTTGAGAAATTTTTTTTGACAATATGATAACCAACTATACCACATAATTTTTTTTTTCTTTCTTTTACTCCATGATACCTCTACCTTTTTGCCTTTTTTAATGTGTTGGTTTCATAAAATATTTTTAATGTTAATTCTTTTTTAGTATTTTATCTTTTCATATTTATTAATTTTAATTATTTATGAATATTTTAAACATATAAATAATAATTTATAGTAAATGATTAATGAGAATAAATTTAATATAAAAATAAATACATAATAAACAAATTTAGAAATTTAAGACATAAGATTTTCTATATTTCTACTAAGTAAAATATTTATTTATTTTATAAATTTTATTATATTATCATATTATTTTATTATTTATATATTTTTAAAATTTTAAAATTTTTATTTGTAAAGCGAACTCTCAATGATTATGGTTTTAGCTTTATGTATGTTAGTTAGCCAAGTGTGGAACTTAAAAATAATTGACAAGTATGGTGAATTTCTCTTGACTAGTCATGTCAAGGTTAAAAAAAAAAAACAAATGGATTAGTTAGCTTCTTGAGGAGATAAAAGTTGATGGATAATTTTGGAATTTTAATCATATTAATGCATATTTATTGAATTATTTTGTAAAAACTCTTTAAAAATATATATTTTTAGGTAATGTACCATTAGAATAATAGGTATTTATTTAACAAAATTATCATTTCTTTTAAATTCTAAAAAAAAAATAAAAATCCTCGGCAACATTATTTTATTAAGATTTAATTATTTTGTATCTTGATTCAACCATACCATATACTTATACATGTTTGTTCAATTATTCACATTCCAATATAAAATTTCAATGATTCAAATTCAAAAATAAATAAGTATTAATTTAATATTTCTTATTATACTATGTAGATCATGGTAAAATATCCACAAAAATAGAGAAAATAAAAATAAGTTAAAACAAAAATTGAGAACAACAAAAAAACCAAAAGGAAAAATATAATTTTTTTTAATACAATAATAAATCAAAATTTTGAAAATATATTAACTCTCTATTTCGGTGTTACCTTGATAACCCACATGGCACAATAGGAATGAAACCACATGACACATCAGGAATGAATAAGAAATTTAAAATAAAAAATAAAAGAAAAAAAAGGGACAAAAAAAAAAGAAGGAAAATTAGGTTAACAAGCCATCACCCCAACTATAAAAGAACTAACATAGGGAGGGGCTTATACAAACATGGGGCCTTAATGGAAGACAAAACACAATAATAAAAATTATTACATATCCAAGACTAAGCCCGTTAATGCCTTTTGAAGCCATCTGATGTGTTCTGTTGCAACCACCAAAGGTGTCTCTTCCTAATAGGTGTCATGTAATCATCCTTGCATCTCCGCGAAACAGTCCTTTCTTTTATCAAATTAGTCCAAGAGTCATGTCTAATCTATTGCTGCCTATAAGCCCATGTCAGTTTAGTTTTTAGCCCCTTATGTCTGTTAGTCAAGCCCACATCAAATACCTTGTCCTAGCCTACACATGCCAACTAACCCACGTTAGTGCTTTGCTTTAACCATTTTTGCTTGTTCAACTTGCCTCTGATGCATTAGCTTGTCTCAACCTACAGACGGTTGCCTACCCTTGTTCCATGTCTAGGTGCCCATGATATAGTGGTGTTGCTATCTATGCCTAAGCACCTATGGACCAACCCATTACAAAGCCTTTCCCATGTCTCAAAGGCCACAAGAGGTAACATGCCACACCTATGTCATGCTTTTCCCTTTTCCCTTATTAGTCGTGCACCAACATGTTTGTATCGACCTCTTGTTGTTGCCTTACACCATCAGGCAATCTCCTTGTGCCCTTGGCACATTGGCGTGTTGCTACTCATGTCTTTGGCATCCATAGGTTAACCCTTGCAAGTCTTTGCCTCACCTTGCAAGCCATAAGAGTTAGCCATGCCACACCAATGTCATGCCTTAACCTCTTGTCACGCCTCAATCTTATTGTTGTAACAACACCATGCCTTTCTTAGTGCGACAACAAGTTGACATTGCACCCATGATCCCTCATCTCTACACATAACGCATTGTGCCCTTCTGCTAAGCATCAACCATGATGTCTAAGATGACTTTGTTGTTGTGGCAATACCAAGCCACATCTAATCCCCATTGTGGTGTAGCACTAGGCCACGACATTTTGCTCATGGCTTGTTAAACCACCTTATTGCACAAGACATTGTGCCCTTGTGCCACAATCGGGAAGGGCGAGATTGCATTGCACATCGTGCCATTGCAACAATGAGTTACACACCACAACATGTGATGGAGCCCAAATGTGGGTGCTAGCAAAGCTTGCCCATGTGCCTTGCTCGCATCTAGGGTCTCATATCAATGCCCCTAGGTGTGACCTCGCGTAAGCCACTTTACCTCCCTTAAGTCACTCTTCTTCCCCTCGACCTATTCCATTATGGCCACAAGTTGCACACCACCATATTTTGTAGAGCCATGTGTGGATTCTAGTAAGGCTTGCTCATGTGCTTTGTTTGTGTCTAAGGTCTTGTATTAATCCCCCTAGGTGTGGCCTTGCCCAAGCCACCTTGCTTCCTCTAGTCACCCCTATACACCCCCACCTCCCTTAAAGTGCATTTTAAACCATTTTGAAAGTTTTTGGAGAAGACATCCATTATACTTGAGGAGGCATAATGAATTTTTATTAATTCATAAAAATCTAAAAAAATATAATTTCACTTGGAGACTCCCATATCCCGCACTAGCAGTCATCACTAGCCGACTCCTTAAGATGCGTTTAACCTCTTATATCACCTTGCGCCATTGCCCTAGGCCCCTCACAGGTGCAAGGTGCCTATCTAGGAGGCTATTAGCATTATGTCATCCGAGTCAAGGGGGTAACAATAGTCTTGTTCATCTATTTTTAGGAGTAAAAATTGCATAGATTGATTATAGATTATTAACCAAAATAATATTCAATTGTTGGTTGGGCTCTATTCTACTAAGGCAAATTTACTAAATTTCACGAGAAATGAAGTCACATGAAAGAAAATCTAATAAAGAAAATAAATGAAACTTAAGGAAAAACCATCAAAATCAAGAATTTTATTGAAGTATTTACTTGCAAAATAGGAAATGGAATAAGATGGATATGATTATCTTTAAGTGTATAATTTTATCACTTTACTCCTTTTGACAGACAATTATTATTAAAAATTTTAAAACCCTTATTTAAATGGAATTGAAGATGAATAAAATTTATTTTTGCAATATTTCCATTTTTTTTAAATTCTTTAATTTAAATCATGAAATTATTTTTCAAATTGAAAATATTTCATTTGGGGCTTAATTAGAAGTCAAACTAATTTTTAGCGTAATAAAATTTTTTTGGAGCAAAAATTTTAATCACAAGGGTTTTCTAAAATCAAATATTTGAAAACTTGTTATTATCGTTTTGAAAGACCCATGATTTAAATATTTAAAAAATATGTAACATTTGAAATAAATTTAAAATATTGAAATATTTTTATTAGTTTTACACGTTCAAAATAATTTTATTTAATTAAAATTATTTATTTTTAAATAGTTAAATATTTAATAATTATTTTTAGTGACATTCCTCTACCACTTGACAAGAGAAGAAACTCTTTCTTCAAGGAGCCATATTCTATTTTCATTCCGTATGCAAGTAAACAAGGAAATGAAAGGAAGAGAAGATACACCTTTTCCTTCCATTCCCTTTCCTAAAAGTAAAGATTAAATGATTAAATTAAGAAATCATTCTCTTTAGAACATTGAGTTCCTGTAGGACCTGGGTGGGTTTATCCTTGGCTTTGTCTACTTAGGATTTATTCTGATGGCAAGGCTGTGGTCCAATTATTCACTAACCCATTAGAGGAAGTTCCTGATTGTTGTAGTGAAGCTGTTGAAGATCACAGAGTTCCTGGGTGTTGCCCTGAAGCCGCTGCATTCGACTTTCTCAGCAAATACCCTCCTTGCATTGTTTTCAATTTTCTATGCCATCAATTTTGTTTTCTTTCTCTGCATTTTCTATGTCATTTCCAGGGAATGTTTCTTGAACATAGATGTATATATTTGGCTTCATGGACGTGAGAGTCCTACCTTCATTAGTCCTCTTGCCTCTCAGAAAAATGGAGCACCAAGCTATTGTAATAATTGATGAATCTGTGAAAGAAAATGAAATAACAGGAGCTGAAATGAGGGGAATGAAATCTGTATCGAATGGAGCAAGGTCAAGCATGCCCAGGATGAGAGAAAGGAAAACGATGAAGCAAGGCATTGGCACGATGAAGCCCACCAAACAAATAAAGCACGACTTGATTATTCTCTGCCTCTCATAGAGCACCGGCTTGGGGAGCGGCGAAGCAGAGTACGAGGTAATGGACGGAGTTCATCCATTTTCATCTTCTCACTCCCTCGTACCATTCACACGATCAAGCAGAGGTTCCAAGTACCTGAGCTTGTTTCAATAGGTCCTTACTACAGAGGCAAAGCTTCTTTAGTCAAATTTGATGAGTCTAAGTTGTTCTTCCTGGACAAGTTCCTTTCCCGAGGAAGGGCTATTGGAAGGTCCTTACAGCTCCACCTCAATATGATGGTGGAACTGGAAGGGCGTGCTAAAGATTGCTACTCCAATCTTGTTCCCATGTTAGGTCACGACCTTGCTCACGACTTTGTGGAAATGATGTTGCGTTGTGGTGGAGCTCTTGCGCCTCCTTGGGGAGAGTGGAGATTCTACTGATGAGGAGGACCCAATCTTCACAAGGCCCTGGCTCATCCTACCTCTCATCAGGGACCTCCTCAAGCTGGAGAACCAGCTCCTTTTCTTCATTCTTGACTCATTGTTTAGCTGGTCCAGAGGTGCTGAAGAAACTGAAACTTTGCCCCTGCTTGCCTTGAAAGCTTTTGATCTGGCCTTGCCAAGGTTCCCAGAAGCCATCCTCCCCTTCCAACGCTTGGAAGCTAAGCATCTTCTTCACTTGTTTCACCAAAGTCTGCTTCCCCCAAAGCGGGTTATGATGACGGATCCCCACCGGCCAGCAGATCAACCCATGCAATGTGTAACACGACTCAGGCCGTCCGGGATCAAGTTCAAGTCCTGCAAAGCTGATAGCTTCTTGGATATAAAATGCTAGAACCGGGTGCTACAAATCCCATCCATAACCATCAATGACTTCACCAGCACTCTCCTCATAAACTGTGTCGCCTGGGAACAGTGTCTGGAAGAGGGCTCCAACTACTTCACTGATTACATCTCTTTCATGAGTTAGTCTCGTCAACCAACCTAGAGATGTTGCCTTTCTCTGCTCCGATGGAATTATTCTGGATTTTCCCAAGATGATCAATATGTGACAAAATTGTTCAAACAACTGGGGAAAATTAGTGGATTCAAGGTTCGAGATTGCTACCTGTCCGAGCAAGTCAGAGAAATAGAGGCTTATTACAGCAGCAACTGGGCAACCATGAAGCATACTTATTTCAGCACTCCATGGTCCTTCATCTCCGTGTTCTCTGCCTTCATCCTTATTCTTCTCACCATGGTGCAGGCTCTCATGTCCGTTTGGAGTTACCAGCGCCAGTTTGGGTAGATTATGATGATGTTCAGGCTTTTTATTAAGGTCATTCTTTTTCAGTCTTCTGATTGTGGACCTAGTTAATTATCAGCAGTGCTTTGTATTTTCCCATTCTCTCTGATGGCTCTTCCTTTGGTGGTAGGTTTGGGTTATGTGGGGAAGCCTTTTTTGGAGTCGATACAAATATGTCACTTTGTAGTATTGAGTTTTTGGAATGTTGTACCCCTATTAAACTTAAAAACTCAACTAGGGGTTCAATTTGTACGAGTTGAATCCAATCCAAATCCAACCCGAATTGAACAGTCCCTTTTAAAATTTGGGTTGGGCTTGGCAAAATGAACAAAAAAAAATAAAAAAAAATAAAATTCCATCCGAATTGAATTCTGTTTGAGCTTGGGCTAGGAACAACCTGAACCCAACCCAAATTCAAATTGGGCATTTAATAATGTTAATTAAATTATTATAATTCATAAATTTTATATTATACTGACTTTAAGAATTTAATTGATAGTTAAATAGTTTATTTTGTATAAAAATAGATATATTAACTTTTTATGTATTAAAATTAAATAGTTCTTCCTGTACTAAATTGTTATATTAGATTGATAATTTAATTTGAGGTGAACCTAATTTCAAAGCTCGGGAAAAAAAAGTGTTTGAGTTGATTTTGGATTAGGAAATCCAAGTTCCAAATGGACATTTTACTATTTGACCTTTTATCAAAACATCAACGATTTCAATCAATCTCTATGGTCTAATTGATAGTGATAAACTATAAGCATCTCGTACTTTATTGTCATAGTTACATAGTTACGTTCCGAGAAATGGAACATATGAAACAAGATCCAATAGTGGAACATGTGACTTGTAAGTGGATCCCTCCATGATAATGATTAGTTCAAATATATAAAAATAATTTATTAACTTCAAGTCTCTATTTTTTTCTTTTATTTTTTCCCTCCATTTTTTTCTCAACATTTTTCTATAGACTTTTTAAGGCAAGCATGCGTAATGTTTTCACGTCTGCAATGGTCTTGGATCAATACCTCAATGTCATAAAAAAGAGTTGCCTTTTTCAGGCCAAGTTCTCTTAGGAGGAGGTCATCAAACTCAGGATAATGCCAAAACTAGCTTTGAGGTTGAACCCACTCTCAACTTCAATCAGTGTAGGGACTACATCATAGAGTGACATTCTGGAGCTTCATGATTGAATTTGGACTTCAATATTGAATCCTCAAATCAAGTTGAGAATTAATCCTTCTTATCTCGTATGGATAAGCTTCATCATTCCCTCTACTTATCTTCTAAGAACCCCAGCCTTCTCAGAAACAGCCAATTCATTCTACTAACAACTCCTAAATGATGGTTTCTCGTGTTAGGTGTGGCAGCCAACTTCATCTTATATCCCAAACAGCTCAATGGGGACGATTCCAATCATCACCAGCTCCATCTTCACTCCACCTTCTAAGAAATGGCATTTTTTAAGTTTTTTCAGAACATAGAATGTTTTTCTTGTTTTCAGTGTCGAGCTTCACTCCAGCTTCGTTCCCTTGTTGTATTACCCTATTTCCCAAAAACAATCATTTCTTACTAGTACATTTTCCTAGTGGTTTTTGGTAGTGCCCCTCAAAATACAGCAGGTCCTTAAGAAAGGTTGCAACTCTGCGTGTATTATACCCTTCATTAATCTTCTGAAATTGAGAAAAAATGGAGTACCAAGACGTTGTGATCAGTGAATCAGGGGAGGAGGAAATCACTGAAAACTGTGAAGAAGTTGTGCAGCCGATCATCCAAGAAAACGAGGAAGACGAACCAGCGATTCATGGAGACAAGAACAAAATCTCAGAAGAAGAAAGGAAATGGCAAGAGGAAAGAGTGCGGGACATGGAGTACCTTTGGGGTGAAGGCTCACTTGAATATTCCTTGAATCTTATTGAGCATCGCCTTGAGGAAAGGCGAAGCTTGCGAAGAGTGGGACCAAGATGGAACTCATCTGTTTGCATCTTTCGGCTCCCTGACACCTTCTTAGATATCAACTGCAAGGCCCAGCAACCTGAGATTGTATCGATAGGCCCTTATCACCGGGGCAAAGAGAACTTGCTCGAGTTTGAAGAGCACAAGTGGTTGTTCCTTGAGCGGCTTCTTTCCCGTCCAGGAGTTTTTAGAATGGATTTAAACCAGTATCTCAGGAAGATGAGGCAGATGGAAAAGCGCGCAAGAGACTGTTACTCAGAGTCTGTCCCCATGTCGACTCATGACTTTGTTGAAATGATGTTGCTTGATTCTTGCTTTGTCATTGAGCTCTTTCGCTACATCGACCGCAGTCGAACTGATATGTTCAGCACTGGTGATCCCATCTATGGAAGGCCATGGCTGATCCCAGTTCTCATCAGGGATCTCTTTAAGCTCGAGAACCAGCTTCCCCTTTTCGTTCTAGAATCGTTCTTTATAGCGTCCAAGAGTCCTGAAGAATACAGAAGCCCCCGCTCTTTCTGCAAGCTTGTCTTAGAAGTTTTTGCCCTAGTCTCGCCCGGTCTAGTGTCACCAATGTTGTCAGACACAATAACCTTTCACCAAGATTTGAAAGCCAAGCATTTACTCGACTTCCTTCACTCGAGTCTTCTTCCTCAAAACCAAGTCACAAATCGCAAAAGACAAGACGAATATCATCGATCAGGTCAGCCAGGTCAGTCAATACAAAGTGTAACACAACTCCGGCCATCAGGAATCAAGTTCAAGTCAAGGAAAGCTGAGAGCTTGTTAGACGTAAAGTACCAGAAGGGGGTGCTAGAAATCCCACCATACCCATTAATGATGTAACTGCCTCTGTCCTCATAAACTGTGTTGCCTGGGAAGAATGTCTGGAAGATGACTTCAAATACTTTTCCCACTATGTCTCTTTCATGAATTGTCTCATCAGCCAGCCCAGAGATGTTGCATTTCTCTGCTCAGACGGAATTATCTCAAGATTTTCCAACGATGATCAATATGTGGCTAACTTGTTTAATAATCTAGCGAAATCTAAGGTGTTCAACAATAGAGATTGCTATCTCTGGAAGGAATTCAAAGAGATACAGGCATATTATTGCAGCAACTGGGCAACAATGAGAAGAACTTATTTCAGCAGTCCATGGTCATTCATCTTGGTCTTCTCTGCCTTCTTCCTCATTGCTCTGACCATGATACAGACTGCCATGTCTGTTTTGAGTTACCAGAGCCAATTCGGTTAGATTAAGATGTTCTAGTTTTTTTTTTTCCTTACAGATTATAAGATCATCTGTAAGTATTACTGCTTTTGTATTTTCAAACACCCCAGTACGTGCCAGCATTAATTCAAATTCTCAAAGCAGCCCCACGAGATCCTTTCGAAGTTCTCTAAAACAGCAATATGTTGTTTTTCATTGTAAGCTTCATTCTAATTTGCTATTCTTTTTTTCTGATGAAAATTCTTGAAAGAGAACGATTCTTCTAGAAGATGAAGCCAGAGCCAGGCATGAAATTTGCTTCAGAATTCCATTTTCAACAAAATTTCCCATGCTTAAAATGTTTAAATATGGCCACCAGCTGCCCCCTTTGAGGAACAAAAAAAGAAGGATATTTTAGACATTATTGAAGTGATAGAGCATGAAATCAAGATATTCCATTCAACTGAGAAGACATATATAGGTTTCTTGAGTTGGATGCCGCCATGAATTGATGCAGGTACACATGAGTGTAAAATCTGAGTTCAGGCTTGGTTTATATACCAAAACACACAAGACTGCAGCAGTACTACTGATAGTTAAGCTGCCCAGCTAGCAAGAGCAATAAAATGACCTTACGAAGAAAAGCTACAACTCTGTCTATAAACAGGAACTTCAGAGTCTGTATAGTAGTGAAAACAATGAGGATGAAGGCACAGAAGACTGAGATGAATGAGCATGGACTGCTGAAATAAGTAGGCATCTCAGTTGCCCAGGTCCTGCTGTTATAGGCTACTCTATTTGGTCTTGGGGAAGGAGACCCGAGCAGAACAAGTGAAATGGATTTTGGCTTCTAAATTTTGGCCGCAATGAATGTTTTCTGAGGATCAAAAATATTTTAGGGCAAGTAGGTGTAGAGTTTTTACCTCTTGGGTGCTCTTGGACCAACTGAACAATGATTCAAGAACAAAAATGAGGAGTTGGTTCTCCGGCTTACGGAGGTCCATAAGGAGAACTGGGATCAGCCAAGGACTGGTAAAAATGGGGTCATCCACACCCACAACATTTTTATTCCGACCCAGATGGCATATGAGCTCAACGATAAAGCAAGAGTCCAGAAATATCGTTTAGCATTCTCTTGTGTGCTCTTCCATCTCCCTAAGAAAAAGGCTCAAAGCACTCCCAAAAGCTCTAGTTGGAGAGAGAAGCTTCTCAAGGAAGGACCACCTTCACTCTTCAAACGAGAGAGGTGATAAGGGCCTATTGATGCAATCTCAGGTTACTAGGCCTCGTTATTGATGTCCATGAGGCCATGAGGGAGTATACAATGCAAGCAGATGGGCTCCTTCCTTCTCCAACTCTTACTAACTTTTGCCTTTCCTCAAGCCAGCGCTCTACAAGATTGAATATTCAAGTGAAGCTTTATTTCTAGGGTTGGCTTGATCTGGATCTCCTTCCTCTTCTTCCACAGGGACTTCAAGATTGTCGTCCTCATTTTTCTCTTCCCCTCCTTTGCAATGCTTGAAGTCACCCCAGTTGACAGTGATCTCAACTTCCTTTCTTCCATGGTGTTTGGTGATTCTTTCTTCCCTCGATTCCTTCAGTACAATAGCTTGGTACTCCATTTCTCTCAAAAGCAGAAGCTTAACAAAGGCATGAAGCTCAAATATGTATACTTAATGTTGAGGGGCACCGCCCAGAAACTTCAGATGGGAAGAACTGAAGAAAACAAAGACCACTTTGATCTAGGTGTTTTGACACTGAGACTTCAGGTCCATGGTACAAGGACAAAAGAAGTTGAAATTAAGCAGACAATGGAAAGATCAACTGCAAAGCAGACCAAGAGACTTCTCATAGGAAGTGAATTGAGTGGCCACTAGAAGGGATCACTGGCTGCAGGAACTTTCTTTGGAAGACCAAGAAGAAATTTCTGTGTGACTCATTAAGTCCTTGGAGTGGCAGTCACAGGGATTTTCTTTCGAAGATCAAGATGAATGGACTGTTTTTTCAAACAAAATGCTACATCTTTCACAATTTTTACTATCATTCTTTTACCATTAAAGGACCATCTAGCTTAACTTTGCTTCCAGTTTAGCTGCTAGCCTGCTCCAAACTGGTTCTGTAAGCTGATTAAGGACCCTGAAAGATATCAGGCAACAAACGTGT
The DNA here is from genome assembly GCA_030254885.1 of Vitis rotundifolia. Classification (NCBI taxonomy): domain Eukaryota; kingdom Viridiplantae; phylum Streptophyta; class Magnoliopsida; order Vitales; family Vitaceae; genus Vitis; species Vitis rotundifolia. The sequence continues at coordinate 14,405,761 of CM058156.1, forward strand.
TTGGAAAAGTTTCTGACATCAGTTTGGTTATGAGAAAACAAAATTATTCACAGTTAGAGTATAGCCCAACCTTACAACCCTGTCATGTTTCTTCAATTTTCCTCCATGATCCTGACACCAAACCATTTTGATCCTCTTCAAAATCTTCATCTTCTTTCTCAATGCAAACCATGTTTAGATATAGAATGTGAACTGGATGCCTTACATTTCCATGGTGGATCCTCATGTGCATCTCACTCTTAGCATTATATTTAGCTCTGACCAGGGAAGAACAGTATAAATATAACTAGCATTTATTTTACTCTGTGATATGACTAACCACCAAAGAGGCATAGAACTGGTAGATATGGGTTAAGTATTCAACTCTATTTATCTTTACCACTGGACCTGTTTGTGTCATCAATTATCAAATTATTCTCCAATATTCTTTAGCGTGCATGTCTTCTTGTTCTTCAAGTCATTTGCAGATATTTTTTTTTTTTGGTTTTTACAAAGAAAATATTCAATATTTGCTTGGCTAATTCCTAAATTTTAATTCTCCAGTCTATTTGAATTCTCCAGTCTGAACTACATCCACAAATAAAACATTACATTTCCAGAAACCTCTTTGTCACACACCTGATAGGTGATTCAATTGAAACAAGCTCTACTTTTGTGCTTTACTCCTCACTCTGATGATCTTCCGCTCCATCTGCACATCACAATGGCCAGACAGGGATGAATACAAACAGGTAAATATACCATCATAGGCACTCAGGGAAAAAACAACATAAATCGGCACATAACCAGAACATGAGAAATATGAAATGGAAGTATTAGCGCATTTTCTGAAGCTACAAAGTAGGCTTCAAATTTCAGGAGCTACAAGCCCTGATGGAGTTCTCAAGCAAAATTTCTTGTATAAAAATAACAAGTTGAAAAAAATTATAAGTAAAGAGCTTAAGAACAAATACATTATAAACATAAAACAAGCTGCAACCATTTTTACTCATCCCTTTATTCTATGATAAATAGCCTAAAGTATGAAAAAGATGACGGAAGTTGAAAGTTTAGAGAAAAAAAATTGTTCATCTATATTTTTGAGGTTTAGGATTGCAACATATATATACGACTACTCTTGAGTACATGCAAAAGGAAAAAAATAAAAAGATACAATTGTGCAAACAATCAATACCCTAAAAACAGAAAAAAATAAAAACTAAATTAGAAACATTGACTCAGCTGATTCTATCCCCTATATTACTCCACTAAATTAAATCACAACATCCCATTTACAACACTAAATCAAATCTCCCACATATTTTATGATTTTCCACACTCCCCCTCAAGCTGGTTTGAAGATGTTTAACATTTCCAACTTGTTTACTAGAACTTCAAACGGCTGCTTGGGAAGGCCTTTAGTTAGGATATCTGCTAGCTATTTCTTTATAGGATCATATGATAGACAGACTAGGCCCCCCTCAAGTTTTTCCATAATGAAATGGTGATCCACTTAAACATGCTTAGTTCTATCATGTTGAACTGGATTGTGGGCTATGTTAATCATTGCTTTATTGTCACAGTAGAATTTCATAGGTTTCTCATAAGGTATCCTCAATTCTTCTAATATCCTCTTCAACCAAATGAGTTCACAAATTCCATGAGCAACAACTTGAAACTCAGCTTCTACACTACTTTGAGCAACAACATTTTGTTTCTTACTTCTCCAAGTTACAAAGTTCCTTCTAACAAAGGTGCAATAACCTGAAGTTGATCTTCTATCTTTGTTATCTCCTTCCCAATCAACATCAATATAGGCGTCAATCTGCATATACCCCTTTTTCTCGAACAATAATCCTTTCTCTGGGCTTCCTTTCAAATACTTCAAAACTTGATACACAACTTCAAAACATTCTTCAGTAGGTGAGTGCACAAAACTGGTTGACCATACTAACTACAAATGCTATATCAGGATGTGTATGTGATAAGTATATCAGTTTACCTATCAAATGTTGATAGTGTCCTTTATCCACACTTGAGCTTAACTTCATTTGCCCCAATTTCCTATTAGGGTCAATTGGGGTATTAGTTGGTTTACAACTCAACATTCTTGTTTCTTTGAGCAATTCTAGAGTATATTTTCATTGAGAAACAAATATGCCACCTCGAGACCTTGCAACTTCCATACCAAGGAAGTATCTCAACTGACCAAAATCTTTAATTTCAAAATCTTTAGCAAGTACCCCCTTTAATTTCTCCAATCTCATAATGTTATCACCTGTTAAGATGATATCATCTACATATACCATCAAGATGACAATCTTATTGTCACCAGAATGTTTGTAGAACATAGTGTGATCGGCTTGACTTTGCATATACCCAAGAATCCGAATGGACTTTGTGAAACAATCAAACCATGCTCTTAGGGACTACTTCAGCCCATAAAGAGATCTCTTCAATTTACAAACTTTTTCAGTTCCAAATGATTGCTCAAAACTAGGGGGTAAATCCATATACACTTCCTCTTCCAATTCTCTATTTAGAAAAGTATTCTTTACATCTAGCTATTGTAGTGGCCAATTTAGATTGATTACGAGTGACAATAAGACTTAGATTATGTTCATCTTGGCAACTGGTGCAAACGTCTCTTGATAATCAATACTGTAGTTTTTATAAAGCCCTTGGCTACAACTTTATACATCTCCTTCGAACCATCAGGCTTATACTTGATAGTAAATACCCACTTGCATCCTACTATTGTCTTCCTTTTTGGCAAACTTACCAAATCCCAAGTTCCATTCATTTCAAGAGTCCTCATTTCTTCCATGATTGCTTCTCTCCACTTAGGAACAACTAGAACATCCCGTATATATTTTGGAATCTCCATAAAAGACATGTTAGTAGTAAGAGCTCTAAAGGAATTAGACACCCTATGGTATGACACATATTTAGAAATAAGATGCACGGTACAAGATTTGGTTCCTTTCCTAAGGGCAATAAGGAATATCAAGGTCATTAGAAGCATTAGAATTTGTATTTGAAGAGAATGGGTAAAACTATACCTTTTTGGGCCCCTATGACTGGTTCTGACTTTAGGATAGTGGCAAGAGTATGGCTTTTTGGATTGCCTTGATGATTTCTCCTTCTTGTGTAGACAGGAACCTCGGTTTGAGATTTTGTCTATAGTGATTCTCCCTCTGTTAACAATTCTTCATTGTATGGCATAATAGAACTCAATTAAGGAGTTGAACTTGAACCTAAGTTTTCTAATCCAATAGGACTTGAACCAAAAGAATGTGAAAGACTAGGACTCACATTGTCATCAAATGTTGGCAAGGGTAAAGACATTTCCCAAAAACAATCTTTCTCAACCACACTCCCCTTGAAGAGTGTTTTTGGTAAAGTAGGGTTAATTTTCAAAGAAGGTTACATCCATGCTAACAAAAATTTCCCTAGAGATAGGATCATAACACTTATACCCCTTTTGTGTAGGTGAATATCCCACAAAAACACACTTTAGTGCATGAGGATCAAACTTAGTTCTATGTTCTTCATGAATATGAACAAATGTTGTACATCCAAAAATTTTTAGAGGAATTGATGAAAATATTTTTATATGAAGGTAAACCTTAGAAAAATGATTAAGAAGAGATTCAAAACCAAGAATTTTAGTCAACATTCTATTAATTAGATAAGAGGCCATGAGTACAACTTCTCCTAAAAAACTTTTAGGTACCCTTGATGTAAACATGATGGCTCTAGCAACCTCCATTAAGTGACGGTTTTTCCTCTTCGCAATCCCATTTCGTTGTGGGGTATCAAAACAATTAGATTGATGTATGATCCCATTTTCAAGGAGATAATCTCCAAGAATAGAGTTAAAAAATTCCTTTCCATTATCATTCCAAAGTGCTTGAATTTGAGTTTGAAATTGTGTTTTTATCATAGCATGGAAAATTTAAAAAACCCTTTTTGCCTTTGATTTTTCCTTCAACAAATAAATCCAACAAACTCTAGTGTAGTTGTCTTTGAAAGTGATAAACCGCCTAGTTTCGGTTAAGATCACCACACGTGAGGGTCCCCAAATGTCAATATGTATCAAGGCAAAAGGTCTAGATTTTTCATTAGGTCATGCAAGAAAGTAGACACAATGATGTTTAGATAGTTGGCAAACCTCACATTGAAACATTAAAGGATTTTTTTTCTTAAACCAAAATGGAGACAATTGTTTTAAATATGAACAAGTAGGATGACCTAACCTATGGTACCATTACATTATTTGATGTCCAATAGAGGAAGAAAAACATCATTACTCGCAACTTGAGCTTATCTACTCTTGATAGGATCCTCAACAAGGTAATAGAGTTCATCAATTTCCTTAGCACTACCAATTGTCTTCCCCAAGCATAGGTCTTGAAATTCACAATAAGATGGGAAAAATTTAGCAACACAATTCATGTCCCTTGGTAGTTTACTAATGGAAAGAAGATTGCATGAAAGATTTAAGGACATGAAGAATGGATTCTAAGGTCAAATTTTTTGAAATAGGGGTTGAACCCTTCCCTACAATGAATGAAAATGATCCATCTTCAATTTTGATTTTCTGGTTACCTGGACAAGGAGAATACGTTGAAAACAGATTTGATAAGCTTGTCATATGATCAAAACAACCAGAATTTCTGATCCATAGTGTAAAATTTTCAGAATGAACACTTAAAGCACTAAGAGATTTACTTGTTAGCGCTAAAGAACAGGATAATAAAGAGTTAGAAGATGGAGATTGATTGAATAACCAATACAGGTGTTTCAATTGCTCTTTATTGAATGGAGATGCTTCGGTTATGATTTTTGGACTCTTGGTTGCAGTCTGCATGCCTTGGCCATTTCTCTTATGAAATCTACCACTGTTTTTCAAATTTTGTATCTTCCCACGTGGCTTCCAACAGGTGTCTCTAGTTTGTCATTGTTTGTTACAATCATCACAGCATATCTTCCCTTTACCCCCTGCTTTCTTTGAGATCCCTTGACCACCAGCATTGGCAGTAGCATTGGCAGCGGCCTTAGCAGCTTCAGTGGCAACAAGTGCTGAGTTCTCATAAATGGTTGAAGAAGAGCCTCCTATCATGACTGATCTGTGACTTTCTTCCCTTTGAACCTCAACAAACACTTCTCGGCTAGAGTGTAAGGGCTCTTTACCAAGGATTTGTCCATGGACTTCACCTAATTCTTTATTCAGCCCAACAAGGAACTCAAACACTTGTTCCTTCTCCGTCATCTTCTTAAAACAGGCACTATCTACAGAACATGCCCATTCAAAACCATAAAATAGGTCCAATTCTTACCAAAGACCTTTCAAGATGTTGTAATATTTAGTCACACCTTGATTTCCTTGCTCTATCTTACGGATCTTTGATTTCAACTCACAGATTTATGCTGAATTCTCAGGATCAGAGTAAGTTTCCATAACCGCTTCCTAAAGCTCTTTTGTTGTTGGTAAAAACATGCAAATCTGACCTATCTCCAGCTCCATAGAATTCACTAACTGGGCCATGATCAGGGAGCTTTCTAAGTCCCATGTTTGAAAACCTGGATCATCCTCTTTTGGGGCCTTTGTTGCACCGGTCAGATATCCTAGTTTCCCTTTCCCAGGAAGAAACAATTTTATGGACTGAGACCATCTAAGAAAATTCAGTCCATGTAGTTTATGAGTGGTGATGTGCAGTGAAGGATTATTACCGGTGCCATGAGGTGAGACTTGAAATAGAGGCATTGATACCTACTGTGAAGAATCTCCAAAATTCTCCTCCTTACTGATTCCTAACATCAAATCCTCCTACCAACATCTTAATAGTTCTATGAAAAAAAATCTAGTACTTGAAACTCCTACTAGTAGCCTAGTAGTTCCAGAAAATAATAATAATAATAATAATAATTATGGTACTTGAAACCATAAATAAATGTATCACTTCCAGTATGAAACTGGCTCCGATACCATAAAAGTTTAGATGAAAAAATTGTTCCTCTATATCTCAGAAGTTTAAGATTACAACATATATATAGAACTAATGTTGAATACTTGCAAAAGGAAAAAAAAAAAAGGAAAGATATAGCTGTGCAAATAATCACTACCCTGAAAACAGAAAAAATAAAAAATAAAAACTAAATTAGAAACGTTAACTCAGTTGATTCTATCCCCTAATTTACTCCACTAAATTAAATCACAACATCTCATTTACAATACTAAATCGAATCTCCCACATATTTTATGATTGTCCCCGGAAGTGTTCAAATTTAGATGTAAAAGAAACAAAGTATGGAATAAACATAGGATATTTCTCAAGACATGAACCAAAGGAAGCTCAGAACACTGCTTGCATGGACTTTGAAAATACCACAATTGCATGCTTCTCATGAAAGCTCATACTTCCATAAAGATACCCAGAAAACAAAATAAAATAAAATTCTTTCCATTCAAGAAAATTGGAAAACAATGTGAAGAGACAAGCAAGATGACAAATAGAAAAAAATGGAGAATTAAATAAAAGCAATAATTATAATTTTTTTCAATTAAAAAAAAAAAAAGCAATTGCACATCCATGAATTCACTATTTTGGCTGGGCGCGCCAGACTCTTACTTGAATCTGAACATAGATGCAGATTTGCTAGTTGGGAGTCACCCCAACACAGCAGAAGACAAAAGGCCATGTAGGGATAAAATTGCAATTATAGATTCTCAAAAGAAAACTTCCTCTACCCAGACCATTTTTAACCATTCAACTTGATCATATTTGCTACTGTTGCAAGGATGCCTTAAAAGTAAGGTTTAGATTCTCAACACTTGCAACACATGTGATTGATCTAACAGACAAACTTATTTGGGTGCTATCTCACAACACTTTTAGGTGATGCTTGGATAAATTTCCTATTTTTTGTTTTTAAAAATAGAAAGTACCATACAAAATGTAGGAATTCTTATACAAAGAGTAGGTACATACCTTGTGCACTTGAAAACAATTTTTAAAAATTTTAAAACTTAAAAGAAGTAAAAAATTCTCAAACTTTTAAAATTTTGAAAAGAATTTGTCAAAGTACAGGATAAATATCTACTTTTTGTATAAGAGTTCTTATACTTTGTATAGGAATTTCTATTTTTAAAAATAAAAAATAGAAAATGTATTCAAATGCCACCTTAACTTTTTCTTTTTCAAATTTCTGTTTCTTAATAATTATTATTGTTATTAGTTTTGAACTGGTTTTGTAATATTTCATATAAACATACTAGCGCCACATGCTAAAATATTCCTACTCTGTGGAAGGTACTGGTGTAGCTGTTTTTCTCAAAGGAAGTTTGTTCAACAGGTATGATCTGGGGAATCCACCCTTTCCAGGATATAGAAACTTGGAATGGACTTGTTGATACTTGGTAGCAATTTCTTGTAAAAATTAATTGTAGAACTCTGTATTACTGTACTCCAATATCACACATGTAAACAAAGAACCCTAAAAGAATCAGAACTAGATGTTTTTAAGATTCTTTTTAATTTATTTTGCTAGGATTTTAAAGCATTTAGATTTTATGTTAAATATTTTATGAATGGAAATTTGTATTAAAACTTTAAAATCTTTATGTAGGTTAGCATCCATTATAGAGGGTAATCTTGGAAATATATTATGCTATTCGATCCTTTTTTTTTTTTAAGCTATATTGTGCTATTGGATCCTTAATATACAGGTGTTCGGCTAGTAGCCTTTGTAGTCTGTTTTTCTTGTAGTCTCTCTTATTCCTCAAAAAGGAAATATTCTTCTTTAAACTTTTGAAGAGTCTCACTCTCTATGAGTTACATGAGATTTAATGATTGTATTATCGATGCTTTTTCACAAGAACGCCAAAAGATCCCCATGATGGATAACATAATAGGTTGCTAGATGAACCAGATGATTTTAAGTTAAACTAACCCACTACAGTAAAAATTCTTTCAAAATTTATAGACAATCAATAAAGGAAAGTGCAATACATAAAGAGACGCTCAACATTAGTATGCCAACACTTCGTACCTTTGACTAAACTTCTTCCTTAGGTACAAACTTAATTTTAACGGCAACTAAAACCAGTAAACAACTTATCAAAAGACAACCTAATAAATCACCCAAATGGAAGTTCCCATCCCTGACATGTGTACCATAAGTAACCCCAATTCTAACGCTATTTAATATGAACACTACTTTGTTTTTTTGTCTAGTTTCCTCTCTCTCTCTCTCTCTCTCTCTTTCTCTCTCTCTACTTAAGGAGGTCAAAGAAAAAAAATTAATGATACATCTAAATAATAAAAGGAAGAAAATGATGAAAATGAAGAAACATTCTAGACACCAACTTAACAATATCTTGAAAATCCAAGAAGATACAAATTGGTATTGTGTAATACCTGAGCAAAGGCCTCCAACTTGCTTCGGGTCTTAGTAAATTCATTCATCGTCCAAGCTAAGTATTGACAGAAACTAAAAAAATAAATAAATAAATAAGGATTTAAATATATTTCAGATGAATGGGAAAACAAATGAATAAAAGACATACTGTCATAAACTAAGAGAAACAAATATTTAGAGTGTGTTTGGCAGTGATTCGAGGAAGTGTTTCTACCATTTCTAAAACTTGAAAATTTTTATTTTTCGAGTACTAGAAAGATTAGAAACACTTCTAAAATCACTACTAAACGCACTCTTAGTTCAATAAAGAACTGAATATCTTCATTATTGCAATGGAAAGGAGACAAGTAAAAGAAAAAAACTTATGAGCTTGAAAGGAACCCATCTATTATGCTTGAAAAGGACATATACAGAGCCATACAAAAATGATCTTCAATCTTCATCCACATTGATGCCAGAAACCATAGCTACATTAACCAAGTAGTGTTTCCTAAGACACTAAAACTGCACCTTATGAACACAATTATCCTTGGTGAACTATTAATTAATAAAGCTAAAACCATTTTAGTTTCATCTAAAACGGCATTTCATGAATGCGGTTTTAGGCTTGCCAGCAATAAAGAATAAAAATAAAAGAAAGGCGCAGAGACACGGAATTGGACATGGCAAGAATTAATTAGTAAGGTAGAAAACAAAATAAAAAAAAGCTTGCAATCCCTGGAAATAGTCTATTACAGCTCATGTATTATTTGTTAATTAATGTGTGATTTAAGATCTCAAAATTATTTTCCCTTCATTATTTAAGAGAATCCCATTTTCTCCCAAAACATTAATTCTAAAAGCCTCAAACAATGACTAGGTAGCAATTTGTTCTATTTGCTTTAGGATTGAAAATACAATTTTGATATTTATCAAATTAACTTGACATTTTAGTTATTATAATCCAAATTAATGGTACAGGAAGAAGAAGACTCAAGCAGGTTTATCAATTCTCAAAGAGTTGTTTTCTAATTTTCTTAACTAGTGACAGCTTTTGTAATGAGCTAGAATTGAGGGCTAATCCAAAGTTTAAAATGAGAAACAAAAGGGAAAGAAGAAAGAAAAATAAATTAATGAGATTTTCATATCATATAGTCCATATATAATAGTAATCAAACTGATGAGCAGTCTAGCATGAGAGAAAGACTTCCGTACTTATCCTTGTGCTTCTGATCACAAGCCAGAATGAGATTGGCACAAGCAATTTTCATGTGCTCAGCACCAATTCTGTAACACAATATAGAAAAAAAAAAAAAAAAAATCAATCCCTAATCAGAAAATGATGATTGAGGATGGGATTAAACTCCCATCTGAACCCTGGTACAGTATACTAAAAGGCCAAGTTGGCATTAGCATTCACTGTAACTTACAGAATGCTTCTAATGGGCAAGAAAAAAAGACTTCACTATCTGACTGATTATCATGTCCAACAGATGAAAATATTTGATATGCGACTCATGGAAAGACTAAGTTAAGACAATCCAATGACCCACCATCACATCATTCACAACTTAAAAGAGGGTACAATTTGCAAACACCATGCAATCCATATACACAATTACCAAATTACTATGATTTCAATGATATAGAAAATGAGAAGAAGTCCCTGCCTGTTAAAATGGACTGATGATGATCACAAATCAGTGTTTTTAAATATGAATGCTTTAGGTGAGGTGTCTTACTCCCTGCCCTGAGATATTAGGCAAAAGGTTTAAGATTTAAGCCTTTTGATTATTTTAGTGGTATATAGTTTTTTTAAAATAAAAAATAAAAAATCATGGTAGCATTAAAGAACATAGAAAAAAAAAATATCAATATTCCATTACTTGTTATTTTAGATGAAGATTGTATGTATAAAATAAATAGATACATAAATAAGAAAAATACTATTTGACCAAGTAACAAGATAAACAATAATATACACAAGAAACTTATTAGAACTTTAATTGCCACTAATGCTAGAACTTAAGGTTTAGCTCAATCCTAGCACAAATGCAACAAATACCATGAGCTACATGGTTGCACCTTTGAGAACTCATAAGAAGTCTTTGGGCATATGAGAGACTTCATAGTTCATGATCCAGAAAAGGAGTGATATAAATAGCTGAGAAAATCCAGGGAGCAGGGCAGAAACTATGCAGGTGTAATATGGTCTTTGTTTTAGAAAGTAGGCAAAAATGGTAAAAGAAACCAGAATATGAAATATATTTTTATATAATTATTAGACAACTAATTTTCCTAAAAGCTTAAGCCTATAGGATTTGGGCTACAATGTATATCATGCACTCCAACACCCTCCCTCACATGGGACCCCATACCTGCACATGGAGAGACACACATGTCCTTAAATAAACAAACCACAAAGAGTCTCCCTTGGGCTTAATAAATTGTAGAAATAAGCATGCGGTGGACTTCAAACATGACCTCCCAATAAACGAAGCTTTGATACCATGTTAAACAACCAATTTTCATAAAATCTTTTTAGAGGATTTGGGTCCACAATTTATATCATGCACTCCCAACAATAACAAAATGTGTCTGCAACTACTTTCATTCAGAAGAACAGGTAACAAAAACAGGTCTATAACCAAATATTATCTGTATAAACATCCAGTTACTTGATCCAACAAAGCCATTCTGATGGATTAGAGAACTAGATATGGAAAAGCCTAATGAAAGTGGAAAAGGAAGGACCAAAAAGATGCTAATGATTTTTTTCCCTTCTTGATTGGCTAATAGAAACTAGAGAAGGCCCACAAGGCCTTAGTCTTAAAGAGATCAAGGCACCCAGCTAGCTAGCATTTTATACCCAGCATGCATTCATTGTGCCAACTTGTGTTAAATAGGAAAACTCTAAAAAAATGTTTCCATATTTTCTTTCATTCTTATTCAGCTATTTGACAATTGCCCCATAAATGGAAGCAATCTTACTGCGAGCTTTTTTCCTCTATCTTGCAAATCTCCACAGCCAATTTAGAGAAGTCTACATCAGGAAGATCTCTGCAAAAATAAGAAAATATCAGAGACAGCCCAAATATAAACTCCATCATACCTAAAAATCCATTTAATTGAGTTTCAGAGTTTGAAGGTACATGTAGCTTTTCAAATTTGATAAGATCCTTTCTACATCAAGGATGTATGTATCAATCAACCTTACAACAGCATCTGGTTGCTCTTCACTTTTCAAAGCTTGAATTTGACAGAATTGATCATTTACTATCCCCTGCAGGGAAAGTCACAAAGGCATCATCATTAACCATATCTTCCATAATCTTACTAAAAGAAAACAGCAAAACACAATTAAACATGAGCATCTATTCATTATTAAAGGTTAATATTCAACCTTTCAATAGGGGCAAATACATAAATAAGATAAAATACAATCAATCATTCTTACTAGAATTACTAAAACAAAAGCAAATATAATTCCAATTTCCAAAAGCCCCTAAGATCACTTCAACACACAACAAAAGATTCTAGATAACAACCATAAAGGTAGAGTAAATAAAACCTTATTAAACAAGGTCTCATACAACAAAATAAAACACTAATTGACACAAAGTCATTACCTCATCAAACAACGATTTTGTATATTTTTCAAGCAGCTCATTAAGAATAATCAAAGCCATTTCTAATATAAAGCATGAACAAGAACTACTAAGCAACTAAAGCTTGAAGATAGTTTTAAGTTAAGAAGAAAACTCCTCTATAGACTTGCAGACTTCACTAAGGGGTTCATAGGTAAAATAAGTAGCACACAAGAAAGTGGGCCTGTCTCCAACAAGTCTAAATTAATCCTTAGAATTTCCAAATCAACATCTATCTCATTAATGATAAGAACAAACAAAATGTTAAAAGCTCTTGCACATTGGTCTATTTATTTAATAAATATGAGGCCTTTGCAAACCCCTTTAACATTATGTGGCTTTTATGGATAAAACGAGTAGCATACAAGAAATGCGTGTGTCTCCAGCAAGTCTAATTAATGAAATTAACCCTTACAATTTCCATATTAACATCCATCTCATTAATGATAAGAGCACACAAAATTAAAACATTAATGACAAGAACAAACAAATTTAAAAATAAAAAATAAAAAAATAAAAAAATAATTAAAAATAAAAAAGAGGAAAAAAAAGGCCTTTCCATCTTTTTGTTTTTTGGTACATTTATTTGTTTATTAATATATCTAAGGTCTTTATCAAACCCTCTAATAATAAATCTGGTTTTTTTAATCCATAAATGTCAATAATGCTGCTGCACGAAAACAGCAATTGGTTGACAACACTAGCATATAGTTGGAAGCAACCAATTGTAAATCACTACCATTACCTCCTTTACATTTTGAATAAATTCCAATTTCTGAAAAACCCCTTTTGATACCATGAAAATAATTTTCAGGACTGATGGAAAACAAAGAACAAAACCCAAAAAAAAAACAAAAAACAAAACAGAAAAGGAAAAAAAAAAAATCTATCATTTACAGCAATGCATAAGTTTTTGAATATTGAGCTTGGAAGCACTGGACGTGACATATTTATCTACAGAAAAAGAAAACCTAAAGCAATACATACAAATAGGGTAAAGTAATAAAATACAGAAAAAGACAAGACAACCCTTATTTTAATTATAAATTGAAAGCCATTATTGTTTCTCATGTCTTTGATTATCATAACTTTCCTTTCTCCAAGAACAATAGCCCTATGTTTGGTTTTTGAAAAATTTGAGGGAAAATACAGGGGAAAGAAAATAGAGAAGAAAAATAAAAGGAAAGAAAAAGTGAAGGGAAATGATAAAGAGATTTAAAGTTAATAAATTATTTTTACATACTTCTTCAAACTCATTTCACTTTTTTTTTCTTTTCTATATAAACATTAAATAATTTGAAAATGTATAAGTTTTGAATTAATTTTACCTATAAAAAAACCGTTTCTAACGAATTTTAATTATATTTGATTTTCTTTCATATTTTATATGGTAAACCAAGCATATGAAAAGCATTTTTCTTTAAAAAAAAATTCCTTTCCTTGGTACTTTCTTGGAACCCAACATAGCATAAAAGTTTTTGAAATCCATACTTTCAGGAAAGCTTTGAATGACCTGAGTTTCCGCATGAGTTTAGTCCCATTCCATTGTGATGCTGAATTTTATTCCAAAGCTTCCTAATGATCTAACCAATATTCAAATATTGCTACCACAAAGATTCAAACCAAAATGGGGAGAGTATCCTCTAATTGGCTTAGCCTCCATCAAAATGGTGCATGATTAGATACTGGCCTTGCCAAAACTTCCAAATAATGGTTGGAAACCTAGATTCCCACTCCAATAGTATCAGAAACTTATCCAGCATCTAACCGGCATCATTTACGTATTTGACAAAGTAAAAGCCTCACTTGTAAGCGGAGGGTCAACCAACCTACAATCTCTAATTAGTTCATAGAAGGCTCTCATGCTTCTAGTAATTCTCAATCCTTCCGATTTTTCACTAAAAGACCTTATAACATTAAAACTCACTGGGGATATCTTACAACCACTCCAGGGGAGTTTTTGATACCCTGTATCCTTAAGGAACAGGAAGCCAAAAAGGTCCAACTGTGAAGACTTGTTTTGCATTTTCTTTTATACTCCTTCACAATTTTTTTTTTGAACAGATTTCTCATCCTTTTAATCATTTTCTTACTGTTATGTAATATAACAAATAAAAGTAATTTTTGTTTCAAAAAGAAAGATTGGAAAATCCAAAAAAAAGAACATGAACAAAAGCAAAAAAGGAAAAAAATAAAAAAAAAGGGGGAGAAAACATATAACATGCTACAAAATAGATATCTAGAATCTATCCTATCTCCTAAGGAATATATTATGACTGCTCACATTTATGTAGCATCCAGTGAAAGCATGTTCCACCAAAGTACCACAGATAGATACTACACAACATCAGAGATGTAAAGTTAACTTCCATCTCAAACATGCAAAGTTAACTAGAGCCTACTTTCAGTCAGCCAAAAAATTAAGGAAAAGAAAAAATTGAAGCCTATCTCAATATTTCCATCTCTAGCATTGCCATTCAACACAATGTTGAGGAAAAATAATTTAAGAATTTTTACTCTCCATCGTCATAATTATGTAGAAGTTTCATCATGTGGAGTGAAAAGGTTGAGAACAATAATAAATGGATAATAATAGAAAAAGTTGGTTTCTAAAAGGATGTCTTCTGGTTTTCACCAAAAACAGACTAATCCATTGATACAAATATTCAAGTACAAACAAAGGACTAGATAACCCAAAATCTCAAAAAGAAAAATGCAGAATACAAAAGAAGTATATGGAATTGTCATATCATGGACCAACATATATAGTCATTAGGCATTTACCTGATTACCAGTAACATGAGAGAAACACTTCCTTACTTTTCTTTTTGTTTCAGATAACAAGCCTGGATGAGATCAATACAAGCAAGTTTCATATGATCAGCAACAAGACTCTGACACAAGGTACCTACAATTCCAATGCATAATCAGCAGAGGTTGGGAGGAGAGATTCCATACTTCACCATTCAAAAAAGAATGTGATACACATTGATGATTATAAAAAAATAAAAAGGAACACAGAAACTACTCAGGTTAATCATGAAATTAGTTTTAAAAAGTAGGCAAAAATGCTTAAAGAAATCAGTTATGAAAAAAATATATTAAAAAACAAAAATTTTCTATTATGTTTAAAATTAAGAAAAAAGGGGAGAAAGGGGGGAAATTAAGAAGCACACATATATGCATTAAATAATTTATATAAGCACCCACTTACATGATACAGCAATTTCTTTCTGGTGGATTGTAGAATTAGAAAAAGATGAGTTTGACCAAAGTAGAGAAGGAAGATCCAAAAAAGATATTAAAAAAAAATGTAAATAATTACATAAGGAGAATATATCTTTCATAATATACCTTTCAAGCATACATGTGGACTCACACTTGCTAACTATACAACCTCAAAAAAAAAAAAAAAACCCTGATTAAGGGCATTTTATGGTTAACTCACGATCAAACATTGCAATTTTACCACAATCTTTTCCCCTCTATTTTCCAGTCTCCATGGGCCATTTAGAGAAATTAATATGAAGAAAATCATTGTAGAAATACAGAAAATCTTGAAAATAACCAAAAAGTATTCCCAGCATTTTAACCAAATACCTTTAATTGGATCTCAAAGCTTGAAGGTATTTGTTGATTTTCAAGTCTGATAAGATTCCTTTTACATGAAGATGATACCTATAAATCAACTTCACTTTCTAAACCCGCAACAACATCGAGTTCCTATACTTCAAACCTTGAATTTGAGAAAATTGATCATTTACAATCACCTACAGGAAAACACGAGGACATACCATCAATCATGGATGCCCAAAAAAATGACATACATGTCATCAAAGCTCAAATCCAGATTAAACAACAAAAGGCAAAACATGCTTGAAAGGAAACATCGCTTAAATAATAAAGATTAGTATTCAGTCTTTTTCAAGAATAAAAACCTAATCAATCTCATCGAACAGGTCAAAGTTATGGGAAAAAGATCCAATTGCAATTCAAATGTCAAAAGCCCATAAAATCAATTCAAAAACAAACAAAAACAAAATCCTATTACATAGTTAATATAGTAGAATTAAGAGACCTTCATAAATAAGCTTCCCTAAAACAGGGGAAAAAAAATATTTAAGACAAATTTGTTATGCCATTGACAGTGATTTCAGATACCCCTGGAGCAGTTTTCAAAGAATAGCCAAATTTATTTTTCATATAAAAACAGGAACAAAAAGCTCATCCAATTTCAATTATTCTGAGTTTTTGTTGTTGTTTTATATAAGGAATGACTTTCACTGTTGTCAAAGAGCAACAAGAACATCTTAAACTATTGTTTGATGAGGTAGCAGATCTGTTCCAGGTTGTCTTTTTAATTTGTCTTATGAGATGTTTGCTGAGTCTCTCTTTGACTCTACTTGTTCGTTGTTCTGTAAGACTGTTTACTTGTTTTCTTGGGTGCCAATAGGGACTTTATACAAATGGAGAAGTGTTTGACTTTACCTTGGTAGGTTTATCCTACTGCATATAATTGATTTTTTTTTTTTTTTGGTCTTATCCTTGTACTCTTTCATTTTTATCTTTTCACAAGATTAAAAATTAACTATTAAAATTAAAGAGATTTTCCAATTCAAGCATGTTTTGCATTTTTATGCTAGTTGGATTTAACCATTAATGATATGTGAGACATTTTTTGGTTGAATATCATTTGAGGTAAATGCTTGTGCGGCTGTTTATGTCTTCATTTATTCATTTTTCCTTATAAGGAATTGTAACTAATGAATTCCTAAATCTAAGGTTTAAAAAATGTAAACGAACTTGCTGCTGTTGTAAAGTTGACTAGTGTGTATTGTCTTAAATATAAAAATACTCTCAAATTACAGTTTATACTCTTAAATTTGAAAATGTAGTTTAAGTAGATATTTTATTATATCATTGGGTGTTATGTACTTAGGTTGTTTCTGGCCTTTTCTTCTGGTACTTTAGAGTGATCTTCCTCAATATTGACTTCTCTAAATTGGCTCCATAAGCTTATAAATGGGGAAGAAAAGGTTGGAATGATTTGACAGTCTTTTCTATGAGGTTAACCATAAGATCACCTTGATGGGATTTATCTCATGTCTAATAATAATAAATAATAGATGAAGAATAAGTGAACACTTTTTCTGTGGTTCTCAAATTTAAAATATAAGCAAGCATAGATAGACTCATAAAGAACACATTGTGAGAAATTAGTTCAATGTTGCTCTAAAAGATAGGCATCTAAGTGTCTTTGATCAATTAGAGCTTAGGACTTGAAGTAAGGGCTCATCATTTGTAAGTTCCAAGGCACATAGGCATTTTTGGTAATTTTTATTATAACTTTTTTTTTCTTGATTTTTAAAGTTAGGCATCCTCGTGTTATAATTTTGTAATCCACTACAATGGAAACATAGCTATAAATTTCTTGAATCTCTTTTGCTTTCTCATTTGGATATACCATTTCTAACATTCAAGGCACATGTATATTTTCTTTAAATTTCAATTAGTATCCTGCTTTGTTCGTCATTGTCTAAAGTTATCCTACTTCCTTTTCTAGTTCTATAGAGCAAAACAATTGACAATATTTGTAAGTTTTTGTTGAATCTGTTCTTCTTTCTTGATTTTATAGGAAATGAATTGCTATTGGTGGGTCATATACCATCTGGTTATTGCTGTATTTTTCATTTGCTACTAATCATTGACCTTACACCTTACCTTAAGAATAACTTTAATTTTTAATAGCACTAAAGTTTGTGGTACAACACAAATAAATAAATAAAAATAAAATTAGAAGGCATGCACATTATACTTGTTTCTAAGGATATATGCAATGAAATGACGAACCGCAAAATTTCATAGAACTAACATGAATGGGCCTAGGTCTCAAGAGGACCTATACTTAGAGCTCATTGAGGAGTGATTATGAGAGAGTTATAAGTGCTTCCTAATGCTTGGAACAACTTCCTTGTAAAAATTATGACCCTATTTGATAACTGTTTTTTAGAACTGTTTTTGTTCCCCGTAACAGGAAAACATGTTTGACAATTAAAAAACAAAAAATAGTTTTATGTTCTTGAAAACAGAAAATAAGGTATTTTTAGAGAACACCTTGTAGTTGTCTTCAATTATTTTCACTTATTTTTTTAGGGTTATTTTAAAAAATAATTACACAAATATGAAGAATAATTAAAAATAGAGGACTACATATAAAAGTTCTTTTTAAAACATATTAAAAACATAGAAAAACAAGTTAATAACATTTTAGGTTCCCTAACAAACTTTTATTAACTTGTCAAAAATGGTTTTTCAGAATTGTTTCCAAAAATACTTCCCAAATAGAGTCTATGTTTTTGACAAATTTTTGAAAGTCGCTTTTAAAAACCTGGAGAATCACTTAAAGTAATTCTTGGAAACCCACTTGGTAGACGATTCTTCCAAAAATCAATTTTGAAAAGCATTATAAACTAAAGCACTTTAATCAAAATCACTCCCATATGGGCTCTTAAAATAGACTCATCTACCATCTGCAATTCAGCAGATTAAATTCCAACATGGTAGCGAAGTGGGTTCACACCAGTGCCAACGAAAGTCATCTCTTAGACCTTCTAGTTCTAAGATATCATTGGCTTTGCTCAATTCCCGGTTGGCGATGGTGCCATAATCAGGTTTTATGACCAGTTTAAATGGGGAATCAACCACTTTCCTTAAAATACCCCGGAATCTATAGAAAGCCCTTTCTTGCACTGTAGAGAAGTCCATCCCCCATTAATTTTTCTCATGTTAATTTCATAAGGAACTACAATACTCTGCCCGCCAAGTTCTTTACTTGGGTGGTGGCCAATAAAATGGTGAACATAGGCAATCTTCTACAAGGTACAAAACCATGGTAGAGAGTTACGTTTCCTGTATTAGGCGACTTTGTTGGAGAAGGCCGGAATCTTTTAGGCCGAGAGTGAAGCTTACTTACCTATAGAAATTAAGCATTTCAAGGCACATTTAGCACAACAAGATTAGAGAGGGGAGAGGGCAGGGCATACCTGATCAACCATAGGTTGAGGATGAAAATGTATCCCTAGAAAGCCATCCCTCTTTCCTTGCCACATGAAAAATTAAAGAAATTGAGTTATTTTCACCAGTCCAAGATTCAAAATAGGATTTGAGGGCTTAGGAGGACATACCTCATCTGCCATAGCCTCGGGGATTGACGTGCAGCCATAACAGTTCATAGCTCCTCCACTGGAAGGATCATGGCGCAGTATGTGTAAACAAAATCAAATCAAGAAATATATATATATAACATCCAAATGATCTCATTATTGAATGGAATATGTTGAATCATATTTATATTATATACTTCTTATTTTTTTGGTTTTCAAAAATAGAACCTTCCAATATAAAGTACAAAGTCTTCTACAAAAAATCTAGTACTCATTTGTAGTTTTAAAAATTAATTTCAAAAATTTTTAAATTTGAGGTGATAAAAATATTTTAATATCTTAATTTTTTTTAAAAAAAATTAAATTTTCAATAAGCTTATAAGGGTTCTTGTATTTTACTTCTCTATTTTTTAAAATAAAAAACATAAAGTATATTTAAATTGATACTTTGCTATTGTGTATATAAACTTTTTGTTTTTATTTTTAAAAATAGAAAATGATAATAATTTTTATGTAAAGTATGAAGATAATAACTTCAAAAACTAGTTTAATGGAAGTATAAAAAACAGGAAAAGTGAGATTTTATTCACTAATATGAAAATATATGGAAAAAAGAATCTCCAATTTTTAAAATTAGTATTATCTTTATCCATTTAAAAATAATTTGAACTATTACACACTTTTTAATGAATGATCTAGATGAAATATTATCAAATAAATCTTATTTAATCATAATTATCAATTCAAAAAGTAATAAGGTTGTTTATTAAATAATAAACAATAAATTTAATAATATAAGTATTTTAATTATGATTAGTTTATTTAATATAAAAGAATTATTTATTTTTATACTATATATCAAAGTACAATTATATTGTAAAATATTTTATATCGGAAAAACTCTTACAACAAATTTTATTCTCTATTATATTAAACAATTATTAATATTATATAATAAATACAAATCTATTATTAGTTTATTTATTATCAAGAATATGAATTTATTTTTAACTTATTAATACTAGAATAAACTTCTTTTTTTCAAATTCTTACTTTATAATTTTTCTAGAGAAAAAAATAAAATAAAATAAAATAATAATAATAAAAAAATATTT
This sequence comes from Vitis rotundifolia, assembly GCA_030254885.1. Taxonomy (NCBI): domain Eukaryota; kingdom Viridiplantae; phylum Streptophyta; class Magnoliopsida; order Vitales; family Vitaceae; genus Vitis; species Vitis rotundifolia. The sequence continues at coordinate 14,426,068 of CM058156.1, forward strand.
ACAAGGAAGGGAAACATCTACATGAAGGAGTTTAGTTATTAATTGATTTTGATAACATGACAAGTAAATTTGATGACTCATTAAAATGTGTATGTGTTTTAAATTATTTTTAAATAGATAAAGATAATAGTAATTTAAAAAATTTAAGGTTCTTTTTCTATATATTTCCCACTTTTTCCTTAAAAAATTATTTACTACAAATTTTAGAAATTTTAAAACTAATTTTTTAAGATATAAGATAAATTTATACATTTTATATAAGAGTTTCTATATTTCATAAATAAGTTTCTACTATTTTCTATTTTCCAAATATATATATATATATATTCAAACTAACACTAAATGACTACTCGTTTGTTTGATGATGATAACTTTTATGTAAAATGTAAGTATTTACCTTAAAAAGCTAATGCTTTTTTAGAATAGTGTATTGAAGTATTAAAAAACATTTATTACTTCAAATTTTAAAAATATTTTTTTTTTAAAAAAAAAAGATAAGTCAATATTTTTTATATAAGAGGTTTGAAGAAGTTGTTACTATTTTCTTCTTTTTTGAAACATATCCAATTTTGCACTAAGTCACTACCTATTTAACCTTGATTTATTGCAATTCAACCACCACTTCGACCATTGACTAGTGATCCACAAATAGAGAGCTTTTCTCATTTAATGATAGGTTGAAGTTAGGTTAGAGTCCTTATCTTAAAAGGACATAGAATGCATATGACAAATTTTACAACCATGTGTGTGTGCGTGTATACTATATAAAGAGTGTTGGGTGAGGAAAATAGTATATTGCCACTTATATTTGGTGTGTGATTTACATGGAAACTTGGTGGGGGTGGGAGCTTATAAATAGAGTTCTCTCCTCATTCTATTTATCATAGAGTAGAGAAAAGAGTGGTGAAACTTTTGAGTGAAAAAGTGAGGTTCTCTAGGTTATTTTTAGGGATATGGGTTGTGAAGAATAAATGTTTATAAGCACTTGTGATTATTTTTTCTCCTTATAGGGAAGATCTATTGTAGCTTCATAGACATAGTCTGTTTTGGGTAAACCACGTAAATTGTATATATTGTTTTATCTACTTTATTTTGTTATTATTTCGACATTTTTTTTGCTTCATGTTTTGGGAGGTTTATATACTAATAGTTGGTTCTAAAAACATTGGTTTATTTCTATATCAGTTTTCAAAGGAGTTTGAACCCCCAAAATTTGAATAATGATTGGATAGAAAGCGAATGTTTAAATTTATCATTATGCTAAGCTTTTTTCCGTAATCATGGGGTTCCAAAAACATTTCCGTTACAATCATAGCAGTTCTATATACCGTCAATGATATACATGTTGATAATTAAAAATGAAAAAACAACAAATTAATATGTAATAAGGCCAACTTTTGCATCAGTTCTCCTGTAAGGATCGATATGATCATATGATCAAAGGATCCTTTACCACAAATTTGATACCAGAAAATGCAACTCACAGCTGGGAATATTCTCAAAAAGAAGCCAATGCAGATTAGCAGAGGGATGAAAATTGCTAGTTGGAGAATACAAAAATGCAGTGTATATATATATAGATTAGCATACAATACAAACTTCGAAAATTATCAATCCATTCAGAACTTCCAAGAAACAAAGGTAGGTTCTCAGTATTTTAAGGATTTATAGTTTCAGATGGCTGAACTAAAGGGGAAAGGACATGGGGGCACAGGAACTTCAGCAACTCCTTCAAGCATCTGTATGACATTTCTCATGGAAGGTCTTAAAGCAGGGTCCTCTTGAATGCACCAAATTGCCACCATCACCAGCCTCTCCACCGTCCTCATGTAGTTTCTTGCTTCTTCATCATTCTCCACCAGCTTCTCCACTCTCCCACCTTGATAGCAATCATAAGCCCAATCAGTGAGGATCGCTTCCTCTTCTTTTCCTGGTTGCAAATCTAGGCTCTTCCTGCAACTGATGATCTCCAGCAACATTACCCCATAACTATAAACATCCACTTTTGCTGCTATGGGCTTGTTCCTGAACCATTCTGGTGCCACGTATCCTTTGGTCCCTCTGATGGCTGTAAGTGTCCGAGATTGATCACTCATCAGAAGCTTTGCCAATCCAAAGTCTGATATCCTGGCCGTGAATGAATCATCGAGGAGTATGTTTTGGGGCTTGATGTCGCAGTGGATGATCTGTGTGCTGCACTCCTCGTGCAAGTACATGATCCCTCTTGCAATCCCAAATGCCAACCCCATTCGTTTTTTCCAGTCAGGCCTTGAATCTCCAAAGAGGAAGCTAGCCAATGTGCCATTGCTCATGAACTCGTAGACCAGCAGCTTGTGTGGCCCCTCATCACAGAATCCAAGCAATCTCACTAGATTCTTGTGATGGGTCATTGCTATTATGCTTGCTTCTGTTTTGAATTCATTTTCACGCTCATGTGCTAATCTGTCTAAATTCTTGACTGCAACATGAGTTCTTGAACTTGATGATAAGACCCCTTTATATACAGTGCCAAAAGCTCCTCTTCCAAGTACTTCTCTGAACCCGTCAGTGGCTTCTTCGAGTTCTTTGTAAGTGAAAGAACGGATATTTCTCTCCAGAATGCTTGATTCTCCTGTGAGTTTCTGTCTTTCTTGGCCTGAGCGGAGTCTAACGAGAGAAATTGCTGCTGCCAGTAGGAAATTGAGAAATACAGAGCCACCCAGAAGAAATGAGCCCACCAGAATTAGAGTTGCCTGACCTTTCCTCTTCTCCTCTGGATTCTGAATGGGAGGCTCACACGAGGAAGCATCAGGTTTTGGTAGTTTGATGAACGCTTTTCTGTTGGTACTTCCATCCACCCTACCATTTGTGAGTGGCAGTCTCTTCTTCTCACAGGCGCTGCCAATAGGAATAGCTACTATGCAATTGCAGTCATATAAGCAAGATTTCCAGCAGTCTTCTTCATTTTCAAGTGGCCTCAACTCTTCAAAGTTCGAAGAATTAGGCCAAAATATGTTAATCAATTCACGCTTTTCATATATGTCCCCTGGATTTGAACCTCCAGGTTCACATTTCTGGGGTCTGTCTTGCTTGCAGCCACTGAAGTTGTTAGACGGATCAATATAGGAGAACCCAGGAAGGCACTCACAAATTGGCCTTCCATTGGAGTCAAGTATGCAGTGAGTGTTAAAGCCACAAATCCCACTTCCCGACTCACCCCAATTCTCAGAGCAAATATCTTTTGGGATAGACCAAGATGGAACCCAGCTCCCATTTGCTGGGGACTTAGGGCGAGTATATATGGTGAAGATCCCATCAAAATCAAGAGTCCCCCTATGGTAATTATCTCTGGTAGAGACAATATTTTCTGACCTGAGGTTAACAATATTTCCATTCCATCGAACAACGTAGAGGTAACCTGACTCATTGAAAATTACCTGGTGGCCTGCATTCCTTCTATCTACACCATCATATGTGTTACTCCAATAATAAGCATTGGTTGGAGTATCTGTCAGCACGTCCAGGGTGTTCAGCACAAAATTACCATCAGGAATCAATCGGAGCTGGAACCTCCCCTTTGAGTAGTTGCCTTCTGCTCGCCTAGAAGATAGAGTTCCACCAATATCCAGTATTTGACCCGGCAAGATTGTGTCCGATGGACTCTTGAAGCTCTCCCATGCATAACCAGAATTTCCACTCCCATTTGTAAGAACAAAGTTACCATTATCAAGCATGAGAGCATAAGCGATGATCCCGTTACTGGAAGAGTCCGGCTCCCAAATCTTGTTGCCTTTTGGGTCACTGAGTATGAACTGGCCTTCGGAAGTGAGTTCAACTTTAGATCCTTCTGGTGCTGGATTACCTCCATTTGCATACCAAACTAACGTTTTTTCTGGTATTTTTTCATACCAGATAGCAAGCAAGAAGTGAGCTTGACCGTCAAGGCCGTGAAATCCAAAGGCAAATTCGCCAGAAGGGGATGGCCATGAGGAAGAATCATGAGAGGCGCTAAGGGAGGAGCCCAAGGGAATTCTACGATCAGCTTGGGAAAATACTAAGGGCCAAGATGGTAGAAGTAGAACACAGAGTAACAAGAGACCGGCAAGGTGAAGCATAGAAAAAGCCATTGGATATGATCTGTGAATGTGTTGAAGACAATTGCTTTTGGCCTCAACAAATTTTGCTCAATAATGTTGGTTTTAATATCTCAACAACCACATGGAACTAGTACAAGTCAAGCTAGCTCCGGCATTAATTTCAATGAAATGGTAGCCACTCATTTGAAAATATATTTATAAAAAGCGTTGCTTATAAAAACAATTTGGGTTGGATGAAAAATTATTTTCAAATCTATTACAATTTGTGAAATACCGATGGAAAAATGTTTCTTGAGGAGTATGTAATTATATCATACTGAAGTTAAGTAAATTTTGTAAAAAATATTAATATTTAATACACATTTTAAAAAGGAAAAACAAAAGAGGCTTAATATATTCAAATCTAAATAATTAGGATATTATGCATTTTTAAGTTAAAGATGCTTTAGACTACTACTTTTAGTAATATAAGTATTGCTTGTTAACATTGAAACGAAAATAAATTACCATTTCAATTTTACATTCCTATATTCTTATATATATCCAAACACATAAATTGGAATTAACAATTATTCATTCATATTCAAGAAGAATAAAAATAGACACAAACTATTCATTCTCGTTCCTTATTCCCGATATCAAATACCCTTAAGGAGTATTTGGTATATGGGAAGCAGTAGTGGGAATAGACATTTCATTCTTTTCTTCCCTCATTTACATGTTTAGATAAATTTTATGAAGGTAGGAATGGAAAAAAAATTGATTTCGATAAAAATCAAATTCTACTTATAAGTGAAATTTTAATTCATCGTAAGTAGCGGTATTTTAATTCATTCATCCTATAAGAAAATATAAAATAGTTTAAAATTACTATTTTGCCCTTAGATTTTATTCATCAAGCCCTTGCCTCTTTATCTCATAATAAGACTATTTTTTTAGTCTTATTATTTAGAAAAAAAAACTCTTAAAATTTATTTAAAAAAGAAAATTTAATTATGCATACGAGACTATGAATGGTATTTTTGGTATTTCATAATATTCAAATTATTAGGTAAAGATTAAAATTCAAATAATGTTAAATTGGTTTGACTTCAACTTTAGGGATCAATTTTTATGTATACGAGACTAGTAACGTGGACAAAAGGGTAACACCACATAGTTCAACTTTTAAGACTTGACCTTTTGCCCGGTAAACATGCATAGAAGTGCTTGGAAGATTTGATAGGGGTTGGTGGGGTTAAGATGATTTTGAACAAAGTAATTTAGGCAACTATGAGGAGTTTTCCCCGACTTTAGTTGAAGTATTGTCTTTTAAAAGCATTTTTAAAAAAAATTATTTATTGAGTGTTTTTTAATGAAATAGTTTTTTTGTATATTTTAAAAGTGTTTTTTAATTTTATCAAATATATGATTTTTGAAGTTAAAAGTGTTTTTTATAAGTAATATCAAAAAGACTTTTAAAAACCCGTTGATTCCACTTATAAGTGAGATTTCAATTCATCGTAAATATATGATATTTTGATTCATTGATCCTATAAGAAAATATAAAATAATCTAAAATTACAATTTTACCCTTATATTTTATTCATCAAGCCCTAATGCCTCTTTATCTCATAATAAGACTATTTTTTTTAGTTTTATTATTTAGAAAAAAAAAAACTTTAAAAATTTATTTTTTAAAAAAATGAAACTATGTATATGAGACTATGAATGGTAATTTGGGTATTTCATAATATTCAAATTATTGGGTAAAGATTAAAATTCAAATAATGTCAAATTGGTTTGACTTCAACTTTAGGGATCAATTTTTATGCATACGAGACTAGTAACGTGGACAAAAGGGCAACACCACATAGTTCAACTTTCAAGTCAAACGACTTGATCTTTTGCCCAATAAACACACATATAAGTGCTTGGAAGATTTGATAGGGGTTGGTGGGGTTAAGATGATTTTGAACAAAGCAATTTAGGCAACTATGAGGAGTTTTCCCGACTTGAGTTGAAGTATTTTCTTTTAAAAGCATTTTTTTTTAAAATTATTTATCGAGTGTTTTTTAATGAAATAGATTTTTCTGTATTTTAAAAGTGTTTTTTAATTTTAGCAAACACATGATTTTTGAAGTTAAAAGTGTTTTTTTTTTTACTTGTACTTGCATTCCTATTTGATGTTGGACATCATAAACAACCCTCCATGTGTCTCATGGGATTGTTAGGGCAAACAGATAAACACCCCCTAGGAGGCTAAACAAACCCCCTACACCAGGGTCAGGGATCGACTTTAATATAATTTGTAATGATTTACTTCCAATTGTGTATATATTATCTACTCTGGGCCTTAAGAGACCCTTATGGTTTTAAAATGTATCTATAGGGTTAAGAGAAGTCTCTACATATATAGCGTTAAAAACTTTCTCTCATATCCGATGTGTGACATAACAAAAAAGTAATGATCTACTCCCAATCGTGTGGGATGTCACAAAAAATGTTTTTTTTTTACAAGTAATGTCAAATAGACTTTTAAAATCCGTTTGACGGTATTTTTCGTAAAAATATTTATTTGTAGTGCTTTCTTCAATGATGCTTTTATGAGAAACATTTTTACGAGAATTAGAGAAAATGACTCTAATAATATTTTTAATAATATGTCACATAACTACAAAAGTACTTCTAATATTAATAAATTATAAAAAATGATATAAAATTAATTAAAAGGTAAAAATTAACATAAATATTAGTGGTAAAAGAATATACAAATATCCATATTGTTAAAAAAAACTAAAAATAATAATTTTTATGAATAAAGAAAATTTTCACAAATATTTACAAAAAGATTTGGATGAGAAAACAAGCATTAATCATAATATAATATTATTTTAAAATAAAAAACTATTTGATTATATATTAGCTTAATAATAATAATTTTTCCCCTAGAATAAAATTTTCAAAATACTTACAAAAATATCTAGATTAATAAAGAAATGTTGAATAAAAGATAAATTTTCAAAGTAACAAAGTACATGATTATATATTAGTTTACTTTCTTTAAAAAAAATAAAAAGCCTTTACTAATCAAAAGTAAATAAAAAACAATTTTTTTTATAGTAAAAAAGGGGAAAAACTATATTATCACATATTAGTGTCATAATAAAACATCAATGAGATATAAGAAGATTTATAATTCAATTACGTTCTTCTTCTTACATGATATGAATAGTCTTCCTCAACAAGTTAATCCACTCTAGTCCCTTCCTCATTAGGTGAAAATAACCTTTGATGATCATCATATGATTTCAATTCCATATAAATTACATCATTAATCCTTGTGAAGTTATGAAGAGTCATTGAAGGAATAACAATCTTCACTTGTTTTTCAAGAGAAAAACTATGCATTTTTTGTAACATTCTTTATCTATTTTTCAAAACAACAAATGGTTTTTCAATTGTGCACCTTAAAGACGAATGTTTACGATGAAATACTTTCTTCTTACCTTTAGGTAAACTACCTTAACAAAAATATGAAAGATGGTAATGTTCGCTCTTATAAGGGCTTAAATATCTACTCATTTGAGGATAACCAACATCAACGAAATAATATTACCTACAAAACAAAAACAAAAAAATGTATTAGATTATAGTAAATTTAATCACAAAAGCAACTTTGATATTTTCAATCATAAACCTCTAAGTGGATAGGAAAACCCAATTCTAACCTTCTTAATGCCTCTAAAAAGATGCAAACATTATGAGTAGTGTTTTCCCATTTGAGCTATGCAAATATGAAACACAAATTGAAATCACATATAACCTTAACATTTTAGGCAATAATATCTTTTAAAAAAATACATGATATTTGTTTATCTCTAGAAACCACAACGGGTATATGAGTTTCGTTAATTACCATAATATGGTCCTTAAAATATGACCATTCCAATTATTATTTCTTATTTTATCAAGGACCGTCATAAACTATGGATCACTTTGTTTTATTAGCCATAAGACAAATAAAATCTAATGTAATCTCAAACCATCTAGAAATAGATTTATCAAAGTGTTGAAATATTTCTTGAACCATCCTATTTGCTAAGTCCATGACTTATTGTGGTGAGAAACATTGCTAAAACCTCTATTAAGGGTGTATTCAAACCTTCTTTCAGATCATAACTTTTAGTAAGTGTTTCTAATAAATTAATGCATATATGTTTTTCATTCTAAATTGCTTGAAACATCTAATTTAATGACCATTCAAAACATCTATAAAGAACTTGTATCTTGTGTGGAAAAAAAATTCTATTAGATTTCTTTTCTTTGTAGCTAGTAAATGTCATAGCTACAATACATCCGACAGGCACTGAATGATAAAAATCATTTTCATCATTGTTTTCATTTTCAAAATTATGATTTTGAGTATCATTGTTATTAAAAGACATATTTACAAAATAAAAATAAGAATTAATACATTAATATATATTTTCTATTAATATAGTATAAGCCTATGCACATTTACTTAAAAGAAGATTTTTTTCATTTAAAAAATTATTTGAACATGCAAGTACAAGACTAATAGCATTATGCAAAATAATAACAATGACAAGTAATAAGAAGTGAACAAAAAATACAATTTTGTGACTTGGATCATGCTATTATTACCCATAATCTCAAAAATTTCAATGTACTAGTTATTCACATACAATTATATAATTCTATTTTTCTAATAAAAAAAAGAATCTAGCTCATGTTGGCCACCCTAGGGATAAGACTTCTTCATCACACCTCTATTTTACATCCATTTCATATTCAAAAGTGATGGCTTAGTGTTTGAGATATGTTTCAATATTGCAATTTCCCCATATTTTTCATTTCCATTCTCAACAACTTGACAAAACAAAATTTTAGATTCAAAAGTGCTGTTATGTGAAATCAAATACATTGTAAAGCTCATCTAATAGTCACAACTTTTAAAGAAAGAAACAATTATAAATACAGGTGACAAAGCGTAATGTCTTCCTCACTCACAAAGTTTGCTCAATACCAACATACTAATCTAATCTAAAATAATATTAGGTGACAAATATATTTCAAACATTAGAACAACAAACAACTCAAATTGTCAAGTATGTTTATGCTTAAGCCATGCAATTTGTTTAGTAAGTTCTTTTAATGCTATTAACATCTCTCCATTTTTCTTGACAACTAAGATATCTATGACTTTCATATATAACTCAAAGTCATTCTTCACTTTAAGAATGTTACATATAATTTTCATTACTTCAACAATGCTACAACTAGACTTATATGCTTTAGATGTGATAGAAAACTTATTCTCCACAATACTACAAATGCACTTTAACTGCGTAGCCACAACCTCATATTTGATTTCATATCTTTTCCTCTTCCTTTTCCCTTATTTTTCTTTTTCATAGTAAGTTGGGTGGTACCTTCAAAACTATGGGAAATATTATCAAGCAATGAATTGCAACTAGAGTTCAATTAGCCTTCTACCATGTTATCCTCGTGTTCTCCCACCTTAGATGGACCATCAACATTATGTCCTATGAAGCCTTGTGATAGTACCCAAACTTCTTCATTAGTAACAATAATATTTTTGAAAGTATGTCCAATTACTCAACATTTTTGAAGCCCTTGGCCTTAAACTTTATTGTCTTGGGGTTCTACAACAAAAGTATTCAATTTATTATAAATACTTCACAACCATAACCAAATAAAATTAATAAATATATAAAAACAAATCTTCAATTTCTTATCCCACTATTCATTGCTAGTATTGATGGTTTGCCTTATAGGATACCAACCAAGGCCAATCTCTTTAAATTTGAATCGATGCATCCAAAGTCACCAATCCCTTTTAAGTTGCTTATATTGATAGGTTCTTCTAAATTATTAAATGTTTTTATCACGGTTTTTCATCTCAACTAACTAAAGTGACTATTTGATCTATTTTCAGTTGAAGTCTCAACGATTAACACCAACTTTGATAAGTCCATCAACAACAACATCATCCCAATAAGCTTTGCTTTGTTTTTTCATTTTTTTTCATCATTTGTTTGTTGTAATGGTTGAACTATATTGCTAGACAACTAATAGCAAAAAAAAAGAACAAAGAAGGATTAAAAACAAATGTTCTCACTGTAACTTTAGAGTTTAAACATACAATGAGACCCATTAAAAACTGAACCCTGAAGAAATGGATCAAATAGGAAAATGAAACTTGAAAGACGAATTGGAAAGACTCACATTATGATATATATATTGATAATTAAGAATATATCGATACTTTGATTTTGCGCATATATCAACGGATATTTTAATACAAAATATCGATGATGAAACAATTAATAAAGATTCTAAAAATATTAAGAAAAACTCTAAAAAATTATATAGGAAGTAAAAATATACATTTTAAAGTTATTTTTTTTTAAAAAAATTGAAATATATAATTTGTCATATTTGATAATAATATCCTCCATATTGATAAAAAAATATAAATTTTATAAGTATATATTTATTATTAAGTTGCATTATGTATTATTTTACAATAATATTATGATAACATGTCTATTTTAAAATATATTTAATATTAAAATTATTATCCATTTTAATTTAAATGTATTCACTAATATTAAATAAATAATAATAAATAGTTATTTTTTTATATTTAATAAATATATAGATTATATAAAAAAAAACCTATTAAGAAAATTATGTTTTTATATTTTTGGTAATAAATTAAATCAAATTTAAAAACAAAATAATTAGAATTAATTTATTTAATAATAAAAAAATAGAAAAATTGGTGAAATATCAATGAAATATGTTGAAACACTAAAAAAAAAAAAAATAAAAATAGATAAAAATATCGGTTGATGAATATATCTTCTCAATTCGTATCAAAATTCATGGATATTGGATATAATGGATATTGGATGTATAGAAGGATATTTTAAACCTTTTATATATATATAAAAGATTATTTTATTAATTTCTTCTTATCAAGTTGCCAAAAGTTGAAAAAAGAATTCCTCATGACATGAATCAAATAATTTCCTCACAAATGAATCTAATCATGCCCTCATTATTACTGAATTAACGCAACGAACTCAAATATTATCTAACAAATTCTTTCATGGGTTTTTTTTTAAATAACATTAATATTATCAATATAGAAAATACCAACAAATATTTTAAATATATAATATAAAAAATGTGGTATTTTTTGGTTTTATAACATTTTATGTTTATTTTTATTTTTGGTTTTATATTTATTTTATTATTAATACAGCGATGAATTTGGAATAGAAGTCAAGATCTTTTATCATCTTATTTATTTTTTAGTTTTAGTTATGTTTTTCTATGTTCTTATAATTGTATATTTTATTATTATTAATCTTAATTTTTAGCGTTTTTTATATTCATCATAAAATTAGCATGGATAGGTGTCAAGTTATTAATTAATATTGGAGGTTTAGAGAATATTTTTTTCTTTTTTAGTTGAGCTGATTTGTTGCAAAAAAAAAAAAAAAAAAAAAAAGAAAACAATGTCATTGATTTTAAGAGATAAAAAAAGGGAAAAGTAGGTTTTGACTCATTAATATGAAAAAATATATATAAAAAAACCCAATTTTTATAAAATTAGTTTTATTTTCATTTATTCAAAAACGTTTTAAAATATATACATTTTTTCATACGTGAAATAATTATTTTTTGAAATACCCTTTTAATAATATTAAATAAAATTATCTAAAATTAATATATCATTTTAATTTGATAAAAGTACTGTTTTACAAATAAATATATTATAAATTTTTTATTATGTAATATGAAATACAAATTATTATGAAAAAATTTTCCAACCCTCAAGTGATAAATAAAATATTTCTTTATTACATAAATTCCCTTATCTTCTCATATATTTTTTTATAATAAAATTGAATAAAAATTTTGTTGGTTGACATTACAATAAAGTAGGAAATTTTAAAAATTAAAAATAAAATACATAAAAAAAATACAATTAAAAACAAAAAAACTTAAAAATTAAAATATATATATTTACGCCCATTGTATTCCAGTTCTTTCTCTGCTTCTATATTTTCAATGAGAGTACTTTAATTAAGTGAAAGTTAATATTTTATTTTTATAGTTTTAGCTTTAATTTTTTTTAAATTTTAATTATATTTCTAAAATTTTAAATTTCTTATTTCATTCTTGAAAAAGTCATTGAAACCCTTTTCACAAAATTCCATGCCAATAGAATGATTTGGAGAATAGATGAATAGGACTCTTCTAGAGAGAGCATTACATATGCTCTTAAATTTAGTGTTGTCAAAAGGATTTTGGGCTAAAGTTGTTAATTCAACTTGTTATCTTATGCATAGATCTCCTTCAATAGCTATTAGTTAATGTAGGAGTCTTGAAGTGGTATAATTTACTTCCTTTGCCAATTATGCAAATTTAAGAAGTTTTTATTATCTTACTTATGCTCATGTAAATGAAGGGTAAGTTGAAACTAAGAGCAAGGATGTGGTATCTTTAGGATTTGCAAGGATGTGGATATCTTTAGGATTTGTAGATGGTGTAAAAGGGCATAGGTTGTGATGCTCAAATTTAAAATCCCGTAAATTTTTTATTAGTGAGAGTACGACTAATGACAAATTCACAATATTGAGTCATCATAAAGAGAAATTTGATACAGAAAACAACCTTAGTGAGAGAGAAAAGATAAGAGTTTGAGCCTAAAGCTTTGAGAATAACAAAAAAAGAGTTTTTAATAAAGTGAAATGAAGAAGAGATATAACATCTTGATGATAAAGAAAATGCATCATAGAAACAATAATACAGTTTGACTAGAGATAAAATAAGGATCCAAATTAAACCATCTCAAAAGCATTCTAGTGATGATTTTAGTGTTTCTGCATTTAGTGTGACAAACACTAATAAAGAGATCGATGTAGTGAATAGTTCAATGAATGTGACTATTAAATTTGTACCTACCTATAAGTTGAGGGGTTGTCTAAACGTAATGGATAACTATAGTATTTGAAGGCTTCTTAGAGGTGTACGTGAAGTGAAGTAATATGAAGACTTTTAAGGGTGTTTGAATCTTGAGAATTTGAATCAAAGTGGAGATGTTTAAAGGTATTTCAAATATTATTTTAAGTCAACTTGCAAGCCACATTGATATTTTATATTAGGATCTATTCATTTAAGTTGTAGGGAAAGGGTGCCAGCCCCTAGTCCCTCTATGGTCTCGATTAAGCCACCTAAACCTCTTTCAAATTCAAGTTCTACAACTTGGCTCTTCCTATGGCTGTGAAGGGAGACAAATAAGGTTTGGTCCGGTTAAAAGTTGCATATTAACATGGCTGAGATAAGGTGGACGATACCTTTTCGTCCCTTGGTGTATCATCTTCAGTCTTTCTTTTTCAGAGTAGTACTCAACCATTAAACTTGGCTTTAATTAGTGGCTACTCGCTCTTTCAAATCAGGAGGCAACCCTTCTCCTGACTAGCTTTTGGAATTTAATGAGTACATTTTAAGTTCGAATTACCATTTACAAAACTCCCACCTTTGCAAGGACAAGCATTTAATATTTGGATCCCTTCATGCTGGGCAAAGGGAAACCCGAAATTAAAAGTTAAATCTTGTGTTCTTGGCAGTACTGTGATCAACTTTCTTCAATTGGGCCTTTGCTAGCTAGCATTTAGATGAAACCTGTCCCAGTTAGCTAGGCTATTTGAGTAGTATAAAGTCCCATTAAGCTTTGAAATTAATCATAAATCATGTTACATGAGAAAATGTAATTAAACTAATATACTTTTGAGGTTCATTTGGTAGAGTCCAATGTACACAAGCTTAAACCGTCCATGCCAACCCTCGGGAAGAATATGCCCTTGACTCATGACCTCTTGGATTTTTCATAACACCACCAAACAGGAATAATAAAATTATCATTAAAAAATAAAATAAAATAAAATAAAATTTCTATATTAGGATCATAGCACATTCATGAGTCCATGACACTATAAAAGTTCTCGAAACATAAAATTTAGTGTGGATATATTCAAGACAGAATGGCTCATCAATTGCTGCCTCTTGATTACACATTGGGCGATCCAATCTTCAGTTTGACCAGGCGTGAAACAACTAAAAGGGCAAAGTTGAAAGAGTGCGTAAATACGAAGATTTTAAGGTTGACTTTGAACATGTTGAAGAAGCATGCCGTGTGAGAGCATTAAAGGTCATCAAATTATATACTCAAAGTACACTCAATACCAGGCATGAAGGCATGCTAGATTTTAGGGTTCGCGCATGGGCCTACTTTAAAGCTCTCTTTCAAATCCTATAAAAAGAGATCTAGGAGGACGAGTCTAATTCACAAATCACTTGTACCTGTGTTCTAAGGATATATCAAATGGCTCAAGCTATGGTGAAGTTTTGTGTGTGCGTTCTACTACTCCTTATGGTGGTGGTGGTGGCCGAGGGAGCTGCCAAAAAACCTAAGAAGGTCAAGTGCAAAGATAAGAAGTATCCAAGCTGTTACCATAAAGACCTCTACTGTCCTGCATCTTGCCTAAGGACATGTGTTGTAGATTGCGCATCGTGCAAGCCCGTTTGCACTGCACCGCCGCCCCCACCGCCCTCTCCACCACCGCCACCGCCCAAAAGGCGTCGTTCACCTCCTCCTGCTTCTCATCTTACACCTCCTCCACCTTCTCATCTTACACCTCCTCCACCTTCTACTTCCACTCTTTATCCTCCCCCTCCGCCCTCTACTTCCACTACCACGCCTCTTCCATCCCCGCCTCCTGCTCCTATCTCCACCACACCTCTTCCTTCACCGCCACCTCCTACTCCTATTTCCACTACACCTATTCCATCTCCGCCACCCCCTGCTTCACCTCAGCCATCATCCTCAGGACCAAAGAGAGTCAAGTGCAAGAACAAGTACTACACTCACTGCTATGGCATGGAGCTCAATTGTCCTAGCACCTGTCCGGATCAATGTGAGGTTGACTGTGTCACCTGCAGTCCTGTTTGCAGTAAGTTTTTGCATCCCCCATTTACCTCTTGGGAATTATATGTCATTCTATTTTTTCACTACAGTATGAAGGCAAAACAAAGGTTGTGCCTTACATGGTTAGAGTAGTTGTGGCTAAGATGGAAAAAAAATATTGGAAGGAGCTTCTACTTTGATTTCAAGGAAGCAAACTCCAAGAAAATGAATAAAAATTGATATAAGTTGCTTTTTGTTTTGTGTTCTTCTATCATTTCATACAATCCAGTTATTTACTAGGTAAAAGAATAATGTTGATGACATCTTATTAATACTTGCCAACATGAACAGATTGCAATAAGCCAGGGGCAGTATGCCAAGACCCACGATTCATAGGAGGAGATGGAATCACCTTCTACTTCCATGGCAAAAAAGACAGAGACTTCTGCCTTGTGTCTGATTCCAATCTACACATCAATGCCCATTTCATAGGCAAGCGCAACCAAAACATGAAGAGAGATTTCACTTGGGTGCAGTCCTTAGGAATCCTCTTTGACACCCACCAACTCTTCATTGGTGCTAAGAAGACAGCAACTTGGGACGACTCTGTAGATCGACTTGCCCTTGTCTTTGATGGAGAACCAATTTTCCTTCCAGATGGGGAAGGCCTAAAGTGGCAGCCTGAAATGTCACCTGAAGGTGTTTCTGTCACAAGAACCCAAAGCACCAATGCTGTGGAAATTGAAGTGGAAGGGAACTTCAGGATCAAAGCATCTGTAGTCCCCATCACAGAGAAAGAATCACGAGTACATAACTATGACATAACTGCGGAGGACTGCTTTGCTCACCTTGACTTGAGCTTCAAGTTCTACTCATTGAGCGGCAATGTTAGTGGTGTTCTAGGCCAGACATATGGTAGCAAATACGTGAGCAGGGTTAAGATGGGGGTGGCTATGCCTATTTTGGGTGGTGAAAAGGAATTTGCCTCGTCTGGTCTCTTTAGCACCGACTGCGCCGTTGCTCGATTCAGTGGCCGTTTTCCCAGTGGTGATGATGCATATTCTTTGGAGAAGTTTGAGTATGCTAACCTAAACTGTGCCAGCGGAATCGATGGTCGTGGAGTGGTCTGCAAGAGATAAACCTAATCTAATCTGTCTCCTCCATTTCTAAACAGCTTCACAAAGCAATATTGTAACAATAAGGTCAGACTCTTAACCATTGTTCTGTCTGGCCAGTTCCAGTGACTTACTCTTCGAATGAAAATGTGTACTTTTAAGTTAATTTGAATGTCAAATTATTGTTTCAATCAGTGGAGATTGATTATCAGTCTTACCCTTTTAAGTTCTCACAAGAAGGAGGCTGAAGAAATCAATAAGTGGAAGGTTTATAGACAGAAAAAAGGGATTTATAACACCCTAATTCGAGCCTATAGTGCTTATCCTATCCCAGCCAAACCCTAGATGAAAAAGACAAAACAAAACTACCCAAAATGAAAAGGAAAAACTAAGAACTAAACATAACTAGGCAACTAGGCATCGTGCAGCTGCTTACAGCTGCTTAATTACTACTTATGAACGTACAGCCCATTCTTCGGGAATGGAAGCAACAATAGGACTTCTGACCCTATGCACAGATACTGAGTCTACCCATTCCAGCGATGCTGATCGAATAGCGCCATATTCTCCTAGTGGTTTTCCTGTTACCGTAACCTGAAAAGATATTCTCTGATATAGTTGTTTAAAGCGCAAGATCGAAGGAATCACAGTGACGTTCAGACCCTCGTCGGCTTTCACAGTAGCCTTGTAGACCGAGTCAAAAGGCCCCACATTGGTAACAATACGGTTGAAGGTGGCGGAAATAGTAGCATTAGGGTCCTCAAGCTGCACATACATGGAGGGGTAGTTTAGAACATCATGGCCTCCAAATTGACCGACGGTGGAGCAATTTTCGATGTCCTCATCAGTGAGAATTTGTAGTATTGTCCCACTGTAGCCTTCGTGACACAAGAAGCGGATATAATCAGTTGGGATGATGTCGTAGAGGAGACCAGGGTCCACTGCTGCTGTTGGGTTTATTTGACCAGCGCCATAGCCCAAAGCAGCTGCCTGGTCCGGGATTTTCAGTTGAGTAGCTGAAAACATTGAGCAACCATTGTAGAGTCAGAAAGAATTTGAGAAATTATTCACAGGAATTGAAGCATTAAAAAGGAGAGCACGGAAGGAGGCTGCTTATGTTATATACCTGTGGTCATGAGTGCAGACTTAATTGCAGCTGGAGTCCAGTAAGGATGGAACGTCTTGGTATAGGCTGCGGCCGCAGTCACATGAGGGGTAGCCATAGATGTTCCTGATTCTATGTTATACACACCATACCGGTTGTCTAAAGGACTCCCAGTTATGGACGCATATTTTGAATAGGCAGCTAATATGTCAGTCCCTGGTGCAACAATGTCCGGCTACACCAAAAATGAGCACCATTAAAGCAGGTAGAGGGAGCTAGAGAGATTAAAAAAAATCAAAATCAAAGTTTACCTTGAGGATGGTGGGGGAGACCATATTGGGTCCTCGAGATGAATAGCCAGCCAAAAAGGGAGCAGTTACGTTAACTTCCATGGACTTGGATATTCTAGCAACAGGGTTTCTGCAGTTTAATTCAAAAGGATAAATATCTGAACTTTTCTAACTGTCTTCTGTGAAGTCAATGGCATGCAACAAGATCGATATGGAACAGGTGATCCGAAAGGCTAATATCAATGATCGGTATGTGATTTGGTAATTAACAATTGAAACTTACTTGGTTGAGTTTATATATTTGTAAATCTGCTGCTCCTGCTTAATATCAATGACGGAGGTAGGAATGACAAAGCTATGGGCTGTCTTTAACTCTACGTCGTAGGAGATCAACACCCCAACCCCACCCAATTCCTTCAGGTAGGAATCTTGGGACATGGGAGGTCCTCCACATAGAACAATTTTTCCCTTGACCTTTTCCTCATCCAGGGTGTCCGTATCACATGCTCTGCTCAAGTTTTCAATGATCAGATGCCCACAATATTATATAATTTCAACAATCCGATTAAAGTGGGGGCCTTTTGATATTCTTACTTGGCATTAGCGTATGGGACTTTACGGTGATTGCTTGCTTGTTCTCCAGTGATCAGAGGGTACATCTTTTCTAGTTTGAATGTGTTAAGAGAAATACCCTGTGGTCATTGCAGTGGAATAGTAGTATTTAGTACTGTAAATCCATCAATATTCGCAGACTTTGTTTTTTTATATATGGACAGAGACAGAGACTTACAGACATATTCACGCCATTTCCGAGAGCAAATGGGGTTCTAAATTGTCTATCCATGCCAGAAGCACCAACAGTCATCGTCCAAGGAGCTACATTCTCCACGGTAGACATCATGCCATCGTTCCCAGCTGCCATACTAACGAAGATGCCCTTTTTCATTGCATGGAAGGCGCCGATTGCCATTACATCTTTGAAGTAGGAGGAGGCTGGTCCACCAAGCGACAATGATATCATGTCAACGCCATCATCCAGGGCGTCATCAAAAGCTGCCATAATGTCGATGTCACTGCATCCAATATCCCAGCACACCTTGTATATGGCAAGCCGGGCCAATGGAACACCCCCACGAGCTGTGCCCTTTCCAAGATCGTAGAAGCTTGCACCCGGGACCTCCGCGCCTGCTACAGTTGAAGAAGTGTGAGTGCCGTGGCCTTCCGTGTCTATAGGAGATACTTCTTGTTTCTCGTAAAAGGAGTATGCCCTTGCCCCTATCACCTTGCTGCATGGATGGAAAGATGGTTGAGAGTTCTGCAAACCTCAATAGAAAGATTTCATGGAAAGTGAGAGATTATTACTTGTTGCAGCCACTGAAGTTGGCTGCCTTATGGCATGTACCCTTCCATTTTGATGGAGGTGGCCCAAATCCTTTATCATTGAAACTTGGAGCATCCATGTAAATGCCTGAGTACAATCTTTTGATTCAGTATATATTTCTACACTTAATACTTTGAACTAAAATAATGGGCATGAAGCTTTGGATATATAATTAATACCTGTATCAAAAACACCCACGATGACATCACTCTCTCTTTGTGTATCTCTGTTCACTGAGATAGGCATTTGTATAAAATCCCACGATCTTGTGGTGCGAAGCTTCCGCATGGTGCTCGGAAACACAGAAACCACACTCTCTCTTTCTGCAAAGGATACGACTAAAAAAAGTTAAAAAGGACAAGCAATAATCTTCCATGATCCAATATCAGAATAGAAATCTTCATGCAAACCTTGTAGTCTTTTGGCTTCATTGGGCAATAGGTTTGCTGCAAACGCATTGAAACTCTTCCCCACGCTGTGGATTCTCGCTCGTTTAGCGATATCCTCACTAAAGAAAGAACAACTAAAACAATTAGTATGAGGGCTTGGACCATCTTCCATCGATATATGAGAGGTTTACTGGTGCCACTTACTCTCCAATGACCTCATGAAGCAAACTGTGATGATGATGATGATGATGATGAATATTTGGGATTTTAGGCTTTTCCGCATTTCCCATGTACACAATATATGGCTAGTGTCCATCACCATGAAAGCACAACGCAACACCCAATAACACTTCATCGATCATCATTATCAAAACCAGTATGATATCACAAAACAAAATCAGAAACTTAACAAAATCAAAAACTTTTACCTTTCTCTCTTTTTCAGTGGGCTTAACAGGTTTCACAGGAAGATGGAGTCCATCTCCATGAATCAAGGTAGCTAAAAGAAAGAAACTCAAAATCGAGATCTTTAGCTTCCATAAACACTCCATCTTGACCCTCGCTTCTTTCTATGCTTTTGATTCAACTTAGTATGTCTGCTTGTATATATAGAAAATACTGTCACCACTTTTGGAGGAGAATGCAAACAAATTTTTAAATTTAAGAAAGATTGAATTATTTTTTATTATATTTAATTATCACTTATTATATAAATAAAAAAAAATTTCTAGCTTTTAAAATATTTATTATATAAATAATATTGGATATAATAAGGGAAAATTATTATAATAAGATGTAATGGAATAAAAATATTCGAAAATTGTGGTTAGTAAAAAATATTTTGTACACCATTTAAACCCAAAAAGAATCCTCTTGAATAATAAAAAAAAAGACCCTTGAGTCAAAATTAAACTATCATAACCCTTTTACCACTTTTCTTGTATAATACTAACAAATTTTTAAATTTTAAGAAACCTGAATAGAAATAGTTATAGATCATTTCAACAAAGAAGAATCATCTCTTGGAGTCAAAATTTAAAGACTATAAGCCTTTTACCACTTTTTTTGAATTATGATAACAAATTTTCAAATTCAAGAAAAATTCAATTATTATTTTTATTATATTTCATTATGACTTATTATATAAATAAAAAATCTATTTTTTAAATATAAAAAATAGAATATATTTTTTTTAATATAAGAAAACTTGTCACTAAAAATTAAATTTTTGATTTTTTATTAAATAAAAAAATTATTCATAACTCATTTCTTCATTTTATTTGTTTTTATTTTTATATTATTTTTTTGTGTTAATTTCAATTTTTATTTGGTTTTTTGAAAGTTAATTCTCTTAATAAAAATAGTATCTAAATGAAGTTTCAAAGAAAAATTTAAATCAAATAATAATAATAATGAAAAAAAAAAACACAAGCATGATAAAAATAAAATACAAAAGAATAAATTTTCATCTTTACCTTTTGAAATGAGAGAAACTACTACAATTAGAACAGTTGAAATTTCTATATGTATATACCAATCATAGCTATTTTTTCAATTTAGAAAATATGGATATAAAGGTATTTTAGATATTATTGAAAAAAATATTAATTTATCACTTTTTTTTTTTTTTTGAAATTATGTAATCATACACTATTGAGAAAAAAAAATAACATTTTTGTGATGTTTGAGTTTTCACTTACAAACTACATGCATTTTGGAAAAAGTAATTTTCCAAACTGCCCTTTAACTGTGAAAAATCATCAAAGTTTCAAAATTACCCTTTCTACCCACTTCTCTTGCTGCCAATTACCTTTTGAGTTCTCACGAGAAGGAAGTTGAAGAAATCAAATTAGTAGAAGGTTTATAAACAACAAAAAGAGATTTATAACACCCTAGTTAGAGCCCATGTGCTCATCCTATCCTGGCCAAACCCTAGATGAAAATGACGGAAAAAAAAATGACTATATAAAATGAAAAAAATTACTGCTTATGAACAACCCATTAATCTGTTTCAAAATTATGCGGGAATGGAAGCAACAATAGGGCTTCTGAAACTATGCACAGATTCTGAGTCTACCCATTCCAGCGATGCTGATCTAATGGCACCAGATTGTCCTAGTCGTTTCCCTGTTATCGTAACCTGAAAAGATTTTCTCTGATGTGGTCGTTTAAAGCGCAAGATCGAAGGGGACATACTGACGTTCAGACCCTTCGTTGGCTTTCACAGTAGCCCTGTAGACGGAGTCAGAAGGCCCCACATTGGTAACCATACGATAGAAGGTGGCGGAAATAGTAGCATTAGGGTCCTCAAGCTGCACATACATGGAGGGGTAGTTTAGAACATCGTGGCCTCTAAATTGACCGACGGTGGAGCAATTTTCGATGACCTCATCAGTGACAAGTGGTAGTATTGTCCCACTGTAGCCTTCGTGGCACAAGAAGCGGATATAATCAGTTTGGGTGATGTAGACGAGACCAGGGTCCACTGCTGCTGTTGGGTTTATTTGACCAGTGCCATAGCTCAAAGTAGCTGCCGGTCCGGACTTTCAGTTGAGTAGCTGAAAACATTAAGCAACCATGGTACAGTTAGAAAGAATTTAAGAAATTATTCTCAGGATTTGAAGCATTAAAAATGAGAGAATGAAAGGAGGCTGCTTATGTTATATACCAGTGGTCATGAGTGCAGGCTTAAATGCAGCTGAGATCAGTAAGGATGGAATGTCTTGATATAGGCGGCGGCACAGTCACATGAGGAGTAGCCATAGATGTTCCTGATTCTATGTTATACACACCATACTGCTTGTCTAAAGGACTCCGGTCATGGATGCATATTTCGAATAGGCAGAGAATATGTCAGTCCCTGGTGCAACAATGTCCAGCTACACCAAAACTGAACACCATTAAAGCAGCTAGAGAGAGATAGAGAGATAAAAAATAAAAATTTTAAAAATAATGAGACCTTGAGGATGGTGGGAGAGATTCTATTGGGTCATCGAGATGAATAGGCAGCCAAAAAGGGAGCAGTTACGTTAACTTATGGACTTGGATTTTGTAGCAACAGGGTTTCTGCAGTTTAATTCAAAAGATATATATATATCTGAACTTTTCTAACTGTCTTCTATGAAGTCAATGGCATGCAACAAGATATGGAACAGGTGATCCGAAAAGGCTAATATGACCATGTATGTGAATTGGTAATTAACAATCGAAGCTTACTTGGTTGAGTTTATATATATGTAAATCTGCTGCTCCTGCTTAATATCAATGATGGAGGTGGGAATGACAAAGCTATGGGCTGTCTTTAACTCTTTTTCGTCTGAGATCAACACCCCAACCCCACCCAATTCCTTCAGGCAGCAATCTTGCGACATGGGAGGTCCCCCACATAGAATAATTTTTCCCTTGACCTTTTCGTTATCCAGGGTGTCTGTATCACATGCTCTGCTTAAGTTTTCAATGATCAGATGCCTACAATGTTATATAATTTCAACAATCCAATTAAAGCGGGGAGCTTTTGATATTCTTACTTGGCAATAGAGTTTGGGACTTTACGGTGATTGCTTGCTTGTTCTCCAGTGATCAGAGGATGTATCTTTTCTAGTTTGAATGTGTTAGGAGAAATACCCTGTGATGAATGCAGTGGAATTGTAGTTATTAGTACTGTAAATCCATTAATATTCAGAGACTTCGTTTTGTTATGTATGGACAGGGACTTACAGACATATTGACGCCGTTTCCGAGAGCAACTGGGGTTCTAAATTGTCTATCCATGCCAAAGGCACCAACAGTCATCGTCCAAGGAGCTACATTATCCACGGTAGACATCATGCCATCGTTCCCAGCTACCAAGCATACTAACGAAGATGCCCTTTTTCATTGCATGGAAGGCACCGATTGAACTTAGATCTGCGAAGTAGGGGGAGGCTGGTCCACCAAGCGATATTGATAGCATGTCAACGCCATCGTCCAGCCTGTCCATCATCAAAAGCTGCCATAATATCGATGCATGTCACTGCATCCGATAGGCCAGCACACCTTGTTTATGGCGAGGCGGGCCAATGGAACACCCCCGCGCCTGCTAGTTGAGGAAATGTGAGTGCCATGGCCTTGCGCGTCTACAGGAGATAGTTCTTGTTCCTGGTGAGAGGAGTATGCCCGTGCCCCTATCAGGGAAACCTGATTTATTAAATATAATAATCACATGAACCATTTAATAAAATAAGATGAACATGACAAAACTGATGGTTTAAAAATTAATTTCATTCAAAATCCACAAAAAGAGAACTCATAACTTGAGTAAATCAAGAGTTTTGACTTAGCCTGCTTTCATTAGAATGTAAAAAGAATATAGAAGAAAAAGTAAAAAAAAATTAAAATTAAAATTAAAATTAATAAATTATTTTAATATGTCACTTCAAGCTTATTTGGCTTATTTTATCAATTTTATTTAAATATTAAATAATTTTTAAATATATAAATTTTAATTTCAATTTTAATTTTTTATTTTTTATTTTTTCCTAATAAAATCAAATATGAGAAAATCATTTTTTTAACATATTTTTTTTCCTTAGGAATAAAAAATAACTTAAGTTTTCATGATCTTTTCATTTATTAGTATACGAATAAAATGATTATAATTGAAAATGAGCATAGTGTTATATTTGATTCTCAAAAAGCTTGCTTGAAGGGAAAAACAGTAAAGAGGGAAAGAAAAAATACAAAAAAATTGAGAAAAAAATTATAAAAAATACTTCTTCTTTTTTTTTTTTTTTTTTTTTCTTCAAAATTTCTTCATCTTCATCTAAAGAAAATAGGGAAGAAAATCTTTTAATTGTTTTTTTCATCTATTTTTTGATATTTTTTCTTACTTTTTAGTACACTTCCTGAGAAACCAAACAGAGTCTTAAGTGGGGCTTGTATTAACCGACCCTAGACCACTCAAAAGGACAAAGCCTAAACTCGATCTAGCCCAATCCAGCATTGGAATGCCCACTAATTTTAACTTCCAGCCCAATTCAGTCCGGGCTGGGGGAGACCATGTACAAAAGCACATCTTGTAACATTTTTTTTCTTAGCTTAAAACATCAAACAACAACTGCTGAAAGCTCCTTAGAAAACTGTAGCATCACTCTTTTTTATATTAATTAGCACAAATTTGAATTCAGATGGATGTAGTTGCATTACCTTAGCTAGGGTTTTTATGATATAAAGCATGCATGAAGCCTTTGGATCACTGGAACTGGACCACATCCTACAATTTCCGACCTTCCTCTCATGATGGGTTCATTTCTTCTTCCTTCATTATATGCGTTTTAGGGTGAAAGTTGAAAATTTTGTGGATATGCTTTGATTCAGGAAATTTTGAGAAACGAAAAAAAAAAGAAAAAAAGATAAAGAAATGAGGCCCATTTGGTCATGTTTTTTAAGACTTATATTTAAAAATGATTTTTAAGTTAAACAAAAAACAATTTTCAAGCGTTTCATACAAATATGAGTATTTGATAAGCTGTTTTTAAAATTAAAAAACAAAAAAATTGTTTGAATAAATTGTTTTTAAAATAATTTTTTTTTGTTTTGTTTTGTTTTTGTAAAACCATTACAAATTCAATTTATATAATATAAATTAAATTAAATTTAAGTCTAATTAAAAATTAAAATTGTTTTTAATTAAAAATAGTTTTTAGTAAAATATGAATAATAAAATCATAAATTATATTTTTTATTAAAAAAATACTATTTTAGTATATGTTAGAAACATAAGGATGTTAACACTTATTTCATAACTATTTTTTAAAACAATTATAAAAAAATAGTTTTTAAAAACAGTTTTATGATTATTTTTTTTTATAGAATAAATGTTTGCTTGTGAATTCGATATGTTTTTAACTTGATTTGTATATTTTTAAATATGTTTAAAAAATAACATTTATTTGTAGTGTTTTATTTTTAATCATTCTTTATATTTTTATAATTATTTTTTAAAATAAACTTTGGAAAACAAGTGAAAAGAATGAAATACAATTAAAAGATATTATATGAAAATATTCTTTTATGTTTTTAAGAATAGAAAATTGTTTTTTTTTTTTTTTATTACCAAACATTTTTTTTTTCTGCAAAAAAAAAAAAAAAAAAAAAATTGTTTTTGAAAACATTTATCAAATAGAACCTAGCATTCTGGTATTTTTAATTTCATTTTTGTTAAAAATGAATAATAATTTAAAATGAATAGTGAATAAAATTTAACTTTTTTAACATGTAAATGAGTGAAGTTTTTCACTTCATCTACACATTTAATACTAAATTGTGAACATAGTAATCTAGAATATTTTGATTTAATTAGTAATTAATTAGATTGGTTTTTTGAATTCAAAATTATTTTTAAAAATTTTAAAATTCATTAAAAATTTAAATGATTAATTATGTCTTACTTAATTTATAATTTATTTACCTAAAAAAAAAAAAAAAAGTGATTGTATGTATAGGAGAAATAGTAAAGTCATCTATGATATATGAGTTTTGATCTTTTTTTTTTTCTAATTTTTTATATAATGATTAGATTTATTTTTTGAGTTCCAAATTATTTTTAAAAATGGTTAAACCCATTAATAAATTCAATACAAGTGTCACTTGTTTTGAAGTTTTTATAGTGAAAAAATTTACAAAAATATAATTATATGCAAAAAAAATAATAGAGCCATTATGAACCAATTTTTATCCATAAATGCTTAGTATTAATGAGTTTATTATTTGAATTTCAAGTTATTTTTAAAAAATTACTAAACTTGTTAATAAATCTAACACATTAAGTCTTATTTAATTTGGAGTTTAATTGCCTAGTGAAAATATATATATATAATAATTCTATATAGACAAGAAACAATATAGTCATTTTAGACCAATTTTTTGTCCATAAATTACTTTTAAAAATTACTAAACTTGCTAATGAATTCAACACATTAGCTCTTCCTCAATTTATATATATATATGTAAAAGAAACTAACTTAGAAATTTAAAATAAATTTTGGTTTATGATTTTCTAATATTATTGAAAATTTGTTCTCTATTTCACTTTGTTTTTAAAAATTGTTTTTAAATCACATCCCAAACGTACTTGAAAATGATAAGGAAAAAGTTTTATTTTATTTGTTTCCTTCTTGATTAATTGTGGAAAAGTTGAGCATAAATAAGAAAATTATGGTGTGGTTTGGATGTACTAATCTACTTCCTATAAATTTTTTTATATTTTATATATACGTAATTATTATTTTTTGTTTTTTTGTTTTTCTTTTTTTAAAAAAGAGATGCATCCGAACCACAATTAAAATTTTCAAAATTGTCATTTTCCCCCTTTTAAAAAAGAATTAACATTTTCCTTTCTTTTTATTCATTTTTTTTTTATTATACTTAAACGGTTTTTTTTTTTAAAAAAGTTCCCTTCCTTTTATCATTTTCCCCTAATCTAACCTATGGTATCCTTGTCAAAAGCTCCCATATCTGACTCATCTTATGACTCTTTCCAATTCAATAAAATATTGCAATATATGGGCGTAGATGGAAGCCAATTATTCTATTTTTCATATGCCCGGATGGCAGAATAAGCAAGGTGCATGGTAGATGAAATAAATATTTTCTTGATCACATAATTTCATGTGTGATTTGTACCTCATTAACACAATTCATGGTCCACCCTTATACCTTTTAGAAATTATGGGATTCATATGAGTGGAGTTGGTGCTGGATTGCAAGGCATTATGACAATCTTTCAAGTAGTTCTCAAGTGAAATGGGAAATTAATGGCCAGGGCTAATTTTAATTGGTTCGTCTCACATTTCTCTTATGACATATCTTTGGTGTTGAACCTTTCAAATCCTCACATAATCTTCGCAGTTATCATGACAATATTGCCCATTTTTCCTCGTATGTAAGTAGATTTCTTCTAAACTTGAAATTTTTATAGATGTTACGTGCTATCCTTTGTGTTGAACATCCTTATAGTCTTTACCGTTATCATGAAATACAATTATTATGATTGAAGCCATATAGTAGATTATAATAGGAACCATGATTACTTGAATAATAATGACTTCCGAGTTTATTTTCTTTGAATTTCTTTCTTTTTATTTTCTTTATTTTTATAGTACATTAG
This sequence comes from Vitis rotundifolia, assembly GCA_030254885.1. Taxonomy (NCBI): domain Eukaryota; kingdom Viridiplantae; phylum Streptophyta; class Magnoliopsida; order Vitales; family Vitaceae; genus Vitis; species Vitis rotundifolia. The sequence goes on from CM058156.1 coordinate 14,453,578, forward strand.
CATTAATCTTAAGTCAATGGAAAGAAGACTTTTGCAAGTATTGTTGAAGATTTATTTCTTATCTTAAAATTCTGAAAAAAATTTTCCTTTTGTTCAAATACTATAATCACATCATACATTTATTTTAAAAGGTATATAAATAATTTTTTAACAGTCGCATAACCAAAATAAACTTTAGTTTATAATTTCTTAGCTAGAAACTATATTGAAAGCTTAGAAAAATCGTTTCATGATTTCTTAAGCTATGAAGGAAAAATAAGTTCATATCCAAAAGCTATGAGAAATTTTTTTATAATTTCCCAAAACATAAAATACATAGAAAAGTTATATCATGTAATTTCTCATATCTAAAAGTTTAGTAGAAAATACAAAAAATTAAATAGATTAAAATAACACATTCATATATATATATATATCAAGAGATAAAGGTTAATGGAGGTAAAGGCAAGAAAAGTTGGAGCTTGAATGCAAGTGATTGATGAAGACAGAAAATTAGCAGACAAATAGGTGTGCATACGTATAGTATAATGAACATACACAGACAATGTGAGTAGTAGGTATTGTGTGCAAATTGAGAGTGCGCAAGATATTTTATGCATATAGAGACGCTAAGCGGAGGAATTGTGCATATGCACATCGAAGTTCAAGTGTAAAAGTGACCAATTGAGCCTGAGTGTGCATATGAACATGTTGGGTAATTTGATATCTATTTGAACTTTGGGGTGCATGCATTGAAGTTCTTAGGCATAATTTAAGTGATAAAGAAACAAATCTTTTCCACATAGGGTGTGTTGGAAATTATAATTGAGGTTTGAATGTTTCAAAACTCAAATTTTTTTACTGTAGAGATCTTGAAACCTTGCAATCTTTCGTCTAATAGCTCCCTCACATGTAGTAAACACAGGCTCTAGCAATGCTGATGAGCAGTATTATGAATATGAAAATGCTACTGCTAACTCACTTGGAGAATATGCATGGCATATGTATGCAAAGCCTAAGAGATCGATGCGACAACCAGTTTGGATGCAATTATACTGACAGGCTTCAGCTGAGAAAGAGAAGACTTCATCAGCTGAAATGACGAAGTTATGGCCTCTTGCCACTGGGTTGGCCTACAGCACAGGAATGAGTAAACATAACCTGATGCGAGGTAATCGGTGATACTAATGTATAATTTGCAGGCACCCACAGAAAAAGTCTAGCACAGATTCGAGCATATCTGGCAGTTGCAGCTCTATGAGATCACGCCATACGCAGTTGCAATTTGTCCCTTTCATCGTGACATACGCCATGACCTAATCTCCAACTAAGACAAAATTTAATAGGACCAAGGGCCACATCATGAAGTTTGATAATGGCGTGGTCATCTCTGCAGACTCAGAAATTACAAATCCCCGAAACGAAAATCTAGTCACTGTAAATTTTATATATAGTAGATGATGGTTTCATGGGAATATTTAGCCTTCAAAAACAATGAATTACAAAATAATATTCAGTCTTTTCATTTTCCAATATCGGTTTGTCAAGAAGACAGACCACTTGAGGAAAGGTCTTATTAAAGTACGGTAGGTGAAGCCTAACTGCTTTAGGACACACAACAACGAATAGAAAATTAGGGAAGTGGTCCAAGAAGCCATATACCGAATCCAAGCTCACAAGATCGAGCACATGTTCCTCAAGCATGAGAATCAACAGTTAGGCCACGATATGAATTTTCCAAAGGACTATATCAATCTACCTCTATCACATATGCCTAAATTAAGATAAAGTCCTTTTTTGGTTCACTAATCTATTGCTTAATGTCACATGAGAAGCATACCTATAATTGCATATCTTATATCTTGCCGCAAGCTCCACATGATGGGCATTAGATAGCAATGAGGCGCCGAATCATAATTAAGTTAGTTTGTCTTTCCATTAATCTGTCTCTCACCAAATTCCTCATGTTTTTGCTTGCTTACATGTGTGTGTTCAGTATCATCTAGGCGATTCTTGTTTTGACACGAAATTCAATCTGTCCCAAGCTTTTTAATGAATTCCATGACAAGTCGCCTCTATGATTTGAAAAGTTGTGTATCAAAATGATTAGTCACCACGCTTGATGCACAACAAAATCATCATGATTCAAAAAATACGGCGATTAAGCTATGTTAACTTCACCTAATGTAACAACCCAAATAGATCATGTGTCAACTTTCTTGATAAAATGATTTCTGCCTCTGATTCAACCGCCCAAAAAGTGAAAAGAGAGAAATCCACCTTCCTAAAGATGGATAAAGACAAGGCCAAGCTTAGTCAAATAAGTTTATCAAGCTCTCTTGCGATATAACTAAAGCATAAGATCAATTAATTAAGAGAAGCCAATGTCAAGTTTGGTTGATGAAAATTAAAAACATATTAATTTCTTGGGGTCTACAATTGCATCTAGCCATCGATCATGAGCATGGCAAACTAACCAATTCAATACTATATCCTGCAGAGGATATGTCCGACATGAGCCACATGATGCCAATCTAGAAGTTAAACTTGTCCAAAAATTTACTATTCAATAAATTATTATTAATCAAGGGGCGGTATAACTTGCCTTATCCATGGCACGTGGTTAGACTTGAAAACTTTGCAAGATACACACCTCTGATGGTGGGTGATGCAGATCTGACATGTGACCATCTCAACAGATTCAATTTGTTCCGTTTCATTTCACCACTCCAACAGACCTTTTTGTTTCACTCTCTCAAATATAAGAAAAATGATAGATTTTCATGTAATTTGTTGTAAAATTAAAGGTATTCATATGCACAATGCGTTGCCAAAGAGAGTTTCAGTTCCCCAATTCTATGACATAATTATACAAAGGGACGAATATATATCGAATCATGTACATAACATGAGGGGTTCATTCACCGATCAAACCATAAGAACACTACATCATTTGAGAAGATGGCTCTTAATTGTTGTCGTTGTTCTTTTTTTTTTTCTTTCTTTCCCATTTTTTTTTTTTTTTTTTGGCTTTTCAGTGTGAAGGGAAATTCTTTACAAACCTACAATGTGGCTGCTAGACCATTATTCATATGATACAAGGTCATTGAGCAATTGGGTTTTTCACCATTCTATACTGCAAGTAGGATTCATAGCAACTGCTAAATTTAGCATGTGTATCCAAATTTGCCATGATATGTGGATCGCCAAACTATTGGTGCTGCCTTCTCTCATGAACTCTGACTTGGAAACCACCTCTCACGGTGGCTGTGAGGCCGGGAGCAAAGCGCTGAGCCCGGCTTGGCACTGCATCCTGGATATCGAAGCGCCGGACTAGTGCTAAAGCAACGCTTTTCATCTGCACGACTGCCATTTCCTTGCCCAGACAAACTCTGGGCCCAGCTTGAAATACTGGGTACTTGAAAGGGTTCTCAGCCATGAACTCTCCGTTCTTTAACCACCTCTCTGGCTTGAATTCGAGGCAGTCTGGGCCCCAGGCTTTCTCCATACGCCCATTGCATAGGGATGAAAAGTCACCCTTGTACCTTTCAGGACAAATGTTCCATCGGGTAGAACATCGTCTTGCTGTGAGAACTTTGAGTCGAATTGAATGGGTGGAAAGAGCCTCATGCTCTCATATACCGACGCTTGCAAGTAGTGCATCTCCCGCATTTGTTCGAAGCTTGCTTGTTCTTCAGTTTGCCCCATGATTCGATCCGATTCTTCCCGAATTGCAGACACCACTTCCGGATGCTGTGACAGCAACCAGAAGAAGCTGGTGAGAGCGGATGCTACCGTGTCGCGGCCGGCTAGAAGGAAGCTAATGACGATGTCTCGAAGGTACTGGTCGTCGGAGACTGAGCACATGAACCTCGAGAGAAGGTCTCTCTGGGTTGAGAAGCCTGCTGTGCGCCTTTGCTTTATCAACTCCTGTGCTAGCTCATCCACCATTTTAATAGCTTCCTTGAGCTTCCTCTCTGATCCTATATTCAGCAGCCGCTTCATCTTCCAGATCAAAGGCGATGCCGTCATTGCTCGCTCAGCTGATAACTTAGATGCAAGATCAAAGGCCTCAGCGAATTCCGACATGGGCAAAGATAATTGGAGGCAACCGGGGTCTAACCCGAAGGAGAACCGGCAAATGTTGTCGAACGAGAACCGCCGAAGCACATCCTGTAGATCCAGAATGGCTTCGCTTCTACCGGCAATCGATGACATCAGAGGAATCAGCCTACTCTTGATCTCCGACGTGACGATCTCAAATGCAAATGTCCTTATAGAAACACTCCCGAGCTCCAGACTCGCCATTTTCCTCTGAAACTTCCAGGAGTCACCGTCAACATTGAAAATGCCTCTGCCCAACAGATCACCCAAGATCGCCGAGAAAGGCTTCCCTTTCGGATAATTGTCAAACCTGGTCTTGAGCATGTACTCAACGTTTTCAGGATTTGCAGTGATAATGTTGCCGAGCACGTGAACATGAATGGTCCTGCTGGGAGACTTCCTCAGAAGATGAGTGTACCAATCTGAGAGATTATCAAACTCCATCTTCCAGCTTCCCGACAGGTAGCTCCGGCAAACATCACAATCACAACAGGGCCTCAACCTCAATATGAAAACCAAGAAAGCAAACACAGAGAAGAAGAAGGTGAAAGCAAAGAAGAAGAAGCAGAAAGTAGTATACATGGAGTGCAACCAGGAGGAAGCTTCACTGTAGTATTCCATTAAAGAATAAACAAATCCAGAAAGGAAAGAGAGAGGAAGGAGAGGAAGGAGACGCAGAAGGGGCGAAAAATGATAGAAGAATTAGGTAAGGGAGGCGTCCTTATATGGGAATTTCAGTTGGGAAGTGGGGGCGGAGTGTGGAGCAGTGATACGGACTTTTCAACACCTAAAGGGCACGAGGCATACGAGAAAGACAGACAGAGTGAAACGAGGAAAACGTGGGATAAAATATATCGGAGAGAGTCGCGGGCGCCCACACAATACTCACACGTCATGACTCATTCCAAGATGAGACAATCAAACCACGTGCTCCAACTTATGCTAGTGCCCTACTGTCCATCCCACTCCGTCAATCTCCTCTTTTCTAGTTTCTTTTTTCCTCTTCCCACCTCCACTCCACCCGGCGACTTTTCTCCAATCTCATGTCATCTGCTGCTCTCCTCTTTCTTTATCAAATTTGGTTCTTCCACTGTGTCCATTCAAAATCATCCTTCAACGCACCTCCTGTAGCCATATCTTCTTTCTTCTTACCTTATCAGTTAAATAACTTAAATCTCTCTTTTAATATATATATATATATTTAAATGAATTTAATTATACGCATTTAATTATGCCAACTCTTTGTTTAAGTGAGAAAGATATTTTTGGTTATCTGATTAGAAGGGATTACTTGTTTTGTAAAATAGCCACCATTTTGTTAAATACCAATTTTTTTTATAAAAATATCTTTCATGAACTTTTCTTCCTTTCTTTTTTTCCTTTTTTTTAAAAAATATTTATATTTTATTTTATATACTTATGAAAAATAGTGAAAATGTTTAGGGTCTGTTTTCAATTATTTTTAGAATAATTTTTTATTTTTTTAAAGCAAAAAAAACTAAAAAACATATTTGAGAATAAAAAATTATTTTCTATTTTTATTCTTAATAACAAAAAATAGAGTGTTTTTAAAAAATATTATTTAATTATTTAAATTATTTTTTTATAATTATTTTAAAAAATAATTATACAAATATATATAATAATTAAAAATAAAAATATAGACATAAAAAAATCTTTTTAAAAATATTTAGGTCCCCAAACAGACTTTTATTCTCTAATTTTAAAATCATTTTTAAAAATTGTTTTTAACAGTCAGCAAACAAGGCCTTATATCCAATTATGAATATATTTACCATTTTCAAAGTTGGAATTACTTTGTGTTTTTGACCTAATTATTCCAGAATATGTAACTAAAGGGATAAAATAATCTTTATTTTCCATGCCCATCTTAAATACCAAAAAATGTGGTTAGGTCCAGCTCAAATTACATTTATAATTTCAAAACAGTGGGACTCACCCTTTCTTAATATGGAGATTATGTTGACATTTTCAGCCCAAATATTTTAATTAGGACACTAAAAAACCATAAAAGGGACCTATGTGGCCTCTAATATTTATTGTTTAAAAAAGTGAATATACTTTCAAAGGTGGAGCTATTTGTCCTTCTTATCCAAAATCTTCAATTTTATTTTATTTTCTAATTAATGACACATGACATAAAGTGGTTATAATATCTTACATTTATTTTCTTTTCATTTTTTTTTTTAAAAAATTTCCAAAAAATTCAAAAATTTTATATCAATATTTCTAAAAATATAGATAGATGGAGAAAGAATTAAAGCCTTTCAATTAATTAGAGTTTTGATATCAATTTTTTTAAAAAATAACTTAAAATATGAGGATTTTATTAAGAGAAAATATATAAAAAAAAGGACAATAAATTAAGAATAATCAAATATTAAAAGAAATGATGTTTAGTTTCTTAATTTTAGGATATTTATTATTCCATTCTTTATATAATCGAACCATATATTTTCAAAAAGCTTTCATTGTCAAATTATCAAATTCTTTGTATCTACCTTTTTATTATTATTATTATTATTATTATTTATTTATTTATTTTTTTTTTTTGACTCGGTGGGATTCAAGAAAGTCAATCCCTTTTAGTTTATTATCAATAAAATATGGACATGGTGTGTTGTAATGTGTGAAATATATTGGATCCGGTGTATGGGATCTTCTTTGATTTGATTGGATATAAATTTAATAAATCAAGAAGATTACAACCAGATATATGCTATAGTTCAATGTATTTGAAACATAATTATTATTATAGATTACTCTATAATTATTTTTGGGTTAAGAAAATAAAAATCTTGGAATCATATTAATTTTATAATTATACCATTCACGCATGTCTTAGTTAAGCTATTAATTTATTTTTGTAAATTTTCACTCAAGCTGTGTTTGTTTCTCGAAAAATTGAAGGAAAAAAAAAGGAAATAAAGGAAATAAAGAGGATAAATAGACTAAAAGAAAAATGAAGAAAAATAAAAAATAGAGTTAAATTTAATAAATTATTTTTATTTTTTATTTTAAACTCATTTTATTTATTTTAAATCATCAATATAAAAATTAAATAATTTAAAAATATACAAATTTGTAATTAATTTTAATTATATTTAATTTTTTTATTTAAATATAAAAAAATAATTTTATTTTTACTTTTTTTTTTCTTAATGTTTTTCGAAACCAAATATAACTTAGAATACGTTTAAAAAGTGATCTGAAAAGTAATTCTAATATTTTTAATGTTTAAAAAATAATTATTTTTAAATATTAAAAAAATTTAAAGAAAACTTCTCAAAATCACTGTCCACCCATTAATTTCTTTTTTTTTTATTCGAATTCATCAATTAATAATAAGTAAAGTGGACTCAAATGTATTTTCTCAAAATATTTTATTGGAGTTTGACTGAAGCCCCACCACTTATTCAAAGAGAAATTATCTTAATATAGACAGCCTGGGTCAAACCCATCCCACCAACTATTAAAAAAATATGGCACGTCCAAATATGTAGACTATTCAAAGACATATTTTGATTGAAGCTTGTTATTCAAAACAGACTTGGTAATTAACACATGGCACGCATTTTGAAAGTCTTACGATGGAATATTCTAAATCAGTGTAACATAATTTCTCAATTTCTTTCTCTTTTTTAAAAGAAAAGTACAAATTAGACCAAATTGCCTTTCACTGCTACTTCAGCTGATTCTCTCTCATGCCGCACGTCTCAATGTACAATAAATTTAAGCTTAAATGGACTCCTCACACATCAAAATCCAAACCATCACATTAAAGTTGTTAAATAACAATACTAAAATTTAAAAAAATTAATAAGGTACTTGTTAGGTCAAGAAATAAAGATGAAATATGGAAAGAAAAGAAAAGAAAAAAGCACCGTTGTGTTGTCCAAATTCAAAATTATAACACCTTATAATCACGTAAAAATATGATCTGTAATTAGTATCAATATTTTTTTAGAATTGAAAATTAAAATTGGTGACCAGAGTTTTTTGAAAATTTTATTTTAAAGTTGTCAATTCAAAATTAATTCTATTTATAAATTTAAACCAGAATCATAATGCCAAAAAAAAAATAAAAAAAAACCACCTTTTTGTTTAGAATTTTATAAAGGATTTATAATTAAAGAACAAAGTGTTTTTCTTTTAACATGTTTGAAAAGTAAAATATCGGGTTTTGAATATAAAAAGACAAATTGTAAAACATTGAGGGATGTTGAGGGGATAAAATGCATTTAACCCTTAAATTCATTACTAATTTATTTAAGTACCTTGAAAATTAGTTTAAAAATGATCTCATTCATTCAATTTGTAAATTAAAGTATCAAAAAAAATTTAAGAAAAATAGTTTTTTCATATTTAATTTTATTATAAAATATAATTAAAATTAGTTAAAAATTTTATATATTTTAAATTTATTTAATTTTTATATAATAAAAAAAATCAAATATAACGAATGAAAAATAATAAATTTATATTTACTTTTCTTCCCTTTTTCCTCGATTTTTTTCTCATCATATCTCTCTCCATTATCAAACACAGCCTAAAGTTAAAGTTTCTCATCTTTTGAGGGCAATTAATATTCTCAATGATCCAACAACCAATAAGCTACCCATGTGAAAAATTCAAAACAAAAAACAAAACTTGGTAGTATTGTCAGCCTGTTAGTTGGCCATGCATGAATGCTACTCAGCTATTCCATTCAATCCCCCATACCTAGAGACTGTAGAGTGTGCGGCTTTAAAGGTTTCATCTGGTTTGAGAAATGCACGCCCATTTGGCAGAGAAGTCGGCAGTTCTTAGCCTTTAGTTTAATTTGGGAAGTCGGCATGTCGGTTTTTGTTGAAAGAAGGAGAAGCACGCCAGCACAAAAGGTTAGACATCCTGTCTCTTGATTTTTGCATGCTTCTTTATAATAGATTATCCAAGAGGAATTTGTACGACTCCCACCTCTACTGTTACATCTGCCTTCGGCCTTCTGCCTTCAAATTCCTACAGTTCAACCACCCTTTTGTCGGCTAAATAAATCATAGACCTTAATTGGCTTTTTGGTTGAGATTTAAAGCGTGATTTCGGTTTTAACCAAGTTGCTTTAGAAAGTTTGGGAAGGTTAATTATGGTAGAAAGATTCAATTTTAATATGGGAAAATGTGAAAATTAAGTCGGTGAAAAGTACCACGTGAAAACACTAAAAATGATGTGTGATTAGTTGCTTCTCATTTGTTCTTATTATAAAGACATATTTAATAAATTAATACTTGATTCATAACTAACATTAAAAGAAAGAAAGAAATGACTATTGTTAATAATATAGTTTTGTTTTTAAATTATTATTATTATTATTTCTAAAAATAGAAAAGAGTTTTTTATTGGTCAAACTGGAACAGTGCTTGATAGCTAAGAATATCACCCTTGTATCTCGCGATAGTTGCATAGGCAAATGACCTCTAAAAATTATGAAAATTGATCAGATTTAACTTTAGGAAGTCAAAAATCCAATAAATTAGTTTTAGACCATTTGAAAATTTCTAACCCCTTCAACCACTTCAAAACATTTTATTGGCCAAACTAAGATAATACTTGAGAGCTCCATACGATCTTATTTATTTATTTCAGTTTGAACCTCATTCTCACATTTGGAATGTCCAAGATGATCTCAAGGTCATTATTATTCATAAAAGATAGTTGTAACATCACGAAGTTAAATAAAATATGAGCAAACTGGGCATATATAAGGTGATATACGATTGCCTAATTAAAGGGTGCTTTTAATGTTAGAATCAAGCTTAAAATATGGTCATTACCTCTATTTCTATGCAAAATATGACATTAATTACCTACAAATCAACAAGGGATGGTAGAGGAGGGGCTAGTATCAATTGCAAGAGAATAAACAAACATATTAAATACATCGACATAAATCAAAATTTGAATATTAAGTTGGGTAATAGACAAAAAAAAAAAAGAAAACAAATTCAAGAGAAAGGTTTGTTAATACAAGAACAAGATTAGAAATAAGAAACTGAAAATAAACGATATGAAACAAGATGAGAGGACATGTTGTGTTCCCAAAACATCACATGACAAAAGATGTGAAGATGTTTGGAGATAAGATTATAGTAGCGATAGCAACATAAAGGGCATACCTAAGAAAGCAACATAAACAAGAACGAGGTTCTAACTTGTTTCACTCATGAGGTGGAAAGAGAACAAAATAAACGCAACCAAAGACCTTGAGAATGAAATAGTTAGGAATCTCACCAAAAAAATGCTTATAAGGAGACTCATCACCAAGCACAGAGGAAGAAATGTGATTAATTATATAAATAATAGTAAGTGTAGCTTCACCCCATAAGCCATCAAGAATAAAGGCAAAAGATGATACGCCTCAAACAAAATCTAAAATATGTTTGAATTTGCAATCTACTCAACCATTTTATTGTGATGTATTTGGATAAAAATATTGAGGACGAGTCCTAATTTGTTTTAGGAAAGTAAGGTATTTTTCGATTTCTAATCTTAAGCATTGCTAGAACAAAAACCTTTTATGATTTTGGAAAATTGAGTTTGAACAATTTTTGAGAAAGTTTTGTATTTTTTAGTCAATTCAGATTGAGTATGCATCAAATCTATCCATGTGAAATTAGAAAAATCATTGATAAAAATAGCAAAATGCAGTTTTCGATTTAATTCATTTTGATGGATGGGTTCATGCCTTATATATTACCCTTATAGGTTCGCTACTAAAATATTATTGGAAATGGAATAGCAGTTTATTTCCCTATTCAAAGGGACATACAATCAAATAAAGTAGAAGGTATGCGACCTAAGTAATTACTTGATATCAAAGCCCTTAAGTGAGATACCCATGCAAGACCCAACCAAGAATGTCAAAGACTTAAAGGAGTCATTGACACACTATCTTGCGTAGTTGTGAACTCTCAATGTCAAAGAGAAGTGAAAGTAAATAAACGTTCAACTTCATGCTATATCCTAATTATTTGGTGGGTTCATGGTTCTTGCACAATATAATCAAGTTAGGAAAAACGAACATCAAAACTAAAATCACACAACTAGCCAACAAACAATAAGTTCAAACAAAGATTGAGAACAAGATAAACATAAGAATTTATCATGTTTTAGGAAGAAATAGAACCAACATGACTTGTGACAAGTTGGAACAATTGGCTACATGATTGTTAGTAATAATGATTTAAGAGATTTAGGAGAAAATTTAGAAAAACGTGAAGTTATATGATTAGAATAGACAAAATCAAGAAACCAAGATGAGTTACCTATAATATAGCACAAATTATGGAAGAGGCTTGTGGAGTAGTGCAAGACAAAACTAAGTTGATTCTTCAAATATTGGAGTGCTAGTGACAACTATAGCAGCCTTTTTGTTGATTAGTAACATGTCTTGCAATAAACATTATTCATGTCACCTTTGAAATTGGTTGGACATCAAAACTGATTATGTGAATGATCCTATTGGTGGTCAAGAGACTTGAAAGTTGGATGATTAAGAGCCTTTGTGGACATTAACAAAGTAGCCATGATTGTCTTTGACTTAAGAGTTGATAGTACTCCAACTAGTAGACTACACATGGTATTCTTTCACTTTTTTTTTAAAGATAAAATCTTTGTTAATGAACTATCACGGGAGGGTAGGGTTCACAATACAACAATGAGACTCCATCATGCTAAAAAATCCATTTAATGCCATGAGAAATTGATTGAATTGTAAATTATCTCGATACTTTTCAAATAATTTTGCATCTTTCTCATACTCCCATGAAGGTTCAAATAAAGCAAGTTAGCATTAAAGAAATACCATTTGGGAATAAAAGTCACTGAGATAATGACTTGGTGCAAGTTTCATATGATGCAAAGTGGTAAAGAAATTGATATTGTTGAGCCAAATCTTCATAGGCATAATGAGTAGATTAGAAGTACCAAACTTCCTTTGTTGTCTCGAGGCGACCAAATGACATGATAGTAGAAGCAATGGATGTATTATTGAACACATGTAATAATTATGTGATTATTACTATCCCAATCCTTGAGACAAGAATAAAATTCTTTTGAAGATTTAGATACACCTTGAACAATTATTTTCATATTTCCAGTCACATAATGTCATAGTTTCTATCCTTTCAAAAAATATACACAACTTATACCTAACAGTGCAATTGGAACCATTGAGAGTAATAGAGATGGGTTAGGAAACATTCAATTATGTTTGGGGTATGGTAGAGTGAAATGTCATAGACATAAGTGAGATCTTAAAGTGACAAGAAAACTTTGAGAGAGAACGTATCCAAAAAAGAGCCTAGTACTCTAACACCATATTCATAGAAAAACTAAAAGAAATAAAAGAAGAAGAATGTATTTTCCACTATGTTATAAAATCATTGGACATGATGCCTGTGTATATACATAAGATAAATAAAGTATACAAAATCAATCAAATAACTCAATGACCAAGTCAATAATCATGGGATTGGTCAAACATTATATATACCAATTTCATTAAGAATAATTTGAGAAAATAAGTTATCAAACAAAATTTTGTTCTTGAAAACTTCATAATTTTTTTTTTAAAATTATTCTAAAAATCTGTTTTTTGAGAACTGGATTATAAAATATTATCAAAAAAGCCTCCTCACCTTTTTATTTTGTCCTTAAAGTTACCACTTCTATTATCACTTTTTAATAAAAAGATTATAAAATAATTTGGTAAGGATTCATAGGGACTATAAAATTATTAAGTTTCCACTTCAACTTTTTTTTATTTAATATACCTTTAAAAACAATATTAAAAATAAGGTCTTAGGAAAAGCTAGAAAGTATGATACGGTGGTGAATCATCCATATTTAATATTTGAAAACCCCTGCCCAAACCCAAGTGGGCAAAGTTCTAGATGAGGTAAGAGGGACGTGGGCAAGAATGACTTTTAAAAATATGTAGTGGTGTTCCATTGATAGAGATGGCATATAGCCACAGCATATAGCCATCCACATAAATAGCTGGTCCTGATGGGCCAAGCGCTGTCGCCCGCTGTAGCTGTCACGTCTTTGAAAAACTTTCCACTCCTTTGAACACTCTCCATCCTCTTGTTTGACATATGCCACCTCCACCACCACACTGTAATGACCTCTCATTTTTTTCATATCCTCATAATCCAACAAGGAATTATTATTTAATGTACAGAGGCAGTTGTCGTTGTATATGCCGACCTCTTTGACAAGGACTGCTGTCTGGATTTCAAATGTCATTCACGTTTTAAATAAGCACCACCAAAGTTCAGGTAGGGATATCCAAAAGCTTGCGGAAAATAATTCTGATGGATCTGTATTAGGACCACCGTTGTATGTTGTACACTCTGTCCATTTATAATGAAATTATTGACTCCTGTCTCAGTCTAAGTTAATCAGCCTGCGATATCAGCCGACAATACTACAAGGAAGTTGTGGAAGATGATGGGCACCCGCAGTATCTCTTGTTTTTTTTTTTTTGTTTCTTTTCCTGTGGTCCTCTAGAGGCATATAGAATGCGTGCTCGCCTGGGAAACCTTAGATAGTTTTTAGACCTAAAATCTTATCTTTAAATCATATGAATTGGGAGTTCATACTTACAAAGATTTTTTCAAACTTAGATATAATGAAATTCTTTTCAAATTTTGTGTACATGTTAGAAAAATCATCTGTTTGGAAAAATGTTATAGTTGGGTTTGGATGCCTAAGTGGGCTGACCCAACTCGACTAATAAATGGCAGAAATAAGGGAAGCAATGAGTCCAAAAACTACTACTATTAAATAAATAAATAAATATTTTTTTTTTCTTAGAGAACGGTCTCTCCCTAAAAAATTACTTGAGAGAGAGAAATACATTTTTTTCTTCTCTCCTTAAGTACAAAAGAAATATACATTTTTCTTCTTAAAGGAAAAAAAGTTACTTTTCAAAAAAAATTTATATTTTTCTCTATGAAAACAAAAGTCAAGACTTTCGTGTTATGAGAAAAGAATGGTTCTCGTATTTGTAATTTCATTCATGACTTAAAATGAGAAAATTAATCAATGAAATAATTAATTGAGATTCTTGAATATTTCAAAAGATAATCAGAAAATTTTATTTTTCATTAAATAATAATAATAATAATAATAATAATAGTATGAATCTTAAAATATATTCAAGTATATGTTTTTTTTTTAATCGGATACAATCACATAAACAAATTAGATATATTCAAACATATCCGATAAAATACATATATTTTTTGTCATATGAATTTTGTTATCGATTTTTTGACAAAACAAAACACTTAAGAAAAGAATTTATTTAACATTTAAACATATTTTTGCATTTAAAAAAAAAAAAAACACCTTAGAAACTAAATGAAGCTATTAGTAGAAGTATGGGGATGATTTTTATATTAATTAAGTGTATACACACATGTTTGATTTGATGGAATACTCGAACATATATTATATAAGCAAACTTCACAAATAATTAAATAAACTAAAAATAATTGAAGTGATCAGTTGTTTCAGTTTTTTGAAAAGTCAATTGTAATAGTCTTCAAAAGGATCATTTTTTTTATTCTCCATTAATATCCTGAAATATTCTATTTTCCACTTTTTTAAGCTTCATTTCATTTCATCAATAGACTAATGCTATCTTTACACATCATTTCCAATTTCTAACTTTGAAATTATGTCTCTTTAGCTAAAGTTGAACTTCTTATCCAAATCGACGTTCATTTATAACGATGAAGGAATATTTCCCAAACAAAACAAATATTATTTTTTGAGCCCCAACTGTCAAGAATTACTCCCATGTTGGACCCACATCCAATTAATTTTGTTAAGGAATTATATAACATTTTATTTGATTGTAAGATAGAAAAATTGATTTCAACATCAACATTCATAAGTATTAAATAAAATGATGCTCTCTTTTATAAATGAAACATCCTTATTTATATAATTAATCATGCATTTATTACTTATGAGTAAAATCATTGAGTTTTTCAAAAATTAATGAAGGAGAAAGCAATACTCTTAACCTATCTTATGATCGACCCTATGGGTGGCATAGATAAGAGAGAGTTGAAATTAGTCATGCAGTCATACTCATGTGGGTCGTTCGAATGATGTTGTGTGTGGTCGGAACTCTATTTTAGGAATAGAGGAATGAGATCACAGACAAGCGAAGTGAGACAAATGAGTACGGATGATAGATGAGAAGATATGATTCGATAAGACCTGATTCGGTCAAATGGATTCCTAATATTACGGTGGTCTAAAATTATTAAATTAGGGGAAAAAAAAAGTAATAAATCTTTTAAAATCTAAAGCTTTAACATTATATTAAATTATAATGACTTCAAAATTTAAACTTTGTTGTGATAACAAAAACCCTTATACATCATACATAAAAGACATTAATTTTTCTCTATGAAAAAAAATTATTTTATTATATCCTAAAGAATAGTATAAAGAAAAAGTGAAGAAAAAGTGAAAATGGACACGAAAGATGACATAGACAATAAGGAAAATAAAACTCAACATAATGTGTTCAACCCAATTGAATTCAAAAATCTAGAATGGTATAAGACAAGGTGGTGGTTCACACGAGATATTGCAAGTGGGCGATGTTGATATACATATTCACATTATTAATCAATTCCCCCAGTGGAAAAGGATGATGGGCCACCCACTGTCTGGACTCTTTTTGAGGTTGACACAAAAGGCATCAATCTCCTTTCGACTTTGAATGGAGATGTGCCCGGATGACTTTTACGTGTACTTGTCAAATGAAAGGCAAGGGTGTGCATGAGTCGTTTCTTTCTCTTCCTTTATGCTGAAGTTGTTGTTGTTAAGGAATTTTTTATTATTTATTTTTCAAAAAATGTTTCTTTTTAATGTGCCGACCTCTTTTGACATTTTGTGAGTATTAAGGACATTGGCACATTGGTCACATGTTTTAAAAATGTGTGGGCCAGTGTTGTACGGTTTTTAATATTAGCCACATACAATGGATGTCTTCAGGGTTATCTACATAATTGAATAATTGATTAGCCTCTTTCAATAAGTTTGAAATTGAGAAAGGTATAGCTATGTTGACGGCTCTGCCCATCATGTCTACTTACATATTGGACCACTATGCTATGATATCTTATGCTTCTCTCTTCTTCTTTTATTTATTATTAAAAAAATTTTACCTAAGAAAATATTTTATTTTGTATTTCAATTTTTTTTATGCTAACTTCTTTTAAAAAATAATTTTAAAGCAAAAAAATAAAAATATAACACCTATGCATTACTCTGAAAATTTTAATTCAAGTGAGCAATATATCTTTAAACTTACGATTGACAGAGACTAATAATTTATATTTTATTTTAATTTTAACTTTAAACTTTTGATTTAACCCGACAATATATCTTTAAAGTTCGGGTTTTAATTTTAAATTTAAAGATAAGTTGTTGGCCTCGATTGAAATTTTGTAAACAATCTTTTCACATGAATCATTCTTTAAAGTAAAGGATAGGTGTAAATAAATAGAATGTTATAATAGTTCAATATTGAATAATTAAAATTGATTTTAAATATTAAATTGTTAAAACTTTGAATGTCTTTTTGTTGTATACCTAAGAAAATTTTCATTTTTAGATAATGCTTTAGGAAAATTTTGAAAGTACCATAAAATATATATCCTTTGTTAGGATTTTAAAAGAATTTAATATTATTTTTATGGGTGACATATTTGACTTTCTAAATTAGAATCCACACTATCATACAACTTAATACACATCTATTTGTTTCTAAATTTCTCTTTATTTGTCAAAACAAAATTAGAAGGTACTTTACCTTCCTATTTACATTTAAATTCAAGAATTGAAATTATTTTTTAAGGCTAAATGATTGAAATTCTTGCGATAGGGTATTGTAGATTTTTTCAATTATTATTTTATTTTTTTTTAAAAAAAATGAATATTTGCCCTTAGGATTTTAAGTAATTAAAATGTGGCAAAAAATATGTAATCCTAATCAAAAGTGTATGGTATTGGTCAAATTCAATGTTGGCTCATATTGAAATTTTATAGACAACCATTTTCAATGGACCACCTAGAATAAAGTTTGGATATATATATTCATCTGCCAAATAGTAGGATGTTAAGTCAATTGTGACGGTTGATAATCAATAATTAGCATCGATTTTCAAATATTAAATTATTGAAAATTTAAAGATATGTTACCTTTTGTGATACTAGATAAATTTTCTTTCTAGATGATGATTTATGATTTTTTTTATATTTAAATATATTTAAAATATTTTAAAGTAATGTTTGAGACTTACATAATTTAACATCAAAAAATAAAAAGAGTAATTATTTATGTAATGATTTATGAAATCTGTTAAAAGGATAATGCCAATCATCTAATTTACCCTTCAAGAGTATAAATTGAAAATTTCTATATAGCAATTTTTTCATATATCACTACAATAAAATTTCCTATTTGCCACAATGTTTTTAGCCATAAAAACATTTTCATGGTAAAAAGTCATTTTTCACAACAAATTTATTTTTCAAACCAAATTTTTATTTTTGATGATGAAATATTTATTTATGGTAAAAATTAATATTTACTCATGACATATATTTGTAATAAATTATTTTGTATAGGTTTTAGTAAAAAAAAAATTAATGTTTATAGCAAAAATTATTTTTATCATTTCTTACATGTAATAAATTATGTTTGTATTTATAAATATAAATATAATATGAAGTATTTTAGAGTAGGGAGACAAGGACTAAACATCATTACGAACCATTTTACTTTCAATGGGGAATACGTAAGCTTGTGCGAGAGTTACAGTAAGGTGTTAATTAGTCAAGAGTATAATGGAGAGAAGAGAATAAGAGAATTCACAAAACCTAAATCTCCATCTTTGCATCATTATGGACCATTCTACATGTTTTATATATTTCGCTCTTATTTTTGTGCTTTGATTTCTATTTTAATACGAATGACATTCTTTATTTGAAACTCTTTATCTTGTCACAAACACTTGATTGTGTTTGTTCACTAGAATATTAGGGTTTTTTAGATATGATTACTAGATATCTATGCTTTGAAAAAGAGTTTATATGGGGAAATGTGTTGATGAGGAGTTTTGGTTCTTAGTTTTCTTATGTGATGTGGAGGAGTGTGTTCACTATTCATATTGGCTGTATAGCAAATTTTTAGCAATATTATATAGCTTTTGAGGTAGATTGGGCACAAAGTAAGAAAAGTTCAATTATATTTTAGTTGGATAAGTTTGGTGGAATGTCAACCATTGTATGACAATGGATGATTTTTAAAATCTTTGTGGTTGTGTATCTTTCTTGTCTTTGAGAACATAGACCGGCCACATTTATGTTTTGATAATTCCATTTGATTGCAACCTGGCCCTTGGCTTGTGTTTTTGGGAAGGTGTTTGGTTGATATTTGGTTTGCTTTTATGATTTTACTTGCTTTTTGCATTTTAGCTTTGGGTGATGGGCCTTTTTTTGGTGTAGTTTTTATCTTTTTTTTCTTCTACCTAATAGGAAAATCTTCTATTACAAGGCCTTCTTTCATATCCAAAAATCCCTTTTAGAAGAGTATAAAGAAAAAAAAAAAAAGGGTATTAAACCTTTTTTGATGGTCTTAAGTGCATAGGCTTGGGCCTACAATTTTTCTCACATTCATCAATACTTATATGCTTTTGATGGTCTTAAGATTAATAAATATATCTCTAGGAAGACTCCAAATCATTAAGCATGTGGAACGAAAAAGTTGATTATAAAATTAACTAAAATAAATTATTGAAGAATATTAAAAATGGGTTTTGACCACCAATCAATCACATACATTTGCTTGGTGCGATTCAAGTGTGAAGTTGGTGGGAGTCACACAAACACCCAATAGAAAAAATTTCCCTTTTGGTATGAATGAGTTTCTTTTCCATGAATCCTTTTTCTTCCATCTAATGATGTGATCATATATTCTATTAAACTGAAATCCATTTCAGTTGAACAGCCAGGTCAAAAGGCTGAATGAGGAAACACCCCCACGAGCTGAGGTTTGCTTGAAAAACACTGAATTTAGATGAAGGTAATCTGCAAATGTGGAGGAGAAGATGGAATTGATTTTCTCCTGTGAAAGATCAAATGGGAACCACTTTCAAATTGGAGAGGCCCCAAACTGGAAGTAGAGATTTTCTTTAAGGGTGGATCCCAATGTGGGTTTGGGATATTTCCACATCTGAAATGGCTAATCCTAAAGAAGGCTTAGTGTGTTCGTTTTGTTACACTTTGTGGTGAAGATGAATGGGAAGACTTGCCTTCTAAATATATTGGAATTTCAAACTTCCATTGAAGTGAAGAACTTGATACCAAACACCATCTCCTCATGCCACATGACGTTCATAGCATTTTTTTTTCTTTTTTTTAAGTAAACTTCTAAATATAATGAAATTTTCTTAGAATCATTTTTATGATAATTTTCTTATGGTTAATTTATTTAATAAAATTAATAAAAAGTGAATATGAAATATTTTCACAACTATTTTAGGATTTCCCAAAAAAAAAAAAAAAAAAAAAAATCACTATACCCACCATTGAAAATATTAAGATATTTCATTGAAAGAGGTGGAAACGAAATCCACGTCTTAAAAATTGATTGACAAAAAATTCATCTAATGAATTAAAATATTTATCGATATTTTTAACATATTTATAAATTTTAAATACTGATATATTCATATTTATTGATATTTTAATTGTTAATTATATATATGTTTGTGTCATTTTAACTACAAATGGTTTAAATTTTTAGAAGTTTTATTTTCATCTCTATTCAGGCTTATAATAATTAAATAATTTATTTTTTTCAATTAAATTTGTTCTTTTAAATTATATTAAATTTCGTTTTAATATTCTTTCTTCCTGACAAAGAAAACACAATAAGACTGGGGAAAAGTGAGGGGTGGGGGGGGCGGCGGCGTGTGGTGGTGGTGTGGGTGGGCGGACGCCACGTGAATCTAGATGTCATTTGGGTCGTATTCTTGTCCAGGCTGTGGATTCCAAGTAGGCCATGAAATATATACTTTTTTATTTATAATAAATAATATATTTTTATATGGCCCTGAAATAAAACCATGTCTGCTATGTTACACCATTTCTTGTCATAAGAACCAAAGAGATATGAAATTTTGTCTTCTAGTAATTATTACAAGACAACACTTGGAATTGAGCTTCACCAAATTCCTTAACTCAGCCTTCATGTCTAAACACCATGCCCAAAACTTGCATGGAGGTTGGTGTGTGTTCCCATTTCCCATGCAGGGTAGACCTTTATAGGCCCTCTAAGGAGACATAAGATTATGTTTGGTTATCGAAAAATTTAATAAAAAATATGAAGAGAAATAAAATTAAAATCAAAATTACTTAATTATTTTTAAATACTACACAAATCTATTTTAATTATATTTAATTTTTTTTAATTATATATATTTTTATAATAAAATTAAATATGAGAAAATTAATTTTTACAATTTTTTTCATAGTTTCCGATAACCAAACATATTGTAAATGTTGGAAGCACAAACCTAGGTGAGATATCGCAGGTTGGTTTTGGGGGTAGGTTGGGGCTTGAATTGGGCAACCATGGAGCTGTGGCGGTTTCTAATTTCAAATTTTCTTTCATTTCTTGGTCGCCACCATGACCGCCTACCCTAGAAACAAAGGGCAAATTGATTTTTTATTGATTTATAAGATCCACGTTACATATCCTTTTATTTCTTGTTTTAGGATTGTTAATGGAGAAGAAATTTGATTTGACTTGGGTTTGGATTTTATTGGAGTAATGGTAATCAAAAGCATGAATGTTTAATCTCATATGTTTCACGTTTATAATTGTTAAAATGTGTAACCTTATTTGTTCAATATTTTCTTCAATCCTTGATACGCCTTCTCTCTCCAATTTATGTCTACCATGAAAATACAAGTTTGTGAGTGTCCTTTAAACCCAAAAGTAATACATAAATAAATGAATACAATAATAAAAATAAAAATTTAGTTTTTGGCTTTTTTTTTTTTTTTTTTTTTTTTTTAGATAAAAAGGTGCAATGGTAAATTTTTTAAAAGCCTTTCCTTTATGTTATGTTTTGTTTCCCAAAAATATTAAGGGAAGAAAAAAAATTGTTAAGAAAAATAGTTTTTTTATATTTAATTTTATTATAGAAAAAAATCAAATATAATTAAAATTTTATATATTTTTAAATTATTTAATCTTACTATAATTTAGAGAAATAAGTGAAATGAGTTTGAAGAAACTAATAAAAATAATTTATTGAATTTATACCTTTTTTATTTTTTATTTTTGTCTTCTTTTGCTCTCTATTTTCTCAAATATAATTAAAATTAGTTAAAATTTTGTATATTTTTAAATTATATAATCTTGTTATAATTGAGAGAAATAAGTGAAATGAATCTGAATAAATTGATAAAAATAATTTATTGAATTTATATATTTTTTAATTTTTTATTTTATTTTTCTTTTCCTCTCTATTTTCTTTCCTTAGCATTCTCCCGGCCCACGAACTTGTCAGGATTCTACTTAAGATATTAATCAACCTTTTAAGTTGTCCTACTCTTTAATTCAAGTGTCCATCCAAGTTTGATCTTTTCCCAATTGGAATATTTATTTTTTATTAGAAAAAAAAGTTTCCAAAGATAACATTTTGATGTCACCCCTTATTGGTACAAACTAAGAGCAAAGAAATACATAGGTGATATATGAATACATACATATAGAGTAATGGTGTTGAAAGTATGGATAGAAATTTGAAGATCTCCATCCATATATATCCATATGCCTGTCATTCATTACCTTCTTATTCTGTCCCCACACATGCATGCCGTGCCATTAATGTGGGATGTTCTTCTGTGCTCTCAGCAGATCTTTTTCTGTTCAATTCATTCACCTACCATATCAATATTAGCTGTTCCCTGGTAATGGAACAGGCAATAAGTTAGAAAAGGAGCCCTATTTGGTTTGCAGGCTAAATACCTGTGGCCCCAAGTTTGAGCCTACTCCAAAGTCCAAAGAACCCCACTTGTCCAGGGGCCCAGTCAGTCGAAATTGTGAATGGGCCGGACTGGCCTGCCAAAATTTGGCCATTGGATGATGCAAAATATTAAAAATGAATGAAAAATTCAAGATATTTGACCCTTTTTTTGTAGCAAAACACAATATTAACACTCATCCTTTATTTCATCTCGTCTCCTCCCCTCAACTTCATACTTTGTTCTATTCAACACCATTCCCTTACCCTCGTTGCAACCACAACTGTCTATCAATATCATCACACCTGCCAACTCTCACGCAACAATGACTTAACCACATTCAATTTAAAAATATTTTATTTTAATTATATACAATAAGTATAAAAATAATATTTATTTTTTCGAGGATGATGATAAATTATTTACTACAATAATATCTATTATTTTAATCTTTTTAGAAATATTTTAATCAACTTTCTAATCAAATAAGAATTAATATAATGTTTTTTCTTAATACGTTCATAGGTTGATTTTTAGTATATAAAAGACAAATAACATAATACTTAACGGAAATAAAATATTAAAAATTTAACAATTTAATACTTAATAGTGTTAAGTAATATTTAGTCTTAACTTAAATTAAGTTTTATTTATATTTAAGTGAAAAAAACAATCACCACCCATAGTGTTTAAGAAAAATATTTCATTAATCATGTTTACTTATTGTCTGAATTGAAATGTTTTATTGCAACTAAGTGGTGAATTTGACCAAGTGGTGAAAGCCTACTTAAAGTGCATTTGGAAGTGATTCTAGAAAATGTTTCTAGCATTTTTAATACTTAAATAATGAAATTTTTTAAATATTAAAAATATTAAAAACACTTTTTAGAATCACTACCAAACGGCTCTTATTCCATGAGAAAGAACATGTTTGAGCCTAGTCATTTTCTTTTAAATTTTATGGCGTCCCTAAATTTTAAAGCATGCCTATGGAGCCTCAAATTTGTTCGGACCTAATACAAGTAGGTCTATTCATCCATGATCCAATATGATGCGGGCCTACTTGTTCGTAGCCCAGTATAAGCCCAGTCATTCCCGGCCCAAGGTAAATCCATTCATTTTTGACCCAATGCAAGATGAGCCCACTCATGCCTCTTCATTTTTATTTTCATTTTCATTTCCATGCTTGGAAATAAAAAGAAAAAAGAAAAGGTTATTTATAAAATTTGGGTATAAAATAGTGGCTCCCATAAAGATCTTGTTTTAATAACTTAGGAGAAAATTGATACTTTCTATGAAGATGGTAACATGGGGAAATTTTTTTTATTGAAATTGTTTAGGGATGAGGAGGTATTCTTTCGATTTTCTAAGAATAGTAAATTTTGAATTATTTTTTAGGAATAAAGTGAAACTTTTCTTTAGATTTTTACCTTTTGTAGAAACAATTGAGGATTTTTGTTGAAATAGATTAGAATGGTTATTTTTGGCATTTTGTTTAATAAGAATTGAGATTGGTTTGACGAATGATTAAGAATAAAAAGATTATTTAATGGAGATGTTTTCTAAATATAACTTTGGCATAGAATTGTGCTTTATAGTGATTGGGGGAAACAATGTAAGAAAATAATGTTAATTTTTAATAAAACTTTTTTTTTTTTTCTTTAGGCTATGTTTGGTTCCCAAAAAATTTGAAGGAAAATTTAAGGGAAAGAAAATACAAAAGAAAGAGAAAGTGAAGGAAAATAAAAAAATAGATTAAAAATTAATAAATTATTTTTATTTGCTACTTCAAACTCATATTACTTATTTTAACTCATCGATATAAAGATTAAATAATTTAAAAATATATAAAATTTTAACTAATTTTAATTATATTTGATTTTCTTTAATATTTTTCATAAGACAACCAAATATAAGAAAATTATTTTCCTTTGTATTTTTTTTATTTCCTTAGTATTTAATGAGAACCAAATATAACCTTAATAATTTGGGATTAAGAATATTTTAAAGATTATTATGACATAACATGGAAATAAAATGATTTTGAAAAATAAAATGGCTAATTAGATTTTTTTTTTTTTTAAATATTCATACTGCTTAATTACTTTAAGATTAATTTGGTAGATAATTGAAGATTATTTGAATAAGTCTCAAGAAAAAAAAAAAATTGAATAAGGTTGAATTTAACCCCTTCATATTGCCTAAATTGTGATTTTTTTTTCTCTTTTTTCCCTTTTTATTCATCATGTCCTAACCACCATTCATATTTTAATAAGTAAAAGGCCAAATTCCTCTTAATTCATTAGTAGAGACCGAGTGAGACTCGGGCTTAGAGAAGTGTCCTTGTGTCTTTTTGATAAGTAACCTAACCTCAAATTAGACTTAAGTTTTTCATGTCATTACTTTATTTTTTTCTTTTAGGAGTCACTTAGAATTTTAATTTTATTATTTTGTTTTCTTTTTAAAAATAAAATAAAATAAGTGGTAATTTTAATTTTTTTTCTCAAAAATAAAATAATGACATTTTTCAAATAAATGGAGCTTATCCATTGAGTGTTGAGTCCACAAAATGGGGACTCCATTGGAGCAAAAATTATGTGTGCTCCAATGGTATATATATGATATGATTTCTATTATATAAAAGGTTCAAATTACCTAACTTAACTCAAAATGATGCTAGGGCCCTATTTATGGATTTAACATAGATTTTAAACTTAAGTTTAGGTTTGAAGAATGAAAAGAATACAAGTTGCAAAAGTTATTTTCAACCAAAGTAGAGTAAGGGGTTAATTATGCCTAAAGAGTGACTCAACAATTGTAAGGCATGAGATAACATGCAAGGGAAAAATAAAGAATTTATGAGTATTAAAGATGAGAAATTAATGTTATAGAAAGAGGTAAAGGACAAATAACTATGAGGAGGAAGGTTTGAAGCAAATGCAATTAAGCCTAAAATGAAATATAGAACTTAAACTTGGCAACAATACATATCCTAAATTTGATGTGATTTTTGAAGTGCTTTCTATAAATTTTTTTCGAGCAAGCCTCATATGATTTTGAAGCTCAAGGAATCATGATTCCAACACTTCAAATGGTATACAAATTGGAGTTGAAATGAAGAAGTTACAATCATTTGAAGGCAACTAGGCATATTTAGTGGACAATTTCAAATTCGACATGGTGATTTCAGAAATTCAACTTATGATTTTTGAAATGCATTTCAAAATTATTCTAATTCAAAATCACATTGTCACTTTGAGATTTTTCTTTCTTCACCTTTGGAATTGCATTTTTGGCCTTTCATCAACCCTAAGTGGGTCTTGTATGACTAGAAATCAAGATTTTAGGTTTTTTTTTTTTTTTTTTGTTATTTTTAGGTGGTTATTTGGGAAATAAGTGGCCAATAGGAGCATGTCACATGTTAGTGTTTTTTTTTTCTTTTTTTTTTTTTTAATTTTTAATAAAGACTAATTTAGGTTTGAAAAGAGAATATATTAGAGATTTCTTAACGATTCGGGAAAGAAAGACATTGAAGGTTTTTCTTAGTATGTTTTCTTTCTCTTTTATATTATTCAATAAAACATTATTTGTAATTTTTTTGAAATAAAGAAAAGGATTCTTTCTTATTCTTTTATGGCATGTGTAAGTGAGAACATGCCCATAAGAGGCTAAATAGCAATCTTAGGATAAAACATGAAAACCTAGGTTTAGATCAAAAGGGAAATAATGGGTGAAATCAAACTAATAATGGAATAAATGATTTGTTAAGGTGCCAATATTGATATTAAAATACCCTTTAAAGTTAGTTTGACTTAAGAGATGATATAATTGCATATTCCTTAATATTAGAGATTTTTGGTAGTTCTTGATTTGTAGTTATTAGAGGTTTTGCCATTATCTACCCTAATACAAATCTATAAAGAGCGATTAAAAGCCTGAAAATCTTAAACCTAAACCCAGATTTCATATCTATTCATCTATTGGGTAATTCAAAATAAAATAAAATAACAAAAGTTAAGACATAAATCAACTTTGAGATATGAAACTTAGGTTGATCTCATTAGACTATCCATTTTTATTACCAGAAAAATAATTAAATTTTACTCTTATTTTACCTAAAAGCCTATCCATACCCGAAGTTGGATTGTAAACTTCTCTAATCTTTATGAATTGAATTAAAAATCAATAATTATTCTATAATTTAAATAAATTTATTTTAGGAAATCTTTTTTCATATTTTATTATTATCTATTTAAATTATGTTTTATTATTTTTACCGCATAATTAATCTTTCTAATTTAAAAATAATTGAACACAAGCTGATCATAGATGACAACAAGCCGGAATACTACACAGTCATGATAAACCTATCTCTGATTTTTCTTGGCTATATAATAGAGATTGGTGGTCATATGGTAGGAAGTTAAAATTCAAACATGAGTTAGGGATAAAATTGGTATTTAATTAATTAGTCATGGATATACCCTCATGTGCCTTTGATTGTGTTGGTGTACATGCGTCCACTTTATTCCAAAATAGTTAGGCTTGGTCCCATTTTCCATGTAATAAGAAATTTGTTTGTAATTGACAATTTGGATGTATTTATTTTTGAAGATATATCTATTTTGAGAATTTAGTCATTATTAACTAGTCAAGTTGAGACTTTTATTGTAATATTGCTGCTTTTAAACAAAGATGGCTTTTTTAGGAAAAAGGTTTACGCTTTGGGCTAGACAACTACTACTGTTAGAATTTGGAGGCCCTCTCATGTCCAATAAAGCATATAGGAAGGCCCATTCAATCAAGCATGCAAGAGGCTCATTCATTCAAGCGCACATGAAACCTATCATTCGTGCCCATCTAGGCCTACTACCAATGCTTATCCACCTAAGTTCATCATCCAAATCCATCTACCTAGGTTCACATAGTAGCCCATCCACTTTGGCATGCGTAGAGGCTCACCTATTTTGTCCCATCTACCCAAGCCAACATAGAGGCCTATGTCCTCAAGCTCACATAGAGCCCTATGTCCTTAATCTAGATAAACATTTGGAATGATAAGAAGAATGAGTTATTGGAGAGATAAAATAATTATGAAAGTTTTTTTTTATAAAAAAAGTACACTAAATAAATAAAGGTGTTGTTGAAAGAAGGGAGTAGGTGAGAAGATATGTTTATGGAGGTAATCAAAAGAAGGATATTTAAAAATATTAAAAGTCTATCAACCAACGCATGTTTTATAACTTGGAAAATTATCATCTATTCTCAAGAATAAAATGAGAAATAGCCCTAAGAAACTATTAAAATTGATTATTTTGTGGTGTCGTATTATTTGAAAATGAAGAATATTTCAAAATTAGAATTTTTGATTAAAAAATTTGAAAGCAATAAAAGAATTCTTCACACTTCTTGGCAAGACCCAGCACCCAGCAGGCAGAAGCACTCACATTGTATATGGAAGACATGAGACTGGCCCACAATTCTCCTCTACTTTCATTTGCTCTCTTTCTCTCTCTCTCTCTCTGCAGTTTCATTTCTTAGTGATCTCCAATGGAGTTGAGTGGTATTGTTGAGTTTCTTGAGAACAAGAGCATCTTAGTCACTGGTGCAACCGGTTTTCTAGCAAAGAGTAATATTTGGATGTTCCCTCTCCTTTTTCTTCTTCTATCTTTCCCATGATATTAATAATAATAATAATAATAATATTAATAATATTAATAAACAATAATAATTCCCTATAAAATAATTCTATTCATATAAAATAAAAAAATTCCTATCATACAATACTCTTAATACCAAAAGAAATTATTATATTAGTGAGATTATTGACCTATTGATAAATTAATGAATAATTTATTAGTTTATTGATAAATGAATATTTATTAATTTAGAGAGAATATTAAGTATCCATTGTACAATACTTGTACATGTATGATTTATAAATTTGAAAATAATAGATGTGATAAAAAAAACAATCATATATAGAAGTCTAAAATACTCTAAAACATAAGAGAATATTATTAATTATAAAAGATAGAAAGAGTCTTAAAAAAAAAAAATGTATTGCCAAAACTTAATACCCTAAAAAATAATGAGTAATGAGATTACAAGTATTTGGTGGTTCCAAGAAAGAGTTGAATTGAGAAAAATAGATGTTTTAAAATGTTATTCAATATTGTATTATAAATTTTTGTTTTCTATTTATAATAGTCTTCATCAATTTTTAATTTACATTTCGTTTGGTCTTTAAGAATTCCTAAAAAAAATTACTATCTTATTCATTTAACATGATTATTAATTTAGTACACTCATTTAGGTTAAGACTAAAAGATTATATTAATTAAGTGAAATCATTATTTTATCAAATATTTATTTACAGAAGTTTTACTATATAGATAAAGGACTGAGCTGCCAATTAGTTAGCATGTCCATTATTCATGCCAAACCTTGGGTTTGATTGAGGGGCTCTCTTCCATTCTCATTTTATGCCTTGGCCTTGTTGAGATGCAATCAAATCTTCAAAAAAACCTGATTTAAATCCCAAAAAATCAGAAATGGATATGTCTACAGCATGTGTTGTGCTCTCTAGGATATAGGAATTTGATTGGAATAGCAAGACACATGCATGGCCTAAAAAACATTTATTAAATGAAATTATTATTTTATTAAACATTTATTTGGAGAAGTTTTGTTGTGTAGCTAAAGCACCGAGGTGCCAATTGGTTAGCATGTCCATTATTCATGCCAAGCCTTGGGTTTGATTAAAGGCTCTCTTCCATTTTCATTTTATGCCTTGACCCCATTAAGATGACAATAAAATCGCCTAAAAACCTAATCGTTTCCCCAATATAACTTGAATTATGTTTAAGTTGAAAAAACTTAACCCAAGTTCAACAAAGTATTTAAAATGATTATACCCAAACCTATCTAGTGGTTGGATTTGGTTTGGGTTGACTGGGTTGAGCCTCTTAGAAATCCTATAAACTTAAACTTTAAAAAAAAAAAGTGGTTGTTCAATATACTGTCCTAACCTCATTTAGCATAAGGTCATGTCTTTGAACCTTACCACATATTTATTTCCTTAACTTATTTAACCCAAAAGAGGTTACTCTATTTTCATAATTTATTATACCCACATATAAACACAAATAAGGCTATACATAAGGGACGGTGTTAAAGATCCTATAAGCTTAAACTTTCGGGAAATTTTGTTGTTCAACGTACCAACTCACTCAAGTTGCACCAGTTAAGGAAAAAAATTTATGTTGCTCTTGTTTGTTTTTTAATGAATGATTTGATATGGATGGATTGAAAATGGTCGAAGCATGCTTGAAGAACTAAAGAGAGAATAGCAAACATTTGCTCTGTCTTAGTTTTGGAATACAAGTGAAGCAAACGGAAGAAAATGTCTTTATTTTCCATGTTATGCAACAGAAGGTCTACAATACGAATGCTTTGAAATTAATTAATAATAGCCAGTCCTCGAGTTTTATCATTTCAGCACATACTTTAGGACGCCAGGAATGTGAATGTTGATGAAGTAGTCTTCCCAGTCAATACACTTGGGATCAAAGTAAAACAAATCAGCCTTTGAGCTGCTCTCTGTTGCTGCCAGTCGCAACTTGTCTGTGTTCAAGTCATCAAAGCTGTAGGGGTGCGTATGTGAAAATAAGTCACACACCAATAGAGACTACCAAATATTTAAAATTTTTCTAGACACATGCTAGCATCAAGATGTAACGTGTATACTTACATGCCCTTAAAGAACAAGTAGGGTTTGTAAAGCTCTACCAAGTACATCAACATCTTGATCTTTCGATTGTGATCAGTACACATGCCACGGAGAATTTGACAGAGTAAAAAATTTAAAAATTGTAGTACCTACAAGAAAGAAAAAAATGAGAAAGTATCAATATGTCAACTAACAAAGCCAATTAATACACTAACAAGGCATTTCATATACAGTTTAGATATAAAGCATGAGTTTGTGCAATTTAGGGGTATGATGTGTGCAACTTCTCCAATTCTTCAACAACTAACCTTCAAAGGTAGCATGTAGCGAACAGCTAGGTATCCATGGAAGACAAACCTGGTGCTGAACACTATAGACTTTCTAACTTTGACAGCTTTTCCATCCTTATTGATCCATGGATTATCATGGAAATACTTGAAGAAGAAATCATGAATATCTGATAATTTTAAAGGATTTTTCAACGAGGACCCTACTTGGTAAATCATCTCACAAGGTTGATTTGCACGAGCCACCATTGCCACAATCATACAATTCACCACCATGTCACCTGGAATCTGCATAAAGCTTCTACATTTTATATTTGCAATACTAATTGATATTAAATATTACATACAAAGTATAAGTTTATTAACTATGAGTTGTTGGAGGGTCTAATAAAAAGATATGTGAGTAACATCCATAAATACATAGATATGGAGCAAATATTGAGCTTAACTCACCGCATCCAGGATACACTCTGGATCAGCAAGGAAGCATCTCAATTTTCCTTTGCAATAACTAGCTAATATACTATCAATTGTTCTGCATATAAACACAAAAATAATAATTAAATTTCATAATTTCATTGTCCATTAATAGTATGGAGGAAAAAGAGAAGAACTAGGAAATATTCCAACTCTGCACCTAGATGTTCCAACCTTTCCTTAAATTTATTAATTTATTTGTTTATGTGTTATTTCGATGCACTTCTCATTTTCTATTTTAAAAAATAATAATAATTCCATATAAAATGTAGCAACTCTTTAAGATTGTGTTTAGTTCATGGAAAGTACCAAGAAAAGAAAAAAGTGAAGGAAAATGATTTTCTCATATTTAATTGTACTATGAAAATTAAAATATATAAAAAATTAAATACAATTTAAATTAATTAGAAAATTATAAATCTTTAAATTAAATAATCTTTATATAAAAGAATTAAAATAATTTTGAAGTAGTGCATAAAAATAATTTATTGACTTTAAATATATTTTTTATTTTTCTTCATTTTTTCTTTTATTCTACTTTCCTCTCTATTTTCTTCCCTCATGTTTTCCCTTACATTTTCTAGAAAATAAATATAACCTAAAGATAATAGTTAATTGTTTAAAAAATTGAGGTATTAAAAAATTTATATTTTCAAAATTTTAAAATTACATAAGGTAAGTCTAAGTTTCTGATATGAGTTATTATATTTTATATAGAAGTTGTTTACATTTTTTATTTTCAAAAACAAAAAATTGGAAGTGTACTAGCTCGGAGAAACTTTTTATTTTTTGTCTTTTAAAATAGAAAATAACACTAATCTCTATGGTTATGTTTGGTTCCTCAAAAGTACCTAGGAAAGAAAAAAAATATAAAGCAAAATGGTTTTCTCATGTTTGGTTTCACAATAAACTTTTTTAAAAAAAATTAAATATAATTAAAATTAGTTAAAAATTTATACATTTTAAGTCTATTTACTCTTTATATAAGGGAGGGAATTAAGTGAAATGAGTTTGAAAAAACATATAAAAATAATTTATTAATTTTAAATTTATTTTTTATTTTCTTTCATATTTTCTTTCTTTCCATTTTTCCTCTTTATTTTCTTTTCCTCACATTTTCCCTCAAATTTTTTAGAAACCAAACATAACCTATATAAAATACAGTAAGTTATATAGAAATTATGGACTTATTTTATATCTTTTAAAAAATTACTTTTAAAATTTTAAATAGTAAAAAATTTTAATTTTTCAAAATTTTAAACAAGTTTTAAAAGTCATTTAAATAAGTTTCAAATTTTTTTTACATTTTATAAGTTATTATCATTTAAGAAAAAAAAACAATGGAAAACAAGAGTGATCTAAACACACCTTATTTATTTAATTTCTTTTTTATTTATCTTCCAAAAAAAATGATAGTGTCATTGGGAGAATGGCAGAAAAATAGATTATTTTAAGACCATAAGCTTCAATATTTTTATCGCATTACTATGATTAAAATAACAACACTTTAGAGTCACCTGATTCCTTCAATCCAGCCAGAAAAGGGTTCCATGTAAGTACTGGTTATGATGGTGGGGCGAAGGATGACCAGAGGCAGATTCTCCTTGAACTGCCCTAACAGCATCTCCCCCATTGCCTTTGTGAAAACATAAGTATTTGGCCATCCATACATCAATGCCCTAATTGTTCAATTGGAGACAAAGATGATTATTTTAAGATCATTTCATCTAATATATGCCTATCTAACAAGAATATAACAACGCTACAAAAATGTTTGTTTTAAGATCATTTCATCTTATATCATAATAGTGGATAGTCCAATGCCCGTCCAAATTCAAACATCCTTGTAGTACTTACATGACAAGCTTTCTGAAGGAAATTAACATATTCAATATCTATGGTGTTACTTTTAATATGACTATGTTGATCGTAACATACCTTTTCATGCCTAATTCTTTCATGGTTAAAGATATTGTTTCTTCTGTAGCTTGAAGTTCATTGAGTTCATTGAGTCCTTCCTCCACAAGTTTCTTTTCCTTATCAACGTCTAATCCTGAGGCCCCATTGAGAGCCTTGCCCATCTTCAATGGGCTCTCTAGTATGAGTCCCTCTCTTTCGCCTGAGACATAAGCTACAAGAACCACAA
This sequence comes from Vitis rotundifolia, assembly GCA_030254885.1. Lineage (NCBI taxonomy): Eukaryota > Viridiplantae > Streptophyta > Magnoliopsida > Vitales > Vitaceae > Vitis > Vitis rotundifolia. The sequence continues at coordinate 14,486,432 of CM058156.1, forward strand.
ACCCTAGTGCTTAAAAATTGAAGAACCATTTGAAGGAAAAGGTAGTATTCTTTATTGCCAACTATGCTTGATGGGTTCAAAATCGAAATGAACAAAATAGAATATAAGAACAAGTAGTATTAATTTCATACAAACCCGTGGATACATGAAGAAGCATCTTTAATTTAACACACTTCTTTGAAAAGTTCAAAACATGACTAGCTCCCAATGTATTGATACCTAGTGCAACATCATATCTGCAACAGGTTAAAAGAAATTTATTTTAGTATTTTCTTTTTTTCATATGAATAAGAAAAAATGTGGTAGTTCTTGATTACCTTTCATCAAACTTGGTTGTTGCAGCTAAATTAAGGATAACGTCAACTTCTCGCCAAATCTCTTCCCTCAAATTAAGGTTTGTCACTCCCAAATTCTCACAAGAGATATCACCAGGGATGGGAGTCACCTTTTCTGATATAAAGGAGTTTAAATTTGAACCCCATTTGTCCCTTAGAACTCTAAACAACTCCTTCCCTAACACCTATCAAAGTATTTGTTAAAAAGTCAGGCTAGGTTAAACTCATTAATCTTTAATTTTTAGTTAACTAGGTATTTGGAGATTACATAGAAAAAATGATCATTGAAGAGCAGTCATATGCTTACGTAATTTTCTAATTTTATTTAATTTCCTTCTAAACTAATAGTGAACAAAATGCAATATATACAAATTGAATTGTCATTATTGCTTATGGCATTCAAATCGTCACATTTTAAATTGTAGATATAAACATTTGTAATTCAAATTTCATTACAATTCGTCAAATTTACGAAACTCCCAACTTAAGTGTAAAATCTTTGTTTATATAAATTCTAAATTTTACGTGAGAGGAACTAAAGGATAAAAATTAATCTAGATCTTAAGACTTTATGATCCTTGCAAACCTATAAATAAAGAGAGTTGATTTACATATATAGCTTGGACTATGAGGGCACAATTGAAAACACCAAATTTATAGAAAGTCAAATGGAAAAGAAATTGTATCTCGCTCTTGATCCTAAGCGTTTCTATACATTCAATATTTGATGGTATATATAGAACACTCTTTTATAGGGTAGAGAGGGACTAGTCTTCTTATACAAATTAAAATTTTACTTTCCATCAAAGTGCAATTATTTAAGCTAAGCATTCACTTATCTAATTGATCAATTGAATCTAACCACTCAATAATTATGTTAAACAGTCTATTAATTTCAATAAATAGAATAACAATCATTACTTGCATGGGTCACATCCAACATTCTCTTACTTGGTCCACTTGACATAAGTTAAATCCAATGTTAAATCCCTTTTTACATGATCAGTCACAACATATATCATAGTTAAGTATAAAATAATGAGATTCATAACAGTTGTTCAACATTTATCCCAACATAGATCCTTCCATGTATGACATCATTAGTTCTTCACTTAACATTACCTATAAATAAGAAGTATAAATAATGGTCTAACAAAAATATCTTTATGAAAGACTAATATTCTTGTTATATCATTCATCTAAAACTATTCATATAAACAAAATTATATATATCCCACAATGTTAAATAAATAATCTTAATGCAAATCACTATGCAAATATCAATAATTTCATCCAAGATTTATTCCTTTGACATGTTCTTTAAATGTGTTTTTGGCAACCCTTTCTTTAATGGATTTGCAATCATATATTTGTTCAATTGATATTATTTGTTTATGAAGTTCTTTCCTTCTTACAAGGTATTTTAATTCCATGTCTTTAGCATCTTTAGATACTTGTTGTTACTGGAGAAGAAGACTATGATGGAAATATTACAATAAAATTTTAATGACTCAGTAGTATTCTTGACAACCCCAAGCTTTGAAATAAAGTTTCACAAAATAACCCTAATCCATGAAATATGGTCTTAAATTGTGTCATAAACTCAACTTCTAAGGTGGATGGAGCACTGATAGACTCCTCGCACCCTTCCATGAGTCCTCCAATTAAAGGGAACAAGTAACCAAATGTTAATTTTTTACTATCTACACATCCAACAAAGTTTAAATTTGGATATTAGATCATGGATTACTTTGATACTTGTCCATCATTGTGAGCATATTGCAATGTAAGAATAAGAGAACAAAGTGGTTGAAGAAAATAGAGTGGTTGCAAAGGTAAAAAATGGTTTTATTATTTAGAACCTCTCTAAAAATGGTTCTTTATATTTGGGTAAAAATATACCAACCTCTAGGTAGTAGCATAACAGAATTTGAACAAGTTTTCCTAATTATATAAACTGTTATAACAAAATAAACCAAGTGAAACAAAGTGATGAAGCTATATTCTAACATCCCCCAAAAGCTCAAGGGCTGAGAAGAATTGCAAGCTTGGAACTAAGGCTTAAAAACATTTGAGTAAGAAGAGGCCTAATCATAGCATTTGCTAACTGATGATCAAAAGGTACAAATTTGACATCTAATAATCGCTAAAGCACTCGATCACACATAAAATGGAAGTCAACCTCCACATGTTTAGTGCGTAAATGCAAAATAGGATTCACAACTAAGTACGTAGTGCTTAAATTATCACACAATATAGTAGGTATACTAAATAAAGGAATCTTGAGCTCACAAAGTAAGAATTAAATCCAAACTAATTCAAAATAAGCATTTGCAATGACTCGGTATTCAAACTCGGTTCTAGACCATGAGACTACTTTTGTTTAGTAGCAAACCAATAGACTAAGTTGTTACCAAAGAAGACATAAGAACCACCTGTGTTTTTGCAAGCATCAGGGTAATTAGCTCAATTGGCATCAGAATAGGCAAAAAGATGCAAAGAGAAGGCATCATGAAGAGTGAGACCATGAAATAAAGACACTTTGAGATATAGAAGAAGTCGTTTAATAACTTGCCAATGAGAATTAGTTGGAGCATACATGAATTGGCATAACTTCCTGATAGCAAAGAAAATATCCGAACAAGTAATGGTGCAATATTGTAAGGCCCAAATAAGACTTCTATATGGAGTAAGATCCAAGAGAGGAGCACCATCTTTAAGGGAAAGTAATAGACCAGAGGCCATAGGTGTAGCTCAAGGTTTGAAGTCAACTAGCTGAGCTTTAGCTAACAAGTTTACAATATATTTATGTTGACAAAGATGAAGTTGAGCTCCAATCCATTTAACATCAAGGCCTAAGAAATAACTCAAATCACTCAAATCCTTTAAAGCAAAACATAAATCAAGATAGGAAATAAGTTATTGAATTTGAGATGAATTATTGTCAATAGCTATAATATCATCCATGTATACTAAACAAACAGTCATATCATGACCATTAACATAGAACATCAAATAATCAACCTTAGATGAGTAGAAACCTCATTGTAATAATGCATTACTTAGCCTATGAAACCATGCATGAGAGGCTTGATTAAGGCCGTACAACATTTTATTCAACTTGCAAACATGCTTGGGAAATTTAGAACTCACAAAACCAGAAGGTTGGAATATGTATACAACTTCATCAAGTTCATTATTTAAAAAGGCGTTGTGAGCATCTAACTATTTTAATACCTAACCTTTACTAGGAGATAACATTAAAACAATCCTCACAATGGTAGGTTTAATAATTGGGCTAAATGTCTCAAAATAATCAAGACCATAGGTTTGATGAAAGCCCTTTGCAACAAGGTGAGCTTTGTATATATTAATGGAACCATCAAGATGAAGTTTAAGTCAATAAACTTACTTACAATCAATGACATTAGCATTAGGAGGTGGTGAGACTAATGTCCATGTATCATTTTTCAGAAGAGCTTGAAACTCATTATCCATAGCCTCTTGCCATTGAGTATTTTTTGTTACTTCCTTATAGGATGATGGTTTAACTATAGTAGAAAATTAGCAAAAAATGCTGCAGGTTCGGAGTGACCAGTCTTGGAATGTGCAGGCATAGGATGAGTACTGGCTATAAAAGGTTGTAATAGTAGGCAAATAAGGAAATTGAGCAATGAAAAATTATATGTGTGAAGAATTGAGAATATTAGTAGAAAAATGGGACTCAATAGATGCAGAACAAGAAGTTTTAGATGGAAAAGTTAATGGTATAATAGAATAAAAAAAAAATAAAGAAGTGGATGATGATGGATTTGAAACAAAAGGAAAATCATATTCATCAAATATAACATGACGAGAGATATAAATTCAATCAATGTTGATGTTGAGACAAAAAAAAAAAAACCTTTGTATTTGGAGCTTAGGCCATGAAAGACACAATAAGTGGAATACATTTGTAGTTCATGGGAATTAAAAGGTCAAATAAAAGGAAAACATAAGGAGTCAAAGACACGAATGGTGGAATAAGTTAGAGATCTATGATAAAGACATTAAAAAGAATATTTGTGAGGCAAAATAGATGTAGGTAAGCAACTAGTGAGATACATAGAAAATTGGAAAGCATAAGGCTAATAATTGAGAGGCATAGAGGCATGAATAAGAAGCTAAGACCAACTTCAACTATATGTCTACTTTTACATTTTGCTCTACCATTTTGTTTAGGAGTAGAGAGACAAGAAAGATGATGAAGAATTGCTAATTGAGACAATATATAAGAGATATGACAATATTTCCCTCCCCAATTAGATTGAAGAGTAAGAATTTTAGTTTTAAACAAGGCTTCAACCATTGATTTGAATTGAAGAAAGTATTTACTAGTGTCATATTTGGAATTTAAAAGGTATAACCAAGAAGAATGAGCACAATCATCAATGGATAATAGAAAATATTTGGCACCATTCACAGAGTTAATAGAGGAAGGTCCCTAAAGATCACAGTGCACTAATTCAAATTGTTTTATGGCATGAGAAGTAGATGGAACAAAAGGAAGTTTATAGCTCTTAGCCAATTGACATGAAACACAAAAATCACAAGAATGTGTAGTAGGTAAAATAACAAGAACTAAGAACTTTGTTTACAATAGATAAAGTAAGATGACCTAATCTATTATGCCACAACAATGTATTATTAGTAGAAGTAGAGGATACATGAGAAAATAGGCAAGATATAGTAGAATTGATAGTATTGTTCTTGGAATGACTTTATGGAAAATTGTAAAGACCACAATCAATGAGTCCCTGAAGAACTTTCATCAAAAACAAGTTCTTCACCACAAAAAACGATGGGTGAAACTCTAGAAAAACATTATTATCAATATAGAATTTTTTAACACTAATTAAGTTGGTAGACGCAAGAAAACATGAAGGATATTGTTAAGTTGAAAGGAATAAGAATTGGATTTTAAGAAAGCTAATCCAACATTTGAAATAGTAAGTTCTTTACCATTTCCAATAGTGACTTTTTTTGGTCCAACAAATGGATTTAAGGGTTGTATGTTCACAATTTCGGGATTTAGATGATGTGTAGCTCTCAAATCTAAGTACCATGCAACACCACCAAGTACCGATGGAATAGAAAAATTGGTAAAATAAGTAGTAGGATTAGACTTAGCAAGTTGGTAACTATGATCAAATTAGTGTTAGCAATTGAATACAATGTGACCTAGTTTACCACATACCTAACATTATGGTTTGTTCATTGAATTACCATGAAGTTCAATGAAATTGAACTCCAAGTTTGGTTTTGGCATTCATTTTCCACCATAATGTCTACTTTGGTTGTGGAAATTGAAATTAGGAGAACTTCTACCACCATGACCATGTCCAAAGTTAATCATGGATTAATTAGAGTTTGATGAGTGAATGAAATTTCCTTGAGGTTTGTGTTAAGGGCCTAAGGCTGCTTTTGATTCATATTGTTGAAGTTGTTTTGAACATTTGTCATGTTTTCTTGAATTAAAGAATACTCCTTTATTGAAGTTTGCTGTTTTAGTTGACTTTCATAAGTTAGTAAAAGACTATTGATTTCATCAAGGTTAGGTGCATCTGTGCTAGAAGTGATGGAAACAACAAAGGAATTATATTCATACCCTAAACCTCCAAGAATGTTCAAGATTTGATCTTGTTCAATAACAAATTCCCTAATTGCAGAGAGATTATTAGTAATTTTCTTAATCTTGAGTAGATACTCAAACATTGATTATCCATCCTTTTTTGCAATCCAAAGTTGCAATCGGAATTGCATAATTCTTGACTTTGAAGTAGCAGAAAAGCTTTGTTCAAGTGCAATCCAAATCTCATAAGCAATGTTTATCCTAATGATTTGAGTCATTACATTTTCAATGAAAGACAATTAAATCCAAATCATGAGCAGATTGGTCTAACATTTTCAAAAAACAAATTCTAAATTCATTGTGATGTCATCTTCACTTATCAAATATGGACACAGATGAAGACCATCAATGATTCAAGGCCATTTACGATAATGACGTTGACCATTTGCATTTTCCATAGAAGATAATTCAATTTATTCAATCGTATAGTTAAGGCTTAGTTTAGTGGTTGAAGTGGTAGTGCATGGTAATTTTGAGAAATTGATGATGAAGCTCCTCTTGAGGCTAAAGAGATAAAGTCATTGTCGCCATTGTTGAAAAGGTGAAAGTTTTAACAAATGACATGGTTGTTTGTTGGTGCTTTAATACCATGTAAGAATAAGAGAACATGGTGGTTGTAAAAGTGAAAAATGTTCTTATTATTTAGAACCTCTTGGAAAATGGTTTTCTATATTTGGGTAATAGTATACTAACTTTTGGGTAACAACAAAACATAATTTTAACAAGTTTTCCTAATTACATAAATTGTTATAACAAATTAAACAAAGTGAAACAAAGTGTTGAAGTTATATTCTAACAAGCAATAGCACCCAACAATAGATGCATGAGGAATTCTTTCCATTTATTTTACGATTGAATCCATTATTTGGACATTTGGATAAAACTAAATTTTCTCCTTTCTAAATTGGTAAAACACTTGCTTAGGTTCTTGTCATCTTAAATCTCTCTAAAACTTATTAATACATGCTTTCCAAGACAACCCTAATTATAATTCTAGTGATCTATCCTCAAATATTTTATATTAATTAATTCATACCATATACATAAGTTATCTCCTCTATATATTTCATTTCCAAGTTCTTAAAAAAAATATCAATCTTATAGAACCATAAAAATAAGCTTACTCCCATTTACTTTGAGATGTGTAGACCAAACAAACCTTTCTCCTCTAAACTTTTATCAAGAAAAGTGACTTTTACATCCATATCATAAAACCCAAATCATAATGAGTTACAAACACAATAATGATTTTGAATGCATAAATTTGTTTTAATGATCAGTGAAAAGGTCTATTTATAATAGATCCTATATTAGGGTGATCCTTAAATATCCTATAACTAAACTTCATACTCACGTTCAAATATTTAAATAGCATATCATATCATTTTCATTTATAACCATCAATAATTCATATACAATATAACATATTGCATAATTTGATATCCATACATCTTTTCAGTTTGGATACCTTGATAACTAATTAATATAGATCACATAAGAATAGTGATAATATATTAAATTAATACATAAACTATCTTGAATACTACTATATATCTCAAATTTATAATTGGAATGAATTTATCAATATCAATACATAATGTAACAATCAAAATATTTTAATTCCTATGCAAGAAGTAAATTTGAGATTTTAAATTATTAGAATAGAACGCTTCAATAGATGACATGATATAACATAATAAGGTTTCATTAATATATTTATTTATTATGATTTCTAGTCTCCCTTAAATTGTTGATTGCATTATTCATTATTTGAGAATTCACACATATATCACTTGCATTGTGCATGACTGAAGTGCATTAGGAGTTGCATAGAAGATCTAAGTCATAGGTTCCTTGTAAGATGATGAGTATTTCACAGTCAATTCATGGAATTGGACAATCCATCATAAACTATAGTGCACTACCTCCTAATTAGAGAAACGACTTAACTTGGTCATTGGGATAATTTTCTCATGATAAGTGCACTAGTGTGTATGGTTACACATTGCACAAGACCTATGATGAATCATGATATTGGCTATTGAGTAATCATAATTCACTAAGCTCCTATGTTGCATGGGCTCTCAAACTTGAGAGAATATTGAGCCAATGTTGAGGTTCTAGTGGCTTTATACTATGGTTGAGGTCTTAAGATGGTTTTATATTCCCTAAGAATTGGGTTATTATTGATTAAGGTAGGTGACAATAGATATTCTTAAGATAGACACCATGATATCCCTTGGGATTGAGAAGTATGTTCTCTTAGGTAATCCTAAGGACTTGTGATTATGTAAATTATATTCATAAGAATTCTTTTAATGAAATTTGACATATACTCTTTATAAACTAGAGTATGTTGATCGAACACAAAGGATCTTAGACTCAATGATCGTAGAAGTAATCTTGAGAGAATGATAGCATCTACCTCATTAGATTATAAACATTAGTTCATAATGAGTTTGCATGCAATTGATTAATAGGTCACAAACCTATGCTTTGTATCTTGATGTAATATCATTGGATACCGAAGTACAATTGACTCTCTTTAGTGGAATGTTAAATCAACTTCAAAATTTGAGTCTAAGGGAGCAAGTATTTTCCTATGGGTCCAAGTGGTTCCTACTTAAATTCATATTCTTTGTTAGCACAAAGTCTTAAGCTCTTATGAAGAATTAATTGTTTATGTCTACAAGGGTGTATTGATGAAAAATGCAAAGTTGTATAGGATTTATAATTACCTTTTTCTTTTTTAACTTTTCTACTTAATCGATTAGAGTCTAATAAGGCTAATTAATTAATTAGGACCCAATGGGTTAGATTAAGTGATCTAAACCCAAGATGGGTTCAACTTACTTAAGCCCATAAGAAAGTCTATATAAACCCTCTTAGAAGTTTAGGGTTCGACATACTTAACTATTGTCTTCCAGAGAGGCTTCATTTCCCTCCCTCTTAAGAAGATTAGGTAGCCACTCTATATGAGAAGGGTCATAGAACAAGTGATCAAGTAGAAAATCATAGTGGTAGCCATGAACATTTTCTATGTTTGGATATTGATCTAGGAACATCTAGATAAAAGGTATATTTTTTAAGCCCTAGATCTACACATTTTTGTTTTTATTATGTTGCAATTAGATCTAAAGTCCCTAAATTCTTAAGAAACATGCACCTATGATCCCAAGGTATCCAAACAATTTGTATAAGAGTCCTAGGATAGAAAAAGTATGCTAGATTCAATATAGGGTGTACTAACTCTATTTTGCAGGTATTTAGATTCATCTTATGGTTAGAAGGGATAAATATATCGATGGTTTTATTTTTTTGGTTCTTGAATGATTTCTTGACTACTTTCTTGTTAAATCATTTTCTCTACATTGGGTTGTAAACTCCATAAAGAATATAAGGTTTTTATTTTTCAATGTAGAAAGTCTTTTTTCATAGATGTGTTGTAAGCTCTGTTTTGAGGAGCATAGGATTTTTCCTTTCCATGTAAAAATTGGTTTTTATCCATCTATTGTGACTTAAGAGAAAAAATCAGAGGTTCCAAGCAATGAAGCATATTCATAAAGGAAAAACATTCCAAAAATGTAAGTTTTTCAATGGAAAATGGTCAAACCCATGGAAGATCAACTCTTAGATCAAAGATGCAGGCATGGGCCCTCAAGTGTTGCAACCAACACTCAAGTGGCTTGGGAGCTCAAGTGCTCTTGTTGGTAGCATTATCGTTTTTAGTGTTTTTAGAGTTTGTAAGAGTTTTTAACCCTAATTTTTGTTGTAAGGTTATTTGGTAATTTTAGTGTATTGGAATATCTAGTTTTCAAATTTTATTACCAAAATATATGATAGGATCCCTAAAGGCCATTAGAATTATTCTTTTAAATAAAGTGTTCTTATGGAAATTTAAAAAAATTTCAAGATTACTTTCTTGTTTTACATTAGAATTTCAATTTAAGAAATAAATATTTTTGAAACATTTTCACAAGGATATTTTATTCATTAAGAAATTACTAAGGTTTAACCCCTTTAATTATTTTAAAAGATTAATTGGGAGAGGACCTTAGCAAAACCCATAATCTCCATTATCTAGCCCATCTTGGTTTTGAACCATTACCACCACAACGGTGGTTGGGCCCAATGAATCAAATAGATATGGACTTTCCACTTGAACAATACTAAAGATATTTGTAGTTAAAGTAACCACCTCAACAGTATGATTCTTCACTTGGTAACATTGATGTTAGGGACAATGGTTATACATTTAAATTGGATATGAAGTGGTTAAATTGCCCAACGTAGTCCTACTCACATAGTTTAAGGATAAATAAAAAAAGAATGTTGATCTAGCCTTAAGGATAAAAAAAAAAAAGGTATATCGATCTAGCCTTAAGGATAAATATTATACTAAGATACGTAGCAAAAGATATGTAGTAGTATGAGTTCTATATTTTAGTAATTTATATTCTTATTTTGTGGCGAATGCTCAATTATTAATGCAGGTTGTTTATTTATGTTACAACAATCATATTGTGTAATCCAATCACTCTCATTCTAACAAGTAATAAACTAATTAGACCTAACTATATGGATTTGAAAAGAAATCTAGACATAGTTCTCACACTAAAAAAGCTAAGATGGGTTGCTCAAGAATTTGCTCCACATAACCCTAATGTACAATCCTCGTACGAAAAGAAGAATGCTTATCCTAGATAGCATAAAGCATATTCGAAGACCAAGTGTATTGTACTTGGGTCTTTAGGTAATGTGTTGTAATAGCAACATATGTCTCATGCCACGAACTATGATATTCTCTCCAGTCTGCAAGAGATGTTTGGTGGCAAGGGTAAGTTAGCTAGATAAGCTACTCTAAGGACTATCATAAACACCAAGATGATAAAAAGAACACGTGTTAGAGATCATATGATACATATGATAGAACTCTTTAATAAAATGAAGATCTTTTTTAGTTGAGATCAACATGGAAACCATGGTTGATATGATCTTAGAAACCTTGTCTGATTCCTTAAAGTAGTTCAAGCTCAACAATTCTATGAATAAGCTATTAATGAACTTGCTAGAGCTTATGAGGGAACCCAAGATAGCTAAGAGAATTCTCATAGATCAAAAGGGTGTTCATACGGAAGTCAAGGGCTCTTCAAGCTCTTTTACCAAGAAAAAGAATACACCAAGTAAAAAGAAAAGTTGAAGGGTGGGGAAAGAAAAGCAAAAGTCGGGGTAAATGTTTCCTTCGTTGAAAGAAAGGCCACTAGAAAAAAGAGTGTCGTGAATTCTTAAAGACTGAGCAAGGTATGTATCATTCTCTTATTGTTGAATCATGTTTAGTAGATGATTTTACCAATTCTTGGTGGATAGATTCTGGGGTCACTGGCCATATTTGTAAATCTTTACAAAGGTTTTAGTTAAGGCGAAAGCTAAATGATAGGGACATGTACCTAAATGATAAGGACATTTACATCTATCATAGATTTACTAAAGAAAGAAAAACAAAAATTAGGATTCATTATATCACATGCATTCCCTTTATGAGACCACATGCATTACAATTAAAATAATGGAAAATCATAGTTGTTCAAATCATGCTCTAATATTATATATACAATCTTTTTAATGTAAACTACATTAAATTTTGTAAGACAATACAAGAAATTGGAATACAAGGATAAATATATATATATATATATATATATATATATTGAACTTCAGGACTTTGTGATTCTCCCTAATCTAGAGAGTACATTGCACACTTTAATGCTTGATGGTAGACTTAAAAATAACAATTTTATAGAAAGATAAATGTAAAAGAAACTATGATTGTATTTCACAACTGTTTTTTAAAATAATTTTTTGTTTTTTACAATAAAATATATTGAAAAACATGTTTGACAATCTAAAGATAGAAAACAGTTTTTTATTCTTAAAAAAAAAAAAAAAAAAAGTGTTTTCAAATAACATCTTTTAGATATTTTTTAAGAATTATTTTAGAAAATAATTATACTAATATGGAGAATGATTAAAAACAAACACAACAGATAAGTTTTATTTTTAAAACACATTTTAAAATATAGAAAATAGGTTAAAAGTATTTCAAATTTGCAAACAAATTTTTATTCTATAAAACATCAAAGAACATTTTTTAAAAATTGTTCTGTTTTTAGAACTATTTTTGAAAATATATCCCAATTATAACCTATATTTCTCTTTTCTAATCCTAGGATTTTTTACATTCCACTAATGAAACAACATACTGTTTTATAGGGTGACGAGAGTACCAGTTTCCATTAACAATTAAGTTTCACTTTCCGTGAAAGAAATCATTTAGAAAAAGTTTTATTTCAATGATCTAAATGACTAGTAGCATTTAACTATCTAGTAAGTACATCAAATCTTTCATGAATTTAAATAAACAAACATGGGCCCGCATCTAACAGTAGTAGCCATCAACAATAAAATGTGTGAATACTTTATCAAATTTCTTGCTTTGGGAGAAGCTAGTCCATAGGAAAGCATCTCAAATTCTTTTAAGTTAATTATTCATGTGCGAGAATTTTTCTTTTTTTATAAGAAATATCATATAGTTAGATTATTTATTTATTTTTAGAAATAAATAATTACTCAAATAAGTTCTGTTTTTTATTTTTTTGGTAATTTGGATTGGAATTAATTTGACAACTTAGGAATATAATCTCTTTGAATAATAATAAAAGCTCTTCTTCATCTTCATTTTTGGATGTAAAATCAAATTACCTAAATCACATCATTTGTGTATTTTATGTTTTCTTTCTCTTATTTTCTTCTCATTATTATTCTTTAAAGTTGTTTTTCATTGCTGGTATGGATTTATCATTATTATAGAATGATTGCACTTAAAAGAGTGACAAGTACTTTAAGATAAAGATATTTGGTTAAAACACTTCCAATGCTTCTAAAATTGGAAGAATAACCTCCTCATTTATTATTTGAAAAAATGATCTATTTTGGACATTATTACTTTTTTTATTTCCTAAAAAATAACATTTCCCTCTCATTTCCAACCATTTCCCTCTCATTTCTCAAACCATTTCTCTCCACACTCTCTCTCTCTTCTTATGGTGAATTTTCTAGTCTTTTCACGCTCTTTCCCTTCTTATGATGAATTTTGTGGTTATTATTTGGAGTGATATTTTTTTGGGATTTTTGTAGTTTTTTTGTTGAGATTTTATACCGTTGTTTTTTATTAGGTTTTTTTTTTTTTTTTTTTTTTTTTTTTTTTTGCTTTTGTGTGATTCATCATAGATATATATATTTTATTTTATTTTATTTTTAGGTTTTTTGTTGTTGTTGTCTGTTAGGGTTTTTTATTTGTTGGGATTTTGGTTGAGATTTTCAACAATGAGATTTTGGACGGTTGTTTTTAGTTAAGGTTGTTTGCAATATTTTTTGTTAGGGTTTTTCACCAATCTTTTCTGATGGAACTTTGGTTGAGATTTTTTTTGTGGTGGGATTTTGGTTAGGGTTTTTTGTGATTGTTCTTGTAGTTCTTTTGTTGGAATTTTTTGTACTTTCATTTAAACTTCTAAAATATGAAGAAGATCGCAAAGTCATGCAATATTAATCTAACATTTAAGTTTGGATAAACATTTTAATTAAAAATGTAATCTTAATCAAGTTTTTTTTGTAAATTAAATAAAATTCAACCCAAATTAAGTTCTTTTTAATTAAAACTTAACAACAATTTAATTCTTTATAATCAAGTTATTTGTAGTTGAAATGAAAATTTAACCTTAGTTAAATTAGTTGTAAATGTGACTTAATCATAGCATAGTTCAAGTCTCTACCATAATTGAGAACTTAACCCTAGTTAAGTTTTTTGTAAACCCAACTTAACTCTAGTGCAGTTCAAATAAACATCCTTAATGAAAACTTAACCTTTGCTAAATTTGTAAATTTAATCTAGATAAACATTTAGAATGAAAACAAAAATGAGTCGTTTGAGAGATAAATTTGTGAATCAAACTTAACTCCAGTGTAGTTCAAGTGAACATCCTTAATAAAAAATTAACATTTGTTAAATTGGTAAAATAGCTATAAAATTTTTTAAAAAGAAGTAAATTAAATAGATAAATGTGTTATAGAATGAATAAAATAAATGACAAACTATGTCTCTGCAAACAAACAAAAGAGGGATAAAAGTGTCCAAAATGGGTTATTTAAGAGATAAAATAGCTATAAAATTTTTAAAAAAGAAGTAAATTAAATAGATAAATGTGTTATAGAATGAATAAAATAAATGGCAAGCTATGTCTCTGCAAACAAACAAAAGAGGGATAAAAGTGTCCAAAATGGGTCATTTCTTAACAAAATTAAAAGGAGATATTATTTTTACAATTTTATAGTCATTTTGGCTATGTATTCTATGAGTGTTTAACTAGGTTGACAATTCTTGACAAAATTTCTAAGTGCTTCCTAACTCAGTTTTTTCAATCCTTCTTCGAACTACTTGCCTAATGAAGTTAGATCAAATTGTTGAATTTGTTAAGAGACCAAGATTTGTAGTTGAGATCAGAGTTGGATGGAATTGAATCAACCATATTATTTAAATGTTGTTTTTCTTGAAATATTTTTTAAGAAGTTAAGAAGGCTTGGGAAGCATTTTTTCTAAGGATCGATCGAGCTTCAGGTCAAATTGATCCAAGTTGCACTTTCTTGATGATATCTCATCTATTGGATCAAGGGCTTCTTTCATTTAAAAACGATAAAATTGCTTCTTGTTCTGTGGAAAGAATACCAAAGACACAATAGCCATCCTCTTTTGATTCTATTTTCCTTTCCTAATTTGGGGTGTTTGGTTGCCAAGAAAATCCAACTTTCCTATTGTTTTCCAAACTGTTTTCAATGGATTTTCTAAGAAAAAAAAAATGGGTTGATTCTTCATTCGTTCATCTCTCAATTTCTAATCTATTTGGGTTTGAGTGAAACCTATTTTCTTTTTATAGGGATCCAAGAAGAGGTCGAGATTGAGCTTGGTGTGGACTCCAAGTGTGCTCCAAAAGAAGAAGGTGTGCAACTGAAAGTGAAAGGTGCTAGTTAAGTGGTCTAAGAAGGATTGGTTGGTTTGAACTATGTAAAACCTTATATTCAGTGTTTATTCTTCATAGTGGATATTTTCGATCGGTTGTAGGCCCATGGTTTTTAATCTCTTTGGAGATTTTCCATGTAAATTTTGGTGTCATAGTTGCTATCTCTCACTCTTCTCTTTGATTTATTTTCATCCTGTTTTGTTTATTTAATGCTTGTGGTTTTAAGTTGAATAGAAGAACAACGGAATGATATATATGTTTTCTTGTTAGGTTATTTTGAAAATTTTCTGTGCTTATTATTGGTTGAGATATTCTATAGAAATGGAAATTTGAGTTATTGAAAAGCCGATCTTATTAAGTATGTTGAGAGTGTTGATGCATTTGCATGTGACTTGCATTTAAATCGTATTGGGGAGTGTTGCTACATTCATGGTTGCATGTGATCTCTACTTTGTGTTGAAAAACTATTAAAGAGAAGAAAATGCTACATTCATGGTTGCATGGGATCTCCACCTTGTGTTGAAAAACTATTGAAGAGAAGAAAATTGTGAACAAGTCTAAGGTTAGGTAAGTTGTGTCAGAATTCTCTTTTATTGTTCAAAAAATAGGTGTAGTTGATGAGATTCACTTTCAATTCAAATAACCTTTAGGACTGATTAATTACAAAAGGGAATGGAAAAATCTGATTAAAGTGTATCAACTGAAAAACTGGACATACAGAAGCTATTAATTTGCATGAGGGTATACCGTATACCTCATTATGCAGGCGTTGGGTGGCTGACTTGGTATCTGCTGCTCTTAGAAGAAGAAAAAGCTTCTTCACGTTTGGTTGAATCCTGAGTATCTTCTCCACAAAAACTGCAACCACACCACCAAAATAAATATTATTCTTCCTTCAAAACATCATGGGAAATATAGAAGAAAAAGAAGAGGGAAGATCCAAATATTACTCTTTGCTAGAAAGCCGGTTGCACCAGTGACTAAGATGCTCTTGTTCTCAAGAAACTCCACGATACTACCCAACTCCATTGGAGATAATTAAGCAATGAAACTGCAGAGAGAGAGAGAGAGAGAGAGAGAGAGAGAGAGCAAATGAAAGTAGAGAAGAATTATTGGGCCAGTCTCATGTATTTATATATAATGTGAGTACTTCTGCCTGCCGGGTCTTGCCAAGAAGTGTGAAGAATTCTTTTATTAATTTCAATTTTTTTAATCAGAAATTATAATTTTTTAAATATTCTACATTTTCAAATGATATGACACCACAAAATAATCAATTTTAATGGTTTCTTAGGGCTATTTCTTATTCTATTCTTGAGAATGGATAATAATTTTCCAAGTGATAAAACATGCGTTGATTGATAGAAATTTAATATAATATTTTTTCAAAATTTAGCCATTCCAAAAACAAGTTTTTTTAAACAAATTTTATGTATTTTTAATTAATTTTTATAAAAAAATAAAATTTATGGAACAATTGAAAATTGAAAATATGGAAAGCACTTTCAAATCTTTTGCATTATGCATAAGTACACATCAACTTCATCTTAAATAAGTTTTTTTTAAAAAAATTGTTTTTCATATTTAAATTTTAAAATAAAATTCTATTCCTAAAAATAATTAAAATTATTTTTAAGAATCGATCTCACAAACTATTTTTTGAGAAATATTTTTTAAAATGTTACTCTTAGTTCCCTTCCTGGTAAAGCTAGAAAAAAAATTGAGAAATTTTAGTAACTCCAAATCATTCCTAAATTCAACATATACAACCATCAAATTTGATGCGAGAAATGATGGAGATGTCATTGATTGGCAGCATTGTTAGCTGTGGTATTTATTGTGGGCCAGAATGACATTGATGACTATGAAATGGCCTTTGTGATACAAAAAGGCTCTTTGTGATGCCATATCAATCAGTGTCAACAACCTATTAATGTTCATATGAGTAAAAGATTTTATTACTTTATATTTCAAAAATAATTTCTTTATTTTTTTTTCACTTCTTCATAATTAATTAACCATCATCTAGACGTGCATATCGTATAATAAAAAGGCTCATATTTGAGACTTGAAGTAGGTTTGAGTAACTTAATTCGTGTGCAGTGGTTCTTAAAAATTTATTTAAAAACTTGAGATGTGTTTAACCAATTTTTAATATTTTTAAATATAGTTTAAAATAATTTTTATATATAATATTTTTATTTTTTATACTTGTATAACTATTTTTTAAATTAATTTTTCGAAAAACAAGTCAAAACCATTGAAATAACTAAAAAATGTTTTTAAAAAATACATTGTTTTCCATTTAAAAAAAAAAAGAAAAAAGAAAATGATTTCTGAAGTAAGAGATTATTATATTTAAAATAAGTGATTCAACGATTGTAACCATGGTTTTAAAAATCGGACTGGACCAGTCGATCAGACCGTCGGTCAGTCATGTTTCTGGTCCGGTCCGATCAATTGGCCTGAAAATAGGTTAAACCGAAATCGGACGGGTTGAACCAACGGTCCAATCGGCGAGTCGAATGGTTCAATTAATTTTTATTTTTATTTTATAATGTCAAAACGACGCTGTTTTTGAGGATATAAAAACACCTTAACCTCTCCTTTTCCATCTAAACCGAATGTGAAGAAGCTGCCCCCCCCCCCCCCCCACAAACAACACACCACAACACCCACGCCAACTCCTACTGGCTGTTACACCTCCTGCCCGCCCGGTTGCCTTGGCGCAAAACCCGCTACAACACCACTTCCCCCCACCCCCCGGCTATCAAAGCACCCCTCCAAAAAACCCTATGAACCTTCCGACTCTGCCTAGTAGCTACAAGGTTGATATTTTCAAATTTATTTTTTATGTTTTATATTTAATAATTTTAATGTGTTTTTTTATTATGATATTATGTTTAATATTCAATTTTTATAATTTTTTCTTTTTTTGTTTATTTATTAGTTTTCATAGCAACGTGTTGTGTGAGGGTGGGAGATTGGGAGCTCAAATTAATAAAGTAAAAAATATCTTTTATATGGATTTACATGGATGGTCTAAGATATGATTTAATGCCTTTTATATGGATTTACATGGATGGTATGAGATATGATTTAATGGTAAAATTAAAAATATTACAATTTTAAATAAATTTTTTATTTTAAAATAAGTTTTTTATTTAAAAATAAGTATTAAAACTTTAAATTTTAAATTAAAATTATGATTTTAATTTAAATTTCTAATTTGAAACTAATTTTTCTGATTTTTAAATAAAAATTTTAATTTTTAAATAATATATAAATTATTATTTTTATTTTTATAATTATTTTAAATTTTAATAATTTATAAATTGTATATTTATGATGTCACCGGTTCAATCGTGGTTTGACCATCGGTCCGATCAGTGAACCCTGAATCGGTAACTTTTCCGATTCAATGACCAATCCAATTATAAAAACATTGATTGTGACAACAATAAGTGGATGTAATGCATGTCAGTAAAGTGGTGTTGTCTAAGAATAGCACATACTCATAGGTTTGCCGACACCTAATTTCTTCAATTTTTTTAAATTTTTTTGTAGACAAACAAATCCTAAATCAAACAAGATTTAATTTATTAGATTTGTTCATAAATTTAGTAGTTTCGAACTCAAAATTTAAGCAAGTTAATACTAAAATTTCTTATGTTAAAATTGGTCTAAAATAAACATACTAATTTCTCTTCAATACATGACTATATATTTCCAAAAAAATTTATTATCCAAACGAACTCCAAATCAAACAATTAATTTAGATTTTTTAATTCATCTAATGAAAAAATTTAGCCAATTTCTACCACATTTTTCAAAATAAAGTTGGTGGAGAATTACCATATGCCAAATTCTCCACTAGACCAATGCTCCAAGAAATTTATTGATTTAAAAAGATAAGCTGACTCATTGATCAAATAAATGACTTAATTTAAAATAATTAATATCAAATTTTCTTAGATCAAAACCAATCCAAAAGGTTACTCCATTCTCCCTTACACAATTATTTTCACTAAACAAAAGAATTATAAATTTAATATGACTTTATGCTTAATGGTTTTTAAATAAAATATAATTTAAAAAATTATACCAATCTTGATATGAATTTGGACCAAATCAGTCCAAAATACCTTAACAGTAATTAGGGAGTAAATATATACGTGTAATAAAAAGGTTTATTTATATTTAAAAATAAATAAATTATAATTATTTTATAATTTATTTAAATAAAATATTATTAATACTTGATACTTATCACTTCCCAAAATATTACTATATATCTTTAACAAATAATACAAGTTATAGATTTAAAAAATATTTATATCTATATTTTATAATTTTTGGTAAAATATTATCATCTTTTATTAATATTGTTATTTATGAAATTTATCATTACATTATTTATTTAACTAATTATTATCTATTTATTTTATATTTATTCCTAATAATTTAATATTAATTCATTTTAGTGTGAATTTTTAGTATATGATGATTGACTATTAAAATTTTTAAAATGTTATTACTCCTTCTTAATGAAAAATATAATTCTAATATTTACTTAAAATTTGGCAAATTGAGAAATTTTTTTCTAGAAGATTGATGATAAGTTTGTAAATAAGAAAAAAAAAAAAAAGTTGGTAATGGAATGAAAGGTATGTTATTCTGTTTGCCAACTGTTGTCTCCTAGTTTGTTGTGCCTTTTGGGACTTCACCCAATCTAATTAAGTCTTTTAAATGCATATATGATGTGTACCATCCAGATCCTCTCAAGTTAACATCAATAGCAAAATATCTTCACTCTGCAACTACCACTGTCTCCCCTATATTTAGTAGCTACCAAATCTGAAATTTCAATGTGAAAATATAAGGTAAAATTGAACTTTTTGGATAATGGTATAAAGATATAAGATAAAATGATAACAAGGTACAAAAAATGTGACCGGGGTCTAAAATAATGAATCAAATTGTATATGTAGCATATGGTGATCATAAATTTAATACCTACTAAATTTAAATTTTCAATCTAAAAATATATGATAAAATTTAATTTGTTGGACAATGGCATAAATATATAGGATTAAATGATATTAAAGTACAAAAATAGGATTAAAATATAAAATAATGTGATCAAATTGTATATGTAACATACTATGATTGATCTCACTTTTTAATAAATACTGATTAGGTAACTATACCAAGTCTTAAGATTAATCTCTATAGACAAATTGGTTGAATGAGAAAGCCATTACAAATGAAATTTCCGCTAGTGAAATCCTAGCATCAAATGGCAACCATGTTGGCTAATTAGTTGGTGTTCCATTATTTAACAACATACATGTGATTGAAAAACATGTCATTTTATCAATTCCTTAATTACCTCCTTATAATAAGAGTTATTTATTTATTTGTATAGAAAAATAATCATATTAATTTATATATATGGAATATTGATTCTTATACCAAAAAATATATATGAAAAAAAAAAGTTTTTGTAATATTCATAACTCACCCAAGTCATGTGTACCCCCATTAAGTGGTGTTAGGTTGCCTAATACGATTTTATGGCAGGCTAGGCTAGGCTTTTATTTGGCCTCTGAGAATGAAAAAAGAGCGGATTGACCGGTCCTATTTTTAAAACAATTAACTTGTATAATTACATTATTTAGAATAAGTCAAAAAAAATTATTTTTTATATTTGATTTCTTACACAAAAGAGACCTATCAGATAGACTTAAGATTAACCAACATCTATAATTTGTGCTAATGAATGCACCACTTTCATAATACCCAAAGTATCATTTAATAGTTTATAGCCATTGACCAAATGGTGTGGAAATTGTGCTCAAAAGAAAAACATAAACAAATTTGACAGATTTTATTATATTCAAATCATTTAATTTTTTTACTTTCCCTTATAAGTTTTAATTTATTCCATATGCATATATGATATGAAAATTTTTCCCTTATTCTTTTGAATGAATTAATGATATCCACTATATAAGAAAATAAAGTTAATTTAAAAATTATGTCGGCCCAAATCAAGGAATATCATGCCCTACAATTCTAATGTCATTTAATAGTTCTAGTTTTGAAAATCTAAAATTATTTATTTAGATATTAAAAATACTTTATTTTTATTTAAATTATTTAATATTAGATAAAACTATATAATATATATTAGATGAATAAAATTGTAATTAAATTTATTTTTCTTTCAATAAGTTTTTTTTAATAAATCATCATATATAAAAAAAAAAAATTGTTTTAAAATATAAAAAAGAAACGGATAATGGTGCCTTAAGGCCTCAAGAAAATTATAATTGATATATTATGCATTCTAATTAATTTCTAAGAAGGAAAGGACTGGACAATAGATATTTACAACATGATGCATTTCATATAAATTATACCATTGGAACAACTACTTTGTACATCAATACAAATGTAAAGAAAATCAATACGACGTATGAGCAATTATGCAAATAATATTTTTCATTAGTTTATCGTGAAAACTAATCAAATATCAAGAAGGAAATAAGTAAAGGACATTCATAATAAGGTGTTTTGTATAAACCTTGTACCAATGATATAGCTACTTATACATAATGTGCAAAGGTGAAGAAAATGAAGATGATATGTGTTGAACTATATGGATAATATTTTTCATTGATTGGTTATAAAATTTAATCGAATAGAAAGAAAAAGCATATATATATATATATATTGGCCTACGAAAATCCAACAAACTACAAAGAAGAAAAGGCTTGGAAGATACTATGTGGTGGAGCAACCTTATGCCACATACAAGTGTCTTATACATTGAGTATAAATGTATTGTATCCATCCCTCTATTATGAAAATTTTAAGCAACATAATAACTGTTGTGAAATTTTATAAGTATTAATAATTCTCATTTTCTCATGCATTAAACTACGAGAGTGCTTGTTTTTTCAATTTTTTACTGAAAATAATTTACTTTCAAATTTTAAATTATTTGTTTTTATATTTTTTTTCATAACTTATTATAATTTTTTTTACTAAATAGAAAAAACCAAAATATTTGACTTTTTCTAAATGAAAAAAGTAATATATAGGTTTTTCTTTACTTTTTAATGTTTTATAAAAATAAAATATTAAAAAAATAAACAATCTAATACTTAACACTATTAAACATTAAAGTTGTATTTAGAATTAAGTAAAAACAAAAAAAACAAACACCAACTAAGTATTTTAAATTTGACAATAAAAATTATCAAAAATAAATAAATAAAAGTAATTTTTAGAAGAATATAATATTTTTTTAATTAATATTGGTATCTTTTAAAATAATGAAAGTAATTTTTATTTTGAAATTATCTAGCATATGATAGATGCAGACTATAAAATCACTAAAATCTGAAGTGAAATATACAAGTAATGAATTAAAGTTTAATTGTTATTGTTTATTATTTAAAATATCCTATTAACCTCTGTTTATCTCTGATAATATAGATTAAAAACAAATTTTCTTAATTTCAACAATTAGATAACACTTAATCTTATTAAAAACTAAATAATATATACTTTAATATAATTATATGGTTTACTGTCAACTAATTGTTATTAATTAAATTTTAAAAATAAATAATTTTAAAATTTTAAAAACAAAACAAGAAAGTAACCCAACTTTAAATAAATGAAAAATATATTAAGATAATAATTGTAACTTGAAAAAAAAATAGAAAAATAAATAAATAAACTATAGGAATATTAAATAGATTTTGCGAAAGTTTTATTTATTATTTTTAAAAATTTATTAAAAACTTAAAATATTCATTATCATGAGTACTTAAGAATAAGTGGGATTCATTTCTAAAAAATTTAATGTCTACAAAAGGAAAATTTTCTATTTATTTTATTTTTTAGATTTTGCACATAACTTCATAACTTAAACATAATTTAACTAAAAATATAACTTAGCTTAAAATTATTTTAAATAATTAAAATTAAGTATTAAGTTTCACTACACCCATTACAACTTCCAAAAAAAAAAGTCACTTAATTACAATAAATTCACTACACAATTCACCAAAAAAAGTTGAACGACAGCACATTTTGTCATACAATAACTTTGACCACATTACAACCATCTATATGAGCTTAAAAAGAATTCTAACATCCTCCTCTCATCATGAGCTATTTTCATAGACTTGATTCCCACAATTCTTTATTAGCTAGACAAGAACATGAAATTATAAGCAATACAAATGAGGACAGAAATTATAATGAATAAGAGCAGGCAGCCACACATACTTATACTGCCTTCAAGTGCAAATTCTTTGTAATGAACTGACATTAACGTATAATCCTCTCGAGCTATGATCATTTGAACACATATTTTACGGCCCCGGGAATGTGAATGTTCATGAAGTAGTCTTCCCAATCAATGCACTGAGGATCGAAGTAAAACAAGTCTGCCTCTGCACCAGTCGCCGTCACTGCCATTCTCAGCTTTTCAGTGTTCAAGTCATCGAAACTGCATTTGAAAACAAGTTATATATAATCGATTGATATACTGATACCAGTTAATTTCCTGGAAGAAGGCCAGCACCAAGGTGAGAGCATACTTACACTCCCTTAAAGAACAAGTACGGCTTGTAGAGCTCTATCAACCGCAACACGAACTTGATCTTGCGGTTGAGATCAGTGTACGTGCCGCGAAAATATTGACAAAATGCAGTGTTCACAAACTGTAATCCCTGAAAAAAAAAGGAAGAGAAAAAAGAAGCTAAATTCTCTCTATGTATAGGTTTTATGCTTAGTGCATGATGTCATAGGTGTTTTCTGAGCACTAGACAAAATCAACCTAATCCCAAGTGTGAGATCATTTGAGCAGCTTATGACAATAAGCTGTGATTCTTTACCTTTAACAGTAACAAGTAGCGGAGGGCCATGTATCTGTGGAAGCTATCCATGCTGCTCAACACTGTTACCTTCCCAACCTTAACAGCCTTTCCATCCTTGTTAATCCATGGGTTCTTGGTGAAGTAACGGAAGCCGAAATCTTGAAGATTACTGTATCTCACAGGGTTCTTTATGGACGACCCCACTTGATAAATGACCTCACAAGGCTGATTTGCATGAGCCGCCATGGCCGCAATCATGGAATTCACCACCATGTCAGCTGGTATCTGCATGAATACGTGAGGTAAGAGAATAGACACACATATCTGATCAGCGTGTATGCATTGAATGAAGATTGAATTGGCTAACCACATCAATTATGGACTCGATATCTCCGAGGAAGAATGTCAATTTCCCTTTCCCATAACCAACCGCAAAGCTATCAATGGTTCTATCCACATCACAAAAATAAGTAAATAAGTAAAAATAACAAAAGTACAAAAGGTGCATTAGGCAAAAAAATTTAGCAATCTTGAAACTCCAATTAGCTGTACATCTCAGGATTTTCTTCTTTCATTTTCTCAGTGACCAAACAAAAAATGTTACGACCTCCCAGATGTTTGATGAAAGGAAGAAATTTGATGAGGTACCTGATTCCTTCAACCCAACCTGGGAAGGGTTCTTTGTAAGTACTGCTAATGATGGTAGGGCGAAGAATAACAAGGGGAAGATTTTCTTTCAAGCGCCCTAACAGCATCTCTCCCATTGCCTTTGTAAATACATAGGTATTTGGCCATCCATGCATCTTTGCCCTAATGTATGAATAGTAAAACCCAAAAGAGGAGACTATCAAAGATCAAATTCTATAATAGATAAATTCCTCTGATTTTTAATTGTGACATTGAGATATTTTAAAGATAATATAGTCTTGTCAAGTGACACATCATAAAATAAAAATCAAGTCAAATCAAATACCACACAACGTAAATAAGCATAGTTACCAAACTAGAGGTGTCCAACCTGGCACCGCCCGATGTTTATTGGGCCATAACGGGCCGACGTGATTGGCCAACACGGCCCACTTAAAAATCGTGTCATGTCGAGTTAGCCCATGCAAGCTAAATAGATGGCCTGACACAGCCCATAAGCCCGCGGGCTAATTGTACCATTCAATGTCGTGTCGTGTCGTGCCGGTGGGCTGTGGCCCATGAACCATTCACTTTGTTAAAAAATTTAATTTAATTTTTTTAAATCATTTTGTCTTAAGTTTTTTTATTATTAAACAAAATTTCTTTTTGTTACTTTAAACACTTCTAACAATTATACTTTTTATTTTTTATACACCTCTAATAATTATACCTTTTATTTTTTATATTTATATTTATTAAGTTTGTAATTGTAAAATTTATAGAAATGATAGTTTTTTGTTTTTAAAAATAGTAAAAAAAAAATTATATTTGAATTTGTTTATTTTTTATCAAAATAACAATAAATTTAAAGTAATGGAATATAAAAGGAAATGAAATATATTAAAAAAAAAAATTATTGTATTCAATATTTCAACAAATTACATGAAAAAATAAGAAGGAAAAAAAAAAGTGAGAATTGTATCACAATAGTTTGAGTACCTACCCAACTATCAATTATATGCAATACTCAACCTTTAAAAATAGTTTGCCATATGAAGGATAGCAATTTGCCAAACCCATATGTATTATCCATACTAACCAATTGTAGCTAATACTATGTTTGGTTTCAAAAAATTTGAGGGAAAATACAAAAGAAATAAAATAAAGAAAAAAAAAAAAGTAGAAGGAAAGAAAAAAAAAAAGTAAAATAGAACATAAATTTAAAGTTTAGAAATTACTTTTATTTACTATTTTTTCAATTATTTTAACTTGTAGATACAAAGATTAAAAAATTTTAAATATATAAATTTCTTACTAGTTTTAATTATATTTGATTTTCTTTTATATTTGTCATAGTACAACTAAAATATTAAAAAAAATTATTTTTTATTATTATTTTTTATTTTCTTAATATTTTCTAAGAATTAAACATAAATTAAATATTTACACAAAAAAAAAAGGCACATTAAATCGAAAAGAAAAAGATTAGAAACAAACAAGAGAGAAAAAGTACATATCTTAATTTTGGTAATAAATGAATTTAAAATAAATTCATAAATTTTTAAATTTAAAATGGAAATTTAATTACATGGAACCATTGTTTTTATCTTATAACTCATCTAATTTTTCAATAAATTTAAAATTTGGATAAGAAATTATTTACTATATTAGTTTGAAATTCATCTCAACGAAAATTGAAATGAATTAATTATCTTCAATTTAAATAAAATTTCTTCTATTAAATTTCCAAACATAACTCCTATGTTGCCTTAATATCTATAATAAAATTTATTCTATTAAATTTTCAAACATAATTTTAATACTTATAGTGAAATTTAAAAAAGCATAGTGGATCGAGGGGTTGCTTCCTTAGGCCCAACACAGCCTACTCCTTTGGACCGTGCCGGCTTGGGCCACTACAATATTGGATCATATTGGCCCGGCCCAATCTTTTGGTGTGCCGGGCCACGGGCCAAAATGGGCAGCCCGGCCCATTGTACACCTCTATGCCAAACCAGGTGGTACCCTGGCAGCTTTGATGGTAAATGAAGGACCAGTCCGCCATGTTTTCACATAAATGTGGGGGTTCAGATGTTATAAGTCTCCTACTTAATTAAGTTGCAGGCTGCCACGGTTAATTATTCAATGTCATCTGAAATGAGCTAAGCCTGCATTAAATGGCTCTAGAAATTTCTTCACTGCAAACACAGACTTCTAGGAAGAGATGAGTAGACCATTCAATCCTTCTAGAACAGTTTAAAATTTCAGAAATCACGTGCCCTTCATCAATTCATATCAACCGTACGGAACTAAACTAACATAAATGATTAGGTTATAGATTTTAAACTAATGAGTTAATCCACAATTAAGATAGAATTAAAAGCCTTCCATAATAAAACAATTATTATTGTACCATCCTTTCATCGGGCTTTGTATTAGAGTCCGTTTACTAATGACTTTAAAAAACGTTTTTAATCTTAAAATTATTTTTTAAAAAATAAAATATTTAGTAAAATCTTGCAAATATTTTTAAAAATATAAAATTTTAAAAATTTATTTTTTAAAAAAAAATACTTAATAAATGATTCTCCTAAAAAGATTTATCGAAACAACAATGAGAATAATTTTGAGTATAAATGCTACAAAAGCAATCTTAGTTTTATATATGGGTATCATAGACAGTTCAGTTATTGGACTAACCTTTGGATGCCCAAATCCTTCATGGCCAATGTGATAGCTTCTCGAGTAGCTCCCTCTGATTGGAGCTCATCTAGTCTTTCCTCCATAACCCTTTTTTCTTCTTCAATGTCTAGACCAAAGGTCCCATTGAGGGTCTCACCCATTTGGAATGGGTGCTCTAGTATGAGCCCAGCCTGTTCTCCAGCCACATAAGCTGCAGAAAAAACACCGAGTCCACTCGCTATTATAATTAATTTATTAAACCCCTAATGCTACTAAAAAGGGGACCATACATATATACTATTCCATTTGTATCATTGTCTATCATTAGGGATCCACAGACCATTCTGAAAATGACCAAACATATACCAACCGGTTGATACATGGAGAAGCATCTTTATTTTCACACACTTCTTCGCAAAGTCCAGGACATGCCTAGCTCCCAATGCATTGATTCCCAATGCAACATCGTACCTGCAGAAAGATTAGAAGAACTTTATTTGAATTTGATTGCAGCCCAAAGGAAATATAAACATTTGGTAGCTAGCCGACACGCCTTGACTAATAATTAATTAGTTACCTTTCATCAAAGTTGGTAGTTGCAGCTAGATTAACAACTATGTCAACTTCTCTCCACATCTCTTCCCTCAAGTTAGAGTCTTTCACCCCCAAGTCATCGCAAGAGATATCACCAGCTACCGGAGTCAGTTTGTCTGATACAAAAGAGTTCCAATCTGAAGCCCTTTTCTCCCTTAGAACCCTAAACAACTCCTTCCCTATCACCTGTGGATACAAATTAATAAAGCGCGTGATCTCTTTAATGAAAACTATCATTTTAATTTTGTATTATACTTCATGAAAATTATTATATATTAATTTTAGAACGGGTAATTAATACTATACGTCTTTTGAAATGCTTGCTCTAAACACATTCTCTGACCAGATTTAGTATACAAATGTTACAAATTATAAAGAAGGGGAAAACTGCCTGATATACATAGAGAAGTGTACCTCATTATGCAGACGTTGGGTGGCTGACTTGGTATCTCCTGCTCTTAGAAGAAGAAAGAGCTTCTTCACATTTGGCTGAATCCTGAGTATCCTCTCTACAAAAACTGCACCCACAAAATAACATCATGAGAAAGGGAAAAGAAGAAGAAAAAGAAGAAGAGGAAGGATAGGGATTGTCAAACATTACTCTTTGCTAGAAAGCCAGTAGCCCCGGTGACTAAAATGCTCTTGTTCTCAAGAAACTGCACAATGCTACCCAACTCCATTGGAGACAAGAAATGAACTGAACAGAGAGAAAGAGAGAGCAAATAAAAAACAGAGAGATCAGGTGAGGAATAAAGGAGGGCAACCCAAAGTGTCTGATATATACCTGGAGGTTTAAGAGGTGAAGTGCACGCAAAAAGTTGGTAATTTCTTTAGTAGATTTGATAGTAGGAAGGTCACTTTTATTAATTATCTTCACTGCGACACTCATCATGTGCTTTCACACACCGCCTGAGGTCACCCACGTAATTGATCCTGACCCAAATGTAAGGATGGCCATGGTTGTATTGGTCAAACCTACCCTAGCCGTGCTCAGAGTTTGGCTTTATGTTCGCAATGCTGTTCTCACCATGGTTGATGAGCAGCATTTTTTCAAGGCTAATTCTAAATGTCAACATTCTCCCTTTTTCCCATTCTTCTTTCTCCTTTCTCCTTTCTTTTTCTACGAAGCCACACGTTTGCGTATCTTGTCTGATTTTGAGAGCCTGTTAGAGATGTACTGTTTACCTAACCCTATATATTATTGACTTAAAATCTGGGTTGATATCCTTATTTGTCTTCATTCATGGTGCTTAAATGTATCATTGACTTATTTGTTAAGGAATATACTGAATCCATCATCTTACTAAACTTTTTAAGAAAATTAGTCAATATCATATCAGAACTTAACTTGATAAGAGATCACGGTATCAAGTTCACGGAATGCTTTACCTATATTGACTTATTTGTTAAGGAATATAATGAATCCAACATCTTACTAAACTTTTTAAGAAAATTAGTAATTCAATATTATATCAGAACTTAATTTGATAAGAGATCACGGAATCAAACTTACGTATGCTTTACCTATATCATGAGGGAGGATTGAGCCCAAATGAAATTGGTAATTCAATATGATTGACCTCAGTCACTCCTGTTAAAAATTGTGAAAGAGAAATTGACCTCGACCATTCTTGTTAAGAAATTATGAAAGTGAAATTAATGATATGACCAAACCATAAATCATGAGCTCTCAGAAGTTAAGTAAAAGATGAATGTGAAAGGGATCTCGATCAATTTACCTTGTATTTCAAGTAGTTGACATTTGAAATGAATGAAACTCTCTCTATACATAAAGCATAAACCATGGACTACAAATCTGCCTTCATATCTTAGTCTTTGTTTTCTTGCCCATTGTTTACACATATGGACAATTTGGCTTCAATTATCCTAGCTCAAAATCATATATGAAAACCCTAGTTTATGAGCAAAAGATTCAACAAGAGGATCCACATGGATATTTATCTCATTGGGTCTCACATAGTTGGTATTGGAGATGAACAAAAGATTAATCTGAAAGAGACTGCTATTTGTCATCTATTAGGATTTAATTATCTTACTCAACATCTAACAAATATAAGGGTTTATATGATACTCATCAGGTGCCTAGCTAAAACCTAACCTTAATTTTAATATCATTTGCCATATATGTCAATGGTTTTTAACTATTTTGTTTGAAAATCTTGTTACTTTAAAATGAGATTGCTGAAGTGTGAGTCCAATAGGCGGTATTGGATCCATATTCAAAGTTTGAGTATAGTATAAAAATACAAAATTTAAATTTTGGTTAGGAAATTAAGAATACGTTTAATAATAATTTTAGGAAGCATTTCTAATCTTTTTAATGCTTAAAAAATAACAATTTTTAGTGTCAAAAATACTATAAACACTTTTTAGAATCATTGTCAAATACATTTTAAGAATTTTTTTTATAACTATTTTTGAAAACAATTCTAAAGAATGGTTTTTGAAAATTGTTCTCTAATATTTTATAAAACAAAAGTCAATTTGGTAACTTAAAATGTTTTTAGCTTATTTTAAATATTTTAAAATATGTTTTAAAAATAATTTTTGTATCTAATATTTTATTTTTTAATCATATTACATATTCATATAATTATTTTTTAAAATAACATTAAAAAAAAAAAAGTAAAAACAACTTAAAATACCATATTTTATATTCTTAAAAATAAAAAACAAAATATAGTATTTTAGTAATTAAACTTGTTTTCATTTTTTATTTTTTATTTTTCTAAAGAACATAAAACTATTCTAAAAAACAATTACAGACACAAGTCCTGATTTTTTTTCCCTTGAAAGAGAACTTCATAAATTTGATCAATACATGTTTGATTAGTTGGTACCGTATTTAAAAAAACGAAGCTGGTGAAGCTGGTGAAGCTGATACAACAGTACCAACAAATATTGTCTGATCCATTAACAAGCTAAAAATAAATGCTTGAATTGGTGGAATTTATATATTTGATATCAATTCATTGAATATTAGTATTATTAGTCACAACTAAAATGGTCCCCAATAGAAATCTCTGACCTCAATTTTCTTGATGTGCTCGAATCCAATGCCTTAATTTGAGTCATCACCCTAGGAAACAACAATAATTTAATTTTATGTCAATTCAAAGTGAGCATATATGAAATATAGATAGCTTTAATTTTAGATATGATTAATAATCATATATTAGAGAATCAAACATTTTGCTTCTCCATATGTATCAAGGACAATGTACGTTTAAAGCCCATGAATGTGT
Organism: Vitis rotundifolia; assembly: GCA_030254885.1. Taxonomy (NCBI): domain Eukaryota; kingdom Viridiplantae; phylum Streptophyta; class Magnoliopsida; order Vitales; family Vitaceae; genus Vitis; species Vitis rotundifolia. The sequence continues at coordinate 14,517,578 of CM058156.1, forward strand.
TCATAAGTGCTTCATAATCTAGGGAAACCATAAAAAAAAAAAAATGACATGAGATTCTCATTAATTGTAATATTTTACAATTTATTAGTTATCAACAGAAAATTAAATGTTCATAATTAATTTAAGTCATGACTAATTAAAAATCATCACATGTTATTATAAAGCATATTATATAATCAGACACTTGTGATAAAATGAAATTTACCGTGACAATAACTTTTTCAAATTAAATTATTGCATATGTTCATTGGACTTCATATAAAAAGAAGACATTATCTTCGAACTAGCTAAAAAAAAAAAAATTGTAATTAAATTAAAAATGTGGATTTGATAAATGACTACACACCAATTCTCATTAAAAAAATAAATTAAAAATTATCCAAATATGCTTTGTAAAATTTCTTAAAACATTAATTTTTAAATCAAAATAATAATATTTTAAGGATTTGGACTATCCAAACGTGTTTCAAAATTTTCATAAATATTAAATTTGATTAAGGAACAAAATTTACAAAAAATAATGAAAACTATCCAAATATACCTCTCTTAAACCTTATAAATATTGATGAAGTCAAGATCCAAGTACAAGTGGAAGACATGCTAAGCTCCAAGCATAAGTTAAAGACAAAGTTCAAGCTCAAGCTAAGATGTGTCAAGAACCATACGAAGTCATGGCCTAAGTCAAATTTATTATTAAAAAAATCAAATAACCCAACTAAAAATTGTTGCTTAATTCAAGTTGGGTGTGTTGAGTAACTTGGGTTTAGGGATGATAATGAGGCAAGTTTTTTTAGGTACCTACCATGTCCTGCCCCTAATGAGACATGTTTCAATTTTAACTAAATAGGTTTGGGACAGATTTATGAATTTTTTTAAAACCCAAAGTGGGTTCAAGTATTGTCTTATCCCCCAATTATATATAAAATTAATTTTTAAAATTAAATTATTTTTATTTTTATTTTACTATTTTTAATTTATAAATAATAATAAAATATTTTTTAATAAAATAAGTTATAAAAATGTAATGATTTAATTATTTATAAAATATATTTATTTTAATGTAATTTAAAAAAATTAAAATAATTTTTTAAAAAAATAAAAAAAAATTCAAAAAAAAAAAAAAAGTTAAACGGGATAGGGTGGGACAGGTATGGAAATTTACCTAACCCAATCCAACCCACCCAAATCGTAACCCTACTTTGTGGCATGGTGAGACCCAAATTTATATTATGTTTGATTTTAAGAAAGTATCAAGTAAACAAAAAAAGTTAAAAGAAAATAATGTTCTCATTTTCTTTATTTTTATATAAAAAAATAACAAAAAATTTAAATATAATTATAATTAATTAGAAACTTATTTATTTTTAAATTATTTAGTTTTTATATAAAAGAATTAAATTAAGCTAAGGAAATTTAAAGTAAAATATAAAAATAATTTATTAACTTAAAAAAAAATTCCTCCTCTTTTTCTTTCCTTTTTTAACTTTTCCTTTCTATTTTTTTAGTTCACATTTTTTCTTAGAAATCACCTTTTTTTTATCCAAAATAATTTTATGTCATTACTCAAAACTCTCCATTAATCATCCATGTTTATTATAAACATTAATTAATTCCTATCTTATTTCTATGTTATCGGACCATTACTTAATGCAAACGAAAATAAATATATCAAATTTAAAGTTCATTTCACAATGATTTTAAAAATTGTTTTTAATCTAAAAATTAAACCTAAAATCACATATACTATTGAAAAATTATTTATATTATTTTATAAAGAAACACTTCACTTTATGTTTAAAGAGAAAATTTAATAATAATTAAAAAATTTGAAAAATCAGTCAAATGCATATTGAAATCATATTAAATCATCAACCTGCCAAACCTAAAAACTGACAATATTTCTATCATTTTTGTACCAACCATGCATAACTGGCAACCATGAACAAGAGTGTTGCAGTGACATTAAGCATTGTGTTACAACTGTCAGTACCAACATTCACCTGAGGGTATATTGCTGTTAACACGACAAGTAGGGGGTCTTATCATAAAATATGCCCAACCACAATGCTTAAAAAAATACTTACTTTTACCATGAGACTTTCAATTGGTAATGCTCAAAAGCTTTACCAAAGGCATAAACAACCAAATAAAAGATGGGCAATCCCAAATGAATCTCATAATTATAAGGGTGTGTTTGTCACTATCTTCTGAAAAAGGTAGGGTATTTTGATGAGATGAGCTTTTGGGTATTGTTGGGAAGAAGAAGAAGAGGGAGGAAATGGTCGGTTGTTGAGAGGTCACCAAGATTATATCATGTGCATGCATGCAACTGTTGTGATGTTTGGGTGTGCTTATGACCAAATCTTACAAGTTATATTGTGCTCCCTTGGGTGTGAAATGTAACTTGGTTGGTCCACTCAGGATCAAAGGGATCAAGGCAAAGCTACATTTGTTCATATTATGTTGTTTTTTTTTTTTTTTTTTAATACTATTGTTCATAATTTTATCAAAGAATCGGACCGATGTGGACCGAAATTCGATTCATTCGTTGGGTTTTAGCTATTGGCAAAGTGGGCCTCCATATGCAGCTTATCGGCCACTCTACACATTGCTTGTCATGGCCCACAGGTTTAATCAACTCGGGTTGAATGAGGTTTACAAACCTCTTTTCATTTCCTTAAATTTTTTATGTGGGATTAGTAGGGTTCTATTTAGAAAATTCAAATTGAAATTTGAACAGATTGAAGGTTCAAAATGATGTTTAACACACTAGTGTGCTAACTATTTATGATTGTTAAAAATAGTAAAAGTAAAACCTAAAAATAATCTAATATCTTTTAAACTTATTAAATAATATATATATATATATAAATTACATAATACAAATCTTTTTCCATTTTCAATATATATTTTTATATTTAAATATTATACATATTTTATTTAATAAAATTTAAAATATTAATACATCCACGTAAAAAAGATGAAAAATGAATTAATATTATTGATTTTAATTATATATATATATATATATATATGTATGTATTATTTTTATATAAATAATTTCTTAAAATAATTTTTAATGTTAATAAAATATAAATTATATATTTATGATATCATCAGTGTAATTGGTAAATCATGAACCCGTAACTTTTCTGATTTAATAAAGGGTATGATTTTTAAAACATTGATATTTAGTTAATTATTTGAAAAAAAAAATTAAGGTATTTATTTGATATCTATAAAAATCTTAATTTTCACTTCTGAAAATACATTAAAAAAAAAAATTATGCATTTAAATGTAAGTGCAAAGAATGAGATTAAAATATAAATAAATAAAATCAAATTATAAGACTATGAGACCTTAAGAAGCACACCTTTTCCATTTAAAAATATCAAAATTTATAATAAAAATGATTAAATTCTTTAAAATAATTTTAAGGTTTTTTGCTACAAATTGATTGAAATTATTGAAAAATTCTAATGGCTTTTCTTTCTATTTTTTTATCTCTTTTGAAATTTTCCTTTAAATATTTTTTATAATTTTTTTTTATCTAAAATCTGAAACTTTTTTTTTTTAAATATTCTTAATTCTATGGTTGTTTAATTTAATACATTTTCATAATTAATATTAAAATTATTCCAAGATGTGGCCGGTTGATCTTAGTAATAGCTTTTTTATTCTATAATTTTTTTTACTAGTACATTTTAAAATAAATAGTTGTCTCAAGTTAATATTTAGATGTAAATAAAAAAATAAAAATAAAAAGGTTATTTGTAAAGAAAGCACTTATCAATTACTAATTCAAGAACCATTTTTTTTTTTTTTCCGGTGTGGGGCATTTCATTATTGAAAAAAAATAAAGAAATTTAAAAAAATATGTTAATGAAAATGATGTTTTTTATAAGGAAAAAAATATTGAGGAAAAAAAAAGTTTAGAATAGATTTAAACAAAATAATTTATTTTTATTTGTTATTTCACTCTTTTATTTGGGTTTTAGCTTTTAGATTAAATAATTTTCATGTATGAGAATTTAAGTAATTTTAATTATATTATATTATTTTTTATATATATTTTTTTTCATAGTAAAATTAAATATAAAAAATATCATTTTTTTTTTGTCTTCCTTCTTAAAACCAAACATATAAAATAAAATAGAATGGAAAACATTAAAAGATTTTCCTCAAATAAAGGTAAGAATAATTTGGGCAAAGTATACTCTTCAACAATTTAATTTTTGTTTTTTCTCAAATTTTTTTCCAAACATGAGAAAAAATTTATAATTTATTTTTTTTAACCCTTTTCCTTTTACTTTATTTTCTGGCTTTGTAGTATTTTCTTTGGACTTTCCAAGAAACAAAGAAGTTAAGTGATCATCTTCAGAGAAATCATAAAAAGGAATTTCAACTTGAGTTAAGGGCGAATTCAGATGGTGAAGAACTCAAATACCAAGTGATTCCTCACTTCAACCAGTAAGGTGACTTTTGCTCAGTGATTGCAGCATTCCAGTGCCCCATATAGCTGAGAATCCTAATAATGTTGGGGTGTTCAATCCAGGGTCATGAAACATCAAGAGGCCGCTGTCTGGCATGGTGGAAAATCCATTTCCAGTTAAGGGCTAGGACTTCACTGCACCAGGAGGCAATCCCAATTGACACAACAATAGCCGAGCCCCCACCACGGTACTCTTAATCATAGGTTAGTATCAATTTGAGGGTAGCCCCAGTATGGTATAGCCCACACGCACTGGTATCTGAACCAGTTTCAAACACTGATTCAAGCAAACAAATTGACTGTATATTAATATAGGGGAGATACAATCCCAAAAATCTAAAAACCACCACATTCAGTGACTCAAACATGCAACAAAACCCAAAAGCTTAATCATCAGCGAACTTCATATACCAGTTAATCACTTGAACTCTGTTAAAGAAGCACAAAAAGCTCAGCAAACTCCTGTTTGGGAGTGATTTTAAGAGGGTTAGAAACATTTGTTGATGCGTGGAAGCGCTTTCTAGAATTAGATGTTTGAGAGACTTCTGAAAATCACTTTTACAAACCTGAGAATCACTTGATGGATCTTCTTCCAAAATTACCTTTGAAATGGGCTACAAACTAAAAGTCTTTTCATCAAAATCATTGCCAAACATACTCTTAACTATTCTACTAGGATCAAACACAGACAACAAAACACCACACACAAGCAAAAAGGGTAACCTTACAGACTATTTTCCAACTGAGATAGGGGTTCTAGATGAAGATAATCTTAATTCACATTGCGAAAATGAAATGTACGCTAACCATTGTACAAGAAACAAGATCCACCAAGTTGTTTACAGAAAACTATAAATGGGAAGATGGAAATCAAAAATGTTGGCCCCAACTCTGAAGGTATGAAATTTTGTTACATCCCCAGCTGTTGCTTCAACAGAGAGCGAGAGCTCAAGAGAAATACAAATAGATAATTCACCCAAGTGAGAATGTTTTGTTCACTGCTAGCACTTGGGGCAGACAGCATTTCTCTAGTAGGAAGACAAGTTTTTGTGCCCACATCAGCAACACTATATATTGACATGCTCTATATTTATCAACATCACCTACAGCAGTAACATGATACAGAATCAAGAACCAGCATCTTCTGCTGGCGGCACCTGAGTTTTTTGATCTGTTGCTAAGGGATCAGACTTTACTTTGTCTGTTGTTGCTAGAGAAGAGTCTGCTTTAACTGATGCTGGCAGGCTGAGATCCATCTGATCAGTTGCTGGTGGGGTGGAGTCCATTTGTTCTGTCAATGGGGCAAAGTTCACCTGATCTGAAGCTGGCAGTGCCGATTTTGGCTGCTTGGGATTTTTTGAATCTTGATTGCTTTCAGCACTTTCATACTCAGAGAGGAGATCCATGAACTCATTGAGCAAACGCTGAACTTTCCTGTTTGATGCCATTGCTGGAAGGATGTCTTCCCTAAGTAGTTTGTGCTTTTTCATTCCCTGCAGAAACCCAATTTGGTAACTTAAATGCCCAAAAGATTAAGGTAACTATCCCCTAAATGGAATTCTTAGCAATGGTAGAACTTATCAAGAATAAAATAGTAGTGTTGTGCTGGCTAACAGAAGCAGCATCGAAAATTCAATACAAATATAGTCATGTCCAGTCCAAACAAAGGGAATAACCTAACCATTGTAGTTTTAGACATCGAAAAAAAATTTGCCTTCATCTATAAACTCTTGCAGCAATAATTCTGTAACTAAAGGCAAACTTGAATCCATGGAAAATGGAAACAGTCTAGTTTTACCATAGCATTTGAAGGCACCAACCCATCATTATGAATGGCACTCCAGAATCAAATGGCACACACAGCAAATGATTGTACCATTTCATAAAAACATGAAACTAAGCTGGCACTACAAGTTCTAAGCCTGTGGAAATAGCTCCCATTACCATTTGTTCTCCTTCCAAATGATAATTTTTTTTAATAGTCCCCATTTGAAATGATGGATTTGTACCTTCAAATATGATGATAAAAATATCAATTCCAATGGGATATCCAAACACTATCAGTTAAAGAACTAATCACTATAAGATTTGATCATTCCTCCAAAATTCACTTAAGTTCCACCCATTGATCATACAAAGGAGTATGTTTCAAATTCTTTAGATAGATTATAACAATAATTTCCTATTTTTCAACAAGTTACTTCATTTCCAAAACCATGGATGGCTCCCACAGGAAGGAAAGAAGTCATAATGAAAAGGATCGATCAACAGTTTCTTTAGGAGTTCTATTTATCATAATGCATTTGTTCATCCAGGGATATCTGCAACAATGACAAGGAGTGTCTGCATAGGATTTGGTACCAGGTTTTAACAAGAACAGAAGATGAACTGGGGTGCAGGTCTATGCACAGAAATATTCTTGCTAGGATACAAGTACGTTCATTCAAATTACATAGTCGGTCAGTTTTCATTGTAATAATGAATTATCAACCATTAGGATTAGCCATCAAATCAAATAAAGCACCATTGATGAAAACAGTGCACAATTTCAGGGTAGCTGTTAGGATCTCATTGACTAGTTACTAAAATGGTTTCAAATTTTCTAAGGCAAACTAAATGAGAACAAGAACAAGAACTAAAAAACACATCCCAAATGTTTTTTGCTGTAATAGAAACTTCCTTCACAAAGATTCTGAAAGAGTATATTCTAGTAAAAACATTCTACCATCCAAAGAATATAAGAAGCACTAATAAAGAGTCAAAAAGACTTACAAGCACACAAGGATCCCATGCCGGATTCTTTGGATCTGAAGGTGTAGCCTCAACCATCCCAGTTGGAGGTCCAAGAAAACTCTCACAGACCTCCCGTAAACGAGACTCATCTGCTTCTCTGCAATCCAAATAAGATAAGACTTTAAGTCAAAAAATATTTGAACCACTAGTTATTCTGTATCAAGACACATGATCATTCAAATTTCAGGGCCCACGAGCAAAGGACCTTATATAGGCTCCAATTAATCAAAGTATCAGGGGTATTGCACCCCCTTATGTTGCCTGAAAATGCTAACAACAAAACCTTCATAAGAATGTAAAAACAATTTTTATTTTTGATAGGTAAACAAGAAATGCATTAAAAGCGCTAAAAAGAGCACACCATAGTGCATAGGACGTATACCCGCCACCAAGAAATGGCCAAAAAAAGGGGAAGGGAAAACAAAAAACTACTCCCTCCCTTAGTGAGAACCCAACCAATCAATAAAATCACATAAGGACATTGAGCCTATAGCTATGTACAACTTGGTCCAAGAAAACAAGTTTTTTAGTCTTAGGACAAAGAGCTCCTTGTTTTCGAACAATCTTCTATTTCTCATCTTCCAAATTGTTCAAAATAGACATAAAGGAGCTGCTTCCACACTTTTTTCGTTTCCTTCCAACACAAGACCCACACCAACCTACAAGGTCTCTCTTATTGAGGAATATAACACCCAAGAAACACCAAAAAGAGAGAACAAAAGCTACCACAAAGCCCTTGCTACACCACAATGAAGTAAGATGTGGTTAATCGACTCCTCCTGAATATGACAAAGAAGCATCTATTAGCCAAGGCCCACCCTCTTCTTTGGAGTTGACCTAAAGTCAAAACTTTACCCCATGAAGCCTCCCAAGTAAAGAAACTCACCCAAGGTGGAACCCAAGAATTTCAAACTACAACTTTTGGGAAGGGGGTAGAACTCCCAAGCTCTAGGCAAGAGTAAAGGGACATCACAAAGAAAGAACCGCTTTGTGTCTCCAGCCATAACACATGATGTAGAACAACCCTAGGATGGTTGCCTACACTCAAAAGTAGGTGGGCTAGGGTTTTTATTTTAGGGTGTAAGGAGAGGAACAAAGAATAAAGTTTATGGAAGAGAAAAAATAAAATAAAATAAATAGAGAGAAAGAAGAAACAACAAAGAAAAGATAAGAGAAATCTTAGAGTCTCACTAAGGCCTTCTAGGAGTTTTATCTAAAAGAAAATCAACGGAGTCTCACCATTGAGGATTGCAACACTTATAATGAAAAAAACATAATATTATTAATATCAATCAATTCATTGCTTTGATTTATATTGATTAGTCTTATTTATAGGTTTCTATAAGAAATCCAAAATCTATTAGGATTGTAATAACCAATTATGACTCTTTCTTATTATAATATCAGAAGTCTATTAGGACTCTAATAACATATTATGACTCAAATTTTAATTATATTATAACATAACTAGCTAATCTTAATTTGACTTCAATAAATACTAATCCTAATTTAATTCCAATTAATATTAATCCTATTTAGAGTTTATTTATGTCTTCCATTTCCTCCTTTAATAGACTTTAAAAGACTTTCCTCTATCAACACCTTATCTTCTACTCCCTCATACACTGTCTTATCTTGAAACCTAAATAGAAAATGCTCCATAATATCAATCTCCCAATTGTTTAGATTCCTAGAGTTAGGATTCTAACAACCACTACCATTAAACTGATTCCACAGTTCCATCACCCACACCTCCTTTGAGCTAGCTAGGGCAAACAAGAAAGGGAAAGGCTCACACAATAGCTCATTACCACACCACCTACCCTTCCAAAACTTAACCCTTCTTCCATTGCCCACACAAAATGAGACTTTAGTGTTAAACATTGCCCACAATTTTCTTATGGCTTTCCAAAGCCCAACCCCGTACCCATCACTCACTTCCTTAGAACACCACCCCCCTTCAACTTCCTCATATTTACCCTTTATAAATTGCTTCCATAAAGCCTCCCTTTCCATTGCATACCACCAAATCCACTTGCTAAGAAGAGTGTTGTTGAGCAAATCAAAGCGCCTAACACCCAACCTCCCATTTTTCTTATCTAAGCAAACAAAAACCCATTTCACTAAATGAGACTTTCTCTCTAAATTCCCTCTACCCAAAAGGAAATCCCCTTGAATTTGTCGCAATCCCATCCTCACTTTCCTCAGCATTTGGAAAAGTGACATAAAGTAGATGGCAAACTAGATAAAGTGTTTTGAATCAGAGTAAGCCTCTCCCCTTTGGAAATATATTTTTTCCACAAAGCCAATCTTTTGTGGAACCTATGTTCCACCCCAACCCAAACCGCCAAAGAAATTGAAGGGGCACCAAGGGGAAGACCCAAATAAGTTGTTGGAAGATCTCCCACTTTACAACCTAGAACAAAAGCCAAAACTTCTCCACCCTCCCAATTGGGATGAGCTCGCTCTTGCATAGATTTATCTTCAAGCCCGAAATAGCTTCAAACCATATAAGTAGCCAACTTAAGTAGTTCATTTGAGTATAAGAGGCCTCACAAAAAGCCTAAGTATCATCAACAAACAACACATGAGAAATCTCTAAACTCTTACCACCTCTACCATTCACCTTGAAACCAGGCAAATACCCTCTCTAGCCCTCCCAAGAAGGCAACCGAGTGCTTCCATTGCTAGCACAAACAGATATGGTGAGAGTGGGTCCCCATGTCTCAAGTCCCTAGGGCTTTGAAAAGAGCCAAAAGGAGAGTCATTAACCAAAACCGAAAAACTTGTTGACATACACTATCTAATCCAATTGATCCATTTCTGGCCAAATCCCATAAGGTCCAAAACCAAAAGCAAGAACTCTCGATTTACATGATAATAGGCCTTCTCAATATCAAGCTTACACAGCACCCCGCAATTGTTGCTTCTCAACATAGAGTCAATGGCTTCATTAGCTATAAGCACCACATCTAGAATTTGTCTACTCTCCACAAAGGCATTTTGAAACTTGGAGACCACTTTACTCACCACCTTTTTAAGCCTATTAGCCAACACTTTAGCCAATAACTTTTAGAGGCTACCCACCAAGCTAATAGGCCTGAAATCTTTAAGATCCCCAACACTGCCCCCTCCCTCCCTCCCTCTTTTCTCTCTTTGGAACCAACGCCAGAAAGGTTGCATTAAGGCTTCTTGCAAATCAACCTTGATCATGAAAATCATTGAAAAAACCCATCACCTCTTCTTTAACAAAGTCCCAACTAAATTGCCAAAAGGCCATTAAGAAACCATCCAACCTAGGAGCTTTGTCCTTGTTTAAATCTGAAAGGGCAGAAAGCACCTCTTCCCTTAGAAAAGGCTCCTCCAACTTTGCTGCATCTTGGACATCTAAAAGGTTAAACATCATATTCCTAATGGAGGGTCGCCACTCCCCTTGTTCTGAAAGGAAGTTAAGAAAGGCTCAAACAATCCCCTCCTATATGGCTACCTCCTCCATTAAACAAACCCCTTTAATCTTTAGCTTAGCCAAAGTGTTCCTTCTTTTATTTGCATTTTCCATTTTTTGGAAGAAATTGGCGTTTCTATCCCCTTCCTTTAACCACACCTCCCTAGATTTTTGCCTTCGGCTAGTCTCTTCCATAAGAGCCCATTTACGGACCTCCACCCTTGCAACCACCTCTTCTTAAGTTAAAATTCCCAACCTTTCTTTTGCATCCCGAAAGCCCAACTTGAGAAAGGGCCAAATTCTTCTTGATTGCCACATTACCAAATACCTCTATTGTTCCATCTTTTCAAATTAGCCTTCAGGCTCTTCAATTTCTCAACCAAAATGAAGTTGTGAGAACCTCTAAAGTTTTGTTCCATCTTTAAAGCCTTCCTCCTTCAACCACATATTTTTTAATCTAAAAGGGAAAAGTCCTGTTTGTACGCCACCCTCCATCCAACAAGATGGGTGAATGATCTGGCACGAATCTAAGAAGGATGCACTGGACTACTCCACTACAATGATCTTCCCACCTCTCAGAGACCAAAAAGCAATCTAATCTCGACTGAGATTGGTTATTTAAGCCCCCACTTCCAAGTAAATGACTCCCCATTTAGTGGAAGATCTCTGAGCTACAAGTCCTCAACTTCAGAAAACCTTCTCATATCTGTAGACAGCCTACAAGCACCATCACATTCCCCTGGAAGCCTAACTATGTTGAAATCACCTCTTATACACCACGAATCATTCCAAAGCCCATTAGTGACTCTACCCCCAACCTTCTCTATCACTCTCAATGGAAGGTCCATAAACTACCATGAGAATCCAAACAAAACTGTCCTCTCAATTTTTGAAGCGGTTGTGCTCATCTACCTCCAATCCCACCAATTCAAGCACCCTAAAGTCCCAAAAGACTAGGATACCATCATACTATAGCTGCATCTATGCATTTACCATTATACTATAGTTGCATCTATGCATTTGTGCATGCCTAGCAAATTTCCAAACAACAAGAAATGAAGTTAAAAAAAAAAAAATTAAAAAAAAATAAAATAAAATAAAAGAGGAAAGTAGAAAGGGAGCAAAAAATATAAAAAAGAGGTAATCACAGTGAATATAGGCAAAAGAGAATTGTTTTTAAAATTTTGAACTTACATTAAATATATTAGGTATGCACATGATAATACTTCACGAAGTTTACATGTAAAAAAGATCTCGCAAAACAAGCATCGAGTGTGGGATCTTCACCCGCATATAACCAAGGATAAAATGCACATTCTCAATTCTCCTCAGCACCAGTGTATTATCAACATCCTAGAATCTCTCACTTTTTTAACTACCAAATGTTGAACATAAGTAAAAATCATTGTCATAGAATATGAGGAACTCCCAGTTTCCTGGAGAACACCAATGTGAAAAGTTGAAATCTGAATTCTAAATAAGGAAACTCCAGATACATTGCCAAACACCAAGGAAGAATCCAAACAATGAACTGAAATATACTAATATAAATGATGAATTTCCAGATTTCTGTAAGCACCCATCAACTGATTGATACCAAGAAAAAACTGAATCTAAAGGAGATACTTCCTGGTGGACCAAATGGCATGTGAAGAGTTATCACTCTAGTAAGTCACTTAAATGAGCATTAAATATATTATAAACCTAAAACAGCATAAGTTGTCCATAAACTGTTCAACTTAGAAAGTTCCACTTCAACACACATAAATTTAGAGAGAGAGAGAGAGAACATAAAAACTCAACAGACCTTGCTAGAAACCGTATGTAGGCCAGAAGGCACTGACGATATTCATTTGCAGACTTTAAAGCTAATGAGGATGCCAACTGAGATTCCAAATGAGCACGTGTCTGCACGCCATCATCGGTCACCCTGAAACATCAAATTAACTATAAGTCAAACTCTAGAGGCAAGGACCAAGTTAATAAAATTGAAAAAGGTTATAAAGCTAATCAGCATCAAAAGACATTTAAATAGATGTCAGTTGCCATGTGACGAACATATAGAGACAGCACAAAATTTTGGGGACAGGAGGTGTGATGAGAGATCAAAGTGGTACGGTGTTGAGGGCTTTTTTTCCAACCCAGCAATAGAGGGTTTGGCCATCAAGGAAGAGATTCTAGCCTTTTTAGAAGGCTTGAAGCAAGCCAAGGCCCTGAACAAACAAGCAAGGTAATTCAAAAAATATTATTTTGTAGGTATCTGAAAAGGAAAGAGGCCCTTGGAAGTATGATAGGTTGCTTTGGCAAATTGTAGATATTATCAGTGACTTAGATTGTTCTTTCTCTTAGCAAATCATGTTGCAAATTAAATAGGCCAAGCAAGGAGCTAGTCAGTTAGTATTTTTTGTTGGAAATTTCTTACCTCTTTGAGATGAGGAGCGTCTTTGTATATTTACATTTCACATTTAAGCTGTATAGATTTTTTTTGTTTTAAACATGGAAGTTTGCTCCACTCTACTTTTATTTTGATCAGTTGTAAGTATTTTTTGGAAAGATTTCTTGTCCTTCTATGTATTTTATCTCATTTTAATGAAGTTGGTCTTAATTAAAACAAATAAATAAAACAGTGTGTGTGTGTGCGCGCGTGTGAGAGAAAGAGATCATAAGTTTTTTATGTGGGAATATGGAGTTCAGAAATTGATATCATGAACAATCATGAAAACACAACAGGGATTTTCAGAGGGTTGGATAAAAGCCAAGCGTTTTCACAAAAAGAAAAAATTGAAGGAAAAAATATTAGTTATAAAAGACAAAAAATTAGCCTGGGAATAGCATACCAACCTTCAAGACATACATAAATACATACACATACATTCATCCAATAACCTATTCAATTTCTGCAAATATTTTCAATAAAAGGGATAATCACTTTCAGGAAACATTAAATTTTATACTGTAAAATTAAGTGAACATGGTCAATGAAAATTTCAGGCATAAATTCAAACAAAAAAAAATCCAGAAGAATCTCCTACAGCAAATACAGACCTGTTCCAGCCTGGCTTTCTAGCCAAAAATTTCCTTACATCCACCTGCAGTGTAGCCAGCTCACCACTTTGAATTAAACCCAAATTCCAGGAGCTCGCAAAATTTGATCCAGGAAAGCAGTCATCCACAACCCTCAGCCAACACATGAGGCTCATATCAAAAAGGAAGGCATGGCGAGTGGCTAGAATAACAAGTGGAGAACCGGATTTCGCTAACTTTGCAGATATAACTTTGATTGTTCCTGGAAAGATGTAATAAAAGCATCATAAACATCCAGTTTGCCATTACACATGTAAGAGAACCTAAAACAAAGTCCACACCCCCTATGGTCAAGAAAATAACTGTCAGCCAAGTACCACGAACAAACAAAAAGCTGTCTAAACCCCATGTGGACGGCTATCAGCCTATGACTATGAACCAGAAAAAAAATTAAAATTAAAATTAAAAAAGGGCTGTTATCTAATCCAAACTCAAGTTTTTTCCATTACCTGCATCTTTGGCAGGCAAGTTTACATCTGAAGTAATTAAACAAGCCAATGAGTCGTGAAGGAGACAATTCCTGTTGAATAGGTCCCACACAAACAGTGATCCCTTCCTTGTGACAAGCAACAATTTCCAACACTCATCACAGTCGATAAAAACTGCTGCAGATCCCATCATCATGGTTGGTAAGGCCCGTCTCCCACACTTTGTATAAACCTTCACAAGGACAAATATAAATGAATATCGTGCAATGCTTCTAATCAAATGATGAAAGTTTGTATCTAAATTTGTGGACATGTAAGATGTCAATTCTTCCGAAGAAATAACAGAAGTTTATATTTAAATTTGGCTATGTGAAAGATATTTCAACATAAATGAACTTGAATATTTTGGCAAAACTATAACCAACTTGTGAACCCCATGTTGTCTAATTGGCATTAAACTACAAAAATCAGCCTTGAAAAGCTATTACCTTTTTTTAATGCCCACATTGAAAAACTAGTTGTTGCTGATGTGTAAGTTACTTTTTATTGTCAATTGAGAGTCAATTTCTTCTAAAAGAAAAGTTTAAAACTGTCCAATTTCTGCACAAGCATACCAATAACTTGGCAATTTGGCAAAGAAAAATAAAATTGCATTTCTCATTCCATACATTCCAGGGTTTTAATTTATATAGCTAGTGAATAATATATTGCAGAAACTTAAATAGTTACATTGATCCAGCCAAGCATTGTATGTGTGTGTGATTGTTTGCATTAGTGTGTGCACATACCCAAGTCAGGCAGAGCACTCAGAATCCAACATCGGATTAGAAATAATTTCAAATCCATGGGCTTCACATACAGCCAAGCATAGAAGTAAATTGGTAGTGACAGTTCTATTTATGTCTTCAGCATCTCTCTTCAACATTGACAATAAGCTGTATGTTGGAATTTCAGAATATATAAGATATAGAATGTACAGATATATTTAATCTACAAGGTTTTTAAGGTATTAACCTAAAAAGATCATAAAAAATTTTAGCATAAATTTTTTTTTTTAAAAAAAAAGGATAAAGAATCTGCTTCAATGCAGCCATAGTGCATGAAGATGAGTTTTTGCACCATTGAGGAATCCACATCCAATTTAAAATGGTCTGTTTTTAGTTTCCATTTTTTGGATTTTTTTCCCTTTTTTGTACTTTATTTTCATGTTTATCTCTAGCAATGAGGTCAATCATGAAGTGAACTTTTTTCTATTTTTTAAAGGACTAGGAATAATTCTAATTAGCTAAGGTGAAAGCTATAAATACTTTGCTATAGCCAGGGTTTAAAGATTATTATTATTATTATTTGTCAATAAAATTAGTATTTCTTAAATTCCTCTTGGTATTCTATTAAAAAAAAAATGGTCTTATTTCATTATCTACTTTTCTTGGTATTCCTTCAAAACAAGAAACTGGACACCCTAGTCTTTTAGTATTTGCTCTAGGAAATATTAACAAGTTTTAAGGAAAGTCATTTTTTTCTTGTTACTTAAACTTGTCCCAACATACAAATTGTGCCAGTTTCTGTCCATGCACAATTGATCAAGAATTCAAGGCTTTTCTACACAATGTGCCTTTTGGTGACTAGGCTTAAGATTTTGCAGTTTTACCTGTAGGCATCCATCTTCACACCCAACAGCCCAGAAGTTAGCATTTCCAGCCAAAACAGTGACTTTCCCAGATATTCTATCAGACCAAAGGGCTTCAGCCCCCCTCGTGCAAGTAATTTCTGTTTCTTTCATCATAAATGTATTTCCCATCCCAACAAGGTCATTGACAGCATGTTCCCTTGGACGAGCTTCCAAGCAAACTGGTATAGTATCTTCTGCTTCCTTCTTATCAAACACCTTAATTGAAAGGGTGGTACTACAAGCAGCGATAGAAGCAGAAGCCTTCACACTTCCCAATTGATCCACATTTATACCCCCATCCCTGCCTGCAGAAACTGGAATCTTCTCAATAACCAGACTCTCAGTAATGGTAGCCCTAGCTGTGACCCCAGAGCGCTCCTTTGAATCGTAGCTTCCAATAAAAGTTCTCTTGACAGAACCCTCTTTAGTGACACCATCGGTAAGAACCATTCCATTACCATCATTTTGATGATCAGTTGACATAAGAGGGAAGTCAAGTCCTTGAGTCTGGGATCCTCCAGACATATTTTCCAGCTGAACAGGCATCCCAACTGCCTCTGGTATAATCCTCTTTCTGCCATCTGGACGCCTATATTCTCTTTGCTTAACAGGACTTGAGATCCGAGCAGAAGTTGCCACTTTATTTAACCCATCGCCATTAGCTCCTCCACTCTTCTTCCCATCATCATCATGAGACTCAGAAGCCTTTGTTGCCAGCCCCAAATTGGCAGAAGGTTTTACAGGTGCTTGGTTTTGATGGACATCAGAAGCAACCTTTTTACTAGGGGTTTGCTTAGCTGATGCTGCTTCAAGCAACAACTGTGCAGGGCTTTCTGCTAAATTTGCCTGTCTACCTCTGACATCACCATAACGGCTTCTCTTTAACTCATCCAATTCAGCATCACTTATCTTATTGCCAAGTTCTTTCACCTCAAAATGGAAAGTAGCCACTGTCCCATCCAAGGAACAGGCAAAGAGAGAATACCCATCAGGACTCCTGTTTCCCAAAGGAAGAATTAAAGAATCATGGCAAGAAAGAAACTGGGAAAATGAAAAACAAAGATTCATATTTAACATACAAATGAATGACATCAAGGTTAATGATTTTCTACAAGAGATATTCTAACCATTAACAATTGAACATACCAGGATAAATCCACAACACTTTGAGAAAAGAAATGCTTGGCCACAAAGAGAGGACGAGCACTTGCAGTAGTCCATACAGTTATAGTTCTGTCCTGACTTCCAATGGCAATAACATTGTATGGCTGTGATTCTTTCCCGCCAGTCTTGGATGCTCCATTTGCCCAGCCAACAGGTGCAGCTTTTCCTTCTGAAGCATTGGAGAAATTTCTTCTAAACATTGAATGATTGAACTTGACCACGATAACAGGGGCATTGTGACCTAAGAAGTCAAAAGTGGCAGACCATTCCCCTCTTTCAAGAACAGGCGCAGAATGCCTTGGCTTTTGGAAACCATGAGTAGTAGTTATAAAATGGCCACAAGGTGACCACCCAAGCCGTCTAAAAAAGGTAGATCCCAGCTGAAAAGCATATCTTGTCATTAGACTCGTTACAAAACAGAAGGGCTCAAAAGGAAATAGATAAATTTCATTTATGAAGGAAAGACATACTGATTTTGTCCAATGCCCATCTGTCCTGTGAGCCAGACTCCAGTCACTTGTTCGCCAAATGATGACAGTTTTATCATCTGATTGACTTGCAATGAAGGAGCCAATAGGATCCCAAGTGACCCCTTTAACCAGGCTTGAGTGACCCCTAAGAACAGCAGTGCAGATCCCATTGCTCATGTTCCAGACATGGACTGTGTTGTCCAAACTTCCGCTTGCCAATATCAAGTCATCAGGAGACCAATTAAGATCCACCTACTTTAGGCACATTAAAGCAACTCCCCAGTTAGACAGAACCTAGCTGGATCAATCAGAGAGTCATATAATAAACTAAGGAGACATGATGACATGTGAAATTGAAATAATTCTATTTTATCTTACTGGAGCTTATAAAGGAAAATATGTACTTGAAAATGAGGAAAATACATGAAGCAAAGATAAGTCATAATATAAAATTATTGCAATATCTTAAACATCAAGATTCCTTGAGAAAATATTGATTCTATGCATTAACAAAACAAACTCATTTTGATTTCATGTAGAACAAAACATTTTGCCTTCATGATGTGTCCAAACGTCTTAGAGGAAGTGTTTTAATTACCACATCAGCAGTGTGACCTCTCAAAGTCATGGCTACTTTCCAATTCTCAACATCAGGGGGCTCTCCACTGCCAAATTCAGTTGTTCCTGACCCAGGCTTCCACTCATGAATCAGAATCACTTGATCATCAGACCCTGATGCAACATACCGGCCATGTTTAGCCCACCTAACACAGTTAACTGATCCAAAGTGATCACGGAGGGTTGCAAGCAGCCTGTGTACAGATTCATCATTTTCTAAGTCCCTGCCAACAGATTTCATGTTCCATATCCGAACCTGTATGCAATGACATCAAGGCATAAACAATTGTCTCTCTTGCTCAAGCAAAACAAGAATTCCCTGATATAAAGTGCACTAAAGCATCACAAATACAAGTTGTGACCAAATGGTCCAACACACAGTCTTCTGTTTTAGGTGGCAAACTAAAGCTATTGATTGAACATGCTACACAAAATGTAATCACATTAATACACACACAGAGACCTTAGAGATAGCGCATGAGCATAAAGGTCAATTTTCCCATTAAATACTAAAAATATATGTCGAAGTACTAAAAACATAAATATTGAAGACCTAAAAGCCACAATCCATGTTCCCTGCAATGACATGAATCCAAATTGTTCAAAAGGTGGATTGATTTTGATGTTGAATAGCTATTTGACTGAACTGGATTGGAGATCAACTGAGAGAAACCAAACTTTCACCAATTCAATAAATGTTCTATAAATTAGATGACCTCCTCAAATTTCTTAGTATGATACAGGCTATATTTTAGTGGCATTATTTGGATTTCTCAACTCATTAATCCAATTATATAAGAAAATCCGAAACAGCTAGTAAACTTGGGAAAATTAAACAGTTCTTGTCAGACGCAAATTTCGAATCATATAAACCAAACTTTCACACTGGGATTAGTGGATTGTAATCTTTTTTTTTTTTTTTTTTTTTCCTCAAATACCAAACAAGCAAAACTCTAAGACTATAAAGTATGAGAGACTCAAATGTCGCAGCAACCCCGCTGGTAACTGAAAAACTAATGAAAAAAGAAAAAACGAACAAACAAATTGCGAGCATTGTGGAGTCTGGTTCCCTAAATAAAAAATTCTACCAAACAGTTGCATTGGGCTCAGTAGAGCAGTGGAAGTTGATGTCAGGCTTAAATTTTCAATTTCCTTCCTTCTCCCACCATTTCTCAGCAACCAAACAGAACATAAAGAATGAGAGATTTGTACCTTGTGGTCACCTCCACCAGTTGCAAACCTAAGCCCTCCTGGCTGAATATCAATGGAGAAAATCTGCATGCCCTCATGCCTAATCCAACTGGGTTTCTCGGCAATCATCCCTGAAAATCGATTCTCAAAACCCAGCAAAGTTTTTTAGTTTTTTCACCTTGTTCCTGCAAGACCCACCCAAACGGCATACAAATTCATGGTCCTGGGACCCAAAAAGGGAAAAAAAAGAAAGAGAAAACCCTAGATGGGTGAAGCT
This sequence comes from Vitis rotundifolia, assembly GCA_030254885.1. NCBI lineage: Eukaryota > Viridiplantae > Streptophyta > Magnoliopsida > Vitales > Vitaceae > Vitis > Vitis rotundifolia. The sequence continues at coordinate 14,537,213 of CM058156.1, forward strand.
GAAAAACCCCAGATGAATAGAAACCCAAAAACCCTAGAAGAGCTTAATGGTCAAAAACCCTCTGGGTAGTATTGTCAGTAACAAAAACCTAGAAAAGATCAAAGAAGCTCTTTACAACGGTCAAATCTAACCAAAGATTCGTGGGTGTTTGGGCCTTAAGAAACAAAAGTCTGCAAGAGAAAAAATAAAGGAAAATAAAGGAGAGTAAAGGGGAAAAAATATATATAGATATAACCCAAAAAAAGAAAAAAAAAAAAAAGAAAGGTATCATTGTTTAATGCACATTGTGAGACGAGGAGAGGGTAAGCTAGAAACTGACAGATGGAGATTCCGCTATAGGAAATGTAACTTTCCTCTTTTAAAAAATATTCTTTCTATCTTTTTTTTTTTTTTTGCTTTGGAGAAAATGGTGGACGAAACTTGAAGGATTAAAATTAGGGTTTACTTTTTTGAATTAGGGTTTGGGCAAAAATGTGAATTTTTTGGATTTTTGATATGGGTTGATTTGTTTAAAAGTTTCCTTTGGTGAGATAAAATTCAATTGGATTTTACTTTAATTTTGGAGTTACTCAGAAGGCAAATCAAAGGACGGCTCTGTTTCTTCTAGTTATGGGCATTGGGGTTTGATTTGGCATATGCAAATGCCTTTAGATAGTTACAAATATAAATTTTCACTTTTAAGATGAAAATTTTCTCCCTCAAAAAATATTAAATAAATTCCTTAATAAATTATTATTCCAAATATTCAATATATTAATCATTTTTCTCTAAAAAATAAATGCAATAGAATTATAGCGTGTTTCTCTACACTCATGTAAAAATAATCACAAAATAGAAACTTTTAAAAATAATTCAAGTGTCATGCACTAACCGATCATAGTCAAAGATAATATCTTTGACCAAAAGATACCACCTGAATGGTCAAAGGTAATATTACTTTTGATCAAAAGGTATATGAAATATTAATTATTTTTATACAGCTATTTAAAATTTGAATTGTATATAATTGGATTACTATTTTATGATTTTTTTTTTCATATATAAGTATATAAAAACACATTTTTCTCGGTATAATGATCCATTATTGATTACATACTCAAGAACAAGAGCTATTGAAGGAGTTCCTCCCATCAAACAACCTAATTCATATAATTCTAAGTATTCCAAATTGTTTTGGAAATAATTTTTATAAATTGTATACAAAGAGATAATTAATAATATTGTAATCAATATATTTAAAAAAAAAAAGATTTAGAAACAATTGATATCTTTGTAAAATTACTTTACAATGATATGAATAGAAAGTTCTTGTGACCACAAAATCCATTTGTTAACATTTATGAACCTAGCTGTCAAACAAAAATCTTGATAAGAAAGAAGTCTTAATTTTTAATTCTTAAAAATAAAAACATAATATATGAGGTAATTTTGAATTTGAAGTTTAAATGATTGAGATATTTCTTGGTCTTAAATTGGAAAGTATATTTATCATATCACACAAATGAAAAAATAGTATTTAAAAGTGTATTTTATAGTAATTTAAAAAAATATTTTTAATCTTTATAATATTAAAAAATAAAAAATTTTAAGTATTAAAAAGATTAAAAATATTTTAAAAAATCATTGTCAAACGCATTCTTAATATATCTAAGAGTATGTTTCACAATATTTTTATTTAAAGTATTTTTTTAATATAAGTATTTTATCTTAAAGTGTTTTTGAAATAATAATCCATCAAGGGTTTTATCCAAGAAATAATAAGACTAATTTTTCAAAATTTTAAAAAAATTTCATAAATTTTATCAAATGCTCGATTTTACTTCATAAACATTTTTTTAAGTAAAAAGTGTTTTTTTTATAAAAAAAAAAATACTGTCAAACAGACCTTAATTATATATATATATATATATATATATATATATATATATATATATATATATATTAGATATTTTATTCCATATTAGAATATTAAAGTCATGCAAAAGGCTAATTCATATTTTTTGTATTTATCAAGGCTTGATTATTTCTAAAAATAAATAAAATTATAACTTATTTAATTAGGAAATTTATTAAAATTAATAACTAAAAATAATAAAATTCTTTTTTATATGATTTTTCTTCATCGATCATCAATTTAGAGAAAATATAAATAAATTTAAAAAGAGAAAGTTGTATGAATTTGAAAAGAAATATATATATCCTTGTTTTTCCATCCATTATTGAATGATAGAAAAAATTAAAAAAATAAAATAAAAAGGAAGTTATTTGAATCATTAATGAAAGGTTTAGGTAGTAGAACAAAAAATTAATTTTATAAAAGAACATTTTCTTCTTTAGAGAAACTTGATGACAGCGCAATTCTATAATAATAAGAATATTCAATTCAAAAACCATTTTAAGTAAAATAAATTTTTTTTGTTAATGATGGTGACGAAGAAATAAAAACTTTTTTTTGGTAAAGACTTCATTAGAAAAGGGATTTGAAAAAAGAAGGAAAAAAAAAGGCAAAAGAAAACAAAACATAGCATTGATATATGTACCTTTCAACCATCTCATGCTATCCATGTATTTCTATGAGAATATTGAAATGTGGTTCATAAGATGAGAATTTCTTACTTTCAAGACTAATCAACATAATTAGATAGAGGTGAGTATCCAAGTTCATCGTTTTCAAAAATTAAAATTCTCATCAACTTTCATTCCTGCTATAATATCTAATTATTGTTGACATAAGTTGTCAATCAAGATTTGATTGGATAAATTGTAAGGATAATTAGTTGCTCGATTAGTATTTTGAATTCCCTTTTTTCAAAGATAGTCATAATATTAATTTAACAAAAAATGTATAGGCTAGATTAGTTCTTTCCGTAAATGTTTCTTCGTATTGTTATATATAATTGTATTCATTATGTAAAAATGGCAAAGAAAATTCTCTTGTTTATTATGGTATGAAATGGAACCTAGGATCGTCATTTTTAGGATTTTTTCTATAACCAATCCTTAGCTAGAAAACCCAAGACTAATTAGAAGTTATGGCAAAACCAACCAATTTGGAGTAGTGAGAACTCTACCATCACCATTATAGAAGAGTTGATGACTAGAATGATGCAAGTCTTAACCCATAATCATGCCCAAACACCAAACTATGATTCCTCCATTGCACAAATCAACATTAAGTCGGACATCATCAACTATGCCTTATGGTCCTAAGTTGTTGAGATGTACATCTCTCACGAAGAAAAATTGGGATATATTAATGGGGACTTTCTACAGCTTCCATTGATAGACCCAACCTTTAGAAAAAAGAGAATTGAAAATATGATAGTGAAATAATGGTTGAAGTAATTTCATTCATTTTCTAACTACAAAATGGTATATGATTCAATTGCTACAACTTGTTTCGATGAGATTAACACCTCCCAAGTGTATGATTTAAAAAAACGTGTGACCAGGATGAGGCAAACTAGAGGATCCATTGAAACATATTATAATGGTCTTCAAGGCTTGTGGAGAAAAATTGATTTTTGTCATTGCAACCCAATAGAGCATGATGTTAATATACAAGAGTACAATTCAATCCTACAAGAAGATAGAGTCTATATATCTTTCTTGATGGATTAGAAGATCAATCAGATAGGATAATTAGTAATGTGTTATAGATACAATCATTTCCTATGATAGATCATACTTATGCTCACATTCGAAGAGGGAATATTAAACAAGCAATGATGATGACGGGCATGTAAACTATAACTAACATTATTATGGCTTCTAAAGAAATCAAGATGGAACACTAACAACCACCCTCAATCAATATATTTAAAACCGAGTCTTCCTCTACAAGTGGAAAGTCGAATACAACCTCAAAAGCTAATGTACATTGGAAGAAGGGGGTTGTATGTTGGGATTAAGCCACTAAAAGAAGGGCATGATGTAACAAAGTTAGATTTAACTGTCTCTTTGCTATCCTTCTAGTATATTAACATTGATTTGAACATTCAACTCATGTCTCTTATATTGTACATGACTTGTGTGCATTAAAAATTGCACAAAATATACAAGTCATGGGTTCTTTATAAGTAGATAAGTTACCTACAGTTGATTCATGAATTTGGGTAATCCAGTAGAGACTGTAATACATCGCCTTTTAATTAAAAGAATGACTTGTCTTGGTCGTTAAGATAAGTTCCTCATAATAAGTGCAATAGTGTATGTGAGATGCACTAGACATGACCTACGGTGAATCATAACATAAAGTTATTAATTGTCATGATTCACCAAGTTACTATACTGCATGGACTCTCAACCTTGAAAGGATATTAAGTTTGTGCCAAAATCAACAAGAGACTTTGACTTGTGGGTGAGGTCTCAAAGTGGTCACATATGCCTATGAATTGGATCATTGTTGATGAAGATTGGTGACAATGGGTATTTTCAATAGAGGCACCATGATATCTCAAATTTTGTCAATTAACAATTTTCTTTTCTACAATTTCTAGTTATAAGGAAATACATATTAACAACTTTGGTATAATATTTGATTAGTACAAAGAATATTAATTTTTTTCATTTTCATAACTTTGAGTTATGAATAATAATAATTATATAGCTTCTAACCATATAATTTAAGTTTATAAAATATTTTAATATAACTTCTAGTTGTATGAGTTTTAACAATTATTAATTTGCTAACTTTTTCTTCATAGCTTTAGGCTATGAATAATTAAAATTCGAGTAATGTTATAATAACATTAAACAATTGACAATTATGTTATGATATAATTTTTAGTTATACAATAAAATAAAAAATTGTCTTTATATCTTTTAGCTACATGGTTGTTAATTGACAATTTTATTTTGTATAACTTATGGTTATACAAGAGAATTAAAAATTGTATGCATAGGTTCTAGCTATCAAATAATTGTTAATAAAGATGGTTTCCATAATTTCTTATCATGAAAAATGCATGAATACGAAATAAAAATTAAAAGTCAATATCTTGCATAGCTTTGGGTTTTAATTATTTTTTCAGAATAAAAAAAAGTGCAAATTTGTATATAACTTCATGTCATTATTCATTGTGTAAATTTGTAAATAGTTTTAGGTTATGAACTATTCATTATACAAATTTACATATAACTTCAAACTATGAACTATTCATTCTATAGCTTCTAGTTGTATAATCTTGTTTAGTATAATTTTCAATTATATAATATAATTAAAAAGTAATTAGGGATCATATGCATAATTTCTAGTTATGTATTTGTAATTTTATAATTTACCTCAGAACATTTGATTTTGAGTATTGTACATATATTTCATAACTCTTGGTTATGAAAAAAATTTCTTTGTAACTCATGGTTATTAAATAATTAAAATATCTACAATTACAAACTTTTAGCTTGATTATATAAAATATGATTTATGTAGCTTTTGGCTATGAGATAAAGAAAATAAAAATTATAATAATAGAATACAATGCATGCTACTTTTCATATTTCATTTCAAGAAAATAATTTTTTTCTTTTTTCTATGTTGAACATTCTTCTCTTTTTTTATATACTTAAAGCATTGTGCTGATAATGTGTTGTAAAATAATAAAATAATATTGTAGAATAATAAAGTGAAAAAAGAAGAAGAAAACAAGAAAGAGAAAAAAAAAATGTAGAAAGAAAATTGACTGAATTTTCATTAGAGGTCTTCCCTTTTTATAGAGAGTCACAAAAAGATATACATCATTATGGATAATCATTCATAAGTTCACATGGTACAAATTTTCATATTTTATAATAACTTTTTATTTTTATGAATTAAAAAAAATGGAAGAGTGAAAACATGTTTTAAAAAATTTCTTAGGAAAGTGAGAAATATTTTCCAAAAATTTGAAAACAAACTTGAAAACAAAAAAGGAAATAAAAATATGAATATAATACCTTTCATGATATATATATGAAAGGTAAGATATATCAAATTTGAATTACATTATCTTTTATAATAAAAAGTATGGTCTAATTATATTATTTTTTTATATAGATTTATCTTATACATTTAAAAATCATTTAACTTGTGAGGTAGTAAAAAAAAATTTGATATCTTTTGATATTTTTTTTAATGAAAGTATCTAAAGATTAATGAATATTATATAAAATTTATTATTATTTTTATTTTAGAAATAAAAATGGATAGTGTGTGCAAATGGTCAATAATGCAACTTGGGTGGGTTGGCTCGATCTAACCCATTGTTTGGACATACTTGGACAAACATTTCAACACTTGAATTGAGATAGAGTTAAATTTTCTCAATATGAACTCAATTTGGGTTGGGGTTGGGTCAAGGTTTGAACAACCCAATCTAAGCCTCACCCAAACTTGGTGTAATGTTTTTATAATATTTATATCCAATATAATAATATTCATTATATTTATAATATTTATATCCTATATAATAATATTCATTTTCTTTTTAAATTTTAGAGAAAAATATCAAATTATAATTATATTATATACTTTTTCATTTAAAAAAAAAAAGATATATAAATTTATTTTTTACTTTTTTATTATTATCTTAAAATTTAATTTTATTTATTATTTAAATTTTTGTATTTTTTTTTTAATAAAAAAAAACCACTATAGATGGATTTTGAATTATATAATTTAATCAATCTAACTAACTTGAGTCTAAATCAATTGGAGTCTAATTTGATCAACTTGAGTCTAACCCAATCAATCCAAGTCTAACCTGATCAATGCGAGTTTAATCCAATCAATTCGAGTTCAACCCGAGTTTAGAAAAATAAGGTTGTACTGGGTTTGGATTAAGTGCCTCGAGTTTGAGGTTGAGTTGATTATTTCTTAATTTAGGTTGAGTTCAAGTTGACCATTAACTCGACTAAGCCGCTCAAATTGTAGCCCTAGTCAATACTAAACCTTATATTTTATTTTTTTTAATAATTTTTCTCATCATTATTTCACATTTATAATATTTTATTTTTGTTTATAAAAATAGTTAATTTGATTCATAATCTTTTTTCTTTCTATAATTGTATTTACACCAACTTTTTTTTTTTCTTTTTATAAAAGTTCAATTTATTTGTATCAAACCAATATTTCCTAGGGCATACATGCTAGAGTGGTCCCAATCCTACAATATTTCTTTAAATACAAAAACTTAAAAGTCTTTGTAGATGCAAATTGATAATTTTCTTATTTACTAAAACTTATATTGTTTTCATAATAATTTTGTAAACTGTTTAAAAAATATTACTTTATTTTTAAGTAAATTAATTTTTATAATTTTTATTAAATAATTAAAATAAAATAATAATAACTTTATAATGAACCCTTCTGCTTGTAACATCGAGTAAATTAAAAAATGGGTTATTTGATTAAAAGGATAAGTGAAAATCCAAAATCCAAAATTTAACCCTTTATTATTATTTTTTTGTCTTATTTTGATAAAAATATCCTTATTATTATTATTATTTTTTATAAAAATAACTTTTTGTTTGAAAACTTATGTGTAAATAGTTGACATGGTAAATGATATTAATGTCAAAAATGAATTAAAAACATGAAAAGATTTAGATTCATAATTTAAAGATTATTTTATCTCTTATAACTAAATATTTTTTAAAAAAGTGGGTTTTATTTTTCCAACATATATTCACTGCGGCAGTTTGCTCGACTATAAAACCTAGAACGGCGTCGTTTAATAGAAGCCCAAAACGGTGCGTTTTGATCCTCGCTTCCTAGCCGTTAGCATATGTAAACACCCCTCTCAGCATCTTCCCGCTTTTCTGTGCAATGTTCGGAGTCAGGCAACTCGGAAGAAGCAAACGGCAAGAGCGATTCACCCAATCTTTGTCTGGACCATACGACGTCGTTTTCAATCCAAAAACTTCTCTCTCAAGCTCGAAACTCTCTACTCTCTCTTACTCACACCAACTGTTCGATGAAACTCCCCAACAAGGCCTGTCCCGAAACAACCACTTGCTTTTCGAATTCTCTCGCAACGATCAAAACAAGGAGGCTCTCAATCTTTTCTTGGGTCTTCGGCGGTCGGGTTCTCCCACTGACGGGTCGAGCCTTTCTTGTGTTTTGAAGGTATGTGGATGCTTATTTGACCGAATTGTGGGAAAACAAGTGCATTGTCAATGTATCAAATGTGGGTTTGTGGAGGATGTTAGTGTGGGGACTTCTTTGGTTGACATGTATATGAAAACTGAGAGTGTTGAGGATGGGGAGAGAGTTTTTGATGAAATGAGTGTGAAAAATGTGGTGTCTTGGACTTCATTGCTTGCGGGTTATAGGCAAAATGGGCTGAATGAGCAGGCATTAAAATTGTTTTCCCAAATGCAACTGGGGGGAATTAAGCCTAACCCATTTACATTTGCGGCTGTTCTTGGAGGTTTGGCCGCTGATGGTGCAGTTGAGAAGGGAGTTCAAATTCATACCATGGTTATTAAAAGTGGTTTAGATTCCACTATCTTTGTGGGTAATTCATTGGTAAATATGTATTCAAAGTCCCTGATGGTTAGTGACGCCAAAGCTGTGTTTGATAGTATGGAGAATAGGAATGCAGTTTCTTGGAACAGTATGATTGCTGGGTTTGTGACAAATGGTCTTGATCTGGAAGCTTTTGAACTATTTTATAGGATGAGGCTTGAGGGTGTTAAGTTGACTCAAACGATATTTGCTACTGTAATTAAGTTATGTGCAAACATTAAAGAAATGAGTTTTGCTAAACAGCTCCATTGTCAAGTTATAAAGAACGGGTCTGATTTTGATCTTAACATCAAAACAGCACTTATGGTAGCTTACAGTAAGTGCAGTGAAATAGATGATGCCTTCAAGTTGTTCTGTATGATGCATGGAGTTCAAAATGTGGTTTCATGGACAGCCATTATTAGTGGGTATGTGCAGAATGGCAGAACTGATCGAGCCATGAATCTCTTTTGCCAAATGAGGAGAGAAGGTGTTAGACCTAACCATTTCACATATTCTACCATCCTAACAGCTAATGCTGCTGTTTCTCCCTCACAAATTCATGCACTTGTTGTTAAAACTAATTATGAGAACTCACCTTCTGTAGGAACTGCACTTTCAGACTCATACAGCAAGATAGGAAATGCCAATGAAGCTGCAAAAATTTTTGAACTAATTGATGAGAAGGACATTGTGGCGTGGTCAGCAATGCTGTCTGGATATGCCCAAATGGGAGACATTGAAGGAGCTGTTAAGATTTTTCTCCAGTTGGCAGAAGAGGGGGTTGAGCCAAATGAATTTACCTTTTCTGGTGTACTGAATGCGTGTGCTGCTCCTACAGCATCGGTAGAGCAGGGGAAACAGTTTCATGCATGTTCAATTAAATCTGGGTTTAGCAATGCTTTATGTGTGAGCAGTGCTCTTGTTACCATGTATGCAAAAAGAGGCAATATTGAGAGTGCAAATGAAGTTTTCAAGAGGCAAGTGGATAGAGATTTAGTTTCATGGAACTCAATGATCTCAGGCTACGCACAACACGGTTGCGGTAAGAAGTCCCTTAAGATATTTGAGGAAATGCGAAACAAGAACTTGGAACTGGATGGAATAACATTTATTGGAGTGATTTCTGCCTGTACTCATGCTGGGCTCGTGAATGAAGGCCAAAGATACTTTGATCTGATGGTAAAAGATTATCACATTGTTCCAACAATGGAGCACTATTCTTGCATGGTTGACCTGTATAGCCGAGCTGGAATGCTTGAAAAAGCCATCGATCTCATAAACAAGATGCCATTCCCTGCAGGTGCAACTATATGGCGTACGCTTTTGGCAGCTTGCCGTGTTCACCTAAATGTAGAGCTAGGGGAACTTGCAGCAGAAAAGCTAATTTCACTTCAGCCTCAAGACTCAGCTGCATATGTCCTGCTATCTAATATATATGCAACAGCAGGAAATTGGCAAGAGAGAGCTAAAGTCCGAAAGTTAATGGATACAAAAAAGGTAAAGAAAGAAGCTGGGTATAGCTGGATTGAAGTCAAGAACAAAACCTTCTCATTCATGGCTGGTGATCTTTCACACCCACAATCAGATCGCATTTATTTGAAGCTTGAAGAATTGAGTGTCCGGTTAAAGGATGCAGGATATTACCCAGATACAAAGTATGTACTTCATGATGTTGAGGAGGAACACAAGGAAGTTATTCTTTCCCAGCATAGTGAGCGACTGGCTATTGCTTTTGGATTGATTGCCACACCTCCAGGAACTCCTATTCAGATTGTGAAGAACCTTAGAGTATGCGGTGATTGCCATACCGTTATCAAGTTAATATCAAAGATTGAAGGGCGGGATATTGTTGTCAGGGATTCAAATCGTTTCCACCATTTCAAGGGAGGTTCTTGTTCGTGTGGGGACTACTGGTGACTCCAGTATATCAGTGAGAAATGGCAAGGATCCCTATGATTTTCATGGTTAAATTTTCATTCAGAATGACAAACTGCAGGGGTTAGCATTAGAGTTGCAAACCTATATATGGAGGAGTCATGTCTTGATCACCAAGCAGCTCTTATGATGTATCAATTTTGGCTGAATTACTGCAGTGAGTATGAACCTGATGGTTGTTGACATAGAAGAAAAAACTTCACCAAGATTTTGAAAATTTCAGAGGATAATTTAATCACTAGAAAGGCATCGAATATTCTTTTTGAGTTGAGTTTCTGCATGAATATGAACTTGATGTATGATACTAAATTACTAATATTATACATTATAATTGTAGTTCAATTTGAATTATTTAATTAATACAATTTCAATAAATTTAAATAATTGAATTATTAGTTTAATTTTAGTTAAATTATAGTAATTGAATGTTTAATTTCATTTGTATACATAGTTCAGTTTCAATTACTTATAAATTACAATTGTAGTTCAATTGATATTATTTAATAATATAATTTGAATAAATTTAAATTAGTAGTTTAGTTTTGATATTTGTTGCATAGTAGTGGTCATTTGTATGTTCGATTTCATTTGTATACATAGTTCAATTTCTATTTTGATTAGTATATCATGAATTATACTTGTAGTCATGACTCATCCATTTCTGAACGACCTCCCTTGTTTCCTCAAGAATGGAAAGCAAAAGATCAAATTGAGATTGTGTTTTTTCCTCCTTTCCTATTTTCTTTCTCTTTGTAGGATCCATGAAAGGATGCTAAGAAATATAGTCCTTTTCAAGTCACGTCTTCACCTAGGAAAGTTGGTGTGAAAATACATAAATTGAAAAGTTGTTGGGTTCCCATATAATTTGGCAATATCAACAATCTAATCAAGGTCTCAATATTTGTTATATCTTCTTTACTAGTGTCCACATCCATGGGGACATGGTTCACTTCCTCGTTGTTATCCATAACACCCTTAAACTTGTCATATATTGAATCATAGTCCACACCAATATCTTTTCCCTTTGTACTTGATTGTAGAAATTGTGTATTATGTCTGGTTAATGGCGGCTTATTTTACCTTCTAATCTAAAATAACATATATACTACATAATAAGAAAACATAGTGTCTTTTTGTGCCCAATATGGATATGAAAAGATTCTTCCCCCTTCAATCAAACAAGAAAGGAATTATAAGAGAAAAAAAAAATTAGATAAAAAATATTCAAAATAGGAAAGAAAACAAAGTATAAAAACCCAAAAGAAAAGGTTCAAAACTTTAAATAGTAATTTAAAAGAGAAATAAAATGTTTCAAATGTGGAAAAAAGGACACTTGTCTCCTACCAGTAAAATCAAAGAAATGATCCAAGACTTGGACGTAGGGAAATCACTCAAAACCCGAATGATGAACTTGATATACTCAAATTTATCATAAACATAATCAACTCAAATAAGTGATGAAGAAATCCTCTTGATTGAAGAAAGTAAGTCATCACAAACAACTAGTTCCCTTTCTCAATCATCTTGTGATTATGTAGAAAACTGTTTGTGTGAATTCAAAACCTTAAATGTTTTAACAAGTGAGCAAAATCTCATGTTAGAAACAATAGACAAGATAGAAGATCAAAAAATTCAAAGGAAATGTATAAGGAAACTTTTACAATTAAGAGACAAGGAGGCTAAAAAAGAAAACACAAATCAATACAACTTGAAAAGTGTATTGGACCAATTTTCAAAACCTAGACCAACAACACTCCAAGATCTACAAAAAGAAATAAGTCAAATCAAATCTCAAATTAAAAAGTTAAAAAGCCAAGACCAAAACCTAGAAATAAGAATTCAAAACTTAGAAAATATCCAAACCCTAATAAAGGTTCTAGATACTCTTGAATGTAGCCAAATGAATAGGGAAGAAATTTTTTTTGACTTATTTATAAAAAATATTTCAAAACTAAACATTTAAAAATGGTATGTTCTAATAAAACTCAAATTAAAACCATATTTCAAACTTACAATTGTGGCTTTAATAGATTCAAGTGTAGATTTGATACAAGAAGGATTAATTCCAATTGTATATTATGAAAAAACTATAAAAAGAATGGATAGTGCAAACCTTCAAAGACTTCAAATATGATATAAAATTTCAAATGCGCCCATATTTGTATTCAAAATGTTTGTTACAAAACCTCCTTTCTCCTAGTAAAGGACACACAACAAGAAATAGTACTAGGAACTCCCTTCTTGGCCCTACCTTATCCTTTTAAAGTGGATGTGGAAGGACTCAAAACTGCTGTTCAGAGACAACAAATTTGTTTTAGTTTTGTTAGCCCAATCAAAACAAAAAAACTCTAACACCTTAAAAAATATTGAAGAAATGAAACAGATAAACTTAATTCAAAAGAAAAAACAACACATCAAATATTTGGAAAACGAAATACATTATAGAATAATAGAAGAAAATCTTCCACAAAAGGAAGTCCAAGATAGGATAAACCAAGTTAAAAATCAAATAGAAGAAGAACTATGCTCCTCCATTCCTAATGTCTTTTGGAATAAAAAGGACCATAAAGTCTCTCTTCCTCGTATAGAAGGATTTGATGAAAGTCAAATTCCTATTAAGGCAAGACTAATTCAAATGAAGCAAGAACTATTAGAATACTATGAATAAGAGATAAGTGATCTCTTGAATAAAAACTTAAGAGGGTTACTCTCCTTGGAGTTATGCTGCTTTTTATGTTAAAAAACCATTAAAGATTGAAAAAGGTGCTCCAAGCCTTGTAATTAATTATAAGTGTTTAAATAGAGTCCTCAAATGGATTAGATATCCCATACCTAAAAAGAAAGACATTATTGACCGCTTGCATAATGCTTTAATCTTTTCAAAATTTGATATAAAGTCAGGGTTTTGACAAATCCAACTTCATGAAGAAAATAAATATAAGACTGCATTCACTATTCCATTTAGGCATTATGAATGGAATGTGATGCTACTTGATTTGAAGAATGCTCTTTTAGAATTTTAGAGTATAATGAATAACGTCTTCAATCCCTATACTAACCTCTCTATAGTATATATTGATGATGTACTTATATTTTCAAATTTTATTGAGCATCACTTCAAACATTTAAACATATTAAAAAATGTTGTTAAGAAAAATGGTTTGGTAATATCAACCCCCCAAGATTAAATTATTTCAAACCAAGATAATATTCTTAGGTTATGAAATCTATCAAGGGACAATAAAACTAATCCAAAGATGAATTGAAATTGCAAATAGATTTCCCAATGAAATCAAAGATATATATATAAACTATTTTTTTTTTATATAAATTAATATCTTTAAGGTTATAGACAATTATTTGAATATTTTTTCTATTTTATGGACATTACATAAACATTGTCTTAATCAATTAGTTTGTAACATTACCATCTTTTAATTAATGGTGATAATTAATTTTTAATTGAATAATGTATTATAATTTAATCATTTTAAAAATATTAAAATGCCTTTCTAAATTTGAAATTGATATGGAATGTCTTCAATCCTTGAAAAAGGGAAAAGAGTGAGTGAGTTTTTAAAAATCATCTGAATTCCTTCAAGAAAGGTAGCCTTGTATACCCTTGTACAATTAATATATTTATTTTGTATATTTAATGTAAATACTTTGTACACCTGCACAAATTCTATAGACCTAGAATGCAATGTGTGCATATGGGTGAGTTAACCATGTTTCCATTGTCATGGCTCAAGGAAAATGGGAAAGATTGAACCTAATTTATGCTCTTATTCATCATTAGTGGGGTAGGTAATCGAATGAACATGTATGAGGTAAAAAAAATGCATGAAATGAGTGTGCCATCAAGTAATATGTTTGTGAAATGTCCCATATCCTTGGCAAAGGGAAATGAGAGAGTGAGTTTATGAAAATCAACTAAATTCCTTCAGAAAAGGTAGTCTTGTACACCCTTGTACAATTAGTATATTTACCTTATACACTTAATATAAATATCTTATACATTTGCACAAATTCCATGGACCTAGAATGCAATGTGTGTATATGGGTGGGTTAACAATGTTTCTATTGTCACGACTCAAGAAAAATGGGGAAAATTGAATCCAATTTATGTACCTATTCATCTTTAGTGGGGTAGGTGATTGAATGAACACATACGATGTCATGCATGAGATGAGCGTGTCATCAAGAAATTTTAATATTTATTATTGATTTTACAATATTATATCTTATTTCTTTTTTATCAATAATATCTCATATTTAAATTAGAAAGTAATTTATTTTAATAGATCAAAATGTGCACAATTAATCTATTAGTTAGTTAAATATGAATATATTAGAATTTTCTATTACATAAAAAAAAAAGAACTAATGGAGAAAACAAAATTAAAAAGAGTTAATTATATATATATATATAATCTAGTTATTTAATTATTTTTCATGTAAAAGATAGTAACACAAAAAAAAAAAAAAAACACATAATTGGCCAATTCATTTGTTTAATTGTGAACATATTATATTTTTTATTTTATTATTAAAATAACTAATGGAAAATTGAAAAAGACTAATCAATAAAGGAAATTCAATTCTTTTTATTACTTTCATATAAAAAATATATATAGAAAACAAGGTTTTCAATTTTTATTTTTAAAAATAGTTTTCATTTTTTAATTAAACTTATTTTCAAAAAGAGAAAATTTAAATGTATAAAAGAAAAGAAAATAGTGAATATGTTTATTTTAAATAATGTTTTAATTATTAAATTATTTACTTTTAAAATGTAAAAGATAGTTTTTATTCATTTAAATTAACATATTTTTAAAAAAAGTATTTTTCAAAATAGTTTTTGAATCATTAATGTAATTTTTTTATATTTATAATTTAAAAATAGAAAATAATATTGATTTTCAATCATTTATAAAAAAATTTTTAAAAATCAATGACAAATCCAAAAATGATGGGTCCACAAACAACATATGAGTTAGAATAATTTATCACGTGGTAAGTCAAATGGGTATTTTTATCTATTACTATTTCATGTCCTTATCATCAATCATAGGTAATAAGAGGATCTTGGGCCAATTATGAGGCCCAATTTGCCTGAAAACACAATTCTCCCTTTTTTTTTTTTATGAATTAATTTGTTATGATTAATAATTTAATTGAATAGAACTTCTATGAAATTGAAGTCACAATTTTTCTCCATAAGGTCATAATCCAAGGTATGAAGCAATATTTGAATGATTAAAAAAAAAAAACTGAACTTAACTACTATCAAGTTCACTATCAACAAGTATTAAGTTGTTTTGGTTTTGTTCGAATTCTTTTTAATGAATTTATTTATTATGAATTGATAATGTAATTGAATAAAATTTGTATGAAATTATTTGATCTAAATATTTAGAATTTTGTAAATATGTTAAATACTTAATGTTTTATTGATATCTTTATTTTCTCAAAATTTCGCAATATTTCTTGACATTTTGGTGAATAAAACTTAAAAAATGAAATTGAAGTTGTAATTTTTTTTTATAAGGTCATGCTCCAAGGTTCAAATGAATCTCTCAATAATAAGAAAAAGTTGAACTGAACTACTATTAACTACTATTAAGTTCACTGTCAATAAGTTTAGGTTTTAAGTTGCTTTGGTTTTGTTTTAAGGGGCATTAGAATATTCTTTGAATTTTTATTTCTAACTGCAACTTAGTCAAATTTAATAGCTCCAATTGCATCATTATCATCAACAACATCCTCATGAAATATGACACCTTGTAGAATATCAGTGTTTGCCATGACATCCTTGAATAATATGAAAAGAAAATTTATATCAAGAAGTAATATGAAATGATGGATTCAACATAGTTGGATAAGTTTGTTAACATATTTCTACACAATTTATATTGATATTTTACAATTTTTTATTATCTTGCAAATTGACATTCTTCTTCCTCCACCACCATCTTTTATAACTAAAATAGCTAAAGAGAAGTACTTTCCTAGAAAAGTTGCATGTTTATCTCAATTTGTAGCCACTGAAAATATTAAGAAAAAATTTTCCAAGCCATAATTGGAGATATTTAAAAAGTCATGTTTCGGTTAATTTTTTCTCCTACCTGAACTTATATTTTAGCCCAAATTGTCCATCAATAGTTGTTACGTTAATGTGAAACCCAAAAGGATAATGAAATGTGGATTTTATTAAAGTCAAAAGGCTTAAGATTTAGTAAAGATGATTTTCTATTGATTACACGTTTGAGTTTTGGTCATATTCCAATAAGAAATACATATTTTAAAGGAGAAAATAAGGTGTGTAATGACAAGTTGGAGAGAATTTTCCTTTTTTTTAAAAGAGTTAAAAAAAAAAAGAGAAGAATAAAAAAGAAAAAGAAAAAAAGAATCTAAAGATAAAGATGTGGTAAAGTTGTCACTTTTATACTTTCTAGAGCATGTTTTATTTGGGAAAGAAGGAAAAAAAAAGTAATAGATATATAATGGGTTGCTCTTATTGATAATTTGGAAACTTTTAACAAATATCTGTTGGGGGAGATCTATTATGAGAGGATAGTTTTTGGTTTGCAAAGGGCTTTGGAGAAGCATGTATCCAAATACCATAATAAAAAGAAAGCAAAGGGATAAGCAACAATGAAGGCATATAGTCTCGTTAGATTTGCATATGCCTTCTAGGTTTGGGCATATGAGGCTATTCCACCTATTGGATTAAAATATGCTACTCGTGTATTTGAGAACTACCCTCGAATATTAAATTGGAGTGCAACCAGTGCTCCAAGGTCTACTGAGGTTAAAAAGGTCTTTTTAAAGCCTAATGTAAGTAATTCTTTACCTTTAAATTTTAACAATGTAATTATATACATTGTTGTATTATTGTTTATTGACAACTAAAGTTTATTTGAATTTTGATTTCATTCACTCCTAACACCCACCTTAGAAGAGCATCAACAAGACTATTGTAAGCATTTTGATAAATAAGGAGCATCAACATAGATGTTGCATCAATCAATTGCCTCACAATATGCCAAAAAGGATGGCTTAAGACATGAAAAAGACTCATTTGAAATTATAGCATATGCTATCATTGTTGCCACTACAATGGCAAAAGAAGCAACAAATGGGGCATGTGCCCATCATTAGCTAAACTTAGCTATTATAAATGTTTTATGCATGCATGTTTTTTTATGGACTATATTATAATACAAGATGGTTATTCCATAATTAACATATGGAACTTGAACTTAACTAATGTTATTTGAAAGTTAACAAACTTGTCATAGTATTTATTTTTTTAAAAGTATCATGAACAACTTTCTCTGTAATTCTTTCTTACTTGAGTATATTTGGTGCTCTTCTATATGGTCATCACTAATTCCACTAACTACAGGTTGTTGCTTCATGTTTTGTTTTTTATTTGCTACACCTTGGATTATGGTAGGGATTGTCATGCATGAAACCATCATTTGTATCAATGATGGTAAGAATTTGTGCACTCTAAGTTGAACCAGTCTTGAAGGAGCCAATTTGAGTCACTTGCCCATCATTAGTAGAGTTAATATCTATCCTATAGTCCTCCTCATTAATAGCAGTCTCATTCATATTCCAATTATGATCATTATACCCTTCATTGTGGCTCATTGTGAGTTTCAACGGACTCACAATGAATGTGTTTACTTTTATGCATCAACATTGGGTCCCCATCCAATTTATTATCAATCTTAGATGACATATGATGTTCATCATAAGAGTTGTAAATCAATTTTTGACCATGACTCTTACTTCTCTTTTCAATTTTGATACACAATGGAACATGTAGCTTACCATTTGTACAATTTAAACCAAAAAAGAATTTCACTTCTACATCAGTAGTTAGTTGTTTAGGATTTGTGGGCATATTAGAATTGAATACATACTTCATTGAAAGAGAACAATTTGCTAGATCTAGTTTCAAAATATAATGAACAACCCCTAATAATTCTTTATATGATATACTCTTCAGAATCTCAATGTCTTTACCTTTATTTCCTTCGAAATAAAAAGTATTTCCATCTTGTAGCCAATTTCTTTCTTATAGAAGTATTATTCCTATTTCATCAACCATTGAAACAATAAAATAATCTCAATTATTGGTACCAATGTACAATAGTAGAATATTTTTGAGTTATAATGGATCATTACCATCAATATATAGGTATTCATTTAAAAAAAGCTTATTCATTATTAAATACACATTATTTTAGTAAACATATTTATTTTTTAATAAATAAAAAATAAAAAATAGTATTAATCATATTTACGATCACAAATAATACCAACAATGCTAAAGAAATACAATATTTCTACTTATTAAATAATTTATGGTATTATAACTCTCAACTATTTTTAACAAAAAAAAATATATATTCATTCACTAAAAGATTGGTTACGCTGTAATTCATTTAATGTTGTGGGTAATTTGCAAATGATTCAACTTGAGTTGAGTATGACTAAAAATAATAATAATAACGATAATATAATGTTACCATAAATAATTATACATAAATTTAACCTACTTCAAGTTCAGCTTAACAATGGAAAGTTTTGGTATATAACCAAAAAAGACAACTTCATATTATGTCAAAACCATATATTTACATCTGTGTTCAAAACAAATATGGAAACAATATCATAACTATCATAAAAGTTAGGTTTTATTACTTACCATCATTTGTTCTTGGCATATGATAATGCACCTTCACATTTTTTTGGGTTGGTTGTTTATTTCTTTTGACTTCCTTTTCATAGCTGTAAATGACAATGAAAAAATTATAACAATTTTCAACTTATTTAAATATTTACTACATCTTATTAAAAGTTTGAAAATATTTAATAAATAAAAATGAAAGAAAAATATATGAAAACAAAGAGAATAAAATATATGCTGTATATCTAACCATAACTTTAAGTACTTTAAGCTATAAAAATTTGAAGAGAATTTGTTTGTAAAATTTGAAAAAATGTGATGAAGAAGAGAGAAACTGGAATAACTAGAGAAAATGAAATGGAAAAAGAAAGGGGAAGAAAAAATAAGAAAAGCAAAGGGAGGAAAAATGGGCTGAAAGAGGTATTTTTGACTGATATGGGTATTTATGAGGCTATTAAAAATGGGAGATTAGATTTCCAATTTTAAGGGAATTTTGTCCCTTTCAATCAGTTATGCTCGTTTGAGCCCACAGACTCCCAATCAACCAAAACATACTAGAACATGAGAAGAGGGAGGCCCCGCACTGTCTCCCTGAGAATCTGCCTCAGGCCTGAAGTGGGGACGATGGGTCCGAGAAACAGATAACTCAGGAATAGGGTGAGCCATTCAGCATCCTCATTCACCTGACAGTAAATGTGCTTCATCTCACAATTTGGTAGATCCATTCATGAGGTTCCCAACACTCAAGTCGGCCTCATCTTCCTTTAGACCTTTCCTAACATGCTCCACAGCTGACAGGATGTCTGATTCATCCATCCTTCTCCGGAGGCCTTCATCCCAGGCTAGCTTTCGGACACAGACAATGACCCTTTAGCTGAGAAAAGAACAAAGGAAAAAAAGTCAATATTAACAGAGAGCCCATGATCTGCTGGCTATTTTTGTCTCTCTTCATCCCCCAGCACATGTATACTCTTCTGGGAATTTCTCTAGGCATTATAAGCAAATAGAGGCAAAATGATATGATCCCAGTCGTAACCCATATGGAAGGTGTTTGAAGCAAACGAAAGGTTTAGATTAATCAAAAGATCATGGTATAATTGGTTGAGTTAATTTTTCCCCTTAACCCTGTTGCAGTTTTGTATACACAATAGGATCATTAGATAAAGCTTAAGTTAGTAGTTCGGTTGTAAAAGGATTGATCCCTCTATTTTTGAGGCTGTTATTGGCACTAATCCAGGTTTATTGATTGATAATTGGATAGCCTGGACTTCTTAATCCACGTTTACTTACAAACTTAATTTTGATGGTTCCAGGGATTCATATGGTAGTGCTTCTGGTTGGGTTATTCATGATATTAATGATGTTATTAAAGTTGCATTTACTAACTTTCTTGGAACTACTTCTATTTTGGTGGCTGAATATACAGACCTGTGGGATATAGGCTTTTAGTTGCCTTGTGAAATGGCATTTTAAAGTAGGAGATTAAGGGTGATTTGCAGAATATTATTCATGTAGTTAAATAGTATTATGACCACACTGTTGTATTTGCATGTTAATTTAGGATATTAGACTTAATTTTGGATATGAGAGGCTTTGAGACCATAGTTTCATCCTGATGTTTTTGGCCTCTGTAAGGAAGATATGAGAGATGTCTGATTGTGTCGATGATGTGAGGTTTCTGATTCAAATGAACAATGTTTTATTTTTATGGAGGAAGATAGAGCAGAAGTTAAAAGCAAACTTGAATTCATCTCAAAATTTGAAATACGTTTTTCCGTTTGAACATGGAATCGCACTTGGAATTAACTGCTGTTCCCCACACCTCAATTCCTTATCACCAGAGTGACCTCAGGGTCTCATTCTGAAATACATATGCTGTAGAACACTCATTCCTACGTAGAGAGGACATTGAGACCAATAGGACTTCTAACCTTATGGATGCCATTGCTCCATGTCAAAGCCCCAAAAACAAAGCTTCCATTACTATTCTTGAAAGGTATGAGATCCACCCTAAAAGACATCTTCTCTCCAGCCTTTGTAAATTTTAGCTTGTTAGGTGTTACTGTTACTTTAACACCAGCTGGGTAATCTACACTTGCATAGTAGACTGTGGGGCCATGACCACAGTAGGTAACCACTCGGTGCACAGATAAACTTCTATTCAAGTTGGAAACACCAATTGAAGGGTAATTGAAGTTGTAAGAGGGTGGAGGGTTCTTGCAGTAAACATGCTCCTCTGTGAGGTTTTTGAGTTGTGCAGGGCTTGCACCAGTACTGCAGAGAAAATTGATAACATCATTGAAACCAAAATCATATATTAGTCCAGGATTCAATGCAGCAACAAGGTTTATGTGTCCAGATCCATAGTCAAAAGGTGTGGTCGGGGTGCCATCTGGATCTTTTCTGATGGTGCTTTGCGTGTTATCTAGGACAGTAGCTGATCAGTAAAGTTATAGATGTTAGAAAAGATCAGAAAAATTATGATATTCTGTTGAATTATGGTTGAATGTAATATAATGATCAGAATTCAAATCTTCCTGCAAGAAACAGCTAACCTGTTGTCATCATTGCAGATTTTATTGCAGCTGAGCTCCAAGAAGGGTTGTAGGATTTCAAAATTGCAGCCACTGCTGATATGTGTGGGCAAGACATGGACGTTCCAGAGACTATGTTATAGTCGACTGACCGATCCCCAGTGCTTGCAGTTGCTACCGGAGACCATGCTGCCAGAATATTCACTCCAGGTCCTGTTATGTCCGGCTGCATGGATATTTGCATTGTGAGGTAGAAATACTAGAGTTACAATCTCAATTTATCACAAAATTGTAGCAGAAATATGCCAGTAGCATAGGATTTCTTTTGAGTATTTTGGATGCATTTATGGAAAGTAGTAGCAAATTTATGATTGTCTAATAGAACCTACTTTAAGAATCTCTGGAGTTATAATATTTGGACCCATGGAAGAAAATACAGCCATCCTTGGTGCAGGTTTAATATTTAGAACAGTTATTGTTGAGGAGATTGTAGCAATAGGATTCCTGTAATAAAAGAAGAATTTGCAACTACGTTAGAACTATATTGCTTTTTTAAATATGAAAGTATGAATTTCTTTTCATCTTCATCTTTGGTTTCATTCATATTATGTTTCTCAGAGTATTTGCTCTGGCAAGTAACAAATTTGAGAGTAAATTGAGCTTTGGAACTTACTTTTCTGTTGCCATGTATGCTTGAAGCTCTTTTGCCTCTTCTGGAACCATGAGGGCACCTGGGATTGCAAATTGAAAACCAACACCTTTGGCAAATTGATCAATTAGTATCATCCCCACACCGCCACCTTGCTTCACAAACTCACTTTTCCCTCTCCGGTTATCATTTATTACCTCGATAATGCACACCACAATCTTTCCTTTTATCAACGTTGGATCTAGAGTATTGTTCTTGCAAAAACTAGAAGAGAAAAGGAAAGAAACAAAAACTTTTAGAACTGGTGGCATTAGGTGCAGGTGCTAGGTCTAATTGTTCATTTTGGACTCAAACAGATGGTATACCCAAAGCCAATGCCCTTATGTCTGATCATGGACACCAAATTGTGAGTCATTTCTGGTATGGGATTCTTGAAATTTTCCTCTTGGATGTAATTCATTAGCTTGGATTTGGAAATGAATTTAGAAATAAGAAAACTACTTGGTGATGCATCATTTGGAGCTTTCCCATGAAAAGTAAAAGATACCTGGCATTCTTTGAAGGAACTCCAGGGGCAGCAGCTGCACTCCCAGCTATTAAACCATAAAAGGTTTTCATCTCAAGAGGGTTTAAGGAGAAACCCTGAAAATAAGAATCCCCATCTTAGTTACTCTCTGGTTTGTCCATAAGTGTGTGCAAAAGCATATTTGCAGATATTACCTTTAATATTTTTGAATTTCCAAGATGTATGTATGTGTTGAAATCTCTGTCTATAGTGCTTGCAGCAACAGTCAAGATCCAAGGAGCAACATTGCAGGCGGTTTTTGGGAAAGCAGAGTTTCCTGCTGAAGCAGAAACAAGAATTCCATTTTGGAATGCATGGAAAGATCCAACAGAGACAGCATCTTCGAAGTAAATAGGCTGGGGAGGGTCAGGGCCAAGGGAAAGTGAGAGAATATCAACACCATCATGAATGGCATCATCCACAGCAGAAAGAATGTCAGCATCACTGCAGAGGTTAAACCAACAAGCCTTGTAGATGGCGAGTCTAGCACCTGGTGCACCGCCTCTTGCAGTGCCTCTGGCCATCCCAAATAAGCTGGCATTAGCTGCCTCTGATCCTGCAATCGTCGAGGCTGTGTGGGTGCCATGGCCATCGCTGTCTCGTGGTGATCGGAAGAAAACACCGCCAATGGATTCAAGGGGGCCATTCTCAGCTTCAAAGCCTTTCAGGTAGAATCGAGCACCTACAATTTTCCTGCAAATGCCATTCTTGAATTAAATTTAAGTTTGCATTTACAATACAACACCATAGATTAGCTTCATACATTCACACCATTACTACTGAATGGTTCAACAGAAGCAAGACCTAATAACTGATTATGATTGGAAAGAAAATGGTTTTTACATGCTTTAAAGAAACACCTGTTGCAGTTGGCTGATGTAAAATTTTCACCATTGATGCATTCTCCCTTGAATTTCTTTGGCACATGGCCTAATCCTTCATCATTGAAGCTCTCTGACTCTGGCCAAACTCCTGCAAGATAAATATGAAAGAAAACGATTGGATTGTGGTGCAGCGGTGGGGATGGAGGTACTGCTGCTTTTTTGTTTTCCCCCTTTTCTTTTTATTCGTTCTGGTTCAAATGGTGTAATGGTGGTAGTTACCTGTGTCAATGACACCAATAATAACGTTAGAGTTTGAGTCCATTGGCTGCTGGTTATACTGGGGAATAGAGTCTATTCCCAGAAAATCCCAAGAATGAGTTGTATGGACTCGGTTCGTCCTGCTCCTGAACACTGAAATTACTGAATCGCTCTCTGCAACACAAGAAAATCAAAAGGAACTCAGTAAGTCAGAATGTTTTGAATGATGTACAATGTTTTATAATACGGAAAAAGGCACACCTGCAAGTTTTTGAGCTTGCTCTGGTGTAAGCATGGCTGAGAACCCTCTAAAGCTTTTACTGTAATGGTGAAGTGCCACTGCCTGTGCTCTATCAACACTGAAAACAATCCACCTCAACATTTAGAATCATAGGAAAACAGATCAAATGTAACAATCCACACTGTCAAAATCAGGTCAGGCCACAGAAAACCAGTAGCCTATTCTTTTTAGGGATCATGGTCCCTTACCTTCCAGTAACTGAAGCTAGCATCTCATGGTTAGCTGCAACCACAGATTCCAAATCCGGGTACGAGTGATCCCCCATATAAACAATATAATGCTGCAAAAATCACAAAAAAGAAAAAAAAGAAAAGAGATTATACTCAAATTAGCCCCCCATTATCCTCATACTTCTCTACATAACAGCAGTCACTCTTTCTGTACCTTTCCATCAGCAATGGCTCCCTGCAAGAAAGCAAAACTAAACAAGAAGAGAAGATTGAAGACTAAGGAAACCATCATGATGAATGAAGCAAAGCTACCCAATTAGGAGAAAGAGTAACTTTGGAGAGTTTTGAGTTGGGTGATGGCCTTATATAAACTGTCACTACAAAGAAAGGCCGGCTTCATCTATGTCCTGGTTTCAATTGCATGAAGAGGCACATATGGTGAAGTGATTCTGTGTTTATTTTTTTTGTTAAAACAGACTGTTTCTAGTCATTTGGAAGTCGTCTAAGCCGGCTCTTCTGTTGGTTTCAGCGTGTCAGAATTGGTATGATTAAGCCATGGACATGATTTGGAGGGTGTTGAAGATAAGTTTTTGTGTTTGTCTAATTGGATATAATTATTCTATTTGGTTGAACATTGTTGTTGGATCATGGCTGTTGGGCTGTCATTCTCAAAAGTTGCCACTAGATAATTCCATAATTAAAATAAAAGAA
Organism: Vitis rotundifolia; assembly: GCA_030254885.1. Taxonomy (NCBI): domain Eukaryota; kingdom Viridiplantae; phylum Streptophyta; class Magnoliopsida; order Vitales; family Vitaceae; genus Vitis; species Vitis rotundifolia. The sequence continues at coordinate 14,562,355 of CM058156.1, forward strand.
ATTTGTCAATTTTAATATTTTTAGTATTTTATTTTGGTGAAAGGGAATAAAATTTTAATTAAAAAATGAGGGTCCATATATAATAAGGTTAATTTCATTGAGACACTCAAGGTTTAGTGTAAATACATAAAGTCATCAATGATTTCAAATTTCGCTGGGTAACACCCAATAAATGTATTTCATATATAAATTTTAATTTTTAAAGAATAAAATTTAGTTTTTAGAAAATTGTTAAACACTCATATCTAAAATATTTTTATTTAAAATATCTCTAAAAAATAAATTTGATAAACGAAATAAATTTATAGAGACACTAATTGAGGAAATTTAAAACCAATGATGGTGGAGTGTATTTACACCAAACTTTTCAGGGTTTTAATGAAATTAACTCAATATAATAAGAATGAATGAGTAAGTTAATAAGTTAAAATAGAAATAAGGTGTAATAATAAGATGAAAATATTTGAAAATTCATAATTTTTAATTCAAAAAGATTAAAATTATATTATTTCATATAAGAAAACTAATTGTTGTAATTTTAATATAATGACTAAAGTACTATAATTTAATATTTCATATTTAAAAAAAAAAATTAACTCATGAGACACATTTTTTATAGTTTAAATTTTAAAAATTATTAATTATTTTCTTTTTTGGTTGTAATGAAAAAGATAAAAAAAATGAAATATAATAAAATATTTCTAAAATTCATATTTTTTAAAAACTTTATTTTTTTATTTAACAAGCTAATAATGTTGTAAGAGATTGAAAATTATAATTTATTTTTCTTTCTTGTAAATTTTTTATTTACTTTTGTTAAAGTTGATTTTGGGGAATACTGTACTTATTTCATTAGTAAGTCTCCTTTTTATAGAAAGTTAAGAAGAGATTTATATCGATATTTGAATTAATCATTTACATTAAAAAAACTAGATGTTTATGATCATCTTCAAGTTTTCATATCCTAACAAATTATCATAGCGGATTTTTTATTTCATGGTGCTCATGCTTTGAATAATCATAAGAACATATCTCACCAAAATGACTATATAAATGGACTAGTTAGTAGATAAAAATTTATATTAAATAATTTATTTTTTTATCAAACAAGCTAATAATGTTGTGAAAGATTGAAACTATATTTTATTTTTCTTTCCCCACAACTTTCTTATTTGCTTTTTGTTAAAGTTGATTTTAACATTTGTCTAAAATATTTTTATATTATCTAATAAAAGGTCACAACTTTAATAAAGGATAAATCTATTTCAATGCATCCTTTTGGAACGAAAATTGAAAAAGTTTGCCACATTATTTTCACGTTGGAGCACAATATCCCAATTTTCCCAAGATCAAGCTCCCAAGATGGATTTGTTTTGTGGAAATGTGTTGCATACATTTGGTAGAACTCATACTTGAAAACCGGCTATCACGGGAGGGTGCTAGTTCAACCACTAAGCCTTAACTTAGCAATGTGGAACTCAATTGGGTCGTTACAATCCACCGTGCTCTTGAAACCAACATCCACGACAGGTTAATATGAAAGGCTAAGTGACTTTGCAGATTTCGTAGATGGCTTGGTAGCTTGGTAGTAGCCCTCCCTTAATCTACCCCCTTTGGGATGAGGGCCCTTCTTATGCTGTGTCTACTTTGATACCGATGATTATTACGTACACATTGGATAAAACTTACCCTTGAAAATCAGTTATTAAGGGGAGTGTGTCTAAGTGCAGATAAGCTGAACTACTAAACCTTAACTTAGCGATATGAAACTCAACTGGTTGGTTATAAAATGATTTACCCTTGGTACTCTAAGATACACCATAATTCAAACCCACCAACTTCATCCCCAGAATCCACATTTTCCCCCCTTTCGTCTTCAAATCGGAATTCTCTTCTTATCATTATTGGTGGGGGGGCCGCTGCGTACGCGAGTAGACCATGACTGAGCAGAACCGTTGAAACGCATGGGCACCGTTGTTAGCTAGAGCCGCCATGCCTCTCGCTTTGTTTTATTTTTATTTTATTTTTCACATAACCTTTTTGGCTTTTTATGGCAACAAGCTGTTGTGCACAACCATAGCTGTCGGCCTGTGCCGTAGCCCATCCCTTTCTAAGAATATTTTCAAAGGTTTTTTTATTTGGTGAAACCGCCCATCCCTTTCTAAGAATATTTTCAAAGGTTTTTTTATTTGGTGAAACCGCCATGACGATTGGGCGTTATGGTTGTTCTATTTGTGGAAAAGGGGCATTTGCTGCTGGCTAAGCCAAGAAAATGAAATGAGGTAGAGAAAGAAAACAGAGTGTAGTGTTTGGTAGGGAAAGGTCACAATAGCATAACATAAGCATACCATATTCAAGATCATTATTTGAGAAAATATTCTGATAAAACTCTTCTTTACCCAAATAAAAAACAAGCAGTTTTCAAAGTAACAAACCAGTGTTTTCGTATCAATACAGATGTCACGTTACCCACTGGAAGAAACTAAATAGAAGGGATAAATTCCACTGGACCCAGCAGTAACAATCACAATACAAATTATAATAACTGCACTTACACCCAGCTGTGTGTTAAGTGGTTCCGTCTCTTGTGGATTCCATCAGCCTTCCTCTCCAAACTCCTGTGTGAATCTCTCGTGCACCTCAAGGTCAGATTTGCTCACAGTCGGCCTTTGCCTTGCCAGTACCTTATCAAAATCATTCTTTGTGATGGGGGGTGGAAGGATCTGCATGGGTGTTAAAAATCAGCAACAAATATTTATTAGCTTGCAGGTGGACTAATCACATTATATATATATATATATATATATGTATGTATATAAACAAAACAGTTCTCATCATTATGTTACAATCACCATCTCAGTCAAGAACTCCAATCTGTATATCCAAATAACCTAGGTTTTAAAACTGAATCAGGGGCCGCATGTTGTTCAACAAAGTGTTGTTTAATTAGGAATTTGAAAGTTCTGTGGGATTCAAAATTCACAACTTTATCTTGGAAGCTTCTTTGCAGATTGGGGTGTGAAGAAATCTTAATTACATTCCACATCAATTGGGTATATAAAGCAGGAATGAAACTTCCAATATAGAATCAAACACAACGTTATTTCATTTTCATGAGGTGTCCAATTGCCCCAGAAAAAGGTAACATGGATAAAGCAAACAAGCAGCAACATCCAGAAAGATCAAAATCAAGGGAGGCACATACTATATTCTCCACATGCACTAGTTTTTGGGGATCTATCCATACCTTTGAAGCAAGTCCTTTTCCAGCAAGCTCCTGCATGGAGATTTGTACTGCCCCTGGTTGCTTTGGTCCACACGGTACCCACATATCATTTGGAGTATTAATGAAAAACATTGCATCTTGGGTTTTACGAACAGGTTCAAACAGTACATCTTTAACCTGCAAAGGGTACACCAAAAAAAGCAAGATGATAAGCTATTTTCTACTATTCTGTTCCACCTTAAACTATACTACTGAGGAAAGCTCGAAGGGAGAATTTAGTTGAGCATCTGATATAGCACTCGCACTTACACAAACAGCAATATCTGAACCGGAAAACCCTTCTGTCTTCCGAGCTAAGCTTTCAAAATCACTTTCAGTCAAGTTGTGAGGAGTATCTCCAAGATGCACCTGTGCAAGTTTACCAAGCCACAACAAAATTGGACATTAAAAAGAGACACTGGCACTGTAAAGCAGAGTTGCATCACCTATTATTTATTTATTGAATTATTTGTAAGGAAAAAATCAAGAACAAGTTCCAGTACTTTGAACATGTGCTGTCGAGCCTTCAGATCTGGAAGAGGAATATATATACGCTTGTCAAATCGCCGTCGAATGGCCTGTAAGTACTAATCTGTTAGCCAGAGAGATACAGTTGTCCTGTTATTGGAAATCACAAACCACTCATTTAGTCTCCCCTTTACCTGATCCAGGGCATAAGGAGTATTTGTGGCGGCAAGAACAAGGACTTTCTGATCATTGTGTCCTACACCCTGGAAAAAGGATAAGGTCCACCAGCTCAACATTAAGACTGGGACAGGGAAAGAACTGAAGAATCTAACTATCAAAAGTTTCAAAATTTTCCCTTCTCAAACCAGAATATGATAGTGTAATATGAAGCATCATGGAATATTATTTATAAGCAACTATTATTTTTATTCTTCAAGAAAGAATGAAAAAGAAACTAAAGATAACATTCAATACTTACTCTTTAAAATAAAATATGAAACAAAATTATCATGCTCAGGGTCTCTAACAGAAGTACCTCTACAAAAATCAGAGTTTCCAAAGTGATTCCATTTAATTAAACTGCCAAGTCTAATAAAATACAGCAGAATTCTCAATTATCTTTCCTTACAAACTTAAGGAACTAAATGTTTTTAAGTTTTCATAAATACAAAAAATTCATTAAACAAAATTTCCATGCATTAAGTGCACTGATAACCTACACCATAGAGATATAAGAATTCAGGGCCATGCATATCAATCCAGTTCGTTGTAAACATTACCATATGCCTTAAGTAATTACAGTTTTCTGTCTTCACTTTCAGCATTTTTATTTCCTTTGATTTTCTTAATCCACTCACCAAATGTTGCAAAACTAATTTTGTAGTTGCCTTTAGAACCTCACCTTACGACCAAAGTTTTTCAAGTCACAGCTTTTCTATTTCAGCTCCATAAGTTCCAATGAAATCATTTTTTGACAAACTTGTATCTCACCCCTATTATAAAAATAATAATAATAATAATAAATAAATAAATAAATAAATAATTGTTTTACATCTTTTGGCTATATAGAAGTTCAGACTAGATCTGGAGGTTCAAATTGGGGATGGTTGGATTAGGTCGGTATTCCATTCTCCTCCTTTCACACTTTTCCAGCCAAACTATTTCCACCTAGGCTTAGACTTGGCTCATGGGCATCCTAGTTGGGTTAAGCTTCAAGCATGAGACCCATGGCATAACTCAGGCTTGGTTCATGACAACGTATGTACAACTCAGGGGCACACCAAATACATGTGAAAGCACCCAACAGTTCCAAGTTCACAGCACCAGCAACAGACATTCAAAGTGGACAAGAGAATGGAACACAAACTCATGAAAGAAGTGGTAAATTACATATGATAATACGAGCAGATGAAATCATTTTGATATCAACATCTAATTATCAAGAAAAGCATATAAATTTCTGTATGAACTTCATAATATCTGGGGAGGAAATTTTGTGTCAAACTGCTACTGATTGCCTATAAAATGACATTAATCATGAAACAGTCCCTACAGGCTACAGAATATGTCATAAACTACACATTGACATGGCAAACTTCCAATAAAAAGCTGACCCAGAATGAGAATTATAAATTCCAACTTTTAGAAGCATTGTGGCAACTTAAAGCCTATACAGTACAGTCGTGAAAGCTGCATAAGGGTGGGGTTAAGGCAATTCCTATCATAGATACGCCTCCACAACACAAAATCCTGAAGCAACAGGGTATAAAGGCCAACAAAGTAGGTAAACTGGATTTATGCTCTTCTGCATCTTGCATTCCGATTAGTAGTGAAAGTTTCAGATACAGAAGGATCCATGAAACAATTAAAAACTTGAGAGTTTAAGAGAGGGAAGGATTTCAGAAACAAAATAAGTTCAAGCTACATTGGTTGGCCGTATAAGATGGGATATGTAAATCCTAAGATATCACATCCCACTTGATAGGATATGCATGTTATAGAAAATCATTTCCAATAGGATATGATATCTTTGAATATTATATCCCATGGAAAAGATATCCTAAGATATTATATCCAATGAGATATCTCTAATGCTTGTATATTTAGTTTATAAAAAGAATAAAAAATGGAATGGAAAACATATTGCATTTTAAAGTTCTACATTTGTTTAAAATAAAAATCATATTGCGTCTTAATATTTTTTGTTAAAAAAGTATGAAATTTCTCTTCTATTTAATATTTTTTGAAAAACTGTTCTACAATTTATAATTTAGTGAATAATTATTTATTTATTTATAAACAATATTCATGATTAAAATATTTAAAATGCATAGATAAAATATTTTTACATTATGTTATTCAATATATATAAAAAAAAAATGTATAAATTAAATATTATATTAAATAATACATATATTAGTATTATTTTACAATATATTTATAGATATTTTTTAGTTCTTTTTTTAACTATAAACTTGATTTCTTTAATCAAAATTTTCTGTTTTGCAAAACGAGTGATATAAAAAAAAAAAAAAAATGAAAAAAAAAATTGATTCATGGGATATGCACTTAGGATATGCATCACTTACCATATCCAATCACCAACCAAACATGGAATAGGATACATTATTTTATCTCCTATCCTATTCAAGGCTACATCCAACCAACCAAACATGACCTTATATCCTAGAAACAATAGTAAGCACAAGGGTTAACAAGTGGGAAGCACCTTTGGGCCTTTCTGGCAGCATTTTTGAAAACAGTTATCAAGTAACAGTTTTAAGAATGAGTCTTAAAAATAGTCCTTAATTGTTTCAAGAACAAAATTTTGTTTGCTCAAACATGAAAATTTGTTTTCTTAAGTCATTTTTAGTGTGCACTTATATACAATCCAAAAGTTCTTAAAGTATTCTACATATTTTCAATTTTTTTCTCAGAATATTCTATAAAAAACACCTGAAAACAATACAAACTTGTTCTAAAAAATAATCGGTCTTCAAAACAAAATCCCAAAAAACTATTTTCAATCAAAGATTTGCTGAACATGTTTTTAAAATTAGAAAATTGTTTTCTTTTCTAAAGAATAGAAAATTCATTTGAAGAATACTTCCTAGGCCCTTTATTTCTTTATTTGTAATACTGTTTTCAATTTGTACAACCAAACAAAGCTGGATAGCACTATATTTCTTTTTAAGGCCTTTCAACTTACCTTACTAGTTGTGTTTCAAGAGCAAAAACTCTAAGTAACAACTGTTCTATACACTATCTCAGAAACAGTTCTGAAAACTGTACTTGAAGAAAAGAATTTTTTTTTTTTAAAAAAAAACCCTTAGGTTCCATCTTAAATATGGTCTTCACTTCCTCTAGAAAGGATATTTTTCTTGCTATAATTCATGACTTCGGAAACTGTCACATTGTATGAAAGTTGTTACTTCAATCTCTCACACTCTTATCCTAACCAATTTAAGTAACTAACGAGAAATGCCAATTTTACTGGGAAGGTACCATAAATATTGCATAAATGACGAAAATGCAATTCTCATGAGTTCACTTTGTCTAAAAATTTTAATGAGATTTCCAAAATAGCGATCAACCAGGTGCTCCCACCCAACCCTTCAACTTACCTTACTAGTTGTGTTTCAAGAGCAAAAACTAACAAGTAACAACCTTTCTATACACTATCTCAGAAACAGTTTTGAAAACTGTACTTGGAGAATATAATTTTTTTTAAAAACAAACCCTTAGGTTCCATCTTAAATATGGTCCTTGCTTCCTCTAGAAAGGATATTTTTCTTGATATAATTCATGACTTTGGAAACTGTCACATTGTATGAAAGTTGTTACTTCAATCTCCCGCACTCTTATCCTAACCAATTTAAGTAACTAACGAGAAATGCCAATTTTATTGGGAAGGCACCATAAATATTGCATAAATGAAGAAAATGCAATTCTCATGAATTCACTTTGTCTAAAATTTTTAATGAGATTTCCGAAATATAGCATGCATTTCCCCATTCAGAAAAGAAAAAGGGAAAAAAGAAAAAGAAAAAAAATCTCATTAGTTTTGCCTCGTCTTTAAAGGGACTAACTTTCCTGAAGACTGATTAGACTTGTTTTACCTTCAATAAACTCGAAATATTGTGATAAATCCCTTCACGCATATGCTCAATTTGATGTGTAAGTAGAAAACTTTGATAGATATAAGTAGGTATAGTAAATAGAAAACGTTGATTTGTGAGGTTAGTGCAGTTCTAAAATGCAGGCAAAAAATAAAGATAAAATAAATATAATAAAATAATATATAATATATAATAAAAAAGTTTAAGACTCCACCAGTCCACACCACACAACAAATACCTGCATCTGCACAAGAAGTTCTGTTTTGATACGTCGAGAAGCTTCACTCTCATTTCCCTCTCCTCGCTGGCCACATAAGGAGTCTATTTCATCAATGAAGATGATGGAAGGTTCACTCTCCCGAGCCATTTGAAAAAGATTTGAAACTAACTTTTCACTTTCACCCATCCACTTTGAAACCAGGTCTGAAGAAGAGACACTGCAAAAGAACAGCAGTTGGCACTTGCCAACTTATTGGCCTAAGCTCATGAACATAAAAGGAGAAAAATACGATAACCAGAAACAGAAACAGACTTTTGCACAGACGGACAAATACAGACAAATAGAAACACAGGTACAGAAACAAATAAAACATATGTAACACTAATTATGTTTTTTTTTTTTTTTTGATAAATGAGCACAAAACATAATTAGTGTATGTAACACTAATTATGTTGAAGCATTATAGATATAATTATGTGAAAGTTGGTATATGACAGCACACAGTTAAAGCATTTTTAATAAATAGAGCAGGCATAGACATCAATATTATCTTGTCATGTATATCTAATTTTTTTTTTATTGGTAAAAGCACAAGTAAATTTCATAAATGGAGAAAAAAGGCCAAAGGCCAACCCAAAGGATGCATGAAGGATACAGTAGGTGCCAAAAGGCAGAAACAAAAAAGAAGAGGGGATACAAAAAACCTTACCCACCCTCACCTAGAACCCAATCAAAAAAGTTGATTAAAGGTAAAGATCCATCTATATACAACTTAGTCCAAGACCAAAAATTACAAACAAAAGAATTCTTCATCCTATTAATCAAAAGCTCTTCATTGTCAAATGCTATCCTATTTCTTTCCTTCCACACCGTCCAAAAAAGGCATAAAGGAGCCAACATCTAAGCCTTTTTACACTTCTTGCCCATGAGGGACCCATGCCAACCAAAGAGAGTCTCTCTAACCAAGAATGGAAGAACCCATGTCACACCAAAAAGAACAAATAATAACTCCCACAAAACCCTAGTCTCCGTGCAATGGATTAAAATGTGATTAATAGACCCTTCTTCAACCACCCCCTCTCTAGCTGATCCAACGTTAAGACTTTACCCCACAAGGCTTCTCACGCCCCCCCCCAAAAAAAAAAAAAAAAAAAAAAAAAAAAAATCACTTAAGGTGATGTCATTTTCTACCAGCCTATTTTAAATTTGTAAAATTTTCATTTTAAATAGAACAATGATGAACCTTTTATAATATTGTGTCACAAAATGCCTTTTATGAATAACAAGATAATGAACCTAGAAAAAATAGAAAGGGAACCACCTGTAAATCTCAGTGATGCAAGAACCACAAAGAAAATCCAAAGAACAAAACACAAGACGGAGGGCCTGGAGCCATTAAAAGGTTGCTTGATTTCTTTGATACACTACCAAAAAAAATAAAGGAGCAACCCTCCAGAACAGTGATTATTGATCATTGCACTACACCTCAAACCATAATCAACTCATATCACTAAAAGCTTATCTTCACATCTAAGATGCAGTTCAGATCGACTTTTAGAGAGTCAAAAGTAGCTTCATTGAACTGGTTCAGTTAAAACTGCCAGAGGCAACTGCCCCATGACAGGGTCTTCAGTTAACTGCATACAATATTTAATATCACAAGATTGAAGGAAATGCCTGCAATCATCAATTAAAGGGAAAAATCAACATTCTGTCAGGGATATGACTATTACTGATTTCCAGGCCAACATCAAAGAGAGGGATGACTGCATCTGTTACAAGCTCACATGCAAGGAGGTTAATCAGGCAATCAACCCTTTAGACAACTTTGGGACACAAAATTCTAGGCATGCAAAAATACAACACAGAAAAAGGTAAACAAATTGTATAGTCAATTCATGGATGACTAGGTCTACCTTATTATAAGCTATTAATTAAGTTTTATCGTGATTCTTTAATTACATAAAACAACGTGAAATATTACTATTGATAGAGTTCAAACTGCAAATTTAAATAAAATGTAGGCAGCTAGATGTCAATCTAGATATATAAAAAGTAAGAGGATATTTTCTACAACAGAAGTAACTGGTCAAATGACTGAGGATGCATAAATTACCTGAAAAATGTAGAATCTGCTTCGGTTGCAACAGCCTTGGCTAGGTATGATTTTCCTGTTCCTGGTGGACCATATAACAGAAAAGCCCTCCATGGTCGTCTCTTTCCTGAAGGGGAGTGGGAGGAGCATGAGAACAGATAGAATCAAACTAAAATCCAGCATCCACGACTTCTCAACATTAAAATCATTTTTTTTTTTTTTTTTTTTTTTTTTTTTTTTTGTGGGATTCATACTTACATGAAACAGAAGTATACAAGTTATCAAGTTTCCTTTTAGCATCAATAAGCAAAATATAGCACATTAGAAACCCCTTATTTTTGGAAAAACAATCAAGCTTCCAATTCTTTTAAGATGCTCCTGGCAGAGTTTAGGAGACACCCATATAATAATAGAAAAAGAATCCTCATCCAGCTAAAAGCAAGGGCCTCCACCTTTATAGCAATGGGTACTTCCCAGGCTTCAAGAAAGCTGATTTGGCATCCCCTAACATGATCTCTAGAGATACCCAAATAATTCACTTTGAGCGCCTATCCAATCATTATGAATTAATACAACAATCCAATACAACTTCCATTGGTATGGAGAAGTAAAAGCCTCAACACAGATTTAGAAAGAAACTGATATAACAACACAAAATTTTAACTTCCCTTTTCTTTACATCTTCTCAACAACCAAAACTTTGAATGACAAAAAACCAAATTTGAAACAACAATCTGCAGGTTGTGGGCACATCAAATTAAAAAATAATATAGTTGATCAATTTTAATTTAAAATTTCCATACTGAAAACTTTTCTTTCCTTTCTTTCTGTGGAGGACAATAATAGAAGATATTCAAAGACTTAACATCTAAGATTTTCCACATAGGGAAGTGAAACAACCAGTAAGCCTATGTAACCAGGAAACTAACACAGATCCAATATCTAAGAAGAAGACATCAATACAAAATCAATAATGACACGGGTATAGGTTCCTGAAGCATTGCCTAATACAAGTTACGGTATGAAGGATTTGGCGGGAACTATAACTAACAAATAGCCGAAGACTTAAAATGTTTTCTAATAGATCTCAAAATTGCAGGAAATTTGGTGTTATTTGTTAGGATGGCTTTGGAGTGTGTTACTTGTTAGGATGGAAACATAGTTGGTCAACTGATCACAAATGGCAGCAGAGGTAATTGAAGTGGCTGTGCTGGTGAAAATGCAATAGGGTAGTACAGGTGAAGAGGTGTGAATCAATGGTGGAACTCATAGTTCAGAGAAAAGGCTGACAAAGAGATAACAGAGAAGTTGTGGTGGCTACATAATGCCTCTGTTAGTGTTTAAAATTGCAGTATACTTCGTGTTCATATAGAGTGCCTTTTGTCTAGTTAGGAGAAGGTTTTCGTTTTTCTTTTAGTCTAACTTCTTGGGCGTTATTTGCATACTTCGTGTGTACTTTTTTTGCCACTTCTAGGCATTTCTAATACAATCTCTTATTTACCTATAAAAAAAACAAAAAAAAAGAGTTTAAAATTGTAGTATATTTGGATTCTTCTTGATAGGGGATTTGCGGAGCACTGGTGATGCTTTTATTTTTTTTGTGATAGGTAAAATAAACAGTTATATTAAATATTAAAAGCACTTCAAAACAGTGCATCAAAGTACATATAGAGTATCAGTGTTTTAAAAGGCTATTGATGCATACGCCCTAAGGCTCGCCTCAAGGCAAGGCTCTAGGAATTAGCCTTGAAGCTATAGCCTCAGTTAAGATAATTGAGGCTTAAGCTTCAAGGGCCATAGCTTCAAGGCTATTGAGGCCTAAGCCTCAAATATCCAAAGAGTTTTCGGTCGTTATGGGCTTTTGATATATATTTTATAATAGGCTAATGCCTCAATATCCAATAAGTTCTAATGGGTTATATTATCAACTATGATTTTGTAGGCTTTTGATGTGTAGATTTATTGAGTTTTGTATTGGGTACCGACTTGGTTAAACCTTTTACAAAATAAGAACTTAGTTGACTTCCAATTAACCTTTTAAATGGAAGGGAAAAAGAGAGTTTGAGAAGAAAGAATAAAGAAATTGTTGCTGATTAAAAAAACAAATATATATATATATATATATATTATTATTGATAAATAAGAAAAAATAACAAAGAAGAAGACTAGATGGATATTAATACTGATAGGTAGGATAATATAGCAATTAGATATGATTATATCACTTGGAAGATCCTACTAGTGATAGTGATAATAATGTTGAAAATTATTTGATGAAGCTATGAGAGCAGGGCAAATGTTAGAAGACAGAAAAAAAGAACTTGATTAGAAACTATTAACAAAATAACGAAGAAGAAGACTGAGTGGATAATAATATTGATATGGAGGATAATATAACAATTAGATATGATTATATCCCTCGAAGGATTTTATTACTGATAGTTATTAGTGATAGTAATGTTGTAAATTATTTAATGAAACTATGAGAGGATCAAATGTTAGAAGAGACAAAAAAGGAACTAAATTTAAAAATAATAACAATGACAAATAATTATTTTTATCATTAGGAAGTTTATGCTTTTTTTTACTTTTCAATTTTCTTGGGATTTTATGAGTATTATTCTAATTTTTTGATATTTATTTATTATTTATTTATTTAATTCGGGCTTACACTTCGTTCCACGTCGAGACTTACACTTTGTTTCGCCTCAAGGCTCCCTTTAGCCTTTTCAAACATTGCTCACAACAACAAAACCACCACAACTATCCCCTAATTTTCTGAGCAGCTCCTTGTCCCACAAATGCAACAGAGCCCTATAAACCCCACCCACACTTCCCTGGGATGGACCCTCCCTTTGCATGGATTCTGAGCATTGGTGATGCCGATGGTAGTAATGCTTGAGAAAAAGATGTTTCTGCTTTAATTAAGAGCATTATTGTACTTTTTCCTCTGAATTTAGCACCTTGAAACCCAATAGATTACCTTTTCATTCCCACAGGAAATTAAGTACTTCTATTTGCTAACCAAATGGAGCAAAGAAAAGAACAGACAGTCTGCAACTCCGACCCCTGTTCAGATTGCGTATATATATTCATGTTTTTAGGTTCTTTATAGGATTAACTTCATTAACAAGAAACTTAAAAACACAAACAATTCAACAAAAGAACAAGAGATTTAATTAACAATCGAACATTTCAAGACTCAACTCCTACCATTTTTTTAAAAATTCAATGAAGCAAAACAGTTCTATTATGCTCAATCAAATAAATTCAAATTTCATTTTCTTCTCTTTCCTACACTTTCTCACCAATCTAACCACAATTCCACCACAAAATCAATATTAAAACACATCAAATCAAAGTCCCAAATAATCAACAAATTACCAGTAAAAAACTGCGGAAACTTCACGGGCAAAATCACTGCCTCCTGCAAAGCCTGTTTCGCACTCTCCAGCCCGGCCACATCGTTCCACTTCACATTAGGCTTCTCCCGGACGATCGCCGAATTGAGCCCCGATCGCAGCTTAGCCTGCTCCGGATCCTCCCCATCCCCGCCCTCCCCATCCTTGGGCTTCGTCTTCGGCCTGGTGGCCACAGCCGCGTCTCCGTTCGACGCCGGCCCTGCGCCACCGTCATCGAGCACGGCGCGAATCTCCTCCGCTCGGCGCAAATACTCGGTAAATTTCTGCGTAATCGCTTCCTTGATCTTAGGGTTTTTCTCGTACTTGAGGTGGGTTTTGAAGTACTCCAAAGCGTTCATGTACAAAGGAAACGCCTTACTGTAATTCCCAGCATTGTCTTCTTGAACGGCCTGTTTCACGTACTCTATCGCCTGTTCCTTGAAATTACTATACATGTTTGGGTTCCAAGAATCGGTAATCGAAAATCAAATCGGGGAAAGGAAATGGAGAATCGCACCTCAGAGATGTGGGAAATTCATTATTTCGAGGGAAATGGATAGGAAAGAGAGAATTGGGGGAATTTGGAGCTAGGGTTCGAGAAAAGGATGAAGAAAGGTCAGAAATAAGGAAACTGAATGTCTTGGTGGATCGTCAAAGAACGCGTGAGGACTACGTTGTTTTTGTTTCTCATTGGACGACCTTATTTTTAAGTCCATTTGCAAAAAATTATTAGTGAAAATGGCTTTCAACTATTTTTTTTTTCCCTTTATTTAAAAAAAAAATTAAAAAATTTACTATATCAAAATTTTAAATATTTGAAAGTCATTTTTAAAGATATAAAATAAATTTATAAATTTTTCACAAAAAAAAAAAAAAAGAAAAATCTATTTTTATATAGAATTTATTACTACATTTTTAATTAAAAAAAAAAAAATCATATTTTCTATTTTTATAAAAAAAAAATACACAAATATTTAAAACCTTTTAAGCATATCCAAATTCTACCTTTTTTTTTTTTTTTTTTTTTCTTCTTTTCAATTATTATTAAATTGACATTTTTATTAAATGTAAGTTTAAAAATTTAAATTTTCTTGAGCAAAAGATCCCCTTAAAATTGGAAATATTTGTAATTAACATTCATTTTGGTGTTTTGTTATTCTCATTCCTAACCTATGAAAAAAATGGACAATTTATTTTGTTTTATTATTCACTTATAAATAAATTTAATTTTTGTAAGTACTATTTGAAAATTGTTTTATATAAAAATTTATATCCATTTTCAGTTAAATTTTAACAAATCCATAATTATTATTAAGAAATGGAAGATGCAAATGTAACTCTTGGTGTTATTCAAACAAGATATCAATCCAATAATTGACCATAGCTCGTGTATTATAACATTATTTTAAAAAGTTTTGGGTAAATTATAAAAGTCACTCCTATATTTTTACCCGGATTTTAATTTAATTTATATATTTTTTTAAATAATATCCATCTTAAAATACATTCAAATATTGAACAACTTTAATAAAAAATTTCTTTTTTTTTATTATTTTTAATTACTCAAGCTAGCGAATTAGTGAGCTGTTTGGACCACCCAGTTCTGTAGAACCAATCAAGCCCCTCTTCTCTTTTTAATGATTTGCAGCTTTCCCTTCCTTTTTATTGAGGGAAAATTATCAAATTGGATGTACTAGAAATGATAAAGAGGCTAAAGGGTGAGTTATTTTGGTAAGTTCTCCAAAAGGACAGTGAATTAACACCAATGAGTAAATCATTAACAATAATTGAAATTTTCAAAAAATATCAACCATATGAGATATGCATAAGCAACCCTAATTTATATTCAATTGGGAAAAGATGTATTTGAAACTTATAATAAGAAAGTCAATAGAAGATTCTAACTTGTGTTGAACATCTACATAAAATTTTTGAATAAAATGAGTAGTATTTGTTAGATACATTGAAAAAAAAAAAAAACATGTCATAAATATTGAAACAACTAGATTCTTTTTTGCTTGATTATTTGCCTTTTTGATATACCGATGAATGGGAGAACGAAAAGGAAAAAGTTTATTAGCATATAAGTAGAGTATAATGAATTCATTAACATGCAAATTGTACCAACATTATTCAACTTCGAAAAATTCTAATGAGCCACTACAAGAAAAGTTACAGATAGTGACATAGTTTTAGTTAGGGTCAGCAAAATCCACAACCAAGGCCAACAAAAATATAAATAGCATCATACTTATTTGAGTCGCAACTATTTAAAGATTCTCGCCAACATTCTAGTTGTAGGATTAATAGGTCATTGCTATAGAAGTTGTTATAACTAGAGGAAGGAATGGGTTGCTACTTAAAAAAACTCTTATAGATGGGGAAAGAAATGAGTCGTTACCATATATGGCCTAATAGACACAACCACATGAGTTTGCTTGCGACCATAAAGCCATTATATAAGCATTGCCTCTCCCACTCACTTTCAACTCCCACTCATAGACACTGCTTCTATGAACTATCAAATAAAAACGGGGGGAACCGATGGTCCCTGTACCGGTTTGTTTGTTAATTGAGTGAAAATAGAGTAAATCAAAAAATTTCCATATATCAAAACATTTCGAAATAAAGAATTTATTTTAGGTCCAATATTTGGAATTGATACGCTAGATGCAGATAGATCATATCTTGTAAATTCTCTCTTTTTTGTCAATCGGCGTTTCTTTTTATCTTTTCTTTTATGTTCCTTAATGACTAAACCTCATAACTATCAAATTTCTATCTTATTTTGCCATCTTTGCATTCATTGAGGCATATCTTCTATCATCATTATTGCTGGAGAGAATCTTCGAATGACATGAATATTTTTCTCACTATTTTTTTAGCATCTCTCTTTCATTCACTCTTCCGAGCCATCATATCTAACAGTCCAACTCTCAAGGCCATAAAACCCTTTTATATGTCTAATGATGCTTGATGTGGGGAAACCATTAAGAATAAGACCACAATCATGCAAGCTTTCTAATTGCACCACCAAACTGCTTTGCAATATCGTACATCCATTCTTCAGCAAAACCAAGCAACCCAAAATCAAGACCGCTGTATTCTCCATATACTCAAACATTAGGGCATATAGCTTAGGGTCTATAATATACAATATCGAAAAAAAAAAAACAGAGCATAAATAAACGAATCAAAACCACTAAACCTAGCCTTCATGTGTGTCGATGGGCTAGACATAGATGAGATCACTAGAATATGATCCATGGAAGTAAGGACAGTAGCAAGATGTCCAGGTGACACAGCAAAGCTGAAACAGAGCTACGATGCTCTCAAACCAATCTCACAAGAAAAGGAATGAACCAGCAAATAATAAGCTCACAAGCAATCCGAAAATCAACATAGACAAATCCGTTTCTTCTAACATCCATACCCAACCAAATAATCCCCAGATATAGCAAGAGAAGAGGGAAAACATATGACAATGAAGAAGAACAGGCGGTCCATGACAGTCATACCTGAGAGTGCTCTCCTTCAGCAAGATCAGCCTGGCTTCAAGTGAACCGTGTCCCTTTCCAAAAACGAGCTGCCAATGGAGATGACACCCTCCTTCAGATCTGAAAACCTCCAGAAGTCCAAAATCTATGGTTGCAGAAAAGAGGAATTTGCGATCAAAAGAATCATAATTCTCCTACGGGCGGGGGGGGGAGATAATCTAGCTAAAACCGATGTATGATGGAAGTGATCAGATGGATAGTGGAGAACTGATCCTCCTCTCTGCTGCTCAATGGAGATCTCTCCTATCAGTCTGTGATGCTGCGATGATTCTCCTAAAGCTCCCCGAGCTCTCCAGAACCCCAAAACGGTTGTGGTGTCATGCTTTTTCTGTTTCCCCCCAAAAATGTCCAGCTCCTCCTCCCTCCAAAATATTTCCTCAAAGAATATCTTCCAAGTGTCAAGCCCTCTATTTCACACGCTCTCAAGAAAAAAAAGAATAGAAATAATAATAATAATAATAATAATAACAATAAAAGAAACAAAACCATGTGTTAGTAATTAAACATGCAAAATAAAATGTAAATGCATTTATATGCAATTCCAAAAAATTTAAAAAACATTGATGTAACAAAAAATTAAAATAAATCAAAACTATGCCATTAATGATTAAAATATCAACCAATATAATTAAATATCACAATTTTCATATTGTGGATACAAAAATCAAATTATCCACTACAAGCTATCCTATATCAAAAAATGGCCTACACACAATTAAAAAATCAAAATCGATCCAAATTCACCTAATTCTAAAACCAAGAATCAAGGGTTACTAAAATCAAGGTTGAGATCTACTTAATCCCTCCAAAATGTCTCACATAAAATTCAGAAAATAGTGATCGAAATAGTTACAGTAGATCACCAATGAGAGCTCAAAATAGCTTAGAAAAGGATACTAAGTACACATAAGGCAACAGAGGATGTAGAAAGATAATCTTGGATTAAATGTACCAAAATGACAAAATAAAGGGTCTACAATTTTCTTTCGCCTCTAGAGAGAAAGAAAGTCATAACTTCCACTCCTCCTCCCCTCTCCCTTTTTTTCATTCCACCAGAAGTGTGCCAAGATCAAGGAAGAGTCATCAAGTGGAAAATCTTGAATCTATAAGACTTTTGACGACATCTATTTGATTCTTCAACACTTAGATTCAAAGTTTGGAAACATCCAAACCTTTAATCTTAAAGATTAATTTTTTGAAAAATTGGTATTACTTTTGTTGTTTAGATCTAAGATGCCAATAGTGATGCTAAACTTCAAGAAGGGTTTGTTACCCTTCAAGCATGGAGTTCCTCTTTCATAGGATCGGTATCCTATGATCTTATGCCTTAAGGAAAAAGAGAGATGGAAGTAGTACCTTATGCCTCAACAATGAGTAGCCTTATGTATGTGATGTTATGCACAAGCCAAATATTTGCTTTTTTATAGTCATGGTAAGTAGATACCATTCCAATTTAGAACCAAAGCATTGAACAACAATCAAGCATAAACTTAAGTATCTTAGGAGAATGAGAGATTATATAGTTGTGGTCCATTACAATAGCTAAAACCCATTGGGTATATAAATTCAAACTTTCAATCTAATAAGGACTCTCATAGATTTACTTTTGATTTGTGTTCACTCTAGGTAGTACACTATTAGTTGAAGTTGTTGGGAATTTGGAATTACTCTATTTTCTACTCCTAGATCTCAAAAAGTGCATGTTATCTATCCCTAGGGCTCTCTAGAACTAATGTAATGGAAAAAAAATGGTTTCAAAAGCCAAAATACATATTAGATCTAGAGATAGAAACTCAAACCTATGATTTGAATGTTACAAGATCAAATCTTGTTCGATGAAGATGCTAAAACTGCCATAGTTATTGTAGATCTTGTCTACCTAAGAGTTTTCCACTTGATCTCTCCCTTAATGGTTTCCAACATGAGAGAATGATGGGTTTCTCTCTCTTCTATGAGGGTGCTAGGGTTCTTTTTCTAGAATCTCACATTTTTTAGTAGGAAGACTAAAGCCCTAACACCTAAAGGGGTTTATATAGGTTTCCTTATGAGCTTAAGTGTCTTGAGCCAAAATTACGCTTGGGTTACCTAGTCTTATCCATTTGGGTACTAATTAATTAATTAATTAGCCCTAATAGACTCTAATTAATTAATTAGCCTAATCCAAAAAGACCATTCATAAAATCTAATGCAATCTTACGTTTTTAGCAAAATTCCTTTATACACACTTATGAATCATGTATCTAAAATACCCTAAAAAAATGTGCCACCATGAACTAGGAGCTTAAGTAAGGACCACTAAGTCCCATAGGAAAATACCATCTTCCTTGTAATTTAATTTTGAAGTTGACTCAACACTTTACTAAAGAGAGCAAACTACAGTCCAGTATCTTATGAAATTATAACAAATTAAAGCTCAAGTTTGTGACTTACTATCCATTGCATGTAGGCTCCCCATGAACCGATATCCATAGTCTAACAGGGTTATGCTATATCAAGATTACCTCTCAAATCCTTGAATTACAAATCCTCTTATTATGTGATCAACTAACATAGTTTAGCTCTAAGAAGTATATGTCGAATTCCACTAAAGGAATTTTTACAACTAAGGGAACACACTGTCTCAATCCCATGAGATATCATAGTGCCTTTATTGAAAATACTTGTTGTCATAAGCTTCCATCAACATTGACCCAATTCGTAAATAATATATAACCACTTTAGGGTCTTTTCCATAGGTCAAAGCCACTTATTGATTTTAGTATAGGCTCAACATCCTCTTAGGGTTGAGAGTCCATACAATATAGTAGTTTGATGAATCATGAAAACCTAATAATCTTATATCATGATTTATCATAAGTTCTATCCAATGTGTAACTACACATATTAGTGCACTCATCATGGAAAACCCATCATGATGGCTAAGACAAGCTATCATTTCAATTAGGAGGTAGAGCACTATAGTTTCTATTAGATTACCCTAATCCATGAACTAATTGTGAATAACTTATCATCTTGTAAGGAACCCATGACTTGTATCTTCTGTGTAACTCTTAATGCACTCAGGTCTTGTACAATGTAAGTTATATAGATCTAAATTTTCAAATCAATGTCAATGCATAAAAAAAATATTAAAGGAAAAATGAAGTATAACTTTGTTACATTATGCTTTGTTTTTAAGGGCTCAATCCCAATAGAAGTGTAAAACAATCTTGCATTTCTAAATCTATCATGGGATTCAAGTATATTGTAGCTTCTACAGCTGTAAAGGAAGTCATTTAGCTTATGAAGTTCCTCATGGGATTTGAGGTAGTTCCCTTGGTTGTACTACCTATGGCACTATATACATTGTATTATGATAACGGTAAGGTAATGACATAGTCTAAGGAATTAAGAAACCACTAGAAGGGTAAACGTATTAAGATGAAGTACCACTTGATTCATGAGATTGTATACAAAGATGATTTAGTTGTGGAGAAGATATCCTCAGTAGAGAACTTAACAAATCCCTTCACTAAGAATTCATCTAGCAAAGTTTTTATTTGGTCATAGGTATAACATAGGTATCAATTGTATTCTTTGTATGCTTTGAGGACTAATGGGAGATTGTTAGGATAGAACCCTTAAAATTATGACACAATGTAACAATAATTGAATTTTATTATTTATAATAAGATTTCAATTTCTCAATTTATCTATCTTGTTCATGTATTATATTCTCTAAGCATTCAAACCTAACATCACTTGCATTGTACATGACTTGGTTGTATTAGAAGTTGCATGAAATATCCATGTCATAAGTTTCTTACAAGTAGATGACTTGTTCACAACATGGACCTAGGATATCCATTTGAGGTTGTAATACACAACCTCCTAATTAGAGGGATGACTTATCTTGGTTGTCAAGATGAGTTTTCCATGATGCGTCTACTAGTTAATATGTTTACACATTGAATAAGACTTATGGTAAGTTATAACATTAACTATCAGGTAGTCATGATCTCACCAAGTTGCTATGTTGTATAGGTTCTCAACTTTGAGGGGATATTAAGCTAATGTTAAGGTGTTTAGTGACTTTGACTTACCAATGAGATCCTAAGGTGGTAATATATTTCTTATGAATTGGGTCACTATTAATTAAGGCAGAGAACAATAGGTATACTCAATATAGACATCATGATATTGTATGTTTTTGAGATAGTATCCCCTTGGGTGATCCTAAAGACATGTGATTAGGAAATTCATGGTTGTAGTAATTCCTTAATTGAAATTTGACATATGCTTATATGTAGTTAGATTATGCTAGTTGGTCACATAATAGACGGATCAGACTTAAAGATGGTAGAGGTAATCTTGAGAGATTAATAGCATTCACCTCATTAGATTACAAATACCAATTTATAAGGAGCTTGCATATAGTGGATAGTAGGTCATAGATCCAAAGTTAATATTTTGTTTTAATATTATAGGATATTGGAGTGCAATTGATTATCTTTGTTGAAATATTGAATTGGAACTTCAAAATTGAATTTTAAGAGAGCCATTATTTTCTTATGGAACCTAGTGGTCCTTACTCAAACTTATATTCCTTCGTAGAACTTTTATTAACAAATATTTGGGTTTTATATTCATAAGTGTGTATAAGGGTATTTTGATAAATGCACAAGGTTACACAAGAGCTTATTAATGGTCTTTTTGGATTGAGCTAATTAATTAATTAATTAGAACCTAATAAAGTTTATAAATTAATGACGACCTAAATGGGTTGGATTAAGTAACCCAAGCTTAAGATGGGCTCAAGTCATTTAAGCTCACAAGAAAACTTATATAAACCCTTTTAGGGGTTAAGACTTCACATTCTTCCCATTCAGATTTTGGGGAGTAACCCAGCCTTCACTCCTTTAAAGAGGGGTCCTATCTCCTCACGTGATAGGATATAACAAAAATAGCTATTGGGTGGAACACCTGTTGGTCTACAAGATCCACATTAACTTTTCATTGATTAGATTTGATTTGAGAACATTCATATCACAAGTATAACACTCTTTCTCTAAATGTATTGTTTTAATATGTATTATGCTTTTGCTTTGTAAATCTAAAGAGCCCCAAGGATAGTTTTTCATGCATCCACAGGGTATAGATATATGAATGGAGAAGTCTAGGTTTCTTACCAATACTATGTTGCATGAGCTTTCAACTTTGTGAGAATATTGAGCTAGTACTAAGGTAATTTTCATTAGCTTTGGCCTATGGATGAGACTTTGAAGTGATCATATATTCTTTATGGATTAAGTCAC
Source organism: Vitis rotundifolia (assembly GCA_030254885.1). Classification (NCBI taxonomy): domain Eukaryota; kingdom Viridiplantae; phylum Streptophyta; class Magnoliopsida; order Vitales; family Vitaceae; genus Vitis; species Vitis rotundifolia. The sequence goes on from CM058156.1 coordinate 14,584,773, forward strand.
TATTGATTAAAGTAGATGAGAATAGATATTTACAAGATAAATATCATGATATCTCATAAATTTAAGACGATGTGCCCCCTTGGGTGATCTTAAGGACGTGATCATGAAAACTATAGTCGTATTAATTTCTCAAGTGGAATTTGAATGTGCTCTTAGAGAGTTAGAGTATATTAGTTGATTATATAATAGGAGGATATGAGGCTCAAGGATTGTAGAGGTAATATTGAGAGGTTGATGTCATTCGCCTCATCAAATTATGAATACCAACTCATGGGTAGCATTCATGTAATGGTTAGTAGATCATGACCCAAGCTTCATATCTCGATTTAATATCATATGATATTGGAGTGTAGTTAACTATCTATAATGGAAAGTTGATTCAACTTCAAAATTGGATTCTATTCTCATGGGTCGTAGTTGTCTCGCTCAAACTCATATTCCTTAGTGGTACATTATTTTAGGGATATTTGAATTCTTTACTTATATGTGTGCATAAAGGTGTTTTGGTGAATACGTAATATTACGAAAAAGCTTATAAATGATTTTTTTGGATTGAGCTAATTAATTAATTAATTGGAGCCTAATAGGGTTAATGAATTAATTAGAAGTTAGTGGATTAGATTTACCAAAGCCTAATATGGGTTAAAGTCACTTAAGCCCACAAGGTAAACATATATAAACCTCCCTTAAAGGTTTAATGCTTGTAACTCCATTCATTCTTTCTTCTAGAGAGAGAGAGAGAGAGCCATAGCTTTCATCCTCATAGACGGGGTGGGGGGGGGGGGGGGGGGGGGGGGGGGGGGGGAGGGTTCCACCCTCATTATACACCAAGGTCTAAGAAAGAGAGTCATTGGTGGAAGATTGTGAGGTATTTAAGATCCATGCTAACGTTTTCATCGACTATAATTGATCTAGGAACATCCAGATCGCAAATATTATTTTTGAAGCCCCTAGGTCTATGATTGTTATTCGTTAACGCTTCTATTGTGTAAATCTAGAGATCCCTAAGATAGTTTAATTTGTATGCACGTTAATGATCTAGGGTTTGGAATGATTTTTCCTAGTCATATCTATAGTCTATGCATGAATTCTATGATTTCCATGAGCTTTCTAATGTCTTAAGTTGCTCAAATTTATTTTGAAATATAAAGAAATAAGATCAAATTCAAAATATTAAGGGAAAATCAACAATTACAAGTAAGGGATAGGTTTTATGTGCTCAAATTCATATAAAATGTTCAAAAAGACCCTTTAGAATGTTACATTTGAGTCCTTATCAAGTATTCATCTTAGTATTTGTTTTATCCTTCAGCGTTAGGGGAAATAACTTCATGCTTTAGATATCTATAAGTACACTTGCTTCTTGGAAAGTAAAGCAATTCCCCTCCATATCCTTAATATAAGAATATGGATTTTCATTTTTATTTCTTCTAAAGATTGGTAGAAGTAGCACTAGTTGAGGCCTTTCATGCTCTTGTGGATTCACAAAACAAGAATGTACACCAACTCCTGGTTAATAGAGATGGTATCTCATTATTTGAATCCATTGAAAGACATTACATTTGGATTATTATGACATGCTGAATACCTTAATTCTTCATTGCTTTTAAATTTGATTCTCAAAATTATCAAGTCTATATGAATCAATGTTTTTAGAACTAGATCGATCATTGAATTAGAAAAGTTACTAGTTCACGGTTCAATGGTCGGACTGGTGGTTGAACTGCCGTTGAATTGATGACGTCATAAATACATAATTTATGTATTATTAAAATAAAAATGATAAAAAATTAAAAATGTATATATAAATAAATTAAAAATCAATAATATTTATTTTTTTTTATCTTTGATATTATTTCAAATATGAGTATAAATATATTAATATTTTTAAGTTTATTAAATGAAATATGTATAATATTTAAATGTGAATCTATTGAAAATGAAAGAAAATATATTTTAAATTTTATTCAATGAAATATGTATAATATTTAAATGCAAATATATTGAAAATGAAATAAAATTTAATTATTTAATTTTAACTAATTTTACAATTTTAAAAAATATTATATTACTTTTATTTAATATTATAAATCTTTTTAGAAATGAATATATATTTTTTTTATTTGCTATACCAAGCAACAAAGTGTATGCAGCTGAGTGGTGCCCTATGTCCTTTATGGAAGGATTTTTCTTAGACTTAAAATCATGAATCCCACATGAGGCCCTTATATGCATAACTCATCCAAGCCATATAATACAACTTGTGGATTCAAGGTGTAGCCCATCAAGTAGTGATAAGGGTTGGATTTTTGGCTAAAAACCATTAAATGGAAGGTTGGGCTGGATTGAATGAAAGAAGAGAGGGGAGGGGGAATTGAACTATTCGGTTCATGAAGAACCACCCAGTCCAGACGGTTTGTGGCCGTTTCAACCTAAGAGAGGAGACTGTACCGAAAAGGCTATTAGTTGGACCAACCGATTCAATCCAATTTTTAAAACATCGATAACAACTTCCTACAAGATCTATCAACATCATTTCCCTAATAACAATGCCACTTTCTTATTCAGACTCTTTTTATGTTCAAAACAAAATGAGAATTGTTGAATTGTATTTTTTTTTTCAACAACCCATGGCCAAGAAAAACAAGAGGGAAGGCTAGAATGTTGAATAGTGCGCTAGGTTATCATCCTTGGGGCTAGCTAGCACTAATATGATTAAGTGTTTAGGGAGAAGTTATTAAATAAATGATAAACAATAGTGCAAAAGGAAGTCACAGGAAAAGCCAAATATTTCAAAAAATGATGCCTGCCTTGAGCAAATCGAAACTGAACTATGCATAGTGTGAAATTCAACATTAGGCATAGAGAGACAAATTTATAGTAGTGAAAAAGGATTTTTGGAGTGTAGAGCAGAATTTCTGCTTCAATTGGTCAAATTCAATTTTGATTGTGCGAACCCATTTTACAGCAGTTTTGAAAGTGGAAGATCCTTCCAAAATGGCTTTGTAAACCAATTTCCCTTCTTCATCTTTTACTTTCACCAATTCCATTTAGCTTCCCATTTTGACCTCATAGCCTTCCCTGGTTGAACCTTTCTCCTTGAAATTCACTTCACAGAAAAGGTTTATCTTCTCTTTATTTTAAGTATTAAATCAATGCATTTTTCAGTGATAATCAACATCTGTTTAATATAAATTAATATGAATGATTTAGGGTTGTCTTTTATTTCAAAATCCTGGTTCTCATTTAGGACTTTTCTGGCTCATATTTTTTTTGTTCTCAAAAACTCAATAACCTAGATGCCTTTCCTCCCACCTTCGTTTACCAACCGCGTTCTCACCAGGTTGGTTTTACAGACTGTACAGTGGAGTAATGCTCATATTACCATCCAAGAAAGGGATAAAGGCGGTAGGTTCCTGAGTCCATCTATGAACTTGGAGTCAAACTATGATATAAAAATCAACTTTTTGCTGCCATCGTCTCCACCTATTATCTAGTACATTGCATGACCAAGATCTCATCTTATACATCCAATGGTCTCTAGGAATTTTTCGGCCCTTATATCCACATGATGCAGTAAAATTCTGCATGAACTTGAATTGAATACGAAATCTAGTAAAGGAAGTTGCCAGGTGATCATCTTATACCTGTGAAACAGCAGCTGCAACTTGGTGAAAGTGACACTTTAATTGCCCAGACAGTGACTCTAGGTTCACCGCATCAGATGACAGGTCCTCTATGTGATAAAAAGAAGGCAAATCGTGTTTCTCTTCCGAGCATTTTTGAACCACCCTTATCCTTACTCGATGGTGGAGACTGACGTGTGCCACAAGACCCACGCACTGGGTTGTCTCTCTCGGTCCTCTCTATATATGTCTCTTATGCAAAAACATTTTCCTAAAGAAAATCTCCGTCAATGACTGGCAGAGATACAGGAGAAAGAGATCTCTTCCTGTTTCTCCCTCAAATATTGATCTGGGCTTTCATGATTTTTCTGTGGAAATGGAATCTGTGGATAGTGATTCGTGAAAGAGCAGGGCTCATTGCTCGTGGCTGGAGGTGGCCATGGGGTTTGATTGAGAAGTTCTGGGATAAGGTGGTAGAGGCTGCAAGGAAGGCAAAGAAACTTGGGCAGGAAGATCCCAGAAGGATTATCCATTCTCTAAAAGTGGGTCTTGCTATCACCTTGGTCTCATTGATCTACTACTTTAATCCTGCGTATGGCGATTTTGGGGTGTCTACAATGTGGGCTGTTCTAACTGTGGTGGTAATCTTCGAATTTTCGGTAGGTAAGTGTTACTACTTCGAATTAGCTGTTTTAAACGTGGCCTTGTAAATCTATTAAACAACGAGAATACATGTAAAAAGCTTTGAGACTAATGGCTTTTTATCACTTTTTTAACATATTTATCAGGAGCAACGCTTGGAAGAGGTTTGAATAGGGGGTTGGCCACATTGTTGGGTGGTGCTCTAGCTGTTGGTGCTCATTACTTGGCACATTTACCTGGCAGGCCAGCTCAGCCCATAATCCTGGGTATCTTTGTTTTCCTTGTGGGTACGTATAAATACAAAAACTGTGCCACCCACTACTTCACTTCAGCATCTTCCACTCAAATGTTTCTTGAAATAGCGTGAAGATTAACTGATTGATAGAGTTGTCGACTTGTGATGCAGCTGCGGCACTGTCATTCCTAAGATTTTTCCCTAAATTGAAGGCACGATACGATTATGCCTTGCTGATATTTATATTGACGTTCAGTTTGGTAGCTGTAACTGGTTATCGGGATGAAGAGGTGTTAGAGTTGGCCCAACAAAGGCTCTCAACCGTCCTCATTGGTTGCGCCACGGCTATGCTTGTATCCATAGGCATCTGCCCAGTGTGGGCTGGCTATGATCTTCACAAGCTGGTTGCTGGCGACGTTGACAAGCTTGGGAACTTCTTAGAAGGTACATATAAAGCAAAAAGGTGGCATTAACCAAATGAATATGTAGATTACTGAAGATAAACCCAAAGAGAACCGTACTTTCATATTTTTTTAATCTAATTTTGATGACTTACAAGTAAGTGAATTTGCAGGATTTTCAGAGGAATATTTTAGAGTCTTGGACGAAGGAGAATCCAAGGATAACAAAACATTTCTTCAAGGATACAAAAGTATTCTGACTTCAAAAAACACCGAAGATTCCTTGGTGAGTTGAAAGATTTGTCTATTTCTGTGTCAAAATTATCTAAATTCATGGACTGCATCAAGTTACAACCAGTTTAAATTTCTCAATTTGCAGGCGAATTTTGCAAGATGGGAGCCTGGTCATGGTTGTTTCAGGTTTCATCATCCTTGGAAACAATACCAAAAGATTGGATCCCTAGCTGGCCAATGCGCCTATCGCATTGAAGCTCTTAGCAGCTACCCTCACTCCCATATCCAGGTAGTAATCTCAACTCACAAACTAAAATTCATTGCCTTAAGATTCGTTGATTTAAGTTGGCTAACAAAAAGCCATAGCATAAGCTGCTGGCTCAACTCACCTCACTCTGCTGTGATATCCTCACAGGCCCCCACAGAGATCCAAAGCAAAATTCAAGAGGCTTGCACAAATATGAGTACGGAATCCGGAAAAGCTTTGAAGGAACTAGCCTCTGCAATTAAAAGTGTGACTAAACCATGCTCTGTTGATCCCCATATTGTAAACTCAAAAATTGCTGCCGAATCCCTCAAATGGTTGCTCAAAACTCATTTTTGTGAAGACGTTGACCTTCTCGAGCTAATGCCAACCGCTGTAGTAGGTTCATTACTGGTAGAAGTCATCACTTACGTGGAGAAAATTGCTGAGTCTGTTCATGACCTATCCTCACTTGCCCATTTCAAGGATGCCAAACCCGAGCCCGAGCCCGAACCCAAATCCACACTTGAGCAACCACAAAAACTTCAGCAAACAATTCAAAAATTCTCTGGCATGGACGGACCTCATCATATCATTACAATTAATGGGTCATTGTCCATTAAAGCAAGTGGAACTGTAGTAAATGCTACAAGCACAGACGTTATAAAGGGCTCCAAAACTAAATCAAACCAGCGGCACATGCGGCATGTTTTTATTAGAGAATTCATTACAATGGTTTTTTTTTCTATTTCTAAATTCTTGTAATTAGTTGTAATTTCCTATTTTGGTTGTAATTCTCTAATTTTAGGATTGTTTCCTATTTTTATATTTTGGATAGATTATTATTTTTTTTTATGTTTTAGATTTTGTGTATATATATTCATTCTTAATCAATAAAAAAATTAAGCCATTATTTCTCAATAATTCTTTATCTAATTCAACAGTTTTTTCATTCTAAGGCAAAGGATTATCATTATCTTCACTTTTGAGTTTTGTTTTGAAAGTAAACTGCATTAAAGATTTGAGTTTACACTTACAACGTGAGTGACTTTGTGCTTTGCTTTACTTTATCTTTGTTGAAAATTATTTGTAAAATCTCACTTATTCTTTGATATCAATTAAATGTAAAGCATCAACATTAAATTTTGTTGTCTTTTGCTTACTTCCCAAGCCAAATTATTTTTAAAGAAATAAACACTACTAGTATAGCATATCGATCCAGTCGTTCTCATTAATAAGTTTAGTAATTTTAAAAAATAATTTGAAACTCAAAAAATAAATTCATTAATACTATAAATTTATGCATAAAAATTGGTTTATAACGGCTTTTTTTTTTTTTTTTTTTTTTTTTTTTTTTTTTTTTTTTTTTCTGCACATAATTATATTTTCATAAATTTTCTTACAATAAAAATAAACTGCAAATCATATGACACTTTGTATTGAATTTATTAATAAGTTTAATAATTTTTAAAAATAATTCGAAACTCAAAAAATAGATCTACTTATTAAAAAAATAATAGATAAAATTTGATATATTATAACTCATAGCTTTAATATTTCTCTTATACAAAATTTATATTTTTTAAATTTAGGTAAATAAATTATAATTTAAGTAAGACATAATTAATAATTTAAATTATTTAATGAATTTTTTAATTTTTAAGAATAATTTTAAATTCCAAAAACCGATCTAATTAATTGCATATTAAACCAAAACATTTTAAAATATTATGTTTGTAATTCAATATTGAATTTATACATGAAATGAAAATTTTGACTCCTTTATTTGTTAAAAAAAAGTTAAGCTTTATTCATTATTCATTTTTAAAAAAATATTGTTAAAAATTATTATTTTAAATTATTATTATTATTATTAGTCATTATTAATAAAAATAAAAAATAAAATTACAATGAAGTTAATATCTAACATATACTAAAATAGCATATTTTTTTTATTAAATATATAATTTATGATTTTATCATAATATTATTCATGTTTTACTAAAAAATATTGATTTTTTAATTTATTTGTAATTGCAAAACTATTTTCATTTTTAATAAGACTTTAATTAAATTTAACTTATATTATATAAATTGAATTCACAATGTTTTTACAAAACTAAAACAAAAAAAATTATTTTAGAAAACAACTTATCCAAACAAATTTTTTGTTTTTTATTTTTAAAAATTGTTTCGAAAAAGAACTTGTATCATATAAAACACTAGAAAACTATTTTTTGTTATTTAACCTAAAAACAGTAAAAACAGTTTTTAAAAATAAATTTCAGAAAATATGGTCCAACGACCCTTAATTTTCCCCGGAAAGAAGTTTGGATGGCAATTGGCGAGGGCCATTCATTTAGATGTTTTCTCCTCTTTGTAGGTAAATGCACTCACCAGAGGGGTTAAATGAAATTGTGGGATCATCCATAGAAGGAATGCTTCTCAATAATTGCAGAATAAGGCAGTGTTTAAAATGCTTCATAAACCCTAATCATTAGTTGACAAGATAAAAATGCCCTATAACTAGTGATGAAACTCTTGAGGGTGTGGATTAAAGGAGCAATGAAATGAGATTGGTAATAGTGTGGTACTAAGAGTTTCACCTTGCCCAAATCTGTTCTCCAAGAAATGATTTAGAGTACCATGGGCATTAGCATTAATCTGTAAAAAGTTAGCACAATCTCTTGAGAAGAGGGGGAAACATCTCACCTCAAATCAATCCTACTGTCTTCCCAGTGATCAGGGAAACTGATACCAAATAACCAGGTGAGTAATATTGATTCTGGGGTAACCTTTCAAGGTCCCCCATCGGCTTCCAGCTTTCCAACCTTGATAATCAGCCAGGAAAATTGGAATCCTTTGAGGGAGGTTGACAACTTCCCCATTTACTCTCTACAATTCACATCTGCTCTTTGTTGCTCATACTGGAAATTACAAACCTCCATGCTCTATATATAGGCAATCTAGATGTAACTCAAAACACTCCAGAGACACGCGAATCTCGTACTTATTATCATGATCTTTATCCATATCACTATTTCTTTTCACACCATCAAATTCGAAACCACATAAATTAGTATATGGCTTGCTTTTCTTCATCCACTAATGAGTTTATCTTGTTCTAACCTTAGAAAGGTGGTCACTGTGTCAACTACTGCACAGAAGTTTGATACCTATGGGAATATAGGACAAGTATCTGCATTGCCTCTTCACCCATTCCAACAGTCAGGCGAATGTATACGATCCCGAGAATTGATTCTTGATTGATACATACTTAAAGAGTCGATCCTAATGGAGATCATTCACAAACAAGATATGGAGCAATAATTCAGAATAGTTTCGCCCAGCCTCAGGAGCTGGGACAAGGCTAACTGTGCTGTGTTGATGAAACTATAGTTAGAGAAGGTCCCAGAAGACAGAAGGTTGCACATAGGTTCAGACCAGCCTTAAACAAACCTGGGACTCTCTCATGGTTAGGTTCCAAATGGGATTTTCTCAGTAGACTACTGAAGAACTTTGGGTTTGGGATATGGTTGACCATAAACCTGCAACTTCAGAAATGAATTTATTCCTGTTGACTTAATAGTTTCAATATATAATTCAGAGGCCCACAGTTTGTCCTTTTTGCAACATGAACAAGATGAAAGAAGTCTTTCAAGATTCTTTGTTTTTTTTACTTGTTTCTAGATATCAAACTTATTTCCTAAAGAATTATTGGATCACATTCCTCCATTTGAGCATGCGATATGCTCTTCCTTCTTCATCATCCTGAAGAATTGATGCCTATTCGTATAATTGGTGGTAGTGATAGTGGCTTGCAGGTTGGAGAAAATATGAGCCTAATACCAATTTTATATTGCCAACTGCCAAACATGGATGATATTGACGCAGTCGCTTTCAGAATGAGAATGTCAACAAATCCACACAATCTCCTATTGATCCTTGGAACTCAGTGAAAAGGCAATCAGCTGAGTAGAGAATCCCACTGCTAATCCACTTCAAGAATGTCAAACTAGAGCATATTCATATCTCTGAAACACAGTGCCAATTATTAATCTCCTGAGATTGACCTCAACTTTCTCCACTGGACATGAAATTGAAGAACTCAAACATCATAAACAGTGTTAGATCCATTATGTTAACCCTTTATAGGATTTCTAACAATTGTAGAATTCTTGTCTTTAAATTAAGTTATTTTGAAATATCAACTATCAGATTAGCAGAAACTTCCAAAGATTATCCAAACACACCACAGCAAAGCAGCAATGGTGTCTACTTTATTTTACAAGTCAAATAACATGGGTGGATATAAGCCTTAAAACTCTCTCTGTCACACCAAAATTCAGAGTTAGAGGAGGAAAACTACCTTCCACAGCTACAATAATGAAAGCCCAAAATTCTATTTGCAAGATGACGCCCAGGTCAATTTGAAAAAAGAAAAAGAAAAAATGGAGAGCATATGTTCCACATTTTGCTAAGGGACACCAATCAACGCCCTCAACCATGATCCTTGGTTCAGCGTTTGCCCGACTCCACCCCAGCAGATTTAAGTGTCTCTGTGCGACGAGGGCTACACAATTCAACAACATTGCCCCCCAATAACCATCTAAACAGTTCAATAACCATGAAGGGAGATTTTGATCAACTGCAGGACCCCAAGTGATTCCAGAGTTCATTGAGTTGTAAGTGTTTTTGAGCTTAAGTTGTCTCAAAATTTTTGAGCATATGCCCGAGGTTTTTAGTTCTTCAGTTGTTTGTAGTTTGGCTTGTGGTATGAGATTTAAAAGGAAGCAGCCTGTGAGAACTATGTCTTGGAATGGGCTCTTCTAATTTTCCTATGGGTTCTTAAAAGGTCAGATGCCATTTTATAGTCAATTATAGTCTCTAAGGAGATTATCAGTTACCTATCATCATTGAAAAGGTGAGCCACTAGTTGCTTTATTGGTTGGGTACTGTGGCATTACTAGTTGAACTTTATTTTGTAGAGTCATATGGAAGCCACCAACTCCTCTACTAGGGTGATTAGGATAGATTTCGTTTTACTCATTGAAGGAAGAAGATGAGTTACATATTGAGCTCTATTTGATCATATGCCCATTTATGCTGGAGTGGCTTGTATGCAAAATACATCAAGGTTTTTTAGAAGCTGGGGGTGATAGAAACTGAACTGAAACTGTGTTTTTCATTTCATCCTAGAATATAATAACAACATCATGGTTTTTATACCAGTTTATTCAACCATTACACTAACTACTCTACTGTACAACCGTTCTAACTTCCCCGAGTTGTTGTAACTAACTGGGAGTTGAGTTCTTGATCAGTTTGGTTTGGGAGGGCTGAAGCTTGAGTGTATTCTGTTTGGCTATCATCCCCCCTCAAGCTCACAAGGTGAGGAACAATAGAGAGCTTTGTTTTAAATTCGAGATACTGAGAGCTTGGTAAGTGCTTGGTAAAAATGTCAGCAATTTGATCACAAGTTGGAATGTAGTGGATGCTGAGATTTTTGCGAAGCACATGATCTCAGATGAAGTGAAGATCTAGTTCAATGTGCTTGGATCGAGCATGAAAAACCGGGTTAGCAGCCAGATGAGCTGTGCTTTGATTATCACACCAGACAAGAGGAGAAGCAGAGGGAGAGAGGCATAACTCTTGGAGCATAGATTGGACCCATATGATTTATGAGGTTAGAGAAGCTAGACCGCGATATTAAGATTTTGCACTGCTGCAGGATACCAGCCTTTGTTTGGTCGATGACCAAGATATTAGGTGGGGTCCAAGAAAGAGACAATACTTGTTAGTACTCCGACCGTTATCTGGGCAAGAGGCTCAATCTGCATTTGTATACCCTTGAAGATCAAGGGAGTTAGCTTGGTGCAACGGTAAACCATAACTTGAGGTGCCTTTTAAGTAACGAAGGATCCGTTTAACTGCAAGCCAGTGAGTTTCTGTGGGATTGGCCATGAATTGGCAAGCTTTGTTAATAATAAATGCAATATCGAGCCGAGTTAAGGTGACATATTGAAGGGCGCCGATGGTGCTACGATAGAGCTTGATATCCAAAAAACAATGGATTACAACTAAGAAGACACACTGTCTCAATCCCATGAGATATCATGGTGCCTTTATTGAGAATACCTGTTGCCATAAGCTTCCATCAACATTGACCCAATTCATAAATAATATATAACCACTTCAAGGTATCAACCATAGGTCAAAGTCACCTATTGATTTCAGTATAGGCTCAACATCCTCTCAAGATTGAGAGTTCATACAACATAGTAGCTTGACGAATCATGAAAACCTAATAATCTTATATCATGATTTATCATAAGTTCTATCCAATGCGTAACTATACATATTAGTGCACTCATCATGGAAAACCTATCCTAATGGCCAAGACAAGTCATCATTTCAGTTAGGAGGTAGAACACTATAGTCTTTATTAAATTACCCTAATCCATGAACTGATTGTGAATAACTTATCATCTTGTAAGGAACTCATGACTTGTATCTTCTGTATAACTCCTAATGCACTCAAGTCTTGTACAATGTAAGTTATATGGATCTAAATTCTCAAATCAATGTCAATGCATAAAAAAAATAACAAAGAAAAAATGAAGTCTAAACATCATGCTTTATTTTTAAGGGCTCAATCCCAATAGAAGTGTAAAACAATCTTGCATTTCTAACTCTATCATGAGATTCAAGTATATTGTAGCTTCTAAAGTTGTAAAGGAAGTCGTTTAGCTTATAAAGTTTCTCATGAGATTTGAGGTAGTTCCCTTGGTTGTACTATCTATATACATTGTATTATGATAACAGTAGGGTAATGACATAGTTTAAAGAATTAAGAAACCACCAGAAGGGTAAACGTATTAAGATGAAGTACCATTTGATTCATGAGATTGTATAAAAAGATGATTTAGTTGTAGAGAAAATATCCTCAGTAGAGAACTTAACAAATCCCTTCACCAAGACTTCATCTAGCAAAGTTTTATCTAGTCATAGGTATAACATAGGTATCAATTGAATTCCTAGTATGCTTTGAGGACTAGTGGGAGATTGTTAGGATAGAACCCTTAAAAGTATAACATAATGTAATAATAATTGAATTTTATTATTTATAATAAGATTCCAATTTCTCAATTTATCTATCTTGTTCATGTATTATATTCTCTAAGCATTCAAACATAACATCACTTGCATTGTACATGACTTGGTTGTATTAGAAGTTGCATGGAATATCCATGTCATGAGTTCTTTACAAGTAGATGACTTGTTCACAACATGGACCTAGGAAATCCATTTGAGGTTGTAATACACAACCTCCTAATCGGAGGGATGACTTATCTTGGTCACCAAGATGAGTTTTCCGTGGTGCGTCTACTAGTTAATATGTTTACACATTGGATAGGACTTATGGTAAGTTATAACATTAACTATCAGGTAGTCATGACTTCACTAAGTTGTTATGTTGTATAGACTCTCAACCTTGAGAGGATACTAAGCTAATGTTAAGGTGTTTAGTGACTTTGACTTACCAATGAGATCCTAAGGTGGTAATATATTTCCTATGAATTGGGTCACTATTAATTAAGGCAAATGACAATAGGTATACTTAATATAGGCATCATGATATTGTATGTGTTTGAGATAGTATCCCCTTGGGTGATCCTAACAACATGTAATTAGGAAATTCGTGGTTGTAGTGATTCCTTAATTGAAATTTGACATATGCTTATATGTATTTAGATTATGCTAGTTGGTCACATAATAGGCAGATCAAAGACTCAAAGATGGTAAAGGTAATCTTGAGAGATTTATATCATTCACTTCATTAGATTACGAATACCAATTCATAAAGAGCCTGCATATAGTGGATAGTAGGTCATAGACCCAAGGTTAGTACCTCATTTTAATATTGTAGGATATTAGAGTGCAAGTGATTATCTGTGTTGAAATATTGAATTGGAACTTCAAAATTGAATTTTAAGGGAACCATTATTTTCTTATGGAACCTAGTGGTCCTTACTCAAGCTTATATTCCTTGGTAAAACTTTTATTAACAGATATTTGGGTTTTATATTCATATGTGTACATAAGGGTATTTCAATAAATGCACAAGGTTGCACAAGAGCTTATTAATGGTCTTTTTGGATTGAGCTAATTAATTAATTAATTAGAACCTAATAAAGTTTATAAATTAATGATGACCTAAGTGGGCTAGATTAAGTAACCCAAGCCTAAGATGGGCTCAAGTCATTTAAGCTCACAAGAAAACTTATGTAAACCCCTTTAGGGGTTAAGACTTCACATTTTTCCCATCAGATTTTGGAGAGTAACCCTAGCCTTCACTCCTTTAAAGAGGGTCCCATCTCCTCATGTGCTAGGATCTAACAAAAAGAGCTATTGGGTGGAACACCTGTTGGTCTACAAGATCCACATTAACTTTTCATTGATTAGATTTGATTTGAGAACATCCATATCATAAGTAAAACACTTTTTCTCTAAATGTATTGTTTTAATATGTATTATGCTTTTGCTTTGTAAATTTAAAGAGCCCCAAGGATAGTTTTTCATGCATCCAAAGGGTATAGATATATGAATGGAGAAGTCTAGGTTTCTTACCAATACTATGTTACATGAGCTTTCAACTTTGTGAGAATATTGAGCTAGTGCTAAGGTAATTTTCATTGGCTTTGACCTATGGATGAGACTTTGAGGTGATCATATATTCTTTATGGATTAGGTCACTATTGATTAAAGTAGATGAGAATAGGTATTTACAAGATAAATACCATGATATCTCATAAATTTAAGACGATGTGCCCCCTTGGGTGATCCTAAGGACATGTGATCATGAAAACTATGGTCGTATAAATTTCTCAAGTGGAATTTGAATGTGCTCTTAGAGAGTTAGAGTATATTAGTTAATTATATAATAGGAGGATATGAGGTTCAAGGATTGTAGAGGTAATATCGAGAAGTTGATGCCATTTACTTCATTAAATTACAAATACCAATTCATGGGTAGCATTCATGTAGTGGTTAGTAGGTCATGACCTAAGCTTCATATCTCGATTTAATATCATATGATAATGGAGTGTAGTTGACTCTCTATAATGGAAGGTTGAGTCAACTTCAAAATTGGATTCCAAGGAGCTAGTATTTTCTCATGGGTCGTAGTTGTCTCGCTCAAACTCATATTTCTTAGTGGTACATTATTTTAGGGATATTTGAATTCTTTACTCATATGTGTGCATAAAGGTGTTTTGGTGAATACATAATATTATGAAAGAGCTTATGAATGGTTTTTTTGGATTGAGCTAATTAATTAATTAATTGGGGCCTAATAGGGTTAATGAATTAATTAGAACTTAGTGGATTAGATTTTCCTAAGCCTAATATGGGTTAAAGTCACTTAAGCCCACAAGGTAGACATATATAAACCCCCTTAAAGGTTTAATGCTTGTAACTCCATTCATTCTTTCTTCTAGAGAGAGAGAGAGAGAGCCATAGCTTTCATCCCCATAGGGCGGGGGGTTCCACCATCCTTATACACCAAGGTCCAAGAAAGAGAGTCATTGGTGGAAGATTGTGAGGTATTTAAGATCCATGCTAACATTTTTATTGACTATAATTGATCTAGGAACATCTAGATCACAAATATTATTTTTGAAGCCGCTAGATCTATGATTGTTATTCGTTAATGCTTTTATTGTGTAGACCTAGAGATCTTTAGGATAGTTTTGTATGCACGCTAATGATCTAGGGTCTGGAATGATTTTTCCTAATCATATCTATAGTCTATGCATGCATTTTATGATTTTCATGAGCTTTCTAATGTCTTAAGTTGCTCAAATTTATTTTGAAATATAAAGAAATAAGATCAAATTCTAAATATGAAGGGAAAATCAACAATTGCAAGTAAGGGATAGGTTTTATGTGCTCAAATTCATATAAAATGTTCAAAAGGACCCTTTAGAATGTTACATTTGAGTCCTTATCAAGTATTCATCTTGGTATTTGTTTTATCTTTCAGTGTTAGGGGAAATAACTTCATGCTTTAGATATCTATAAGCACACTTGCTTCTTGGAAAGTAAAACAATTCCCCTCAACATCCTTAATATAAGAATATGGATTTTCATTTTTATTTCATCTAAAGATTGGTAAAAGTAGCACTAGTTGAGGCCTTTCATGCTCTTGTGGATTCACAAAACAAGAATGTACACCAACTTCTGGTTAATAGAGATGGTCTCTCATTATTTGAATCCATTGAAAGGCATTACATTTGGATTATTATGACATATTGAATACCTTAATTCCCCATTGCTTTTAAATTTGATTCTCAAAATTATCAAGTCTATATGAATCAATGTTTTTAGAACTAAATCGATCATTGCACTAGAAAAGTTATCAGTTCACGATTCAATGGTCGGACTAGTGGTTGAACTGCGATTGAATTAATGACGTCATAAGTACATAATTTACATATTATTAAAATAAAAATGATAAAAAATTAAAAAATTAAAAATCAATAATATTTTTTTTTTATCTTTGATATTATGTCAAATATGAGTATAAATATATTAATATTTTTAAGTTTATTAAATGAAATATGTATAATATTTAAATGTGAGTCTATTGAAAATGAAAGAAAATATATTTTAAATTTTATTCAATGAAATATGTATAATATTTAAATGCAAATATATTGAAAATGAAATAAAATTTAATTATTTAATTTTAACTAATTTTATAATTTTAAAAAATATTATATTATTTTTATTTAATATTATAAATCTTTTTAGAAATGAATATATATTTTTTTTATTTGCTATACTAAGCAACAAAGTGTATGCAGCTAAGTGGTGCCCTATGTCCTTTATGGAAGGATTTTTCATTGATTTTTCTTAAACTTAAAATCATGAATCCCACATGAGGCCCTTATATACATAACTCATCCAAGCCATATAATACAACTTGTGGATTCAAGTTGTAGCCCATCAAGTAGTGATAAGGGTTGGATTTTTGGTTAAAAACCATTAAATGGAAGGTTAGGCATGGATTGAATGAAAGAAGAGAGGGGAGGGGGAATTGAACTATTCGGTTCATGAAGAACCAACCAGTCCAGTCGGTTTGTGGTCATTTCAACCACTAGGCAGTTTAAGATCTGTAGTTTGATTAATCGATTCGATCCAATTTTTAAAACATCGATAACAATTCCCTACAAGATCTGTAGCTAAGCATATAATAATCAAAAACCAACAAATCTATCAACATCATTTCCCTAACAACAATGCCACTTTCTTATTCGAACTCTTTTTATGTTCAAAATAAAACGAGAATTGTTGAATTGTATTTGTTGTCAACAACCCACGGCCAAGAAAAACAAGAAGGAAGGCTAGAATGTTGAATAGTGCGCTAGGTTATCGATAAATAATAGTGCAAAAGGAAGTCACAGGAAAAGCCAAATATTTCAAAAAATGATGCCTGCCTTGAGCAAATCGAAATTGAACTATGCATAGTGTGAAATTCAACATGAGGCTTGACTTCCATAGAGAGACAAATTTATAGTAGTGAAAAAAGACCTTTGGAGTGTAAAGCAGAATTTCTGCTTCAATTGGTCAAAATCGATTTCTTTTGATTGTGCGATCCCATTTTACAGCAGTTTTGAAAGTGGAAGATCCTTCCAAAATAGCTTTGTAAACCAATTTCCCTTCTTCATCTTTTGCTTCCCCCAGTCACAAATTGATTTCACTCCTGAAATGCTTTGCTTTCACCAATTCCATTTAGCTTCCCATTTTGACCTCATATCCTTCCCTGGTTGAACCTTTCTCCTTGAAATTCACTTCACAGAAAAGCTTTATCTTCTCTTTATTTTAAGTATTAAATCAATGGATTGTTTTTCAGTGATAATCAACATCTGTTTAATATAAATTAATATGAATGATTTAGGGTTGTCTTTTATTTCAAAATCTTGGTTCTCATTTAGGACTTTTCTGAAAGTTTTTGGAGAACAGATTTTGCATCAAAGATTCAAAGTCCTTATCAACAAAAACGTGGCTCATATTTTTTTTTGTTCTCAAAAACCCAATAACCTTGATGCCTTTCCTCCCACCTTCGTTTACCAACCGCGTTCTCACCAGGTTGGTTTTACAGACTGTACGCCATGGTTGAAGTGCTGAGGCTTTTGGCACAGTGGAGTACAGCTAATATTACCATCCAAGAAAGGGATAAAGGTGGTTAGGTTCCTGTGTCCATCTATGCACTTGGAGTCAAACTATGATATGAAAATCTAACTTTTTGCTGCCATTGTCTCCACCTATTATCTAGTACATTGCATGACCAAGATCTCATCTTATACATCCAATGGTCTCTAGGAATTTTTCGGCCCTTATATCCACGTGATGCAGTAAAATTCTGCATGAACTTGAATTGAATACGAAATCTAGTAAAGGAAGTTGCCAGGTGATTATCTGCTGTGAAACAGCAGCTGCAACTTGGTGAAAGTGACACTTTAATTGCCCAGAGAGTGACTCTAGGTTCACATCAGATGACCGGTCCTCTATGTGATGAAAAGAAGGCAAATCGTGTTTCTCTTCCGAGCATTTTTGAACCCTTATCCTTACTCGGTGGTGGAGACTGACGTGTGCCACAAGACCCACACACTGGGTTGTCTCTCTCTGTCCTTTCTATATATGTCTGTTATGCAAAAACATTTTCCTAAAGAAAATCTCCATCACTGACTGGCAGAGATACAGGAGAAACAGATCTCTTCCTGTTTCTCCCTCAAATATAGATCTGTGCTTTCCTGATTTTTCTGTGGAAATGGAATCTGTGGATCGTGAAAGAGCAGGGCTCATTGCTCGTGGCTGGAGGTGGCCATGGGGTTTGATTGAGAAGTTTAGGGATAAGGTGGTAGAGGCTGCAAGGAAGGCAAAGAAAATTGGGCAGGAAGATCCCAGAAGGATTATCCATTCTCTAAAAGTGGGTCTTGCTATCACCTTGGTCTCATTGATCTACTACTTCAATCCTGCGTATGGCGATTTTGGGGTGTCTACAATGTGGGCTGTTCTAACTGTGGTGGTAGTCTTCGAATTTTCGGTAGGTAAGTGTTACTACTTCTAATTCGCTGTTTTAAACGCGGCCTTATAAATCTATTAAACAACGAGAATACATGTAAAAAGCTTTGAGACTAATGGCTTTTGACACTTTTTAACATATTTATCAGGAGCAACGATTGGAAGAGGTTTGAATAGGGGGTTGGCCACATTGTTGGCTGGTGCTCTAGCTGTTGGTGCTCATTACTTGGCACATTTACCTGGCAGGCCAGCTCAGCCCATAATCCTGAGTATCTTTGTTTTCCTTCTGGGTATGTATAAATACAAAAACTGTGCGACCCACTACTTCACTTCAGCCTCTTCCACTCAAATGTTTCTTGAAATAGCATGAAGATGAACTGATTGATAGAGTTGTCGACTTGTGATGCAGCTGCGGCACTGTCATTCCTAAGATTTTTCCCTAAATTGAAGGCGCGATACGATTATGCCTTGCTGATGTTTATATTGACGTTCAGTTTGGTATCTGTAACTGGTTATCGGGATGAAGAGGTGTTAGAGTTAGCCCAACAAAGGCTCTCAACCGTCCTCATTGGTTGCGCCACGGCTATGCTTGTATCCATAGGCATCTGCCCAGTGTGGGCTGGCTGTGATCTTCACAAGCTGGTTGCTGGCAACGTTGAAAAGCTTGGGAACTTCTTAGAAGGTATATATAGAGTAAAAACGAGGCATTAACCAAATGAATGTGTAGATTACTGAAGATAAACCCAAAGAGAACCATACCTTTCACATTTTTTAAATCTAATTTTGATGACTTACAAGTAAGTGAATTTGCAGGATTTTCAGAGGAATATTTTAGAGTCTTGGACGATGGAGAATCCAAGGATGACAAAACATTTCTTCAAGGATACAAAAGTATTCTGACTTCAAAAAACACTGAAGATTCCTTGGTGAGTCGAAAGATTTGTCTATTTCTGTCAAAATTATCTAAATTCATGGACTACATCAAGTTACAAGAAGTTAAAATTTCTCAATTTGCAGGCGAATTTTGCAAGATGGGAGCCTGGTCATGGTCGTTTCAGGTTTCGTCATCCTTGGAAACAATACCAAAAGATTGGATCCCTAGCTGGCCAATGCGCCTATCGCATTGAAGCTCTTAGCAGCTACCCTCACTCCCATATCCAGATGGTAAACTCAACTCACAAACTGAAATTCATTGCCTTAAGATTCGTTGATTTAAGTTGGCTAACAAAAAGCCATAGCATAAGCTGCTGGCTCAACTCACCTCACTCTGCTGTGATATCCTCACAGGCCCCCACAGAGATGCAAAGCAAAATTCAAGAGGCTTGCACAAATATGAGTACGGAATCAGGAAAAGCTTTGAAGGAACTAGCATCTGCAATCAAAAGTACGACTAAACCATGCTCTGTTGATCCCCATATTGTAAACTCAAAAATTGCTGCCGAATCCCTCAAATCTTTGCTTGAAACTCATTTTTGTGAAGACGTTGACCTTCTTGAGCTAATGCCAACCGCCGTAGTAGGTTCATTACTGGTAGAAGTCATCACTTATGTGGAGAAAATTGCTGAGTCTGTTCATGAACTATCCTCACTTGCCCATTTCAAGGATGCCAAACCCAAACCCGAGCCCGAGCCCGAGCCCGAGCCCGAACCCAAACCCACACTTGAGCAACCACAACAACTTCAGCAAACAATTCAAAAATTCTCTGGCATGGACGGACCTCATCATATCATTACAATTAATGGGTCATTGTCCATTAAAGCAAGTGGAACTGTCGTAAATGTTACAAGCACAGACGTTATAAAGGGCTCCAAGACTAAATCAAACGAGCGGCAGATGCGGCATGGTTTTTCATTCTAAGGCAAAGGATTATCATAATCCTCACTTTTGAGTTTTGTTTCAAAAGTAAAGTAAACTGCATTGCGGATTTGATTTTACACATACAACGTGAGTGGCTTTGTGCTTTGCTTTACTTTATCTTTGTTGAAAATTATTTGTAAAATCTCACTTATTCTTTGATATCAATTAATTAAATGTAAAGCATCAACATTAAATTTTGTTGTCTTTTGCTTACTTCCCAAGCCAAATTATTTTTAAAGAAATAAACACTACTAGTATAGCATATCGAACCAGTCGTTCTCATTAATAAGTTCAGTAATTTTAAAAAATAATTTGAAACTCAAAAAATAAACTCATTAATATTATAAATTTATGTATAAAAATTGGTTTATAATGACGTTATTATATTTTTTTTTTTTGAGATAATTATATTTTCATAAATTTTCTTATTATAAAAATGAACTTCAAATCATGTGACACTTTGTATTGAATTTATTAATGAGTTTAATAATTTTTAAAAATAATTTGGAACTCAAAAAATAGATCAAATTATTAAAAAAATAATAGATAAAAATTGATATAGTATAAATCATAGCTTTAATGTTTCTCTTATACAAACAAATATATTTTTTAAATTTAGGTAAATAAATTATAATTTAAGTAAGACATAATTAATAATTTAAATTCTTTAATGAATTTTTCAATTTTTAAGAATAATTTTAAATTCCAAAAACCAATCTAATTAATTGCATATTAAACCAAGACATTTTAAAATATTATGTTTGTAATTCAATATTGAATTTATACATGAAATGAAAAACTTGACTCCTAAAAAAAATTAAACTTTATTCATTATTCATTATCCATTTTAAAGAAAATATTGTTAAAAATTATTATTTTAAATTATTATTATTATTATTATTATTATTATTATTACTATTTGTCATTTTTAACAAAAAAAGAAAAAAATACAAAGAAGTTAATATCTAACATATACTGAAATAGTATATTTTTTTATTAAATATATAATTTATGATTTTATCATAATATTGTTCCTGTTTTACTAAAAAAATATTGATTTTTTAATTTATTTGTAATTACAAAACTATTTTCATTTTTAATAAGACTTTAATTAAATTTAACTTATATTATATAAATTGAATTCGCAATGTTTTTACAAAACCAAAACAAAAAAATTATTTTTAAAAACAACTTATCCAAACAATTTTTTTTGTTTTTTACTTTTAAAAATTGTTTTGAAAAAGAACTAAACTATTTTTTGTTATTTAACCTAAAAACAGTAAAAACAGTTTTTAAAAACAAATTTTAGAAAACATGGTCAAAAGACCCTTAATTTTCTCCATAAAGAAGTTTGGATGGCAATTGGAGAGGGCCATTCATTTAGATGTTTTCTCCTCTCTGTGGGTAAATGCATTCATCAGAGGAGTTAAATGAAATTGTGGGATCATCCATGGAAGGTATGCTTCATAAACCCTAATCATTAGTTGACAAGATAAAAATGCCCTATAACTAGTGATGAAACTCTTGAGGGTGTGGATTAAAGGAGCAATGAAATGAGATTGGTAATAGTGTGGTACTAAGAGTTTCGCCTTGCCCAAATCTGTTCTCCAAGAAATGATTTAGAGTACCATGGGCATTAGCATTAATCTATAAAAAGTTAGCACAATCTCTTGAGAAGAAGGGGAAACATCTCACCTCAAATCAACCCTACTGTCTTCCCAATGATCAGGGAAACTGATACCAAATAACCAGGTGAGTAATATTGATTCTGGGGCAACCTTTCAAGGTCCCCCATCGGCTTCCAGCTTTCCAACCTTGATAATCAGCCAGGAAAATTGGAAGCCTTTGAGGGAGGTTGACAACTTCCCCATTTACTCTCTACAATTCACATCTGCTCTTTGTTGCTCATACTGGAAATTACAAACCTCCATGCTCTATATATAGGCAATCTAGCTGTAACTCAAAACACTCCAGAGACGGGCGAATCTCGCACTTATTATCATGATCTTTATCCATATCACTATTTCTTTTCACACCATCAAATTCAAAACCACATAAATTAGTATATGGTTTGCTTTTCTTCATCCACTAATGAGTTTATCTTGTTCTAACCTTAGAAAGGTGGTCACTGTGTCAACTACCGCACAGAAGTTTGATACCTATGGGAATATAGGACAAGTATCTGCATTGCCTCTTCACCCATCCCAACAGTCAGGCGAATGTATACTATCCCGAGAATTGATTCTTGATTGATACATACTTAAAGAGTCGATCCTAATGGAGATCATTCACAAACAGGATATGGAGCAATAATTCAGAATAGTTTCGCCCAGCCTTAGGAGCTGGGACAAGGCTAACTGTGTTGTGTTGATGAAACTATAGTTAGAGAAGGTCCCAGAAGACAGAAGGTTGCACATAGGTTCAGCCCAGCCTTAAACAAACCTGGGACTACCTCATGGTTAGGTTCCAAATGGGATTTTCTCAGTAGACTACTGAAGAACTTTGGGTTTGGGATATGGTTGACCATAAACCTGCAACTTCCAAAATGAATTTATTCCAGTTGACTTAATAGTTTCAATATATAATTCAGAGGCCCACAGGTTGTCCTTTAGGCAACGTGAACAAGATGAAAGAAGTCTTTCAAGATTCTTTGTTCTTTTTACTTGTTTCTAGATATCAAACTTATTTCCTAAAGAATTATTGGACCACATTCCTCCATTTGAGCATGCAATATGCTCTTCCTTCTTCATCGTCCTGAAGAATTGATGCCTATTCGTACAATTGGTGGTAGTGATAGTGGCTTGGAGGTTGTAGAAAATATGAGCCTAATACCAATTTTATATTGCCAACTGCCAAACATGGATGATATTGACGCAGTCGCTTTCAGAATGAGAATGTCAACAAATCCACAATCTCCGATTGATCCTTGGAACTCAGTGCAAAGGCAATCAGCTGAGTAGAGAATCCCACTCTGCTAATCCACTTCAAGAATGTCAAACTAGAGCATATTCATATCTCTGAAACATTAAGTCATTCTCAGCTTAGTAAACTCAAGGCAAAAACATATAACTTAAAAAAAAAAAAAAAAATCTAGAAATAAAGACAAATAGGAAGTACCACTTTATTTGAGATAGCGTAGAGATGCAATGTTGCCATAGAGAAGATGCCTTTTTCAAAGAACCTAACAAATCCCTAAACTAAGACTGGTCGAGTAGTCTTTAATGGTCATAAGAATAACATAGGTGTTACATGTATTCCTAACATGTTTTGTAAGTTAGTTGGAGATTGCAAGGAAAAAACCCTTAAGAGCATAACAAGATGTAACAATAAAGGATTTCATTAATATTTATATTATGATTCTAATTTCTATTTACTATCCTTTTTGTACTTTGTGTTAATATTGGACATTTAAGCATGCATCACTTGCATTGTACATAACTTGAATATATTAGGAGTTGCGCGGAAGAACCAAGTTATGAGTTCCTTTCAATTTAATGAGTTATTCACAACTAGTTTATGGACTTTAACAATCAATCTTAGGTTATAATGCACTACCTCCTAATTGGATGAATGATTTATCTTGATCATTAAAATAGGTTTTTCATGGTTAGTACACTAATATATTTGGATACACATTAGACAAGACCTATGATAAATTATGACATTAACTATCGGGAAGTCATAATTCCATCAAGCTATCACACCCCAAGACCCACTCCAAGGACATGACGATTATTTCACACCTCAAGTCCGAACGCTCAAAATGTGAATGACTCAAACAATTTTCTTGTAATTGGAAGTTTAGCAAATTCCAAATTCTTATTTATAGTAATAAAACTTACTATATTCCTCAAAATTCAACTTTACAAAAAAAAAAAAAAACACTAATACATGAACTAATGTGCTACTGTCCAAACAACTTCAAATTTAAACAATAACTAACAGTAATTAAATTCTAACATTTAAACAATGTTTGAAACAAGAGTTTAAACCGAAAGTCCTAATAATGTCAAATTCCCAACCGTACCATCACTCATCACCCTAACTGAGAGTATCTAAAAAATTGTCAATGAAAGATAAGAGCTTAAAGCCCAATAACAAATATAAATATAGTTTCATGGATTAAACATTTTCAATTACAATTACAAATAATATATATAATTTACAATTTTTTTTCAAAAAAAAAAAAAAACTTTTGAATTCAAATATGCTAAAACATCCAAAACTTTCAACCAAACATTTTCATATTTATGTCTATACAATTTTATATCAAATTCAAATCACATGCATTCAAAACATTTTTACTTTGTTTATCAAATAACAAACCGTGTCTAATTAGGTGAGACGTTACAAATGGGTGACTAGTTTCAAATTTGTTCCTTTTAAGGTAGATAGAATCAAACATTACTAGTACTAATAACTTCTAACCAAACCTATAGAGACTAGAGTTCAAACCAATTACATACCTTCCTAGGAATGTAAAGGTCGACAATTATATCTCATTAATAGGGTCAAAAAGTCAATTATTGTATCCCATTGATTAGGGCTAAAAATGTCAACTATTATATCCCATTAACTAAGGCTAAACAAGTTAGAGTCAAACACTTGTTTCATTTATTCAGACTTACAAAACATAATATCTTCATATTTTTCTGTCATAAATAAAAGAAAAATGTTCTAACATATTTTTCTTACAAAATATATTTGATCCATATATTAAAAAAAAAAAAAAAAACATTTTACATATTTCAAAATAACATATAAAAAAAAAATTATTTTCTTTTACAAAATTTGCATTAATTTTCCTTACCTCAAGCACTTAGAATCTTTGAAAAATTTAACCCTAAGAATTTACTCCTTATGTAACATAACATTAAAAAAAACGACTATTAGTATTTATCTAAAATTATAAGTTTCTGAACTCTAATAATTTTCTATGTTAATTTTATTATCACCTATAGTATTTTCAACTTTCTAATTAATAATAATTTAATTAAAAGTTTTCCAAGTTTCAATAAAATTTGTGTCCTTTCCAAAATTTATTCCCAAGAATCATTCAATATCTATATATTTTAAACTAAAACTCCTAAAAGGGTATTCTTTCTATTTCTTGTATTTTTATTATTATTATTATTATATCATCCTCTCACTTTGTACTTTACCAAAGTCTCCATGCCCTTTATTGTTGTTTAATCCTTATAAAGTGTACGACCACTACAACACTTCATTTTTTTTCTAAGATTTATCAATTATTATTGATATACTCTCCTCCTCTTTTGGTACTATTGCAATTCTTATAAACCTTTTTTTTTTATTCCACTACCAATAGTCCAACATGTTGTACTATAACATTTTTTTTTTTTTTTTTTTTTTTTCACTTTCCCATATCATGCTCCTCTATTTTTTTTTTTTTTTTGATTTATTTTCTTACATCTACACATATTTTTTATTTTTGTTATTTTTTGCTATCCATACTTCCAAAAATCACACATACACATTCTTTCTTTCCCTTTTTGTTCTTTTCCAATCTAAAGTCACGAATTTATTTATTTTCACTCTCAACCTCCACGTTTTTTATTCTTTTCCTTTTTTTTTTTTCTAAGATTTAAGATTTATTTTCTTCTATTTATTTTTATTTTTATTTTCTTTTTTAGATCTATTCATTTGGACACTTGAAAAATTTTTAATTTCCAATAATAAATCAAACTATATTCATAAATTTTCAATCTTTTTCATCTATAAATTAAATAAACAAATGCCTAGATCCAAGTGACTTGAGTGACTTAAGCTTACATTTGGGCTTAAGTGACTTGAACCCATCTTGGACTTGGTTTACTTAATCCAACCCATTTGGGTCCTAACCCTATTTGATTTCAATTAATTAATTAGTTTAGTTTAGAGGGACCACTCATAAGCTCATGTGTAACCTTGCATATTTGTCAAAACACCCTTTTGCACACATTTGAATAAAGAATTCAAACATCCCTCAAGTAATGTGCCACTTGGGAATATGATATTGACTAAAGACCAATAGGGCCTATAGGAAAATATTGACTCCCTCATAATCCAATTTTCAAGTTGACTCAACATCCCACTACAAATAGTCAATGACACTCTAATATCATATAATATTAGATCGAGATAGAATACTTTGGTTCATTGTAGGGAAACCTAGATTACTTCATTCTTTGGCCTTAGATCTCATAAAGTGTATGTAATATATTCCTAAGACTCTCTAGATCTAAACATAATGGAAAACATGATAATAAAAACCATAATAACATAGATTTAGAGAATATAGGAGTCATACATGCAATTTAAATGTTCCTAAATTGATTCCAATCCAATGAAGTAGCTTCATAAGCATTGTAAATATTATAGATCCAACAATTTTCCATTTGGTCACTTTTTTCATAGATCTTGGCACAAGAAAAATGTGATCTTCTCTCAAATAGGGAGGATAGGGTTTTTTTCTCTATAATCCGAAAGATAAATGGCTAAGAGTAAAGCCCTAAACCCCTTAATAGGGTTCATATAAGCTTTCTTGTATTCTTAAGTAATTTGAGCCTAACTTGGGCTTAGGTCTCTTAATTCAGTCAACTTAGGTCCTAATTAATTAATTAGTCTTATTGGACTCAAAGTAATTAATTAGCCCAACCCAAAAAGACTATTCATAAGATCCACGACAACCTTACATTTTTACCAAAACACACTTATGCATGCACACTTATGGATTACAAACCTATAATTCTCTTAAACATACATGCCACCATAAATCAGGAGCTTGAACAAGAACCATTGGGACCCATTTGAAAATATTGGATCCCTCATAATCCAATTCTAAGGTTGACTCAATACTTCACTAAAGAGAGTTAATTGCACTTTAGTATCCTATAATATTAAAATGAGACAAAGCTCAGGTCCATGACCTTCTATCTATTGTTGGGATTTAAACCCTAAAAAGCATGACATGATGTAATAGATTGGGATTCATTTATAAATTTATTTATTTATTTATGCTTCTTAATTTCTCATATATTATTCCATAATGCATTAATTGGTTATTTGAGTGTACACATTCATATCACTTGTATTGTACATAACTTGGGTGTATTAAGAGTTGCACAGAAGATCCAAGTCATGGGTTCCTTGCAAAGTAATGACTAATTCATAATCGATTCATGGATTTGAGCAATCCATTTGAGATTGTAGTGGACTATCTCTTAATTGGAGGAATGACTTATCTTGGTCATTGAGATGGTTTTCCCATGATAAGTGTACTAGTGTATGTGATAAACATTGGTCAAGACCTATAGTCAATCATGACCTAAGGTTATTAGTTGTCATGATTCACCAAACTATTATATTGCATGTACTCTTAACCTTAAGAGAATATTGAACTTGTGTCAAAATCAACAGTAGACCCTATGGGTGAGACCCTAAGGTGGTGAGAAGTCCCTTGACAATGAGTCCCAAGACCCTTATTTATAAGCCAAGGGAGGGTGGAGATTTTGACACATGTCATAATCTCCAACAAGGCTCAAATCCTCTTCAAGACTAAAACCAAATTAAGGAGACCTCTAACCTAGCATAGGTTTAGGTGCACAAAGAACCTCCAAAATCACTTTATTGATCTTTGTTTTCAAGAGGCAAATAAGGGCTTTAGATCACGTGGGGTTTTAAAGCCTAGTGTTTGGCCTTAAATTGTTGAAGAGTTTGAGAAGTTACTTGAAAGACATTATACTCCAAAAGAACCTAAGAATGGGTAAGATTACATGAAAAGGCAATATCTAACTTGGAGCAAATCGATGATTATGACAGGATATGATTACAACTCTATAACCAAAAATTTTTATTAGCTATGTGAAAAATAGGAAGAATATTTGTAGATAGTTTTCTTATTGTTTTAAGTAAAAATTTTAAAACAATTGTCTTATATATGTATTGTGACTAATTTGTTGTTTATTTTGTAAAATAAAAATATCTAGAAGCTAAATAAATTTGTTTTAAACCATTAGCAAATGTTGAGGAATTAGAGGTGCTATTTGGAGAAGTGATAACTAATGGATCTAAAAATTGGAGTTCTTGAATAATGATAACTTCTAGGGTTGAGGAATCATCAACATGTTCTACATCTATATGCTTAGTGAAACTCTTATTAGTTTAGAGGAAGATGACAATTTGTTAAGAAATAATAGTGATGAACTACAAGGTTCTAAGAAAAAATGGAAGAAATGAATAGAATAATAAATGCGTTGGAGATTTTTGAAGAACCCTCAATGAAGAAATGTATGAAGATGTTGAGAAGGCTTTTAACTTATGAGGATCCTTTGAGGAGACTAATATGCGCTGCAAGAAGAAAGAGTATAGAGAGTTCTAGATGGATATGGAAAGTGATCGAGAGCGAATGGGATGGATTCAAAACTTGTGGAAATGACTTTAAATATTTGGTTTGAATTTGTGTAATGAATATGGTATATTGTTTATATGATGATTGTAATATGGTACATTTGCTTTTATTACTTTGGATATTTAATACATTTGAATTTTATTATCTATATTAGACTTGATACGATCAATAATTATGATGTAGTACATTAGGTTTTTATTTTGAATATTTGATACATTTAAACTTTTGCAATTATAAAAAAAGAAAAAAAAAATAGTTATTTTCTATGCTTCTCTATGATAAGAAATTCTATATGTTTGAATATTTAAAAATATCTAATTGAATTGTTCAATTTTTTCTTTAATTTGATTTAGGTTTATGAATTTATTATTGTCAAATTATTAGCTTTAAAATAATTTATTTTAATTAAGAATTAACATGACATTTATTTTTTTAGGGATGATAATGATATATTACTTATTAATAAATTTATTATTATAATCATTTCAATTATTTTAAGATTTTTAAAAAATTATTTTTTGGTCAAATAAGAATTAATGTAAAAATTATTTTTCTTATTAATTTTTAAAATATGAAAAACAAACAATCTAACACTTAATAGAAATAAAATATAAAAAAATAAATAATTTAATACTTAATATTATTAAATACTATTTAGTATTAAGTTACATTAAATTATATTAAGAATTAAGAGAAGAAAAAAAAGTACACAAAATTTTAACATAATTCCACTAATTATATCTACCTCCCTCAATGAGAGAGAATATTTCACTATACAATAGTGATACAATTATTGGAGCTAAAAACATTCCACTTTTTCCTATTCTTTGTATTTTTATCTTAAATCACGAGCTTTTTTACTCTATAAGGTATCTTTAACTTTCCTGGCATTTACACCATAGCGATCCCTTTTGCTTTTTTTTTCATATCTTTATCTACCTCATATAACATTACAAATTCATTTCTCTCTTAACTTTTTCTCCTCATGACTTATGAGCTTGACTTATTTTATAAAGAATCTAATTACAATTACATATAAAATTAAAATATTTTTGTACAAAAAAAAAAAAATTCCAATTAAGAATTTGAGACGTATCCAACATAAAAAGCCTTCCTCACGAATTCTAATATTTAAAAATTTTATTTTTTAAATATTAAAGATACTAAAAACACTTTCTAAAATCAATTTCAAATGCTAACGAAAGCCATGTGTATTTTCAACCTTCTTTTTGTTCTTAATATCTGGGACTGCGGCTGTTGACATTGGGTTGCATGGATGATTCGACTGATAGGTACATTATGGTTTGGCCGACGCCATGAACCTCGTTGGGCACTAATTCTTCTTCTTCAATAATTTGATTTCGTTCAATATTAGAAACCTTATGATGTGATATTATTGTGGTCGAAGTTCATCCTTAATTGTAATCAACGCACTCAATGTAATAATTAAATCTTTTGATATTTTTTTATTTCAACCAAATTAGTTTCAAAACAAGCTGCTACAAAGCCTGGTTTCGAAATATTAAACATGGAATTCAACCCACTACACTCGATTGTTTTCAAAACAGTGTACTTCTGCAATGTATGACACTCGATTGTAGCCTCATGTTTGTCAGACCCATCGGAGGAAATGAATGAGTGTTATCTCTAGCTATGATTTTATTTGGGGAGAAATTAAGGCTCTCCTCTAACAATATTTTTAAAAACAATTATAAAAAACAAAAGTCTTTTTGAAAAACATAAATTTTTAATGTGTTTTTGTATATTTTTAAAAATAATTATTTATATGTATTATTGTTTCGTTTTTCGTCTTATAACTATTTTTTTTAAATGATTCTTAAAAATGTAAATCAAAACAATTAAAAAATATCATCTAATTTTAAAAAAAATAAATAAATGAAAACAATTAAAAATATTATCTAAAAAAAATAAATCCTATTTTCTATTTTAAAAAATAAACCATCATTCTTTATTTTCTAGTTGTTAACCTATTTTTCTATTTTTTTTAAATATAAAGTTGTTTTTAAACAATAAAGTTTAAGGACCTATGATAATTTTTTTTTTAAATAGTTCTAAAAAATAGTTTTAAAAAACTGTTATATGATGTTTTGTAAAATAAAAATTTATTTGAAAGCCTAAAATATTTTTAATCTGTTTTTAATATTTTAAATATGTTTTAAAAATAATATTTATATCCAGAACTTTATTTTTAATCATTATACATGTTTATATAATTATTTTTTAAAATAATTTTTAAAAAATAAGTGAAAATAATTAAAAATAATTAAAAAATATTTTTCAAAAACACTATATTTTTTGTTCTTGCGAACAAAAAATAGTTTTTTTTTTTATTATTAAACATGTTTTTTATTTTTTTGCTTTGAAAAATAAAAAATTGTTCTCGAAAATAGTTACCAAATAAGCTCTAAGGTCTATTTTGCGTCTGTTTTAGAGAAAAAATTTATATTTTTAGGAAAGAAAAAAGAAATCCTGTTTAACAATTAGAAAACTATTTTCTTTTTATATGTTGTTGAAAGCAAAGAGATGATGTTTTTAGATATTTTTGGTTGTTTTCACGGGCATTTTTGTTTTAGATTGTAGCTAAATGTTTGCCGAACCCAAAATGAATGAGTGTTATCTCTACCATTTTATTTGACAGAAGGCTCTCAACTAACAATATTTTCCAAAATAATTCGGAAAAACAAAAATTTGTCTGAAACATATAATTTTTTTAATGTATTCTTTTATATTTTTAAATATACTTTAAAAATCATTTTTGTATGTAATAACATTTTATTTTGAATCATATAATAATTTCTTTTAAATGATCCTTAAAAAATAAATAAAAACAATTAAAAATAATTTAAAAACATTAATTTAAAAATATTATATTTTTTGTGTTTAAAAATAGACGTGGCAAGGTTGCTTCGGAGGTGAGAACGGTCTTCGGAACCTTGTTTCGTAATTTTTTTTTTAAACAATTATGAAAAAAAAGACTTTAAGAACAGTTTTTGAAAATTATTTTACTATATTTTATAAAATAAAAGTCGTTTGAAAATTTAAAATTATTTTTAACCTGTTTTTAATATTTTTAAATATATTTTAAAAATAATTTTTATATTCATAACTTTATTTTTAATCATTATATATGTTTGTATAATTATTCTTTAAAATAGCTCTCAAAAACTACTAAAAAAAAGTTTTTTGAAAACACTCTATTTTTTATTTTTTGATAATATTAAAAAAAAAACTCTAAAAAAAATTATATAAAAGTAAAAATAGACATTTTAAATTTATTTTAAAAAAATGATATATATGTAATTTATCATATTTGATAATAATATTCTCTATGTCTATTAAATTTATATTATTTTATATTTAAAGTGTTCATAAATAATTAAAATGAAGAGATCAAAAAGTTAAAAAAAAAATTAAAAGATTTCATAATATGTGTAACTAATCACTTTGAAAATATCAATAATCATGAATGTATCAATATTTCAATTTTACCAACAAATATATCGAAGATATATTAGCATATCGGATATATTGAAAATATATTGGCAGATATTTTGATACAAAGTATCAATAACGTAAAAATTAATGAAAATTATAAATATATATATATAAAGTAAAAATAGATATTTTAAAGTTATTTTTTTAAAAAAATAATATATATATATATATATATATATATATATATATATATATATATATATATATATATATATATATATAATTTATCATATTTGATAATAATATCCTCTACGTTGATAAAAAATATAAATTTTATAAGTATATATTTATTAAATTGCATTATATATTATTTTACAATAATCTTACAATAACATGTTTAATTTTAAAATATATTTAATATTAAAATTATGATGCATTTTAATTTAAATGTATTCAATGATATCAAATAAATAATAATATATGTATACTTTTTTTAATATTTATATTTTTAATATTTAACAAATATATAGATTATATAAAAAACACTTATTAAGAACATTATGTTTTGATATATTTTGGTAATAAATAAAATGAAATGTAAAATTAAAATAATTATAATTTATTTATTTAATAATAAAAAAATAAAAATAAAAATGATAAAATGGAAGAAATTTTGATGAAATATAGACTGAAACACGAAAAAATCAATGAAATATTGGTAAAATATTCAAAAATATTAGTTGATGGATATATCTTTCTAAATTTTATATTAGGATCTACGGATATATCTTGAAAGTATATCCAGATATTTTAAACCTTGGTAACTAACATATTAAAAAGAAAAAAAAAAGTCAAAAGCTAAAATGAAGAAAGAGGGAAAAAAAAATTGAAAAATAATGTGGGCTACATGTCAAATTAAAAAAAAATTAACAAGATAATGAGGAAAGAAAAAACAAATCATGTGATATGGGTGGTTATCACATGTCAATTTTTGTTTTTATTTTTCTGAAATATAATTATGATGAGTTTTGAGAAATTGCCCGCAAGCCCTAGAAGAGAAAAGTTGAGAGCAAATTTGAAATTTTCATAAGTTATTATTATAATGCGTGTTTATATAATTATTTTTGAAAAGTTGTTAAAAAATGAAAAGGAAGGTTTTGACTCGTTAATTTGAAAACAAATATAAAAATAGAATTCTTAATTTTTATAAATTAATTTTATTTTTATTTATTTAAAAATATTTAAAATATACTTTTCATATTATTTAATAATATTAAATAAATTTATCAAAAAATTAATTTATCATTTTAATTTAATAAAAGTATCTTATAAATAAATATATTATAATTTTTTATTATATAATACGTGATACTAATCATTTTGAAAATTTCTCCACCATCCTCTAAGTGATAAATAAAATCTTTTTAATTTTTTAATTAATAATAATTTTATATCTTATATTATATAAATCCACTTTTTCTTTTTCTTTTTTAATAAAATTAAATAAAAATTTTGTTAGTTGACATCAATAATAAAATAAGAAATTTTAAAAAATAAAAATGTAATTAAAACTAAAATAATTAAAAATTAAATATATTTAAAACTAAAAAAATTAAAAATTAAATACAATTTAAAAGAAAAATACTTAAAAAATTAAAAAATAAAATTTTGACTTCTATTGCATTGTCAGTTCTTTCTTAAATTTATATTTTCTATTAGTACTATTTAAAAAAGTGAAAGTTAATATTTTATTTTTATATTTTTAGTTTTAAAGTTTTTTATTTTTTATTTTTAAAATTCCTTATTTTATTGATATCAAATCAGTTCTCACAATAAAAAAATGATCGATTAGTGTTATTAACCTAACAAATAAAAGATTAATTTAAAAAATAATTATTTGACTCTAAAAAAGTACTTGTATTTTAAAATATTTTTAAATAAATGACAATAAAATTGATTAATAAAAGTTACACTTTCTTTTTTCTCCTTAAAAAATTTATTTGTTTTGGAAAGTATACTTTTACATAATTCTCCATTAAAAAAAATTACAAAATAGATTCCCAATTCTTAAGCCTAAATGTCATAATTACGGTTTTGACTTCAAATTTAAAATTATAATTGTTGACTATTGTTATAAGATTAAAAACTTAAATTCAAAATCATAGTTCTCAATGATGCTTTTTGAACTTTAACTTTAAAATTTCAAAATCATAGTCAATGATGTTTTTTAAACTTAAACTTTAAAATATAAATAATTAATATAATAATTTTACAATCCCAATTTTTTTATAAACTTAAACCAAAATATTTGTATATAAATTAACAAAATCAAAATTTTTTAAAAATCAAACTAAAACCTTACAAAAAGTATAAAAGTTTCAAAAATTACACTTAAAAAGCATTATATAATATATTTTGATATATACAAAATTTAAAAAGAATAATCTCATAATTTTAGTAACTATTTATATATTACTAAATATAAAATAAATAATTAATATTATAAAATTTTAAACACTAAATTTGTTTTAACAAAAATAAATCAAAATATTTTCCAATAAAATAAAAAAACTTCATTAAAAAAAAAAATCAATTCAAGTTACCAACTATTTTTATGCCACGTAAGGA
This sequence comes from Vitis rotundifolia, assembly GCA_030254885.1. Lineage (NCBI taxonomy): Eukaryota > Viridiplantae > Streptophyta > Magnoliopsida > Vitales > Vitaceae > Vitis > Vitis rotundifolia. The sequence goes on from CM058156.1 coordinate 14,619,595, forward strand.
AAAAAAAGAGTTTTTTTTTTTTTTTTTTTTTATGTCACATGGAGGCTTAGAAGCAGGGAATTATTTTGATAGAAAAAGTGAAATCCGTGGATTGTTTTTCTTTTCTTGAATTGGATTATTTTGATTAATTCAAACCTGAGACCTCCTTCAAATTCTGTCGTGAATCACGACTCTCTTGACCGTCAAAATAATCATCATCTCCGCGTTAATCATTTTCCATATATGGAGCGACGTCGTTTTTGACATTAAAATGAGTTATTACCACAAGTACATGGGCCAGAACTACCCACCAATTTCAAATCACAACTTGCAACCCACAACCACCAAGACTATAATTGTTATAATTATGCCAAAATTAGACGTCCGGAGCTTCACGGACATGTCTCCTCTAAGGAAATGACGTGAACACTTGATTGAACCCTCAGAAGAAGTTTTGCCGCAAAATCAGGTGCTAAACTCCTGTAGTGGGTCACATGGCACATCAAAGCCGCCCCAAATTTGTTTTACATGCATATTCATGTTCATTACTCTTCATTCCATTCACATCTCAAGTGACATATGAAAGCGAAGTCATGGAGTTAGAACAGAAGGGAAGGACAGAGAGTTCGGAGGGCGGCAGGCAATGACCACGCGAAGAGAATGAAGGGAACTCTCATGGATTTCAAATTCCAACCCTTTTGATGGAGGTTGGTTGACACACGGCGGAGAGGATTGTCTCCTTAGAAATCCTGGGAAAAACATAGCACCATGATGTTGGATTGTGAGAATTCCAACTGCTTGAAAAAAATCTAGGAGATCAAACTTGAAGAACAAAAAAATTGCCCAATGAAAATGGAGCTCAATGTTTGTTTGTTTTTTAGTCTTGGATATTTTTCAAAAACATAATGGAATTTCCGGAAAAATTGGTTATACTTCTCACCCCCACATTTTGAAAACTTGAACGCCTACCACGAACAAACTAACTTTTGAATTGACAATGCTTTAGTCAAGACACCAACAAATTGGGCAAATATTGTCAAAAAAAAAAGGAGACAGATTCCTAGATATTTTTGGTTTTCCTTCACACCCCTTTACAAGTTCCTAGATATTTTTGGTCTTCTTTCACACCTCTTCGCAAGTTGCTTTAACAGATTGTAAGGGCAAGATAAATGCCTAACATGTGGGGCATCTAGAAAATTATAATAAGCAGAGAGAGTGAGACCAGCTAGAAAGCTATGTCTTTCTTCCGACGCTCAGCTGTATGAGGCGGGGCATGACTAGACATGCTCACCTGTATGAATTGACTACCATCGTTATTATCTTTACATGATAATAATGACTCATTTGGATAGGAACAAAGTTGGGCATCCCTCCAACAATATATTAATAACAAAATGACCAAATTCATTAGTGCAGAGTGATTATTGCTCCAACATTGCAGACATCAATAAGTCACTAATGGTTTTACGAGTAATTGATGACCTCTCATTAATGCACCTATAACTGACTCTTTAGGAAGATAAGAATCCTACATCTCTGAAGTTGTAGAAAGAAAGCTAGTGCCTATATGAAATATCAAGCCTTTTGTAGTTTCTAAGTATAAGAACCATCGAAATAATACCTTAGCTAGTAGGGTCAGAGTCACCATAGGCTTAGGAGGGCACATGCCCCTGGCCCTCAAATTTAATTTTCTAGGCATAAGAAATTTTACTTTCCAATGTTGATATATGGTCACTTCAATGAAACAAATGTAGGGATCCTAAAACCATTTTGACCTACTCTAATATCACTGAAGATACGATGAAGAGATTTTCGTTAACTCATTAGCCTCACTATCTAGTGAACACTCAAATTCCATTTTGCTCCAAGCATTTTCATTTTGCATGACTTTCCAATGTGGATCGATTCCAAGAAAAAAACTGTCAAGAATTGATTGATTTCCCAACTTTCTATGATTGCATTGTTATGAGAACAACATTAAAGATCATAAACTATTTTGACCTAGTCCAATACCAATCGAAAACATGTTCTGATTTTATGAAACTACCTAGAGTGGAGAGGTGAACGGGTAGCCCTTAGAAAAATTTAGTCCTAATTGATAAAAAAGCATGCTTTTTATTTAACTATAATTCAAATTTAATTGAGATGTATAAAATAATAATTTATAAAACACCACAAAGATGACACAAGAATTTAAGTAGATATCTCATAGAGAAACCTTCCTCAAAGTAAAATCACTGGACTTATTCTACATCAAGATTCAATCGAGTGATACTAAGAGTTACAAAGTTTTATCAAACTTGTGATTCACACACTTTTATTGGAATTATATAAAAGGAATCTTAGATCACTTTGTTCCCAAGCCTTGAATCATAAGGATGCATATAATCTATTCGGAGGGCTCTCTAAATTTAAACACAACAAAAACATGACATTCAAAACCAATAATAAGCATAGATATAAAGATAAATAATCTATGTATGAGATTTAGATATTTCTAAATCAATTCATGTTAGTATAGAAAGCTCTAAAATCATAGAAGATCTTGTAAGCCCTTGATCTTCCGCTTGATGACTCAACATTAAAGGTTGACACATAGATGGTAGAGGTTAAGGTTCTTTCTCGGGAATGTAGGGAGAACAATGATAAAAAAAGAATGAAACCCTAACCTTATAAGAGGTATTTATAGGGGTCTTACTCGGCTTAAGTAACTTAAGACCATCTTAAACTTGGGTCACTTAACTAGTCCAAATAGGGTTCTAATTGATTAATTGACTTAATAAAGCTCCAATTAATCAATAAGTTTAGTCTAAAGATGAAGTCCACTAATTCCTATGCAATCTTGCATAATTATCAAAATGTCCTCATACACATTAGCAAACTAAGAGTGAATCTAACCCTCATAAACCATGCTGTCAAGATATTTGAGTTTAAACATGGACCATAAGATAATATTGGCTATTTTAGAATCCAATTTTGAAGTTGACTCATCATCTCATTATAGTGAGTTAACCATACTCTACTATGCTATGTATGTTACAAGGAGGCACTAAGTGCTCGGGTCTATGACCTGTTATCCGTTGTATATAGTCTCCCAATGAATTTGTATTTGTAATCTAATTAGGTAAAGGTTATCAACCTCTTAAGATTATCTTTACTATTTTTGAGTTATAGATTCTCTTATTGTATGATCAACTGACATTTCCTAACTCACAAAGAGTTTATATCAAGTTTCAATTTAAAGCGAACAACTATGACTATAATTTACATGAACACAAATCCTTAGGATTATCTAAGGGGACACATTATCTCAAAGTCCATGAAATATCATGGTGTCGTTATTGAGAACATTTGTTGCTATTGGATTCCATCAATAGTGACTCAATCCATAGTGATATATGGTCACTTTAGGATCTCACCCGTAAGTCAAAGTTGCATCTAACTTTGTCATAGACTTGGTATTCTCTCAATGTTGAGAGACAATACAACATAACAACTTGTTGAAGTCATGACAACTCGATAATCTCATATCATGACTCACTATAAGTCTTATCTAATATGCAATTGTACACAGTAATGCACTCACTATAAAATATCATCCTAGTGGCCTAGATCAATTATCCCTCTAATTAGGAGGTAGTGTGCACTACAACCTCAAATGGATTGCCTAAAATCATAAATTAATTGTAAACAAGTCATCTACCTACAAGAAACTCATAACTTGGATATTCCATACAACTCTTAACACACTTAAGTCATGTATAATGCACAAAATATAGGCTAGAAAAGTGCATAAAACAATGATAGATAGTGCAACTAGAATATAATTAGAAAAATAATAAATTCCAAAAATTGTTATATTATATCATACTTTTAAGGGTTCTATTCTGACATTATAATCGTTAACACTCAAACATTTTTTGCATTATATGACATGTAAACCTTTAGTTGTAGAAGAACACCTCTAACCCCTATAATGCGTGTACTTCCCTACTTTGAAATATAAATCTTCAATAACTGTTTCAGGATTTCTAGTATATGGGAATAGCAAAATATCTCTCAAATTCTCAAATTTTTGTCATATGCTTTGCTCACGTAGTGTTTATTAGTAAAAATAAAATAACCCTAGCATGATTTTTTGTTAGGCGCCCACGAAATTTGATCTTTTATATATTATGCCCGCTGATCCTGAACATAAGTAAATTCCTGATCTCCAACTCCCACATAATTCCCTAGGACGGTAAAGATTATTCGTAATTCCGTGTGAATGGAATGAAGCAAGTAATCACCATGAATATGAAAATCAAATTTTGGGGCGGCTTTGACAGGTCATTTGACCCGCTAGTGTAGGCTCAGCACCAGGTTTTGCGGTAACACTATTTAAAGGATTCATCGGTTTCTTTGATTTTAAGTGGATCCCACCATCAAACTCGTGTTAAGTCTTTTCTCTTCGCCGGAGGCCCAACTAAAAGTCCAGGAACATTAATCGTAGTTACAAGCGCAAAGATAAAGACAAGTTTAGTTGTGAGATAATTTGATAGTGGTCCATTTTCTCATTTGTAAGCATGTGAGCCCGGCTCCAGAATCTCAATTTGCATGCTTGCACGTCCACGCACAATTAACACATGCAGAGAACAAGGTGTGATCCAGGTTGGAAATTGTACCTCGGAACGTGAGTTTTGCTCCACGATTAGGTTGGGGTCCATACTTTTACGCTGTATTAAAAAAGAAAAAAAAAAATTATTCTGAAATAATTTTCTAGATTCACCATGCTAGCAAATGGAAACTCCAATTTCCATACCGTACGGGAAATGTACGGTCAATCATGGTCCCACATGTTCAGCCCAATTTCATTGATTTGCACATCATTCAAAGATATAATTGTAAAACTAAGTATGCTACTAATCAATACCATAGATTTTTCCTTAGTTTTATTTTGCTAAACAGTTCAGTTTTAATAGTAATTAATTGATCAATATAAACGGTTAAATCAGAAGGAACTTTTATCAATTGGCCAAATGACTGTTTACAAAGAAAAGGACAAGTAGTACGACCTTGTTGACTGGTTCAAAGCCATTTCATACTATAAATATGGAGGTGGATCTGGGCTAAAAGGTGTCTTCTCTGAGTTCTCTCTAAGTACTTGGCCGTGGCAATGGCATCTGCAAGTCAACCGAATGCAGGAAGTCAGGCTTGCTGGTGGTGGCTCCTCAAGGATTTGCCGGAGAAGACAAAGAATAAAGTGGTAAATGTTGCCGGGAAGGCAAACAAGCTCGGACGAGATGATCCGAGAAGGATTATTCACTGCCTAAAAGTAGGACTGGCTCTTACGTTGGTTTCTTTGTTATACTATGTTCACCCTCTCTATAAAATCTTCCATGAATCTGGAGTATGGGCTGTCTTAACTGTGGTCCTCGTCTTAGAATTCACAGTGGGTAAGCTTGCGAATTCTTTAAGTTGATTGTATTTCACAGAAAAAGATACTCTTCATGGGGTACTTTTATTCGATATCTTGAGCTTACGATAATAAAAAATTTGAACTTCCTTTCAGGAGGAACCCTGGGAAGGGGTTTAAATAGGACGTTTGCAACACTGCTAGGTGGCGCTCTAGGTGTTGGAGTCGAATATCTAGCAGCTCTGTCCGGAGAGACTGGACAACCAATAGTACTGGGTCTCTGTGTCATGGTTATAAGTATGTATGCCTGCAGAATCAAATTATATTATTCAGTTCAGTGTTTTAAAATCATTTCATGATTCAAATACATAGCATATTGATTTGCGGTGTATGGATGAGATGCAGCTGCAGCAGTGACGTTTCTTCGGTTCTTTCCTGAAATGAAGGCAAGATATGATTACGGACTGATAATATTAATGTTGACATTCTCTATGGTATCTATATCTGGCTACCGAGATGATGACGTATTAACCATAGCATACAAGAGGCTATTGACTATCATCGTCGGCTGCATTATTGCTCTTCTTGTATGCATTTTCATTTGTCCGGTATGGGTTGGTGAAGATCTTCAGAGACTCATTGCTGCCAACTTGGAGAAGCTTGGCAGCTTCTTAGAAGGTATGCTAGATAAACTAGTGACATTTTCCTGAAAACATGAAGACAACAGAAATAATTTCTTACTTCCCATGGCTTCTCTATGATTGTTCTACAGGATTTAGTGGTGCATACTGTAGAATTTCAGGAGATGCACAGATAAAGATTGATCAGTCATTTCTGCAAGGATATAAAAGCGTTCTTACTTCAAAACACAGTGAAGAAACCATGGTGGGTGAAAATAAAACAAAACAAAAAAGTCTCTCCCTGGCCTAGATAGCTAGATGAATTCTACCTGACTTCAGTTTTCTCATTTTATAGGCTAATTTAGCAAGATGGGAACCTGGTCATGGTCGATTCCTGTTCCGCCATCCATGGAAGCAATACCTGAAAGTTGGAACCCTAGCGCGGCAATGTTCCTACAAAATTGAAATTCTGAGCGGCCACCTTACCTCTGAGATCCAAGTATACAATACTAAAATCCACTATTTCTTACTCTAATTAATAAAAAATGTTGATCAATTGATTTCACTATAGGTGATTATCAACCCATTTGAGATATATTTATGCATACAACTTTAGTACCAAACGCATGCTAAACCAACATGTGTCAATGTATACTACAGGCTGCTCAAGAAATTCGAGGCGAAATTCAAGAGTCGTGCAGAGAGATGACCAGAGAATCAGGAAAAGCTTTGAAGGAACTAGCAGCAGCAATTAGAACAATGACTCGACCAACTTCCATGGACTTCCACATTGAGAACTCCAAAGGTGCAGCCAAGAATGTCATGTCTTTACTCGAAACAGGTTTGTTGGAAGACAGTACTACTCTCCTTGAGATACTACCAGCTGCCGCAGTTGCTTCGACGGTAATGGACATTGTAACATGCACTGAGAGAATTTCTGATGCAGTTAAGGAACTAGCCTCTCTTGCGCATTTCAAAAGTACTATAAACCCTATCGTAACACCAGAAGAACCATAGCGACTTCACCGTGAGCAAATAAATCCGTTTGAGCTTCCTCAAAAGGGTCATGTTCCCTCAGTACGCAATCATCCATTATGGATGTGTAAAGTTCCATAAGAAGCATGAATGTTCTTCATTTGGTTGTGGAAAGTGAAATGGAGAGAAAAGTACTCTTAAAGAAAGGAACACGAAGTTGTACTTGAGTTGAATGTATATTTTTCTTCTCTTTAGAGTTTTTCATAATTTTATTCCCCTTTGATTAGGAAATAAAATATTAAAAAATATACAAGACTTGAATAGGTGAGAAAATAATACGAAAGAGGCTCCCAATCATATTTAAAATAAAATGAATTTTGTCTCTTAAAACAAAAGTTTTGAATTAGGCTTTGACTAGCTCACGTGAAACACAAATGACATTCACTATGAAAAATATTAATTTTTGTTATAAAAGTGCGTGTTTCATAAATAATAATTTGTCATTATTAGTGCAACGTGACAAAAAAATTTCTTCATGAGATTCATAAATATAAGTTTGTTTCTAATAGTCATGATCTACAAATTTTCTATTTTTCCATAAAAAATTAAGTGTTGATAACAAAATTAGAATTACCATTAAATAATTATATTTTATGATAAAAAAAATTATCATAATAAATAATAAAATTTTGTCACTAGATCATATCATTTTGTTACTAAAATATATATATATATATATATATATAATTTTGTCACCAAATACATCTTTTTTTGTGATGAATCTAGTTTTGTGGCATATAAATAAATAAATGATAATATGTTATTCATCATTTTAGAATGTTTTATATAGTTTGGGTCAATTTCTAAAGTCAAGGCATTTTAACTTTTTAATAATTATAGTATTCACTTACTATTCTTGTGATTTGAAGTTATGATCACCTTTCACTCTAAAAATACATTCCAATTAATATTTAAAAAAGTATATTATATTTTTTAATTAAATTCAACATTATAACTATTTTTACACCAATATTGAATTACGCTTATTTTCCATAGTAATATCAATGAAATATTAAAGGGTTGAGAAAAAATATTAAAGATTTCAAATCAAACATAAAAAATTATCAATCCTTATTTGCATAGAAACATTATTCCCTTTAAAAAATGTTAAAAATTGAAATTTTAAAATTTTAAAATAAAATTATTTGTCAAAAATGAGAAATCAATTTTATAAGTTTTCTAAGTGCTATCTTTTATGAGTGAAAAATAATAAATGCTATTGTGATGCTATTTATTTATCATGAAATATATATAAATAAACAATATTACTTTTACTTATTTGATTAATTTTTTAATTAAACATTATACCATCTAACAGGAAAAACACATTTGATGTAATATATATGTTAAAAAAGTTATATATTCACTTTGACATAGATTGACTTTACGTAGAGAAAACACATAGATTGCACGTGGATTAACAAATTAGAATTACCATTAAATAATCACATTTTTTTATTAAAAAAATTGTCATAATAAATAACAAAATTTTGTCAATAGATCATACAATTTTGTTAGTAGATCAATACTCAGTTTATATATTAAAATTTTTTTTTTATTAAAACCCAAATATTTTCACTTGGACTTTAACCAAACCTTTTCAAACTTGACATGTTATTATACTTAAAGACTTTACTAGAATGTTAAAAGTGAAAAAAAAAAATTGAAAAATACAAGTTTTCGGGCCATTTTGGGTGAACCAATCAAGGAACTGGTTCAACCAACTCAGCCAGACATGGAATTGCTCAACCAGTTACCTCTTCCCGATCAATGACCGATTGAGGAATGCAAAAAATATTCTCTTTCATCTAGTAGCTATGCATTCCCGATCGAGGGTGAGACCTCTTCCAATCAAGGGGTAGGTCCTTCTAGTTGAGGCCCAGTGGCCACTTATTGTGCATTTAATGCCCAATGGATAGTCAACCGATTGAACCGAAGTTTGATTGGACAAGACCACTTTTTGGTGTTTTTGGTGTCTAAAACTAAAAACCTATAAATTGAGAGTTCCACTTCATTTATGAGATAAAAAATACCTACAATCAATTTTCTACCTACTTGTTTCCCACCAAAAATCTCATTTCCTTCTTTTGTGTATTGATTTTCACTCGCAAACCATTCTAGTGCACTCTTGTTGTTTATCTTAGCCATTTCTTTTTACTTATTCATTTATTGAGCTAGGCTAAGTGTGACTTCCTTTCATTTATTGAAGTGAGATTGTGTGGTCTAAAGCTTCAAGTTGAGGTATACTTGAAGGAATCTTGTAAAGTCCATTAAAGTCGAAATCCAAGTGTAAAGGATTAGAAGTTTGGTAGAAGCTTCAAAGATAATGGAACCCTTACTCGATTGAAACTTGAGGAGAGTGGACATAGGCAAAAAGTGTCGAACCACTATAAAATCTTGTATTTAATTTTTCTATCTCTATTCCTTTATTTTTGCTCTTTGAATTGTTTAAATTTGTTGTGTTCGAAAAAGTTTTTTAAAAACCTAATTCACCCCCCTTCCCTAAGGGTGATTTTCCTAAATTGATTAGCCTTAATTTAACACATATAATCATCATCTCAAGAATTAATAAATAAATGAAAATAAACTAAAAACAATATCAAAAAAATGAAATTAAGAACTTACTAAAAAAATCACCTCTAAAGTAAAACATTTGGCTTATAGTAAGCACCAAACTTATTCTTCAAGTCAAACGTTTTTCAAATCTCCCAATTTTTCTTTTCTTCTTCTTCTTTCTCAAAATTTGGGCAAAGTTTTCCCTCAAAAAACCAAAAAGAGAGCTACTGAAAATAAGCCTCAAGAGCTACTGAAAATAAGCCTCACAAAACCAAACTTTTGACACATGTCATCATCTCCATATGGCCCTAAATTCTTTTTCCATACTCCCAAATTAAACAAATAAGGAGACCAAAAGCCTCAAGTTTAGGCCCACAAAAAAATCCCCTAAAACTAGCCCTAGAAACCTTAAAAAAATAAAAAGATAACAAAAGTAGGGCAAGAAAAGAGACAAGCAAAAATGTTGAAGGGTTTGTTTCACACATATGAAACCCTATTTGAGCTCCAAACGTGTTGAAACTTTGGGGACTCTTAGAGTGTTACTAAAGTCACATTAGGGATCTAAAGATCCCTCCAAAAGATTTCCAAAAGTGGTTCAAAAAAATCAATGCTAAGGCCAAGTAGTAGATGTCACCAAGGAACACAAGAATAACTAAGTAAAAGATGGATCTTATGTGTATACTATACGAAGGCATAAAGTGAGGGGTTATAAATATGATCAAAGAATGTGTTTTGAGGATAAAATGGAGGGTTTACTGTATGATATGACATTTGTTGATGATGACTTTAAACAAACATAAAGATTATTTAAATACAATTTTTAATTATTTTTAAGAATTCAAATATAAAAAGATAAGTTTTTAATTTAATAAAAAAAATTACATGTTAATGTATAAATTAAAATATTATAAATTATTTTTATATTTTTAATAATTACTTAAAATATTTTATAAAAATATTTAAAATTTATTTAAAAAATAATGTTTTAGAACAAGTTTTTAAAAATACTATTTCTTTTATTTTTCATATATTCTAAAAAAATAAGTGTGAAAAAGGGTAAAAAAAATTATTAAATAAAATTTATTTTTAAAGAGATTTTAGATAGACATGTTTAATAATTTTTAAAAATAAATTTGGTATTAATCCATAAAATTTAAAATTAATGATGGTTTAGTGTAGTGTGAATGAAATTTACCCTAAACTGTAAAAAGTAAAAAAGTATTGTTTTAAAAACTGAAATAGTCATTGTTGGAACTTGAACCCATTTCATTTCTTATCTAATTCTGATGTGGGCTTGATGGGAGGGAGGATTCAAAAAAATTCACCATGTAATGCAACATGGGAGTTTGAACAATAAATTATATAACAAGATTAATTTCAAAAATTTTATAATAAAAAAAATGTAAATAAGACAAGTAAAATAATGTAATATCATTTAAATTTATAAATATAATAGGATAATAACTTTTAATATATATATATATATATAGGTAAATTAAATAATTTTTAATAACTATCTTCATATTTAAATATTATATATATTTTATTTTAATGCATAATATTAAAGATGAAAAAAATAAATATTATTGATTTTTAAGTTTTTTATATATTTAAAAGAAATTGTAAATATTTTTAATTTAATAATATATATATAACATAATTATGACAACATCCGTTGAACCGCGACTCCATAATCAGTCTGAACCGTCCACTTGTTAAGTAACCCATCCAGTTCCAAAAACACTAGTAAAATGGATCCAATGCCTCCCACTGTATACTGGGCTGGGTTCTACAATATTAGTGGAAGAGGGTGGCGTTTGACGAAACTGGGGTTGGAGGAGAGAGTTGGAACTGAGGGCAGAGAAGCTTTGGGCAAGCAAGCAAGTGGTTGATGGCAGGCCTAAGCCCTAGTGGTGGAATCAATGTGTTCTGGCACGAGGGGATGCTGAAGCACGACACAGGAAATGGGGTGTTCGACACTGGAATGGACCCTGGCTTCCTGGACGTCCTCGAAAAGCACCCAGAAAACTCTGAGAGGCTAAGGAACATGGTCTCCATCCTCAAAAGAGGCCCCATCTCCCCCTACATTTCTTGGCACTCCGGAACCCCAGCTCTCATCTCTCACTTGCTCTCTTTTCACACTCCAGGTCCTGATTCTTCTCTTTCTTCATTCATTCTCACTAATTTCTCAAATGGAAGGAATGAGTAGAGTAGAGAGGAAGGAAAAACCCATTGGGCTCAAACTTTGTTTTATTTTCCTCTACTCTTTTGTTCTTTTCCCTTTCCAATCACTCCAATTACATATAATTGTACATATAGGGAAGAAAATATATTAGGATATTCTGTGAATTTCTTTGGAAAAATGAAATTGTGAATAAATGTTATGTGAATTCTTAAGCGCTACTCTAAAGTATGACAGAGAAATTGACAAATATCCAAGATAACACAAACCTAAGTGAGTTAAGATTTCTATTGGGAATCTTGGTTCCCATTAATATCATCAAAATGTCACTGATAATATCATTTTCTATTGGTCTTGGGTGGTAAGTATGAAAATCGAAAACATCATTAGGTTGCTTTTAGTTATTAATTATTTGTATAAGCGACTAGCAGTGAGAAACAAAGACGATAGCCTAATGATGATTGGGGAGTCTGAATTATTTTGAGGGTTGTTTTATTAGCAAGGAGCATTGGTAGTCTGTTTGATTGCTTTGGAGTTGTAATGGTGGCTATTATGAGATATGAAATTTTCTTCTCTTTTCTTTCCCTTGCTATTTTTTGTGAATTAAATAGAATACGGAAAAAAGATGGGGAAGAGGAGATTTATTTTGTTTAGTGGAAATTTGATGCATTCATCTTGATTACTTTTGGGGTTGATGTGGTCAGAGCTTGATATTGTATGTTTATTTCCTAGAATACATAAATGAACTAGTGCAAGCAGATAGAGATGGTGGAAAGGAGCTTTGTTCAGGAACTTTCTTGAATCCTGGCTCATGGGATGCTGCGCTTCTTGCTGCTGGTACTGCATTATCAGCAATGAAGCATATACTTGATGGGCATGGCAAAATTGCATATGCATTGGTTAGACCTCCTGGTCACCATGCTCAGCCCAGTCAAGCTGATGGGTATTGCTTCCTAAACAATGCGGGTCTTGCTGTTCAGTTAGCTTTAAATGCTGGGTGTGCAAAGGTTGCAGTTATTGACATTGATGTTCATTATGGGAACGGAACAGCTGAGGGCTTCTATCACTCTGATAAAGTTCTTACCATCTCACTTCATATGAATCATGGTTCATGGGGTCCATCTCATCCGCAGTCTGGTTCTGTTGATGAGATCGGTGAAGGGGAAGGGTTTGGGTATAATTTGAACATACCTCTACCAAATGGAACGGGAGATCGGGGATATGCATATGCCATGAACCAATTGGTTGTTCCAGCCATTCAAAAGTATGAGCCTGAAATGATGGTGCTGGTCGTTGGACAGGATTCAAGTGCTGTAAGTTAGCCTTTGTTTATTCTTATTTGACATTTATATCTAAATTATTAAACTTATAGGAGAATTTATTTTAGAGGCAGGGTTATGCACTCATATGCAAATAAAAATTTGGGTGTATATACATGTGTGTGGGTGTGTTCAATTTGGAGGAGCATATAGGTGTGCTTCTTGGAAAGGACTCAAGTATGGACTATTGGCATTCAGATAAATGGAACTGTGGCCTTGAAATTAAAATACTAAATTGGGTGATATGCATGAGATAGAAGCATTTTCTTTACTCCACAAAAAAACAGATGAAAGGAAAACTGGCACCTAGATTACATTAAGAATCCACTTGCCTTGGTGAATGAATGGTGTGATAGACTTTAAATCACTGAATGAGCGAACAGTGAACTAACAGTTGGTATTCCAAATTCGTTAGATTGCCCTATGTTCCACTAAATTAAGAATATGATCCATTTGGTACTATATTTAAAGATATAAAATAGGCAAGGATCTGAACCAGTTCATACAGATAAGGTGGCTATGTCATTTATCAAGCAAAGAGATTACAATTTAAGCAAATACACTTTCTTCAACGCGTATGAAATCCACTATTAGTTCTTTTTTTTTACATGCAATAATGATTTTATTGAAAATTGCCCACTAAAATGGGATGCATTCTATTATTTGCCAAGGAAAATGGACCTGGAAATTGATCCCTGAGAGAACCATCCCCCCACCAAGTGTCATGTCAAAATTTTGTTCTCTAACTGTTTCCACCAGTATGCTAGTGGCACTTCCAAAACATCCCATTCTTTTCAGATGACATATGCTAAAGCCCACACCATAACCACTGCCAACACCTTCCTTGTATGCCAAAGTCCACACTATATATATTTCATCTAACCTAGGGTTTGATGAAAATAAACCACTACATATATTTCATTGTATATGTTGGAATAAAATATTCTAAAGTTGCTTATTGCAAATGCTCCATTCTATTATTAAACTTATGTAGTTCCTTTCTGTTTGAAGACTAAACATTGTGAATTTTAGTGTACTTAACATGTTTAGACCAAAAAGCAATTGATTAACAGTGTCAAGATTATTAATTTTCAATGAAGGACATTATCCACATGGATTGTAGTAATGATGTGTGATTTGAAGATGCATTATATCCTTTTTTCTGAACATCACTGATAATTAACTTATTTGGAATGAGCAAAACTGAATTGACACAAAGAACTTTAGGCTTCAAAGTGAAGTTAATATTCTTCCTGTCCGGGAAAAAAAAAGGTTTATCACATTCATTGTGCACCACAAGCTTTTGGAAACCCTAAAAAAGCACATGGCAGACATTTGTTGCAGGAAGAGAATAAATAGGTGTAATTTTTGCATACCTAATAAAAAAATTGAAGTATCAACTTGAGGAAATCTCCACATCCTTTTGGTGAGGCTTTGTTCCATCTTGACAGTCGTTGCTTTATTTTTTGATAAAGCTTAGCTTAACATTTGGAATGCATGAATTTTGAGAAGTACCTTAAATTCTGCTTCATTGTGTTAGAGGTTGCTTGGGTGTGCATTTATAATATTGAAAATAAAATTTTCAGTTGTAAGCGAACCAAAGTGATTTTTCCCATTCTGTCCCACTGGGTAAAACCAGAGAATTGTCATTGTCTCCAGGTGCAGAAATCCACTTTGTTTCTGTATCCTTTGAAGAACTGCATGGTTAAAATTTTATCCCAGCATCAAGATTCACCATGATTGCCCTACTTCAACTGTGATTTATGATATTGAAATTTTGAATGCAGAATCTGTCCAGGTGACTCCAGAAATACTCTGTTATTGCTTTGTATGTGTAAAATCAAGAATTCTAACATTGATGTTGATACAAGTCTAGTTTGCTTATTAATTATGCTGCTTCTGCTCTAGTTTGATCCTAATGGTAGGCAATGCTTGACAACGGAGGGCTATAGAGATATTGGTCAAATAGTTCGTAAGCTCGCTGATAAGTATAGTGATGGACGTCTTCTGATTGTCCAAGAAGGTGGATATCAGGTTACATACTCAGCTTATTGTCTTCATGCTACACTTGAAGGTGTTCTCAATCTTCCAAGTCCTCTATTATCTGATCCCATTGCTTATTACCCTGAAGACGAGCTAATGACCACAAAAGTTATTGAAGCTATTAAAAAGTTCCAAAACAGCACTGCCCCATTCTTAAAAGGAGGTTAATCGGGGGTATTTTGTTGAAATCACATGTTGAGTTTGTAACCTGTTTCTTGGTGTAGCTTAAATCTTATATCAGAAATCTAGTGATCAAATTAGGAACATCTGTTATTTGAATTAGAGAAGTCACTATAGCTGCTTAGGGTGTTTTTTTTTTCTTTGCTTCTTCTTGTTTCTTCAAATTGGTAAATTGTAATATCTATTAGAGAAGAAAAAGAGGTTATTGATAAGGGTGGTGCCCTCTGTTGTGGGTACATCTTTATTGGATTCTCTTATCTATCAAACAAAAAGAAAAAGGTTCTTTTATAATCTCATTATAGAGGATGGACCATCCATAAGTAGGATTATTAGGAGAAATGTTTTTCTTTTCCAAATGAGATTTGTGCAGCCATCCAATCTATTCTTGGATTATTCAATAGATTTTCAGTTATTTCCAGAAGGGTGCAATTATATCTAAATTTATGATTTGATGATACTGTTACTATTTTGCATAAATGCAAAAGCCACATTTGTTGCTTGATGCCATTGAATTACATTTGTTATGCTTGGTTGATACCACAATTGTTATTCAATAGATCAATTCATTACTTCATTTACATGAGCAAGCTCAAGTGTTATGCTTGTAATCATGGCTTATTATTTTTTTGCATGTGATAGAAAACTCACATTTGTTGGTTGGTTCTAATGAATTGCAATTGGTTTAATTAGACCTCATTTATGTGAGCAAGCTCAATTGCTATGGTGGTAATTAGTTGCAAATACTCACAGTGTTCTAAGTGAACATGAGGCCAGCAACCTTAAACGAGGTATGCATATTTGATTCATTGAAATCATCCTTTCAACTGGTTTTGTGCTCACAGTAGCATTACCATATGGTTTCATCTGTTCTATTTATTCTGAGTACGCACTAATGTAGAATATGGTTGGAAGCTACTGATCTATATTAGTATTTTGACAATGATTCATGGCTGCCAAAATTTTCTGCATGATTCACATATTTATTTGCTGCCCAACAATTTTGTTTTATCATTAGTAGAGAATATCAATAAAAGGGAGAAAGGACTGTGGATTGACTCCAACTACAATAAGCCTTAAGGGCCTGTTGATGATTTCCTTGATTGCTATTATATTTCTGCCACAAGGAAAATATAACCAATATTGCCCTAGGTTGTATTTCTATCATTTGCCTTTGCTTTTATAGTCGACTCAAAGCTGAAGCCTATGTCTACTGCATGAGACACACCCTCTTCTGTCACACTGCTCTTTTGAGGCTGTATCTTCCATTAGAATGGTGATCTCTCACATAGGTCAAGGCAAGAAGTTTCTAACACTTTATATTTGAATAGTGATCAATTGAGAATATATTTCCATTTGGACTGCAAATTATTTGCATTCAACCTTAACTCTCAGTCCAACTTGTGAGTCAAAAGCTTTCCCGTAACTCAATTCAGCTTGTAATTGTCCAGAGAACTCCTAGGAAATGTCCTTGTATTTTTACAACAATCTGTCTTTCTCTGTTACCACTACAATCTGTGTTTCAGTTTATAAGTTGTTCTCTCTGCTGTTGGTTTTATGGCTCACAGAGTTAAGGAATTTGAAATGGGTAATATGGATTTCTCGGTTTTATGACATTTTGTGGAATGGGTGGAAGCTGTTGCCTTATACCTTGTCTCAGAAGATTTGAAGTGGGTATTGGAATTTATTAGCTTTCTGTGACTCTGTCTTTGTCGCTCTGTTTTCTTGTGATGAAGGAGGCCGACCCACATTGTAAGTTGAGAATATGTATTAGTTGGCTTTTTGACTCTTTTGCATTTGGAGGAAATTATTTTTCTTGGGTACGTGTAATAATGCTATACCCCAAAGTTTCCAACTTTGTTGGCAATATGAACTTCTATGAGAGGCCGACTCAATGTGATTCAAATTGCCGTCTAAATAACAAGGTGGTAGAGTTCATGTCCTCTAGAGAACAAGATACAGAGATGGAGCAGATGAGTTCGTGGAGTTTTGAATTGTGGGGCAAATAGGATGAACTTGGTTTCAGCTTAACTTCAGTTTTGAAACGTGCTCCCGGCCTAGGGTCGGACCTCATAGTTGCCCACCCCTCTCCTCTGGGGTCTTGCTCAAGATTTGAGTTAAACCCATAGAAACATATAGCAAAGGATTTAGGTTATGTTTGATTGATGGGATAGGGCGTGGGATAAAATATGGCAAAATATGAGATGATATGCCCTATCCATATTTAGTTAATGATAAAATAGAATAAATTATCTTCTAACTTTATCGTATCTCCAAATGACACAAAAATATTGGAGAAGATGTCTTATCCAACATCTTTTGTAAGAGATATAATAATAATCAATTGAGATATGGTGGATACATATGAAGCATAAAATGATTCCTTTCATTCATTTTCTTTACTCTTCTCAATTTTTGCATATTACTAATTTTTCAAAAAAAAATAAAAAATAGTTTGATTAAAAAAAAATTATGTGAATAATAAAACCTAAAATAATATTATTTTATGTATTGTAAAATGTTTTTACTTATTAAAAATAAAAAATTAGAATCCTTTTGAATTTTTTCTTCTATTTTTAAAAATAAAAAAGTAATAACTTTTGTATAAAATGTATAAACCTTTAAAGGTTTATAATGAAAAAGTAATGATTAAAATATGTTTAAAAAAATTAAGGTATTAAATATTTTCTACTATTTTATATTTTTAAAATTTTTAAAAGTAATTTTAAAGCACATAAATTAAGTATAATTTTTTTAGAAAAGAATTTATACATTTTATGTAACTGTTGTATAACTTGTTGTTTTTAAAAACAAAAAAAGAGAAAGTACATAGATTTACTTTTTAAATTATAAATTATAGAATTATTTTTAAATAATACTAAATATGGGAGATTTTTTTTTTTCTAATAGTAAATATTATTTTTTTAAATGGTATTTTTTAATAGTAAATATAAAATTAAGGCATTTTTCACGATGTGTTCCCATTCGATGACATAATTCGTTTTTTATTTGAGAAAAGACTTGGATGTCACTTATTTTTGTTTTATTTTTTAACAGGAAAATAAAATAAGAAAAAAACACCTAACTGCGACTCCTATTAGGAAAAGACAGTCTAAGATAGTCTGTGAAAATCGAGTATGGGTCTGAGGGTCGAGTTACTTATTGGGAACGTAAGACAACAAGTCGTAGCACCCTTTTCTAAGCCCCCTAAAAACGGGTTTCTACTAGATAAGATAAGGCAAGTGAAACAATTGATAAGGAAATCAATGGATATTAATGAATAATCACATAATAAAAGCAAGTCATGCATAGAGAATAAATAAACAAAGTGAGAGTGGGAGCGTATTTTAACAACAAATAATAATGTGCTATCATGGAAACAAGGTTAATTCAAGTATAAAATAATCGCATGCATGTCAGAGTAGGGCATAAATCAATCAATATCAATCACAGATATTGGGCCCCACCAATGCCCAATTGATTTTGCATGAATTAATCTCATAAATTCCATTATTTTGGAATTATGAAAATCATATTCATGCTTATTCAAAAAGTGAAAATCAAATATTTATTTAAAATCAAGAAAAAAAAGTGAAAAATGCTAGATGGAGAGAACATGGCAGCAAAATTTATTGAAATCGGGAATTTTAGTGCTAAAATAGTTTAAATATGAGCTTTTAAAACTGCGTTTATTTTAATTGAAAACAATTTAGAAAAAACAATTCAAAAACTTGTAAATTCCTATCAAAATAAGAAAAGAAAATCAAGAGGAAGACAAGTTGGCCATAAATGCATGAGTAGGTCCCAGGGTGGAGAGGTGCGGGTGATTTCATGTGGAGGCTTTTATAGATTGCTTATAAACTAGAACGGAACTAACCAATCTTCCATTGTTGAATTAAGCATCTCTACGAATGTTCCTCTCTTGATGAACTTAGCAACTTAGTGAGTTAGTCCCACTTGAAATGGCATCATCAAAGGCAGCCAATATATCTTGATTTCTACAAGGCGAGCTACGTCCACAAACTGACTGTCCTAATGCTCTTCCCAACCTAACTGATCTGTTGAAAACCCATCCCGTATAGCTTTAAACAACATCCACCTAAGCCTAGAAAAGAAATCTAATCAATAACATGTAAAGACCAAGCCCAAGCGCAAACTACTCTTGCATGCACATCATCATTCCATAAAGTGCTTCAAAGTCACAACTTCACCACTATATTTCTTCTCGGCCTAATAAACCGTTGATTGAAATTCTTGTCCCACTTTGAACCTCACCGTGTATTCTCCTATAGCGAAAGTTGGTTCCATTTTCTTCTAACTCCACACCACTTTTCTTAATGTAAATAGGAGGTTAAGTGGATTGTATCTTAGCAAACTTGATTTAGGATAGGACCATATATAAGGTCGTTTGTAACCTTATACTTTTATTAAAATTCCCTTATGCATATATATGGATAAAATCCCATGAATCTCAAAAAATAACAAGTCGCCAAAGAGTGTGAGTTGGAGCAAGGACTATTGGGACCCATAGGAAAATATTGACTCCCTCATAATCCAATTCTAAAGTTGATCAACATCCCATTAAAAAGTCAATTGCACTCTGATATCATATGAACAAAAAGTAAATTTATTAAATCTAATTTAATTAATTTCTTGGGTCTATGGCTTACTAACCATTGCATGC
This sequence comes from Vitis rotundifolia, assembly GCA_030254885.1. NCBI lineage: Eukaryota > Viridiplantae > Streptophyta > Magnoliopsida > Vitales > Vitaceae > Vitis > Vitis rotundifolia. Next base: position 14,639,585 of record CM058156.1, read on the forward strand.
AAGCTCCTCATGAATCGATGCTTGTAATCCAACGAAGTATAAGCTATCATCTTCTTAAGATTACATCTACTATCCTTAAGTGTCAAATCCTCCTATTATGTGATTAACACTTTAACTCACCAAGAGCATATATCAAATTCCGTTAAAGGAATTATTGCAATCACATATTTCATTATCAAAAGTGCTTAGGATTACCTAAGGGGATACATTATCTCAAACTCATGAGATATCATAGTGCCTATGTTGAGAATACCTATGTCACATATCTTAATCAATAGTAACCTAATCTATAAGGGATATATGACCACCTTAGGGTCTCACCTATCAATTAAAGCCATTAAAGACATCAACACTAGCTCAATACTCTCTTAAGGTTAAAAGCTAATGCAATATAGTAGCTTGGTAAATAAATATAAAACAATGGATTGGATTACATACAAGTTGGTGTGAAAAAAGGTCACTCGTGAGAGACATGTTGCAACACCATGTGTTGCACATGACTAATGCGTGCTAAATTGCATCTCATGGCACTAACCATGGTTAATGCATGTTGTAGTCATGCCTCATAGTCTTATCGTGGGTAATGCATTCTACATTCATGCCTCATTATGTGCAACCCTCAAATAATGTATTTGGTAGCCATTAAGGTTCAAAGTATCAATCGAGTTTGGTATAACTCAATCAAGTCATATCTGGCTCGACCCTCTCTACACCAAGTCCAATACCTAATACAATCTTAAACAAAGACTTGACCAAGAGTCGATTAAACTCGATGAACTCAATCAAGTTTTTGAGTTGACTCAACTAAGTTGTCCAAGTTGCCAAAGAAATCTTAAATTCAACTCAAAAATTAATATTTCCTTCCAAATCACAATAAAATAAATAAAAAATAAAAAATAAAAAACATGATAGAGCAACCAAAATTGAGAAATCTTTAAAAAACTAATTATTCTCTTCAAAAGGAAAATTTTTCACAACCCATGATCGAAGACTCATGATGAAAAAGACAACCTCGATGAAGCCATTGAAAAGTTTTTTAATCCAACCTATGGTTATCTTTAAGGTGTAAGAAAAGAAGGTTGAGAGTGTTTCATCACTAACCTTACAACAAATGGACTATAGTGTTTTTGTGTCAACAATGTCATTGTGGTGGCTAGTAAGAAATATTAGTTCCCCTATCCTCCATTGATGATGATCTTGGGTGCTAGTATCTTATTTCTCTCTACTTTGTTGTGTGCAACGAAGGAAGCCCTTTGTTTATGTCAAACCAAGGTGTTTCTCTGTCCCCATGGTATGGGTTTGAGAATTAGGGATTTGAATGCAAGGGTTTTTACTATTTTAAATGCTAATATGGATGATATATAATGTATGGTATTGATATGTTTTAAATGCTAATATAAATGTGTGGTATTAATTGTAATTTTTCATTTTTTTATTTGAAATTTGTAATTAAAGAATTAGGTTTGTTTTCAATTTTAATTTTCAAATATTTTATTTTATTACTTTTTAAACTTATTTAATTATATATTTCTTTCTATGATTTTTTTAAAAAAATTAATTTTTATTTATCTTATTTTTGCACATTCAAAATCAAGTTGAGATACCAAGATCGATGTGCCTTTAGACCTTCTAAGTTATTAACCGCAACCACGACTTTAAACATGATAGCCACATCTCATAATGCTACTTGAGGCTAATGCATACTACAACAATGCCCTACAATGCATTATCTATTGTTAATCATGTTCCAACCACATTTTTAGTGATTTACTTATGGCTAATGTATGTTCTACCTCTATGAAGTTATTGATTACATTTGAAAAACACCAAGATTTTGCCTAGTCCCTCCAACATCATCTGCATGATAATCTAATCATCAAAACAATGGAAGTGAGATTTTTCTCATGAATTATAATTGAAAATTAAAAATGTAAATGCTCCATAAGAGCTTACATTTCAATCTATGAAAATTGAAACTTTTACATAACAATGAAAACTTCATATTTTATAATGAGCATAAATTTAAGAATTAAACATGCATTGCAACAAATCAAATATAAATAAATAAATAACATTCATGCACTTATTAGCCATGAGATTCAACTCTTTGCTAAAAGCAAATATTAACATGTCCTAGATGATCTAAGCATGCATCTAACATCAATATAATAGTTATTATATTTGAACAACTATTACACATGTAAAGAAAAAGTATATAAAAAAATTTGCATGCATCTATAGAGATTTAGGGCAAACAAACTCCCCTAGATTTGAGGAAAAAAATTCTTTTAAAAATTTTCTTTAAATGTTCTTGATAATTTTTTTTTATAAATTTTTTTTAAGTGTTTTTAATATTATGGCTGTTTAATTTGATACATTTTCATAATTAAATATTTAAAATTATTTAATTTTTAAAAATAAATATCATTAATTACCTTTCAATTTATAATTATAAATTATAACTATAATATAATATTTTTCTCATTAATCCCCTCCCCAACAAAAGTCTTTGGCTCGGCCGCTATATTTATCTATATATCATTTTTTGTTGCATCTATGATTTTCCTTTTATGAGTGTCATTGTTTGAACAAAATTATAATTTATTTTTATTCATTATGAAACGATTTGATATTGTATTTTTTGTAAGTAAATCATATTTGAATATATTGTTCCTATAATATGCTTTTGTAATGGAAAAATATTGACATAAATAGATGTAAAGTATGTTGAAGGTGAAGTTGTAATTGTGCTGTCGGATATGCTTATTAGTTCTACATTTGAACAATTATTAGCTATGATATACCCAATGATTAACATTGACAAACAACATTTTTAATTAGTCATCAACTGTAAATATTATTTGAAAATGGAAAATAAGTTATAGCCTTATCCAATATAAGATGATAATAGTTTATCTCAAATGTTGAAATTGTTTAACACATTTGGAATGGACGAAATTAAATTGTATATTGAACAAGTGTTGGTAAAGCCATGATTGAATCCATTCTTTAGTAACTTCACACATTTATTGATTGGAAAAAATAATAATTGCATTAACTTATGGGTATAGAGTAAATGAAGATGAAAAAGAATGTGAAGCCTAAGAAAGTAATTATCAAAGTAAGGAAACTAAAGATGTTCAACATGATGGGCATGAAACATTTGAATTTGTGGATAAAGAAGAAAATAAAGTTAATATTGTTTCATTATTCTTAACTCTTCATGAAGCAATAGAAAAGTAAACAAGGGAGATATGTGTTTAGGTATGGGGAAGGTTGTGATGTGTCAAATAACCCAAATCTTGAGGACCTAGTGGAGTTTTCTCTCGTTGAATATCACTTAGTTCCTTCTTTATAATTTGACAATGTAAAAAACATTAGTAATGTTGTTTCTAATGACTGGACTTTATGGAGAAATACTAATATTGGAAACTCTTATCTAGAGTTCATAGTTAACAAAGTTTTTAATTCAAAAGTAAACTTACAATATGTTGCAAAAATGTACTCTATTATTACACACCAAGAATACATTATTGTTTCTTTGACTAAAAAGTTGTTATTCCTAAGATAGAAGAAGGTTGGGGAGTCTTATTGCCCATGAAAACTTTGTGCTATGATTGTGAAAGGTACATTTTTATACGCAATAAACAAATATAATGGTCTACACAAATGTGTCAATCTTTACTTGAATCAAGACCATCAATAATTAGACTTCAACTTGATTGCTGCTCATATCTAAGAAATGATTGAGGCATAGTTCAAATTGTCAATGGCTACTATTCAAGCAAGTATTATGGAGAAATTTAGATACCAAATGTCATACAAAAAGGCATTCATAGTTAAGCTTAAAGCACTTACTAACTTATTTGGTGAATTTTATAAGTCATACGTAGAATTGCCATGTTTCTCCATTGCATTCGAGCAAGCAAATCTAAAATGTGTTGTAATTTCAAAATCATTTTCTGGTAATATGTAGAATGAAGAGATATTTTAGTAAGTTTTTTTTTTTTTTTTTTTTTCATCCATCCATTGAAGATATGTCAGTGATAGTACACATTTGTATGAGAAGTATAATGACACTTTAATGATTGTTATGGGTTATGATGTAAATAATCAATTATTCAACTGTCTTTTGTTCCAACAAAATGTGAGAATATTGATAGTTGGGGATATTTTTTAACATGAATTAGAATTGGAGTAACTCAAAGGAGGAGACTTTGTGTTATATTAAATCGACATTCAAGCATTATGGTTGCAATAAGCAATGTTCATGTTGGTTGGTCTAGCCATGCACATATCATAGTGTTTGTATGTGTTATCTTACCAACAATTTTATGACTTATTCAAGAATAAAATATTTGAAAAAATTGTTGTGCAAAGCAACCTTAAAAACTAAGATCGAAAAATTCAATAAATATATGGACATAATTAGGAGGATTAATTCAGAAACTCAAAAATGATTGGAGACAAATGCCTTTAGAGAAATTGGTGTTTCTGATTATGAAAGTTGAACATATGACATCATAACTACAAACATGTCGAAAGTGTTCAATAATATGCTTAAAAGGGATTGTAGCTTACTCGTAACTACCTTGGTTTAGTTGATATTTTTTCGAGTGAATAGTTATTTTGTTGTAAAAAGGAAATAAGTTGTCAATTGACAAGCTTTGGGTGAGGAATATACTCCATATGTCAATGCTAAGTTTGAGGCAAATGTGGTTAAGATGAGATCTCATGAGATTGTTTTATATTATCACATTTAAAGATGATTTCTTGTAAAGACTACTAGGGGCACTAAGAATAGCTCAAGTGGTGGTCAAACATATCATGTCAACTTACATGAGCACACATACACATATGGTAAAACACTCATATATGGATTCCCATGTAGCTATATCCTAGCAGCATGTCATTTTCATTCAATTGATTTTAGATCACTTATTCAACACAACTACAATACACTGTCATATTATAATACTTGGGTAGCCTTGTTCAATTTCATCTTCAATATGTATGAGTGGTCTCCTTATGATGGTTAAATTATTGTGCCTTTTGAGTCGATGAAACATATATCCAATGGATGACCTAAATCAAGTCATTTGCATAATGAAATGAATATTAGAAATGACAAGACTTCTATTGTATGTGGGTTGTGCAAACAAAGTGGCCACAATTGTCGATCTTGTCAAAATAGGAATAGACTTGATAAAACCATGTGATGTATGTGTGTAATTTTCATTGATATTATGATGTTACAAGCTACTATGATACTATCTTTATGCAATTATTGGGTTTGGTTATTGATAATTTGATTATAAATATTAATGTAATTTGCATAATCAAACTATTTGTATCTGGAATAATGTTCAAATATAAGGGAAACTCTGTCAAAATTTTTAACTTTTCTATTATAAAAATTAAAAATATGATTCATTGAATTTCTATTTCTAATTTTAAATTGGGCTAATATGGGTTGTTTATTAGTTAGAAATGCATTGAAATACTTAAATTTATTAAATTGATATATGATGGTTTTATTGATGATTTGATCATTAATATTAATGTAATTTGCATAATTAGGTTATTTTCATTTGAAGACAATGTCCATGAAAAAAACATGAAGTATTGTTTATTAAATTTGTATCTCTATTATTTTTTTTATATATAGCATTTATCTTCTTAATTGTGTTACAAATATGAAGTATATAGGATATAATTCTGATTCAAATCTATTAAATAGGTCTATTTTGGTTTTATATGATAGACATAGGTCTCATTTAGTTGAAACTAGCCAAGTATGTACATGAAAGCACATAATATCTCTTTAAAAAATGACAAAAATTAAAGTTTATTATTTAATTGATTTATTTGTATTTTGTAGCTTACTTTAGTTTGGACTTATCAACAACATATATCTAAGTTTATATGGGAGCGAGAACTGGATCCTCGTATTCACCCTTATGTTATTTGGTCTGGATTTTACCATATTGGACACATCACACCAGATCAAGGTCTAATTACAAGTCTCGTTGACAAATGGCATCCTAAGACACATTTCACCTACCTATTAGAGATATGACCATAGCTTTATAGGATGTTTTTGTATCTAAAGATTTTGTATTCACTAGCACATGTAACTTAGACTGGTCACTACTATGTTATAAGTTTTTAAGTGTGATCTTACCTACATATAAGATTTAAGGGTCAACAATATCAACACAATGACTATGTCATCAATTCTTCCATCCACTAATAGATATAAATGATGTCACACCAAAGCAATATGAACAAGCTTTCATACTAGCATTACTTACTAGGTTCAACACTATTCATAGACAAAAAAGGCATGCATGTATGTATTATCTCCCATTGCTTAGAGACTTGACACAGACATCTATGTATAGTTGGGGTGGTATAATCCTACCATGCCTATATGAGGAGTTGCGTCAAGCGAGTTTGGACGATGCTACCAACATTGTTAGATGTGTCATACTATCATAGGTATAATTAATTGTTCATATTAAATAACAATATCTAATTACTTTAAGTTTATAATTTGCATAGCATTTATAATGTCTTATTTTATCCAATTGTATTCTTAGGAGAGACTCCACGTGGGGTTAACTACCAACCCCTTTAATAGCTCATCATTTAGATCATGATGTGACCAATAATTTCCTTATTAAGGATTAAGGATTACAGGATGAAACATTATTAGACTAGGCTTTGCTAGCTATTCCATTGGGATGTAGGTGGAAAGTACCTTCATCATGGGATCATAACCTATTATGTATGTTGACATTTTATCAAGACCAATTAGACGCACAAACCCATGACCAAATACATATAAAGTGTAATGTGTTATTGTTAACCATGTAAGCATTAACATTATTGATGTAAAATGTTTATATTTATAGGTTTTATGGGAACCTTACATAGGAGACTTGGTTTTCCATCTTCCAACAATATCTCTAGTAGATCAAGAGATTTAGCAAATGATGTCACCTCTTATCTGCTTGGATATTGTCAAGTGGCATCGATCGAACAAGTATTGCAATAGTTTAGCCTCCAACAAAGAATACCATCATCTTGTTCAATAAAGAAAGACCTACATTCCACAAATAGGTGAGGATGACATAAGCGGTGATTGAAATGTTGTGATATTTCAGAGAAATATCACCAATAAATTAAGTTTGAATGCAATCGATACAATAACGGGATGGAAATTTCATCATCTCGATTTTTCCACTTTTCCCCCCATTTTTTGTCAATCTATTGGCATCGATATCACGTCAACACCTTTTCAAACTAGGTTTGCCAAAATTTTAACATTATTGTTATTGGGCGGCCTGGAGGCTACTAGCCATGCTTAAGCCTATTGCATCAACCATGCACATGACAGCCTCACCCAGGCCCACTACACCAACATGCACGTGAAGAGAGGCACCATCTATTAAATGGTGCTCTATTTTCTTTCAAGCTATTGATGTGGGATAGCTTTTTACACTTTAAAAAAAATTTCAAATAGATGACGGGAGCAGGGTTCAAATCCAAGCACATGGATTTGTAATAAACAAGTTGTGTCATTAAACCACCTAGATTGTTGTTTGAAATCCATATAATAATTTTTATATATCTATAATATACATATCTTTTATATTATAATATCTTTTAAATGTATATATATATAGATATATATTATAAATTTTTTTTATATATTATAGTATAAATCAATTAAAATAAAATTATTGCAAATAAGTTAATTTTATTATCTTATTATATATTTTTTATATTAATTAAATACAAGGAAAATATTAATTTATAAATAAAATATTAATATTTTAAAATAAAAAATACTTATCTAAATATCATTATTTCTTTTTTATCTTTTGATATATTCAAACTAAGCAAATTATCATTTTAATAATAATATGTTTTTAAATTACTATATTATTGTCTAATGTTACAAATTTATTATATAAATATATTATTAATTATTTTGAAATTTTCTAATATTTCTATGAGTTTTGATCAATTTTTTATTTCATTGATATTTTGTGTCAAAATATTCATTGATATTTTCTTATATAACTAAATATATTTGTAAAATCAAGTTATTGATAAATCCATCAAAACCGATATTTTCATCCTTAAACATAAGTACTATGAGGGGGCATTTCATGCATAATAAAATTGCAATGCACCACCAACAATGGGTACTATGGAGTTTCATAATCCATACATGGAGTGATACCAACATATTACATGATGTCTATCACACCCGTAACATCCCCTCTCCATAAGGGATGAGATGAGATACAATAGTATAAAAACAACTACTTAATTGATAAGATTTTTTTACTCAAAAAATTTTAAGTCAAAATCGTAGTTAATGACTACAATTTTTACCATTTTAAAAAAAGTTCAAAACCATAATCACCAACTATGATTTTATGATGTTGATACTTACATGGAGAAAATGCATTAAATTGGGAATTATTTTGTTATTTAGTTGTTTCTGGATTATTATTATTTTTATAAAAATTAATTTTAGTCAAAGACTAAAGACTATTCGCAACATTTATATGCTCTTTGTTTTTAAGAGCGATCATGTTATAATATATTTTTTCTACTTATAAAGATTAAAAATTTTAAATTTTTGTCTTAAATATGAAATCTAAATCATATTTTTACATCAAAATTGCATTCATACCTAGGATCTATTGAAATTTCAAATTAAAAAAAAAAATTATATTATTATTTTATTAAATTTGATGAAAGATAGAAAAATATATATATTCCATTAGAAACATTCAAAGTTGGAAAATATGATAAAATTGTAAAAGGAATAGATAAAATATAATGTATTAAAATGGAGTCTCATATATTTATATATATATATATGTAATATTTTTGTAGTTTGTAACTCGTTCTATTCTTGTATTTTTTTTATCATATTATTTGTATTCCCATCTAATTACTTAAATATTTTACATGCATTTTTAATAATGAATTCATTGGTGACTTTTTGGGTATCTTAAAAAATGTGATCACCTGTAAAATTCAAGTATTTTTTTTTTATTATTATTATTATTTATGATTAATTTCATTTATATTCTTGAGTGGTTTAAAGTCACTATTAGTTTCAAAATTTTTGTCGATTTATACTCTTATTATATATTTTATATATAAAATTTTTTTAGAGAATATAATTTATTTAAAAAAAAATTATTAAATAAATTTATCTTAGAATACGTTTGATAATGATTTTTATAAATATTTTTAATATTTTTAATACTTAAAAAATAAAAATATTCAAGTATTAGAAATATAAAAAACACTATCCAGAACCAATAAAAAACGCACTCTTAATATTTTACCAAAAATCTCTATAAAAAGGGAAGTGAAATTAATCCTTTTACGTATTAATGTGAGCCTTTTTTATGCTAGGGTTGGTCAAATAGCCGCAGGTAGAATTTGTGCATTAGGCAGCCGAGAAAAAATGGGAAAGAGCGGGAAGAAGCAGAGGCACCAACAGAAGCCTCCAAGAGGTTCCTACTTTCCTCAAGAAGAAGACGATGAAGGCCATCATCATCACTATCACTGTAGTGATGAAACTCTCCAATCGTCTTCTAGAGGTATCAACATCGAAGACGACAAAGAAGTTGAAGATGAAGATGAAGTACAAGAAGAAGGAGATGGTGCTGATCCAAACCCATTAACAGATGATATGCCGTCCAAGTTCCTACTCTATCAGCAATCTGTTCAGGTAACGACCCACTCATGAAACTGAATCATTTTCAAATTCTTCCCGTTTGGTTGCCAAGAAAATGCAGGAAAGGAAAGTAAAAGAACTTAACTGGAATCTTTGATGTTTAATTTTAAACTTAGTCTTCTGAGAAACCATAGTTGCTGAAATTGGTTTCCTTGAATGTAGTCGCCCAAAGGAGACATCAGCTATCTGCAGAAGTTCTTTCTGATGTATGTGGGTGGGAGAGTGCCTCTTCATCTCCAGGAAGATTTTTGCGGCACCGCTCTTCTTAGGTACATTATAAACTATTTATTTTTGTGGGAACCAAATGTTATTCGCTCGATATACATTGTCGGTCCTTTATGAAACAGTTTAAGATTTTGGGTTAAACAGTGTATGATGATAATTGATTGCCACCCATTTTATCCTATATGATGTTTCAATTCAAGGCACAGTATAGTGGGTTAGAGTTCTTATTTGAATTTTTGTTTGTTTGCCCTCCTTTTTTTTTCCCCTTTTTTTGGCGTGGGAGGGTTTGGTTTATAAAGTTGCCGGTAGATTGAGGGCAAGCTGTTTGATAAAACGCCTGTAACCATTGGATGGTTTGATAAACAGGTGACTTTGTTAATCTTAGTTTGCAATATTTGTGCATTATGCTCCTCATGACTTTTAGATTATGACTTTTGGTTGAACAGACATCGTGTTTTTCGGGGCATGGTTGATGGTGTAGGGGTTATGGTTCTGACTGTTGGCTTAATTTGGAATTAGGGTGAACAATTTATGCTTACAGGCTTTCTTCTTAAAATAGTGTAAAAAGTGCCACCTTTTTTAACTGGCAATCTGTAGACTGCTGCTTGATTGCAATGTTAGATACAGCCCAGAAGAGTGAACGTATATGTTCTGTGTGTTTGACAGTACAGAATGGCTCCGGAGTGACCCACGACGAACAGCTGTAGGATTGGATTTGGATGTTGAGGCACTTGATTGGTGCATGGAAAACAATGTGAATAAAATTGGGGCTGATGGATACTCCCGAATATCCTTGTTTCATGGGAATGTTCTGCAACCTCTTGAGTCTAAGCTAGTAAAATCCCAGCTTTCAGACATCATTAGAAACTTTACATTGGAAGATAGCACTGCTGATTCAGGGACTGTTCCATTGGACTCTAACATAAAAGCATGCCCTAACGCTTCTACCGATGGTGAGATCATAAAAAGAAACTTCGGACTGCCTGCAAGAGACATAGTGTGTGCTTTTAACTACAGCTGCTGTTGTCTCCATAAACGTGGAGAGCTGGTCTTGTATTTCAAGCATGTCCTTGATGTCTTATCCAAAAAGGGTGGCATATTTGTGATGGACTTGTATGGAGGTACATCATCAGAGTGCAAGCTGAGGCTTCAGAGGAGATTTCCCAATTTTACGGTATCGATATTACTGTCGCTTTTCAGCTGTGTCAACCAAAATTTCCTCATGGATCACTGTCCTGTCAAGGCATATTCATGGTCAAAAGGCGGCTATGATCAAATTGGGTTTGGCCAATTCATTTTAGTTCCATAACAAGCCTTAGTAAGATAGCATTGCACAAACTGATATAAGACAATTCATGTCAAACAGATTCTCAATTATCTGTGTGGTAGTCCAACAGGTATAATAATATTTGATTTCCATTTCTCGTCATGCATGCAGCACCATCCTTTACCATTTCAGTCCTTTCCATTTCTGGATGGAGAAATAAAGCATATTATTAGAGTCTCATTTATTTTCCAGATTTATCCATAGAAAAGTTAGTTTAGTTCAATCTGTGGCCCCCACATTCCCTGTTCTCCCAATACAAGTGTATTCAAGTCCATGGAAAATCATATTGATTCATCCATCACAGGAGCCTTTTCTTTTTTAAATGATTCTGATCAATTAAAATTTTACCCTTCTTATCGTCATTCACAGTATTACTGGGAGCAAGCTGAATTTGACATCATTCAACGGAAGACAAGAATTAGCCTCCATTTTCATCTCCAGAAACAGCAGAGAAAACTTCGCCATGCATTTTCATACAGCTGGAGGCTGTAAGTTGTCTTCCTTAAGATCTGTTCTACTTTTGACATGTCTGAGCCATGCTTTCTTCTCATTGATATTGATGATGGTCATGTGACCAGGTGGTCGTTGCCCGAGATTAAAGACTGCTTAGAAGAGGCTGGATTTCATTCCGTCCATTTTTGGATTCGACAAATGCCTGATACTGAAGAAAACAGAAGCACGGAGGGATTTGGCATTGGGCGAGATGTGAAATATGAAGAGGTTGCAAGTTTTCAGCAACAAGATGCATGGAATGCATATATTGTAGGTGTTGTAAAATGATTCTTGAGATCTTACCAGATAGTCCTTGGGGTGATGTTGTGTTGGTTCTAACAGCGGTAGAAAGAATAAATGATCTCAAAACCTGGTAAATCAGAGCTATATTCACAATTGTGAACTTTTGTTGAATTTGAAAGATTAATTCACTGCCAAAATTTTCCTTTTAACTGTACTTCAGTTTTGATTCTTACATATTCCTATATCTTGTCATACAGTTCCACTAGTTAATGCTACCTATAGACTAAATGAAGCTTAACAGATCCTCTAGTATTAACTATTATAAATAGCTTAGCTGCTTATTTTGATTCTAGTGGAGAGCTACCAAGCAATGTCATAGTTACATCTCCAGTTTATCCTTTTATTCCCCAATCCTTTTTCCTTCTCTCTGTATCCAGACTTGGTAATACATTGCTAAATACTACCTTGTTGCATGCAGTTTGTTTTGTAATTGTTAGTAGTGTCGCCCAAATGAGCTTTGACATAAGACTATTGGTCCACTATTACCCAACAACTGGACCTTTTAGGATAATTGGTAAGTAACATGGTGTCAAAAGATGTAGGTTCAAAGATGACCATTTATTCTCCTTCCATTTATGGAGCCTACAAGTAGGTTCAAAAGATGACCATATGAACTCCCTGACCATGTCAAACACCCAATACCCATGTAGATGGCATTCTTAATAGGTTATAAGATCCAACCCTTTTATCTATTTCTAGGATCTGCCGTCAGAAATTGCTAGAGTAAACATTAGGATGCTTTTCGAACAAAGAACACAAGAATGAAACAGAATTTCTGTAGCTCTCTCCTTCATGCTGTTATGCTTGTAATTAGATTGTCAATGAAGTACTATACAAAGGATTCTGATTTTGGTGAAGCCAGCTGAATTCCTACTTATGAAAGAAGTTTTACTTTATTGGATCTATGATGAGTGTCCCAATCAGATTGAGTATTGAGTTGGCGTTTCTTTCTCCTGAGTTGAAGAATTGGGAAATGTTGGACATTTCAGTGATTTATTAATTTATAAGACAAAAATGGAGCTCTGGGAAATTATAGGTAGCCAAGAATTGCTGAAGCCTTAACTATTATTACACCCACAATTTTTCTCCAACATAACCTACTCCATCAACATCAAGACCAAGTATGCAAAAAGCAATAGTCAGCAATGTTAATCCAAGAATTAACTAGATTCAATTCATCTTAAGACCATTTTATTGTATCTACACTCTTGGCAAGGTTTCGTTTAATGTTTTACACCTTTGCATTTACAAACCTGCCAACTGAAGAAAGAAAAAAGAAAATAAAGCTGGTGTATCAGACAAATGCAAACGGCAGTGACTTCTATCTCTATGAATCCTCTATCAGTGAGCTTAATTCAGGAACGAGAAAGAAGAAAAACTCCCAACTAAGAAATAAAAGGAGTAGATCAAAAACTGATTACTTCATTCATTGTCAAAATTGATTCCATAAACACTACAACAAGAATGACAGAAGGGTAGAAAGAATACAGATGCAGGCTCAATTTTTATCTACTAAATCTCATTTACTTTATTTGGCATGAGTGCCTCTTACATGGGTGTAATTTGTGTACAAAAGGAACAAATTGAATTAAGGGGAAGAAGAGTATACCTAATCAATAGGTTGGGTTCGACAGTGCCTTTTTAATTGACTGGGAATACGTCTGGTGTTGATATGTGAGAGTAACTTCAAGAAGATCTTGGAGGGGTGTCTTTGGATTCCATCCTACACACCACAACAGAAACAAACATCAAAAGACCATTACAGCCATTTATGCCTTAGTTGCAAGAATTTAAATGAACTGGTAATCACTCTTTACCAAGCTGCCTGTTGATGATTGTCATGTCGGGAATACGCTTGTCACTGTCATCATAACCTACACCATAGAAATCCTTCGAGCTTACATCAACAGTCGTTAGATCAGAGGAGCCAACAGATATCTTCCCATAGACCTTGGGGGAGAAACAAGATGCATGTGTTAGTATTAGGCAGATTGGACAGAATAACACCCCAACAGCAAATAATCTTAAGAAAAAGCAAAACAGAGATGATACCTCTATCATTAACTGAGCTAGTTGCCTCATTGTAACTTCATTGTTGGGATTCCCCACATTGAAAATCTGGCCATTTGCACGCTCTGGGTTCTCCTGAGAAATTTTAGTCCTGTAAGGCTAGCTTGCATAGCCATTCTCACTTGTAGCACAAACAGAAGCAAAGAAGATGGAGAATTACAATCATTAGAAGAACAGCCTCGATGGCATCCTTGATATAGCAAAAGGTTCTCTGGGACTTCCCTCCATCAACAAGCTTGAGAGGCTCACCCCGTAAGAGGTTCTGTGAGATAGAGGCAAATGACAAAAAAAAAAGGGTTACTACAGAAAAATAGAATAAACAGTAGGCCATCTACATTATGGGGCCACAAATTACATTACTGAAGCAAGCTAGAACTCTGGGGACCCCCTCAGTCGGGCCATCAATACCAGGAATGAAGTCCATCCTAGGACCAATCCAATTGAAAGGCCTCACAATGGTGAACTTGAGGCCATGCTCATCCCCCTCAGCTACATTGACAATTAGTTTAGGTCAGACATATACTAGTAAATACAAAGAAAAAAAATTAACTGATCCCCAATATCACTGTACCATATATTAGCCTCTCAATCATTTGCTTTGCGCAAGCATAGGACCACCTCTGTTTCTCAAGTGGCCCAAAAATACATGGGGAAACATCTTCTTTAAGGATGTAGAAATTCGGGTCCTGCTCAGTTTAATAAACAACATTATGAATTATTGGCTGATTGATGATCTCAATATAAAAAAAATGTATTCTGAACAAAGTAGAGAATGAGGAAAGTTCATATGTTCATATAACACCAAAATCAATATTTCGATATGAGGAAACTGGAAGGGAAAAACATGAGCAGTGAACAGCTAATAAAAAAGCTGAAAATTTATTCTTTGATATCAAATCTTCTGCCCTAGTTTAGTAGAGCAGACATTGAACTCTGGTGCTGATCTCTTGAAGAAACATCATAGTTTAAGAAAGCTAAGAATGAGCAACATTACCGCCCATCTTACAACTTGAATAAAGACCACACCCAACATAGTTTCAAAAATATGTTTGTCTTTGAGTAAATTACACAAACAAGTCATAAGCAGCACTAGAATTTGATCTCTAAAGAGCAAATTTTGAATAAAGAAACGAATGATTGAGCAATGAGGGTTCAATTCTAACCTGTCGCAAGCTATGATCGGCTGGAAGAAAACTTCCTATAGTCTTTCCATAGACTTCACATGTGGAGAAATGAATCAAACGTTTATTGCTCTCAGTACAGTACTTAACCTAACAAATAAAAATAAAAAACGGCCCATGGATGATGGGCATAGAAATCAAGGATCAAGAATAACAAGTGAACTGTAGAGATCCCAATCAAGAAAACCCGAATTCCCTGTCTGGTTGCTGGGAAAGATCAAGAAAATGAGAAGAAATTGTTTCCATTATTTGGGGAACGAGAAAACAAAAGTCCACACTCAACTAATCCCTTTACAAGCACTTGTCCTAGTTAAACAGAGTTGCAAATTTCGTGAAAATAAAACGACATAACAGCAGACTCAAAATGCGATAACTTTCTTTCCCTTTTCCCCAGTTTTTCCAGCAACCAAACAGGTCACAAACACACACAACAACAAAAACAACAACCCACCACTGGAATTGCATCAAGAAAATTGCTATAAATCGTGTCCAACGGCCGTGTATTATAATCCGCCGGCGTGCAAATCGCGGCCAGATTGATCGTCTACACCACACACACACAAAAGAACCCCTCAATCATCATCCAAAAATAAAACACCACCCAAAAATTTCAAACACAACCCACCAAACGGAACAACCCATTTACCAGATCAGAAGACTTGATGAGGGTTTCCAGGCGAGAATCATTTTTTATATTGATCTTGTGGAACTCAATGCGGTTGGACCAAGAACACGACTTCTCCAAGAGATGGGTGATTTTATCAGAGGAGACGTCGATAACAATGGCGGAGTGGTGGGTATGGGCCATGAGGAGCTCGCAGAGGTGGGATCCGATGAAGCCAGCGCCGCCGATCAAGCAGATGGTGATGGGAGCGATCTCTTTGCCGTCCAAATCGAGCCTCGCCATTGAAGAAAGAATGGAGAAACGGTGGAGTTGCAGAAAAAGGGCAAGAGAAAGAGAGAGACGAAAGGGTGGGTTTCTTTAGATTTTGTAACGGTTTTTTGAGTCGTTGGCTCAATTTTTGTAACTACTTTTTGAAGGAGAACAAATAACTCGATTGAGGTTGAGGCCTATCACTTTTGTTACTAATATTTAGATTTTCTCTTGTTATACATTTTATTTTTACTACATGTTTACAATTGTATTTTCCATGATGTTATAAAAGGATGTACAAAACATTTGTCTTCTATCGTAATATTATGATATATGTCAATTCAAATAAAAATTATTGCTCAAATTTAGACAATAATGAGATGAGTATTTCGGATATCTGTCACAT
The DNA here is from genome assembly GCA_030254885.1 of Vitis rotundifolia. Lineage (NCBI taxonomy): Eukaryota > Viridiplantae > Streptophyta > Magnoliopsida > Vitales > Vitaceae > Vitis > Vitis rotundifolia. The sequence continues at coordinate 14,656,238 of CM058156.1, forward strand.
CCCTGATAGAGTGAATTTGAAGTGAACATAAATGGGTTCATAATAAGTTTGGTAAAATAAAATTTTGAACCTAGTGCTAATCAAGGTGTTGTGCTATACCACCTTTTTATATATACAAATAAATCAAATTTAATTTAATTTTTAATAAGCTGAATTTATTTTAATATGAGTAAAAAATTAAAAAATCATTAAAAATATTTAAATGGGGTTGGCATCCCATATTGACATTGTTTTCATTTGTGTTTCATGTGATTTTTTTTCAATTGATTGGACCGTAGGTGCTATAATTTACTTCACAGACAAGATCTTTGGTTAAGTCCAAGATGACCTAGTTGTACTAGGGAAAAGAATAGAAGAAGCATTTAACTCTTCCATGCATGCTCCACTTGGTTTAGGGGGGTAGAGCTTAGTTAGTAGAGCTCTATTCTTATAATTGGGTCGTTGTAATTACGGGTTGAATGTCTAATTGTCTAGGTGATTTATATTATGAGGTTGGGTGGAATGAAATTGTATTATGTAGTGTGGTTGGATGGGATAATGTCTCGAACCCATCTCCTTGGTATCCTTAGAAGTGTTGGTGTTGGTTGATGATAAAGGAGGATCCATATTTAAAAAAATTGGTAAGAAAAAAAAAAAAAGAAAAATGAAAATTAACGAGCTTGGGCTTTAACCTGAGGCCCACTCCTAGCCCAGCTTAAAGGGGTTTAAGCCCAGTCTCTGCTACATGGCATGATAGAATGGACAAGAAGGATGATTGCAAATACAGTCCCGGTGAGTTGCCCCATTAAATAATTCCTATCTTTGGAAAATTCTATGGTATTGTGGGGATTTGCCTTTAATGGCATCATATGAAAAATCAAATTAATTTCAATCCCTAAATTTCGAAATATTTTAATTTCATTATCTAATCCAAAAAAAATCAAAAAAAAAAAAAAAAAATGGAGGCAAGCATGTTTAATATTGATGCAAACACAGTAGGAAGGTGAACTGCAAGTCCCTCATTTTAAACATTGTTTGCTTGGTAAATTTTGAAATATGTTTATCGCATTGTTTTTCAAGTTTTGTAATCAGAATTTAAAAAGAAAAAGTAAAAATAAGTTATCAAAATATAATTTTAAAAAATTATTTCAATTTTTTAATTATAAAAACAAAAACGAAACTATATATAATCAAAGTTAAATTACTTCCAATTGAAAGAAAGTTATGAGTTACCTTCTAAGATGCCTAAAAATCACAGTTTGATTATTTCCCTAACAAATTTTCTACCTCAAACCTTAAATAAAATTTATGAACATGATAACTACTCTTATTTTCATTGCACAAGATTCAACCTTTTGTTTTCACAAAGAAAATCAATACTTTAAGAAATGATTATTTTTCCATATGGAAAAACAATGTTTCGTATTTTCTTAAAGAGAGTGAATCAACACTTTAGAAAAAATTTCTTAATTTTTTTCTAATGGCAATTTTAGGTAGTTATAATACTCCCCACTTTTTCTTTTTAAAACATTATTAGGTTCAGTCAAATCCTTCCACTTGGCCGCCAAAACTAATTTCCAACATTCTCCCACTCGTACAATATAAGTTTAAATAACTCGATCAATAAGTTTATCTTAATCTAACTGTGAACTACTCATCTACTTGCAAACAGCCTACGACTAAAGGTGTAAATAAAGTCAATTTTATATGAAATAAAAATTAAAGCAACCAAATTTTTTATTGAAAAATTGAACTAAACCAAGCGTTTTGAGATCAGTTTGGTTTGGTTTTTGTATATCAGTTTCAACCCAACTTAATAACTTTTTTTAGTCTTCAACCCAGTTATAAATTTGTGTATATTTGAGCCTAAAGCATATTAATTTGAGTTTATATTGAGTCTTAAGTCTAATTTATTTTTAAAATTAATTGAAACTAACTTGGATTTGATGTTAAAAATATATTAAATACATTTAAAATAAATATATCATAATTTTAATATTAGATATATTTTCAAGTTGCACATATCATTATTAAATATCAAAATATTATTATAGAATGATATTTAATGTAATTTAATAATTAATGTGCACTTATAAAATTCATATTTTCTTATTGATGAATATAATGTTATTATGAAATATAACAAATTATAATATATATATATATCAATTTTTTCAACAAAACAATTTTAAAATATCTATTATTACTTTTTATATCATTTCTTAAAAAAAAAAAAATTCAATATTTTCATTATTTTTTATCAATTTTTATCTATTGATATTTTATGTCAAAATACCCACCAATATATCCCGATATCTTGGTTATAGTTACAACTATATTTCCAACTCATAATAATGCCAATGGTCCCAAAGTTTTCTCTTCTTTTCAAATTATTTGATATATGTGTAAAAAGGTTAACAATAAATTAAATGAGTTTGTAATATCATATTAAAATAATTTTTTAACTTTAAATCTTTATTTTAAACTTTTTTTTTTTTTTCTTTTCTAACCAATGTTTTAAAGTGATCGACCCAAACTGAACCGGATGAAATGGCGATTAGACCGGACCGCCCGGTTCTGGGCTGATGGCCTTTATACCTTTCATTTTCCTCTGAGCAAAAGAGTCATGGCCCAGCCCATTAGATCCCTTAGTTGACTCCACTACAGGCCCACATTTGCTGACATAATTGATTGAACGAATTGGGCCTTTGAGGCCCTTTTTATTTTGATAAATCCGATGTGGGATGGAGATGATGAAGAGTTTTAAGAAAAATTCTTAAATAGAAGAGAGTCACAGCACTAGGAGACTTGAACCTTAGACTTCAAGCCCATAACATGGAACAGGGACCACCTATATGATTGATGGTTAAATTATATACTATACTGTTGCTAACAAAACTAAAATAGCTCTAAAAAAATTGTAATATTATATTTAAATAATATAAATAATATAATATTTTAAAATTTATGAAATTAGAACATATATATATATATATATATAACTTTTAATGTATAGTCAAAATAAATAATTAAATTTTCTTCCATTTTTTAAATATTCATATTTAAATTTAATAGTTATTTTATTTAATAAAATTTAAAATATTAATACATTTATACTTATATATTATTTAATTTGATAATATCAATTGCAAAAAATAAATATTATTAATTTTTAATTTATTTATACATATTATAAATATTTTATAATTATTTTAAATTTTAATAATATATAAATTATATATTTATGTGTATTGAATCAAATGCAGTTTAACCATTGATCCACTCATTGAACCATAAACCGACCCATCCTCATTTAATGTCCCTTATACAAATACACTATCTAAACCATATTTGGGGTGATGTCAAAATCTAAAAATGGCATTCATATTTGAGGCACAAAGGTGATAGCTCTCTTTCAAATAGTGCCAATCTATTTCATCATATTTGGGTGATGCCAAAATCTAAAAATATGAGGCGTAAAGGTGATAGTTTTTTCCCCAAGTAGTGTCAATACATTTCGTGAATCACATCAAAGCAAAAGCAGAAATAGTACTTCTTTCATATGTATACATGGAAGGTTCCATTTGGGATTCATTCAAATATTTGGTGTGGATGTTTCTAGGACAAGTTTTACCCTATTCATTTCAAATCCAACTTGAATAGTTCTAATTGTGACTTGTAAAAGAAATTAACAAAATAAATAATGATTCTATCAAATCAAATCGTGATATATGTCATCATACCATTTCAAGATAAGACAATAAGATGTCTTCAAATTAAATAAAAATAAAAATAAAAATTTAGGCTATGTTTGCTTTGGAGAATTTGAAGGAAAATATGAAAATAAAAAGGAAAGATAAAAAAAGATAAAAAAATATTTAAATTTAATAAATTATTTTTATATACTTCTTTAAGATTATTTTACTTATTTTTCTTGAATAATTTTAAAATATGTAAATTTTTTTTTTTTTTTTTTTGTATTTTGTATTTTGTACAATGAAATCAAATATGCGAAAATCATTTTTCTTATCATATTTTTTATTTCCTTAATACTTTCGGGAACCAAACATAACTTGAAGTGATTATAATATAATTAACCAAATAAATAAAAATGATGCATTTAATAAATGAAAAGATAAATAGCAATTATCATTAAAAAATAAATTAGAAAGTAATGAAATAATTTGCCAAATTTTTTTAATATTAAATTTTAATTAAAAAAAATATGTAAAGGTGAAAATTATAAGAAAAATGGTTTCTTTTAACCCTACAAATTAAATTATTTTCTTAACTTTCAAAATCATATTGGAATAAATGAATTAAAGAAAGAAGACTTCTGCATTTGAGAAAAAAAAGATACATGGAAATTGGTAAGTCTTTTTCTTTCTTGAAAAAAAAAATGAATAAATAAGGAGAACATGTGTCGACATATATATATGGAAATTGGAAAATGGGTTCACGTGTGTATATATATAAAAACTAGAAAGTAGGTATCAAAGACCCACAAGCCCACGTTTCTCCATTGGTAAAGTTTGACTTCTATGGAGATTTTATATACATATGTATTCCATCAAGAAGTATTCATTGTTGGATTGGTGTTATAAATATATGTATATATACATATATATATATATATATATATATATATATATATATATATGCACGCCACAAACAACCACCATTGAAGCCTCTCCACAGCATGACGTTGGATACCATGCTATCTCCACGACATGATCTCTACGTTCACATGGCAAGCTTTAATATGTATATATACATGGTAAAGTTTGACTTGTATGGAGATTTTATATACATGTATATTCCACCAAGAAATATTCACTGTTGGGTTGGTGTTATAAATATATGTGTATATATTGAATTGTCTATGCACGCCACAAACAACCACCATTGAAGCCTCTTCACAGCGTGATGTTGGATACCACAACATGACCTCGACGTTCCCACGGCAAGCTATGTATATATATGGTAAAGTTTGACTTTTATGGAGATTTTATATACATATATATTTCACCAAGTATTCACTGTTGGGTTGGTGTTATAAATATATGTATATATAAAATATATGTATACATATTTAATCGTCCACGCATGCCACAAACAACCACCATTGAAGCCTCTCCACAGCGTGACGTTGGATACCACAACATGATCTCCACGACATGACATCTACGTTCCCATGGCAAGCTTTAAATATATATATATATATAATTAAAAAGAAAAAAGAAAAAAACACTTACAGATTTGAAGAGGTGAAGACTTCTCGTGGTGAATTCAAGTCGGCTTTCTCAAATTGGTCGAAGAACACTCAAAGATCAAAAGAGTTCTTTGAAAAAGTTCAAATCAAGTTTCTTAACTATTGTCCTCTTTATATATAAAAAAATATATACATGGGGATGACAAATTGGAAGAGAATTGAAAGTGTAAAGTAAGAAGGAAAACGAATTGGAAGATGATTCAAAGTATAAAGTAAGAAGGAAAATGAAGTGCAGTTTGGAAAAAAGTGGGAAAGAAATATTTTTTTGTAAAAAATAGGAAACTTCCTGTTAAAATATTTCTTTGAAAAAAAAAATTACTTCAAGACTCGTCCATACACATGACAATGTACGTATGTGATGCGTCTTGAAGTAGGACATTTGTAGACATAAAAAAAATTAGTGGATTAAATTACCACTAATTTGATCTTCAAAATGAATAAAATTAAAAGAATATATATATACTAACTGATTTCTTAAAGATATCATAAAGGTCTTGCTTAGTTTTCTCATCTTCAACCTTTCTTAAGACATCTAGGACTAGCTCTTGTTCCTGGCTTATAACATTAATGGTCTTAGGTCTGCAATCACAACTACCCTTAACGCAATTTGTTTGGTCACTGGAAGTTTGGCTTGAGATCTCCTCACCACTACTATCTAGTTGGTTAATGTCGTCTTCATTATCTGAATCAGTTCTTGATTCAGATTCTGTGGAATTTAATAATACTCTTTTAAGCATATTTTTTAGGTCTTCAACAGCGTTTAAATTGTTAATTTCCTGCTTAACCCTACAATCTTTCTTATAGTGGCCAATCTTGCCACACTTAAAGCAAACTGGTTTAGGCGAAGGCTCTTCTAGCTTAATCTGAGCTTTTTGGGCATTCTTGTTCATTCTTCTTTGAACATGTCTATTATGCTTGGTTTCATTCATCCTATAGTTACCATAAGTTCCACGCTTACTATGATAAAACTTTTCTTTACTAGGCTTTCTAACTTGTTTCTTTCTTTGCTTAGAGGGAGGCATGGTCTCCTTCTGACTAAATCCAAATTGGCTACAAAATGAGCCAAATTCATTCTTGTAGATTTTTTGCTCATTTTTTATTTGCTGCTTAAGCTTAAAGTCATTGCACAGTTTAATTCCTTCTGCTGTGACAATGCTTATAATTTCTCCATAAGTTAGCTTATCATAAGGGATTTGTCCGTTAAACTGTTCCCTTATCTTAATTCTAATTTTCTCAGAAAAAAGCTTAGATAGACCTGAGATAAATTTTTCTTTCCAAAAAGACTGATTACAGTATGATCTTAACATGACTTTGGTTAGGAACACTTTTTTATACCATCTAAAATCATGAAGCTTAGGGCACTTAAGGTTGGTTAAGAGATCTGTAGTTTTATCCTTAATTTTTGTAGGATCTCCAATGAAATGCTTAGATATGGAATAGATAAGAGTTGCCACTGCATCCTCAATATCTTGTCCATCTTCGTCCTTAACAATTTCATTGTTTTCATTAATTCTATAGGCTTTAAGAATATCATTCCTATCTTCATAAGTGAGATAATTATCCCACCAACCCTTAAGCTGTCCTGTGAACCCGGCAACAATTGTCTGAGCTACAGCATGGTCTGACAATCTATTGTTTAACTTATAGGCTATGCTTACCATGGTCATTTCTTGAAGCTTAGTGAGTACATTGTACTCAGTCATGCCATCTATGTTCCATTCATAGATAGTGCCACTAGTGTAAGATGCTTGTGTGTACTGGTTTCTTTCCTCATACTGCATGTCAGGAAAGGTAGGCCTAGGGTAATAATTCCTAGATCTAGGTGGCTCTTGGTTCCCAATAATCCTCATAACTGCTTGATTTGGAGGTTCCTCAAAAATTTTAATTAACTCATCAGCCTTTGCTTCAGAATTAATTTCTCCTTTTACCATGTTAACTCTCCTTTGAGAAGTCTAAGGTGTCTCAGGGATCATTATGGCGTCTCTAACCTTTTGACTTATCCTATCAACCAAGGCTTGGTCAACATGGGGATTTTCTTGAAATTTCTTAGAGAATTCAAAAGGCTTAAATAAAGGCTTATTATCTTTTTTAACAAATGTTGTCTTAATGTGGTCTTGTGTTTCTATGATCTCTTCAACCCTGTTGAATTGATCACCAAGAGTCCTAAGAAACATATTAGTGTAATTAAGTTGTTCCATGATTCTTTTAACATCAACTGCACTAGCATTTCCTTTTTCCTCATGCTTGGTCTTAAAAGGTGAGGCTATGACGATGGTTCCATTAATGTCCTTTTCTATCTTAGCTTCAGGAGGATGGATTGACTCAATGACAGTGTCATCACTAGTTTTCCATATCTTAGTTTTGCTGGATATGACGTTAATACGCTTACATGGATAATCTGGATGATCATCTTGTTTGAAGAGCTCAAACCAGATCCAATACTTAATGTTTTTCTTTTCTTGTCTTAAATAAGAGTAAAACTCTTCTTGGTAAATGGTTCTAATGACCTTAGGGACGGATCTAAAGAACCAATCACGTTTTTCCTTGTTGGCTTCAGAACAAAAATCTTTTCTTAAGAGATCTTTGTTAATTTCAAAGTCCTCATCACTTTCGCTTACAGTGCCAATCATTTGGGAGTATGTGGGAGACACATCAGGAGATGCTTCCTGATTATCTTCCTGCTGAGAACCTTGGGTAGACTCTTGATCGACTGTATAATAGGGTCTGGCCAAATTGGTTTGACTCCTAACACCAGTTAGCTTAATGTTTTTAGGATTTGCTGAAGTGGATCCTTCTTCTGTCCTAGTAATGCTTACAGGGATAGAAGAAGTTGAAGCTCTAGAGGGCTCAAAATCTGAAAATCTAGGGACTCTAGAGTGACGGAAAGAGTTGGAGAAAATCAGATCTCCTCCTCCATCAGGATATTGAACAATTTGTTCAATGCTTTCAGATCTTTGCTCAATGGCTGGGACAGCATTAGAAAAATGCCAAGTTTCAGGAAACTCAACATCCTTCCACATAATTTGCTTAGGAATTATGAAATTGGACTTACTTAGCATATCTGAATGGAAAAGAGTGGTTTCTCCTTTGGGGCTGGTGCACAATGCTCCAGATCCAACACTTGTAGTCATGCTCTTGTAGGCGAACCTGATAATGATGGAAACAGGACTGTTTCCTTCCTTAAACTTGAAACCATGAGTCTTAACATGAAGGACTACCGAATCTAAGATGTCGGCATCTTTCAATCTAATGGTGAAGTTAGGAAAACACTGGAAATAAACAGGACCAGCATTTAATCCTGCTTGGACTGCTCCTATAATAGAATCTCGATAATCGAGATGCCTATTATCCCTTAAACACATGACAATTGAGGTGTTTAAACCTAATCTTGTCAAAGGCTTAGCTGCTACTTGAATCATACCAAAGTGTATGAAATTATAGTTATCGCACTTATGCTTATCGATGGACTTACTATCTAAGAGCCTAATGATTTGATCTTCTTGCTCCAGGGTTACTGACTGTTCTGAAGTTTTAATGGTGTAGTCTGTGAAAAAGCTGAAGGTTCCTTTCTTATAAATTTCTTAATTAGGCACCTTGGGTAATTTCCAATTATCTAAATCATTTTGGATCTTAGGATAATTAATCTCTTCACTGTTAACTACAGTGTCTTGAGAATCTGTGGATCTCCTAGACATGTTTCTGAAAATCGAACTCATCTTAGGGTTTTTAATCTAGAGCCTAATAGCAGATTTACAGACCCAATCAGGTAATCACCTTTGACCGTCAAATCGCTCTAACAAACGCCTATCCACGGCTAACAACGGGCATAACCTGGCGAGGATCGCCCCAGGCAAGTTGTATATATCCTCTTATGAATTAGTTCCCTAATTTCCAACTATATAAAGGATAATAATAATAATAAAAATTATTATTATTATTATTATTATCTTGTTGGTAAAACCTCTCAGAGAGAAGAAAATTTGTTAAAAATCAAGGAACTAAATCCCTTAAATTAAGCAACTAAAATTCAGGAATTTGAAATTCAAATTCTCTATTTTCACTTATAAATAGAGGTATCTTCTATTAATAAGGGGGAGAAAATTCAGAAATCGGAAGAAAAATTTAGAAAGGAAAATCTTGGGAAGAAAATTCAAAAGCAACTTCGTACGGGAAAAGAGGTTTTACAACAAAAGAAAAAACTTCGTCAAAGCAAGTTCGGTAACAACAAAAGAACTGCTACACACATTTTTCGTCATTCAATGAGTTCATTGAAGAATAAACCAATTGTGGCTCTCGATTGATCTTCGAAATCCATAAAACATCATCGTCATCTTTCAAAGTGTGATAAAGGTAAAAAGAATGGGAGGAAAAATATTCTTTTAAAAAGAATATTATTTTTTGAGATTGTACCCATAATATTTTTATTTTAATAAATATTTTATTCACATTATTTTTCTATTTGTTTTGATAATTTTACATGATCAAATTTATGAAATTTATGTGTACACTGTTAATCCATTTAGTGAATCACATCAAAGCAAAAGCAGCAATAGTAGTTCTTTCATATGTATACATGGAAGGTTCCATTTGGGGTTCATTCAAATATTTGGTGAGGATGTTTCTTGGACAAGTTACCCTATTCATTTCAAATCCAACTTGAATAGTACTAATTGTGACTTGTAAAAGGAATTAACAAAATAAATAATAATTATATCAAATCAAATTGTTACATATGTCATCATACCATTTCAAGATAAGACAATAAGATGTCTTCAAATTAAATAAAGAAATAAAAATTTAGGCTATGTTTGGCTAGAAGAATTTGAAGAAAAATATGAAAAAAAATGAAAATAAAAAAGATAAAAGAAAAGTAAAAAAAATATATATGTTTAAATTTAATAAATTATTTTTATATACTTCTTCAAAATAATTTTACTTATTTTTCTTAAATAATTAAAAAATATATAAATTTTTAATAAATTTTTTTTCGAGGTGAAACCAAACTTTGGAAAATCATTTTTCTTAAGAATCAAACATAACTCTAAGTGATTATAGTATAATTAGCAAAATAAATAAAAATTAGGAATTTAATAAATAAAAAGATAAATAGCAATTATTATTATAAATAAATAAATTAGAAAGTATTGAAATAATTTGCCAAAATTTTTTAATATTAAATTTTAATGAAAAAAATATTTTAAAGATGAAAATTATAAGAAAAATGGTCTCTTTTAACCCCACAAATGAAATTATTTTCTTAACTTTCAAAATCATATTGGAATAAATGAATTAAAGAAAGAAGACTTCTGCATTTGAGAAGAATTGGAAAAAGCCCCATCAATGTTCAAATCAAAGGTCAAACTTTTCCAAGAAGATTTAATCTAAGATCAAGTTTTCCATAGAAGATTTAGCTAAGCCAATCGACCAAATTTTAGATTAAAATATTCTTAAATGCGATTAAAAAAGTTAAAAAAAAAGTTTGTTTGATTTGAATAATCAAATGGACCACATGCAGACACCACTACTTTTTGACCTATAATCATGCTATTCCATGAGCATGGACTGCACCTGCCAGCCAACATATGTTCCTTACAATGACTCCTGTCAGCTTGTGTGAGTTTGGACCTCTCCTTTCCATCTTTATAGGCTTCCCTAACTGCTATTCCTCCGCCCAATTCCTACCACTTTACGAACTCTTTTCAATTGCGTGCTGGTTTGTTGAAAGATTCTCTCAATTGAAAATTCATTTTTGAAGAACAAAATATTTGGATCTCCTTTGAATTGGACACTTTTTTCTTGAACCTCTCAATTCTACTTATGTGACGAATTCTTTGGACTCTATAAATTTTAAGCAATAGAATAATTTTTGCATTTACCCCAACAGGACATAGAGATTTTATTAAAAATTTAACAACAGTAACTGAGAAATGTTCGATAAATCAAACTAGTAACTTAATAACTTAATTTAAATTATTAAATATATTTAAAAATAATAATTTAAAGTAAAAATAATAATTTTAAGTAATATATAAAAATAATTAATTTATTTTTTAATTCACATATTTATTTTACCTTTTTACCTTAATTTATCCTATTTACTTTCACTTTCTATTTTTATTATTGCGACCTCCATTATTACTCAACCTCTTTTATTCTAATTATAATTTATGATGATAAATATGTCAATTTGATAATTGAAAATAAATTTTAAATTAATTTTATTAAACAATTTGAACACTCAAAATAATAATTAAGTAATAAATTTTAATTGAACAACTTTAAATATTATTTGACTTAAAGTTAACTTAAATTATTAAATAATAAGTATTAAGTTTTACCAAATACTTCTTCTGTTTGCTTCTTTTTCTCTACTTGTAAACTTATTTTATTTAATTAAAATTTTTGCAAACTTTTTTAAAAAAATCTTAGCTTAATTAAAAGTATTTTTAAAATAAAGTTTCAAACCCAAAATTTAACATTAACTAGTTTTGCTTCTTTTTCTCTAAAATAAATAAATAAAAATTTATTACTTTATTTGAGAAATAGCTTACCTTTCTAATTCTTCAACATACAAATAATTACTATATGAAAATATGGTATCTTATATTAAATAAGAGAGAAAGTTCATAATATTATATACATATGAATTACTTTTAACTGTAGATGAAAATTTCTTGATATTTTACTAAAATATTAACAAATCAATCAAGGAAAATATCACGAAAAAATCAATAAAATCATCTCGGGGGATTGATTTATCATTGATTTCTCAGCTTTGGGCTACACCAAAGTGAAATGCAGAAAATTGGTGCTTAATTGCCGATTTTTAAAAAAATATTTATCATTTATTTGTTTTATAAATATTTTTTTTTCTAATTTATCATTTATTTTAAATTTATATTACTTTTTTTATTTATATTATCCTTTATTTTTATTTTTTTTCATATTTATCTCATTAATCCTATTTTAAAAAATTACTATCACTTCACTTTTAATTTTTTATATTTATCCTTTGAATTTTATTTAATTTAAATGTTTTTAAAAATATTAAAAATATAAATTTATTCAAAAATTACTAAAATAAAAAAAAATGAAGCTCTAATATTTTATAAATTAAAATGAATTTGATAAGATAAATTATTAATATAGTTTTTAATAATTTTAATTATTTAAATAAATTAATGTTAATAACAAAAAAATTTCACAACAAATTTGAAATAAAATTTTAGAAATTAAATCTTAATTAAAAAATATTATATAAATTGATTTAATTTTTATTTAAAATGTAATAAAACATGTTTTAATAAAAGTAGTTTTAAAATAAATGAAAATAAATATATTAAAGAAATTTAAGTAAATTTTTTCTAAAAAAAATTTGATAAATATTATCCTGTGTCATACTTATGTCAATTACACTCATAAAATACTTGAAAATGTGTATCAGTCTTTATTGTTTTATAATTTTATTATTTTTGAAAATTTTTCCAACCATTTCCATGATTTTTGAATAATTTTCATTCAATTGATATTATTATCAAAATATTCACCAATATTTTACTAGTAATATATTAATAAAATTCAAGTATTAATATATTCATATTTACTAATATTTTTATTCTTATTTTAACTTTATATATGTGTTTTAAAGTGATGTAATATTAAAGTCGATATTCAACTCGTAATGTTATGTTTTCGTCTATTTTTTCGTGTGTGGGAAACTTATCTAATAGGTTCCTCTTACCTTGGAAGACTTACCTTTTTGGTGTGTAGGAAACTTATCTAATAGGGTTAGTTATCATTTATCTCTTTGTAAACTTAACCATATTTTAAGAAAAAATATTTTATTGATTCTAATTTATTTAAATAAAAAAATGGAAATTAATTGAAAAGAAAACAAACAAAATGTACAACAAGCAACACTAGTACCAAAGTGGGTTCACCAAAGTGAGTCCAATAGCTCATTGGAGTTGTAGTCATTTCATGTCCAAATCCTAATTCACCTTATTTTAATACTTACAAAATATTATTTGAGGTACATACATTAACTATAGCCTCACATTTAAGTATTATTATTAGAAGGAAGGAAAGGATCTAAAGTAGTGGACATATTATTATTATTTTTTTTTTGGCCTTTTTTTATAACAAATAATTGAAAAGCAGTCAAGCCAAATCCTTGGAATTTAATCCACAATGGGCCCACTTTTTTTTTTTTTTTTTTCTAATATAAATTTGGAAACTTAAAATAATGGCACCACTTTTCTCCGGAGTAATGAAGGGAGAAAGGAATATATGATTCCAAAGTTGACTCAATTATGTGGGTGGACGCTAGGTAAACCCTAGTGAGCAAATGCTTTGTCATCCACCCCTTCTTTCTTTATGTATTTTTAATTACTATTTATAATGATAATGATAAGTTCAGAGACACCCACGGCCGGACAGCCCTCAAGTCGCTATCTACCACTTGGCACATCATTTTCATACAACTGAAGGAATTCTTGGTGGAATTCCCACCACCACACATGCCGTTCACATTCTCCTTTTTAGGTGGGTCTTCCATTTCTTGGTTTATTTTATTCTATTTTTAAAATTCAGCCATCGTTTTTGGTTTTTTCTTTGTTTTTGTTTGTTTGTTTGTTTATATATATATATATATATATATTTTGTTTGTCATCCACAATTAAAACTAGAAGATTTTTTATTTTAAAACCCTTCAATTAATAAGACCCAAGTTAAATTTACTTAAAAATTAGATAAAAATTAAATTGAAGATTTAAATTAGATTGATTTTAAGGGATTATTTCATAAAATTTAATATTTATTATTTAATAATTGAAGTTAAATTATATTTAACTTATTAATTTAAAATTGATTATTTAATTTTTATTTTAAATATTAAGATTGTTTAATAAAATTAAGTTAAAAATTATTTTAAATTATATTTATCTTTATAAATTATAATTAGGAGAAAAAAAATCGTGAAAATAATTAGAATAAACGAGGATAATAAAAACATGAACTTAATAATAAATTAATTATTTTTATTTATTATTTAAAATTATTTTTTATTTTGATTTATATCATTATTTTATCTCATATATATATTTAATTTATTTAACCACTTAAATTAAATTATTAAAATAATTTACCAAACACCCCTTGAATCCAAATGTTATTGAAAGGAGTAATGGACTTGTGGTAGACTTGTAGGATGGTTGGGTGATCATTACACGCAATACTCCTAATAACTAATTAATTTTGAACTTATCTTGCCAGAAGCATTTAAATATTGGCAGATTCAATCATATCAATCATCTTTCGGAGACAAAACTCATTTATTTTTAAAATATATATGAGATAATAATCATATGTTTATTGAAAGAAAAATAATTGCTAAGTGTATTTGTTACAATATTGGAGCATCAATAAGGGTGTGTTTTTAATGTTATTTGACTTTTTTTATTTTGAAAGAAGAAAAAGTAGAGTAGAAGGTGAATCGATCAGTTTTTTGTTTTTCGAAACAAAAAAATATAAAAAACATGTTTTATAATAAAAAATTATTTTATATTTCCTATTTTTCAGAGTAAAGAACATGTTGTAAGAGAACATCTTTTAGTTAATTTTTTTTTTCACTTGTGTTTTTTAAATATTATTTTAAGAAATAATTATATAGACATGTGGAATAATTAAAAATAAAATATTCGTGTGGACCTTGTATTTCGCTCATACGCCATCACTTGATGGTGATGGTGAAATTAGCTTTATATTTATTTGGTTAAAATTATATTTGAAAATGAGAGTTTTGAAAATTAAATTTGAAAATTGAAATTTTGAAAATGTATTTGAAAATAAAAGTTTTGATAATTAAATTTGAAAATGGAAATTTTAAAAAATTATTTAAAAATAGAAATTTTGAAATTTGGAATTTTGAAGAATTATTTGAGAATATAATTTCTCAAGAATTAAATTTAAAAATTGAGATTTTGAAAAATTATTTGAAAATTAAAATTTTAAAAATTGGAATTTAAAAAAAAAATAGATATAAAATAATTTTTAAAATATATTTAAAAATATTTAAAACAAGTTAAAAATATTTTAGATTTTCAAATAGATAACAAAAAACAATTTTAAAAAACCATTCTCGAAAACTAATTTTTCAAATTTGTTTTTGAATATATTTTTGTTAAAAATAAGAATGATTATGATTTATTTTTAAAATTTTAATTAAATTCAAAATTATCTCTTATATTTTATCAGGATAAATTAGAGGCTTCTTATTTACCAAAAATATAGATAAATTTGTGAGTATGAGACTACCTACTTTGATGGCATAAAACTAGAGAAAATCGTTAAAAAATGATTTGATATGGTAAAATAAATTAAATAAATATAAAAATATATAAATATGATTAATTTATAAATATTTTCCAAAAGTTGTATTTATTGATTAAACGAGATGGGTCAGTTACTGAAGATCTTATTTCCATTTCTATAGGGGTGAGATGTAGATTCATGAGAGAGAAAAAAAAAAAAAAAAAAAAGAAGAAGAAGATATTATTTGAATTTCTATAGGGTTGAGATGTAGATCCAAAACAAGAACAGTATAAATACATCCAAATCCAGCGATTATAGGTGGGTACCCAATAGTCAAGAGCCTGGTGACCTGGTCCAGAGCTCTAGGGATTTCACCAGCATTTCAACACTCTCCAATCTCCCACTCCCAACGCCCACCATTGTGCAGTATTGTGTCCACCTCAAAACCCCAACTCCCAAGTCCCATCACGCAGCAATCTGCTTTTCGAAATTCTTCTGTGCCTGCAAACAACTTCACACCCACTATGAATCCAATCAAAATCCTTTCTTTCATCCGTTTTTTCTTTTGTTTTCATCGATTCTAGCATACCCATAAGCCGTTTACCCTCGTTGAGCCGATGAAAAGGTCGGTTCGGCCACTCTTCAGCATCTTGCTGCTCATCGCCGCGGCCGGCACCCTCACTTTCAGGGTGGCGCTGCGCCGCGGCTTCGCCTCGTTCCAACTCGAAACCGACGATTTGGCCGGACCCCGGGCGGTGGTGCCCGTGTTCAACTCCACCCTCCTCAGAATCGCCGCCGTTGACTTGAGTGAGGCTCAGTCCAAGCATGAGATTGAGCAGATGTTGGAAGGCAATTTCGCCGGGCAAGGCCGGTACCGGACCTTCGCGTCGTGGCGGCGGTTCAACCACGTCGACGACCATGCCAAGTCCTCCAGAGGCGTCCCTATCCAGCTCCGATCACCCAAGTTCTATCGGTATTGGTTGGAGTTCCGGAGAAATTTGAACGATTGGTATAGAAACAAGAGGTTTCATCCGGAGATAATGTCGGATTTGATTCGCTTAGTGAAGCATCCAATCGATAAGCACAATGGTTTAGTAGGATTGGGGAAGCGTTATTCTTCCTGTGCAGTTGTGGGGAATAGTGGGATTTTGCTGAGAAGTGAATATGGAGAGATGATTGATAGCCACGAGGCTGTGATTCGGCTGAACAACGCGAGACTTGATAGATTTGAGCATAATGTAGGATCCAAAACCAGCATTTCTTTTGTAAATAGCAATATATTGCATCTGTGTGCCCGGAGAGAAGGATGTTTTTGCCATCCATATGGGGTGAATGTTCCAATGATAATGTACATTTGCCAACCCCTGCATTTCTTGGACTACGCACTCTGCAATTCATCACACAAGGCGCCTTTGCTGATCACTGATCCCCGCTTTGATATGCTGTGTGCCCGAATTGTGAAGTATTACTCACTGAAACGCTTTGTGGAGGTGTTAAAGAAGCCTGTGGACGAATGGAGCTCTGCCCATGATGGGGCTATGTTCCATTACTCTTCGGGTATGCAGGCTGTCATGCTTGCTTTGGGAATTTGCGACAAAGTCAGCATATTCGGATTCGGGAAATCAGCATCAGCCAAGCACCATTATCACACCACTCAAAAGGCAGAGCTCCCTTTGCATGATTATGAGGCTGAGTATGATTTTTATCGTGATTTGGTGGAGAGACCCCAGGTAATTCCATTCATTTCCAGCAAGTTCAACATCCCTCCTGTGCTCATATATCAGTGAATTTTTCTCTATGCTTTTGTGGTTTTGGTAAATTGTTTTGTGAAGTTCAGATTTTCCTTTTCATGTAATTCTACTAGTTTTCCACGAGACAGACAGAAAGGTACAAAACTGTTGAAGAATCTGTTTCATTTTGGAACCCTGTACTACCCAAGGTAGTTTGGGGCATCACCCAATGTAGAACTGAATCTAGGGATATGATTTCAGGACCTGGGTTCGGTGTTGTTTTTCTTCAGGTTGAATTTTTCTTAATTTTCTCCAGCTTTTGATGTATAAAACTCGTCTTTTTTAAATGTTTTATGGGTACCTATTTTGTATCTTTGTTTTTTGTATGGAGGTTTACAACTGGTGAAGTTACTTTTCATGGACTAGCCAAAGTTAGAAAGTCGTTCATTTCCGGTTTTAGCAGCTTTTCGGAGTCCTACTGAACCAGTAATAGAAACTGCAAGGTTGTTTATGCAAGCTACATTGATCAAGTAATGTTAGTTATTTTTTAATTTGATGAAGTGAGATCCTTTTGGGAACTAAAGAGAACCTGAGTATGGCTCAGTGGATGGGTGTTGCCTCAAAGGTGATGACCTGTTCATATGGTTTCGTATATGACATGCATACCAAGAATGGACATAAGTTACTGCAGAATGTATACTAGCTCATTGTTTGTGCTGAAATTTGAATTTAATCAATTGATCATGATTGCTTCTTGCCTCTCACTAATTGCCTTTTGTCTTCTTGTACAGCTTATCAACTGTTTCAACTTTTTGTTAACTGTGTTTTTTTTATATGATTACCTTTAAGTTTCATACCTTAAACCAACTAGGAAAAACCAATTTGTATTCAGCAGGATTATAAGATGGTTTTGAGTAGTAGGTAGCAGAAAATATGAAAAGTGTAGTTCCATGCAATTATTGGGCTCATTTAGTATTTCATGCAGAGGAAGGATTCCCCCGTCTTCCACTTGATTCTCTTGCCTCAGATACTTTGGAAAGCACCACATTTTTCTGGCTTGTTTTGGCTCCTCATCAGCCATCAAGGTTGTCATGAGGTAGCTGCTGTTAGTCTTGGCTCCGAGTCATTCTCTACTGAAGTCAGATTGCTAGTTGAAGGTTTAAGTTATTTCTTCTTTCTCCAGGGAAGTTCCTACTGCCTCCTTACACTCCTTTCTTGGTCCGCTACTAGGTGGAGGGACTTGGACACCAGAAAAACCGTGAGACTGATTCTTGAATGAATAATTAGATGAATGCCCCTCTTAGTTTGAGATGCCCAGTAGCAATTTGTTATTGACCAACATCGTTCCTACCAAACAAATCGCCCAGCCCCCACGCCCAACTAGCATTAGATATTCTGAAATCCCCGACCCCTCCCTGTAAGGTTCAAATAAGAACCATCCCTTTGTATCATTTAGCATTCTCAAATCACCTCCTCCATATGAGGAGCCATTCTGGTCTCTTGAAAGCTCTTTTGCGGTGAACCATCATTGGTCATCAAGGACAGTGAAATCATATTTAGATTCAATCTCCTATGAGTTGTCAATTATTTGAACAAAAGAAATTGAGAAGATGGTGATGTGTAAAAGCTGAAGCCAGAGGAAAACAACAAAACAAGTCAATTTACTGGGCTCGGGATATAAAGTGAGAGGCAGAGAGGCAGAGGGGTTTTGATGATCCAAACCAAAACAACAAGTTAACCCCTCCAAAAGAAACTGAAAGGGGGCCACCAATCCGCCATCCACAAAGATGGGAGACAAAAAGATCCATACAGAACCCTTTTATGCTCTAGTGCTGCTTCATTTCCTTACCACATCCATGTAACTTCTTCATTCTGCTGTGTCCATCTCAACATCTCTCTCTTCATACTTCACTCCCACCAGGAACCTTATGCTCACCTGTAAGTACATAAGTGTAACCAATTCAGTTGGAATATCTCCTACAGAGAGTAGGATAGCTCGTTGAACCAAAACCTGCCATGAACCTCATTACCTGCTTTGGATCATAGACACAGTACTCATTGTATTCAAGAGGGCTGTCTTTATGCTCTGAAGGGATCAGGCGTCCACAAGGTACTTTGACATCATCTTTCCAAACGGTGTGTTCATTTTCATCTGGTTTTTTCCTCCCCAAACCTTTCACCCCTAGCTGCTTCTCTTCCAATGACTTTGTCTCCTGCTTTTATTAATTTGTAAGGCTTTCCAGGATTCCATGGGGAGAGCAAAATATTTCGTTCATTCTAAAGCATGGCAGCCAAGTTCGCATACCTCAGGTGGATTCTTATACTCAGTGACTTGGTCTCCCAGAGAAACAACAGCCAAAACCAAGAAACCTTCTGGCCTGTCCACAGCTGTAAACCCATATCTAGCAGCTTCAGCTGCAGCATCAGAACTAACAATTGCCCTGCCAAACTGATAGAAAGCCCATACACTTAGCATATATACTATGAAAAATTACAGTTGCAGTGAAAGCTTTAGTTTCTTATCACTGATAAATACCATATAACCTGGGACTGGGAGAGAACATATCGCTGACAAGAACCCTTTATTCAAGTACCTCATCAAATTTGAGCTTCGGGTGCCTGATAGAGAATAAATAGATATTTAAGACTGAATTATGCCAAAATGAAATACAAAGAAACAGTAATATGAACCAAAATGCAGAATCTTACCACACCATAACAGGACTTTGCTTGGTAACTTCTTCATTTCATCATAGGAAGGGCAAGCGCTTGGTTCAACAGCAAATATGTTGTCAACTGATACTCCATAGCTCTGGAAAACAGAGATCACCAAAACCACAAAAATGAAGAGAGGGTCATGACTGTTGGGGACAAGGAATTTGACTTATCTTGCATTAGAGTAAAGGTACAACTTACAATTTCACCAACTTTGACAGGTTCATAAGTTTTCTCCAGGTATTTGAGGATCATCCTATAGTCATCAGTGTCTTTCTCCAGTGGGGATATTGAGCAACCTAGTTTCTTATACCGATCAAACAATGGGTCATCAAGAGTAGAGCCAGTCAAATCTCCAACAAGGTGTGAAGCTACTGTTATGTCTCGAACAGTCTCCAGTGCTGCTGCAGCCTACAAGTCAAGAGGACTAGTTAATAGAGAGGTGAGGGAATCATGATGTCATATGTGACTTGGTAGTAAGCCTAGTTCCTCACATGATCTGCAATCTCTTGATGATCTCTAAAGATGAAAGGTCTAGTTGAGTGCAAGAGTGTAAACCATCTCTGGCTGAAATCTGACCAAATAGCCTTGGCCTTTATCCCCATCTCTTTTATTGATTTCACAGTTTCTATGAAGTTTAGGAGAACCTCCTCACCTGATGACATGAGATGATCTTGTAAATATTGAGAAAGGAACACAGGAGGTAAAAACGGAGAGGAAAGATGCAGTGGGGTGGGGTTCGGGAGTTCTTACATCTTTTCAAGTGGATACTAGAGAGCATCCCCATAGGCAGGTCAGGGGAATCTAGGCCCAGCTCCATCATAGCATATCTGGGTTCAGAAATAATGATATGCCACTGACCATAGCAACCCTTTCAAAACAGAAATGAAGGGAAAAACCAGGAACAATCTAGAGTAATCATACCTATAGATCTCCTGACTGCACAAAACCTTCATGAAATTCGCAACCAATGGCTCAAGTTTACAGTGTGCGACTGCTACCCCTTGCTGCCGAAGGCCAAGCCCTCCATACCTCACATCAACACCATCATCCTATTCAATAAGAAAAAGCCCCATATTAGTGAAACACTTTTGAGAGGAGGACAATACGCCCTCTGCTGAAGCTAAAAAACTACACTGCTAAGGGACACAAAATATTATACCATGTCAATTGGGTAGAACTTTAATAGCTTCTTTTGAAACTTTTTCTCTCTCTCCCATGGTTCAAACTCATTACCAGTTAGTTCCTCAAAAAGTCTAATGAACTCCTTCACAGCAGCATCCACATTCTGCCATTCTTCTAGCCTTTCCTCTGCTCTGGGGTCATCACCAACTCTCCCTTTCTTGTAGTACAGATGCAACTGGTTCTCTGGAACGATGATCAGTTGCAGAATACAGTAGCTGAACCAATTTTAAGTTAGAAATTGAACGCAAAGTCATATAATAGAAAACAATGTTAACCAAAAAGGGGGTTTATATAGGTTACTCATTCACTCCTCTGCCTTGGTCGCAAATGGAAAAGGCACAGTTGTACAATATCCCATCTTTCTCAAAGATCTTTCCTTCTTGCTCCTGCAACTTGGAATCCTTGTATACACCTCTCTTCCCATATAGCTTGATCTGCACCCACAGATCAAGTCATTACTAAAAATCCTGGAATTCACTCTCCATATGGAATGGATGAAATTTCTAAATGTTTCCTAACATGTAACTAGTTGAGAGAAATTACTTCTGCTGAAATAGACTCCAGTGCCTCTTCACTGGGATCCTCTTTATCCCATGGAATTCCTTTGCCCTCAACAGACAGGTCACTAACAACATCATAAGCTTCCAGAGGCTGAGCTTCTTGTTTCTCAATGCTGTCACTCAACCAAGCTTCCCTTACCACCGGTATGCCCCTCACCCTGTTTCAATTTTAAATGGTATTTAAATCTCAAGTACTGTATCAGCAATGAGGATCATATGGCCTGTGGGTTTCCATGGAAAATTTACACCAAACTAACAGACAGTTTGAGAGGGAACCAACTATCAACGCTTAAAAATTTGATATGCGAGGACTCAGACAAAGTAATTGTTTTATGCACATACAGATTCCATAGCAACAACAAAATTTCATGATCTAGTAGAATAAACATGTCTTTTATATTCATGCATATGACTGCCTGTGCAGATGTATACAAAACGATAATGCCATTGCTTTTGCAACTTTGGACAAGATTTTAATACTGGATGCATATATATGGTTAAGCATATCTGTGTCAGATCTTAATACTGACATTGCTTCCACAACTTCGGAAGAGCCACCCCGTTCTCGCTCAGCAGGCGAGACAACCAGACAAGTCGCACCTGCAGAGATGGTCAAAACAGTGCACGTAATCAAAACCAGTGAACAAATATCAATTCAAATGTCACTTAAGAGTAGACAAAATTACCAAGGACAGAGTTGGCAACCTTCCCGCCATGTTCTTCAATCTTTGTTCTCCAGTAATGCTTGTAACAAAACAAAAAATTATATCATACAGACATTGTATCACGCCCAAAGATTATGCAGAGGGGACTACTTACATGTGTTCTAGAAAGACGACCCGAGAGACAAATCACCATTCCAGTGAAAGGTTTGCCCGTAGGATTTAAATTCCTGCGAGGGAAGTTACCCTGTTCCTGATGGTTCTTTATCAACTATGAGAGCAAAGAGAAAGAAGGTTCAGTGAAATATTGGAATCCCTGAACTCATTGGGCTAATCAATGCTGAAGCCAAGATGGAGAAGGCTGATGATCACCTCAAAAGCAGAGGACTCCCTGACCGAGTCGGGTAATTCGACTGGTTCTTCCCTCCTCACGGGGTCCCTTGTGCAGTAGGTGCATGAAGACCATTCACTAAAGGCTCCAGTGCAGACATAGTTGTTGCCAGTGCACTCCAAAGTGTTACCACAGGCTGGGCATTTCTCCAGTACCCCATAAAACATCATGTCTTGGCTGTCCAAACATAGAGACTTAGATTATCAAGAAGTTGAATAAAACTTTTGCATAGAAGAGACAGGAAGATAACTAACCATCTGGGGACAATAGCATCATCAGACCCAGAATGGTCCTGCTCATTAGCTTCCAAGATTTCCCTTATCTGCTTGATGGACAGGTGTTGACTGGTAGCTTTACAGAACTGCTCAAACTCTTCAGCAATCTCAGCTGCAGATTTCCCATTTTGCTGTCCATTGTCCTTGTCCTCCTTTTCGGGCTTAGCCTTCTTCTGGGCTTGCTCAGCTTCATGTGTCTTATTCTCTGCCTTCTGCTTCTTCCCTCCTGCTTTCTCCTCCTCAGCATTTGCATGAGCTTGGGGCCTTGTTTCATGAGCCTTCACGTTTCCACAGCACCCACCATTTAAGACATGATTGTTCATAGAAATCATATACCTTTATCTTTCTTTTGATTGGTAAACCTCCCACAAACCCTCCCCATCCCAATAATACACCTCTCTTAGTTAGGTAATAATAATAAAAATGAAAATAAGTTAAAATTATCAACATTAGTAAAATATATATATATATATGGCTGATTTTCTCGTGTCTTACTCTCTTCTTTATGTTTTTTTTTTTTTGGGTATTCCCTCAAATGTGTGTTTGTATTCAATTTGTTATTAAGAAGTCTTTTAAGCCTCTGCATGGCTTTTTTGGCTGGGTGTGTTCACCCTTATTCTTTGGTCACTGTCTGCATTTAACAAAGTTTCACAGCTAAAACTCTTGCTTTTAATTTTTTTTTTTTCATTTTTTGGGGTATGGTCTCTTTTATAAGAGTGGAAGTCAATTATCTCTACAGTGAAACGTTAGCTTTTACCCTTAATGAGTAGGAAAAAAAAAGTTTACATCCCCACTCCCCTCTTTTTTTTTTTCCCCTTCAAAAGTCCATAGAAAACTAGAGAAAATGTAAAATGTTTACATTTTAAGGAAAAGGGATTAGAATGAACAACAGTAGAGAC
Source organism: Vitis rotundifolia (assembly GCA_030254885.1). NCBI lineage: Eukaryota > Viridiplantae > Streptophyta > Magnoliopsida > Vitales > Vitaceae > Vitis > Vitis rotundifolia. The sequence goes on from CM058156.1 coordinate 14,680,217, forward strand.
AACAACACCATACCAAAACCAAAGAAAGCTTGTAAAACACTCATCATTTGGGGCAAACAAGACTAAAAATGGAGAACAAACCTTCATCTTCTGAGGTGAGTGTTTATTCTTTTGGTCTCTCCAGATCGAAACCAGAAAGAAAATGGGGTGAATAATATTTTCCAAGAAACGAAACAGATGACCAAAGTTTCAGGACACCAAGATTGCAGCTGTAGATAAACAGGAATATAACTAGTAGAAACTTGATGAAGGTGGAGTGATGACAAACCTCCATGGACGGACACGTAGATAGTTTTTGTAAAAACGGCTTGACTCCTGTGTCTTGCCCAGGAAACACCATGTGTTGGCATGCATGGAAGTGGAGGAATGCCACGTGGCCAACTGGGTAATCTTCACAGCCTTGCATTGTGACAGCTGGTGGTGTGAGTTGGCAGCTTGCTGGGTAACTGGGCCTTCCACTAGGGATGTTGAGTTAGGGAAACCGCGTGTCGGAGTGTGAATGGGTTGGTATTTGAATTATTGTGTGAGTGTCGGCAGGTAGTGGGTTGCAAGGTGGATTCTGGAATTGGGGTTGCGTGGTGGACATTGGTGTATATTTGTTGCAAATTTTGGTTTCTCTCTGTCATTTTCTTGGCTGTATTTGGGTGGGAATGGGATTGCTTCCAGACAACACCAGTCCTTCTGAGAATTTGAATTCTAATCTCCGGCTTTGTCCCCATATAATCACGTTATCAACATTCATGCTGTGGATATTCTTTTGGTTCAACGCTAGGGTTTCATTAGACTATAGGTTTGAGCACCAGTTTTTCTCTAGGCAATTTTAGCTTGTGGGATATTGGAAAGACAAGAAAGAGAGAAAAAAAAATTCTGTTTGATTTTATTAAAAAAAAAAAAAAAAAAGGAAAAAGAAAATTAGTGCTCATTTAAATATATACTTCATATTTTTTGTTTTTAAAAATACAAAATATTAGTAACTTGCTTAAAAATGATGGATTTTTCTGTTTTCAAAAAATATTTTTAAAAATTTTAAAATTTGAGGTAATAAAAATTTTAATAAATCAAAATTTTAAACAATTTTTAAACCTTTATATTCTCTATTCGAGTTATTATTATTTTTTATTTTTTAAAATGGAAAACATGCAATATCAAATTGCTTATTTATTTATTTAATTATTTAATTTGAGATAACAAATGTTTTTAATATTTCAAATTTAAAAAAATTAAAATAAAAAGGTCTTATATTTTTATAAGACTTTTAATTTTGATTTAATTTATTTTTGTTTTGTTTAGCAAGTATGAGGCATTTTATTGGATAAAATAAAAGATCAAATCTTAATGGTTGAATTCCGATTGGTAAGTCCAGAAGTAATTGAGCCAATTGTGACCAAATATGTCCAAGTTATTGACCAATTGGATCTCGTTAGATTGAACTATTTTTTAACATGACCAATCTACTTACCATGTAACGCCTACACTTTAAAAAAAGATTCTGCAATTCACTGGACCTTCAGAATAATTCACTCCTAACCTTTATCAAACAGAGCTTGTCCACTTTCACTACAAGAAGAAGGCCTTTTAGCAGCGGCCAATGGCTGTGACTAAAGGTTAGAGAAGCGTCAGGCATGGCAATACCCTGTAGCAACAATATTCTGGCCAGGATTATAGTGTGAGGGTATGGAGATGGCTTCCACTTGGCCATGGCATTAGGCATATTAGCATCATATGTACACCACTAATTAAAAGTCCAATTTAGGTTTTTTTCAGCCATTTTTTTTTTTTCAAATATGAAACTTGATTATTGTGGATCAATAATTTTTTATATTCTCTTTAGGAAAAATTGAGAATCAAGACAAAGAATATACAATGTACAATTGTCTTTATTCTAGCCATTCTTTTCACACCAGTCTAATCCATGAAATCAACACCAAAACAAAAAAATAAATTAACAAATAAAAAGAAGATATGGAAATCACTGGGATACGCCCAACCACTTGGAGGACATCATCTAGTACCAAGCCTTGCTTATAGCCTTTCTTACAGCCTTGGTGGGAGCTTCCTCTTCCTAAGAAATTAAATATTTAAAAAATAAAATAAAATAAAGATCTATCATGATTTTAAATTTTTTTAAAACTCTAATTAAACTTGGGAAACCATTATTTGTTTTAACTCAAATTAATTCACTATAGATTTAACATTAGCTTAGAGTTGAGATGGAAATCATCCTCTTGAGTCTGAACAACACTATCTGAGTTGCTTAAGCCATAAATGAGATAGGTTTGGATTAAAATTCAGCCATGAAAAATGACTAGTGGTTCTAAAATTATAATTTTAACCAACCACAACTTCTAAAAATTAGTGGTTCTAAATTAATCCACCAAAGTTGCCCTTTGGTACATGATGAATCTACCCTCTCATGGTTAGTATCTTGTTTCAAGAGTGTGATATGATCATGTGAAACATCTAAATGAGAATGCAAACAATGGATTATACATACCTAGTTAACTATTTTGGCTAAATAAAGAAATGAGGGTTAATTGGCCCTTGTTAAAAAATAGAAAATAAGCAATTTCAAAAGTAATGAATACATTAGATTGGAATAGGAAAAAAACTTGAGAAGCTCATATATGTAATAATGTATGTCATAATCTGTCATTGTGGGGTACAAAACTTTAAAATTTGTATTGTTCACATATTCAAAAATCAAGCTAGGAGTTTTACAATGTTGATATCTGACAATATCAAGCAACTTCACAATATTTTACAATCTTCCCTCTTATGGTCGGTATCTAGTTTCAAGGGATCAAGTTAAATGAATGTTTAGCCTATGATTAAAGTGAAGTTGCTCAAAAGAAGGCTATTTGGCCTTAATATCACAAACTATTTGTTTGGTGTCTGTGACCATAGGGAGGTGTTAGTCAAGATTAGTATGTTGAATGATTTGAGTTGAATGTAATGGGAATTGCTCCAAGAAAAAGACGTGTCTATGATGTTGGAATGCTTCTTCAGAGTTCAGGTAGGCTGACCCGGTTAAGTTTGGGGAGCTTGTCACTAGTCAAGGACTTGATAATGAAGAGAAGCTTGGTCATCTCTTACACAAATTGGTTGGGAGCTGGAGCCGTTCCCCAGATGAGTCCTTGACATGATGAAACTAGTCAGCATAGCGGCATGAAATGCATGAAGTGTAGGCCGAGCCCCTTTGATTCCTGCCCATGGGGTCACTGCATGGGTCGTGACACTGCGTTGGAACTCTAGGCCCGTGACAAGTGGTATCAGAGCAAGGCAGGAGGTCGAGCATGGTGATGTTCCCTTATAATGATTTATGGTTGGTGAGTTATCTTTCCCGATGACAATACAAGTAGCTTATGAAGCTAATATTGCGATGATGTGAGGGTGGGCACTATGGCGTGAATCGAAGCTGCACTTATGAGGACTCGTGAAAGAGTATGGATGCCTTTGGAACCCGAGGTGTCATTGGATGTCTAGTAGTATGCGTGGGTGTTGCTTACTAGAGGTGGAAGTTGGTGTCTGGGTGCACACTTTTGGGGTATTATCGGGCTAACACGACGAGTGGATGTCACGTCTGAGGTATGGATGTCCTCTTTAGCCCAATGATTTTCAGCAGTAGACCTTTGGTGATTAATGACTCGTGGGAAGTAGCAGCATTTAAAGACATTATTTGGTGAAAACATGAAGCCTCGCACGAGGGCGTGCAAAAGTTTGGGTGGGGGAGAGTGTCATGGACTATTTGTTTGGTGTCCATGATCATAGCGAGGTGTTGATCAAGATTAGTATGTCGACTTGTTTGAGCTGAATGTAAAGGGAATTGCTCCAAGGAAAGAGCGTGTATGTGATGTTGGAATGCTTCTTCAGAGTTCAGGCAGACTGACACGGTTAAATTTGGGGAGCTTGTCGCTAGTCAAGGACTTGTCAATAAAGAGGAGCTTGGTCATCTCCTACACAAACTAAGCGGGAGTTGGAGCCGTTCCCTTGATGAGTCCATGGTAGGACAAAACCAATCAGCATAGTGGCATGAAATGCATGGCGTGCAGGTTGAGCCCCTTTGATTCTTGCCCATGGGGTTGCTGCATGAGTTGTGCCACTGTGTTGGAAGTTTAGGCTTGTGAATGTTTTCTAAACTAATGAATCGTTGAACCTTGTATTGACTTGTGAAACCAAATAATGTATTCTTAATCAAACTGGTTAATCTCACAAGTGGCTTGCCTCATGTTGTGGGACCTTCTAGGAACCTATATCCTCTAATTCACATAAACAATAGATTTTCTATTCTAACATGATAGCGCTCTCTAGGAATCCAAAGAATTAAATAGAAATTGACACCTATATGTAAGGAGGAAATGAAAAGAAATAAGAAAAATAAATCCCTTGATGATTCCATGAACAATGTTCTGGTGGATGCTCCTATCATGAAGTTGCAGAGGACAGATTAAACAAAATTGAGAAGCAAATATAACAAAAAACACAAGAAACAATAAAATATGCATGCTTCTTGAACTAAAATAGAAAAAATAGAGCAATCCTAGAATTCAAATTACTACCACTTGTTAGAGAAAATAAAATTAGAGAAACTTTAGCTTGTGTAAATTGAAAAGGAAGTGCCAGAGTAATGATAATGGCGATTTTATGAAGAATGGTCACCACATGAATATTTAATCTGCTACTAAAATGGTAGCATAGAAACTCTTACTAAATGATTTGTTATACAAGAGATTAAAAATTAAATCAAAGGAATCAAAAAGAAAAATTAACAACCATTGATAATGGATTTGAATAGAAACAAACCCATCTTATTTACAATTTTGATGCATTGGAGAGATGAAAAGAGGAGAAGGGAAAATGGGAAGAGAAAAAAAGGATTTTAGAAATGGGATTTTAAAATCTAACATGGGAGAAAATTTTGTTTTACCTTAATTTAAGGGTGTAGGATTGTTGGAGTCTAGGGCTACTGAAAAGGGATGTTTAAATACTTGCCTTGTTTTTGCGACCTTGTGCATCTTGGCCAATTGGGCCTATTTCTACAGCCCATGAAGTATCGTGTCCAAAACCATTCTATGGTTGTAAACATAATACCACCCCAACCATATGCCCATATCCTAAAAAACTTTCTTACTTGATTTGGCGCCATCATGATTAATAGTGGTGGGCAACCACATAATGCAACTATACAAAGCCTTTAGTCGCAATTTTTTCTTACCTTTACTAAAGGTGACTATCTGATTATTTTCTTATAAAGTTTCTTTCACGTTTATTTATTTATTTATTTACACTACTTGTTCTATTTCCTTGTAAAATTACTTTGACAATAGCTTAAAGAGTTTATAAGATTCAATGGGTACCTCAAAAAATGGTTATAGCATTTAACTAGAGTCTTATATGAGATTAAAATGTGTTAAAAATTTAAGAGATTAATAATCCATTTGAGTGTAATTCTCTTTAAAACTTTTTTAGTTTGTAATGTTTTTTTTTTAGATATTATTTTCATTAGAAATGCTTTTAAAATTAAAAAAAACTTAGCATTTGGATCTAAACTAGTATGATTTGATAGTTTTTTTAGTAATATGTTATACAATTTTTTTTTTTATAAGAATCATCTATAAAATAATTGTTTAAGAATCAATTGAAATATCACTTGAATTGATGTTTTAGATTTTTAAAAGTTTATCAAACGCATATTTATCATAATAAAATATTTTTAAGCATCAGGAAGCACTTCTAATCTCATTAAAATTACTTGCAAATGAGCTCTAAAAGATGATTGAAGCCACAAGAACTTATCCAATTAGTTATAAATTAGTTATTTAACAACTCACAAAATGAGGAAATGCTCATATTCTTATTAGGCATGAATTCACTAAGTGTGTATGAGTACACTAGGATAGGAAATGAAAATGAGAAATTGGTTACATTTTCTATGCATAATTGCTTATCCTAAATAAGAATAGGAATAAAAAATCACTATCATGGAAAATCAAAACCCACTTTCGCAGGAATTTTCATTTTTTTTTCTACATAGAATTATGATTCACCTTTATTTGTATTCTTATTCCTATTCCTATTTCTATAAGCTAAACACGCCTTAAATATTAATAGGTAAACCTTAGTATTATTCCAATTTGATTTAAGATGCCTTACCATGATGTGATTGGAAATTAGAGGACTCAAATTCTAAGTTAACAAATGTAATAATAAATAATTGTGAACTTCCACTACCACAAAGAGGACATCATCGAGCATCCTAACTACTAGAAAGTGCAAGAATACAATTGTGATAGTAAAATATCAAATTTTGTGGATCCACATTTTTCAAATGTGTCCCCATTTGACGACAAGATTCATTTTTATTGTGAAAAACTGATTTTTGAAAAAGATGAAGTCATAACTTATTTTTGTTTATTTTTACAAGGAAAACAAAAGAAGAAATAAAACCTTAAAATGACTCCTTTTAGAAGGAAAAACAAAGTCTATGAAAACCAAGTCCAAGTTTAGAGATTAACAAATGATACAAAAATAAAGGAATGAGTAGAACTAGAGTAAATAAGAATCTAGTAGGTTAAGAGTGAAATTAGAGAATAAATATGATAACATCTAATGAAAGTAGAGCATCTTGGCATGTGAGAGCAAATACCCTTCCTTGAACTTTTGGCTTAGACCTTTTCTCATTTCTTCTTGTTTGTGAGCTTTTTTTTTACTAGATAATCATAGAGGCCATAACCAAAACAATGACAAGTCCCCCTACAGCATATTATACTAACATGTTTTTTGCTACATTTGGTGCAATATGCATTTAGCATTTGATTTTTCTCCTATGTTGGTCGTTTACCTTTAAAACTTGACTAACTAGATTTCTCTGCCCTTACCACTTTGATCAATATTATAAAATCTACCTCTTTTTCATTGTTATTCCCTAAACTTCCTATTTCCTTACTACCTCTCTTAATTATGAGGGCCCTAACCACCACCTCTAAATATACCTTTAGCTTCAAGATTGAGATTTTATTCCATATAAATGGATTCAAACCATTTAGGAAATGAATTGCCTTATGCTTTTCAATAATAATAAGATCAAGAGTGAATCGGAAGATCTTAGTAAACTTAGTTTCAACTCAGCTAATGACATGTCTAACTATACTAACTGTGGAAGCTTAATCTCCTTCTCATGTTGTACACTCTCAAGAAAATACTTTTTATATAATGCTTCCTTAAATTGATCCCATATAATTGGTTCTTAATCCCTTATGAGTCTTTCTCCACCAATGTTCTATCTTACCCACTGGCATGAAAGAGGCAAAGGTCACCTTTTGAGTTTATGAGCAATTTATAACATTAAAATGCTTCTCAATATCTAAAATCCATCTCTTAGTCTTTGAAGGATTTAGCTCCCTTTTAAAGAAATGAGGGTTTATTTTCTTGATTTGCTTAAATGAACCCCTAGAGGAAGTAGATGAATGACCTTGTGTATGTATCTCAATAACTTGAGTCGAAGCCTCTACAACTGGAGCCTAAATCCTAATAACACAAGTTTGGTGCTTAACCAATCAAGCCTAAGTACCCAAAGCAACCCTAACAGCCAAAGGAGGTACCTCTACTCCTTCATTTGCCCAAGGCAGAGCATCTTCATTTCCAATGGTCATAGAGGGTATATTCTCCTTCGATACTTGATTGCCATAAGAAGTAGTTCATCTTAGGGCCATAATAACCTATTCATTGCATGGTTTGAACAAATTAGTAACATAAATAATACACAAAAAAATTAGAATAAGAGTTATTGGTTGAGGAAAATGAAACTTCATGAAGTAGGAAAGATCGCATCATAAAATCTAACCCAAACCCTAACTTAACTAAGAAGTCTACAAGACCTTATCCCATTTACTTCAATACCACTCTGTAATACCCTACACCCAGAGGCTAGGAGTAACTTTGTCATTTTTTCACATCTAACAAAAAGGTAAATTATGCAAAATGACTAAATAGTCAAAATAAACAAAAGACATATTCTCCTTTTATAGTGAACTCATAGAGTTGAAACTATCTTTCTAAGATGGTGGTTTAATAATTCACATAACCATAAAATATTAAATTTAGATCAAGTTAATATGATAATTAAAACATAACACATAATCCAAATCAACATGTCTAAATAAAGGCTTGAAGATCAAACAAAAAATAAATTAACAAGAACCCTTCTTAACCTGATGCCACTCATTATCATCTACATCTAGGTTACCTAAAAAGGGTTTTCAAAAGCAAAGGTAGTAAACTTTAGCTTAATAAAGAATATACTAAGAATTTATCTTATGAAAATAAACGTAAAATAATACATAACATAACCTTCAAACATACAGAACATAAACAAATTTTTCCCAAACTAGTGGGACCTTTAGAAACAAATGACCTTTCAATTTAGAAGGGACTAGCAAATCAGATGGTATTGTCAAGTCAATGGCTATCTTATTGACTTCATTATGAAAAACATTTTCCTACCTTTTTAGAAAAATGACATTTCAAAAAATATTGAAGGGTCATAATTTCTTACTTGATGTAAAGGTAAAAGCCGAATAGAGAAAAGAAGTTAATTAAACTTCGAGTTCACTTAAACAAATAACATAAATCTCATTAATACAAACCTATTTCAACCTAACAGGAGTTATATATTTAAGAATTTTTTTTTCTTCATACATTATCCTGATTTATAGTATTATTGAATGCCTTGAAATCTATATAAATTGGCATTCCCCCAAGCATAGGGGTGTAGTTGTAGCTTTAGAAACCTAGTGAATCTAGCATTGAACCTTAGGCAAGTGATCTTGAAATGCAAGTAAAGTGGAGAGATTCAAATTAAGAATGAAAAAAATGGTGGTGGAAAACTCTTTCTTGAATTCTTGCTTTGGGCAAGAAAGTTGTTGGAAAGTTGTTATGGGAAAAACAAGAATCGGTTAAATATAATCTTAACTAATTTGTAACTAATAGTTGATGATGGGTGATTCCCTTGGGTCCCTTCCTTACCATGGAATGATCCTTGTTATCAATATTTTAACTAGAAGTGTTCACTTATCAATCGGATCCCTTTTACATAATCCCAAGTTTTCCTACAAAGTTAGTGATTTGAAAATTATTGTCCTAGGCTTACATAGGGTTGTTTCAAGTCAAAATGACTTTCCCATTAAGTGCTTGGAATACCATATGGGGACCTTAGGCTTTGATTTCTAATTAGGTATAAAAATTTGATAGTTTTATTTAGCCCAACATCTCATCTATAAATCACAAAATTAAGGGCTCAATAGTGATCATTACAAGTTAAGATGACTTCATTATTGAGGACTTGAAATACCTTAAAGAGACTGCTAAGTTCAATTTCCAAATATATAAAAGTTTGGTGATTTCAAAAAGGCTCTATATTCTTCTATTTGTTAAATTGCAGCATTAAGGGTTCAATAATGATCATTTTAAGTCAAAAGAGTTTCACCCTTAAGCACTTGGAATACCCTAAAGCAACCCCTAAACTCCAATTTTCAAATATTAAGAAATATTGCTTTCATTTAGATAAAAAGGATTCAATTAATAAGTAAATTAAAACTATCAGTACCTTATGAGCAAAGCCATTCCACTGGTGGAAAGGGATGCCCTAAGGCTCCCTTTCCTCAACCTTAAAATGACTACTCAATAGACATAGAATGAAAATTAACTTGAAAGATTGAAATGAAGAATAAGAAATTGAACATTGAAATCTTAAATCAAATATGAAATTGCAATAATCAAGACTATTGAAAATATTCAATCACACCTTAAATAAAACCAAATCAAGACAAATGTAATGATCTAAAGCAAAACCAAAAAAATTAAAGAAACCTAAAAACAAAAGTATATCTAAGATCTCCTCTTCCCAAGGTTGACTATAAGAATGTGCAAGAACTTCCCCCTAAGGGAGAAGATTTGAACTCCTTCAATGGCTACCCATTCCTCTTTTTATATTTAGTCCTAAGTTCCCTCACGTGAGAGCATCTCTCCTTCACATAAAAAAGGCCCCAAGATGATTTGGAATTAGTAAGCCATTGGGCCTAACCCATTTCCTTGGATTTGAACATAAAAAAGGTCACTTATGGGTTGCATTAACGTGCTTCTTAAAATAAGGGGGTGACGCTACTAGGGAGTGGTGCCCTTATGGAGCCCTTGGTGACACCCTCTTGATCTCCTAAAATTATGAAATTTGATTAGATTTAAGTTTGGAAAATGAAAAATTCAACAAAATTTATTTTAGCTTGATTGGACATGTCTAGTCTCTTCAACCACCTCAAGACATTTTATTGGTTGGCTAGAGACTATACCCGAGAACTCCTTGCAATTTCGATTTTTTGGTTTAATTCATCCTTTATTCTCGCATCTGGGATGCCTCAAGAGGATATCAAGGTCATTATTATTCATGAAATATGGTTGTAAACACCAAAAACTAAAAGAAAACATGAGAAAATTGAGCATACACAAGATGTCATACAATTGCTTAGTTGAATGATGCTTTTATTGATACACTCAAACTTAAGATGCGAATTTTGGTACTATTTTTATGCAAAATATGACCTTAATCAATTATATCAACATTTTTTTTTCCAACTATCTTAATTAATTTTCTTTTTTCTATTGCTTCCATCATTGCCCACCCATCTAACCAAAGCAAATATCGCTATGTTTTTTTTTTGCTCTTACATAGTAAAATTTTTTCATTTTATTATAAATTCTATCCAATTATTTTCCCCCAATTTTCCCTTGTTATTCATATTTTATTCACATCGAATATCCATTTTGTACAACATTCTTTTACTGAACAACTAAAATTTAATTTTTATTTATTTATATTTATATTTTTCCACAAAACCTCACTTCTTAAATTTGTAAAATTTTCCTTCAGACAAAATATTTACATTTATTTTAGAATTTTATTATATGTAAATTTCTCTCAAATAATAATCAAAACTCTTACTTACAAAGAATTTGTTTTGGTCTAGGGTTAAATTACCAATTTTTTTTCTTGACTTCCTAACCATCTACTGGTTGGATGAACAAAAACAAATTTCTTTTCCACATCTAATCTAGAAAATATTTGAACATTATATATATATTATATTAGATTTTACTTTGTGAAAAGTAAACAATCAATGGTAAAATCTCAACGTTTATTTTTTTTATTTTTCTCTCTTAGCATTTTTCTTTGGTTTTCTCTTCTATACACTGTTCAGATTTGTTTAATATTTTTATTTTTATTTTTAAAAAACGAAAACTCCTTGAACGTGGTAACTTTCCCTTTTTTTTTAAAAAAAAGATATATATTATTCCTTGAAACTATGACAAATTAAAGATTTGAAGCAATAGTTGTTGTGTATAAAATTAATTAGACCTTGTGTTATGTATGCTTGGCATCACATGAAAAATGACATTCCACATGCTAATTAAAGATTGAGTTTGGTTTTAGGAAAGTATTAAAGAAAAAAATACCTAAAAAATATATAATTTTCTTATATTTGTTTTTGTCATGAAAAATATAAAAGAAAATAAAATATAATTAAGATTAGTTAAAAGTTTGTGAAATTTTATTTTATTTAATATTGGCATAATATAGTTAAAATAAGTAAAATAAGTTTGAAATAATATATAAAAATAATTTATTAGTTTTAAAATTTATTTTTATTTTTCTTCACATTGTGTTTCTTTCTACTTTTCCTCATTTTCTTACCCTCACATTTTGCCTCAATTTTTCGGGTAACCAAAGATTTTCTAAATGATACCAAGCATGACTAAAACTACTCTGGTGAGGCTGGGCTCTATCGTTGGGAGTAAGGCAAGAGACAAGTAGAAATCTGGTCTAGGTTATTGAGTTTTCACAAAAGCTTATAATCAGTTATTGTTGCTGATATGCTGAAAATGTACTTTCCTGTTGTTTGTGGCTCATATTGTACTCAGAGCTAGCAAAGCTTTTGTCCTGGAAGACGCCCTCGGTGGGTTAAGAAAAAACTAACTATTGGCTCATACAAGCTTCCCCACATGGGTGCAACCCCACATGGCCTATTCGAGTTGAGTTAAACCCAGAGGCTGTTCCTTTCACCTTAAAATTCTATCTTCCGACAAACCATAGTGGCGGATCCCCCTCCTCTACACCTTTATCTTCAAAGATCAAACCCCCTCTCACATTTTTCCAATACCTTTTCAGCTGGTCAAGCCTACCTCAAAAGAAACCACATTTCAACCCCACCCTATCTTATGCTTTCATATAGAAAAAAAAAAGGGGGGTCATAATGCATATGCCCATTTCACACCAGCAAGAACACAGCCTTTTGGCTTCTCAAGCTATTAGGTATATTGGATCAAGTTCCTTAATGTAAGACTAAAAGCAGTCTATAGTTTATGTTAATGATCAGTTAGTGGTGGGTTTGTTATGGCCTCCAACTTGGACTCTCACAAAAGTCTCCACCTTATTCATTTTCCGCCGTGACAATCCTATCATCAAGGTTGGAAAACATATATAATATCAAATATGATATATATATATATATATATATATATATATATTTTTTTTTTTTGCTATGTGCTTCATTTTGTTAGCACAAAGAATTGAATGGAGAAAGAAATGCATAAATAACAGCGATTTTCCTATTCTTTTCCTTGCGGAGACCTTCTAGAGAAACAAGCGGCGCATTAGGTTGAGAGTGGAAATAATGTATAGAAATATGAAGAACTTTTACTTGCAGTCAATTTTTATATCATACTATACCATATGTTTAACGTTCACATTCATGTCACTGTAGCATGGATGTCTGTATCACATGATTATCTTTTCATACTGAGTGTATTGACTAGCTAATAAAACAAAATTTGCATAATTATATATCCGGGAAACTGCTAAACAATTGTAGGAGGATAACTTCGCTTTCTTTAGTGGTATAGATACTTTAGTTTATGACTGAACATATCATTATGTGAAACTGGTATTACTACTGTTGCTACTGTGACTGTCACTAAATTAGCTGGCTCCATCTTTTGGGGATTATTTAAAAGGCTTTCTTCAAAAGTATGCAGAAAGAGTTCACTCTGATCACTTGTTCCCTGCTGATCAGAGAGTACTTCTTAAAGAGGCTTATGCATTCAGCACAAGTTCTCGTCACAGGACAATATTATAGTTGCGTGGGTGTGTGTGTCCGCGTTTGAAGATCATATGACTATCCAGTTCTAAGCTGTTTTATGAAAGGGATGATATCATCCGTCTAGCATGCTTACGGAAAGTTATCCTTGATTACGAGAAAACTAACATAAGGTATATATAGCTGATCATCCAAATTTGATCTCGTGAGAGGAAAAGAGAGAGAGTACTGATATATATTTTATGAGAAGTACAGTACTTACGTAAGATTACCCTTACTTTAGTAATGAAGTGGATAAATTTTCTCCCTTGGGTAGATGACAAAAGCTTGAAAAATAAGTGGGGAGCTACCTGGCCTTGCCAAGAGAGAAGAAAATTCATCTACTTCATGACTTTGGGGTAATCATCTTATTACCAAACCACTTCGCACACAAACTGTAAAATTACTACTAATAGCTCTTTGTCCAGCAAATGCTCCGTAGCAAACCCCTCCCGTTGTGCTTCCCTACAGAAGGCACTTGAGAATTTTTTGTTACTGAGCATAAGCTTAAAGCCCTTCAACCTTCAGTGTCTATAGTTAAAATCTTTAGATAAACCTAAAATAAAAGGTACTGCTGCAATCTTCACAGGCGAACATATTCATCTTCAGACCCAGTGATGCACTCCTTCTCATCGTCAAAGCCTTCGTGAGAAGGGTGTGGAGAATGACCCTTCCCAAAGGATCTTATGTGATCCTTAAGCGATCTTTTATGTTTGAAATCAGAACCACAAGTGCAATACCATAACTTTCCACAGTTCTTTTCATGCGTTCTCCAATCTCCTTTCACAGCAAATGTTTTTCCACATTTTCTGCACATGAATGGCTTTGCTCCATGCTTTCTTTTGTAGTGGGTCTGAAGTGTTCTGAAGTCCTTCAATGGTTTTGCTCGAGGATGGTTGATGTTGTTCTTGCAACCTTGAGCACAACAATAACAAGGTAGCCTCAGCATTGCTGCTGGTTGTGCCCCTCTGAGGGATTCTGGTCCTTTTCTATATTCAGATCCATGCCCCCACATATGCATCTGTAACCCCAAGAGGAATGTGGTAAGTCTCAACATCTAGCAGAACCAACATCATTTTTAAACTGAAAAAAGAAAATGTTAATGATGTCTCAGTTAACTTTATTCTAAATTTTATTGGTTGTTCCGCAACATGGACTAATGGAGGGATCCATGAACCGACATTATCAAACATAGATTTGGAAGATATTTTCGTCTCAGGAGGGTAATTAACAATAGGAAAAGGGTATGATCAAGAAAATGGACTATCAAAGACGAACTAGAAGGATTCCTGGTTATTTTGGTTGGCATAATACTCAACTGTCCCTCAACAGGGATTGGCAGAAGCCTGTAACTACTTGGCAAGTCTATGTTTTTGTTTCTACCCTTAATCGTTTTGTGCATCCCATTTATATTCATTATAGATGTGTGCACCATTAACCTTCCTTTCCAAGACTACCTGCTTGCCCTAATTTTCAACCCAAAGGAAAACGATGGAGAAAAAAAAAAAAGAAGATTAATTAAACATGGATGTTATGGTAAATATGCAATTAACTACATTCCAAATTTTAGAGGCTAGCCAGATTTAGTCTTTTTTCATAGCTATATAAACAAGTTCTGACCAATGGAAGGAAAAGGGCTTATTGTAGACTACTAGTTTTGCTCTCTACATGAACTTTCATTGTTACAATTTAGGCACACCTCTATGAAACAAACATGAGAGCGAACCATTATACCCCATTAAATATTTTAGATTGTAGTGCAGAAGACCAACTACAAATTGGCACGTAACAGTACTTGCTAAATGAAAGTGAGGAAGAAGAAGCATCTTGAAGCTATTATACTGGAGCTGACTTGAAATGTAATGACTAACCCACTAGCATTCATAACTGCAGAGAGCGGAGTATTCTTTCTTTGCTTGGTGATCTAGAGAGGGATGTTTATTCCCATCTAGATATATACGGTATACATTTGCTTCAGAGAGATATTCAAGGCTTACTGAGTTTAAGAGAAGCTTCTTGCTGGACTTATTATCTGCTAATTATGTTCCTGACATCTGTGTGTGCTTATGCTAGCTTGATATCTGTGTGTTCCATATATTTAGTACACATTTCCTTGAAGATACATAATTTTACTTTGTACCAATTGTTTCCATGCCTCTTACCAAATGTATCAAAAACTTTTGTTAATGGAATTTTCATCCCAAAATCCTCACAGAATGCACAACTTGAGAAGCTGTCCAACTGACAAAGCAAAAAGTAAAAAAGCTCCAACTGAATTAATGCCATTATAGAGGCAGTCTCAGTCTCTCATGAGAAGGGGAAAAGATGTGTAAAAAGAGGTTTATTTGCATTAACCTCTAGTACTATCATTGCAAAAGAAACAGTGAGAGTATTAACCCTACCGACATCTTTACCCAAAAAACTTTAAACCAACAAACAATAGTTAAACAAGATCTAATAATTAATTTCTGAATTTAGGCCATGCATGGACATCCATTGAAGGTTATTGTAGCTAAATTTCACTTGAAACCAGGGGAACAAAAAGAGGGAGGAAGAAGAATAGGAAGTTGAGAGATCAAGAAGATTCTACTAACCTGCATGTTATTATACCT
Source organism: Vitis rotundifolia (assembly GCA_030254885.1). Taxonomy (NCBI): domain Eukaryota; kingdom Viridiplantae; phylum Streptophyta; class Magnoliopsida; order Vitales; family Vitaceae; genus Vitis; species Vitis rotundifolia. The sequence goes on from CM058156.1 coordinate 14,696,010, forward strand.
ATTGAAGGTCTTGCTGCATATGGAGCAAGCAAACTGCATCGGCCCAACAAGGATCTGTGCTGGCGTTGGGATCCAAAACCTACTCTCGGTATTGAAAGAATACCCATGAAAGCTCGTCTTCATGGGTTCCTGATCTTCCTTAAAGTTAAAAGACTTGTTCTCAGCATCTGAATCTCCAGTACTACTAGGCAATCCAATGTGCAAGGCCACCGTAACTTTCTCTAATTTCTCTTCTTTAATTCCTGCGCTCTCCTTTTGAACTCCAAAAGCTTCCTCCTTCAAGGGTTTTGTTTCTGTAAACCTGCTTAGAAGAGGCAAACACTGGGTAGTTTCCTGAGCCAACTCTTGCTGTTGTTGGTAAAACAGAGGCAGTTTCAAGGAACTGATCATGGAGTTTGTGAACTGATGAACTTGTAGAGGCACAGAAGAAGAAGAAGAAAAAGAAGAGGAAGAAGAAGAAGAAGAAGATGAAGATGATGATGGAGGGGGAGGAGGGGGGATAGAGGATGATGGTTTGAGCCATTCTATGAAGGTTGGAGGCTGAAAGCAAAGATTCATATCACCTACATGGTAGTTCCTTATGCCCATCTTCTGAGGGATTCCTTGAAATCTCTGCTCAGATTGGTTTATATCCAGAACTTTTGTGGGAAAGCTTGCACTTATGGTTGATTTATGAAAGGTGGTTTGGTTTGTCTTTTAGGAACTTTTTTTCCCTTGCGCGTTCATTTGGTCACACAGAGAGAAAGAGCGAAAGAGAGAAAGAGAGATTAGGGGGTTAGTGGTGGGGTTTGGAAAATGACATGCAAAAATCAGACTCACTGTGTGGAAGGAATCCCAAAATAGTCTTCACACTATTTGTTTTTTAATATATATATATATACATTTTCTTTTCTTTTGGTCTCAAATCAAAATAGCAAATCAAATACTCAAAATTCAGCCTATTAATTCTTGCATCACCATGACCTAGCCTGAAATTTTAGACTTCTTCAAAGCAAACAAAGCCACTCAATTCCTTTCCCTGTTTATGATGAAATTGTACACACACATGCACACAATTGTTATTATACATACTACCGTCATTGCGTACCACCGGACTCAAATGCTGAAAGGGACTTATCTTTATTTATTTATGTATTTATTTATTATTTTTGGTTTGAGGTGAGATGTGGAGGGGTAGGAGAGAGGATAGGTCAGAAAGCATTCTTCAATTTTAGATACCTAAACCCATAAAAGAATTCTATAAAATTAAAAAATAAATAAAAAAATGAAAAATGAAAAAAAAAAAAAAAAACAGTGGGTACTTGCATAGAATGCAAGAACAGTCCCATTTCGACAAGATAACCTATATTTTATGGGCAAAGGTGGTCCAAATATACCTGTAAGGTGATGGGTCTACGCGTTTAATTTCAATATAAGCTGCGGATCCGAGTAATCCAATTTGTCCCGTATTACAATGATATCATACTGTATCCCCAATTTGACAAAAAAAAAAAACGTGATGGGATATTCGAATTTAGTTTTGCATTATTGATCAACTTTTACCAATTCCCTGGGTGTTTTTCAGCTCAGAAGAATACTCCATTTGGTCAGAGATCCTCGTTCCACATCTGTGTTTTCATAAATCCAGCTACTTTCCGTATACTATCACAAATTTACAGTTTTTATATCACCAAGATCAACTATTCCAAACAACATTTGATAATTAATCGCAGTCCTAGACCGACAAAGTTAATGAACTTATCCTTGTTTGCACTTTGCAGAGACATCCATAGTGGGGAAATATTATGAGAGCTTGTAAATCCCATTTCAATGAAGATATAAAATTGGATATGTACCATAGTACATACGACAACACAACTTAGCAGAACCTTATAATTTTTGATTGAGAGCGACCCACCTCATGTTCAGACCTTAGAAACATGCAAAAAGATAAGACACTGAACACACAACACATGTGGAGTTGGCTATGTGCAGGTACAGAATAATAATAATGATGGTGATCAGTATATATATAATTTCTCTATGTATAGTAGTTCCACATAAGCATATGTATATATGCGATTTGGAAAGTTGATAAGCTAGGTAAAATAGCAGTGGGGCATGGAGGCTGAAGGCCAGCACTTGAGAGCTCATAGTTGGCTCCAATTAAGCCCCAAAGCAATTGAGGTCTGGACAAAGATATGAGAGAGTGATGACCCCACACTTCTCAAATCATAAAACACTCTCCTTGGTACTTTGGGAGCTGGGGCTAGCTTAAATTTAGAAAACTTGCCGACAAGATCCTGAGCGGATTTTCTGGATATAAAACAAAGCTCTTCTCTTTCTTTTCAACTCTTTTCTTTTGTATACTACTTGTACTGTGAGCGATTCTCCACCACCACCTTCCCTCTTTTTCCACTGATTTTTCAAGCATACAAAGCTTTACTCTTGTTTTCAAACTGTTATACTTGAGAAAAAGCATGCATGGTGGACCTCAAACTCCTCTTGAATCAATACAACACTACTCAGATATTTTGAGGGGGAATTCATTAAAAATTGAAATAAATCACCGGAACATCCAACTATCCATAAGGGTTTCATTACAGCTAATGCCATTCTCCTCTATCCGTGTGGGGTACGTCTACAATTATAATTTCAAGAATTTATTGTAAGTGTTGGTGTATTAATGCTTTTTACTTTTTAGTCCGTATTAAGTATTGTATACGATGCTTAAATTTTAAAAGGATTTAACATGATAAATATTAGAGTTTTAATGCTTTTTGCCCTTTTTTTTAATTGATTTATAGATAAATTGTATAATGGTAACATTGATCATAAATAACAAATTTACAATCGTTAATAAAAACTTCAAAGGGCCTGATTCTTTACGTGCTCATATGCCCTCATTACTCCATGAATCAAGGAGCAAACAGTGATCTGCGCATAATTTGTGAGCTAGGGATCTCCTTGGACTTGATAGACAATCCACTCTCCTCTAATTTCCGTTGCCCTCTTTTGGTTTACGTGTATTTAGTGTTGGAAAATAAACTTGATTTAGAAACTATTAAATATGAGAATTAGATTTAGTTTCTAAAAGGTTAAGAAGAATATTTTATTTTTGAATAGTTATTCTAGTTTCTATTTTTGAGTTTTCAAGTATTAGAAAGTTTCCATAGGTTAGAATTAGAAGTTTCTATTTTATTTCATTTGAGTAGTTATAAATACGAGATTATGTAATATTTGAATAATCAAAGAGTGAGAGTTGTAGAATACAATAAATTTTTAATCCTCCCAAATTTATTTTCTTTTGTAATTATGTGTTTTTCTATATCAACCTTATGACTCCAACCAAAGTGTTATCAAAGCTTCCGCATTCCCAAAAAATTGGTATCAAAGCCGTACGAAAAAAATGGTGAATAGGATGCATCCATTTCAAGTTCCCGAACTCACCAAAGACAACTACGACAATTGGAGTATCAAGATGAAGGCTTTAATTGGTTCACAAGACGCATGAGAGGTTGTAGAAAAAGGCTACTAAGAGCCACAAGATGAGACCACTCTATCCCAAAATCAAGGGTTTCTTGCAAGATTAATGAGTTATTCACTATCAATTCATGGAGTTAAACAATCCATATGAGGCCTTAGTATACCACTTACTAATTGGAAGAATGATTGGTTTGGGTTATAAGGATAGGTTTCTCATGGTGAGTGTAATAGTGTGTATGATTTATATATTGGAAAAGACCTATGGTAAATCATGACATTGACTATCATTTAATCACGATTTACTAAGCTACTATACTGCATGTCTATCAATCTTGAGAGGATATTGAGTATATATTGAAGTCATCAAAGGCTTTAACTTATGGATGAGACCCTAAGGTGGTCATATATTCCTTATAAATTTAGTCACTATTGATAAAGGTTGGTGGCAACAAGTATTTTTAATAGAGGCATCATGATATGTCATAAGATTGAGACGATGTGTCCCCTTAGGTAATCTTAAGGACTTATGATTATGAAATATGTGGTGTTGCAATAATTCCTTTAATGGAATTTGACATGTGCTCTCCATGAGTTAAAGTGTGTCGTTTGATCACATAATAAGAGGATGTAACTTAAGGATTGGAGAGGTCATCTTGAAAGGTTAATAACATTTCTTTATTAAATTATATGCATTAGGTCATGATGAGTTTGGATGCAATGGATAATAAGTCATGGACTTGAGTTTTCTATCTCAATCTAATATCATAAAATACTATAATGCAATTAACCTTCTATAGTGGAATGTTGATTCAACTTATAATTGGATTCTAAAGGAACTAGTAATTTCTTATCAGTTCCAATGGTTCCTACTTGAGTTTATATTCCTAAATGGCACAGGTTTTGAGAGTTAGTTAGGCTATTTTCACACGTTTGCATAAGAGTGTTTTGGTAAATACATAAAGTTGCACAAGAGCTTATGAATGTTGTCATTAAACTGAGTTTATTGATTAACTACAGCCTAATAAGACCAATTAATCGATTAAGCCATAAGTAGATTAGATCAAGTAACCTAATCCTAAGATGAGCTTAAGTCTTTTAAGCCCATGGGAAACTTATATAAACCCTCTTAAGGGTTAGGACTTCAATTTTTTAAGGATCTAGAGAGAAGAACCCTAGCCTCCACCCCTCCAAGAGGATTTTACTTCTCTCAAGTGCTATATCTAGGGAAAAAAGCTAACTTATTGAGCAGAAGATCCCTTGGTTTTCATGATCTACACTAGTTTTTTCACTGACTAGAATATATTTGGGAATATCTAGATCACAAGTATGGTTTTTATCTCTAGAACTATGGTTATGGATGGTTTTTATTGTCATGTTTTCCATTGTGCATAAATCTAGAGATCCTTAAGATAATATTGCATGTACCATAACAGTTCAGGGTTTAGAATGGAGCAATCTAGAGATTCCAATAGTTAGCACACCCTAGATTTGATCTAATATGTTTTTCTTATCTTAAGGTTCTAATATCAATTGTAAAGATAACCTCAGATCATAGGTGCATGCAAAATCTATCATAAGGATCTCTAGATCTAAGTAATGAAAGCAAATAGAACATTAAGAATTTTAGATCTACAGTTTAGATGCAATTTGGATGTTCCTAGATTATTTCCAATTGATGAACATGTGTTTCAGATTTGGAAAACCAATGGGTCTTCCACCTTATGGTTTTTTTTCTTGGATTTGGCACACAATGAGGTGAAATCCTTTTAGGAGGGGTGGTACCAAGGTTCTTCTTTTGAATATTGAATGTTAAGAGTGTTGAAACCCTAAATCCCTAAGAATATTTATATAAGCTTTCTTATGGGCTTAAGTGACTTAAGCCCATCTTAAAATTAGGTCACTTAATCCAACCCATTAGGTGTTAACTAATTAATTGACCAATTAGGCTCTACTTAATTAATCAACCCACTTTAAAACAACATTCATAAGCTTTTATACAACCTTGTATTTTTACTAAAATGCTTTTATGCACACATATGAATAAGGAACCCAAATATCCCTTAATAAATGTGCTAGTAATGAATATGAATTAGAGCAAGAACCATTGGGACCCATCGAAAAATATTGGCTCCCTTAGAATCTAATTCTAAAGTTAACTCAACATCCCACTATAAAGAGTCAACTTTACTCCAATATCATATGATATTAAAACAAGATGCTAAACTTGGGTTGGTGACCTACTATCCACTATCTATAGACTCTTTATGAATTAATGTTTGTAATCTAATAGGGTAAATGCTATCAATATCTCAAGATTAGCTCTTCAATCAATGAGTCTCAAATCCTCCTATTATGTGATCAATTGAGATTTCCTAACCACATCTTTCTAAAAGAATATGTCAAATTCCAAATAGTATTGGACCATAGATTTCCTAACCACATCTTCTTTGGAACTCCTAAAATGATACACTATCTCAAACACACAAGATATCATGATGACTATCTTGAAAATACTTGTTACTACCTACCTTAACTAATAGTGAACAAATCCGTTGGTAATATTTGACCACTTTAGGGTCTCACTAATAAGTTAAAGTCATTGAATATCTCAACACTAACTTAATATTCTCACAAGGTTATGAGCCCATGCAATATAGTAGCTTGGTGAACCATGACTACCCCATAACTCACATTATGATTCAACATAGGTCCTATTCAATGTGTAACCATACACACTAGTGTACTCAATATGAAAAAATCATCTAGATGACCAAGATAAGTCATTCCTCCAATTAGGAGGTGATACACAATAGTCTATGATGGATTACTCAAATCCATGAATCAACTATAAACTGCTTATCATCTGGCAAGGAACCTATAGCTTAGATATTTTGTGTAACTCCTAATGCACCTAAATCATATACATTACAAGTGATAGAGGCATGAATGCTCATAAAACAATTAATGCAATCTAGGATAGAATTAGAACTATAATCAAAATGAATGAATTTATTAATGAAACTTATTTTATCACATCATGTCATGCTTTCAAGGGCTCTATGCTAACATAGGGTAGTGGTCCCACTATATCAAATTGTCATTAGGTAAAAAACCAAGAGCTTCTTATTATCTTTAAAGGTTCAAAAGGTTGATGTATCAATGGGACAAACTAATAGGAATAACAAGTCTTGACAAAATGAAGCATGTCACATTGAATATGGGCCAAAAATAACCTTGGTTCATTACTTTTTGTACCAAAGAATAATTTTCTTATGGTTGCAACACTTTCCCTCTTGGATTCTCTCAAAATAGCTTGTGTCTCACCAAAAGAGAAATATTTGAGATATGGTCCTAAAAAGAATCATTAACATTAAATGTCTTATTTAAAGGCATATTAGGCATGTTTAACTCTCAATTTATGTGCTTTCAACTTATTGAAGAGGGTGATTCTATCTCTTAGGTATGTGATTATGGGTAGGCGATAATCATCAAAGTCATTTGCTTTGATAGTGTTTGTCATGCAACTCATAACTTAGTTAAGAAACATAATCCATTGACGGATGAAAATTCTCACAATAGATTATAGCAGATGTAAATTGGGTCAATAAATTGTCACCCTAGTGGAATTCTTAAGGACCTTGTTGTATCAATCTCAAAGAATTGTCTCATAAGTGTTTTTCACTAGTCTTTTTGCGTCCCAAGGTCCTTAACTTTGAATTGGTCAAGTACCTATTAGATTACTAATAAAGAACTATTATGCGATTTTATATTTTTCACTTGTAGTCCACATGCCATTTGTAGACTCATAATAAATGTTTCTTACTCGACTTTATTATTTATAGCACCAAACCCTATTTTCAGTGTTGATTCTAGAATTACTCCTTCAAGGTTAATCAATATGATTCTCCAACCCAATTCCTTACTTGAGGTAGATTTATATATTGAAAAATGTCATTGGTGCTTATCAACTATAAGTTTGTTTATTTCACCTATTTCTAAGAGAAAACATGCCAATACTTGGCTTTTAATCACTTGTTTGTGTTTGTACTAGGTATCAAATTCCTTAACTTAATTAACCATCTTATAATCTTCTTGAACATGTTAGGGTTTCATAACGTGGTTTTGAGTGGGTGCTTCATGAGGACTACTAGTGTAGGGGCTTAGAAATAGGGTTGCAATTTCCTTTCAAAATTTATCTTAACTATCTTCTATATGGAAGAATATCTTACTTCAAAATCAGTAACCACCCTACTTATGTAATAAATAGGAAAATGTGATATGATCCTCCTTGGTTAGGACAATAAAGGCTATAGAGCTAGAAGTCACTAAGTATAAGAGACATTTTCTCTCATCAAAGGGAAGTACAAGGTTAATAGGGTTGTTAAGTATGTCTTTAGTTGGTGGGCTTTTCTATAAGGTTTTTATTTACTCGAGTCATCTTTCTTAATAAGAACGTATAGAAAAACAAATATTCACCCAAGGATTTTGATATAAATATGCTCAAGGCAACAATAAGACTAGTTAGATGTTAAACTTTTTCAATAGTGAAAGAAAATGACAAAGAGATTTATGCGCTTAAGAATTTTTTGCTCTCAATTCCAAAAATGCACTTCTCGAGATTAAGTTTCATCCCAAAATTTCATTATTACATCAAAGCTTTCTTTTAAATCTTGACAATGAAGCTCATTTGTAGTTCTCGCTAGTATATCATTAATGTAAAATTCCATCATTTTTCCTTTTTAATACTTGAGAACATATGTAGCAAAAACCATTCATTGATAAATTGCTCCTATTACGATAGAGCCCTTAAAAGAATGACATGATGTAACATTTTATGGATTTATTATTTATTTAATAAAATATTTCAGTTTCTTTTTTTAGTTTATCTATTCTATGCATCACATATTATGAGCATTTTAGCCTGGCTTTTTTTTATTGTATATGGCTTGGGTACATTAAGAGTTACATGGAAGATCTAAGTCATGAGTTCCTTACAACTGGATGAATGGTTCACAATCATTAGTAGTCATACTCAAATCCATCAGAGTTCTCTTGTCCATTGTGGCACATCTTAAAGTGGTCATATATTGATTAAGACATGTGACAATAGGTATTCTTAAGATAGGCATCATGATATCTCATAGGCTTGAGACATTGTGTCCCTTTGAGTGATCCTAAGGACATATGATCATGAAATTTGTGGTCACAATAGTTTTTTAAGTAGAATTTAACATATGCTCTTAGAGAATTGGAGTATGTCAATTGATCATATTTTAGGTGGATCTAAAACTCAAGGAAAGTAAATGTAATCTTGCTAGGTTGATAGCATTCATCTTGTTAGATTATGGACACTGGTTCATGAAGAGCTTGCGTAAAGTTGTTAGTACGTCATGGACCTGAGTTTTTTATTTTGATCTAATATCCTAAGATATTGGAGTGTAGTTGACTTTCTGTAGTGAGATATTAAGTCAACTTTATAATTGAATTTTGAGGAAGCCAATACTTTTTTATGGGTTCCAGTAGTTCTAGCTCAAGCTTATATTCCTCAATAGCACATTATGAGAGGGATAGTTGGGTTCTTTATTCATATATGTGCATAAGTGTGTTTTAGTAAATACACAAGGTTACATAAAAGCTTATGATTTTTTTTTTTTTTTTTTGTTGAGCTAGTTAATTAATTAGAGCCCAATATGGCTATTAATTAATTAGGACCCAATAGCCTAGATTCAATGACCCAAACCCAAGATGGGTTAAAGTCACTTAAACCCATAAGATAAGCCTATATAAAACCCCTTTAAGGATTTAGGGCTTGTAATCTTGCTATTTAGTTTTCCAAAGAGTGGAACCCTAGCTAGTCTCCATCCACACAGAGAGGATTCCACTTTCTTTACATATCATGATCGAGGAAAGAGAGCCATTGGGCAAAAGATCATGAGGTTATCCAGATCCTCACTATCATCTTCATCAATTGAAATTTATCTAGGAACATCCAAATCATAGTTATTGTTTATTGAGAACCTAGACCTAAGATTCAACTTTGAATGCTTTCATTGCCTAGTTTTAGATCCTTAGGATGATAGTTACATGCACCCTAACAATCTAGGTCTTCGAATGAAGTAATCCAAGCATTCCAACAACTAGAATCAAAGCCCCGGGTTAGGGAAAAACATGTTTGATCCATTCTATGGTGTGTTCACATGCATTTTGCAGGGTTTTAAATTTATACCATGGCCTAAGGGATGAATGTATGGACCTATTATTTGAATGATTGCTATAATAAATTGGGTTGTAAGCTCCATAGTTAAGAGTGTAGGATTTTGAATTGCATGTAAATATTTCATTTTCCATAGAATGATTCTAAGCTTCATGGTTAAAAGCATAGGATTTTCTTTAATATAACCTCTTTTTAATTCTATGGATATGTTTGAGATCAAATCCCATTTCAAGATCCCAATCAAGGTGAGGATCATTATTCAAAGGATCTAAAAGGGTTCTAAGTGAGCAATGGTAGATTTTTCCAAAGAAAATCCAATGAAAAATGTGAGAAAAAGGTTTAGAATAGTGCTCAAGCATTTTATATGCAACGCTCAAATGCCTGCATGCAATGTTCAAGTGTTCCAATGTTCAATGCTTTACATGCAACACTCAAGCGATTTGCATGTAGAAGCCTTTTTGGTAGCTTTTTGGTATTTTTTTATATTTTTTCTTAATTTTTTAATGAAGTTTGGAAGGTTTTTTTAGTAAGGTTTGGATGTTTGATTCCAAAATAGAATTTGCCTAAAATATACATTATAAGATCCATTAGCCATGAGACTTCTTTTAAAACCCTACAAAATATATGTGAGCACACCCTAGAATGGATCTAACATGATACCCGTTGTTAGAATATCTGAATTGTCCCTTTGGATATTCCAACAAAAATAAATAAAATAAAATATTAGTAGAAGTTCTAATATTTATTAAAACCTTTTGAACCGTATAATTAACAACCAATAGTGTTAGTCATTGTAAGGATAGGTTATGTAGTCTTTAAATGATTGTGGAAATATCATGTCACCTTAACTAAGTTGTCAAATGATATTTGAATGAACCTTGAGTTTGACTTGATTAATCATCGTTATATTGGACATTCAAGTTGACAAAATATTGCCATGGCATGCAACCATGAGTCTCTAGACGAAATTGTAAAACAAATAGTATTAATTATTTGTGGAGTAAACAAAGTGGTTACCAGGCCTCACACAATTCAATCTACCATTATTTGTGGAGTTTTTCCTTTTATTGAATCAACTCTAGTCTTTTAACTCATCTAATGGTGTTTCAATAAGGCCTTTCTCCTTATAAGAGTATATCTTACCAATACGAACCGACTTGTGTTATTTTATTATTGGAATTCAGTCAACTAATTGAGAAGAGATGGGAGAAAATAGTGTAACCATGGTACAATGTGAAGGAAATTGTTGCCCTTTCAATCGCGTTCTCAATTTACTGTTATTTATGGGCTAGCACTTCATTCCTATGCATAGTGCCTTGATTTGCTAGTCAAGTTGTCCTTAATGTTCCTCCCTTAGTTTGTTAACTGGTTCTTTCCTTTAGAAGCCCTTAAGTTTTTGGTGATAATGAACTCATGCTTTGAAAAGTATGGCTTTATTGGTGTAGTGTACTTCCATAGACGGCTTCCAAGTGTTGGAGTCTAATGTTTTTTGTTTTCCTTTTTCCATTTGTCTAATTATAGATAATTTTACAATGGTAACATGGTCATGAATAACAAATTTACAACCATGGTCTGAACTATACTCTAGAGTTGCCACGTGGATTAGAAGGCATGATTCTCCTTAGGCTCGTATGCTCTCATTAATCCTTGAATCAAGGAGTAACATGTGATTTGTGCATGTTTTGTTAGCAAGGAATCTTCTTAGACTTGACAAATAATCCACTCTCCTTTAGTTTCCAAGTAACCAACTTTTAGATGATCATGAATGTCTATTACAATAAGTATAAGGCTAAATTTGTAAAATAAATCATTTTCAGGTTTTTTCATAATGAAATGATCCAATTAGATTCAACACTTAAACCTAAGATAATACTAAATATTTTTTTTTTATTAATTCAATACTTAGAATTTTCGGTATCTATAATCCAACGCTAAAATTTTTCAATATTTAATTTCAATCAAACTCTTTGAAAGGGATCCTTTTACTGTCGTTTGGCTAGATGGCGGGATAATTAGGCTTTTAAAATTTTATTCCTATTCATGTTTAGATATTGGTACAACAGGAGAATGGTCTTGATTAAATATTTGGTCAATATTCCTGGTTTCTCAATATGGGAGATTTTGAAATATTACTTAAATACGTAGAATATATATATCATAACAATGCTTACATTTGGGATGATAACCCACTTTCAATTGATTTTTGAAATGGAATGTTCACGTTTGGAGGCTAAAGAATTTCTACTTTAGAAAAGACACCCTATTCATGTTTAACATAAGCAATTGAGAACTAAGAATTGTTTGCCTAATAAAAATAAATAAATAACTATTATTAAATCACAGCTTATTGGACTTTTAGTGTAGCCTATCTACTTTAACAAAATGTATAAAATAATTTCTAGTCCAATACCGCATGCATGCCTCCCTTCAAAAGCTGATTCTTTAATTTGTGACAACATCTATGTTTGTCGCTATTGGCATCGAGCCCTTTTCAATCAAGAAAAAGTAGCATTCATCTATAGGAGTTGAATGTGCATGCATGCATGCATGCATATTGCTCATAATCATAGCCCATGGTAATACCGAACAGAGACCAGTTAACAGGCATGCATCTTAAAAATGCTAGTGTATGCATTTTTTGATTGACATTTGAACCACTTGCACTCCTGCAATAATGTCTAAATCCAAAGGAGTGATTTGAGGGGCTGCCAAATTTATAAAATAATTGCATATCTTTTTGTGTCTTCTCATACACAACATACCCTTTTGTTTTGAAAGTTATCTGCTAAAGTCATTGTCTAGGCTATGTATGTAACTTTTTAGCACAGTGACTCTTGCCTGTGACCCTTTTTGCATGTCCAAGTTGCAGAGACACCCTCCCGTGACTATACTTTTGATTTAATAATTCCAAATGGGGTTTGTTTTTGGAGTTTGGTGAACTCTCTTACTCATGAGTTTTCTCATATTAATTAACACTATGTAGAATTTTTGGTGCCAAATTTGTTTTCATCTAAGATAACTTCACACGGATGCATAACTTTTTGTGTTTTTTGTTTTTGCCTCTTTTTACTTTGACGAATTAAAGGCGCAAATTTAAGAGTCTATTTAAAATTTGTTCTTAAAAATAGTATTAATTTAAGAAAAACACGTCTGACAAACTTTCGGTGAAATACAATTTTTTGAGAATTTGTTTTAAAATATATTATTAATTATTTTTTATAAAATATTTTAAGTACATTCAAGAGTTGCCTTCTATATATCATTCAACATAAGTCAACAAAACCCCTTTTTATATTTGAATTTTTAAATAGAATTTTAATTGTAAAAGCAATTAAGAACTGTTTTTAAAGAGATTCATTTGTGCAAACGCCATGAAGCAAACCCTAAAATCTCTTCTACTTTTTCAATTTTGAATAGTACTGTTTCTCTAAAGTGGGAACAAGACAAGTTAAGCTTTGGCATTCTGTTGTCCTATTGTAGAAATGGAAATTTACCATCAAGATTCTGATAATGCATGAAAGGGCTCGTGATGTACTGATGGAGAAACCAACCGTGAATATTCTATGTACATGTAACCCCAAGTGGCATATTATCAAGCTGGGCATGGCCTAGTTTGTTTGTTTTTTTCTGCTTTCTTTGATTCTTTCTAATCCAGATTATTGGAAGCACTTTGGAGATCAAGCTGAATGGGGTAAGCACTTCACATGTGAGGGTATGATTGTTCTAAGGGATCGGTATCCCATTCTGGGTGTATCCCTATTCAATGAATGTTCATGGTTTTAGGGACAGTAGTAGACTTAATTGATGTTGGCTCTCAAACCGGCCAAATCAAATATGCCACTCAACATCATAATTTCTTTTGGAATAGTGGGACTTAATTTAATTAGTTAGGCAGTTTATCGTCACAAAAGCAGATTAAATTTCTGCTTGATCAATCCATTAATAATACAGACAGAAAAGAACCAAAGAAATTAACCTGTAGGATGAGGTTGTTTTCTATGCCCTACATATCTATCCTTAATACCATTTTTTTTCTGCTGGATCATCATTAGGTCCAAACTTTACCCCAGAAACACATTTTTATGGCACTGAAAAGATGGCCTCTCTCGTGGAACCCTCCGTAAATTAAGGAATGATAGATCCTGATTCAGTGGACTAAAGGAAAAAAGGAGGCTGTCAAATTGTTGATGAACTAACATTTGATTTACCAAATCCAAATGAAAAGAATCAAAATATTAGGGCACAAGGAGTGCGTCCATGGACCAACTTTCCTTGTTAGCACCATCAAAGAGTCAGTTTCTTCACTGTTTAATCATCATTTCCTGACCCCCAAAGTCCCGAGTTAGTCCTGGAGATATCTCCACTTCTGGTGAACATTTTCTTTGTTTCTGGGCGTAGTGCCAACCCCATTGATCTGAAGCCAATTCTTCCAATGTTCAATGGTCAAATTCCAACTGAATCAAATTGTGATCTTAGAAAAGGTCATGTAGAAATTAAGTTATGTGGTCTGCTCCAGCCATTGACTTGACTGGACTGGGTTCACACTCATCCCAATTTGACCTAACCCTGCAGCCTCACCCACCTAGATTTTGCATAGGACTATCTCTCCTACCAGACAGACCAAGCAATTAGAGAGACACCCTTCAAGCCTATTAGCCTAAATTTCAGTTATATGGTTAAATGAAAGAGAACTCTTCTTTTAATTTTGTATAAATTTATGCATCACCTTAAGGTAGTAGTTGAAGGACAAGTTTATATAAAATACCATCAAGGGTCAAATTAGGATCAAACAACCCTAAGATATTTATGTTTGTTTAATTGTCAAATTAAATAGAAAGTTTAAAGGAAAAAAAAAAAATGGAAGTGGATCCGGCTGCTTATGACATTTCACTCATTTAATCATGCCTTAGACTGAATTTCTTCCATTAATTTCCTTCCAATAATGACAGTTGATTAATTAAATAAAGTGAGTAGAATGTTCATCAAACAAAAAAATTGGGCACCTGATGACCTTGACTCAAGTCTCCCTCTGCCCCTCCCGGGGGCTGATATTTCTGTCTTTGATCGTTCTGAATGGAAGAGTACCAAACCCCAAGGTCTAAAATTTCAAACTATGAGGCTTTAAAGTCTAAAAGCGCTTTTGAGTATTTCATGTCTCAGCCCTTTTCTATTACTTGGGGTTTGAAATTTGTGGTAGCACTCTCTCTCTCTCTCTCTCTCTCTCTCTCTCTCTCTCTCTAATTAAATTCTACGCCTTAGGCTTCCATCATTACTTTTAGAATTAATACTGCTCTTAACCACCAATTTGAAAATAAAACTTGGTTTTCTTAGAATAGAATGAAGTGTTTTGAATGTTGACTCAACTTGGGCTTTTTTTATTGGGTGTGCACTCGAAGTTGGTGTAGCAAACTTCAATTTCGTATCTCAGGTTTTGTGGCAAAGCCTCCTCTCCTCTAACCAAACAAAAGAATAAATGGTAATATGATGGATAGTTTTCTAATCTTACCTTGAATTAGTAGCTATTGTTATAATAATTAAAAATTGTAATCTACGTTATCGTATTTAACGAGCTCTGAAAAAAATAATTAATACGATAAACCCATGTTAGTCGTGCAATTAATATATTTTTTATTTTTAGAAAATGTAAATAATAATTTAATAAAAATTAATAAGAATTAAATGGATGATCAAAATGATGGAACTAACATTGTTGGTCTTGTTTTAGGCATTGGGTTGACCTAAAATGTGATGATGGTGTTAAAAACACTTGAGAATTTTTTCACTTAAGCCCATCACTTCCCTTTTATCTCTTTTCATGGACTAGTATTAAGAAAAACAAACACAAGGCCCAAGTATCGCTTTTCAAGAAAAGGCCCAATTTTGGAGATGGCCCACAACTAAACATAGCAAGGCCCAATGTTGTTTCTGTAGCAAACCACTTGACTTTAATAAGATCAAATTCAAAGTGCTCATTTACATTTAACCGCTTGAAATTTTTCTTCAAATTTGGATTGAAATTATATTTCGAATTCATTAACACCCATTTTTTTTTATGGGAAATGAAAGAATCTCTACTTGAGTGAAAATATTTCAAAAAATATGACATATTTTTTACTTTTTCTATTAAAAAAAAAAAAAACACATTTAGTTTCACATTATATATACATATATTTTTATATTTTATTTCTCTTGATTTTATTTTATTTTTTTGGTTAAAAAGCATCCAATTCACCTTTTTGCAACTTACAAGAGCATAAAAAGATAAAAATTGTTAATCCTAGGTTTGATTCCCTTCAATCACCTCAACTCCGTACAATGTACATTTCTTTTTCTTTTTTTTTAAATCACTATGTCATCTTGATCAAGATATAGATGTTGAATATATATATATATATATATATGAACTAAAAGTCAATTTCACCCTGATTGATAAGTTAAAATAGAGTTGAATAGGGTTAAATGTATGCTATAATAATTATGTGAAGCTCGAGCTAAATATAGGTTTTCACAATTATGTCTTTGTTTTTTAAGGAATCGTTTTAGTTTTTCTATTTAATTTTTCTTTGAAAATAAAATAAAATAAATGATGACTCCAAAATCTTTTAAAAAATCAAAACAAAAGATGATTTTGATAATTTTTAATTAAAAGGGTTCAACCATCAAGTAGAGCCACAACTAAAAAGTGCAAGTCCACAATAATGTTATCAAATTTTAACATTTTGTTCTTTAAAATAATTTAAAAAGTTATATTATATAGTAAATATGTTTGGATTGTATTAAGTCAACCAATCTAAGTGAACTCCTAATTGAAACACATTTTATTTCACACAGAGAAAGATCAATTGTTGTTCTTAAAAATAATGAATAAAGTATCCTATTAAAACATATTTTAGTTCACGTTAGGATATTAATTTTTCATACCCTACTACCATTTTGTTTTTACACTATAGTCACATTCTTGTACCTCAATTACATTCTTTATATTTCAGTCATATTCTTTATACCAAGGTTACAAAATTTCTTATCATATACACTAATCATATTTGTCAAACTTTAATCACATTTTTCTAGTCCTAGTCCAAATTTTCATGTCCTAGTCATGTTTTTGGTACTTTTGTTATATTCTTACACAAGTCACTATTTTCATGCATATATTAGTATTTTGATCATCTTTTTTGTATTTTGGACATATTTTTTATATTTTAACTACATTCTTCGTACTTTACCCACATTTTTTTGACATTAATTATATTCCTTAGTACATTAGTTACATTTTTTTCCTTAATCATTTTATTTGTTTTTACTCACATATTTATCTATTTATATTATTAAACATATAAGGCATGTACTTTTGAAATTTGAATAATATCTAGCTATAAAATAGTTTATAATGTAAAGCATAAACCAATTTTTTGGATTTTTACTATAAATACATAATCATCTAAGTTAGAAAAAAAAAAAAACCAAATAAAGGATTAAACTAATTGATCAAATTATTTTTAAAAACAAACAAAAATAGCTTAACACTAATTGGTTAAATCATTTGTAAAACAAAAATAGCTTATTTTAGATTTTATTTTAATGTTTATAAGATGGATTTTGAAGTCTCTTAGTTTCAAATTTTAACTTTATTTTATTTTCTAGGGAGTTTTTTGGTTAGTATTTTAAAGTTAATTCTTTGATTTTTGAGATATCATTAAGACAAGTTTTTTTTTAAAAAAAAAAAAATTAGATTCTATGGAGAATATAAATTTTATGGGAAAAATAAAATTTAAATTGATTAAGATTAGGCAAGAGTGACACTATTTGGAAGGGGTGTTCTTTTCTTTCTTTCTTTCTTTCTTTCTTTCTTTTTAGGCAAAAAGTAAAGGAAGCAAACAAAGAGAAATGGAGAATATGACTTAGAGGGTGTTTATTTTTTTAGGTTTTTTCTGAAAGTAATTTACTTTCAGACTTTAGGTTGTTTGTTTTTCTACTTTTTTATAATTTATTATAAACTTTTTATTGAATAGAAAAAGGCAAAATATTTGGCTTTTTATAAATGGAAAAAGAAACATATTGATTTTTCTTTACTTTTTAATGTTTAATAAAAATAAAATATTACAAAACAAACAACCTAATATTTAATATTATTAAGCATTAAAGTTCTATTTAGAATTAAGTAAAAAAAACAAACACCACCTAACTCTTCCCTTAACCATCTCAATTTTTATTGATTATTGATACATGACTGTTAAAATCCAATTATTAACATTCAAAATTCAGTACAATATCAAAGAGCTACCATAAAATTTTTTAGATAAAATATGAAACACAAGAGGTACTTTAAAAGCTTCAAAGATTTTTTGGAATATGAGTCCATACAACATTTGAACTATAATGCTATGAACTCATCCTCTTATCGTCTTCTCTCATCCACCTTTATGTTTAATTGCATAAATGAATAAAGATAAAGACTATAAGAATGTTTAATGGAATGACTATAGAATGTTTAGAGGAGAGATTGTGGAAATTTTTGGAAGATAGAACATAGAGATGTTTAGAAGAGAGATTATACAATTGAATAAAGAGAAGAACATAGAGTTCAATGTAGAGAAAGTAGAGAAGATGTTTGTTTCCCTTGGAATAGTTGAGGTTAAAAAAGCTCAAGCATATAATTTGCTCCAATATCTCAAACAAAGATGAAATTAATGTTAAGGGGTGGAAATACGTAGTAATCCATTTGTGGGTGATTACAACTCACACTCATTATATGGGATGCAAAGGATTTAATTTTCTCCAACATCTCAAACAAGAATGAAACTTATGCAAATAGGTGGAAATAAATCAATATCAATCCATTTTTGATTTATTATAACTCACATCAATCATATAGGATTCAAATGTGAGTTCTATAAAACAATGAGTGATTACTACCCAAAAAGTGCATTTTTACACCTTTAAGTCATTATGTTTTAAGCACTTTTGTGTAGTAGTTCTCCATTTTTATTCCAATTGGCATGTTAAGGACCTAGCAATGACTTCTAATCATATTTGTGGCTAGTTTTAGTGTTTTGACAGCTTTTTGGATCATTAAGGCAAGCCAAGTAAAGGAGAGAAGCAAAGAGGAAAATCAAGCAAAAAGAAGAAAACAGAGTGAAGCTGAAACAGAGGACTGCAACTGCAGTCTTCCTTCACACTTTTGGAGCACTTTCCGAAGTCCATTTTTTGCATGCTATATACCGTTGGAAATCTCTGGAAGTCAAGAATCCAACGCTTCAAACCGTGTACAATTTGGAGCTAAAATGAGGAAGATATGGCCTTCGGAAGACAACTGTGCCAAGCTGAGAGCGAATTTCGCACCAGCTTCGCACCAGCACAGCCCATGCGTGGTGCGAACTTTTCCTCTGTTCTGCCGACTCCACTTTAGATCTTTTCTTTTGTATTTTTTTGATGGAAATTCCTTTCCTATCCTTGTAACAAGCCAATTACAAGCTTGGCTTTTGTAAAGACTATAAGAGGGGTGGTAATCACCTCTCGGTTGGATGTTATGCTATGTGATTTTTCACACTTAGAAAAATACAGGGCTCTCTCTCTCGTTTTCCTTTCCTCTTTACCATTTTCTCTTTCTCGGAAGCCAAACAACCTTTGAGGATGATTTCCCGGAGGATGAGAGGCTAAACCTTCGGTTTCTTGAAGTGAAGGAAGCTAGGTGAAAAGTCCAGATGCAAAGGTGGAAAACTCCCGTGCCTTAAATACCGGTAGTTGGAGTTCATTAATGGCTTTCAAATCCAAAGTTTTGTTTTAACTCCCTTAGAATCACTTTGAATGGCCAATACATGGTAAGCTTCAGGTCTCTGTGGATGCTTATTGCTAGATCCATATCAGTCCATTAGTTATCATGTACGAGCCATTGGAAAGTGGCTCAAGGTGAAGACCCATAGTGTCTAAAGCCATTAATGGACCTTGACTACCATTTCTATTGATTTTGTATGGATTAAATCTTCATTGTTAAACCTATACCGGTTCGGGAAATAACTATAGGTTAAATCCCCAATGCGAGGAGAAAAATCCGAAATTTTCCACTTTGCATTCTGAACTTGATCCTAGCAACCCTTAGCTCCGGGAGACTTTCTTTCATCCATTTTTACTTAGTTATATGTTAGTTTAGTTTCAAACACCACTTTCAAAACGAATTTTATTTTCTTTTAAACTTTAAGTTTTTGACAAAGGAAATCATCAGATTTAATTTCTAATCTTGAGTCTATCACTGGTAGAGTGAATACCCATCCCAGAGTTCGACCCTAGAACTGCTATACTATAGTAGCTTTGCTACGCCAGTATGAGGTCATAGGTTTTATAAATGTTTTTGATTAAAAGACCCGACTGGGTTCGCGCGAATCAATGAGTGTCTCACTGTATCATCCTTAGACAAGTGGACAAGCATGTTGGGCAATCTAATATTCATTAGGGTTTTAGAGTGCATGCGTTAAAAAAGATAATTCATTCATCAAAGTAATAACTAAAGTTTTAAAAATATCTTAATTAATTCAAAAGATTAAGTGGGAGAGGACCTTAGGTAAGCCTATAGCCTCAAACATCAAGCCCATCTTGATTTGGATCATCACCACCATAATAGTGGGTTAGTCCAATGAATTAGGTAAATGGACTTTCATTATTATCTTAAGACCCATCTTGATTTGGGCCATCATCACCCTAGCAGTGGGTTAAGCCAAGGTACCAAGGGATATGGATATTCTTAAGGATGAGGCTAGATATGTTAATAGTGAGAGCAAACACCCCAAAGGTGGGGTTCTTTACTTAGAAACATTGATGTTAAGGATATTGATTATGTACTTAATTTAGAATATGAAAGTGGCATGCCCAAAGTAGAGGCTTTCATAGACTAAGGGCTAAACTAAAAGGTAGTTGATCTTGCCTTGAGAACTTTTCAAGTTTAAGGTAAGAAAATCAATCTAAAAAGGCTCTACCTAGTAATAAGATCTTGACTTGTCCAGTGTAGGCTTAACAATTATGATACTAGGATACCTAGCAAAAGATATGTAATTCTAAGAGCTCTATATTTGATAAACCATTGCTTGCCTTCAATGTTCAATAATTAAATGCTTGGTTATTTTATTTATTATGGATATTAAGATAACATTCTTGAACAATTATCTTGACATTAGCATCTATACATTGCAACTAGAGATTTTCATAGCAAAGGGCTATGAGCATCTAATATGCAATTTGCATAAATTCTTTCATGAATTAATGCAAGCATTTCACTCATGGAACAAATGTTTTGACAAGGAAATCAAGACCCTTGATTTTGATCAAAACAAGGATGAGTCTTATGTATATAAAAAGATTCAGTGAAGCATGATGGTGCTTTAAGATCTTGTAAGTAAATGACAATCTACTAATTTGGAATGATGTAGAATTATCATCATCAATCAAAATCTAGTTGTCTTCTCAATTTTAGATGAAAATCTAAATGTAGGCATGATATATTCTTGGGATTAAGGTCTTTAAGCATTGTAAGAATAGGAAAATTGAGTTATGTCAAGCCATTTACACTAACAAGCTTTTAGTTAAGTGCAGGATGCAGGACTCCAAGAAGGGTAGCTACCCTATAGGCTTGGAGTTCCCCTTTCTCAAGAACAGTGTCCTTGAACATTTAAGAAGAGAAATCATATTAAGGCAAATAACTTATGATTTTATAAGATTCTCTAGTCTGCGAATCTTGTACAGATGGTAAAATGACCAAGAAGGCATAAGTTAAAGAATGTTTGGAGTTAGTGCTTACTAACATGTAGAGACATTTTTATATTTATGCATGGAAAGTATGGGTATTTCATCATTTTATTGATGAGTACTCTAGGTTTGGATATGAGTATAGGAAATCCGATGCCTTGGATAAATGCTTTGAATGTAAAATGGAATCAAATAACTTATTGGGTAAACATATCAAGACACTTCAATTAGATGAGGTGGTATGTCTAGTAAGTTTGATTTTTTTAATAAGAATAAGGGATTAGTCTCTACCTTTGCAACTAGTAGCCTTATGTATGCAATGCTATGTGCTAGACCAAATATTTGCTTTACTATATGAATAATAAGTAGATATTAGTCTAATCCAAGATTGGAGCTTTGGGCGGATATCAAACATATAGTTAAGTATCTTAGAAGAACAGGGGAACATATGCTTGTAAGTCTTTGTGTTGAGTTGGTACTCTTGGGATATTGGGAATTACACTTTCAATTTGATGAAGACTCTCACAAGTCTACCTCTAAGTATGTGTATACCTTAAGTGGTATTTATTGTTGTTTTTGAAGCAACAAAGGAAGCCATTTAGCTTAAGGGTAGTTTCCTTGGTTGTATCGTCCAAGATCCTAATTGTGACAATAGTAGGATGATGGCACAATCTAAATAACCATAATACCACTAGAAGAGAAAACACATAGAAAGGAAATACTACTTTTAGTGAGATAGTTAAAAGCATTGATGTGACTATGGAACAGATTCTTTCTATAATGCCCAATTTTATTTATTTTTTAGCCAATGGGAGTTTGTTAGAATTCAACCCCTAAAAGCAAGACATGATGTAACAAAGTTAAAATTTATTGTCCCTAGTTATCCCTTTTATGCATTAACATTGATTTGATTATTCAACTCATATCACTTGCATTATACATGACTTGAGTACATTAAGAGTTGCATATAGGATACAATTCATGGGTTCCTTGTAAGATGATAAGTTGTTCATAGTCGATTCATGGATGTGAGCAATCTAGTAGAGATTGTAATGCACCACCTCCTAATTAAAGGGATGACTTGTTTTAGGTATCGGGATGGGTTTCTCATGGTTAGTGCACTAGCATGTAGGTTTATACATTGGATAGGACCTAGGATGAATCATGAAATAAGGCTATTAATTATCATAATTCGCTAAGCTATTATGTTGTATGGGTTCTCAACCTTGAGAGGATATTAAGTCTTTGTTGAAATCAATAGGACCCTTTGACTTATGAGTGAAACTCTAAGGTGATCCTATATTCATACGAATTGGGTCATTATTGATAGAGACTAAAGGCAACAAGTATTCTCAAGAAAGTCACCATGATATCTTATGGGATTGAGACAGTGTATCCCCTTGGGTGGTCCAAAGAACATGTGATCATGAAATTAGTGGTCGTAGTAATTCTTTTAGTGGAATTTAACATATGCTTCTTAAAGCTAGAGTATGTCAATTGATCACATAATAAGTGAGATCTATAACTCAATGATTGGAAAGACAATCTTGATGGGCTAGAAGCACTACCTTGTTAAATTACGGACACCAGTTAATGGGAGTTTGCATGCAATGAATAGTAAGTCATGGTCCCGAGTTTTGTTTGTTATAATTTCATATGATATTGGAGTAGAGTTGACTTTCTTTAGTAGAGTGTTGAGTCAACTTCAGAATTGGATTTTAAGGGAGCTAGTATTTTCATATGGGTCATAGTGGTCCCAACTTAAGCTCTTATTGCATGGTATCACGCTTTAAGGGTATTTTGGGTATTTGTGATTCATAAGTGTGCATAAGGGTGGTTTGGTAAAAACGCAAAGGTTGCACTAGATCTTATGAATTGACTTTCTAAAATGGGCTAATTAATTAATTGGAGGTTGTTAATAATAATTAATTAATTAGGATCTAAGTGGGTTGGATTACGTGACCTAAGCCCAATTTGGGCTCAAGTCATTGAAGCCTACTAGGAAGTCTATATAAACCCCTTTAAAAGGTTAGGGCTTCAATCTTCCTTACATTTTTTAGATTCTACAGAAAAGAACCCTAGCCATCCTCATGGGAAAAAAAGAAGCCCAATCTTTTCTCATGCCAAGATCCATAAAGAGAGAGATTAGGTGGACAACTCATGGGTAGACGAGTTTTACGGTGTCCACAACATTTTCATTGACTTGGATTCCATCTGGTAACATCTAGATCACAAGTATGAGTACTATATCTTTCTATATATAGCTAATAATGGTTTTTATTGTCATTTTATTCCACTTCAATAGATTTAGAGAAACCTAGGAATAATTTTAAGCATTTTACAAGATCCAAGGCCAAAGAATGGGGTAATTCAAAATTCCCAACATATGCAACCATATGTAATTACCAAAATGCCCTTAGGTACATAAAGGAACTAAAAACACATTCAACCCTCATAAATCATGCTATCAAGGAATATGAGCTCAAGTGGGGACCATTGGGGCCCATAAGATAGTACTAGTTCTCTCATAATCCAAGTTTAATGTTGACTCAATGTCATACCATAGATAGTCAACTGTACTCTAGTATCCCATGTATATTACAATAGACACCAAGTGCTCGAGTCCCTAACTTATTATCCAATATATGTAGTCTCCCTATGAACTGGTCATTTATAGTCTAACAAGGTGAAGTTATCAATCTTTCAAGACTACCTCTACCATCCTTGAGTTACAGATCTTCCTATTATGTGATCAAATGACATACTCTACCTCACAAAAAGCATATGTCAAATTCTACTAAAGAAATTATTGCGAGCCCACATATTTCATGATTACATGTCCTTAGAATCACCTAAAATGACACACTATCTCAAAGTCCATGAGATATCATAATGTCTTTATTGAGAATACCTATTATTACCGATTTCCATCAACAATGACCAAATCTATAAAGAATATATGATCACTTTAAGATCTCACTCATAGGTCAAAGCCAATGCTAACTTCAACATAAGCTCAATATTCTCTTAAGGTTAAGTGATAATCCGATATAACAACTTGATAAAGTTATGACTACCTAATAACCTTATGTCATGACTTACTTTAAGTCTTGTCCAATGTGTAACCATACACACTAGGGCACTCACCATGGAACCCCATCTTGATGGTCAAGACCACTCATCCCTCCAATTTGGAGGTAATGCACTACAAGCTCAAATGGATTGCCTAAATCCTCGAACTAGTTGCCAATAAATTATCTACTTGTAAGGAACTTATGACTTAGATTTTCCTTGCAACTCTTAATATACTCTCAATGCTAACTTCAATGAAAGTTCAATATTCACTCAAGGTTGAGAAATAATCTAGTATGACAATTTGATGAAGTTATGACTACCAATCTAGTATAACAACTTGATGAAGTTATAACTGCTTGATAACCTTATGTCATGACTCACTTTAAGTCTTATCCAATGTGTAACCATATACACTAGGGCACTCACTATGGGAAATTCATCTCGATGGCCAACACTAGTCATTCCTTCAATTTGGAGGTAGTGCACTATAACCTCAAATGGATTGCCTAAATCCTCGAACTAGCTATGAACAAATCATTTACTTGCAAGGAACCTATGACTTAGATTTTTTGTGCAACTCATAATGCACCCAAGTCATGTACAATGTAAGAAATGTCAAGTTAGAATGCTCATAAAGTATAATACATGAAATAAAAATAGATAAAAGTGAAACTATAATACCATTAAATTAATAATGAATTCCAAATTTTTTATTTTATGTGATTCTTTTAAGAGTTTTATCCTAACAATATATATGCCATTAGAGTGCATATTTTGATTCCAATCATTGTCTAAAAACATTAAAATAACATTATATTCTATTTCCTTATTATTTAGGTTTTTTCTACTAGATTTTTCCTAGTGATATTTTAATAAGACATATTTTAAAATAATCAACATTTAAAGGGGAGTGTTATAAATAGTTACAAAAATTTATGGATAACACAATTTCTTATAGAAAACTTTTCAAATATCCATGTAATCTTCACAATTATAAAATAATAATAATAATAAAAATAATAAAAACAACATTTATTATAGTTTGCTAAGATATAGCTCTTAAAAACATGACATGATATAACATATTTTAGATTCATTAATAATTTTATTTATTTATTATTTTGGTTTCCTTTATCTATCATATTTGCATTGATTGGTTATCTGAGCATTCATTCCTCTATTAGTTGCATTGCACATGACTTGGATAAAACAACACAGAATACGCAAGTCATGAGTTCCTTGCAAAATGATAAGTTATTCACAATTGGTTCATAGATTTGTGCAATCTATTAGAGGTTGTAGTATACTACCTCCTAATTGGAGTGATAACTTGTTTTGGTCATTGGGATAATTTTCTCATGGTCAATGTACTAATGTAGACAAAACCTATAATAAATCATGAAATTAGCTATTCGGTAGTCATGATTCACCAAACTATTATACTACATGGAGTCTCAACCATGAGAGGATATTAAGTTTATACTAAAGTCAATAATAGACTTTGGCCTATATGTAAGACCCTAAGGTGGTCATATATTCTCTACCAATGATGAAAATATTGGTAATTACGGATATATCGGTACTTCGATTTTACGGATATATCGAATATATCCAAAATATATTGGCTGATATTTTGACACAAAATATCGACGGACCTAAAATTAATCAGAACTTACAAAATGTAAAAAAAAAAAAAAAAAACTCTTAAAAATAAAATTAGAAGTATAATAAATATTTTAAAGTTGTTTTGTTCAAGAAATTGATATATGTATGATATAATTTATCATATTTCATAATAATATTATATGCTATGATAAAAAATATAAATTTCATAAGTGTACATTTATTATTAAATTATATAAAATATTATTCGATAATAATATGGTGATATTTGATTATAATATGTTTATTTTAAAAATATATTTAATGTTAAAATTATGATCCATTTAATTTAATTGTATTAAATGATATAAAATAAATGATAATGTATGTATAATTTTTAATATGTAATTAATATATTAATGATATTAAAAATACTATAAAAAAAATTATCATGATGATTTTTATATTTTTGGTAATCAATTGAATGAAAATTTTTTATTTAATTATAAAATAATTATTATTAATTTGGTCATTAAAATATTATTTTAATATTATGTTTATATTATGAATTTTAGACCATATATATTTGGTGCTCTATATGTATAACAAGGGGCAAGTTTGCCCCAAGGCCAATAGTGTGTTGATTTTGGTTAGGGTTCGAATCCTCTCAACAACAAAAAATCACATTTTGGAACTTTGACCACCCGACCCATGTTGACCGCCCCATAATATCACCCACACCACGTTGATCAGCCCAAAATTGTGAAATATCGACAATAAATAGATAAAATGTCGATAAATTTCGAAAAAATAGTGAAATTCTTGATAAATTGTCAAAATATCAGGATATCGATATTTCCATCCCATATATAGTGTTGAGGTCCACCGAAGCACGATATTTCGGCAATATATCGCTGAAATACTACAATATTTTAATCCATGTTCCCTACAAATTAAGTCCTTGTTGATGAAGACTTGTGGCAACAAGTATTCTTGATAAAAACACCATGGTATCTCTTAGGATTAAGATAATGTGTCCCCTTAGGTGATCCTAGTGACATGTGATCAGGAAAATAATGGTCATAGTAATTCCTTAAGTGGAATTTGACATATGCTTTTTGTGAGCTTTAGTATGTTAGTTGATCACATAATAAGAGCATTTGTAACTCAAGGATTATAGAGGTAAGTTTAAGAGATTGATAACATTCACCTCATTAGATTAGAAATACTAGTTCATGAGGAGCCTGTATAAAGTGGATAGTAGGTTACAAACCAGAGTTCTTCTATCTCTTTATAATATCATAGGATACTAGAGTATAGTTGACTTTTTGTAGTGGAATATTAAGTCAATTTAGAATTAGATTATGGAGGAGTCGGGTTATTTACCCATAGGTCCCTATGGTCCCTATTTGAGCTCCTCATTCATGTGACACTTTTATTTGAGGGAATTTTAGGTTTGTAATTCATAAGTGTGCATAAAAGATGTTTTGGTAAAAATGAAAAGTTGCTTTGGATCTTATGTATGGTCTTTTTTAATTGGATTAATTAATTGGAGTCCAATATGATTAATTAATTAATTAGAGCCCAACAGGGCTAATTAATTAATTAGAACCTAAGTGAGTTGGATTAGGCGACCCAAGTTCAAGTCACTTAAACCTATAGGAAACTTATATAAACCCTCTTTAAGGGTATAAGGCTTCAAATTTTACACCTTCATCTTCTAGACTTCAGAAAAACCTTAGCCTTTCTTCTAGAGAGTGAAGACCACTTTTCTCCTCTTGTGCCTAGATCCATGATAAGAGAGATCAAGTAGAAGATCATTGGGTTTAGGGGATTTATGACACCTACAAACTATCTTCATTGGATTACATTTGATATGGGAATATCTAAATCGCAAATAGGAAATTTTGTTGTTATTTGTTTCCATCATGATAGATTTAGAAAGCATAGAAATATATTACATACACCCTACGAGATCTACGGCCAAGAAATGGAGTAATTTGAGATTCCTAACAATAGTTATTATTATTGTAAACCTCTAAATATGATTAAGATTATTGGAAATTCATAACTTTAGAGTTCACTTGCTTTGAATTTATTCTCTTAATTCTTTTCTTTATTTTCTTTACTTTTACAATAATAAAGTCCTTATAATTTATTCAAGAAACTCTTTTCTCTTGAATGAAAATTTTATTGCATTGAGATCAATCCTTTAAAATTATGACTTAGTTTTACTTTCATTTTAAACTCTTAGGTTATGTTTGGATTTCGAAAACTAGTTAAGGAAAGTGAAAAACCTATGTCTGGTAGGGTAACACCCAAATAGGGGAAAGAATGAGGAATGAGTGAATTTTAAATAATATAATATAGGCTTTGAAAATTTTAAAAAGAGATTTAAACCTTTTTAAAACAATTGAACCCTTGTAAATTAAAGATAATCAATGAAAATCAATCACACACAAAACACAAATTTTTACATGGAAAACCTCCATTTTAACTATAAAGATAAAAACCATAGGGTTCAAGACCTAAAATCAAACATCAACTATATGAGATCATAATATACAAATTTGCTTGATTGTTTATCCTAAAACTTACTCTCTACCGCCTATATCATGATTCACATCCACAACCTAGTACCTTAAGTACTCCAATGGATTTGCCTTAGCCTATGAGGAGATGCATAATCT
Source organism: Vitis rotundifolia (assembly GCA_030254885.1). Taxonomy (NCBI): domain Eukaryota; kingdom Viridiplantae; phylum Streptophyta; class Magnoliopsida; order Vitales; family Vitaceae; genus Vitis; species Vitis rotundifolia. The sequence goes on from CM058156.1 coordinate 14,724,792, forward strand.
TCAATAACCTAACAAATGGAAAGCAAAACATATTTAAGAGTTTTGGTTTAAATGCAAAGAGTAATGACTTAAAAGTTGAGATTTATTTACACCTTGGGAGAACTCTCCCAATAGACATATATAAAAGAAAACCTAGTGGACTTAGAATCAATTTAGAAATCATATTTTACTAAAACATAATTTAAAAACTTAAGAATTTTAGAAATTTTTGGAAAATTTTCATCTTTTAAATTTTAAAATACTTGGAAAGATTTTCCTTTTAAATTTTTTAATTTAAATTCTTTTCCAAAGTCCTTAAAAGGTTTGGAAAGATTCCTTTTAAAATTCCTTGTCAAATTAATTTTTTTATTTGAAAAGGTTTTTCTTTTTAAATTCTCAATTTAAAATTGCTTCCCAAGTTAACTTTATTTCTAGTTTTCATAAGTCCACTCCATCTCTTGTGTCACATTATTCTTAGATAACTCAACCATACTTATTTGTTTAATCTGAACTTGATTCTATATCAACTTGGAATGTTCAAAGAAATGTAAATCGCAGGAAGATACGCATAGTCCTAGACCGGGATAAATAGAACAAAATTGTCTAACTTATTCTAAATAGCTTAATGCACTAATAAAAAGAATAAAAATATTAAAAAAATTTATTTGTTTCATATTTGATTATACCTTGGAAAATACAAAAGAAAATCAAGTATAATAAAAATTAATTAAAAATTTATAATTTAAAATTATTTAATCTTAATATAAAAAAGTTAAAATAATTGAAATGAATTTAAAAATATGTGCAAAAATAATTTATTAACTTTAAATTTATTTTTTATTTTTCTTCACTTTTCTTTCCTCATTTTTTTTCTCACGGTATTCTTTCTTTCATGTTTTTTCCTCAAATTTTTCGAAACCATACATAACCTAAAATTAAAATTAAAAAAAAAAACGCACAAACTATTCTAAAGACTTGAGTAAAATTATTTTACCATAGATTTTTATGATGTTTCAATAAAGGTAAAATAACTCTTATGCAACTATAATTCTCATAAAACATGAGGAAAAATGTGAGGAAAATAAAATAAAAAAGAAAAGTGTAAGGAAAAAAAAACAAAATGAAAAAAAAAAAAAAGATTCAAAATCAATAAATTATTTTTACATACTTTTTTAAACTCATTTCACTTACTTCTCCCAATATATACAGATTTAATAATTTTAAAACACATAAACTTTTAATTAATTTTAATAATATTTTTTTTTTTTCATATTTTTCATAATAAAATTAAACATGAAAAAAAATCATAATTTTTAATATTTTTTTTATTTCCTTAATACTTTCAGGACCAAACATACCCGGTATATTATTTATAATACTATCATAAATATTAAAAACAAGTTTCATCTATACCAAGTTGTAGAATACATGAAAAATGCATGGTTTATATACGAGTTTCTTTCATCACCCAACATATTTAATCCCTGTTGCAATGTCCTTCACACCCGTCCCTTTCATCAACAATCCACCCACAACTCCCCCTTATCAATTATTTCATCCATTCTAACCTTTCATTTTTCTCCTTTATTTATTTATTTATTTATTTTATTTTCTTTAGCCCTTTATAAACAAAATAAGTAATTTTTACACAAAAAGCACAACAAGGCCCCCCAAAAAAAAAACAAGAAAAAAGGAAAAAGAAAAAGAGGAAAACGGAAAAGGGTAATGATTTGTTTGCAAATGAGTCACGTGTCTTCCTACAATATAGCCGTTGGACCTTACGCTCCTCTGCTCTGCTCTGCTCTCAGCGATTGTCCGATGGGGGGTGGGCCTGTAACGACCCTACATGCCAGACCTCTATTCGCCGGAGTTTCTCCTCGCCGTATTCCATTTCCTCCGACCAATGGCGCCTTTCACTTCCCTCTGTCTTTCCTTTCTTGCCCTAAACGCCGATCGTTTTCACGGACCATTCGTGCCGTCGAGAGATCGGGCCAGGTCTCTCTCTAGATTTTTCCTCTTCTGATTTCTTTGACTTTACGTTAATTAGGTTTATGGTAGAGAGCTTTCACATCGGGGATTGAGGCTATGATGAAGGTTTATGCTCTAGGTTGCAGATACTGTAATTTTTGGGTTGCTTTTCGATATGAGTATCGGGAGATGGCATTGCTGCCTTAAATAATTCTTGATGTGTGGGTGTTAGGTTGGCATACATGGAAAAATATATAAATATGATCATCGACCACAAGATGACTGATTTCTTTGAAATGAATTTGAATTAGTAATCCTTTTTTAATTGATTAATCAAATTTATGGACGGTGAAGAACCTTTTACAATGATCGATAGATAGGAAAATGTTGAAAAGAAATGTTGAAAATTCATCTGGATGATTTCTTTTTTGGCATCGATTCTTGGAACGACTCTGCCTTCAATTTCCTTGTAATTTTCTTTTCCCTTTTTTTTTGGGAAGAATTGAGGGAATTTATTTATACATTATGTTTGGTTAGAGATGCATTTGGAGAACCCCCTCCGCGAACCAATTTTCAGAATATGGTAATTAAGACCTATTCTCATGCTTATCTGACATGAGAACCTAGTGAATCATATATATAAATATGATGTGTGGGTGTTAGGTTGGCATACATGGAAAAATATATAAATATGATCATCGACCACAAGATGACTGATTTATTTGAAATGAATTTGAATTAGTAATCCTTTTTTAATTGATTAATCAAATTTATGGACGGTGAAGAACCTTTTACAATGATCGATAGATAGGAAAATGTTGAAAGGAAATGTTTAAAATTCATCTGGATGATTTCTTTTTTGGCATCGATTCTTGGAACAACACTGCCTTCAATTTCCTTGTAATTTTCTTTTCCCTTTTTTTTTGGGAAGAATTGAGGGAATTTATACATTATGTTTGGTTAGAGATGCATTTGGAGAACCCCCTCCGCGAACCAATTTTCAGAATATGGTAATTAAGACCTATTCTCATGCTTATCTGACATGAGAACCTAGTGAATCATATATATAAATATGATGTGTGGGTGTTAGGTTGGCATACATGGAAAAATATATAAATATGATCATCGACCACAAGATGACTGATTTATTTGAAATGAATTTGAATTAGTAATCCTTTTTTAATTGATTAATCAAATTTATGGACGGTGAAGAACCTTTTACAATGATCGATAGATAGGAAAATGTTGAAAGGAAATGTTTAAAATTCATCTGGATGATTTCTTTTTTGGCATCGATTCTTGGAACAACACTGCCTTCAATTTCCTTGTAATTTTCTTTTCCCTTTTTTTTTGGGAAGAATTGAGGGAATTTATACATTATGTTTGGTTAGAGATGCATTTCGCCAACCCCCTCCATGAACCAATTTTCAGAATATAGTAATTAAGACCTATTCTCATGCTTATCTGACATGAGAACCTAGTGAATCATATATATAAGTCAATTCCTATTTAATTTGTCTCTAGTACGTTAGGCCTAGGCTACAAGTCTAGGTCAGAGTTTATGGGGCCAGGTAGTTTTTATTCTAGAAGAGACGCTGTGTGAAGTTATGATAGGTGGGGTGTGCAATTGCTGAAATATCTGGCTATAGTTTTGGTTTCAGAGTCTGTCTATGGTCCTCTGTAGTTATTTCAGCCCATATATAATAATTTTCCTATAATATATGAATATAAGGAGATGTCTAGGAGGCTTCTAAAATTGACCACATTCTTACCATGCTATCGTGCATTTGACTTATTCCCCTTTGGTTTTAAGAAGTTGTAGATTGTGAATGCTTGCTAATTCATGGTGGGTGAAGGTGTTTAATGTATCTTATTTTCTTACAAAAATATACTATTATAAACTCATCACACCTTATATGTATAACATCACAAAAGCAGTTAAGTATCCAGATGGTGAGAATGGAAAATCCTTCACAGCTTTGTAAAAAAATCTTACAAATGATACTGAACATGGTAGCAGTTCCATAATTAGTGATGGAAGCTCTCCAATGCCTGACGGTCTATGTATGAGCTTTCTTTCTTTCTTTCCTTCTTTCTTTCTGCTTTCCTTTTTCTTTTCTTCGATATCCACAATCATATTCTTTAGGCTGTGGTTCTTGTTGCAGTTTGTATATTGCCTCTATTTGAAGAAGAATTCCTTGTCTTACAGGTGAATCCTGATGGAAGTAATCATGGAAAGATTTTTAATTCAGTAAATACATTATCTTTGACAAAAGCGCTATCAAACTTTGTGGTATCTAACTTCCTTCCAATAGGTGATACTGATCTTCATTTATTTCTATGTTATTCACAATATGTGTGTGTGTGTGTGTGTGTGTGTGTGTGTATGTATACATAAGAAATATTGTTTGTCAAGATGCTTATTTATTTATTTATTGATAGGTTTGTCAGGATGCTTATGTTATTATATGAATCTTAAACAAAGTCTTTGATTTGTTGAAGCAAAAAACAACCTAAAGTTGCAAGATATAGTGAATAGATGAGATTCGAGCAATGACTCAAGGAATTTGTGAACTGCTTTAGTTGAAAATCATTCTAAAAGAATTAAGTGTGAGAACAAAAGAACCTATGGAGTCATACTGTGACAATAAAGCAACATCAGCATTGCACATGATCTTGTAAAACATGACAAGGAAAAACATGTTGAAGTTGATAGATACTTCAAGGAAAAAATTGATAGTGGATAGCTTTGCCCACCATTTATTCTAATGAGTAACCCGCTTACTGATATTTGTACAAGGGATGTTTCAAGTCTGACTTCCAAGACTATCACAAGCAAGTTGGAGATAAAAAATATCTTCAAACTAACCTGAGAGGAAAGGAAGCGGTGTGTGGGGGTGTTGGAGTGTGCACTGATCTTTAATTTCCTTTGATTTCCTTATTTGTTTGATTTTCCCATATATTTTCTTAATTATGATTTGATGTGTTGATTCCTAGCCTCTTATGACCTTTAATGCCTTGTATGCTTTGTGTATACTTTTGTGTGCTCTTTTGGTAGACACTTTTAATACAATTCTTCTTTACCTATAAAAAAAAAAGTGTATTGATTCTTGATTATGTACAATATTTTTACTTTCACTATTCTATTTAGAAAAGCATAGATTAAGGAGAATCAAGAATGTAGGCCAATTGTAAATATTTATTTTTCTTTTTTTTATTTGAACCCTAAGCTTTATAAATTGCTTTGTAACTTCCAAAATGATAAGAAGGTTTTTCACACAATTTCCCTTGCTCTTTCGTAGTCCCCACCAAGATATTTGGTTTACATTGCTAAAGGGGATTTTTTTTTTAAAAAAAAAAATCAGAAACAAACAATTGTATTAAAATATAAAAACAAGAGAAGGATGAGAAGTCCTCCCCAAGATGTACAAACCTGATAAAAAAACTGAGAAAACCTCCACTAAAAAGGAATTGGATTTACCTTGTTAAAAAGTTAATGTGCAAAATTTTGAGAGAACTTTTTTATTTGACCTCACAAGGTCTTTTCTTTCCTTTACATTTTAAACCTTTATTTATTTATTTATTTGGTCCCCATTGAGACTTGAACCTGGAACCTCCTATAAACCCATTCCAACCTAAGACCACTTGAGCTAAGCCTCAAGGGCTCCTTTTCTTTTTATCCAAATATACTATATTGATCTTGTAAATCTAATTTATGTAGCTCTGATCAGCGGAGTAGCTCTAGGAATTACAAATCCTACCCTTGGTTGTATGGCACACAGATATTCCTTATCGACAGTTAGCACTTTTGGAATTTTTCTTATTTCAGGTTAGAATTTCAACAGATTATTTGTTTATTTTCATCCTTTTCCTTTTAACCTTCCATCACCAACTCATTTAATCTTCACAGGGCTGAAGTTGCAGGGTGGGGAAATTGAAGCAGTTGCAGAAGCATGGCCTGCATTAGTGTTTGGTCTAGTATGATCTCCAATTTTTTATGTACCTACTGTATGTTGAAAGTTCCTTTGCTGGAAGGTCTTTTATCAGGCTCTCATATGCAATTTTATGCAAGCATCATATTCTAACTTTTTCTTAAGAAGATTTGCATCAATTAAGATTATATTTTATTTGATTATCTTTTGAATTCTCATTTTTTATACACTTCTCTAGTTTGAACTTAGGTTATGAGAGCCATAGTGAAGGCAATTGAACTTATAGGGCTGGCTGTTTCATGACCTTGGGTAGTTTTGGTCTAACTATAGGATAAGATGATCACTTGAAGACCGCTAGTAAGCTATTTATTTGAGTGGAGATGATGGGTCCCTCCATTGAGCTTTGCAGGTGTCATTCTTATGATCCAATGTATAATTTTACATGTTTTTAGAGCATTTTGCATGCCATGGGACTTGGTTGCAAAATTGGGTTGTCTTTAACAAAAATAGGCTGCATTGTCGGAAAGGTGTCAGTCACAAGGGGACCAGCAGGCCGTCACCCTTGCAGAAATTGTATTTTAAGCCTAGACAGGCCACCTAAGAATGATTGGCCATTTGCTCTCTATTTTCTAGTTTTTTGAATTGATTCTTAATAGTGATTGTGACTGTTCAACAGTTGGTTGATGCCTGGATGGGTTGCCCTGTCTGCTCATTTTTAATGCATATTTTGACTGTTCTAGCTTCATTTTTCTTAGCTTTATAAGCCTCTTTTGTTCATTTCTCTGCGAGAACACCATTTTTGAGCTAGGTACCTTGAAAGCATTGACTTCCATTGCTTAGTGCATTTAAAACTCTTCATGGGGAGTTGAGTTTTTTTAAGAGCCTTTAGTACTCATCATTGTGAGTGTTATAGCGAGGGGTAGGAGCACAATATTAGGAACCTTTAAACTTGGAGTTGGTGAAGGATAAAAGAAGGTTTACTTGGTTGTTTTCTCACATTTATTGGCTCGAGGAAGTGTTGGTAACATCCTTTTGCATATTTTTGTTGAAATTTTTCCATAGGAAATCTCCCTAATCTTAGGAGATCTCATTCTCTCTATGATTTTGTATCTTTTCTTGTATGTATTGTATCCTAAATGGTAGCGATCTTGTATATATGGGCTATCATTCACCCTAGAATTATGCCTACACAAAATATATGATTTCCTAGAATATACTCCCAACTTTGTATATAACCCCACCTAATCTCAATTATTCATTGTTAAGGAAAATCAGTTTTCTCCACATGTTATCAGAGCAAACTGAAGTCTGAAACTCTTCTCTGATTTTGCTTTTCCTCTAGTCCTATTCTCTCAAAACTTTTCATAACCTCATCCATATCCTTCATTGGAAAAATGTCAGACGCATGTAAAATTACCTTCCTGCCAATAGCACAACTATTGCAATTCAGGGCTCTTTTCTTTGGAGAATCCCACTCTAAAGGTTACAACTTCAAAGTTGAATGGATCAAACTTCATGGAATGGTCTGAATCAGCCAAAATGTTCCTCAAAAAGCAAGGGGAAAATGAAGTTTGTGTTGGGCACTTCCTCTCCTCTTGCTGTGGATGATCCTAAATTCGGAGCTTGGGATGCTGAGAATTCAATGGTGATGTCCTGTTAGTTACACTCCATGCAATCAGAAATTAGCAAGACTTATCTCTTGTTGACAAACTGCAAGGGATATTTGGGAAGCAACCTATTTGACCTACTCAAAGAAAGGTGTGGCAGACCAGCTGCATGACTTGAAGGTGATGATTGTCTCCACCAAACAAGGTACTGAATCTGTCACTGAATATTAAAATGTTTTAAAGAGACTTTGGCTAATTAGATCCCTATCAAAATGTGGAAATGGAATGGGTGAATGTCCCAAAGAAACTAAAGGATATGATTGAATGAGAAAGAATGTTTGATTTTCTACTTGGACTTCACCTGAAATTCAATGTGGCTTGTGGAAGAATTTTGGGCAAGGATCCTCTTCCATCCATAAGAGAGGCTTTTCTTCTGTCTGAGGACAAGAAGTTTGAAAGGGAGTCATGCTCAGGAAACTAGAAAAATTGATTTCAACCTACCAGAATTCTGCACTGGTAGTTTCCAAGACCACCCCTAGTTTGAGGAAACATGGAGATGAGGACAAGCTTTGGTGTGACTACAGCAACAAGCCTCAACATGCAAGGGAAATGTGTTGGAAACTCCATGGAAGACTACAACCTGGAACCAGATCTGCTCAATAGGGAACTGGAAACAAAATTGGAGCCAAAACTAGGCAGGCTCATCAAACAGCTGTTGTTGAGGAATCCCAAGAGGCCTTACTCAACAAAGATGACATTGATACACTGAAAAAGCTCCTGATGAGGTTTGAGAATCAAAACACAGTAAAAGGGTACACATACACTTATGGTGTTGATTATCGAGATGCTTTTACCACTATAGCTAAGATGAATACCATCCAGATATTATTGTCTCTAGCAACAAATCTAAATTGGTGGTTGCAACAATTTGACGTGAATAACACATTCCTCCATGGAGACTTGGAAAAGGAGGTATATATGAAGGTTCCACCAAGTTTTTCTCATAGAAAATACGGTAACAAAGTGTGTAGGTTGAAGAAATCTCTATATGGGCTTAAACAATTCCTAACGGCTTGCTTTAAAAGGTTTCTCATAGAAAGTCCATAGTTAGAAAGGGCTAAGGATTTGCCTTGAATCAAGTAGCTTTTTTGGATTCCATGGAAGGGACGAGGGTTTTATCTTTAAAGGGTTCAAAATACCAAAAAGGGACTATGGGGTGCAAGTGGATTTATACCATTAAGTACAACGTTGATGGCTTAGTGGAAAGGTACAAGGCAAGGGCCGTGGAGAAAGGGTACACACAAACTTATGGTGTTGATTATCGAGACGTTCTTTCCACTATAGCTAAGATGAATACCATCCAGATTTTATTGTCTCTAGCAACAAATCTAAATTGGTGGTTGCAACAATTTGACGTGAATAACACATTCCTCCATGGAGACTTGGAAAAGGAGGTATATATGAAGGGTCCACTAAGTTTTTCTCATAGAATATAGGGTAACAAAGTGTGTAGGTTGAAGAAATCTCTATATGGGCTTAAACAGTTCCTAAGGGCTTGGTTTAGAAAGTTTCTCATAGAAAGTCCATCGTAAGAAAAGACTAAGGATTTGTCTTGAATCAAGTAGCTTTTTTGGATTCCATGGAAAGGACTAGGGTTTTATCTTTAAAGGGTTCAAAATGCCAAAAAGGGACTATGGGGTGCAAATGGATTTATACCATTAAGTATTAAGTTGATGGCTTAGTGGAAAGGTACAAGGCAAGGGCCGTGGAGAAAGGGTACACACAAACTTATGGTGTTGATTATCCAAACGCTTTTGCCAGTATACTTAAGATGAATACCATCAGATTTTATTGTCTCTAGCAATAAATCTAAATTGGTGGTTGCAACAATTTGATGTGAATAAAACATTCCTCCATGGAGACTTGGAAAAGGAGGTATATATGAATGTTCCACCAAGTTTTTCTCATAGAAAATAGGGTAACAAAAGTGTGTAGGTTGAAGAAATCCCTATATGGGCTTAAAAAATTCCTAAGGGCTTGGTTTAGAAAGTTTCTCATAGAAAGTCCATAGTAAGAAAAGGCTAAGGATTTGTCTTGAATCAAGTAGCTTTTTTGGATTCCATGAAAGGGACTAGGGTTTTATCTTTAAAGGCTTCAAAATGCCAAAAAAGGACTAAGGGGTGCAACTGGATTTATACCATTAACTATAAAGTTGATGGCTTAGTGGAAAGGTACAAGGCAAGGCCTGTGGCAAAAGGGTACACACAAACTTATGGTGTTGATTATCGAGACGCTTTTGCCACTATAGCTACGATGAATACCATCCAGATTTTATTGTCTCTAGCAACAAATCTAAATTGGTGGTTGACACAATTTGACGTGAATAACACATTCCTCCATGGAGACTTGGAAAAGGTTGTATATATGAAGGTTCCACAAGGTTTTTCTCATAGAAAATAGGGTAACAAAGTGTGTAGGTTGAAAAAATCTCTATATTGGATTAAACAATCTCTATATTGGCTTAAACAATTCCTAAGGGCTTGGTTTAGAAAGTTTCTCATAGAAAGTCCATAGTAAGAAAAGGCTAAGGATTTGTCTTGAATGAAGTAGCTTTTCTGGATTCCATGGAAGGGACTAAGGTTTTATCTTTAAAGGGTTCAAATGCCAAAAAGGGACTATGGGGTGCAAGTGGATATATACCATGAAGCATAAAGTTGATGGCTTAGTGGAAAGGTACAAGGCAAGGCCCGTGGCAAAAGGGTACACACAAACTTATGGTGTTGATTATCAAGACGCTTTTGCCACAATAGCTAAGATGAATACCATCCAGATTTTCTTATCTCTAGCAACAAATCTAAATTAGTGGTTGCAACAATTTGACGTGAATAACACATTCCTCCATGGAGACTTGGAAAAGGAGGTATATATGAACGTTCCACCAAGTTTTTCTTATAGAAAATAGGGTAACAAAGTGTGTAGGTTGAAGAAATCTCTATATGGGCTTAAACAATTCTAAGGGCTTCGTTTAGAAAGTTTCTCATAGAAAGTCCATAGTAAGAAAGGGCTAAGGATTTGTCTTGAATCAAGTAGCTTTTTTGGATTCCATGGAAGGGACGAGGGTTTTATCTTTAAAGGGTTCAAAATACCAAAAAGGGACTATGGGGTGCAAGTGGATTTATACCATTAAGTACAAAGTTGATGGCTTAGTGGAAAGGTACAACGCAAGGCCCGTGGCAAAAGGGTACACACAAACTTATGGTGTTGATTATCAAGACGTTTTTGCCACTATAGCTTAGATGAATACCATCCAGATTTTATTGTCTCTAGCAACAAATCTAAATTGGTGGTTGCAACAATTTGACGTGAATAACACATTCCTCCATGGAGATTTGGAAAATGAGGTATATATGAAGGTTCCACCAAGTTTTTCTCATAGAAAATAGGGTAACAGAGTGTGTAGGTTGAAGAAATCTCTATATGGGCTTAAACAATTCCTAAGGGCTTGGTTAAGAAAGTTTCTCATAGAACATCCATAGTAAGAAAAGGCTAGGGATTTGTCTTGAATCAAGTAGGTTTTTTGGATTCCATGGAAGGGACTAGGGTTTTATCCTTAAAGGGTTCAAAATGCCAAAAAGGGACTATGGGGTGCAAGTGGATTTATACCATTAAGTATAAAGTTGATGGCTTAGTGGAAAGGTACAAGGCAAGGCCCGTGGCAAAAAAGTACACACAAACTTATGGTGTTGATTATCAAGACGCTTTTGCCACTATAGCTAAGATGAATACCATCCAGATTTTCTTGTCTCTAGCAACAAATCTAAATTGGTGGTTGCAACATTTTGGCGTGAATAACACATTCCTTCATGGAGACTTGGAAAAGGAGGTATATATGAATGTTCCACCAAGTTTTTCTCATAGAAAATAGGGTAAGAAAGTGTGTAGGTTGAAGAAATCTCTACACGGGCTTAAACAATTCCTAAGGACTTCGTTTAGAAATTTTCTCATAGAAAGTCCCTAGCAAGAAAAGGCTAAGGATTTGTCTTGAATCAAGTAGCTTTTTTGGATTCCATGGAAGGGACTAGGGTTTTATCTTTAAAGGGTTCAAAATGCCAAACAGGGACTATGGGGTGCACATGGATGTATACCATTAAGTATAAAGTTGATGGCTTAGTGGAAAGGTACAAGGCAAGGCCCGTGGCAAAAGGGTACACACAAACTTATGGTGTTGATTATCAAGATGCTTTGGCCACTATAGCTAAGATGAATACCATCTAAATTTTCTTGTCTCTAGCAACAAATCTAAATTGGTGGTTGCAACAATTTGACGTGAATAACACATTCCTCCATACAGACATGGAAAAGGAGGTATATATGAAGGTTCCACCAAGTTTTTCTCATAGAAAATAGGGTAACAAAGTGTGTAGGTTGAAGAAATCTCTATACGGGCTTAAACAATTCCTAAGGGCTTGGTTTAGTAATTTTCTCATAGAAAGTCCCTAGCAACAAAAGGCTAAGGATTTGTCTTGAATCAAGTAGCTCTTTGGATTCCATGGAAGGGACTAGGGTTTTATCTTTAAAGGGTTCAAAATGCCAAAAAGGGACTATGGGGTGCAAATGGATTTATACCACTAAGTATAAAGTTGATGGCTTAGTGGAAAGCTACAAGGCAAGGCCCGTGGCAAAAGGGTACACACAAACTTATGGTGTTCATTATCAAGACGCTTTTGCCACTATAGCTGAGATGAATACTATCCAGATTTTATTGTCTCTAGCAACAAATCTAAATTTGTGGTTGCATCAATTTGATGTGAATAACACATTCCTCTATGGAAACTTGGAAAATGAGGTATATATGAAGGTTCCACTAAGTTTTTTTCCTAGAAAATAGGGTAAGAAAGTGTGTAGGTTGAAGAAATCTCTATATGGGCTTAAACGATTCCTAAGGGCTTGGTTTAGAAAGTTTCATCCATAGTAAGAAAAGCCTAGGGATTTGTCTTGAATCAAGTAGCTTTTTTGGATTCCATGGAAGGGACTAGGGTTTTATCTTTAAAGGGTTCAAAATGCCAAAAAGGGACTATAGGGTACAAATGGATTATACCATTAAGTATAAAGTTGATGGCTTAGTGGAAAGGTACCCGGCAAGGTCCGTGGCAAAAGGGTACACACAAACTTATGGTGCTCATTATCAAGACGCTTTTCCCACTATAACTAAGATGAATATCATCCAGATGTTATTGTCTCTAGCAACAAATCTAAATCGGTGGTTGCATCAATTTGATATGAATAACACATTCCTCTATGGAGACTTGGAAAAGGAGGTATACATGAAGGTTGCCACCAAGTTTTTCTCTTAGAAAATAGGGTAACAAAGTGTGTAGGTTGAAGAAATCTCTATATGGGCTTAAAAAATTCCTAAGGGCTTGGTTTAGAAAGTGTCTCATAGAAAGTCCATAGTAAGAAAAGGCTAAGGATTTGTCTTGAATCAAGTAGCTTTTTTGGATTCCATGGAAGGGACTAGGGCTTTATCTTTAAAGGTTTCAAAATGCCAAAAAGGGACTATGGGGTGCAAGTGGACTTATACCATTAAGTATAAAGTTGATGGCTTAGTGGAAAGCTACAAGGCAAGGCCCATGGCAAAAGGGTACACACAAACTTATGGTCTTGATTATCGAGACTCGTTTGCCACTATAGCAAAGATGAATACCATCCAGATTTTATTGTCTCTAGCAACAAATCTAATTTAGTGGTTGCAACAATTTGACGTGAATAACACATTCCTCCATGGAGACTTGGAAAAGGAGGTATATATGAAGGTTCCACCAAGTTTTTCTCATAGAAAATAGGGTAACAAAGTGTGTAGGTTGAAGAAATCTCTATATGGGCGTAAAAAATTCCTAAGGGCTTGGTTTAGAAAGTTTCTCATAGAAAGTCCATAGTAAGAAAAGGCTAAGGATTTGTCTTGAATCAAGTAGCTTTTTTGGATTCCATGGAAGGGACTAGGGTTTTATCTTTAAAGGGTTCAAAATGCCAAAAAGGGACTATAGGGTACAAATGGATTTATACCATTAAGTATAAAGTTGATGGCTTAGTGGAAAAGTACACGACAAGGCCCGTGGCAAAAGGGTATGCACAAACTTATGGTATTCATTATCAAGACGCTTTTCCCACTATAAGTAAGATGAATACCATCCAGATGTTATTGTCTCTAGCAACAAATCTAAATTGGTGGTTGCATCAATTTGATATGAATAACACATTCCTATATGGAGACTTGGAAAAGGAGGTATATATGAAGGTTCCACCAAGTTTTTCTCTTAGAAAATAGGATAAGAAAGTGTGTAGGTTGAAGAAATCTCTATATGGGCTTAAACAATTCCTAAGGGCTTGGTTAAGAAAGTTTCTCATAGAATGTCCATAGTAAGAAAAGGCTAGGGATTTGTCTTGAATCAAGTAGGTTTTTTGGATTCCATGGAAGGGACTAGGGTTTTATCTTTCAAGGGTTCAAAATGCCAAAAAGGGACTATGGGGTGCAAGTGGATTTATACCATTAAGTATAAAGTTGATGGCTTAGTGGAAAGGTACAAGGCAAGGGCCGTGGCAAAAGGGTACACAAACTTATGGTGTTGATTATCCAGACGCTTTTGCCACTATAGCTAAGATGAATACCATCTAAATTTTCTTGTCTCTAGCAACAAATCTAAATTGGTGGTTGCAACAATTTGATGTATATATGAAGGTTCCACCAAGTTTTTCTCATAGAGAACAGGGTAACAAAGTGTGTAGGTTGATGAAATCTTTATATGGGCTTAAACAATTCCTAAGGGCTTGGTTTAGAAAGTTTCTCATAGAAAGTCCATAGTAAGGAAAGGCTAAGGATTTGTCTTGAATCAAGTAGCTTTTTTGGATTGCATGGAAGGGACTAGGGTTTATCTTTAAAGGTTTCAAAATGCCAAAAAGGGACTATGGAGTGCAAGTGGATTTATACCATTAAGTATAAAGTTGATGGCTTAGTGGAAAGGTACAAGGCAAGGGCCGTGGCAAAAGGGTACACACAAACTTATGGTGTTGATTATCAAGACGCTTTTGCCACTATAGCTAAATTGAATACCATCTAGATTTTCTCGTCTCTAGCAACAAATCTAAATTGGTGGTTGCAACAATTTGACGTGAATAACACATTCCTCCATGGAGACTTGGAAAAGGAGGTATATATGAAGGTTGCACCAAGTTTTTGTCATAGAAAATAGGGTAACAGAGTGTGTAGGTTGAAGAAATCTCTATATGGGCTTAAACAATTCCTAAGGGCTTGGTTTAGAAATTTTCTCATAGAAAGTCCCTAGCAACAAAAGCCTAATGGTTTGTCTTGAATCAAGTAGCTTTTTTGGATTCCATGGAAGGGACTAGAGTTTTATCTTTAAACTGTTCAAAATGCCAAAAAGGGACTTTGGATTGCAAATGGATTTATACCATTAAGTATAAAGTTGATGGCTTAGTGGACAGCTACAAGGCAAGGCCCGTGGCAAAAGGGTACAAACAAACTTATGGTGTTGATTATCGAGACGCTTTTGCCACTATGGCTAAGATGAATACTAACCAGATTTTATTGTCTCTAGCAACAAATCTAAATTGGTGGTTGCATCAATTTGATGTGAATGACACATTCCTCTATAGAGAGTTGGAAAAGGAGGTATATATGAAGGTTTCACCAAGTTTTTCTCATAAAAAATAGGGTAAGAAAGTGTGTAGGTTGAAGAAATCTCTATATGGGCTTAAACAATTCCTAAGGGCTTGGTTAAGAAAGTTTCTCATAGAAAGTCCATAGTAAGAAAAGGCTAGGGATTTGTCTTGAATCGAGTAGCTTTTTTGGATTCCATGGAAGGGACTAGGGTTTTATCCTTAAAGGGTTCAAAATGCCAAAAAGGGACTATAGGGTACAAGTGGATTTATACCATTAAGTATAAAGTTGATGGCTTAGTGGAAAGGTACACAACAAGGCCCGTGGCAAAAGGGTATGCACAAATTTATGGTGTTCATTATCAAGACGCTTTTCCCACTATAACTAAGATGAATGCCATCAGATGTTATTGTCTATAGCAACAAATCTAAATTGATGGTGGCATCAATTTGATATGAATAACACATTCCTCTATGGAGACTTGGAAAAGGAGGTATATATGAAGGTTCCACCAAGTTTTTCTCTTATAAAATAGGGTAAGAAAGTGTGTTGGTTGAAGAAATCTCTATATGGGCTTAAACAATTCTTAAGGGCTTGGTTTAAAAAGTGTCTCATAGAAAGTCCATAGTAAGAAAAGGCAAAGTATTTGTCTTGAATCATGTAGCTTTTTTGGATTCCATTGAAGAGACTAGGGTTTTATCTTTAAAGGGTTCAAAATGCCAAAAAGGGACCTGGGGTGCAAGTGGATTTATACCATTAAGTACAAAGTTGATGGCTTAGTGGAAAGGTACAAGGCAAGGCCCGTGGCAAAAGGGTACACACAAACTTATGGTGTTGATTATCGAGACGCTTTTGCCACTATAGCGAAGATGAATACCATCCAAATTTTATTATCTCTAACAACTAATCTAAATTGGTTGTTGCAACAATTTGACGTGAATAACTTATTCATCCATGGAGACTTGGAAAATGAGGTATATATGAAGGTTCCAGCAAGTTTTTCTCATAGAATATAAGGTAACAATGTGTGTAGGTTGAAGAAATCTCTAGATGGGCTTAAGCAATTCCTAAGGGCTTGGTCTAGAAAGTTTCTCATAGAAAGTCCATAGCAAGAAAAGGCTAAGGATTTGTCTTGAATCAAGTAGCTCTTTTGGATTCCATGGAAGAGACTAGGGTTTTATCCTTAAAGGGTTCAAAATGCTAAAAAGGTATTATGGGTTGCAAATGGATTTATACCATTAAGTATAAAGTTGATGGCTTAGTGGAAAGGTACAAGGCAAGGCCCGTGGCAAAAGGGTACACACAAACTTCTGGTGTTGATTATCGAGACGTTCTTTTCACTATAGCTAAGATGAATACCATCCAGATTTTATTGTCTCTAGCAACAAATCTAAATTGGTGGTTGCAAGAATTTGACGTGAATAACACATTCCTCCATGAAGACTTGGAAAAGGAGGTATATATGAAGGGTCCACTATGTTTTTCTCATATAATATAGGGTAACAGAGTGTGTAGGTTGAAGAAATCTCTATATAGGCTTAAACAATTCCTAAGGGCTTGCTTTAGAAAGTTTCTCATAGAAAGTCCATAGTAAGAAAAGGGTAAGGGTTTGTCTTGAATCAAATAGCTTTTTTGGATTCCATGGAAGGGACTTGAGTTTTATCTTTAAACTGTTCAAAATGCCAAAAAGGGACTATGGGTTGCGAATGGATTTATACCATTAAGTATAAAGTTGATGGCTTAGTGGACAACTACAAGGCAAGCCCCGTGGCAAAAGGGTACAAACAAACTTATGGTGTTGATTATCGAGACGCTTTTGCCACTATGGCTAAGATGAATACTAACCAGATTTTATTGTCTCTAGCAACAAATCTAAATTGGTGGTTGCATCAATTTGATGTGAATGACACATTCCTCTATAGAGAGTTGGAAAAGGAGTTATATATGAAGGTTCCACCAAGTTTTTCTCATAAAAAATAGGGTAAGAAAGTGTGTAGGTTGAAGAAATCTCTATATGGGCTTAAACAATTCCTAAGGGCTTGGTTTAGAAAGTTTCTCATAGAATGTCCATAGTAAGAAAAGGCTAGGGATTTGTCTTGAATCGTGTAGCTTTTTTGGATTCCATGGAAGGGACTAGGGTTTTATCTTTAAAGGGTTCAAAATGCTAAAAAGGGACTATAGGGTACAAATGGATTTATACCATTAAGTAAAAAGTTGATGGCTTAGTGAAAAGGTACACAACAAGGCCCGTGGCAAAAGGGTATGCACAAACTTATGGTGTTCATTATCAAGACGCTTTGCCCACTATAACTAAGATGAATACCATCCAGATGTTATTGTCTATAGCAATAAATCTAAATTGGTGGTTGCATCAATTTGATATGAATAACACATTCTTCTATGGAGACTTGGAAAAGGAGGTATATATGAAGGTTCCACCAAGTTTTTCTCTTATAAAATAGGGTAAGAAAGTGTGTTGGTTGAAGAAATCTTATATGGGCTTAAACAATTCTTAAGGGCTTGGTTTAAAAAGTGTCTCATAGAAAGTCCATAGTAAGAAAAGGCAAAGTATTTGTCTTGAATCAAGTAGCTTTTTTGGATTCCATTGAAGGGACTAGGGTTTTATCTTTAAAGGGTTCAAAATGCCAAAAAGGGACTATGGGGTGCAAGTGGATTTATACCATTAAGTATAAAGTTGATGGCTTAGTGGAAAGGTACAAGGCAAGGCCCGTGGCAAAAGGGTACACACAAACTTATGGTGTTGATTATCAAGACGCTTTTGCCACTATAGCTAAGATGAATACCATCCAGATTTTCTTATCTCTAGCAACAAATCTAAATTAGTGGTTGCAACAATTTGACGTGAATAACACATTCCTCCATGGAGACTTGGAAAAGGAGGTATATATGAAGGTTCCACCAAGTTTTTCTCATAGAAAATAGGGTAACAAAGTGTGTAGGTTGAAGAAATCTCTATATGGGCTTAAACAATTCCTAACGGCTTGCTTTAAAAGGTTTCTCATACAAAGTCCATAGTAAGAAAGGGCTAAGGATTTGTCTTGAATCAAGTAGCTTTTTTGGATTCCATGGAAGGGACGAGGGTTTTATCTTTAAAGGGTTCAAAATACCAAAAAGGGACTATGGGGTGCAAGTGGATTTATACCATTAAGTACAAAGTTGATGGCTTAGTGGAAAGGTACAAGGCAAGGGCCGTGGCAAAAGGGTACACACAAACTTATGGTGTTGATTATCGAGACGTTCTTTCCACTATAGCTAAGATGAATACCATCCAGATTTTATTGTCTCTAGCAACAAATCTAAATTGGTGGTTGCAACAATTTGACGTGAATAACACATTCCTCCATGGAGACTTGGAAAAGGAGGTATATATGAAGGGTCCACTAAGTTTTTCTCATAGAATATAGGGTAACAAAGTGTGTAGGTTGAAGAAATCTCTATATGGGCTTAAACATTTCCTAAGGGCTTGGTTTAGAAAGTTTCTCATAGAAAGTCCATCGTAAGAAAAGACTAAGGATTTGTCTTGAATCAAGTAGCTTTTTTGGATTCCATGGAAAGGACTAGGGTTTTATCTTTAAAGGGTTCAAAATGCCAAAAAGGGACTATGGGGTGCAAATGGATTTATACCGTTAAGTATTAAGTTGATGGCTTAGTGGAAAGGTACAAGGCAAGGCCCGTGGCAAAAGGGTAGATACAAACTTATGGTGTTGATTATCGAGACGCTTTTGCCACTATAGCTAAGATGAATACCATCCAAATTTTATTGTCTCTAGCAACAAATCTAAATTGGTGGTTGCAACAATTTGGCATGAATAACACATTCCTACATGGAGACTTGGAAAATGAGGTATTTTTGAAGGTTCCTGCAAGTTTTTCTCATAGAATATAGGGTAACAAAGTGTGTAGGTTGAAGAAATCTCTATATGGGCTTAAACAATTCCTAAGGGCTTGGTTTAGAAAGTTTCTCATAGAAAGTCCATAGTAAGAAAAGACTAAGGATTTGTCTTGAATCAAGTAGCTTTTTTGGATTCCATGGAAGGGACTAGGGTTTTATCTTTAAAGGGTTCAAAATGCCAAAAAGGGACTATGGGGTGCAAGTGGATTAATACCATTAAGTATAAAGTTGATGGCTTAGTGGAAAGGTACAAGGCAAGGCCCGTGGCAAAAGGGTACACACAAACTTATGGTGTCGATTATCAAGACGCTTTTGCCACTATAGCTAAGATGAATACCGTCCAGATTTTCTTATCTCTAGCAACAAATCTAAATTAGTGGTTGCAACAATTTGACGTGAATAACACATTCCTCCATGGAGACTTGGAAAAGGAGGTATATATGAAGGTTCCACCAAGTTTTTCTCATAGAAAATAGGGTAACAAAGTGTGTAGGTTGAAGAAATCTCTATATGGGCTTAAACAATTCCTAACGGCTTGCTTTAAAAGGTTTCTCATAGAAAGTCTATAGTAAGGAAGGGCTAAGGATTTGTCTTGAATCAAGTAGCTTTTTTGGATTCCATGGAAGGGACGAGGGTTTTATCTTTAAAGGGTTCAAAATACCAAAAAGGGACTATGGGGTGCAAGTGGATTTATACCAGTAGGTACAACGTTGATGGCTTAGTGGAAAGGTACAAGGCAAGGCCCGAGGCAAAAGGGTACACACAAACTTATGGTGTTGATTATCGAGACGCTTTTGCCACTATAGCGAAGATGAATACCATCCAAATTTTATTATCTCTAACAACAAATCTAAATTGGTGGTTGCAACAATTTGACGTGAATAACTTATTCATCCATGGAGACTTGAAAAGGAGGTATATATGAAGGTTCCAGCAAGTTTTTCTCATAGAATATAAGGTAACAATGTGTGTAGGTTGAAGAAATCTCTAGATAGGCGTAAACAATTCCTAAGGGCTTGGTCTAGAAAGTTTCTCATAAAAAGTCCATAGTAAGAAAAGGCTAAGATTTGTCTTGAATCAAGTAGCTCTTTTGGATTCCATGGAAGAGACTAGGGTTTTATCCTTAAAGGGTTCAAAATGCCAAAAAGGTATTATGGGTTGCAAATGGATTTGTACCATTAAGTATAAAGTTGATGGCTTAGTGGAAAGGTACAAGGCAAGGCCCGTGGCAAAACGGTACACACAAACTTATGGTGTTGATTATCGAGACGTTCTTTCCACTATAGCTAAGATGAATACTATCCAGATTTTATTGTCTCTAGCAACAAATCTAAATTGGTGGCTGCAACAATTTGACGTGAATAACACATTCCTCCATGGAGACTTGGAAAAGGAGGTATATATGAAGGGTTCACTAAGTTTTTCTCATAGAATATAGGGTAACAAAGTGTGTAGGTTGAAGAAATCTCTATATGGGCTTAAACAATTCGTAAGGGCTTGGTTTAGAAAGTTTCTCATAGAAAGTCCATCGTAAGAAAAGACTAAGGATTTGTCTTGAATCAAGTAGCTTTTTTGGATTCAATGGAAGGGACTAGGGTTTTATCTTTAAAGGGTTCAAAATGCCAAAAAGGGACTATGGGGTGCAAATGGATTTATACCATTAAGTATTAAGTTGATGGCTTAGTGGAAAGGTACAAGGC
Source organism: Vitis rotundifolia (assembly GCA_030254885.1). Classification (NCBI taxonomy): domain Eukaryota; kingdom Viridiplantae; phylum Streptophyta; class Magnoliopsida; order Vitales; family Vitaceae; genus Vitis; species Vitis rotundifolia. The sequence goes on from CM058156.1 coordinate 14,745,566, forward strand.
AAGGCCCGTGGCAAAAGGGTAGATACAAACTTATGGTGTTGATTATCGAGACGCTTTTGCCACTATAGCTAAGATGAATACCATCCAAATTTTATTGTCTCTAGCAACAAATCTAAATTGGTGGTTGCAACAATTTGGCATGAATAACACATTCCTACATGGAGACTTGGAAAATGAGGTATTTTTGAAGGTTCCTGCAAGTTTTTCTCATAGAATATAGGGTAACAAAGTGTGTAGGTTGAAGAATTCTCTATATGGGCTTAAACAATTCCTAACGGCTTGGTTTAGAAAGTTTCTCATAGAAAGTCCATAGTAAGAAAAGACTAAGGATTTGTCTTGAATCAAGTAGCTTTTTTGGATTCCATGGAAGGGACTAGGGTTTTATCTTTAAAGGGTTCAAAATGCCAAAAAGGGACTATGGGGTGCAAGTGGATTTATACCATTAAGTATAAAGTTGATGGCTTATTGGAAAGGTACAAGGCAAGGCCCGTGGCAAAAGGGTACACACAAAGTTATGGTGTTGATTATTAAGACTCTTTTGCCACTATAGCTAAGATGAATAGCATCCAGATTTTCTTGTCTCTAGCAAGAAATCTAAATTGGTGGTTGCAACAGTTTGACGTGAATAAGACATTCCTCCATGGAGATTTGGAAAAGGAGGTATATATGAATGTTCCACCATGTTTTTCTCATAGAAAATAGGGTAACAAAGTGTGTAGGTTGAAGAAATCTCTATATGGGCATAAACAATTCCTAAGGGCTTGGTTTAGAAAGTTTCTCATAGAAAGTCCGTAGTAAGAAAAGGCTAAGGATTTGTCTTGAATCAAGTAGCTTTTTTGGATTCCATGGAAGGGACTAGGGTTTTATCTTTAAAGGGTTCAAAATTCCAAAAAGGGACTATGGGGTGCAAGTGGATTTATACCATTAAGTATAAAGTCATGGCTTAGTGGAAAGGTACAAGGCAAGGCCCGTGGCAAAAGGGTATATACAAACTTATGGTGTTGATTATCCAGACGCTTTTGCCACTATAGCTAAGATGAATACCATCTAAATTTTCTTGTCTCTAGCAACAAATCTAAATTGGTGGTTGCAACAATTTGACGTATATATGAAGGTTCCACCAAGTTTTTCTCATAGAGAACAGGGTAACAAAGTGTGTAGGTTGAAGAAATCTTTATATGGGCTTAAACAATTCCTAAGGGCTTGGTTTAGAAAGTTTCTCATAGAAAGTCCATAGTAAGAAAAGGCTAAGGATTTGTCTTGAATCAAGTAGCGTTTTTGGATTGCATGGAAGGGACTAGGGTTTTATCTTTAAAGGTTTCAAAATGCCAAAAAGGGACTATGGAGTGCAAGTGGATTTATACCATTAAGTATAAAGTTGATGGCTTAGTGGAAAGGTACAAGGCAAGGGCCGTGGCAAAAGGGTACACACAAACTTATGGTGTTGATTATAAAGACGCTTTTGCCACTATAGGTAAATTGAATACCATCTAGATTTTCTCGTCTCTAGCAACAAATCTAAATTGGTGGTTGCAACAATTTGACGTGAATAACACATTCCTCCATGGAGACTTGGAAAAGGAGGTATATATGAAGGGTCCACTAAGTTTTTCTCATAGAATATAGGGTAACAAAGTGTGTAGGTTGAAGAAATCTCTATATGGGCTTAAAAAATTCCTAAGGGCTTGGTTTAGAAAGTGTCTCATAGAAAGTCCATAGTAAGAAAAGGATAAGGATTTGTCTTGAATTAAGTAGCTTTTTTGGATTGCATGGAAGGGACTAGGGTTTTATCTTTAAAGGGTTCAAAATGCCAAAAGGGGATTATGGGATGCAAATGGATTTATGCCATTAAGTATAAAGTTGATGGCTTAGTGGAAAGGTACATGGCAAGGCCCAAGGCAAAAGGGTACACACAAACTTATGGTGTTTATTATCGAGACGCTTTGTCCACTATAGCTAAGATGAATACCATCCAAATTTTATTATCTCTAGCAAAAAATCTAAATTGGTGGTTGCAACAATTTGGCATGAATAACACATTCCTACATGGAGACTTTGAAAAGGAGGTATTTTTGAAGGTTCCAGCAAATTTTTCTCATAGAATATATAGTAACAAAGTGTGTAGGTTGAAGAAATCTTTATATGGGCTTAAACAATTCCTAAGGGCTTGGTTTAGAAAGTTTCTCACAGAAAGTCCATTGTAAGAAAAGGCTAAGGGTTTGTCTTGAATGAAGAACCTTTTTTGGATTCCATGAAAGGGACTAAGGTTTTATCTTTAAAGGGTTCAAAATGCCAAAAAGGGACTATGGGGTGCAAGTGGATTTATACCATTAAGTATAAAGTAGATGGCTTAGTGGAAAGGTACCAGGCAAGGCCCGTGGCAAAAAGGTACACACAAACTTATGGTGTTGATTATCGAGACGCTTTTGCCACTATAGCTAAGATGAATACCATCCAAATTTTATTGTCTCTAGCAACAAATCTAAATTGGTGGTTGCAACAATTTGGCTTGAATAACACATTTCTACATGGAGACTTGGAAAAAGAGGTATTTTTGAAGGTTTTACCAAGTTTTTCTCATCGAATATAGGGTAACAAAGTGTGTAGGTTGAAGAAATCTCTATATGGGCTTAAACAATTCCTAAGGGCTTTGTCTAGGAAGTTTCTCATAGAAAGTCCATAGTAAGAAAAGGCTAAGGATTTGTCTTGAATCAAGTAGCTTTTTTGGATTCCATGGAAGGGACTAGGGTTTTATGTTTAAAGGATTCAAAATGCCAAAAAGGGACTATGGGGTGCACGTGGATTTATACCATTAAGTATAAAGTTGATGGTTTAGTGGAAAGGTACAAGGCAAGGACCGTGGCAAAAGGGTACACACAAACTTATGGTGTTGATTATCAAGACGCTTTTGCCACTATAGCTAAGATGAATACCATCCAGATTTTCTTATCTCTAGCAACAAATCTAAATTAGTGGTTGCAACAATTTGACGTGAATAACACATTCCTCCATGGAGACTTGGAAAAGGAGGTATATATGAAGGTTCCACCAAGTTTTTCTCGTAGAAAATAGGGTAACAAAGTGTGTAGGTTGAAGAAATCTCTATATGGGCTTAAACAATTCCTAACGGCTTGCTTTAAAAGGTTTCTCATAGAAAGTCCATAGTAAGAAAGGGCTAAGGATTTGTCTTGAATCAAGTAGCTTTTTGGATTCCATGGAAGGGACGAGGGTTTTATCTTTAAAGGGTTCAAAATACCAAAAAGGGACTATGGGGTGCAAGTGGATTTATACCATTAAGTACAACGTTGATGGCTTAGTGGAAAGGTACAAGGCAAGGCCCGAGGCAAAAGGGTTCACACAAACTTATGGTGTTGGTTATTGAGACGCTTTTGCCACTATAGCTAAGATGAATACCATCCAGATTTTATTGTCTTTAGCAACAAATCTAAATTGGTGGTGTCAACAATTTGACGTATATATGAAGGTTCCACCAAGTTTTTCTCATATAAAATATGGTAAGAAAGTGTGTAGGTTGAAGAAATCTTTGTATGGGCTTAAACAATTCCTAAGGGCTTGGTTTAGAAAGTTTCTCATAGAAAGTCCATAGTAAGAAAAGACTAAGGATTTGTCTTGAATCAAGTAGCTTTTTTGAATTCCATGGAAGGGACTAGGGTTTTATCTTTAAAGGGTTCAAAATTCCAAAAATGGACTATGGGGTGCAAGTGGATTTATACCTTTAAGTATAAAGTTGATGGCTTAGTGGAAAGGTACAAGGCAAGGCCCGTGGTAAAAGGGTACTCACAAACTTATAGTGCTGTTTATCAAGACGCTTTTGCCATTATAGCTAAGATGAATACTATCCGGATTTTATTGTCTCTAGGAACAAATCTAAATTGGTGGTCGCAACAATTTGACATGAATAACACATTCCTCCATGGAGACTTGGAAAAGAAGGTATATATGAAGGTTCCATCAAGTTTTTCTCATAGAAAATAGGGTAACAAAGTGTGTAGGTTGAAAAAATCTCTATATGGGCTTAAACAATTCCTAAGGGCTTGGTTTAGAAAGTTTCTCGTAGAAAGTCCATAATAAGAAAAGACTAAGGATTTGTCTTGAATCAAGTAGCTTTTTTGGATTCCATGGTAGGGACTAGGGTTTTATCTTTAAAGGGTTCAAAATGCCAAAAAGGGACTATGGGGTGCAAGTGGATTTATTCCATTAAGTATAAAGTTGATGGTTTAGTGGAAAGGTACAAGGCAAGGCTCGTGGCAAAAGGGTACACGCAAACTTATGGTGTTGATTATCGAGACGCTTTTGCCACTATAGCTAAGATGAATACCATCCAGATTTTATTGTGTCTAGCAACAAATCTAAATTGGTGGTTGTAACAATTTGACGTGAATAACACATTCCTCCATGGAGACTTGGAAAATGAGGTATATATGAAGGTTCCACCAAGTTTTTCTCATAGAAAATAGGGTAACAAAGTGTGTAGGTTTAAGAAATCTCTATATGGGCTTAAACAATTCCTAAGGGCTTGGTTTAGAAAGTTTCTCATAGAAAGTCTATAGTAAGAAAAGGCTGAGGATTTGTCTTGAATCATGTTGCTTGTTTGGATTCCATGGAAGGGACTAGGGTTTTATCTTTAAAGGGTTCAAAATGCCAAAAAGGGACTATGTGGTACAAGTGGATTTATACCATTAAGTATAAAGTTGATGGCTTAGTGGAAAGGTACAAGGCAAGGCCCGTGGCAAAAGGGTACACACAAACTTATGGTGTTGATTATCGAGACGCTTTTGCCACTATAGCTAAGATGAATACCATCCAGATTTTATTGTCTCTAGCAAGAAATCTAAATTTGTGGTTGCAACAATTTGACGTGAATAACACATTTCTCCATGGAGACTTGGAAAAGGAGGTATATATGAAGGTTCCACCAAGTTTTTCTCATAGAAAATAGGGTAACAAAGTGTGTAGGTTGAAGAAATCTCTATATGGGTTTAAACAATTCCTAAGGGATTGGTTTAGAAAGTTTCTCATAGAAATTCCATAGTAAGAAAAGGCTAAGGATTTGTCTTGAATGAAGTAGCTTTTTTGGATTCCATGGAAGGGACTAAGGTTTTATCTTTAAAGGGTTCAAATGCCAAAAAGGGACTATGGGGTGCAAGTGGATATATACCATGAAGCATAAAGTTGATGGCTTAGTGGAAAGGTACAAGGCAAGGCCCGTGGCAAAAAAGTACACACAAACTTATGGTGTTGATTATCAAGACGCTTTTGCCACTATAGCTAAGATGAATACCATCCAGATTTTCTTATCTCTAGCAACAAATCTAAATTAGTGGTTGCAACAATTTGACGTGAATAACACATTCCTCCATGGAGACTTGGAAAAGGAGGTATATATGAAGGTTCCACCAAGTTTTTCTCATAGAAAATAGGGTAACAAAGTGTGTAGGTTGAAGAAATCTCTATATGGGTTTAAACAATTCCTAAGGGATTGGTTTAGAAAGTTTCTCATAGAAATTCCATAGTAAGAAAAGGCTGAGGATTTGTCTTGAATCAATTAGCTTTTTTGGATTCCATGGAAGGGACTAGGGTTTTATGTTTAAAGGATTCAGAGTGCCAAAAAGGGACTATGGGGTGTTGGTGGATTTATGCCATTAAGTATGAAGTTGATGGCTTATTGGAAAGGTATAAGGCAAGGCCCGTGGCAAAAGGGTACACACAAACTTATGGTGTTGATTATCGAGATGCTTTTGCCACTATAGCTAAGATGAATACCATCCAGATTTTATTGTCTGTAGCAACAAATCTAAATTGGTGGTTGCAACAATTTGATGTGAATAACACATTCTTCCATGGAGACTTGGAAAATGACTTATATATGATGGTTCCACCAAGTTTTTCTCATAGAAAATAGGGTAACAAAGTGTGTAGGTTGAAGAAATCTCTATATGGGCGTAAACAATTCCTAAGGGCTTGGTTTAGAAAGTTTCTCCTGAAAGTCCATGGTAAGAAAAGGCTAAGGATTTGTCTTGAAGCAAGTAGCTTTTTTTGATTCCATGGAAGGGACTAGGGTTTTATTTTTAAAGGGTTCAAAATGCCAAAAGTAGGCTAAGGAGTGTAAGAAGTGGGTGTTGACTGAAGAAACCTTTTTGGAGGCACAAATCAAGGGAGATATGGTTTAAAGAGGGATATAGAAATATGAATTTTTTCTCAAAATGAACACTACCTACAGGAGAAGAAACTCCTTGGTGAAGATTAAGATCAATGGGACTTCGGTATCAGAGGAGAAAGAGGTCAAAGATGGGGTGGTTTAGGCTTTCCTTTCTCTTTTGTTTGAAACAAGATAGTGGAGACCCAACTGCCATGGGTTGTTTGTTAAGGCTTTAGGAAGTGATGATGCAACGATGTTAAAGGTCCTATTCTCCGAGGAAGAGGTGTTTTGTGCTCTTTTGGATCTGAGTGGGGATAAAGCTCCAGGTCTTGATGGATTTTCTTTGGTGGTTTGAAAATTCAGTTAGGATTTTTTAAAGGAAGAAGTGATGGGCTTCTTTAGGGACTTTCACAAGCAGGGTAGATTTCTTAAGAGTCTTAATGCCTCTTTTCTAGTGTTAATTCCTAAAAAAAGGAGTTGAAGACCTTTAATACTTTAGGCCTATAAGCTTGGTGGGTAGCCTATAAGCTTGGTGGGTAGCCTATACAAGTTGTTAGTTGAAGTGCTAGCTAATTGGCTAAAGAAGGTGGTGGATAAGGTGGTGTCCCTTTCCCAAAATGCTTTCATGGAGGGAAGGCAAATCATGGATGCTTCACTGATTGCTAATAAGGCTATCAATTCATTGTTGAAAGACAATGATTATGGTCTCTTTATAAGCTTGATATTAACGAGGTGTATGATCACGTTAATTGGAACTTTTTAATTAAGATGCTAGAAAAGATGGGTTTTAGAGTTAAGTGGATCAATTGGATCTAGTGGTGGATATCTATGGCGATCCTCTTAATTCTTGTTAACAAAACTCCTTTTGGTTTCTTTCATAGATCTTAGGGAAGGCAAAAGGACCCTTCTCTCTTTATTTTTTTTGTGATTGACATGAAGATACTCAGTTGTTTGTTGAAGAAGGCTAAGGTAAAAGGCTTTTTATCAGGTTAGTGGGGAAGAGAGGGGTTGGAAGTCTCTCATTTGCTATTTGTTGATGACACTTTAGTTTTCTGACTTCTCTAGATTAGTTGACTCACTTGATTGATTACTTATGTGGTTTGAGGTTATGTTGGGGATGAGAGTAAATTTGGAAAAAAGTAAAATGATTCTAGTGGGAAAGGTGGAGAATTTAGAAGAGTTGGCTCAAGAGTTTGGTTAGAAGATTGGTGGGCTCCCGCCTTCTTATTTAGGCTTTCCCTTAGGTGCTTAGTTTAAGTTTGTGGTAGTTTGGGATGGCGTGGAGGAGAGGTTTTAAAAAAGATTAACATTATGGAAAAGACAATATATTTCTAAAGGGGAGAGGCTTACCTTAATCCGTAGCACTCTTTCTAGCATACCTATTTATTTTATGTCCTTATTTTATATTCCAAAGACAGTTAGGTTGAGGTGGAGCAAATCTAAAGGGATCTTCTTTTAGGAAGAAGGGCCCTTGAGTGGAAACCTCGTATGGTAAGATGGTCTATTGTTTGCTTAGAACAAAGAAATGGTGGTCTAGGGGTTAGGAATATGTCATTGCTCAATAAAGCCCTCCTATGCAAATGGAGTTAGCATTTTGCAGAAGAGAGGGGAGCTTTTTGGAAGCAAGTCATTAGTAGTAAGTATGAGGAAAAATGAGGGTGGCGCTCCCGTGAAGTAAGAGAAAGGTATGAGGTAGGGTTGTGGAAATCCATCAAGAAAGATTTGGATATTTTGAGTAGCAGCATAGCCTTTTCTGCGGGTAATTGGAGGAGGGTGGGATTTTAAAAGGATAAGTGGTGTGATGAAGAACAGTTGTGCACTTCTTTTCCCTCTTGATATGCTATAGCTTTGTTAAAGAAGGCTTGGGTGGAGGATGTTTGGAACCCTTTAGCTGATGGGGGTGTTTGAGCCCCCTCGCTTTTCTAGGTGGCTCAACAATTGGGAGGTGGTTTTTGTGGAGTGTTTTTTTTTAGGGACTGCAAAGGAGGAGTACATGTAGGAATGTGGATGATAAGATGATTTGAACAAATTTGAAGGATTGAAAATTTTCTATCACATGCCTCTATAAGGTTTTGAAGCTGAAAAGACAAGATGCTTTTCTAGCAAGTGTAATTTGCAATTCATGGGTGCCATCGAGGGTGGGATGCTTTGCTTGGGAGGCAACTTGGAATAAGGTCTTAAACTTGGATCATATTCAAAGAAGAGAGTGGTCTTTAGCTAATAGATGCTTCATTTGTCTCTAGGAGGAAGAATTCATTGATCACATCCTCATGCACTGCGATAAGGCAAGGGATTTATGACACTCATTATTTTCTTTGTTTAGGGTGTCGTGGGTGCTTTTTTCCTCAGTTAGAGAGATATTGCTAGGATGATAGGGTTCTTTTGTGGGTAAAAAGAGAACAAAGGTGTGACAAGTTGCTCTCCTATACATTTTCTGGACAATTTGGAAGGAAAGAAATAGTAAGACATTTGAAAATGAGGGGCGTTCAATTCAAGGGCTTAAACTTTCTTTTCCTTGTAATCTTTAGGGGTGGGCTAAGGTGCATTTAGCTTCAAGTCCTTCTTCTACTATTGATTTTATGGATTGGTTAGACCCTGATTGAAGGGGTGTGGTTTTCTTTTGTTCCCCTATATTTTTTGTGGCGCTTTTAGGTATCCTATGTATACTTCTTATGTACTTTAGGATGCTCTTTTGGCGTTTCTTTTATTGATACATTCCTCTTTATCCATAAAAAAAAAAAAAAAAAAAAAAATTGGTAAGAAGAGGCTATAAACAAAGCCAAGGTGACCACATGTTATTTATCAAAACATTCTACTCATGGAAAGGTATTTGCCTTAATTGTGTATATAGATTATATGTGGTTACTGGAAATGATTTAATTGAGATTGGAATATTGTAGTCTTACTTGGTAGCTGAATTTGGAATTAAAGATCTAGAAAGTCTTAGATATTTCCTAGGAATTGAGGTATTAAGATCAAAATATGGTATTCTTACATCCCAACAAAAATATATGTTGGATTTACTCAAAGAAATGAGATTATTGGGATGCAAGCTAGTAGAAACATCAATTGAGGCCAACCATAAGCTTATGGACATAAATGAGGAACCTCCTATTGATAGAGAAAGCTATCAGAGGATGGTGGGGAAGCTCATTTATCTCTCACACACTAGACCTGATATTACTTGGGCGGTTAGTGTTGTAAGTCAATTCATGCATTCTCCACTAAAATCTCACTTGGAAGTTGTGTATAGAATTCTCAAGTATCTTGAGTCTTCTTTGGGCAAGGGAATTTTGTACCAAAATAATGGAAATCTCTGGTTAGAGGCTTACACAAATGTGGATTGGGCAGGATCCTTAACTGATAAGAGATCTATAGGGTATTGCGCTTTACTTGAAGGTAATCTTGTCACATGGAGGAGTAAGAAGCAATCATGGTGGCTAGGTCTAGTGTAGAGGTTGAATTCAAGGCAATGGCGTAAGGGATTCATGAGTTACTTTGGATTAAAATAGTGCTTACAGATCTTAAAGTCAAAGACTCAAGTACCTAGGATGGTCTATTGTGACAACAAAGCTACTATAAACATAATACATAATCTAGTGCATCATGACAGAACTAAACACGTAGAAATTGATCGACACTTCATCAAATAAAAAATGGACAGTGGGCAAATATGTAATCCTTATGTTGCTTCAACTAAGAAATTGGTTGACTTTCTTGCTAAGGGTTTATCAAGCTCAATATTTCATCAATTCTTGGACAAGCTTGACATTAAAAATGTATTTCCATCCGATTGAGGGGGAGTGTTGAAATTCTGCCATAGGAAATCTCCCTAATCTTAGGAGATTTCATTCTCTCTATGATTTTGTATCTTTCTTTGTATGTATTCTATCCTAAATGGTAGTAATCTTGTAAATATATAGGTTGTCATACCTTGGAATTATGCCTAGACAGAATATATAGTTTCCTAGAATATACTCCCAACTTTGTATATATCCCCATGTAATCTCAATTATTCATTATCAATGAAAATCAGTTTTCTCCACAATATTGTTCTATGGTTGTTGGCTGATAGGTATGGTTTGTTAGCTGATAGGATGTTAGGTGATTAGGGTTGCTAAGTTATTTAAGACTTCACCTTAATTGGTGTGTTCTTGTGACTAGCAGTAGATTGTAATGGTTTTGGGTTAACAAAGGAAACTCTTCGATATAGTGGATTAGTAATCGTGAGAGTACCAAGAGCAGATGCAGGTGGAAGGTCAAACCACTGTAAAATTTTGCGTTTTGTGATTGCTTTACTTTCCAAATTAAGTTTTATTTTTTATTTTTTATTTTAATTTGTGTGCTAGTTATATTTTTATTAGTTTTCATTTTTTATGGTAGAATAATCTGAAAAGCACATCAAAGGTTTCATTGATTAAAATTTTTAAACAGTCCTATTCAACCACCCATCTTTATCCTCTAAGATTATTGTAAGCCATCTTGAGAGTCTTTTTCAGCTATGAGACTCCTTTTTCTGATTAACAAATAAATATATATATTTTGGTAAGAGGATATTGATGGTCTTTACAGAATAAAGCTAAAAACTTTTTAGTTGAGTGGCTTCAGATGTCATTCCGTTACCTAGATGACATATTTAGGTAGTATACTGCTAGCACTCTTATTGGAGCACAAATCTGGGCATTTTGTTAACTTTCAGGAATGTTTTCTAGCCAGGTTTTCAGCTGAGTGTTTGCAATATATGTACACTCAATACCATTATAATAACTTTATGTTATATTTCATTAGCATAAGTAATATCTCATCAAATATAGCTACACAAACTGTCTATTTTTTAAGTTCCTCTTTTTGGGGGTAGGATTTTGAAGAAGACTTGATGTGCTATCTATAAATTGGAAAATTAAGGGACCTTAATTTTGTTACTTTCATGTTTTCAGATGAGGTTTTTCTCTCCTTCTTATTGTTTGGTTTGTGAAGGGGTTGAAGTCAAGAGCCAGTTTTTAATTTTTCATCCATTACTCCTGTGCTCTTCCTTCTAAATTTGAAAATCTTTGTAAGAGGGCCATTTACTAAATATATGCTTTTTGACAATACCCAAGATTTTATTAGAGAAAAGATATAACAAATCAAAGGATGAGGAATCCTTCCAATCCACACTCTTTAAGAAGATTGAACTAAGAGTCTCCAGAAAGTTATATTGTCTACTCTAAGGAGGGTAGAAATGCCCTTTAAAATATTGGCTGTGGAAGCTCTCTGCTTAGCCAGATGTCATTTTCTCAATTGAATTATATACTAATCCACGTAATCTCAATCCCCAAGGAAGGATTCTAATCTAGAATTTCTTTATTAGGTCGGTATATCTTGAAGATACTCATCTACTCAATTAGCTGAATCTCCTTCACCAGTTGATTCCCCAATCTCAAGGAAGAAGTGTCTCTGAGATTCTCCATGAAAGCTTGAGTCGGCTTGATTTTTATAGCCATCCCATCTTTTTTCTTTTACTTTTCCACTTATTCTACTATATAGTTGTAACTAGCAAAGCATGCTGATTCCTCCAGAGATACATTCTAATGATGGAATTATCTTTTGAATGTTTCATATAAATATGCATTCTTGTAATGTATGTCAACACTGCTAAAAGTTGAGATTTTTTCAGTCTGTTTATGTCCTTAGGACTTTATGGCCTATGCATTCCTTCACTCCTATCTTGAGTATGTTGATACATTTGAAGAAGTATGTTAATATTCCAGCTAACAAGTATGCTTCTAAACATTTTATTTGATTATCATTCCAGGTTTCTATTCTGTTACTTAGTCCATTCTTCTCTAAGATAATTTTACAAATTCAGCTTGCACCTCGAGAATTTGTAACAGGTATGCTGTCTAAAAGTAAAAATATCAAACTGTCTTGAAGCCCAATTAAGGATGATAATTTTTTTTGAATCAGTTTTTACTATGAATAACAATTTTTTGGGCAACTTCACGGATTCTATAGACTTTTGGGACAGGGTTGGCTATTTTTAGCTGTATGCCAACAACTTTGTCAAGTGGAGTGGCACTAACACAAGTATGCTATTTTTTTTTTCCCTTGTCCAGTACCTTTTTAGTCTAGCTTAGTCTATACTTTTGATGATGGAACACTTTTCATAATTGCAGCTTGTGTGTGGAAATGCTGCTCTGGCTCTTGCTATGACAGTAATGTCTAATCTCTTGGGCATTCTAATTGTAAGTTCAAGCTTTCCTTCCTGGTATGCTGTTGCATTATTTTGAGTTGCTTCAGAAATTGTTTTTCTGCTTTCATGTTTATAATTAAAAAAGCCACAAGTGCAAAGGAGCATAGATGACAAATTTCTCTATCCTGCAGTGACTGGTTGTGTGCTCTGAACTCCATTATACCATTGTTTGATGGCTTCCAGCAATATGTTCATTGTTATTGACTTAACTTTCTATTATCTTCTATATTTTGAGTAGTGGAGTAATTTCTCCTCAGAACATAAATTAATGATGAAAATCCATAGTAGAAACTGCATTTTTATGAAAAGATTGTGTATTTTCAGAATTTTACTCTCTTTCATTGGAACAAATGAATTGCTAAAGCTGTGTCTTTGTTCTTAAGTTGAAAAAAAAAATAAAATGGAACCGCGTTTATGGGCTAAAGCAGACTGGTGGGTTTGGCATTCATTCCTAATTGTTGGCTAATACATCCTTTCTTGGCTAGTGTCTTTAACTCTAGATAATCTGACAAGTTTGTAAACAGGAGGAGGTATATATAATTGATGTATATTAATTATTGATATAATAACATGGATTGGCAGCTTAGGGTGTTGTAAAATAGTTTGTGGAAAGGAGTATTCATATGTAATATATGACTACTACAAACTAGCATTTATTGTAGAAGCTATAAAGCCAATAAAGGCTGACAATTTCATAACCTTGGGCAACTTATGCTTGAGCTGAACTCTAGTTGATCATTTAAAGACCCCCAACAAGCTACTTGTTTTAGCTACTCATTTTTGTTTGCACTATAGTGGTCAAAATGGAAGCTCTTCTAGAACAAAAATTGTATTTTTTAAAGAAGCTAATAAATCTACACCTAAATTTATCGAAAACTGGGTCATATGTAATATCAATATAGGCCGAAGAATGCCAAGAAAGAGGCATTAAACAAACAACTCCTACAAAGAACTAATTATTTGTGTACAACCGATGCATTGAAAAACAAAGAGATCTTCAAACAATTTCAAAAAATATGGGTAAAGAAAGAATATTTGAAATGCCTAGTTACACAAATCACTCTAAAATTTGAGAATGATATTTATTTGTGTTCTTATTTTTGTTATCTAGATGGTAGATGCTTAAAGCATACAATTGGTGATAAAATCAAATTTAATAGTCTTATTGAATGTGATGAAGGACCATGTCATTTGATGCTGCTAGTCAAGCAAGAAAAATATTCATTGTATCAAATTATTCAACTAAAACATTGAAAACATTAATAATTTGTTTTTTTACAATTTTATAAAAATATTTAAAAATATAAGAATTTTTAAAAGTATTAGAAAAAAAAAAAAGCAATAGAAAATCTTCAATAATTTTAGTAAATTTTGTAACAAAAAAATCTTAAATATTTTTAAACAATTCAATAATTTCATTAGATTTTTTTTTTTTAAATAACTAATATAAATTAGTCAAGAGTGATGATGAAACTTTTTGTCCAAGAATTATCTATATTTTTGTAATTATAAATTCATCATGATTTAATTAAGTATCAAAATCCAAAATGTTTAATATCTCAAAATTGATCAAAACCAACCAGTAAAAAAATGATTTTATAGAATAAAAATTTTTTAAAAAAATTAATTTATTAGGAAAAAGCTATAGAAAAAAAAAAATTTCATATAAACAAATGAGCATTTGAAAATTTTAAATTTAATTCATTGAAAGGATGAAAAGAAAAAAAATTAATGATAAGTATGAATATTAAATAGATTTTATAAGAGAATTTTGTTTTGTTTTTTGTTAATTTTAATTAAAATTTATGAAATTACTTTTGTTCAAATCCTAATATATATCATACGAACTTGGATTATTGAGCATTATCATTACTTAAAGTTAGTGTTAGCTTTTTGCCAACAACAATTTAATACAAATATTTTTTATTTTTTAAAAATTTATCTTAAAATTATAAATTTTTTAGAGGAGACAAATCTCTTTTTAGTCTCTATTTTAAAAAAAGTTATAATTAAACATAATGATTTTTCATTTTATTAAAACTTTATAGAGAGCAGATGTTTGGATTCATGATTTGGTGGTTTTTTAGGCACACCTCTAGTGTGCCAAAACGTTCAAGGTGTCTTAGTTATGCAATGTTAGTCCTAAGCAAGAGGATCTAAAATTAAAATGTGAAATTGAATGTGTATTATTGTATAGACATTCTTAACTGGTCTATCAATAAAATGTTTAAATCATATATTTTAAAGATTATTATTATGGACATTATTGTAATTTGGGTATTAGGGTTATCATAGGGGTGTCTAGTATTGTATGCATTTATAGTTTAGTATTGTAGTTTAGTATTATTTGGGTGTTAGGGTTATCATAGGGCTTTGTACAGGCTAAAGATAGAAGAAAAGAATTCTATACCTTTTATTCCTTCTATCTCTCTTCTTCTATAAATCTCTCTTACCTTGATCACCAACTTGTGGATTCAAGGTAGCAGTTTCGGAAGTTAAAAGTGAAGGAACATGTACCTTAGGATTTGTCTCAGTGGAAGAGTCATCCGATGACATGGTAGTATCATTAAGAGGAGTATTGGAGTCTGGAAGGAGGGTGTATGACATTAGCATCTTTGTTCTTCCTTGTATAACCTTATTGGAATTTGGCTAGTCCTTCACCCCTTCATTCCTCATATTCAAACTTAGGTGCTAGAGGGTTGAGCATCTAAGGACTCTCCCTTACCCAAATCAATTAAATCCTCCCCCTGACCTAAAATCTGTAACCTCTTCTCTTCTATCCATAACCTTTCCTCTTTCTTACTACTAATCTCCCCTTGAAGAGGAATCAAAGATTCATTCCTAGAAAAATAAGACTTCAGTTCATAGAATTGAGCATCTATGGTGACATAGCATTTTCTTGTAGGAGGATGAAAACATTTATAGCGCTTTTGGGAATTAGAGTAACAAAGAAAGACACATCTAAGAGCACGAGGATCAAGCTTATCCCTTTGATGAGAGTGTATATGAGCGTTAATACACAACAAAAAACTTTAGGACAAAGATTCAAAGTAAAAGGAACAGGGTGAAACTGTGATAACATTCACAAAGAAGTTTGATAATCAAGGGCACGAGCAAACACTTGGTTGATGAGAAAGGCAATAGTCATAAAAGCCTCAACTTCGAAACATTTTAGAATATGCATAGTAAAGCATAAAGCCTAGGCCGCCTCTAGAATGTGGTAGTTTGTGCACTTTGCTATGTCGTTATATTGTGGCGTGTATGTACACATTGTCTAGTGGAGGATTCCATTTTTTTTTTTTAGTAAAGGATTGATTCACAAACTCACGAACATTGCTAGAGTGAAAGACCTTAACTTGAGTATTAAATTGTGTGGGAATCATTTTGGAAAATTGAGGAATAACATGTAGAACATCATTCTTAGATTTAAGCAAATATGCCTTGCTCATCCTAGTATAGTCATCAATAAAAGACAAAGTAACTATGACCTGAAGCAGGAGTAGTAGAAAAAAGGACCCCAAACATTTGTAAAAACACGAGTAAAAGAAATCGGACTTTTATTGAAACTTATTTTGAAAGTTATATGATGGTTTTTAGTGTAAATGCATTGTTCACACCTTAAACTAGAAGCTGAAATATTTCAAAACAACTTAGGAAATAAACATTTTAAATAAGAAAAAGATGGATGAATCATCAATACCATAAAAGAATCTTTTCTCTATCAAACATCTCTCTTGCTACTTGAAAAACACGATTAGATTTAGATTGTAACTCGCTTGTCCTTCAAGTAGTAAAGAACTCCCCTCTCCTTACAAATGTCAATCGTAATCTTCGTAAGATTGTCTTGAAATATATAGTGAGTAGAAAGGAATGTTACTGAACAATTAAGATGTTTGGTCTAATGGAAAGAAGACTATTAAAGAGACTAGGTGCAAGTAAAATAGAGGATATGGAGAGTCTGAGGGAAAGTGAGACATTCTCGGCTCTTGAAATCATAGCATAGGAGTCCCATTAGCAACTTAAACAAATTTAACAGGTGAGGACATTAGAGAATCAAGTAAGGAAGAATTACTAGTCATATGATAGGTGGCCCCTGAATCAATAAACCAAGTGTTAAGTGCAGTAGAAATAAAGGCCAAATCAGAATTACCTTCTTGAGAAGATAATCGAAAAACCTAATAAGCACAAGTTGGTGGAATAGCATTGATAAGGGCAAGCTAAGCTGATTTCTTGTTCTTCCTTTCAACTTTATTATGCTTGTATCACTCCAGATAACCATGCTTCTTCCAACAATCATCTACTGTATGTTTGGTGTTATTTTAGCGAGTGCAAAAGTGAGAAGAAGAGTTGGTAGAAGTAAAAGATGTCAGTCGTGTGTTATTCTTATGGACAACCATTGTAGAAGCTTCAAAGTGATCTTCTATTCCCATGGTGATTTGCCTTTGCACTTCACAATAGACGAGTGAGTGGGCTTCCTCTAAACTTGTAAAAGAGAGGTGGCCAAAACATGACTACTCACTTGGTCCAAATTATGATCAAGACCTGTAAGAAATATATAAACCTGATCCTTAACAATACACTTCCTTTGTTTCTCAATATCAGTAACACATCATATCATTAGGACTTTGATGATCAAGCCCCATAAATATTGAGTTTAATTCATTGTAGTATTTTGCAAGGGGGCGACCACCTTGGCGTGATTGAAAGGATTTCTTCATTAGTTCATATACCTAAGAAGAGTCAAAGACAACAAGATAGCTCCTCTTAATTGCATCCCAAACCTCCTTAGTCATTTCACATTGCACAAAGTGTGACATCAGCTTGTCAATCATGGAATTGATGAGCTAAGACTTGTCTAGAACGTCTTCGATCTCCCATTAATCATAGTTTGGGTCATCCTCTGCAAGTGTGACCTTCCTTCCTAAGATATTACCTTAATATGCATCTCCAAAATTTGAGACTAACCACGATAATTAGCACCATTCAACTTAATAGAAATTGTTGGAGAGACAATCTCATGAATGGTCACCATGGATGACTTTTTGCTACCAAAAACACCCGCATCTATTTTTCCAAACATGATATGGTAATGAAGAGGGTGGAAAAAAAATAGATGGAAGAAACATCGGCTAGGTAATAACGGAAATTCTCTGCTCCTATTTTGATGTCAACTTGATAAATTACTGAATACTTTTTCCGTATATCTCAAGGGTATTTATACAAAAGAATACACAACTGTATAAATAAATCACGACTATATGATATACGCTAACTCACAGTTGTATAATATACACTATCTCATAATTATATAATTATGCTAACCGCATCAATTTCATGCCCACATGTGTGTAAAAGAGAGGGTGAGAGAGAGAGAATACAAAAATTTTGAAAATTATATTGTCATAAACATATATCTAGGCTTTCTTGAGATAATTTTACATCATTGATTCCCAGACTTGTGTGTGTGCATGAGAGAGAGAGTGTGTGTTTGTGAGAGAGCAAGAGTTGAGAACAGGTAAATTTTGAAAAATAAACTATCATTTATAAAGATATATTTAGCCTTTATTGAGCTAATTTTATAACATTGCATCATAGGCAGATGTGTGAGTGTACATGAGAGAGAGGGAGAGTTAGAGCTAGAGTTGAGAATAGGAATATTTTGAATAATATATTATCATTTATAAAGATATATCTAGGCTTTATTGAGCTAATTAACATTGACTTACAAGCATGCTCATGTGTGTACATGAGAGAGAGGGAAAAAGAGTTAAGAATAGGAAAATTTTGAAAAATATATCATTATTTATAAACATGTATCTAACCTTTATTAAGCTAATTTTATAACATTGAATTTGCAGATTTGTGTGTGTATGAGAAAGAGAAAGTCGAGAATACGAAAATTCTGAAAAATGTATCATCATTTATAAACAAATATCTAGCCTTTATTAAGCTAATTTTACAACATTGAATTTGCAAACACAAGAGTGGGAGGGGGAATACCTGCCTAGCAAACGTATTTCATGTAAATCTTGGCATTCAATAGTTTGGTTTGGTTGATTGTTTCATTTGGATTTGCTATTATTGCTGTTGAGTTTAGCTAATCATCGATTTTGGCATTTTCCCCCCTATTTCTCACAAGGAGGAAAACATTTTCTCAGTCATAAATATTCAAAAGATGATTGTCGTATACTATCAAACCTTCTTGTTTCTACTAGCATTTCCAAATTGATAAAAATTTTCTTTCTTATATTTATTTTTGCATTTTTTTTATTTATAAGTAAGCCAGAAATGTATTAAAATAGAGGCAAAAAGCCACACAGCATACAGAGAGTATACAAGACAGCTAAGGCCTCACAAGCAAAAAAGAAAGCCGAAAGAGCCTCACCACCCCTTAAGTGGAAGCTAACCACTACAAAGAGCCTATAAGAGATATAGACTCCTCTCCAATATACAATCTAGCTCAGCTCCATAAATTAGAAACAAAAAAATTCTTGAGTTTCTGAATATCTAACACATCCTCCTTAAAGGCTAATATATTCCTCTCCTTCCAAACCGTCTAAAAAATACACAACGGGATGGATTTCCATATATTTTTCCTTTTCTTCCCCCACAAGGGAGTTTCTTATTAGTTTGAAGAAATTTTTTTCCAAATCATGTTATGGAAGCTTGCTATAATATTTTTATTTATAACCTGGCTAAGTTCTTATCATATTTGAAGTTTTTTCAAACTTCTAACTTATTTGTCAACTTATCTCATACATCTCAATAAAAGAAGTTGATTTTTGGGATTTAGCAATTTTCTTTTTCTAAAAATGCATCTAATATTTTCTTTTAGGGTAAAGAAAGAGCATCGATATTATGTATTTTTTTCTTAACAAAGTCCCTTTCTTAATTTCTTTCAAAGTTAAGTGCATCCATGTTATCCTTTAGAATTACATAGTAATTGCTAATTAACTTTTGGAATGCATTAACCTACTCATATAGCTTTTAAGTTATATTACCCTCTTTTTTCTAGAATCATGTGCTGATGTTTCTTTTACATTATAGGTGCCTTTTTGGATATCACGGTTCTTAGCTAATGATTTTGGTGCATCCATCCCAACTGAGAAGCTGCTTTGGAGTCTTATTTTCACACTTCTAGTCCCTTTGGTTTTGGGAAAGGTTCATCTCTTACCTTTATCTATACTATTGTATCACAAGAAGCCTTTTTGGTGTTATCTCAAAGGCTTAAAGCAACCATAATTAAAATGTTCACTATGACTAAAATAAGACTAGGTTGTTGATAGAATTTGTTGTAGAACAACATTCTATTATGTGATATCCCATATCAGTAGCTATATATATAGTGGACTCATCTTAACTATATAAACACATTTTAAAGTTGTGAGGGCCTATTGGCCATTGGGCTTGGAGCAGACAAAATCTAAAATGGGAGAGAGTGGGTTGTTACAGATGGTATTAGAGTCGATCCCTGAGCCTAGTGTGAGACTTTATCTATTTAGCTCTCTAAGAGGTGTTTGTCTGTCTATCTAGCCCTATAATCTCATAGGACACAACTAAGATGTTGTGCTTACATAAGGGGTTGATTGCAATGTCTTACATCGGTTAGGAAAAGAAGTTCTTGACACTATATATGTGATGGAATCCTCTTAATTGTGTTACAGTGTTTTGAAACCACGAGGATTCATTGGACATAGAGTAAACAATATTTACACAAGAGTGAGCAGGTCGTCACATATTCAATCCATAAGCCTTTATACTCTCAACTAACTCCCTCTATCTCTCACAACAAAATTTAAACTATATCAGACACATTCGACCCTTACACGAAAAAAGGGAAGGCCAAGCTCATCTTGTCTATTTGTGAGACTGCATTTGTGTCAGATATCAGAAATAGGAAGTTGTGGGTACTTTTCAGTGATCATTATTCCTTGGTGAAGCTTCTTGTGTTATTTCTTTTTGCGTTGTTTTCTTTCTCCTTTGTTGGGAGGATTCCTCATCCTCCTTTTGTACATTTTTTTCTATCAATATATGCATGGTGTTGTTTCCTATCAAAAAAAAAAATTATTCCTTGGTGAAGCCCCTATATTTAGTTTGAAGGGCAATGGGCAAGTGAACTTCCTAGTTCATGTTATTTGGAGTTCATCCTTTCCAACCAAGGAGGTATATATTTAGGATGTGACTTTGGATAAGATAGTCAGGTCATCTTATTCCTGGAAGATGGAGAGACCCCTAATTAGTGCCATTATGTTTAAATCAGGCAAGGAGACTGTCGCTCACCTTTTTCTTCAAAGTTCATGCCATTATAAGTTTTCTAATTTTTAAGAAGGGTGTGGATTTATGCCTTTCTAAGTTGGAAACTGTTGTATGGAGGAGAGAGAGAGAGTGAGAGCGCCGACGGAGATCGAGGCGTGCGACGAGTGAGAGAAAGTGTAGAGGGCGGAGCGAGCGAGGATGCAGAGAATGCTGTCTTCGTGGGGGCTAGGAGAAGCATAAGAAAGGGGAGTTTTGGAGTGGAGTCCAAGTCATTCGAGGTTGAGGTGGAGGAGTAGAGAGGTAAAGTGCAAGCTACGATTATGGAAAGGAAAGGAGGGGTCTCATCGTGGATCAGAATGGGACCGAAGAGCATGGGGTTCTTCCTAGATGGCTTGGTTCTTTGTATTAAGGACGCGGGAGCTGGGAAATGGGAAAGAAAGTGGAAGGAAAATGGGAGGGCTTATTCTCTGGGGCGGAATCAAAATAAGGGGGGTGGTTTCTCCGCCTAGATGTTGCGGACCTGGAAAATAAAAGGTTCTGCATCTACATTCCAAAAGGAAGAGGCGAGAAGGGCGGCTGGGTGTCAATGGTGGAGACGCTATGGCGATTGGGATTTTCCAATGGAGAAGTGGGTTGCCAGAAAGAAGAAGTTGTGCTGTCGAATCCCAGCATGGGGAAAACCTATGCGGAAGTGGCTAAGCAGTCAAGGGGCAAAGAAAAAGAAACGCCTAGGGTGGAGATTAGCAAGAAGGAGATGAGTCGAAAGCTAAATAAGTTGGCTCACTGTTTGGTTGGAAGCTGGAATCCCAAATCTGGGAGAGGGGAGGACTTAAAAAGTTGGGGGACACTTTTGGCGAAAATTTGGAGACTGAAGGGTAATCTAGGGCTTGCAATATTGGAAAGGGGAAAAGTCCTGCTCGAATTCGGGCTTTTGGCAGAAGCAGAGAAAGCCCTAACGTTTGGGGGCATCTCGGTTGAGGGATATTTCCTTCGTTTGGAGAGATGGAGGCCCGAGACGGGATGCCTGAGGGAAGGGGAGAAAAGGAGCGAGGCTTGGGTTCGTCTTATGGGATTACCCATTCACTTATGGGATCGGGATATCCTGAGAAAGATAGGGGAGGAGTGCGGGGGCTTCCTCGCAGTCGACTCCCAAACGGAGAAACTGGGGAATCTACAGTGGGCGAGGATCTTGGTGAAACTCAACGGCGAGAAGCGCCCTAACGTGGTGGAGGTTTGGGCCGAGGAGGTCTACTACGAGGTTTCTCTTTGGTGGGAGATCAAGCCAGTCCTAAGAACGACGAGGGAAGGAAAGTGCAAAAAATTCGTCGCTTCAGAAGGCGAGGTTGGGGGTGAGGTCATCGCACGCGCGGCCGAGCGCGTGCGGGTGGAGGATGACGGCGTGAGGCTCGAGGACCTGTTCCCTCCTGCTGATGGGACGAGGGGGCAGTCTAGTGGGTCGGGGCAGGCCGCCGACCATGGGCTGAGCTTTGTTGGGTCGTTGGTCAGGCCACAGGGCTCGGGTGGGCTTTCTTTGTTGTGTCAAGCTGAGCCAATTGTGGTTGAGATCACTGGGTCTGCTACTCTTGCATCCATTCAATGCAAGACTGGGCCGGTCTTGTTTGGGCCGTCGCCTTCTAATTCTTCGGGGTGGGCCAAGGCAAAGGAGCCTGTGGTTGTTGGGCTGGATTGCCGAGGCCTGGTCCTGCTGTTAGATGCCCAACTGGAAGTGGGCTGTCCTCCTGGCCCAAGTTCTCTGGAGGGTCCAGACCACTTCGCTTCTTCTTGTTGGGTGTACGAAGGACTGTGGAGATCTTCGGCTGGGGAGCAGATGTTAGGGGAGAGCTCGAAGACTGATTTTGGTTTAATGGAGGAAGCCTCGAGCTATGGGAATGATTTATTTCTTTGTGGAACGTTGGCTTGCGACTTCTCCTCTCCCCTTTCTTCTTTTTCTGGACGAGCTCCATTGGGGGAGTACTACGACCATTCTGGGGCCGGCTTGGAGAACCTCCAGTTGGAATCACCGGGCCGCGCGGTTAATGGCATGGGATCCTCTGTGATGGATAATGTTCCCTGCTGGGAGCTGATGGAAGTTAACAATGGTCGTTTTGAAGAAATTGGGGAGGAGCTATGCTTAGAGCATACTGTGCCAATCGAAGTCAAAGATGGGAGGAGACTAGTTGGGAGGAAAGCGATCTTGCTAGGTTCAGCAAGTTTTGGGGGTTTTCGACAGAGGGATTGGAGAGGATATATTGGACTTTCTAGTCAAAATTAGAAAAAGAAGGGAGAGAGTTCACAGTAAATTGCTCCTGGAAAAATCGAAGTTTGAAAGGGAATTGAAGAGACTTGAGTGTCTTATCAATTATGAAGGGGGAAAGAAGCAGAAGGGTACTATACAAGGAAGGGGGTGTCAGATTATGGTTGTCCAATGAAGTTAAGGTTACTGAGCTGGAACGTGCGTGGAGCCAATGATAGCTCTAAAAGAAAGGTTATCAAGGCCATGATTAGAAGTCAGAGGGTGGATTTGTTCTGTATCTAGGAGACAAAAATTCAGTCCATGACAGAGGGTGTGGTGAGGAGCTTGGGTTCTTGGAGGTTTCTTGATTGGGGAGCCATGGGTGCTCAAGGCACTGCGGGAGGAATTCTGGTTTGTTGGGATAAAAGATCCTTGGACTTGCTGGAGATGGAGGTAGGTCAATTCTCTATTTCCTGTAGGCTCAGGAATGTTGAAGATGGCCTTGTCTGGATCTTTATAGGTGTTTACGGGCCATTCACTAGAAAGGAAAGGGAGACCTTGTGGGAGGAGTTAGGGGCAATAAGGGGCATCTAGGATGACCCTTAGTGTTTAGGGGGTGATTTCAATGTTACCCTGTCCCAAAAGGAAATGAGCAGTCAGGGGTCTCTAAATGGGGCAATGAGAAGGTTTGCTCAAGTGGCTGATGATCTAGAACTCCTAGATCTTCCTCTGCAAGGGGGTTTGTTCTCCTGGAGTGGGGATAGGAACAACCAGTCCTGAGCTAGGCTTGATCGCTTCTTGGTGTCCCAGAGTTGGCTTGACCTATTTAGGGGAGTTGTCCAATGTAGGCTCCCCAGACCCACCTTAGATCACTTTCCCATTCTGCTGAAGGGTGGTAGGTTAAGTTGGGGCCCCTCCCCTTTTAGGTTTGAAAACATGTGGCTCAAAATTGAAGGTTTTAAGGAGCTTCTTGGGGATTGGTGGCAGGGAGCTGGGGGGAGAGGGAGGGCCAACTTCAGACTGGCTTTTAAGCTGAAGGTGATGAAGGAAAAAAATTAAAGACTGGAACAGGGATGTGTTTGGAAGGCTGGAGGTTAATAAAAGTTCAGCCCTTCAGCAAGTTGAATTTTGGGATAGGGTGGAAGGCGAAAGGGGTCTGTCAGAAGGAGAAGCGGAGATGAAAAATGAAGCTAAGGAAAATTTTTAAAAGTGGGTGCTGTTGGAAGAAACTCATTGGAGACAATTGTCAAGGGAGCTGTGGCTCAAGGAAGGGGACAAGAATACTGGGTTTTTCCACCGGATGGCCAATGCCTACTGGAGGAACAATTCTATGGACAGAATCAAGATCAATAGGGTGGAAGTGGCTGAGGAGCAGGAGGTGAGGGAGGGGATTGTGAATGCCTTTCAGCAACAGCTCTCAGAAGAGCCTGGTTGGAGAGCTGACATTGAGGGACTGCACCTTCAACGTCTTAATCACAGTGAAGCTGAAGCTCTGGAGCTGCCTTTTACTGAGGAAGAAATTCACTTAGCTTTGATGGAAATGAATGGAGACAAGGCTCCAGGCCTCGATGGCTTTACTGTGGCCTTTAAGCAATTCTGCTGGGACTTTGTGAAGGAGGAAGTTGTAGAGCTGTTTAAGGAATTCTACGATCAGAATTCATTTGCCAAAAGTTTAAACACCACCTTCTTGGTCCTCATCCCAAAAAAAAGGCGGGGCTGAGGACCTTGGAGACTTTCGGCCTATCAGTGTATTAGGGGGGCTGTACAAGCTCTTGGCCAAAGTATTGGCCAATAGGTTGAAAAAGGTGATAGGTAAGGTGATCTCGGTGGATCAAAACGCGTTTGTGAGGGGAAGACAGATTCTGGACGCCTCTCTTATTGCTAATGAGGTGGTTGATTATTGGCAGAAGCGCAAGGAGAAAGGGCTGGTGTGCAAACTGGATATTGAAAAAGCCTTTGATAGTATTAACTAGAAGTTCCTCATGAAGGTTATGAACAAGATGGGCTTTGGATCTCGCTGGTTGGAATGGATTTGGTGGTGCATCTCTTCTGCAAAATTTTCTATCCTTGTAAATGGGGTGCCAGCAGGTTTCTTCTCCAACTCCAAGGGGCTGCGTCAAGGAGACCCCATTTCTCCTTACCTTTTTATTCTGGGTATGGAAGTGCTGAGTGCACTTATTAATAGGGCTGTTGAAGGGGGCTTCATTTCTGGTTGTAGACTCCGAGGTAGTGGGGGGATGGAGCTGAATGTGTCCCACTTGCTTTTTGCTGATGATACAATCATTTTTTGTGAAGCAAGGAAGGACTATATGACTCATCTAGGCTGGATTTTGGTGTGGTTTGAGGCGGTTTCTGGTCTAAGGATTAATCTAGCCAAGAGTGAGTTAATTCCTATTGAGGAGGTTGTAGATATTGAGGATATGGCAGTGGAGTTAGGGTGCAGAGTGGGGGTCTTTCCTTCTAAGTATTTGGGGCTGCCCCTTGGAGCCCATCACAAGGCCTTGTCTATGTGGGATGGGGTGGAGGAAAGAATGAGGAGAAGATTGGTCATTTGGAAAAGGCAATACATGTCTAAGGGCGGGAGAATTACCCTCATTAAAAGTACTTTGACTAGCATACCTATTTACCAATTGTCTCTCTTTCACATGCCCAAGTCAGTTGTTAAAAGGTTAGAAAAATTACAAAGAGATTTTCTGTGGGGAGGGGGAAGCCTAGAAAGGAAAATTCACTTAATTAATTGGGAGGTGGTGTGCACTCAGAAAGAGAAAGGGGGTCTTGGCATTAAGAAGATTGACTTGCTGAACAAGGCTTTGCTAGGCAAATGGATTTGGAGGTTTGCCTCTGAAAAAGATCTCTTCTGGAAAAAGGTGATTGGGGTGAAGTATGGCCAAGAGGGATTTGGTTGGAGGACTAATGAAGCTCCCGGCAGTTATGGAGTGGGGGTTTGGAAGGAGATTATGAAGGAGGCTAGTTGGTGCTGAGCTAACATTGAGTTCAAGGTGGGAAGGGGGACTAAGGTCAAGTTCTGAACTGACCATTGGTATGGCAACGCAGCACTGTCCCAAACTTTCCCCTAGATTTATGCTTTGGCGGCCTTGAGAAACGCAACTGTTTATGAAGTTTGGGATGCTAGGCTTGGTCAAGGCGGGTAGAATCTCAGATTGTCTAGAGATTCTAATGATTGGGAACTGGATCTAATAGGAGAGCTGCTTCTTCTGTTAAAGGACTTCAGGATTTCGCTTGAGGACGACTCAGTGTTGTGGAAAGGAGGGGGTCATGATGTTTTTCGGATTCGGGATGCTTATAATGTGCTGGTTGCTCCCAACCCCCTCGTTTTTCAGAAAAAGAGCATTTGGGTGGATAAGATTCCAACCAAAGTTGCTTTCTTTGCTTGGGAAGCCACTTGGGAAAAAATTCTTACACTGGATAGGCTCCAAAAACGAGGGTGGCAGCTCCCTAATCGATGCTTTTTGTGCAGCTGTGAGGAGGAATCTGTAAATCACATTCTTTTACACTGTACAGTGGTCAAGGTCCTCTGGGAGATCGCCCTAGCCTTGTTTGGGGCTCAGTGGGTGTTCCCAGAGAGGGTCAAAGAGATGTTAGTTAGTTGGAGGGGCCCTTTTGTGGGGAAAAAGAGGAAAAAGATTTGGAATTCCATCCCGTTGTGTGTTTTTTGGACGGTTTGAAAGGAAAGAGATAGGTTAGCTTTTAGGGGGGGTTCTTTGGCTATTCAAAGACTTAAGAATTCTTTTGTATGTAATTTGTGGAGTTGGGCTAAGGTGTATATGGGAGAGGAGTCCTCTTCGCTTTTAGGCTTCTTGGAGTGGTTAGCGGCTTCGTAAGGGCTGGTGAGGTCTTTCTGTTTTTGTGTTTCTTGTTTTTTGGTTGCCTTATATACTCCATGTATGCTTTGTGGCTTTTTCGCTTTTAATATATCTTTTGTGCGCATTTATCAAAAAAAAAAAAGTTGGAAACTGTTGTAGCCTTTCTGAAATAAGTTAGAGAGGTTTTGGTTTATCAGAAGAACAAAAATTGTTCTCATATTTAAGAAGGCCATGAAGTTTAACAGGAAATAGTTATGTTTTACCTTTTTCTTGGTGGTGGTGGTTGTTGTTGGGGTGGGGATGTGTGTTGGGAGACAGGAATGAAATAGCAGAATTTTCTATAGCTATTAAGCTTCTTTAGTAGTCGTTTCAGGATGACTGATGCCCTATGTTTTCAGTTGGTTAGCTCCAGGGCAAAGAGTTTACTAAAGTTCCATGATCTGATTCTGTCTTTTAGCCCCCTTGCTGCCCATCTTCTTTTATTCTTTCTCATATCTTCTTTCATGTACCCTTTTATTATACAACTTTTATGTAATTTTTTCTGTTAATACAACTAGCCTTATTTATTTGTCCCACAAATAACCATGCATGAATAACACTTCAAGGCACCCTACTAGGATGTATGGGTCTTAACTTTTAAATAATCCAAATTCTTGCTGTCGCTCATCTCAAATACTTGGTTCTATATTTTGCAAATTATACTCATATGAGGTTCTTTATTCTTGTCCCATAAGGAGGAATTGCTAAGTTGGTAATGTGTGTGGAACTGATGTTGTGATTGGATCCAAAAGTTATTCCAGTCAATAATTGCTATCTCATGTACAACTATAGATCAATTTATTGTAGAATTGGATACTGAACACCAATTTTTGCATGTGCCAATATAATCTGTTTGAGATGGATGATGGTGTTTTAACACATTGAATTAAAACAGAATTCCATGGAACCTGGCTTGTAATTATCCATTAATAAGATAAAGGTGTCCCAATATTTTCTGCCTGATAGTTCCACCCTAATGAAGTTCTAACTTTGAATACTCCATTTTTACTATAATCTCAGTTCTACTCTGAGCTTTACTAAAATTATATTCTGAAAATTTCTATTTCTCTTCATGATTTTAAGCTATGTGGCAAAGGAGAGTATGGTCAAAATCAACCACAAATAGATTCAAGGCAACCATTTCAATTTCTATAAGGATGGTGTGACATCCAAGATTTAGTAGAATCCCCACAAAAATAAAATGGGAATTGCTATAAGGCAGCTGTGACATGTTCATGGTCCAGAAGATTAGGCAGTTAAAAAATCAAAATAATTATAAAAATGAGCCTAGCCAAAACGAAAGGATGCAATAATCAACAAGTGGCAAGAGAGGGTATGATAGGATAAGGAATGGGTACATCATAGGAAGGTAGAGGTGGCACTGAATAAAAATATTACAGGAAATGTCATGTGAAATGGTTTGATCATGTACCAGGAAAACCTATAAATGCATCAAAATGGTCAAAACTGATTGCAAATAGATACAAAGATGCAACTGTTTTCATTATCATGGATTAATTATTTTCAAATACAAGAAGGATGATCCCTGCATCCATAAGAAGAGCTATAAATGGTTAGATCATGTGCCATGAAGACCGATAGAAAATTATAAGGGGAAGCCTCTTAATATTGTTTGATCATATACACATGTACTTATAAATGTCTCAGCATGGTCAAAATTGATCTCAAATAGGTACAAAACGAAAACATCTCAGCTTTCATTGATAAATTATTTTCAAGTAGGAGAGGATGTTATAATCTGTCAGTAGCAAGGGAAGGATAAGAAAATGGGTGCATTCATAAGAAGGTAGAGGGAGAACCAACTAGAAACAGTATAGAGGAAAGTCATTTAAAATGGTTTGATCAACTCCCATGAAGGCCTATAAAATGCATCAGTAAGGAGGAGTGATTTGATTCAAGTTCTAAGTGTCAAAAGACAAAAAGATTCATTTAGTTAGGTGGGCTACTGTTTGTTTTGATAGACTTGTTGAGGTTGGGACATTAAGAGATTAGGGTCCCTAAAAAAAACCGTGACTTGGTAAATGGCTTTGGAGATTAGGGTCACCAAGGAGTGCAATAGCTTTTTGAGAAAGGTAATTGTACAGAAATTTGGTGAAATGGGGGAAAGGGGGTGGGGGGATGGGGTGCTGGTGGTTTATAGAAGGTAGAGATGCTTTTTGCTTGAGCCTTATGAAGGGCAAGGATGATTTCTTTTGGAGAATGCATTTTTCAGCAGGAAATGGTCAATGGGTCAAGTTTTGGCATGACTCTTAGTGTGGAGGAGGTCCATTACAAGATGGGTTTCCTAGGTTATTCAACAATTCTGTTCATAAAGATGCTCAGTTGTCAGATTGCTGGGATGGGACTGTTGGAATCCAAGGTTCAAAAAGAATTTTCTGGATTGGGAACTGGCTGTAGTGGTCTCTTTTTTGTATGTGCTTAGTACCAGTCTGTCTCCATTGGGTTAACAGAGAGGCCTATATGGAATAACATTAGAAAAGGTTTATTTTTCAGTCATATCCTATTATGGGTCTTTGAATTTTGGAGATGCTGCCACCTTCCCATCTAAGTTGCTTTGGAATTCTAAGGCAACTTTGAATGTTGGTTTTTTTTTTGCTTAGGAGGCAGCATGGAAGAAAATCCTCACCATGGATCATATCAATAGAAGAGGATGAAAGTTGGCCGACATGTGTTATATTTGTAAACATGATTTTGATTCTATAAATAATGTTGTCATCCATTGTGAGTGTGTTTCTGAGCTATGGGTTTTGATATTTTCTCTAGTAGTTGTGTCATGGGCTCTCCCACGTTAGGTTAAAGAGATACTGCTGGGCTGGCTCAGTTTTTGTGGGTACTCAGCATAAGACATGTAGATTGATTCTGTTATGACTGTTCTGAAATGTTTTGAAAGAGCACGATAACAAGATTTTTGAGGGTGTGAAATACGAATTTGGAAGTGAAAATGGTTTATTTAAGAGTACTAGCCGATATGCGGTTTATTAAAGACTATTAGCTGATATACATTGTGGGCTCATATTATAATAATTTAAACTTTTAGAAAAGTTGGTACCATAATATGGCATCTGAGTTATGAACTTTATCCTTGGAATTTTAGAGGGATCAATTGGGCGAAAAAGTGGAAAATAATAAAATCCCTTATCAAATCTCAAATGGTTAACCTTGTATGTTTAAAAGAAACAAAGGTTCAGCAGATGGTGCAAGTGGTGAGGAGTCTAGGTGTGGGTAGGTTTTTGAAGTGGAGAATTGTGGAGGCTAGGGGTCTGGCAGAGGGAATTTTGGTCTTTCAGGATAATAGTGTGTTGGAATGAATTAATATGGAAAAAGGGGAGTTCTCAATCTCTTGTCCTTTTAGAAGTTGTGAGAATTTTGCCTCAATGTTCGCAAGGGTGTATGGGCCTATCTAATGTGGGGAGAGAGAGGATTTTTGGGTAGAGTTGGGTGTTATAAGAGGCCTTTCGAAAGAATCTTGAACTTAAGTAATTAGTACTAGGCTTTGTTGAGTTCAGCTATATCGTTGAAACAATTATTACAAGAGTTAGTGTATATTCTGTAATTTAGAATTGATAGATTAGTTAACTGGTTGATTATACGACTGTGATTTATACAGTTGCATATTATTTTGTATATAGTTATCTATTATTTTGTATAGTTTGCTATTTGAAAATAGCCTTGTGTATCTTGTATAAATACCCTTAAGATATATGGAAAAAGTAATTCAACAATTTATCAAGTTGGCATCAGAGTAGGAGTAGAGAATTTCCATTGCTATCTAACCGACGCTTCTTCCATTTATTTATTTTTTATTTTTTGTCCACCCTCTTCGTTACCATATCATGTTTGCAAAAACAGATGCAAATATTTATGATAGCGAAAAGGTCATCCAGGTGACCATTTATGAGTTTGATTGTCCAACAATTTCTATTAAGTTGGATAGTGTTAATTATCGTGGTTGGTCTCAAATTTTGGAGATGCATATTGCTAGCAAAAAGAAGAAGGGTTATATCATAGGAAGGAAGGTTGCACCCACAAAGGATGACCCAAACTATGATGAATGGGAGGCCGAAGACACTTTAGTCAAGTCTTGGTTCATCAATTCCATGATTGACGAGTTGATGTCACACTTTGTATAATATGGAACGACTAAGGAGGTTTAAGATGCAGTCAAGAGGAGCTATGTTGATGTCTTTGACTCTTCTCAAGTATATGAACTGATGAAGAAATCCTTTCAATCACACTAAGGTGATTGCCCTTTTGTAGAATACTATAATGCGTTAAACTCAATATTCATGGAGCTTGATCATCAAAGGCCCAATGATATGACATGTGTAATTGATATTGAGAAACAAAGGAAGCGTTGTGTTGAGTATCGAGTTTATATATTTTTTGCAGGTTTTAATCACAGTTTGGATCAAGTTAGCGGTCATGTTTTGGCCACCTCTCCTTTACCAAGTCTATAGGAAGCCTATTCACTAGTTCATCATGAAGCACAGAGGCAGGTCACCATGGGAACAGAAGATCACTCTGAGGCTTTTATAATGATTGTCCATAAGAATAAGACGACCAACATCTTTTACTCCTTCTACTGACTCTTTTTCTTGCTTCTACACTTATTGTAATAACGCAAAACATACGATAAATGTTTGCTAGAAGAAGCATGGTTATCCAGAGTGGTACAAGCTTACATAAGCTAAAAGGTAGGATAAGAAATCAGCTTAGGTTACCTTTATCGACACTACTCCTCCAACTTCTACTTCTCAAGTTTCTTGATTGTCTTCTTAAGAAGGTAATTTTGGTTTGGCCTTTATTTCTACTACCTCTAACACTTGGGCTATTGATTTAGGGGCCATTAATTATATGACTAGTAATTCTTTATTACTTAATGCCCTTACCTATTAAGTTTGTTCAAGTTGCTAATGGGACTCCTATATCGATTTTAGGAGTCAGGAATGTCTCACTTTCTCCTACACTCACCATATCCTCTGTCTTACTTGCACTTAGTCTCTCTAATGATCTTCTTTACTACTTGGAGAGGACAAGGGAATCACAATTTGAATGTGATTGTGTTTTTCAATTAGAAAGAGAAACGCCTAATAGAGAGGAGATTCTTTTATGGCATTTTCGAATACGTTATTCATCTTTTTCTTATTTGAAATGTTTATTTTCTCAGTTGTTTCAAAATATTTTTGTTTCTAGTTTGAGGTGTGAACAATGCATTTATGCTAAAAATCATCATGTACCTTCAAAATGAGTTTCAATAAAAGTCCCATTCCTTTTACCCATGTTTTGATAGATCTTTGAGGTCCTTTTTCTGCTCCTACTTTGGGTCATAAATACTTTGTGTCTTTAATTAATGACTGTACTAGGGAGAGCTAAATATATTTGCTTAAGTTTTGAAATGATGTTCTACATTTTATTCCTTAATTTTCCAAAATGATTGTCACACAATTTAATACTCAAGTTAAGGTCTTTCACTCTAACAATGATCGTGAGTTTGTGAATTAGTCCCTTACTGATTTATTCAAAGAAAATGGAATCCTCCACCAAACAACGTGTATATACATGCCACAACAGAACAACAAAGCAAAGTGTAAAAACCACCACATTCTAGAGGTGGCTTGGGCTTTATGCTTTACTATGTGTGTTCTAAAATGTTTCTGGGCTGAGGCTGTTATGGTTATTGTCTTTCTCATCAACTAAATGCCCAATTGTGTCATTGATTATCAAGCTCCTTTGTGAATGTTATCATGGTTTCACCCTATTCCTTCTACTTTGAATCTTTTTCCTAAAGTTTTTGGTCATGTATTTTATGCTCATATACACTCTCATCAAAGGGATAAGTTTGATCCTTGTGCTCTTAAATGTGTCTTTCTTTGTTACTCTAATTCCTAAAAGCATTATAAATGCTTTCATCGTCCTACAAGAAAATACTATGTCTCCATGGATGTTTAATTCTATGAACGAGTTTTATTTTTTTAGGAATGTGTCTCTGGTTCCTCTTATAAGGGAGATCAATAGTGAGGAAGAGGAAAGGTTATGGTTAAAAGAGAAGAGGTTATGGATTTTAGGTCAGGTGGAGGATTCAATTGATTTGGGTAAAGGGGAGTCTTTAGATGTTCCCAAACCTATGATGTCTGAATTTGTATCTAAGGAAAGAAAGAGTGAAAGACTAGCCAGATTGTTCCAACAAGATTATACAAGGAAGAACAAAGATGTTAATGTCATACCCCCTCTAGGCTCTAGTATTCCTCTTAATGATATTACCATGCTATCGAATGACTCTTCTGAGACTAATCCTAAGGTACATGTTCCTTCACCCTTAACTTCTGAAACTATTGCTTTGAATCCACAAGTTGATGATCGAGGTAGGAGATATCTTCTTCATGATCGTAAAGAACCTAATAGGTTGGGTATCTCAAAATCATCCTCTAATGTTGTCTATCCCATTTTTTATTTCATCTCTTATCATCGTCTATCTAAGACTCCCCTTGCTTTTACTCTTCATTTGTATTCTATGTCTATTTCTAGCCATTTTTGGGAAGGTCTTGAAGATCCTAACTAGAAGTCTACTATGGTAGAAGAAATGAAGGCTCTCTAGAAGAAGTCTACTTAGGAGATAGTTTAACTCCCTCGGGGAAAGAAGATAGTGGGATGTAAGTGGGTGTTTTCAGTAAGGTACAAGTGAGATGGGGCCATTGATAGGTACAAAGCTATATTGGTTGCCAAAGGATACGCCTAGACTTATGGAATTGACTATTAAAAGACCTTTGCCCTTGTGTCCAAGATGAACACTGTTAGAGTCATACTTTCTCTTGTGGTTAATCTAGATTGGCCATCATGACAGTTTGATGTGAAGAATTTCTTTCTCCATGGTGATCTATTAGAGGAGCTGTACATGGATCCACCTTTAGAGTTTACACCAAAATGAGGCAAAAGATGCAAACCAAAAAAGGCTCTATATAGGTTGAAATAGTCGCCAAGGGCATGGTTTGGTTGGTTAAGCTACTTGATGAAGGAGTTTGGTTTTAAACAAGTTATGTCATATCACACTCTATTCTATAAGAGAGATGGTGATGACATTACTCTCTACTTATTGTTTATATTGATGACATGATTGTTATAGGTAGTAACTCTAGAAAAATAAAGAAGCTTCAAAGCTATCTAGATAAGGAATTTGAAATGAAGGACTTGGGTGCTCAAAAATACTTCTTGGGCATTGAGGTGTCTTAGTCCAAGTGAGGACTTTTTCTCTCACAATGAAAGTATACATTAAATCGCTTGGCTACAACTGGTAACTCCGCTTGCAAACTCGTAGATACTCCCATTGAGATAAATCATGGTCTTTCCATATATCTTGATCAAATTCATACAAATAAAGAGAGAGATTAAAGATTCGTGGGGAAATTGATCTATTTGACCCACATTAAACTTGACTTGTCATATGTAGTTAATGTTGTAAGTCAATTCATGCATAATCCAAGTGACTAACACATGAATGTAGTGAATTGTATCCTAGCCTATTTGAAGTCCTCCCTAGGCAAAGGTATTATGTTCTCCAAACATGGACATCTAGATATTGATGATTACATAGATTTTGACTTTGTTGGATCCAGATTGTATAGAAAGTCTACTTCAGGGAATGTGTCATTTGTTGGAGTAAGAAATAAAACGTGGTCTCAAGTGCAGAAGTTGAATATCGTGCATTCCATCATGCAACTATGAAACTTACTTGGCTAAGAATTCTTTTAAGCAAGCTTGGGTTCGGTCCCAAGAAACTTGTAATGCTCTTTTATGATAACAAGCAGCTATTGAGATTGCAAATAATTTGGTACGACACAACCAAACTAAGCATATTGAACTTGATAGGAACTACATCAAAGATAACCTAGATTCTGGCATGAT
Organism: Vitis rotundifolia; assembly: GCA_030254885.1. Taxonomy (NCBI): domain Eukaryota; kingdom Viridiplantae; phylum Streptophyta; class Magnoliopsida; order Vitales; family Vitaceae; genus Vitis; species Vitis rotundifolia. The sequence continues at coordinate 14,780,230 of CM058156.1, forward strand.
AAAGGGTACTTATATCAAGAGCGCAGATAAGCTGGCAGATATGACCCATGTTGTTACTAGTGGTTCATTCTATGCATCATTATCCAAGTTGGGCATGTGCAATAACCATGCACCAAGTTGAGGGGAGAGTTAGTGTATATTCTATAATTTATAGTTGGCAGATCAATTGATTGGTTGATTATGTAACTGTGATTTATATAATTGTATATTATTTTGTATACAGTTGTTTATTATTTTGTATAGTTGGCTATCCTAAAATAGCCTTGTGTATCCTATATAAATACCCTTGAGATATATGAAAAATGTAATTCAACAATTTATCAAGTACAAGTGTATGTGTTGCTGCAAATGTGTGTGCTGAAGGGTGCTTCTAACATCATCACTACTTTCTGATACTTCACATTAAAAAGGTGAAAGACCATTCGTTGTGTTCAAAATCCCAAGGATCTTACAAACTAACAAAATAAATAAGCAAGGGAAACATCAAGAATCTACCTGCCTTTATTTGTCACCATTTGACTGTGCAGCATGACTACTGTATGGTAAGCAGTGACAGTGGAATTGTATATAGTACATGTATTTTTTCAGTGCTATTTTTGCTTTATCAGTGCACATTTCATTGTATCATTAAATTGACACCTTTAGAGAAGCTTTTTGAAAAGACAAAAATGGGATTGGGGTATCATTTGTTTATGAAATATTATCTGGATATTCCTGCTTCATCAGTTTTCTGGTGCCTTGTTTTTTCATAGTTAGCATGACTTTTACATGCTCTTTCATTAACAGGTATCGCGAAGTTGCTTCCAAGGTAATTTCTATCTTAAGCTTCATTTGCCTACATAAATGACATAAATTTCAATATTATACTTTTGATGAATGCATATATCTTGTGGTTTTAGTGAAGAAAAAACAGTCATTTTTTCTGTCAAACAAACAGGCAATCATATCAATTGGTAGATTTTGAACTCAAGAAGTAACTGCAGCAGTAATCCATCTAAATGCTTGATCAAATAATGGATGCAGGACATGTCAATCATGTTAAAAGGCAATCCAGTTTTAAATATATAACGAATTGCATATGAAATGATACAATTTTAAAGAGAACATATACATCATTTGTAAAGGAAAAAGGGAAAAAGAAAAACCAATTATATGATTTTTATTTCTTAATGCTCCATGAATATATGTTCTTACAGTATTCCTTAAAATTTGACTCATTGTCATAGGTTTGGCCACATATGTTGATCAGAATCGTAGAATTTTTTCAACAGCCAGTACGATTCTCCTTAGCCTTGTAAGTAGTCCCTGATTTTTTTGTGTTCTCTAGTTATATTATTTGAAGATATCTTGTAGATACTAAATCATCTTTCTTTTTTTTTCTCTCTTCTTTTAAACTGAATTGAAGTAAAGTTGTTCCCATCCTCTAAAAGATATTGAACTGATTAAAATAAGCAATATAGAACAAATATTGCAATATCATATTTTACGCCCTTGGGGAGCCTATCCCCCTTCCATGCATATCATGGCAGAAAACTGATAACACCCAGTCCAATCTGATTCTTATAACATTGGTGTAAACTATTGAGGTTCACAGGTTGTTGCATTAGCTTGTTTATTATTTTTACCCTTTTTTAAAGAAGGCGCTTTCTTTGGATTTCTTATCTAATGTTTTCTTCTATAGGTAAATTAACTATCTTTGGTGCATATGTATATTATAAAATGTGCCTAACAAATTTCTTAATGAACCTTTCAGTATAGAAGTTTTTTGTAGCCTTGGATTTTGTGTGTTACTATACCCTTTCTAAGGTTTTCTTCTCTTTTCTTTGCACTTTTTAATTCTACTTTTTTGTGTAATGTGTTCTCCTTTCCCACTTGATACAGACACCATGGATGCAAGTGAGTAAATCAGGAGCCTTGCTCTCAATGGTTAACCCAGTGGTATTTCTTGAAGCTATTGGAATGGGAATGTGAGTAGTCATTTATTTCCAAGTCCTTATGGCATTATTTTAAATTCTATTTCTATCTTGTTTCATATAAAGGAAATTGAAGCAATATATGCATAAATGTTATATCATGCATGCATGCCACTTTTATAACTCTATTTTTGACATTCATAATTGCTTAAACATGGTTGTTAAAAGGCGTGCCTCAGTGCACCTAGGCCTGAAGCATAGTGAAACCCAGTTGTGGCATGTTGCCTGGGCTCAGGAGAAGGCCCTTAAGCTGGGTGGCACCTTAAGTGCAAGGTGTGCAACTTGTTGGAGAGAGGTTCAAGCATGCCGAATGTGTACCTCATTGTTTTTTTCTAGGGGAAAAACATCAGTTTGATCCTTTCTAAAAATGAACAGGGGAAAACAATGTCAATTTGCTTGTCTTTTCAACTTAAAACCCAATGGACGCCCCTCAAACAATCCCGTCAACTCCATCCTCTGTGGCAGCACCCTGTTGGTACTCTTTATTAGCTATTATTTGATTTTTAATTTCTTAATTTTTTGTGGGGGACAAGGATTTAAATGAAAAATGGTTGTTGACTTCTCTTGTGATATCATGTTGTGACCCAAAAGTGCTTATAATTTCTTCTAATTTCTACAATAGTTCCTAAAATTGCTCATGCACCTTAGGTTTCACATCATTTTGTTATAGCACACAACTTGGATTGCTATTTATGCCTAGGCCTTAGAAAACCTTTGTGCCTTAGGCGTATCCTGCACCTTTCAGAAGTAAGGGCTTAAATCAGTATTTTTGGTTATGACCAACAAATAAAGGATCATTCCTTGCTTCCATATTATCTGTTTTTACTGAGTTTACCTTTGTGTCTTTGTTGGTTCCTTTCATTTCACTGTATCATGTGGTCCTCAGCATACGTGCATGAGAATCCAGTAGACTCTATTCCATAATTTGAAACTTCAAGTTGACCAAAACACTCTAGTTAATAGGTAAAATGGCCAAGGAGATAATAACATGAGAATCCTTGAAATATTGCAGATGATGAGAAATGAATCTTCCCAAAAGGGGCAGACCCTTTGAGGTGGATTTTTTGCTTGACTCCCTATACAAGGTTTAATCTAGGGTGAAGGCATGACCCGGGCCTCTACCCTAATCTTCACCATGAAATAACCATTTATCAGGGTCAGAATGCATTTGCAGAACTTGTTCTTTGATTTAATCTTGTCAACTAACAAAAAGATTATTTTCATTTGTTTGCAGACTCGGGCATATCATCTTATTAGGTTTTAATGCCATTGCATTACAGTCTTTGTCAGCTATCTTTGGTAGGGAATCAGTTTTTGGGAAAAAGGAGAATGCTCGAGCCCTCTTAGTAGTTGCAAGTCAGGTTAGCATTTGCAATTCTGATTCTTGTGAATGATCTCTGCACATCAGCTCACATGTTATTGTTTTTTCTGGTTATCAGAAAATGAAGATTTCACCACATGCACCATTTTGCTAATAGTAGTATACACTGACAATCCATTTATGCTACGTTAGTCTGTTTGCTCAGCCATCTTAACCATATGGTATATAAGATAGCTTCCATCTTGAGATTTGGTGGCTCATTATCTTTTAAGAAAAATGGATTGTTGCAAGTATCATGGGGTTGGCATTTTTAGCTTTAAACTCCATTTTTGCATTTGTATTAATGATGTGTTTTTTTTCCTTTTTGTGGTATGAAAATAACTTAATAAGTTTGCCTGTGTCTTAGAAAGCACTACTTATTGTAGTAGCAGTAGTGGAGCAGCTTGGTGGTGCACTTGGTGAATCTGGGTTGCTTGTTCTTCCTTGTGTTGCAGCACATATTAACCAGGTTTCTGACTTTGTTTTTTATTTGCTATTTGCAAGTTATATATATATATATTTTCATGGTTTCACCAACTCTAGCCTTGAAGAAGCTTACACTAAATTGCTGGTGCAGATTATCATCGACTCATTTCTAGTGAACTTTTGGCTTCAGAAAGATCAGTCATCAAGCAAGATAAGGAAATCATGAAACATGATCCACATCAATTAACAAATATCTCTAGAGTAAATTCTTTTCTTCCTATTCCATTTACTAGCTTCAAAGCCTGTATAATTGCCAAGTACTGCATGTAATCTTGTCTTTGCTGGTTGATTTGGGCCAAACCATCACATTTGCTTGCTAGTTCTTCTTTGCATAGCTCAAGGATTTTATCTTAGAGATCGGGTTAATCGTTTGTCAAGGTATATTGCAACCCAGGTTTGCACATGTTGACTTCATGTAAGATTGTTTCATTTGAAAAATAACCTTTTTATCTATACCCCTTTCCATTTAGACCGCACAAGATGTGAATTCGTGATATTTGAAAGCCAGGCAATAAGAATATCATAATATTCCTTTGGTTATGTTTTGTTCTTAAAAAAATTTGAAGGAAAATATGAAGGAAAGGAAATAGAAAGGAAAAATGCATGAAAGATAAAGTCAAAAAAAAAAAGAAAAAGATTTGAAGTCTTTAAATTATTTTTATGTATTATCCTAAACTTATTTAACTTACTTTAGCTCTTTTATATAAAAATTAAATTATTTAAAAATATATAAATTTCTATCTAATTTCAATTATATTTTATTTTCTTTGGTATCTCTTATAGTAGAATTTAAATGTGATTAAACTATCACCTGCTTGACTGGATAAAGCAAGGGGGGTAAGGCCTCAAATAATCAAATGCAATGTGTTAGCAAATGCTTCTTTATGGTTAGTTTGCCTTCAAGAAATAGCAGTAGAAGCACTGTTGGACAACGGATTTGGTGGTCAATCCAACTGCTCTAACAAGTCCCAACTCATTTTATTTCTAGGGAAGAATGGTGTTCCCCTCACAATATGGTTGCTTTTGATTGTTTTGCAATTCTATAATTTAGATTGGGCTTATCATTGGGCTCCAACTGCATTTTGATATTGACATCAACCCACCGCCCCCTAAAAATAAAATAGAAGGGAAAAACAATATTGGGTACAAATTAGTCCATGGACAACTAAATTCATGGAGTTGTTCCAGAGGACCAGGACCAAAATGGCCAGAAAGGACCACAAAACTTTCTTGAAATCAGTTTTTATTTTATCATGATGTCTAGGAGCGTAAAAGATGGTACAATTAGTGACCCAAAACCCTGTTCAACGCAACTTGTTGGAGCCATGTTTGGTGTAGCCACATGCCCACAAGGTTGTTCCTAGTAATAACAACTAGCAAGCCACCATCCTAGTCATAGATGTAGTTCACATGTTAAGAATCGAATGACGGATAACTTAGGACTCAAATCTAGGACCTTTTCTTTGAATTAGAGCGTTTGCTAGTCGAGTTGTATCCAGAGATTCCTTGTAGGCCTTTATTTTTTATTTTTAACTTTTTTTTCTTTTTCCTTTTATCTCTTAGAAATGGAGGAAAACATATGATATGATATGACCCCTGCCTCCAATGTGAAGAATCATTAAAGGGCGTACATGGTTTCGTCTTGGATGGTGTGTAGGCCAGATCCAAGCTCGACCCAAGGAGGGCTGATGCCTTGAAAGGTGGTGGTGGATACAGATATAATAATGAGGAATGAGGATTTGTGAGGAAAAGAAGGGGTGCAGAAAAGAAATGGCATGTTGCAGGTGAGGGAGTCAGTAGACCCAGTACCCAAATCATGTGACTGACGAAATCTTTCAAAGGTGTCCCAATTATATTCCATGTAATGTGTAGAGTGAGGGAGAGGAGTGGATGGAAGAGGGGAGGGGGGGGGCCAATATTTGAGGAATGAAAAGCGAGTGTAAATGCGACAAAGCCTGTCTCGCTGTGTCAAACACTGTAATGATAGTTGATTTTATAGTTTTTTCAGAGGGTATCGACAAAGACAGTTGCCTGGGCGTGGTGTGGGGCCTCAAGGTGTCCTTGAGACTCTTTGTGGGAATCCTTCTGCTTTTCTCACACCCCTTTGTTGTCAAGTTTTGTATGGCTCCTTCTGATCCTTTCCTCCAGGCGTGTGAGAGAGATGGAAAGAAATGTCGATTAGTTATACTGATACCTGTTCTGAATCCATCTTCAGATTCTTCTCTCCCACTAGCTTGCTTCGTTGCAGAATGCCCCAGTTTCTTCACGTTCTGTTTTCTTTTATTTTATTTTTTGGCTCACAATACTCAGCCAATTTTCTGGTTCACACTGAAAGTTCTGTCTACAAATCCATGCCACATCACCGAAGTGTACTCATACAAGTTTTTTTCACTAGCTTTTCCAGCTTGCAGATTGGTTGTTTGTTTGTGCCCAGTGTGCCCATTTTCCTTGGGCAATTGTTTTTTAAAAATAATTTTCTGTTTCTGAGATTAAAAGATATTTTACATCACAAGATGGAAAACAAATTTTTATTTTTAACAATATTTTAGATAATATTTTTTTAATTATTTTCTTTTTTTTTAGAGTTATTATACAAATATAAAAAACAATTAAAACTGAAGTATTATATATATAAGTTATTTTTAAAACATATTTAAAAATATACGAAACAAGTTAAAGAATAATTCAAACTTTCAAACAAACTTTTGTTTTATAAAATCTCACACTCAAAAACATCTTCCAAATAAGACCTTAATTTTTCTAAAAATATTTTTAATGCGTGATATTTGATATAGTTGTTTTTACAAAAGTAAATAAATAATAGAAAATGAAAAATATGTTTAGCAGAGTTTTGAAAAGATAAAAAATTATTTAAATGATTTTTAAATTAATATTTGTTACATCCTTAATTTCATTTAATACTTTTGTTTTATTTAATACACTACCAAAAGACAAAAATACCCTTTTTTTAGAACAAATCCTTAATTTTATAATTATATTTCCTTTAAAAAAATAAAATAAATAAGCTAAAAGAAAAAATAAGTTGGATTGGAGATATAATTATCTATCATTTCTTGATTCAAATTGGGGTTCAAAATAGACCTATTCGAAGATGACATTTTTTAACTCAAGCAACAATGACCCTTTTCTGAAAAAGTCATTCTCTTCCCATCAATAATGACCATCTTTACAACATAGTATTCTTCTGCTTAATAATGATAATGACCCACAATCAATGACGTAATATTATTTTTCTATATGGTGTCATCAATCGTAATGGTCATCTTTGTTTCTTTGCTAGCAGTGCATTCTAGAGCTTGGTACGGGTGTGACAATTGGGACCATATTATAAACTTTTCATGAAATGATTAATTTGGCTCTTGGGTTTACTTGGACATCCATTTAAGTATAAGGAAGAATACACATTGGAAGACAACACTTGTACTCTAAAAATAATGATCAATATGTTGAAGAAATTGTTAAATACTTTAGACATGTCCATAGTTTGACTTATTTGATTTCTTGAACTCTTTCATAGTAAATTGGCCCTTTTTGAGTATTGAAATGTAATCAAATCGATTTCATCTGTTTGGATGGATTGTGAATTCAACTGATTAAATCTATATGGAGAATTAACCAATTTGATTCAATTTATGAATAATAACTAATAACTTGGTTTAAGTCGATTTAGTTTGATTAGAAAACCAATTATTATTATTATTATTATTATTATTATTATTATTATTATTGCTGTTGTTTTTATTGTTGTTATTATTGTTATTATTATTATGTCAATTTGAGATAAAATGTGAAATATCTAAACTTGGCAGCTTGCGAAAAGACCTCAAACCCTATCTAAGTTGTTTTACAATTGCCAAGAACAACTATGTTTTAAAATTACAGTAACACACAACTAAACTTATATTATAATAATATACATCTAGCAATTTGTTCAACGATAAGAAAAATCATGAAAATTAACGTTACAAATCATGGAAATTCATATTACAAAGAAGCTAATAGATATAAGTTCCATGTATTCATACGCATACATAAATAATTATTGATTTGATTTGGTTTACTTTAAATTTTTCAATTGAGAAACCATATACCTAATTGGTTCCATTAAGTTTTAAACTTGTAAAAGTAAAATTATGAAAAATAAATAAATGTAAAACCAATTGGTTCAATTGGGGCGAATTTTTTCAGGCCACTTAACTTTTTGCACTCCACTCATGCTTAATATCCACTTCCACATTTTGTTTGTTGAGGTATTGACTCTTTTTTCTTTTGTGGGCAAATACAACATGGGCTAAGAGGTGGCTTAAAAATGGACACGCCTCATGAGTACCAATTATTGCAAAAGCAAATCCTAAAAACAATAATGCTTTTAGATAAGGAGCAATCAAATTTAACTTTTTACACTCCACTCATGCTTAATATCCACTTCCACATTTTGTTTGTTGAGGTATTGACTCTTTTTTCTTTTGTGGGCAAATACAACATGGGCTAAGAGGTGGCTTAAAAATGGACACGCCTCATGAGTACCAATTATTGCAAAAGCAAATCCTAAAAACAATAATGCTTTTAGATAAGGAGCAATCAAATAAAATATCTTTCTCGTTTATGATGATTTATTGTTTATTTTATTTATACTCTCATTGTTGGCTACTTTATTTAAGACAATGAAGGTAATTGGGTAAGGATGATCAATCCTTCTTGATTGTTGCTTCTAGGATACTAGGATGATTACAAGGCACTGGGATAGTTAATCATCTTCATGATTAAGTCGAGTCTTATCCCTAACTTCTAGTTTTTCCCTGCAGAAAGAAGGGAAAAATTGATCATTGTGTAGAAAACAATAAGAGAGTGTGATTGTCTTGGAATCCTTTGATGCAATTGCAATAGCTTATGTTTTCAATGCTCATTTCATGTTCCTTTACTCAAATAAAAAACCTAAAAAAAATACAAAGAGAGAGAGAGAGAGAGGGGGGGGGGGAGGGGGAGAACTATCCTACTATGTAAAAGAAATGAGCTAGGCTTTCAAAACCTATACAACCAAGATGACCCATTTGCATAAACTACCCTACTATATAATAGAAATGAGCTAGACTTTCAAAACCTATACAACCAAGATGACCCATTTGCATAAGATCTCTTAGCCATGAAAATAATAAGTGATGGACTACCAAGCATGAAAGAAGAGAAATTATTCCTATGAACATTTTAAAACACTAAACTATTTAAAAAGTCATAAAAGTGATCAAAACAAAAAATAAAGGAACCCACATCTACACATTTCTCAAGCCAAATCTAATCAAGCCATAAAAAATGCTTTTTATGATTGATTATCCATTAAACATCTTCAACATCAATTCTACCTTCAACAAAATGTTCACAAGGAGTATAAAAAATATGTTCAATATATGAATGAGTTTATTTATTTTGTAGATTGTTTTTAAAACCAGACCAAATCGTACAATTCAATTGGTCCATGGTCTTATTCAAGTCATACTTTGGAATGTGTTAAACTGAAATTGAATCATATGAATCGAGGTTCAATAAGTGAAACAAACCGCTCAACTAGTTTTGTAAGAACCAATCTATTTTTTTTTTTTTTTTATCCCTAAAAGATAATAATGTAGACAATGAGATGAAGGAGAGGTGGAGGATGGCGGTGAGGAAGTGTTTCCCAACAAGGAGGATGGTGATGAAAAGCGATGAAGGCAAGCTATCAAATGTAATACGGAATAATTCATTTGATACAGATGAAAAGCGAAATCAATTTGATTTGAAGCTTAGGAAATTTAATCGTTGAATTCATTCTAATCATATTAAATCATTTGATTGAATATGAATTCCTTGATTAGTTCTTCTAAATATTGTTGGGTTATTTGGAATAGTTTTAGCAACAAGGAATGAAGATGCTACAACTTATGGAGATTGAGGATCTTTCTCCCAACCGAGGTCAACATTTTCATTCCCTTGTTCATAATATATTGAATTTTCAATAACCAATTCATTGAAAAATCAAGGCATTTGTCAAGTGTTTTATCAAGGAATTGACCTTCCTAATATTGTCTCTAGAAACCACTATGAGGGAAGTTAAAACATTATAAAAACTTGCCACAATTTGCCAAGATTCTAGATCATGCTTTGAATAAGAATCCAACTACTATACATATCTTCTTCAACATTGGCCAATATACTTATACCGTTTTTGTTGAAAATTTTCTAATTGATCAATTGAGGATATCAACTAATGTTGATTGAAATATATAATACTGAAAGAAAATTTATGTCTAGTTTTGATATAATGAAACTATCTAGAGGAGAGCAAATAGGTAGCCCCAAATTAATTCCAAATTTATAATTGGTTGGCAAGAAAACATAAAAAATAAAAAAAATAAAAAAAATAAAAAAACCCCAAAAAGTAAATGAAAATTTGAATATTCAATAAGAAAAATGTATCATATATATAAGAAACTAAAGAGACACATGGTAACCCCTAAACTATACTAACATGCCACATAATTGAAATAATCCTTTTCCACAGGTTTTTAGCATGAAAAAAACAAAAATTTGAATCACAATTGCAATTTGTCCAAGGATGGTAAAGAAACATATACAAGAATGATCAATCATCTTTTGCCTTGAATGCTTAATCATAATTTTGTGAGGCAAGAAGATGATTACAAAACCATGAGGACGATCAGCATTATAGTCCTTAAAAATATTGATTTATTTATTTATTTATTTTATTTTTTATTTTTTTTTACAATAAAGCGAGATGATCTCAAGTTTCCTAGGATAATTAATTACCCTTTTGATCATATTTGGTTGGGACTCATTGTTTCCTTTTTGTTGATGGACTTTCACTATAAAGCGACTGATCATCCTTTATAGGATGATTCATGATTTTGCATTGACTATGTGATCATTTTTCTTAGACTTGTCTTTGTTCTTTCTTTCGTCCTCAAGACGATTAATCATTAAGCTTTTATCTCTTTCTTCCACTTAACTATTTAGACTTCAAGGCAATGTTTTGACATTTGCTTTTACCTTTATCAACATCATGCAATCACTTTTAATTGAGATTGATTTAAAACTAATATTTTTTTCTTTTGGCTATATTTTTAGCTCCAAAATGAGACTTAGAATGATTTAAATTTATATAGACAAGCTTAATCCTAGAAAGAAATGATAAAATCCATGTTTTAAGTATCAAAATAATACATTTTTGGTGCTAATAAAAAATCTAAATCCATCAAATACTATAGTTAAGTTGAAAGTAAGCTTTTTTTTTTTCTCAATTTCATTGCTAAATTGAAGTTGAATCAATACCTAAATTCATTTGTGTCCCATATGGAAGCCATAAATGAAGCCTTTGATTTAATGAAGCATGTCATTTAATTTAAAAGGAAGCCATAGAGAAAACAAAGACTTTCATTGGATTTGAAACTTGAATTGTAGGTTGTTTACATTGTAGAAGTATATTTAGTATAAAAAATGACATTTGGTCCTAATAAATATAAAGATAAAAGACATATTGTTCCATGGTTTTGATCACATCTGAAATAAAGCATAGTTATGTAGGTAAACCTGGATCACCCCATTTCTTAGCCTTGGATCTTGTTAGGTACATGCAAATCTCCCTAAGGCTACTACATTTTAGCAATGAAAGCATTTAAAACAAAAATAAGATCTAGATCTAAAGATTAGAAGTGCTTACCAAGATTTGGATGTTCTCAAATCAAAGCCTTACGATGAAGTGGGCTTATGTCGCATATGCAATAGTCATTGGAGATCTCGTAAACCATTGATCTTCTGCATAATGATTCCTCCTTGAAGCTAGGCACTCAAATAGTGAAGATCTAGAGGGTGAGGCTATGGTTCTAATTACTTTGGACATATAGGAGAGAATAGAAGAGGTAAAAAGTCTAAGAGTCTACAACACTAATCCCTAAGAGGGTATTTATAAGCTTCCTATTGGGCTTAAGTGACTTAAGCCTACTTTAGGCTTGAGTCACTTAATCTAGCCTAAAAAAGAGTTTTAATTAATTAATTAACTTGATAAGGCTCCAATTAATCAATTAGACTAGTCCAAAGATATCGTTCACTAACCCTTATGCAACCTTACATATTTACAAAAATACCCTTATGCACATCAGTGAACCAATAACTAATCCAACCCTTATAAACCATGTCATCAAAGTATATGAGCTCAAGTAGAGACCATTAGGACCCATAGGATAGTATTGGCTTCCTCAAAATCTAATTTTAAAATTGACTTAACATCTCACTATAGAGAGTCAACTACATTCTAGTATCCTAAGTATATTATGATGAGACATAAAATGTTTGGGTTTGTGACCTATTATTCATTGTATAAAGTCTCCTCATGAATTAGTGTCTGTAATATAACAAGATAAAAGTTATCAACCTCTCAATATTACCTCTACTATCCTTGAGTTATAGCTCCTCTTATTATACAATCAACTGACATATTCTAGCTTATAAGAGCACAAGTCAAATTTCACTTAAGGAATTACTACAACCAGATATTTCATGATCATATATCCTTAGGTTTATCTAAGGGAACACATTGTCTCAAAGTCCATGGTACCTCTATTGAGAATACTTATTGCTACCAACACAATCAACAATGACCCAATTTCTAGGAAATATATGATCATTTTAAAATCTCATTTATAAGTCAAAGTCATTACTAATTTTGGTGCAATTCAGTATTCTCTTAAGGTTAAGAGACAATTGTAAGGAAACCTAGATCTCTTTATTCTCTATCCTAGGCTCAGGTTAAGTGCATGAAAACTCTCGAGGCCAATTAGATCTTAGCAATGAAAACAAAAAATAATTTTAATTTTTAACATAAATATGATCTAAAATAATTCTATAAAAAACTTTCCTTTAGATTTTGATTTTCCCAAATCAAATTTGTGATGTGAAAAATCAAATTATAGTCATCAGAAGTCTCGTAAACCCATAATCTTTCATATGATGATTCTACCTTGATCCTTAGTACTTAAACGATGGGGTGTTTAGGATGGTAGAAGCTAAAACTCCTTCATTTCTCTCTAGATGGTGAAAGATGACTAAAAATTTAGAAATCCTAACCATTAAGGGGTTATTTATAAGGTTCCCTACTAGGCTTAAGTGACTTGAGCCCATTAAGGGCTTTAGTCACTTAATCTAGCCCAAAATGGTCAAAATTGATTAATTAACTCAACAGGGCTATCTAATTAATTAATTAGCTCAATCTAAAGATCTTGTTCACTAATCCATGTGCAACCTTGCGAAATTACCAAAACACTTTTATGCACATAAGTGAACTTAGAGTTTATCCAACCCTCATAAACTATGTCATCAAGGTATATGAGCTCAAGTAGAGACCATTAAGACCCATAGGATAATACTAGATCCCTCAAATCTAATTCTAAAGTTGATTCAATATCTTACTATAGAGAATCAATTGTACTCCAATACCCTATGTTAATAATAACGAGACAAAACTCAGGTCTGCCATGACCTACTATCCACTGCATGCAGACTTCTTATGAATTGATGTTTGTAATCTAACAAGGTAGTATTATCACCTATCAAGAGTACCATTCCAATCCTTGAGTTATAGATCCACTTATTATGTGACCAATTGACATACTTCAGCTCTAAGAAGTATATGTCAAATTTTCACTAATGAAAATGTTATGACCATAGTCTTTTAGATCACATGTCCTTCAAATAACCCAATGGGATGCACTATTTCAATCCCATGAGATATCATCGTGCCTTTATTAAGAATACCTATTGCCGCCAACTTCAATTAATAGTGACCCAATCTATAAGGATATATGACCACCTTAGGATTTCACCCATAGGTCAAAGCCTCCTTTTGATTTTGGTACATGCTCAATATCCATTCAAGATTGAGAGTTTGTGTAGTATAATAGTTTGGTAAGTCATGACTATTCATAGTCTTACGTCATGATTTATCATAGGTCTTTTCTAATGTGTAAACATACACACTAGTGTACTAACCATAGGAAACCCATCCTGACAGCCAAGACAAACCATATCTCCAATTAGAAGGTAATGCGCTATAGTTTGTACTAAATTGCCTAAATCTATAAACTAAATGTGAACAATTTATCATCTTACAAGGAACCCATGACTTGTATCCTCTATGCAACTACTAATGCACCTAAGTCCTGTACAATGTAAGTTATATGAGCGTGTATGTTCAAATAACCAATTAATATATATGGGATAATAAAGGGAAACCATAAGAAAATAAATAAATAAATGAATGAATAAAAAACTATTACATCATATCATGCTTTCTAGGGCTTTATCCAACAACAATAAAGCATAACAGCTTGGTGAAATCATGATTGCCTGATAGCTTCACATTATGACTAGTTGTAAGTCCTATCCAATGTGTAATCATACACACCAATATACTTACCATGGAAAACTCATACCAATGGTTAAAACTAGTTATCCCTCCAATTATGAGGTAGTGTACTACAACCTCAAATAAATTGCCTAAGTCCACGAATCAGTTGTAAACAAATCATCTACTTGCAAAGAACCCATGACTTGAATCTTACATGAAACTCTTAATGCAACCTAAGTCATGTATAATGGAAGAAATGTGAGGCTAGAATGCTCATATGGCATAATGCATGGAATAAAGATAAATAAAAATGAAACTAAAATATTATTAAATAAATAATATACTCTAAATTTGTAATATAATGTCATGCTTTTAAAGGTTTTATCCTAACAATCTCCCACTAGCCCTCAAAGCATCATGTTTCTAAAGTAAAGAAAGTAGACATCTAACACCTATGTTATCCCTATGACCAATCAAAGACTATCCCCATTAATGTCTTAGAGAAGGGATTTTCCATGTTGTCCATAGAAGGTATCTTCTCAACCACCATATCACTCTTTTAAACTATTTTCGATATCAAATGGTACTTCCTCTCAATGTGTTTACCCTTGCAATGGTTTCTTGACTCTTTAAATTATGTCATTGTCTCACTATTTTCATAGAGTAGTGTCATTGGTTGCAAAACCAAGGGTACTACCCCAAGTCCCATGAGAAACTTCTTAATCCAAGCGACGTCCTTTGTTGTTTCAAAAGTTGTAACGTACTCAACTTCCATAGTGGAGTCAATAATGCAAAATTCTTCAAACTCCTCCAACTAATAGTCAAACCTTGAGAAATAAATAAAAAATCAAAGGTAGACTAATGAGAATCCTTATTAAACTAAAAGTTTGAATCTATGTACCCTTTGGTTACTAACTCATTACTTTAGAAGACAAACTTATAATCCTTCATTTTCTTAAGAAACTTGAGTATATGCTTAATAACAATCCAATGTTCTAGGCTTGGATTTGCCTTATATCTACTCACCATACCTACTATAAAGTAAATTTAGTACATAGCATCATATGCATAAGACTACTCACTCTTTATGCATAAGGTATTGCCTACATGCACTCTTTCTCCTTAGGTGTCTTAGGACACTAATTACAGGAAAAAGGAACTTCATATCTAAAGAGTAGAAAACCTTTCTTAGAACTTGTATTACATACTTGACCAAGAGCTTGTCCATGTATGTGGCTTGAGACAACACCAACTTTCTATTCCTATGGTCTTGTAAGACCTTAATCCTAAGAATATTCTATGTTTCTCCCAAATCCTTCATTTAGAACTAAGTGTACAACCATATCTTGATTGATGACAATAACTCATCTTTCATTTAGAACTAAGTGAACAACCAAATCTTAATTGATGATAACAACCCTGCATCATTACCAATGAGTAAAATGTCATCAACATACAAAATTATAAAGACCATCATGCTTTCCTCCACATTCTTCTATACACAAGGTTCATCTTTGTTTTGATCAAAGTCAAAGGTCTTAACTATCTAATTGAAATTTTTGTTCTATGAGTAGGATGTTTGCTTTGATTTATAAATGGATTTATGCAACTTGCATACCATATTCTCTTAGTCTTTTGCTATGAAACCTTCATCTTGCATTATATATATTCTCTCAAGACATTGTTATTCAAGAATGCAATCTTGACATCCATTTTCCATATCTCAATATCGAAATATGCTACAATGAATAGGAGTATCCTAATGGACTTGAGCATAGTTACCGAAAAATAAGTCTCCTCATAGTTGAAACTAGGTTTTTTATTATAACCCTTCACTGAAATGTCTCAACCTTTCCATCTGCTCTTTTATTTTTCTCTTTTATCCACTTGCAATCTTTAAGTTTTATCCCTTCAATTGCTTTTATAAGCTCTCAAACTTGGTTATAATACATACATTCTAACTCTACCTTCATAGCTCTTTGCCAAAGATGTGCATCTACATCACTCATTGTAGGATTGATCTCATGTTCATTTGGAATGGCCTCGAAAGACTTTCTTAAATACATGAATCGGTTTGGTTAACTATGATGAGGCAATAGTGTGCTAGAAATTGGAATAATTGGTACTAGATCCATAGGATTATGCACTAATGTAAGAGTCTCATCTAGTGTTGTCCAATCAACCTCACTCTCTTCAAGAAATTTGACATTTGTATTAACAAACAACTTTTGGTTGACTTGAGTATAAAAGTAATAACTCCTCATTCCTTTTAGATAACTTACAAACTAGAAAACTTCCAACCTCGATTCTAACTTATCTATGTTTGGCTTTAACATGTGTGTTAGACACCTTCATATGCGAACATGGTGTAAACCAAGTTATAATCTGTCCATATCTCCATAAGAGTCAAAGGTATTGATTTAATGGAACTAGGTTAAGAAGATATCCTATAGCATCCAAGGCATATCCGCAAAAGAATGTAAAGAGTGTTGAAAAACTCATCATAGATCTCACAATGTTCCAAACTTAATCAGTCTTTGAATCTTGTTTAGATTTATATGACCTAGGTGTAGATGCCACAAGTATGTTTTATTAGTGCTAGGCTTTTCCTTCTTTAATGAGATATGATGATTTTGAACAATAGGTAAAACAAAAATAAGAGTGATATGAAAAAAGATTGTCAACCAATGAACCTAAGCAAATAAATGAATTATCATTTCTAATAAAAACATTGTATTGAAATAATTTGAATAATTCTATTTATTTAAACTAGAAATTAAAATAAGATTCTTTTTAGACTCAAGTACATAAAGACAATTGTTTTGGATGACTATTATTCTCTAGTACTAGGGTAACATTTCCCACAACTTGCATAGATATCCTTGCAACAAATGCTAAAGCTAGATACATCTCTTCTTCATTCAATCTTCTACTTAGTTGGATCCCTATAAAGAATTATAGAAATGGTCACATAGCCTCAAAATTTGCCAAGAGTTGGTAAAATCCACCATTAAGTAAGATTAAACTAAAAGTGAATGAAATGTACCTTTTGTTTTTATTAGGAATTTCGAGAATTCCTTCTTTTAATGGCCTCTCTTGCCATAAGAGAAACATTTTTCCTTTCTTTTACTTTTTTCTTTCCTAGCCTTAGACTCTTTTTGCTCAGTATACTTGAAAGCGTTTTTCTTTTTTTATGGGAAGAACCTAAAGAACCTTTCAATACCATGTGAACACCTCTACAATCCTTGAGAATCCCCTTAACCATATGGAGTTCCCTCATCAGTTCAAGTAAGCTCATCATTAACTTACTCATAATATAATTGAGCTTAAACTACTTGAAAGAATTTGACAAGGTATTTGGGATCATATTGAACTAGGTTTTCCCATTGAGTTCAACTCCAAGGATTTCTATCTCATTAAAAAGTGCAATTATACGAATCATATGATCTCTAATAGGAGTTTTTTTATCATCTTAGTTTTCAATATACACCTAAGGGCAACTTGCCTAGTTGGCCTACTCCTATCACTAAACATTTCCTAAAGAGACCCAAGTATAATACAATAAGCCTTCTCATTCACTCTTTACCACTTGGAATAAGCATTTTTCTCTTCCTACATGGAAAAATCATTGGGAATGGGTGGAGCTAATTTCCGAGTTACCCATTCCAACTATTTTGCTTGAGCACTATGTTCAAGTTTCTTTTTCCAATCAACATAATTAGGACCAATTAACTTATAATAATGAATGAGAATAAGGGTGATGGGGTTATAATACATAATTTATAACAAATAAAACAATTTCATGCATTAATAAAAGGAGACTGAGCATTCAAGGCAAGTTAGTAAAGTTTAGCAAAAATGCAATGCTCTCAAACTACATGTCTATGCAAGGTACCTTAGTATCATAAGGATCAAGCCTACTTTAAGAAGGTCATGATTCCTTTTACTAGGTAGAGACCCTCTCTAATTAATCTACCCACTTTAAACTTTAAAAGTTATCCTAAGACATTGATTAACATACACTTACATTTCACCCTTAACCCATGAAAGTGGGACCACTTTAAGTGATTCTACCACTTCATGTCTAAGTGTATAATCAAGATACTTGACATTAATGTTAACAAGAGAAGGGTTCCATCTTTAAGATTGGTCACTCCTACAAATATATATAGTCTTGTCCATCAAGGATAGTCCATATCCCTTGATTCTTTGCCAAAATAAATATGGACTTGATCTTGGAGGCTACAAGCTTGCCTATGGCCATTTCCCACTTAATATTTTAGAATAAGAGACTTCAAGTAATTTTAGTAACCTTCTAAAAATAAATTCTCTATCATGAGATTTTTCAAATTCTCTATTTAATTCCTAAATTTGAATGTTTGTGCTAAAAATAGATTTGATTTAACATTCCTTATCCAACATAGTTTTTCTTCTCTTAGGGAAAAAAACCTAAAAAACTTGGTGTTATACTCTTTCCTTTTGGGAGAAGAGCCTAAAGGACCACTATAGGTGTTGTTTTTCTTTTCTTAGGAAGAGTCTGGAGAACCACCTATCTCAAACAAAAGGATTGTTAAAAAAGAATAGCAATTTAAAAATAGAAACTTTCAGTTTTAAATAAATAATTTTGGAAAGTAACTTCTCATGAATTTTTTTTTTCTTAAGAAAATCCAAAATTATCCTTCTAATTATTTTAAGCAAATATTTCTTAACACATGTTATATATCAAATATGGATAAAAGGAAATAATTAAAATAATAAAAGATATGTAAAAGAGAATAAATAAAATAATAAAAGCATGATTCCTATGACCTTAGAGATCTTGTTGCATTTGTGGTAATCCAAAAATTTAGATTTCCAAAATCCAAAATCACCAAAAATTCAAGTAACCAAAAATTAGGGTTAAATAAAAGCTCAAAAACCCAAATCTATTGTAAGAATCCTAAAAATGTTGAAATTGCCCTTGCAACCACCTTATTGCCACTTATAGCGCTTAATGCAACACTCACTCAAGCATTTAGATTAGCGTTTGAGCATAGTCATTGAATTTTCCAATTCAAGAACAACTTTTAGGCATCTTTGCTCGACATTCTATCATAAAACTTACCTTTTTCTAAATGAGGGATCACCATGGATGGCATATGAATGGATTAATCATCTCCATGCTCTCCCTGGGTTACATAGATTGATAAAAAAACCTGACTTTTAAATCGAAAGAAAATCCTAGACTTCTTTTAAAAAATACAACCAATTTATGAATAATAAAAATAGGATTTTTACGTCAAAAAATAAAAATATTATACTCCTTGTAGGGCTTACATTCCATCTAGAAAACAATAAAAAAACAATCATTCAATCAATCATAATAATATATAACAATATCTCATGCATATAACCCCACATTCATTCCTAAGACCATAGGATGAAAATCAAACCCTACAAAACCAAGGTAAACACAACCTAGAAAAGTTAAAACATGGTTAAAGCTAACCTAGGGCTCTAATACCAATCCTAAGGAAGCCCAAATCACTTTGTTCCTTGGCTCTAATCTCATTAGGTTCATGCAAATCTCCCTAGGACTACTAGATCTTAGCAATGGAAACATTCAAAACAAAAATAGGATCTAGATTTAAAGATTAGAAGTGTTTATCAAGATTTGAATGTTTCTGAATCAAATTCTTGGTATTCTTCGCTATAATCTACAAGATTCCAGACCCATTCTAGCAAGGAGTCAACGGAATGACCAAAGCATCGGTTGTAAAGATGATTGTTGTATGCATGGTAGTCATCAAAGATCTCATAAACAAATGATCTTTCGCTCGATGACTCCTCCTTAAAGCTGGACACTCAAATGGTGGAAATGTGAAGGGTAGAGGCTAGGGTTATTTATTTGGATAAATGAGAGAGAATGAAAGAGGCAAAAAGTCTAAGAGTCTAAAACCTCAATCCCTAAAAGGGTATTTATAGGCTTCCCATTGGGCTTAAGTGACTTGAGCCCACTTAGAGTCTAGGTTACTTAATCTAGCCTAAAAAGGGTCTTAATTGATTAATCAACCTAATAAGGCTCTAATTAATTAATTAACCCAACTCATAACTATCGTTCACTAACCTTTTTGCACCCTTATGTATTTATAAAAAACACCTTTATGCACATAAGCAAACCAAAAACTAATTCAACCCTCATAAACCATGCCATCAAGGCATATGATCTTAAGCAAAGACCACTAGGACCCATCCGACAATATTGGCTCCCTCATAAAAATAATTTTGAAGTTGATTCAACATCCCACCATGGATAGTTAACTACACTCCAATATCCTATGTATATTACAACAAAAGATAAAGTGCTCAAGTTTGTGACCTACTATTCATTGTGTACATCTTTTTATGAATTGGTGTTCATAATCTAACAAGGTAAACACTATGAACCTCTCAAGACTACTTCCAACATCCTTAAATTACAAATCCTCCTGTTATGTGATCAATTGACATTTCCTAACTCACAACAACATATATCAAATTTCATTAAAGAAATTACTACAATTATAGATTTCATGATCACATGTCCTTAATATCACCTTAAGGGACACACTATCTCAAAGCCCAGGAGATATTATGGTGTCTTTATTAAGAATACCTTTGTTACTAGTTTCCATCAATAGTGACCCAATCCATAAAGAATATATGATCACTTTAGGATCTTACACGTGGGTTAAAGCATCATTGCTAATAGCCTTATGTCATGACTCATTATAAGTCTTGTCATGACTCATCATTGCTAGTACATTCTCCATGGGAACTACATCCCAATGGTTAAGACCAGTCATTCCTCCAATTATAAGGTAGTGAACTACAACCTAAAATGGATTTCTTAAGTCTATGAACCAGTTGTGAACAAATCATTCACTTGTAAGAAACACATGACTTAGATCTTTTGTCCTAATGCACTTAAGTCATGTACAATACAAGATATATTAGGTTATAATGTTATATGGTGTAATACATGGAATAAGGATGGATAAAAGTGAAATTGGAATATTATTCAACAAATAATAAACTCCAAATTTGTTACATCATGTCATGCTTTTAAAGACTTTATCCTAACAAGTTATAGTACAGTCTTCAATTACTTGAATAACATCCATGTCATTGATAGTATCGACTCGATCAATATTGCATATTTGACTTGTTCAATGTGTTAAGATACCCTTGGATCATAGGTGCATGCTTTTATTAACCTAAGGATACTAAATCTAATTCAAAATGGAATAAAAATGAAAACTTTTTAGATATAAGGCTTTAAAGCTTTACCTTTGATCTAGATGTTCTTAGATCAAAATCCAAACATAAAAGATAGTCTCAACTACCAAAATTTTTCCACCTAATCACTTGTTCTTTGGACCTTGGCACTTGTGTAGAGTGGCTACATAATATATCTTGAGAAGGATAAAGAAAAAGAGAGAAATGAATAGTCTTTAAAAGACAAATGTTAAGTTTATCTAACCTTAACCCTCTAAAAGGGTTTATATAAGCCTCATTGTGAGCTTAAGTGACTTGAGCTCATCTTAAGCTTGGGTCTCTTGATCTAACCCACTAGGTCCTAATTAATTAATTAGTTCAATCCAAAAAGGCCAAAAATAATTAATCATAAAATATTGTGTAACCTTGAATTTTTGCCAAAATACCTTTAATCACATAAATGATTAATTCTCCATAAAGTCTTAAGACTTTATGCTAACAAGAATATGAGCTTGAGTAGAGAAAATTGGGACCCATAAGAAAATATTAGCTCTCTCAAAATCTAATTTTGAAATTGACTCAACATTCTATTAAATGAAGTTAGCTACACGTTGATATCATATGATATTACATTGAGAAATAAATTGATTAATTCAAATCTAATCAATTTCTTGAATCTATTATTTATTATCCATTGTATGTGAATGCCCCATGAAATGGTGTCCATAATCTAACTAGATAGATGTTATCAACCTCTTTAGATTATCATTACAATCCTTGAATCTCAGATCCTCCTATCATATGATCAATTGACATACTCTAACTCACAAGTCATAATTTACAGGATCACAAGTCCTTAGAATCACCCAAGAGGACATATAATCTCAAATTAATGAGATATCATAGTGCTTATTTTGAGAATATTTATTGTAACTTACCTTAATCAATAATGACCCAATTTGTACAAAATGTATGATCACCTTAGAATCTCACCCATAAGTTAAAGTCGTTAAAGATCTCAGCACTGAGTTAATATTCTCTCAAGGTTGAGAGTCGATACAACATAGTAGCTTAGTGAATCATGACTACCTAATAGTCAATGTCATGATTCATTGTAGGTCATTTATCAAGGATACAAGTGGGACTAAAAATCATAATAAATAAATATGTTAATCAAATCTTATTCTATTACATCATATCCTCTTTTCAAAAGCTCTATCTTAACACTATAAGGCATTGAAAAGGATTTTAGAGTATAAAGTTGCACTATTTAATGTTAATTGGAATGTAGCTTACTTTGTTCCTAACTCTAGTAATGAAATAAAAGTAAATACTAAGGAAGAATTGAAGCATATGTTTCAAATCCATGAAGAATAACAGATATTCATGTTTATATTCAATATAAAAAGGTTGTTGCCACTCCTAAAAATGGCTTTAGAGGTGTATCATCACCAACCCTTGAAGTTGGGATTAGGCATGAGCCTTTTTCAAAGATAAGGTATGAGGATGTAGGAAATGGGGTTGATAAGGCAAGGGAACATGAAAATGAATTTCATGAAGAATTCAATTTTAGTGATCATGATGTTGAATGGGTTTTAGTGAACAAAATACTTAATGATAATTTTAACAAGGAATTAGATAATGAGGAAGAGGATATCTTATTCTATGCGCAAGATAGTGATAATGAAAGTGGTAAAAATATTAAAATAGTTTACAACAATGATGAATTATCAAATTTCAAATCAAATGAGGATAATTTGGTTGTGAATGGATAGGCATATTGGTGGAACTACATTTTATACAGAAAGTGGTTAGAAATTATAAATGAGTATAAGCCAATTGTTCCTGAATGTGTGTGCTTTTAGGTAGGTTCCTAAGGATTATTGCATCCATGAAGTTTTAAAATTCCCTGATTGAAAAATAAGAAATCAAGAGTTACAACAAAGTATGCAAATGAGGATTACTTATGGTGTATTCATGCATCTACACTAGATAATGTGACATACATGATAAAAAAAAATTAAAAAAAAAAAACTTCAAAGTGGTCATACATGTCTAAGAGTTTCTAGGGATTTAAATGTAACCTCAACTTGGATAACTACTATAATGAGCAACATGTTAAGGAATAACCTTGAAATAAAGTTAAGTGGGATGTGGGAAGAGCCAAGTGAAACATATGGTATTGAGTCATAATATATGGAACTATACAAAGCAAGATGCAAAGCAAAGGAAGAGAATGTTGGACACTATGGCATCTCATATGAATAAGTTACATGTATGTAATACAATCTAGGTAGTTTGGTGAAGATGAGTTTTAATACAATGTCTCATCAAGCCAATCTAGCATTCAAAATATCCTTTTTATGCATTGAAGCTATATAGAATTTTTTTTTTTGAAAGGATGTAGGCCATTCATTGGTTTGGATGGATGTCATTTAAAAGGTCCTTATAAAGGAGTATTAATATTAGTAGTTACATTTGATGTGAATTATGGGTATTTTATGTAATTGTTGTTATTGTGAAACTGAGTGCAAGTTAGAGTTTTTTTTTATCAATTACCTTCATACTATTATTAGTTCACTAACCATAGAAGTTCAATTGAGTATTATGATTGATAGATGAAAGGTAAGCACACTAATGTTGATTACAAACTCAGTTGTCATCATTGAAAAAACCATTGGATTACCAATTGAAAGACAAAGTTGAGGACTAGTTGAAGAAGGAAAGGGGAATCAACAAATTTTAAAAAGTATTGAATATCAATAGATTAAGCATTACTAGCAAAAATTGAAGATGCAAGAATATGGACATGTTCTATTAACAACATTCTTTGTAGATGAGATAAGAATATTAGAATGACATATGCAAAAATTTACGAAAGACTAAGGCTAAATGTTATTTTTCTTCAAGGGGAAGGTCCTTTAGTTGATAAGCCATTTCTCAATAATCAAGCAAGGAACACTACGAAATCATATATTTACTCCTTGTATGTAGGATTGAAACCTTAAATTTTGTCATTGAAATGGAGTAGTATATTACATGCATTTTTTCATTTTGCTAATCCTTTTGAATTCCTAATCAGACTTGCAATCAATATAGTAGCACAAGATCACATCACAATATAAATGACACAACCCTTCCAAATTCTCTAACCTTAATAAGTATTCACAATTCATAAAACCACCTATCATTTTGACTTCCATTACATTAGCATTTTAATGGAACTGCCATGACAAGGGGTGGTTTTATTACTTGATCAAGACCTTAGAGTAGTTTTTAAAAATGAAAGGGAGATCCGTGTATTTTTAACAAACCCTCAAGGGAAGTGTGTGTCATTTACCCTTTTTGCAAATTTGCGAATAAGGAGGCTTATTCATACCACTAGGGTTTCACTATATTACTTGATAAAAATTCAACAAGAAAGGAAAAAAAAACTATTAAGGCCTATATGATAACTATTTTAATAAACAGTTTTCTACTCTCATAAAAAAAAAAAAACAAAAAAAAAAAACAACCGCATTTAACAATCAATAATTAGAAAACTGTTTTTTGTTCTTAAAAATAAAAAATAGGTTATTTTGAGATAACATCTTTAAGTTGATTTTAGTTGTTTTCACTTGTTTATTAATAATTATTTTAAAAAATAATTATATAAGTATATAAAATGATTAAAAATAAAATATTATATATAAAAATTATTTTTAAAACATATTTAAAAATATAAAAAAAATAAGTTAAAAATATTTTAGGTTTTCAAATAGAATTTTGTTATATAAAATATCAAAAATTATATTTTAAAAATTATTCTCAAAAATTATTTTTTTAAACTGTTTTAAAAAATATTAACCAAACAAGCCTTTAAATTCTACAAATCACTCTTTTATAGGTTAAATTCATTTAATTTATTCGAATTCTTCGAATATTCTAATTTTAGAAATCATATTTAAATTATGGTTCTAATAAATACTGTCATCATTCGTACAATCTCATCAACAATATCATAAACCAGCTTTTCAAGATCATGTCGGGATTTGGTTTATTATTTTATGTTCAAAGGGAGCTTAATTTCTAGGTATTTGCATCTCTCGGGTACCCTCATTTTTCTTGTCTTTCAAAACTATTCTTGCCCATTAACAATCAACGTTATCATTTGTGGGGTTTTTAGATTAGTGTGATCGCCTATATGAGAACAAATATGATTTCCCATTGGCCAATAATTTGGTGAAGACTCACGTGGGATGTATATAAATATTGTTAAGTATAGTGTAAAGCAGAAAATAGAAAATATAAATTAATTGAAATCCAAGAAAACATGACTCCACATTTTTGTATCTGTCTCCCGGTTAATTTTATCATTTGGTTGCATGGATTGGGACTTTTGAATCGAAATAATTCAACTGGTTCTGGTTCAGAAACTAATTTTGAATTAAATTTAATTTTTTTTTTAATGTTAGATTTATTAAAATAGCTCCAAATTAATAGTACCAAGTATTAAATTATGTGACGTGTATTTAAAAATTTGTTAAAATTAATTATTAATAAATAAAAAATCTTTGATATATAGCTCATTAGTAAGCTATTGAAAATTTTTTAATAGATAAACTGGAATTAATCCAAAATAACTATGAATATGGATATAAAATCATCAAAATAAGAATTAAAAAAAAAAAAAAACCCTTAAATTGATCTTAAAAAGTATTGCAAAAATCTAAAGGATTTTTCAAGAGTTGGTTCATTAAAAAATAGTCAAAATAAGGAAAAAAAGAGAAAAATATATATATATATATATATAACTTTGCTTTAGAAGTAAATAAAAGAAACTTTAAATTAATAAATATTTATTCTAAATTTTTTTTAATATTATATTTTGATATCTAACACTTAAGCATTTTGGATTCACATGACATAATTCAAGTTGAAGGCTATATAATTTCACTGAAATGTTGCAACAGTCATGGAATACTTAAGTAATGGAAAGATGTTTTA
This sequence comes from Vitis rotundifolia, assembly GCA_030254885.1. NCBI lineage: Eukaryota > Viridiplantae > Streptophyta > Magnoliopsida > Vitales > Vitaceae > Vitis > Vitis rotundifolia. Next base: position 14,806,685 of record CM058156.1, read on the forward strand.
AATATCTACATAGATTGTCATAATAGTAGAGGAAGTCATCCCCTTTCAATCTTATAAAGCATAATAAAGATATTACGCCGATATGAGAATAAATTTCTAATATTATAGTTGTAGTGAGTTTCTTTTATTTGCATAGACACGTTTTAAAAATAAAACAAAGCTACTTTTGAAAAACATTTGAAAGCATTTAAAAAAAAAAATACCATAACATTTTAAATTCCTAAATAAATTTTTATTTAAAAAAACTACTTTTGAAAACCACCATTTCTCGAAAACTATTTTTAAATACATTCTCAAACAAACCTGAAGCTCGTATCTCAAAAAACAAGCTTTAGTATTATGAATTTACTTCCAAAGAAAACATTTTTACTTTTAATCAATTCGACTATTTTATCATTATGAATGTTTCACCTTTATGTTGGATATGCCAAAATAATGATAATGTTTATCATTTTCAAATTCGAATCACAAAGACTTCTTCAATTGGATTACTGAAAAATAGGCTTCGACTGTTGAACATATTATTTTTGTTCAACCCTAAAAAAGTCTGTAGATTCGTGCCATTGACTGAATGGTACGTGTATATGTGCTAGTTATAAACTTACAATGAAACTCCGAATAACATACTTTTAAGTACTATTCCAACAAATATCCTCTGGACTATCTACCAAACTTCATGGATTTCTACCATTTAGTTGGATCAGTCTGCTGTCCTCGATCTTCTACACCCTGCAAATTTCCTCCCACCCTAATGTTTTTTGACTCTCTTTCTTTCTTTCTTCTACCTCAATCTTCAAAATCTTAAACCCAAATCTTAAAAGCCTGAACTTCACATTTGTCTCTTCTTACCTTCTGCCTTCAAATTTTCATTATTTTCTTTTTCTTTTAAAGAACACCACTGCGGTGAAGAAGGTTTATGCGCTAACCAAAGGTGGAGTTCAAATCCAAAGCCCTTTTTTTATTTCTTGGTTTTCAGGCCAATTAATCAACTTTGAAGCTTGTTCACAGTTCACACGCTGTAGCAGCCATGGGATGCTGTGCACTAGGGTTCAAGATCTTAATTTTAATATTGTCTTCTCATGGGTTTTATTGATTTTAGTCAAAACAAAAAAAGTTTTGTAGAAAATTAATTTTATTTTTCTTTATTGTCAAATCTTTCTTTAAGCATATCATTTATGGCATAGATGTTGCAGATGTACGGTAGCAACATCCACAATCATGTTTCAGAGAACAACAAATGGAGAAGAAAGGGGGCAAAAAAAGAAAAAGGGGAAAATAAATCACAACAGTTATGTTTTCATCCTTTATAGGTACTAAGGGTAATTTTGTCATTTCACAGTTTCATTGATATCCTCCATCAAACTTCATGAATGCAAGTGTAAATTTCCCCTAATAAAAATCACCCTCAAAACTTTTGACTTGTACTCACGTTTAGTTATTATATCAATAAGTTAATTTTAATCATATTATTAAAATTAATGTAATAGTCTTAATAAAAATAAACCCATTTGGACTTGGGCTTTCTCTTAAAATTAATGTGAATGAATATTTTCATTTATATATATTTTCTTAAATAAGAATGAATGAATTTGAATTTTCAATTATTGTGTTTGAATCGACGATGTAATGTTGAAATGAGAATTTATGTTCATTTCAATGTCATGCAATAATGGAAATGAAAATGAAAAAAATTAATAATAATAGTGTTTTATTTTAATCTAAATAATAAAAAATTGTTTCATCGTGTGATTTAAAAAGAATGTTCTATATTAAAAAACAAAAAAATTATTATTTTTCTCTTAGATTTACAGTAATGTTTGGTTGTTTTTTTTTTTTTTTTAAAAAATAAAATAAAATGAAAAAAGTTCTTAGAAAATAAATAAGAGTTGTTTTTATGAGTTTTTAAAAATAAAAGGAAAATATAGAAAAAAAAAAAAAAAAAAAAAAACAAAACCCACAAAAAATAATAAAGTAGAATATGATTTTTTTTTTTTTTTTTTTGTATCATTCTCTTTTCAATACCAACACAAAAAGTCTTGAAATATGACATTTCTTTGAATTATATATATTTTTATGAATTTATTTTAATTTCTTTGATTTTTTTTTCTTAAGCAAATAGGTTCCAAAATCAAGTAACATTTAATCCAAAAAAGTTATTTATTTTTTTAAAAGAATTTAAAATTCAATTAATATTACAAAGTCATGCAACTAAACACAGATCAAATTAACATTAGAAAATTACAAATTTAAATTCATTTTGAATGATTTTGTTAATTTTTTTTCTATATGATCATAATTATACAAATATGAAAAATGATTGAAAATAAAACACTATAAATAAATTTTATTTTTAAGATATATTTAAAAACACAAAAAATAAATTAAAAATATTTCAAGTTGTCAAACATATTTTTATTTTAGAAAATATTAAAAAATATTTTTGAAAACTGGTCTCAATTTTTGTGAATTGTTCTCTTTTTCTAAGAACTCTTCATTGACTTTCAATCCAATATTCCCATCAAACATGAGTTCTATAACAAGACATCGAGCATATTAATCAATTCTTTATTTTTTATTTGTGATTCAACCGTTCATCTTTGAATCTAAAAAAAAATAAGAGTGGTTTGCAAATATGTTCTCAAATAGACACTAAACTTCTAAACTATATCTTATAAAACTAGCTTTAACATTATGAATTCACTTTGAAAGGAGTATATCTTACTTTGTTTAATTCGACTATTTTGCATGTTTCACTTTTGCATTGGATATAAAAAAATGATAATTATTCCTTATGTGTTACTACAAAAGTTGTAAGTATTTTCATTAGGAAAAAGTAAAGAGAAAATATATTTGTATGTCACGCATATTATCTTCCTCCAAGGAAATCTTACATGCACCTCTGTTTTTTTCCAGTTATTTGTACGATGGATAGTACAAATGACGTGCATGACACAAAATTATCAATAATATTTTATTCAATGTAAAATTCTTTTAGCATCTAATCGCTATGTTTTCCTTACCAAATACTTCCACCATTCAGTTGTATCAGTCAGCTGTCGTCTTCTACACTGTACAATTTTCCTCAAACCCTAATTCTTCAACGTACTTTCTTCTACCTCTGTCTGCGAAATCTTAAACCCACATCTTCAATAGTCTGAACTTCACATTTTTCTCTTTCATCTTCTGCCTTCTACTTTCCATTGTTTTTTTTTTTTCTTTTAAAGAGCATCACTGCTGTGAAGCAGGTTTATGCACCAACCAAAGGTGGAGTTCAAATCCAAGACCAGTCTTTTATTTCTTGGTCTTCCATTAATCAACTTTGAAGCTCGCCCACACACAGTAGCAGACATGGGATGCTGTGCACTAGGGTTTAAAGCTTATGGGTTTATTGATTTTAATCAAAACCAAAAAGTTCTATAGTAAATTTATTTTGTCAAATCTTTCTTCAAGGATGTCATATATGGGATGGATGTTGCAGATGTACAGTAACAACATCAACAATCATGTCTAAGAGAAAAACAAATGGAGAAGAAAGGGAGCAGAGAAAAGGGGAAAACAAATCAAAACAGTAACGTTTGCATCCTTTATAAGTACAAAGGGTAATTTTGTCATTTCACAGTTTTATTGACAAACTTTATCAAACTTAATTCATGAATATTAGCGTAAATTTTTCCTACTAAAAATCTCCCTCAAAACTTTTGACTTGTGCCCACGTTTAGTTATTATATCTATAATTCACTTTTAATCATATTATTAAAATTAATGTAATAGTCTTAATAAATAAATAAAAAACATTTATACTAGGGTTTTCTCTTAAAACAAAAATAAACCCATATAAATTAGGTTTTCTCTTAAACCTCTCATTTCCTTCCCGCCTAAAAATCAATTCTATAAGAAAAACGTATTTCATTTTTCAAATTCATTCCTATAAGACCATGTTTTACACATAGGAATGAGGAAGGATAAATGAATTTGGTGATTTCAATTTTGAATGTATGTATGAATGTAATATTAGAAAAAAAATAAATAAATAAATTGAAAAAAATAATATATATCTATATATATATATATATATATATAGATTTAAAAATAATGTTCTACTTTTAAAAACATCTTATTGTTTTTAAAAAATTATAGTATTTTTTTTATTGTTATTTTCTAAAATAGTTTTTTAAAAACAAAGTAAAATGGAGAAAAATTTGTAGAGAAAAAGTAGAAAATATTTTTAATAAAAAAAATAAAATAAGAAATAAGAAGAAAGCAATAAAGTAGGATGCAATGCCTTTCTTCTTTCATTCTCTTTTTACCATTCAATATCAATACGAAAAATCTTTAAATATAATATTCCTTAGAATTTTATGTACTTTTATGAATTTATTTTAATTTCTCTAAATTTTTTATCAAACAAGTAAATTCTGATCAAGCAACACCTAATACAAAAAATTTATTATGACATTAATATCTAGCTAAGATATCAATTTGATTCAAATATAGAACTATATTTGGTTCATGAAAAATATTAAGAAAAAGGGAAAAATATTAAGAAAAATGATATTTTATGTTCAAATATATGGAAAAGGGTGAGGAAAAAAAATAGAAAAGAAAAGAGAAGGAAAAGAAATGCTATAACCAAATAAGAGACAAATTATATAATTTTTCTTTACTTCTTTCCCTTATTTTATGCTTTATCTCTCCATTTTCTTTCCTTTTCTTTTAACTTCATAAATTTTAAATAAGTGGCAATAACATGCACCATATACATCATACTAACATCTTTACCACTAAAAGATAAAACATGCTTTCTTGGTAAAAATAACCACATTTTATGTAAATTTTGTTGAAAGAAAATAACAGTACTAAGAAAAAAATAATTCAATACTGTTCATGCACACTCCGTAAATGAGTTTCCACAGAATGCACTTAATTGATTGTCAAGTCCCCTCAGTAGTCAATGATTAAAAAATTAATCATATCTCAAATATTGTGGTCTTAAAAAGTATGGATGAACATAACTTTTCTTCACATATATATAAATTTTATAGTTCCATGTGGGAAATATCTCCAGCACATTTTTGAAATTTTTATAATTTTTCTCAAAATTGCATATAATAGTAAATATGGACTTAATTTGTACTTCATTTCTACACTTCATAGTAAATATTCTATGATATGTCATTCATAGTTTCTTTTAATCATTAATATTCTAACCACAAATGGTACATTATTGCATGTATTTTGAATCTTAATGATTCCATGGCATATCCATCATATTTGTTCACAAATTAAATGACCATTTCAATAATTTTATCCATACTCTAGTGTTTTTGTCAGGCATTGATATATTTGTTGATACAGACCCATGTTTGAATCTACATAATTCTCATATCCATCCACTTAAAAAGGGTTCACTGCTATGTATAGCCCTATTTGGGGTAATTTTCACAAAATCGTAAATCTAAGTTATGTTTGGTTCAGGAAATTTTGAGGGAAAATGTGAGAAAAAGAAAATGGAAAGAAAAGAAAAAGTAACAAAAAAAAAAATCCAAAATTAATAAATTATTTTTATATCATTCTTGAAATTTATTTTACTTATTTTCCCAATTATATAAACATTAAATGAGTTTAAAATGCATAATTTTTTGATAAATTTGAATTATATTTGATTTGATTTTGTATTTTCTATAATGAAACCAAATATAACAAAATTATTCTTCTTAAGATTTATTTTTTCTATAATAAAGCCAAACATAAATAAATTATTTTTCTTAGGATATTTTTTCTTTTCTTGGTACTTGGTAGGAACGAACATCGCCTAATTCGTCTCTAAAGTCTAACCTTGCTTCATTAATTCCATTTTAAAATATTAATTTATGCAGTATCTATATATATATATATATATATATATATATATATATAACTGCAGAAGTAAAAGGGTGTGGTTCCATTGATCCAAAGAAAAATCAATTAAGTGAAGGATCATGGTTAGGGTTAGGATTAGAACTGCTGCCAAGTTTGATCGGTGTAAAAAGAAACTGCAGGGGAAGTACCAAAGAATCGGCTGGAAAATCCGTATATAGTAAAATGAGAATTACCTGCTGGAAATGCAAGGAAGCTAGGTCTAGGCCAAAAAATAGGGAAAAATGGGCATACCCATAATAGGTGGGGTGGAAAATATGGTAAAATGAGAATAACCTGTAAGAGATAGAAGTGAGGCCTAGGCCAGAAAATATGGTAAACTAAGCATTTCCTATAGTGGGTGAGTGGAAAATATGGTAACTAAGCATTTCCTATAGTAGGTGAGTGGAAAATTTGGCAAACAGAGAAATGACCCATAAAAAGCTAAAACGTCATCCATGAAGGCTGTGGGCTATTGATGGGTGCAGGCTGTGTAAACTGTTAACATCTCTATCAAATTACAAGAGACAAGAAAGTTAAAATTGAGGGATTTCATGTAACCATGAGAAAGTGGAAAAGAAGGGACTAGGTGTCGTCACCGAATGAAGACACGCACATGAGAGAGAGAGAGCATTTGTACAGTGAAGGGACAAAGGTCTTAACCTTAAACAGTGGAACTTGTTTTTCTGATTCTCAAACTAATGGCACACAGTTACTACACAAACGTTAAACAACAGTAGTACAAATAGTAATTAAGCGAGGGAGACCTGATCTTCCCGTTGGTTATTGAAGTTCTAAAACAAACACTCCACTGGTTTATTTAGCAAACCCATGAGGCTGCAAATCCGAATACAGTGTAGCTTTTAATCAAGTTGACCTCTGGGACTCGGGTCTGTTTCTTTACTAGATTTTTAACGTTTTCTTGCAGCTGTTTCCCTTTGGGCATTGAAGAATACAGCAGCTACAGGAGGACCAAGCTCGTTTTCTTCTGCAAAATTTCGAGTACTGAAACGGTCCCTTGAAGAAGGTGGGTTGACTGTTTGTCGGCGTGTCTGCTTAAAAAGAAGAAATACAAACCTGTGGATCCCTATATTTGGCCTTGGCATTTCATAGTTCACTATCTCCCTTCCTGTGTTTTTTAAGGGAAAACCCACAAAGAAAGTCAGTCAGTCATTCAGTCTTTTCACCACATGATCTCTCTCTCTCTCTCCCCCTCTGTATGGATGAGTAAGACTTACCAAATGTGGAATCAGTGGTGCCTGGGATATCTGTGACTATCCTGCAAGTTCGTTCACCCAATACCAACAGTAAGTAACTTCTATCATTTCTATGCAAAATATAGGGTGCTTATATCAGTTATATGCCTTAAAAAAGAGAGAAAGAAAGAAAGAAAGAAAGAAAGAAGGAATAGGGTTTGTGTCTTGTTATGCCTTCAAAAGAATTAGGTTTTGTACATGTGATATTGTTCCTCCAAAAAGAAATTTTAGGGTTTGTATGTTGTTGATTGGTGGGTGTGGATTTTGTTTAAATAAGGATATCATTTGTGAATAGTAACAAGTGCATGGCCATAATTTTTCAGATGGCTCTATGCTAATTAACGACACCATCCCTTGATGGCCATTTTCCCTAATAAAAAAATAGGACACACGATTTAACCCTAGATGTGGTCTGGCTCTCTCTCTCTCTCTCTCTCTCCTTTTTGCAGAAGCATTTCTCTTTTAGAATTTTTTTTGGGGATATTCAAGGTATACCAGTGCAAGTGCTCCCTCAGGTATGGATCGCTGGGGCCGGGAACATCAGGGTCTGTCATAATCTGCAATAAAGAATAATTTTAAAAAATTCACCAATGAGATAGAAGTATATAATAAAAGGAGAAAAAGGGCATAAAAGTTATACCAGTGTAAAGAAGGATCTCATATCACCACCTTCAACTTCAATCTTAGGTTTAATGGTTACCGAGGAAGGAAATAGCTCATGTCCGTTGTAGACTTGCTTGTTGGAGTTGTAAGTGACAGTCATTTTAACAGTTGAGCAAAAAGAATCAACAACATCCCCAATCACTCTACCAACAATAAGAGGATCTGACATTCTTGCCATATGAGAGAGAGAGAGGAGAGAAGAGGAGAGCCTGTGGGACTGGACAAGACTAGAACTCTTGGTCTCTTGGAAGGCTTCTGATTATTCATTGAACTAGAAGCCCTTATTTATAGGGCGGAGAAGCACTCTTGGCTTCTTCAGATCTTTGAGTCTCAAGAGAAGTAGAATAAACTAGAGGGTTAAAAAAAGGTGAACATCAAGAAAAAGCTTAATTAGCATTATCCATTAAATTACAATAGATAGCCTTTCCTATGTGCGTATGTCTTTCTCTCTCTCCCCCCGGTTAGATAGGGTGTGTGCATTATTGGCTAAGCAACTAGACGGAAAGAGGGATGTTTTGGAATATAAGAAAGAAACAGATGATTTGACCACCACACCCCCGCTCGCTCTCTCTCTCTCTTTTCCTACAGTAATATCATGTGATTATTTTATTCCAGTGTTTGAAATGGAAAAAATAAAATAAATTGTGGGTCTCCACTAAACGACTCTCTCCTGTTCTGAGCTTTTCATTTTTTTATTTAAAAGAAAGCCAGAACTTGAGCAGGTCCTGTTGAAACATGCTGAAACTAGAAAAAAACACGGTGACCTTTTGTATTTAGGGTAAATTAAAAGGAGAAATTCCTGGGATTGATGTTTAGAACCTTCCCAACTTAGCCTTTCACACATGAACTTTTTTTGGAGATATTTTAAGGAAAAGATGAGGTATAAAGGAACTCCACCACAATGGAACAAACAAAGAGTGTTAGTGGTAGAGGTCATTTCAAGTAAAGAGATTCAGTTGGTGTCACTTCTCTGCTAGATTTAGAAATGGGAGATAGTGGGTTGCTGAAAACGGAGGCTCAACTCCTCTTTTCTTCATATTCCACTCTGCATTACACTTGAGGATCACTTTTCACTCCTCCCTAATTTTTAACATCTTTCTTTTTCCCTTTGCTACTATCTTTAATCTTTTCTGACACTTCTGGCATCGCATTTCACATTGGTAAGAAATCAATGCATATTTTGAACATCAAATGTAATTACTACATCTGATTCATGAAGATGGACACCCAATCTTGATGATCTTGTTAACTTCTCCGGTTGATAATAATGGTGTTGATTATCAGGACTATCGGTTTTGGATCTTCTTGATATTACTGATAGACTGCAAGAAGATAACTGAAGATTAAAGCATTCTAACTGATATTAGTTAAGTATCTTAAGAAGTTAGGAAAGCTGTTAAGAGTTAGATGATTTGTTAAACTGAAGATTCAAGCATCCTAGCTAGCTGGTATTAGTTAAGCATCTTAAGAAGTTAGAAAAGCTGTTAAGAGTTAGATGATTTGTTAAACATTGTTACAGTTAGATAGCTCAATGTAACACTAATATAAAAGCAATAAAGGCTAAAAGCTTAAGTGTACTGAGCAAAAGAAATTATTCAAGAAGTTTAGTTCTCCAGTTCCATTCCAAAGTCTTTCAATGACCACGTAACGGTAACTTCCAATTCAACACAGACTGAATTCCTACAGGATTCTACAGCAATAGAAGGAGTTCATGAGTTGGGGAGAGGTCTGCACCATAGGCATGATCGAAGCATCACCGATATGGATTAGCTAGCACTTTACAACGGGGGGCAGTGTAGACCTCCTGAAAGTACACAGCCGTGGAGTCAACTGTTGCAGAAGCCGTTCATTATCTGCCTAAGCTTTTGGGTTGTAAAGAAGAACCTAGCATGTTAAAGTACTAACTAATGTGTTAGTTGCAGTTGTGTTTACTGCAGGGATTTACAGAATAGGAGCTGATGATCAAGTGCTCTATTTGATGTGTGAAACAAGGCTCCGTCATGACCTAGCAAGCAAAGAAAGCTACCCTTTGTAGGGTTCTAGTTTTTTGGTTTCTCACAACATGCATCGATCTTATAACTAATTCTAGCTATTGAAACCAGACCTAAGGTTGTTGGGTTTGGGCTTTCCAACTCTACTACTGGAGAACTAACAGTTCAGAGGGCACTTTTCCATGGCTCATTCATACCTACACGGTAAAACTCAAGAAAACTAATCTGCCACCCAGTTTAAACTGGTGTTGCATCAGTGGTCAAACTGTATGGGGCCTTCAGGACTCGAGGATCATTTTGTTTGTTAGGCATGGAAGCTGTTAAGTTGTCGCATTGATTTTCCTTCTATATACCAACCACAGGGCTTCTGTGGGGCTTGCGCATTCCTGGTGGGTGTAAATGGAGCAAAGAGACACCGGGTTATCCAGTGAATGAGATGTCTGGAACTGGGCCTTTTTAAATTCAACCAGGAGAACAAGAACATTCATCTAGGGTTTACCCATTTGGCAATGAGCTGAAAAAGGATCTTATTAAGAATCTCAGAAGGGGTTCAATAATATTCAATTTGCTAGTGATATATGGTGGCTGATCTTGGGAACTATAATTATTGTTTTCTGGAGACGCCAAAGGATAAAGAAAAGCCATTCCAGAAGCAGATATACTACAGCATTCTACTGGTTCACGTCTCTCGTTGTCAAGCCCTTAAGGCAGGCATGCAGTTGTAATGACTTGTAAAGACCACTTACAAATTAATTGGAAGAGTTTTTCAACTTATTCTCTCCTGTTTATCCTAACTGGTTTTCAAGAACCACAATTAGTCTCTTGTAGATCACTTAAACTTATTGAATCCCTTGAGGATCCTTGAGAATTGTTAGGAAATGAACATATTTGACTAATGTGGATAATCTTGAATCGGGTTTTGACTATCTCTTCTAAAACTAATTGGTATGATTTTTATGGCATTTGAATATTATCATTTGAGTAACTTATCCCGGGACTTAACAACGAAGAATTGTTGTACCCCAACATCACATTTCCAATTGCTATTGCATTTGCTTTGCTTCTTTTAGTTTTTTCAGTTTATTTATATTTCTAGAAGTGGCTTGGTTTAGAAAGAATCCATTTTCAGAGAATTTTAAAAACAAAACCTTAAAAACATGCCAAAGGAGTTTTTGGTTTAAATGCTGCTTTCATTCTTCTTCTTCTTCTGCTTGTTATTTTTTTTCCCTAGAAAATTCTTGATAGTAAAAACAGAAAACAACAAAGACGGCTGACGACAAAGCAAGACATATGTTTTAATGAGCATGCATGTGAATTGATACATGTAACCCCAATTTGTGATGTTCTATTACAGGCCTAGTCCTCTTTAATTTACATGCATGATTCTCTCACCTAGCTAGGCGAAGAGCCTCAGCTATACTACTAATAACCATGACCTTAACAACAGTTGTAGGATGTTACAGCATGGGGCCAGTTACATTTATCAGAGGAGTACCTGTCAGACCAAAGCTAGTGCCCGTTTTCTTTTTCTCACAGTTTCTTCTGGTCAGTATGCCACTCCCAGAATTCTATGCTTTTTAACCTTAATGGCGGCCTGAATATTTTAACAGTTGTAACCTATTTGATACATAAGAATATGAATCTTTCAAAATTCAAATTTTCAATAAATAAAGGACATCACGATGATAAAAAGAAAACTAAGTAGACTAGCTTAGGCACTAAGACATGGGTCTTTTTTCCTTTCCCCTTTTTTAAAAAAGGGTAGTAATAAAAAGAAGAATAAGAAGAATATTATGGTCAAAATCGAACCCAGAGTGAAGTGAAAGTGTCTTTGGAAACCCTGCCACGGTGTTGCTTCAACTTTTTTGCTTCCTGTTGGAGTCATGCTGCCATTGCTAGGTTCAGGAGCCACAAGAATTGTACAAATATATTCTTTCTAGAAGCCTAGGCCTACGCTCAAATTCAATAATTCATACAGCTGCATTTAATGGCATTTGAATGGAGGCAAGACTGTGAATCATCCTATCACAATCTTCTACAGTGTGTTTAAGCGTGTTGATACCTTGTGTTTGTGATCTCTCAGTTTTTTACCTTTGTGTTGGATTCTTCCTTTTTTGATTACATTCGGGGGTTGATACCTTTGTGTCTCCTAGTGCCTACGATTTGATTGGTAATTTTATTCTATTTATGCACTAATTCATAAATAAGCCTTCGGATTTCTCCACATTTGAATGGTGGCATTTTTCGTTTCCTTTTTTTTTTAAAAAAAATTTCCCACACTTACTCTAAATAAGTCTTCTTGGATTTCTGTACAAGAATTTACTTTTTAGACTTAAATTTGAGGATGCATACATTGAGGATATAGCACATTAATTGCTCTACTTAAAACTTTAAACTCATGCCTTTCAAGAACTCATTCTTAAAGTCCTTCCAATGGCAAGGCTTGGTGGAGTTGAGGTGATATGTTAAGGAGCACAAGATACTTCATCAAGGACATGAAAGAAATGTGTATGTGTTGATCAATATAAAATCTTTTAAAATCAGTGCATTCAAGTAAAAAATAAATCGTGTATCTTCTTTTCCTATTTAGTGTATTTTCTTTGCAGTTGTGTAACCTAATGTTTCCTTGTATATCTAGTATTCATAGTGTGGATTGATTATTACTATATTCCTAATTCTTCTTAAAAGAAAATTTTGAATATTAAATTATTTAGAATATAAAAGAAATTGGACAAAGCTCACAATTTGACATAATAAATAGTTTGGACTACTTATTCATCCTCTTTAGGTAGTTTTGTGAATCAAGAGTATATTTTAAATTAGTATTAGAGCATGCTAAATTCTAAAAATTAAATTTCAATTCATGCTACTTAAATTGTTTACTCATGTAATCTCAAAGAGTTAAGTCATCCATTAAATGTCCATTTTGTTATGAGAATAATTATCCTCGTTGAAAGTTAAAATGATTTGAAACTCAGTGAAATATGGTTGCTTCCCGCTATAGTGGACAAAAATGGAAGATCAAGTTGTAAAACTAAACCCAAGGAGGAATAAGATAAAGTTTACAATAAAGTCAATAAGGCGAATATAAGACTTTTTAGTGTATTTTCATGGTGTGAATCATATAAGACAATGACATTGGGTTTCTTCTCAAACGATAACTCATTAAATTTCAAGTTATACCAAATGGATGTAAAAAGTGCATTTTTAAATAGAGTTTTAGGGGACGAGGTATGTATCAAGCAAGCCAAGGATTTTGAAGATCCTAGTATCCATACCATGTTTATTGATTAAAAAATGCATTATATAGTGAGAAAAAAAGGCTAATTAGATTAACTAAATCACCCATGGAAAGAAAGAGGTGGGAGGAGCGGGGTGGTTGGATTGAATTGGGTGTTAAAAACTTTTGGAAAAGGCAAGTAATTAACAAGTAAGATAATAGTTAAGTAAAAGATAGGAAGAAGAAACATGCAAACTCTTTTTAAGTGGGTCAACAATCCATCTATGTACACTCTCCTCAACCTCCTAATTGAGTGAGCACTCCACTATCAAGGCTTCCAACACAAGCCTTCAAACTTTACAATTGGATTCACCAGTTCCAATGGACACTTATAATCCCTACAAGTACCCTACCTACTTGAAGTCTCTTCACTCAAAATGAATAGATAAGGAGGGTTTTAATGCTTTTAATTCTAAAACAAATATAACTTACAATACAAGAGAAAACTAGAATGAATTTTGGGGTGCACTCTAGAATATGGAAATAGGAAATTAATGCACTTTGAAAGAAGAGCTCTAAATATGAGAAAATAGAGGTTTTTCAATTGATTACAATTGATCTCATGTCAATAAATGGAATGGAGAGCTTTTTAATTTATAGGTATTTAGCTCGATAACCTAAAAAGACACAGAACAACGTCAACTGGTCAAACTCTAATTTGATTGATTAATTAATTGTTGGGCATTAAATGCTCAATAGGTGATGGTTGGGGTTTCTGAGCTTATCAAGAGGAACGATTGACCCTCAATTGTGTTGCAAACATTGAATCACTTTGTTCCCATGCTCTGGATCACATAGGGTGCATGAAAATTTATCCTAAACTTTCTAAATCTATCGTACCAATATTGATAACATAGAAATCATAGATCTAGAGAATAAAGTCACATATCTTTGATCCAGATGTTCTTCAATCGATTCCAATTGATGTAGATAACTCCAAAGTCGTAATGGATCTTGTAAACACCATGATCTTTTATTTGATGACTCTTCCTTGTATCTAGGTACTAAAATGATGGAGATCTCAAGGGTGGAGACTAAGGTTATCTTTTTAGGTTGTAGGGAGAAAATGACAAGACATAAAAACCCTAACCCTTAAAGGCGTATTTATAGGTTTCCTACTAGGTTTAAGTGATGTAAGCTCATCATGAGTTTGAGAACTTAATTTAGCCCAAAAAGGTTGTTAATTGGTTAATTAACTATATAAGACCCTAATTAATCAATTAGCCCAATCCAGAGATACCACTCACTCATCCTTGTGCAACCTTGCATAATTACCAAAAGACTCTTATGCACAAAAGTTAACTAAAAACTCATCCAACCCTCATAAACCGTGTCATCAAGGAGTATGAGCTTAGAGTAGAGACCACTAGAACCCATAGGAGTACTGACTCCTTTAGAATCAAATTTTGAAATTGACTGAACATCCCACTAAATAGAGTCAACTGCACTCCAATACATTATGTATATTACAACGAGAAACTAAGTGCTCAGGTTTGTCACCTACTATCCACTATGTACAGACTCCTCATGAACTGATGTTCGTAATTTAATAAGGTAGTGTTATCACCTATCAAGATTACCTCTCAAATCCTTAAGTTATAGATCTTACTTATTATGTGATCAATTGACATACTCTAACTCGAAGAAGTATATATCAAATTCCACTAAAAGGAATTACTGTGACCACAAATTTCATAATCACATGTCCTTTGGATCACCTAAGTTCAATCCTATGAGATATCATGGTGCCTCTATTAAGAATACTTGTTGCCGGCAACTTCCATCAACCATAACCCAATCCACAGGGATATATAACCACTTTAGGTTCTCACCCATAAGTCAAAGTTTCTTGTTGATTTTGGCATAGGCTCAATATCCTCTCAAAATTGAGAATCCATGTTGTATAGTAGTTTGGTGAATCATGACAATTGATAGCCTTATATCATGATTCATCGTAGGTCCTGTCCAATGTGCATCACATACATTAGTGTACTTACCATGGGAAACTCATTATGACGGCTAAGACGAGCCATGCCTCTAATTAGGAGGTGGTGCACTACAGTTTTTATTAGATTGCTCAAATCTATGAACCGACTATGAACAACTTATCTACTTACAAATGACTTATATCTTTTGTGTAATTCCTAATGTACCTAAGTCATGTACAATGTAAAAGACATGAGTTGAATGCTCAAATTAATGTCAATACACCAAAAGGATAGCAAGAGAATAGTTAAGTAACTTTGTTACATCATGTCTTACTTTTAAGGAATCAATCCCAACATATATGATGCAACCAAATAGATTATAGCAAAGGAAACACTATGTGCAAGCTGCTTAAATCCATTTATGGATTAAAGCAAACATTTTACTCATAGAATAATTGTTTTGATTAGGCCATTGAGATTCTTGATTTTGATCAAAATGAGGATGAGCCTTATGTATATAAGAAGACACAAGGAAGAATGATGGTGTTTTTGGTCTTGTACATTGATGACATTATGCTTATTGGGAATGATTTAGGGTTATTATCATCATTCAAGATCTTGTTATCTACTCAATTCCAGATGAAAGATTCAGATGAGACGCAATATACTTGGGATTAAGGTCTTTTAGGATCGTAAGAATAGGTTGTCTTAGGCCACCTACATTGACAAGCTTTTGGTCAAATATGTGATGCAGGATTTCAAGAAAGGTTTACTACATTTTAGGCATGAAATGTCTCTTTCTTAAGATCACTGCCACCTTATGCTTCAATAGTGAGTAACCTTTTGTCTATGATGCCATGTACTAAATTGAACACTTGCTTTGCTATAAAGATGGTGAGTAAATATCAGTCCAATCCGGGCATGGATCATTGGATTATAGTAAAGCATATACTCAAATATCTTCTGAGAATGAGAGATTATATGCTGTGTATCATTATGATGAGTTTTTACCCCTTAGGTACATAGATTCTAACTTTCAGTCTGATAGAGGCTCTCGTAAGTCTACCTTTAGCTTTGTTTTTACTCTGGGTGGTGGGGATGTTAGTTGAAGAAGTGTGAAGCAATCCTATATTGCTAACTCCACTATGGAAGTCAAGTATGTTGTTGCTTCTAAAGCAACAAAAGAAGCAGCTTGTCTTCGAAAGTCCTTGATGGGACTTGGGGTAGTACCATTTTTTGTATTACCCCTGGTATTGTTTTGTGATAATAGTGGGGTGGTGGCATAGTCTAAAGAACCAAAAAACCATCGGAAGGGTAAGCATATTGGGAGGAAATATCACTTGATATGTGAAATAGTAATAAAGAAAGATATGACAGTGGAGAAGATAGCTTTTACGAAGAACCTAGCAAATCCCTTTATGAAGACTTTATCTATGAGGGTTTTTGAGAGACATAGGGATAACTTAGGTATCGAATGTGTTCCTAGCATGCTTTAGGGCTAGTAGGAGTTTGTTCAGATAAATCCCTAGAAAGCATGATGTGATGTAACAAATTTAAGATTCATTTATAAATTTATTTATTTATTCATGATTCTTGTTTTCTCTTTTATCATTCCATTTGCATTAATGACTTGTCTGAGCATTCAACCCTTATCGCTTATATTGTACATGACTTGAGTGCGTTAGGAGTTGCACATAAGATATGAGTCATGAGTTTCTTGTAAGATGATAGTAGGTCTATATTTGATTCATAGATTTGGGCAAACTAATAGACACTATAGTGCACTAACTTATAATTTGAAGGATCATTTATCTTGGCCGTCAGGATGGGTATCCCATGGTTAGTATACTAGTGTGTATGGATACACATTGGATATGACTTATAGTGAATCATGATGCAAGACTATCAATTGTCATGATTCACTAAGCTACTATACTGTATCGACTCTCAACCTTGAGAGAGTATTAATTAAGAAAATAATTTTATTAAAAATTTAAAAATAAAATATCAACGTTCTAAAAATTAAATAAGAAAAAAATTTCTTAAAAAATAAAACCTCAAAGTTGGCAAAAATTAATTAAGACATTTTAGTTTAATTTTAAAACTTCAAAACCGACCCTATTTTATTAAAAAATTAACTTATCTTTAACAAACCTTTTTAGACTTACTTGTGACAATTTGGTTGAATGAACAAAAACCTCTAATTCTCAATGGAGAGTAGGCTACTATCTAAAAAAAATTATTATGCCAGAATGAAAATGAACAAAATTGATAATACATAAAAATGTCCTAAAAATCTCTCTCTTAGGCAATTTTGTGACCCAAAAAAAAAAAAAAAACATGAACCTCCTAAACCTCTCAAATAGAGTTTACATAATACTTAGAGCATTCATCTAAACCTAATCATCCTATAACATGATGAGAATGGCATGATGTATCTAAAAATAACAAGATCCCAATATCTGTAACTTGCACACACCAAAACATGAATACCTAGGGTAAAGTAGTGTGTAGGAAAAGATATAAGCAAGACAATGGGAAAAAGTAATAAAAGATGAAGATCAAGATGCAACCCATGCATGCTAACACAACTGAATTAATCCATGTCATGTCTCCCATTTTTGTTACAAAATAGAGAGAATAAATAGAGCAAAAAAACACAAATTAAGTGAGAAACATGATATCCATATATAGATGAAAGGTTTTGGATACAAAAAACCAAAAAAAAAAAAAAAAAAAAAAACCTCCTTTGAAATAAAGACAAGACAAAAAAATTCAACTCGATCAAGGCATGATTCAATCAAAATAACTCACAAAACTAGAGACAATTATATTAAATCAAGTAGAATGCCCAAAGAATATAGTTCAACCAAACAAGATTGATATTTCAAAACCAATGAACAAAATAAATCACAATCTTAATTTAGAAAGAGAGAAATAATAATCAGAGTACATTAGGATAAAAAATGATTCAATGGCATTGATTTTCAAGGGAATACAGCTTACTGTCTACTTCTATATTTTGAATTTGAATTCTTAGAAGTCATCAAACCATGACTTAAATAAATGAATTCACATCTAGTCATCTTGTCCAAGTTCATTGGATTTTTGTTTAACATGACATTCATTGATCTACAACAACACAACTTTTACTCCATCTCAATTATATCATGATTTTTCTTTTCATTTCATTCCTTATTTTATTTTATTTTTATTTTGGAGCAGTAGAGGCATTGTACACCATTTATGGAAATAATATATTCACTATGGTTGCCTTATTCCACTTAAGGGGGATTCTTTGAAAAAATATTTGAGTTTATTGTAGCCAAGAATCCAAGCATGCCTTAAAACACTTTAGGAAACATGAATATTGAACTTCAACAAACAAACAAGTAAATGAAAAAGAATTAGGCATGACATTAGTTTATTCCAAAGAAAAACAAATTCTATTTTATTAGTTAAACTTAATAAGATTCCCTATGGATCGCTTATCAACTATTTCTTTTTAGATATCTCGCTATATAAAGATTTTTATATACCTTGGTTCTGTAACTCAAAAGTAATTAACAGAATCCTAGGGAAAATAAAATCAACTCTTTTAGGTTTAGTATATTTCTCTCAGGCCTAAAACTTAAGAGATTAAAATCCTTACTAAAAAGGCAAGTAAAAAATGATATCCAAAAAAATATGCCATAAGAAGAAATTGATTTAGGCCAGGGAATAGAAAAAAAAAAAAGAGTAAAACAAACATGAATCCTTAAGCCTACATCCAATGACTTTTAAGCAAAAAGGCAGGAGAACCCCCCTATGATAAACATATACTACAAAAATAATTTATGGTGTCACTTTTAAAATAATGACACCATAGGGCTTAAAATCCATGAAGGTGACATATCATATGAAAATTTTTAATTAGGATAGATGATGTTATTTTAGGTTTATAGTGTCATGTTTCGAAAAGTAACACCATATAAAATAATTTTTTTAAAAATATTATAACTCAATGGGCCTACTTTGAGAATGACAATAGTATATAAAAAGCTCATTGTTTCCACATACCCACAATCCAAAAAAATCTCATTCCATAACCCTAACCATAATTTTTTTTTACCTCTTCTCATACCCAAGTTGACACATAATTTGTCTTCTCTACTTCATGGACTCTTAGGTAACTCAAAATTTATTAGATCTATCTTTTTCATTTTTTTTTTATTAATTTCAAAATCTTTATTAGCACAATTGATTTATATTCATTGATTTGGCATATTTGTAATGTGGATTGTGTAGGAAAGTTAAAACTAGGTTTAACATTCCACCATATCTTTTGTTTCATTGTTAAACCCATAAACACTAAAACAAATGAGAATAAGAAAAATGAATGATTTTTTTTAATATCTGTAATACTTAGAATGAGAGATAAACATTTTGTAGCATGAAATTTTCTTTTGACCTTGTAGGAAATTTCCTATGATGGGACTTTCTGTTTGTTTTCTAGGAATATTATAATATATTGTGATAAGGATATTTATTGATGATATTTGAAAAATAATGTTTTAGAAAATTATTCTCAATATTGTCATATCCCACAAAAGGAAAAATGAAATAGCTTCCATCTCATGTTGGAGTCGATTTGGAATGTTGGAATTAATAATGAGAAATTAATTTTATTTTTATTTATTAATTTAAATGAATTGTTTTTAAAAATTTAATAAGGAATGAACATTTTTATGATTATAAAAATGATCAAGTCTTATATTTTGAATTTTTCTATTATTTTACATGGTATTATGGTTCACATCTCATTTTGTTCTATTCATATTTTTTCTATTCTTAAAATATGTTTTTTTTTTTTTTATACTTTTTTTTTTATTGTTTTTATATGCGTTGACCAAACTTTAGAGTAATTTGAGATTGATGATGAAATTTCCTTTTCAAGGTTAGGAAATTTTATAAAATCTTTTTATTGCTGAATTTTTTTTCAATTCCTTCCATAAAACTTTTTTTTTAAAATTTTTCGAATTTTTTTTTTTGGGAGAAGAATAAGATGTTTGATAATTTTCTTTTGATCTTCTATGAAATTTCCTTTTATCGGACTATTTTTTTATTTTATGAGAATATTATAGTATGTTGTGATGAGGGTATTGGTTCACGATATTTGGAAAATAATTTTTTTAGAAAATTATTCTCAATATTGTCATCTCCTGTAAAAGGATTCTAAAAATATGTTTTGTTTTTACCTTCTTTTCTTATTGTTTTTATATGCATTGACCAAACTTTGGAGTAATTTGAAATTGATGATGAAATTTTCCTTTCAAGGTTAGAAAATTTCTATAAAATCCTTTTATTACAAAATTTTGTCCAATTCCTTTCATAAAACTCTTCATTTTCTTTCTTTCTTTCTTTTTTTTTTTTTTTTTGAAAAAGATGTTTGATAATTTATTGATCTAAAGAATATTAAAATTAAAAAAAAAAATTAAAATATTGAATATTTTTTCATTTTCCAAATTTTTATTAATTATTTTAATTAGAAAAAAGAAACATCAATTGGAGTTGTGGTTGAAAAATCAATAATTTTTATGAAAGGTTCTTTAATTCTTTCTCATACTAATTTTTCTTTTATCATTTTTTTTTAATAATGAATTAAGTTTTTCATCTTATATACACAATTTTCATGCTTGTTATAATATCATGTCCTATCATATTAGTAGTTGAAAAAAATTTTATATTTTGTTAATAAAATTTTATTTTATACAATTGAGATGAAATTTAATGGACATTGTGATTACACAAAATGAACATTCAAAAAATATTGAAATTAAAAAATCCTTCCAAGAATATATATATATATATATATATATATAAAGAATTAGATGTTAAAAATGATTTTTAAAAGCATAATGAATTATAAAAAATAAATTTAAAAAGTGTAGATTTTAAGTGGAAGATTAATATTTTCTAAAATTTTAGATTTATATTTTGATTTTGTAATTTTGTTTTATTTTTTATTTTCTTGAATTGTTTTTATTTGAGTTCAAATGTAACTACTTTACTATGGGATTCATTAAAGAGATAATTATTGATTTTATAGTTATTGCATTAAAGGTTTTACTCATTTAATGAATTGTATATAGTTTCATACTCTCATATATTGTGATATTAATGTTGTTCTATTTTGATTTTAGTTTGATGATAAAAAAACATATTCTCAAGTAGAATTTGATGAAATTTTAGGAGAATGAGTTACTTTTGTGTTATAACTAATCATGAATCATATTGATGTATCATGATCATGCATGGTGAGTCCCTTAGTCGCTATATGAATTTTTCATTGATATTGTATAGCATTACTTATTCTTTACAAACTATTTTTATATCAAAATGGGAAAAAGAAAAAAGAAAACTGTGGACCTCGCATTTCTAACTCGATGCATTCCTACTCGATTGGCGAGACTCACTTTTAATTTGAAGTGAAAAATTGATTTTTTATAAAAAGTTGGAGTCGCCACTTACTTTTATTTATTTTTAAATGGAAAAACAAGTAAGAATAAAACCCCTAAAAGGACTCTTGATTTTTGTGAAAAAACTATCTGTGAAAAACCTAAGTTTGGGTCCAAGGATCAGGTTACTTATTGAGAAGGTACGATAAAAACTATAACACTCCTCTAAGCCCCTAAAAATGGGTCTCTACTAAATAAGGTGAAATAGACATGACAATTAACTAGAAGATCAATGGATACCAAAGTGATCATAGTTCAAAAACAAATCATGATAGCGAAATAATAAACAAAGGGAGGGTGAGAGCGTACCTTGATAGCAAGTAATAAAATGCTATTATGAAAGCAAGGTTAGTGTACAATGACAAGTGTAAAAAAAATATCACACAAAATCAAATCAAAATCAAACAAAATCGATCACACAGTTTAATTGAATTATTTTCGAAAGAAATGTTAGGAATGTTGGGCCCCCACCAAAGCCCAATTCATTTTGCATGAATTAATCCCACAAATTCTATCATTCTGGAATTATACAAATTACCTTCATACTTATTAAAAATCAAGGAAAGTAGAAAATTATTTTAAGAATCAAAGAAAATTTGCGAAAGTGCTTATCTGAAAGGAAAGATAGTAAGTTTATTTAAAAACAGGATTTTCAATGACTTAAAACCTTAAATGAAGGATGAAAAGTGGTAGAATTAAAAAATATTTGAATACTGGAGAGGAATTAAAATCATTTGAAAGAAAACTAAAGTTTTAAAAAAATTATGTGAAAATTGAAGTTTCAAAAATTGGAATTCTAAAGAATTATTCGATGATGAAATTTTGGAAAATTAAACTTGAATATTAGAATTTTGGAAAATTATTTTGAGAATGGAATTTTGAAAAAATAAATTTGAATTTGAAATTTTAGAAAAATATTTTGAAAATGGAATTTTAGAAATTTAAATTTTAAAATTTGGAAGTTTGGAATATTGGAATTTCGAGAATGGAATTTCGAAAAATTAAATTTCGAAAATTGGAATCTTTGGAAAATTGGGAAATTTATTTGAAAATGGTATTTTTAAATATTAAACTTGGAATTTTTGGAAATTTGGAAAATTTATTTGAAGATGGTATTTTTTAAAAAAACTAGAATTTTGTAAAATTTATTTGAAGATAGTATTTTAAAAATTGAAATTTTGGAATTTTAGAAAATTTATGTCAAGATGATATTTTAAAAAATGAAATTTTAGAACTTTGAAAAAATTTATTTGAAGATAGCATTTTAAAAATTGAAAATTTGGAATTTTGGAAAATTTATTTGAAGATGATATTTTTAAAAATAAAATTTTGAAAATTTGAAAATTTGTAAAATTTATTTGAGAATAGTATTTAAAAAAATATATTTTGAAAATTTGGAAAATTTGTAAAAATTTTTTGAAGATGGTCTTTTTAAAAATTTAAATTTGGAATTTTGGAATTTTGGAAATTTTGGAAATAGTATTTTAAAAATAAATTTGGAATTTTGATTTTGGAAAATTATTTGAGAATGGAAGCTTTGACAATTAAATTTGAAAATTGGATTTTTGGAAAATTATTTGAGAATGGAAGCTTTGACAATTAAATTTGAGAATTGAGATTTTGGAAAATATACAAGAATGGAAGCTTTGACAATTAAATTTGAGAATTGGATTTTTGATGAACCTATACACTAAAAAAAAAAATTAGAAGTTATGAATTAAATTATTTGACAACTGACTTCCAAAAAATCAATTTTCTTTGATAATAGTCTAGGAGGGTGGCCATGCATGACTACGTAGGAGCAATGGGATGGCCATATGGTGGGCATGGGTGAGCCGTGGGCTGAGCTTGGGAATGGCCTTATGGTTGTCATGAATGACCTGTGGGCTGCATAGGAGTTAGGTTCCGTGGAAAATGAACGGTGGAGGAGTTAGAGAGAGAAGTGGGTTTAGAGGGTTAGATAATGAGTGGGGTTATAGGTGGTGGATATGGTAGCCATGTAGGAACTTTTGTGGGCTACATGCGGGCTATGGGATGGTCGTGAGGGCTGTGGTGGATTCATGCAAGATGTGGGATTACCTTGAGAGCTTTGTAAATTGCATAGATGAGCTATGATGAGGTGTGTGGTGAGTCCTGGGTGAACATGTGGTGGCCATGGCTGCATGGGTAAGCTATGATGAGGTGTGTGGTGAAGTGTGGGCTGTGGGTGAGCATGTGGTGTTCATAGGGGCCATGGGTGAACTATGTGGTGAGGTGCGGGCTATAGGTGAGCATGTGTTGAGGCGTGTGGTGAGGTCTAGGCTGTGGGTGAAAATTTGGAATTTTGAAGATAGTATTTTAAAATTTGAAAATTTGGAATTTTGGAAAATTTATTTGAAGATGATATTTTTAAAAATAAAATTTGGAAATTTGGAAAATTTGTAAAATTTATTTGAGAATGGTATTTTTTAAAAAAAAAAATAATTTTGAAAATTTGGAAAATTTGTAAAAAATTTTTGAAGTTGGTATTTTTAAAAAATTAAATTTGAAATTTTGGAAATAGTATTTTAAAAATAAATTTGGAATTTTGATTTTGAAAAATTATTTGAGAATAGAAGCTTTGACAATTAAATTTGAAAATTGGATTTTTGGAAAATTATTTAAGAATGAAAGCTTTGATGATTAAATCTGAGAATTGAGATTTTGGAAAATATACGAGAAATGAAACTTTGATAATTAAATTTGAGAATTGGATTTTTGATGAACCTAAACACTAAAAAAAATGAGAAGTTGTGAATTAAATTATTTGAAAACTAAATTTCCAAAATATCAATTTTCTTTTAGAATAGCTTAGGAGGGTGGTCATGCATGGCTACGTAGGAGCAATGGGATGGCCATATGGTGGTCATGGGTGAGCCGTGGGCTACATAGGAGCTGGGAAATGGCCTTATGGTGGTCATGGATGAGCTAAGGGTTACATAGGAGCTGAGTTCCGTTGAAAATGAGCAGTGGAGGAGGTAGAGAGAGAAGTGGGTTTAGAGGGTTAGATAATGAGTGAGGTTGTAGGTGGTAGATATGGTGGCCGTGTAGGGACTTTATGGGGCTGCATGAGGGCTATGGGATGGTTGTGAGGGTTGTGGTGGTTGCATGCAAGATGTGGGATGACCTTGAGAGCTTTGTAAAATGCATGGATGAGCTATGATAAGGTGTAGGTTGTGGGTAAACATGTGGTGGCCATGGCTGCATAAATAAGCTATGATGAGGTGTGTGGTGAAGTGTGGGTTGTGGGTGAGCATGTGGTGGCCATAGGGGCCATGGGTGAGTAGTGTGGTGAGGTACGGGTTGTAGGTGAGCATGTGGTGAGGCGTGTGGTGAGGTTTAGGTTATGGGTGAAAATTTGGAATTTTGAAGATAGTATTTTAAAAATTGAAAATTTGGAATTTTGAAGATAGTATTTTAAAAATTGAAAATTTGGAATTTTGGAAAATTATTTGAAGATGATATTTTTAAAAATAAAATTTGGAAAATTGGAAAATTTGTAAAATTTATTTGAGAATGGTATTTTTTAAAAAAAAAAAATTATTTTGAAATTTTGGAAAATTTGTAAAAAAATTTTGAAGTTAGTATTTTAAAAAAATTAAATTTGGAATTTTGGAATTTTAGAAATAGTATTTTAAAAATAAATTTGAAATTTTGATTTTAAAAAATTATTTAAGAATGAAAGCTTTGACAATTAAATTTGAAAATTGGATTTTTGGAAAATTATTTGAGAATGGAAGCTTTGACAATTAAAATTGAGAATTGAGATTTTGGAAAATATACGAGAATGGAAGCCTTGACAACTAAATTTGAGAATTGGATTTTTGATGAACCTTAACACTAAAAAAAAAGAGAAGTTGTGAATTAAATTATTTGAAAACTAGATTTCCAAAAAATCAATTTTCTTTGAGAATAGCCTAGGAGGGTGGCCATGCATGGCTACGTAAGAGCAATCGGATGGCCATATGGTGGCCATGGGTGAGCCGTGGGCTGCATAGGAGCTTGGGAATGGCCTTATGGTGGTCATGGATGAGCTATGGGCTACATAGGAGCTGGGTTCCGTGGAAAATAAAAAGTGGAGGAGGTAAAGAGAGAAGTGGGTTTAGAGGGTTAGATAATGAGTGAGTTGTAGGTGGTGGATATGGTGGCCGTGTAGGGGCTTTGTGGGGCTGCATGCGGGCTATGGAATGATTGTGAGGGCTGTGGTGGTTGCATGCAAGATGTGGGATGGCCTTGAGAGCTTTGTAAACTGCATAGATGAGCTATGATGAGGTGTGTGGTGAGGTGTGGGTTGTAGGTGAGTCGTGGGTGAGCATGTGGTGGCCATGGCTGCATGGGTAAGTTGTGAAGAGGTGTGTGGTGGAATGTGGGTTGTGGGTGAGCATGTGGTGGCCATAGGGGCCATGGGTGAGCTGTGTGGTAAGGTGCGGGCTGTAGGTGAGCATGTGGTGAGGCATGTGGTGAGGTTTAGGCTGTGGGTGAGCCTGTGGTGACCATGGTGGCCATGGGGTGCATGTAGACTGCACGTGGGCTGTATGTGGAGGGTGTGCAGTGGCTGTAAAGGTTGTGAGTAAGTTGTGGGCTGTAAGATGGCCATGGGGTGCAACTGTGAGGGTGAAGTGTGGGCTGTGGAGGCTATGTGTGCATCTGAGAGTGGTCGTGGCTGCATGGGTGAGCTGTGATGAGGTGTGTGGTGAAATGTGGGTTGTGGGTGAGCATGTGGTGGTCATGGCGGCCATGCGTGAGCTGTGAGGGTGAGGTGTGGGTTGATGATCAATGGAGAAAAGATGGTTGCTCCCTCTCTCAACATTCTAATGTGTAATGATCTCTTCTCGAAGTGTGATAACGGCCTCAGAAAATCTGGTTGCACCTACTTTCCTTTTTCTGCCTGTGCGTGTTTTTTTGTCCTCAAAAAATATTTCGTGTTGTGTTAGAAAGATCCTCAACGGTACATGCTATGCTGCCCTTCAAAATTGAGAGTGCATGCTTGTCGAAGGAGCCTCAATGGTGCGTGTTGCCTTCGAGAGAATCTGGTGGTCTCCTTCATGTTCTCCAAGTGGCAACCCCTAAGGTTGAATGGTGTTTTTCTATTGGCCATGTGATCCCCTTTGGTACAGCCCACGCATGGAGTCTTTCTTGGTGGTCGGTTTTTAGACAAAAGCTGGCAAGCTCGTTCTTTGTTGTTGTTGTTGTTGTTCTTCCTCTACAGACTCTCCTTTCTCCCAAATGAGAATGCAACTGTTGAATACCAACCCAAAATACCATAAACAGAAAGCCCCCTAGAAAAAAAAGAAAAAAAAAAGTCTCTGCATTTGACAAGACCACAAGCAATCCTTATTGTACACAGTCTTCACAAAGTTCCCACTTTCCTTGAAATACTCATGCTACTATGACCTCCATAGCACAGGGCACCAAATAATGAAAAGGAAGAGATATAGATACAGAAGCATAGAAATGAAATGCAAGAGAAACAGGGAAGAGGCAGACAAGGAGTGGGTAGCCAAACAAGTCACATTTCATTATTTGTCCATGGGCTTGAAACAACTGAACATGCCAGGATGAATTTTAAACAAGAATTAAAGTGTGATTTTCAAATACCAAGCAACAAACATTAGTATATATTCAAATTCAGTCTCAAAGTTAAGTCCAACAGAATAGAAAAATAGAGCAATATCAAGTTTTCAATCAAATTCTGAATTTATAGGATGATATGAAGCTTCTTTCATCTACTCCCAAGCAACAACAAATGCCTAGAAACATCCAAAAAATGAAGAAGAATGATTATTAATGAAAAGAATTGTGATATGTAGTAACCATACCCAGGAACACTCTCCTTTAGCAGTATCGGCTGGGCTTCTAGCACTTTTTTCTTCTTCCTCAAACCCAAACAAGATCTCACGAACTTTTCGTTTTCTCTACTCTTCCTCTCTTTCCGTTTTTCCTTCCTCTTTTTTTTCCTCTTTTAAAAACCTCCCCTGCTCCTGTCTGAATACTTTCTTCCCCCTAAAAATCACCCATCTCCTTTTTCTTTCCCGAAAATCCTCTTTTTCATATGCACCTAACCCTTGGAATTTTGGTATTCTCTCATTTTTTTCAAGCCTCAATTTTTTACGCCCTCCGTTTTTCAAAAAAATCATTCTTTTCCATACAGTCCTTGTTCCTATGTAGGCCTTCCTTTCTCTTCTTCTCAAACCTCTCTTTTTTGTGCCTCTCAATTTTTTTTTAAGTAAATAAAATAAGCATTTAAAAAAAAGAAGAAAATAAAATAAAAACATAAAGTAAATAAATAAATAGATAAATAATAATAATAATAATAATAATAACTTACCAAAAATTTATTCATTAAAAAAAATATATTGAAACATTTCAAAAAATTAATTTACCATAATAATAATAATAATAATAATAATAATAAATAAATAAATAAATAAATAAAATAAAAATTACCTTACCAAAATTCAAGTTAAAATGAATATGTATCTAAATTAACTAATTTGAAGTGCACCTATTATGCAACCAAGTGGACGAAGTTAAAGTGTAACTAAGTGGATTGGAACGATCTGAAGTATGACTAAGTGAGTTTGCGTAAGTGTGCCTAAGTGGGTCTAAGTATGTCCAAATGGGTCAGGTGTACCTAATGGGTTAGGTGTGTCTAATGGGCCTAAATTAGGCATGAAGAGTAGCCAAGTTCATAGTGAGAGTTCTAATGAGCCCCTTTATAAAAGGGTCCCCGAAGATGGCTTAGAAAAAAAAGTTGTATGAGTGTCAATGGGTTACCAAGGAACAATCACAAGGTAAAAGGGAAACACAGGGTAGAAACTAGCATTACATGTGCTAAGAGGACAAAATGGAGGGTCTACAAAAACATTAGTACTTAGATTTGTTTATTTTTTCTAACATCAATTAATCTTTATTTTCAATAAGAAATTAAAACTCATTAAACTATAAAATGCAGGCATACACTCTTGGGAGGATAATATGAAGAATAAAAAGAAAGGAGTAAGTGACAACAAGATTTTGAGTTTTTAGATGTGACTCTTATACCTTACACTATAGGACATAAAGGTTTCTTTAATTGGTATTGAGAATTTTGGGTTTTTGGATGCAACTCTTATGTCATTTTATGGTTAGCTAGTTTTATGCATATGAAATATAGGTATACATCAATGTTGAGATGCTTAACATTTCTAAATCATGTTTTAATGTGTATTCACTTTTCTTTTCTTCTTTTTTTTTTTTTTTATATAGTTTTGGTGGGTTTGATGTGTTTTATGTACTATCTTTTTGTGAACATTTTATATTCAAATATTATTAAATGATGTAATGTATTATAGGTTAATCCATAAGCATTACAAAAATATAAGTTAAATGTGATATGATTATTATATTTATGGACAAAATATACACAGGTTGATTTTATTTGTTAATAAGCATTACAAAAATCTACAAGTTAATCAACCAAAAACAACCATATCTTCCACAATCATTAAAAGGTGATGCATTTAATGTGACACCATAACTCAAAGGTGATGCATTTAATATGACACCCTATATATTATGGAGCATATTTACTAGTTATATCATGAGAAGGAACATATTTACTAGTTATATTGTTTGCAACTGCCTGATTCTTGAGATGTTCTTCGAACCAATTATAGACTTTCTTGAGATAGGTAAGCCAAGGGGGCTTCCTCTCTTAGAACCGTATATGAGAGTACACTTCCCCTAACCAAGAAACCTACTCTCAAGCTCACAAAAAAAATAAAAATAAATATAAAGTAAAAAATAAAAATTCTATGAGAAAAAAGGACTTCTAAGCTAAACATAGCTTTAGGACAAAAAATAAAACAATAAAAAAAGGTCCTAGGTTATGGAGCAATAAGTTAAGTAGAAGTAGAGACTCCTAAAGATTTCTTATGGTCTAGAATATTCCAAAGAGAATCTAAATGAACATCTTCAGACATAATTAAGCCCTTATTCTAGAGAGAATGAAGGTCTTCTTTCTTTGACTAGATTTGCTTCACTCTAGATAGTGTGTTAAAGGTGTTTTTTTATTCCTAGGCTTAGTGTTAATTCTTTTTTTTTTCCTTTATTTAAAATATGATTTTTTTTTTTAGAAAGTTAGACTCACCCACTAGTCTATTCAAATGGAACCCATACCCCTTAAAGAGTCTACTATAGCATTGACCATGAGTTTGTCCAGACTTCTTGTAATAAGTGTAGTGAGGAGGTGTGCTAAAATGGGCTACATGGTTAGGAGTTTCCTTTTTGGCTTTAACAAAAACTGTGTCTCTATTAGTGGGAGTCTCAATTTTGCTAATATAGCCTTCATAGGACTTCCATTTTTCAAGAATTTCATTCAACACTTTAGTCCCAAGATGAAAAGCCTCATTAGAAAAAGAAGACTTTTTATTTTCAATTTCTCGAGTTAGAATATTGTTTATCTCAAGGAGAGATTGATATTTAGACTCAAGAAATTAAATTTTCTCAAAATAATTAATCTTTTATTCATTAACGAAATCAATCTTAGATTTTTGTAAGTCAAGAACATTATGATTTTTCAAACATTTTTGAATTAGACTTTAATATTCAACAACAATATTCTTAAGAAAACTAGCATTTTGTTCATTAGTATACACACACTCATTATTAGTCTCATGCTCAGAATCAACATACGCAACCAAAAAATCATTTTGTCCATATCTTGCATCCTTAAAAGTTGTGGAATCACTCTTTCCAGAATCAATGTCACTTTAAGTAGCTTGCATGAATTTTTTTAATGTCCTTAAGACTAGGATAGTCAATAGAAAGATGTCTCAAACCTTCACAAATAAAACACTCAACCTTTTTGCCTTTAGAGAATCCCTTTCTTTTTTAGAAGACTTATCAAATCTTTTTTCCTTTCCTAAGCCTTGGTTTTTATTAGATCTTTTATTAAGTTTTAAGGCCTATTTAATACGTTTAGCCATGTGAGCAAGTTCGCCCTTACTTATCCCCTTAGTATTTTTCAGTTTTTTATTTTTTATTCTTAGAAACCCTAAAAGCGGACTCTTTAGGCTTTTGAGAATTTAGAAGTATCATTTCATAGGTCTGAAGAGAGCCAACAAGTTCATCAACTGTCATGAAGTCAATGTCTTTGTTGTCCTCTATAGTAATGACCTTAGGCTTAAACATCTCAAGAAGAGATCTCAAGATTTTTCTAACTATTTTAGTTAGGGATTTGTTCTCCTAGGTTAAAGAAAGAATTCACAATATCACTCAATTCCGAATAAAATGAAGAGAAAGTCTTATTCTCTTGCATCCTAATGCTTTCAAACCTAGAGATCAACATTTGTAATTTAGACAACTTCAATGTTGAAGTGTCTTCATGAGTTACTTGAAGAATGTCTCATGCTTTCTTAGCATGTTTACAAGTAGCTATCCTACAAAACTGATCAGGACTTACCCCATTGAATATACTAAAAAGGGTTTGAGCATTGGCCTCACTTCCTTCATTATCAATTTTATCTCATTCTTGTTTGAGTTTCAATTCACTAGTAGATCTTATAATCACATATAATTTCAACGAGGATTCCCATCCATATTCCACTGCATTCCAAACTATTTCTCCTTTTTTTTAAAAAAAATTCTATTAAGGCCTTCAAGTGGGAATGGTTATTCCGTCAAAATATGATAGACTATTTAGAGGAGTACCAGACCTTGGTTGTTCCATATTGGACTTGCGGGATTGATAAAAATAAGATATTTATTTAAAGAAACCTACTCTTATACCAATTGAAAAAACCTATGTCTAGTCGTGTAACACCCATAGAGGGGTTGAATGGGTGAAGTTTAAAGATTACAATAAAAGGATTGAATGAACTTTAACCCAAATTAAACGTATGAGTGGGAATTAAGCCTTTTTAACATAAATAAACCCTATAAGAAATTATGGATGATCAATGAACAATCAAACACACACAAGAGATAGATTTTTATGTGGAAAACCCCTATATTAACTATGGAAATAAAAAGCCACAAGGTCTAAGACCTCTAATATGAAATCCACTATTTGAGGTCAGGATACATAGATTTACCTAACTGTTGTATCCTAAAGACTACTCTCCTGTACCTATTTCATGATCCATGTTTGCTACACAACACCTTTAATGCTTCAATGGATTTGCCTCAGCCTTTGAGGGAATGTAAGTCCTTCTAACAACCTGAAGATCATATATTTGAAACTTAAGAATTTAGGGAATGATAGGTCAAGCTAGGGTTTTCTCTTGTGGAAGCATCCAACCAAAAAACATATTTAGGTAGCGTAGATATAGGCCTAAGAGCCTAAAGAGTTGGAAACAAAATTTTCTATAAAAAAAAATAAAATATCAACTTTGCAAAAATTAATTAAGAAAAGAATTTTATTAAAAAAATATAAAAATAAAATATCAACTTTCTAAAAATTAATTAAGAAAAAAATTCTTATAGTTTTCAAAAATTAATTTAGACATTTTAGTTCAATTTTAAAACTTAAAATCCACCCCTACTTTATTAAAAAAAATAATAATAACTTGCTTTTAACAAATTTGTTCAGACTTACCAATGACAATTTGGTTTAATGACCAACAACTTCAAATCTTTAATGGAGAGTTATTCATTATCTAAAAAAATCCTATATCCTAATGAAAAGAAATAAAATTGTCAATACATAAAAGTGTCCTAACCTACAATTTGTTAAGTATGTGAGAATAAGAGCAATATTGTAATATTTATCTCTTAACCTACAATTAGTGTCTAGAAACATTGTTAAGGTCAATGTTTTTAAACTACCCAAAAAAAAAAGGTAAGTCATGGTAGAATAAGTTTAACATCTAAATTGTGAAGTTCCTTGACAAGTGATAGGCATTGGTGTTTTACACTTGTTTTATAGATGAAAATTTGAACTTATTGAAAAAGAGTATCGAACTTTTATTTTATGTCACCTTCACATAATGGTATTCATTGTCTAACAAAGTTCATAATTTGTTATGTAAATGATGAATTGAAAGTAAAGTATTTTCTTTGACTTTGGATAATCCATCTACAAATGATGTCTTTGTTAAGATCTTGACAACACAATTGAATTTGAAGAGATAAAAAAGGGATAAGTTTCTTTATATTCATTATTGTGCTCATATTCGCAATTTAGTTATACAAGAGGGATTTGTTAAGATTGAGCCCTAGAAAGTATGACATGATGTGATAAATTAAGATTCATCTATAAAATTATCTATCTATGCTTCTTGGTTTCCTTTTTATTATCTCATATGCATTAATTGGTTATTTGAGTATGCATGCCCATATCACTTGCATTATACATGACTTGGGTGTATTAGGAGTTACACGAAAGATCCAAGTCACAGGTTCCTTACAGAGTGACGAGTAGTCCATTGTTGGTTCATGGATATGGGTAATCCATTTTAAACTGTATTGCATTACCTTCTATTTTGAGGGGTGACTTGTCTTAGTCATCGAGATGGTTTTCTCATGGTAAATGCACTAGTGTATGTGATGCACATTGGACAAGACCTATGACATAAGGTTATCAATTTTCATGATTTGCCAGGCTACCATATTGCATAGACTTTCAACTTTGAGAGGATATTGAGTATGTGCCAAAATTAACAGGCGGTTTTGACTTATGAGTGAGACCCTAAAATGGTAATATATATATATATATAGATTGGTTCACTGTTGATGGAAGCTAGTGGCAAAAAATATTCTTAATATAGGCATTGTGATATCTCATAGTATTGAGAGAGTGTGTCCTTTCGGGTGATCTAAATGATATATGATCTAAAAGACTATGACCATAGCATTTCACTCGGTGAAATTTGATGTATGTTTCTTTGAGCTAAAGTATGTCAACTGATCACATAACAAAGAGGATTTGTAACTCAGAGATTGAAGAGGTAATCTTGATAGGTGATAACACTGCCTTATTATATTACAAACATTAGTTCATGGGAAGTCTCTATGTAGTGGATAATAAGGTACAAACCTAATCTATGCTCATTATAATTTCATAAGATATTGGAATGCAATTGATTCTCCTTAGTGGAGTGTTGAATCAACTTTAGAATTGGATTATGAGGGAACTAGTATTTTCCTATTGGTCTTAAAGAGCTCTTATTTCAAAAAGACATGCACACATTTACTTTGAGGGATTTGGGTTTGTGGTTCATAGTGTGCATAAGGGCATTTTGGTAAAATTATAAGGTTGCATTAAATCTTATGAACTGAATTTCTAGTATGGGCTAGTTAATTAATTGGAGTTTGTTAGGACAAATTAACCTAATTGGGCTAGATTAGGTGACCCAAACCCATTTTAGGCTCAAGTTGCTTAAGTGTGTAAGGAACCCTATAAATAGCTTTGTTACAGTTTTTCATGTCATTTTTCAAAGAGAGTCTCTAGATAAAAACCATAGCCACTCTCTGAGGAGAAAAATCGATGTTTTTCTCGTGCCTAACTACATGTTAGGAGAAATTTTCTAGAAGACTAGTGGGTAGATGAGATCTATAATGTCTTCTATGGATTTAGATTTTTTTTCAATGATTTCTATGGACTACAATTGATTTGGAAACATCTAGATCTAGGGACAAGTAGCTTTTTTCTCTAGATTATTAT
The DNA here is from genome assembly GCA_030254885.1 of Vitis rotundifolia. Lineage (NCBI taxonomy): Eukaryota > Viridiplantae > Streptophyta > Magnoliopsida > Vitales > Vitaceae > Vitis > Vitis rotundifolia. The sequence goes on from CM058156.1 coordinate 14,840,859, forward strand.
TTTATATGGTTTTTACTATCATTGTTTCTACTAGAATAGTTTCTAGAGAAGACTATGGTAGATTGCATGCTCCTTATACAATCTTAGGCCTAGGAATGGAGCAATCTGGAGTTCCCAACAACTAGTATCAGAGCCCTAGGATAGGATTTTGCATCTTAGATTTACTTTAGAGTGTGCTAACTTGTTTTTGCAAGGCTTGTTCTTCATCCCATGGCACTAGGGATGAATGATTGTGTTTGAATGATTTTTACTCATTTGAATATATATTGAATAAAATGATTAAAATTGTGATTTTCTTTTGCTTTCTCTTAGAATGGGCTATAAGCTTTGTGTTTAAGGGCAAAGAATTTTTTCTACATTGTAAAAATCTAGTTTTTATTTGCTAGATTGATTATAAACTCCATTTTGAGGTGTGTTGGATCTTTTGTTGTAAAAGTTCCAATTTTTATCAATCTCATAACCCATGAAGGGTAAGAAAGAAACCCAAGACTTCATTACACCTATGGTGACTCATTCTACAACAAAGGTAAGTTTTTCAATGAAGAAACGGTCACAATCTAAAAGAAAAATAGCCTTAGGTCTAGTAGCACTTGAGCAAGATTAGAGCTTAAGTGCTAGTGTTGAGTTTTGCTTCCATTGCCTTTCTTAGATTTTTGGGCGCTTGAACACTCATGTTAGTGGGCAAATAGAGAGGAAAGGGTTTTTGGTAGCTTGAGGACTTTTGTAACAGTATAGGTCTGATTGTAAGTCGTTTACTAACCCTATTTTGTATTATAGGTATAGTATTGGTAAATTTGGATGATTATCCAAATTGATTACCAAATTCATGTAACAAGATGCCTAAGGCCATGAGAGCAATTGTTTTATTTTATTATTTACTTATATGCTATATTTGATTTTAACAGGTGTAAAATGAATAATAAACTAATAGAAAAATGATTTTGGATTTTTCTCAAGAAAATAAATTTTCATGAGAAGTATTTTTCCATTGTTATTTTTCCCTTGAGCTGGTTGTTGTTGAAAGTCATATTGTTAGTCCTTTTTGAACTATTTACTTGAATTTGGATAGGGGTTCTCCAAGCCCTCCCACCCTAAGAGAAGGAGAACGACACCTATTATGGTAGTGGTCCTTTAATCTCTCTCACCCTAAAAGAAGGAGGAAACCACTTAGTTCTTTAGGTTTTCCTTCCTAAGATAAAGACTTTTATGGATATGGATAGTCCAAGGATAAAGGAATAAAAAAGTAATTATTTTAGCATAGAAGATTGAGTTTAAGAAGTAAATAATGGGTTTAAGAAATCTCATGATTAAGAATTTATTTTAAGAAAGGTTACCAAAAATTACTAAAAGTCTTTTTTCAAAAGATTAAGTGGGAGAAGGGATTAGCAAAGCTCATGGCCTCCATTGTTGAGCCTATCTTGATTTGGGTCCATCAGCACCACGATGTGTTAGGCCCTAGAAATCAAAAGAAATAAAATCTCCTTATGAACAAGACTAGACATGTTTGTGGTAACCAACCCCATGGTAGGGTCCCTTGGTGACATTAATAGTTTAAGAACAATGGTAATACACTTAACATTGGATATGAAGTGGTCGAATCACCCCACACGGTCCCACTTGCATAGTCTATAGGCCAAGAAAAAAGTATGTTGATCTTGCTTTTAAATATTTTTCATGGTTAAGGCAAGAAGATCAATCTGAGAAGGTCTCTAACTAGTAATAAGGTCATGACCTGTCCTACGTAGGTTTGATTCTTATAATACTAGGATGCCTTGCAAATACATATGTAGTCTTGAGAGCTTTACATTTTTGCTAAATCTATTCTTGTTGTGTATGTTCATTTTATTAATGCATTTTTTTTTATTTCTATTCTAGATATTATATCTTATAATTCGATTAATCTCATACTTACTACTAATAAATTGATCAGACCAAACTATGTGGCTTGGAAAAGTAATCTAGACAAAGTACTCACTTTAGAGGAGCTAAAGTAGGTAACCTAGGAATTAACTTAATCTCCTCCTAATGAACATTTCACTTAGATGGAGACTGATAAATATCATAGTTGGCTAAAGAGGAATAAAAAAACCAAGTGTATGATATTTGGTCTTTGGATAATGTGCTTCAACATCAGCATGTGTCCATGCTAACAAATTATGATATTCTTGCCAGTCTCCATGAGATGTTTGGTGGCAAGGGCAAGTCAACTAGACAAGTTGCCCTGAAAACTTTTATGAACACTAAAATATTAAAAGGAACTTCCATTAGAGATCATATGATTTGTATAATTGGACTTTTTAATGAAATAGAGATCCTTGGATTTGAGATCGATTGGAAAACCCAGGTTGACATGGTTCTAAAGACTTTGTTGTATTCTTTCAAGTAGTTCAAGCTCAACTTGTGATGAGCTTAATTGAACTAATAAGAGAACTCCGGACAGTTGAGGAGATTCTTAAGGGCAAGAGAGACATTCATGTGGTACTAAAAGGTTATTTAGGTTCTTTTAGCTAGAAAAAGAAGAACAATATAAAGTCCACTAAGCACAAGGAAAATTTTAAGGGTAAAAGGAAGAAGAAGAAGAAGAGCAAGGAATAAAGTAAATGCTTCCTTTATGGGAAAAAAAGACTAGTGGAAAAGGGAATGTCTGGCTCTTTTTTAAGAATTGGTCAAGTATGCATCATTCGGTTTTGATTGAATCATGTTTGGCGGTGGATTCTACTAATTCTTAGTGGATAAATTTCAATGCGACTAACCATATTTGTAATTCTTTGTAGGGTTTTAGCTAAGGAAAAGCTTGAATGATGGGGACATGTTCCCAACATTAGCTTCTAAATTGAGGATTGTTGCGCAAACAGTGGGAGATGTTACCCTTATCTTAGATGAAAGTTGTCTTTTAGAATTAAAATATTGTCTTTATGTTCTTAAGTCTAGGAAGAATTTGATTTCGGTTTCTAGTTTATGTAAATTGAATTATTCAATGGTTTTTTTCATAATAAACTAGTTTTTATTAAATTGAATTGTTCACTTATATGCTTAGGATCATTGGTAGATCATCTTTATCGTGTATATCCATTATTTATTTTTCCAAGTAATGAGAATTATCATGTATCGCAAAAAAGAAAGGAACTTAGCATTAATCAAACACGACTTTGGCACTTGCGCTTAGGTCATATCAATCTAAATAAGATCCAAAGATTGGTTAAATCTAGAATTTTATCTTCTTTGGTTCCAGAAGATCTTCCAATCTACGAATCTTGTATAAAATGTAAAACAACCAAAGGAACCCTTATTGCTAAAGGATATAGAGTCAAATAGTATTTGGAGTTAGTGCATTCTGACATATGTAGGTCTTTTAATGTTCAAGAAAAATAAGGTTATGAGTACTTCATTATGCTTACAGTTGATCACTTCGAGTTTGGATATGTTTACTTAATGCATAGAAAGTTCGATGCTTTGGACAAATTCATTGAATTTAAGGTGGAATAAAAAAACTAATTAGGTAAACATATCAAGGCACTTTGATTTAATAAAGGTGGTGAGTACATGTCTACTCAGTTCAATTCTTTTCTTAAGGAGCATAGGATTATATCCCACTTCAGTGCACTTGGAACTCTATAGAAAAATAAAGTAGCGAAAAGAAGAAATCAAATATTAATGGATATAGTGAGATATATGATGAATTTCTCATCACTTTCTCTATATTTTTGGCTATATACCTTGCATACTACAACTTACTTTCTCAATCTAGTGTCTTTCAAGTCGGTACCTTTAACTCCCACAGAGATGTGGAGAGGTCTTCAACCCAATTTGCAACACATTCACATTTGAGGATGTCTAGCACATGTGTTGAAGCCAAAGATAGACAAGTTGGAAGCAAGGTCTGATTTATGTCAATTTATAAGTTATCTAAAATGAGCAAGAAGACATTACTTTTATAGTCAAGTCAAATAAAAGGTATTTGTCAATACAAATGTCAATTTTCTAGAAGAGAACTATATGATGATTAATAGGGCAAAACGTGATATAGATTGAAGTGCACTTGAAAACACTCCTACATTAGTTCAAAGAACTATGGATCCAGAGATTCTTACACTTACCATTCCAATCAATTCTAGTACATGAGAGCCTTGTCATTATAGGAGGGTTGTTATACAACCATATAGGTTCATGTATTTATGAGAATCTTTTGAGGTTATTTTATAAGAACATGAGACCAATCCCATGGATTACAATGAAGCTATGAGTGGTAATGATGTTATTCTATGGTAAAGAGTTATGGAGGTAGAGTTAGAACTATGTATTCTAATAAAGTTTGGGATCTTGTAGAAGCACCTAAAGAGATAAAACTCATAGGTGCAAGTAGGTTTACAAGAGGAAAAGAGTAGTAGATGGAAAGGTTGAGATATATAAGGCTAGGCTTGTAGCGAAGGGTTATAGTAAAAAACTTAGTTTCAATTATGAGGAAACCTTTTCACCGATAGCCATACTCAAATCCATCATAATACTCCTATCAATTGTAGCACATTTCAGTTATGAGATATGGAAAATAGATGTTAAGATAACATTCTTGAACAGTGATCTTGAAGAAAGCATCTATATGATGCAGCCAAATGGATTCATAGCAAAGGACTAAGAGCACCTTGTGTGCAAGTTGCATAAATCTATTTATGGATTAAAAGCAAACATCTCGGTCATGGAATTGGCATTTTGATCAAGACTTTTAATTTTGATTAAAATAAAGATAAGCCTTGTGTGTATAAGAAGACACATGGAAGCATGGTAGTGTTTTTGGTCTTGCACATTGGTAACATTCTACTCATTAGGAATGATATTAGGTTGTTGTCATCAGTCAAGATCTGACTATTTACTTAGTTATAAATGAAGGATCTAAGATAAGCACAATATATTATTAGGATTAAGGTTCTTCGGGACCACAAGAATAAGAAGATGACATTGTCTCAAGCTACCTACATTAATGAGCTTTTGATCAAGTATGTGATATAGGACTTCAAGAAGGGTTTGCTATCCTTCGAGCATGGAGTGCTTCTTTCTCAGGATCAATATCTTAAGACAGTTAAGAAGAAAGATCGCATGAAGGTAGTACCCTATGTTTTAACAATGGGTAGCCTTATGTATGTGATGTTATGTATGAGACCAAATATTTGTTTCATTATAAGGATAGACAATAGATATTAATTCAATCCAAACATGGAACATTGGACAGTGGTCAAGCATATATTCAAGTATCTTCAAAGAATGAAGGATTATATGTTAGTGTATCATTGTGATGAGTTGTTACCTCTTGGGTACACAAATTTAGACTTTTAATCCGATAGAGTCTCTCACAAGTCTATTTTTGGGTTTGTGTTCACCCTAGGTGGTGGGGTTGTTAGTAGGAGAAGTGTGAAACAATCCTATATTTCTAACTCCACTATGGAAGCTAAGTATGTTGTTGCTTTTGAAGTAGCAAAGGAAGTCATTTAGCATTAGAAGTTCCTAACAAGAGTTGGGATAGTACCCTTAGTTGTGTTGCCCCTGATATTATTTTGCAATAACAATGGAGTGATGATATAGTTTAAAGAACCTAGAAACAAATGAAATGGTAAACACATAGAGAGGAAGTATCACTTGGTACATGAGATAGTATTAAAAGGAGATATGGTTGTAGAGAATATTGTTTCTATAGAGAACATGACAAATTCCTTCATGAAGACTTTGTCTACTAAAGTCTTTGATGATCATAAGGATAACTTAGGTATTAGATGTGTTCCTAACATGCTTTAGGGCTAATGGGAATTTGTTGGGATTGACCCCTAAAAACCATAACATGATGTAATAGATTGAGATTCCTTTTATCATCTTATATGCATTAATTAGTTATCTGAGCATACACGCTCACATCACTTGCATTGTACATGACTTGGGTACATTAGGAGTTGCACAAAAATCCAAGTCATAGGTTCTTTGTAAAGTGATGAGTAGTCTATAGTCGATTTATGAATTTGGGCAACCCATCTAAAACCGTAATGTAGTATCTCTTAATTGGAAGGGTGACTTATCTTGGTCATAGAGATAGTTTTCCCATGGTAAGTGAACTAGTGTATGTGATGCACATTGAATAGGACCTATGGTGAATCATAACATAAGACTATCAGTTGTCATGATTCACTAAGCTACTATACTGCATGGACTCTCAACCTTGAGAGGGTATTGAACCTATGCCAAAATCAACATAAGGTTTTGACCTATGTATAAGACCCTAAATTGGTCACATATTCTTATGGATTAGGTCACTATTGATGGAGGCTAGTGGCAACAAATATTTTTAATAAAAGCATCATGATATCTCATGGTATTGAGACAATGTATTATCTTAGGTAATCCAAGGACATATGATTTAAAAAACCATGGTCATAGTAATTCCTTTAGTGGAATTTGATATATGCTCATTGGAGTTAGAGTATGTCAATTGATCGTATAATAAGGAGGATTTGTAACTTAAGGGTTGAAGATGTAATCTTGATAGGTGATAACACTACTTTGTTATAATACAGACACCAATTCATGGGGGGTTTACATATAGTAGATAGTAAGACATAAACTTGAGCTATGCTTATTTTAATTTCACAGGATATTGGAGTGATTATCTTTAGTAAAGTATTGAATCAACTTCATAGTTGGATTTTGAGAGAGTTTGTATTTTCGTATGAGTTTAGTGGTCCCGGCTCAAGCTCCTATGACACAGAGACATTTGTTTTAAGGAATTTGGTTTTTTGGTTCATAAGTGTAAATTATGGAGTTTTGATAAAAATGCAAGGTTGCATTAGACCTTCTGAATTGACTTTCTAACATGGGTTAATTAATTAATTGAAGCTCATTAGGGCTAATTAATCAATTAGAACCCAATTGGGTTATATTAGGTGACTCAAGCCCATTTTGAGTTTAATGTCACTTAAGCCCATATAGAGCCTTATAAATACCCCTATTAGGGGTTAAGGTTTCAGTTTTGCTTGTCATCTTCTAGAAATAGCATCTAGAGAGAAACCCTAGCCACCTTTTAGAGAGAAGAATCCACATATTTCTCATTCCTAACTTCATGCGAAAAGAGATCGAATGGAAGACTAGTGGGTAGACGAGATCTACGATGTCTTTTATAGATTCAAATTCTTCTTTAACGATTTATGTGGACTACAATTTATTTAGGAACATCCATATCTAGGCATGAGTTGCGTTTTTCTCTAGATTATTATCCTATATGGTTTTTATAACCATTGTTTCCATTAAAATAGTTTCTAGAGAAGCCTAGGGTAGATTGCATGCTTCCTATACAATCTACACCTGTGAACAAAGTAATCCGGAATTCCTAACAAGATTGAAACAAATTGACACAATTATTTATGAGATTTGTGAAAGTGTCAAGTATGTTAATGGGTTACAAGTAAGAACACAAAATTTTTTGGTGTGTTAGCTTAATGCCTATGGCATTTAAGAGTTGTGTTAACATGTACCCACTAGATAGAACTCACATATCTTATGCTTAATAGTGCTATCTTTTGTCATCAAGCTTATCAACATTTGGAGATGCTTGACTCAAATTATAGGAATTTGTCCTTTTAACACACAAGTAATAAATTTTTAGATTAATAAATTCTTAAAAGTGTTGCATGATACAACTCTTATATTTTTTGACAATAAGTATCTTATTGCAAATTTGTACTTTTCTTCAATTTGGGTGTGTTATTTGACTTTAAACAACACAAAGAAGATCATGATGAGTACTTATAGCACATGACAACTCAAATGTTAGCAAAATTTCACAAGTATAGGTTAGATTTAGTGTGATTTCAGCTATAACAACTATTCTTAATCATTCATATAAGATACTATTTGCATATATCTGCTATAAAATCTTTGTATAAACGATTTCCTCCCATGTGTTTGTGATAAGTTGTCTATGTTCTTTGATAAATAGAAAACTCAGTCTCTTCAATATTGTTCTTCATATAAATGTGGTGGTAATAATGTTCAAGGGAATGGTTATAGCTCCGAAGATGAAGAAATTGAAGTATTTAAAGTAATATTTTAAATAACAAGTATGTATAGCTCATTTAAACATTCTATTAAGTAAATATATGACTTCAATCTTTATCATGCAGGAGTTTGATAATCTTGAAATATATAGCTTCATTTAAATATTTTTTTTGGTAAATATGTAAATCTTTTATCATGTTGGAGTTTGATGATCTTGAAGATGATGAATTTGCTACTACTATGCAAAAAATGCAATTCAAGTTTTCCTTAAATGAACCTTTGGCAAGACTAACGAGAAAACATGAGTTGAATAATTTGGTTAGATTAGTTGGATAGTTGTAAGCTTTTATGAACAATTTAATTAGTATAATACTTGTTTAGATGAATTGTACTTTTTAATGCTCAAAATAGCATACGGGAATGACATAGATTAATGAGAACCATTTGATGATGATTAATTTTATAGACTATTTTGAGCTTATGAATGATTTTGTGTTACATTTTATGAACCATCGTGTATTTTAGTTTTAATGTCTTATTGTTTTTTTTTAATAATTTGAAATTCACGTGATTCAAGTTATGTGAATTTCAAATTATTCAAACAAAAAATAAATAAATAACACTAATTTTATGAATCATGTTAGGGTATCAATTTGGTATCTATCGATATGATAGCAATGGTAATTTTGAATAACGAAAATATATGATAAAATCCTAACCGTTACATAAACTATATATAGAAACAAATCGAATCAAAGATAAAGAATGAGACCGAGATCCTCGAATTAGTTGGAGGACCAATTACAATGTCATATTCTTATCAACCCACTTTGGACGACCGGCATTATAAACTCGATCGAGCAGCATTTTCTTTTCTTCCATTGAATCCATATGTATGGATAAAAGTTTCAGGTGTAAAAGTTGAAAATTTATTAAGTAATATTATGTGTAAATAGGTTTTGCAATCTCTAGAATTTGAATAGCCAAGGAAAAACCTGAGCAACATGACAGCGATTTCAACAAACCCAGTTGTCTCAATGTTAGACAAATGCAAATCTTTATGTGAATTGCGTCAAATTCATGCCCAAATGATCAAAACAAACCTCCTCAATCACCAATTCACTGTAAGCAGACTTATAGCTTTCTGTTCGCTCTCTGGTGTCTCGGGTGGCTTAGACTACGCTGCATCGGTTTTTTCTCGGATCCAACATCCCAATTCCTTCATCTTCTTCGCTCTGATTAAGGGTTTTTCTGATACTTCAAACCCAGTGGAGTCTTTGACTCTTTATGCCCGCATGCTTTCTTGCTTGAATTACTCCAGTGGTTGAGTTTTCTATTCCTTCTGTTCTAAAAGCCTGTGGAAAGTTGTTGGCTTTCGATGAAGGCCGGCAAGTGCATGGTCAAGTGTTGAAAACCCACTTGTGGTTCGATCCTTTTGTGGGGAATTCGATGGTGAGAATGTATATTGATTTTGGACAGATTGAATTGGCGAGAAGGGTGTTTGATAGAATGCCTAATAGAGATGTGGTTTCTTGGAATTCGATGATAGCGGGTTATTTGAAAGCGGGTGAGATTGAGCTGGCTAGCGAGCTGTTTGATGAAATGCCTGAAAGGGACTTGGTTTCCTGTAACGCCATGATTGATGGGTATGGCAAGTGTGGCAGGTGTGAGCTTGCAGAGAAGGTTTTTGAGACGATGAGTGATAAGGATGTGGTTACTTGGACATCCATGATTTCGGCTTATGCGCAAAATAGATGTCCAATGAAGGCATTAGATTTATTTAGGGAAATGTTGAGCTTGGGACTTCGACCAGATGGCCCTGCTATTGTTAGTGTTCTTTCTGCCATTGCTGACTTGGGTTTTGTGGAGGAAGGGAAATGGCTGCATGCTTATGTATCTATGAATAAGATAGAATTAAGCTCTGGGTTCATTGGATCAGCACTTATAGACATGTACTCTAAATGTGGGTATATTGAGAATGCATACCATGTCTTTAGAAGTATATCCCATAGGAGAAACATTGGGGACTGGAATGCAATGATCTCTGGCCTTGCAATCCATGGCCTTGCCGAGAAGCTCTTGATATCTTTGTTGAGATGGAGAGGATGGATATTGAGCCCAATGAGATTACTTTCTTAGGACTTCTGAGCACTTGTAGTCACGGAGGTTTAGTTGAAGAGGGTCAGTTTTACTTTGAATCCATGCATGAAAAGTACAAAATTGTTCCTAGAATTCAACACTATGGATGCATGATCGATCTTTTTGGTAGAGCAGGCCTTCTAGAGGATGCTCTTGGAGTTATACAAAATATGCCTTTTGAGGCTGATCTCTTAGCTTGGAAGGCCATTCTTAGTGCCAGTATGAAGCATGGGCACATTGAAATTGGGAAAAGCGCTGCTCTGCGAGCAATAGAGTTGGCCCCAGATGACTCAAGTTCTTATGTTCTCCTCTCAAACATATATGCCAAGGCGGAGAGATGGGATGATGTAGCTAAAATTAGGTTGATGATGAGACAAAGGGGAGTGAAAAAGATTGCTGGTTGCAGTTCCATGCTTGTTAATGGGAAAGTCCATGAGTTCCTGGTGGGGAAAGAATTGGACAGGAGCTATAGTGGCCGAGTTCTGGCTAAGATAGCCAAGGTGGTTTCTAGGTTGAAGCTGCAAGGCTACGAACCTGACCTCACTCAAGTCCTTCTGGACATTGAAGATGAAGGAAAAGAGAGCTTGCTTAACCTCCACAGTGAGAAGATGGCCGTTGCGTTTGGACTTATACACATAAACAAGAGTGCTCCTATTCATATAGTGAAGAACTTGAGGGTTTGTTGCGATTGTCATTGCTTTATGAAGTTGGTGTCTAAGGTTTACAACCGGCAAATTATCATGAGAGATCAAAATCGTTTCCATCATTTTGAAAATGGTTGTTGCTCCTGTAATGAGTACTGGTGAATCCCTAGTATGCCGCACTGAAAGTATAGGGTTTGTAGGTTGTAACATATTTCTACAACTGAAATTTATTGGTCCCAATCTTCATCACAGATTGTGGATGCTACTCAGAAGTTTAAAGTTGGTCTGAGAAGTTATTGTACTCAAATAAAATCCTTTACACAGCTGAGACATCTAGTCAGGTGGGACTGGTGAACTTCTATGGCCCAAGCCTGGCCTTGATGATAGGAGTCTACAAGATTTGGCCCACTTAAATAGAAAAATATCTGGTCCGTTTTCTAAAACTTCAAAAAAAGATTATTATTTGTATTTATTCAGAAAAAAAGAAAAAAGAAAAAAAACCGATAAATATTGTGATGGCCAACCTAAACATCAAACATTGGGCCAAGACCATTGGGCCTGGGCGGTGGATGGTCCTCGGGGCCTGCCTTGTTTGTGGATGCCCCCACTTTGAGAGTAGAGACTGATGTTAACTAACGATATTTTAATGTACGGTGTTGAATGTTGGGTAACGCTAACAAACACGGAAGGGTGAATTGACTCTTTATCACGATTGCTTCACAAAACGATAGATAGAGAATCCAGACTTTGTAGAAATGGAGAATTACACGGGATTTTGATTCATTGAATTGCACATGTAGGGTGTTAAAAGAGAAGCAAACAAAAAGGAGAAAAATTGGGCAGCTCTCTTCCCAATAAATATGAAGCACATGGACAATGATGGTTGCCGGAAAATTGTAATTGTTCCGATGTGGGACCACGCCTATGATATAATCTCATACATGAGTGTGTGGGGAGAGTGAGAAATGTAGTTGTCCAGCAGCTGGAAGAAACAGTAGACTATAGAGCAGCACCGGCCATACTCCCATAGCTGATCAGTGGTCATCATACCACAACACCCAAGACACTTCCCCCAGGTGGGTTTTCACCCCCTTTTTTTTTTTTTTTTTTTTCTTTTTTTGGTTTTCTGTATGAACCCTGGTTTTCGTTTACTGGTTTATGGGGGTTGCTTGGCTTTTTTGCCTCTTTTCCCCCCAAATTTTGATTTAGTTGGGATTGATTAATGCAAATTCTACCCTCTTTCTGCTCCTGTTTGTGGTAATTTTATTGGGTTCTCTCTATTTTCTTTCTTTAAAGATATATATATATATTGGTCCTAATTTCTTGGTGGATGTTACATTCTACATGAAGTTGAGCGACTCTTAGGAAATTACTGGTGAAGATGTTGAATCTTGATATGGATTCGTAATTTTGGGATAAATTGGTTTCTATGCTTGTATCTTATCCATTCTTGTGAAGATCATTTAATGAATTATTTTATGTCCCTCAATGAAGGATAGGAGATTCTGATTAAGTTTTCTCCCCCTAAAATTTCTTCATACCAAGTCTTAAACACAGGGGTAAAAAGAGCTTTTGTTCTGCAAATTAACCTGTTCACCAGACACTAATTTTTATGAATTTGAGTTTGGTTGGTGTAAGGCTTTATTAATTTAGCTGGATTAGCATGAACTTTAAAGTTTGTGTCATGTGTTAGAACTATAAACTGGAATTCAATTGAACTCAAAAGCCTTATGCAAGCTTATTTTAGTTGGCTACATGAGGCCATATTTTCGTCTTGCTTTATTTAGGAGCATACATTAATAAATCAAGGGTTACTCTGATTTCAAATTGCCTTGATCCACATTTTCATTTTTGCACTTCTTGCCTTTGTAGTGCCTTTACCTAGAAGCAGATTAATCCTCTAACTGGTTTAGTTATTGGTCTTCCCTACATATTACCACTATATTGTCCTCGGTTTATGCTACCTCTATTATCTGTCAAATTTATTGTTTGTAGCTCTCTCCTCCTGCCTTGCACTTTAACCATTTCAACACCCTTGTCTAGGCTAAAATGCTTTACAAGTGTTCTGTTTCTTAATTGTATCATTAGAAAAAATAAATTACAGTTACGTTCTAGCAAAGACCTTATGGATGATTGTTCTAAGAGACTTAGGATCCTCACTCTTGGGTATCTATTATAAGGACCATAATTCCATAGTTTTGTTTCTTAATCTGTCCTAAAACAAAGCCCCTAATTGTGGATGCCAAATACTGGCTTTTTATTTGCTTGTGCTCACATGTTTGTGCCCTCTTGTTCAATGAAATTGGAGTTCAATTTCTTTTTTCTTTTTTTTTTCTTTTTTTTTTTTGTTTCTTTGTTTTTTTACAAGATGTGATTATCTACTGTCATAAGATTGGGAAAAGTTTGTTGGTAGGAGAAAAATAACAGATTGAGGGGTTGAAGTCCTTCTATTTTTGAATTAAACTGATTAATCATCTGGTGTATCTTTTCCTTTATCTTGTTCATGAACTCTGATATGATGCTATGGTAGGTTTTTTTTTTCAGCAATGTTTGTCCCTATAGCAGTGGCTGTGGTGGTGGGTGTTCTTGGTTGGGCTTATCAGGCCACCAAGCCTCCCCCTCCAAAGATATGTGGGTCACCAGATGGTCCTCTTGTTACTTCACCAAGAGTCAGGCTTAGCGATGGGAGGCATTTGGCATACAGAGAGACAGGAGTTTCCAAAGAAGAGGCTAAGCACAAGATTATTGTCATTCATGGGTTTGACAGCTCCAAAGACTTCAATTTACCTGCATCTCAAGTATAACAATGAGCTAACTCCACTTATTAATTGCCAACCACATTACATTTTGTTCTTAAATTATGGTTGTTACTCTGTTTACACTTCACAGATATGGAATAATATTACTAGGTTGTGATATTATGGCGGGTGGACATTAATTTAAGGATCAGCCACATTGGGGAATGGCATGAAAAACCATAGAAGAATTCTATCTGGAAGTGGTGGACTTCACTAATGAAAATAAATACCAGCTAGCAATTGAGACATCATGTGAATTGAAATTTAAGAACTAAATTTATTTGTAGGCATCCTTGTGTAGGAACGAGCTATGATATTCAATCAGATCATGCTATTACTAGTAGTAGAATGTGATACATGAAAATTTATGATAATATCACAATACTATTTTAAACTATCTTATAAATGTGATCAAATGAGAATGGCAGGGTTTGAGAAGATTTATTAGTGCAACATGAGGTTGATTTAATGGCTGACGTAGAATACATAACTAAATGCTAGTATCATAGTTGGTTGCATTAATGTGTTTCCTAAGATGCTTTTTGTGAGTGGTCTTAATTTCTAGCAAATGCTTTTTGTGAAACTGGTTTAGCTTGAAAATTATGGAAGAGGGAATGATTGAGTTTTGTAAATCATAAGTTGTGATATTGTGAGGATATCAAGGTGGGTTCTAAGAAGATTGGAGCAAATAAAAATAGCTACTTGAAAAGGTTAGGAAGAGTCTTTTTATACTATTTAAGGGTGTGTTTGGTACATAGGAATAGGAATGGAGGTGGATCAAAATCCCTACAAAAGTGGGTTTTAGTTTTTATGATAATGATTTTTTATTCCTATTCCTATTTCCAAAAAGTAATCCAAATGCAGTAATGAATGAGAAATGAAATGAAATTCTGATTCCTATTACCACGTGCCAAATGCATCCTATGTGTTTAATGAAAGCAGTGGTATTGCAGAAATTGAGAGGTAGTGTGGTAAAAGATGCTATTTTAACTGTGAATGAGGCCTCTGACATGAGTATGAGGAGTGCTTTAGCTGGTGGACAAGCAAGTTGAATATGGAGAAAGCATATACCCTTGCTAACTAGGATTTCCTCCTTTTGCCTTTTTCTTCTAATGGTATTAGGGTTGGGTGGATTAGATGTTTGTCTTCTCAGTATTTGATAGGAATCCAAATAGGTTTATTTAAGGGGTCTAAGGACTTGTGGTAGGGGGGGTTGATTTTCCACTTTTCTTTATTGTCAAAATGCAGGCTCCTAGTAGGTTGGTGGTAAAGACTGTGGAAGGTGGTTTCATTTAAGGCTTTCAGGTTGGTTTGAGGGATGGTGAAGGGTTATGTATTTTTAGCTTTCTATATGCTGATTATACCCTGCTTTTTGGTGGGCAAATATAGAACAACTAAGGTATCATAAATTCATCATTTTTTGTTTCAAGGTTCTACCAGGTCTGAAGGTTCAACTGGATAAGACTGATCTGATTTCAATGGGGAATATAGAAGATTTAGCATTTTCTTTAGCTACTTTGGGTTGCAAAAAGAGAGATTACTTACTGCTTATCTAGGGTTCTGTCTGGAGACATTCTCAAAGACTAAGGCAGTTTGCAACTGAGTGCTGGAGAGGCTTGAGAGGAGAGTAACTCATTGGAAGCTACCATACATTTATTAAGAGCATTTTATTGTTCTTTCCATTGCTTTTTCTCTACCTTTTCAATTCTGGCTTCAGTATGTTATTGGCTGGAAAGGATGTAGAGCATTATCCTTAAGTGCAGTTAGAGTAGGAGAAAAAGATCCGTCTGGTGAATTGAGGGATTGGGTGATTTCTAAATTGACAAAGGGGGAGCTTAAGGGTAAGAATTTTAGGCTTGCTCAATAAAGTTCAGTTTGGAGTGGTTGTGGAGATTGGCAGTTGAAAGGGCTGTGTCCAGAAAAGGGTGGTTTTCAAAAAATATGGAACTGAAGCAAGAGATTGCTTCACAGGTTTGGTAAGGGGTCTTCAAGGAAGGGGTTGTCATGAGAAGGCATAAGGGCCAGGGTGAAGTTCCCCAGACTAGTCTACTTTTCTCTAAGTAATCAGTAGATAGTGAAATCTTGGCATAATGGTTGGTGTAGAGATCGCTCTCTAAAGATGATATTCTCAGACTTTTTAGAATTGCCCTCAAAATATAGTTCTTTTTTTTCTCTCTCTCTCTTTTTTTAAAAAAAAAATACCTGGAGGATTGTTGTCAGTCAGGGGCTGAAGGGCATTGGAATGATGTGTCTTTTTATGGAGTTTATCTGCAGTGTTTCATCTTCTTGGATTGAGGAGGATGGGACAAGAGGACGGTGGGTTTCAAAGAGAGGAAATTTTTGGTAAAATCCTACTTTGTGGTGCTGTTGTCAAAGATGAAATGGCCATTTCCCAGTGTCCAAGAGAAGAACTGTGGCTTCCTAAAAATAGCCTTCTTTGTTTGCTCAGCAGTATGGAGAAGATTTTGACTTCCAATAACTTGAAGCAGAGGATGAGCTTGATTAAATGGTGTTATAAGTGCATATTGAGTGAAAAGCCTATACACCAGCTCTTTATTCATTGTCTGGATGCTTGGGATATGTGAGCACTTCTCTTTGCCTTATTTGGGGTTATTAGGCACTTCTAAGGTTTATGAAGGAGGTGTTAGCAAGCTGACAAAATAGGTTCATTAGCAGAAATAGAACAAGAATGGAAGATAGTCCATTTTGTTATCAGCAGGGAGCATTGGGAAGGGAGAGGAATTATAGAATATCTGAGAGGATTCAAACTAGGAAACACAAGCTTAAAGCAATTGTTTTGGGATCCCTATCCAAGTCTGGATGATGTTTGCTTAGCTAGAAGTGTTCACTTTTCTGATTGCATTGATAGTATGTGGTGTTGAGGGTTTTAATTGAAGCTTTATTTTCTTTGATTAGAGCCTTGTCTTAGGCTGTTTCTTTTGCTGCCTTCTTTTTTTTTTTCTTTTTTTTTCTTTTCTTTTTATATTATGGGCATTTTCTATATCCTCCATGTGCTTAGGTTCACTCTTATTGACGCTTTTCTGTGTAGTTATCTCTACCTATAAAAAAAATAGAAATTGATATGCCATAAAAGTTTGATTCTGTTTATAATTAAATGATAAATACTAAGTAATGCACAGATAGTCAAGTTGGACAGGAGATTGGACATACTAAAATAAAATTCAAGAAATAGCATAAAACAAAACAATCTAAGTAATTAGGACATGTGCTGTTTACTGCTTAGCATGCCTGCATCTTGTCATTTAGCATTTTTGTTTCTTTCTCTCATCTTCCTTGGCAGAAGTGGAAGGCCTTGTACATATCTCAGTTGAATATGCTATGAAATATGGTAAATTTCAACCATGTATTGATCTGCAGGAACTTATAGAGGAGCTAGGGATCTATTTCCTCTTTTTTGACAGAGCAGGTTATGGAGACAGTGATCCAAATCCAAAGCGCTCAGTAAAGAGTGAAGCATTTGATATTCAAGAACTAGCGGACAAGTTGCAGATTGGGTCCAAGTTTTATGTGCTTGGAGTCTCAATGGGAGCTTACCCTATTTGGGGTTGCCTAAAGTACATTCCAAACAGGCATGATGCTCCAACCATAAGCTTCACGGTTTTTTTCCCTTCTTTTGGGATTGTCAGTGCTTGTTGTTCATCTATTACTGGCACAATATTTGCAGATTGTCTGGAGCTGCCCTGGTAGTACCATTTGTACACTACTGGTGGCCTTGTTTTCCTTCCCAGCTAGCAAAAGAGGCCTTCAAGACATTGGCTGTGCAGGACCAGTGGGTATTTCGGGTTGCATACCATGCCCCATGGTTGTTCTATTGGTGGATGACTCAAAAATGGTTCCCTTCATTGAGTACCATGACAGGGAACATGTCAATTTTCAGCCAGCCCGATTTAGAGATGTTGAAAAAGTTGTCAGAAATCCCATCTGCTGGTCAGGTACGTAACATCTCCCATGCACTGTTAGTTTATCACATTATATGGATGAAGTGCTTCAAACATTTTCTTTAGGCTTCATTTGGATACATACTCCCAATTTTTCGTTTTTATTAAACAACCCCCCATCTTTAGTATTAGTCACTCAATGCGTAAAGTCTTGCAGATTGTTTGTAAAAACCAAAGCAGTTTTCAGTTGGTATTGCCCAGTTGATGCCTTTGATTTCAGGAAAAGATACGACAACAAGGTGTTCATGAATCTCTGCATCGAGACATTATGGCTGGTTACTCAAAATGGGAATTTGATCCCCTGGATATAAACAACCCTTTCCCTGATAATGAGGGGTCTGTCCACATTTGGCAAGGCTGCCAAGACAAAATCATACCTTATAAGCTAAACCGGTATATTTCAGAAAAACTTCCATGGATTCAATATCATGAAGTTCCTGAGAGGGGGCATTTACTCATCTTTGACAAGAAGACTTGTGAAGACATCTTAAGGGGGCTTTTGCTTGGCTAAGCTCCATTTTTACTGTATAAGGCCAAGTTCTGTAATAAACTGCATGTATAGCATGCAATCTACAACTCTTGTAGATTGCTTCAGTAACAATATTGAAATAACAGTAAGACCAGCTTCTGGTCTGAGCTTAATCATCCATTGAGACATTCCTATACTTTTTTTAATTCTTTGATAGCATTCTAGTCTAACCAATCTCATCATCTGGGTCTAGAAAATAAGCTTGAACCGACATCAAAGATTCAAAAGTTTCACTTCATGTTTGGTTGAGCAGGTGAGCAGGTCTAGAAAATAAGCTTAACCAGTTTCACTTAATGGCTCCCATTTGTTCATGTGTTTTTCAAACTTGTTTTGAAAAATTATTTTTGAGTTAAAAGAACCAAAAAAAATATATATACTTGTGTTTTTTAAAAAATATATATATATATATATATATATATATATATATCAGGGTGTTTGATGAATTAAAAAAAAATGTTTTTCAGAAAATAGAAAACAAAATACTTGTTTGGATTATTGTTTTGAAAAATGATTTCCGTAAAAAATTTGCAAATTCAACTTATATAATATTAATTAAATTTAATTCATCTTTTTTTTTAAAAAAAAAAAAAAGATTTTTTAGTTATAAATAAATAAAAAATATATATAGTTTTTAATAAAATATGAAACCTGATGTTATAATAAAATCATAAATTATATTCTTTATTAAGAAAATAAATAATACAAAATATGGTTACTAACATCTCCATAAAGTGTAAGAATTTAATATAATTTTTAAATATTCCAAAATACCAAAATGGATTAAAAGAACTACTTTGAAAGTTAGGTGAAGAAGATCGATTTTTTTTTTCTTTCTTTCTTTTGGTATGCACGCAAAACAATATCTACAATACCATGTTTTTTCATAACTGTCATTCTGCCTTTTCAACTTCAACTACTTGGTCCTAACTCCCTTACAATGAAACAGGGATTTTGAATGTCAGAGCACTGGCGCAGCTAACCTCAACAACACTCAAAACTTGTAGTTGGGGTTGATTTGTGCGCCACCTACCTACTGTCACGCCCCACACAGCCCAGGAGAGAATGCAATTATTTTCGTAATTGGTTATTAAATTTTCAGCTTTACATTTCATGAACTGATTGGACTTGCAGAAAGTTTTTATTTGTTCCTTTTCTACACTCAAAGAAAGGCTGGTAGTCAGGTACCAGCTAGAAGTCAGAAAATGATCTTATGACTGCTCCAAGGCTTTTTCTATAAGAAGCCCCCTTCAACCCCCAGAAAAGTAATTGAAATTTTCTGTAGAGAGCAAGGAGCAGTGATATTCAGGTGGGTTCATTTGTGGGAATTTTCATCATTTCCCCTTTGTTGTATATATCTACATAGCTTAGGTGTTCATTGGTTTTTGTTTTAATTTTGGTCAGGGATGCTGGCTGTGGCAGCTCTGGTGCTGGGGGTGGGTGTTCTGGTATGGGCATATCAAGCAGTGACCCCTCCGCCTCCAAAGATATGTGGCTCTCCGAATGGCCCGCCTGTTACTTCACCAAGAATCAAGCTCAGTGATGGAAGGTGTTGAGGCCTCGCGTCCCTGTGATCCACGTTGCTGCCAGATGGACGCACGATCTCAACCAATGTTGAGTTCTTGTTTAGTTATGCCTGCAAAATATGCCCGGACAGGGTGTCCGGACACACCCTCCGATGGTTTTGTTAGTCATGGTTATGGAGAAAAAGAGAAGTTAGCACAGTCGGCCTTTTACTAGGTATAACAAGCTTACCTTCTTTCTTGTGTGAAGGTTTATATATATAGTGACAGAAGTTCTCTCTCCTCCTTTAATGATGGAAGACTTTTTGGTTTATCATGATGCCCCTAGGTGGTGGCAGGGACATCCTCGCCCTACAGGCGGCTGTCAGAGATCGTGGGATGTGACTTGCCATCATTCTTATCCTTTCACTCTGCAAGCGTCGGAATGTGGACTGTGAGAGGATGTCAGAATGACGTAGCAAGGCATGCTTTCCTTGGTCAACAATCCGAACAAACAAATCCGGATAGGATATGGCGGTGGCCCGGATGTGGCGCTTGTGAGTGCCGTGTGCCTCTCTCTGAGGGAGTCCGGATAGGAGAAGCGCGCCACGTGTTCTCTTGGGGGAGATCCGGATGTAGTTCATCCGGATAGAAATGCATGTCACGTGTTATCAGGGGGAGGGGTCCCTACAGAAGGTATCTGGCTTACAAAGAGAGAGGTATCTGGCCTACAGAAATGCATGCCACGTGTAACTCAGCCAATACATATAGAACCTCTGAGTTGTTTAGGCATCTAAGGTAGGGGCCTGTAAAGGATCGCTTGTACAGGTGCCCCCCAATCAGGGTGAAGCGGGCAGCTTATACCCGGATCTTGTGTACTTGTTTGGGTTCTTTGGGAAGAACGCTTGTCTGGAGATATCCCATGATGACTTCCATCCAACTTTTGTCGTCCGGTTGATTTGCCTCGATGGTATTACAAGTGGAAGCTTCTACGACTGAGGGGTTGGGTTGCACATGCACAGGCAATAGTACAGCTTCTTTGATGGGGAGGGAAGCAGCTATGCCTGCCGGAGCATCTGCACGAGTATTTTCAGTTCGCCTAATTTTTTCGATCGTCCATTCAGTGAAGCGCTGTAAGGTGTCTCTTACTTTGGCTAAGTATCGCGTCATGCGCTCATCCTTAGCTTCGTATTCGTTCTGGACGTGCCTTACCATAAGTTGGGAATCACTATAGACTCGGAGCCTAGAGATGGATAGAGCCATGGCGAGGTCCAATCCGGATAGGATGGCCTCATACTCTGCTTCGTTGTTGGAGGCGGGGAATCCCAGTCGGATGGCTTGCTCCAGATGTTCTCCTGTTGGTGATTGCAGCAGGAGCCCTACTCCGGATCCAGATGACCGGGAGGCTCCATCAACCCGCAAGGTCCACCATTCTTTTTCACTTGGTTCCTCGTGCCGGATAGGCTTTCGGGAATATTCTAGCATGAAGTCAGCCATTACTTGGCCTTTCAAGGACAGCATGGGTTGGAACTCGATTCCAAATTCGCTCAACTCTATGGCCCATTAAAGCATTCTTCCGGTTAGGTCCGGCTTGTGTAGTATGTTGCGAAGGGGTTGGTCGGTTAGCACAACCACCGGGTGAGCTTGGAAGTAAGGGCGAAGCTTCTAGGCGGCGCTTCGAAGTGATAAGGTCGTTAGCTCCACCTTCGAGTACCTTGTTTCTACGTCCGCCAACGCTCTGCTAACATAGTAAATAGGTTTCTGTTCCTTGGGTGAGGGGCAGCGGAATAGAACAGCGCTCACTGCCCACTCTGATACAGCCAAGTACATATATAACTTTTCTCCAAAGAGGGGGCTGCTTAGAATGGGTGGTTGCATGAGGCAGTGTTTAATTTTTTCGAAGGCATTTTGACAGCTGTCCGTCCACCCACTCGCTCCAGCTTTTCGTATTGCCAAAAAGAAGGGTCGTAGTTCGTCAGTGAAGCGGGCTATAAAGCGTCCTAGCGCGACGAGTTTGCCTGTGAGGCGCTGTAATTCCTTTTTATTTCTAGGGGGTGGTGTCTCCATGACTGCCTTTACTTGATCCAGGCTAACCTCTATCCCCCTTTGGCTGACCATGAATCCCAGGAATCTGCCAGCACTTATGCCGAAGGCGCATTTGGAAGGGTTCAGCTTCATGTCATACTTCCTTAAGAGGTGGAAGACTTCCTGCAAGTGGAGGGTATGCTCCTCTCGTGTTTTGCTTTTGACAACAATGTCATCAATATATACCTCTACTGTGCGGCCAATCAGAGGTTTGAAAATCTTTGTCATCAGTCTTTGATAAGTGGTGCCTACGTTCTTGAGGCCAAATCGCATGACTTTGTAACAATAAAGTCCGTGTGGAGTTATAAAGGCTGTTTTTTCTTCGTCGGCCGGAGCCATGGGAATTTGGTGATATCTGGAGAAGGCGTCTAAGAAGGAGAGCATCCCTTGTCCAGCAGTGGAGTCCACAATTTGATCTATGCGTGGTAGAGGGAAACTGTCTTTTGGGCATGCCTTATTGAGGTTGGTGTAGTCGACGCACACCCGCCATTTGCCTTCCTTTTTGGGTACCACTACCACATTTGCCAACCAGTCCGGATATTCCACCTCTTTGATGAATCCGGCTTCCAACAACTTGTCAACCTCATCTCGGATAATCTTTTGCCTGTCAGGGTGAAAACGTCTGACCTTCTGTCGGACGGGTCTTGCTGTTGGAAAGACATTAAGCTTATGAGAGGCGATGGAGGGGTGAATTCCTTTCATATCGGAATGCGCCCATGCGAAAACGTCATGGTTTTGTCGGAGGGCGTCTTGGATGTTCTGGGTCTCTTCAGGTGTCAGGAGGAAACTGATATGAGTAAGGTGAGCGTCCTCTTTCGAGATTTGGATTGTTTGCAAGGGATCTGCTACCGGGGGATCTCTGTCCGCCGGACACAGTGATTGCTATTGATCAAGTGTATGAGTGGACTCAGGGGGGGTTTATCCTCCTGACTAGTTCCGGCTTCTCTTGCTATCTGGTAGCATTGGCGAGCGGCTAACTGGCTGCCGTACAGGTCGATTTGCCCATCCTCGGTAAGAAAGCTTACCATCTGATGATACGTGGAGGGGATGGCTTTCATGTAGTGTAGCCATGTGCGTCCCAAGATAACATTGAAGGGTGATAAATCTTGTACCACCGAAAACTGAACGTTGAGAGTGACTGGGCCAGCTTGGACTGGCAGCACAATGTCTCCCAAGGAAATAATTGATACCCCATTGAACCCGGACAAGATTCGCCTAGGATTTTCGAGACCAACTAAATTGTGTCCCATGTGGCTTATCACAGATGCTTGCATCAGATCGGTTGAGCTGCCTGGGTCAATTAAGACGCGTCTTACATCGAACTTGTCCATCCCTAAGGATAGAATGAGGGCATCGCGGTGCGGCCGCAATATCCGCGTGGGGTCTGCTGGTGGGAAAATGATTGTTCCGTCTATGGGGCGAGGGCCCCCCCCATTATCCCAGGCCGGATGGAGTTGACACGCTCGCGCACCATTGCTTCCCGCAGCAATTTCTGTCTTTTTCGTTTGGAGTCGTGCTCCTCGTCCGATGGGCCTCCATTGATGGTAGTCTATGACGGCTTTGGGGGCGGTTGGGACCGTGGGGGTTCCAGAGTTATGATTCCGGGAAGCGTCTCCTCCTCCGGCGTCTGAGCGGAGGTGTTGCCTCAAATGTCCCGCCTTTATAAGCCTTTCCACCAAATACTGGAGGCTTTGGCATGTCTCCGTTGTATGGCCATGCTCCTTGTGGTAGGCGCATTTTTTAGTACGATCCCTTCTGGCTGGATCTGTTCCGAGGGGTCTAGGCCACCTGAAATCGGACATTCCTTGGATCATAGGAAGAAGCTTCTCATATGATATGGAAAGGGGTGTGAGGGGCGGCATTTCCGGGCGGCTTGGCCCCTCCTGCCTTCGATCGGATGGCCTTGGCCTGTCCGGGTGTTTGGCATTTCTCTCCGCACTACTTTTGGATGCCTGTCCAGCAACCAAGACTTGCTGCTGGGTGGCTGCTCGTACGTCGTCTTCGAGCATTGAGTATTTGTTGGCACGCCGAAATAAGTCATCCATTGTCGTAAGAGGTTTTTTAGCGAGTGATTCGAAAAATAGGGTGCCTGGGCAGATGCTTCGTTTGAAGATTTGTAGGATAGTATCCATGCTACAAGCCTCCACCTGCAAGACGGCCTGACCAAACCGCTTCACGAATTCCCTCAAGGACTCATTGTCCTTCATTTTTATGTTCTGCAGAGTGCTGATGTTCTGTTTATGTCGAGCGGAGCATAGGTATTGTCCCACGAAGACTTCCGATAGGTCCCTGAAGTTATCAACAGAGTTAGGAGGTAGGCGGTGAAACCACGAGAGGGCCTGCCCTTGTAGGCTGGCGGGGAATACTTTGCATAGCAATGCGTCGTTGCCTATATCGAGAGTCATGAGCTGTCGATAATGCATGATATGGTCGAAGGGGTCGTTGGACCCATCGTACGTGGAGAACTTGGGTACGAGGAATCCCCTTAGGGGCTCGTAATGAATGATATGAGAGCAAAAGGGCATGGAGAGCATGTCGTCCAGCCTTTTGCTGATGGAGCCAATGGGTGGCTCGTTTGGGAGATTTCTCCTAGCTTGTCGTGCCGCTTGGTGCGGGGGAACGTTCTGCACCATATGGGCGACCAAGGGGTCATGGTGCGGAAGAACGTTCTGTGGCATAGGGGTGACCGTAGGATCATGGTACATTCCCCATGTGGTGGCTTTTGGCGGACTTGGCCTGCCAGGTTCCTAAGGGCCCAGTCTCGCACGCATCGCGCCCGACAGCTGGGACCTTCTGTCACGTTGTCTCTTAGACGAGAAACGAGTAAAGTCCGAGCTTTCCTCACGGGGAGCTCGAGGCATGGGTGTGTGTGGCTCATGTGGCTCAGCGTTGCGTGTTTCAGGGATTGGTCCCGCTGTTCCGGGTATATCGACTCTGGGTGAGGCCTTGAGTTGGCTACTTGGCCTCTTGAATGTTGGCGACGGGGAGGTCCCGTCGATGATGCCTAGATACGCAATATTGCGTTTTCCTCCCTTAATCTTGTCGTCTCTTGGAGGAGAGCTTGCAGTTGTCGCTCGCTTGCTAACTGTCTTCTTTCGATGGCGTCGCACCATTCAGAGTTATCTTCCTCTCCTCTAACAGATGAATGGCTTCTGGAAGGTGTGGCCATCTTTGCCGGTGACTGAACCAGCTAAATTTTCCCACAGACGGCGCCAATGTTGAGGCCTCGCGTCCCTGTGATCCACGTTGCTGCCAGATGGACGCACGATCTCAACCAATGTTGAGTTCTTGTTCAGTTATGCCTGCAAAAGATGCCCGGACAGGGTGTCCGGACACACCCTCCGATGGTTTTGTCAGTCATGGTTATGGAGAAAAAGAGAAGTTAGCACAGTCGGCCTTTTACTAGGTATAACAAGCTTACCTTCTTTCTTGTGTGAAGGTTTATATATATAGTGACAGAAGTTCTCTCTCCTCCTTTAATGATGGAAGACTTTTTGGTTTATCATGATGCCCCTAGGTGGTGGCAGGGACATCCTTGCCCTACAGGCGGCTGTCAGAGATCGTGGGATGTGACTTGCCATCATTCTTGTCCTTTCACTCTGCAAGCGTCGGAATGTGGACTGTGAGAGGATGTCAGAATGACGTAGCAAGGCATGCTTTCCTTGGTCAACAATCCGAACAAACATATCCGGATAGGATATGGCGGTGGCCCGGATGTGGCGCTTGTGAGTTCTGTGTGCCTCTCTCTCAGGGAGTCCGGATAGGAGAAGCGTGCCACGTGTTCTCTTGGGGGAGATCCGGATGTAGTTCATCCGGATAGAAATGCATGCCACGTGTTATCAGGGGGAGGGGTCCCTACAGAAGGTATCTGGCTTACAAAGAGAGAGGCGTTCCTAAGGAACAGGCCAAATATAAAGTCATCCTCGTTCATGGCTTTGATAGCTCCAAAGACATCTATTTGCCATTATCTCAGGTACACCTCTAGGCCTACCTGGCTGTCTCATTTTCATGTGCACAAAGGACTGACAAGGACTGGACATTCAAAGTAAATCTGTTCGTGCAGCCGCATAAGAGACCCAATCATACAATCAATCTTTAATAATGTCTTTTAACTATCTCTTTCAAAAATAAATTCATGTTGAATCATCATTAGCTCTTATACCAATTCTTGGATTAGGCTTTAACAATCTCATCTGAGACCAATTAGTGCTCATCGAGAGTAGGTTAAACTTTTTATGGTATTAGACTTCACATCCTGTTGGTTTGTTTTAAGAGTCATCATCAAGATGATTCATCAAGGCACTTAAGAACAGTATTGTTGTACCTCCACAATTAGGATGTATTATCCAATGGACTACTAGCACACGGGAGAATCAAACTAAAAATGCATTTTGGTGGTTATCCTTGCCTAAAAGGAGATCTTAAGTTTCCTTTCCAAATTTCAACAGTTCTCTTATCCTGTTAGTAGAAAATTGCCGAAGTTTTATAAATTATACAAAAGTTATAGTGAACAATGTTGAAGATTAAAGATAACTGTTTGCTGAAATTTAAGGGTAAAAGGAAGAAAAAGAAGAAGAGCAAGGAATAAAGTAAATGCTTCCTTTATGGGAAAAAAAGACTAGTGGAAAAGGGAATGTCTGGCTCTTTTTTAAGAATTGGTCAAGTATGCATCATTCGGTTTTGATTGAATCATGTTTGGTGGTGGATTCTACTAATTCTTAGTGGATAAATTTCAACGCGACTAACCATATTTCTAATTCTTTATAGGGTTTTAGCTAAGGAAAAGCTTGAATGATGGGGACATGTTCCCAACATTAGCTTATAAATTGAGGATTGTTGCACAAACAGTGGGAGATGTTACCCTTATCTTAGATGAAAGTTGTCTTTTAGAATTAAAATATTGTCTTTATGTTCTTAAGTCTAGGAAGAATTTGATTTCGGTTTCTAGTTTATGTAAATTGAATTATTCAATGGTTTTTTTTCATAATAAACTAGTTTTTATTAAATTGAATTGTTCACTTATATGCTTAGGATCATTGGTAAATCATCTTTATCGTGTATATCTATTATTTATTTTTCCAAGTAATGAGAATTATCATGTATCGCACAAAAAGAAAGGAACCTAGCATTAATCAAACACGACTTTGGCACTTGCGCTTGGGTCATATCAATCTAAATAAGATCCAAAGACTGGTTAAATCTAGAATTTTATCTTCTTTGGTTCTAGAAGATCTTCCAATCTACGAATCTTGTATAAAATGTAAAATAACCAAGGGAACCCTTATTGCTAAAGGATATAGAGCCAAAGAGTATTTGGAGTTAGTGCATACTGACATATGTAGGTCTTTTAATGTTCAAGCAAAATAAGGTAATGAGTACTTCATTATGCTTACAGATGATTACTTCGAGTTTGGATATGTTTACCTAATGCATAGAAAGTTCGATGCTTTGGACAAATTCATTGAATTTAAGGTGGAATAAAAAAACTAATTAGGTAAACATATCAAGGCACTTTGATTTAATAAAGATGGTGAGTACATGTCTACTCAATTCAATTCTTTTCTTAAGGAGCATAGGATTATATCCCACTTCAGTGCACTTGGAACTCTATAGAAAAATAAAGTAGTGAAAAGAAGAAATCAAATATTAATGGATATAGTGAGATATATGATGAATTTCTCATCACTTGCTCTATATTTTTGGCTATATACCTTGCATACTACGACTTACCTTCTCAATCTAGTGTCTTTCAAGTCGGTACCTTTAACTCCCACAGAGATGTGGAGAGGTCTTCAACCCAATTTGCAACACATTCACATTCGAGGATGTCTAGCACATGTGTTGAAGCCAAAGATAGACAAGTTGAAAGCAAGGTCTGATTTATGTCAATTTATAAGTTATCCAAAATGAGCAAGAAGACATTACTTTTATAGTCAAGTCAAATAGAAGGTATTTGTCAATACAAATGTCAGTTTTCTAGAAGAGAACTATATGATGATTAATAGGGCAAAATGTGATATAGATTGAAGTGCACTTGAAAACACTCCTACATTAGTTCAAAGAACTATGGATCCAGAGATTCATACACTTACCATTCCAATCAATTCTAGTACATGAGAGCCTTGTCATTATAGGAGGGTTGTTATACAACCATATAGGTTCATGTATTTATGAGAATCTTTTGAGGTTATTTTATAAGAACATGAGACCAATCCCATGGATTACAATAAAGCTATGAGTGGTAATGATATTATTCTATGGTAAAGAGTTATGGAGGTAGAGTTAGAACTATGTATTCTAATAGAGTTTGGGATCTTGTAGAAGCACCTAAAGAGATAAAACCCATAGGTGCAAGTAGGTTTACAAGAGGAAAAGAGCAGTAGATGGAAAGGTTGAGATATATAAGGCTAGGCTTGTAGCGAAGGGTTATAGTAAAAAACTTAGTTTCAATTATGAGGAAACCTTTTCACCGATAGCCATACTCAAATCCATCATAATACTCCTATCAATTGTAGCACATTTTAGTTATGAGATATGGAAAATAGATGTTAAGATAACATTCTTGAACAGTGATCTTGAAGAGAGCATCTATATGATGCAGCCAAATGGATTCATAGCAAAGGACTAAGAGCACCTTGTGTGCAAGTTGCATAAATCTATTTATGGATTAAAAGCAAACATCTCGGTCATGGAATTGGCATTTTGATCAAGACTTTTAATTTTGATTAAAATAAAGATAAGCCTTGTGTGTACAAGAAGACACATGGAAGCATGGTAGTGTTTTTGGTCTTGCACATTGGTAACATTCTACTCATTAGGAATGATATTAGGTTATTATCATCAATCAAGATCTGACTATTTACTTAGTTATAAATGAAGGATCTAAGATAAGCACAATATATTATTAGGATTAAGGTCCTTCGGGACCACAAGAATAAGAAGATGACATTGTCTCAAGCTACCTACATTAATGAGCTTTTGATCAAGTATGTGATATAGGACTTCAAGAAGGGTTTGCTATCCTTCGAGCATGGAGTGCTTCTTTCTCAGGATCAATATCTTAAGACAGTTAAGAAGAAAGATCGCATGAAGGTAGTACCCTATGTTTTAACAATGGGTAGCCTTATGTATGTGATGTTATGTATGAGACCAAATATTTGTTTCACTATAAGGATAGACAGTGGATATTAATTCAATCCAAACATGGAACATTGGACAGTGGTCAAGCATATATTCAAGTATCTTTAGAGAATGAAGGATTATATGTTAGTGTATCATTGTGATGAGTTGTTACCTCTTGGTTACACAAATTCAGACTTTTAATCCGATAGAGTCTCTCACAAGTCTATTTTTGGGTTTGTGTTCACTCTAGGTGGTGGGGTTGTTAGTAGGAGAAGTGTGAAACAATCCTATATTTCTAACTCCACTATGGAAGCTAAGTATGTTGTTGCTTTTGAAGTAGCAAAGGAAGTCATTTAGCATTAGAAGTTCCTAACAAGAGTTGGGATAGTACTCTTAGTTGTGTTGCCCCTGATATTATTTTGCAATAACAATGGAGTGATGATATAGTTTAAAGAACCTAGAAACAAATGAAATGGTAAACACATAGAGAGGAAGTATCACTTGGTACATGAGATAGTATTAAAAGGAGATATGGTTGTAAAGAATATTGTTTCTATAGAGAACATGATAAATTCCTTCATAAAGACTTTGTCTACTAAAGTCTTTGATGATCATAAGGATAACTTAGGTATCAGATGTGTTCCTAACATGCTTTAGGGCTAATGGGAATTTGTTGGGATTGACCCCTAAAAACCATAACATGATGTAATAGATTGAGATTCCTTTTATCATCTTATATGCATTAATTAGTTATCTCAGCATACACGCTCACATCACTTGCATTGTACATGACTTGGGTACATTGGGAGTTGCACAAAAATCCAAGTCATAGGTTCTTTGTAAAGTGATGAGTAGTCTATAGTCGATTTATGAATTTGGGCAATCCATCTAAAACCGTAATGCAGTATTTAGAAGGGTGA
Organism: Vitis rotundifolia; assembly: GCA_030254885.1. Taxonomy (NCBI): domain Eukaryota; kingdom Viridiplantae; phylum Streptophyta; class Magnoliopsida; order Vitales; family Vitaceae; genus Vitis; species Vitis rotundifolia. The sequence goes on from CM058156.1 coordinate 14,870,585, forward strand.
CTTATCTTGGTCATAGAGATAGTTTTCCCATGGTAAGCGAACTAGTGTATGTGATGCACATTGAATAGGACCTATGGTGAATCATAACATAAGACTATCAGTTGTCATGATTCACTAAGCTACTATACTGCATGGACTCTCAATCTTGAGAGGGTATTGAACCTATGCCAAAATCAACATAAGGTTTTGACCTATGTATAAGACCCTAAATTGGTCACATATTCTTATGGATTAGGTCACTATTGATGGAGGCTAGTGGCAACAAATATTTTCAATAAAAGCATCATGATATCTCATGGTATTGAGACAATGTATTATCTTAGGTAATCCAAGGACATATGATCTAAAAACCATGGTCATAGTAATTCCTTTAGTGGAATTTTGATATATGCTCATTGGAGTTAGAGTATGTCAATTGATCGTATAATAAGGAGGATTTGTAACTTAAGGGTTGAAGATGTAATCTTGATAGGTGATAGCACTACTTTGTTAGAATACAGATACCAATTCATGGGGGGTTTACATATAGTAAATAGTAAGACATAAACTTGAGCTATGCTTATTGTAATTTCACAGGATATTGGAGTGATTATCTTTAGTAAAGTATTGAATCAACTTCATAATTGGATTTTGAGAGAGTTTGTATTTTCGTATGGGTTTAGTGGTCTCAACTCAAGCTCCTATGACACAGAGACACATTTGTTTTAAGGAATTTGGTTTTTTGGTTCATAAGTGTAAATTATGGAGTTTTGATAAAAATGCAAGGTTGCATTAGACCTTCTGAATTGACTTTCTAACATGGGTTAATTAATTAATTGAAACTCATTAGGGCTAATTAATCAATTAGAACCCAATTGGGTTATATTAGGTGACTCAAGCCCATTTTGAGTTTAATGTCACTTAAGCCCATATAGAGCCCTATAAATACCCCTATAAGGGGTTAAGGTTTCAGTTTTGCTTGTCATCTTCTAGAAATAGCATCTAGAGAGAAACCCTAGCCACCTTTTAAAGAGAAGAACCCACATATTTCTCATTCCTAACTTCATGCGAAAAGAGATCGAATGGAAGACTAGTGGGTAGACAAGATCTACGATGTCTTTTATAGATTCAAATTCTTCTTTAACGATTTATGTGGACTACAATTTATTTAGGAACATCCATATCTAGGCATGAGTTGTGTTTTTCTCTAGATTATTATCCTATATGGTTTTTATAACCATTGTTTCCATTAAAATAGTTTCTAGAGAAGCCTAGGGTAGATTGCATGCTTCCTATACAATCTACACCTGTGAACAAAGTAATCCGGAATTCCCAACAAGATTGAAACAAATTGACACAATTGTTTATAAGATTTGTGAAAGTGTCAAGTATGTTAATGGGTTACAAGTAAGAACACAAAATTTTTTGGTGTGTTAGCTTAATGCCTATGGCATTTAAGGAGTTGTGTTAACATGTACCCACTAGATAGAACTCACATATCTTATGCTTAATAGTGCTATCTTTTGTCATCAAGCTTATCAACATTTGGAGATGCTTGACTCAAATTATAGGAATTTGTCCTTTTAACACACGAGTAAGAAATTTTTAGATTAATAAATTCTTAAAAGTGTTGCATGATACAACTCTTATATTTTTTGACAATAAGTATCTTATTGCAAATTTGTACTTTTCTTCAATTTGGCTGTGTTATTTGACTTTAAAACAACACAAAGAAGATCATGATGAGTACTTATAGCGCATGACAACTCAAATGTTAGCGAAATTTCAAAAGTATAGGTTAGATTTAGTGTGACTTCAGCTATAACAACTATTCTTAATCATTCATATAAGATACTATTTGCATATATTTGCTATAAAATCTTTGTATAAACGATTTCCTCCCATGTGTTTGTGATAAGTTGTCTATGTTCTTTGATAAATAGAAAACTCAGTCTCTTCAATATTGTTCTTCATATAAATGTGGTGGTAATAATGTTCAAGGGAATGGTTATAGCTTCGAAGATGAAGAAATTGAAGTATTTAAAGTAATATTTTAAATAACAAGTATGTATAGCTCATTTAAACATTCTATTAAGTAAATATATGACTTCAATCTTTATCATGCAGGAGTTTGATAATCTTGAAATGTATAGCTTCATTTAAATATTTTATTTTGGTAAATATGTAAATCTTTTATCATGTTGGAGTTTGATGATCTTGAAGATGATGAATTTGCTACTACTATGCAAAAAATGCAATTCAAGTTTTCCTTAAATGAACCTTTGGCAAGACTTACGAGAAAACATGAGTTGAATAATTTGGTTAGATTAGTTGGATAGTTGTAAGCTTTTATGAACAATTTAATTAGTATAATACTTGTTTAGATGAATTGTACCTTTTAATGCTCAAAATAGCATACGGGAATGGCATAGATTAATGAGAACCATTTGATGATGATTAATTTTATAGACTATTTTGAGTTTATGAATGATTTTGTGTTACATTTTATGAACCATAGTGTATTTTAGTTTTAATGTCTTATTGTTTTTTTTTTAATAATTTGAAATTCACGTGATTCAAGTTATGTGAATTTCAAATTATTCAAACAAAAAATAAATAAATAACACTAATTTTATGAATCATGTTAGGGTATCAATTTGGTATCTATCGATATGATAGCAATGGTAATTTTGAATAACGAAAATATATGAAAAATCCAAACCTTTACATAAACTATGTATAGAAACAAATCGAATCAAACATAAAGAATGAGACCAAGATCCTCCAATTAGTTGGAGGACCAATTACAATGTCATATTCTTATCAACCCACTTTGGACCACCGGCATTATAAACTCTATCGAGCAGCATTTTCTTTTCTTCCATTGAATCCATATCTATGGATAAAAGTTTCAGGTGTAAAAGTTGAAAATTTATTAAGTAATATTATGTGTAAATAGGTTTTGCAATCTCTAGAACTTGAATAGCCAAGGAAAAACCTGAGCAACATGACAGCGATTTCAACAAACCCAGTTGTCTCAATGTTAGACAAATGCAAATCTTTATGTGAATTGCGTCAAATTCATGCCCAAATGATCAAAACAAACCTCCTCAATCACCAATTCACTGTAAGCAGACTTATAGCTTTCTGTTCGCTCTCTGGTGTCTCGGGTGGCTTAGACTACGCTGCATCGGTTTTTTCTCGGATCCAACACCCCAATTCCTTCATCTTCTTCGCTCTGATTAAGGGTTTTTCTGATACTTCAAACCCAGTGGAGTCTTTGATTCTTTATGCCCGCATGCTTTCTTGCTTGAATTACTCCAGTGGTGTTGAGTTTTCTATTCCTTCTGTTCTAAAAGCCTGTGGAAAGTTGTTGGCTTTCGATGAAGGCCGGCAAGTGCATGGTCAAGTGTTGAAAACCCACTTGTGGTTCGATCCTTTTGTGGGGAATTCGATGGTGAGAATGTATATTGATTTTGGACAGATTGAATTGGCGAGAAGGGTGTTTGATAGAATGCCTAATAGAGATGTGGTTTCTTGGAATTCGATGATAGCGGGTTATTTGAAAGCGGGTGAGATTGAGCTGGCTAGCGAGCTGTTTGATGAAATGCCTGAAAGGGACTTGGTTTCCTGTAACGCCATGATTGATGGGTATGGCAAGTGTGGCAGGTGTGAGCTTGCAGAGAAGGTTTTTGAGACGATGAGTGATAAGGATGTGGTTACTTGGACATCCATGATTTCGGCTTATGCGCAAAATAGATGTCCAATGAAGGCATTAGATTTATTTAGGGAAATGTTGAGCTTGGGACTTCGACCAGATGGCCCTGCTATTGTTAGTGTTCTTTCTGCCATTGCTGACTTGGGTTTTGTGGAGGAAGGGAAATGGCTGCATGCTTATGTATCTATGAATAAGATAGAATTAAGCTCTGGGTTCATTGGATCAGCACTTATAGACATGTACTCTAAATGTGGGTATATTGAGAATGCATACCATGTCTTTAGAAGTATATCCCATTGGAGAAACATTGGGGACTGGAATGCAATGATCTCTGGCCTTGCAATCCATGGCCTTGCCCAAGAAGCTCTTGATATCTTTGTTGAGATGGAGAGGATGGATATTGAGCCCAATGAGATTACTTTCTTAGGACTTCTGAGCACTTGTAGTCACGGAGGTTTAGTTGAACAGGGTCAGTTTTACTTTGAATCCATGCATGAAAAGTACAAAATTGTTCCCAGAATTCAACACTATGGATGCATGATCGATCTTTTTGGTAGAGCAGGCCGTCTAGAGGATGCTCTTGGAGTTATACAAAATATGCCCTTTGAGGCTGATCTCTTAGCTTGGAAGGCCATTCTTAGTGCCAGTATGAAGCATGGGCACATTGAAATTGGGAAAAGCGCTGCTCTGCGAGCAATAGAGTTGGCCCCAGATGACTCAAGTTCTTATGTTCTCCTCTCAAACATATATGCCAAGGCGGGGAGATGGGATGATGTAGCTAAAATTAGGTTGATGATGAGACAAAGGGGAGTGAAAAAGATTGCTGGTTGCAGTTCCATGCTTGTTAATGGGAAAGTCCATGAGTTCCTGGCGGGGAAAGAATTGGACAGGAGCTATAGTGGCCGAGTTCTGGCTAAAATAGCCGAGGTGGTTTCTAGGTTGAAGCTGCAAGGCTACGAACCTGACCTCACTCAAGTCCTTCTGGACATTGAAGATGAAGGAAAAGAGAGCTTGCTTAACCTCCACAGTGAGAAGATGGCCGTTGCGTTTGGACTTATACACATAAACAAGAGTGCTCCTATTCATATAGTGAAGAACTTGAGGGTTTGTTGCGATTGTCATTGCTTTATGAAGTTGGTGTCTAAGGTTTACAACCGGCAAATTATCATGAGAGATCAAAATCGTTTCCATCATTTTGAAAATGGTTGTTGCTCCTGTAATGAGTACTGGTGAATCCCTAGTATGCCGCACTGAAAGTATAGGGTTTGTAGGTTGTAACATATTTCTACAACTGAAATTTATTGGTCCCAATCTTCATCACAGATTGTGGATGCTACTCAGAAGTTTAAAGTTGGTCTGAGAAGTTATTGTACTCAAATAAAATCCTTTACACAGCTGAGACATCTAGTCAGGTGGGACTGGTGAACTTCTATGGCCCAAGCCTGGCCTTGATGATAGGAGTCTACAAGATTTGGCCCACTTAAATAGAAAAATATTTGGTCCGTTTTCTAAAACTTCAAAAAAAGATTATTATTTGTATTTATTCAGAAAAAAGAAAAAAGAAAAAAAACCGATAAATACTGTGATGGCCAACCTAAACATCAAACATTGGGCCAAGACCATTGGGCCTGGGCGGTGGATGGTCCTCGGGGCCTGCCTTGTTTGTGGATGCCCCCACTTTGAGAGTAGAGACTGATGTTAACTAACGATATTTTAATGTACGGTGTTGAATGTTGGGTAACGCTAACAAAAACGGAAGGGTGAATTGACTCTTTATCACGATTGCTTCACAAAACGATAGATAGAGAATCCAGACTTTGTAGAAATGGGGAATTACACGGGATTTTGATTCATTGAATTGCACATGTGGGGTGTTAAAAGAGAAGCAAACAAAAAGGAGAAAAATTGGGCAGCTCTCTTCCTAACAAATATGAAGCACATGGACAATGATGGTTGCCGGAAAATTGTAATTGTTCCGATGTGGGACCACGCCTATGATATAATCTCATACATGAGTGTGTGGGGAGAGTGAGAAATGTAGTAGTCCAGCAGCTGGAAGAAACAGTAGACTATAGAGCAGCACCGGCCATACTCCCATAGCTGATCAGTGGTCATCATACCACAACACCCAAGACACTTCCCCCAGGTGGGTTTTCACCCCCCCTTTTTTTTTTTTTTTTTTCTTTTTTTGGTTTTCTGTATGAACCCTGGTTTTCGTTTACTGGTTTATGGGGGTTGCTTGGCTTTTTTGCCTCTTTTCCCCCCAAATTTTGATTTAGTTGGGATTGATTAATGCAAATTCTACCCTCTTTCTGCTCCTGTTTGTGGTAATTTTATTGGGTTCTCTCTATTTTCTTTCTTTAAAGATATATATATATATATTGGTCCTAATTTCTTGGTGGATGTTACATTCTACATGAAGTTGAGCGACTCTTAGGAAATTACTGGTGAAGATGTTGAATCTTGATATGGATTCGTAATTTTGGGATAAATTGGTTTCTATGCTTGTATCTTATCCATTCTTGTGAAGATCATTTAATGAATTATTTTATGTCCCTCAATGAAGGATAGGAGATTCTGATTAAGTTTTCTCTCCCTAAAATTTCTTCATACCAAGTCTTAAACACGGGTAAAAAGAGCTTTTGTTCTGCAAATTAACCTGTTCACCAGACACTAATTTTATGAATTTGAGTTTGGTTGGTGTAAGGCTTTATTAATTTAGCTGGATTAGCATGAACTTTAAAGTTTGTGTCATGTGTTAGAACTATAAACTGGAATTCAAATGAACTCAAAAGCCTTATGCAAGCTTATTTTAGTTGGCTACATGAGGCCATATTTTCGTCTTGCTTTATTTAGGAGCATATATTAATAAATCAAGGGTTACTCTGACTTCAAATTGCCTTGATACACATTTTCATTTTTGCACTTCTTGTCTTTGTGGTGCCTTTACCTAGAAGCAGATTAATCCTCTAACTGGTTTAGTTATTGGTCTTCCCTACATATTACCACTATATTGTCCTCGGTTTATGCTACCTCTATTATCTTTCAAATTTATTGTTTGTAGCTCTCTCCTCCTGCCTTGCACTTTGACCATTTCAACACCCTTGTCTAGGCTAAAATGCTTTACAAGTGTTCTGTTTCTTAATTGTATCATTAGAAAAAATAAATTACAGTTACGTTCTAGCAAAGACCTTATGGATGATTGTTCTAAGAGACTTAGGATCCTCACCCTTGGGTATCTATTATAAGGACCATAATTCCATAGTTTTGTTTCTTAATCTGTCCTAAAACAAAGCCCCTAATTGTGGATGCCAAATACTGGCTTTTTATTTGCTTGTGCTCACATGTTTGTGCCCTCTTGTTCAATGAAATTAGAGTTCAATTTCTTTTTTCTTTTTTCTTTTTTCTTTTTTTTTGTTTCTTTGTTTTTTTACAAGATGTGATTATCTACTGTCATAAAATTGGGAAAAGTTTGTTGGTAGGAGAAAAATAACAGATTGAGGGGTTGAAGTCCTATTTTTGAATTAAACTGATTAATCATCTGGTGTATCTTTTCCTTTATCTTGTTCATGAACTCTGATATTTTTTTTTTCAGCAATGTTTGTCCCTATAGCAGTGGCTGTGGTGGTGGGTGTTCTTGGTTGGGCTTATCAGGCCACCAAGCCTCCCCCTCCAAAGATATGTGGGTCACCAGATGGTCCTCTTGTTACTTCACCAAGAGTCAGGCTTAGCGATGGGAGGCATTTGGCATACAGAGAGACAGGAGTTTCCAAAGAAGAGGCTAAGCACAAGATTATTGTCATTCATGGGTTTGACAGCTCCAAAGACTTCAATTTACCTGCATCTCAAGTATAACAATGAGCTAACTCCACTTATTAATTGCCAACCACATTACATTTTGTTCTTAAATTATGGTTGTTACTCTGTTTACACTTCACAGATATGGAATAATATTACTAGGTTGTGATATTATGGTGGGTGGACATTAATTTAAGGATCAGCCACATTGGGGAATGGTATGAAAAACCATAGAAGAATTCTATCTGGAAGTGGTGGACTTTACTAATGAAAATAAATACCAGCTAGCAATTGAGACATCATGTGAATTGAAATTTAAGAACTAAGTTTATTTGTAGGCATCCTTGCGTAGGAACGAGCTATGATATTCAATCAGATCATGCTATTACTAGTAGTAGAATGTGATACATGAAAATTTATGATAATATCACAATACTAATTTAAATTATCTTATAAATGTGATCGAATGAGAATGGCAGGGTTTGAGAAGATTTATTAGTGCAACATGAGGTTGATTTAATGGCTGACGTAGAATACATAACTAAATGCTAGTATCATAGTTGGTTGCATTAATGTGTTTCCTAAGATGCTTTTTGTGAAACTGGTTTAGCTTGAAAATTATGGAAGAGGGAATGATTGAGTTTTGTGAATCATAAGCTGTGATATTGTGAGGATATCAAGGTGGGTTCTAAGAAGATTGGAGCAAATAAAAATAGCTACTTGAAAAGGTTAGGAAGAGTCTTTTTATACTATTTAAGGGTGTGTTTGGTACATAGGAATAGGAATGGAGGTGGATCAAAATCCCTACAAAAGTGGGTTTTAGTTTTTATGATAATGATTTTTTATTCCTATTCCTATTTCCAAAAAGTAATCCAAATGCAGTAATGAATGAGAAATGAAATGAAATTCTGATTCCTATTACCACGTGCCAAAAGCATCCTATGTGTTTAATGAAAGCAGTGGTATTGCAGAAATTGAGAGGTAGTGTGGTAAAAGATGCTATTTTAACTGTGAATGAGGCCTCTGACATGAGTATGAGGAGTGCTTTAGCTGGTGGACAAGCAAGTTGAATATGGAGAAAGCATATACCCTTGCTAACTAGGATTTCCTCCTTTTGCCTTTTTCTTCTAATGGTATTAGGGTTGGGTGGATTAGATGTTTGTCTTCTCAGTATTTGATAGGAATCCAAATAGGTTTATTTAAGGGGTCTAAGGACTTGTGGTAGGGGGGGTTGATTTTCCACTTTTCTTTATTGTCAAAATGCAGGCTCCTAGTAGGTTGGTGGCAAAGACTGTGGAAGGTGGTTTCATTTAAGGCTTTCAGGTTGGTTTGAGGGATGGTGAAGGGTTATGTATTTTTGGCTTTCTATATGCTGATTATACCCTGCTTTTTGGTGGGCAAATATAGAACAACTAAGGTATCATAAATTCATCATTTTTTGTTTCAAGGTTCTACCAGGTCTGAAGGTTCAACTGGATAAGACTGATCTGATTTCAATGGGGAATATAGAAGATTTAGCATTTTCTTTAGCTACTTTGGATTGCAAAAAGAGAGATTACTTACTGCTTATCTAGGGTTCTGTCTGGAGACATTCTCAAAGACTAAGGCAGTTTGCAACTGAGTGCTGGAGAGGCTTGAGAGGAGAGTAACTCATTGGAAGCTACCATACATTTATTAAGAGCATTTTATTGTTCTTTCCATTGCTTTTTCTCTACCTTTTCAATTCTGGCTTCAGTATGTTGTTGGCTGGAAAGGATGTAGAGCATTATCCTTAAGTGCAGTTAGAGTAGGAGAAAAAGATCCGTCTGGTGAATTGAGGGATTGGGTGATTTCCAAATTGACAAAGGGGGAGCTTAAGGGTAAGAATTTTAGGCTTGCTCAATAAAGTTCAGTTTGGAATGTGGTTGTGGAGATTGGCAGTTGAAAGGGCTGTGTCCAGAAAAGGGTGGTTTTCAAAAAATATGGAACTGAAGCAAGAGATTGCTTCACAGGTTTGGTAAGGGGTCTTCAAGGAAGGGGTTATCATGAGAAGGCATAAGGGCCAGGGCGAAGTTCCCCAGACTAGTCTACTTTTCTCTAAGTAACCAGTAAATAGTGAAATCTTGGCATAATGGTTGGTGTAGAGATCGCTCTCTAAAGATGATATTCCCAGACTTTTTAGAATTGCCCTCAAAATATAGTTCTTTTTTTTTCTCTCTCTCTCTCTCTCTCTCTTTTTTAAAAAAAAAAATACCTGGAGGATTGTTGTCAGTCAGGGGCTGAAGGGCATTGGAATGATGTGTCTTTTTATGGAGTTTATCTGCAGTGTTTCATCTTCTTGGATTGAGGAGGATGGGACAAGTGGACGGTGGGTTTCAAAGAGAGGAAATTTTTGGTAAAATCCTACTTTGTAGTGCTGTTGTCAAGATGAAATGGCCATTTCCCAGTGTCCAAGAGAAGAACTGTGGCTTCCTAAAAATAGCCTTCTTTGTTTGCTCAGCAGTATGGAGAAGATTTTGACTTCCAATAACTTGAAGCAGAGGATGAGCTTGATTAAATGGTGTTATAAGTGCATATTGAGTGAGAAGCCTATACACCAGCTCTTTATTCATTGTCTGGATGCTTGGGATATGTGAGCACTTCTCTTTGCCTTATTTGGGGTTATTAGGCACTTCTAAGGTTTATGAAGGAGGTGTTAGCAGGCTGAAAAAATAAGTTCATTAGCAGAAATAGAACAAGAATGGAAGATAGTCCATTTTGTTATCAGCAGGGAGCATTGGGAAGGGAGAGGAATTACAGAATATCTGAGAGGATTCAAACTAGGAAACACAAGCTTAAAGCAATTGTTTTGGGATCCCTATCCAAGTATGGATGATGTTTGCTTAGCTAGAAGTGTTCACTTTTCTGATTGCATTGATAGTATGTGGTGTTGAGGGTTTTAATTGAAGCTTTATTTTCTTTGATTAGAGCCTTGTCTTAGGCTGTTTCTTTTGCTGCCTTCTTTTTTTTTTTTTTCTTTTTTTTTCTTTTCTTTTTATATTATGGGCATTTTCTATATCCTCCATGTGCTTAGGTTCAATCTTATTGACGCTTTTCTGTGTAGTTATCTCTACCTATAAAAAAAATAGAAATTGATATGCCATAAAAGTTAGATGCTGTTTATAATTAAATGATAAAGACTAAGTAATGCACAGATAGTCAAGTTGGACAGGAGATTGGACATACTAAAATAAAATTCAAGAAATAGTATAAAACAAAACAATCTAAGTAATTAGGACGTGCTGTTTACTGCTTAGCATGCCTGCATCTTGTCATTTAGCATTTTTGTTTCTTTCTCTCATCTTCCTTGGCAGAAGTGGAAGGCCTTGTACATATCTCAGTTGAATATGCTATGAAATATAGTAAATTTCAACCATGTATTGATCTGCAGGAACTTATAGAGGAGCTAGGGATCTATTTCCTCTCTTTTGACAGAGCAGGTTATGGAGACAGTGATCCAAATCCAAAGCGCTCAGTAAAGAGTGAAGCATTTGATATTCAAGAACTAGCGGACAAGTTGCAGATTGGGTCCAAGTTCTATGTGCTTGGACTCTCATTGGGAGCTTACCCTATTTGGGGTTGCCTAAAGTACATTCCAAACAGGCATGATGCTCCAACCATAAGCTTCACGGTTTTTTTCCCTTCTTTTGGGATTGTCAGTGCTTGTTGTTCATCTATTACTGACACAATATTTGCAGATTGTCTGGAGCTGCCCTGGTAGTACCATTTGTACACTACTGGTGGCCTTGTTTTCCTTCCCAGCTAGCAAAAGAGGCCTTCAAGACATTGCCTGTGCAGGACCAGTGGGTATTTCGGGTTGCATACCATGCCCCATGGTTGTGCTATTGGTGGATGACTCAAAAATGGTTCCCTTCATTGAGTATCATGACAGGGAACATGTCAATTTTCAGCCAGCACGATTTAGAGATGTTGAAAAAGTTGTCAGAAATCCCATCTGCTGGTCAGGTACGTAACATCTCCCATGCACTGTTAGTTTATCACATTATATGGATGAGGTGCTTCAAACATTTTCTTTAGGCTTCATTTGGATACATACTCCCAATTTTTCGTTTTTATTAAACAACCCCCCATCTTTAGTATTAGTCACTCAATGCGTAAAGTCTTGCAGATTGTTTGTAAAAACCAAAGCAGTTTTCAGTTGGTAATGCCCAGTTGATGCCTTCGATTTCAGGAAAAGATACGACAACAAGGTGTTCATGAATCTCTGCATCGGGACATTATGGCTGGTTACTCAAAATGGGAATTTGATCCCCTGGATATAAACAACCCTTTCCCTGATAATGAGGGGTCTGTCCACTTTTGGCAAGGCTGCCAAGACAAAATCATACCTTATAAGCTAAGCCGGTATATTTCAGAAAAACTTCCATGGATTCAATATCATGAAGTTCCTGAGAGGGGGCATTTACTCATCTTTGACAAGAAGACTTGTGAAGACATCTTAAGGGGGCTTTTGCTTGGCTAAGCTCCATTTTTACTGTATAAGGCCAAGTTCTGTAATAAACTGCATGTATAGCATGCAATCTACAACTCTTGTAGATTGCTTCAGTAACAATATTGAAATAACAGTAAGACCAGCTTCTGGTCTGAGCTTAATCATCCATTGAGGCATTCCTATACTTTTTTTAATTCTTTGATAGCATTCTAGTCTAACCAATCTCATCATCTGGGTCTAGAAAATAAGCTTGAACCGACATCAAAGATTCAAAAGTTTCACTTCATGTTTGGTTGAGCAGGTGAGCAGGTCTGGAAAATAAGCTTAACCAGTTTCACTTAATGGCTCCCATTTGTTCATGTGTTTTTCAAACCTGTTTTGAAAAATTATTTTTGAGTTAAAAGAACCAAAAAAAATATATATACTTGTGTTTTTTTTAAAAAAAAATATATATATATCAGGGTGTTTGATGAATTAAAAAAAAATATTTTTCAGAAAATAAAAAACAAAATACTTGTTTGGATTATTGTTTTGAAAAATGATTTCCGTAAAAAATTTGCAAATTCAACTTATATAATATTAATTAAATTTAATTCGTCTTTTTTTTAAAAAAAAAAAAGATTTTTTAGTTATAAATAAATAAAAAAAATATATAGTTTTTAATAAAATATGAAACCTGATGTTATAATAAAATCATAAATTATATTCTTTATTAAGAAAATAAATAATACAAAATATGGTTACTAACATCTCCATAAAGTATAAGAATTTAATATAATTTTTAAATATTCCAAAATACCAAAATGGATTAAAAGAACTACTTTGAAAGTTAGGTGAAGAAGATCGATTTTTTTTTCTTTCTTTCTTTTGGTATGCACGCAAAACAATATCTACAATACCATGTTTTTTCATAACTGTCATTCTGCCTTTTCAACTTCAACTACTTGGTCCTAACTCCCTTACAATGAAACAGGGATTTTGAATGTCAGAGCACTGGCGCAGCTAACCTCAACAACACTCAAAACTTGTAGTTGGGGTTGACTTGTGCGCCACCCACCTACTGTCACGCCCCACACAGCCCAAGAGAGAATGCAATTATTTTCGTAATTGGTTACTAAATTTTCAGCTTTACATTTCATGAACTGATTGGACTTGCAGAAAGTTTTTATTTGTTCCTTTTCTACACTCGAAGAAAGGCTGGTAGTCAGGTACCAGCTAGAAGTCAGAAAATGATCTTATGACTGCTCCAAGGCTTTTTCTATAATAAGCCACAAAAGTAATTGAAATTTTCTGTAGAGAGCAAGGAGCAGTGATATTCAGGTGGGTTCATTTGTGGGAATTTTCATCATTTCCCCTTTGTTGTATATATCTACATAGCTTAGGTGTTCATTGGTTTTTGTTTTAATTTTGGTCAGGGATGCTGGCTGTGGCAGCTCTGGTGCTGGGGGTGGGTGTTCTGGTATGGGCATATCAAGCAGTGACCCCTCCGCCTCCAAAGATATGTGGCTCTCCGAATGGCCCGCCTGTTACTTCACCAAGAATCAAGCTCAGTGATGGAAGGTATCTGGCTTACAAAGAGAGAGGCGTTCCTAAGGAACAGGCCAAATATAAAGTCATCCTCGTTCATGGCTTTGATAGCTCCAAAGACATCTATTTGCCATTATCTCAGGTACACCTCTAGGCCTACCTGGCTGTCTCATTTTCATGTGCACAAAGGACTGACAAGGACTGGACATTCAAAGTAAATCTGTTCGTGCAGCCGCATAAGAGACCCAATCATACAATCAATCTTTAATAATGTCTTTTAACTATCTCTTTCAAAAATAAATTCATGTTGAATCATCATTAGCTCTTATACCAATTCTTGGATTAGGCTTTAACAATCTCATCTGAGACCAATTAGTGCTCATCGAGAGTAGGTCAAACTTTTTATGGTATTAGACCTCACATCCTGTTGGTTTGTTTTAAGAGTCATCATCAAGATGATTCATCAAGGCACTTAAGAACAGTATTGTTGTACCTCCACAATTAGGATGTATTATCCAATGGACTACTAGCACACGGGAGAATCAAACTAAAAATGCATTTTGGTGGTTATCCTTGCCTAAAAGGAGATCTTAAGTTTCCTTTCCAAATTTCAACAGTTCTCTTATCCTGTTAGTAGAAAATTGCCGAAGTTTTATAAATTATACAAAAGTTACAGTGAACAATGTTGAAGATTAAAGATAACTGTTTGCTGAAATTTGAGGTGTACTAAAGAGAATATTGGGTAATACATAGTTGTGTGTTGCTAAGGAAAAACTTCTAGTTGCTTCACATACCATGTATCTAGTCTGTAAACACTGCTTGGCCCTGAATTTCATAGCACAGACAGGCATTCAGGCAGGTCTGAATCCAAACCTGGATCGTTCCCTAGAGCTTGGAGCTGATTTAGGTTGGGGTTGCTGAAAAAAATAAATCTCAGTTGGGCATAGGATGCAGAGATATCAAGTGGGGAAAGGTTTGGGGAGGAGTGGGAGAAGGGAGTCAAGCATAGTCCCAATGACATAGGCTATCTTTCAGGTCATTAATAAGAAGTTATGGACAAAAATCTGTCACAAATACACTTACTAAGAGCATAGTAATTGCTGAGTCGTGGACTATGAAGATAAACCAATAAAAATTTTGATTTTGGCATGCAGGATCTGATTGATGAGCTGGGTCTATACCTTGTGACATATGACAGAGCTGGGTACGGAGAAAGTGATCCAAACCCAAAGCGGTCAGTGAAGAGCGAAGCATTCGATCTGCAGGAACTTGCTGATCAGTTAGAGCTAGGCCCCAAGTTTCATGTGATTGGGGTCTCCATTGGAACTTACAGCATTTGGGCTTGCCTCAAATACATACCACACAGGCATGTCTTTCCCCATGTTCTTAGCATTATGTTCATATTTTTTGAGAACCAATGAATCAGAAAACTTGTTTGAACCTTGGCTGCAGGCTGGCTGGTGTGGCTCTAGTAGTTCCTGTCATCAATTTCTGGTGGCCATCTTTTCCTTCAGAACTCTCCTCCAAGAACTACAAGAAACAATTGGCCAGGGATCAATGGAAGCTTGGCATTGCACACTATACTCCTGGACTAACATACTGGTGGCTGACCCAGAAGTGGTTCCCTTCATCATCCATCTTGGACAGACACCCAATAATTTTCAGCAAACAAGATGTAGAAATCATACAGACAATATCAAAGATTCCAATGCCTGATGAGGTAACTTCTGTCTTTTATTCTCTTGAAAAAAAAAAAAATTGGGTTCCCATCATCATTAATCCTGAGGTTGTGATGATCTAATGTTTTGAAATTACAGCATAAGATAAGACAACAAGGTGTTTATGAGTCCCTTCATCGAGACATAAAGGTGCATTTTGGAAAGTGGGATTTCGACCCAATGGAACTGAAAAATCCCTTCCCTAACAATGAGGGATCTGTTCACCTCTGGCAAGGCCACAAAGACTCGCTCGTGCCATTTGAAATGCAACGATACCTCGCCCAGAAGCTACCTTGGATTCAGTATCATGAACTCCCTGATAGTGGCCACTTGATCATTCATCACAACAAGCTGTGTGAAGCCATCTTCAGGTCACTTTTGCTAGGAGAAGAACGCTCTGTCTCCCAAAATGGTGTTCCACATTGATCCAACCAACTACTACAAGCCTGTTTTTTCATAAATTGACAATTCTGCTCTGCATTTGTATGTGGAAATATCTGAAGGCTTGGACTCTTGAGCATTCTATATTTGTTTGGTTGTGCAATTTTCTGGGTGTTTTTTTATCCAATTACATGTGCTTCTTTTCAAAGAAAAGATGATCTTTACAAGTTTATAATAAAATCATCTTTTAAAAAGATAATTTTGATACAAAATTTATAAAATATATTCATATTAAAAAGAGTTAACGAAAAAAAAAAAAAAGATTTAGTCATCCTAACATTAAATATTATTATTGCCATGGATCATTAAAAGCATTATGATAATTTTTTTCTTTTTTTATTTAATAATATAAATACCTAGAAAGGTACATACAAGTTAGTCGGATAAAAACTTATAGAATATTTGATAAGAGTTAATACTTGTTACATAAAGACTTTTATTGACTTTAAGTTAAATTATTTTTAAGTTATTAACCAAATTAGTAGCATGATTGGTATACAAACAACAAGAAGAATTATTGTTGATTTGGTTAAGAACAGGAATATGATCAAGAGTCAGGTGTCATGGCACCAATTGTTAAATGGTGGGTTTGGTTCATGAATCCCTGAATTGGAAATGGATAAGAGATCCCCATTTCATTTAATTTTAGTTACCATCATGGTGTATCTTTAACTCATCACAAGCCATGGTGTTGTTTCTTGCAAAAAGATAAAATGCCAGTGAGTATCAACTGGGTCTTTCTCAAATTGACACAAGTGAGGTCTCTTCAATCCTTCAAAGCCCCACTTGACAGAATTTTGCAAGTTTGGTGATGAGACACACATACCATTCTGTAATGCACTCAGAACCTATCTATGCTTCCATGTCTCTTTTCCTTTGTACAATATCACAGGAAGGGGTTGTACTCAGGCATCAAGTAAAAGCCAAAGGGCAAAGCTCTGAAAGAAAACACCCACATCTCTACAAGCCTCAACGCTACTGCATAACTATTCCATCATCTCATTCTTGTTTTCTCTTTACCTTAAATTTGTTAGACTGCATATATATACTAATCTCTATATATTGGATCTCCTTTAGTTTTGTTTCAGGGATGCTTCAGTGGCAGCTATGGTGTTGGGGGTTGCAGGTGTGTTATGGGCGCATCAGAAGATGAAGCCTCCCCCTCCAAGGATATGCGGATCGCCTAATGGCCCTCAAGTCACTTCACCAAGGATCAAACTCAGAGATGGAAGGCATCTAGCCTACCAAGAGAGAGGTGTTCCCAAAGAAAAGGCAGAGTATAAGGTTATTTCCATTCATGGCTTGACAGCTCCGAGGGCCTCTACTTGCCAGTTTCTCAAATATGACCTCTGTTGAACAATTCCCTAACTAATGTAACTGGTACTGGTGCACAGGAGCTGATTGACGAGCTGGGCCTTTACATTCAAACTTCATATCTTTTTGGTTCTTCAATCATATCAGCCTATCACTAAGTCCAATAGCTGAAATTCTCTGTTCCAATTTGGGACGTTTAGGCAGAAACCAATATTTAGGAACTGTTTTAGAACATTAATTGTTGCAGGCTGGCTGGTGTGACTCTGGTAGTTCCTGTCATCAATTACTCGTGGCCTCTTTTCCTCCAAATTATGCAGTAAGGCATACAAGAAGCAATTTACCAGGGACCAATGGCAACTTCGTATTGCACACTATGCTCCTGATGTGATACTTCCCTTCTGCTGTTCAAATAAGTGTTTATCATATGAATTTGTACTGGTGCTACAACATGAAATGGAATAATTACTAATGTTCAATACTGATAGTTGTGATAATCTCTTGTTTCTAATCACAGCGGAAAGTACAACAGCAGAGCGTCCATGAATCCCTCCATCGAGACCTAATGGTGCACTCTGGCAAATGGGACTTTGACCCAATGGAATTGAAAAATCCATTTCCTCATAATGAGGGCTCTGTTCACCTCTGGCAAGGTTACGAAGATTAGGCTAGTGCCATTTGAACTGCAACGATACCTAGTCCAGAAGCTAGCATGGATTCAGTATCATGAAATTCCTGATGGTGGCCATATGATTACTCATGACAGAAATTTTTTGGAAGCTATCTTAAGGTAACTGTTGCTGGGAGAAGAACCATCTATCAGCCAGATTTGGCTCTCCAAAAAAGCTCTTCCACATTGATACAACTTCTCCAAAACCATCTTCTACCCCATTGGAACTATCCAAAGGCTTGTAATCCTAACAATTATCTGTCTGGTGTTATGATTAATTTCCAACTTAATCAACATTTTTTTGTTCTGCTTTGCAATTTGGTTTTCAAAGCTAATACAAACGGAACTGCTAGAAGGGTTCTGCAAGTGGGCTCACAGGACAATGTTGTTCCAAGGGTAGAATGGACAAACAAATCCACAATATGAAATGTTTCAATCATTTAACGGTAAGCTAGTACTTTCCAGCAAGGAACAAAGGAATATTCTCACGCAACGCATATACCATATACAGAACAAAGACATCATGATAGAATATCTTGTATAAGTTAAAGAGAGGCAATCATTTCAAAATAAACTCGTCTAGAAAATAAGAAACTCAGAAAGCAAAATGGTAGAAAAGCACTGTATGCAAGCAACAATACATGAATAGCATACGGAAGTATTATTCCACAAACTTCTGTAATACTTGCATTTCAAAATCAAACATAGTCATTCTCCTGTGAAGTTCTCTCAGGTGAGCTTGATTGTCCTGTTTATGAAAGACTAATGTGATATTTCATTCAAATAAGTTTGCTACACATTCTTTTCTATTCCTTCAGGGATGGTTTCGAAAACTGCCCTTGTCTTGCTGATGGGTCTTCTGGGATTAGCTTACCAGGCCACACAACCTGCCCATCCAGAGAGTACCGAGTTGTCAGATGTTCGTCCTACTTCTTCACCAAGGATTATGCTTAGTGCTGGAAGATATCTGGCTTATAAAGAGAAAGGAGTTCCCAAGAATGAATCAAACTACAAGATCATCATTGTTCATGGCTTTGGTAGCTCCAAAGAAATGAATTTTCTGGCCCCACAGGTACAAAAATAAACCCTTTTCCTTACCTTCTTCCTCATATAGATCCCAAGCAGTAGGCAAATTCTCACTTGGGTTTTCACCTGCTTAGATGATAGAACACGGTTATCAATTTGAGAAATAGAGACAGGGTACATGGGAAGCTGAAATAAAAATATAGCCTATAAATGTACATGGGTGATGAAAGGATGAACTGAATTTTTTTCCAAAATGCCCTTGATATCAAAATATGACATTTCTCAAGCTGTAAGAACAAGAAATTCTAGGCACCTAGTATATATGAGATGCTAAAAAAATTTCAGTTTATGTAGAATAGACAGCATACAGAGAGGTCTGGAACAGAAATTCCAAGCACACCACATGTATAAAAGAGGGGTTATGTAGCGAAAGCATCTACAGATGCTCTGAGTTTGGTTTTGTTTAGGAATCATCATCATTCACAGTACTCACTTTCACCATGTTGGCAATTAGCAGTCTTGTTTCACCTTTTCAGTAAAAGAAGCAATGAAAAATTATATATTTTCAAATAAAATGAACTTCACAATGTTTAAACGTCCAGGAGCTCATAGATGAGTTGGGGATATATTTTCTGTTATTTGATCGAGCTGGTTTTGGAGAAAGTGATCTGAACCCCAAGCACTCCGTGAAGAGCGAAGCATTCGACATCCAAGAAGTTGCTGATAGGTTAGAACTAGGATCCAAGTTTTATGTGATTGGAGTTTCAATGGGATCCTATCCCACCTGGAGTTGCCTTAAACATATACCACACAGGCAAAAAAACTTACTTCCAAAGTCTAGATTCATTGCCTTTTAAGCTTCAGTCCATTCAAACTCTCCTTACTTGAAACAACCTCACTCTTGCAGGCTAGCAGGTGTGGCTCTAGTGGTCCCAGTCATCAATTACTCATGGCCTTCTCTTCCTCACTACTTGACAAGAGAGGACTACAGGAAGAAACTTGTCCCATGGGCACTCTGGATTGCAAACCATGCCCCTGGTCTGCTATACTGGTGGATGACCCAGATATGGTTCCCTTCATCTTCTTCCGTGGAAAGAAGTCCAGTGTTCTTCAGCAACCGGGACATAGATATACTAAAGAAGACATCAGGATTCCCAATGCTCAGCCAGGTTATAACAACTCAAAAACTCAAATTTCTTACTCAGTGTCCCCAGATAACACAATGATGATTATGACAACTGGTTATGCTTCCGTACACAGGATAAGATACGACAGCGAGGTGTCTTTGAATCTCTTCGTCATGACTTCATTGTCGGTTTTGGCGATTGGGACTTTGACCCAATGGATTTGAGCAACCCATTTCCCCAAAATGAAGGCTCAGTTCACATTTGGCAAGGCTACGAGGATAAGGTTGTGCCATTTCAGCTACAAAGATACGTTTCAGAAAAGCTGCCATGGATTCGGTACCATGAAGTTCCTGATGGTGGGCACTTGTTAGTTCATTACCAAGGTTTGTGTGAAGCCATTTTAAGGGCTCTTTTGATTGGAGAAGAAACTCCATTCTGAGGGTCTAGTTGAACCTCATTAATATCAGTATAAGATTTGTTAAATCCTCATTTGTATCATCCAAAGCAGTGTCCTCTTAGTAAATTGATCTGTATAGAATGATAAATTACAGTCATATTGCATTCATCTTTAGGAACCCCCAAAGATTTTAGGCCTAGTTCAGCTGCTTTGTGTTATACTGTCTGTAAATTGGTTTCTTTAACGATCAGAAGAGCAGCATACACCTGCATAGAAAGTGAATTGTGTTTGAATCCATCAAGTTTGGCCTTCCTGCAGCTGCTCCTGTTTGATTTAATTTTCAGGATGAGTCCAAAAATAGAAGGACGAATCTGCAATATTTTGAAAATCAGGATGTTTAGACAAGTTTTTCATCATTTTCAACAAAATTTTGGTAGAACCGGAAGAGTAGCAGCAAATAGGTCTGATGAATGTTACCAGAATCCTTCAAAATTTTTTAACTTGATCATGGTCAAAATCCTGGAAAATTAAACCTATTATTAAAATTGTGTTTCTATACTCATGAAAAAAAAAAAACCACAAAATCGGAATTCAAGTTTATAAAATACAAATTTCAAGTAATTATCTAAAAATAATTAGCATTTCATGTAATACCTTTAACCATTCAAATACTATCTTTTAATGATATAGGTACTATCTTTGACCATCTTAGGTACTACCTTCAATCGATGAGTGTATGAAAATTGAATTATTTTTACAGGTTTCCATTTTATGATTATTTTTATACGAGTATATGAAAATACACTTTTTTTCTTCTTAAATAATATGTGTTTAAAAAGTGGCTCATTCAACTCATAATATCACTAATAGATTCTTA
Source organism: Vitis rotundifolia (assembly GCA_030254885.1). Taxonomy (NCBI): domain Eukaryota; kingdom Viridiplantae; phylum Streptophyta; class Magnoliopsida; order Vitales; family Vitaceae; genus Vitis; species Vitis rotundifolia. The sequence continues at coordinate 14,891,645 of CM058156.1, forward strand.
CATCGAGTCATTTTTATTTCAAAAGACGGGAAAATTGTATTGAATAAGGCAAAGATTATAATATTTATTTTTGTATGACTTTTAACAATTACATCAAAAAAATTTGATGTGAATATTACCCATTTTTCATAGGCATACTCCTTACAACCATTAAATAAATAAATTCAGATTATGTTAAATTAATATAAAACAAACATGAATATAATTCATTTATCTAAATATTGCTTGCATAAATACCATTATAACTCACTTAATACCATTGTGAATCGTTGAGCTTATTCAAAATTTTAAATTTTACATGAATTATAAATTAATTTATTTTTAAAATGATTTATCAAAATATAATAAATTTGTAAGATAAAAAATAAAATAAAAATAAAATAAAATAAAAAACTATAATTCAAATAAATACTTGTGAAAGATCTTTGTAACTTGAATTACAGTCTTTAATGTAGGTAACTTCTTTTTTCAAAAAACCTACTAGAGTTTCTTATTACTCCATCATTTAAATTCTAGGTGTAGATGGACACTAGGAAGAAATCGATTGGGAGAGAATAAAAAAGAAATGGAGAAGCTCAAGCCTTATGAAGAATTGATTGTTGGACTCACCGATGAATCTACTATTTATAGGCAACCTTATTGGTGAAACATAAAGATTTCAAACTAAATAGTTAATTATCCTCATTATGTTTTTAACCAATTTAATTCAAAAACACATTTTGAATTTCACGAAATCTTATCTACTTATTTAGCATCCTTTTTATTTAACCCTTATGTGGATGGTGAATTTAAAAAATATTTAAATTCTAACATCTCTCACTCATCCACATTGGATAAAATCCCTCTCTTTTTCCTCTTAATCATGCATCAAGTCCTTTTCTTCATACAAAAAATGAAGCATACAACATCACGAGAAATTGTGAAGTAGGATTTTATGCTGAGTGTCCATCTCACTAGCACAACACATCACTCAAAATAAAATATCTCATTTATACCCCAAACTTGTTAATCATACCAATTCAAGCACATTTAAAACCTCCTCAATGAGTCATATCTCAATTAAAAATGTTTAAATTTAACTTATATACATATTTGTACTCATAATTATATTGTACACAAAGTTGATATAATTGTTCAAACTATGAGCTACAAATAGTGGTGTGTTACTAACAATCTTCCCTAACCACTCATGCCAATCCATTTAAGTTGGATGCTTTCCTAACATATTCCGTTAGACTATATCAATCATGATCCTTAGGTTACATGTTAAAGTAGCGACATCGTACCTTACTTCATGACATAATCCTAGGTTCAAGGGTATAAAGTAGACTTTATAGTAGTCTATAATGGTTCACACAATATTAGAGCAAGAATCCATCCAATCACTCCCTCTAATAGTTGTAAATAGCACATATAGTATGATATGTATGTTATGGAAGAGCTCCCACAAGAGTGGGTGTGTCACTTTCTAACATCATACGAATCTTAGCCTAGTCGCTTCCCTAAGCACCTAACCTAAGTTTCTTAACACAATCACTCATCAAGCACCTACCTAAGATCTAACATTCGACTTTATTCAAGTTATATAAATTTATGGAATAATTTCATATTTGACTTTTGTATGTCTCATTTTAGTCAAGCTAGTGCGACGTTCCAAATATATAGTTTATTTTGCTTGCTTTCTTAGTGTCAAAATAAATATTGTCTCATCTTCCTTGTCATCTAAGTTTCAGGGTGATTGTCTATGCAAATGGATCGATTTAAACTTGGTGACAATCAAACAATGTATCCCATTGGTATTAATTAAACTAAAATGGAACCACATCTATGAGGAATAATCACATAAGATACCCATAAATAAAATGTCAACATAAGATGTGTCTAAAAATAAAATACATATCAAAATCTACAAAGTCCCAAACTCCTCATATGAGTCTAAAAGACATCTTTAATAGTGGCCTTAATAAGCGGATCAACCATCATTCTACTAGTTGAGATATGTTTCAAGACTACCTCTCGTTGTGCAACAATGTCTCGAATGTAGTGAAAATAAATATTAATGTGTTTGGTTCTACCATGGTATTTAGGATCCTTACTATATGCTAAAGCCACCATGCTATCACTAAAAATAATGACGGGCTCTTCGACTAGAGTCATGACTTTCAAGTGTTGGAAGAATCTCCTCAACCAAACAACCTCTTGTACAATCGCTAAACAAGTGACATGCTCCGACTCCATAGTGGATAGAGCAACAAGGATTGCTTCTTACTACACCAAGTAATGGTGACACTATTGGGTAAGAAAGCATATCCAATAGTAGTTTTGTGCTCATCTTTATCACTAGCCTAATCTGCATCATAGTATTATCTTAATCTCATATCCCAACCTTGATAGCAAAGGATAAAATCTCTAGTCCCTTGGAGGTAACGAAAAAACCTCTTAAATGCTCAATAATGAACAGGGCTTAGGTTACTTTGGTAATGACTGACTAATCCAACTGTTAAGTATATGTTAGGTCGAGTACACAACATGGCATACATCAAACTTCTAATTACACCTGCATAAGAAGCTCTTACCATTTGTTTCCTTTCGTCATCATTCTTAAGGCATTAATCAAGGCTTAGGGTGCAACCCTTCTCGATAGAAGTGTTAAGAGGTTTGCAATTTTGCATCTGAAATCGCTCTAGAATCTTCTTAATGTAAGTCTCTTAAGACAAAAGTCTTCTTAAGCGATCCCTTAAAATCTTAACTCCAAGCATAAAATTTGTATCTATGTCTATGTCATTTCATATCAAAATTAAAGGACAACCATCCTTTGATGACAATAATCATATCTATGTCATTTCTAGCTAATAGAATGTCATCAACATATAAAGATAGAATGAGAATATCTCTTTCGGATCGTTTGGCATACAACCAGTTGTCCTCTTCCAACTTTTCAAAGCTGTTACAAATAACTGCCTTATGAAATCTAAAGTATCGTTGCTTAGATTATTGTTTTAAGCCATAAATGGAACACCTGAGACAACATAATTTTTATTCTTGTCCCTTAACCTCAAAATGAATAGGTTTATCCTTATAGATCTCCCCATTTAGTTCTCCATTGAGAAATGCAATCTTCACATCCATTTGGAAGAGCTCTAAGTCTAAATGTGTGACTGTAGCCAAAATAAGGCGAATAAAGGTAAATCTCACCACCAAGGAGAATGTCTATTCATAATCTATACTCTTTCTTTGTTATATCCTTTCGCCATTAAAGGAGCTTTATATTTGTCAATTAAACCATCTATCTTACATTTAATTTTCAAATCACATTTATTTCCAATAGTCTGACCCCCAAGCAGAAGAACATACAACTCCTAAACATGATTCCTTATCATGGAACTCATTTTTTCCTTCATAGCATCCATCCATTCTACTAAGTTGAGTGAAGCTAAAACTTCTTCACAAGAATCAAGTTCATCAAGGTCTAACTGAGTACGCATGTAGGATTCTCCTTCAATCTTAAAATGGCGATGAGGAATTTGGCCATATTTGTCTCTATGTAACTTGAGACCTTGTGAAGAGCCATCTAGTGGCATATTCCCATTAGGAGATAAGTCACTCCCACTATCTTTGGTGATTTCAAGATGGGCTTGTAATTCCCAGCCCTTGCTTAAATATTGTATTGCTTCCTCTTATAACTCATAGAGTTCAAGATTCTTCTTTACTTCACCAATACTAGGAAAATCATTTTCTATAAAATCAACAACATGTGACTTTATTTAAGTTTATCCTCCATTAGGATGTTCATCATCTATTGCATAACCATTTGAGCAGTCAGAATATCGTTTAAAGACATTCTTATTTGCTCTAAGGCTTAATTTCCCATATTTGTGAGAAGTTTTATGAACATAAATCGTACAAATCCTAGGTCGCAAATTCTTCAAATTTGGTTTTACACCATTCCATAACTCATATGTAGTTGTAGGGACTAACTTAGAAAACACTTGGTTAAGGATGTAGGCAGCAATTAAAAGAGCATTCCCTTAAAAAGATACTGGGAGGTTAGCCTATGTCATCATTGACCTAACCATATCTAATAAAGTATGATTCTTTTTTTCCGTTACATCATTTTATTGCGAATTGTCAAGAATTATTGACTACCTACATATTTTTTTCACCTCACGTAGTTTTTAAATTGATGTGACAAGTATTTGTGACCTTTATCAATTTGAAGAATCTTTAAATTCCTTTCTTTCCTATTTTCAACCTTTGTCAAAAAATGCTTAAAACAATCTAATTCTTTAAAGCATTGAGAGATTAGATATGCATAATTAAAACACAAGTAATCATCAATGAATGTGAGAAAATAAGAGGCATCATGTTATGCCTTTACATTCATAGGTCTGTAGATATCTTAATAGGCTAACTCTAAAGGGTAAGAAGCCTTTGGTGCTTTTCCAAAAGGCTACGGGCTCTATTTGCTAAACAAGACTCACACATTGATAGGCTAACATTGGCGAGAGACCTTAGAAAACCTTCTTTAACTAGTCTAGCCATTCTTTCTTATGCAAATTCAAAGAATTAATAGTATTATCACAAGCCACATAAGAAGATGAAGAATCTAAATCTAATATAAATAGACCATTGAATAAAAAACCTTATCCATAGAGGGTTTTATTTAAATAGAATTCAACCTTTAACCCAACAAAATGAAATTAAAACCTAATTCAAGTAGTGTTATTACTGAAAATAGATTACAATGGACACCAAGTGCATATAACGCATCATAAAGGAGTAATGTATGCCTTAAGAGCAATTTGAGTTGGTATGTTCAAACCCCTAAAACATCCTCATTGATATGTTACCTAGAATAACATAATGTCTTCCAACAGGTACCCTTATGTAATCTATGAATCCCACTATATCCTTGGTTACATGTTTTGTTGCTCCTAAGGTTACAATCCACCTAGAAAGAGAATGAGCAACTAATACATGTGTATAAACATATGAAAAGAGAGTTAGGATTTGGGTATACTTTCTTTAGCTTAGTGCACTCACGAGCAAAGTGACCTGGATTTCCATAATTGTAGCATTTTATGTCACCATCTTTGATGTTTTTTCTGATTTCCTTTCTTTTGGCCCCAAATTTCCAATTATGTCACCATCTTTTCTTTATCCTTTATGCTTAAGCTTATTGTTTTGGATTGGACCTGCGCTTTTAGGCATTCTATTTTTTATTTTTGTGTTTGTATACTTGTGCCTACAATCTTGGATTGGACTTGCAATTTTAGGCAATTCATTTTTATTTTATTTTTTTGTGTGTGTTTGCATGCTTAGTTAGATCTACATTTTTGGATTAGACTTGCACTTTTGGGTAGTTCATTTTTATTATATTATAAAAAATAAAAAATCAATTAAAGAAAAAAAATCTATTTATTTCAAATAAATAAATATATATAAAGATGAAAACAAGCTTGATTTAGCTCTAATACCAATGTAAGATAAATAAATAAATAAATAAAACCATAGTCCAGATAAATACCTACGGAAGATTCTCGTAGCTTGAATTATAATCTTTAATATTGGTGACTTCTTCTAATTACTCTAACCTCTAAATTCTAGGTGTAAATGGATACTAGGAAGAACTTGATCGGGAAAAAATAGAAGAGGGATAGAGAAGCTCAAACCTTATGGAGAAAAGATTGTTGGACTCACCAATGAGCCTGCTATTTATAGGCAACTTTATTAGTGAAAGATAAAGATTCCAAACTAAATGGATAATTATCTCTATTATGTTGTTAACCAATGTAATTCCAAAACAAATTGAATTTCATGGAATTTTATCTACTTATTTATCCTCCTTTTTATTTAATCCACATATAGATGGTGAATTTAAAAAATATATATATTTAAATTCTAAAAAAATTAATATAAATTTTTTATAGGAGTCCTTTTAAAAAAATCTTTAATATTAATGATTATATGAATAGTGGATGAAGTAGGAGTTGAATATAAATTGTGTCAATATAAGATAATATTTAACAACTTATAGATAGATTGACTCACATAATATGATAAATGATAAATGTCAAAATCAACATATATGGTTGAAGTCTTTTATTCGAATATGACCAATTACAACATGAATATGATATAAATGCAATTAACTTCAATTCAAATCCATTGAATTTATGTTATTTTTAAATATGGTTATTAAAATATATTAAGAATTGTGAATCAAAGTTGATGTGAGAAGTGAGGATGGAAATTTATCTCTATTTATTTTTCATATATTAACTTTTTTTAGTAGCTATCATACAATTTAGAAGTAATGATATAAGTATCATGTTTATCATATTGTCTTTTATATATAATCTCTAACATGATTGGGGTGATTAAATGCAAAAATAATTATAAATAAAAAAATAATAAAATATAAATATAAAAACTTTTACATGTGATCATCACAAGTAATGAAAAGTAGTAATTGATCGAAAATTTTCCTTAGTAATTCAAGAATTTCGAGACTAATTCCTATATAAAAAAAAATGTAATTTAGACATCACTCAGTTTGAGAGTAGCACATGGGAAGATCTGAAGCAACTCAATGGTGGTTACAAGTGAGATGGTGGCAGAAAAAGAGTGGCGTGTGGCATAAACGTGTCAGAGAGAAACAGAAAAAACAAATAAAAAGTAAAGAATGGGGTATGGATCCACCACCCATTTCCAAAGGATGGCGAAGGGGGCAGTTACTCACTTACTCTTAGTGAATGCCCTTCACCACTCTCTACATGTTCTCTATCTCTGCCATTGTTTTCTCCGCCTCTCTTTTCTTCTTCAACCTTTTACACGACTCTCTATCACAACCGTACTCTTTTCTCATTTTCTGTTTATGTTTCTCATCAGGCATATCAAATTCAGGTACGTGATTTTGGAAAATCATGTGCATGTGTTCAATATATACTTAATGATACTTTAAAATTAATACTATTTATATGTATTCAAAAAATAATTGATATAGTCTTTGACAATTATTTATTACAATATATTCTTATTTAGTTTTTTTTTTTTTTTTTCATTCTTAGTGGTGGATTGTTGATGGAGAATCGGAATATTTGTTGTAGTTTATACACAAAAATGATTGACATAGATGCCATATGATAATGTAATGATGCTAATAAGATGGAAATTTTGGGTTATATTGCCTAACATGTTTTTACTAATATGTAGATATTTGCAAAAAAGTGAAAGTAATCATATCGTGTTTATAAGCATGAAAGAGACTTTTTATGTTATGTAATATTAAGCAATTAATTATAAATTATTAGTTGATTTGAAATTATGATAAGCATTTTAAAATGGAATGATTTTTATGAGTCATAAATCTTTTTTATATAAATTGTTTTTACATAAAATATTAGCTATTGTAACTGCAGTTGATAATGGTTATGAACAATTTTAAAATTCAAACTAGTTATACAATCGATTGGTCTCTTTTGTTTAAAGGTTAGCATAATCAACCAACAAACTAAATGATTTTGAGAAAACCGACCAATCCATGAACCAATTGATTCAACAATCCAACTTGCAAAATAAAGGGGTTTGGGGAAACCAACTAATTTGTTGGTGTTGTTTTTTTCTTTAACTTCAAAATGACATCATTTGGCTAAAAGTAATGTTCTTTTGCTTCTATGATAGGTTTGAAATTTTAAATTGCTAAATTTTTTAATTATAAAATAAAAATATTAATTGTATATTTGATTTTATTATTAATATCGTGAGAGTGAAAAAATAAATAACAGAAGTCAAAAGTATCTTTACTTACACACACACAAACGCATTATGTACATGTGTGTAGTATGTATGTATTCATGTTTTTATGATGTCATGCTACTGAACCAATGATCAGACATGTGGTGGCATAACAACTTTTCTATTACCATAACCTTCATCAATAGTGACCTAATCCATAGGGATATATGACTACTTTAGAGTCTCACCCGTAAGTCAATGTCTCTTGATAAATTTAGCACGGGCGCAATATCCTCTCAAGGTTGAGAGTTCACACATTATAGTAGCTTGGTGAATCATGACAATTAATAACCTTACATCATGATTCACCATAAGTCATGTCCAATGTGTAACCATAGACACTAGTGTACTAACCATAGGAAACTTATCTCGACAACCAAAACAAGTCATCCTTCCAATTATGAGGTAATGCACTACAATCTCTACTAGATTACCCAAATCCCTAAATCAACTGTGAACATCAAATCATCTTACAAGGAACCATGACTTGTGTCCTCTATGCAATTATTAATGTGCCCAAGTCATGTACAATGCAAGTGAAATGGGCATGTATACTTAGATAACTAATTATTGCAAATATGATATTAAAGGGAAACAAAAACATAAATAAATAAGTTTATTAATAAATCTAAAACATTATATTATGTCATGCTTTTCAAGGCTCTATCCCAACACTTATATCTAGGAGGTCGTACACTATAACCTTATGGACTATCTAAGTCCATCAATTAGTTATGAACAACTCATCAACTTGTAAGGAACTCATGACTTGGATCTTCTATGTAACTTTTAATGCATCGAAATCATGTGCAATGCTAGTTAGTGATGCAAGCGTGAATGTTCAAATAAATTTTAATGAAAACAAAAATAGAATAGTGGAAACTAAAATCATAATATATAAATATATTAATGAAATTTATTTTTATTACAACATATCGTGCTTTTTAAGGGATTTATCCCAACAATTTTCAACTTTTTTCATCCTCCATTTCCATCATTTCATACATTGTTAATAGTTCTAAATCACCAACTAAAGGATGGGAATGGCTAGCATGACTAATTTTCACTTTCATTTGTTATGTATCTCTAATTGCTCTTTTAACTTATTGTTTGTTAACAAACTTGTCTCTCACTTGAAGTGTTTAGTCATATTTCATTCTTCAAATTATATCTTTCATGATCTATGGGCAAAAGGGTGATTAACCAAGGATTTAAAAGTTGTGGACTCTACTACTTTTAGCCAATGTGCAAGTCTTTAGCTCTCAACTCCCCATTTCCATCTTAGTCATCCTTCCTTTATATGTCCCCATATGTTAGATCTTATTTTACCTTATGTTCCTCTTTTCCACTATGAAACATGAGAGCTCGGTAAACATCATAGGCTACTTTTAAACTTTTTCTAAATGAGCCTTGTTAGCATCCTTTCAAGCTAGTCTATTCTCTAGGGCTAAGTTTGTCACAACTTAGGCTTAGATTATTTATAAAACAAAAACTCATAAATACCTTTAGAGGGATAGAGAGAGAGAAAAAAAAAGATAGAAAGGTTCTTAGTCCTAAAATAAAATTTGATAGGGGGGACTTTTATGAAGAACTCCAAAAAGGATTCTATTAAGTAGAGACACCATTGTAAGAACAACATCTCTCCAAAAAAACTGTGGTACATTCACTGAAAGCACTAAAGCATAGGCTATGGCAAGAATAGGGTTACTTTTAAACTTTTCCTCAATAAGACTTATTTGCATTCTCTTCAGGTAGTCCACTCTAATATCTAGGGTTCATCTAGGAAATTAGATTATTTGTCTATCATTGTTTTGTTTTCTTTATACATGATTTCTCTTTTTTTACTTGGTTGTATACTCTCAATGATTGAATTCAAGTATTTGATATTTTTAACTCTTTTTCTTCTAAAATACTTATTGATTCAATGCTAAATCAATATTCTTCAAACTAACAATGTCTTTGAGTACAAACATTCTATATTTTAGTACTTTCTTGAGTTAAGAGGTATATTTATCAAATCTCATTTGTTGATACATCTCAATAAAATGGAATTACTAAAAGAAAAATGGTCTTGCGTGTCTTAATGTTTTAAATGAATGTGTAAAAGTTATTTTTGAGATATGGTGTTCTCACAATGGATTTTTGGCTTAATAGAATTCTTTGGAGTTCTTCTTGGAAAGTCCCCCTATCAAATGTTATTTTAGGGACAAGAACTTTTCTCTCTCCCTCTAAAAGTTTTTATGAGTGCTTGTTTTGTAAATAATCAAAGCCCAAATTCTAACAAACTTGACCCTAGAGTTTATAAGTGCACATTTCCTATTATTTCTAAACCTTAAAAAAGATACTAATGCTAAGATCCCACTTTGCAAAATCACTTTGTTTGTGTTGATGTTATTTTTTCTTTAGGATATACCTTATTATTCTGAGGTAGGAAATGAATTTTTGAAGTTTTTCTTTAAGAGCAAGTTCATCTTGCTCCAATCCTCAACATTCTTTTTCTTAAAAGTTCCATGTTCACAAATAAAACAACATTCTCGTCACAAAGTAATATCATGTTCTCTATCACGTTCACTGACTCCCTTTGTGTTTCTAGATCTTGTTTTTTTTGTCTCTATATTGATGTTTATAAAGTTACATACATTTTACTATCTATCTTATTTCTCTTATGATCACTTTTACTTCTCTTTCAAGGCTTTCTCTATCTTCCACTTTTTTATTATAATTCTTACAAATAAGTACTTATCATGGCTAAAGAAAAGTAATAGAAAAGGACATATATGTTTTGCAATGGATTCATACCTTGGATCTTGTTCATAAGCCTAGTATTGCCAGGATTGTTGTTTGTCATTGGGTCTTGACCATAAAACATAATTTTGATAGTACAATTGACAAAGTGAAAGCTTGTTTAGTGGCTAAAGAAGCCTTAAATGTAGTGAGAATTTTCATTATATGGCCAAAGTAAATTATATACAAATTATTATATTTGTGCAGCAAATCAAAACTAGCCCCTTTATTAATTTGATATAAAAAAGTCCTTCATTCATAGTGACTTAAGAAGTCAACATTTAGACTCAAACAATCTTCATATACATGATTTGAAAAATATGGCAAAACATTGATAGCTCATGACATGATCATAAGTTAAATTTATTATTTAGTTTTTTCTTTTTTCTTTTTTCAAAAAGGCATACCATGGCATTTTAATCTTGATGATTAGCTTTCATACCAAAGATCTTGGCAAGCTTTATTATTTTATAGGATTTAAACTTTTAATGTCAAATAGAGATATTTGTGTCTTAAAGAAAGTATACTTTTGATATTCTAAAAGATACAAGTTATCTTGTTATTAAACTTGTTATATGCCTGGAAATTAATCAAAAGTTAATTAATGATGGTGAGTTAATGGATAATTCTAAATTATATAGAAGACAAATGCGAAAGCTAATTTATAACCACTATCAACTAGATATATCTTATGTAATCAATGTTGTTCACATATTTGTGACCATCCTAGGTGTTTGTCAATTGAATGTAATCGCACAAATTTTGAAATATACTAAGGGAGCTCATTGTTGTGGTCTTCTTTATCTATTCTCCATATATGTTCATAGTAATGGATATACTCTAATTAGGTGGAATTTCCCTATGATAAAGAATTAACAACTAATTATTGTATTCTCAATAGAGTTAATCTCGTAACATAGAGAAGCAAGAGAGTTGCAACTCATTTCTAATACAAATACAAAGTATCAAACAAAGGAAAATTCAATATGTGAGTTGACTTGGTTGATAATTTTTTTGCTAGAAATTGAAATACCGATGTCAAATCTAACTCCTCTTTATTGTGTCGACATTCAAGTCATCATCCATATCGTTAGTTAGAAATTCTTGTTTTTTTTTCATGAAAAGAAAAATAAATCAAAGTAGATTTTCATTATATTCACTTAAAAATAGAATGAGAAGAAATTGTTCCTACATTTCTATTACAAAGCACCAAATAGCTTACATTTTTGCTAAAACCCTATAAAATTTTTTTTCTTTTTTTTCTTTTTTTTTTTAAAAAAAACCCTTAGCTCTATTTGTGAAAAGAATGAGAACTATTAATATTTTGTCTCAACTTAAGAGGGAATGTCAAAATTATAAAAGAAATTGAAAGAATATTTTTCCTTTTGAGCAACAATAATACACAACTATAATATACAAAAATGTATTTCCTTGTTTCATACTATTATAGACTAAGAAATAATACCTTTACAACTCCATTTAAAATATACAACATTATGAGAAGAATAGTCTTTCCATTCAACACTATATAGTGTATCAAGCATAAAAATTGGTTTTTTTTAAAATATGAATGTATGTATGATTAGTTCAACCATGTTAAACCTTGTATTTTCTTTTTGTAAGTGATCTTTTTTTTTTCTTTTTGTTATTTTTTATTTTCATAACAAGGCGTCACAACTTCTACTACCCTAATAGCTTTCATTAGCTCATCTTTATCTATCTTGGTTTGTCTATCTTGATTTAGCAACTCGTGATGCTGAAAGATCATTCAATATGGTACTTGGTAATCACCCTTTTAACGTTAAATATTTTTATCATTAAAGAAAACTGCAAATCAATTAGAAAGCACTCGTTTATACCAAGAAAGCACTTGGTAATATATTGTACATGCATGATGTTTGATCTAAATTGAAGTTGTCTTGATCATTGGTTCTTATCGTCAGTTTTATGGTTCATTAAACTCTAATCTAAGTGTTCTTCCTTTCATTTAGTTTTTTTCTTTCAATTGTTTCTACTTTTGGTTATTTCCCAAAGTCCAAACAAACAAATAAACACATTTTTTGTGCCCTCTAGAATATTGAAATCTGTTTGTTCCTTTGAAGCTCTCCAACACTTCTAATTAAGTACTTCACCTATTACCTTTTTTTTTTTTATGAATGAATACAATCACTTCAAAAAATAATTAATGCAAAAAGATACTTATAAAAGAAATTTAATGTTTAGATTTATTAGTTGGTTAAAGTCTACCTTAACCTATAATGACCCACTCCCAACCGTGTAGATATTATTCGTTCTGGACCTAAATGGGCCGTCATGATTTTAAAACACATCTATAGGATTAAAAGGGACTTATACTTACATAATACTAGGAAGTTTCTCCTTTATCTGATATGGGATATTACAAACACCCTCATGCAGACACAATGTCCTTGTTGTGTCCCAAGGGATTACGAGGCCAAACAAACAAACACCTCTCACGGGGCTAAACAAACCCTCACATTAGGGTTGAAGATCAGTTATGATACCATTTGTAAGAGCCCACTCCAAATTGTGTAGATATTGTCCGCTCTGAACCTAAAGAGGTCTTCATAGTTTTAAAACGCATCTATAGGGTTAAGAGGGACCCATACTTATATAATATTAAGAATTTTCTCCTCTATCCAATGTGGGATGTTACAAACACCCCTCATACAAACACAACATCCTCATAGTGTCCTATAGGATTACGAGGCTAAATAAACAAACACTCTTCATGGGGCCAAACAAACCTCACACCTGGGTGGAGGATCGACTCTGATACCACTCTATCATGCCCTAAGACCCACTACAAGGGCGGACTCAATTTACACTTTGAACATTCAAGCTTGAAATATGAAATGATTGTCACGCCCTTAGAGTGGGTCTTGAGGAATGATAGAGAAAAGACACTAAAAAAATTTCTATCCGCTACAATGTATTAAAAGTTGGAATGAGTTTACCATTGACAAAATGCAATATTGGACCCAAAAATATATTATTAAAGGAAAATACATGTCAAGTAGTATTGCCCTATTTTGTCTTAGGTGAAAGTGAGAAACAAGGCAATAATCTAAGGGAAACAAGGAGGTAAAAATAAATGTTATCATCTAGCAATAGTAATATTCAAACAATCAAAACATTATTTTCATTGTCATTTTAATATTATAAAAAAAGGAAGGCTCATCTCCATTGACTTATTTCATTGGTCAAGACAATATAGGCGTCACCTCTTTGAAGACCTTTTCTTAAGTCCTCAAAATATGAAAAGCCAAGGCTTCAAATTGCCTTGTCACTTGCGAGACCTAAGCAAACACCTTTTGCAACTATAGATCTAAAACCAATAAGGCAGAAAAGCCATCTTTTATCATGGATTGAATTCATGGAGATTTCAACTTCAAATAATTGTGAATTTGGTTAGACTATTTTTATACATACAAAGTATTTGAAATAGCGAACTAGATATGCGCAATTACTGCTATCGAATCTTCATGATTTAGAAAAAGTGATAAATCGAATCCGCTCGGATTTTGTTAGAATACTTTTTCTATTTTTGGATACTTTGATTTCTATATATAGTTTACAGAATTATTGAAAGTATCAATTGAACATCAACGAAGCTCTTCTTCTTCTTCTTCTCTCTGGAGCGGTAAGTTTTGAAAGAAGACCAAAAAAGAAAGCAAGGGTTTGTGGTTTAAATAATGTAGTTTTACTAAGATTTTGTTGTAGGAAGCCTAATATTTGCATTAGTCATGAATGAAAATGCATCACATTGCATAGTGTTTGTTCCTTTTGATGATATAGTACAATAAGCTAGATGAATCCTTGTTTGGTTATTGAGAATGTAAGTAACACTTTCGTGGATTGTCAAGATTAAGGGAGAAGTACGATTCTTCTTAATTTTACTTTGATATTGGTCTTGATAATCATAGATTGAATGATTTTATGGATAGTTTGCTCCTACTTTCTATGTTTAATTTTAAACTTGAATTTTCATATTCTTGATAATCCTTTAACACAAGCTTTCCATGGGTCATTCATGATATTCATGTATTATAAGATCTATAACTACTAAGTCTTTTGGGAATGTCCCCCTTTCAATGTTAGAATGCAAACCTACTAGTGATTATCTCTTATATGTGGTTAAAAATGGCATTAGCAAAGTTGAGATTGAAGGGTCCAAATTATCATAATTATAACAACAATTCCCTTGTTCATTCTTATTGATTCAGTAAGTTAAGTTAATTTTTTTTCTTTTTCAGAATGTTTATTAATATTATATATAATCATTGTTTATAGGAAGTCAATAAATTGGTGGGTCCTTTAGCTAAAAAAAAGTGCATGCACTTAGGATCTAAGAAGAGTTTGTCTTAAGTTTCTTGATGATTTTTATTAGCTATCTTGGTGTATGTTTTAACTTTAAAAAGAAAGTATCATGCTTAAGGTCTAAGAAAGCTTTGTGTCACAATTTTCCTTATGTTTGTTTTATGTGTAGGGAAAACAAATGTTTGCATTCCTTTCATAGATCGATGTAAGTTTCTATTCTCATTGAATTTTTTTTTTTTTCCTTTCCAAAAAGGATTGATGTATTGGATCCTTTGTATCATTAATTTCTCCATGCTACCTTCAAGTGTTCATCTTCTTGAATTTCATTTTGAGTGAATAATATATTGTGTTTAGCGTAGATCAAATCAGTGTTTCATTAAAAAGCGAGTCTCGCTATCCACCGGGGACACATTTAGGCCTTGAATTAACATCTGTGATCTCTTGCTACAGGAAAATAACATCTCTTTTTGCACACAAAAATGGTGGTTTCTGAGTCTGATTCTGGAAAGGTTAAACCAAAATCATCACCACAATTGCATCAAGAAGACTCTTTGTTTCCTGCACCAATTCGACAGAATTCGGTCTTCTCACTCACTCTTGATGAGTACCAAGTCAGGAGTGGAAAGTCTTTTGGGTCCATGAACATGGATGAACTCATCAACAGCATATGGAATGGAGATGAAAACATACTCTTTTCGGTATCCAGCCAAGACGAACCGAATAATGATAAAAACATGGCTGACCAGACTGATCTCCTCCGACAAGCATCTTTCTCCATCCCTCCTCCACTTTGCAAGAAAACTATAGATGAGGTGTGGTCTGAAATCAACAAAAACAAACAGCAGCAAAATTCTAACAACAATGGCAGTAACGATTCTGTTCAAGGTGAACAAACCTTTGGGGAGATGACTTTGGAAGACTTTTTGGTGAAAGCAGGGGTTGTTCAAGACGTGTTTGTTGAAGAAGCATCAGGCTCTTCCAAGCGACATATGCTAACACCTACTCAACGTTCCGGAAGCTTTCCAAATAATAATACAAACTTGGAGACAACCTTTGGCATCGGAAATATGATGGGTTTGGAATTCTCCGCTTCACAGAATTCTGGTAACAACTTGTCAAGCAATGATCTTGCAGCATATCTTGCACAAGGTAATAAGTTTCCAGGAGAGTCATCCAATACTAAGGAAGAAGAGAAAGGAGAAAGTGCACCACAGCCAGGTGGGCAGAAAGGCAGAAAGAGGACAACAGATGGTACACTTGAGATGGCGGTGGAGCGTCGACAGCGTAGGATGATAAAAAATAGAGAGTCCGCAGCCCGATCACGAGCCAGGAAGCAGGTATCATCCTTGTAACCAATTAGGTTGATATTCTATGTGAGAATGTGTTTGCTTTTGTTCTATCAACCATGAAGCTTAAACAATAACCTATTTGATTTGTTCTACTACAGGCTTATACTGTGGAGCTGGAACTAGAACTGAATCAGCTTAAAGAAGAAAATACAAAGCTCAAGAAAATTGTGGTAAGAGAGGAGGCATGTCTTTCAGAAAATATACAAGAAGAGAATTTATTTACTCCACTGACATTGTTTCTGACTTGTGTATACTTATGTAAACATTTCTCATTGGTACAGGCCGAGGCTGAACGTAAGCGGAGAGAAAAGGTAAAGTATGATTCAATCAAGTTTAACAAATTAGGATGCACAATAGCATGCATTCCATGTTGTTCTTTTGATTCCTTTTATAAAATCATATCAATCTGTACTCACATTTATGTAACACCCATTTGCATAGATTTATATTACTTTCGCTTCTGATTGTATGAATTTAATTCTTCTGCATGTACAAGCAGCAAGCTATAGAAGGTAAGGAAGCAACGAAGGCACAAAAGATAGCAAAACAGTTGAAAAAGCTGAGGAGGACTGTCAGCGCACCATAAGCTTGTCTTGGTGTGTAAGAATGAGAGAGAGAGAGAGAGAGAGAGAGAGAATAAGAAACAGTTCGATGTGGGAACTGTAGTGTGGATCTCAGGCTATCTGCAGATGCCTAGTCTGGCGTTTTAATGCTTATGTGTATTGGCAGTTGGTGAACATAAATAAAATCATCTGCTTGTGTTTCTTTCCAAAATTTTCTGCATTACAACGGGTTCATGTGTGTTCTCACATAGTTTCAACTCTTTCTCTTGATTTTGATTTCATCTTCACAATAGAACCACCTTATTATACAAACGATATGACTATGTTTGGTTTCAGAAACCACTGAGGAAAGAAAAAAATGTTAAATTTGGTTTCATTATAGAAAATAAGATTTAATTAAAATTAATTAAAAATTTATACATTTTAAAATTATTTAATTTTTATATAATAGAGGAAAATAAGTGAAAGTTTGAAGAAGAAAAGAATTTATTGATTTTCAGCCTATTTTTAACTTTTTTACTTTTTATTTCCTTATATTTTTCCTCTATATTTTCTTTTCCTCTCATTTTCTCTTAAAATTTTTGGGAACCAAACATAATCTATATTTATTATACACACTACCATAAGCACAACATGCTTCTTTACAATAACAATACCTTGCTCCAAGAGAGCAGTTTCTCAATTTTTTTCTAAGTGTAACAACAAAAACAAACACCATGTTTCACTAAGAAATAAACTTTTGTGAAACTTCTAATGCATTAAGATCCCTAGCTATATGTTATTATGAATTATTTATTTACAATGTTATTAAAGATTCACAATTGTTTATTCATAAATCAATTTGAGGCCTGCAAATCTACAAAAATTGCTTCATTTATTTTTATATATTACTTCAAGCTTATTTCACTTATTTTTCATTTTCTATGTAAAGATTAGATTATAAGTTTAAAATGTATACATTTTAACTTATTTTTAATTATATTTGACTTTTTTTTTTTTTGTATTTTCCCTAATGAAACTAAATATAAGAAAATCATTTCTCTCATAATTTTTCTTTCTTAGTACTTGATGAGAACTAAATATAGTTTAAAGTTCAAACATAGATATTAAGGGGAACAAGGCAATGTTCTCAACAACAATAAGCTATTGAAGATGGATAAAAGTTTAGAATATATAATATAAAACAAAACACTAAACTCAAAATGTTAGTTTTAATGTAAGGAAAGATCCACTTTACACCATTTGGGGGAAAGTTAGCATATTTCTTTCTTGCAATGTCATGAATCTAGAGTGATAAAAAGCGAGCATGAAGATCCAAATAAAGATACAAGTACCTAGAACTTTCTTATAAATAAATAAAAATAAAAAATAAAAAGCATACCTACAAGCTTCTACAACATTGTAACATGATGTTCTTAAGTTGTGGGTGCCCAACTGCTCTAATTTCAATTGTTAAAACCAATATTTTTAGAATTGGACTGGACATTAAACTAGAAAAATTATCGGTTCACGGTGATCACTAGTAGAATCGGTGATCGAACCGTGGTCGAACCAGTAATATCATAAATATATAATTTATATTATATTAAAATTAAAAATAATTATTAGAAATTAAAAAATATATATATATATATATATATAATTTTTTTAATAATATTTTATTTTTTATATTTGGTGTATCAAATTAAATAATAAAAATAAATATAAATGAATTCATATATTAAATTTTATTAAATAGAATAGGTATGATATTAAAATATGAAGGTGAAAAGAAAATTATGATATTTAATTTAATTACATATCTATGTAATTTGTTATTTTAAAAATTTTAAAAATTATTATATTAATTAATTTATATTATTTTCATATTTATCATTAATAATTATTATAAAATAAATTTAGATATAAATATGTATATTTCTTTAATGTTTTATATGATAAAAAAGAGGTTATGTAGTTGAATGATTTTTTTTTTTGCATATTTTGAAAACCACGAGTCCTAGGTTCAACTCCCCACAATGCAAAGTATTTTTTTGATGCAACCAACACCTGTCTTACATCGGAAACTAACATAACCTAGCCCAACAGGATTTTTGTTAAATCAATAGTTGACAGTCTGCATGGAATTGGATGGTCGATCGCTGGTTCAGGCGGTTTGGCACTAATCCAACCTTTGAACAATCCAATTAGCCAGATCGAAGAGGCCACCGGTCCGATCGTTGGGTCTATCGGTCTCATCTAGTTTTCAAAACATTAGTTAGAACTTTTTCTTATCTGTAGGTTTTCAAATTTCCTCTTAACAGTTTCTTGGTATAATCCTGAAATAAGCCACAAAGCCTCTTAATCTCTAAATTTTGACAAACAATTAATCATCATTGATTGTGGTAAAATTACAACTTCTACCTAAAGATCTAAAAGTGAGTTTTAAGGAATAAGATTGAGTTCTTAGCTACTCATAAGCATGGTTTGAAATATCAATAAACACAGATATATCGATACTTGAATTTTACGAATATATCGGAAATATCAAAGAAATATCGGTGGATATTTTGATAAAAATTTTAGTAAGGTGAAAATTATTCATGGAAATATTTGGAAAAATCCTAAAAAATAATAAAATAAGTAAAAATACACATGTTAAAATTATTTTGTAAATGTAATTGACATAGGTATGGTTAAAGAAAAACATAACTCTAAGCAAGGATTTATCGGTCTTAATATATAATTTATTATTTATCTTATTAAATTAATTTAAAATTTTAAAATATTAGAACTTCATTATTAATTTTTTTATATTTTAGTATTTTTTTTAATAAATTTATATTTTAAATAAAATTTATTAAAGGAATAATTGAGGACATGAAAAATGCCTAGAAGGGTTTAATATATGAACCAAAATAAACAACCCATGATTTGTTTTTGTAAAACAAACATAACTGTATCTAAATTCGATTTGCTTTTAGTGTCACTTAAGGTTATATTTGATTCTTGAAAAATATTAAGGAAAAAAAGAAACTGTTAAGAGAAATTATTTTCTCATGTTTGATTGTATTAAGGAAAATACCATAGAAAATTAATTATAATTAAAATTATTAAAATTATTTAATTTTTATAATGAAGAGTTAATATAAGTTAAATGAGTTTGAAATATCATATAAAAATAATTTATTGATTTTAAATCTTTTTTTAAAAAAAAAAAAATTTTTCCTCTCTATTTTCTTTTCTTTATATTTTCCCTCAATTTTTCGGAAACAAACATAACTTAAAGCTTATTTGAAAGTGATTTTACTTAAAGTACTTTTAATTTGTTGAATTTTTACTACTTCATTATTTTATTATGAACTATTTCCAATAATGTATAACCCAAAAAAAAAAAACAAAAACAAAAACAAACAAAAAACAAAAAACAAAACAAAAAATTGAACCATAAATCCACTTCTGATGACCTTTTGGATTTAAAAAAATGATCTTAAATTTTTTTTCAATAACTAATTTTTGTAAGAAAACATTTCAAAACATTAAGAAATGGTTTTAGCTTTTTTCAAAATTATTATCATATAGATTCTTAATATAGAGCATGGTTTAAAAAATTGGGAAATTTCATCAATATTTCAGAGTTGGCCAAAACAAAATCGGCCACCGATAATCAATAGGACAAAAAATGGCCCAAAAATTGGGAAAATCGACCAAATATCACCGATATTTGATTGACAGATGATTTTTTAGTGAGAATAGCGAGCATCGTAGCACGCTCGAATGTGAGGAGGAAGGCACGCAAAAAATTGCCAAATGGCAATTTTTTCAAAAACCTATTATTTTAAACATTTACCCATGTTTTTTTAATTATTATTTTCCAATTTATCTTTTATTTTAAATTTATATCACCTTTTTATTTTCTATCATCATTTTATTTTTAATTATTTTTCATATTTATCTTATTAATTCTATTTTAAAAAATTACTATCACTTCACTTTAATTTTTTTTATATTTATCCTTCCAATTTTATTAATTTTAAATATTTTATTTTAAAATATTAAAAATATAAATTTATTCAAAAATTGATAAAATATAAAAAAAATAATAAAGTTCTAATATTTTATAAATAAAATTAATTTGGTAAGATAAATTATTAATATAATTTTTAATAATTTTAATTATTTAAATAAATTAATATTAATAGTAAAAAATAATCACCATAAATTTGTAATAAAATTTGAGAAATTATATTTTAAATAAAATATTTTATATAAATTGATTTAATTTTTTATTTAAAATGTATTAAAGTATGTTTTAATAAAATTAGTTTTTAATTTTTAAAATAAATGAATATAAATATATTAAATAAATTTAAATTAATTTTTTTTTAAAATTTGATAAATATTATCTTTAATTATATGGATTACACTTATAAAATAATTTTAATATATGTATTTTTAAATAATTTTTTTATAAATATTTTAATATTTTTATTATTAATATTTATAATATATTCATAAAATTTAAATTTTAATATATTCATATTTATCGATATTTTTATTTAATTATTTAATTACACTCCGTAAAAAATGATTGAGGAGAACGAGAAGGACAGCCAACTTTGACAATAGATTGACATTATTCCACCAACTCCAAAAAAAAAACACCAACTTTGACAAATTTCGGTGTCTTAAATTCAGAGGAAAAAAAAAAAAAAAAAGAAGCAATGTGGGTGTTGGAGTGTTAGGAGGTGAAAAATCCATGTAGAAAATGGTGAGAATAAGAAGAAATGAATTGCATGTCAACACGTACGAATGCTAAATAATTATCATGCCGATGTACAGCTCATTACGTCTCTCTGTACACGCCCCAATCTAGGGTTTCATCTTTCATCTCAATTTGAATAATCTCATTCTCAATCTAAGTCTCCTTGAATATCGAGTGAGTGTTGATCCCCTCTAACCTTCGAATTTTGTGTTCGCACATTTGTTTGCTCTGATTTTTCGTTTCTTTCCTCAAACCCTAGGGTTTTGGTACACCTACGGTTTCGGGCTCGGTTGACCTTCAATTCTTGCGATTGCGGCACTGGATTTTTTTTTTTTTTTGCCCTTTGTTTGGGTACTGGGAAAGCTGAGGGAAAGTAAAGAAAAGAAAATGATGGGGTTTTGAATTGCTGGTTTAGTAGTTGTGTAACTTGTGTTGGGTGGAGGTTTCGGTTTCCTCCGGAGATTCCGGTTTTCTGCGGCGACCTGGCGGGGATCGTCCATTGTGGTAGTTGTCCTGTTGTTGCATTAAATATTTTTTTATTTCTAAAGCTGGGTTTACCCTTTTTTTTTGTTTCTTTTTTCGTTTCAGTTTCTTAGTAACCAAACATGGTATTATGCATTGATGGTTATTTAACGCCAGTTTTTAGTTGCTTGATGGTAATGATTTTTGTATAGTTATCTGGATTTTATCTCAATTGTAAGATTTGATGTGTGACGAACACTTTAAGAAATCAAATGATAGATGTAACTTTTTGGGGCATGCTTGGGTGGTTTGTTGATAGAGAATTCACTAAATTATGGATCACTTTGCAATGGCAGGAAGTGAGCGGCTTCAGCTGATTCTGGGAAGATCTGACTAATTTGGACAGGTTTGGGAGCTTTAATTAGAGTGGCAATGGCCAGGAGCTTTAAGTGAGAGCAGAATGGTAAGTTCTGGGAATAATTCAAATCGAGGGAGTTCTATGTTGCCAGCGGATATGCCACCATTGCCCCATTGTCTGCCATTAGAGCCGATTACATTAGGTAATCCGAAATATACCCGATCAGGAGAGTTGAGAAAAGTTCTTGGAGTTTCTCTTGGAAGTACATCGGAGGATCACTCATTTGGAGTTGCTCACACTAAGCCTTCTCCTCCCGTGGCAACAGAGGAGCTAAAACATTTTAAAGAAAGCATCATAGATACCTGTAAAAAGGCCAGGTAATTGCTATATGTTTTATTACAATTAAAGCATCACAGTTTATGGCACAGTTTGTATGGTAGACATGAAGCACATTGCATATGTTTTTAGAGAAATACACAATGGTAATATTTGGCTCTTAGAGAGAATGATGCAACATTCTTTCTGGGAACAAAACTGGGAGGATGGTCATTCATTTATGTGTTACATATCCCAACATTTTTTATATAAACTTGTTATTAGGTTATTATGCTATTTATATTGTCATTATGCTATTTATATTCTTTTTTTTTTCCATACCTTTGTACTTTTTTGAAATGTTCCTTTCAATTATTATTTCCTGCTCATGTTGAAAATGTAAATTTGAATTTAGACTGGAAAACCAAGGATGTAGTAACATGTAGTTAACTGCCAATAGGCATTCATGACCTTTGAGCCTCGGTGTTCAATTGAAAATATGATGTCTTTTCCTCAGGGATAGAGTTAAAACGTTTCGGGACTCCATATTCAAATTGGATAAGTATAGGGAGGCGCTAGGCTCAAAAAAGCGTCAACGAACTGATCTAAGTGAGATTAGGTGGAGCAAACTTGTTGAAGGTGGGAAGTCAAATTTCTAGGAACTCTCATGATATTGCAACTCAAAGGTTGGAGGAGCGAACTAAGAATGTTGGCTTGAATAAGCGTGTTCGCACATCAGTGGCAGATGCACGGGTTCGTATTTTAAAATTTATTTCATGATATGATCTTTATTAGTGATTTAGTAACATCTTTATCCTGTTGAGTAATCTGTACAGGGTTTCATGACAAACAGAGTGCTAGTTTTTACATTTTTTATTTTTATTTTATTTTTATCTTTTTTGTATTGATTGTACTGGTTGTTTTGGCTGACACATGGGATGAAGACACAACTTGGTGCATTCTTAGGAGTAACTCCATAATGTGAACAATTTCTCAAAATAATGCTTATCAACCATGCTTCTTTAAAAGTCCCAAATGCTCTTGAATATGTTCTAGTTAGGTGCAGGTTTGGAACTTGACATTGAACTGATACAAAACTTGGATAAAGAATGAGATATCATATATGAAAATCTTGTAAAACATTTTCTAAATCTTTTATTTAATTGGATTAAGAAGAATGCTGATATTCCGTTCATGCTTTTGTGCCCTTTAGTTAGGTGTTGTTAATAGAATGAATCCTTGCCCATCAGGAAAAAAAAAATCTTTAATTTAATTGGATTAGGAAGAATGCTAATATTCTGTGCATGCTTTTGTGCCCTTTAGTTAGACATTGTTAATATAATGAATCCTTGCCTATCAAGAAAAAAAAGAAGAGAAATGTTGAATCAAGGATTCACCAGACTTCCAAATTAACATCTACTAACATGATAGACGTGATATGGCTGAAGGTTGGGCTGATAAATCAAATTGAGTTGAAACCATGCTGGAAAATCATCCTTATTTTGGAAAAGCATGGTAAAAAATTACCCTTAATATCACTTTGAAACAGCTCTAGTTGTCCAGATAAATGTTGGGAATATAAGTGCTGGAATTAATTAAAATAGGCCAACCTTGAAAGATGAAAAAGGCATGGTCATGTAAAGTTGGCTGGAAATTTGGTATCTTAAACAAACATTGTAATTTAAGCACAATCAAATTGAATATTTATACAGTACCATTTAGTGGATTGAAATGGATGAAAAAGCAGTAGAAGTTGTGGATATTCAAGCAAGAGAGAAGATGACATCTAATAAGGGTGTTTCTATTCTCCAGTGTGTTCACAACATACTGGGTTCAAGAACGAAAGATATTTATCCAGTGATATAGAAACAAAGGTTAGAAAGTTGGCACTTCAAGCCAGTCAAGAAACTGGGATCGAGTGGTTATTTAGTGCACAATAACTGGCAGTAATAGTAGTAAGTTGATGATATGTTTAAAAATACTGCTTCTTTGGACTTATTTTAGTGTATTTGGAAGGAGCCAAAGGAACCAAATGGAAAATCTTCAATTGACTGGAGCTGTCAGTTTTAGTTTTGAAAGATCTGTTCCTTGTATCTTTGTTTTCATGGTCCAGGGAATCTCTTGGTGAGGGTAGCTTGTCATGAGGACAAAAATCCTTTTAGTCTGGCTGTTGGCCTGGGGCCCTTAGCTTCATTTTTCTTTTAGTTTTTTGGGTGCTCTTTGTGTACTTCATTTGTACATTTGAACTAGGGTTCACTGCCTACACACTCATAAATGCAAAGGCGTGCAAATACTGACACACAAAATATTTTGCTTATGAGAAAAAATAATGTGTTGTGAAATTCATACATATTTTTTTAAAAAAAATTTGACAGAAACCATAGAATTGATCCATGAGAAGCAAATCGTAGGAAACTATATATTGCCAAAAGATAATATCCATATTTTTCCGGAGTATAATACTGGTGAAGGGTGTCCATTTTAGTGTATGTTGTCTGCATATTATGAATCTTTTTGAGGATCTAGTTTCAAAATGGGGAAATTTTTCAGAAAAGAAGAAAAAAGAATGGGTAAGTTTGTTGTTCAGAAGAAAATTGCATTGTCAGGAAATGTCGGGTGTCAAATCTGTGTTCTTGAGCAGAAGTCTTATATTGTGCAGTGTATATTTTTGGATCCTTCCTTTCTGGACATGGTTTGCTTAAGCATGGGGTTGCTTGGTGGAAAAAGTTTGGTAATTGCTTAGGTTTCTAAGAGTTGGGAAAGGTGACTCTGGAATTTTCTATCCATCAGCAGTTTTGGGTGTGGTCTGTAGATTTGGGAAATTATGGAGGAGTTGCAGTCAATTGGGAGGAGTTTCAGAAGTATTGGGGTATTGTTGTGAACTCTTTAGGAGTCCGTTCATGTCTGTTTAGGTGGTTTTATGTCAAAATAGTGGTTGGAGATAGAAGTAAGGTATTCATTAGATTCCTGGGAGTAGTTGTAGTCTCATAGGCATGATGGTAGTTTGATGAAAAGATGGAAAACATAAGGGCTGGTGGTTGGGTCTTGTTTCAGGTTCTGCCAGTTTTATTCTGGCGTTTAAACTGAAAGCTTTGAAGTTGTACTTGAAAAGCTGGACTAAAGAGGTATTTGACAATGTTTCATTAAGGAAGGGGGAGGCCTTTAATCAGCTAGGTTTCTGGGTTGTGAAGGAGAGGGAAGGTGTTTTGTCTACTGTTGAGGCAATAGCAAGGAAAACTGTGAGGGAGGATTACCAAAAATGGGCTTTGATGGAAGATGCGTCTTGGAGACAAAAATCAAGAGAAATTTGGTTTAAGGAGGGTGATAGAAACTCTAAGTTTTTTCATAAGATGAGAAATGCTTACAACATAAGAAACTTCCTTGCTAAGATCAAAGTGAATGGGGAGTAGCTTTTTGTAGACAGAGAGATAAAAGAGGGGGTGGTTGGTGCTTTTAAGACCCTTCTCTCTAAAGATGGGGATTGGAGGCCAAGAGTTGATGCTTTCTCCTTTGAGGTGTTGGAGGAGATTGAGGCTAGGAAGTTAGAGGGGTTTTTCTCAGAGGATGAGGTGTTTGGTGCATTGTTGGAGCTGAATGGTGACAAATCTCTAGGCTCGGATGGATTTTCGATGGCCTTTTGGCATTTTAGTTGAGAGTTTGTGAAGTTGAATTTTTTTAATGAGTTCCATGACCATAGTAGGTTTGTTAGAAGCTTAAATGCAACTTTTTGGGTGTTGATCCCTAAGACAAAAGGAGTAGATGATCTTAAGGATTTTAGGCTTATAAGTTTGGTAGGAGGCCTTTATAAGTTGTTGGCAAAAGTGTTGGCCAATAGACTTAAGAAAGTGGTGGGTAAAGTGGTTTCCAAGTTTCAGAATGCCTTTGTGGAGGGAGGACAAATTTTGGATGCGGTGTTGACGGCAAATGAGGCAGTTGATTCAATGCTAAAAGAGAGAGATTGTGGGTTGTTGTGGAAACTCGACATTGAGAAGGCTTATGATCACATGAATTGGGGCTTTTTGTTAGCAATTCTTAACAAGCTAGGGTTTGGGCAAAAATGGATAGAATGGAATTAAGTGGTGTATCTCTTCAACTAGTTTCTCTATTTTAGTTAATGGTTCCCCTTTGGGATTTTTCTAAAGCTCTAAGGGATTGAGACAAGGGGACCCTCTATCCCCCTACCTGTTTGTGATTGCTATGGAGGCTTTCAGTAGTTTGCTTTTGAAAGAAAGCCTAGGATGATGGTTTTATTTTGGGTTTTAATGTTGGGGGAAGAGGGGGTGGGGGTGAGGAAATCTCTCATCTCCTTTCTACTGATGACACTATTGTTTTCTGTGGGGCCTCTCAGGAGCAAGTCGCTAATTTATGTAGGCTTCTCATGTGGTTTGAAGCCATTTCAGGGTTGAAGATAAATTTGGAAAAGAGCAAGATGATCCTAGTGGGGGAGAAAGATAACTTGGAAGAGTTGGCTTGTGAAATTGGTTGTAAGGTGGGAAAGTTGTCGACTTCTTACCTAGGGCTAGGGCTTCCCTTGGGGGCCTCGTACAAGTCTGTGGTAGTTTAGGGTGAGGTACAAGAGCAGTTTCGCAAGAGGCTTTTGTTATGGAAGAGATGATACCTCTCCAAAGGGGGAAAACTTACATTACTTTGTAGTACTCTAGTCAGTTTACCAATCTATTGTATGTCTTTGTTCACCATCCTAAGAATAATAAGGTTAAGATTGGAGAAGATTCAAAGGGATTTTTGATAGAGAGGATGGACCTTAAAGAACAAAATATACTTAGTGAAGTGGTCAACCGTTTGTAAAGCCAAATCAAAGGAGGCTTAGGTGTTCGTTCTTTTGTTTCTTGCTAAATAAGGCCCTTCTTTGTAAGTGATGTTGGCTTAACTCTAATAAAAGAGATTCGTTGCTGAAGAAAATCATGAGGGGGAAAGTTTAGGGAGAAAGAGAGGGGAGGTCAGGTGTGGTGAGAGATTCCTATGGGGTTGGGGTTTGGAAAGTGATAGTGAAGTAATGGGCATTGCTTCATTTAAAACAAAGGTTTCCTTTGCAATGGGTGGTGGGAGCAGGGTGTAGTTTTGGAAAGATAGGTGGTGTAGTGAGAAGCCCTTATGTGAGACTTTCTTGTCCTTGTTTGCCTTATCTAATTTGAAAGAGGAATGGGTAGTTGACTTTTAGGAGCAGAGAGGGAATGATGAAATTGGTATTTTTGTTTTGTTAGGAATCTAAATGATTGGGAGTTGGTTGTCATGTAGCAGTTCTTGTATAAATTCCAAGGATAGATAGTGAAGAGGGAGGAGGATATAGTTTGGAAGGGAGATAGCAAAAAGGTATTCTTTGTAAGAAAGCTTTATTCTCTTTTAGAGAAAGATTGTGCCATCCTATTCCCTTTAAAGATTATTTGGAACTCGTAGATTCCTTCTAAGGTGAGTTTCTTCGCTTGGGAGGCTTGCTAGGGTAAGGGGTTGACTTTGGATGAGCTTCAAAGAATAAGGTGGACATTGGTCAACGGGTGAGCCTTGTGCAAATAGGAGTCAAAGTCCTTTGATCATCATCTCCTACATTGTGATAAGGCAAGGATATTATTGCAGTTGGTATTCTCCATTTTCTGTATTCAATGAGGTTATCCTTGAGTCGATTAGGGAGATTCTACTTGGGTGTCACGACTCTTTTATATGTACAAGGCATTTTAAGGCTTGGAGAGCTACTCCTTTATGTATTTTTTGGACTATCTGAAAGGAACAAAATCGGAGATGTTTTGAAAGTAAGGAATTGTCAGGCCAAAGACTAAAAAACTTTTTTTTTTAATAATTTCTCATTGTGCGTTAATGTGTACATAGGCAGAGGCTATATGCCTTTGGTTGGCTTCATAGATTGGCCTTTGTTGAGGGAGGGAGTATTTTTGTGTCCCTTCTTTTTTGCTTATCTTTTGGTGCTCATTGTATACGACTTATATACTTTTGTGTGCCTTTTGCGTTATTTAATATATTCTCTTATTTATCAAAAAAAAAAAAAAAAAATCAGTTTTGATAATCTGCACCATCGTTTTGGGTGTACCTTTTTGTACTTAGTTACCTAAAGGACTACCATTTTGACCATTTTGTTGAAGGAGAGAAAACTAAAGAAATGCCTGGTTTAATGCCTGGTTTTCTGTAAGCGTAGTCTCATAGAATAAAGTCTATATTCAATCTTTCTTTGTTTTCAAAAACATGAGAGTGAGTTGACATTTCTTTTTATTATGCATGATGAAGTTGAATTGTATACCTACAACTACATACACACGCCCAAGAGAAAGTGTTTGCTCTTGTAGTCAAAAGTTTCTGGACTAGAGGTCTAATTCTAAATTGAACTTCTACTTCTCCTAAATGTTTGAATATTTATTATTCCAATACCATTAATAATATTTTCTGTTTCCTAATAATTTTTTTTTTCCCAGTCTACCGATTCATTTAAATTAGGGAAAATATTTGTGTTCCAATCTCTGATTGAACACTTACATTTTAGCCGTTATTGGTATACTTTTTCTGCATAAATGCTTTCTATAATGAACATTCAAGTATTTTTCTTTGATTAGTTTAAGATTTGGTTTACTTTTCTAAACCTATCAGCCAGAGGGTAGGGCCACGATCATTTCAAGACAGCAGATGGTCAAGGAAAAGGATCGAGATTTGCTCAAGGCTGGTGTTGGGGCCTCTGTTCAGATTGAAGAAAAGGTCAACAGACTGCCTGCTGGAGGTGAAGGATGGGATAAAAAAATGAAAAGAAAGCGTTCTGTAGGAGCTGTAGTTAGTCGAGTCCTAAATGGTGATCGAGATACAAAACGAGCTATACATCCAAGGCTGAATGCTGATTCTAAGTTGCGATCTGGTGATGCTCATGGTTTCAGGTAATTTCTATATTAAGAAGTAATTTCTGATTTATGATTCCTTGGTTGGTTTATGGTTTCTATCTGCTGTGGTTTTGTCTAATGACACTATTAGGTGACAGGAGGGTTTCTTGATTCCTTGTATGGTTATTTGGAGATATTTCTAGTGTGGAAAACATTGATTTCTCAAATTTTAAATTTATTTGTGGAATGGCAGGCTGTTTCAACTTTCAAAAGCTGCCTTTCATAAATAACTTGCTGGTGTATTATTGTGGTTATTATTATTATGTCATCAGATGACTGCTACTACTACTAGTATAAAATTACTATACTACTACCACTAGTACATTCAATTAAAAAGTGGCTTAGGGACAAGACAACCGACAACCTATGTTATTAAACATGTTTCTGTACTAAAACATAGGATATTGGGATGTTCTTTTTTTACTAGAGGTGTCAGTTAGCCAACCAGGTTGCAAATTGATTGGTAAAAGAGTTGAGCCTCTATTCTGGTTTGGAGTGGTGGGGAGTCATTCTAAAGAGAGAAAAATGCACCTTATGAACTGCAGAACAGTGTGAAGATAAGAGGAATGATGGTTTGGGAATTAGAAAGTTTGTTTTTTAACAAAGCCTTGTTAGGCAAATTGTTGTGGAGGGGGGGGCGCAGGGGTTGGTGTACTTTAGAGGTGAGAATCTTTCATGGGTTTATGGAAAGCAATTAGAAGAGGATGGAAGGAATTTGACCATAGGACCTCTATTTTGGTTAGGAGTGGCCTCAAAATCAAATTCTAGTTGGATAGATGGACAGGTGAGTGCCATCTAAACGAGGCGTTCCCTCAATTGTTCAAGATTGCCTTTAATATGAATGCCAACTACTGATATGAATGCAACAGTAGCTGACTTATGGGTGGCAATTGAGGGAGAAGGCTCTTGGTCCCTCTTATTCAGAAGACATTTTCAAGACTGGGAGTTTAGAGTTGTGATGCAATTCTTAAAACTCATCCACAAGGTGAGAGTGCTAGAGTCTGTTCTAAGTGAAATCTTTCAATAACTCCTTACATGATGAGAATCAAGCCTATTCACTGTGAAAGAAATTTGGGACACTTGTGCCACTATGAGAGTTTGGTTTTTTGCTTGGGACGCTACATGGGGGACAATCCTAACCATTGATGTTCTTATGAGGAGAGGATGGCTGATGACCAATAGATGCTGTCTTTGTAAAGCTAATGAGGGGTCAACAATCCTTATCCCTTGCAGAAGAACCAAAAAGATGCATGGCATGTTAGCAATCTTTGGGTTTTAGTGGGTATTTACACAATCTATGAAAGAGCTCCTTGTGAGTTGGAAGGCGAAAGGCATGGGCAAGTGGTGGAGGGAGGTGTGAATTATGGCCCCTCTTGTTTGTTTTGGTGTGTGCAGCGGGAAAGAAATAAAAGGATCTTTGATGGGGTAGGGTTCTATTGAGAAAGAAGAAGGTAGAGAAAATATGACATTGCATTCTCATTGATGATGATAAATATTTTTTTTTTTTTTTTTTTTTGATGATGATGAATATTTATATACAAATACAGTTAAGTTCTACTGCAATTCAAACTCTATCTCCTATTCTAATTCAAACTAATAGTAGACTTCTATTATTAGTCTAAAGGATCATATATTATAGCATTAACACCATCGTACACCCTAAGTCGAACAACTTGTAACAATTTGCTTCCTTTTGTGTAGATATTGTATTCTTTGATCTCAAGATCTAAGCAACTTTAAAACGCGTTTACACCGTTAAGAATGAGCCCACTATATATAAAGCATTGGAAACTTCTCTCTAATCAATTTAGAATCTCACAATAATAATATTTGTAATGACCTGTTTCCTTCTATGCAGACGTTGTCCATTTTGGCCTAAGGTTAGCATGACTTTAAAACATGTATATATTGTTAACACAAGGCTGCTACATATAAAGATCTGATTGGGAGAGAAATTTTGGACACTTTATATCTAGTAATGACTTTAAAACATGTATATATCGCTAACATGATGCCGCTACATATAAAGATCAATTGGGAGAGAAATTGTTGACATTTTATATCTAGTAATCTCTTCTTAATTGTTTTTGCGCATTTTAAATTTGTGTGAGCCTTAGCATCACATGGGCTCAATGATATAACTACACATTGGGAGCAAATCATTGCATTTTTTTTTTTTGGTTTATGACATCTCTCATCGGCTTGGGGGAGAAGGTCCTAGCACTTTATTTGTAGTGAAATCTTCTAAACCATGCAAACACATTTTAAAGTGATGCAAGATTTAGGCTCAAAACGAACAATATTTATGCAACGAGAGAATAGGTTGTTATTGATCTTCAATTGATGAGTCATGAACTTTTAAAGAAAGTTGAAAGTGAAGACAAAACTCATCTCAATCACACACAAATTCAGATTGCAATGTCACAATCACTTGGTTATCTTTCTCAAATTCTCTTTCAAGGATTTCTCAAATGACCTAGGATCTATTTATAGGAGAGGATAGATCATGACCAACTCAATACTCATATAGAATTGGTAGGGGTTAACAACCATTAAGATTGGTCTTCAGACCTACTTGTGCTGGCAGCACAAGTCCTCTTCAGCTGGTAAGGCCTAGTCTAAATATTTGTTGCATTGAGATATTAGCAAATATTAATAGGCAAAAGTTTAACAAATAAAATTATTTGTTTTAAGTGATTCAACTACCCTTTGTAGTCATTAGCATTTATTATTCTAAAAAAAAGAATCTATTGATTTTATTTTGAAAACTTAAATCTTTTAATAAGTCCTTTTATCTTCTCCAACTTATTTTTATCTCATACCATCTTCTCCACTTCTCTTTTAATTCTTCCTCTTTACATGCTTATACCAATTTTTTCAAAATCGAAACTCTACTTTCTCTGTACTAAATCTAACGAGTCAAATTCTATCAAGTTCGTATATATAAATAGATAAATAATATTATTGTATATAATATAAAAAATAACTAATTGAATTTTTTTGCCTAAGGCTTCATTTCTTGTTGAGCTGCCCCTGGGTGCCTCAAGTCCGTTAAGTATATATTTTATAGTTGATAAGGAAATTTTGTATGTATGGGGAAGAATAAATTATGGTAAATAGCCTGATTGTTTATTTTGGTGCTAGTAATGAAAGTAATAGAAGAATCTTCGTTTATTTGGAGTAATTGAAAATGGCAATTTTTTCTATGAGCCTTTTGTTTGTATGGTCATGGAGATCTTTTGGGAATGGGAGACTATCATTTGTTGATTTTGTTAATTTTTCATGTAAGGAATCATTTTTTACTTACTGTTATATAGATAGATAGACAGATGGATGGACAAATCCATGGTATTAGGCCCACTTTTATGGTGCTGCTGCTGCTATAAAAATAGGTGTAAAGGAGTTAGGATTCAATTAACAGGTCAGGAAGGATATGTCAATTTAAGTCATCTGAAAGGTTTTTCCTTTTTCTTTTTCCTTTTTTCCTTTCTTTTTTTTTGTGTTTTTTTTTTTTTTTTTTTTTTCATATATATATAGAATATGACCCAGATCAGAAGACAGAAATTAGATCAGCATAAATACTTAAGTCTCTCATCAAAAAAGGGGGAAATGCCTATCTCAAAATATGTGAATTTGTGAAAATATTCTTCAGGATCTACTAATTCTCTGTTGATATCAGAAGGTAAAATGAAAAGAGGAAAAAAAATAGGAAGCCAATAGTAAATTCTCTAGTAGCAGCTC
Organism: Vitis rotundifolia; assembly: GCA_030254885.1. Taxonomy (NCBI): domain Eukaryota; kingdom Viridiplantae; phylum Streptophyta; class Magnoliopsida; order Vitales; family Vitaceae; genus Vitis; species Vitis rotundifolia. The sequence goes on from CM058156.1 coordinate 14,924,989, forward strand.
CTTTATGCCGACCCTTTGGAAGGAGAGAAATCAAAGAGCCTTTGAAGTATCAGACTTGACAGATCATGCTATTTTATACTCCTTCATGTACATGTTTTTGGAGTGGGTGTACATTTAGGGTCTAGTACTTTGTCTTTATTTGACTTTATTGATTGGTTGGGCTGTATGTGAGGTGAAGGTGTTGTTTTTTGTGAATTCCTTCCCTTTTTTGGCCTTGTGTGTATACTTTAGGTGTGTTTTAGGCGCTTTTAATACAATTGCTTTTACCTCTAAAGAAAAAAAAAAAAAAAATTATCTAGTTTGGTTTGCTAGAGAAAATACAAAAAAAAAAAAAAAAAAAAAAAAAATCGAAATGTTTATTTGTTTAATTTTGGCTATCAAATTTAAAAAACAAAAAAGTTTTAAAAAAGAAAAGGTCACTAGATATGATTTTCGGAATTGTTTTAAAATTTTTAATTGGAAATCATAAAATGTGGAATTAACACTTACACATCATTGGTATCTTTTTTTTTTCTTCTTTTAAATCTGCAATATTAGCGTCTCACCTATAAACAGTGAAAAATAGCCAAAATCATCAAATAATTGCATTTTTTTTTTTATTTTAATTTCATGTGTAGTTACCAAACATGTTTTTGTTTTTAAAAAGAGGAAACAAAAGTAGAACTACTAAATATGTTGATATTTATATGACATAAACATATAATTGGAAAATATTTATGTTTTCAATTTTTAAAATTTGTAAAAAACAAGAATTGCATCCAAATGGCACCTAAAAATTGTAAGAAATTTTAGTACACAAACAAGACTATGGTATTGCCAAAGAAAGTAATACATAAACAATATTTATTTCAATGCAACATGGAGCAAATGTAGTGTATATTAACATAATTCATATGTTATAATGTAGCAAGAAGCCTTAAGGCTGTAATTTTCCAAATTTTTCACATTGCCTGAGATATGAACGACTTAATATGGCTAACTTGGTGGATGGGAGGAAGAAGGCTTGCATTGGAGGATTTTTTTAAATTTTTTTTTACACTGGTTATGAGCAATGTTTTCACTGTTTACCATTTGTATAGGGATGGGCAACTCTAAATAGATGTTACATGTGCAAATCTGATTTAGAGATGGTAGGTCATCTGCTTTTTCTCGTTCCTCTTCTGCTTCGAAGTTATGATGTTCTTTGTATGCTGCTTTTGAGGTTCCTTGATTTCATGGTCAATCTTTTTTCAAGGATGGGGGTGGGGGCTTTTGGGGGTTGACTATTGCTTGTATGTTTGGACAATTACAATTAGCATTATCTGGTCAATTTGGAATGATTGTAGTTCAAGGATTTTTGAGGGATCTCATTGCCCTTTCAAAAGTGGCTTCTTTTTCCTTCTTGTTTATTTTTGAGGGTTTCGTGATCCAAGAAGTACAGTACCATTTCTCCGTTTTCTTGATTTTATGTATATGCTGTCCTCCTAAATTGATTTTTCTTTTTACATCTTGTCTGTGCTAAGGGCATTGCCCAATTCAATGGAGCTTAGAGCAAAAGTAGGAGTGAGAATGGGAATGAAAGAGCAGCATGCTCCCAAATTCTATGAGCAGGACCACTGCCAGGTTATGCATGGTGGTGTGATTTATTTGCATATGGATGTGACTGAAAAGAACTATTATGAGAGAATATACTTTGTAATTCCAGAACAAAATAAAAAGTTAGCTATTATGTGGGTGAATCACAAATAATTAAGTCACTGCGGGGTCAATGTGTGAAATACGAAAGAATAAGGCTATATAAGATACATGATATAAAATGATTTTTACCCTTCTCATAAAAAATAAAAAAAATAAAAAAATGAAAGATCTTTGCTCTTTTAACCATCGTTTCATTAAGAGACAGAGAGGTTTGTAGGGCGCCGCCACCTCTACAAGGTGAACCCAAATGACTGCAGACCATTGTACTTCCCACATAACTTTTTCTTTTTGTCATTTCTCTACTTCGATGTGTATAGTGCCAATCGGATGTTAGATAAGAAGATAATTCATCAGCAATCTTTGATGGATATTGCAGTATTGTCATGATAATATTGACATAGGGGTGCACCTCCTCTTTCAATTGGTGCTTATTAATATTCTCTTTTTGCCGATCAATAATAATAATAATAATAATAATAATAATTACCCTAAGACAGTTTTTTGTGGTCAATCTATTTATTTATTTATTTCTGAAGGCTAGAATTTTCTTCTATTTGAGGTTCTTCTGGATGGATCTGATTGTATGTTAGTTTATTATCGATGTGCTTGAATTTTTTTTTTTTCATAATTTCTTGATTGATTTTAAATGAATGGATTTACCTTTCATTTTTGTTTGTATTTATTGCTTCATGCCATAAAATTCTATTCATATTTCCTTTTTTTCCCTCGACAATTCCTTGAAATGTAAAATTTGATACAGATTTTAGTCATTAAAGATGTATGATATTACATGTATTGGAAAAGGATCCCTATTGAAAAAAGGATCCCTGTTCTTGTGTTTAGTCATTTCAACAACTATCATTATTATATATATATAGATTTGTGGAGGCAGGGGCCAGCTGGGGTTAGGGAAGGGTTGGGAGTGTGGGAGGTGGGTGTGCTTACTTATGTTTATGTGGATTAGTTGTTACTCTTATATGTAGTACTATATGAAAGCCAAATTAATGTGCCCTTGCACATAATATATTATCATTTGCAGTGCTATCTGAGGCATGAAAACCAGCATGGCCAGGCTTATTTAAGCTAGAAGGATTTGCTTGAGGTTGGGGCTTGATTCATTTGTATTATGCTTGATTCAGATCACATCCTTAAAAAAATAGCAACATTCTTCCAGTGCATCTTTTTAATTGTAAAGTTGAATGATTTTTAGTCCACCCTGGAATGCCCATACTTAGGTATCGGTATGAGGAAGGGTTTTTCTTGGATATGCATCTTCTACCTTTTTGTTGTGTTCTTTGTTTTTCTTTTTCTAATTTGTTTCACTTTTCTATGGCTAATAATGGATGAAAACTTAAATCGCACTTTCTTGCCTGAATTATGAGAATTTTGGTTGTGCTATTAACACCTTTTTTTTTTTCTTGATTTATATTCTAGGGGAATTAGGTTGCTTCCATGAAAATTATTAGACAGTTTCTTATATTTATTATGCATGATTCTCCATCATTAAGGGCCCTTTTGGGATTTGTTTGGGTAAAAATGCTTTTTGCCAATAGCATTTTTGCTAATAACAAACACTTCTATCAGAAACACTTTTATAGAGAATCATTTAGTGTTTGGATTATAAACCAAAAAAGTGCTTTTAATAGTGATTTTGAAAATGTATTACAGAACCAAAAAGTGATTTTTGGAAGTACCACCTATTAAGTGCTAGTCCAAGAATTACTTCAAGTGATTCTCTAAATTTTTAATGTGATTTTGGGAACTTTGCTATAAGCCTTTTTTTTTTTTTTTTTGGTAAGAGAAACACTTCCAAGAATTAAGAACTGCTTCTAATCATCTCAGAATTACTCTCAAACATACTCTAAATAAATAAAATTTTTAATGTCCTTCTACATGTCTTCTTTTACAGATCTAGATCTTCTCCTGGTGTTAGTGGAATGAACAAGTCAGAGGATTCTTCTGAGCCTGCTAGTTCTAATGCTTGTATTGTTCGTAGGAATGAGATTGACAGTGTCCCTCTTCCAAGGGAACGTACAACTGCAATGGAGCAGAGAATTGTTGCCAAAGGAAACAATAAGTATGTATTCACTTCCTCACATTTTTTCATTCTTAAGTTTCTAGTAGAGTTGCAGAACCATTAGGTTTTTCCCCCTTTTATAATGGAAGATCATAAAGTATGCACACCTAATTGCCTTGACAATCTACATATTTTACTTATTTTTTTGTTGCATAAGGCTATTGATCAATTAGTTGCAGGCCGAATATTCATGAAGACAACCCTGGAGGCAGTCCTAGTAGAGTGATAAAAGGGAAGATTTCGAGAGCACCACGAACCGGTTCTGTCATGATGGCTGACTCATCTCCTGATGTTCACTCTTCATCTGGAGCTCTTGAAGGTTGGGAACAGCCTAGCGTAACCAAAGTCTCCCTTTTGGGTGTGGTAAACAACCAGAAACGCCCGTTGTCCACAGCTTCATCTTCTCAACCCATGGCACAGTGGGTTGGCCAGAGACCACATAAAATTTCACGAACAAGAAGAGCAAGTCTTGTATCTCCTGTCTCAAATCATGATGAAGCTCAGGTTTCATCTCAAGGCTTTGTAACTTCTGATTTTAGTGCTAGGATTTCTTCCAATGGAACCATTGGGGCAATAATTTCTAGTGGTGTAGATAATAATATCCCAAAGTTTAAAATAGAGCTCGAGAATGTTCCATCTCCGGTTGGATTATCTGAAAGTGAAGAATCAGGAGCTGGGGGAAACAAGTTAAAAGAGAAAGGAAATGATAGCAGTGAGAATGCAGTGGATGCAGTTCACAAAGTTGGGTCTTTTATATTGCCTACTAGAAAGAATAAAATCATCATTAGAGAAGAAGTCGGAAGTGGTATGCAAAAACAAGGAAGGAGTGGAAGGGGTTCATCCTTATCCAAGCCAAACATTCCTCCAATGAGGGAGAAGTTAGAGAACCGGCCAACAGAAAAGCCACTTCAGACCATGAGGCCTGGTTCTGATAAGAATAAGAGGTGTTGGAACCTTTTCTCTTTAGGGATGAGAGAAGTTAGAAGTTTACTTGTTTTGTTATGACACTTGTAATTTCATTGTTTGTATTCTTGACTTCAGTAAATCAGGCCGCCCACCTTCAAAAAAGTTGACAGATCGGAAGACTTTTACTCGTGCTGGGCAGGTGTTGAACACTGGTTCCTCAGATTTCACAGGTAAATTAAATTAATCCATGAAACTTTGCTTGCATGTTTTAGGAGTTACAGTTCTCACTATTTTATAAGTGTCTCAAACTCATTGAAAAGTTTTGCATACTTTAGGATACAATGTATAGGACAGACCTACTTTAACCTTTTTGTGCTGTCAAACGGATTAATCTGTACCTACTCGAATATGTGATAGAATTATCCTGTAGTTTAGGCTTTTTGAGGTTAATGTGTCAAATCCTCATGTATATATTCGTGTTGCATTGTTACAATGCCTTCAAAGGTGCTTCTGTTTGATATTTTTTCTTTTTTATTTGTTTTTTTTTTTATCATGAATTTTGGGATCCATTCCATTTTGTGTTCATGTTTCTGCAATTTTGTTTTATTTTGGTCATTTGTTCTATATAAATCAAGAACAAAATAGCTGAAATGAATTAGACAAACTTGAACAAATTTCCTTGTCAAATATTTCTTCAGAACAATCTCTATGAATAAGAGTTGGCAACACCATTTTTTCAGGTGAATCAGATGATGACTATGAAGACTTATTAGCAGCTGCCAAAGCATCCAATAACACTAGCAGTATGCATCTGAAACCCATCTTTCTTTTCCTTTCTCCTTTGCACCATGAAATCCATATCTTTTCTTTCATATATGTGATAAATTAATGACTTTACTTTTTTCTTCTACAGATATGGCCTGTTCTAGTTCATTCTGGAAGAAAATGGAATCTTTTTTTGCTTCTGTCAGCTTGGAAGACGTTTCCTACCTGAAGCAGCAGGTAGTTACTAGGATATACAAATATGTTAACTATTTTATGGATACCTTTATATAGAGGCTTATGAGCATGATCAGAGACATGGATATGTTTTCCTAATATGTCTTTGGATCCAGCTAAGGCTTGCAGAGGAGCTTGATGGGAGTCTTTCTCAGATGTTTGGCCTGGAATTTGATGTTTTGGTATTAAATTGTGTTAAGCTTCAATAACTTTCTTTTTTAATCTATTTTAGCTTCTTGCTGACATTTTCTTTTGATAAGACGAGGGACTCTGGTGATAGACAAGGAAGCCTCTCAAATCAAGAATCATCTAAGGCTGATGCTTCATGTGGAACATTCGACATGAGATGGAGGTTGGACAAGGTTACTCCCATGTACCACAGAGTTCTCTCTGCTTTGATTGAAGAGGATGAAAGTGAAGAACTTTATCACCACAGTGAAGGAAAAAATCTGTCTTTCAATATGCAAGTGATGATTCTCACTGTGGATCATGTAACCATTTCGACGGTGAACTTAAAGATAGGGATAGGGTGGAATTCGAGGTTGAATCCAAAGAGGATTCTCAGAGTCAGAAAAGTTCTTTGTTGGACAGACATTCTTCTGATCGGAGTGTTGCATCTAACACAATTAGGAATCAAAGCCTGTCCAATTCTTTATATAACAATGAGCAGTCACAAGGTGATGATGGCTTATCGCATTCAGATGTGGGGTTTATCGGTGATATTTGTCAGAATGATCTGGGTACACCGCGTCCTAGGCAAATAAATAATTCTGGCATTTCTTCTTTTGACTGCCAGTATCAGCTAATGTGTCTGGATGACAGGCTTCTGCTGGAGCTACAGAGCATTGGCTTATATCCAGAGACAATGGTAGACTTTTAATCCACACACTGATCTATCATATAAATCTCATGTATGACTCCTATGGCAGGACTACTTGTGAAGTTGTAACTATGATTAGGTTGTTTTCTTTTTTGCCTTTGCTTCAGCCTGATTTAGCCGAGGGAGAGGAAGGGATTAATCAAGAGATTATGACACTTAAGGAGAAACTGTATCAACAGGTAGCAACAGATGCATTTTCTGGTTTACTCATTTGATTTTGCAGTATTTAAGCATAAGATGCTGAAGTTCTACATGGATTTGCTTTCTTACCTCTTCCTCTTTTTTTTTCTCTGGGCAGAGTTGTTCTGTCTCAAAGAAATTGTGCTTTTTAGTTTTGAATGCCTTTCTACCTCTATTTATTATCTTTTAGGATACTTACTATGTTCTTTCATATTGTTTTCCTGATTATTTGATAGGTTGGGAAAAAGAAGACGAATATGGGGCAAATTGATAAGGCTGTTCAAAATGGGAGGGATTTTGAAAGAAGGTAAAATTCACTATGATTTGGATGTGTAACTGATATTCAACTTTTTAACTTGTTGGATAATAACAATGCAGTTTAATTTGCAGGGATATTGAACAGGTTGCAATGAATCAACTTGTTGAGATGGCTTACAGAAAACGAATGGTACTTGTTCTATTCTTTTGTCAACTCAGCTTGTACTTTCAAATTAGCTACTTATCATGTGTTTGTTAATTCATAACATATAGAGATTTGACATTGCTTCCGTATCTCCCTTTATTAAATTCACATGTGGTCTTTCTTTGATAATAAAACAGTCCATTTAGCATGTTGTGGATTTCAAACATGTGATTGTGGATTGGCATATGATTAATGTACTCATGTTGTGGATTTCAAACATGTGATTGTGGATTGGCATATGATTAATGTACTTTGGCACAATAATGTGTTAGGACACAGTAACTTTTCAAAAATCTAACTTGAGAATATCTGTGTTTTTTTCCAGTGTACTGTAATAATTATTACATAAAATGCAGAATATATGTGGCCATTTGTAAATGTTTGCAGGATATCAAAATAAGTAGATAAAAAAATTAATGTGGACACACTTTTAAGCATCCAAATTGGTAATAGGAGGTTCTGATATTCTTATGCTAAGTGTTGTCAGGAAGAATGTTGTGTATAAAAGGTTGAAAATGTTAACTATGATCAGGTTGTTTCTTAAATATAATATTTTTTTCCCCAAAATTGATTGTTTACCCACCAAACTCTCATATCCATTTTTTACCCCTGATATAATAAGCAGACAGTTCTTCTATTCGGGTACCCTTTAGGTTTTTACCTGGAAATTAAATTTATTTGGATAGTTGTAGTCTCTTGGCTTAAAGGCAAATAAATTTTCTATACTCTTATCTAGTGACACTCGTCAACCTTAATTATTAATGCACTAGAATGCAGTTGTACTGCTGTATTGATTTTTAATGGTATTTATTTGTTTGTGATAGCCATGGAGGTATTTAGTTGCATGTTGAGAAGGGCTATTAGTGGGGGCTTCTTATTTGGGTGGAGGGTGAGAGGTAGGGGTGGTGAGGGGGTTCAAATCTCGCATTTGTTATTCGCGGATGACATGTTGGTTTTTTGCGAGGAGTCTTTAGATCAGATGACTTATCTAAGTTGGCTTCTCATGTGGTTTGAGGCGTGTTCAGGGTTGAAGATCAACTTAGAGAAGAGTGAGTTGATCCCGGTGGGTAGGATGCATGATATAGAGGGTTTGGCCTTGGAGTTGGGTTGTAAAGTGGGTGGGCTCCCTTCCTATTATCTGGGTTTGCCTTTAGGGGCACCTTTCAAATCAATGGCTGTGTGGGATGGGGTTGAAGAGTGTTTTCGTATAAGGCTTGCTATGTGGAAGAGGCAGTATATATCTAAAGGAGGGAGACTCACCCTAATCCGAAGCACTCTTTCTAGCATGCCTATATACTTTGTCTCTCTTCTACTTGCCAAGAAAAGTGAGGTTGAGATTGGAGAAGATTCAGAGGGATTTTCTGTGGGGTGGGGGAGCTCTCGTCCAAAAGCCACATCTTGTCAGGTGGAACTTGATTTGCTTGGATAAAAAGAAAGGTGGGTTAGGTGTGAGAAATTTAGATATGATGAATAGTGCTCTCTTGTGTAAGTGGAATTGGCAGTATGCTAATGAAAGAGAGGCATTTTGGAGGCGAGTCATAAGTCACAAGTATGGCGAAGAGGAGGGGGGATGGCGTACTCGGGAAGAAATGTGAGATACGGTGCTGGGCTTTGGAAAGCAATTAGGAAGAAGTGGTTGCTTTTAGATGGTAGGTTAGCTTACCATGTGGGTAGTGGGCAGAGAGAGAGATTCTGGACGGACAAGTGGTGTGGAGATGAGCCACTTTGTGAGTCCTCCTCTTTATTTTCCATCTCCTTGTCTAAGAATGCTTGGGTTTCGGAGGTTTGGAATCCTGTTGGTGATGGGGATAGCTGAACTCCTCTTTTTGCAAGGGCGTTTAATGATTGGGAGATCAAGTTGGTGGAGCTTTTTTTGCATAAGATCCAAGCCTTCCGGGTGCAAGTAATATTTCCAGTTGTATTCTAGTAGTGGATTGTTTTTTATTGGATGTGTGGAGTGAACCAACACATTTCATTAGTTGTAAACCATTAAATTTTCTTTCAATCAAATTTCACAGGCTTGCCGGGGGAGCAGTGCTTCAAAAAGTATGATGCGTAAGGTCTCAAAACAAGTTGCCATGGCTTTTGTTAAGCGCACTCTTGCTAGATGTCAGAAATTTGAAGATACGGGAAGGAGTTGCTTTAGTGAGCCTGCACTGCAAGATATCATTTTCTCAGTTCCATCATGCAACAGTGATGCGAAATCTGCTGATTGTGTTGGCTCAGGAACTGCTAGCAATACATACAATGAAGCTTGTAACCATCAACCAGAAGCATTGGGATCTGGTATGTCAACACAAATCTGTGTCTTTGGTATGATATATATTGATATAGATATATATAACTCACAAGCATTTTATTCATTCCGAGCTAATGTCTAAGATTTGGGTTCCCATTTGCAGGCACAGGTGCTGTTTCAAGCAATCTTGAGAGACAGGATTCTCACAGTGATAATCTTGAGAGAGATTCTTCACGTGTTGTTCAAGCTATAACTCATTCGAGTGGACAAGTTTTTCTCAGGGCAAAGAAGAGGGAAATGCTGCTTGATAATGTTGTTGGCAGCACTGTCCCCAGTGGAGTGAAGGGAAAGAGTAGTGAGAGGGACAATTCTGTATCTGGAGCTGGTCGCTCTTCATTGGGCAGCTCTAGGAGTGAGCGCAAAACAAAAAAGCCCAAGGAAAAGACAAACGGGCTTCATGGCAGTTCTGCAGAAGCAGGGCATACTTCATCTCCATCTGTTGGTGGGTTCAGTCAATCAGCCGGTAATGCTAGCAAAAAAGTAAGCAGAGAAGTTGGGTTGGTTTCTCCTGGAAACAATCCCCAGGGTTCATCCAAAGAGGCAGAGGAACCCATTGATTTTTCAAACTTGCAGCTACATGAATTAGATTTAGAACTTAGTGTATCCAATGACCTTGGTGGGCCTCAAGATCTCGGTTCTTGGCTAAACTTTGATGAAGACGGCCTGCAAGACCATGATTCCGTGGGTCTTGAAATACCAATGGATGACCTCACAGATCTAAATATGATCATGTAGAGGCTATCTTTCATTCACCCCTGTTCATTTTGGTAGTTAAAATCCTGGAAGTGTGGTTAAGACGGAAGCAATTAGTTAAAGCTGAGGCATGGGGATAAAAACTTATAATTTTGATTCATTTTTTCTACTGCATAACTCTTCTTAAAGATGGTGACCACTTACTCCTGGTTTGTTTATATAATCCTGACAAACTCGCTCCTAATGCTGGAAACCTTAATTCTTTTTTCCACAATATTTGCTTAGCATGTCTTTTGGATCTCTAGCTGCATCATCTGTGGATTTATTTATTCATTCCTGGGAAATAACAAGGTCTTAATATGCAGGAGCATTTGTTTCAGGTAACAACTTACCCCTAAGAGGAGAAGTGCCTTCATCCATCTGAAGTAGTTGGTTGATGTGGTTGGTTCTCTCATGGATTCCCTGAGAGGATCCGATGGAACAGCGGCCGATGTTCCTTCGGTCATGTTTGGAACGTTGGAATAGAGAATGAGAATGAGAATGAGAATAAAACATTCATAAATATTTGCCTATGGTAGAATAAGCACTAGCTCGACACACCCAAAACGTCAGGATGTAGAATAAGCCCAACACAGCTTGCAGTTTGACTATGGTAGCCATTTCTTTTATTTGCCTGCTTTTTTTAAGTTTATCTATTTATTTATTTGATAGATAAGGTGAACTTAAGCAATCAAGCCAAGTCAATGCCAAACAAGCTCTAATTAAAAAGGCAATAAAATAAACCAAGATCAAGTATTTGACATTGTAAATGCTCATCAAAACAGTAAATGAAGTTAGGCACCTCTACCTCTGCTAGCCAAGTCTGATCCTTCCAATAAAACAATGCCCCCATTAGGTTGAAACAAAACCCAAAAGTCTAAAGAAAATGGAGTCCCTTGACATATTAATCAATAAGCAGATGACAATGAAATAAATCTAAAGTTCACCTCCACCCATCAATCAATGTTTGAACCTTTTTAACATCTTCTCAACCCTTCCACCCATAAAGTAATGAAGAAAGCTCCATTACTCTTTAATAAATCAAACCTCCCCTATTAAAAAAAGGGGGGGAAAAAAAAAGGAAAAAGAGAAAGAAAAAAGAAAGATGAGGTCCATTTGGTAGCCTAATAATCTAATGGGTGTCACAAAAGTATGGTGAAAGTGACTTGATATCCCTTCCCTTTTCTAATAATGGAGTTGATATTGCTCCCTAGTGGAACCAAAAGCAGAGAAAAATATCATCAAACAATCTTCAAAAGATTTCATTATGAAGGGGGAGTGTAGCCTTTAAGATGAAACAGGAACCTCAATATCCTTCATGTCTAAATCATCCATTAATGTTTGCGAGCTATTAGCTTCTTCTTCTTTTCCAGATATCCTAATCAACCACCATTTACAAAATCATCATGTCATCATGTCATCAAGTCATTTTCCCAGTACTTAAAAAAGGGAGAAACAAAAAGGAAAATTAATCATACGCTTTTTTCCATGAAGAATTAATTCGGAGAAATTAATTAATCTCTCAATATGCATGGACCAGGCGTTTGGAGTTGCTACGTGCCATTCTCCATATTATTCCTTTTGGGCTTTGTGGGAGTGTTTATAACTTTATTTGATGTAATTCCTTAACTCTACTTGGATTGATGTGGGTCTCATAAGAAAGCTTTGTTTGGGTGCCAAGAAAGCGGTGGAAAGGAGAAGGAAAATATAGAATAATAATGTTGCTCCAACAGCCCCCGGGAAACGGAAGCTCTATGTGTTGATTGGATCTTTGGCTGTCTCCACTCTGATGTTTTCATGGTGGCTTTTCACATCCTCAACTGGTTGATGAGAGTGTAGTGGGTTGAGAGGATGAATAAAAATATAAGGTGGCCGCCACTTGACCATCAAAAAACGAAAGCTTCCTCTCAATTATTCACATGCATAATGCATGCTCATGCTCCAACAATTAATTAATTCATAGTTTAATAATTCTAGATAAATATGCTAAATTAAAAATCTTTAACTCATACATAAGATTTTTTTCAAAATTTTTTTGGATGCATGACACACCATTCCAATTCTAATATTGATTTAACTTGAATATTATTGTGATGATTTACAAATAAGTTCATCGAATTGGCTTTTTAAATATATTCAAACAATCACAAAAGAAAAAGAAAGAAAATGAAAAATTTCCCGTAATCTTGTTTTGAATTTTAACATATATCTAACATATTATAAGATACTGTTTTATAAAATATCATTAGATTTATGAAATAAAATTATCAACTTAATCTAAGAGGGTGTTTATTTTTTTTACTTTTTACTTAAACCAATTTGTTTTCAGAATTTAGATTATTTGTTTTTTTACTTTTCATGACTTATTACAAATTTTTTACCAAATAGAAAAAGTCAAAATATGTAACTTTTTCTAAATTGAAAAAATAATATATTGATTTTTCTTTACTTTTTGATACTTAATAGAAATAAAAGACTACAAAAATAAATAACCTAATATTTAATACTATTAAACATTAAGTTTTTATTTAGAATTAAGTAAAAAAACAAACACCACCTAAATAACTTAATGGATTAAGACTTTTAAATATAGTAAATTATTTTTTAAACATGTCAAGGTTACCTCTCAACTAAAATGACTATAATAATAATAATAATAAATAAAAATAATTTAATAATGTAAGCTAATTTTTTCAAATTTTTTAAAACTTGTTGGGCTAATTTGATAAAAAAAATTGAAATTATTAATTCAATTTTTGGTTAAAAAAAAAAAAGAGAGAGAAAAAGAATTGAAAGGTAACACTAACTAAGATGTCTTTTTTGGAGTATCATTATCTATTTGAAGTATTTTCATTATCCATAATGTTTTTTAGGTTAGATTATGATATTCTTGACTGAATTATATCATCTATATTTAGTGGTTGAGTATGATTTTTGAGAATATATATAGGTCTAACTTTGCCTTGATTGACCAAATGAATAAGAGTTTTGGTTTAATGTCTAAATCACTAGTCTTAGGGGTTCCAACTTATTTCCATTTTAAAATTAGTTAATAAATAATTAAGTATCCATTTAGATATATTTTCTATTTTTTGTTTTTAAAATCATTAACTTCCATGTAAAAATAAAACATCATGTACAAAAAAATATAGATTTATCTTCTTTTTTTTTTTTTTTTATAATCACTTTCAAAAATTTTAAAATTTGAAATAATAAAAAAAATTATACTCTAATTTTTTAAAATAATTTTTAAAATTGTTACTTTCTAATATACATAAACCTTTGAGGGTTATTATATTTTATATATAAAAAAAATTACTATTATTTTCTAATTTAAAAATTATAACATATAAAATATATTCAAAGAAAACACTATGTGGGTGTTTGAAAGCTGTTTTTAAAAATATTTTTAAGACAAAAAAATTGAAAAATATATTTTTAAAATTGTAAAATATGGTGTATTGGATAATACATTTCAGTTATTTTTTTATTATTTTCAATAGTTTTATAGGGTTATTTTAAAAAATAATTATATAAATATAAAAAATAATTAAAAATAAAATATTATATATAAAATTTATTGTTAAAATATTTAAAAATATATAATTAAAAATATTTCAAATTATCAAACAAAATTTTGTTTTATAAAATATAAAATAATTCTTAAAAACAGTTTTTGAGAATAGTCTAAAAGTACTTCCCAAATGGAACCTATTTCAATGATCCGCGATTCTGCATTTCCTTTCCAATTCAAAGGTAAATATTACTTTAGGACACACTATAGTTTAAAGATGAAAACAATAACACCACACCCTCAAATCTCACGAAAAGCCACCCATGCACGGACTCCTCTCTCTCTCTCTCTCTCTCTCTCTCTCTCTCTCTCTCCCTCTCTTTTAAGAATCTGTCGGTTATGTTCATTGTCTCAAACATGCATTTCATTAAATGTGTAACCGATCCTTGTCCGCCATTCCTGCAAGTTGCTTTTCCCTTTATTTTTCTATGTTTTTTTTTTTGTCTTCGAACACAAACACACCCATAAACAAACAAAATCATCTTCCTCACGTTCACAACCACTTTGTATAAATGAAGAGCAACCACCTCTTTCTCTCTCCCTCTATATTAATTTTGTTACAAAAACCCACCAGGAAGAAGCCAATAAACTCAGTTAACTTATAGCATACTACCCTTTTCCACAATCCTTTCTGCCTTCCAATAACCTCCTCTCAACCACTTCATACAAATGAACACGTCTCTACCCAAACTTTCCATCACATTCAAGAGTCATTTTGAACATCATTGATTAATGTAACTCGATCCATTGATATTTAAACATATCTCACACTTTTTCGTTGTTTGTTTCTCTTTCTTTAATCAAGTAAAAGGCCTCCTCCTCATGCACATTAAATTGATTTTCATTTACAAGATAGCATATTAATATACGGTGGTGATATTTAAAGGCATAAGAAAAGTAACCCAAAAAGAAAAAAAAAAAAAAATTTGAAATCCTATCTCCCTCTAAAGTAGCTCCAACAAATCCAACAAAGCCACCAGTAAGGAGAAGATAATGGTCTTTCGATCATCTGGGCAGCTATATATAGATATCTTGCTACTGGGATCTTGATCAAAAGGTGGCGAAATGACTATGTGAAGACTGCACCATTTGCAAATCTGTCGTTGTTTGGCATGAGTGCTCGTCGCCCATCATGGCCCTGACACACATATAAAGGCCAAGTAAGTTGAGTGCAATCAAGATGTAGATAAATGAGAGATGAATGAGCTGAAATGCATAACAATTTTATCTAAAAATTTTAGGTCATTCATGAATTAAGTACTTCTTGAAATAAGTATCACATAGTTTTAGTGGAAAGGTTTGATATATGCAGCCTAAGTTAATCATACAAGTATCCAGCACTAATGATTGTGTTATTTGGGTCTTACTCTCGGGGCCGTGATGCCCAAAGGGAGCTTAGGGCTCGTAATCGGCCATAGTACTCGCCAATCACCAAAAAACACCGTGCTGCTTGTCGAACTGTCAGTATCCGACACAGTTGGTGAAGGGTTTGCTGTCTCAAATTATCAGCCTGCAAATTCAGAATGGAAATGAATTAGTACATGAACGAAATTAAACAAATATTTTCTAGGAGAGACAAAACGCATGCTTAATTAATAAAATGAAACCTAAACCACCATGTAGAAGTTGAAATGGGGCCCTATGGTGCAAGGGCACATGGGCACAATCTCTACACAAAATTTCCAGGGGTTGAAATTAGACAACTTGTCCGTTTCTATGGGATTTGAACTATTCTAATCATAGTTTTATTGACAAAATTATTAAATATTTTATGAAAATTATTTTAAAATTCTTGGTGATTGGTCTAGCAAGGTTTTTAATTCAACAGATATCACTTTCACACCACCTTTTGATAGAAACCTTTAGATGAAAAAACAACATCAAAACCCCAGCATTCAACATCTTGATGGACTTCTTAGCTGCAAAGCAATATATATTCACCAAAAAATGATTGATTATAAATATACATATACAACAAGCCTAATGAACATCATCCACCGCACACATGGCAACCATGCAGTGGAAAAGATCCATAAATGAACTCAGTTGTTCAAGTTGACCACCCTAACATGAAGCCCCTCACAGTAACATGTTCATGGAGCCAGGGGTGGGTCAGTCTCAAATTCACTAGGCCTGTGTGTAATCACACATTTTTTGACTAATTAAAAGCTACCCTTTTCCTTAGGCGGTTGTCGGAAGTCAATTAAAAAGTTAAATCAAGATGACATAAGAAGGTGTAAGCCGTGAGTGAGGCGCTTACCCTTTCATATGTACCATGGACTTGCAGCTCAGAAAAAACAAACACAAGGAATGGAATGAACACCTGACCCCATTGTTATGTATCAAAGTCTTATCTTGACCTCTTTTCGTGTTAAACAGCAGGTGGGGTTCCATTTCCATGACCAGCTAGCAAATGTGCCAAGTTAGCATGACACCCAATTTGAAAACTTACACTTGTGTCATTGAAAATTGAGAACCTTGATATATCTAACCCGATAATGTGGCAACAAAGACCTCCTTTTGACCTAAAAATACAAAATTTTTGACATAGGGTGTGAAACTAGGGGAGATGCATTGAACATCTTGGCCCTGAACCTCTTTTTGACTTTAAAAATCAGGTTTTACACTTGGATTTATAGCCTGACAATCTCCTTGTGTGGAGAAATATTTCAAGCTATTGTGAAGAAGTCTAAAGACAACAAATATTCTCTCCTTTTCTTTTCCTCTATCTTCAATTATGAGTCCCACCTAGTGGATGATCATGTAGATCTTCTCCCTTAAAAGAGATGTCTTTACCATTGGAACCAACGCAAGGAATAGCACTTGTCAGGGCTCAAGCTCTCCTTAAAGATATATATAATTTATGCTCCATCATTCTAAGAGTGACAATTTGAACCCTAATAGTGTAGCACATTCCCATGAGCCTTCTGTGTATATATTAAATAGTATTTTCAAGTTGATCTAGGTTTGCTACCAAGGGGACAGGCATGGCAACCCTTACAGGGTGTATCAACATTTGATCATGAATATTCAATAATGCCACATTGTCCTATTAGAACATGTAATTATTGATATTAGTATTTAGTTAAAATAGGATTTACCTGGCGAACAAAGCCTTCAAGGTTGGTAAGCTGGCCCAAAGCCACAACCATATGAGCCATGTCATCGGCAACTGAGCCACCGGCAATGGTGTCGACGAGAGATTGTTGGAGCTGCTCCAGACCCTGAGAGAGAGCCTCTTCTGCTTGTTGTGAGGAATGTTGGAGACCATAAATCCCCATAACTTGCTGCTCTGTTAGGGGGTCTAATTGAGATATTAACATCTGATTAATATCAACAAAATCCATTAATAATGAGTTAGAAAATTAAAAATAATAATAATTGGAAAAAAAAAAAAAAAAAAAAGAGTGGCCATGTAAAGGGATGGTGGTTGGAGTTATTAATGTAAACCTCAGTGTCACATGGAACTGTAAATTGGACAAAAAAATTTCCATGTGTTTAGGAGAGACTTGTCAGTGGTTGAAGTATTGACATGAAAAGAAAAGGATGTGCAGAAATGTGGACATATTATTGCCAAGAAGGTTTTTTTGACCCCAAAAGGGTCTCTCATTTAGGGTACTTTAGTCTTTTCAACCATGATTTTGTGGTAGTTGAATTACCCAAATGGCCATTTCTTTTAGGGGTTGGTATGGGGGCTTGAAAGCCATTAGGGCAAGTTGAGGACATTGACCATTTTACCCTTAACACCACCAAAGTATGGCATTGCTAATTTGCAATGGCAATTTAACTTCACTAAGATTCTAGGAGACAATACACCAGAAAATTCAAACCTTGATGAGATCAGACGGCCGGAAACCGCCCATCCAAAGGAAGCAACGCTCAGCGGGAGTTGTCCACATTCCAGTAATGAGGTGAAAAACATCTGATTTAGCAGCCACTCCCTTAAGTCGAAAAATCTCATCATAGTGAGAGAGATATCCATCAACTATTACCCTAAGATCGCCATCCAACAAATGCGCCTGCAAGCCTGTTCTAAGCTCCGACATGTGCCGGTGATCATCCTCTAGCCATCTTGCATATTCCATGTCAAAGATTGCAGCTCCTGCAAGACCAAAATCATAATAATAATAACAACAATAATAAAAGCAACAATAATGAAAGTCTATCTTATGAAGAGTCAAATTGGAAGAGCAGGAGGATAAAATGTTGATTTGATTGGGACTATACCACTGCCCATTGGACACCACCCTTTTGTCCAAATTGAATACTATATATCTCCATTGGTGGGCCAATATGCCTCTACCTGAACAAATAAGGCATACATTTTTTGACACTTGTCATTATACTTTCGAAGAAGGCACCTTGGATTCCAAGTTGGAAAAACCCAAACATCCTTTCTCAGAATTCAACTGGGGGACTCTCTTTGAAAATCTTGGTCATTCAATGGTTTGGGGCATTGAAATTTGATATAAATCTTAGAGAAAATCCAGTTTCATGTTCACAAAAGGCGGCTAAACAAATATGGGGATTGAATATGGGTTTGCAAAGCTTGACTCAAAAATCAAGTCATCAGGGAATATCCACATTCACATTGGTCAAAATTGAACTAGAAATAAGCTAATATTTCAAAACCCTAAACTTAGAAATTTTTCTTTTCCAAGACTACCAACAAAGAATGTGGAAATTGGAAAGTCAGTTGGAAAACAACCCAAATGGAATTCAGATGAGACCATTTCCTCTTGGATTCTCATACAAATAACATCTCCACAGGCTAAGGACATTATGGTAAAATCACAGTATTTTCACTCACCAGGGCTTATAATTCCACCAGCTCCCCCACCACCAGCTCCTCCTCCTCCTCCCAAGAACAACCCCTACTCAACCAGAAAAAATAAAAAATAATAAATGTTATGATTAAGAAGAATTTCCTTTGTATGAAATCAAAATAAAAATGGATATTAAACCTGGGATCTGGCTCGTTGAAGGTCTTGTTCAAGCTGAGTGAGCTTAATCCTACTGGATTCTAGCTGCTGCACATACGCCTTCTTTCTCAGCCTACTCTTTCTTGCTGCTTCTCTGTTTTGTGCCAAACGTCTCAGTGTCTGGAAACCAATCCTCAAAACTGTTAATTCAAACGCTAGAGATATTACTGCTACAGGTTTATAGATATCAGAAAATTATGTTTGTTGTTAATACTATTTTTCTCATAACCTTGGCATCAAGCGTTTTCTCTGACGTTGAACCAGCTCCTTTCCTCTGCAACATTCCAAATAGATAAATATATAAATATACAAAACAAAGTGTTTGGTGTAACCCAACAAAGGGAAAAGAAAAAAATAAGACAAAATGCTATGGCTCGGTTCAGTTTTCCATTTTCTTAGAAGCCAAGCAGGTTCATTGTTCTTTCATTATGCTGAGTGTTCATGGCAGAAAAGAAGAAGGAAGCAGCAGCAGAAGAAGAAGAAGAAGAAGAAGAAGAGGTGAAGTGTCTCTGATGAGATTGTATGACTTTCAACAACAAATAATAATGATTAGGGAGCTCAGCTCACAGTCTGATAGGTTCTACTGAGCTGAGGAAGCATTTCTGATGCTGTGATGCTGATGGGAGTACTGTTGTTGAAACAGTTAATGATGAAGGAGAAATAGGCAGGAGTGAAAATCATTATTATCTGCCATTCTTGGTTGTTTTGTGACATGGGTCCCTAATTCCAAAGATAGATTAGGGGCTAAAAACAATAGGTTCTTTTATAGAGAAAGAGAGGGGGAGGCCATTGCTATTATTATTATTATTATTATAAGAAACAGTGCTTATACTGTAAAGATTCTCCTGCTTGCTTTTTTTTCTGAGTACATGTCTCACTCATTTCATGTCAGACAACAAGCAGAAAATCATTCAGAAATCAGAAGAATTCGGCTTTTGTTTGATTTTCTGAGAGTTGTTGGGATCTGTGCAATTGTGTTTGTGGAGAGAGAGAGATGAAAGCATGGATAATAATGATAAAAGATGCCACCTTTTCCTGAGTTTTTGGGATATGGTAAGAGAAGAAGGGGAGATATTAGAAAATTTAGAACAGTAGTTTTTGGTTTGAGAATTGAGAACCTTTTCCGGGGGTGGTTTAGAAGCAGCTGGTTGAGATTCTGATGGTCCCGCTAATCTAGAATTATCACTTGCCATCTCTAACTGCTGTTGATGTTGTTGAAACTGCAGATGCTTCTGATCAAAAGCTTGGTGATCAGACGTTGGCTTTATACTGATAGGAGATTCTGGTTCCAACTGGGCCTCAGCTCTACTTGAAAGAGTGTTCACTGCTGATCCTGAGTCAGTGCTCTCTCCTCCTGACTTTGAACTTCCCTGAGTTGAAAACGGAAACAAAAGCCCACCAAAATTTTCAAATGGGTATTCAAAAACACCTTAAGAATAGCCTCACTTTTCAAGTGGGGTATGTCCCCAAGGATCATCTAAAAGATCATCAAAAGAGAGAATGGTGCCTTTTGAAATGGGTATTGAAGAAACTGCGATAAAAAGTACCACCAGCAGGAGAGAAGAAAAGTTGTAGAGACCAGAGAGGATGTTGTAGTATTAAGGTTATTAATGAAAAAGAAATGGTCAAAGATGCAGAAAACTACTCTTGGGGTTTGCTGGAATCTCATTGGCCATGAAGGGAACATTTCCAGAGTAGCTGCAGGCCTGGCTGTGAATAAAGCTGCAAGAATCACAAAAGCAAAATCTCTGAGTATCAGGCAAAATAAAAGACTCCCCCAAGATTTTCAAAATATCAAAAGGGGAGAGGAACCTAATCCCCTTTTCTGCAGTTATGGAGTCAGTAAATCATGCTGGGCAGGTCAGGTTTCTAAGTTTGTAGCCTCACGTTATTCAAGTCTCTTGTCTCAGAATGATTACAGTGTTGGAAATGGTAACCCCCCCACTGTGCCTCACTGTAGACATATTCAAACACCTCTCTCTCTCTCCCCCCCCCCCCCCCCCCCCCTTCTATCTCTCTCTCTCTCTCTTTCTCTCTCAGCTTTTGGGAGTTGGTTATACCTATCAAACGTCACCAAAGGGAGAAATGAGATACATCATAAATGGAGAGAGAGAGAGAGAGAGAGAGAGAGAAGCATACAAGTTTTAGCTTCATCATTTCTAATCTTAACACCTTGCAGCACAATTGCTTCTTCCAGCTCCCCAAAATCAAAGGCAGATCCTTCTTGATTGCTGAGAAAATTAAAAATGGAAAAACAAAAAGAAGCCATGATAATCTGTCAGAACTTACCCAGAGAAGAAAATAAGCAACATGTAGCAATTACCCAGAAAATTCTGTATTATGAGGAGAAAATGAGAAGATTAGCAAGGATTTTGGGTTACCGTACATGAAAGTTGCAGCAGGAGGGTTGATGCCATGAAGAACTGCATATGGAAGATGGTGGTTTGAAGGTGCTGAGCCTGATAAATTAGTCTCTCCAACTCTATGAGTCGCCATGCAAGGCCTCTTCAGACTATTCTCTCATCTTTCTCCAACAAGCAGCACAAAGGTGAATGAAATCATGTTTGGGACTAAAAGAGAACTTAAGGCAAACAAATAATGATTATTCTAATGAGAAAAACAGAGGTGTAGGGAGCTTTTCCACCTGTTTACCTCAGTTTTCTTTGGAATTCTTGGAGAAGTACTCTTTGAAGCAAAGCCCAAGAGAGTGAAAGAAAGGAAAGATGAAAGCTTTCTTGTCAAAAAGTATTTCTAAGTAGCACGCACAAGAGGGTCCAGTCTTTCCTTTGGATATATATCTCCTAGCACCTTTTGATCTCTCATGGGGTCTTTTTATCTCTTTCTTCTTCTTTCTCTCCTTCTCTTCTCTATGAAGTAAACACCCTGATTGATTATTCAGTTTGGGTTGCTTTTATGTCTCTTTGGCCTTTGTGGTGTAAATATTATCAGATTTGAAACTCAACCTATGGTACAGAAAATCTTGTCCTTGCAAAACTCTTTCAGGCCATCTGGGCTGTGTGGGGTTTTGTTGCAGTTAAATACAAATATATACAAATAAACCAAATAAATTTCGGGGGAAGAAAAGGTGGGGTCTTTTGCAGGAACCCACTAGAATCACTGACTCGGTGACTCCTACTCCACTCTCTCTCTCTTCTAACCGCCTGTGCTTTCTCATTGGCCCTTTTATGGGCAGCTCTTCAGCGTTGCAAGTACCCACACAAGGGCAAATAAACAAATAAATTCAACATTGAATATCAGATAAGACAAGGTTTCCTTTCACAAAAGAGAGTTTAAAAGAAGAGGCTGAAAAAAAAAAAAAAAAAGAGGAATTTAAAGGGAGGTTTTTTCTTCTTCTTTTTTATACATCAAAGGGTGATTTGAGTTTTTTGACAACCAAGGGCCCTTGAGGGAGAGAGACTTATTTAAATTCTTTTTTTTTTTGAAGTTTTGCTCATACCATTTCAACCAAAACATTAGAATAATGATCCATAAGCAATACCCACTTGTATTTTTAATTTTTAATCCATGCTATAGAGATGGATTTGTTTGGTAT
Source organism: Vitis rotundifolia (assembly GCA_030254885.1). Taxonomy (NCBI): domain Eukaryota; kingdom Viridiplantae; phylum Streptophyta; class Magnoliopsida; order Vitales; family Vitaceae; genus Vitis; species Vitis rotundifolia. The sequence continues at coordinate 14,947,311 of CM058156.1, forward strand.
TATCCCCTTTGTTGATGGGTCAACATCCATTCCCTGTCATTACCTAAAACCATGGCACATCAAGATTCCTTTCTATTAATAGAAATTCTTTTTTCCTCTGAGTTCTCTCGGTACAGATGTTCATGGCAAAATGGATTTCAAAATGCCCCACGTTAGGGCCCTTATTCCTGCATTAGTTGTGGTAGTTTCTTTAGAGGAACAAAATAAAATAAAAAATAAAAAATAAAACCCAAAAAAAGAGGAAAAATCAAGCCCTAATGAGAAAATTCTGTTCCCATACTGGGCAAGGGTTTTAGATATCCATGGCCTGCATTATTGAGTGAGTGAGAGAGAGAGAGAGAGAGAGGAGGGGGGGTTTTATGTCATGGACCCATGACCCCTCCCACATATTATATATGTTGTGTTCATCTCCTACCTTTTGTAGGCAATATATCCTCCACCCATTATTCCTTTTTTGCGTACCAATGATTGGCCCAAAAGGGGTTTGCTTCATATAGAAAGGGTTTCCAAGGAGTAGGTAAAAATGTATTCAAGTCCATATGCTCAATGTTCCCAATCACCCTCACCCTCACCCTCATAGTCACAGCATGTTATCTACTTAATATGGAAGATTTTTCCCTCACTCTTCACATTTCCATTGCTTCTCCATCTGTAGAAAGGTGATTGGTCATCATCATATCCAAAATATTAATTATTCCTTTTCTGATTTTGTTAAACCATATACTAACCCATTGCTTGTCACTTAAGCATACAACTAAACTGGCATTATTGTATTAGCTTTCTTGTATCATATTCTACTAGTCCAACTTCCATTTTTATTCTAAGATTGTGACCGAGCCTCTGTAGATTATCTGGGTTCAACCTTCGAAGATAATCACAGATATGAAGCCGGGGTTGCCATGAAGAGAAACAGATGATAAGTTGTTGAAAGTGGAGCATCATGCCTCTTATTTTCCATTACTTCCAAAAGAGCTTGCTGGCCAATGATTAGCACTGGGCCAACATGTCATAATGGGAGAGAATAATCAACCAAAACTTCACAAAAATTTAATGATTTGTATTCTTGCCTAATTATTTTGCATACCATTAAATTAATCAATAATAAAGTCATTCCAAAATCAACCATAATAGGAATATGTTCTTTGGGGAAATTAGATTCCCAAATCCCAATTCCAAATTCAATCCAACATTCTGTATCTCCCTGTTCTGACTTGGACCCATTAGTGTGAAACCTCTGTTTCATTATTCAAAATTGGTGGTTATAAAAGGTTGAATAGTTTCCTAGTCAACTAAACAAGAAAGGCAGGTGCAAACCCCTTTTAATCATATGTAGAGTACAACCTTAAAAAAAGAAAGGACATGTATTGAGTTCATGCACCACAGATTGATTTCTTAATTTGGGGAGGTATTAAAATTTCAATGACTTTCTACTTTCTTCTTTCTCTTTGCGTACTCTTTCTTCTTCCCTTTGGAGAGAATATCTCTATGGACCTACCTAAAGTTTTAGCCAAGTACAAAATTGTTAGTAGAATGCCCTTGTGGGAGGTCAATGTAAATTACAGGGGGAGCGAATCCAGAAAAGAGAAAACATGACACATCACATAATCAACAAACAATCAACTAAGCCCTGTATAAAAGATAGACCGAATGCAAGCAAGCAGTTGCTACCAGTTAAAAGTTGGATCAAATGGTTGAAAAACTTCCCAGATAATGCATGTAAGTCCTTCCATCACGGCAATAACAAAGTTAAAACAGAAATTCCACTCGGTACTGTGAAACTCAAAATCTTTTAACAACCCTGCAAACAATTCGTACAAGTTAAACGAGAATGAACCATTGGCATGCTTAGTCCTATCAACACTGTATGTGATATTAAAGTTAACACAAAGTGCGTAAAGAGGCCATAAAACTTAAGCAGATCAAGGTAAGCATTAGTTCCAGAGTTATAATTGAAACTTCTGGCTACATGAGCAATAAACGATTATCTCAGCTATGAAGATGTAATGGCTAAGGGTTGCCTACTCCACAATATGTCTCCTTTCCATTATACTTCAGTCAATATTCCAGAAAACACAATTTTCCACGTGGAAATATATGGAAGTGCTTAAACCACTTCTGACATGCACACACAAAAATGTCAAATAGAAAAACTGAGAAACTTTTGATGCCACTTGATCACATTAGTCCTGATGTTCAATTGGAAGGTAACAACAGGTGCATATATTGCACTCTTTTTATTCTGGAAATGAGTTAAAGCCCATGAACATGAGACCTAGAAACATAGTCTGCAAGTGGAATACATTAAGAACCACACTGTTCACTTCCTTACAAACCCCTCCATGGATGCTTTCATTCTCTTCATGTAGCAGTGCAAAAGGTCACACATCCACTTATACTACAGTTGCCAGAAGCATGAGTGCAGAACCCTTAATGCTTAGAATATAAAATCAAAGACAGAGAGTTTCATGGAGAGGTAAACCTAAAGTCCAGTCTTATAGTTAGGTGTAAGATTCCCATACTTTTCCTTGTTTTCTTTACCCACTCACCATGTAGAATATCAAGGAATGAACTCAGCTTTTATCATATCGCTGTAAACCTGCCTGTCAAAAAGGGAAAAAAAGAAAGTTTGTTGTTAACTGAATCGAGCTAATGAATCCAGAAACTCCTAATCCAAGTGAAAAGCATCATGCACAAATAAGTAACCCTGAAGTGTGAGCTCAATTTGGTTTCTCTTCCTTGCTAATTTCTCCACAAGCTTGAAAAGCATATAAACTCGTATTAGATTACCATACTGCAACATGGTATGCCATCATCTAATATGCAAACCAAGGAAAATGAGTGCTAAATTTTAGTTTGTGCATTACTTTTCCTGCCTGTAGTTTGTGCAAATAGTTTTGGTTTTTTGTGTCATAGTGTTTGTTTCTACTTTTTGATATGCAATCATATATCTCAAAAGGATTTCCTATCCTTCTTAGTATTTACCATTCAATGCGATAAATATGTTTGTTTATGATAAAAATAAAAGATAAAAATTGCCAATCCAGTGAAAATCCAGCATAATGTAGTTGTAGAATAATAAGCCTCATGTTTAGAGCCAATGGCAGTGCCAGAACTTCTTGCCATTGATGGCACTATCATTTCAATCCAACTCCTCATGAAGACTCTTAAACATCGCATAAGCATGCTTAACACAAGCCTAGGGCCCATGAAAAACACAGAACATAGAATATTATCCCAAGAACTACATTCACCAGAGACATGGCCAATCTAGTGAAAATCCAGTATTTTAAATGTAGAATAATGAGTCTGCACATGTTTAGAGCCAATTGCAGTAACAGAACTCTTTGCCTTCGATGACATTGTCCAAAAATCCCCCCCAACCCCCACCATGAATAAAAAAAGAACAACTCTAAGCATCCCCTTTAATTGCTAAAGCCCACCCTAATGTTGTCAGACCTAATGTTTTCAGAGAAGAGTTCATATCAGGTGCACTACTTGCATCATCTGCACTACAAATACTGCACATGGCAAGAAGCATGGCATCATGCCTTCTCCTTGAAGAGCCTTATTAGCTATTGACCATTGTTCAAGGAAAGATACACTACCGCTTTAAGCAATCACACCGGCCCTGGAAAATTCAATATGTTGCCAACTAACACACACAGTCAGTTTCTATGGAGTCCTAGCAACTTTAGTAATTCCAAAGAATATTATAAAATCCCACTAGCATCTCAAAAGAACTGCACACCATGCCCAAACACAATTGCTCACAACAGCTTACAGAACTTCTTCATGACTCAATAGTCGTCCAATAGTCCCCCTTGCAACACAATCCTAACTGGACTCCAATTTAACTGTGTCATTAGTTAAATCCTACATGGACAGATGACATACTGTAGCTGCATCTAAATAGATCTCGTTGTCAACCAGGCTATCAACATTTTCATCAAGTCTAGAATATCTATCTACCTAGTATCTACCCACCCATCCATCCATCCATCTAATAACGTCTGGGCAAAATAGAAATGTATTAGCAGTCACTGCCAGTTGCTAGAGATGCATCTAGCTTTGGCTGAGTAAAGCATTGGTACTCACTGCTCATCATGGGACCAACTGCAGAAACTCAATTTTGTTCTCAGGTCTCATAAATGCCAGCAAACTTTCTCTGGTTTCTAAAGAAAGCATAGTGTGCTCACTTACTGTTGGCACAGGTGCTGCTACTGGTGGCACCCTGAGTTGATGAGTGTCAACAAAGCTGGTATCCTACTTAGTCGGGGTAAACCATATGTCTTTTCTGTGAGCTTTCATTGTTGTCATCTTCATCCAAAGGTTGTAGCTAGCCTAATCAGAGAACATGTGTCTGCCCTCATCCCTGCCTCATGCTCTCCAAAAATTCTACCATAAACATTTTGCTTTGGTTTTGCATTTGGATAGTAATAGATGCAATTAATATAGCGCAAGGACTAAAATGCCAATTCATCCAAATTCTGCACCATGATGGAAAATTTTGCTTTTTTCACAGAAATATTATAGAATATAGTGCAACTTATACCTTCCAGAACTTTGTCTTAATGAGAAAGGCTCCACATCCAAGAAAAAACATTCGGAGGGTAGGTAGCTATAGAAAACTAAATAGAACAAGCAACTTACTTGCACAGCTACTACTAGTTTTCATGTTTCCTGTCTCTGTTCTTTCTAGTAACTTTAACCCTCAAACATCTTTGTGATTCTCAAGATAGATCACGGCTGACTAGGGACAATAGTTCTTGTTTGTTTCCAAACAGAAAATCTTCAGCTTTGAGAAGAGGATCAAATCCAATTAATTGTCATTCTGGTTGTATCACACAGGGCCAAGAAAAATTCTTGTTTGTTTTTGATAAGAGAACCTCCAGTAATAACAAGATGAGGAAATCCAAGATATTGCAATTCTGATCATTTCAAAGGAACAGAATTTAAACAGTAAAAACTACTGATATTTTCCGAGATAAGAGAAATTAATCAGCAGTAACAAGATTGTTAAAAAGTAAGATAGTAAGTTCCACTAAAAGACATCCAATGCTGAGCAGTTTTTTTAATAGGCAATTTTTTTGTTCACTGAATTCTACTTTGTTCAATCCCTTACCAAGCCTTTGCCACCTGAACCAGACCACAGGAGCAAGACCTTTCTTTGCATGAAGCTGGCTTTTGCCACATGAGCTATTGACTGTGGAAGTTGTCTGCAGGAGAGAGAGCTTCATTCATGGTAACTATGATAATAACATTCCAATTCAATTAGGCACCATATTCCTTCCCAATGTTCACAGGCAAGCAATTTCTAATTTAAGCAAATGGGTGACCATGGCCAAAATCTACCTGTATACTTTAAATGCAACTGACAGCTGAAGGAAAAGAAAATTTACCCAAAAAGAAAAAGTTGAAAGGATAAAATGGTATCTAAAATTGTAAGCCTGGTAAATATGCAAACCCTATACAGGTACCCACACTACAGAAGATTATCCAAAGACATGGGAATAGCAAATGGGATCAAATAGAGTTCATTTTTCATATGATATCCTCACAATTAGGGTGTAGGGCTGATATATAGCTGCAAGCTTTAAGATAAACATATAACTAAGACTACAGGAAATAGCACTCTCATTGTCAACAGAACAAAGAGATTGACACTTTACCAATAACAAATTCTATGATCAACCATAATGACAGAAAGTACTTCCTTCTTTTTATTTATTTATTTATTTATTTTACAATCATGGTAGTTGCTTTTTAAAAAAATAATCTTTATTTTCCTGTCTCATGCTTCATATTATGCAGATATACCAATTTCCTAGACACCATCATCAGAATATGTGAGATAACTCCTCTTCCAACTTGCTTTTTCCATTATCTCAATCTCCATATGTCAATTTGCATATAGAAAAGAAATTTTCTAAGAGGACAGACACCACCAACCAAAACTCCTATGACCAATTAGATTTTAAAACTTCCATTGGTGGCATAAAAAGTGATGTACTGAAGATCAGATACACTGTGACAAGGATGACAATCTGAATTAATTCAAAAAGAAAAAAGAATAAGAAAGAAAGAAAGAAACACCCCTAAGAAGGAATGTAAATACCATTCCTTCAACACATGTAGCTTTTGCTAAAACTTCTAACCCAATCACATCATGCTTGAACCAAAACCCAAAAATGTACACTAAGTTGAGGCTCTCAGAATCATTTTTTACCTCTATAAATCCTTCAAACAGCTCCTACCAGAAGCATGAAAAACTAGAAAATTTTAGGCTTCTTGGTATTGGTGGTAATTGACAATTGAAAGTACATGAACATTGTCATGAAAAGAACTTTGGAAGGAAAGAAATAGTAGGGTGGTCAATTCCAGGGTTGAAATTCTCCTTTGTTTGTAATCTTTGGGCTTGGTGCAAGCTACACATGGTTCCTAGTCCTCTTTCCTTTGTAGACTTTGTGGAGTGGTTGGGTTCTAGCTAAGGGGGTTGTAGTTGGTGTCCCTCTTTGTTTTTGTGTTGCCTTGAGGTGTTTCTTTGTATACATCCTGTGTACTTTGTAACACTTTTTCTGGCGTTACCTTTTATAAATTGATTTTGTACCTATCAAAAAAAAAAAACTCTTCCACTTATGATACACCAATCCTTTGGATTTACATAGGTGTATGACTCCTATAAACTTGTAAAAGAATAGAAACCAACATCCCATTATCTCAATTTGGATATAGTCAATATTAAATTATTCCTAACAATTCAAACAAAATTTTAATGTAGTTAAAATCTGGGTTGGGGTGGGACCCAGGGGAATGTCCAAATGCAAGAGGAGACATCTCTAACCCCATTGATTCTACCCAAAGCGAAGTTGAGTGCTACACAATAAGTCATAAATCATCGACTCCTAGGACCAAATATTTTTTACTCAAAATCATGTGTTAGTTGCACTTAAAATCAACATTGAGCAAGCCTGGATAATGAATCTTCCGATGGAACATATTCAAGTTAGCTTTAGTTTTTCCAAGAAGGGCCTTCTCTTGTAAATAGACATCATTGTATTAACCAATTTGACCTAGATATTGATAAACTAAACTATTCATGACTTAGATTCTCAAAACACTAATATTATTTATACCAGTCATCTTGACTCACCCCTCTCAAATAGAGAGCAAAAGCCCTCCTAGTCTTTTAGATTGGCAACAATGCTGCTACTCCCAAGGAAAATAATGGCTCAAGAACTAACGCTCAAAATTTGGTGTACTTGGGATTTGATGTTGACCTCAAAAGAATGCCCAAGGTTGTTAGCTTGGGATTTGTTGTGACTCAAATCATATAAAGAGGATTAATTTCACCTCACTAGCAGCCTATTGATTTCCAAATAAGATGACTAAACTTTTATATATAGCATGCGGTTTCAAATCCGCCTCAAGCCTTCAAGTCTCAAGGAGCATTATGTTGTGGGAGGGATTTGTTAGGTTGACAACACAACTACTTCCAAGGAAATGATGGCTCAAGAAGTATGGTCCAAGATTTGATGCACTTGGGATTTGATGTTGCCCCTGAAAGTATGCCCATAGTTGTTGGCTTGGGATTCAAAGTGACTTGAACTAAATAAAGACAATTAGTTCAACCTCACTAGGAGCCAATTGATTTTCAAATGAGATGTCTAATGCCTTATGCATAACAAAGTCCCACATTGGGTACAAGTCATGACATCACATCATATTGTATAAGTGTTCATAAAAATTTGAAATTAAAAAAGAAAATTACCAACCACCTCAATTTGATAATCATGCATATGAGAGGATATTGACTAGGTTAGTTCCCCCATCTTGCATGTTAATTGGGCAAACACGGAAACACCTTCTTTTAAAATGGTTTTGATTCCATTTAAGGTCTATCTAGTTTCCACCACACATGAAGACCCAGTTGTCTTTCCAAAATGCAATTCAGTTCCAATTACTCTTGGTGACTTCAATGTAACTACATGAATAAAGACTGCCGTATAAGGACATCAACTACTGCTAAAAAATTTTATGACCAAAAGTGTGGCACCTAATTTACAGAAGTGACATTTAATTCAGCAGTTTTTAAATGTACTCTTTCAAAAAGAAACACCAGCTGTCATGCACCTCAAGGGATAAAACCTCCCCCTACCCCAGCATTTGGGCTTTAAAATATGACTTACCAACTTTCATATTTTCCTTGATTCATTAAGGTATAGGAGCAATGACTGAATTTACACAAGAAGCACAACTCTGCTTTCTATCTAAAGGTCAAAAGTTGACTAATAGAGAACAGCAATGATCAGTACTGCGATCAAATTCATTCAAGCAGAAACTTACTAGAGCTGTTGCTGTTATCATATTCCACCACCCAAAGAAAATGTCAGCTCTCCTCCACCTTTGCTAAACCTAATTACAATTACCAAAACTTCATACATGCTTTGTTGAAATCCACCATGTAAGTTTGAATACTCTTTCATCATCCAATCTCAACTGGATGACACTTCCCTTACATGTACCCTGCCAAAAGTAGAGCACACATCTAGCAATCCATATAAACTAATGATTTGTTTTGTTCACAAAGTAGCAAATCCCAAATATTCACCCTCACTATTATCAAGTATTTTTATATCTTTTCTACTCTTGAACCAAGTGCAAACTCATTTCCTGAGCAACTAAAAGATATTTTTGGCTTAGGTTCACATTCCAACCAAGTTAGTAACTCAAAGGAAAAACTAAGAATCTTGCATCAAAACCCCAAAAATGTATTAGCTGATTAAAAGATGGATCCAAGATAAAATTTCTAGATTGGGAAAAATAACTAATAGCATTCTAGTACGGTTGCACTAGCAGAATACCAAGTAAAGTGAGAAAATAAAACCACATTATTTCCAAGTCAGGGTAGCATATATCAAAGCAAATGAAAAATCAAAACCACATTTAGCAAGACAAATATAAAGGGCCTTAGTCAACACCTCAAGATCAAATACCTAAACATACCCACGATAAGAAATCAGAAATTTCTAATAGATCAGAAAACAATGTTTTGACATTATCAAAGGGAAAATATGAAAAGAAAACCACAATAAATATAAAAGATGGGGAGAGAGAATATAATAAAGCTAGTAAAACAAAAAGAACAAAAAATAGAAAAGGAAACATGCAACCAATAACCCAATGAAAAGAAATTTATACGACAAAAAAGGCTCCTCAAGCTCTATATGCAGTAAATTTTACCTGCCTAAGTGCTTGTGCAATTTATACTGAACCAAAACTTGAATTTTCAACAAGACATTTCATACAGTTTCTACTCATAGTAGAACTGAACCTCTACGTGCATATATTTCCTCATAAGCTGTACAATCGATGATGTAAAGTTGGCCAACATCTGGTATTCTTCGTGGGTTTTGATCTCTGAAATAACCTCATGCATGACCAACTTCCTAAGATTTGGGCATCGTTGAAGCAACCCCTCAACCCAATCTAAGAAGAGCTCATTGATATCAGTCCATCCAAGCTCCATCTCAATCACATTCTCCAAATGAGAAGAGCCCTGTAAACCATAATGAAGTACTCTATCTCTTAAGTCATAGCACAAAGAAAGATAATGTAGCTGTGGGAAGCAAACAGCAATTGTTTCCAAATCCAAAATCTCATCCTCGTCATCAAAGAACACATCCCAGAGCCGTAACCTTCTCAATTTTGATGATCTTGATATCATCTTGTAGAACTTTGGCCAAATGATAGTGAAGTTGTTGATATCTACAATCTCAAGATTTTCAAGACTCTCACCAATATCAAAGTGTATAAAACTAACATCATCAATCTTGCACTGCTTCAAAGTACCCTTACCAACCAGTTCAAAGAGCTCAAGGATGCAATCTTTCAAATGCAAATGCTCAAGACCATCAGCCTCCAATATGAACTTATCCAAACTGATTTCTTCAACATAAATACTCTTTAATGTGGGACTGCGCAGTTCAACCGCAACCTGTGTATCTGACATTGCTATCTCTAGATTGACAAGGTCCAAAATCTCAATTTTGGGGCAGGCAGTGAGCAAAAGACTCATATCCAAAGCCGAAATACTGACAGAACTCAGAGATAGGGATTTCAGGCAAGAGAATCTCTGGTAATTGGGTTCAACCCCCGTGATCAAATTATGGGCCAAGAACAACGTTTCAAGCTTCTGCCTCCCACATATTTCAAGAATATTGACATTCGGTGTAGTTCGAACATTATACCACAAGCTGCGCAAAGTCTCTCTGGTATACATAAGCCAAGCAATAACCATGGAAGCCGAAAACTCATCAACCTCATCCATTAAAATTGATAGACCCTGTAACCCCGTGGTTTGGAATATTGTTTCAGTTATAAGGATTTCTAATTGACTGGTAGTGAGATCATGGTACAAGGGCCAATCTTTTGAATTGAATGAAAGAGTGTGAAGGTGATAGCAGAAGGCTTCTCGCCATTTCCGACAAGTTGCAGAGGCTATTACTATATCTCGGGCCGCTCCAAGCCGGGAAAGTATGTTCCCTATGACTTCAACAGGAAGGTGCTCCATACCCAGGAAAAAAAAAAGCAAAGAATCTCAAATCCACCACCTGATTTTTCCAGAAAACATCAATTTAATCGAAACCCAGTTCAATATGAACCTTGGGAACCATTTAACAGCATTCAAGAACAAAGCATTAAAAAAACAAAAAATTGATCCACAGAGATTCACTCGGATCGACAAATAGAAACAATAAAACATGGGAAGAAACGCAAGGAACAAACCATATCTGGGTTTCGAATAGCAGATTGTTTGAGCAGTTTCGACCCAATGAAGATCCATAAGATATCTACGAAATCCATGAAAAAAAAGGCAAAACGCAAACTGATACAACTGGGCACTTAGTGGACTGAATCGTCTCACAATATAGCATCAACAATTGAAAAAAAAATCAACCAACCCAGTTATGAGAGTTCAGTTATGGACAAGAAATTGAAATCTGCGACACTTAAAGCTGAAAGAAATGAAAACCCAAATTCACCCTATAAGGAAAACACACATTAAACTCAAAATTCAGCATCTGGATGTTGAAGAAAAACCGAGAAACTACAACCCACATAAGATAAACAAACATAGACCCACCAATCCAGTTCTGACAGGTGATACTCTAACGAGAAAAACGTGAGATTGAAACATACCCAATAGAGAGAAGTACCAAAAAGACGAACTCAGAAGTCAGACTAAAACAACGTCGTGGTGGATCAAGCTCTCAGAGTACAACAATTCGCATAGAAATGAGAGATGGAGAGATTGAGAACGGGAAAACAAAAAATAAAAAGAAAGGGAAAAAAGCTTAATCCAATGCGGCACTTACGGAGACAGATCCGCCACCCCTGATGTCATTTCATCAAACTCGAGGGGTATATTGGTACTTTGAGATCAAAACGCTGCGCTTTGGATGCTATTTTTCACGTGACCTTTGAAATTATTCATATATTAATTTTAAATAAAAACTAATTATATGCAAAGTTTAAAATACCTAGATATATCTTAATATATCTTATATCGGCGGTCCGATACCAAATTCGAAAATATATATCCATCAAAATATTGGATATTTTACCGAATTTTTTGCTTTTCCACCTATACTTTATCGATATTTCCGGATAATTTATCATATGTCACCGATTTTTCGATTTTTGCAATTATTAAATAAATTAATTCTAATTATTTTATTTTTACATTTGATTTAATTTATTATATAAAAACATAATTTTTTTTATAATCTATATATTTATTAAATATAAAAAATATAAATATTAAAAAAATTATACATATATTATTATTTATTTGATATCATTAAAATATTTAAATTAAATTATATCATAATTTTAATATTAAATATATTTTAAAATTAGACATATTATCATAATATTATTTTAAAATCATATATAATACAACTTAATAATAAACATATACTTATAAAATTTACATTTTTCATAAAGGATATTATTATCAAATTTAATAAATTATCTATGTCAATTTTATATAAAAAAAAAAACTTTAAAATGTTTATTTTTACTTCTTAAATATTTCGTAGGGTTTTTTTAAATATTTTCATAATTTTCATTAATTTTTACGCAATATTGTATTTCAAAATATTTGTCAACATATCTTTGATATATTCAATATATCCATAAAATCAAACTATTGATATATATATAATAAACAACTTTTTCATTCTTAATTATATACAAAAGCTTTTTTATACATTCATATATTAATTTTAAATAAAAACTAATTGCATGCGATAGCTTTTTCATAAATGTCATTTTCTACCTTTTTTATTTTAACTTCTTAAATTTATACTATTATGATTAAAATTGGAGTTAAAACCATCCTAATTTTTTCTAGTTGTATAATTATTAATTATTGTATTGATTTTTGTAGGATGTATAATTATTGGATCAAGAGCCATTTTGAATTGATTTTCTAACTTATTTATTTATAAATTTTCTTTTGTTATGGCTTGAATTTGATTAACCTCTTGTTTGATCTTTAATTAATGTGTTGCTTTTAGTTTGTGGTTGGTTAAGGCTATTAATATTCAGTTTGTATGATGTAAGTTGTATTTCTTTTGACACTACTTCCCTTGATGTTAAAAGTTGTATATTAGTTTTGGCAATGTTTATAGGGATAATGAAATGTTAATCTTATGAGCAAGATAATTTGGAAGATGATAATGTTGAAGTTACCAAAGGTGAAGTTGACGATGATGAAGTAATTGTTATTGAATTACCAAAGATGAATTTGACAGTATTGAAGTTATTGTCGTTGATTAAGTTTCTCCTTCCTTCCCTCATGGTCAGAAGAAAGTAAAAATTTTGTAAATTATAGGGCTTTGTTCATCTTTAATTCTTAGGATTTGAAGGGTGAAAAAGAAATTTGATTTTTTTGTCAAAATTAAATTAATGAATATTTGAGGGTGGTTGTGTTTCTACTTTTGTTGTTCCGGTTGCAATTCTTTTTTCTTGTTGATTAAAAGGTAGATGATTTGGTGATTATTTTACTTCTTATTCTATTGTTATAGTTGAAATTCTTTTAAAGGGTTTCCTAAGTATGAAAAACCAAAAAAAAAAAAAAAAAAAAATTGTCATTTTAATCTATCGCATATAATTTTCATATTTTTTTGCATAAAGAGTTTCAAGGGGGAAGATATTTGAAATTCTTTTAGCATCATTGTAATGAGAGAAAAAAAAGAGGGGAGTTTCTATCTCCTTTAGTAGAAGTCCTTTTAGGAATAAAAGGAGTTTTCTTGTAATTTTGTTTTTGTATAACATTTACTAAGAAGTATACCTATCGAAATGAGTAGGAGACATTGACAGAGATCTTATTGATAAACAAGAATATGAATATTTGGAGTAAAATTTACACTATCTAAATTTTTATTTGGTGCATAAGATTTTGAAGAAAGAATTTTTTTATAAATGAGATTTCTTAAAGATTGACCAAATTCTATTTGAATAGTACCTATTAAATCTTTTAATTCCCCTTGATCTCCTTGAGTAATTTCATTCTATTTGAGTTTTTTAGGACAAAAGATTGTGTATTATGAGAAATATATTATAATAATAAGGTTTTATCTTTGACAAATTGACATACAACTCAAGAATTTAATTAAGTAGTCATTACTTTATAATATATCTTATATATTATCGGTATTGTTTGAGTTTGTTTTACAAAATTCAAATTTTTTTCAATGTTTAATATTAAGCTTAACAAAATACTTAGATTATTTGAATTCATTGAAAATTTTGAAAAACAATTGAAATTTTACTCCAAATACTATCAAAAGAATCTCCATCAATGTTTCTTACTCATTCTGATACGCAAACTTCTCAAGTAAATGTTATTCAAAACAAAACTAAAAGAAAAATCCTTTCGTTCTTGATACTGTTTTTATCAAATACGATTTTATTTTCTCTTTACAATGATGTCAAAAGAACTTATTTTAAAATTCTTCCTCACAAGTTAGAAACTCTTTATGTAAATAATGGAAAATTTATATGCAATAAATTAAAATAATAGTTCATTTTTTCCATTGGTTTTTCAAAATTAGGAAATCCCTTAAAATAATTTCAACAACAACAACAGAATTAGGGGTACAATGATTGTCAAATCATTCACTTTTTTATCAATAAAAAACAAAATTATTTTATTTTCTTCTACCCAAAAGAGATGGGACAAATATTAACAAAAGATACTTAAACACCCACCTTAGAAACAAAAAATACCATCATTGAAAAGGATACTTCTTAAACTGAAAATAAAGATAAAATAATAAATACGACTTTAAAAAAAAAAAATAAGTACCAAATGATGAAATGACGTCACCCAAAATTAGATGATGTCATTTGAATAAGGAAAAAAGCTTAATCCATCATAGAAATGAAAGTACCAATATACCCCTAGAGTTTGATGAAATGACCATGGAAGAAAATATCGGTAATCACGGATATATCGGTACTTCGATTTTACGGATATATCGGATATATCGGAGATATATCGGCGGATATTTTGGAAAAAAATATTGATAGGCTTAAAATTGTTAAAAACTCATGAAAATGTAAGAAAAACCTCATAATAATATAATTAGAAGTATAATAAATATTTTAAAGTTGTTTTATTGAAAAATTTGATATATGTATAACATGATTTATCATATTTGATAATAATATCGTATGTATCGATAAAAATATGAATTTTATAAGTGTACATTTATTATTAAATTACATCTAATATTATGATATTTGATTATAATATGTCTAATTTTAAAATATATATTAATATTAAAATTATGATCCATTTAATTCAATTATATTAAACAATATAAAATAAATTATTATATATATATATATATATATAATTATTAATGATATTAAAAACATTATGAAGAAAATTATATAATTTTTATATTTTTGGTAATCAATTAAAAGAAAATTTGCATTTAATTATAAAATAATTATAATTAATTTATTCTTTTAATATTTTATTTATATAATAAGTTTAAGTATATATAAGTTGAGTGCACATTATTTAATAAGGATGAGTTTGCCCGAGTGGTAGTGGGGCAAGCCTCAAACCTTTTGGTTTGGGGTTCAAATCCCCCCAGAAACAAAAGGAGAAGGCCATTTCCAAAGGCACTGTAGCGCGTTGACTATATTGTAGCGCATTTGACTTCGGTTGACCGCGCTGATCATGGGATATATCGGGAAAAATCGGCGATTTATCGTCAAATCGCCGATATATCGCGAGAAATTGCCAATTCTCGAGATTTATCCCGAAAAATCGCCTAACCGATATTTCTCCATGAAATATCGTGTCGATATCAGTCGATACACGATATATCGGCGATATATCAGCCGATACACGATATATCGGCGACATATCGCGATATTTTCCTCCATGGAAATGACATCAACGATTTCTCCCATTAAGGGGTATATTGGTGATTACCTAAAGTATGGAAATCAAAACCTTTTTACCAATACTTTCCAATACTTTTTCATTTGGAGATCAAATGAAAGTACCAACATACCCCTAGAGTTTGATGACAGGATATCAACGATTTGTCCCATTAAGGGGATATTGGTACTGTCATTGGAGATCAAAGTTTTGTCAATGGTACTTTGAATATAAAAGCTTTGTAATAAAGCTTTTTCATCAAGTGAAAGTACCAATATACCCCTCGAGTGTGATGAATTATGAGTGTTTCCTCTTTCGTTTTTCTACTGAGAATTCTCATTTCTCACTGTTGTTGCTCTCATTCTCTCATCTCTCACTGTTTGTCAATTGTTGTACTTCTGCGAGCTTGATCCACCACGACGTCGGTTTAGTCTGTTCTGACTTCTGAGTTCGTCTTTTTGGTACATCTCTCTATTGGGTACGTTTCAATCTAATGTTTTTCTCGTATGAGTATCACCTCTCAGAACTGGATTAGTGGGTTTATGTTTGTTTATCTTATATGATAGTTGTAGTTTCTCGGTTTTTCTTTAACACCCAGATGCCTAATTTTGAGTTTAATGCGTGTTTTCCTTATGGAGTGAATTTGGATTTCCTAATGAACTCTTTTGGCAGTAGATGAACGTAGAGGCATTGATGCTTGATTCCTTATTTTATTTTATTTTCTTTTATTTTTCAATTCTTGATGCTATATTACGAGGCGATTCCGTCCACTATGTCTTGAATATCTTGTATAAGTGCCCAGTTGTATGAATTTACGTTTTGCTTTTTCATGTATTTTTTAGATTTGTCTCCATTGCCGGAAAGTGCACAGTTGCCACTTTGTTTCTTGCGTTTCTTCCCATGTTGTGTTGTTTCTATTTGACGATCCTAGTTAATCCGTGTGAATCAATTTGTTGTTCTTTCAATGCATTGTTCTTGAATACTGTTAAATGGCTCCCAGGGTTGATATTGAACTGGGTTTCCACTAAATTGACGTTTTCTGGAAAACTCAGGTGGTGGATTTGAGATTCTTGGCTTTTTGTTTCTGGTTTATGGAGCGCCTTCCTACTGAACTCATAGGGAACATAATTTCCCGGCTAGGACCTGCCCGAGATGTTGTAATAGCCTCTACAACTCGTAAGCAATGGCGAGACGCCTTCTGCTGTCACCTTCCCACTCTTTCGTTAAATTCAAAAGATCGGCCCTCGAGCTATGGTATTAGTCAATTCGAAACCGAGATATCTACAACGTTATCACAAATCGAGCGGTTACAGGGTCTATCAATTTCAATGGACGAGATTGATGAGTTTTCGGCTCCTGGGGTTATTTCCCGGCTTATGCATAGCAGGGAGACTCTGCGCAGCTTGTTTTATAATGTTCGAACTACATCGAATGTCAATATTCTTGTAATATATGAGAGGTCGAAGCTTGAAACGTTGTTCTTGGCCCATAATTCGATCACGGGGGTCAATCCCAATTACCAGGGGTTCTCTTGGCTAAAATCCCTCTCCCTGAAATATGTCAGTATTTCGGCTCTGGATCTGAGTCTTTTGCTCACTGCCTGCCCAAAAATTGAGATTTTGGACCTTGCCAATCTAGAGATAGCAATGTCAGATACACAGGACAAGGTTGAACTGCGCAGTCCCACGTTAAAGAGTATTAGTGTTGAAGGAATCAGTTTGGATGAGTTCATATTGGAGGCTGATAGTCTTGAGCGTTTGCATTTGAAATATTGCCAGCTCAAGCTCATTAAACTGGTTGGTAAGGGTACTTTGAAGCAGTTGGTGATTGATGATGTTACTTCTAATGATGTTACTTCAATGGACGAGATTGGTGAGTTTTCGGCTTTCGATGTTATTTCCTGGCTTATGCATAGCAGGGAGACTTTGCGCAGCTTGTTTTATAATGTTCGAACTACATCGAATGTCAATATTCTTGTAATATATGAGAGGTCGAAGCTTGAAACGTTGTTCTTGGCCCATAATTCGATCACGGGGGTCAATCCCAATTACCAGGGGTTCTCATTGCTGAAATCCCTCTCCCTGAAATATGTCAGTATTTCGGCTTTGGATCTGAGTCTTTTGCTCACTGCCTGCCCAAAAATTGAGATTTTGGACCTTGTCAATCTAGAGAGAGCAATGTCAGATACACAGGACAAGGTTGAACTGCGCAGTCCCACGTTAAAGAGTATTTGTGTTGAACAAATCAGTTTGGATGAGTTCATATTGGAGGCTGATAGTCTTGAGCGTTTGCATTTGAAAGATTGCGACCTCATGCTCATTAAACTGGTTGGTAAGGGTACTTTGAAGCAGTTGGTGATTGATGGTGTTACTTCTATACACTTTGATATCGGTGTGACTCTTGAAAATCTTGAGGTTGTAGATATCTACGACTTCACAATCATTTGGCCACAGTTCTACAAGATGATATCAAGATCATCAAAACTGAGAAGGCTTCGACTCTGGGATGTGTTATTCGATGACAAGAATGAGATTGTGGATTTGGAAACATTTGCTGTTTGCTTCCCACAGCTAAGCCATCTTTCTTTGTGGTATGTGTACTTAAGAGATGGAGTTCATTATGCTTTAGCAGGCTCTTCTCATTTGGAGAATGTGATTGAAATGGAGCTTGGATGGACTACAATAAATGAGCTGTTCCCATATTGGGTTGTGGGATTGGTTAAACGATGCCCAAATCTTAGGAAGTTGGTCATTCATGGGGAAGATATGGATTCCGAAGAAACAGAGGAATGCATGAGACTTACATCATTGATTAAACACTTTATGGATGATAAATATGAGCACGTAGAGGTTCAATTGGCCTATCAGTAGAAATTGTACGAAATTTTTTGTTGAAAATTCAAGTTTTGGTTCGGTCTAGCCAAGAGAGCTTGGTCGTAATTTTCACTTTGTAGCGTCTTATTCTTTTATTGTTGTTGTTTAGTTTTATCTTTGGTGGAAGGATTCCTCGTTCTTATTTTGTATTTCTTATTTCTATTAATATATCTATTTGTTGTTTCCTATAAAAAAAAAAAAAAAATCAAGTTTTGGTTCAATATATATTATACAAGCACTTAGGCTGGTAAAATTTACTGTATGTAGAGCTTGAGGATCCCTTTTTGTCCTATAAATGATATGTGATGCCGTTTTCTTTCTTTTTCAACTAATTTTCTACATCTTAAACAAATTGATGGATTTGGAAGAAAAATAGCAACATTTGTATTGAATGTTTTCATTAAAGGGTTCAAACAAATAGAGTTAATCATCGAAAGCAAGCCTTTTAAATACTCCAATAATAGAGGAGTTTATGTAACTCAACATCACATTTTTCTCAAAGCCCATTCCCATAAACAAATCCTTTTCGGAATAGAGGCCCCTTGGCCTACAAGTTAAGTCTCAAAAAGCAAATTCATCATCTGAGATTAAATACCATAACTAGACAATGGAATTCCAAGGTTTATGATTCATCTAACTATAATCCCATTATTAAAGACAACATTCAAAAACCTGCATATTTATCCCAATTCTCTTTTCTCATAAACTTTTAGCAAAAATATTTGCCCTTATGCTGATTGGGTTTTTCCTGCCTTCCATTTTATAGCGTGTCCATTTTTCTATCTCCAATATTGGACTAGCCATCGTTTTCAACCTTGGACTGTAAGCACAATAAAGAAGTCCAATGTGGCTGGCATATATATTGGGTTGAATATAGATATTATATGTGGGACCAGGGAGTTGATTCTATTAGTCCCACATCGAAGATAGGGTTGGTGGTATTTTTTCTACTTTGGCGTAGCATGTCACCACAAAGTAACGAACCCTGTACACACCAGTGAGATCCTAGAGCTAGCGAAGTGAATGCCAGGAGCGTGGAAGACACGGGTCAAACGGAGGGATGGTCAACGCAGGTGAAACTACAATGCTCCTCCCTTTGCTGTTAAAGGAACACAACCCATGCAGAGTTCAACTCTCCGTTCCATTAATGCAAGTTTTATTAAATATGATGCATTAAAAATATATATTCAAATTCGTCATATAAAAAAAATATTTTAGAAAGTAAATAAATTATAATTATTTTATAATTAAATATATATAATTTTTAATTGATTATAAAAAATATAAAAATTATTATAATAATTTTTTTTATAATATTTTTAATATTATTAATAGTTAAATATTAAAAAATTGTACATATATCATAATTTATTTTATATCATTTAATATAATTGAATTAAATGGATCATAATTTTAATATTAATATATATTTTAAAATTAAACATATTATAATCAAATATCATAATATTATTATTAAATAATATTTTATATAATTTAATAATAAATACACTGTGGACCTTCTATTTTGCTCGATAAATATATACAAACAAATATTTACAAGAGCTAATAAAAATAAAACCAAATAAAAGTGGAAAATAAAATATGTACCCAAATAAACTAACAATAAGCTCCACGTGTCATAAATTCGCACTCAGCCAACAAGATTGTAGAATAGGCCCATGCAAAAACAAAAATAGCACAGATGTAAATATTCAAAAATATGTAGAGTCCAAAATAATTATTCAAACTCAAATTCAAACTTTAAATTAGTCTAATAAATTTCACTTTAACAAATATAACCCAATAAAAATATCTCACATATCATAGATCCTAATATAAAATTTCCAAATTAACAGCCAAAATATAAGCTCAATTAATCAAACCCAAAATATGATAAATTAAGATAAATTCCATCATGCTTAAATTTAATATTTTATAATCCAATCCTAATTTAACATAGAGCATAATTATCCCATCTCCAAATTAAATAATTCAAATGGACCAAGCTCATATCAAATATTCAAATCATCCAACAAATCTCACCCATATTATGGGTCCAAAATTCACATCAATTAATAAGCCCACATTAATAATACACATGGTCAAAGAAAATAATATTTCAAGTTCAATCTAATAAGTCCAAACGAATAACCAATTAATAAGCACACATTAATAATACACATGGCCAAAGGAAATAATATTTCAAGCCCAATTTAATAAACTCAAATAAATAACCTATCAACAATAGACTTAAATCCAAATAAACAATATGCAATTAATATAATCCTAATATCCCAAACTAATCACCAAATGCAATATAACCACAAATCCAAATTAACAAATTTCAAATTACCACCAATAAATTAGCCTAAATTTCATATTAATTTACCAATAACAAATTAATTCAAATTTCATATTAATTCAACAATCCAAATTTCACAAACAATAATTACTATTAAAATAAAAAAAAAAATAAAAAAATAATAATAATAATAATAATAATGGAAAATGAGTGGGACGAGGGAGCCAGGGAATGAGAGAAAATGGGAGGGGGTCGCCGGCCGGCAGTAACTCACCGGCGGCTCTGGCCGGTGATCTACCGACAGTGAGGGTTGATGGGTTTTTGGAAAAAAAAATGAAATAAAAATAATAAATAAATAAAAGAAGATAAATAAAAAAAGGAGGAAGAAAAATGGAGAAAATGGGGATGGAGGGGCGCCGGAAATGGCGCCGGCGTCACGCCACCGACAGTGACGATGGAGTCGGATGGGGATGTGGGCGTTAGGATGAGCTGTAGGAGAAAATAAAATGGAAAAGAAATGGGGGTCGGTCGTATGCTGTGGGGAGGGAAAAAAATGAAAAAATGAAACGGGGAAATGGGGGAGCCCGGCCACTGCGGGAGTAAGGGGAGAAGAGGAAAAATGGAGAAGAAGAAGAACGGGGGGCCGGCCAGTGGGGAGTGCTTTGGGCAGAGAAAGGGCTGGAGAAAAATGGCGGAGAAGAAGAAGGATAGAGAAGCTGGGGGAGAGAAGAATGGGGGGTCGGCTGTTCTTCGGAATGGAGAGACTGGAAGGGAAAAAATGGGGGGACCGGCCAAAGGGAAGAAAGGAGAGTGGGTAGGAGAAAAAAATAATAAACAAAAAAAAAAAAAAGAAGAACATTGAAGAAATGAGAGGGGCACGTCACGTGGGGGGAATGGTGTGGGGGGGGGGGGGGGGGGGGGGTGGGGGGTGGGTTGTGGGGTGGGTTCGCGAGGCTAGAGAGAAAGTGGAAGAGGGAGAAGAAAGGAAAGAGGAAAATAAATAAATAAAATATAAATATAAATATAAAAATATAATATAATACAGCATAATAATAATAATAATAACAAATAAAAAAAATTTACAAAATAATAAAAACTAAGAATTAAAGGGTGAGTAGGTAAAAAAAAACACATGTAATCGGGATTTAAAATTTAGCTCAAAATGAATGTAAAAATAAAATTGGAACAAATTTTGGTATCTATATATACACTTATAAAATTCATATTTTTATCTATACATATAATATTATTATCAAATATGATAAATCATATTATACATATATCAAATTTTTTAATAAAACAACTTTAAAATATCTATTATACTTTTAATTATATTTTTACAAAGTTTTTTTTATATTTTTATAAATTTTGATCAATTTTACATTTATTGATATTTTTTTTTTCAAAATATCCATTTATATATTTCCTATATATCCATAAAATCGAAATACAAAAATATCCGTAATTTTCAATATATTCATCTTTTACTAGAAGTTCCCGGCATTCACTGTTCACATGAACTCCAATTAGAATAATTGATCCTCAAACTGATTGATGTGCTCTTACATGTTTTGAGGTCATGAAAGACACGCTAGTGTCTTGAGCATGATCTCTCAAACTCCCAACTCCGTAAATGGTCCCAGCTTGTGATGAGTCCTAATTCATGGGAAAATGATAAACTAGTGAATTGTTGAATGTTGGAAAAACACTGTGATTGCCCCAGAACAGAAGAATATTCTTGATACCCTGTAAATGTACCATTGAGGGGCTAGCTTGCCGAGACGAGCCCTGTAAACCATAATGAAGCACCCCAAACCTCTTAAGTACTCATTGCACAAAGGAAGATGCCTTGGTAAGTCGGCATTCGCAATTCGGAGTCGAAATCAGGGAGATATGGCTAATTGAAGCTAGCTTGTGCAATGAGCATGCAATTTCGGGATGGAGTACGGCCAAATTGTTTTTGTTGTTTGGGCTCATTTTTTGGACTTTTTTTGGGCTCATTTTTTGTGGTAATTGGGCCCTTTTGGGTTTTTTGAGTTTATGTTTTGGCAGATGTGGGAGAAAAGGGGTGAGTTCTGCTTCTGGGGCGGAGACAATGGTGGCGTTGACGCTGGGTCGCTCAGCTCTCTCTCTGTCCCTGTACATGTCTAAACCACCTGGAATGAGTGTGCTGTTGCTGTTCTTCACAACCCTAGGGTTTTCATTTAGATTTGTTACGCCTTCAGCCGAGGATCATCGCTACAATGTGGGGGATCACGTCTCCTTATTCGTCAACAAAGTTGGCCCCTTGAACAATCCTAGGTAAAATCACCTTCACTTCCCCTGTTTGCTTGCTCAGAAAATGGAGGAAAATGAAATCAACACAATTATAAAATCTTCCCAACCCAAGCTAATTAAAGTCGTTTTAGTTGCTTTTGTTTATCTTTCTTTTCATTTCATTTCCTTTTTAAGCTGAACAACTTAAAAGGGAGCAGTTTAGTGAGATGATCCCATTTCTGAACTGAAATTATGAAAACAAATCTCGCACTGTTTTCTTTTTTCCTTATGCTTTGTGGATTTGGGTCACCTCAAGTCTTCCAATTCTCAAGTTCCGCCTCGGAATCAATGGCCTGTTATAGGGATCCACCATCTCACGAGTCGTATTATTGTTTCATTGTTGTAATTCTCGTTTATTATACCAAATTAAGTACATTTGGTTGACTTTGTGTTCTGTTCATTTAGGATTCTGAGCATCATCCATCAGAGTGAATACTTTTTATGTACAGTTAAGAATTTAGGACTCTAAGCATCATCCATCAGAGTGAATACTTTTTATGTACAGTTAAGAACAATTAAAGGGTTAGTAGTCATTTAGAAGTATTTAGCTAGTTAGAATTTACATGTTACCCATGCTCTATCTATCATGTATATCCTGTAATGTGGGTTCTATATTGAGGTTTTTATAGAGATAGAGGGCTTGGTCCTTAAAACTCTGATAAGCTATGAGGTTATCTACCCACCAAAATTATGTTCTAAACCAGAATAAGGGTGTAGAGAGCCTTCTTCATGCTTTAAACACTATAAAGGTTTTGCTGTTTTATGGGGCATTGAGATGGGAAAAATGATTTCTCTTTGATTTAGTACTTCGATAACTTTGAATAGAACGGCTAACCTTGACACTTTATGCCTTTTACCATCCAAAGTTGTGTCACATTATTCTAGGGGAGTGGGGCTTCCAATTGACAAAGCCTATGTAGGACATCTCCAAGCCCCATACATGAATGTTTTCTTGATCACTGTGCTGTTGGAAACAAACCTAGTTAGTCGTGATTCTGCTAGATTTTATCACTTACAAGTGATTTTTTGTGAGAAACAATTTATTTGATGCACTGCATCTGGATTTGAAAATTGTCTAAAATTTCATGGAGGACATTCATAATTGGGGAATCATTGAAGGTATAACTAACTTGTTTAAGTCAATGACATTTTTACCCTCTTCAAGCATATTTCCTGCCTCTGATGCTAAATGATTACCAAATTTTCCTTATTGAAATTGTATCAATTCTTGCATCACTAGGATTTTATCTTTTTATTTTTGGTTAATATGCAAGTTTTATTTTCAAATATAGAGAGGTTGATATTGCGGAATAATAAAATATTTAAAACACAAATTAGTGTAAGGTTGATTGTAATAGTTGCAAAAAGGTTCACTTTCATTTTAATCTTCTGATCTTTACAGATCTTTGTTCCCTTTCTAATCTTAATGTCATTCAGTGAATGGGTGAAGTCTACTAGCTAACGTAGGCAATCACCCAATAGTTGGGGTGAATTGGGTATTGATATCTTTCTCAATTTTTTTGCCAAATTATGAGATTATGAAATAACTGCAATGGAAAACAATAAAGAACAATTGATGTAACTAAATAAGAGAAGGAAAAGAATATGCAAGCACCAATATATGTGGTTAGGCACCAAGCTTGTCTATGTCCATGATCCCAAGCTCCAGTCCAAGCCTTGACATTGCTTCCCTAAACAAGGATCCTTCTAAACCAAAAACACTTTCAACCCTACCCTTGGTTTTTATGTTTTAAATAAAAGGGTTGTAGGTGACTGTTGAGTAGAACTACTCAACCGGTTAAGCAACCAATTGACTAGCCAATCGACCAGTAGTGCAACCATTTCTTTGTTGTTGCCACAGCCACCCAACCTTACCATGGGAGGGAGACATACTAGGGGACCCACACTGAGCGCCTTGTCAGGTCTCCTACCATTACAAATTTTATGGCTTTGAAATGATTTTGACACATGGACTGATCTGAGAAATACTTTAAAAAGGCATGCAATAATTGTGCTTTTGACTTCAAATAGGATTCTAACGAATTTTATTTATTTATTTATTTATTTAAATGATAATCCAGTTTCCCATTTGATTCTAAAATTTTGAAAAGCCTCAAATGAATGGGTTCAATTTAGTTAAAAGGTTTTTTTCTTAAAAAGGTTAAGATGAAAATTCCCAAGCAATTGTGCCTTTACTTGGCCTTACATTTTGCAAAGGTTCTAGCCTAAGAATGCATGTTACAATTGATTTCTGGATTCCTTGAGCAAATTCATTCTTCTTGAATTCCTTAATTGATGTAGCAATAGCTTTGTACCTTTCCAACACTTTAAAACAACGTTTAAATATCAATTCTTTGTTTTGTTATCATCAAAATTGGTTTTATAAAACCTTGGGCTAACACATTCGATTGTTATTCTCTTGCAGTGAAACCTACCACTACTATGACTTGCCATTCTGCCGCCCAGGTTTGCCTTTAGGCTCACAGTCACTCAATAGTTTTAATTTAATCATGTAGTAACTATCTGAAGAAAAATCGACTGACATACTTGTATCATTCAATGATGGTAGTTGTATATTTATCAACCTCATGTCCAAAACACTTTCAATGGGACATGTCTCAAATTCATTATTCACATATGAACTTGATTTTGGACTACCCATTAGAAATAAACGATTGGTGTTGAAGATAATCTCTTTAGGCACTCAATTGAAAAGTTTAATTTGCTATCTATACATATATATGGACTAACTGCACCATGTGTCTGCTTTTTAGATTCCTATCTTGTATTTCTCTAAAGCAAGTTGAAAATTTGAATTCCTAGGAATTTAGTTTCTACTTTGATGGTGTGCAGATCAAGTAATCAGAAGGAAGGCATCCCTAGGGGAAGTTCTGAATGGTGACTGTTTGACAAATGCTTTATATGAGTTGAAATTTCGGGAGGACAAAATTGGGGAAACCCTGTGCCAGAAGAAGCTTAAAGGAGATGAAGTTGCTAAGTTCAGGAGTGCAGTCTCTAATGACTTTTACTTCCAGATGTATTATGATGATCTTCCACTCTGGGGATTCATTGGCAAAGTTGAAGATGAGAATTGGACCATTAATGAAAATGGCCCTAAGTATTATTTATTCAAACATGTTCAGTTTGATGCTCTTTACAATGGCAACCAAATCATAGAGATACGTGCTTTTAGTGACCCAAATCATGTTGTGGATATAACAGAAGATGTTGATATCAGTGTTAAATTCACTTACTCTATCTTCTGGAAGGAGACCTCCACACAGTTTGAGAACAGAATGGACAAATATTCAAGGGCTTCATTACTCCCAACACACCAGCAAATCCGTTGGTTCTCATTCTTTAATTCAGTTGTCATTATTGTGCTCTTGATGGGATTGCTTACCATGATTTTTATGCGGCATCTGAAGAATGATCTTCGAAAGTAATGTGGCATGCAATTTATTATTAGTATTGTTGCTGATGTTATTGTTGTGAATATATTTGAGCAGAGCTCATAAGCAGGTTATCTCAATTAACTTACCTACTGTTCTTCAATTTGAATTTTAGGTTTTCTGGTGGGGATGAAGAAGAAGATAAGGAAGTTGGTTGGAAATACATTCATGGAGATGTATTCAGATATCCTCCTTGCATGTCATTGTTTTGTGCAGTTCTGGGCACTGGTACCCAGTTATTGATCCAGTAAGCTCAAGCATTGTACTTCAAGCAGTTGGTTTTGCTGTTTTTTTTTTCATGGTCACCAATCCAACCACTATTCATTTTATTTTTTTCATAGTCACGAGTCTAACCACTAGGCACTAGATAAGTGCCGTTGTGGATTTTTTATTTGAAGGTGGCATCTTAGTTAATGTCTGCTAGATTTTAACTGATCTTTTTTCTGAACACCGTGCAATCTAAACCAGCCTTCAATCCCCCCCTTACTTAGGTTGATACCTAAAAAATCCTTTCTACCTTTTCTTTCCTGAAGACTTCATCTCTGGTAGAGGGGTCCTCCATAGTCCAAGAATTTATAGACCTCAATTGATAATTTGTTGTGGACTTTAAAACTAATTTAAAGTTTTTCCTTTACCATCTGGAATTTTTATTCTTTTTCCCAGCAGTTATCAAAAGGTGATATTTTGTGATGATGATCACTGATTGGGGAATAAATTAGCAAAGCACGGAGGAGTCTGACAGGAGCTGTTTCCATCTGTTGATTTTATGAGTTTCAGGTTTAACACTTTTGCCATTTTTCTTCAGGGCTGCCTTCTTATTTGTTTTGGCACTCCTTGGTGTCCTCTATCCCTACAATCGTGGAGCACTGTGTACTTCTCTCGTTGTGACTTACACCCTTACATCAGTGGTTGCGGGATACACTGCTTCATCTTTCTACAATCAATTTGTTGAGACTGGATGGGTAATTATTGTATTGTAGAAGTTTATTCTGTCCTTTTTTCCCTTAAAATTTCCTTGCCTTATTTAGAATGTAACAATGTTAATTCTCTCAGAAAAGAAGTGTTCTTCTGTCTGGGACCCTCTACCTGGGTCCACTGTTTGTGATGGTGTCTATCCTTAATGCAGTTGCTGTATCTTATGGGGCCACAGCTGCACTTCCTTTTGGCACCATAGTAGTGATTCTTCTTATATATACATTTGTCACCATCCCATTGCTTGGCTTGGGTGGGGTGATCGGATATCGGTTAAGGTCTGAATTTCAAGCACCTTGTGCTACAAAGAGATGTCCAAGGGAGATTCCACCATTAGCTTGGTATCGGAAAACACCTGGTCAAATGTTTCTTGGGGGCCTCCTACCTTTCAGTGCAATTGTCCTCGAGTTACATCATTTGTATGCAAGCTTGTGGGGCTACAAAATCTGGACTCTACCTGGCATTCTGTTTATCATGTTCATCATCCTTGTCTTACTAACTGCAATGCTGAGTATTGGTTTGACATATGTTCAGCTCTCTGTGGAAGACCATGAATGGTGGTGGAGGTATGTTACCATGCAGAGTTCCTGTACTTAACAATGTGGTTTGCCATACTGTGTTTAGGCTTGTTGAGTTGTTGAATTGGAAGAAATTCAATTACTTTGGTTGTACCTTGCATGCCCTAACAATTACTTATTTTGTCTGTCGGATGCAGATCGTTGCTGCGTGGGGGCTCAACTGCCATTTTTATGTTTGGC
This sequence comes from Vitis rotundifolia, assembly GCA_030254885.1. Taxonomy (NCBI): domain Eukaryota; kingdom Viridiplantae; phylum Streptophyta; class Magnoliopsida; order Vitales; family Vitaceae; genus Vitis; species Vitis rotundifolia. The sequence goes on from CM058156.1 coordinate 14,975,450, forward strand.
CATTGCATCTACTTCTATGCCAGATCACGTATGAGTGGTTTCATGCAGTTTTCCTTCTACTTTGGCTACAATGCTTGCATTTGCTATGCAGTATTCCTCATGCTTGGCACAATCAGTTTTCGCACTTCCTTGATGTTTGTTCGTCTGATATACCGTGCCGTTAAAAGTGAATGAGCTTGCTGGTGGTTCCCATTGGTACAGGCCTAAATCGTTCTCATTTATCTCCCAAAAGAAGAAAGAAGAGCACAAAACATAATTAACAGACATTTTTTTAACATATGTAGTTTTCTGGGTTGGACAAGGAAAGCCAGAGTAAAGACCCTGGAAGCATGGAAAGCCAGAGCAAGAGTCGAGACCCAGAAAGCATGATCAGGTATCATGTATTAGATCTTTGTATTATTGAAAGACCATCGGATCAGATTCACAGAGAGTGGCGGATTAAAAGCCATGCAGCATGCCTGTATGCTGAGTGACATACATACTGTAGGGCTAGGTTTGTGAGAGAGTTGATGACAATACAATTCACAATTCAGTTTTGAATGTTGATGTTTTTTGCATTACAGACATACTGGTAATAGTGTGAATGAAATCATGGCAGTTGTGTAGGCAGTTGTTTTCCCAAATATTTCTGGGATTAAAATGCTTTCAACAGCAGGAAAGCACATAACAGAACTCTGCTGGAGCAATGAGGTACTGAAAGTATGGTGACTGAATTTTAATATTTTTAAAAATAATTTCAAAAAGGTATAAGATAAATTAATATTTCTTGTACTAAATATTATATTTTTATATAAAAAATTTCTAATTTTAAAAACAAAAAATAGAAAGTACATCAAATCAAACACATAATAAATCAATTTTGAACTAAGCCAAACTAATGTCAAGTGGGTTACTTTGGTCAACAAATAAATGGATTCTAATAGACTTTAATTATACTAAAATGGACCAACTTAATTTTATTAAAACCAACCTAAACCAAACATTGGGCACCCTTACATTCCATTTATCTCATTCTCAATTAATCTTATCCTTGGGATGGTCAGGTGAATTTAGCATAGCTTCTAACACAGTCAAGGTATGCTAGGCGCCCTCCATGTTAAGGCAACTAAAATGTAAGTTTTATTATTATAATATATGTGCCGTTCTTTGTAGTGTTTTTATTAAGGATAAGTGCACTTATCATATCTTTAAAAAAAAATAATTAATTAATTAAAATTTTTTATATGTATAAAACTTGGTTTTTGAGATTACATCATCTAAAATATCTCAATTGGTCACATACCGTCTACATCTTTGTCTAGCCCACAGAAATGAATTCCGGTGGGCTATCACTTTTCCAACCAACATGTAACCTAGCAAGCAATGATCAAAAAAATCTTCAATCCCATTGGACACACCCCAAACCTCTTATGCCGACCTCACAAGTCACAATCCTCCCAAAAGCAAAGTAAATGCAGACACAAAGGGATCTCCCCCTCTTAAAGATCCAAACGCCACACAAATTTGAATCCACTGATAGGAATGACACGTTAGGAATCCACATACCATTCAAAACACCACTACTTACGTGTAATATCACTCTCCACACATTCCCCCTAACACCCACCTCTGCTCTTTGCTCTTTGCTTGTTGCTTCTTATTCACACATCAATATTGGACGAGCTCCAACCACCGCCACTCTCTCTCTCTCTGTCTCTATATGTATATAGGAACTGACATGACTCATAACTACTGCAGCTGCCGCAGAAGCTGAGAATCAGAAGATCATCGATCGTCCACCACCCATTTCTTATTTTCAATCTTCATGATCATGAGGGAAGAACCCATCACCAGCATGCACTGCAAGCCTGATTTCCAGATTCCAAAGCTTTCCTTGGGGAGGATTGATAGGCCTGGAGATGACGATGGTGATAATATTGATCAGAGGGGTGGTTCGGTACAGGTACAGGTACAGGTGCAGATGCAGGATTCTGTGAGGCAGAGGCTGAGGAGGCATTGGAGTGAGGTGGGTGGGAAGGTTCTGATACCTGATAAATGGGGGAAGGAGGATCTGCTAAAGGAGTGGATTGATTATTCTTCCTTTGATGCGTTGTTAGCACCCAATGGAATTGGAGTGGCTCGTGAAGCTCTTGTAGCGGCGGGACGAGGAGCCAGCTCTCAAGGGTTGAGGATAGAGAGCAGGTGCTGAATCTGCTGATCATCCCCATCATCATCATCATCGCTCTTTGTGGAGTGGTGGAGTTTTTCATGACTTCCTCTTTTTGGTTCCATGGTCACCCCCTTTCTTTTAATTACTTGAGTCTAATTAGACATTTGAATTCAATTCCCTTGCATGTATCTGTGGTTATGTTGACAAGGTTACTGAACTTTTATGTTTTTCTCTCATTGCTAGCTTTTCTTTGTGTGGGTAGTGTTTGATGATTGTAGCACGGGGGTCTTTCTGGGTCGATTGATAGTATATAGATTGGGATCTTGTAATCCAATGGCTCAAGAGGTAGGGTTGCAGAAGACTTGGATTGGGAGTCAGGAAAATATGTGAAAGAGCTGAGTGGAAAGCCAACCCAGTGGTTCAAATGACGGTCTTACTCCATTATCACATGTCCGTCCCTATGCAAAAACTAACACATATGGGCATTGGGTCATGGATCGATCAGCTCAAATCTCATCCATTTCGAAATTCTAGCAATATGATATTAAGAAGAAGAAAAAAAAGGAAAAACCGTCATGGGATTTATGACTTGAGCCTCATATTACTTTTAACTTTCAAGAAAATCTATTTTTATATCACTGTCATTGAGTTTTCTCAATCATATGTATGATTTTTGTATGGCAACTGTCATGGATGTTCCATCAAAGAAATCTAATACCGATAGGAACAATGGTACGATGATGTCAATTTTTGGTTGATTTTGAAGTTTAAGGCTTTTAGCAACAATATTGCTCTTTCATAATATGAGAGATAAATAAAAATCACTTTTGCTTTTGATTATTGTTATTTATGGTAAAAAACTTTTCAAAATGTTAAGGAATTTAGCTAGTTGGGTTTCCTTAAAGAATTTGTGTTAAAAGATGACTTTCAAAAACGGTAAAACTTATTTATGCAATATTTTAAGGATAAAAGCTCATGTTTTGACATACAATTTATTGTTAAAAAAAGTTTTGTAATCTTAAGTTTTAATATTGAAACAATTTGATATGCCATTTGTATATAAATTTTTTATATTTTTTATATATATTCAACCAGAGGTTGACGAAAGTTAACTAGAAGCGATCAACTAGTTGACAAGAAATTTTTTAAAATGAATAGCAGAAGACATTGATTGAGCTTATTAACTCTATCGATTGAGGAACTCGTTGATCAACACCTAAACCGGTTTAGGTTTTCTATCTTCAACAATCACTTGTTATAGCTTCTAACATACAACGAATAGTGGTTGGCTCATTTCTAAATTGTACATTACAACTGGTTTGAGTCCTTAACTCCTATTTAGAGACTCCAACATTTATGTATATGAGAGAGAGTTTCAAATATTTATCAAAATCTATTTATACATTAAACAAGAGTTTTCAAGTGCATTTTGTTTTAAAAACTTGCATATCATCTTAGTGCACCACAATCCTAATTTATTTTATATTATTTGAGCATTAACTTGTATACTATGAGTTATCTTTATCAATTCATTTTTTATGAATCTTGTGAGGTGGGTTCAAATGTGGGGTAGTATTTGAATATCACTTGAGAAGTTCAAGAGCTTGGTCTCTTTAAGGTTTTGTAAAGGGGCCATTGGAATTATAATTGAATAAGGTTGATTGGAAGCATAATCTAATTATAAAGTTGGAAACTTGGAAGCTTGGGTTAGAAGCATTTGAATATTGGAACCATGATTTTGGTTAGAGCTTGAAAAGAGTAGATGTAGGCTTCGTTATACCAAACTATTATAAAAATTTTGAATTTTGAATTTTGAATTTCTCTATTCTTTCTTTCTTGAGACAATTACAAGATGTATGTGAATGTGATAGTAGCCCTAATGCATACTTTGTCTAATTAGACTAAAAGGGTAGAAGAAGTTTCAAATTGCTTTACAGGATATGTGGACAATTTATCATCCAAAAATACTCCAACAAACCCTTAGAATGTGTTTGACAGTAATTTTAGAAAACGTTTATAGCATTTTTAATACTTAAATGATAAAAATTTTCAAATATTAGAAATGTTAAAAACGTTGCTTAAAATCACTACCAAATGAGCTCTTAATATGATTTTTAAAAATGAATATCTTATTTTTCCAACAAATGAGCTTAAAAGCATATTTGGCTTAAAAGTCTATGCAATGACATTTGAGTAATATAACGTATATTAAAATTTATCTGTAAGCACTCATGGTAATTAATATAGTAAGATTTCAAGAATTTTTTTTTTAAATAATAATAATAAATAAAATCTTTCTCAAAATCTATTTAATACTCTTATGGTTTTTATTTTGTTTTTATGTTTTTTCAAGTTGTAACTATTATCTTATTTTTTTTCATTAATTTAAAGTTTTATTATTATCATTTTTTATTTTTTATTTTGAAATTTTTTATTTTTAAAATTTAATTAAATAAAAATAGTATAAAACATATTTATTTTAATTTGTTTTTCATTAATTTAAAGTTCAATTATTATTATTTTTTATTTTGAAATTTAAATAAATAATAATAGTATAAGATATGTTCAAATTTGTAAATCATGAACTTATATGCATATTTTTTTTTTTTCTATTTCTTTTTCATACCAAATTTACTAGAAAATTTATTTACACACATACACAAATTTTAAAGAAAATGTTTGAATAACCACACCATCTCCACCGAGGAGAACCCGCTACTCTAAATATAAGATCAAATGATTCAATGATATGTCATTAGATGTGGTTGACAACAATAATAAAATTATTAATAGTGTAATTATCTCACATTTCCGTTGTAGTCTAGTTGGTTAGGATATTCGGCTCTCACCCGAAAGACCCGGGTTCAAGTCCCGGCAACGGAAAAATAACGTATGGTCATAAAATTAAATGTTTTGCATAAGTGTGATGTAATGAGCAAATTATATAACACTATGTTTAAGAGTTTGTAAAGATTTTATGCCTAAACCAAAAGCTAATGTAATTTTGATACATTTTTGCACAATAACAACCTAACTGTCCACATTGCAAAATCTTTTCAAAATACCCAATGCTGCATAAATTCAATTTAAACTCGCTTCTTTGATCCAAAATTCAAGCCAAATTACAAAGTGGATTATCCAAACCTAGTCAACATCGAGTTGATTCGAGTTGGGTTAGGTTGAATCCACCAAAATTATACTTCAAATTTAGTATAAAGGAAAAAAAAAGGGAAAAAAAGTAATAAAAAAAAATATTTTTATATATTTCTTTAAACGCATTTAACTTATATTTCTTCTTATATATAAAGATTAAATAATTTGAAAATTCATAACTTGCTAATTAATTTTAATTATATTTTTTTTACTTCGACATTTTATATCGTAAATCAAATAAGAGAAAAAATAATTATTAATATTTTTTTATTTCATTAGTACTTTCCCAAACAAAAAATAACCTAAAAAGATAAAAACATAAGAACATTTTTATTTTTAAATAAAGTTTAAAATGAGAAATTAATACTCATGACTCAAATAAATCTTTTTATTTTGATCAAATAAAAAACTTTAGTGTCTCAAACATAAATATAAAAAAACAGTCTTTTTTTTTTTATTCTTGGAAATAATGGACAAAAAATTTAAATTAAAAATATAGTTGAAAAAATATCTATATTTTTTTTACTTTTTTTCTTTTTTCTAAAAATAGTGATAAGTTAACAACACCTCATGAAACGAATTAAACCAAGACCCCGCCAGCCCAACTTAATTTTTTTGGTGTGATTGGGCCCAGCCAGAATATGATTGGGCCGGTCCAGTGTCATCCTTGTGTAAGTAGGGCTCAGTGTCCATTAGCTGATTATTATATAAGGGGCTCATTGAAAAAACCCTGGCAGTGGCTGCTAGGGTTTTCTTCGTCTCCTCTGGTACGGTACTCTCTTCTTCTCTTCATTTCTTCTTTACTTGTGCCAAAAATTTTACCAGTATGCGTTTCTACCTAGTTTCAGTGCTTAGAATCTGCTGTTTGGTTAATGAGAAAACTTGGTAAAATGAAAGAAAGTGAACATTTGAGTTATCGATTTCTCATTATCTGAGGCTTGCCGCTATACTTCATGTCAGATTGAAAATTTATTATTATTATTTTTTCATTCTTTCAGTTTTCTCAGGGACCAAATAGGGGTTAATTGTTTGGTTTAAGTTGGAAATCTTATACGAATGTTTGGGTAACGGTTATGAATATTTGATTCTTTTTTTCTTGAATCATGTGCACAGGAAAGAAACCTGTAGTGGATCCATTGGAAGGAAGAGGCTTCAAGCATGAGGTATTTCAGATTTGTTCTGTTTATGGTGATCTCTGTTCACCTTATTTTGTTGATTGGCACAAATGGGTTTTACCTTTTCTTCGTATTTTAGTTCATATCTTGTAATTTTAAATTGTACGACTTCTCATATAGCGCTTCTGTTCTAGTTGTTTGAACATTTGGTATTTATTTGAAAGTAAAATGCTCGAGATGGAAGGAAAAAATAAATTGGAATGAATATTTAAAATGTAGATTAAGGACTGTCTTGTAACCAGTATACTTTGTCTTCTTGATAAATGACTATAATGAAAGGATTATGGTTATAGGACTTTACATCTAGAGAGAAAAGATTAGGCTTTAATTTCTAGTGTATTAGGAATGGGATACCAAGTTCAATTTATTGCTATATGCCAATGCTGCGCCTTGAGCTTGTGTCTTTTTTATTGGGCTGAAATAATGTCTAGGATATAAGATTTGATGTGCAGAGGTGTTGCCCATTTGGTTAGCTGGCGTTGTAATTGCACTTCAGTTTTTAATTTTTGTGTGGGTTGATGATATAATCACAGAGAAGTGTTCATCCTATCTGGATTAATGAGGATGCTGGTGCGTTCAGCCTTATTTTATCGTGGCTCAGGAGCTTTGTTGATGCAGAAGTTCTAAAACGATTACATTTTTTTTTATTCTTATCTTTAACTAAAATTGTCCTTGATTTATGTTGCTTTGAAATGGAACCTTTTTTCTATCTCCTGACTCATTATCTTTCTTTCATCTACAGTAAGCTCCAGAGTGATGCTCTTAGAGAAGCCATCTCAAACATTGTTAGTGAATCCAAGGAGAAAAAGCGTAATTTTACTGAGACCATTGAGCTCCAAATCGGGCTGAAAAACTATGATCCCCAGAAGGACAAGCGTTTCAGTGGTTCTGTGAAGTTGCCCCACATCCCTCGCCCCAAGATGAAGGTCTGCATGCTTGGTGATGCTCAACACGTGGAAGAGGTGATTGTGCTCCACTTGGCTGCATTAATGGCAATAAAAGAAGTGAAAGACGAGTATCATTGCTAATTGAAGAATATTTTTCTACTATTTTTTTTGTTTCAGTTGAAATATTCTTCCATTGTGATCTCTTAGCCTTAACATTTCGTCGTTTGCGGTCCCGACATTCTCTTATTTGTTGAACGAAGATGTGTCAAAGTGAAAGCCCTTGGGATTATTGAATGTTATGTGTTTTACTGTATACTGGGGGCTTATGGCAAATACTAGTGATAATTAAAGGCAAATTCTATTTTGGGTTAGTTATACTGTTGTTTATATTCTTTGATTTTGAAATGAAAACACAAGTACCCTTTGTTTTGATTTGAAACTGATACAGATCCTATCTGGTTCCTCTAGAAAGCAGGTCCTTGTAGTCCTGGTTTGAACTAGGATTCTTGTTGATTTTGGTTTAACTGTGGACTTCTGGTTGCTGATGTTTGTCATTTGTTCTTGGCAATGTGCGTTTTCTTTTTCTTGTATTCTAATATTCTTTTAAGAAGAAGAAATTTAAAGCCCAATTTCACTTCTTCACTTTACAATTTAAATTTTCAATTTGATACTTGATCTAAATTAGGTGCATTTTGCAGCTTAAATGCACTTCTTAACCTATTTTTCACATAGCATGCCCGTACCGTTATTCCAGCTAAGATTTTAATTGGGTCTTGTTTTTTTATTTTTTGCGTTAGTTTGTTCTTTCCTTAAGGTTGTTTGTTAAATTTAATTACAGGCAGAAAAGATAGGCTTGGAATACATGGATGTGGAAGGGCTTAAAAAGCTGAACAAGAACAAGAAACTGGTTAAGAAACTTGCCAAGAAATACCATGCCTTTTTAGCATCAGAGGCTGTTATTAAGCAGATCCCCCGTCTTTTAGGCCCTGGGCTCAACAAGGCAGGCAAGTATATCGTATGATTATGGCACCTGTTGTTAGTTACTATAACTTGCAATTAATATGAGCGCTTATTTGGTCATTTTAGATATGATGTATGTGGAGGACTAATTCTATGATCATGAAATAAACAAAATTATAAATGGGAAATAAGATGGTTATTAGCAAGAAAAATTGTGGGGTGTTTGTTCAGATGATAAATCCAAAATACATCGGTATCAAACAATATTATTGGTTCTCTTTTTCTTCGTCCTTCTATTATTTTAATAGTGCCATAAGTGCTTTGTTCCCTGCCTGAGTTTCTTGTGGCAACTTCAATAAAACATTCTGTGAATATTTTCATTGATCACCTTCCATTGTATTATTGGTATTGGGATAGTTGCATTGAATTGATGGCTTACTTGGTTAAATGCTGAGCTAATCTAATGGCATGTCTCCTTTATATGTCAATCAGGTAAGTTCCCAACACTTGTAACTCACCAGGAATCCCTTGAGTCTAAAGTTAATGAGACCAAGGCAATGGTAAAGTTTCAATTGAAGAAGGTCCTTTGCATGGGAGTTGCTGTGGGTAACTGCAGTATGGAGGAGAAGCAGATCTTTCAAAATGTGCAACTGAGCGTTAATTTCCTTGTCTCCTTGTTGAAGAAGAACTGGCAAAATGTGAGTTGATTCACCCTCTTAACTCTGTTAGTTTATGGAACTAAACCAATAGGTTATGATAAAGTTTATATTAAGGCTCTCAATCAGTCTTTAGGCACCTCACTTCATAGTACTGTTCCAATTTGTCTGCTTTTGCTGTTTAGTTTTAATTCCTTTTCCGGTTTATTAAATTATTATTTCCCCCTTCATTTGTTTGTAGGAACTTGGTAGTGGCTCTTTAGGTTGCCTTTCCAAAATCTGTATCCTTTGATGTATAAACCCCATCAACTTGTGCTTAACAAATCTGCATTGAAAAGTTCTGGCCCAACATCATGTGTGAAGCGATTACCATTTTAGCCATCATCCACCATGTTATAGTTATTATATTCTGAAAATGCCATGTCAGATTTACCATTTTAGGTATTTGAGAGCTTTTCTTTGTTGCTTTGGCGGCATCATTGATGCCATCTGATTAAAATTAGGTCAAATCAGTTATCATTCTTGGGTTGAAAATCATTTATCTTTGAAAGCAAATGCATTTTGTTTTTCTGTATTTTTGTTTCATCCATTCATGATAAATTATCTGATGAAGCTGTTTGATGAAAATCAGGTGAGGTGCTTGTACCTGAAGAGCACCATGGGGAGATCAAACCGCGTCTTTTAAGGAGTTAAATCTTTTACCTGTTATGGTTGGTGTGTAGGAAGAGTCCTATTTTGAGCAAACAGTTTTAAAAATGTTTTTTTTTTTCTTTATACCAAACTGAATGGTCAAATTTTCTTCATGCTTGGCTGTGACACTTTTGGGATTTCATTGCACTCAGAATCAACCATATAACATTAGGTTTTATTTTATATTTTAATGTTGGGAGTATTCTGGTTGTTAAGTTTGGGAATGCTGGAAACAATGTTGTGAATGGTTTGTGCTTTGAAGTTGACCTTACATCAACCCTCCACACTTCCTAAACTTGTCAAGAGAAAATATGAATGAGCATTTAAACGCTGAAGATAACAAGGAGTCGTTGGTTGTGCTACTTTGGCATTAAGAGAAATTTTTAAGAAGAATTATCTTAGTGGGGTTATTAATTTATATGTATGACTCATAGATCTTTATAGTTTCCATACGATATTGTATGGTTCATCAATTCAAAAACAATGGATATGGTTTAAAGCCTAAAAAAAGAAATGGATATGGTTTTTATACGATATAATAAGCCCTGAGGGATTAGTTGAGGTGTGTGTTAGTTAGTTTGGACATTTGGGGTTATTAAAAATAATAATAATAATAATGTTCTTATTATAAATTTGTTCTGATTACAAAATTTATTTGTTTAGGTAGATTAGATAGGTGTATTTAATAATTTTTTTTCTCTAAGAAATAAAATAAATTTATGAGGTGTCAACTCATGAAATTTGCATTGAAGTCAACCAAATCCTTATTAATTTATATTTTTTTGGCCTTAAAAACAAAATATTATTTTATATATTTTATAAGATTATCGAGAAGATTTTATCATTTAAATGAGGTCATTAATCAAAATTTTACTTAGAATTGTTATTGTGAGTTCACATTTTTGTTAATAATTCGAGTAATAATTAGGATTTTTATTCAAATAATTCAAACCTTGAGTATATACATCGACTCAAATCATTTTTACAATATGATTATTTATAATAAAGATATATTAAATATGAAATTTTAATATTAATATATAAAAATTTATAGTTGCTAATATAATATGAGATTATGATATATGCATATATTGAAACTTGTACGCAATTTTATTTTATTTTTTATTAAAAAATAATAGTAGGAGAAAAAATAGAAAATTTCCTAAGATTATGCTTATTTATTTTTTCAAATTTGGGTTCTTCACGTTTAGTGATTTATTATGATGATTATCCGACAATACTATAAAACATAATAAATTGTTATGGTCACCACCACCAAACAACAAGTCGTTGTAGTATAGTGGTGAGTATTCCCGCCTGTCACGCGGGTGACCCGGGTTCGATCCCCGGCAACGGCGTTTCCTTTTTCCTTTTTGGTTTTTTTTTCCCCCTCTAATTAATTCAATATTCAGCCTTGTTTTAATTTTGAACCACCTTTTATTGATCATTGTTTTTAAAATTCAATATTAATTTTAAGGTTTTTTAAATTCCATATTTCTATTTGATTTTTTAAAAAATAATTTTAATATTTAACTGTTTTAAAAAAGAAAAATTAATAGAGAAACATGAACGGCAATGTGTTTTTTATTTTTTTTATTAATTCAATATTCAACCTTGTTTTTTATGTTTTAATTTTGAACCACGTTTTATTGACCCATGGGTTTTTAAACTCAACATTTTTTTTTGACATTTTTCAAATTCATATATATATATATATATATATATATATATATATATATATACATATGAGAGTAAGATTAAAAAAAATTCTCATAAAATTTAGAACTTACTTTTGCTAAGATTTTGGTTTTTATTTTTTATTTTATTTTATATAATTTCATAATTTGGCTCTATTATCATTATATTTTCATTTATACCCTTGATATGCATAAATTAAAATTAGAGTAATAAATCATAATGTCATACAAAAGAGAGAAATCCAAATCCTCATGTGATTAAGCTTTTGTTTTTGCTTTCATAACAATAAAATTTTGATTTATATTTTTATTTGTAGTAAACCATTTAAAGACATACTCATTCCTTCTTTAAGTGTTTTGACCAAATAATTATAACCTGCAAAATTTGTACCTTATTTTTAGAAAAAAGGGAAAAAAAAAGGAAAACATTAGGATGTAGTTATGTCAAAAGAAATTATAATTAGAGAACAAAAATACACTGACATAAACTACAACATTGATAACAATTATGCACCATAGGATGAGTCATGTGGCTGTGGGACTCAGCCAAATTATGGTCAACTAAAATTGGTAAGCATGGGTGCCAATGGTTTCAAGTATTATAAATTTTATTTATTTATTATTATTATTATTTTTGTAATTCATCAATTATTAGTTTGGGTAAATTTCAAATAACACCTTCTCGTTTAATGTGAATTTATTAAGCCATTTTTGGTTTCAGGGCTCGGTTCTACTTAATAATTTTTTAAAAACTAAATCTTATTTTTTAAAAAATAAAATAAATTTATAAGATGCTAATTGACGAAATTTGAAGCTAATAATGATTAAGTGTATTTACATATATATTTACGCCAAATATCAAATATGAGTGAAATTAATCCTTATTAGTTTATATTTTTTCAAGCCTTTAAATACCCCTTCCTTGGGTGTTTGGAAAAAGTAATGCACAATATTGTAGGGATGAAGTGAGTTTGAATACAATTTTCAAGGTAATGCTTCTCCACCAACATGCATTGTTGGTTTAACTTAATTGGGAAAAAAATCAAAATCAAAATCAATACTAGCATAGTTGGTTTTAAGAAGATTTTAATTCTACTCTAAAGTCAATATTGGTAAATGAGGTTTTATTTTATTTTATTTTATTTTTATATGACAACCTAGTTAATTCACATTTTCATGAATAATTAGAGTGCTAATCACGGCTTGCATTCGAGTAATTCATCTTAAGACATTAAATATATTCATCAACATTAATCTTTTTTATAATATGATTATTTATAATAAAATGTGAAAATTTAATATTATAATATAACAATTTATATGAGATTATGACGTGTGTACATATATTGAAACTTGTACAATTAAAACTATAAAAAAAAATTGGATAAAATGGTACAAATAATTTTATTTTTTATTAAAAGATAATAATAGGAGAAAAAAATAGGAAAATTCTAAAATTATATTTATTTATTTTTTCAAATTTGGGTTCTTCCCGTTTGGTGATTTGTTATTATGATTTTCCTACAATATTACATAAAGTGGAACAATCACAAATTTTTTAATTAAATATATTATCCTGACCACCTTTAACCAACAAGTCGTTGTAGTATAGTGGTGAGTATTCCCGCCTGTCACGCGGGTGACCCGGGTTCGATCCCCGGCAACGGCGCTTCTTTTTGCCTTTTTTTTTTTTAGTTAATTCAATATTATTTTCATTTTCACCAAGTTTTTAAAATTCAATATTTTTTTTTTCAAATATTTTTATTTATTTATTTTTATTTTTTATTTATTTTTATTCAATATTCAACCTTGTTTTAAATTTTGAAACATGGTTTTTTAAATTCAATATTTTTTAACGGTTTTTTTTTTTAATTTAATTCAATATTCAACCTTGATTTTTATGTTTTTATTTTGAATCGCGTTTTATTGACCCATGGATTTTACATTCAATATTTTTTTTAACTTTTTTTTTTTAAAATTTAATTCAATATTCAACCTTGTTTTTTATGTTTTAATTTTGAATCACGTTTTATTGACCCATGGATTTTAAGTTCAATATTTTTTTAAACGTTTTTTAAATTCCATGTTTCTTTTTTTCTGTTTTAATTTTAATAGAGAACCATGCTTTCTTAAAAATTTATATTTTTTGTTTTTTTTTTTAAATTTTATTATTGAACCACGATGTTGTTTTAAAAGAAATTTAACACTCTTTTTATATTTTTTTTATTTTAAATATTGAACCTTTTTTGCAATAAAATTTTCATATTGAAGCATGTTTTTTTTTTTAGAATATAATATTTAACTTTTTGGTTTTTAATTTAATATCTAAAAATGATTTTCTTTTAGTCTTTTTGGTTTTTAATTCATTCAATTTTTAGTCATGACTGTATTTGAATTACCATTTTTTTTTTTAAATGAGAGTAAGACTAAAAAAATTCTCATAAAATTTAGAAGTTACCTTTACTAAGATTTTGGTTCTTGTTTTTCTATTTAATTTTGTAATTTGCCTTTATTATCATTATATTTTCATTCATATCCTTGTCAATAAATTATACCTTTGATTTGCATAAATTAAAATTAGATATGATTAAGCTTTTGTTTTTGTTTTCATAATAGTTAAATTTTTATTTTTATTTTTATTTTTAATTTTATTTGTAGCAAATCATTTTATGAAAGATTTTGAATTTATTGTAGAGATGTTTTTAAGGTTCATGGTGATTGTGAATGAACTTGAAGCATTAGGAAAGACCTACAACGAAGTAGAGAAAGTCATAAAAATCTTGAGGTCTCTACCAAAGAAATGAGAAACAAAAGTGATAGTTATTCAAGAAATAACGGATGTCACCAAACTCCCACTTGAAGAACTCATTGGGTCACTCATGAGTCATAAGATAAAATTGAACAATCATCAAAAAGTGGAAGAAAATAAGAAAATTATAACATTTAAGGCCTCAACAAATGATGATGAAGAGGAAGAGAGGGAAAATGAAGACCTTGATCTCATCACCCAGAAATTCATGAAGTCCGTCAAGCTTGAGAAGATCAAGGAAATACGAAAATCTCATTCAAGTGCCAAAAAAATTAAGAAAGTCATGGTGGCAACATAAGTGAAAGTGAAAGTGATGAAGACTCCATAGAAGAAGAATGCACAAATGAGGATGCCAACATGTGTTTCATAGCTTTGGAAGAACATGAAGATGAGGTAAATTCCAACTCTAATTATAATGAGTTTCAAGATGTACTTCAAGAATTATATTTTGATCTTGAAAATCTTTGGTTAAAAAATGTTTCTCTCAAGAAAAAGATTTCTTATTTTCAAAATGGGCTTAATGAGCTTGAGGAAAAATTTGAAAATATTGAAAAGACAAAAATCTCTTTTGAAAAGGAAAATGGAGAGTTGAAAAAGAAAAATTAATGGTTAATATCCTCTCTACAAAAGTTCTTAAACGGTCAAAAAACTTTTGATATGATTTTGACAAGTTAAAAGTGCATTTTTGATAAATAAAAAAAAAAAAAGCTAGGTTACAAGCCTTTAAAAAATAAAAATTATTTTGTAAAGGAAGCCTCTAACTTTTTACTTTAAAAAATTTGCAATCTTTGTGAAAGAGGGGGTCACATTAGTGATAATTATCTTTTAAGAAAAATCCCTCACATTTTTCAAAACTGTAAATTATTTTGGGTTTTAAAGGGAGGAAATGCTAACTCTCTAGGACCCAAAAAGATATGGATACCATAGATTACTTAATTTGTTTTATAGGGATCCATGCAAGAAGAAGAAGGATATACTTACCTTGGAAATAATGCATTGATAATATTGGTAATGGTATCTCTTTTAAAGCTTAATTTGCAATATCATTTTATCATTTTGTTAACACTTGGTATAATTTTTGCTAATAATGTAATATTTGGTATCACATTGATAAAATTGGTATAATTTTTAAACCAAAGTTTGGATTAAAAAAAAGTTTTTTTTAATATACCTAGTTAAAATCTAATAATTATATGTTTGTATGCTCTAATAGTGTTATTCAATGCATGTTATATATATATATTTTAAATGCATATGTTCTTCTATATATCTTTCCAAATCATGCTTTAAATTGGGAATGCTCCAAGGTTGAGCAATCTTTTATTTGGAAAATGTTCTTAAATGAAAAATGGGGTGATTCATTTCTATGAGAAATTATATTATACTTATTGTTTATTTTTAATTTTTGATATTATGTAACTTATATACTTTATTGAGACTTTTTGTTGATGACAAAAAGGGGGAGAAACAATGGTAGGCTGCTAACTTGGGAAGAAATATTAATATTATTTTAGCAATCCTATCCATAGTGATGCAATGTGCCTAATTTGTCATATTTGTATGCATCATGTTCAATAATAATATCTTGTCAATTACTAAATTGCTCTTTATGTTATTTATGTTTTATTATATCATTTTAAGCAACCTTAATATACTCCTTGAAGCTTATAAACTTGAATATTTTCTAAATTCGAATGAGCATATATTGAGGGGGAGCTTTTTAGCAACCTTGATTTTGTCATCATAAAAAATGGGGAGATTGTGAAACCAAGGTTTGGTTAATCTCGGTTTTGATGATAACAAAACAAGTTTAGAATTAATGATTATATTTCAAGTTTGATTAGGTAAGAAAATTTCCAAAGTGGCAATCACAAAGACAAAATCAAGCCAAGAGAAATCAATAAAAAGAAGATCTCAAAGAGAAGTGTTTTTCAAGACCAAAGTGTTATAAGATCTCTTTGTAAGGTTGTTGGTGCACTAGGTCTTTAATGCATTACATTATTAATTTATGCACCAAAATCATCCAAAAGTAATTTTGTTTTAAATCCTTTAAAATTGGATGATTTCATGTTTTCAACTAAAACCTTGTGTCAAATGTTTTTCTGAACTTACTTAATAGGTTTTAAGTTGAAAAGGATGGTTGTTGAGTCAAAAACGCTTAATTGGTTGAACCAGATGAGGAATCGGTTGACCAGTTTAGCTCAACCGGTTGAGGGGTGTAAAAACTTTCTCTTTCTTCTAGAATGATTGTTCAATTGGTCAAGGTTGAACCTCAACTGGTCGAGGTTCGATTAAAGGGCGGTCAAGGTCTAACGATCATCTTCCAAGCATTAAATGCTAATAGTTAGTCAACTGGTTGACTCCCAACTCGATTGGTCAAACCCTTAATGGTTAGTTTAATTGTTTTCCTTTATAAAAATGCTCCAATTTTCATTATTTTAAGAACTTAACATTTCTAAACATTTCTTGAATATATTTGAGTCTTGGGAGAGTTTTTTTTAGTGCATCATTATTCTAAAACTTGCATATCTTTATTGCACCATTCAATCTTAATTTTCTTGTATCATTTGAGCCTAAAGTTTTGTACTAGGATTTTGTGAGAATATTTCTTATCCCCATTTGTAAATCTTTGAAAAGAAAAGTATAAGTGTGATGTATCAGTTAAGAATTCTCAAGTGTGGGGTATCACTTGAGGAGTTGTTCAAGAGTGAGGTATTTATTGAGAATTGTAAAGGGTGTTTGGAGTCAAAAGTCCAAGAGGGTGGATTGAAACCATAATCCAATTGTATTACTTGAAGGCTTATGTTAGAAGCCTTGAATTAGTGAAACCTCAAGATTGACATTGAAGTTATAGGAGAGTGGACGTAGGTCGAGTTACGCCGAATCACTATAAAAATTTTGTGTTTTCATTCTTTATTCTCTACTCTCTTACTTTATATATAATTATTTTTATATTATTTTATTATATATTTACATATAATTGTCTCTTATATTTACATAATTTAAATTTACAAAAAGAGGTCATCACCCTATTCACCCCCTCTAGGCTAATTACCTTATGTTGGATTAGTTAATTTTTCTAACATTATCTACATTTGATTTGAGTTAGATTTTTTTTCTCTCATTTGAAAAGAAACACTCATATTTGAGTTCTTCCAACACCTCATTCCATACAAAAGAGCCTCGAGTCCATCATTAAGAAAATATATACATTTAAATAAATAATTATTTGTGGAACCTCGTAAATGAAAAGATGTATATAAGAATAAAAAACAATTCTCATAAAATTTAGAAGGATTTTGGTTTCTTTTTTTCTTTTTACATGATATCCTAATTTTCCTTCTCATTATATTTTCATTCATTTTCTTATGTGTAAATTACACCCTTGATACACATAAATGAAAATTAGAATAACCAAATTATAATATTATATAAAAGAGAAAAATCTAAATCCTCGCATGATTAAGTTTTTGTTTTTGTTTTCATAACAATAAAAATTTAAATTATATTTTTATTTATAATAAATCATTTAAAGGCATTTCCCTTCCTTCTTTGAGTGTTCTGACGAAATAATTCTAATTGTATCTTATTTTTAGAAAAAAAAAAAAGAAAAAAACTATTAGGATGTAATTATGTAAAAATAAATTGTGATTAGAGGAAAAAATATATATAATGACACAAGCTAAATAGAGACATCATATAACTTAATAATCCTAGATTCTTTATGTAATTAAGGGTAATATTTAAAAAAAAAATAAATAAATTTAAAGATATTTATGAATTAAAAATAATTGAAGCACCCACTGAAAAGAGGGTCATAGTGCTCTCACATGGGGCTGCAGCAACACTTCTGCTAGATTTTCTCACCCACAAAAGTTGAATGGGGAAGCCAACCATGTGCCCATGAACCCTAAGAAAATTATATTATTTTACCACCCATTGACCGCCAACTTGATTAAATAAATTATGAACGTGAGGCTGAAAAGAGACCACATTCAGATGCCTCATCGGTGAGGTAAGAGCCATTTAAGCCTTTGCCCTCATTGCCTTCTCATGGCTCTTAAGTATGGTGGCACTAATTCTCTTTTGAGCTTCACCTCACCTCCAAAGGACCAATGTGAAAAATATCATAATAAACACATGGGGTTGAACCAGTTGTGGTTCTTTTCCTTTTTGGTTTTTTTTTTTTTTTTTTTTTTTTTTTTTTGCTAACCATGGATGTCCGGGTCAGCTTACGCGCACCTCGACTAATCCCACGGGGCCCTGAAGTTAACAACCGGATAAACCTTCAATGGCCTTGAGGAGACTCAAACTAGTGACCAGTGGGGAGCAAACCCAAAGCCAAACCAACTAAGCTACCCCTCAGAGTTTTTTCCTTTTTGGTTTTTTTTTTTTTTTTTGGGTTATAAGTGTTCTGTCCAAATCAAGATGTCCAATTATTATTATTATTATTATTATTATTATCATCATTTGGATTTTGGGTTTGGTGTTCTAAGAGCTTTGTCCAAATCAAAATACCCAAATTTGAACAAAAACTTTAGTTCATGTCACTTCATTTATTTAAGAGATTTGGGAACAACCATCAATTTTATTTTATTTTTTCTGTAAATTGATGAATATTTGCATACGGGTGTTGAAGGTTTATTTGAAAGTTAGGTGACCATCCATTCCATGTACATGGCTTTGCATTTAGGTGGCTCTTGGCACCTTCCGGCTCTTGGCACCTTTCATTCCAATGATATGGACCAACTTGTTTAATGTTAACCTACTTCACAAATAGAACTATTCCTACCAACATGTTCTTCACTTTTTCAAAATTGGAAAATGTTGAACCTAATATCAGACTGTTTTTATGGTGTTTTTTTTTTTTTTTTTTTTTTTTCTTTCTCGTTTTTCCTTTTTATTATTTAGTTCTCCATTTGTTTGTACCATCATCTAATGATATACGTTTTACTCTAATTATTTGGAATGTGTTTAGATAACATCATTTTTCGATTGGGTGTGATTTTGACTATTTTTATAGTCCATCAATTAGTTAATCAAAGACATATTTTAGTTAATGGTTTATAATATATATATATATATATGATGAAGAAAAATTCACAATTTTGATTTAATTTTATTTTTACTTATTTGCTGCTAAGAAATTATCAAAACAAGACTTTTCACTAATTCCAATTTAAAGAATCAATTAATCATAGAAATGAGATTGATTCGAAAATAAATGAATTGTTAGTCATAATATATATATATATATATATATATATATATATATATATATATATATATATATATATATATATATATATATATGTGTGTGTGTTTCCAAAATAATTATTACGCGTGGTTTTAACCATGGGCTTCCTAGAAAAAAATACGTTAAATATGGATGAAATCATTTTTAAATTTAAAAATAATTTTGCTTTTTAAAAACTTTCAAAATTCCCTTAAAATTATTATTATTTTAATAAAATGTTCCTAAAAGAGGAGTACGTATCTATCACTTTTATTACCTCATTTAAGTGATAACTAGTACAATATATATTTTTTTTAAATATTTTATTGAAAACAAACACATTATAAAATGAAAAGAAAACCTTAAAAGGATATGCAAAAGTAATTTTTTTTTTTCTTAAATTTCAAATCTAGATATTTTATTTAAATATTCATCAAATTCATACTTTTTCACTCTTCCATAAATTTTTTTCTTAAAATCAATACCACTATGATTTGGACTTTTTGTAAGGTTTGTGACATGATGTTAATCTTAAAGGTTTAAATAAAATTAGGTGTTTAATAAAATTTAAAAAATATTTTAAAAAATATTAAAATCTTTTATAACGTTGAAAAATCAATTATAATATTACTCTTAAAAAACCTGATTATCTTAAAAATATTTTTTAAAAAAATATTTTCACTAAAAATAGTTCAAGTAAAAATAAGTAACAAACACTATAATTCTAATTATTTTATTTTAAAGCAAATATATTTATAAAATGGTTCACCATATTAAAATATTTACGACCAAGAAGTATAAAGTTAAAATTAAAATTCGATATTTATATCTTTGAAACAAAAAAAAAAGCCATATTTTTGTAGGAAAAACATTAATTTGATAAATACTTTAGGAAAAAAAATCTTGATTTATATATATATTTTTGGAAAGATATATATATATATATATATATAAAATAATTACTTTTTTGTTTTTATTTGGCAAACTCGATTTCCACGAGAATGAAATTACCTTTTTATTAAATAAAATAAAGAATTAGGGTAGGCTGAGAAGGCCAAAAGAGTCTATAAAAGAAGGCGGCAGAGTTGAAAGCAGCAGCGGGCAGCCAGTGCAGTGATCGGGCTTCCCTTCCCTCGTGCTCTCCGCCATTTCTCGCTGAATCTCCGATCCACATCCTCTTCACTCTTCAGTAAGATCTCCTTCTCCATCGCTTTTTTTACTTCTCTCTTGTATTATTGTTTTGCTTCTGCTCTTTTTTCTATGCTTTCGTTCCCATTTCCTTATCTTTCTGGGGGCGACCATAACTGTAATGCCTAGATTGGGTGATCTCGGAAAACTCGAGCGGTGAATACAGAAAAACCTAAATCTTTTGTTGACCAAAATTTTACGCTTAAATGCCAGGGTCTGGATGCAATCTTATGAAAGTTGTTGAACGAATTTTCAGAAAAAGGCTGTTTTTCTGAAATAAGTTTCAACACCTTGTGGTTATTACCGTTTTGGGAGTTTGAAAACCCAGTTCGAAACTTGCAGGAAAGCCCCTTGTTATTCTTATTATCATCATTATAGCAAATGATTTTCCCTGCAACGCAAGGGATTCTCACTACATTTGATTTTCTTTCGAATTTTCTGGGTAAATCAAAATAAGAGATGAGAGATTTCAGATTCATTTTTGTTTGTTTTTCTGTGCCTAGTTTTCTTTCTGAAAATGAATACCAGAAACGTGTTTGAAAACGCTTACTGTATACAAAATCCCATCTTTTGTTCCAGAGCAACAGCTTCTACAATAAAAGTTGTTACTAAAGTATTGAGATACTGGGAAAAAATTTGATAGAGTCGACTTCCTCTAGAGCGATGTTGTTATGATCGGATCACACTCTTCCCCATGTCTTCTCCTTTATTTTCCCCAGATTTTCTAAAGTTCACCACCTTTTTGGCCTATTTCAAATACCGTTCAAAGATGATGAAAATACTGGGATGAACAAAATTTTTGACCTTTTCCTGCAATTTTCTGAAATTGAATTTAGCATGACCTGAGCGCCCCTCTTCCATTTAGATTTCCATCTTCAAGCTGAATCCATGCCTTTTCTTGCCAGAAGTTGGATTTTTATGGAACATGTTGTCAACTAGGTTTATTGCTATTGTAGAAGTCCCAGATTCCTACAACCTCCTATGGGCTTGCACGTACGTGGGCCTCCTGCCAAATGAACCTCTGAAACCATGTTAGACGGTCAATTTCTTAAATGCATCCCAACATATTTTATATATATATATATATATATATATATATATTAATTTCTTTTATGAGAAACACGAGATACAAGGGCTGTAGCACACCAATTGGAAATTGTCAATGCTAAACATGATAAAATTAGTTCAACACATATCAGCCATATGTTTTATAAAAGTCCCTACTACCACTCTTTTATTGGTTTGCTTAAAAAAAAATGACAGTATGAAAGATAATTTTGGCATGGAATCCTTTGTGGTGTGCAGGGTGGATGAAACTGGTTTAAGATCTTAAAGAATTGGTTGCAGAATGTGTTTGCCTTGCTAGTATTTGTTGTGCAGAATGTGTGTGCATTGCTAATATTTGTTGAAGCAATAAGTTGTGTTTGGCTCTTAATGCCTATTTGAGATCTTTCCTCAGATAGGTGTCTGTTGTGACCATGCACCACAATTGTTTATGTTACTAATCTTCTGAACCCCCATTACCTTTGCTCCCTATGGGCCTGTTGGTGCTTCACTACCTTGGCTCCCATTGCATCTTGCTGCCATTAGTTTTTTCCATTGCTGGCTAGGTCCAGGTTGCTTAATGATAATGAGTCATTAGTCTACCACTCAATTTTATGAGAGGGCTCCTCAAATTGTTCTATGAATATTAAAGGATTATTATAGGATGAAGGAGTGGTAAAGCATAAAGTCAAAGGCCATATTAGGATCTCAAACTCCTACATCAGGTCAAGTATTTTTCTATTGATGGGTAAGGAAAATGGAATTACCTGTCCATGTTGCAAGTGCAAAATTGCTGGGTTAGGGTTGAAGGTAACCTAGAGCATTTAATCTTTTATCTGCAGGCTATGTCTTTATATAACTTCCTTCCACTTCTGCATCGTTCATAATATTTGTATCGTAAGATTGAAGTGTTGATAGGTACAGATATGCATTTTATTTCTGTATTGCCTCTCAATTTTATATTAGTTAAATGTTGTAAAGTTGGAGCATCACAGAATATTAGAGACTCCTTCATGCAGTTGCAACAATCTCCAAGGTTCAGTTCATTAGTTTTAATTTTGTATACATCCCATGTAAATGACTGGAAACTGGATTTCTGCTGTATGATATCATGGTCTCTGATACTGTTTGTGTCATTGGAACCTTGTATTTATTCCTAGATTTTGTAGCAAGAAGTGTAATAACACCCATTAAGTGGATCTTGGCTTTGTTGAAACAATCAACAAGACAAGACAATATTAGGCATTAGTTAAAAATATGGAGCCTCGAGTGAAGAGCTGGGAGCCACTAGCTAGCTTCTTCTCATAGTGCTCCAGACATCAATTGCCTTGTTTTTCTTGCAGAAATGGATGTCCATGGTCCAATTTCTCAGTAAATTATAACAAGGCATAAATAAAAATTGATGCTATTCAAGGTACCATTATGTCGCCTTTGTGATAATCTAGCTTCTGTTTCAGTGTGCTTGGAACAAGTCCAAGAGTAAACAGCAAAGAGCCTTGCAACACTGTGAGAGTCATGTCAAGGAGAAATGGAATGTTTTTTACTTTATATATCTCAAAATTGGTTATAAACATCAGAAGTCTCACATGGCAGATTCACAAAAAGCTTCTATTCTCTTAGCATGTTAGTTGCAAATATTTCAAGATGCATTTCTTATTTTCTTTGCCTATGCTTATTTATCTTGTTGACCACTGCTACAAACCTTATGGTCACATTTGTTCATTCAACCCTATTATTGTTAATATCCTCAACATAGATAAAGAAAATGAAGTTAAGGGCCTTTTATAAAACTGAAAATTTTAGCTCAAAAAGTTTTTGGTGTTGAATTTGCTTAAAGAGATGTCCTATTGGCATCATTTGAATCCTTAGTATTGAATTCAATTAAACTGGTAAATTAATCTAGAGAAATTGAATTTTGAAAATTATTTATTTTACAAGTATGCTCTTGCACTCTTATGTTAACATTTTTTTAACATTCTTTTGTTTAAGCATATTATACAATACAGCAACTTGGTCATAATCTATTTCCCCTCATTTCACCACAGTTTCTTATTTGTGGCCAAATTAAGGTTTGGTTACATGAGGATTTTTACTGAGACTAAGGTCAATTTATCTTGGCATGCCAAAGGTGAAAAAGAAAAAGAAAAAGAAAAACTGGTTTAGACCAATTCGGACAACTCTTTTTCGTACTCAAATGACAGAGGTAACAGTTCAAGAAAGACAGTTAGTTTGGTGAAAGAGTTCTAAAAGGTTTTGATTTGGAGAAGTTGGAAATATGGTATTTAGAATTCATAAAATTTTAAACTACCATCTTTTGAGGGCTGCCCTTGTTCTGCCTTTAAGCTTTATTGAATTTAAGTGTTTTTAAAGAAAAATTTCTTTATTCTTAGCCGATTATTGAACAAGCTGTTTGTTTCCAGGGTAATCATGTCTACCATAAATCTGCCCACCCATTGCATGTTCAGAAGTGCAACCCAGAACCGAATTGCCAGCGCCTTCATTAGAAGCCCTTCATCTTTGGGATCTGTAAAGAGCATCTCTAAAGCTTTTGGCTTGAAATCTTCGCCCTGTTTCAGAGCAACTGCAATGGCAGTATACAAGATTAAGCTGATTGGACCTGAAGGTGAAGAGCACGAGTTTGATGCCCCAGATGATGCATACATATTAGACTCAGCTGAGAATGCAGGTGTTGAGCTACCTTATTCTTGCAGGGCTGGGGCATGCTCTACCTGTGCAGGGCAACTGGTTTCAGGTTCAGTGGACCAGTCTGATGGATCATTCCTTGATGAGAAGCAGATGGAGAAGGGTTATTTGCTAACTTGCATTTCATACCCAACTTCAGATTGTGTGATTCACACTCACAAGGAAAGTGATCTTTATTGAGTACTTTTTGAGGTCAGAATTGGGTATGGTTTTCAATTCTTGTTGTCTTGATTGTGATGGTACAAACTTTAATGGATGGTTGTACTTAGATTTTTGGTCATGTTTCTGGTGGTATCTCATCTCAGTTAGATCTTATTGGCAGTTGGTTTGCAGGCTTATATTTCTTACTTAAAAGACACTGAAAATTGATTATCATACTTCAAAGGCACTGAATAATGATTGCATAAATGTTCTGTTGGTCCCTGCATTTAGTCGGGTGATGAAACTTTGTAGGGTACTTCATTCCGTTGCTGAAACAAGGGTCTAATTTGCAAAGTAGTAGTTTAGTATCTCAAACCTTTAGAGGACAGACATGCTATGCAAGGCTTGTAGTTCAACCTTCCACTTTGGTAAATATGCATGTGAATGTAGTTGAAATATCACATCACAAATTATGAGACAGCGATGTGATTTGCTTTTAGCTCTAGATATGGAGTTGAATGGAATGGAATGTCTTACTTTTGAGAGTGAGATTATTGACAGGGTCTCTTGGATCTTGAAAGAGTTTTGAATGGGAAGGTGATTGAAGTAGTCAATCTGAATAGTTCGATTTAAGGGTCTGTTGGGAGAGGTCTTTTGGATCTAGCAATTGGAAATCAATAATCTGGAATGAACTATTGAGAGGTTTGATGGTTCACCATTGTTGATAAGTGATGCTAGTGTGGGTGTGGGTTCTCCTTAGCTTAACCTTTACTAAGAGGACTAAGAAGAGTAGCATTAATAATTTCGGCAGGGAAAGGAGAACAAATAGTGAAAGCTAGTGCAATTATGTAGGCCGAAAGGGCATATAGAGGGGATGGATGAACTAGAATCACCACTGAACTTTTCACAAAAAGACAGGTTTGGAAGATGTTGGGAGAAGGATAAAGTACCTTTATTATACTATTGAAAAGATAGGAAGGGAAACATGAAGAGATGTATTTTTCCCCCTGAATGACCCAACTTTAGAATGGAAAAGGAAAGGGAATACCTGGAAAATAATTCAGAGGGGAGGACTTTCTTTCTTAAGTTTTTGCCTGCAGAATACATTCATATTACCTGAATAACCATCTTAACTGATCGTTTGAGACAGGCTATGAATTGATTGTTTGCTTCTTTTTATGTGTGTTCCCTCTTGTTTATAAGAATGGAAAATAAAGAGGCTCCCCTTTGATTCAATAGATATCTTAAGCTGAAGTATAGTGGTGTCAAATGCAGGAAAGCTTAAGGCTGAGTTAGGTATTTGTATTAGGAACCTATCAATGCTGTGGTATGATTAAGCTCCCAATGCTAGCATGTTGATAAATTATCAGTGGTTGTGCTAGAAATTTGATAGGGTTCAAGATATTTGCCAGCTTAGCAAAGGGTTACCTCTAGGTGGATTCCATTATCAACTGAAAATTACTTACATGAAGGTGATTTCTGCAGACAGTTTCTCATGATTAGCTAGTATTTTTGGGAAAAGATTTCCCAGCATCAGAAGCCATAATAATAGCTTGGAGAGAGGCCCACTAAGAAACATCTTTTATCTTGTCACTCAATCCAAAACCCCTGCCCCAGCTAATGAAATGGAAGATTTATTCCCTCTAGATTTGGGTCACAAGCAAAGTGCGGCTGGTAAAATTATGATCATTTGGTTGGCCAAGTGGGCAGTGCTTTTATTTTAATCCAAATTGCAATGAGGGTTGTGGTGGAAAGATTTGGGTGAATGTATGATCTCCTTTCCTTTCACGTTTACTTTTATCCTTTTTAGGGGGACATATCACATATATGCCTTGTCAATTATCTCGTATCATTCCAGATACATGTGTAAGTGTTGGGGTTCCATAATTGTCTCCATGAATTGCTTTGGTATTTAATAATAATTATACTGTGAAAGGGTTTGTTTGAATCTTATTATTTGTAATTATGTAGACTAGGAACAAATAATTTTTTAGGATGGTGGGGGTTGGTTTTCCCATTTGGTTGAAAAGAGAGGGCTTTTTATAGGAGTAAAAGATTGGTGTAAGGTGAAAGAAGAAATAAATGTGGTTGGAAATAGGCTGCTCTACCATCTGGGTGGCTTTGAGTCATTTTCATGGCTTAGGAATCCAAAGCCATTAGGAAAACCAACGTCATTGTTACGGAGAGGGCTTGTAACGCGTGGATGGGTTATTTTGTACTTTCTTTTTCTCCAACTTTCCTCCCAACTCTTTCAAGGTTTGAAAAGGCAAAAAAAAAAAGAAAAAAAAAAAAAGGAGTAATTATATTTTAGAGTGGTTTTTTTGTTCTCCAAAATAAAAGCTTGGTAATAAAAAATTGTTTTTTGTTATTTGTTTTTTATTTTTAAGAATAGAAAATAAGGTGTTTTAAGAAAACATATTTTAGTTTTTCTTTTTTCTTTTTTTTTTTTTTGTAGTTTTCATTTATTTTCTAAGGACTATTTTTAAAAATAATTATATAAATATGTGGAATAATTAAATATAAAAAATTAGATATAAAAATTATTTTTAAAATATTAAAAACAAGTTAAAAACATTTTAACTTTTTAAATAAATTTTTGTTTTATAAAAATTAAAGAATAATTTTCAGAAAGAGTTACTAAACAAATTAATTTGAAAAAAAAAAAATCATAAAATAGAAATCGTTTCATATACTCATAAATCAAAAGCAATATCTATATTATTAAAAAGTAATATATAAATGGATGAAGCCATTTTATCTCAAAGTATACAAAATTTTAGTTATTTTTAGATATATATATAAAAGAAGTTTAAATTTTATAAATTTGGGTTTCTATTGGATTTTATAAATTCGAAATTCTAAAATTTTAATTATTTTTAAATATAGGTATGAAATTTAAATTTTATAAATAATATGGTTTTTTTGAAAGGAGAGTTTAGGAGGAAAAAAGAAACCATAAAAGATTGTGCGAGACACGTAAGCCAGGTCAAAGTGAAGGTGGTATGGCCCCCCATAAGGGATGGCGAAATTTTCGGTTTCTGGACACTTTATTCAATAAATGAATGAAAGAATAAATAAATAAAGGGTATATGGATGCCATGTGGCATGAGGCATCAGCCTATTCAGCCCACGTGTGTTTGTCACCGACCTTTTTAAAGTTTGAAACCGATACACGCCCTGCAAAGTGCTTTCCACGTTTTCCTTGCTCTCTCCTACATGGCATACTTTATACATATTCTCTCTCATTTCCTTTCAAATCTCTCGCCTTTGAATTTTGACCTCCACGCTGGAAATGTGAATTTCGTTTCTATCTCCGGACTTTCCATTCAAATCTTCATTTCCCCCGTTAAAATATCCACTTTTTGAAAAGTTAGAAAGCTTGTTTTTTAAGCACAATGATACTTTTATGGGTGTCGCACTAGTTTTACAAGAAAAATATTACTTTTTATAAAAAAAATTATTTTAGTTTATCCGTTTTTTATATTTAATAAAACAATTAAAAATTATGATTTTGATTTCAATTCTAATTTTGACCGACAAAATGTTGACATGTGAATCAACCATAAGCACATGGACCAACCATATACTAACATGTGATGAAAGAGATGTTGCGATGTTGAAATATAGCGTAATTATATGTTCACATGTGGATCAAGTAGATGATAATATGAGGGTCATTCAAAGCATGCCATGTACCCCAATCAAATAGGTCAAATTTGGTGGCAAATCGAAACATTTAAAGCATTCCAAGTTGTGAAATTTAATAGACCAAAGTTAGACGCAACTTGAGAGGTTTAGAACAAATCAAATAGCAAAATTTGATAGGTCGAAGAGGATGGCAACTTCAGAGGTCCAGAGCATGCTAAATAGTAAAACTTGAGAGGTTTTCGAGCTTGCTAAGTTGCTACTTCTCATGTTGATCTCTCTCTCTCTCTCTCTCATATGAATTCTAAATTGACTAATTATTGAAGCATTAAAAAGCTAACTCAATCATATTTTACCACATATATGGCACAACGGTTGAGGTGCCATGTGTCAATGATAAAAATAATTGAAAGTATTGAAGAATGTGCATAAGTTCCTAAAAAAATTCCTTGCCCTTTCAACTATCAATATCTTTCTTATCTAGAGGCCAAATAGGGTGATTTATTGAGGCTTTAGAAATCTGACATGTTGTGATATTGCTAGAGCTACTGGAGCTAAGGAGGCTAAGTTTGATACTAAAGCTAAAGCAAGCTCAATCATAATACCAACACTGAGGGCAATAGCTTCAAGTTTTAAAACTATGCCTTTTCTTTTATTAATAAATGAAGATGAAAGAATGGTTCATTCAACAGAGGAAGAAGATGGGGAAGGCTACAAATGTGATGATGAAAATGATAATGATGATTCTATGGATTTGAAGGATGAGTGATGATTGATTATTGTGAACAACTTTGTTATCCAAGTGTTTTTTAATAATGTTTTGAAATGATGATTTTGAAATATGGACAAATGACATATATTTAAATGTTGACTCATTGGCAATTTCATGTTTTGTTTTGGAAACTTTGGATTTGGATATGTATTAGCAATCATGATGCTTTGTTTTTATGCTTGGAGTTCTTTGGTTTTATGTTTTTTGTTGATTAGGTTGAAATTTTGGATGATATTTGATGATATATGTGCTTAAGATAAATAAAAATTTGATTTTATTATATGAAATTATATATGTAAAATAGGGTGCCCCTTACTTTACTAAAGCTCATGTCTTAAATGCACCTTGCGTCTCAAACTCCAAGAAGACTTTGCACCTTGGTGTGCCTTAGTCTTTTAAAACTGTGTCAATATTAATCAACCATCATTTTTCATAGAAATATGTAAGATGAAATCGTTTTACTATTTCTCCCTCTTTCATTTGAAACATTTTCCAAATGAAATCATAGAATTTATAAAAGAATAAAATTGATTTAGACACTTGGATGATTTTAGGTGCTTCAATAAAAATATAATGCAATATGAACCTAGTGCACCATCAACCTTACAAGAAGATCCTCGAAAAATTAACTTGGAATACCATATCTTTGAGGTCTGCTTCTTTTTAATTTCCTTTTGGCTTAATATATCTTTGATTGCTTCTTTAGAAATTTTTTTGCCTAAATATACTTAAGATAAATCATTAGTTCCAATGTTTCTTTTTTTTTCTTTTTTTTTTTTTTTTTTTTTTTATCATTAAAGTTGAGATTAATCAAACCTTGGTTTCACATCACCATAGGAAGAGATCTAAGATAGAGATGATAATTGTTGCGGTCTACTTTGAGATGGATATGGTCACCAATGTGAAGGATTGAATGGTAAACTCTAGGGCTACCAAGCAAATATATGGTAACAAAAGTGCATTCACTTCTTATATTATAGTAAATGAGAGAAACATGTATTCATGGGTGATTCTAAACTTTCTCTTATGATTGGCAAAGGGAAGGTTCTTTTAAAGCTAACTTCAATCAAAGTTTTTGCCTTAAAAGGTGTCATTCACCTGCTAGATATTCGTTGGAACATGGTGTTGGTCTCTCTACTTAGGAAAGTGAGAGTTAGGACACTATTTGAGTTAGATAAACTGTGTTAAGTAAAAATGATATATTTGTTGGGATGTGATCTAAAAAATGTAAACCATGTGAAGAACACCCTTGAACTTGTGGGTTAAAGGAGTGGTAAAAGGAAAAAAAATAGGACCTTAAAAGACATGATTAATGTAATGTTGGTAAGTTCAAGAGTACCCTTGAACTTGTGGGTTAAAGTTGTCCTCTCCACTTATCATATTCAAAATAGAATATGTTACAAGAAAACTAGTAAAACACCCTATGAGTTATGAAAGGGTTGTCAAGCCAACATAGAACATAGAATATCTAAAAATGTGAGATGGTTTAGCAATGTTCATTGATGCAGTGCAACATATATGTTTTTAGCTGTCAAATAAGATAATAACCTAGTGGAAATGAACACTATAATAGAAATAAAAAAATACTGTCTCTTGGAAATTATCTTTCCTATGAAACCTAATGGTAAAGACCAAATTTAGAAGATTATTATAAAAACCTAATTTTGATGTGAAAGACCTAGGACAGACAAAGGTAATTCTAGAGATAAGAAAACCAAAACACTTAATGAGCTTAAACTTGGTCGAGAACATTATGTTAAGAAAATCCTAAGAAACTTTGAACACTTCAACTGTAATTTAGTGTCAATTACCTATGATCCTAACACAAAGTTGTAAAAAAATAGAGAACATAGTATTGCCTAATCAAGATATACTTAAATCATTAGTAGTTTGATATACTTAATTAACTATGCTAAACCTAATATTGCTTACGTAGTAGGTAGTTTGAGTTAGCACACTCAAACTCCTAACCAAGACCCTTAGAATGCTATCAATAGGTACTTAAATATTTGAGAGGCATCATTAACTATAGTCTATGCTATAGTGGATTTTCTAATGTATTTGAAGGTTACAATGATGTTAACTGGATTTCTTGATTTAGATGAGATGAAATCTACTAGTAGGTATGTCTTTACCCTTAGAGTAGGAATAGTTTCTTAGAAGTCTTCCAAGCAAACTTGCATTATTTAGTCCATCATGGGGGCTGAATTTATTGCACTAAGGTAAGTGTTGAGGTTGAGTAGCTTCAAAACCTCTTAATAGATGTTATTTTGTGGAAAAGACCAACATCATCTTTATTTATGCATTATCATTGTTGGGCGGCAATAGTCAAAGCAAAAAGTAAAATGTTTAATTAAAAAAATAGCCATATAATCATAAGGCACAATATTCTATGACAAATGCTTGAGTCAGGGATAATATCCTTAGATTTTGTGAGGTCAAAGTTGAATTTAACTTATCCTTTGGCTAAACCTCTTAGTACAAAATTAATGAAAGAAATATCAAAGTAGAGGCCTATGCTTAATACAAAAGTCAAGAGTGATGGTAACCTAACCTAATGGAATGGAGATCATAGTAAATAGGTTGATATTGGTAACAAAAAGTCAGTTATTGACTATTAGATACTTTGTTAGCTAATTATATTTAAGAGACCATCCCTAAGGTGTAGATAAAGATTGTTTTGCAATGATTGAGGATGAGTACTTACTCTTAATGAATATCATGTCCCTTATAGGTGGTGTATGTGGTTGTAAAACACACCTGATAGACTTATCTATATAAGAGTGATGGTGGAGTCACTTCCAATGAGAACATAGGTAGGTTCACTAGAGCTCTCATGAGTATGGTAGAGCACATGACTTATTTGCGCCAACCCGATATGTACAACTTTGAGTTAAGAAATCAAGGTAGATAATTCCTTGTATCGCATAAAGAAATCCTATTTAATAGAAAATATATTTTCATCAAATTTCTATTTTTACTAATTATTTATCTAAGGTTGGATCATAACATATGGGTACCAATTCTAATGCATTAGCTTCTAGAGTTCCTCTAATTGTCATCTATTAATTCTTCTTTGGATTGTTAGAAGAATGTATGTTTTTTTAAAAAGGTATGGGTGCAATAGTTCTCAATCCCTTCTTAGGAAGAGATGAGAACTTTTAGTGGTTTATATATGAATCCATTTTCTAACTTTTAGGCTTTAAGTGAAGGCCCATGCGTATTAGGATCATTGTGCACAATTTCAACAAAATTTTATGAAACATTTTATTTATAACTTTAAATATGTAAACTAAAATATTTTTCCATAATGAGAGACCAATTCAATGGGCAACAATTTTTTCGAAATTAAAAGATGTATTCAATTTTAAAATTTTAAAAATATCTCCAATACAAAGATAGCAACTAAATAAAATCAAAATTGGACTCTTTCTTCTCTACAATCCTCTCTTATCTATATTTGTTTTTGCCTTTTTTTTTCTTTCTTTTTTTCTTTTATTCCTTTTTTGAGGAAATGACCCATAGAGTTGTTTCAAGAGAATACTCTTTCACCTAGGCACATTGGAAGAGTCATGTGATTGTAGAATCTTCGAGGTAAAAATGTCTGCTTTACCTATTGGATCGATCCACGATCATAGAGAATGATAAAAATTGAAAATAATGACACTAGATTTCTTAGCACTTTTAAAAAGTATCATTATTTAGATTATAATGTGAGGTGAGATTCAATGATGCTTATTAGAAATGTCATTATTTAGTATATTATTTTTCAATCTATGATGCTTATTAGAAGCGTCATCATTTAATAAGTACTAATATTTAGTTATTGGTTCCTCTATACAGTTGTTTTTCTAACATCAAGTACCATGGGTTTTTCCAATATATAAACATATAGCTAAAACACAAAATACTTTTTCTCGTCTTTTCTTGAGAGCCAAACTTACCCAATTGAAAATTTATAGTGAAATATTATTTAAAGCTTTATGAAACTTGAAATTCTTTCTACCTGCAAACACGTGTTTGTAACAAAATTTAATTTCTTTCCTTTTTTTTTTTTTTTTTTTTCCTTCTCGTCTATTCTTATTCATATTCATTGACCACTGTAAATCCTCAGCAGTAGTGCTGGTGCTAATCTATGGCGCCGGAATCGGAATCAACTAAGGCCGGACCACCCACAACCTCCCACCACCTTCGATGGTTGCCGCTATCCTGAAATGACTGAACCTCAACAAAGTAAAATAATATGGAATTCAGCATTGGAGTGACAAACCGTCACTCGTCCCATCAAAACCCATGCATGGATTCAAATAGTCCTACACGTGTAAAAGCACTTACTAAACTCCAAAACTCACTTTTTACCTCTTACAAGCCAATCCAAATCAAGGAGGCCTTAACTTATTTTTGCACAATTAACACATTGTCTCCTGTCCGACACGTAGAAAAGGGCTTAAAATCAACACATTTTGGTTTCGGTCAACACCACCAAAAAAAAAAAGCAACAAAATCACTGAAAAGCTTTCTCACGAGAAAGAATGGTCTTCTACAGCTAACTCAATCCAATCTCAAATTTGAAACATTAAGTTTTTTTATTCCTCGTCACTATCCCTTCTGGTCAGCTTTCCTCACTTCTTTTATTATTGCCTTTAAGGCATGTTGAATATCGAGCGAATGGATATGAAAATTTATGAAAACCTAGTTAAGAACATGTGTATGGAAAATGAAAGAAGATTAGTCAATTGTAAAAGCAAATTGGGATTCATCTTGGCTTATAGCATTCAAGAGTAAGAGCCATCAATCCATTGATGTGGAATTAGGTTGATTTTGACCCGCAATTGAAGTTAGGTATTCAACCACATCTTGAATCTTCAATTTCACTTGTGCCTATACATTGTTTTATCCATTGTTGGTAGGCGGGGGGTTGTTGGGGGCGCATTTGGTGGGGGTTTTGCTCGGGTATTTGTCTCGATCACCATATCTAATATGATTGCTTTAAGATATAAATGATTGGGACCCATTCTAGTGTTGCATTCTTTCTTTCTCTCTCTATATATAAAATAGACATAAAAGGAAATTCATTTTTCATAAAATAAATTATAAAAATTTATAATATTTATTTATTTATAAATGACATTATTTTTAATATAATTTCAAATTTTAAAAATTAAAACAATAAATAAGAAATAAATAAATGGAGTGTGATAAATTCTCATAGTCAGTGTAAAGTCATTTGTTTTGAACCTTCTCTCTTACTATCCCTAGTCATCAGCAATTCCTTAAACTTGACTTGCTTAAGACAAATACCCCATTTGCAAGTCTTGATTCCTTAAAAATTTGAGAAAAAATATATATATACATAAAAATAAAAATAAAAAGAAGGTAAAAGTGGGTTTTCACTCACCAATTGGAAAAATTATAGAAGATTGATATCTGGCTTTTATAAATTAGTTTTATTTTTATCAATTTAAAAATATTTTAAAATACATGCATTTTTTCATAAGTCAGATAATTATTTCCTAAAGGGAAAAGTGGGATTTGATTAAAAAGTATATGTATTTCAAATTATTTTTAAATAAATAAAAATGATACTAATTTAAAATTTTTGAAGTTCTTTTTTCTATATATTTTGATATTAGTGAACTAAATCCCACTTTTCACTATATATATTCTCTTATTGAAAAGGAAATAAATCTTCCAATTAAAGTCGAAAGAAAATTTAAAAATATATATATTCTCTTATTGGCGATTTTCTTTAATGAACCAAACAAGCTACTAAAAATCAAGGAACAAAATTCTTTGAATTAAACAAATCAAATCTTAGATTTTAAATTTAATTTCCTAATTTCACTTATAAATAATGATGACTTCCTTCAATAAGAACTTTAGGTCGATAAAAACGACTCCACACCGAAAAAATAAGCTTCACAAAGAAGAAAAGGTTTTACAAAATCTCCCCACAAATATGAGAAATCATAAATCTCCCTACAAGTCCAAGAATTCATAAATGTATTACACATGTATTCTTCATCTTTTGACAAAGTCATTTGGAAATAAGTCATTTTAGGTATTGCATTGACTTTCAAAACAAATAAAACATCTTCATTATCTACACACACAATCTTCGTCGCTCAAGAAGTTCATTTGAGAATGAGTTACTTATAACCCTTAATTAATCTTCAAAATCAAGAAAACACTTTCAGTATTTGCTTTCAAATAATTATCAAAGTGAAAGAATTAGAGGGAAATATTCTTTTGTAAAAGAGTATTACCACAAAAAATTTATCTCCACAATTATTAATTTTATTAAAAAATTTGTTTTGCATATATATTTTTCTATAGTTTTACTTATCTTATATGAATTCATGAAAATTTGTTGGTACAACAACAAATTGATGATACATTTTCAATACCTATAAAAAAAATGATATTTTTCAATACCTACAATATATATATATATATTTGGTTCCACAGTAAGACTATTATTTTTAAATGTCACTCATTTCCTAAAAATATTATTTTCAATCATTAATTTCTTATCAAGAATGTTTTTTTCCTCTTTCTCCAACTTCAAATTTGTTTTTTTTTTTTTTTTAAATGAAAAAAAAATCCAACCATCTTTGATCTATTCTATTCTACACCATTAACAATCAAATAAGCTTTTCTTTTCTTTTCACCACTTTTTTTTTTATTATTATTGATTTGATAGCTCCATCTTCTAAAAGAAGAGGGCCATGTTCTCATAATGCTTGACCCAATTTAATTAAGCATAGTTTTGTATTGTGCTTACTTAAAATTCAATAAAATAATCATAATGAAATTAAACTATAATCTATTTACATTAGTTCAACTGTATAATCATCTTAGTTGTTATTTCATCTTTATAATTACGGTTGTTATCATAATAAGAAGAATTAATACTAATGATGAACAAAGTCAATGACACCAAAGATTAAGCCTACTACCAATTTCCTAACTTAACTTTTTCTCTCCTATCCCCGACCTTTAATATTATTTTTCAAACTTTAGTTATCATTTGAGCCAAGAAAGGTTCCAATAGTTTAACTTGTATATTCAATTTTCTAAAGAGAGGAGATCCAAGTTCTAATGAACCTCTTTGAATGTCTTGATCACCCCTCATTATTAAAGAATAGATGCTATTTTATTTTCTTTATTAAAAAAAAAAAAAAAATCTTGACTTTCAAAGATATAATTAAAATAAATGAAGGAAGAATTAACCATAAATTCTCAACAATATTTTCATTTTTCTACTTTATATTATTTTATCTTTTTACTTGTGAGTTGCTTTTTGACACTATATATATATATATATATATATATATATATATATCATCTTGTCACATAGTTAAAAAGGCCTCATTACTTCATACCTTATGAATAATTATATACCACTTCTTCATATTCTTATCTCATTTATTTGTACTTTGATTTTATTTTTGTTATCTGAATCGCATTTCTTTATGTTTTCATTCAATAGTCCAAATTTATCATACACTTCAACAATCTAGATTTTGAGTTTGGTGTAAAATTGATTTGATATCACATAATTTTCCTTTATATGAAGGTTAGATATATTATTAGAAATTTGAGTTGAAGTATACTTGAGACATGTTTCTCTCAGGAGATTGATGTCATAAAGGATGAATTAAAATTCATGCATAAAAATCATGTTTGAGATGTAGTTGAATTACTTGAAAAGTCTAAACCAATTGTTGTAAACGACTTTTCAAAACCAAAAGAGGCTTCAAAAATATAGAAAATCATAAGGTTAGACTTGTTATAAAAAGATTTACTAAAAAAAGGAAAAAAAATTGACTATCTAAAAACATTCTCTCATGAATCTCAAAAAAGACTCCTATAGAATCCCCATGACATTAGTAAGTTATTTTGATTTAGTGTTACATTAAATGGATGTAAGAGTAATTTGTTTGAATAAGAATATATATATATCTACATAAATCAATTTAAAGAAGAAAATGAAAAGGTTAAGGAAAATCTAAGATGCAAATTAAAGAAGTCCATAAATGAGTTAAAACAAACTTCCTAATAACGATATTTACAGTTTAGCTACTTCATTACATTTTTTGGATTTAATCGATATATATATCTAAAGGTCAATGGGAGCAAGTTCACATTCTTACTGTTCAATATGAATGATGTTTTGCTTTCTAGTAATGATACAAATTTGCTTAAGGAAACTAAAGATTTTTCTTTTGAAAACTTTAATATGAAGGACTTAGGTTAAGTATCTATGATTACAATTAAAACCTTTCATGAAAGATATAAGATGCAAAATTGCCTAATTAAAGCAGTGCCCATATTTTTAAAATAGAAAAATTCAATTTTGATCAATGTTCAAAAAATAAAGTCAAGAAGAGCAAAACGAAAAAGATTTAATATGCTTATGTTATTTGAATAAGCTTCATGTACACTTAAACTTACAATCACCCTCATATTAGTTTGGTAGTTGAAATGTTGGAAAAAATTTAAAGGAATTTAGGATGGGATGATTAGGTTACTACTAAAAGAAGTAATGTGATATCGATAAAGAACTATTGAAAAACTTGTAGCAATCAAATATCTAAATTATTCATATTATGTCAGATGCCTTGATAGTAGGAATCAACATTTGAATATATTTTTCTATTTATTGGTAAAATTATTGAAAGAATTGTATACCCTATAAAACCAATAGATAATTTTTTTTTTATGTGTTTCATGGGTACAAATTATATATGTCATAATTGATGGTTTTTGTCTAGATTATGCTTTATAAAAATCATCTCAATAATAAATATTATTAACAATGAGATATGATTTCTAATTTTCTTATAATCTTAAAAAAAAAAATGTTCACAATTTATAAACTTTTCATGGACAACATGTTTATTAAAAGTTGTCATGAATTGTACTACTATATATCATAGATTGATAAGTTTTAATCACTTGAATGGAAACTCTTATAAGTAAACTTCTTGAGTGATTATCAGGTGATGATCTAGACTACTATAGCCAATTTTCGAACATCTTGTTGTTATATTAAAATTTGTTCTATTTAATGTTACATAAAGCCCTTTGATTTAAAGATGTTAGTAAGTTTTATATTAGACTTTGTATAATTTTGATATTGCCAACTGTTGTTGTCTAATGACATATTATACACAAACATGCTAGATTTTATAAATGATATATGAAAACTAGTGGATATCTAATAAATGATCTATTAATCTTATAATAGAATAGAATATTCAAGATTACATTACTTATAAATTTGATTGAAATATTGATTGGTCGGTTTAAAAATAATATTTAACAAGTGTATATAGTTGTAAAGTATATTGTATATTTTGAATTTCTAAATTGTTTTTTTCTTTTTTAAAAAAAGTCCAATTATAAAATGTAACACGCTTGCAAGTTTGGGTGATGATAATTATTTTAGTCTGACCAAATAAACTTGTAAATGATATAGATATATATACATATGTGTGTGTATGTGTGTGTCTTATTCTTTAGATGAAATTGTTTGTAATTGACAAGTCTATTTTTAATAAACTTACTAAAGATGTAAAGATCTTACAAAGGTCTCGTGTTATATGTTCTATTTTGCCTTATAAAGAAGAGATAATTAACTTTGAAATATCAAGAGTTTATGACATAAAAGTAAGTTAATTAATCATAGACATTTACTTTATAAGTTCAAATATTGCAAATATACAAAAATTGTAAATTTATTATGAATTAGTGAAGGTTACAAAGAAAGTTATAACACCAATGATTTATGAGGGTACAAAAATTATAAATTTACAAATAAATTATAAAGTTATAAAAGTTGTAAATTTAAATAAAAGTTTAATCAACAATGAATTGTAAACTTATAAAGGTTCTAAATTCATAAATAAATTGTAATACAATGAGTCTAAAAGTCACCAATAAATAAAGTCACAAAAAGTTAATGAAATATCATGGTTATTGTTATGCTTGTAAATAGATAAAAGTGTATCATGATTTTAAAATCAACTTTTGGAATATATATATATATATATAAAAGGCATGTTTGGTAATTGTTTTATGACGTTTAGTAGAACAAAATATTGTTTGAGAACTTGAAATATTTTTAACCTATTTTTAATATTTTTAAAAATAATTTTTATATCCAGTATTTTATTTTTAATCATTTTACATATTTGTATAATTATTTTTTTAAATAATCCTCAGAAAATAAGTAAAAACAACCAAAAGATTATCTTTAAAAATGTTCTATTTGTTGTTCTTAAAAATAGAAAACAGATTATATTATCAAACGTGTTTTCTTATTTTTATATTTTAAAAAATAAAAAATCATTCTTCAAAACAATTCTCAAACAAACTCATAGTTTTTCTATCTCTTCTTGTCTCTCTCAAAATTCTAAATATCTAGTACAAAGCTAGAATAGCATGCAAGCTTCTGAAGGCTTTGCACTTGTGAAATCAAAATGAAGTAAAAAGAATATTTTGCTTCTGATCAGAAAAATTTCTTTCAAGTTTTTCTAATAGTGATTTCAGGGCCTCTACACATGATACACTAAATCTTGTTAGCCTATTCTTTAAATAGGAAAGTAACTGAAATTAGTCTTCTATTAAAAGTGTCTTTAGTTAAGACTTCAAATTTCAAATGCACATTAAAATTCTTTACTTCTTTTATTGGGACAAAATCTCTGGAAATAATATTTTAGCTTAAAAACATTTGAAACCTATTAGGATTTTAGATCAAAAAGACAAACAAGAAATCAAAATTTTAAATCTTTTTAGCATATTCTTCAAATGCAAAGCAAATGAAATTAATTTTCGATTTTAAATTTAAAATTTTAAAATGACAATAAAATTACATTTGACCGCACATTGTTGATAATATATATATACAAATTAGAAATACTTCTTTTATATATGAATTGTTGATGCTATATATAGTAAAATGAAACGTCATGGATTCCAATAGTTGACCTATAACACATTGCCACATGGCCATTTGCCCAACACAAGGAATAATGTAGGTCTATCCATGGGACTATGCGTTTTGTACTATCACATGTACACTACGCCTAATGGCCACAGGCGATGGATGCCTAAAGAGTGGTCCTGTAACATCTGAATGAGAGAATATTGCTAAGTGGGTGCTAATAGAACCTTTCCTTTCAATGCACAAGAAAGGAGAGAAGGATCACTCCCCTTTACTCTTTAGGCTTTAGTTCATGGAAGCAACCTTTAGAGCCCCGACAAAGAAGCAACGGCCATCTCATTTCGTTAGTTTGTGGGGGTAACCTCTCAAAAGTCTTTGTGAATCTAACCTCACATAGAGAAAAGTCTCAACAGCACCTCCTTATCAAGATTTAAAAGTTCTAAGATCCCTGTCAACATGGTGGTCATCCACTTGATTCCTGTAATCTCTAAGGGTTTTCATATATATATATATATATATATTCATGTACTCTCACATAAGTGTCTCATAAGATTGTGAGATCAAATGAATAGACATCTTTTATGGAATCAAACAAAATATTGAGAAGTGAGGGAGGCCATCTCATTTCGTTAGTTTGTGGAGGTAATCTCTCAAAAGTCTTTGTGAATCTAATCTCACATGGAGAGAAGTCTCATCACCACCTCCTTATCAAGATGGTTTAGAGGTCCCTGTCAACACGGTGATCATCCACTTGATTCCTATAATCTCCAAGGTTTATATATATATATTAATCATGTACTCTCATGTAAGTATCCCATAAGATTGTGGGATCAAATAGATAGATATTTTTTATAGAGTCAAATAAATTTTCAAGCTGAGTTAAAGATCGACTTTAATACCATTTATAATAACTTATTTTTAATTATATAGATATTATTTGTATTGAATTCAAAAAACTTTCGTAACTTTAAAATATGTTTATAAATTAAGAGAGACTTGCAAGTATAGTTGGGAACTTCACTCGATGTGGGATATCACAGAAATAGTGAGGAATGGGGCAGGAGGAGGCAGGAGATGAGGTGGTACGGAGGGTTGGCGGTTGGTGCGATGACCCACCATCAAGCCTTTCTAGTCAAGGCTCTTGGTTAGGTAGATGGAGCAGCGGAGTGATTGAGAAAGCCACCTCCAAGTATCAAAAACCCATCTCCTTGGAAAAACAATGTTTGGTCCAACACATGCCTGAAGCTAATCTGCGACAGGTCTAACCCATGTTGCTGAGCTGGGAACAAAAGCCCTTCATTAGTTATACATATCAGTTAGGTGTTGATACCCAACTAATTTCTACATTCTATATTTATTAGGTTGGAAAATATTATTATTATATTTAAAATTTAAACTATTTTTATTATTACTAATTAATAAATAAAATATTTTAATATACTAATAACTATTATTTTATATTCATTGGAATAATTATTAAAAAAATTATTTCTCTGAATCTTGAAATTTGTATTGAAAATTAATTATAAAATAATAAATTAATTTATTTTTTATATTTTTTATTCTTTTTAATTAATAAGAAATGGTTTTCAAATTATGACTAAAATGGTTAAATTTTAAATTATAGAATAAATATTTTAAATTTCAAAGGTTATCTAATAAAATTAATTTAAAATTAAAACAAAATAAAAATTCTTTATTTTTTAAAAATAATTTAATACTCTCAAATATTAAAAAAAATTTACTAAAATAAATGCATAACGATTTTAACTTTTTTCAAGTTTTCAAATAAATTAAATATAATATAATATAATTTATGAAAAATTAATATGGTCAAAGTATTTGTGTTCCAATTAAAAATATTATTTTAAAAAATATATTAAATAAAGTCAAAGTGAAATAAACAAGAAAGGTATTAAATGAAGTTTAAAAATTAAAATATTTGTTATTTATTGTAAAAAGAAGAAAAAGAATACAAAACTAAATTAGTTTCTATTTTTTAAAAAAATAAGTAATTTAATTAAATCAAAGATAAAATTCAAGATAAAAGTTCAAAATTTTTTTAATCAATATCTAATTTGATATAAAATAATATTTTTTTTATATGATATAAATATATCCAACATAAATATCATTTATACTTTTATAGATATTGTCCACAATAAATAATAATTCTTTTATATATTGGATTTAATACATAAAATTAATAAATTTTTTAAATATTTTATTATTATTATTAAAAATATTATTAGTTAAGAATAATATTTTTAAAAAAACATCTCCTAAAGAGAGGATTTTAAAATACATGACAAATTATGATAATTTTATAAATATTTTCTTCACTATCTTCCTTGTAATTATCAAATTCCTTGGAACAAACAATGAGCAAATCCTTAGAAATAATGGGAAATCATATAATCATGGTCCATCTAAAAAAAATATATTTTTTTATAACTTTTACTTTTGATTTTTAAAGGATATGCATTTTGAGAAAAATAATCCTCAAAACATGCACTCAAATAGAGAAAATAATCAACATTCCAAATTCACCCTCAAACCCTTCTTCATCTTTTATATTTTTTTTCATTTTTAGTTACTTTGACAAGGCAAATAAGTCCATCGCTATTATTGTTTTTTTTAAATAAAAAAATTTGACAAGTGGTAGCCACCATACACCTGATTTTTCTTTTTTCTTTTTCCACTCTTCTTTAATACCTTTGTCTTCTTTTTTGCTTTTCTTTTGTGTATATATATATATATATATATATATATGTTGGCTCAATAAAATCCTTTTAATTTCAATTTTTTTAATATTTCATTTTTCTATATTTATTGATTTTAATTATCTATGGGTATTTTAAATATAAGATAATAATATATATAATAATAATTAATGAGAATAAATTTAATATAAAATTAAATACATGATTAACAAATTTAAAGATTTAGGACATAAATTTTTTTATATTTATTTACTTATTTTATAAATTTTATTATATTATCATATTATTTTATTATTTATATATTTTTTTAATTTTAAATTTTCATGTGAAAATCATAATTGATGATTATAATTTTAGCTTTTTCCTTATGAATTTAACTTACCCACTATTTTTTTTTTTTTTTTCTTGGCTAAAATTTTTAATAATTTTAATTAAAGAAGACAAAATCTGATTGTGATTCTAACATTTTGCTTTATTAAAAATTTTAAATTTTTATTTATATAAAATAAAATAAAAATATATTTCATAAAAAAATTGTATTTAATTATTTATAATAATTTTACTGAAAATTAAAATTTTTACATACTGAAATCACTCATTGATAAACATAACTTTTGGAAAAGAGGTACCATTCTTTTATAAAAAAAATAATATGAAAGTGTGTTAAAAGTACCACGAAAATGTGTTAAAAGTTTCAGTATACAAAAAAATTAATTTTTAATAAAATTATGAGACAATTAACATAAATGTTTAAATACAATTTTTATGAAAAATATATTTTGTTTTTATTTTATATAAATAAAAAAATTATAAATTTTAACAAAGCAAAATGTTATAACCACAATCAAGTTTTTATCTTTTTATCTTTTTTAATTAAAAATAGTAAACATTTTAACTAAGAAAAAAATTAAAACCATGGTCAAGTTAAATACTTGTAAGTAAAAAGAAATTAAACCTGTTCATTAAGTATTTATTTTTATATTAATTTTTCCTCATTAATTATTATTATTATTATTATTATTATTATTATTATACATTTAAAATGTTGATAAATAATTAAAATTAAAAGATGAAAGACTGAAAGAGTGAAAAAAAAATTGAAATTAAAAATCAAAAGCTAAAATGAAGAAAGAAGGAAAATAAAAATAAAATAAAAAAATAATGTGGCATGTCAAGCTTAAAAACATTGACAAGTACATGTAAAAAAAAAATCATATAATCATGCTCATCTTAAAAAAATTACATTTTTTAAAACTTTGACTTTTTGATTTTCAAAATATATGTATTTTAAGAAAAATAACTCTCAAAACATATAATCAAATAATAAATATAATTAATATTCTAAACTTACCACAAATTTTTTCCTTCTTTTTTTATTTATTTTTAC
Organism: Vitis rotundifolia; assembly: GCA_030254885.1. Classification (NCBI taxonomy): domain Eukaryota; kingdom Viridiplantae; phylum Streptophyta; class Magnoliopsida; order Vitales; family Vitaceae; genus Vitis; species Vitis rotundifolia. The sequence continues at coordinate 15,019,416 of CM058156.1, forward strand.
TTTAACAAAACAAATGAGCTCATCATTATTATTGTTTTTTAAAAAAAAGTAAAAACAACTTTGACAAGTGGCAATCACCATACCCATTTTTCTTTTTTCTTTTTCCCCTCCTTTGTAATATCTCTATCTTTTTTTTGCTTTTTTATTAATATATATATATATATATATATATATATATATATATATATATATATATATATATGTTGGCTTAATAAAATATTTTTAATTTTAATTTTTTTAATATTTCATCTTTTTATATTTATTAATTTTAATTATTTATGGAGATTTAAAATATAAAATAATAATATATAATAAATAATTAATGAGAATAAATTTAATATAAAAATAAATACATAATTAACAAACTTAAAGATTTAGGATATAAAATTTTCTATATTTATGTTAAATAAAATATTTATTTTTTTTTTTATAAATCTTATTATATTGTTATATTATTTTATTGTTTATATATTATTTAAATTTAAATTTTTTTCATATGAAAACCACAATTGATGATTATAGTTTTAGCTTTTTGGCTTATGAATTTAACTTGGTCGTGGTTTTAATTTTTTTTCTTAGCTAAAATGTTTAATATTTTTAATTAAGAAAGACAAAAACAAAGTTGTGGGTCTAATATTTTGTTTTAATAACATTTTTAATTTTTAATTTATATAAATAAAAATAAATATATTTTTCATAAAAAATTATGTTTAATTATTTATATTAATTTTTCTTAACGTGTTACTTTTAACACACTTTATATATATATATGTTACTTTTAATATATTTTAGTATTACTTTTTTTTTTTTCATAGAAGAGTCGTATTGATGGTTGTCTTAATTGATGCAATTTCAATATACAAAAATTTTAATTTTTAATAAAATTAAGATAAAACTAACATAAATGATTAAATACAATTTTTATAAAAAATATATTTTATTTTTATTTTATATAATTAAAAAAATTTTAAAATAACAAAGCAAAATGTTAGAACCACAATCAATTTTTTATCTTTTTTAATTAAAAATATTAAATATTTTAACCAAGAAAAAATAAAAAACCATGATCAGGTTAAATACCCATAAGTAAAAAGTTAAATTCATTCATTATATATTTATTTTTATATTAATTTTTTTTCATTATTTATTTATTTATTTATTATTATTATTATTATTATTAAATTGTTCATAAATAATTACAATCAAAAGATGAAAGAGTAAAAATAATTAAATTAAAAATCAAAAGCTAAAATGAAGAAAGAAGGAAAAATAATATTGTGGCATGTTGGTATGTCATATGTCAAGCTTAAAAACATTCATAAGTACGAGTAAATAAATAAATAAATATATATATATATATCATTATTATTTTTTTGACTTGTCTTGTCAATTTTTTTCTCAAAATATATATATATATACATAGTAGTTGATGATCAGTTATGGAGAGAAGACAAGTTGAAAGGTAATGTTGGAATTTTATTCAAGTTACTATTGAAGAGCATGCTCATTGAACTACTTTTTAAAAGTTCTTCAAAATTTTTATCTTATTCGCGTTACTATTAAAATGCATGTTTATGCAATTACTTTTTAAAAGTTCTTGATTTTTTTTTTTTTGCTTTTTTTTTTTTTTTTTGTTAGTACACCTTTATACCGTTCTCCCTAAAAAGAAATCATTATCATCTTTTTGGGTAATTATGAAAAGTACAATTAATTAAAGGTATTTTTAAAAAATGTAATTAAACTAATTACATCATATTTTTATTTATTTCTTACTTCGTACCTAACCCTATTTTAATTTCATTCTTCGTATCTATTCTTATTTTTTGTATATTAGATTATTTGTATCTTCCTTCAATAAAATAAAAATGAAGATTGAAGAGTTCCATAATTATCTCTTTCATGCCTTAGTTTTTTTCTTTTCTTTTTTTCTATTCAATCATTCATGCACACACACAAGTCTCTTAGATTATTCCTTGTGCTCTAGAGCTCTTCTCTTCATTGCCTCGATGTTGATAATTTAGTACATAATTACAAAAAATTAAATCTATGATAATTTGTCAGATACCACTCGATCTAATTATATCATATTTTTTGAAAAAATTAATTTCAATATAAATTTTGAAATTTAAAATTATAATTTATAAAGAGGATTGTAGGACAAAACTTGCAATATATTTAAACCCACAGTCCAAGGTTGCCGACTCACCGCATTTACAGGATGGCCATGGTAGATATCCGACAGCTGAGCTTTCTATTCCCACCCATCTCTCTTCAAACCCTACTTAATTTCCCATGTCGGTAAGTACCTGCACGCCTGTTCTTGAAATAAAAATAATAATAATAATTTAAAAAAAATATAAATACCATTGAAGCACGGGCGGTTTAAAAATGTTTTTGGATTCTGTGTGACTGTGATTTTAAGGATATTTCTAAAATTTTTAAAACCACAATCACCGACGATTGGATGATTACGTAGATAAAAAATACTACACAAATATTTTGAGATGGGTGTTATTCTTTCCATTTTTTTTAATAGACGGATTATTTTGTACTTAAACTCGCAACTCTCATTGAAATTCTATATAAGGCTGACTAGAAATGACACTCATACGTTGTTGGCTATCTGCTCAACCTTGATGCCTGGAAAAAGGGACTCCATGCCTACCTCTTCCCTTCTTTTCACCTTTTCTTTCTTCTTTCTTATTCTTTCAGGTTTGTACTTTCTCCCATGCCTTGGTTTTAGTCTAACTGAAGGCGAAAACTACTTCTTCCTTTTTCAAGTCTTGAGCTTGGTTTTTGTTTTTTGTTAATTTGTAACAAACAATATATGATTATGATATTAGGAGATTGGAGATTGGAGATTGGAGATTATCCCCTGATCCCAGTTGAGAAACTAGCTCAATTTGTTATTGCTCCCCGGAGAGGCCTTCAATCTTTTATTAGAGTCTCTGTTCAATCTTTTATGAGGGTCTCTTTACTATACATTATTTGTTTCTGCAATTGTTGAATATGTAGGTTTGTACAGATTTCAAGAACTAAGCTATTGGGTTTTTGTACCTGTTTCTTTGAAAATCCTGGTTTCTCTTGTTTGTCAGTTCTGCAATTATTTGTCAGATTTCAATAACTCCACTTTTTGCAGATTCAGTTGGGCTAATCCATGGCATTGGAGTAGGAATCAACTATGGGCAGATCGCCAACAACCTGCCATCTCCCTCCCGTGTGGCCGTGCTCCTAAAATCACTGAATATCAGCAGAGTAAAGCTGTATGATGCTGATCCCAATGTTCTAAGAGCCTTCTCCAATTCTGATGTTGAGTTCATCATTGGACTTCCTAATGACAACCTTGCAGCCATGACTGATCCCACCAAAGCCCAAGCTTGGATTCAGCAGAATGTTCAACCCTTTCTTCCCCAGACCAAGATCACCTGCATTACAGTTGGGAATGAGATCTTATCCGGCACCGATAAGCAGTTAATGTCGAATCTCCTACCTGCAATGCAGTCAGTACATAGTGCTCTTGTAAGCCTGGAACTAGATGACCAAGTGGGTGTTGTAACTGCCCATTCACTGGCCATCTTGGCTGAATCCTTCCCTCCTTCATCAGGTTCTTTTAGGCAGGATCTTGGAGGATATCTCCAACCCCTTCTCAATTTCCATGCTCAGATCAATTCCCCATTTCTGATAAATGCATATCCCTATTTTGCATACAAGGATAACCCAGATGAAGTGTCATTAGACTATGTCCTTTTTAAGCCTAACCAGGGAACAACAGATCCAGCCACGAATTTGACGTATGATAATATGCTGTATGCTCAAATTGATGCTGTTTATTCAGCAATCAAAGCCATGGGGCATACTGATATTGTGGTTAGGATATCAGAAACCGGTTGGCCATCGAAAGGGGACTCCAATGAGGCTGGAGCCACAAGGGATAATGCAGGAATATATAACAGCAATTTATTGCAGAGAATAGCAGAGAACCAAGGCACTCCTGCAAGACCATCTCTCCCCATTGACATTTATGTGTTTGCTCTTTTCAATGAGGATCTCAAGCCTGGCCCAACATCAGAGAGGAACTATGGGCTCTACTACCCTGATGGTACCCCTGTTTATGATATTGGATTGCAAAGTCAGCTTCCACAGATAGCTTCTGCAGCTTTTTATATCGACTCGGCCTCCACCATAAATGTAAGAGCCACACTATCCCTTATCCCTTTTCCTACATCTTTCCATGATTTAGCGGAGCCCAACTCTGTCTTGTTCTAATGCCATTTCCTCTGCTTTCTCCTATCATGCAGGCTGTGTCCATTGTCAGTCTTCTCATCTTTGTCACACTATGTTTAATCATTGTCCGAGAGGGCCTGTAAAATTCAAATCAAAACACCAAACCAAGGAAAGAGCGGTTTGTGGGAGACTATTCAAATCTGCCTATTGTTGCAAGAGGAGATTTTAGAAGGTCAGAAGCTCAATTCTTTCTTAGTTTTGTCACATCAGAAGCTCCATTTTTTAACTAGTAGGACAAAAAAAAAAAAAATAGCAGCAATCAGTAGAGTTAGTGAGGAAAAATTCATAACTTTTTTTTTTTTTTTTTTGCTTTCTTTTTTCACTTCTATCAAAATTGGAAACTAGGCCGACTTGCTTTGAATGGAATAAATAATATGGCCAGTTTTTTTATATATGGTGCAAGAGATATCAAAGGAAAACAGAGCAAAGTATGGTCAAAATATGGCTTGTCATGGTTTGTTTAAATGTGGGTGCTGAGCCTCCATGCCTTTTTCACAACTTGCTATCATGCGTGTGAATCTTTTTGTGAGCAAAATTCTTCGATGTCTTCAGCCATACAAAAGTCCAAAATGGCTTCGATCAGGAAAAGAACCCTCAAAGTGTCTTTCGGTAGTCCCTTTTCATATTTCTTTTTTCAATGGGGAATGGGCATATATCAAACCTCATTCGTTTTGGTCCATGGTGATGAATCATGAATCCTATCTGTAAAGAGGATTTCCTCCGTCCCTTTGCATTTTTCTTGTCGATCGTCGAATGAGGAATTTACAGCATCAGCCACCACAAAAGAGGTTGTGGAGTTATCCCCTTGTCAACCTCACATCCTTGTATCTTATATGAAAAGCCACCCATGATTAATTAATCTTGCCTGCTAAAATGTCTTTTGTAGAATCACTGGCGTCTTTCTTGGCTTTCCGCTATTCAAATATTTGGTCACAGCCTGATAGGCACTTTGTTCCCTCCATATGCCCCCACCATGATAGAAACACCACTGAACCCAAAACCAAGCTGTAACTTCCTGTGTATTCACACCTCCAGGTCCAAGTTGATCAGCTCTGCAATCTCGTTTGCTTTCATAACATTATTGAGGATGAAGTGTTGGACATGAATTCCTCTTAGTATAGTGAAATTATTGAATGTGTGGCATCCAATAGAAGCAAGATTGTAACAGAATGAGCGGGATGGGGTTGGGGTGGGGGCGGTGGTTGTGTCTTATTCCCTTCAACATCATAGAGTCACTCACCTTGGTCGGCCCACCAATGATGATTTGGACTTGGAATCCCGAATGGTCCAATGAGGATAAGATTTACAGATAGGCCAATCCAAAAGACGATTCAGCATATAGTGACTGCCTAGCTACCTCCATATTTGATCTCCGGTGGCCACTCATAACTAGCATTTCTTAAACCACCCACCTATTCAGCTTGTCTTGTGCCCAACTTCATTGTGATTAATACATTCCACCATGTGGTTGGAGGGAGAGAAAAAAACAGAGTGAGAAACAGAAAATTTTGAAGGAATAAAAGTGAAGATCACCGTTGGTGAAGTGTGATAATTTTAAGAAACACAACTAATAATGGAGGACTTGCTCAAGAACTTGACTCTCTAATTCATAGCATATGTGCCCTACTATTGAGTTTTTGTATATAGTTGAAGACAAAGAGAAATAGTTTTTATTTTTATTTTTAAAAAACATTTTTGGCCCTTTAGTAGCAGATTAGCAATTGAATGTAGTGAATGCAAACCTAACTCAGACCGCATCTCTGGCTCTGATATGGAAGATGTGGACAGGTAATGGGGGGGTTCATGAACTAATTCGCAGTGAGATTAAATATTTTATGATGGACGGTCAAAGCCCAGTTATTCAATCTGGGTTGTGGGCAACTTTGACATGTAAAGTTAGGCGTGGGGTCTGCCTTATATTTGTCAACTGTTTGGCCGACGAGAAAACCTGGCGGCCCAAATGGAGACCCCTCATCATCCCTAAGGTTGGTTGGGGTTGGTGGTTTTTGTCCAACTTTACTTTTTTATTAATTAAATAATGTTGGGCTGACAGCATTACTTGCTGTCGAAAAAATAACATAAAATATAATAAAATGGGCCATGTGGCGGTGGGTTATATTTCTATAGAAATATTATTAATTACATAAAGCCATTGCTGGGCCTGGACACAACATTCCAGGTTCAATTCCTGAGTAGTCTGAGCCCACATTATATCTCCATCTCATAAAACAAGGCTTGCAGTCTCCATTTCACCAAAGATCAGACCCAACCCAAACCTCCCCAACCCAAGACTTGCATGGCTAAAAGAAAGTTGAATCCAAGATCCTAATGCATCAAGGTCTGTTTGGCATGGGAGAAAAGGTATGAAAATAGGATGAGAATGGTATAAATTATAATCCCACATAAAAAGGAAGAATCAAAATCCTAGTGAAAATGGTATTTGGGATTTTCATAACAATAAATTTTTCTATTCCTATAAAACAATCCAACATATTAATGAATGAAAATGAAATGGATTTATTCTCCATTCCAGCATTCCAACATGACCCAAATGTCATCAGCATCTCATAGTGTAACATTTTTTTCACCAGAGGTAGGAGAAGATGAAAAAAGTCTGATACCATCAGGCTTATATAGCATAGCTGCCCTGCTACACCATGTGGATAGTGTGTTCTTGACTACTTTCAGAACTACCCAATCAACAACGAAACTCAAAGCAAGTGTTGTGAGTTCTGAAAGCATATCGTTACAACTTGTAACACCTAATATAATCAATCAGCACTAACCTCGAGAAATTAAAGCATGTTGTGAGAGATACAGAGAGAAGTCTGCTCCAGCAGGAAACAGCTAAAAGGACATTTATTTTTGGTTGAAAATAAATCTTCACAGCTCTGCCAGGCAGTCTATTTTTGGGTGAAACAACTTGGGGGGAACAGCTACGATAGGAAAGAGAAGTCAAGCCATCTGAATATCTGATCATTCCAAACAAAACTTATGGTGCCAAAGAAATAAAGTAATCCTTGTAACTTAAAAAGAATAACCTTAAACCCATCAACGCTTGACCCATTGGTAGCTCTTTCTTGCTTTTGCTTTTCCAGGTTTTTTCCTTTCCACCACCCGGGGATCCCTTGTTAAGAAACCAGCTGGCAACACACATGACATTTTTAGCATGTGAAGGATATAAATAATGCAAGAGAACAAGCTCGCAATTCTATGTACACGAATCAAAGAGAAATTTAGGCTATGTTTCATTCCCAAAAAATACCAAGGAAAATGGAAAAAAAAAATGATAAGGAAAAAAAAAATTGATAAGGAAAATGATTTTCTCGTGTTTAGCTTACCATGAAAAATACAAAAGAAAATCAACCATAATTAAAATTATTTACAACCATTCGACCTTTATATAAAATAAAAAAATAAATAAAATATTCTTTAAAAAGTATATAAAAATAAACTAACTTCAAACCTATTTTTTATTTTCTTTCACTTTTTCTTTCTTTCTATTTTTTTCACTCTATTTCCTTTCCCTTCAATTTTCTCTCAAATTTTTCAAAAACTAAACATAGCATTAGGTTGATGGGCAAATTTGTTTGAGTCTATCACATAACTCCTACCCGAATCATAATGTGCACACATTCTACCATTTCTGGAAGATGCACATATCATTGTATTTTGATGCATGGAAAATAATTAAAGCAAAGAGAATAAAAAGAAGAAGATGAAATGGTTTGCTTTCACAAGTTATACCTTCTCTGAGCTGAGGCCGTAATCCTGGTTCCCAGTTTTGCAAAGCCCTGCTGATCCCCAAACGAATTGCTCCAACTTGACCTGTTTCATGCATGAATTTAAAAGTTCAGGAATGCACAGAACAACAGAAAAAGCCAGTTCAAAATTACAAACAAAATCAACAAAAAGGAACTTATTAAGCTTTAATGATAATCCAAATACACAATTAAAGAGTTGAATTATGACTCCACTTTCAAGTTATAAACAAATCAATAAAAAAAAGCTTCTTTAGCTTCAATGATAGCCCAAGTTACACTATTAAGCATTGAATTACTGACAATTATTCATAGAGTTGGGAATACTCATCATAGAATCCCTCTGCTGAAGGCTTTTGTTTATCTAAGAAAATGTGATAATATTTTAAAGGACATTCTGAAAGTGATAATAAGTAGAGAGAAAAAGTCAGTCAAGAAGCAAAAAGTTCTCTACCATTGTAGTTTTAATACCAAGGTAAAGCAAATCTTAAATTCTAAGTTTAATGTCCATGAAATGCTAAGTAATTGTTAATATTAATAAAAATAGGTATATTCTGAAAGAACACTAAAAAAGAGATGTCACAACTAATTTTCAAAGCCAACAGTATGAGCACAAATCATTACAACAAGGTGAACCCAGGAAATTAGATTTGAATGATAAAGATCTCATACAAGTTTGTCAAAATAAATTGAGTGACTAGGAAATACAAAATTTAGGGGGATGCAGGAGAGATGATGCAGGCTCAAGATTGTCAAGAGAGGTAAAGGTTATTCAAGATGGGTCAAGTTGGGCAGAAAGGCATTGAATTGTTGATTTAAGTTTGAGAAGGCTAGCGGATGGAAATGTCAGTAATAGTGGATGGAGGTCATGTGGACAAATTACAGTGTGAAAGAATAGAGGGTGACTTCTGCTGCATTCTTCTTTGTAAAGTTTTCCTTTACTTAATATAATTACAAGTACAATTTTTCATCAGGGAGGGAGGAAGGGAGAGATCTTAGTGCTTCATGAGTGGGAGAGGATGGTGACAGCTTAGAATGGAGAAATAGGCTTTGTATTCCAAACCCTGAGGTTTTTTTCTCTTTTCATTAGGTATTTTGAATCTTAAGTATCTGTGATACAAGACTACAATTGTTTGAATATTTAAATAAGTTCACTCTTTAAGTGGATGACAGGATACAAAGTGGAAACTAGAAATTTCAACAGTATATATGCGATCAAATATTGTAATCCCACAAGGGATGGAAGATAGATAAGAGGGGTTTAAAAATATTGAGTTTTTAACCATTAGAGCCAGAAAAAATCGATGCTAAGGACAAGAATAACACTACATTAACATGGTCAATATATTGGTTGGCAACATCATATTTCAACAAAATTACCATGTACCCCAAAAACAAACACAGATAAAGAGCTGATTATGCAATTTTCCATCTCTTTAATGAGCATATCCATATTTAACCAACAGTAACACATGTTCAAACAAAAAACACAAATTTCCAAAACTACTATCCAGAGAAAAAGGAAAAAAGAAAAACAGAGTGGACTTACATAAGATAGGCAATGATAAGGCCCATACAAGATATTGATAATGAGAAGAGTAACTAAAAACAGTTATTCTCACCTGAGAGACCACCTCCCTTCACAGTACAATTGACATCCCAAAGACCCAATGTCTTTGTTTCAGAGAAAGGTCGAAGAAGAGCAGCACGATGATCAAGCATTGGAAAATAAACATCAAATTGCTTGTCATTAATCATAAATTTTCCATCACCAGGCTGAACCCAAACACGGGCTATACTGCATTTCCTTCTTCCTGTTCCATAAGCCCTTCCCTTTTCGTCTACTTGTCTAACTCGAGCTTTTGCAACTTCCTCCTGCTTCTGGCGCTCTATCTCAGCCCTGGTTGATTTTCTTGTATTTTTTTCATAACGAATGTCTTCGATCTCACTTAACGGGGGCAATCCCTCAACCCCTTCCAAGTCCTTCAGGGCAATCAAACTGTCAAGCATTGCATCAGTGATTCCAGATGCTGCAATAAGGTCACCAAATGCACGATTTGGACCTGCAAGTAGCATTGATCAATAACACATTCAGTGAAAAATTAAATAGATGACATGGTAAAGGGAAGTGATAATCACTCACTTATCATGACTGCATATAACAGACCTTGGTTAAATGTAGAAAATATATTCCAAACCATACCTAATCATTTACAGACTTGTGAATTTACTAAATGAATTGTCAAAATTGCTGCCACATCAAAATTGTCATGGCACATGGTTGAACCTAGAGGGCTATCCCATACTTATAAAGCCTAATCAGTCTGGATTCTTACATCTGTCAATTTTAGTTCTTCCATAAATTAATTCATCATGCCCTTACCTAGAGGAAGGAAACACAAAAAGGTAATTCCATTTCGTAAGGCTTAAAATTTCAAGCAGTTTTTCAATCAAGCCCCTGCACAATTAAGTATAGTTGCAGAGCCTCTATTAACAAACACAGGATAAAATTATCGTTCAACGCATTGATATATCCATCAAATGGTATGTTAGCACCAAATAGATGGTTTTTCCAGCCAGATCAAAATCACAAGTTACTGTCGCATATATCAAAATATCATACATAATAACACATAAGAAGAAGAAGAAAATTGGAAACTTACCTTTGAGCACAGCAGAAAGAGCTTGCTCTTCCTTCTCAAGAAGCTCTTTGCTCCCGTCACCCTCAATGCTAGTCTCACCTCCCACAGCACGAACCTCCTCCTGCAATTCCACGCCAAAGTCGAACACATTACCTTTCTCTCTCTCCTCTTCGAAGGTCCATGGCTTATACCCCTCCGCAGTTTCCCACTCACCATCATCCACCTTTTTCGTTTCAAACTCCCTGTCGATCCCCTCAAAGGCATCGCCACTCGAATCCTTCAACCAGGACTCATCCTCAGCCGGAGCCGCACCGCCCTCGTCGGTGAGTCCAGCAAGCGTTCCAGCCTCTTGGCCGAAGATGGAATCACCATTTCCGTCATATTCCTGAGAAAGTTTCCAGGAATTGAATGTGGAGCGATCTTTAGTCCTACTATTGTTATTGTCGTTGTTGTTGTGATTGGTGGAGAAGAATCTTGGAAGGGTGAACTTAGGGTTTGGAGGGTGTGATTGGGATTTGGTGGAGAGTAGAGTTAAGAGACGGAAATTAGAGGGTTTGGAAACGAAGCGAGCCAGCATTGTTGATAAAGAGAGAGAGGGGGAACTTGTTGAGTTTGCTAGGGTTTAAGGCCTGAGATTTTGAACAAGACGAGGTGAGTTTGGTTGAGTTTGAGTTTGCTATGGCAGGCTCAGGAAGGGGTGAGTTTGGTTATGGATTGAAAAATCGGAATTTATCGGCGATATTTCGCCGAAATATCGGATATCGGTCGGGCTAGAAACGATATTCGACCCCGATTATCGATTTCCAGGAATATCGTCAAAAAATGGGCAAAATCGCCGATATTTCGCCGCCATATCGGTGGAGGACCGATAAATCGCGAGTGGAGCAACTGGAGGGGAATTTCAAAATATCGCCGATATTTCGGTATTTTTACCTATTTTTCGGGAAATTTCCCGATATTTCCTACCAGTCCAGCCCGCTCACAGGATACAAAATCTGTCCAATTTTTTTTTAAAAAAAACATAAGATGCTATTTGGTAATCTGATCATGATTTGCAGGCAAAGGTTGTGTTTTTCAGCCTGGCTCAAAAATCGTGGATTTAGGGTTCGTGAAATTTAAATCCAATGGCACAAAAGCAAAGAGACCCCTAGAACAGATCCAGAAAACACAGGGAGCAAGAGAAAAGCAATTTTTTTGGTTTTCCTTGGGGGTTTTGCATGGATTTTCTCGGAAATCAAACGAGGATGAATTTTCCCGGAAATCGAATGGGGAATGGATTTTCTTGGGAATCAAACGGGGGTTGCAAAAAAAATAATAATAACATGATTAGATTAGTACCTGCGAGGATTGAGAGTGGCAGAGGAAAATAGGGCTTTTTTAGGGATTCTTTCGTCTGGGGGCAACTTCAGAAAAGGGCTTCTTGATGCCCGAGTGAGAGAAGTGAGTGGCCCTTTTGATTTTTATATTTAGTAGAGATAAAAATAAAAAATAAACAAATCTTCCTCTCTCTATATAAATAATTATTAATTATAGAACTTTACTTTGGTTATTAAATAAATTAACATTAATAGAAAAAGTTATTACTACGTATTTTTAATAAAATTTAAAATATTAAACCTCAAATAAAATATTTTATATAAATCATTTTAATTTTTATTTAAAATATAATAAAACATATTTTAATGAAAGTATTTTAAAATTTTTAAAATAAATATTATCTTCAACAAGATGGTCTCTCTTCATCTAACAATATGATGGAATCACATCGATCTTTCTTTTGATACGAAGGACTATTGTCATGTCATATGTATTATATTTATATATAAATTATTTTTATTTAATAAAATCAAATATTTCTTAACTCAATTCTAACTTTATACACTTTCAAAATTCATATTTATTATTTTCAAAATTCAAATACCGAATCCATCGATATCTTTGTTTACAATATTTTTCTTTTTGATCATGTATATGTCAATTACACTTACAAGATAATTTTAAAATGTCTACTCTTACTTATTTTATTATATTTTGGAGTTTTTCTAAGTATTTCTATAAATTTTAAATAATTTTCACTAATCAAATTACTGATATATCTGTAAAATCTTATATTTCAAACTATGGTTTGGTTGAGTTTGAGTTTTGCTATGGCAGTGTCACCAACAAGACCTGATTGATAGGGTTTGACGTTTGGAAGTGTTTCTTTTGGCCCCAATTTGTTTGACGATCGAAGGTTTGTGAGCGTCTTGATGTTATTTATGTTATTGAATTGGTGAAAGCCATTCCGAAGTTAAGACACATGTTTTTTTTGTTTTCTCACAGCCTCATCTCTCCGAGACGACAAACAAACAAAGAAACTCCTGGCTGTTGCCTACAAAGAGGGTGGAAACATAAATGTTATTGGGCTTTCAATTCCCAAGCATACAAATCAGCAGGAAATTTTATTTTATTTTCTGTTAAGAAAATAGAAGAAAAAGAAGATTGGGTAGCATAGCCGGTGCTTACAAGACATACCCAATCCGCCCGTCAGGGAGAAGCATTGTTGAACAGGACGGGGTGAGTTTGGTTGAGTTTGAGTTTGCTATGGCAGGGTCAGGACGGGGTGAGAATTTTTAGGAAAAAATGGGGCTCCATTACAACATATCTCGTGTTGTCTACTCTCCTCTATTTCTTTAAATTAAAATAAAGTATAATGTTATTGATATAAAGGAACTATAATGTTTTGATTTTTTTTTTCTATTATCTTAATTGATTTTGATGAGCAATGAGTGAATTTGAAACAGAGACCAAAGGGAGGGGGAATTTAAAATGCCATATGCATTTGTCATGTTATCACTTTCATGAAGTGAGGTAAAAAAAAAAAAAAAAGAATTAATCGGTTAAAATGGATAAAATAATCCCCACATTTGTAAATTTAACCATTTCTATATTTTTGTTTGAAGAGTAATTTTTGACATAAATACCCTTAATTATTTCAAGTATTTACATATAGGTTTTTAAAAAAGGGTTATTTTTACAAGAAAAGAATGAGGATATTTTTGTCAAAATGTGACCAAAAAATGATGAAATGTTAGATTTCTAAAATTGGATTTCAAATCACCCTTTTAATTAAATATGATAGAAAAAAATCATTTCTTTTTTCCTATGCATGTTATTTTGAGACTTCAAATATGGACACAAAATTACTTTGATCTTGAACTTAGAAAGTTTTCTTAAAAGATATAGTGAAATATTTTTATAAAAGAGAAGCCAAACTCTTATAGAATTTACATTAAAAGCAGCTCTTGCTAGTAATAACCCATTTTCTTCGAATTATTTTATTGATTGCTCAAAAATGTTTTTTGAGAATTGTTTTTGAAAATGTTATCTAACAAGTCCTATGGTTTTCATCAAGAAAGGAAATTAGAGTTTCAAATGATGCAAACAAAAAGGACAGAAAGAAGTACTGAGCCACAAGCAAGTAGTACCTTTAACCTCATACAAGGAAACCCTCCTCTTATTGTATTGCAAAATTCTCATTTCTCAATATAAAAAGCTTGCTTGAATCTAATACCCAAAGCAAGCACTGAAACACCTATAAGATTACATAAAGAAATACTACAACACCAACTCAAATCCATACATGGCACATGAATATGAAGATGAGAGACATGAATCTGCCATAACAGACACTAACAACAGATTCTAGAAAACTTTCAAAGAAGAAAAACATATCTCAAAATCTCAAACTACAGTAACAATCTATTTAACAACTCACAAATCAAATAATCAAATGAAAAGATACAAATGAGAACTTTACAATGGAAGGTATTACATCCACTTGATTCTACGCTACAAGAAATGGAATGATCATAGACAAGAATGCATCGTAGGTGAGTGTTGCTGAACCAGTGTAACGTGGATCCTTCTCCTTGAATTTTTCAGTCAAACCCTGGAATTGTAGTGACAAATTTAGAGATCAGAGGCAATGATAAAAAAAAAAAGACGTAAGAGTTGTTCTTATATCTCATGAACTATATATAGCGATGGCCGCATATGCCTCTTTGACATGGAAAATTGGGTCAAATTAATAAGTTTTTCATTTTTTTTTCCAACTTCTTTTTGGGGTTGGTTGACCAGTTTAAATTATTGGAAAGGGACAAGTAAAGTAGAAAATAAAAAGATTCAGGATTCCCAGAAATTAGTTGGCTTACCTTCACAATCATCCCACACCTGCACATCCAACAAAACAAAACATTAGAACTGTTAGACACTTCCTAAATCTAAAAAATTTGCATCCAATGTGTTCGATAAGACAAGCCTTACTCAACAAAACTGTCAAAATTGAGTTCAACCCTCCGGCCACTTTGATCATCATACTTGGAAATCAGAACCTGGAGAACAGAAGGCGGGACCGCATACCCAAGACTGTAGAGAGCGTCCTTTAGCTCCATGGAGTCAATCTTCCCACTTCTATCTCTATCAAATCTTTCAAATATGGCCTGCAAGTAAGTGCACAACGTTAATTCCACAAGTATCAAGAAAATTATCCAGACTGAATTTTTTAACATTGGAAGAACATGATGTTTGGAAGACATTTTGACTGGAACGGTTGCAGTACAAGTCAATCTCCAATTAGGTCACCTAAATCAAGGGTTCCCCACTTCAACAAGACCAAAAAAAAAAAAAAAAAAAGTGGTGTAAGATCCTTGTAACTTGCAGAAGAGATAACAAAATATTCTTCAGGTGCCCATTGTTTTCAAGAAACACCACAACATCTTCTCTATAAATGTAGACAACCAACCTTTTCAGTGTCATTTTTATTTTATTTTATACAAAGATGGAGTTAGACCCAAGATCATCTGCTCTATATAAGCATTAGAACCCATACCCACCAAAAATCCTAGTCCATTTACAAATATAGGGAAACTAGATTGAGGAAAGAAGTGATAAAAGCCATTGAAAATGTTGTCCTGCAATTATGATCCGCTGGCATGCCAAAGCAATGCAGTATACCAGGTAAATGAGGATAAAGGCCCAATTGATTTTTAAGATAAGCTAATTTGAGCAGAAAGTAAACAAGGTTATTTTCCTTCATTATTGAGAATCAAATTTCTACATTACAAGACCATCAAATTTCATTTTCATGGAGATACCAAAAGCTAGATGTGTTCTCTACAATTATTCAAGAAAAATAAAATTAAAGCTGGAAGAAAGCGACAAGAGTACTCACTCGCCATTGACCGAGACAACTCCATAATGCAGCAAACTCATTAGGCCCTGTGCAAAGGAGTGATCAGACTAGTCAATACATACAACAAACAGACACACAATGCAAACAAAAAGAGTTGAATATAAAGGAAAGCGCGTTCTGGAATTAAACATGTGGCACACGAGTTCTTCTGTTTCCTTTCTCTTTTCAACAGATACAAAAAGAAATTTCACAATTGAAGGCTACCTAAAAGGAAACAAGGGCCAGAGGAATGAAAGAGCAATCGGAAGATTGAATTTGGAGTTTATCCTAGTTTCGAGAAGAAGAAAAACCCAGAATTTTTGAAGCAGAAAATCAATAAAAATAACATATCCCTAAGTTCTTAGCTATTGCTATATGTCGAAAACTTCGTTAATTGAAAAAAAAAATGCAACTACCCTGTTTGGTTCCCGAGAAAACGGAACAAAAAAACCGAAAATTCTGAAAGAAATGTTACAAGTTACAACAAGAAGACCCAGAAAATTTGAAAGCCGAAAATTCTGAAACAACTGTTACAACGAGAAAATAAGGAAATTTTCAAAAGGCAAAAGGATCTCACCAATCCCCAAAGGAGAGCTGGGATTCTTAAAGAGAAACATGAGCAAGCGAATGGTCCGGAGACTAAACCTCTGATACCCAGAAGAGAGAGCTTGTTGGAGCTCAATCTCATCTATATATCCACTCCTGTCCCTGTCCACCATTTGAAAGCTTCTGATGACATCTGGGTGTGTCCCTGGTGGAAAAGAGGAATGCCCATATGAAGATCCATGCCAGTGATGAGGCTGGCCGTAGTGGGGTTGAGACGAGCTGGGAGCTTGAGGATTGGGCATGGGTGGCGCCGAGGGGGAGGGGGAGTGGGATTGGGGGTTGTATCTGGAGAAGGAAGACATCGATGATGAAGCAGGAGGCAGAGTTGCAGAGGGAGGGGAGTGATATTTGATAATTGTTTTGGGAGTGTTGGTGATATTATGAGAAAGGTCAAGAAGAAAAGGAGTAAATGGGGGTTGAAAGATTGAATTTGACTTAAGGACGACACCAGAGTCGGCGGAGATGGCAGCGTAAGCGCGTCGCACTCTCCTTGGACGGCGCGTGGAGCCTTCCTCAGATGCTTCTTGGAACTAGGAAGTATGGATGATGGCTTTGGTGTTCATCCACAACATAAAAAAATAGAATTAACTTTAAAAAGCTGGGTTAGGCTGGACTTAAAAGAGGTTGACAAGCCCAAGCCCAAGCCCAAAATGTCGAGTCCAAAAAGTTGGCCCACCTCCCGTTGGCGGGAAATAAAAAACCTAGAAAACATGTAATGCTTCGGAGAGAGAAAAAGTTTACTCTGAATTCTAAGAGAGAGAGAGAGAGAGAGAGAGAGAGGGGCGATGGAGAAAGTGGCAGTTGCAGAGGTGGAGGAGCTGCCCAAGACTATAGTGCGCAGGGTGGTGAAGGATAAGCTCTCTCAGTTCTCCGATGACGGCGATATCATTATTCATAAGGACGGTCTTCGCGCCTTCTGCGAAAGTGCACGCATTTTCATCCACTATCTATCCGCCACGTATGCAACCCCTTTCTCTCTCCTCTGAATTTTTCTAGGGTTCGGGTTTCTTCGCCTAGTTTGTGTTTTTTTTCTAGAATCCTGAGGAGGAAGTAGCGTGAAGAAAGGAAAAGGCCGTGTGTTTTTATGTTTGTACATTGTTTTTGGTTTCCGGGAAAACGCTGAAGTCATTTTAAGTTAAGTGGTCCTGTTAGCGTTAGTTTAAGAGCTCGAGTGCAGCAGCTAAGGAGGATCTGATGCACTTGAGATTGTTGTCCAGGGAACCTGTAAATTATCATTGAATTCGATTGAATATTGAACCCGAAAATTTCTTGGCTCTGAATAATAGGGGCGCCAAAAACCCTGATCTTGGGATGGTATATGTGGTGGAAATCTTTCTCTTTGACTCCCATTCATTTGGTAACTCATGTTGTGTGCTGACTTTTATTCGATGGCAATGTTTGTGCAGTGCAAATGACTTGTGTAAGGAGTCTAGGAGGCAAACAATCAATGCTGATGATGTTTTGAAAGCAATTGAAGAAATTGAGTTTCCTGAATTTGTTCAACCTCTTAAAGCCTCTCTTGATGGTACCAAATTTCCATATGTTTGATTGTATCTGCTTTCTTAATGCCTTGGATTTATGTGTGTGTGTGTGTGCATTCTGTTTTTGCAACTGAAGATCTTTTATTTTTTTTAACAAATGAAATTTTATTGGAAGTAGGAAAAGAGAAGAAAGGAATCAATAGAAAAACCAATGTATAGAGGGGGAAATTAGGGGGGGAAAAGGAGGGGGGAAGCAATCGAAAATACTACTTCAGCAAGGTCAAACATCTAGTAAGTGAAATGCACTAGGAACTCGTGAAGCTGTCTTTTCCCCCTCTTTATCT
This sequence comes from Vitis rotundifolia, assembly GCA_030254885.1. Taxonomy (NCBI): domain Eukaryota; kingdom Viridiplantae; phylum Streptophyta; class Magnoliopsida; order Vitales; family Vitaceae; genus Vitis; species Vitis rotundifolia. The sequence goes on from CM058156.1 coordinate 15,037,746, forward strand.
TAGAAGTGGGCTTCCCCATTATGGGATTTTGGGACCCAATAGAAGTATACTTCCTGGAAGTGGTAAGCCTCATTTCCCCAATGTTTTAAAAGGCTATTGAGGCTTATACCTTGAGGGTCATCTCAAGGCAAGGCTTGAGCCTCACCCTGTTGAGTCTTATAGGTTATTAAGGCTTAAGCATTGAAAACTCAAAAAGGTTTTAATGGGGTATAGGGCCTTTACGGGCTTCCTTGTATAAGAAGTTTAAGCCTTAATGTTCATTGGTTTTAATGAGTTATGCTTTTACTAGGTTTTGGCATATATTTATAAGGGTTAAATCTTTTAAAAATAAGGGCTTAGTTGACTACCAATTAATCCTTCAAGTAGAAAGGATAAGTAAAAATTAAGAAGAAGAAATAAAGGAATTATTGGTCATTATAGTGATTGAACTTATATACAATCATTATCTTCTTATTCATAAATAAAGGGAAGAAAATCACTCTAGTTAATGGATGATGAAGAAAACAAGTTGACATGAACATTAATGGAGAGGATAATAGAACATTTGGATATAATTATTATTCAATAGGAGATCCTACTAATCATAGTGATGGTAGTTTTGAAAATAATTTGATCAAAACATGAGAGGAAACTATTAAAAATGACATACGATTAATTTGATTATTATGAACTGTAAGGTTTTCTCATTTTTTAGCTTTTATTTAATTTTATTAGCATTTATCTAATTTTTAAAATTCTTTTATTTTCTTTGAATTATTATTTGTTATAATTTTTGTTTACGTTGAGACTTACACCTTGTTCCACCTCTAGGCTTACGCTTTACCTCTAGGCTTATGCTTCGCCTCATTTGGGAAAAATGCCTTAAGACCCCCTTTAGCTTTTTAAAACATTGCATTTCCCCAATATTATGAGTGACCCCAAGAGCATTGAAGGTTGGAAGAAATAGAGTCGAAGTCCTTCGAAATTTCCATTGAGGAGGTAAATGGTGATTTGTAAGGGAAAATTGTGGAGAGAGATAGGAGCTTCTCTAGTTGGATTAGATTTGGGGAGTTTAGATTGTCTCGCCCATTGGAAAGAGTGGAGTTGTGCTGTTGGGAGGAGAAAGGTTTTTTTGCTCCTTTGAAGTGGGAGGAAGGGGGGAGAAGATTTAGGTTGCAGTGTTATAGCAATGGTGTTGGCAGGTTTCTCCAGTGTTTAATGACCTCTGCAGAGGCAAAGAGATTCATTCTAGTCTTTCCAGAAGGCAGGGCAGTTCCAGGGGGCTGGTGTACATTGGCTGTGGAACTTTGTAGCCTTGGGGTGGTTCCTCCCTCTCAAGGGTTTAGGGGAGGTGTTCTTTAGAAGGAGCAGTTGGAGGAAGGAAGCAAGGCAGTTATACTTACAGTCAAGACTTATGTAGGCAAATCTCGGAAGGTTTTGGGTGAAGTAGTTGTGGGGGGGGGGGGAATGTGGATTCAACTTGAAGAAAGGGAGGTTCTCTCAAGGGTCCATTCTTTAAAGTCCAGTTTGGTGGATAGGTGGGAAGATCTTGGAGACCCAGTGCCTGATCTAGGTGATTTAAAGAAGTGGGTTCTTCAAACTTGGCAGTTGAGAGGAGGAGTGTCTTTATTTTTGCTTGGGGGCTCTCTTATTTCATCTGACTTGGAAGCTTCTTTGGAGGCAGATTCAGTGCTTAATAGGGGGTTGACAAGTGTTTGTTCTTAAGCAGGTGGGACCCTCAAGTGGGGTGCTTTTGAAATGGGTTTCATGCCAAAGAAGTTTGGGTGAGGCTTTTAGGTTGTCCGCTGCACTTGTGGAGCATGGAGCTTTTCTAGCTGTTAGGAGATAGGTGAGACAATTTCATGGTGGTGGTTGAAGATATTGCCTGAAGTTGCAACAAACAATGGGCCAGAGTTCTTGTAAAATTTGATGGGAGAAAGCTTCTTGGCTCTCTACAAGTGATGGTAGGGTTGGTTTGCTTTGCTTTATAGTGTAGCTATGGTGGGAAGTCCCCTTGTGGATGTCACAGGTGGTCTCAAAAGGAAACTAGTGAGAGGTAAGGGATAAGGGTGATGGGAGTTCATGCGCCCTAAAGGAGTTTGAAATTGGCTCTCTGAAAAGTCAAAAAGTTTTGGGTGAGGTTGCTGCTTGTGGTTGGAAAGAGGCTTCTCGAGGTTGGAAGGGGAAGGACGTTACGAGGGAGGGGGAAGTGTGTTCTAATGGCGTGTCTAAGGGATTTGCAGGCTTATATAAGAAAGGTGATGTAGTTGGCGTTGCAAAGAGGGGTTTAGGGAGTGGGTTGGGTCGAGTGGTTAATAGTTAAGCCCAAGTAGAGGAGAATAAGCCCTTAGTTGAGAAGTGGGCTGATTGTGTTTCTAATAAGGGCTTTGTTGGGCCCTCTTTTTTTGCCTAGCCTAAGAGTTTTGAGGGGCAGTCTTGAAGAAGCCCTTGTTTTGGGCTGGAGAGGTGCTTAAGGCAGGCCTCACCTCTTTTAAAGGAACCAATGGGTACTTTTGCTATGTCATTTTCCCTTGCAACAAGCAAAGTGGGTATAGTGGTGAAATGGAGCCATAGGTTTGATGGTTTGAGCATAAAGAAGAGGATTTGTGGGGAGATGTTGACTTTGTGTTGCTTGCCTCGTTGTGGGGAGGGGTGTCCTAAGGTCTGACTTGCAAATGCAGGGAGGCCCTTCGCTCTTTTGACGACGCCCTGTTGGAGGAAGCTGCAAGATTTCCAAGTACTTCTCCCCTTCTAATGTTTTCTTTGGGGGATTTAGGTGCCTCTTCTTTTTCTTTGGGTGTTTCTAATGTTTCATTGGATGGGAGGAGGTCTACGGGACCTAGGGTTCCAGAAGAGGGCTGTGGAGAGAAGGGGTCTTGTTTGGAAGTTGACTCGATTAAAATGGTTCGAGTGGATGGTAGTGAGGTCACATTAGAAGGTTTGGCTAGATTAGTTGGTGATGACACACTGAAAACTTTTTTGGGAGAGATAGAGGACAGTAGGAGGAGCTATGAGGATGGTTGTCGCCCAAATGATTGGGCTGACGGTTATTTGGTGAATTTTAGCAAGTTTTTGGGCATGCTGACTGTTGGTTATGAGGTGGAGATTTTGAAACTCCTAAGGAAATTGAAGGTGGGAAAGAAATAAAGAGTCAATATAGTGCTTTTAGGAAAAGGAAAGTTTGCTTATCAAAATTTGAAAGAGAATTGAGGAAGTTGGAATGCTCGGTTAATTATCATCAAGTTGGAAGGGTGGAAAGAAGGGTTAGGAGTTGGTTTTAGTTAATCAATGAAGTTGTGAATACTTTCTTGGAATGTTTGAGGGGCAATGACAAAGTGAAAAGAAGTGTAATTAAGTCCCTGATCAGATCGCAAAGAGCGGATGTGGTTTGCTTAAAGGAAGAGCTTTTCAAGATAAAGAACAAAATGTCCAATTGATAAATGTTTCATTACTTTGTAATCTTTCAGGTTGGGTTAGCGTGTACTTAAGTGAATGGTCATTGTCCTTTTTTGATGTTTCGGGTTTGGTTCGTTGTTTCTTTTCCTTTGTCCTTTCGCTTGTATTCGGTTGTTACTTGTATACTTCTTGTATACTTTGTGTGCCTTTTCCAAGCGCTTTTAACATATTTGCTTTGTTTACCTATTAGAAAAAGAAAAAAAAAGAAGGAAAGAAAAAAAAAAAAAAAAAAAAAAAAGATTGGAAGAAATGCAATTTATCATGGAAGGGGAATCTTGAATACCCTTCAGTATTTATTATCATTTTCTCTAATCCTCCTCCACCATTCCCCATAAAGGCCCTGTGTCAAAGCAAGTCATTCTAATAGTAGTGGCAAGCGAAATGGGAGCAGCTGAAACTATGAAAACAGGGTTATGGAAGAGCAATACAAGAATAGCTGCTCATCAAGATCCCTTACTTGCCCTCTACCACTCCCTCTAGAAGCTATTCCTTTCTTTGGTGCACCTCTGTGGGCATTTACCTAGAAGGGCTCCATTTAGTAGCTCCAACTTTCTTATCCCCGAATCCCAACTCTTTCACGCAAACACACAAGCTCCAACCAACGAGAATCAAGATACACCTTCCTCTCTTCCCAAACTTTCCCCAACTGAAGTTTCTTTGAAACTTCTCTAGCCTGCGACAAACTGAAGCTGATGTTAAGAGGGTAGACAAGAAATATACTGGTAAGCTTGAAGCAGTGCTTTGATTAAGGTAATGTTCCTATTATAGGATTTCATGCTGACTTAGGCTCTATCAAGGCTCCCAAATGGATGTAAGGTAGTGATTGGCAGCCTCCTAAATCTGTAGGCTCAAGCTCTGAATAGAGAGTCATTGTTTATGACATTTCTAGCAGGAATGAGTTCATTCTGCTCTAAAATCTCCTTTTAACCAGTGACAGCCTCAAAGAGCAACACATATGTAAGGTATCTTAATTGCCTCAAGTCTGCCCCACAAAAGAGAAGAGAGTCATTAGCAAAAAGCAAGTGACAAATAGGAAGACCATTCCTCACCTCAGCTCCACCTGGAAATCTTGCAACAAGTGACCATCCAATGCCCTATGGACTAATCTACAAAGAGCTTTTGTCCATCAATGGAATGAACAAAAAGGGGGAGAGTGGATTCCCCTAACACAATTCCCTAAAACCACTAAAGAAACCAGATGGGTACCCATTGACTAGCATAGAGAACTGGATTAAAGAGTGCAAGGTCTTAATGCAAGGGAAGATTCTGATTAACATGATTATAAGCCTTTTTAGTATCTAGCTGGCAGATAACTTTTGGAATTAAGATTTGAAGTTCTCAACTACTAATCAACTCCCTCACTGGCTAACAATGCTGCACCCAATATCTAATGGGCTTCAACAAAGGCATTGTGAAATTCTGAGATTATTTTACTGCTCACTGTTCTAATTTTTAGTGCTAGACCTTAGTGAGGTATTGATACTGTCATCAAAGATGGTTTGAGTAAGCGCCCTTTTTTTGGTCTGAATAAGTTGTGTTATCATGTGGTTTCAAAATTTCTACATAATAAGATAGGGGGATTTCATGACAACTATGTTTTTGGATAGTTGGTTTAATTCACTGTCCTTTACTTATGTTGATCAATTATTTATTCAGGCAATTTCCAAGGGCCTTGATGAATAAGGAGGGGGTCCTTTTTCTTGTTAATTCTAAAGAGGTTCTTTCTATGCTACAAATACCAGTGGAAATGGGAGCTTTATGTTTGGTATTGGACTTTTAGTGGACTTTTTATTTAGGACATACTCATAGGTCATTTTTTCTTAGAACATGGTTTGATCATTATGTTGTAGGAACCCAACAATCTAGGAAGTTGGTCATACTCACTCCCTACCCTGTTTTCCCACTTACACTATTTCTCTATTTTGTTACTTATCTCCATGGTTAGAAGGCCAAAACCATTGGAAGGTTTTTAAAAAACCAATGATCTAGTAGAGTAGCACCTAGAAGGGGGTTGGGGGGTTGGGGTGTATGGGTGATTATAAATGTTGAAAATTTCAATTCAGATAATCCCTTGAGGGTGTAAAATGTCCACAATCAATCAACCACAAATGAGATGAAGGATTTTTACGTTGAAAACCCTCACACAATGTGTGGAGGTAAAAAACCATGGGGTTAGAAGCCTTGAATCAATAATTTACTCTATGAGAAAGTAGTACACAAAATTACTTGGTAGATGTTGCCCTTAGACTTACTCTCTAGAACCTATACTATAATCCACATTCGCGACATAGCACCTTGTGTACTCTAGTGAATCTCACCTTAATGCGTGAGAGGATGTAGATCTCCTTCACAACCGAACGGATGGAAAATTAAATGTATTTGAGAGTTTTCGGTTAAGCGCAAAAAATGATGACTTAAAAGTTGAGGCACATTAGTTCTTAAGAGAACTCTTCCAATCGACATATATAGGAGAACACCTAGTGGACTTGGAATCAATTTAGAAATTGTATTTTACTAAAAACAATTTAGAAACTTAAGAATTTTAGAAAGATTTGAAAAGATTTCATATGTTAAATTCAAAAAGATTTAGAAAGATTTTTCTTTTAAAATTCTTAATTTAACTTCTTTTTTCAAATCTCTTTTACAAATTCCTTAAAAGGTTTGGAAAGATTTTTTATTTTTATTTATTTATTTGTTTAAATTCTCAATTTAAAATTATTTTCCAAATTAATTTTATTATTTGGAAAGATTTTTCTTTTTAAATTCTCAATTTAAAATTCTTTCTAAATTAATTTTGTTTCTAATTTCATAAGTCCGCTTTGCCTTTTATGTCATTATTCTCAGATAACTTTCTTTTTTTATAGACCAAAGCTTGTATTAAGAGACGTCAAAAAAAGGGGGCGCACCCAACGTATATAGGCAGTATACACAAAAAACCAACCCAAGCACCGGAAAAGAAAGAAAAAGCCTAGAAAAGAGCAAGACTAGCCACAATAAAGAGCCTCCAAAAAATTCAGATGAGAGGGAATTTCCAAATCTAAAAATTGTTGGGACCACTCCACAAGGGATTAGAAAAAAGGATCCCTTAGCCTTTGGTATGACAATTCTTCATTTTTGAATGTCCTTCGGTTGCGCTCTCACCAAATACACCAAAATAAACAAATTGGAGCCACCTGCCAAACCGCTCTTTTCTCCTTTCCTAGTCCTTTGAATTTGCATTCTAGGAGAAGATTTTTCACTGAAGCCTGGAACACCCAAACCAAACCAAAAATTGTTACTAACAATGTCAAAAGCTGTCTTGTTTTATCATAATGAATCAAAATATGAATAGCAAACTTTTCACTATCTTTACAAAGATTACATCTATTAACTAAGGACCAACCCCTCTTCATCAACGTATCTATAGTTAATATCTTCCCCCAAATTGCTTCTCAAGCAAAAAAAACAAGTTCTAAGGGGAGCACATGATCTCTAAATCTCTTTAGTTGGAAATAATAAATTGTTCTCAGTTAATGAGGAGTTTTCACTCCAAAGATTGAAAAATTCTTTTGTATATAATCTTTGGTCTTGGATTAGGGTGTCTATAGTTTTGAGCCCTTCTTCGCTTGTAAGCTTCATTGATTGGTTAGGCTCTAAGTAAGAGCAGATGATGTTTTTTGTTTCTTTCTCTTCCTCTTTGGTTTGAGCCTTTTGGCTTCTTTTGTATACTCTGAGGGCACTGCTTTTAGTGCTTCCTCTTTTCTATATTTACATCTTTTTTATCTATAAAAAATAAATAAATAAATAAATTGTTCTTAGTCCTTGGAGAATTACAATAAAACTTGACACTATACTTTTCCCTCCCATCATTTTTCAAATTAAAGTGTCCTTCCCTTCTTGCACTTTTGAAGAAGAAATGTGTTCCAAAAATCGAGACACCTCCCCTAGCTCTCAATCTTGGAAAGGTCTTCTAAAAGAAACCTCCCAGCATCCACCTCCACCCCCATCCCTTCTCCATAAATCTGTCACTGTTGCATTTTTGTGGGAAGAAAGCCTAAAAAGTGTAGGGTAAACAACTTTTAAATTAGACTTCCCAACCCAACTATCCCACCAAAATCTTGTACGTCTATCATTTCCAATACGGATATTGGTTCTAAGAATGTACTTTTCCCAGTCTTTTCTAATATCTTTCCAAAAGATTTGGCCCATAAGAATCCCTCACCTTTCTAGTGGTCCAACCCCTCTTCACCTCCCTAGATTTTCCAAGAATGACTCTCCTTCAGAAACTGCCCCTCTCAAGGGGGAATCTCCGTAACCATTTGCTTAACAAGGCTTGATTAAGACCCTTCAAGTGCCTTGGTCCCAACCCTCCCAACCCTCCATGCTTCTTATCCTTACAAATATCCGCCCAATTTATCAAGTGAATCTTTCTCCTCTCATCCATATCTCCCCACAAAAAGTCCCTTTGAATGCTCTCTAATCTGGTTCTCACTTTCTTGGGGATTACAAAAAGTGACAAAATAGATAGGAGGCTTGAAAGAGTGCTCTTAATAAGGACAAGTACACAACCATATGCAACCATACTTGTTTAATTTCAAATTGATTCTGCAGCAACCTTGAATAAAGGAGTGTAAATCACAGGAAAGTATGCAAAGCCCTAAATCAGGATGGATGAAACAAAATTGCCAACTTAATCTAAATAGCCTAATGTACTAACGGTTTTCTTGTTTCTTCGTCCTTTTGTACAATAAGGCCAAAAGGCAAGCACACCACCACCCAAACAAAGACCAACCCTGAGAGAGTTGGTTTGAAGGAAAACCTAAGATCAAGGAGGACTTCCACCACAAAAACCAGCTGCAACCCTAAACCCTCAACCAACACCAAAACAAGATAATGACCTCACAATACTAGTGTTGAATCCCCTGTGCTCCTTCCCCTTCCCCCGATTGTGAGCGGAGAACTATTATAATTAATAGAGCACTCTAGTTTATGAATTTCTCTCTAAAATAGGAAGTTGAGGGAAGATTCCTCTTTCTGCTTGAGATCTTAGCCCCACACCCTTTCCTTCCTTTTCTCGACTCTAAAATCTTTAGAAAGGAGCTGATCTCCTTTTTAGACCATGTCATTGGCATCCCCACATAGTTGCTAAAGTTGACAAACTTACTGGGAAGACTATCTAGATCCTCCCCCTCTGAAACGTAAGTGAGCTCCATGGCATGAGAGGCCTTAGTCCTAACCACCCACTCCTTATCTGAAGGATCCTTTGTGACACTTCCTGAAAGCTCCAAAGAACTGCCATCTTGGAGCAACATCCATAGTAGTTGACTCCCATCATAAAAAATCCCCAAGGAAGAGAGTAGAAAGGCTAGGGTACCTATTCGCCTCCATCACGAGGGCTTCGTTGGTGATCACCACTTAGGAACATGTCGGCACTGACTCTAGCAACGACGCTTGCCTCTTAACCACATCTCTGCCACTGCACTTTTGCTCAATCACTTGAGCCTTCGCAGAAAAACTACCTTCTTTGAAGAGCCCTAGCGAGCCCTTTCCTCCCTCAACCAAAACACGGCCCTCCTTGAAGACCACACCCTAGCAAAAGTTAAGTTTTTCTGGGCTAGGCCCACTCTTAAAAATCCCCCCTCTTCATAACATGTTGAATGGGCCTTTGAAGCAATAGACCCACTAAAGCCTTTGGCCTGAGCAAACAAGGCCTCTAGGTTCTTGGGCCCTTCCCAACCTCTGGCAGCCCCCAAACATTGAGTCCCTAACCCAACTGCACAAGAGCCTCCCCTTCACGCAGGGGTCAACCAAACAAACCCCTCCTCCTCCAGCTGTACCCCTCTCACATCCTCCTAGGTTCCCCTTCCACACCCCCCACCCCCTACTTGAGCACTCCTGTCATTGAGTTGTAACACGTCAACACTTGCAAACTGGTGGGTTGCCCTTCCTTCCTCACTCGTACACCGGCATATGGACCACCCTCCTCATCTCCCCTTCTAGAACTCATTTTTTTGCTTGGGAAGCAATTTGGGGTAAAATCTCTATTGTTGATAGGTTAATGAGGACGGGTTGGTCTATGGTTAATAGATGCATTCTTTGCAAAGAGAATGAGGAATCGGCGGATCACATCCTTATTTATTGTGGTAAGACAAGGGAGCTTTGGACTTTACTTCTCTCTAATTTTGGGGTGATGTGGGTGTTCCCGGCCTTAGTCAGAAATTTGCTTTTAGAATGGAAAATTAAGGGCCTAGGGAAGAAGAGGTGTGCAGTTTGGAGAATGGCACCTATATGTCTTTTTTGGTGCATTTGGGGAGAGCAAAACCGAAGAACGTTCCAAGAGGAAGAGATGTCAGATACGAGCTTGAGGAATCTCTTTTCCCGGTCTCTCTTTGAGTGGTCTCAATAGATTCTGGTTTTGGACTATCTCACATTTCTTAATTTTCTGGGTGATGGGCTTGTTGTTTAGTTTTTTCTTCTCTTGGTCTTTGGCCTTGGGTTTGGCTTTCTCTGTATACTACTTGTGTACATAGAGAGCGCCCCCTGTTTAGGTGTTTTTTATCTATTTCTCTCTTTGTCTATCAAAAAAAAAAAAAACTTGCACTGTGTTAGGCATGGCTCTCCCATCATTCTTAACCAGAATCCTTGTCCATTGTAGATGAGACAAAAGTGCAGTATCTTCATCCACAACAACAATCCCCTAGCTTCTTAAACACCTCCCGACTCCACAGATGCAAAGGGAGACCCAACACCCTCACCCAAAGTTCCTTAGCAACCCCCCTCGACAAACACCCACCTTGGGAGTCCACCTTACCTGATGCAAAACTTTGTCCTTGAGCCTCTTGCAAGCACCCCCTCTGGATTAGTGCTATCTTCAAAAAAAAAAAAAAAAAGTAGGGCTCCCCTAAAGACTGATATCTTCACCCCTCTTTCAAAGACCACAGAATAGTCACCACCCTACCAAACACCTCTTCAATTGATCCTCCCTACATTTCACCTCACTCTCCCCCAGCTGAAGCCAAACAACTTCTCCCCCCACGCCCAAATCCTTCTTAACCACATCTGCAAAAGTCCTGATGGCTGTCCCCTCATTAAGACTACACCTTGCCTCAACAAAGGGAGACCACTTCCCTAAACTCTGCAGAAGGGGTGACTCCTAGCAAACGAAGCTTCTCCACTAAGACATACCACCCCCTATGGAGACCCCTCCCTTCAGGGAAGATTAATGAAAACCTCTTCACCTCCTCAATCACAACCAAACAAAATAAAAACCTCCTTGCCCCATTTGAATGACGCTCTAAAGTGAACTTACTTCCACCCTCCTCCCAAGCTTTACTCCACCTCACCAAGCCTTCATCTCTGCAACAAGTTTCCACCCCTTCCAACAAGCAGCGTAAGCTCAAATCCTTGAATCTAATCCAGGCTGAAAGACCTCGTCCTTTCTCCTCAATGATGCCTCTCAACCTCCTCCGTGCCCGCCCCCACCGCCCCCCTCCCCTTCCACCTCTACAGAAAGATCAAATGTCTTTCAGTCCACTGCAACGCTGCAACCCTATACTGACCTCCCCTCATCAACATGTCTCAAGTTCCTATCCCACATTACTCACCCTTGAGTTTGACTTCATATCTTTTTTTTCCCTTTCCATACATATTAGGATGGTGATTTAGCTGGTGCTGTCTTAGCAAATATATTCAGGATGGCTAATGGTAAGGGTGTGGACTTCTTGTTGCAGAATGGGATACAAAGTTATTTTGCATACTGAAATTTTGTTTGGACTCTCACCATTGCTTAATCAACTAAATTATATAGGTCAGAAAGAAGTATCCAACTGGTGAGGACAAAAATTAGTTGTGAAACTAGTGGTACCTGTATTTTGTCATTTAGGACAAAAATCCGGATAAAACATTCTTGACAGGCCACAGTATAAAATGAAAGCCATAAAAGGGCTCAAGTGTGAGTTCACTACTATCAGGAACATGACATGAACAATTCAATGATTTGAAGCATTGATTTCCTGCATGAAACTACATCTGATGGCAATGAAATAGCCATGAACTGTAACTTTTTTTTTTTTTTTCTCGCAGAGTTTAGGAAAAAGAATGCTGGAAAGAAGGCCGGAGCCGCAAAGTCAAAGGAAGCAAAGAAAAGAAAAGAAGATTCATCCCTAGATAATGAGGGTGACAAGGGTAAAAATGATGGTGCAGATGAGGGGAATGAGGTCGAGGATGACTTCCATGGTAATGACTCTTGTTGTTTCCTGCTATAACGCATCACAAGATCTTAGGTTTTAGCCCAAAGAGTAGACCACATCAACATTCATGTCCCCTTCATCATCGTCTGCCTAGTTCTTTCATCCACATTTCTATAAATAATCTATGTTAGTGACTCAGTATATTCTAGCTATGGACCAACTATGACCAAAGAAGCATTTTCAGGAAATAGAATAATCAGCACTGATAAAACTAGGCCTGCGACAAGAAAGAGGATTAATTAAATTCATTGACTAGAAGCATATGTATGTACAATTGACTAGTTTTTTTTTTGGTAGGCAAATATGTGAGTGTAGTTTAATGGTATTCTTGGTGTTGCTCTGGTAGTTAACACCCTTTAACCATTCAGAGCAATCTCAGGTGCCAGGAAATGGAGCTGTATCTGTTGATCATCACCACATTGATCATCTTGATGGTTTGAAAATGTCAAATATCAGAAATCAAAATGTACTCCGTACCTTAAAATACAATCAGAATTATCAATAAATTTTCTTCATAGCAGGACTATTTTTTAGGAAAGATTGCTCACTGGATTCCTTTACTTGGTTTCTTTTCAGAGCCGAAGCAGAAGAGTGCAGGAAAAAAGTCAGGAGCAGGCAAATCAAAGAAAGTGAATAAGAAGAGGAAAGTAGAAGAAGTGAAGCAAGATGATGAAGGCAATGAAGATGAGGATGACTCTCATGGAAACGAGTGAGAATTATTGTTCATGCTTTTCAGAGGGAGAGAAAAAAAGGAGCCTGTCGCTCTAAATGCCATTTTATAGCCCTACACAGTGCCTAAAAAGTAGGCTGCATCAATTTTTGTGTGAACTGTTTTACCAAATCTCTAGTAAAGTATGCCTGAGTGATAAAATTGCATTGGCCAAACACTTGTTTTTTTTCTTCTGTTTTGCAACTCTCCGGTTTTCTATAAGTATAGGGGGTGAGCTTGTGTAGTCTCTAGGATATATAGAATGTAACTTATCATTGGTTGTAGCCTTCCTATAAATTTATTTTGTTTATACAATTTAATTTTTTTTAGAAAGATCTTTGAAAAAGACGTGTTTAACACGTCTTTATAAAAAAAATTAAATTGATGGTGGTTTAGTGTTTATGTTTCATTAGGGGGGAAAAGATTTATTTTTTATAAATAAATTATTACAAAATAAAATTGAAAAGATGAAGTTATTGTCCTTTACTTTCGCAAATTGATTTACTATTCAAAAATTTATAAATTTTTAACCAATTTTAATTATATTTAATTTTTTTTTTAATGAAATTAATTATAAGAAAACTAGTTTCCTTAACAATTTTTATTTTTTTTTCTTAATGCTCCGATATTTCCCTCGTTAAATTTCAACCCTAGGCTTGACATCAATGGGTATAGGAACCAACATTAACGAGCATATAGGCGGAGGAACCCCCACAACCACCTACTAATAAAGAGTGTGAACGTTAAAATTAGGATTTAGGGTTGAAATAATAATGAAACGAGTTTGGGTAGTTCATTTAGTAGAATTTAGAAAGCTTAAACCCGAGATAGATATGGTAAGGACGCCCCAGTTCAAGTCTTGTTTTAAGGCCGGCAAGCCTATAACTACTTAGGAACTGAATGAACTAATGATGCCAACAAAACAAGAAGAAGAATGTTTATGGAGTTAAAGGTTAAATACTAATTATAGTGAAACACTAAATAATCTCAAATGGCATAATAGTAGAAAACACACATAGGAATAGGAGCAAAGAGATTCCCTCCCTCTGTCCTCACACCTAATTCCCTCCTCAATGGGCACTCAAGGTAAGCAGTAAATATGGAACCATTGCCGCTGCCGCTCTGCCCTGCAGTTTAATATGGGTGATACCTCCTTCCATGGCCACCATCGTTGCTGTGCCTTCCCCTGCTAGAGCTCCCACCACTCTTGCTGCCACTCCCACTCCCACCCCTGCCACTACTTCTCTGATGTGAGGGTGGGGTGTGTGGCTGTGCTCCTGGCTGTTGCCTACAAAGAGGGTGGAAACATAAATGTCAATGGGCTTTCAATTCCCAAGCATACAAATCAGCAGGAAATTTTATTTTTACTTTTTTTTAGAAAATAGAAGAAAAAGAAGATTGGGTAGCATAGCCGGTGCTTACAAGACATATCCAATCCGCCCGTCAGGGAGAAGCATTGGCATCATTGCCATACCAGCAGGAGTTGGTCCCCTCCCATAGATCAGGGGCTGCAAGACAAATGCATTTCAGAATCAGCAGAAATCTAGAAGTTATAGAACTTCAATGGACAGTGAATAATAAAGAAGCAAACAGCTGTGATTGACACTCATTTTATAACCTCTTGATTGCAGCCTAGAATTCAAGTTCCACTAATGTATCATATAATTCATCAAAACATTAACAGTAGATGTTTCCTACTTTAAGAAATATACAAGGTTTGGTATGTAGAACAGGAAAAACTGGAGTTCAGTTGGTGTTTATTGGGTCTAAGGTTGGGGTCAATCTTATGTCATCAGCAGGTTTTGATCAACTCTGGCGTTCTTTTGAAGAAGGAACCAGTATGACAAGATGATTCCATGAATGGTGAAGAGAAGCTTAAAATCCCCCACTAAGATCATTAAAACATCCAGATAAGCGGAAAGAATATCAAATTAGAAACAACATTGAACACTCAATTGAATAGAACAAACATTTTATAGAACATGTATCTAAGTACTAAAAGAACATATATTTTCTAGTGTAGTGATTGACACAAGCTTCTCCTCCACTATCACCTAGCATCCTTCTTATCAACATAATCATCTCCTTGTTTGTTTGTTTGTTTTCCTTTTACTTTTTGTTTTTGTTTTTTGTTTTCTTTTTTTAATTTCTTCTCTTTCTTTTCATTGGAGACAACAAATTCATTGTTTTAAAAAGGTATGTACAAAGGACAAGAGATCCAAATATATGTCAAGGAAAAAGAGGTATGCCTATGCTGTTCAAAAAAAAAAAAAAAAAAAACCCAAATCAAGTTGCACAGCTTAAGGCGGAAAAATGTACCCCAAAAAAAAAAAAAAAAAAAAACTCTCTACACACTCAAGGAAGTAAAAGGTCTCCCACAAGAGAAACCAACTACTTTGCAACTTGCTAGGCTATATCATCACCATCGTTCTTGTCCTCAGTGGTGCCATCCTCATTCTCCTAACATCACCCAAGGGTTTTCAAATAAATTCATTAATCACAACTGAAATAAAAGTGGAGTGTCATAACGCAGAAGACAGAGCAAAAGAACCACCAAGGCATTAGAAGAAAGCAAAAAGAGGCAACAAAACAATTTAGTGGCAACTGGCAAGGAGGTTACAAATTGCACAAGAATGTCAGCCCTATTTTAACTATTGTACATAATAGAGATCCAGTCACACTGCAACCAGCTGTGTTGGAAAAGTCCATGCTGGCATTAAATAATCACAGAACAGCCCCCTAATTGGACGCCTCCCTAATTGCAAATGAGGTAATAGATTTCTGGCAGAAAAGGGGAGAGAGGTTTAATTTGCAAATTAGATGTTGAGAAGGCGTATGACAGTGTGAATTGGTACTTTTTGATGAGGGTTTTGCAAAAGATGGAATTCGGGGCTAAGTGGATGGGTTGGATGTGGAGTTGTATCTCTACTGCGAAATTTTCTGTTCTGGTGAATGAAGTGCCTGCTGGGTTTTTCTCTAGTTCTAAGGGGCTTCGTCAGGGTGACCCTCTTTCCCCCTATTTGTTTGTTATGGGAATGGAAGTTTTAAGCGTTCTTATTAGGAGGGCAGTGGAAGGGGGTTTTATTTCGGGATGCAACATCAGGCGGGGTAGTGGGCCGGCTGCCAATTTATCTCATCTTCTATTTGCTGATGACATAATTGTTTTTAGTGAGGCAAAGAAGGATCACTTGACTCATTTAAGCTGGATTTTCTTATGGTTTGAAGCTGCCTCGGGGTTAAGGATTAATCTGGCTAAAAGTGAGATAATTCCGGTTGGGGAGGTTGAAGAGGTTGTTGAGATCGCTGTGGAGCTTGGTTGCAAGGTTGGCCAGCTCCCTTCAGCTTACTTGGGGCTGCCCTTGGGGGTGCCCAATAAGGCCTCTTCCGCGTGGGACGGGGTGGAGGAAAGAATGAGGGGGAAACTTGCCTTTTGGAACCGTCAGAATATTTCCAAGGGTGGGAGAATTACCCTTATAAAAAGTACGCTGGCTAGTATGCCATTGTATCAGTTGTCTTTGTTCCGTATGCCTAAGATAGTGGCAAGAAGACTAGAAAAGTTGCAAAGAGACTTTTTGTAGGGAGGGGGAAATATGGAAAGAAAAGCCCACTTAGTCAATTGGGAGTCAGTGTGTACAGATAAGGAGAAGGGTGGGCTTGGCTTGAGGAAGCTTGTCCCCTTGAACAAAGCCTTGCTCGGCAAATGGGAGTGGAGATTCACTCGGGCCAAGGATGATCTTTGGAAGCAAGTGATCACAACGAAATAGGGCGAGAGGATCTTGGTTGGAGGTCTAAGAAGGCAAATGGGGCTTTTGGTGTCGGGGTTTGGAAGGAAATTCTGAAGGAATCTGATTGGTGTTGGTATAATATGGCGTTCAATGTGGGAAAAGGCACTAAAATCAGATTCTGGACTGACCTTTGGTGCGGGAGTGATGTGCTGGCCCAAACCTTCCCTCATCTCTATGCTGTGGCTGCCCATAGGAACGCTATAGTGGGAGAAATGTGGGATCAGGATTTTGGTCAAGGTGGCTGGAATTTAAGGTTTGTTAGAGACTTCAACGATTGGGAAGTGGACTTGATAGGTAAATTACTTCACCTATTAAGGGGTCAAAGGGTTACTTTGGAGGAAGACTCGATTTTTTGGAAGAGAGGAAAAAACGGACAGTTTGGTGTTAAGAATGCTTACAACTTGTTGATAAGCCCTACAATCGTCGTTTTCCCTAAAAAGGGTATACGGGTGGAAAGTGTCCAACTAAATTAGCGTTCTTTGCGTGGGAAGCTGCTTGGGGGAGGGTTCTTACCCTTGATAGACTCCAAAAGAGAGGGTGACAGCTTCTTAATTGCTGTTTTTTATGCGGTAGCGAGGAGGAGTGTGTGAATCATTTGCTCATTCATTGTACAGTGGCCAAAGTGCTGTAGGAGATTGTTCTTGACTTATTTGGTGCCCAATGGGTTTTTCCAGAAACTGTAAAGGAGGTTCTACAAAGTTGGAAGGGCTCTTTTGTGGGTAAAAAGAGGAAAAAAATTTGGAGATCCATTCCGTTATTTATTTTTTGGACGTTTTGGAAGGAGAGGAATAGGCTAACCTTTAAGGGGAGGGGGGGGGGGGGGGGAGCTAGATTTTCAGAAACTGAAAAATTCTTTTGTTTGTAATGTGTGGGGCTGGGCAAAATTGTATAGTGGAGCGGAGCCGCGCTCCCTTATAGGTTTTTTGGAGTGGTTAGCCTCCAATTAAGGGCTGGTGAGGTTTTTGTCTTTTTGGTAGTATGGCTTTAGCCGTTTTGTATACTCCCTATATGCTTGTGGCGTGTGCCTTTTGTTAATATATGCCGTGTTTACTTATCAAAAATAATAATAATAATAATAATCACAGAACAGCCCCCCTTTTATTAAAAGATGAGCCAGGAAAGAGCCTAAACCTTGTAGCATTGCCATTACCAGCCTGATATTACTATTACACATTCACTCTCAAGATGAGATAGAAAAGGCCAACACCGATCTGGCCCAAATTCCAAGGGGAGTTTGACGGGGGAAAGCCTTTTAAAGTTTATTCAAGGAGGAAAGGGAAGACCTAAGTAAACTTTAAGTAGGATTAATGTTAATTAGAATTGAATTAGAATTGGTATTTGTTGGAGTCTAATTAGGATTAGCTAGTTAAGTTATAACATAATTAGAATTTGAGTCATGATAGGTTATTAGAGCCCTAATATTCTTTGGATGTTATAATTAGAATTAGAGTCATAATAAGTTATTAGAGTCCTAGTAGACTTTGGATTTCTTAGAGAAGCCTATAAATAGGATAATCAATGTAAATCAAAGGGATGAATTGATATTAATAATATTATATTTTCTTTCATTGCAAGTGTTGCAATCCTCAATGGTGAGACTCCATTGATTTTCTTTTAGGTGAGACTCCTAGAAGGCCTTAGTGAGACTCTAAGGTTTTTGATCTTTTCTTCGTTGTTTCTTCTTTCTCTCTATTTCTTATCTTATATGTTTTCTCTATCATAAAATTTATTCCTTGTTCCCCTCCTTACATCCTAAAAATAAAACCCTAGCCCACCTACTTTTGAGTATGGGCAACCATCCTAGGGTTATCCTACATCAGAGTTTCTGTTGAAGTTCAATATTACAATGACTAGAAACTCAAGAATATGACAATGGGAATAAAAAACCCATACTACTACTATAAGCATCAAAGAGGTGGATAAAGTGAGTGATGACTGAGTCAACAGTGAAGACAAGAAAATAATCCTCTCCTACATGAAAAAATCTACTAGAGACATTAGTTTTGGATATGACAGGATTCTCTCCTACATCCCTCTTACTGTTCATCTCCATGGGCCATAATGTGGCTAACTTCCAGCTAAACTAACTTTTTCCCCATAAAGGCAAAGGTTTTGCATGGTTAATAACCCACAGGTCACATGGTTGGAAACCAAAGGCCTAATAAAGCCATCAGCAAAAACATATTGTGTTTGGAGAACAGGGAATATCATTGTTCATGAGCTACAAGCTCCTTTAGTTGGGATATTCTTTGGTAGCCCATTAAAAATTCCTAGAATGATAGTTATTTCCTTTGAGGATTTTGGCTTAAGGGTGTGAAATAGTGTGCTTTAATAATGAGATTTATTAATTGTTTAAGTGATCTGGTTGCAATGACCTTTTGAGGACAAGCAGGGGTAGTAGAGGAGTATGGGCCACATGGCATAGAGTTTGCTTCTTGGCTTCTCTATGGATGTTTGTAACCAAGAGATCACCATGTCTCATCGCTAAGGATTTGGAGGCAGCTTGCTTGGATTTTCCAGCTCCTGATCTATTGTAGTCTAGCTCATGCTCCATGACCTTTCTTACTATCTTTGATTGTCCTCTCGTGGGCCCTCCCTTGGGCAGTCAAAAAGGTGTATCTAGGATGGCGTTGCAGCTTTGTTAGGAATAAGCATATAAAAGAGTAGCTTCTTTTGCTTGTTTTGGACTGCATAAAGGGAGTGAAGCCAGAGGGTGTCCAAAGATTCGACGCAATTGGTTCAAGTTTTAAAAGATTTTTTTGTTCTCTTTTCTTGTGGTCTAAGAAGTCTTTGGGTGCGAGTCCTATATCTTTGCCCTTTTTCATTACCATTGAGCTTGATAAATTGGCCCCATTTGGTGCTTTTTACATACTTTTGGTGTACCTGGATTGTGCCCCTTTTTTATAAGTGCTTCTAATAAAATTTTCTTGTCAATAGAAACAAAAAATAAAAAACAAAAAACAAAAAATAAAAATAAAAAATGATTAAAATTTTTAGAGAGAGAGAATGAATTAGGAAGCTGATTGGTAACCAGGAAATTCAGGTTGAATTACCATTGAAGCTTATTGTGCCACCCAAGCAAATTTGTTTTTGAAAACATTTAAAGATTACAAATGAGATACACCATGCATCTACTCCAAATCAATATGATATGGACCAATAAAGTTGAGTACTTAGCGTTGTTAGAAAATTTGAAAATGGCATCAGACATAGGAATTAGGAATAATCTCATTATTGAAGAGTAGTCCTCAATCGGCTGGGCATCATTAGGCAGTAGAAGCCCATGACAATTGATTCATCAAGGGACATGATAGCCTCCTTTTTTTTGAAGGCCTAAGTTATCAGCTGAGCTAGGGCATTAGAGGAATTGGCAACATCGTTCTGAAAGGAGCAACGTGCACTAAAGCACAACCTAATGTACGTACCTAAGCCAAGCAAGTTGTAACTTATGGGTGCATGTCAATTTTATAAATCAATGTAGATGTGGACATGCAAACATTTATTATACTCTCATAATCACCAAATATAATCTAAAAAGTCCAATCCAAGCAATAAAAAAAATAAGATTCCAAGCATTTAAATAAGCATCCAATAAAAAAAAGAAAAAAAATCAATGTGATTAAATAAAATTCCAATATACAGCCACAAATTTCAAGAATAAAATTGCAAATTGCAAAAGGACAAGAAAAAAAAGAAAAAAAAAAGGACAAGGTGTGACTCTTCACCAGGTCATGTGACCTCACAAACAAGGTGCTATAGCTAGGGAGCCATTATACCGAGGCCTAGGAATGCCTCTAATGACTATAGTTTGCATGATATCCCTTTTCCTTTAATACAGAAAGATACTTGATTATTGCATTTACTGCTGGTGTTTTGTGTTCCTATGGTTTTGGCAGTACTAAGGGAATTTTTTTTCCCTCTGTTTTTAGCTCGTTTTGGCCTTATTTTGAGAAAGATATCCTCTTTCTTTTCTTTTTTTTTTTCCCTTTAAACAATATCCGAAAATTTTGTTAAAACCGAAATATTATTTTCTAAGGGCACAATGATTCTTCCTAACCACCAGCTTCACATCCCACCTATTCTACAAGCCTGTACCTACTTGTTAGCCACCAAATGCCAAAGGAAGTTTTTGTGGGATACTAGGTAGCCTTGCAAGAATCTAGGTTGGTTGTCTTGGGGAGAACTAGGAGAAAAGAGTGTCAGATATGGAGGTGGATAGGTCTGAAGCATTTGGATATGTTGAAGAAAGCCTATATATAGTAGGAGGCAAAATTAGTTTGATTCAGAATTGCATACTGAAAATCCTTATTTGTTCTCGTTTGTGCTTCCAATCAAGTTACTTATAGGCTTGAGTAGATTGAAAGAGATCTATTGAGATAAATTTTAGCTGCTAAGAAAGATAATTTGGTCAATTGATAGACAATTGTTCCTCCAACATCAATGCTCACCAAAACACTATGTTATATTCATTATTGATGTTTCTCGTGTTTAACATGTGCTTCCTTTATGTTCTGATGTATGAACCAGGATTTATTTTGAAATATACACCTTTTGCAGCATACATTACACATAGGACATCAAGATAGCATGCTGTACTCTTTTTCATAAACTTTACAGCAATATTGGATGAATTTTGTAAATGAGTATTTTGAGCAAAAACATGTACTTGTCCAGGAATTTTCTTTAGAAAACCCATCAGCATTTTATTACATCTAAAAGTGAAGTGAATCAGTCAATTCAAAGATCACACGATGCAGTGGACAACTTTGAGTTTGAGGTATGCTATTGTTCTTGTACTATTGCACAGTGCTTCCAACATAATTAATCTACAATTATCAGAAGGGAATAAATATCTTCTGAAAGTTACTTATGGCAGAAGTCCATGAAAAGTGATAGCACATCACCTGAATGCGAATTAAGTTTTCTAATACTAGTATGATTTCTAAAGGACAGACAATATTTGCTAGAGTAAACAGATTAAAGGCCACCAATCCTATTATAAGGGGAAGCATGGTGGACCTTGGTCAACCCTAGTGCCATACCTGTGGCATAAAGTCAACCACGCAACAACTTACAGGTGTGCTTTAGGCATCCAAAGATTTGTTCTCGGTCTCCACAAGGTCATGGTAGCAATACATGTACCTGTCAAGCAGAGGAATTGGATATTCCATATCTATCTAGCCTATAATTTTAAAACTCATTCAGAAATTCCATGACAGATTGAGCTATTGTGACAAAAAAAAACAGTATTTTATGAATTTGACAGGGCAATTAAGCATGAATCAGCATGTTCATGAAATCATGCAATGTTGTCTACATGGTAACTAAGCAACATTGTGCAGAGATGCTGTAAAGAGATGATCTTTCCTATTTTGCTTGCAGTTTGTGCTCCTCTTTAATGTTTGATGATCCTAGGTGTCATTAATGTCCTGGAAATCTTACTGCTACCTTACTAGGGTGGCATGTTCAAGGATTGTGCTATGGATCATACAGTTTCCCTTATGTTGAACTCGTTCAGGTGCATGCTTATTCACAATAATACATTAAACTTTTAGATGGCTGGTTGGTTCAAGAATGCCACTTTAACTGGTATTGCCAATGGTTCCTGGATGTCTTTTAAAAACAACAAATGGATTTACCGGAAAAAAAAAATTGGTACTTTATGAAGAAAAGAGAAAGATACACATTGTTCAAAAGATGAAAGAAAGCAGCCAGTTCCACTTCTTAGAGTATGGGATTTTCTCCTGAAACTGAGATTCCAAGAAAGATTGCTGCAGGAAGAAATGCAAACCTTGATACCACTAGCTTCCTTGGATGGATTCAGAAAAACAAGATAGAAAGAAGTGTTAACCTCACTAAAGTTAATCCAAATTTTCATTCGAGAACCCAAGTTTGATGCAGATAAGGATGGAAAACAGCAATGTCTGACAGATTAGTTAGACCCAGGGAGTGTCTTGAAGTTATTGAACAATCTAGGTTGGCATATCAAGTGTAGGTATGCGATAGACAGAACTATCAATAGATTAGTTACTCTACTGCCAACCAACAAGTAGAATGTCTCAAAACCTGCATGGACTAGCAAATTTCCTAACAAAATGGTTCCACATAACCAAAATTATGGATTACTTTTAAAGAAAAAGGCAGGGTAATCTGTTCCCTGAATCTTGCTCAATTGACTTGTTAGCCTGTAAGTCCTCCAGTATTTTATCTTTCCTATACACCCTGCCACAAACATAAAACCACTCCTATGGCTTGCTAGGGCAACAACCCACTGCCTAAAAAAACACCCCACAAAAGAAAAGAGAAAACAAACAAACAAACAAACAGAACACACACACACACAAAAAAAAAACCCTCAAAAAATAGAGGAAAAAAAAATCGCCTTGCCAGATGAATACTTAGATTCATCAAATCACCTTAACTCATAATCTGGTCCAGACTATGACATAGAAAGTCATACTTCTAGAAGATAGCTTATGAACCTAATGCTAAAAATTTCATGTTTGTTAGTTCACAACTGCCCATTAGAATGTGCTGTAAATGTTAACTTAATGTGTAGCCAATTCTCTGTGTATTCCTGGGCTTCATAAAGAGAATGAAGATTTCAAAGAAGATGCAGAAAAAATAAAGAAAATAAAGCAGAGACAATTCACTGAACTGTTATTATAATTGTTTCAACCTTTCATGTTGTTACTAGTAAAGAAATATCTCAATATTTCATTGGGCTTATGAAGCTAATTGTAAGAAGGAATTACCATCCACCTGATTATCAATTAAAAGATAGAAAACAATCAACAAATTTAAACAGATAAATACATGCAGCCATCTCACCTGTGCAAAGCCTGCTGTGCCATAACCTGCACCTAGAGCACCATAGGCACCACCAACAAAACCATAACCTACACGAGGTGGATAACTTGAAAGCAAACCTGATTTTTGTGAATTAGATCCACCAACAGATTTCTGATCTGCCTGTGGCTTTGCAAGAGAACACTCCAAAACCTGGCCTGAAAATCAGGAAAAGAAAAAAAACAGCCAACATATGTAAGAGTTTGTACTTGCTTTCTTTTTCCCTCTTTTTTATTTATTTTCTTCAAGGAGGGAGGAGAGACACTAGTAAGGTAAAGTAATGATCACCATCTATCTCATATTTCTCAGTGTTCTTAAGAGCTTTCATAGCACTTGACCTCTCTGCAAAGTGTACAAAACCAATTCTACTCTTTTCCTGTCCAGATTTTGCTGGTGGTAAAACCACTTTCGTGATTTTTCCATGGTGTTCAAAAAGCTGCTTTAACTGATCTTGGGTTATGTTCTTTGGCAAATTCTTCACGTATACTGCTTTCACCTGCATGAGACAACAAGAAGTTCGAGGTGATCAAATCCAGCCTTCAAAGAACAATACACCCCGCAACAAATTGCAACATAATGCAGGAAAACACACGTCCATAGCACCAGTTCATGAAATGAAGGATAATACTTTCTCGTTTTGATAGGTAAATTTTTTTGTCCTGGTCAGGACATAGATTTTTTCCATCAGGAAATCATGTCTTTATGGAGGATAATAGCTCAATAACATTCCAATCATGAGATGGGAATGATCATCCAATTGATTTAATGTAATTGAACAGATACCACTGAGCTTCTTATTTCTTATCTTGTCTTGCGTCAGAAGCTCCATCCTAGCACTCTTGCTATGGGTTTAATGAAGTGGATTTTTTCTTCCTTTTTTTTTTTTTTTTTCCTGATCAGAATGAAGTAGATTTTTTTTAGTAGGATCATGACTGTTGTAGCATTTCAGTCTCTTGAATTCACCAAGATGTATGCATATCAATGAACTGAATTGTTCTTTCTGGTCCAAAGGAAAAAAAAAGAGTATGCATATCAGATAAGTTCTGGCACCAAAATATTATTGTACTTCATTTGGTTTAGAAGTCACAATGTTAAATACCAATACCCATGTCAGTGTCCCTGTCACATGAATTGTGCATTGACTGTTCATCTTGCTGTGAGACAACCTTGAAACAAAAAATAAATAAATGAACTTGGAAAACCTGTGAAGCAGGAGAAGAATCAGCATTCTTAGGGTCAGCCCAGCTCACAGTAGGAGCATTATTGTCTAGTTTGAATTTCGGGTTCATCATCTTCTGCCTCGAATATTCAGCACATGCATGGTTATAATAGTCAATAAAAGCAAAGCCACGGTTGTTGCTAGAGTTCTTCATATCCTGTTAACCAAAAAATAAATAAATAAGTAAAATGCAAAAAAATAAAATAAAAATCAAACCATTGGCAATAATGAATGCACAGTTTCATAATGATTAATAATCAGGCCAACAAATGGAAAGAGAGAGAGAGAGAGCAAATATACATGTCCAGAAACAATAACTACAATAAAACTAATAATGAGATTGCACTAACCTTCACCAGTTCAACAGCTGTAACTCCAGGTCCAATCTCAGTCACCACCTTCTTTATATCTTCTTCTCCCCAGCTTCTAGGAACATTACCAATGAACAGACGATGCTTTGCTTGAGATGTTGAACATTTTATTTTTCTCCCCTGTGTGTTTGCATGAGAAAGAGAGAGAGAAGAAAACACTCAGCAATTTTAACAATGCCTAGCGTTCACCATAAGTCCATAACCAACATGCTTCAAAACAGCATTTTTTTTTTTAAATAATAATTTCCCAAAAAGAGCAATTCTAGATCTGTTCTGCATAAAACAATGAATCAAAGAAAATTCCCCCAAGATTCCTTAAAACCTCTTCACTAGTTCTTCTTCTTCCATTTTTCCTTTTTTTTTTTTTCTCTTGCAAGGTTTTCAGTTAAATCCAGGGTAATATTTTAGGGGTAATAAACTCAGAACAGAAAATACCACTAAGTCAACCAAGTCTCAGAATATCATTGGCTCAAAAAAACACAATGCACAAGAAGATTGTGTTACCTTAAATTCAGTATTATTCAGCTCCTCAATTGCTTTAGAAGCCAATTCTACATTTCTAAACGTCACAAATGCAAAGCCCTTGTTCTCACCCGAATCTTTGCCTTTCATTATTCTAACCTGTAATCGGATAATATGATGGCATTAGTCTTCATACAGAGCACTTAAACTGGGTACAGGATAAACAGAAGTATAGCTTACTTCAGTTACTTCTCCTACAGACTCGCAAAAGCTCTTCAAGTCCTCCTCAGAAGCATCTTGTGAAATACCGCCAACATATACTTCGGAACCATGAGGTGGCAGGGCAAGAAGCTCAGCATGTTTTTTGCTCTCATCCTCGTCTTCAATCTTCCCTCCACCACCACTTGGGCTTTTATGTTCATCAGCTTCATTAGCCTCTTCTTCTTCCTCTTCTTCCTCTACTTCTTCTTCTTCTTCTTCCACTTCCTCTTCCTCTACCTCTTCTTCCACTTCTTCCACTTCTTCTTCCACCTCTACTTCTTCATACTCGACCTCTTCATCCATTGCCTCATCAGGATCATTGTCTTCATCAAGATCCACCCTCTCATCAGACTCAACTGGCTTTTCAGGCTCGCTTAGCTTTTCAGGTTCAACTGGCTTACAGGTTGCTGATGCATTTGCCTTTGCCCTTGGCATCTTATGTATCTAATTAAGTAAGCTTGCAAGGCAACTGTGAAGAAGGTATAGAAGCCAGAAGAATTCATGGGAAGAAGTACACATATATCGAAAGGTGGAAACAAAATGAAAGGCCAAAAGGAGTTGCAGAGTATGAATTTCAATTGAACCCGTGTTATGAAATATGAGTCCAAGAGGTTGCAATGTGAAAGACAAGGTTGCATTGTGAAAGACAACTTATTAAAAGGGATAATGATAACAATAGTAGCAGTACTAAAAGAGACAGGCAAAAGAGATTTCCGAATGATAATCAAGAGGGTTATGAATCTGGTGCCAAGACCAACCAAAAAACAAAGAAGAAAGAAAGAAATCAAAAAATGAATGTCTTGATATCAGAATAAGACAGCAACCAAAAAGAATATTGACAAGTTTAAGCTTTCAAGCATCTTCATTCCAGGAGGGTGTAGCCCCTCCAAAAAATGTAAGAATAAAGAGAAGAATCATATATGAACAAAGACATTAAATCATAGACAGTAGAATTACGGGACAATCACGATGCTCCAAGATAAACCAAGGTGAAAAAACAAACAAAATTGAAGTGCCCAAGTGGAAATTTCAGCAATTCAGATATAACAGGAAGGAGAGTGAAGCCAAAAATTGCCCAATCTCACAAAAATAATACCAGTTCCAAACTAAACGTACCAATTAGTGCCGCTTCCTGCAATAAATTGACACACAATGATTGAAATCAGAATAGACCATCATGCTTCAAAAGATAACTTCTCAAAAGATTACTAACAATGAGAATAAAATATAATTATCCATTAGCCGAATTTATGCATAAATGACAAATGATAGGGACTTGACAAAGGACGGGTAATTCTTTTGTATGTAATCTATGGTCTTGGTCTAGGGTGTCTATAGATACAAGTCCTATTTCTCTTGTTAACTTCATTGATTGGTTAGGCTCTAAGTAAGGACAGGTGATATTTTTTGCTTCTTTCCCTTCCCCTTTGGGATGAGCCTTTAGGCTTTTACTGTATACTTTGAGGGCACTGTTTTTTGTGTATCCTCTTTTCCTTATATACGTCTTTTCTTTATCTATCAAAAAAAAAAAAAAAATACCCCCCATTTGGCATTTATGAAATCTGAGAAACAGAAAAGAAAAATAAAAGGTCAAGGATCTTGCGTGGTATGATGCTTTGGTTTCCAAAACTAAGACAAGCCAAATAGTTGTACTAAGCTCCCATTTGTTTCTTCAGGTGCCAAATGATAAATAACTCTCTCAGCAACCAAACATAGAATCAATCAGAAAAGAAAGAAAGAAAGAAAGAAAGAAAGAAAGAAAAAATACCTATGATTAATGCAATTGAAAAGGAATAATTTTTATTTGAGAGGTTATAGATGTATAATATTGACTTGTAAGCAGAATTACATCACAGAATCTTCAACATGGAATTGTTAAAGAGCCCTAGAAGCAAAATCCGACAGAATTATACATAGGCAACAATCTCATCAACATAGAGGCAGCTTACCCCAATTCACCTCCCTGAATATGCATACTCATGCTGGGATCTAAGCATTACAGTTTGTTCCTATGTATAAAATAGAGCTTACATGCATAAAGATAGATTAAAAAAGATCTTCAATCTGAACCCATACCAAACTCATAGTTCCTAATTATACATCCCAAACCATTTGTAGGGAATTTGGATGTCCCATGCAAACCAAAACATTTCTTTCTGTTATCCCTTTGTATGACTTCATTTTGTTTGGCATATAGTCAAACTTATGAGCATAAACATTTTCTGTCATCATTTTTCCATATCTACATCAAAACACTATAAATAAGAAAACAGAATGTTTCCATATATGAGATATTCTGAAACAACCACATAATCCACTATAACCCACACTGCAAAAATTTCCCCTAAGTTTCTTGGCCTCTAAATCTTTGCCCCGGCTAGATATTAGATTAAGTACGCTTAGCCACCCTCCACTAGAGGCCCACGCTTCAGGAACAAAAACCCGATCATGTATCAATGAATCAATGCCAAAAACCATAAATTTATTTCCCAAACCAAACAAAAAATACTAATCCCATAAACCCACAAGCCATCTTCACAAAACCCAACTCAATGTACAACTGTTGTCAATTAGCTCAAGATTTCATCCAAGAAAATTCATATTTTCCTTCAATAAGTGGGAAAATTCATGTTCTTTTGTTGCACGAGTTCCGAATCTCACATCAACTACGCCAAACATTTCAATAGTAGGCGCAGCTAAGTGAAAGGTTCAGTTTTCTCAGGTCTTTATAAATGAAAATTGAAAAATTTTCTTTTCTGCTACTGCGTTTTCTCAGCAACCAAACGCACGGTGCATCAAATAACAGCTTGAATTAGAGGAAAATAAATGGAGAAATTTTGAAAAAAAAAAAGAAAAAATAGCAAAGACAGAGGGAAAATGTAGAGAGAGAGTACCCGAAAAAGCTATCGGCAGAGAGATTCTTTGGAAGTTGAGAAACGCAATCGAAGAGAGCAAACCCTCGACCCACCTTTTTATTCAGGAAGCCCCTTTCACTATTTGTACAATATACCATCAAATTTACCGCTGGTAAAAAATGGTAATTCTATTTTACCATTGATAAATACTTATCTTCATTCTTCTTAACAAAATGGGTTATTTGATTAAAAGGATATTAGAAACCCAATTTTAAAAATCTAATATTTTGATAAAAATATTTTTATTTAAAAATTGTATATATTTTTTTTAAAGTAAATGCTTGAAAATTTTAAAGATATTTATGTCAAAAATGGATTACTCTTGAAGTAAAAATACAAAAAAAGTTAAATTCATAAATATGAGAATTATTTTATCTTTTTTTGACTAATTAATTCTTTATATTTGATTAAAAAGTTAAAATTTGTAATTAAAAATAAACATCGTGTTTTCAAAACAAGAATTTTTATTTTATATATATAAAAATACCCATCATCACACATCTCACATATGATTCATAAAATAATGTGAGGGGCATTTTGGTACATTTGATATTATAAAATTTAACTATTTTTGGACAAAAATAACTTATATCGATCTTTTTATACATTTGACATTATATTTATAATTTCAATACATAGAGATTATTTTTCGAAATGGGAAATATTTAGCCTATTATTACAAATATTTCTTAAAATTTTAGGTTACTTATTTGGTTGAAATACTTAATTAAACTCGGGATGAGATAATACCTATTTTTGAAAAATAACTTCTATGTATTGAAAGCTGCATTTATAATCATATTTTAACATTTTTTATTCTTAAACTTTTATACCATTTTTTTTGTTTTTGAAAAAAGAGGTACTTTTTTCCAACTGCATTTTCAATTATTTTTTAATTAAATAACCCTATTTGGTTTGTATTACACTATAACTTGTACACATTTAGCTTTCCTCTCACCTCATCCACCTATGATCCAACTTAAAAAAAAAATAAAATTATTGTGAGAATTATGTTTAGGAAAAACGTGTTTCCATACACTCATATGAAAAAAAAAATCATAAAATAAGAATTCAAATTTATAAAATACAAATTTCAAATCGTTATCTAAGAGTAATTAATAATAATTTAAATACTTTTTGGTTGAAAGGTATTACTTTTGATCATTTAAGTATTATCTTTTAATGATATAAGTATTATTTTTTACTATTTTAATTACTATTTTTGACTAGTGAGTGCATAAAATTTGAATTATTTTTAAAGGATTTCTATTTTGTAATTATTTTTATTTGATGAATGTATAAAAACTCACTTTTTCCTATGTTTTGAGACACATTTAAAAAAACAAAACAAAAAAAAAAAAAAAAAAAAAAAAAAAACAAACTAATAATGTGGCACCCAAACTCACAAGGCCAAACATTGAAAATATCTTCAAAAGTATAGTTTTAAACAACCTTAAGCTTGTTTGAAAGTATAATTATGGATTCTCTTAAGCATGTCCGAAAGTATAGTTCCAAACACTTATGTTTGTTCAAAAGTAAAATTCTTGACAATGCTAACTTTAAAATTATTTTAGTTATTTCATTAAGGGCCATTTTTGTTTTAAAATTTTTTGAGTTAAGATGAATCTATAGAGATATTTGGTGCATGCATATATAAATACTATTTTACTTGTATACCCATTAAAGTAAATGTATTAAAAAAAAGGGCATGTGAAAACAATCATATTATCTATTATAAAATGAGAAACAACGAAATATAAGCTATAAAAGAGAATTAAGAGAATGAGATAATGAGAGAGTAAGATAAAGAACTTGAAAAAGCTTTCTTGCTCAAGATGTCCATTATACAAAGAATGGGAAGCCATTTACATGCTTTACAATGGCTTCCATTTAATTCTCATCTTTAAGAGATGAGTTAATTAATGAAAGTCCAATTAATAAACTTCAATTACTATTCTTTCATGTGATGGTCATTCATCACTTTAATGAGAGTAGACAATGATATTATGTTGCATTCACTTTGCTTCCATGGTCGTATGGAAAGAAAAATAAAGAAATGGTTGTATGAAATGGAAAAGATAATGGAATGACCTCGAAGAGGGCAATTTATGAAAAGGAAAAAGGAGGAAAAAAAAAAAAAAAGGAAATGATAAATGAAAAGACCTTCAAGAAGGAGAATTAAGAAGGAAGTGGGATTTTTAATGTGAAAGACAAAAAAATTTACCCTAAAAAGACTCTGAATAAGGCATGTATCAAGGTATACTCATCTTTCAATAAAAGTCTGAAAACAAGATTACATTGTTTGATTGTGTGTACATGAGCATTATCATGAACATAAATTTCATATAGTTGAGTTTTCCGATATTTCAATTATGGTGAATGGATACTTGATCTAATTTAAACATTTGATAAGGTGAATGTTCCAATAAATTGAAATTTCGTATATTCCTTATTTGACATAAATGTATTCGGTTGTAAATATGCTAGTCAAAGATAAATATTTTATGTTATTATCATATTATGGACATACTTGTCTCATTAAAATTTAATTAGTATTAATGGTGGATACTTGGGATTCTTTTGATATTCATTTTCAGCATTTATGTGATGTAAGTTATTATACTCGTGGAAACACCACTATTGAGTAGTGGAAATGCTCATCCTTTTCCCATTTTAGATGCATATATAGTTCGATGAAAAGATCATAGCTTATTGGAGCTCGTGAAGAGAAGTTGCAATGAAGACCATAATTACCTTCATTTTTTGTAATTGTTCCAAATGTAATAGTTTATGCTTGTGTTGTATAGTCTAATTTACTATTGAATTATTATAATGTTTGAAGATGTACAACCAATTTTTGTCATAGTAATTGAGACTTACCTAGATGATCCCATAATATAATTGTTAGCATTATTTCATTTATTCATTTTAGATTAAATGGAATTAATTTGACTAGTTAATTGTTATTGTAGATAGGAGTAACTCTTATGATCAAACCTTTGACTTGGGTTACGGGTTGGA
The DNA here is from genome assembly GCA_030254885.1 of Vitis rotundifolia. NCBI lineage: Eukaryota > Viridiplantae > Streptophyta > Magnoliopsida > Vitales > Vitaceae > Vitis > Vitis rotundifolia. The sequence continues at coordinate 15,069,001 of CM058156.1, forward strand.
TGATAAAATAGTCTTTTGAATTTTTAATTTTTTAATCACACCAAAAAACACTCCCTTAAAATTCTTTTAATTCTTTTGCTGAAAATCCTTCTCCTTCTCCTTGCTTCTATTTCTTCTGTAAGCTCTCTCATAGACAGTTGACTTCCTCATTTTTTTTTTTTTTTTTTTTTTTTTTTCTCTTTTGACTTATGAAACCTATTTTTATAGGCTTGCGTCATTGTCTCCTCTTCGATCTGGTTTCCTCAATCTCCTCATCTCATCATCAGAATTTTTTGTTTAGAATCTTAATATGAACTCTTATGCTAGGAGTGACAAATAATTCAAAAGGAGGCTTCAAAGGCTAGGCTTGGCCCAGTTACTTCTCCTTAGGATGAAGGACAAACAAGTGGGGCCGTGGATGGAGGTTGCCACGACGGTGAAAATGATAGGGCTATGGTGTGTCATGGTAGCATCAGAGTGATGTGAGATTGAAGGAGGTGTAGTGGCGGTGTGGACTGTCCATGGCAGCTAAATGGGCGAAATGGACAGTGGTGTCATCAACAGAAAGGATGACTATGATGGTTAGTCCACGACAAGAGAGAACAATGTGGGTGGTCGTGGTGTGGAAAGGGGGAGGAACGGCTGCGACATTGCTATGGAGGCGATGCGGCTGTAGTGAGGAAGATGGTGCATGGCTATGCAGAAAAGGGTGTGGGGGTCTTTATCATTTCAAATGTGGGAGTTTAGGAAACGAATGTTTACTCATAAAATGGGTATATGCAAATGGGCTTACATCTGCTTAAAGTGTGTGTGATAATGATTTTATGAAGTGTTTATAATATTTATAATACTTGAAAGATAAAAGAATTTAAGAATATGTTTTGTAGTGATTTAAAAAAATGTTTTTAAATTTTCTTACATTTAAAATTTTTTATTTTTCAAGTATTAAAAAAACTAAAAACACTTCCTAAAATCGCTACTAAATGCACGCTAAGTGTTAGAAAGACTAAAAACACTTCATAAAATCACTATCAAATGCACTTTTATTCTCTTATAGGGCTTTTAGTCTCAAAATTGCATTTGATAGTATTTTTCTTTGAAGTGTTTTTAGTAAAAATATTTTCTCTAGAAATATTTTTGAGAAAATCATCTATCAAGTATCTCTCCAAAAAACACTATAAATGGTTTTTCAACTTTTTAAAATTGATTTTTAAATAATGTCCAACATATCATTTTTCTTTAATGACACTTTTTAGGCTAATAATATTTTGTTAAAATTACTGTCAAATGAATTCTTGAACAAACTCAAAGTCCTATGATAGAGATTTTCTTATTCTCTCCTAAAGATATAGATTTTCAATATGAAAGACAAACTTTCTAAAATAAAATATTTTTTATTATCAAACATGTAGAGTCAGGAGTCATATAAATGTATAATGACTATGGGAAAATTATATATATTAGTAGCTTTTGTAAGTCTACATTAATTATAAATCATATGTGATCTAGAGTAAAATAAAATTAAAGCATAAATCTAAGTAATATTTATTAACAATATAAAATAATAAAACAGAATGTTTGAAGAAATATTAATAACATTTCACAACTTTATCTTTTCCAAATTATTAGAAAAGAAGTCATAATTGTTAAATGAAAATGGATTATTTGATTAAAAGGGTTTTTGAAAACCCAAGTTTTGAAATTTAGGGCCTATTTGGTTGCTATTTTCAAATTCTTGAAAACAAAAAATATTGAAAATGTGTTTGGGAAAGAGGGTGATTTTTGTTTTTGGTGTTTTCTGTGTTCTTGAGAGGCCTCTCTTCAAAGAACAAAAAAAAGTTGTTTTAGTTGTTTTCTTCACCGTTCAAGGAAGAGTTGTTCTCCATGTTTTACTTCTTCTGTTTTTTGTGTTTTCTTACATGTGGTTTCTCTTTCAACAGGCAAAAATGAAGGTCATGGAGGATGAAGATGGCAGCCATGTTGGCTGACTATGGTGGTCTTGATGTGTGTGAATGGTTGTAGGTGTGAAAGGCGTTGACGACCGTGTGGTGCTTTGAAAGGCAAGGCCACAGGTGGAGATGCCGTGAGCGACGGTGCGTGGTAGTAGGGTGGAAAGTAGTGGTGGCAGGATTCAAAATATTGGTCGAGTCCAGTACAACTCGGCCGAATCTGGTGCAACTCAACCGAGTCCGGTACAACTCGGCCAAGTCCTACTTGCCTTGACACTGACCACACCAAGTCCGATGCTAGGTACGACAATCCGATTCTAAGATTCTCAAATCCCAATTTCAAACCATCAATCTTGTCCATCATGAAGATTAAAGAAGAAGAAGAACTATTCCCATTTAACCCAACCATTACCTTCTTCGAAGTTTATCAAGATGTGAGACAGGGGATGAGAGCTCCCTTACCTCACTACAATTGACAAATCGTAGGAGCTTCAATGCTAGTGGATGGTGACTCATCGTCGCCGACGCTGAGACTAAACAAGATTCCTTCTCCAGCTCCAATGACCCTCGATTTGGGGGAGAGCTTTGGGTTTGGGAAATTGCTGGTGGTTGTTGGGATAGGGAGAACCATATTTGGTAAACTTGTAATTTTATAATTTATAATGCAACATCAAATTTAATAAATATCAAATTTAATATTTGGTAAAGTTATATTTGGTAATTTATATGTAGCATCAAATTTAATATTTGTTAAAGTAATATTTAGTGATTGATAATTTATACATTATAAAAAAACTTGTAAATTGTATAATTTATATGCAACATCAAATTTAATATTTGGTAATTTATATGCAATATCATATTTAATAAATAATATGGTTTGTATAAGATACATTTATATGTTGATCAACTTCTGACATGTATTTATATGGTAAATAGATTATATTTACATTTGAATCACTTTTAATTTATTATATCATGTAATTTTTTTGTATCTTATAATATTTTAAACTGCATTAATAATTATTTTTAAATGGTATAAAAATTATATTTATATTTGAATTATTTTTTATTTTATTAATTTTTTACCTTATTTATTTATATCATATTCCATGTTCATATTTATCTACTAAAAGTTAACAAAAATTATAATTGGTGTAAATAAATTTGATAATAATTTTTTTAATTTTAATAAAATGTGAATTTAAAAATTATTTATATGCTTACGAAATCAAGTTAATTGAAGAAAAAAAAACCTTTAAATATGTTTTTTATTTTACTTGTTCTAAAAAACTTTTTTTATTAACTTAACTAAACATATTTTTTTTGTTTTTGAGAACAAAAACTGTTTTCCAAAATCGAGTTCTCAAACACAATTTTGTTTCTAAAAACACCAAAAATTGTTTTTCAGAACAGTTTTAAAAAATAGCAACCAAACGGGCCCTAACCTCCTACCATTTTTTAGTCTTATTTGGACAAAAATGCCCTTATTATTATTATTATTATTATTATTATTATTATTATTATTTTGTAAAAATAACTCTCTTTTAAAACCTACATGTAAATATTTGAAATGAGAAAAAACATTTATGTAAAAAAAAAAAAATGGTTACTTTTCAAGAAAAAAATATAGAAATAATTAGATTCACAACTTAGGGATTGTTTTATCCCTTTAACCAAATATTTCAATAAAAATCAATATATTGTTTTTCTTTTCGATACACTTCCTATTTTGTGTTTTAAAATTAGAAAATAATAGTAATTTTTTATAAAATAAAATAAATTTTAGAGGCTTACTTCAAAAAATATAATAGTTTTAATATATTCTATGATTTTTTTTTTTCCATTTTTTTTGTTCTTTAATATTACAAAAATTAAATAACTTATTTACTAAAAATTCCTAATATATTTTATCTCTTTCCCATTTCTCAAAACTCCTTTTCCATATTTCTTTATTATTTAATATATATTATTATTATTTTTATGAAAAAGTTAAATAATTTATTTATTTACTTATTGTTTTATTTCCATATTTCTCTAAACCTTCTTTCCCATGTTTCTTTAAAATATATTATCCATTTTTATAAAAAATTAAATTTATTTAGTAAACATTGTTTTCCATATTTTTTTATTCTTTAATATATTGATATCAATAAATATTTTCATATCTTTAAATAATTTATTTACTAATTCTCATTATTTGTAAACTTTTATTCTCTATAATATTCTTGATATGTCTCTTAACTTTCTTGTCCATATTTCTTTATTCTTCCATATAGATTATTCTTTTTATAAAGAATTTTAAATAATTAATTTTCTTTTACTTATTCTACTATTTCTATATTTCTCTAAACCTTTCTTTTTTCATATTCTTATTTTTTTAATAAAAAGTTAAAAAATTTATTTACTTTCTTAATATTCCTTTATTACTTAATATATTTTCATATCCTTCTATAAAAACATTAAATAATTTATTTATTAAAAATTCCTAATATGCCCCATGCCTTTTTTTTCTCTCTCCATATTTCTTTATTTATAATATATACTATTCTTCATTGTAAAAGAATTAACAATTTATTTACTAAAAATTCCTGTTTCACCATTTTTCCCATTCTCTCAAACTTTATATATATATATTTCTTTATTTTTAAATTTATATTATTATTATTATTATTAGAAAAAATTTAAATAATTTATTTATTTACTTGTCCTTCTATTTTCATATTTCTTTAATAGATATTATTTCATTTTTAGAAAAAATATTTATTTACTAAAACTTATTTTCCATATTTATTTATTCATTAATATATTAATATTAATATTTCAATCTTCTTTTTTCACATTTTTTATTCTTTAATATAATATATATTATTATATTCTTTAAAACATATTATTATTCTATACACTATGGTGCAGTGGAGAATCAAGGCTCCTTTACAACCTTCAGTTTCTATCTGGTGGTTTAGAAGGTTGATGGGCATTTCATATTTGAGAAGACTATATTGGAGTGGTAGTTTAGAATCCTGCATAGAAAATTTCAGGTAATTTCTTTTATTTATTTATTATTATTTATTTTTAAATTTCTATTTTATTGTTTGTTGAAATTTATTTGAATTTTATTTTCACCTTTTAGTGGCGGAGTCAATAGTTTTGCTCACATGGGGCAACCCTTGAAACAAATACGGACTTTAGCCTAATGGTCCAGAATTGTTATTCTTAAGGGGTAATAACCTGTTAGGGTTTAAGTCCTATTATTGCAAGAAGTGTAGTTTTTTTGGTTTAATATTTTTAGGGGGGATGTGCACCCTGAGCACAAATGCCTCCGTTATATTGATTCATATCTCAAAAAATCTACTTTAATTAGTCATCATAATGGATAATTTAAATCTATCATATAATAATAAATAAATTTTTAGATAACTGATGAGCAAACATAAAATAAGAGTGTATTTGGAACTGAATCTAAAAGTGTTTGTAATCTTTCTAACACTTGGGCTTCTTTATTTTTCAAGTATTAGAAAGACTAAAAATACTTCCTAAAATAACTGCCAAATACACTCTAATAGTGTGTTTGGAAGTGATTCTAAGAAGTGTTTCTGCCATGTTTAATACTTGAAATTTTTTATTTTTCAAGTATTAAAAAGAGGCATAAGCATAAGGATACCAGGATCTCTTCATCCCTTATCTTAGAATTAGGTTAATTAGGTGCATTCAAAACTTCCTAGGCTTTTTTAAATCCTATGTGCACTAGAAAGATTACATTTTTAAATAATAACAGGATTTAGGATGTACATTAGAAAACACCACCTAAGATTTAGACATTCCCAAATCTAATCCACACGATGAAGATCGAAGTTGTCAAACGTCTCGGATACCTAACATCTTCCACCTAATGACTCTTCCTTAATTTTGACACATAATTGGTGGAGATGAGGGATGATGGAGGTTATGGTTTTCTCTCTCTTTGGATGGTAAAAGACAACTCACTTTAAAAAGGTGATGAAAACCTTAACCCTTAAGGGGTATTTATAGGATTCCTTAATTGGACTTAAGTGACTTAATCTAACACAAAACAAGTCCTAATTAATTAATTAACTTAACATGGCTATCTAATTAATCGATTAGCCCAATTCAAAGACTTTGTTCACTTACCCTTGTGCAATCTTGTGTAATTACCAAAATTCCCTTATACATAAAAGTGAACCTAGAGCCAATCCAACCCTTATTGATCGTGCCAACAAGAAATATGAGTTCAAGTGGGAACTACTAAGACCCATAGGACAATACTAGCTCATTTAAAATCAGTTTTGAAGTTGATTCAATGTCCAACTATAGAAAATCAACAACACTCCAGTATCTTATATAAATAACAACGAGACACTAAGTGTTCAAGTTTGTGACTTGTTATCCATTACGTTTAGTTTCCTTATGAATTGGTGTTCATAGTCTCAAAGTGAAAGCTATCAACCTTTCAAGACTACCTCTATTATTCTTGAGTTATAGATCATCCTATTGTGTTTTCAATTGACATGTGTTAGCTTTCCAAGAGCCTATGCCAAGTTTCACTTAAGGAACTATTATGACCATAGTTTACATGAATACACCTACTTAGGATCACCCAATGGGACACTTTGTCTCAATCCCATGAGACATCATGGTGTCTCTATTGAGAATACTTATTGCTATCAATTTCCATCAATAGTGAACCAATCCATAGGGAATATATGATCAGTTATGATCTCATCTGTAGGTTAAAGCTACTGCTAACTTTAGCACAAGCTTAATATTTTCTGAAGGTTGAGAGACAACATAATGAAGTAGTTTGATGAAATGACAACTACTTGATAGCTTTAAGTCATTACTCACCGAAAGTTTTATTCAATGTGTAACCATACACACTAGTGCATTAGCCATGAAAAACTCATCAAATGACCAAAACCAACCATCTCTTTAATTAGGAGGTAGTGCATTACAAACTCTAATGAATTGTTTAGGCCCACAAATTGATTGTGAACAAGTCATCTACTTATAAGGAACTCATGATCTAGATCTTCCGTTCAATTCCTAATGCACCCAAATCATGTACAATGTAAGAAATGTAGATTGGAATACTCATAAAGTATAATAAGATAAATAAAAGTGAACTAAAAATTTATTCATAAGTAATAAAATCCAAAATTTTATTAAATCATATCATGCTTCTAAAGCATACTAGTTTTACATCTGGCATCTATGCTATCTCTGTGACCATTAAAGACTCTTCCTATCAATGTCTTGGTGAAGGGATCTATCTGCTTATCCATAAAAGGTATCTTCTCAACCACTAGATCACCCCTTTAAATTATCTTACAAATGGTACTTCATTTAAATGTTTTTACCTTTTCAATGGTTTCTTGGTTCTTTAGACTGTGTTATAGCCCCACTATTGTCACAAAATAATATCATTATCACTAACAAGGTAATGTTATCACCTATCAAGATTACCTCCTAAATCTTTGAGTTATAGATCTCACTTATTATGTGATTAATTGACATACTATAGCTCTAATGAGCATGTGTCCAATTCCACTAAAGGAATTACTATGACTATAGATTTCATTATCACATGTCATTTGGATCACCTAAGAGGACATATTGTCTCAAACCTATGAGATATCATAGTGTCTCTATTGAGAATACCTATTGCCATCAGCTTTCATCAACAATAACCCAATCTATAGGAAGATATATGACCACTTTAGGATCTCACCCATAGGTTAAAGCCTTTTATTGATTTCAACACAGACTCAATATTTTCTCAAGGTTGAGAGTCCATGCAATATAGTAGCTTAGTGAATTATGACAATTGATAGCCTTATGTCATGATTCATTGTAGGTTATGTCCAATGTGCATCACATATACTAGTGCACTCACCATGGGAAACTCATCCTAACTGCTAAGACAAGTCATCCCTTCAATTAGGAGGTAGTACATTACAATCTTTGTTGGATTGCCCATGAACTAACTGTGAACAACTTATTTACTTACAAGGAACTCATGACTTGTATTCGTTATGCAACTTCTAATGCACCTAAGTCATATATAATATAGGAGATATGGCTTGAACACTCAAATCAATTTAATTTGTAAAAATGATAGTAAGAGGATAGTCAAGTATGACTTTGTTATATCATGTTTTGCTTTTAGGGGATCTTGACATGTTAATTATATTAATTGATTCTCTTACCTAACTTAGAATGTTACTTATATAATGTATCCTAGTATGATAAGAACCAAGCCTACTGTGAGCAAGTCATGACCCTATTAAGGTATCTAAAGGAAAAATCAACATACGTTTATTTGGCCCATGAACTATGCAAGCGGGACCGTGGTGAGCAATTCGACCACTTCATATCCGATGATAAGTGTATAACTATTGTCTTTGAACTATCAATATTACCAAGTAAGAAACCCCATTGGTGGGGTGATTATTCTCATTATAGACATCTCTAGTTTCGTCCTAATGGAGAGTTCATAACTTTTGATCCAACCCACCGGTGGGATGGTAATGAACACAAATCAAGATGGGGTTGACAATGGAGGTTATGGGCTTGCCTAAGGCCTTTTCCCACTTAATCTTTTGAGATAGATAAGAGTATTTTAAATCCTTAGTAATTATCTTGATGAATAAATTATGTACTTTGAGAATTTCCAAAAATATTTATTTCCTAATTGGATGATACCTAGTGTAATAGGAGAATATCAACATGAAAATTTTAAATTTTCCATGAGAGTATTTTTCAAAAAGAATTTCCATAAAATGCCCACTCTCAAAATTTTAAAATCCATTTTCATAAAATTCTTTGTTTATACACAATTAATCCAATTAATAAATATTTTATTTAGGAAATGTTTTCAAAGAAATTTATCTCCATTAAATTACTAAGTCTTTTGGTAATAACCTTTTAATGATAAATTATCTCTAATAAAAATTTGCATAATATTTATTTTCCCAATTGGAAACACTAGTGCAATAAGGAAATTACCAATTTATGAGATTTTGAAAATCTTGAGAGCACCTTATCCAAAAAATGAACTTTAGCTTCTCATATTCAAAATTCCTCATAAATTTACTTTCCTTATTTTTACACCTTTCCAATCTAATAAATATTCTCATGGAAATTTCATAATAATTTATTCAAATAAATACTACCAAAGACATAACTTTTTAGTAATTTCTTAATGGATAAAATATTCTTTATGAAAAACTTCCAAAAATGTTTATTTCCTTAAAAGGAATTCAACAATCTTTTTTGGCAAGTATTTTCAAAATATTTTATATTTCCATTAAATTACTAAAAGTTTTCAAAAATATTTTGGCAACCCTTCTTACCATAAATTCTCTATCATGAGATTTTCCAAATCCATTATTTATCTTTTAAACTGAGACTCCTGTGCTAAAAGAATTTCTTTTTTATTCCTTATCTTTGAACTATCCATATCCAAATTGAAAGGTTTCCTTCTTCTATGAGGGGGAAAGAGCTTGGAGGACTACGTAGGTGTAGTTCTCCTTTTCCCAAGGAGGGAGAGCTTGGAGAACCACCTATCCATAATCAAGTGGATAGTTCCAAAAGTAATAACATTCTTATTAGCAACAACCAGTTTAAATAAATAATATTGGAAAAATCTTCTTATGAAAATTTAATAAGAATACCAAAACATTTTTCTTTAGGTTTTAATACTTATTTTGGCAATCTTCTTAATTATATATTATCTATCATAAATTTCCAAAATTAACTTATTTTCTTTAAATAAGAATTGTGCAAAATAAGAAAAATATTATTTATAAAGATTTGGAAAAAAAAAAAAAAAAAAGAACTTTTCCTTACAAGAAAGATTTATTGTTAGAGATCTCCCAAATTAGAGAAGATTTTAAATAAAATTAAAACCCTTAAGAATTAATTTTGAAAAAAAATGAAAAAAGACTCTTAATTTTTTTCCAACTTATCTTTTCTTAATATAAAATTTCCCACCCATGCACATTCTGATTGAAATAAGTTTTCCAAATTTGAAAAATCCATAAAAAATTATATCCAATTAAGAATACTAAAATATCCTATTTTAGTCTACATATGCAATTAATAAAAAGCATAAAGAATAAATAGGAAAATAATTAAATAGAAATATTTCCCATGGCTTTTAGGGATCATGTTGCATATTTAGTAATTAAAAAATTGATAAAATCCAAATAATCAAAATAGCCCTACAACCAAAGATTAGGGTTAGTAAAAATTAAAACATCCTAAAAAGCCTAATTGTTGCCAAAAAAATGAGCCCAAAATGGAGCTCAAACAACCAAAAACAACCAAAAACAATTTGGCTTGAATTCAATCCCAAAACAACATGCTCTTTGTGTAGCCTTGCTTCAATCAACCATATCTCTCTCATTTCAACTTCAAATTGTGAACCGTTTGGAGCGTTAGATTCCTAACTTCCCAAGCTTCAAAACCATATGTGACTTACCCTAAGAAACTCATGGGAGGTGGTCCCAATTTGAGCCAAAGTTAGCATTATTGTGTTGTCATGGATCTAAAAACAAGAATTTCCAAGAATTTTTGTTTGTTTGTTTGTTTGTTTGTTTTCTTAGGTTTTTAAGATTTTTTTTTTCTTTTTGGATCACCATAGGATCTCAAAAAAAGATACTTGAAGAATTCTTCTTTTCTCTTAGGTCACCATAGAATCTTAAAAGGAAACTTCAAGAATTCTTTCTTTTCTCTTGGGTTACCATAGATGGATTAAAAAATTGAAATGTTTTACAACAATAGTAAATTCATATGCTCCTATGATGGAGCTTACAATCCTTCTATTGAAAAGAAAGATTTTTACAATCAAGTAAAGATCTTATACCCCTTATGGGGTGTACAACCCATCTATAGAAAGGAATAGTTATTCATATTCATTCATTCAATTGAACAAATAAAAGTGTTTCACTTATTCATCCTTTTGGGCCATGGCATGAATAAACATGCCTTGCAAAATAGATGTAAGCGCACCCTAAAATAGATCTAACATGCAATAACCTACCCCAAGGCTCTGATACTAGTTGTTGGGAACCCTAAATTACTTCATTCCCATGTCTTGTATCTCATATGGTACATGTATTTATCTTTAGGGATATCTAGATCTAACACAATTGAAATAAATGACTTCAAAAACCATATAATAATACAAATTTAGATATTAAAACTCATACCTATGATTTGGATGTTCCCAAAACGAAATTCATCCAATTAAGAACGTGTCTGAATGCTCCAGAGGTCTCATACACTCACATTCTTCCACTCGATGACTTGAACCATGTCTATGACACTCCAAAGAGTGGTCTTTGGAAGGTGGATGCCTAGATTCTCATTATCTCTTTGGATTTAGAAGACAATAGTCAAAAGGCCATTAGAAAACCCTAATGCCATAAAGGGGTATTTATAAGGTTCCCTACTAGGCTTAAGTAAGCTCGCATGGGATTAGAATACTTAATTTAGCCTAAAATAGGTCCTAATTGATTAATTAACCACATTAATCCATCTAATTAATCAATTAACCTAATCCAAAGACTTTATTCACTATCTCTTGTGCAACCTTGTGTAATTGCCAAAACGCTTTTATGCACAAGAGTGAACTAAGAGTCAATCTAATCCTCATAAACCATGCGAACATGGTATATAAACTTAGATCAAGGACTATTGGGACCCACGGGAGTACTAGCTTCCTCATAATCTAATTCTGAAGTTGATTCAACATCCCATTGTAGAGAATCAACTACACTTTAGTACCTTATGTAAATAATAACAAGACAAAACTTGAGTTCATGACCTACTATACACTACATATAGACCCCCTTGAATTAGTGTCCACAATATAACAAATTAGAGTTATCACCTTTCAAGATTACCTCTTAAATCCTTGAGTTATGATTTCACTTATTATGTGATCAATTGACACACTCTAAGTCTAAGGGGCATATGTCAAATTCTACTAAAAGAATTATTACGATCACAAATTTCATGATCCAATATCCTTTTAGATTATCTAAGGAGACACACTATCTCAAATCCATGAGATATCATGGTGCCTCTATTAAGAATACCGGTTGTCATAAACCTCTATCAATAGTGACCTAATCCATAAGAATATATGACTATATTAGGGTCTCACCTATAGGTCAAATCCTCTTGTTGATTCAATACAGGCTTAATTTCCTCTCAAGGTTGAGAGTCTATGTAGTATAATAGTTTGGTGAATCATGACAATTGATAGTCTTATGTTATGATTCATTGTAGGTCCTGTCAAGTATGCATCACATATACTAGTGCACTCACCATGAGAAACCTATCTCCATGGCCAAGACAAGTCATCCCTTAATTAGGAGGTCACTATAGTCTCTATTGGATTGCCCAAATCTATGAACCAACTATGGACAATTTATCTACTTACAAGGAACTAATGACTTGTCATTTGTTTCACTCATAATATACCCAGTCATGTATAATATAAGAGATATGAGTTGAATCCTCAAATCAATGTCAATGTGTAAAATGGATAGTAAGGGGATAGGTAAGTTTGACTTTGTTATATAATGTCTTGTTTTTAGGGGCTCAATCTCAATAATAAGAGCATAAAAATTTTATTATTGTAAAAATTTTAGGTTTTTAGTGCATCTATGGTGACCTAAAAGAAAAGAAAGAACTCTTAAAGTTTCATTTTGAGATTCTATGGTGACACAAGAGAAAAGAAGAAGTTTTTAAGTTTCTTTTTTGAGATCCTATGGTGATCTGAAAAGAAAAAAAAAAAAAAAAAGGATTCTTGAAGATCTAAGAAAAAAAAAAATCGAAGTTCTTATTTTGAGATCCATGGTAGCATAGTGACGTCAACTTTGACTTAAAATTGGTACTGTCTCCCACGAGTTTCTTGGGGCAAGCCACTTATAGTTCTAAAGCTTAGGAAGTCAAGAATCCAATGCTTCAAACAGTTTACAATTTGAAGTTGAAACAAATGAGATATGACCGATTGAAATAAGGTTATGCAAATAGCCTGTTATTTCAATATTAAGTTTGGGCCACATTGATTTTGGTTATTTGGACTCAATTTTGGACCTTTTTTTTAAGCTCATTTTTTGGTAGTAATTGGTCTTTTTAGGGTGTTTCAATTTTTACTAAACCAAATATTTGGTTGTAGGGTTATTTTGGTAATTTAGATTTTAACTATTTTTTAAAATTTTGAAATATGCAATAGGATCCCTAAAAGCCATGGGAAATATTTCTATTTAATTATTTTCTTATTTATTCTTTATGCTTTTTATTAATTGTATATGTGACCTAAAATAGGATATTTTGATATTCTTAAATGAATATAAATTTTCATGGATTTTTCAAAATTGGAAAACTTATTTCAGTTGGAATGTGCATGGTTAGGAAATATTGTTTTAAGAAAAGATAAATTGGAAAAGAATTAAGACCTTTCTTTTTGTTTTTTATATTAATTCTTAGAGATTTTAATTTTATTTAAAATCTTTTCAAATCTTTGAGATCTCTAAGAATAAAATATTCTTTTACGGAAAAACTCTTATTTTTTCAAATTTTTATAAATAATATTTTTCAAATCTTTATAAATAATATTTTTCCTATTTTGCACAAGATTCTAATTTAAAGAAAATAAGTTAATTTTGTAAATTTATGATAGATAATTATAATTAAGAAGGTTACCAAAATAAGTGTTAAAACTTAAAAGAAAAATGTTTTGGTATTGTCATTAAACTTTCATAAGAAGATTTTTTCAAGATTATTTATTTAAACTTTTTGTTGTTAATAAAAATGTTATTCCTTTTGGAACTGTCCACTTGGTTATGGATAAGTGGTTCTCTAGGCTCCCCTACCCTGAGAGAAGGAGAACTACACCTATATAGTCTTCCAAGCTCTCCCTCTTGAGAGAATGAGGAAATTGTTTAGTTTGGATACAGATAGTTCAATGATAAGGAATAAGAAGAAATTATTTTAACATAGGAGTATCAATTTAAAAGATAATAGCGGATTTAGAAAATCTCATGATAGAGAATTTATGATAAAAAGGGTTGCCAAAATATTTTTGGAAACTTTTAGTAATATAATGGAAATCTAAAATATTTTGAAAATACTTTGTAAAATGGATTGTTTAATGCCTTTTGAGGAAATAAACATTTTTTAAAGTTTTTTATAGAGAATATTTTATCTATTAAGGAATTACTAAAAAGTTATGTTTTTAGTAGTATTCAATGGAATAAATTATTATGAACATGAGAATATTTATTAGATTATGTAAAGGTAAGAAAAGTAAATTTGTGAGGAATTTTGAATATGAGAAAGTAAAGTTCCTTTCTTGGATAAAGTGCTCTCAAGATTTTCAAAATCTCATAAATTGATAATTTTCTTATTATTCTAGTGTTTCTAATTCGGAAAATAAATATTACATAAATTTTCATTAGAGATAATTTATCATTAAAAAGTTCTTACCAAAAGACTTAGTAATTTGATGGAGATAAATTTCTTTGAAAATATTTCCTAGATAAAATGTTTATTAATTGGATTAATTGTGTGTACAAGGAGAATCTTATGAAAATAGATATGTGGCTGTGACCATACACTTTTTACTTATAGTGTGTTATGTAGTGTTTTATTGAATACATAAGTATTGTGAAACACTTTAAGTAAATCAATTAGCACAAACTATAAAAATAATTGTTTGGTCCATTTTTTATATTTAAATTTTCTTTTTAATAAATTATTGGTTTGATATTTAAGATTTGATGTTTTATTTGATAGGAAATTCCTTTGATATAGATAAAAATATAAAATAAAAATGATTTGACTCGAATGAAATATTTTTTATGATTAAAATTTTACCTTAATAAATTTGTTGTAATAAAATTCATTCTTTTTATATTCCTTTTCAAGCATAAATTCTCTTTAATTAATCATTTTTCAAATTTACCTTTTTGTGAATTATGGAACATGGCAACATGGCATAAAAATAAAAATAATAAAAGTTACAATCCTTTATTTGGTTTCAACCATTCATCTCCATCCAAATCCGTTGGTTAACTATCTAAATATTAATTTTTCTTAATTCATTACTAGAGACCGAGTTTTGTACAAGTACCATAATGACTGTGGGGTACAATTAGTCACATATAATATAGACTAAGAAAGTGTTTGATAAAATTTAATACTTATTACTTAACGATTTAAGTTGATTTTAAGTTAAACTATATTTAAGTTACTAATTTAATATTTATTACTTAACGACATAAGTTGATTTTAAGTTAAACTATATTTAAGTTACTAACTTAAAATTTATTACTTAATTCTTAATTTAGTGTTAATGTTATTTGATAAAATTAACTTAAAATTTATTCTAAATCATCAAATTGATATATTTATCCTCATAAATTATAATTAGGGCAAAGGATCGAGATCAAGTAACAATGGAGGTCATGAAATAGCAAAATAAATTATAAAGGTAATTAGGATAAAAGAAGACAAAAAGGTAAAATGAAGATGTGGACTTAAGAATAAATTAATTGCTTTTTCTTATTATTTAAAATTATTTTTTTACTTTAAGTCATACCATTAAATTATTTTATCAAATATACTTAATTTACTTGATGACTTATATTAAGTTTTTAAGTTGATTTAGCAAACATCCACTAAGTTTCATTGAGGCACAAGCTATACAAGGCAACATAGAGATAAAAGGTTTCTTTTTAGTTTAGTTAATATTGCCTAGTGTGGTAACTATTTTCAAAAATAATTTTTTAGAACTGTTTTTAAAAAATATTTTATGATGTTTTGTAAAATAAAAGTTTGTGTGGGAACTGAAATATTTTTGACTTGTTTTTAATATTTTAAAAATAATTTTTATATCTAGTACTTTATTTTTAATCATTCTACATGTATGTATAACTATTTTTTAAAACAGTACTAAAAAAAAAAGTGAAAACAACTAAAAGATGTTATCTTAAAACACCTCGTTTTCAAATTGTCAAATATATTTTCTTGTTTCCTTGTTTTGGATAATAAAAAATTATTTTCAAAAATAGTTTTCAAACAAGCTCTAATTTTCTTCTTTATGCTCACAAGTGAATTTATGTTTATCATCTTCATAGATTATGATTTTCTGAAAAATACCATATTGTTTACAAATAAATTACCATATTAAGAGATCAGTGCATTAAGAGATCTGGGTATTGTTTAAAAGACTAATATTATTCAAGTTCAGCAAAATCAACGTACGATATAATATTGTTCAAACAATCACAACCTCTAACTTCATGAAAGATTATATTGCATGCCATTAAATGTATCACAAAAGCAACTAGGGAAAACATTTTATCAAATTCTTCTTATATTTAAGATGTCACCAAAAATAAATTCAAAAACTCAAATATCAGATTATGGAGTAAACCACTGAAGACTAGCTGCACAGCTTTGGCTCCTTTTTCATAGGTTCCAAGAGTACCATCGAGTCAAATAACATGGGCCATTGCCAGCTCACGCAGCACCATAGAATCTTCAGCAAGCAAAAAGACTTTCCCCCTCAAGGGGTACAGTTGCTTAGGCTTCCAGAATCTTGGATCTCTGATTGTCTAATCGGATGGCCTTGACTGGGAGAATTTCTTAGATTAGCCCTGCTTAGTGTTGAAGTTGAAGATAAGCTTCACATTGAACAAGATTTTCCAACCTGGGGCTTGCGTTCTTGCTTTGGTTCCCCTCCAAAGTCTCGCATTGCGCCCCCAAATCCAGTAGGAGTTTAACCCCTTGATGCAAACACAATCCATGAAAGGGTTCAG
This sequence comes from Vitis rotundifolia, assembly GCA_030254885.1. Lineage (NCBI taxonomy): Eukaryota > Viridiplantae > Streptophyta > Magnoliopsida > Vitales > Vitaceae > Vitis > Vitis rotundifolia. Next base: position 15,085,787 of record CM058156.1, read on the forward strand.
TATGACCAGATTGTTAGGGCAGTGCTTGCATTTCCATTAGGAGGTCTCTAAAATTGATGCTCTGAAGACTTGGTTTATCTAACCAAATAGCCCCACACAGTTCTGGAGATGACGAGCAGTGGCTTAAATCAGAATAAGTATGAAGCTTGACCTGCCTGTCGAATTAGACTTTATCAGTGCAGGTATGATATGGTCAGTTCCACTGTTAGAGCTGTAGGAGCCAGGTCTACAATTGCTCGCCGGATTAAAATTTGAGCTTCTTGAAGAGTTGCGATGTGAAAGACTCGTCTTCTATCTCTATCTCCTTGAAGGCAGAAGAAGGAAGTTGGTCCTATTCCTTCACTACCCATACTTGTACCTTTAGGGTTTCAAATAACTTTTGTGTGATTCTTTGCCTTTCATGGCTTTCTTAGCCCAAGCTTAAATGGATCCATGTCTCTGCCTCAAAAGTAAACCTGACAGCATTCCTTCAAATATTACATAATCACTTATTTATACATACTCATACGTAGCAAAAAATAATAATAATAATAATATAGTTATTGTATAGAGTTAGAACATACCAATTTCACTCTCATGGTTTCAAGCTGCAGCAAGCGCTGAAGTAAATACTTCTTTCACAAATAACCAAATTTTGGGATGCCATCATCAGCCTTACATGAGACATTCCCGTAGGGCCTGGGTGTATTTGATTGCCATTTTGATTCTTTACTTGAGATGAAATTGTCCAATTGCACTTCTATGAGCACTACAAAGTTGATTCCTGCCAAAAAAGAAGAGAAAGAAACAAAAGAGAAAAATTATCTTAGCTACATTCATTTTCTTTTATCCATATATAATATCAGGAAGAAATTAATCTTTTGTCTAGGTTGGAATATTCTTACCTCGCATAGGCCAAGTATCAGAATAGAGGGATCTTTTGTAATCACCTTGATTCAAAGTGATGAAAGACAAAGAATTGCACAAAAAATATTTGAAACCCGAGGCATAAAGCATCAGTAATGAAGGAATAGTAGCAGCTTTCTTTTGCACTCAACAAGATAAGGAGAAAGGCACTTTCATAAAGCAGCTCCTCAGGAATATCAGACTTTAGTCCCTAGAATGGCTACTTGAGATCTGGTTCCCAAAGCTCTAACTAGGACTAAGGATATGCCTATGAGCACCATGGATGCAACTGACTGTATTGTACTCAGCTTCATACAAATTCTATTGAAGCCACTATTAGGCCATTTCTAGAACTGTGTAGGGTTGTGGCTGAATTCCTTGTTTTCATGTTGTTTGGTTAGACAGAACTTGCACTCTCCTAATGATCTAGTCATGCTGAAACCTTTTCATGGCTTCCGTCTTCATCAAGTGGTTAAAATCCTATAATAAGATTTGATAGTGCAATGCTGGGAGTTTCAGCCAAACCAAAGTAAGAAAGCACCACACAAGTTGAAAAAGCTTGTTTAGACTCAAACTCATCTTCAACACCAACCTCAACAAGACTAAATCAAGAAAATCCCAAGTCAAGGATAGTCGATTGGACAATCAGAGATACAAGAAGTTGGAAGTTCAAGCAACCAAAGCTTCCTTAGAAGGCAAGGAGTTTTTGTTGCTGAAGCTTTTATGGAGCTGAGCAAGCTGGCTATGACTCATTTTATTTGACTTGGTGGAACTATTGAAACCTGTGAAAATGGAGCATAAGCTGTGGAGCTAGTCTGAAGTGCTTTACACCTTAGTCTAATAGTTGAAGCTTCCATGGACCTTATGATTTCAGTTTACAATTTCTCGAAACATGTTCCTGAAATGATAAAATACAAACGATGAATTATGAAATAAATGATTCTGAAGACAATATCGTTTAAAGATAATTCTGAACACTTTTCGCTTGAAACTACATATTTTACGAAATATAATTGGAGGAATCTGTTGAAGTAAACTCTATATTTTATGGGCGCATCATCCATTTTCAGGTTAATATGTATGCATTTATAAATTTGTAATGTTTAACATATGCTTAGAATGGATAAATATGAGGCAACAACATGTATACGTGAGGAGGAGCAATAGTATGACATTCATATGTTGATCCTTACATGGAGTAACTAATCATACAACTGGTGGAGAAGCAAAGAGGACTATCAAGGCCAGCCTGGATAATCATTCGGCAAAACATGTAAGTGAAGAAATAAAAAATAAGCTTGAGAATAGTTTGTATCACCTATGTGATCTTTCTCTTCATTATCATATAGTATTTGTTGTGATTATACATGTAGTGGTTTCTTTACAGATACCTGGTCAAAGTTCTGGAAATCAATGAGAGCTTTCAAGCTTGTTTAGGGAATAAGATTTAAGTAATTTTTTGTTTTTTTTTTTTTTTTTTTTAATTACAATGATGTAAAGCAAGTTGTAGTTGGGAAGGTTAAAGACCATTTTCAGAAATAAATAAAAAATGTTAAAAATCCTTCAATGTACATTCAATGGCATGGCTTTAATATCATGCAATATAATTAATGGTACTTTTCTCATGTAAATCCATTAAGATGTCATTATTAAATGCTATAATAAATGGATCTGATGGCTCTTCCACAAAATATTTCTTAAATTACATCATATCTTTTGTGATATTTCAATGAAATGTTCTGTTGATGTGCTTTTCCAGCAAATTTATGTCTCCTTGCCTACGCAAACCAAATTTTGCGCTTAATTTGAATAACATTACTCTTTTGTCCTTAAAAAAAAAAAAAAAAAAAAAGTGATTGTGAAACATATTTATTATGAAAAAGGCTTCTTATTTATTTTTTTATTTATATTTGCTATGGAACTAGTGCATAATAATCTAAAATCATTGCCTCACAAATTCAACTTGTACAAGTCTTTGACCATGTAGATGACAAGAAAGAATAGGTATTATAACACTATTAAGCATGCATACAGGAGAGAATTATAGACTAAATTGCAAAAAAAAAAAAAAAAAAAAAAAGACTTTTTTTTTCATTTTTGCAATTTTATAAATTAAAATATTTTATAATTTTTGAAGGAGCAATACTAACCATCATTTATGATTGCCACTCTCGATGCCAACTCATCATTTCCTACCAAAATTGGCCCTGTCGTTGCCTACACTTTCACCAATTGTGTTTCTCGTCTCTCTCTTTACCATCATTGTCCTTGACCACTAAACACTACATCTCTTTATCTCCTAGTTTCAAAAGTGCAACTATTGTTTTGGATTATCCTATTGACATTGAGTGAGATATAAGGAATAAGAGTATGTGGAGAGGCAAGAGGATGAAATAATAGGGATAAGATTGAGGGATCGTGAGACAAAAAGAAGAAACGAGGCTTAGGGCTTGAACATCTCCTTATTGCTTTGTAGCTATTGTAAAAAGAGGTAGCATGACTCTTATTTTATCTTATTCCCTATAGATTGAGTAAGATTTAAGGGATACAAGTTCATGAAGAGGAAATAGGAGGAATAAAATAGGCTAAGGGATTGAACTTCTACTTACCAATTTCTAGCAACCATAAAAAGAAGAAACGTTACTCTTGTTTAGATTATCCCTTTGAGGTTGTGTGAGATATGAGGGATAAGTCTATGAAAACAGAAAAATGGAGGAAAAAATAGGGATTAGGTTGAGTGAATGTGAAAGGTAAGGAAGAGACAGGGATTAGGGTTTTGGGACAGGGAAAAGGAAATGAGGAGTGCGGCGAGCAAGAAAAAGGGAGAATGGAAAAAAAAAATGGGAACTAGGTTGAGTATGGGGATTAGGATTCTAATACAAAGGCGGTAGGAAAAGGGTGAGGGGGGGTGGGGGTGCGGCGAATAAGAAAAAGGCATTAGGGTTTCAATATTAAGACCTTGTTTGGTTCTATGTTTTAAGTGGTCCTGTTCATTGTAGTAAATTTAGGTTTGGGCCTACTTGGGCCTATTTGATGTTTTATTTTGGTATATTTTTATATGGGCTTCTTGGTCATGGTTCTCTCACATTTCCATAGTACTTGATATATGTAGTTCGATTATACAATTTTATTTAACTATAGTTTACCTTTATCACTTCCCTATGCAAATTGTGGTTACCTTGATACTATTAATTTTGTGATCCTTTTTTGTAATTTCTCTACAACTTGGCATTTCAATCTATAGATATTCTCTACAATTAGTAACAAAGCAAGCCAATTAGGACCAATTGCTTAAAGTATTATGTGTTTAATGATCTAGTTGTAAAAACTATAAAGACCAATAGATCGAGATGTAGTCAAGATCATCAAAAAGTACATTTAGAGATCATAAAAAAGTACACTCATTGATGAAACAATTTCAAAAATTAAAATAATTAATAACATTTCTATTTTATTGTTTTGAAAATAATTAAGTTTCATTTTATATAACCAACATATATATTCAAAATATTGAATTTAATCTATTCTTGCATAATCTTTACAATTTTCCATTGATTTTTTTGCAACTTTATTTTGTCCAGTACATTGACATACTTTACATGTAAAATACCTAAAGAAAAGGACTTCCTTGGAAAGGCTACATGTTTATTACACCTTGTGGTATTTGAGAATGTTAAAAATAAGTTGCCTAAGCCATAGATGGAAATGTTCAAAAGTTTTTGTTTTGGCCAATTCTAGCTAATTGATGTCTGCTTGGCATGTTAATAAAGGTAAAAACCATATCTTAGGCTCACTTTTAGAATTTAAAGCACTCCCTAAGTAGTTAATTGTATGTCACCTTTCATATACTTCATTTTCTAACATTTCCATTTAATCCTTGATTTTACTGCTATATATTTTCATGAATAATGATGGTCATGGCTACCTCTTGGGACATCTTAAGGGTAAAAACAAAGTATGAATAGAGCTAAAGTATCAAAATTGCATGAGGATTGATGGTATAGTCATACTTTGACCAATCAAAAGTTTTAGGCTAGTTGAGGGAATTAGAGATATCTAAATGTGATATTGTAATTTAAAAAAAAAATAATATGGATTCTTTGAAAACCTAATATTAAGATCCATAAGATTCAAGTGGGTCTACAAGAGGAAGATAGGAGTAGATGGAAAGATTGAAACGTATAAGGCTAGGTTGGTAGCGATGGGTTATAGTGAAAAACCTAATTTTGAATATGAGAAGACCTTTTCACCAGTAGCCATGCTCAATTCCATCATAATACTCTTATCCATTACAACACATCTCAATTATGAGATATGACAAATGGATGTCAAGATAGTGTTCTTGAACAGTGATCTTGAAGAGAATATCTATATGATGCAACTAGATGGATTCATAGCAAAGGGTTAAGAGCACCTTGTGTGCAAGTTGCATAAATCCATTTATGGATTAAAACAAGCATCTCGCTCATGGAATAGGCATTTTGATCAAGCTATCAAGACTTTTGATTTTAATCAAAATGAGAATGAGTCTTATGTGTATAAGAAGACGCAAGAAAGCATAGTGATGTTTTTTTTTGTACGTTAATAGCATTCTACTCATTGGGAGTGATGTACGATTATTGTCATTAGCCAAGATCTAGTTATCCAATCAGTTCTAGATGAACGATTTGGGAAAGGCATAATTCTTAGGATTAAGGTCCTTTGAGATCGTAAGAATAAGAAGATTACATTGTCTCGAGCCACTTACATTAACAAGCTTTTAGTCAAGTATATGATATAGGACTCTAAGAAGGGTTTACTACCTTTCAGTCATGGAGTACCTTTTTCTCAAAATTAATGTCCTAACACAACTAAAGAGAAAAATCACAGTACCCTATGCTTCAACACTGGGCAGCCTTATGTATGCAATGTTATGTACTAGACTGAATATTTACTTTGTTATAGTGATTATAAGCAGATATCAGTCTAATCTAGGTGTGGAGCATTGGATAGCAATCAGGCATATGCTCAAGTAACTTCACAGAATGAGAGATTATGTGTTGGTGTATCATTGCAATGAGTTGTTGCCCCTTAGGTATATGGATTTAGACTTTTAGTTTGATAGAGACTCTCAAGTCCACTTTGGGTTTGTGTTTACTCTAGGTGGTAGGGTTGTTAAATGAAGAAGTCTGAAACAATCTTTTATTGTTGACTCAACTATGGAAGTTGTGTACGTTGTTGTTAGGATAGAGCGCTTAAAAGCATGACATGATGTAATAAATTTGGAACTTGTTATTTATTTAATGATATTTTAGTTTCACTTTTATCTATCCTTATTTCATGTATTATACTTTATGAGCATTCTTGCTTGCATCTTTTGCATTATACGTAACTTAGGTACATTAGGAGTTGCACAAAAAATCTAAGTCATGGGTTCCTTACAAATAGTTGACTTGTTCACAATCGGTTTATGGGTCTTGGTAACCTATTAGAAGTTGTAGTACATCTCCTTCTAATTGAAGAGATGGCTAGTCTTGGCTATCGAGATGAGTTTCCCATTGTGAGTGCATTAATCTATATGGTTACACATTTGGCAAGACCTACGGTGAGTCATGACTTAAGGCTATCAAGTAGTCATGACCTCACCAAGCTATTTCATTGTGTTGTCTCTCAACCTTGAGAGAATAGTGAGCTTGGGTTGAAGTTAGTAGTGACTTTGACCTATAGGTGAGATCATAAGTTGATCATATATTTCCTATGGATTAGGTCACTATTGATGGAAATCGGTAGCAATAGGTATTCTCAATGGAGGCACCATGATATCTCATGGGATTGAGACAAAGTGTCCCCTTGGGTAATCCTAAGGAGGTGTATTCATGGAAACTATGGTCATGGTAGTTCTTTAAGTGGAACTTGACATAGGCTCTTTGAAAGGTAAGACATGTCAATTGAATACATAATAGGAGGATCTGTAACTTAAGGATAGTAAAGGTAGTCTTGAAATGTTGAAAACTTTCACCTTGTTACACTATAAATACTAGTTCATGGAGAGACCGAACACAATGGATAGTAGGTCACGAACCCGAGCATGTAGTATCTCATTGTTATTTACATAGGATACTAGAGTTCAGTTGATTCTCTATAGTGGAATGTTAAATCAACTTTAAAATTGGATTTTGAGAAAGCCAGTACTCCTATGGGTCCCAATGGTCCCCACTTTGAGCTCCTATACCTTGTTGGCACGAATTATGAGGGTCAGATTGGCTATAGGTTCACTTTTGTGCATCAAGGAATTTTGATAATTTTGCAAGGTTGCACAAGGGTAAGTGAACAAGGTCTTCGGATTGGGCTAATTGATTAATTAGTAGGCCCTATTAGGTTAATTAATCAATTATGACCCATTTTGGGCTAGATTAGGTGAACCAAGCCCGTGTGGGCTCAAGTCACTTAAGCCCAGTTAGGATCCCTAAAAATACTCCATAGGGTTTAGGATTTCCATAACTTTTTGTCTTCCACCATCTAGAGAAAAAGAGATTCATAGCCTCCACCCTCATTTTTTTTTCCCTATAAAAAATGTGCCAAAAACAAGGTTGAGTCATCGGGTGGAAGATTGTGGGTTTATGAGACTTCCAACAACTTCAAGGTGGTCTTCAATATTTGGAATTTAAGGTTTGGGAACATCTAAACCTAAAGAGTAGTACTTTAACCCTAAAAGATCAATTTAAAAAAAATTGGTATTGTTTTCGTTGCTTAGATCCAAGATGCCAATAGTTGCTACTTCTAAAGTAGCAAAATAAGTTGTTTGGATTCAAAAGTTCTTTATAGGACTTAGGCTTCTTCCCTTGCTTGTATAGCCCCTAGTACTATTTTATGATAACAGTGGAGAAGTAGCACAATCTAAAAAGCCAAGAAACCACCAAAATGATAAGACATTGAAAGGAAGTATCACTTGATACGTGAGATAGTAAGGAGATGAGATGTGGTTGTGGAAAAGATAACTTTTTTGGAGAACCTGCAGATCTCTTTAAGAAGACTTTGTCTACTAGAGTCTTTATGGTCATAAAGATAACTTAGGTGTCAGATGTGTTCCCAACATGCTTTAGGGGTAGTAGGAGTTTGTTGGGTTTAAGCCTTCGAAAACATGACACATTGTAATAGATAGAAATTCATTTTAAATTTATTTATTTATGTTTTTTAGTTTCCTTATATTATCTCATTTGCATTAATTGGTTATTTGAGTATACACACTTATATCACATGCATTGTATATGACTTAGATGCATTAAGAATTACATATAAGATTCAAGTCATGGGTTCCTTATAAAGTGATGAGTAGTAAACAATTGGTTTATGGATTTGGGCAATCCATCTGAGACTATAGTGAACTACCTCTTAATTAGAGGGATGATTTGTCTTAGTCGTCAAGATGGTTTTCTCATGGTCAGTGCACTAGAGTATATGATGCACATTAGACAAGACCCATGGTGAATCATGACATAAGGCTATCAATTTTCATGATTTACCAAGTTATTATATTGCATGGACTCTCAGCCTTAAGAGGATATTAAGTCTATGTCAAAGTCAACAAGAGGCTTTAACCCATGGGGAAGACCCTAAAGTAGTCACATATCCCTATGGATTAAGTCACCATTGATGAAGGTTGGTGGCAACAAATATTCTCAATAGACGCATCATGATATCTCATGGATTGAGATAGTGTGTCCCCTTGGGTAATCTAAAGGGCATGTGATCTAAAGACTATGGTCATAACATATCCTTTAGTGAAATTTGACATATGCTTCTTATAGTTAGATTACGTCGATTAATTATATAATAAGTGGAATCTATAACTCAAGGATTGGAGAGGTAATCTTGATAGGTGATTGATAGGTGATAACACTACCTTATTAGATTATGGACACTAATTTATGGAGATTCTGTATGTAATGGATAGTAGGTCACAGACTCGAACTTCATCTTGTTGTTCTTTATATAAGGTACTAGAGTATTGAATCAACTTCAGAATTGGATTTCAAGAGAGTCAACACTCCTATGGGTCCTAATGGTCCCTACTCTAAGCTCATATACCATGATGGCATGGTTTATGAGGGGTTAGATTGGCTCTAGGTTTACTCTTGTGCATAAGGGTATTTTGGTAATTATGCAAGGTTACACAGAAGATAGTAAACAAGGTCTTTAGATTGGGTTAATTAATTAATTAGATGGTCTTGTATAGTTAATTAATCAATTAAGACCCCAATTCGGATCAGATTAAGTGATCCAAGTCTATGTGGGCTCAAATCACTTAAGCCCAATAAGGAAACCCTATAAATACCCCTTTAGGGGTTAGGTTTTATAAGAATCACTTTCAGAAAGTCATCTTTCACTTTTCGAGAGAGAAAAAAGAGTCAAAGCTTCCTTCATTCCAAAGCTCACACTTTGGAGTGCCAAGATCATAATTAGAGTCATCGTATAGAAAACCTTAGGTGTGCAAAACCTCCAGACTCTTCATGCTTCTTCTTCATCCCATGGAATCAATTTGAGAATGCCCAAATCAGAGGTAAAGTTTTCTAAAGCCTTTAATATAGTTTCTAGAATGTTAAAAATGTTTTTTTTTTTTTTTTTTTTTGTTGCATAAAGATCTAAAGACCTATGGTAGATTATATGTACCTATATGATTCAGGGTTTAGGTACAAAGAAATTCAAGGTTTGAGAACAGATAAATCCAGCTCACTTTTATCTATCTTAATCCCATACATTATTCTTTGTAAGCGTTTTGGCTTGTATCTCTTACATTATATGTGAGTTAGGTACATTAGGAGTTCCAATGAAGATACAAGTCATAGGTTTCTTCTAAGAGGATGACATGTTCATAGCTAGTTTGTGGCCCTAAGAAACCCATTAGAGGTTATAGTGCACTACCTCCTAATTAGAGAGATGGTTGGTCATGGTCATCAAGATAGGCACTGCTTACATATTATATTAGATCTATAATGAGTCATAACATAAGGCCATCAAGAACTCATGACTTCACCAAGTTGTTTCATTGTGTTGTCTCTCAACCTTGAGAGAATATTAAGTTTATGATGAAGTGAGCAGCGGCTTTAACCTACGAGTAAGATTGTAAGCTGATCATATATTTCATATAGATTGGGTCACTGTTGATGGAAGCTAGTAGCAATAGGCGTTTTCAATAGAGGTATCATGATATCTCATGGGATTGAGATAGAGTGTTCTCATGGGTAATCCTGAAAAGGTGTGTTCATGTAAAATATGGTCATAGTAGTTTATTAAGTTGAACTTGATATATGCTCTTAAAGAGGTAAGATATATTAGTTGAACACACAATAAGAGGATCTATAACTCAATGATCGTAAAGGTAATTTTGAAAGGTTGATAGATTTCACCCTGAATATAATGGATAGAAGGTCATAAACCCGAGCACCTAATACCTCATTGTTATTTACATGGGGTATTAAAATGCAATTGATTCTCTATAGCGGGATATTGAATCAACTTTAAAATTGGATTATGAAGGAGTCAGTACTATCCTATTGGTCCCAATGGTCCCCACTCGAGCTCATGTACCTTATTGGCATAATTTATGAGGGTAGATTGGCTTTAAATTCACTTTTATACATAAAGGTCTTTTGGTAATTATGCAAGGTTACACAAAAGGTCAGTGAACAAAGTCTCTGGATTGGACTAATTAATTAATTAGTAGACTCTGTTAAGTTAATTAATCAATTAGGACCTAGTTTATGATAGATTAAGTAACCCAAGCTCTTAATAGGCTTAAGTGACTTAAGCCCGATTAGAAAACCCTATAAATACCCATTAGGGGCTAAAGATTCCATCACTTTTAGAAGTAAGTCATCTTCTACCATCCATAGAAAGAGAGCCTTGGCATTCACTCTTTCACCCTCCCCATTAACTATTTGTCAATATCAAGGCAGAGACATCTAGCGGAAGATCTTGGATATTCGAGGCCTATGACAACCATGATCTTCTTCTTCTTCACCCATGGATTAGATTTGGGAATGTCCAAATCTGAGGTATTGTTTTCCATGGCATTTTCTAAATCCTATTTTAGTTTTAAAATGCAATTTTTTGCTATTCATAGGATTTTGAAAAACCTAGGAAGTCTTACATGCACCTAACCTAATTTTAGGATAGGAACGAAAAGACCTAAGTATCCCTACATAGATTTATATGACCTAGGTGTAGATGCCATAAGTAGGTTTGATTAGTACTAAGTACTTTTCTCTTTAATGAGACTTGATAATTCTAAACATATGGTATTAGAGAAGAAGAAGTGATACGATATAGATTGTCAACCGATGGGCTTAAGCACATAAATAAATTATTCTTTCGTATAAAAACTTCTTTATGGAAAAAAAAAATTGTATTTATTTAAACTAGAAACTAAAATAAGATTATTTCTAAACTTAGGTACATAAAGACAATCCTTGAGTTCCAGATAACTATTATTACCTAAGGCTAAGATAACATCTTTTATAGCCTGTTCAACTATTCTCACATCAAAAGCTAGAGTCAGGTACATGTCTTATCCATTCATCCTTATCCCTAGTTGAAATCCCTATAAAGAATTACTGATATGATCAATGGCACTAAATTCTATCTACTAAGAGTTAGTAGAATCCACCACTAAATAGAATTCAACTAAAAGTGAATGAAGTATTCCCTTCTTTAGGTAGTCAAGGCATTCTTTTTTCCAATGACCCTTCTTACCACAAATAAAGTACTTACCCATCCTTTGCTATTTCCTTGCGTAGCCTAGGACTTTCCCTATTTAATGTTCTTTAAATTCTTCTTCTTATTATTATTAGAATAACTTGAAGAACCTTTTACTACCATATGAACATCTCTTTGATCCTTAAGAATTCCTTCAGCCATCTAGAGTTCCCACATCAACTCTAGCAAGTTCATTAACATCTTATTCACGGAATAGTTGAGCTTGAACTATTTGAAGGAGTTCAATAAGGTCTCTAGAATCATGTCGGCCTTAGTCTCACCATCAATTAAGCTTTAAGGCTCTCCATCTCATTAAAGAGTTCAATCATACAAATAATATCATCTCTACTGAGAATTATTTTTTTCATCTTAGTGTTCATAATAGTCTAAAGCAATTTCTTCAAAACCGAACCAATCATTGAACCGAAAAAGTTACCAGTTCACGGTTCAATGGTCGAACCAGTAGTCGAACTGCAGTTGAACCGGTGACATAATAAATATATAATTTATATATTATTAAAATTAAAATTAATTATAAAAAATAAAATATATGTATAAATAAATTAAAAATCAATAATATTATTTTTTTATCTTTGATATTATCAAATTAAATCATGCATAAGTATAAAAATATTAATATTTTAAATTTTATTAAATGGTATATGTATAATATTTAAATGTGAATATATTCAAAATGAAAGAAAATTCAATTGTTTTATTTAATATTATGATTTTTTTAGGAAAAAATATATTTTCTTTGTTTGTTGTATTAAACATAAAATGGTTTGCAACCAGGTGGTGCCCTGTGTCTTTTCTTTAACTTGAGATCCAAGGTTCAAGTCCTAATAGGCGTGTTTTGTGATTGTTTTTCATTAATTATAATATTTATAACATCATCAATCCCACATTGGAATTTGATGAGAAGAAAGAGTTCTATAAAAACAACACTCATCTAGGTAAAGTCATGACCTTCTTATGGGCTCAGGATCCAACCCATCAAATGGCATGAGGTAAGGTAGACTAAAAAATGTGGGTTGTAAGGTGTGGGTTTTGCAAAAAATACATGTAGAAAGAGGTCTGCCATTGAATCATTCGGTTCATAAAAAACAGCCCAATTGTGTCATGGAATCATTCGATTCATCACAAATAGCCCAGTTCAACCACCAGTTCAAGTCATTCACGATTAGTCCAATAACTAGGCAGTTCATTATAGTGGACCACACTGGAAATGCTACCAATCGGCGGTTGAACCGGTCCGACCGGCCGATCTGGTCTAGTTTTCAAAACCATGGTCTGGGGGGAAGCTTGCCTATCAAATGGCGTGAGGTAAAATGGTCTAAAAAATGTGGGTTTTGCAAAAAATACATGTGGAAAGAGGCTTGCCATTGAACCGTACGGTTCATCAAGAACTGCCCAGTTCGTCCGGTCTAACGGTTTGACCACCAATTCAGGTGGTTTGCAACTAGTCCAATGATTAGGCGATTCATTATAGTGGACCGAACCAAAAATACTACCGATCGGCGGTTGAACCGGTCTGACCAGCTGATTCGGTCCAATTTTCAAAACCATGGCTGGATGGAAGCTTGTTAGTTAACCTGCCCCTGTCACCAAACATTTTTTATAGACTAAAGAGAATCTCATAAGTAGTACCAATAGACATATGTTGTTGTTGCAACACATTGTCCAAAGATCCAAGTATAATACATTGGGCTTTCTTATTTGCCTTTTGCCACTTTGAATAAGCATCCTTATCTTTCCAATTGGAATGTTTGTTGGGAATGGGTGGTGCAAAGTCTTGAGTTACCCATTTTAGTTCTTCTACTATGAGCACTATACCCAGTTTTCTTTTCCAATTAACATAATTAGTTCTAGTTAATTTATTTGCAGTAAAATAAGGTTGATTAGATTGTAATAATGATTCATGTAACAATTAAGAAACCCATGCATTAATTAGAGTCTAAGCATTCAAGACAAGTTGGTAAGTTTAGAAAAAATGTAGTGCTCTCAAATTATTACATACATTTATGCAAGGTATCATAAGGATTAAGTCTACTTTAGGCAGGTCATGATTCTTATTACTAGATAAAGACCCTCTCTAATTAATCACTTTACCTTAAACTTGGAAAGTTCTCCTAAGACAATGATTAGCATATCCTTTTAATTTTAACCAGTAAATGATGTAAGTGAGACCACTTTAGGCGATTTGACTACATATCTAAGTTAGGGGTTGGATTTAGGCTTCTTCCAAGAAGTTTCATTGGTTGGATTTTATGTTTTTTTTCAATTGTCAAAGTAGGGTGCCAGTCTTTGAATTTAAAGGTTGTGATTCTAGTATCTTTCTCATGAGTTAGATTTAGATGTTGTTGTGTTTCTTTTCAAGTAGAAATTTATACTTGTTCCAAAGGTAAGGGTTTTCTAAGGTATCTATTTAGCTTAGGTGAGGTTAAGTTTTTTTTTTTTTTTTTTTCTTGTTAGTGTTTATCAAACTTACAATGATAGACAAATTTGTTCAACTAAGTAATTAGGTATTTCTTTTCTTTTTACATATCTATTTTCCTTATAGTCTTCTTTCCCTCTTTGTGGTTTTGATTGTGGTTTAATCTCCTTATTGTAGTTTAGCTCAAATGTTTGCATGTAATACGCTTCAAAGTACTCAAGCTAAGTTGGTTTAAATGATCCAATTAAAGGATTGTCTTTGCAAGTTAGTTAATTTTCTGATGAATTGTCCTTGGTCAAGTCATCTTCAAAAATGGAAAACCAATTGGCTAAAAAACTTCATGTTGAGCTTGCCTAAGCCAAGTCCAAGAAGTCATATGAGGGTGGGAAGTTTGTTTGAGTATGGCTAAAACTTGGTGTGCAGATTCTTAAGCTACCTCATTTTAGTAGTTAGTCGAAAGGCTTTACCAGACAATTCCTACTAGATGATTTTATTGTAGTTACATCCAAATTTGATCTTTAAGTAGCCTCTTTCTTTGTTCTTGGCCTTCTTTTAATTTCTAATTTATATTTAACTCTTTTTTTTTTTTTTTTTTTGCTTAACTCAAGCATTAAGTGTTGATCAACTTCAGATGCCAAAGAGTCAGGCTAATGTTGAGATGGTTCCAAGTGTTGCGATCAAAATTGCTTGGGAAGTGTCTAATATGGCTATCAAGGGCCTTAGAGGTAGCTCTTTAAATCATTTTCTTGTGATGGAGTTGAGCCTTCGATTAGCCAAGAAACCCATATTAAGATATGTTGGGATAGAATCCTTAAAAGTATGACAATTTAGATTTATTATTTATTTAATAAGATTCTAGTTTCTCATTATATCTATCATATTCCATGCATTACAATTTATTAGCATTCCGGCTTAGCATCTTTGCATTATACTTGGCTTGGATGTATTAAAAGTGGCACAAAGATCCAAATCTTAGGTTCCTGCATGTAAATGATTTGTTCATAGTCAATTCATGGACATAGGCAATTCATTTGAGGTTGTAGTACACTACCTCCTAATTAGAGGGATGATTAGTCTTGGTCATTGAGATAGGTTTCCTATGATGACTACATTAGTGTGTACAATTATATATTGGATAGGACCTATGGTGAGTTATTACATAAAACTATTGGGTAGTCATGACCTCACCAAGATGCTATATTGTATGGTCTCTTAACATTGAGAAAATATTGAACTTGTGCCAAAGTTTACAATGGTTTTGTCCAACAAGTAAGACCCTAAGGAGGTCATATATTCCATATGGATTAGGTCATTATTGGTAGAAGCCAGTGACAACAGGTATTCTCAATAAAAACACGATGATATCTCATAGAGATTGAGATAGTGTGTCCTTTTGGTTGATCCTACAGAAATATGTTTAGGAAATCTATGGTCATAATAGTTCATTAACTGGAACTTAACATAAGCTTTTTATGAGCTAGAGTATATCAATCGATCACACAATAAAAGGATAGGAGACTCAAAGATCATAGAGGTAATCTTAAGAGGATGATAATATTCACTTTATTCGATTATGGACACCAATTCACGAGAGCCTAAATATAGTGGATAGTAGGTCACAGACTCGAACTCTTTTTGTCTCGTTGTAATATACATAGGATACTAGATTGTAATTGACTCTTTGTAGTGAATGTTGAGTCAACTCCATAATTGGATTCCAAGAGAGCCAGTATTTGCCTATGGGTCTTAATGGTCCCAGCTCAAGCTTAGTTTCCAAGGTAACATAATTTATAAGTGCTAGTTGTGTTTTTTGTTCATCTATGTGCATAAGAACATGTTGGTATACATAAGGTTGCATAGGAACTTATGAACAGTCTCTCTAAATTAGGCTAATTGATTACTTTGAGCCTAATTAGGCTAATTAATCAATTAGAACCCATGTGGACTAGTTTAAGTAACCTAAGCCTAAGACAGGCTCGTCACTTAAGCCCTTTGGAAGCCTATAAATACTCTTCTTAGAGGTTAAGACTTCAGTTTTGTATTCCATTCACTTAAAGAAAGAGAACCCTAGCCACCAACCCTCTTAAAGTTTTCCACTCCTCCTTGTCAAGATTTGAAAAAAGTTATCAAGCGAAAAACTATTGAGTTTACAAGATCCTCTTTGGATTCGGCACACTCCACCAATAGAAAGTGATTTGGGACCATCCAGATCTAAGGTAAAACATTAGGACAACTAATGCAAAAAGGTGGGGTCAAGTCAGAGAGTTTTACGTTAGAGTTTTATCCTAGGCCCTTGGTAGGGTTATCTTTTGAATTTTTCTAGTTATTTGTTTTAGCAATCTATTTTTGGCTAAAAAAATCATTAATAGCCTTTGTTTTGAGGCTAATTTGACACTATGTTTTCAATTTGGAGGTTGCCCTAACCCTATAAGATATTGTTGGTTTTTCATTGTTTCCTTTTCAGAATAAAATAATCAAGCTAGAAATCATAAAATAAAATAAGCTCTTAGAGAAAATCTATGTGAACTTCGTTTGATCATTTGTTTAGATGCCAAGATCTCCTCCTGTTTTTAAGACTATCTGATATGCATGTGGGTTGACATCGTGATCATCCTTACGTCTTCGAATAATTTCGTGTTGAGGTAAGGTAAGTAGGATGACCTCTTGAGGCTATCTGATTCATGAATACCGAGGTGTTCTTGAGTACATGATTCATGGGCACTTGCATTGCAAACCATTTGTTCTCCATTCCAAATGGGAAACTTTGGGATTTCATACTAGATCTCCATTGATTACAGCAATCTCAGTCTGTAACAAATATCTTTTAATTATTATAAAAGATATATATTTTTATTTTATTTTATTTTTAATTTATCTTTTATTTTAAATTTATATTATTATTTTATTTTATACTATCCTTTTATTTTTGAAGTATTTTTCATATTTATCTCATTAATTCTATTTTAAAAAATTACTATCACTTTACTTTTTTTTTTTTTTTTATCCTTTTAATTTTATTTAATTTTAAATATTTTTATTTTAAAATATTAAATATAATCTTACTTAAAAAATGGCTACAATATAAAAAACTAATAATGAAGTCCTAATATTTTATAAATTAAAATTAATTTCATAAGATAAATTATTAATAATTTTAATTATTTAAATAAATTAATGATAATAGAAAAAGCTGTCACTGTAATAAAATTTTAGAAATTAAATCTCAAATAAAATATTTTATATAAATCAATTTAATTTTTATTTAAAATGTAATAAATCATGTTTTAATAAAAGTATTTTTTTATTTTTAAAATAAATAAATATAAATATATTAAAAGAATTTAAGCTAATTTTTTATAGAAATTTGATAAATATTATCTTTAATCCTGTTTATATTAATTACACTTACAAAATAATTTTAATATGTGTATTCTTACTTATTTTATCTTTTTTTAAGTTTTTTAAATATTTTCATGAATTTTGAACCATTTTTGTTCTATCGATACTTTTGTCAAAATATTCACCAATATTTTTTCGATATTTGTAAAATCTATACCGATATTTTCATATTTACCGATATTTCAAACCTTACACACTCCTACCACCAGCCCTACATGCTTGATGCACTCTCATTATGGCTGCTCCTCCACTTAAATACCATTTTGGATGTTGTTTAATTTCAAGCTTTATAGGGGTGGCCATGCCACCCAACTTATATTCAAATGATACTAATCAGACATATGTATATATATTACATAATACACATTATATATAGTGTTCTTAAATATACATATCTTATTTAATTTTAATTATTACAGTCTTTTATATAATAATTAAATAAAATATCAATATAAATTAATAAATAAAATCATCAATATATTAATAAAAAATATCTATACATATATCAAGGTTTCTTTTAAATCATTGAATTCATCCAAATTAAAAATAAGTACATATAAAATATGCTTTTGGCATTCTGTTCTCAGCTCCCACAGACAATGCCAATGAAGATGATAAATTTCTTCCAAATGATTAAATTTTTTATTCATCTGTTTGTCGGATACATGGAGGAAATTGGCAAATTAGCATTTATAGCTCTCATTTGTACTCCTTTGTGAAGTTTCCTTTTGTAGCCTTAGAATTCAGTGACCATGATTTTGTTAGCTTTGGTGGGGTGGTTTTTTCATTTTTGCCCCTTCAGAATCTGTTCAGGTCGATTTTGATTTCTTCGGCTTGAATGGCGTGTCGGCCTTTTTACCCATCCCTGGACGGAAGTCCATCTTTAGCTACTTGATCATGTACCAAATCAATCAAGAAGAAAAGGCTCATATCCAGGTACGAAAGAATAAACTTGAATACAGAGCAATGAGCCCTAGGATTCCAATTTCAGAACATTCCGAGTCTTGGGCGAAAAAATTAAATGATAGTTTTCTAGCAATATAACTTCATGGTGCCAAGCGCAATTGGAGTCACCTATATTTTGAGGTTGTAATCAGAAACACTGGCGGCTATATAAGTACAAAAATTGTATGTGCACTCACTAAGATCTATATAATTTGTACTAGGGACAACCTGCAACAAAAGAAACTGCGTATTCCTGCATTAGTATGGAACTTCTCAGTCTTGATTTGCCTGAAACAGTTGAAACAACAAATACAAGTAGTTCATATCAAAACTCTGCCCAGTACTTCACTGATTCAAGCATATCCTTGATGAATGTCTAGTTGCACCCTCCTGTAGCCTGTAAGTTGCTCCCAGTTGAGATCCAGGTACAGGTTTTCTTTCTGTTATTTCATGTATTCCAAGACGCTGCGGGTAATATCCTCCAGAAAGGAAACAAAACCCATGACACTAGTGAGACCACTTCCCTCGACATCCTGTTCCTCGATAAGATAATTCTCAAATGCTGTAGCATCATCCTGCCCTCCCTGGATAAATAGAAGCTTTGGAGTGATACTTCTCTCGTGCTTCAATTTGTTGATTGTAGTGCGCAATAAACCTGTGGTAGAAGACATTTAGACAAAATCAAATTCTTTCCCAGTTTTGAAAACCATCTTGGTTCTGTGGATGCAGCAACAATTAAAATCAACTTACAATCATGAGGTGGGGGGTAAGGAAGTGTAGGGTCTGCTGTTGAAGAATAAAACACAATTAGAGTTGTGAATGCATCAAGGAAAAATATTGGGCTACCACTGGTTATCAGGGCAGCACGACTCAATGAGTGGCGTGGATATGCTTGTTTATCAGGAGTAGAATATGATGTCAGTACTGGATATACTGCACGGTGAAGGGAACTTGGTTCCAATGCACTGCATCAAAACATCCACCATAGAAGAGAAGGATTAAGCGTCCTACAATAATATTGCATTCTAACAAAGGAAAGATGGAACAAAAAAAATGAGTGCCAAAGAAAATTACTAATTTTAAGATAAAATTCCAATTTACACTAATTAATGATAAGATGACTTGAGGAGTGGGTTGGATTGGGCTGGCACTAAGATCTATGAACAATATTGACCCCAAGAATAGGTCAAGTTGCCCAGTACTTGGTTCAGCCTGCCATGGAGAAGTGATGAATAAAAAAAATAATGCTGATCTCCAAATTTTCCATGTCCAGTAAAATAAGTGGGATGGAAAATTAAATAGAAATTAGAATTTGAATACCCCATATAGTGGTATAGTGAATCAATGTTCCATCACAAGCAGGTGTGCAGCATGATAACATACCAGAATGAGCAAAAACACTTGGGTTTTATGATATTATGTTTTCTCACAAATCCCCATCCTTCTCTCAAATTGCTTCTTAACTTATCCACAACTTCATATTCTAATCTAACTTCAGCAAATGATTCAATGCATAACATTTTTTTAATTACCTAAAAACACTGCATTATAATTCCCAGGCATAACCATTCAAACATGATCACCAAATACCTGAAAAGGCACTGCAGGTAGATCCTGTAGTCAGGGTGTACACCTTCTTCATGGAAGCGAAGAAGAGGATTTCGAAGCAAAGCAAATACTAAGCGAGGTAGAGGCTGCAGTTGTGGACATTGTGAGAAAGCCACATCAACATGAGCAGTTGCTGAGCTTCCATTCCTGTATTGAAGAAGTTTATAAGCATCATTGTACTGAGCTATGAGGATTACAAGCCAATCATGAAGCAACATCCTTCCCTCCCGAACTCCTTGCTCCAGAGAAGCTAATATAACCTGGAGAACCACATGCAAAATCAACAAGTAGTGAGAATGCAACGTAATATGAAAGAGCAACCTATCTTGGTGTTTGTCGTTTTGTAAATTATGTGATATTTTAGTAAGGAACTGGAATCCAACAGGACACAAGCCAAAAGCCAATAAACATACTACATTCAAGATTTTGGATGGTGTGGTTCTTTCTCCAAATAACCATCTAAGCTTTGCCTAATGCATTTTCACAATTTTTTATTTGGCCAGGATTTAAGTTAACCACCCAAGCTTCCATCAGAGCAAGGAGCTCACCCAAATCAGGGTACAAATTCAATTTTGAAATGAGAAAACTGCGTCAGGGAACTAGTGGATTCCTCATAAAAGAGTTGACTTATTGTCCCAGCTGGCTGATGCACTTTTTATTCAACTCTTCTAGGAGAAATGTTATGCAGAGTGTCTTGATTGCCTGAAAAATGCTCAGGCCATAATGGTTCCTTGGAAACTGACAGGAAAAAAACCTAAAGTTAAGGGGAAAAAAGGCAAGAAAAGGAAACTCCAAAATTTTCCTTTCTTTGGTTTTCAGAAGGAAATTAAAGGAAAAGAAAAATTAATTAAATAAAATAAATAAATAAGTAAAATGAAAAATATATTAGGGGGGAAATACAGGATTTCAACACAACATTCTCCTGTTTAAAGGCCAAAACCTCTTCTTTCAAGAGCTTCCATATAGTGAAATTCTACCATCATCAAACAAGTTTAATTGTCTGACCATTGATATCCTACTGAATATGATGGCAATTGCTCCTAAAAATGTATTTTTCTTTCATAAATATAACATGAGCTCCAATAGCATGACTTCATCTCCATAATTGGCACCCAGCAAGCACCAGGATGAGAAGTGGGGTATCATCCATAATGACTTCATCCAAGGAAGATGCTACTTCATCAGCTGTCATGTGCAGCTGTGATGGATAAGGGCAGGTAGGAGATCGAGTCTGATATGGAAGATGAGCTGATCATAGGAGATCTCTTGGGATTTTATTAGGAGAGAACTTGAGAGTTTGAGAAATGGAAGAGAATTCGAGGAGAGAGTTTTCTGGTGAAATTGGGGGCGACAGCAAAAAAGGTGTTGCCATTGTCTAATGAATGAATAATCAATTTTACTAAGCAATTGTATAAGGTTAATATACTTTATGATGGGATCATTCTCATTGAGAACTCCCAACATATCTTACACTGCTTGTTTCTACCAGGCATTATATTCAAGAGGTCACAAAACAAACAGGAACTTGGGAATGAGCTTCCTTGTTTACATGGTGCAAAATGAGAGTGCCACAAGACCAGCAAGGAAAATAAGGAATAACATTAAGCAAGAAGGAGAGAAAAGAAAATAACCTTGTGAACAAGCACTGATAAAACCACTTCAGGATCAACACTGTCATAAAGTTCACTGCTATTTTGAGCAGATAAATATTGCAATGTCCGAATTCTCAGTCGCCGTTTCAGAGAATGCTTGGGTCTGCATAATCATTCATTATATCAACTTAAACCCAAACCTTTTAAAGTAAATCTGAACAGTTAGCAAATTCATTGAAGTAGCCGTCTAGGTGGAAATTTAAAAAGAAGGTTAGGGTGGGGAGAGGAACTGGGAAGAACAAGTGATGTAGTGCCTATGCACTAGAAAACTAGAGACAGAATTCAACAATCTAAACTTCGAAAAACACATTCATAAGAAAAATTACATAAACAACTTTCCTGAATCAACACAACCTAGGCTAAAGATAATAGCACATAAAGGTATTAAACATCAAACAAGCATTAGCAGCATGATGCAATTGGATGTTATCTTCCAGATATCAGGAAAACAAGAACCAACAGTAGCGGTAGGCTAGAAAGTTCATTAAGAATTTCCTATATACCAACATTTTTTTTTATAGGTGAAAATGTTAAGTAAATGTATATACCAACATAATTTCTTTAGAATCATGTAGTAGACAATATTCATTAAAACAAAGGATAAAACATTGAGAAGCTATAATAAATTAATTTTTTGTGTGGCAAATTCTAAAATGAAAAATAACTAGGAAAAAGAACTGCAAATAGGCTAATCCTTAGAAATCAAAGAGTAACTCCAGTAACTAAATGAATGAAATGGTCAAACTGTAATAGTTGGTTCATTTATAGTGGGCATGAAGATGAGGTTACACAAACCCAAGCTTAGACCTGAAACTAGGTTTCTGGTACAATCACCAACAGACTTTATCAATCAACTTTGCAGGCATCTTAAAAAGGAAGGTCATAGATGCACCATCAAAAAGGGACTCTGATGCAATTTGAAAGTTCTCGAGACAAGGGAATGAGTTAAAGGACATGTACCAAGATTGTGAAAATGATATAAAGGTGCATGCCTTAAGGAAGGATACTATATGCATCAAATTGTCTTGGTCAGACTAAGGCCCTGATTCATAAATATCTGGAACAAGGCTAACGATGATCATTTGTGTAAGCAATGTGAGAGGGATTGGCCAATCTCTCCCCTCCCAACTCAACAACTACCCCTTGAAACAAAAAAGGAAAAGGTTATTTTCTAGTATTTTTCTGTGTTGCACTAATAAGCATAAAAAAATACTTGTGAAACCAAGATTTGATTAATCTCGGTTTTGATGATAACAAAACAAGGTTTAGAACTAATGATTATATTTCAAGTGTGATTAGGCAAGACGATTTCCAAAGTGGCAATCACAAAGACAAATCAAGCCAAAGAGAAATCATTAAGAAGAAGACCTCAAAGAGAAGTGTTTTTTCAAGACCCAAGCTTCATAAGATCTTTTTGTAAGGTTGTTGGTGCACTAGGATTTCCATGCATTAAATTCTTTACTTATGCACCAAAATCATCCAAGAGTTATTTTGTTTTAAATATTTTAAAATTTGATGATTTCATATTTTCAACTAAAACCTTGTATCACATGTTTTTCAAAACTTGTTTAAAAGGTTTTAAGTTGAAAAAGTTGATTGTTGAGTCAAAAATGGTTCAACCAGTTGAACCGGATGAGGAACCGGTCGACCCCCAGCTCAACCGGTCGAAGGGTGCAAAACAACCTTCTCTCTCTTCCAAAACAATTGTTCAACCGGTCAAGGTTGAACCTCAACCAGTCGACCCCCACCTCAACTGGTCGAGGTCCAGTCAAGGGGGGGTCGAGGTCTAACGGCTACCTGCCAAGCATTAAATGCTAACGGCTAGTCAACCGATCAACCCCCAGCTCGACCGATCGAACCCCCAACGGCTAGTTTGGCATTTTTCCTCTATAAAAAGGCTTCAATCTTCATTATTTCAATAGCTTAACTTTCCTAAACCTTTCTTAAATATATTTGAGCCTTGAGAAAGTATTTTTGAGTGCATCATTGTTCTAAAACTTGCATATCATTAGTGCACCTTTCAATCCTAGTTTTCTTGAATCATTTGAGCCTAAAGTTTTGTACTAGGATTTTGTGAAATCATTTGTAAATCTTTGAGAAGAAAAGTCTAAGTGTAAGATCTTACTTAGGGATTCTCAAGTGTGGAGTATCACTTGAGGAGTTGTTCAAGAGTAGGGTATCTCTCGAGAAGTGTAAAGGGTGTTTGGAACCAAAAGTCTAAGAGGGTCGATTGGAACCATAATCCAATTGTATTGCTTGAAGGCTTAGTTTGGAAACCTTGAATTAGTGGAACCTCAAGCTTGGGATTGAAGCTAAAGGAGAGTGGATGTAGGTCGGCTTGCGCCGAACCACTATAAAATCTTGTGTTTGCATTCTCTCTTCCTACTCTTTTACTTTATATGCAATTGTTTTTATATTGTTTTATTATATATTTGTATACAATTGTCTCTTGCATTCATACATTTTAAATTTGCAAAAAGAGATCCCCCCCCCCCCCCCCCCCCCCTCTAGGGTGATTACCTTATATTGGATTAGCCTAATTTTTCTAACAATACTCTTTGGCCTCCCAAGGGTGTAGAAAATGGTGCAAGTTGATCCCTTTCTAGCATCATGCTTTGCCCACTAATAAGGGTGAAAAATAAACTTTAGCCTCCCAACTAAAATTATAGGGTGATGATGATGTCATGCCTAATCATTGATGGCAATCTCATTGTCCCTCTTATTCCATGCAAACTTGACCCAGGAAGTGTGTATATATATGTGCGTTTGATGTCATGGCTCATCTCTAGACAGTGATCTCAATGTGAACCCATGAAATGAGAGTGTTTGTGTTTGTGTGTGTGTATGTGCATGTGTACATTCATATGTGCATGTGTCTCCTATCATTCCTGAATAGGAGCTTCTGCAAGTTAAGCTGTTGGTATGCATTTGTGACCTCTCATTGAGTAGGAGATTCTGCTGATCGAGCTGCTTGTGCAATGGTTGTTAAAAACTTACAATACATTTTTTATGGAAATTAATATATTTTTTTTGATAGATAAAATAAATTCATTAAGGCCAAAAGGCTAAAAAGAGAGTATACACGGAGTATACCAAGATACAAAATAGAAAAACACCAAGGGGCAAACAAGCCTCACCCTTACTTGATGGCTAACCAATCTACAAAATCAATCAAAGATAAAGTATGATCCTTTATATGTACCCTAGCCCAATTCACAAAAGTGTACAAAAAAATGGACTTAATATCTTGGTCTTTTCTCTCAATATCATCAAAGGTCCTCCTATTCCTTTCTTTCCAAATGGTCCACATCAGGCAAAGGGGGGCCGCTCTCCAAGCTTTCTCCCTTTTCTTGCCCACAAAAGAACCATGCCAACCCAAGAGGTTCCTTTTCACAGAGGAGTGCATCACCCATTGCACTCCAAAAAGGGAGAAGATCAAAAGCCATAACATTCTGGCTTTCTCACAAAACAAAAGAAGGTGATCTGTGCTTTCCTCCTCAATTTTACACAAAAAACACCTGTTGGGAATGCTCCAACCAAATCTCTTCAGGCGGTCAGTGGTGAGAAGCCTGCTCCAAGCCGCCTCCCAACCAAAGAAGCTAGCTCTAATTGGGACCCAAGGAGTCCAAATAGATCTGGCCGGGAAGGGGGATTTAATGCCCCTTGAGAGTGAGCTATAAAAAGATTTGACTGAAAAGGTTCCATTCTTTTTCTCTTTCCACTGGAGCGAATCATCCACACCTCTTCTAATGGTCATAGGAAGGAGCTTGCCTAACAAGCTTTCAACTTCTCCCACCTCCCAATCATTAAGGTGCCTATTAAAACGAGGCCCCCAGCTACCCCCAACTCCATCTTCCTCCCAAGCCTCAGCAACCCAGCTTTCTTTGTTGATAGAAAGATTAAACAAGGTGGGGAAAGCTTCTTCCAAAGAATGATTTTCGCACCACAAGTCCTTCCAAAACTTCACTCTAGTGCCATCCCCTACAATGAAGCGGGAGTGAGATTGGAAGTTCTCCCAACCATTTCTGATGGCCTTCCAAACTCCCACCCCATAACGATCTCTTACAACTTTGGAGCACCAACCCCCATCTTGAAGGTCATACTTGCTAGAGATAATTTGCTTCCAAAGAGAATCATTCTCATTAGCAAATCTCCACAACCACTTTCCAAGAAGGGCCTTGTTAAAAGTAGCTAGTTTGCGAATGCCCAAGCCTCCATCATTTTTAGTAGTGCAAATAGTCTTCCAACTCACTAAGTGAGGTTTGTTCTCTAAGGCACCACCACCCCATAAGAAATCTCTTTGGATTTTTTCAAGCCTTGCACACACCCTCTTATGGAAATTAATATATATTATAATCTATATCATATTTTAAGCATATCTTAAGATAATTATATGATTTCTTTTTTATAGGTAAAACAAAAAGTATGTACTAAAAGGAAATGCCCAAATAGCATACCAAAGTATACAAGAATACATTTGCCACCAAAAGGCTTAGCCAAGTGGGGGAGAGAGAGAACAAAAAACATCGCCTGCCCTCATTTAAAACCTAGTCAATCAATAAAACTAATAAGAGAAGTAGGGTCCACATCTACAAACACCCTAGTCCAAGACCACAACTTACAAACAAAAGAGTATTTCATCCTTTGGACCGATAACTCCGCATTATCAAAGCAAGCATGTTCCTTTCTTTCCAAACAGTCCAAAAGATACATAAAGGGGTAGCCTTCTAAGGCTTTTTGCGATCTTTACCCAAAAAGACCTATGTCACCCAAGGAGCATCTCTTTAACCAAAAAGGGGAGAACCCATGACACCCTAAAGAGAATAAAAAGCAGCTGTCAAAGAATCCTTGTCTTTACACAATGGAGAAGGATGTGATCAACGGTTTCTTCTTCAGAGTGGCAAAGAAAACATTTGTTTGCCAAAGAAAACCTCCTCCTCAGGACATGATCAAAAGTTAAGGCTTTCCCCCAAGTAGCCTCCCATGCAAAAAAAGTCACCTTGGGTGGTATACAAGAACTCCAAATGATTCTCCACAGGAACAATAAAGGATCACCAGGCTCCAAAACGAAACAGAGGGATTTGATCGAAAACTTTCCACTCTTCAAAAACTATTAAAATCACCCTATCTTCCTCATCCTTAAACACCCCTTTTGCTTGAAGAATCAATAGAAAGCGCTCCACACTTTCCACCACCTAATCATTAAACAACCTAGAGAAGCAAGGAACCCATCCACCTTCTTCAACCTGTTGAGTTCCACACGTCCGCCACCCATGTATCCTTAGAAATGGCAAGGGCAAATAAGAAAGGAAAGGAGACACAAAGTGGCTTATCTCCACACCATTACCCACTAAGAAAGATATTTTGCTACTCAAAAGATCCCACTCCTTCCTTATGGATTTCCAAAGGCCAACATCATACCCATCCCTCACCTCACGAGAGCGTCATCCCCCTTCATCTTCACCATACTTCTAACTAATAACTTGCTTCCACAGCGCCCCCTCTTTCATTGGCAAAGCATCAGCTCCACTCACAAAGGAGGGCTTTGTTCATTACTAAAAGACACGTCACACCCAAGCCCCCCTTCCTTTTCCCCGAACAAACCATCTTTCACATTACTAAGTGAGGTTTTTGCACTACTCCACCGCCCCACAAAAAATCGCTTTGAACCTGCTCTAACCTTAAACCAACCAGCCTTGGCATGTAAAAAAGAGACATGAAGTAGATCGGCATACTAGAAATGGTGCTTTGAATCAGAGTAAGTCTCCCACCTTTTGAGATGTACTATTTTTTCCGCATGGCTAGCGTCTTACGAAGCCTCTCTTCCACCCCATCCCAAGCTGCCACAAATCTATAATAAGCCCCCAAAGGAAGACCCAAGTAAGAGGAAGGAAGAGCACCCACCTTACAACCCAACTCCAAAGCCAAGTCATACAAATTATCCACACTTCCAACAAGAATTAACTCATTTTTCTTCAAATTGATTATCAAGCCTGAAATGGCCTCATAAGCAACCAACTCAAATAAGTCATCTGATCCTAAGACGCTTCACAAAAAACGAGAGTATCATCCGCAAACAATAAGTGAGAGATTTGAATCCCATCTCCACCCTTACCCCTCATCTGCCACCTAGAAAGATAACCGCCACACACCAACCTCTTCACGAAGCAACTAAAAACCTCTATAGTGATCACAAATAAATGGGGAGAGAGAGGGTCCCCTTAGTGCTTTGAAAAAAACCGGTTGGGCTTCCATTAACAATAAGATATGGGATAAAACGATATAACGACGCAACGATACATACATGTTTAATTATTTTTTCACAATTTTAAAGAAAAAACAAATTCAAAAACAAAAATTCTTGAAAGAATTAGTATATTAATTGTTTAGAATGTATGGTAAGGTAGAAATTAATCATAAAAGAGAGAGAGAGAGAGAGAGAGAGAGAGAGAGAGAGAGAGAGAGAAAATAATCCTATATGAAAAACTTCTTATTTTCAAGGTCATATTGGAATTTAACTAAAGTTATTCCTACAATGAATATTGGAGAATTGCTATTTGAATGACTTAAATTTTAACATTAAAAATGGTGGTAATTTGAAGATGACATATAAGGACATATTTATCAAAAACACATACAAATACATATTCCTAGTAAAATTTGGAACTAAAAATTATATCTAAAAATTTAAAAAGCTTATTTCAGTGAATTTTTGTGTTACAGTAAACTCATATGTTGTTAAATTAAGCTTTTCAAAACTCTAGTATTCCACATTTTCATATGGTATAATATAATTTTAAATCTTTAAATCTGATTAACTTTCATTAAATTGGTTATATATCATTCTATATTTCATGCTTTCAATGTGTACATGTATGCATATTTTTTTCTATTTAATTTTTTACAATGTATAAAACTATGATACATCGATACAAAAAAAGAAAAAAGAAAAATAGATAAACCATTAGGGTTCAAATCATCAACTAAGTTGTATCCACTTCGGCTAAGGCTAGGACAATTCGAATACCCAAGTCACCCTTTTGCATGATTCAACATCAACTCAATTGTAGCTCTACTTACCTTCCTTGACTTGATTGATTTCTTATAGCATCTAACTTGGCTCGGGCCGATTTATGAAACGACAATAAGAATCAAATTTTCAGTGGTGATTCCACCACCCTTACTAATATCACAAACTCAACATCACACCCCAACCACTTGTAAAGGTTGATATATAGGGCTTGAATCAGGTTTCAAGCATCGATGATGCTCAAATTGCACAAGTGCAAAAGCAGATTTTGTCATTCCAACGGTGGATTTTGCTCTAGTAATTGAACTAGAGGTTACAATGCAAGAGAAGAAAGAAACAGTGTCATTTTAGCTTGTGAATTTTGCTTAATTTACAATGAGTTCCACGTCTCATTCAGATAAATGAGTCCTTTTTTTTATTATTGTTTCACGCTATTAGGGCAAAGTGTACCCATTTAATAAGGTCCGATGCCCAAATGAATTTATAATTCAAGAATGGAATGAATGTGCTCAATTCTATTTCCAAATCAAGAAAAAAAATATAAAAATAAAAAACAAATAAATGTTAATATAGTGAAAATTTGAAGAAAAAAAAAATGGAAGTAATCAATGTAACATATCTCCAGTATGGTATTTGTAATTTAAAACTTCGTAAGAAAATTAATATAGATGATCACTTTAGCATTCTACAAGAATTAGGACTAAACATTGATTTATGAGTTTTAAAATTTTAAAATCCATGCTTGTATAACTGTTTAAATAATGTTAAAGGTAATAAAAATTTATTTAATTAAATTTTTTTAGTGTATCTAATAGTTATATATATATATTTTTAACTAGCATATTGTGTGTATCACCCAACACCAATCCAAGTTACCGAGACTGATGTGCCTCAAGATCTTCCCAGTCAATGACCAATGCCACAACTTTGAACCACATACATGATACATTTTACAAGTTGAAAACTCTGGCTTGTGTGTGCAGGAGTGTCTGCCAGTTGAGCTGCTCATGCTAGTGTGATCTCATTCCTGAGCTGCCAATGGGGTTGCTCATGTCTGTGTGTGTGTGTGTGTGTGTGTGCGTGTGTGTGATAGGTGTAACCTGTCATTCCTGAGCAGTAGTGTCTTCCAATTGAGTAGCTTTTGTGTGTGTGTGTGTGTGTGTGTGTGTGTGTGTGTGTGTGTGTGTGCGTGTGTGTTAATTTGGCATTTCTTAAAAGGATAATTTCAAAGGGAAACATATACATTTCTTTTTTCTTTCTATTGACAAATCTATTAAAAAGCACTAGAAAAAGGAAGGGATAAAAGGAACATCTAAGGAATGAGTGAACAAAAAAAAAAAGAAAGAAAAGGAGCCAAAAAACTCTGACTATAGCCTCATGTCATCACTAACCTTCCATGAAATCCAGAAAAGAGAAAAAAGAGTTTCCTTCCCATAGAGAATCCCTAGACCACTAAACAAACTCCAAGACAAAGGTGTTACAGTTTTAATATTGATTATCCCTAGATAAGCCTAATTGACATCAAACGGGATTATATATTGATAACCAATAATATTAAGTTTTTCTTTGCACACCTTGCTATAGTTCTCAATGCTGAGATCCTACTGATTTTCTTATAGGTAAGATTCCTAGAAGGTCTTCTATGGTTCTAAGGTTCTGTCTCTTGTTCTTTATCTTTCTTTCTTATATTTTATATTACATTTCTCCGTTGCCATAAATTTTTCTTCCTTGTTTCTCTCCTTAACCCTAAAAGCTTGAAACTTAGCCTGCCTATTTGATTGTAAACAACCATTCCAGGGTTATCCTACATCATTAAGCCATCAGGAAGAACCACTCAGATATCTCCTTCCTGAAGAATCTTTCAAGACTGGCTTTGTCCTCCACACCAACAGATTTCAAGTTGACAATCTAAATACCAGTCTTCTAACCTCCTGATCTTCATCCAACCAGTGACAAAATTATGACCCTCAATGGTCAACCTTCTAGCCCCTGCATCACAAGACTGAGAAAACCACAAATGCATGCCTCCTCCCCCATCCATGTATCATGTATACCCAAAACTCAAAATTGGCACCTTATATTGGTGAAGGAGAGTGCCCACTAGTAGTATCCATGGGGACCAATTTTTAGTTCACTTGATCACTCCTTGTTCTCTAATCAATGGGAGGACAAACAGCAGTGCCTCAAGAAGTGCAAAGAGTCTCAAGCTAGATATCATTCCCAAAACCCCTTTGGCTTAGAGAAAGCCAATTTAACTTCACCCAAGTTGCCACAATAAATAACCTGCATTCATCCAACCTGGACTCTTAAAAGAGCAATCGTCAAAATTGAATTTAATTGACCTAAGAGGATGAAGACTCCACATAGATATACACTGCAGGCAATTTTCCTTAGTCTCACGTCTTAGAATCTTTCATAACTCATCAAAGAGGGGACGCCAAGTAAATTCTTTTGCACTACAAAATTTTAGCAAGAGCACTCCTGTTATCTTAATATATTCATGAAACAAAGAAACAAGTTAAGAAAGCACTCTAGGAAACTTCTAACAAGCTATAATGTCCCCTTGTTGTGGGAAAGAAATGCTAGGATTTTTGAGGACAAAGTTAGGAATTCAGAGAATCTCTGGGACTCCATTCATTTCCTTGCTTCTCTATGGGCTTTTTGTTCTGCGGTTTTTAAGGGCATTCCTCTTAATGTGTTACAACTAGATTGGATTTCAGTGTGTAGTTCCAATGGGACAATCTAGTCATGGGAGCTTGTTTGTAGTTTCTTAGTGATGTTGGGAGGATTCCTCATCCTCTTTTGTACTTATTTTTCTATCAATATATTCTTGTGTCGTTTCCTATCAAAAAAAATAAAAAAATAATGTCCCCTTGTTGTCAGTGTACCACCAAGTATGGAGTATGCATGCAGAAATATATATCGTAAGTTCATACCTGTATCACCTCATGTCTAAAACAAGTATCTTACATGTTTTAAAATGTTTGTGAAGTATTGCTTTTGGAATCTAAATCTATGACCCTGCTTTCTTCCATTTTGAGAAGATGTGAGTTAATCACCATTTTTATCAACTACAGTTAGAGACCTAAGAACCAGCACTTTGCATTAGTTTCAATATGCTCAAAGAGCATCAATAGTCTGTTGCTTCCTTGGTTGGTGGCTGGCAACTGAAACCATGACCTGATGCA
This sequence comes from Vitis rotundifolia, assembly GCA_030254885.1. Classification (NCBI taxonomy): domain Eukaryota; kingdom Viridiplantae; phylum Streptophyta; class Magnoliopsida; order Vitales; family Vitaceae; genus Vitis; species Vitis rotundifolia. Next base: position 15,117,665 of record CM058156.1, read on the forward strand.
CAGGATTCATGCCATAAAAATATAAACAGACAACCAGTCGCTATTTTTTCAAGTTTAATCATAAGATGATGGCCAGCATCGGTTGCCATGTTGAATGAGACTCCTCAAGTTTCATAGCTTCACCATAACATCTGAAGCATGTCTACTAATCTCAAAAAGTGATTTAATAATCACTTTCCAAGCAGGCACTTCCGTAACTATAATAAATTCCAGTGCAAAGGCACAATGTGCAATGTCTCTGAAATTTACTGTTAGCATACAGCTACAGAAAGCAGGCATCATTCAGATTTCTACAAACAACAATTGGAATTAATTTCTGCCAACAACTGGTCAGTAGTTCTAAGTAACATCACTTTCATGATTTAAAAAAAAATGTAATAATAAATAAATTAGATGATAAATTCATTCACTATAAAATAAGTTCACCACCAAGTCAACCAAGTTATTGATCATGACTGTAGGATTAACCATACCTACTTGCAGAAACTGATCCTGGAGTTGAAAGTTCATCAGGGGGCACAACAACAGTGTATTGAAATGCAATCTGTAACATGGGAGGTTCTGATGTATGTCTGCAAAAGGACAACATCTATAAAGTTACAATTCCTCAACAAATTATTGAAATCAAATCATACAGCAGTAGTGCCATACATCACACAAGAAGTGCATATGGAAAACAATTGAGGAATTCATCATTGGCAATTAAAAAATGGCAGAAAAGTGTCAAAATGAAAGAAAAAAAATGAAAATTCTAGTGAAACAAAGAGAATCCATCAAAAGGTACCATATGAACAGATTCAAGATATATTGTATGTAAAGGGATGACTCCACAAAATTACAAAATGGATGGAAGTGAGTGTGAATTAGACAAAATCCTATTTGGTAATGCTGAATCTGGGCGTCAACCAAGTGGTGATTGTTGCATCATTCTTAGTGGGAATAAGGGGCATGCTCAAATCACAGGACCTTACAAACCTATCTATCCTAATGGACATTTGTTTTGCATAGTGACTGGAGCGATTGCAAACTACCTTTTCTTCATTGTTCTCTTATAAGCTTTGGCAGAAACTCTTCTCTTTGGCAAGGATTTCTTGGATGGCTCAAAAAGAGATCTAAAATACAATAGTTATGTTCATCCAAGGGTTTGACAAGAGGGCCAAGAATAGGGTGTTGTTCCATTGTGGTATGCCAGCCATCATGTGAGTGATTTAAATTGGAAAAAAAGTAGGATCCTTGAAAAAATAGAAACCAGTTGATAAGTTATAGGACAAAATTCTTTGGATCACTAAAAAGGTTCATTGGTGTCCTTGTCAGTACTATTCCTACGGATTCAATGGTTGTTTGCTAAGCTAACAAAAAATGCAACAAATTGATCATACAATAGTCATTTAGTATTTAATTACATTTGGCTAGAGAAAGATAATAGGATTGATCTTTGACAGAAACATATTTATACCTGGAAAACCCAGTAGTGTTGGCAAAATCAAAGTCGTAGGCATATGTGACATAAGAATCACAACAAATAATGTGTTGCACATTTTCGTACTGTGGATCTGGGAAGAAATGACCATACTGCAAAAATTTAATGTAAGTGTAAATGTAAAATAAACAAAGTGTAACACAGCTATGACAATCTTGAAGGACATGATATGATCACTCACAGAATTTCCAGGTCTGAATTCAGAAGACGTCCTTAATCGCAATATACAACCAAAAGCATATGGTCGACTTAGCATGCGATACCTATAAAAAGATCATTCACAACCTTAACATTTGCAAGGATAATATCATTAAAATATTAGATAAGAATTACTTTATATCACTCTCATAAATAAAATATTTTTTTCTCTAAGGAAGATTAAGCCATTCGATTAGTTGTACCACAAAGACATGTATATTATCTAGAATACTTTGGCCAAACAAGGGTCTCTAACTTAGGAGGTGTTTGATTAAGAACTAATCATTGAAAAGTGAAAAAAAAAGTATAGATCCCACTTCTGAAGTACATAACACAAATTTTAAACCACTTAAAGCTAAACAACACCAAAAAAACCACTGAATTTGTTTAGTAAAAGAGACCTGACTAACTACACAAAGCAAAACACGATCAGTGAATTTTTGTACAGCTTTTAGTCTAAGTTTATGATTCCCTATTTCAAGGTTAGCTTATCCCTTTTTTTTAGCATTTTCATTCAATTTTTTTTTATGAAATGAAGTCCGTTTCTGATTGAAAAGAAAGCATGTATATTATCTCTATTGTAGATTATAAATGTATCCATATTAAAGAAACTATGAATAATTAGCAGGCTAATTTCTAAGACATTTAATACTTACATGTCCTGAGGGAGTGTGGAATCATCAGTATTGGAATACAAAAAAAGTGAACCTCCACTTTCAATACTAAGAAATTTTAGGGATGCCAAATCCGTATACTCGTTTGTAACAGCAAATATATCCACACAAACACCTGCTTGAACAGCAACAGCAGCCTGTGAAATACGTGTCAATGTTTATGTTCTACAAAAACATCCAACTAAAGAAAAAATAAATAATAATTCAGATCACAATTACCAGATCTTTGTAGAATGGTGTCTGCTCAGGAAGCAAAGCTCGATCTGCATCCTCACCTTTACTAGCATATTGCTCACCATACCGTCTTGTATCTAGTTGGCCAGCTCCATAGTCAGGAGGACCAGATAAAAAGGCAAAGACTCTAGCTGCACTTATTTTCAATGAAAATAACAACATATAGAATGTCCTTAGAAAGTGTACAAAAAATAACAAAAGTGAAAAAATGAAATTTAAAAGTTAAAGCAGAGCCATTAATTGCACAAGAACTGAGCACAAATAGAGTGATGAGCTTTGAACATTATCACACCTAAGGCAAATGTATTTCCATATTCTGAACCAAGGTAATTAAAAAGGGCTTCCATTGCCACTCCAAAACCTCGGCCACCCAACAAAAGGCCATCTAGTCCTTGACCTGCAGTTGTGGTTCTTTCCCATGAAGTAGTTGGTTTTAATGTTTCAAGTGCAGATGCAATACGGTCCTTACAAGTTTCCACCTGTAAAAGCATTGTTGATTATTTAGGGCTTAATCAATATTACTAATACAAATAAGATATTATGGATATTGACTGATCAGACAACTTCCTAGTCACTAACTGAAGAAAGAACTCCCAAGGAGACAAAATAAAGCGACGGACATCAGTAACACACCGGAGCCAAAAATGACAACAAAGGCATAACATCTTCAAGCTCAATAGGCAGGCTTGCATCTGAATCTGCAGGGACGAAAACATTCTTTACAACTGGTACAGGCCCTTGAACATCATACAACCCTATTTTGTGGCTAAATGTAGCAAGCCCAAACAGTGCTCCAGGCCCAAGAGCTGTAAGAATGAAAGAAAAAAGCTAAAGTTTTCCAAATGGAAACATTGTGCATGAAAGAAACTGAGAACCATCTTAATATATAAATAAACTACCTTCCAATGCTGCTAATAGAGAACTTTTAATAAGTTCCAAAAACTCTTCTGAAGCTGCAGATAAATTTAAGAAAAAGAAGGAAAATGCCCACCTGTCAGTATTCATCTTGTGTCATGCAGGGAAAAAAATGCATTAATAAAAATATTATTATGAAATAAAGGACATGAGGGAAATATAACAATAGGCTCAACAGAAATTTTGACACAGATAAAAGGAAGTTGATGTACCATATAATTTAAAAAAAAAAAAAAAACCCTATTGAACTACCAATTAAGGGAAAAAAATTATTAATTGGTTTGAATTACAGATAAATAAAGATATAAGTTGTGCACAACTTACTAGGGAAGTAGAGAGTGGAGGGGAATGGCAAAAAGAAGGTAGAGTCTAGATAAGAACATTGTTTTGAGCTCCCAATCCCATTGATAGAGACAACCAGCAGCCACCTTTAAAAGTTTATGAAAGGTGCAAAGGAGTGGGCTCCAAGGCCCAAGCTTTAATTTGGCACTCTCTGGATGATAATGGGCTTAGTTGGGATCTTATATAAGTCAATATGGGTTCAGCCTAGAAAGCACTTTCAGAAATTAAGTCATGGGCCTAGTCAATGGTTATAAGTTACCATTTTCAGTCATTATTGTTGTCATTTTCCAATAGTCTTTAATGTGGTCAGTAGTCAGTCCAAGTTTGTCATTTTCAAGTTGCATTTACTGTGTCTAGTTCCAAGGAGTTACAAGTCCCTAGAAAAGTCTCATATAGTAATTCATTAGTCTTTTGGGAGGAATCAATGAATGAATGAATTATCAGCAGCCATTTTTTTCCTTTGTGTGATGCAAAGAGTACTTAGGTGTGAAGCCTAAGGTTTCTAGGAGTGAAGGTCCTTTCAATTATACTATCCTTACATTTTATTTTCTGTACTGCATCACCCATACAATCCTATACCACATGTTTCAATCTAAAGTCCCATCCAAACTCTTCAACACCAATTAACAAGTTGAAGTTCGGGTTTATTTCCTTATATTAGACCAGGATAAATAGACTCAACCCTGTCTACCAAAAGCCCTATGCCCGTTATTTTTTTCAGCTACCATTATAAATTGATAAGTTTGAAAGAATACAGTTGTCATGGTTAATTTTCTGAGATATTTTCGAACATTTTTTAATTATCTCCTTCACTGAACTATATATTCTTTTATAAAATACGAAATGGTGATCCAAACTTCCACAAGAGGGATTTCTCTTCTAATTTACTTACATGGATACTAGAAAATTCAGACGAAAAAACCACAATTTCTTATCTAAGTTCTCCTTGCTTTCTATGTGTTTCTTTTCTCCTGGGTACTAACTTTTTTTTATCAAAAACAAAATGTATTAGAAATGGGTAAAGCAAGTACATGAGAAGGATGAGGAATCTTCCCCAAATTTACAAAAACTGATCAAAAAATGAAAGATTAAACCTTCTCCAAAAAAAAAAAAAAAGACCTATACATCCATATAGAACCATATGAGAATATACAACATGAAACCTCTCATCCATCCATGAGGATTAACACACCTCCTTCAAATAGAGATCAAAACAATTCTCCTCTCCTCCAAAAACTAACCCTTACGACTTACACACTAAATGCCAGTCAAGTTAAACTACATTGAGAGGAATGCCCTTCAATGTCATGCAACAAGAGGCCCGGAAGGATGAATAGAAATGAATTAGATCCCATTGCGTCTTTGAAGTCCTTTGATGGTCCTCAAAAATCCTGGCTTCTCTTTTCCTCCACACAATCCATATCAATGTGAGACAAGTGATTTTCCATAGGACTTTACCTCTAATGGAGCTCCTCAAACCTCCATATGAAATGGACAACATATCACATATGCGTCTAGGAGGTACCCAATCCAAACTAGCTAATTTGAATAGCCTATGCTAAACACTCAAAATCAATCGACAATGTAGAAAAAGATGGTCTAATGTTTCTTCACTCCTCATGCACAAAATGCACCATCAAAGCAAAGGCCCCTTTTATACCATATGGATTTCTTACTGTCCAACTACACTAGAACTCCTAATCCTAGTTAGATAAATATACTATCTAATGTAATTCGAGAATTCAACATCACAATTTAGACTTTCCATGAACATATACCTAATTTGGATATAGAATACAATAAATTCTTCTAGACTAACTACTATAACCCACTAACCAAATAATACAGAATAATCAAATTGGAGAGTGTTGACCTTTCTCTTTGATAATAGTTTTTCAGTAGGGCCTTCCTAACATTTTTTGACTCCCAAAAACTGTAGTTATTCCAAGAGGTTAATCACACCCTTTGGCATCATCATGCTCCTTGTAAGCTTTTCTTGTGTGAAAATTATATCAACCCAACAATACATGTTGGGATGCAAAGGGGTTTAGGCTCAAGCCACACCCCTTCAAAACATAGGGACCAACACTCAGGATAGGTGAAAATTAAAAAATAAATATGTGAGAAAGAAAAATGGGAGTGTTGGGACCTGAGGTGTGATGTGACTACTGGAACTTTAAGGCTTCAACAATCATATCCCTATCTCCCATTTTGAAAAATGAAATGGGGACCTGACAGGCAGCACCACCCTGACTCTGATGGGCTCAATCATGCAGCCTAGGTGGGTTTTAAGGCCCAGTTCAGAAGCAAAATTGATTGAATGAGAAAGAGGAGAAAGATATCTCCTCAAAGAAAAATTTAGCAAAGAAACAATCCAGAAGACAGGAACCAAACACTAAAACAACAACAACAAAACAAACAAACAAATAACCAAAAACAAAACAAAAAGAAAAAACAAATACACCAAAGAAGAGGACAGAAATTGCCGGAGAAGTCTTAAAGCGTCCAAAATCCTGTCTTTACTGCAGTATGTGCCAAATTGGCAAGTTTTCACACCCATGCAAAAGAGCATTCACTTGTTCCGGCAGTATCAACAACTTTCTAAAAGACTGGTGTCTCCAAGAGCTTCCAGCTTCTGACTAACCCCCATATAAGAAATATCACCTTTGACAATGATGCCATGGAACACAAGATTAGACACTTCCCTGAGATTGAAACAGCTCTTAACTCCACCTTAATGGTGGCCCCATAATTTAATAGTTTAGACAACACAAAAAAACAAATAAATAAATATGCCATGGGTTCTTAAAATTCTAGGAACACCCATCTGATCTGAATTGCTTATGAAGCATCCATGAAAACTGAGTTGGACAATGTCTTCTAGGTGACAATCACACTCTAAATAAACCAAATGGAGGCAGTCATGTACATTTCTATGCCTAAGAACCCCCTTTGACCTCTAAAGCCAAGAAGGAGTGAGTCCATGAGGCTGTCAAGATGGGAGTAACTTCACACTGAGAATTTTCTCATATGACATGTTCATGAAACAAGTATCTTAAATTTCCTTCTTAACTAAAGCATCTTTTTCGTGTTAACCCTGTACTGAATCACTACCAAGTCAGCAGCTTGAGTTTGGGAGGGGAAAACTCAAGTGGGGATGTTAAACAAATTAGCACAAATGACCTTGAAAAAGCATGCACAAGAGATCCCTTAATGACAGGAGCCTCAACCTGAGTTTTCACACGTAGACAAACATACACCTTGTTGAAGTTTCTAAGATGGGGAATTTCCATTTGACCACGATTGCTCTAGCCTATAAATTATTTCCTGTCATCTTATTTATTTCGCTTCAAGGGCATTAATAATTGTTGAGGTGTGGTTACCTATCAAAAAAAAACAGTAAGTGTTGAGGTGTGATCAGGTTTCCTAGAGACAGAAGCTTCATGAGTGGTGGACAACAGTGGTTGTGGAGATTAATTCCTCATTGTCCTCTTTGGTTCAACTGATGGAGTGCAATAGAAGGGAAGTAACCATTATTACGTTTATGGGCAAGGATCAAAATCATGGTATTGGTTATTGATTCAAGAGTTGTGAGGTGATTCGATCTTGGCATCTCTAATTGATGTCAGGCTATGCACAGTATATGCCAGTTCAAAAGCTCAAAGAATACTAAAACAAATATGAAAATTATAAGAAAAATAAATACAATTAGAGCAACTCAAAATATTAATAAACTAATGTCCTATCTACAACATTGTTAAAATAGTTACAAAAGCCCTCGTTTGGATTGGTCTATGAAAATATAAAGAATTAAAAACATTTTTTTAATCACTTCATGCAAAATTCAATTAACCATAAGTTTTAAAATTAATCATAGCTTTGATTGAATGTTGATAAAGTATTTGTTAATTTCCTAATATTACTTTATCACTTAAAACACCAAATTAATTTTATATCAATTCAAGTAAATTATAATTAATTCCATGCAAAATGTAACAATTTTAATTTCATATAATTAACAAATGTTCTTTGTATTGATCATGATGTAATTACCCAATACCCGTTATCTATCCCATGACTCCCAATGCCAATACAAAACTAGGGTTTCTTTTTTTGATAGGAAACGACATACAAAACTAGGGTTTCTTAAGCAATCATATCTAATAAAAAGGCAATCACAGCCCCAAATGAATCATAATGTAAATGAAATTTTTATTAAAATCCTAAATCTCCACTTTGATAAACTACATGGTTATATAATGGTAGACTTTAATGACCTTTCCCTAATAGGACAGCTTTCCTAATTCCTTTTTTTTTTCTTGCAAAAGTAAGAAAATTATAGGAAAGGATATTATTTACAAACTAAAAGAAATATAAATTTTTCTAATATAATAAGAAGAATTAAAGAAATAAATAGAAAATTATACAAAAAGCCAACCACAAACTAAAATAGAAACTTAACAAACTCAAACCAAAACTTAACAAATTAAAATAGAAAACAAACTATGGAAATCTTCTTTGAATATTCTCCATTTTCATAGATCTTCTTCTATTCCCCTTCATTGCCATTCTATCTAGCATCACCACCTTCTTTGTCACTTGGATAAACAGTCTTAGCATCATCTCCAAGTTGTTTCAGACTTGTCATGTGAATCAACCCAAAACTACTGATTCACATCGCAGTCATCCAAGTCATTTCATGACTCAGCAAAATATTGAACTCAGTATTGGTATCATGATAAGCATGGTCCAGGTGGACACAAATTGGCCTAATCGTATCAATCTCGGCCAAGATTTTGAACCTTGTGGAAGGGTGTAATTTCTCCAAGTCTTTTGTTTGATTGTTTGTTTTTTTTTTTTTTTTTTTTACTATTGTCCCCTTAATTAATTTTTTCATAGTACCATAGTCTTCCTTTTCAGTGAAATGTTCTTCTTTGTTAAAAGAAAATAATATATATATATATATTAAAAAATAAATAAATAAAAAGGCAAACATTAAACAAGGCCAACTCTATTGCACAAGAAGTGTACACACCACCATGAAGAAAAATCAAATCAAAAATATAAATAAATAAACACTAAGGGCCAAACTACTAGGCCATAACAGCAGGCCCCAGAAATCCCCTAGTCTCTTTCCTTACAAATGCACCAAAACAAAGCCCAAGGAGCAAATTTCCATACCTTCCTTCTCCACTTCCCCTCAAATTACCTATCCTTAACTAAAAATGACAGCACCCAAACAATATAAAAGAAGGAAAAGAACAATGCCCCACATTTTAGGCCATACAAGAATAAAGAAAAAAATGATTTGGTGTCTCCTTGCTCTTGCTTATCAAAAATTATTGTCTTCTTTCTCTATCTACATAAGCAACACTAGTCCAAATGGGCAACCCCCTCTTATAAGTTGAGCAATGATGAAAATTATCTCTCAAACTGCTTCCCTAACAAAAATTCACACCTTAGACACATAAGAAACCCCCAATGAACAAAAATCTGAAAGGAGCGAACCCCTGAAGAAAGCTTCAAATAAATGAACTTTATTTACAAACAATCCTTACCAGGGCCATTCTATATTAAAAAATTCTTCCTTCTAAGGGACAAATTCAATTGCTATACATCAGGCCCAAGAAACTCTCTACAGCCCCAAGCCCCAAATCATGACAGCTTTTATGAACTTTGGGTTCCAAGTACCATTTCCAACCTTTAAGCAACAGAAATCAACAACCAAGGCTTCTCTATCCTCTGCTAAGGCAAAAAGACTGGAGAAACAATTCCTAAAAGCAGCCTCCACAAAGATTGAGGCAGAATTTTGCCCTATGCCACTCCCCACAATAATACTGGTTAGACCAACAAAAAGCTCTCATCCTTTCCTTACAGATCTGAAAACCCCTCAACCCATCGGATGTTACGCTTCTCCATTTCCCCAAATTTTTTCTCCACTCCACAACCTATCTCTATCCCCTGCAAACCTGCAATACCACTTGAACAGAAAGGCTTTGTTAACCTATCTTTATCCACCAGTTCTACCTGAAACTTTCATGACATCAGCAGACCTTTTTAATCCAAATTTGTCTGCCCTTGAAATTGGCATTTTAAGCAAAAGTTTATTCTTGCATATATGAATATTGCTGGTTGCATTTGCGGGCACAAGCTAGAGAGTTCTCCATACTTTTATTAGAAGTAATTCAGAAAAAGGTAGCAATAAAATCTTACAAGATAAATCAATGGCTGCAACATATACTGGGCGAGCCTGCATAGCTTCTCCCTCCGATCCTTCCACTACAATAAAGAAGATAAAGCCAATCTCAGATTGCATAAGAGACCAATGAAACACTGAAACCCAAAAAAATAAAAAATAAAAAAAAAAATTCCATTTGCTTGCCGAGAAAGGTAGGAAAAGAAAAGAAATCAAATTTCTGAATTCTAAACTTCTGATTAACCGAGAAAACAAAATCCTCCACTCAATCAAGCTTAATATCCTTTAATTCCATTTCATAAACCATAAGAACATATAGCAGAAGATTCAATTTTTCTTTTATTTTCTTTGCTTTGCCTCAATACTCTCAGCAATCAAACAAACTCCTACACATTGACAAACGAAAATTACCAGGCAATTCGAGATCTATGAATGACGACATCATCTCCGCACACGACTGAGGTTGAGAGTAGCGAGTAATGGCCTCAGATGTGAGGCCGTTGAGGGTTCCACAGAGAGAGCAATTCCAAGCCCACTGTTCGAGTTCACAGTAAGTATTGAAGTAAGCCCAGCAATTCTCGCATCGCGGTAGAAGATGGCCGTCCGATCCGTATACCGGAGAATTTCCGTTCTCATCCTTGGTGGCGAACGGCGTGACCGTGACACCCCACGGTAGTCCCGAGCCTTCTTGGGCGTCGGGGTCCATTGGGAACCGTGACATCGTTGCCCTGACCGCCATGAATGACACTTGAGAGAGGAACCGCCGAATTCGATTTTCTTTCTCTTTTCTTTCCTTTTCGTCTGCTTTTCTTCCAGTTTGTCCGGAAACAAACAGGAGAAGGAAACGGAGGATGTGCAGCGTGAGACGACGGTGGGAGGTTAGGTGGAGGCAGCTTTCGGGCGTATGTTAGCAATGGCCCTGCTCAGGCTTCCACATAGGGTGAACCAGTAGGGTTTCGCCACGTCAGCAAAAGTAATGACACGAGAGACACCGATTACGACACTGAGCGCCACTTCCTCATAACTCAATTTCAAAACTCTCCGTTCTAAGTGTGCGGAGTATATTACAAGACAATGGATATATATGCATATATAGTATATTTGAATTGTAGTTTTCACCCTAATTGTCTTCAATTTTCTTACCATTTTGGTTTAAAAGGTTGTAAGAAACATTGAATCGCATTATCTCTAAAATCAATAATTAAATATGTTTGGTTCCGAAAAATACCAGGGAAAGAAAAAAAATGTAAAGGAAAACGATTTTTTCATGTTTAGTTGTTCTATGAAAAATATAAAAGAAAATCAAATATGATTAAAATTAATTAAAATTTTATATATTTTAAAATTATTTGATCTTTATATTGATGAGTTAAAATAAATAAAATGAATTTGAAGTAACAAAAAAAATAATTTATCAACTTTTAATCTATTTTTTATTTTCCTTTACTTTTTCTTTTTTTCTACTTTTCCTTTGTATTTTCTTTCCCTTGCATTTTCCCTCAAATTTTCTGGGAACCAAACATTAAGTTAGAAGGAATGAATTTGAAAGCCCTTTAGTTTTAAATAACTTTTCAACCTAGGAATCTTTTGGTTTTTCCTTCATTACGACCCTTTTGTGTTTTTCTTTGCAAGGACTTTAAGACTCTATTTAAAAGATTTACTAGTATATGGTTAAGTTAACAGTTCCAATCTAAATCATAAATTTAAGTGCATTACTACGAGCTTGAAACTTGTTTGGACTTATTACAAAAAAAAAAAAATACCAGAATTCAATTAAAAAAATGGTTTCCTTCATCGCTCAATTGAGTTCACAAAGTTTTTAAAATACATAAAAGATTTCTAACAGAATCTAATTGTGACTTGTAATATATTATTCTATATGCAACTTTAACTAGCTAAACCTTACTCTTAACAATTCTAATTGATATCTCTAACATTCTCCCTCAAACTCATGGTAACTAATGCTTCTAATTGAAGTTCATACTAAATTTCAAAGAATCTAGTACTAGATATAGCTCATGTCAACCAGAAAGGTATTTGTTAACATAAATGTTTGATTTTTGGAAGAAGATTATATGACGAGTAACAAGGCAAAACATGATATAAATTGGAGATAACTTAAAGATACACTCACATTTGTGCAAAGAATTATAGGTCCAAAGGTTTTTACACCTATCATTCCTAGCAGTTTTAGTATACAACAATCTCGTCATAGTGGGAGGGTTGTTATACATTTGGATAGGTTTATGTATTTGAGAGTCTTTTGAGGCCATTGTAAAAGAACATGATATCGATCCTATGGATTACAATGAAGCTATGAGTGATGTAGATGTTCATCTATGACAAGGAGCTATGAAGACAAAGTTAGAATCTATCTATTCTAACAAGGTTTAAGATCTTGTACAAGCAACTAAATGGATAAAACTCATAGGGTGCAAGTGAGTCTATAGGGGAAGAAAAGAGTAGATAGAAAGTCTTTTAGAATGATATGTAGATATTTTATAATAATTTTAAAGATAAAAGGAAAGTCTTTTTTTTTTAATTAAGAAATGATTGTTATCTATATAACAATAATAATAAGGCTCATAAATCTCTAACGGTTAAAAATATTTAAGGTTATTGAATTACACATTAAGTTAGGATTTTCTAACCTTAAAATAATTAACTTTTCAAACCAAATGAAATATATTATAATTATCTTATTTTTAAATAATTAAAGTTTTAAACTTTTAAACATCAAATTTCCAATAGTCCCCCATAAAGTTTAAAATTTTTAAATAAAAATAAAGAAAGTAAATAACAAAACAAAAAAATTGGATAACTTTATACTAGGCAATGAGTGTAGGTGTCTGTCGAACTTGAACTAGTATTTAGTGTTGACAATTTCAATTTGAAGATCCATAGTGAATTATTTCTTAAGCTAGGTCCTTGAACCAAACTTCTTTATATCACACACATAATATTGATATAAGACTATTCTAAGCGGGTTAGTACTATTAATGGTTATGCATTGGTATCTTGATTCTCATGAGAGTTAATAAGGAGTAACCCAATTCCATAATCCTAACCTTACAACAACTCTCGCTTAGGTGAGTCCTCTAAAGGTACATGTGACCTGTACGTTGTAGCATTTTCTGCTTTGAGCTCATTTAAGGTAAAACTCTTCCTAACATCACATTGGTAACACTATCATCATAAGGATGATGAAGATACTCTTTCCTCAAAATTAGTGCTACCTATGAGTCATGTAATGTGAATTGTTTCTATCCATTGAACCTTTTTCAAGACCAAAGGTTGGGTTACCTTTGGAGCTGACTCTTTTGTGGACTTAGTCCATCCCCCTCGATAACTATGGATCTAGCTTACTTGCTAGTCATAAGACAATCACTCCTTAATATTTAGGTTTTTTTTTTTTTTTTTTTTCATCTTTTATACTTATGCCAATTTGTCATATGTAATCATATCGTACACTTTTTTCATATCATTATAGTACTATAACTGTCTACACATTCAAGAACAAATTAATAGGACATCACATATAGATATAAATTTACTACAAATTTTCAAAATTCAATCTTTTACCGTATAACAAAAACCAAAATAAACTAGCATCAATTCTGATGTTTTTTTTTTAATTAGTACTCCAAAGCACAATTCATATTTATCCTAACATCAACTACATCAAACTAATCCAATTAATTTTAAACAAATAAAAAATAGCATTTGGTAATCTTGCTCAAATTAAAAATTTGAAAATTAATTAATTAATCTCAATAAACATTTATTTCAATCATAAATCCATAAATTTGAAGATACACCATATGAAAATAAGCGCTTAACTTAAAAAATATCTAACATTTTCTTAACAACCATACATAATTAAAAATTATAATTATTATACAATTACCAATTCCAAACTAATTAAATACATAATCATTATAAAATTTTTATTATGGTAATAAATTATGGTATTTTTGAATATTTGGAAATATGTTGAACTTTTTTTTTTCAAATAAAAACAAGAAGAAATATAATAATTAATTTTATAAATATTTGTAACTTGTAAAAATAAATAAATTTAATAGTTAACAATATTAAGACATTAATAAAAACAAACAATTTAAGACTTAATACTTAATAAAATTCAACACTATTAAAGGATAAATAACCAGAGCACTTAATTACATTCATCTTTATTAAGGTTTAAATCAAATTTACGTTTATTTTGACTTCAGGTAAAATAAAATAAGCATCACTCAAGTCATTAGGTCGTTAAGTTAATTTACTAAATAGTTTCTCAGCAAAAGTTTATTATTTTGATGTAAGTCATTTTAAGGTTAATTTGTAATATTAAGTTGTTTTACCGATATTTGTTTGAAATTTAAACAAACAGAAATTTTAAATAAAGCAAAGTGTGAAAAAAAAATCTACAAAATTAATTTTTATGTTTGTTCATATTCTATATAATTACGTTAAGAATATTAGAAAACTAGTGATTTGAAAGAAAAAAAAAGGTAGTTTAACATATTTTCAAATATCCTAAAATACTAGAATTTATTGCAATAATAAAAAGCTATATAAAGATTAATTGTGTAACTAGTCAAGAAATTAGTAATTAAATAGAAATTATAGTTTCTACTTATATATTATTGCTAAGAAAATGTTAGAAATTTTCTAAGTTAAGTTTTATTAATTACTTATCGGTTCTTATGTAATAACTTATCTTTGAATTTCTAGATTTATGATTAGAATTTGATGTTCTATTGTTGTTATTAACTCATTAATTTAGTTTTTCAAAAATGGAAAAGAATATCTAATTCTAACTTCTTTTCTTTTCCATGTATTGGAATTGTTGTTTTTAATAGACATTTAGATGAGTATGAATTATATATTGGAGGTGTAGTTAATTTTTTTTTTTATTAAAAGAGGACACTTTATTTTTGTATTTATTATTATATGATAACATATTAAATTTTGAAAATTTGTAGTAAATTCATTTCTAATCCAAATTTTATGATTTGTCTGTTTTTATTTTCATTTTTTGAATAAAACAGTTATAGAAATATATGAAATTTAATTTCATTAAAAATTTGATGAATTATAAGACAAATATAGGGACAACATGCGTTATAATTTTGGTTGGGAGTTTGAAACTTTGTAAATTTAATTTAAATTAATTTTCTATCTAAATTAATTAATTTATATATTATTAGTTTCATTTTAAAGCAACAATTAGGGATGACAATGAGACATATTTTTTTCGACCACTCACTTCACTTCGTGTCTAGTGGGACATGTTTAAAATTTAAATAAATGAGTTTGGGACATATTTAAGATTTAAAAAAAAAAAAAAAAAACTCAAGACAGGTTTGGCTATTGCCTTATCCACCCCAATTATTTATAAAATTAATTTAATTTAATTTAATTTTTTTTTTTTAATATATAGATAATAATAAATATAATAAAACAATTTTCAATGAAATAAGTTATAAAAATTATAATAATCTAATTATTTATCAAATATATTTATTTTAATATAATTAAAAAAATTAAAAAAAATTTTAAAAAGAATAAAAAATTTTCAAAAAAAAAAAAAGTTAAATCGGGTCTGGTATGTTATTTTTTCTTGATAGCAATTTTGATAATTTATAATAAAATTTTTATCATCTATATAAGGTAATTTGATTTGTTTTAAAACAAAAATTATCCACAATTTTTTTTTTTTTTTTAAAAATTGATTTTATTTTGTATAAAAAATTGGGTTTAAGTATTGTAACAAAGTTGAAAGATTGGAAAGTGAAAGAAATATAGAACAAAAGACTTTTTATATTAAGATAAAAGTGAAAAGAAAATTACTTTTTCTATTAATACAAACTCGTTTTAAAAAAGTGATAGGTGTTGTAAAAGAAGAAATGAATGACCACATTGATGGTCATTATGAACTCCATTTACTCATCTTTAAGATGAGTAATGGGAGTTCATATTATGAAAGCCTATAAAAGGCTTCTTACACCCCATGTAAAAAGTATCCCGAACAAGAAAGAAATTTCTCTCTTTCTCTCTCATTCTCTTTCATTCTGTCACTTTTACTATCCTTCATTATTTCAACTCTCTCAATTCTCTTTCTCATTATTTCCTCCTCATTATATATATTATTAAAGTGAGATATATTTTATCTCTACTACTTTGATTTGCATTGTATTTGTCCTTGTTTTACAACACGTTATCAGCACGAATTGCTCTAAAGGTAATTCTCATATTTTAAGCTTGAAGTTATTTATATAAAATAAAATTTTACATATTTATATTATTGTTGATTTGTTTTGTTACATATTGTTAAAAGTTATAAACAAATTATTTGATTTTGTTTATAATCAAAGTTATACCAATGCTATCAATTTATTATAATTGATTCTAATAATATTGTTTTGTCATATATCTGAAGTTATTTGACAATGTCGAATCTCACAAAACTCGAATTTGTGGCACTTGAGATTTCGGGAAAGAACTATCTATCTTGGATCCTTGATGATGCAATAAATCTTGGAGCTATGATAAAAAAGGAAATCAAGCATCCCTGTAGGATTGCACAAAAACATTGATTTTTCTTCGTCATCATCTCCAAGAAGGTTTTTTTTAAAAAGGAGCTTTTGATGAAAAATCACCAGTCTTGTCTAACTAGATTTGAATCATTCCCTAAAGTGAATGCAATATCATCCCAAACTCGTGAACATGGACAAAAACGAGAACGTGATTGTGGTCGTAAAAAAAAAAAATCCCCGATACCATGGTTCTTATAATAATAATTCTCAGAAAATGAAAGTCTCATTGCACCACCAGAAGTGGAACAATACTGAGGCTAAACAAGAAAATGGGAAGTGTTTACGAGATAAACCTCCTAAGAACCATGAAAATAATTGTTATAGATATGGTATGAAGGCGCATTGGTCACGTACCTGTCGTACGCCCAAACATTTGGTCAACCTTTACCAAGCATCAATAAAAGCAAAATGAAAAGAGATAGAGATGAACTTTACCGATGGTGATGGATTGGACCTAACCTACTATGACATTGATTTCTTTGGAGGTCCCAATGAAAAAAATATACAATTTGATAAATGATGAGAAAATTAAACATTGATTAATGTTACTTTATATATGAAATAATATATTATTATGTCTTATATTTACATATGATTTTCTTTGTTATTTACATTATGCCTTGTTTTTTTTACTTATATCTGAAATCCATGTGTTATTTGGTCTCAAGATGAATGAGGATGATGTATGTCTCGCAGACTGTGCGACCACGCACACAATTCTTCGAGATAAAAGATATTTCCTCGAATCGACATTAATAAAAGCTAATGTAAGTACCATATCTGGTACTACAAACTTAGTTGAAGGCTCTGGAAGAGCAAACATAACGTTGCCAAATGGAACTAGATTCCATATAAATGATGCTTTATATTCTAGCAAATCTAGAAGAAATTTGCTTAGTTTTAAAGATATCTGCAGAAATGGATATCATATTGAAACTATGAATGAAGATAATGTAGAATATCTTTACATTACTTCCATTATATTTGGCCAGAAGCTTATAATGGAAAAACTCCCGGCTTTCTCATCTGGGTTGTATCATACAACTATAAAGCCTATTGAATCATATGTTGTTGTGAACCAGAAGTTCAAAGACCCAAAAGTTTTTGTCCTTTGGCATGACAGGCTAGGTCACCTAGGGTCTTCAATGATGCGTCGAATACTTGAACACTCACATGGGCATCCACTAAAGAACCAGAAGATTCTTTCGCCCAGTGAATACTAATGTGCTGCCTGCTCACAAGGTAAATTGATAGTCAGACCATCTTTTACTAAAGTCATAGTTGAGTCACCAGTCTTTTTAGAAAGAATACATGGGGACATATGTGGGCCTATCCATCCATCATGTGGACCATTCCGTTATTTTATGATCTTAGTAGATGTTTCTACTAGGTGGTCACATGTTTGTCTCCTTTCTACATGTAATGTTGCCTTTGCTAGACTCCTTGCACAAATAATCAGATTACGAGCACAATTTCCGGATTATCTAATTAAGGCAATACGTCTTGATAATGCTGGCGAATTTACTTCTCAAACATTCATTGACTATTGCATGTCAGTAGGGATAAATATTGAGCATCCTGTTGCTCATACTCATACTCAAAATGGTTTAGCAGAATCCTTCATCAAACGTCTCCAATTAATAACTCGACCATTACTAATGAAAACCAAATTACCTACTTCCGCCTGGGGACATGCTATTATGCATGCTGCAACTTTAGTCCGTATTCGACCTACAACTTACCATGAATACTCCTCTTCACAACTTGTGTTTGGAAAATAACCAAATATCTCTCATTTACAAATCTTTGGTTGTGCAGTATATGTACCAATTGCACCTACACAACGCACTAAAATGGGTCCCCAACGAAGACTTGGGATTTATGTAGGTTTTGATTCTCCATCTATCATAAGATATCTTGAACCTTTGATAGACGATATTTTTACAGCCCGCTTTGCTGATTGTCATTTTAATGGGAGTGTTTTCCCATCATTAGGGGGAGAAAAGTCGATTCCTGAAGAACGATGAGAAATTAGTTGGAAGACATCTACTATGTCTCATCTTGATCCTCATACAAATCAATGTGAACTAGAAGTTCAAATGATCATTCATTTGCAAAATCTTGCAAATCAACTACCAGATGCATTCATTGATACAAAGAAAGTGACAAAATCACATATCCCGGCTACAAATACTCCAGTACGGATTGATGTCCATGTAGGACAGTTAACAAATGAATCTAAGATATGCCTGAAGCGTGGTAGACCTGTCGGCTCAAAGGATGTAACTCCCCGGAAGAGGAGAACCCAAGAAAAACTTGGCACTCTAGAAGAGGCTATCAAAATGACTGATCAGTTTAAAATTGATAAATCTATAGCCCCAGAAGAGGCACAAATAAAGCAAAAGGCCCCTCAAGAGGCACATATTGAACAAGAAGCCCTTGAAGAGGCACATATTGAACGAGAAGCCCTTGAAGAGGCACAGGTACCTGAAAATTATGAGATCTCAGTAAGTTATGTACACACAGGAGAAAAATGGGATCGAAATAATATTGTTATTAACAATATTTTCGCTTTCTAAGTGGCCTTCGATATCATAAGAAATGATGAAGATCCCGAACCACGAAATATGGAAGAATGCCGACATAGAAATGATTGGCCAAAATGGAAAGAAGCTATACAGGCAGAGTTAAACTCATTAACAAAATGAGAAGTTTTTGGACCTGTAGTCCAAACACCTGAAGATGTAAAGCCTGTTGGGTACAAATGAGTATTTGTACGAAAGCGCAATCAGAATAATGAGATCATAAGATATAAAGCGCGATTAGTAGCACAAGGTTTCTCGCAGAGACCTAGTATTGACTACGAGGAAACATATTCTCCCGTCATAGACGCAATCACATTTCGTTTCTTAATTAGTTTGGCAGTCTTAGTAGGACTGGATATGCGTCTCATGGATGTAATTACAACATATTTATACGAATCCATGGATAATGATATATACATGAAAATCCCTAAAGGATTTAAATTGCCTGAAGCAAATAGTACAGAGCCTCGTAGTATGTACTCAATCAAGTTACAACGATCCTTGTATGGATTAAAACAATCTGGACGCATGTGGTACAATTGCCTTAGCGAATACTTGCTAAAAAAAGGGTATGTGAATAACCTTATATGCCCATGCATCTTCATTAAGAAATCAAAAATCGGATTTGCAATTATTGCAATGTGTGTTGATGACTTAAATCTTGTTGGAACTCTTGAAGAGCTCACAAAAACAATAAATTACTTGAAAAAGAAATTTGAAATGAAAGATCTTGAAAAAACAAAATTTTGTCTCAGCCTGCAGATCGAGCATTTTCCAAATGGAGTTTTAATACATCAATCAACATACATTAAGAAAGTTTTGAAATGTTTTTATATGGATAAAGTGCATCCTTTAAGTTCTCCAGTGGTTGTTCGATCACTTGATGTGAAAAAAGGCTCATTTCGTCCTTGTGAAAAAAATGAAGAATTACTTGGTCCTGAAGTACCATATCTTAGTGTTATTGGTGCACTTATGTATCTTGCCAATTGTACACGTCCAGACATTGCTTTTTCTGTCAATTTACTAGCAAGATACAGTTCTGCTCCAACTCGAAGACATTGGAATGGTATCAAACATATATTGCGTTATCTTCACGGAACTACTGATATGGGTCTATTTTACTCAAGGGAATCAAAGCAACAATTGCTTGGATATGCAGATGCAGGATATTTTTCAGATCCACATAAAGGTAGGTCACAAACCGAGTATGTGTTTAATTGCAATGGTACTACTATTTCATGGAGATCTGTCAAACAAATAATGGTGGCCACATCATCAAATCATTCAGAAATACTGGCAATTCATGAAGCAAGTCGTGAATGTATATGGTTATGATCTATGATCCAGCATATTCGTGAATCATGTGGACTCTCCTCTATCAAAGGTGACCCGACAATATTATTCGAAGATAATGCTGCATGCATTGCACAAATAACAGGGGGTTATATTAAAGGAGATAGAACTAAACACATTTCACCAAAATTCTTTTATACACATGAACTCCAAAAGAGTGGTGAAATTGATGTGCAACAAATACGCTCAAGTGATAATCTAGCAGATTTATTCACAAAATTATTGCCAACCTCAACATTCAAGAAGTTAATACACAGGATTGGAATGCGTCACCTCAAAGATATCGACATGAGGGGGAGTATGCTTGTAAAAGGATGTTAGTGTATTGTACTCTTTTTTTCCTTCGTCCAAGTTTTTTCCTATTGGGTTTTACTAGCAAGGTTTTTAACGAGGCAGTCCTAATATACTAAGAAAAGAATATTGTACTCTTTTTCCTTCGCTAGGTTTTTCCTATAAGATTTTTTACTAGCAAGGTTTTAATGAGGCATATTATTTTAATATGGTGGTCATTCAAGGGGGAGTGTTGTAAATGAAGAAATGAATGACCACATTGATGGTCATTATGAACTCCATTTACTCATCTTTAAGATGAGTAATGGGAGTTCATATTATGAAAGCCTATAAAAGGCTTCTTACACCCTATGTAAAAAGTATCTCGAGCAAGAAAGAAATTTCTCTCTTTCTCTCTCATTCTCTTTCATTCTGTCACTTTTACTATCCTTCATTATTTCAACTCTCTCAATTCTCTTTCTCATTATTTCCTCCCCATTATATATATTATTAAAGTGAGATATATTTTATCTCTACTACTTTGATTTGCATTGTATTTGTCCTTGTTTTACAACAATAGGTTTAAAATACAAATAAAAGCTATAAAAATTAAAGGGACAATTGTTATTTGGGTCTTGGGCTTAAATATGCATGATATATGGATCTTTGGTCAATTTTTGGGCCTAGCTGGGACCAAAACACAATTCTCAAAGGTGAATCTGATTTAGGCCTAATCCAGACATGAATTAGGATATGAATTAGAAATCGGCCCAGTTAAAACCCAATGGTTCAAGAAATTGGGCCGGCCCAAGCTTAGCCATTATCACGTGACACAACTCACGTGGTACACCGCTATAGGTATTGCGTGCAGCAGACGAAGCCCCCTGTCTCTGTTTCACCGTCTCCAAACACTGCGTTTCGGTCGATCTCTGAGTTCAAGGTTCTGTTCTAGTCTCTGTTTTCCAATTCAATCCATCGACTTCTAGGTCAGATACAATCGTTTGAATGCTGAGAAATAATGAGAAAATGATAGAAAATTTTGAATCAGAAAAATTTTCATGGCTTGAGAGTACAGAAAATTGCATTTTATCTAACACTCATATGACTCTTTGATTTAGTTGATCGGAGTGTTTTAATTTTTAAATTTTTTTGTTTGCTTTAGATTTTTGGCAGCAAAAAAGGTGAGAGAGGTTTCTTTTATTTTTCTTCATTTTCTTGTTAACCAAACAGAATGTCGGATTTCACTTTGAGTGCTCCATAATTTGGGATTGCTATTGCTGGAAGTTTTGAATTTTAGGGTTTCTCTTTACGGCCGTGGAACCATTTCTAGATTCGATTACAACTCAAACTGAAAATTTTGTTTGATTAACGGTCTTTGCTATTGGGGCATGTTTTCTTTCTATAAAAATAGATTTAGTTTAGATACAGGGAATTTATTTATTTATTTTAAAAAATTGCTCTATTTTCTTGGAAACCAAACAGTGGGCTAGGGTTTGTCTTTGAATGCTTTTAACTTGTCATTGCTATTGTTTAATATTTTGAATTCTAGGATTTCATTTTGGACTACCGCTTAAGCTTGAATTTTTATAGAAGGAACTATCAGGGAACATTATCTTGTAGGATGGTATCAAAAAACAATTTGGCTTGAATTTGTTATGCTATTTAAGGTGTGTTTATTATGATTGTTACAGTTAAACAGTAAATATGTAGAATATGAAGGGAAATAACTGATATTAGGGGTACCTTGTAAAGAAAAAGGCCTACAAACTCTTTGTACTTTTATATATGCTATGGATTTAATTGTAAAGTTTCTGACTAAATTTTTTGATAGGCAAATAGACAATATATTAAACACTGTCTAGCAAAAACGGTTACACCCATGAAATTACTGAATAAATGCTGAAAGTAAAGTGATTTGTATGTTCTACCATTTTTTTTTCTTTTGTCCATGCAATTGATCATGCCCTTAAAGTTGCTCCTGTCAATAAATTCTATTGCCCCATTCCTGCATTTGTATAGAAAGCAAGATGGGGTTCTATTGTATGACATGTTTTTGTTCAAGATGATCATCTTTATATGTAATTGAATATGATGTTCTGATGATGACTGAACTCAGCTTGCTCAACTCTGCTGAGTTTTATATGCAAACTACTAGTGGTTGGCTATTACCAGAGCCTTAGTTTAAGTCATAGACCTTACTGTCTTTTATTATTTGCTCTACCCATGTTCTTTTTGTTTTTATTTTATATTTTTTATTGTCTTTGCAGTGTATTTTACTTTTATTGAACCATCCCTTAGTACCTGTGCCTTCATTAGTCTTTGTTGCACATGACTAATTCCTTTATAGGGTTGTGTATATACCCCCCTTGAGATTTGTATTTGTCTTTCTTATATCTTGCATTTGGGTCATTTTGCTGTTTTGGACTTACTTTTTTTCTTTTTCACTTTTCTTCTCTTCAAGGATGTGTCATCCCTGTTAAACTTTTGATTCATTAATGAATGGAGTATTTGTTGTCTAAGAAAAAGGAAAAGCATATGTCAATTTATCCACTTTTTGTTTGGGCTATAAAACAGCAAGAGTATGGAATAATGAAGTGAACACACTAAAATCTGAAGTCTATTTAGCTGTTTAAGCATACAATACTATGATAGTGGAAGAGGCAGCATGTTAAAAACTCACGACACAAAAGGGTACAGCAATATTATACAATTTTTCATAAACCAATACATATTACTAGTCACCTATTTTATTTAAAGTGTAGTTCATGGTACATATGAAATCTGTGATATGATGATATAACAACACTGGCGCTTTGACTATTTTGAAAATGTGCTCTATGGTTAGAAATTGAGATAAAATTGAGAGGTGAAATAATCCTACATGAATTTCTGCATCTTATCAAAGTACACATGAAAGATTAAAACTTAGTTTTTCTTTTAAGTTGTTACAAATATAGTTATATTTCATTTGAATGATTGAATGTCAGCCTTGAGTATCACAGTGAATGGAAACTTTAAATTAATATTGTTAGTTTTTTCTGATTTTTTTTTTCTTGGAGGTGGGGAATGATGATGAGCTTTAAAAGTTAGAACTTTGAAGGTGGCACACAAAAGGGTACATTTCAACAATTCATATAAGTATATATGTGACTACCTGTATTTTGAAACTAAAAATTATAGTTAAAAATTCAAAAGTCTTATTTTCTGGATTTTGTGAACCATTTTTTTTTTAATTAGGCAAACAAAAGGTATGTGTCAACAAGTGCCAATAAAAAAAGGCAGGGCACACCCCTACTACATTAGGAATATAAAAAGGGTGCCAGAAGTCTAGAAAAAGAGAGAGAAAGCAGTTATTGGGATCCTATGCTATCAATGAAGTGAAATAAAAAAGAACAGTCAACTCCCAAGCAACCTCTAGACCACACAAATAGTGAACCGATGTATTTAAGTGTCTTACTTTGTTAAGTTGAAGGTTGTTAAAACTCTAATTTTATTGTTTTGATGTATATGATCTCGATGATTGCCTATGTTTTAACTCTTTGAATCTTGCTATCTTTCATTAAACTGGTTATATGTTGCTTCATACTTCTTTATTCCAATAGATATGTAATTAATATATATTTGCATATTTTTCCTATATGTTTTTTTTCATTATTAAGAAACTACGATTCATGATATGGTACAATAATATACATGATGCAGAAAAATATAAGAGCAATACACAATATGACCAATCCATATCCATGGATTTTTGACATAGATTAATCGGAAAAAAAAAGAAAAAGAAGAAGCTGTATTTCTAAACTTAATATGACTGGAATTACAATTCTACCATTGAAGCCCAGCTGATTAATTTGATGTTATATTTTGACCCTTGAGAATGCATTAAAAAATGGAAATAAAAATGACAAAGGAGATCGTGAATCAGGCAGGATTCCGTATTGATAAGCTAGAAAATCTTAGTAGTTTACCCACATATGGGATGGGCCGCATATAGGATCTGTGAATATGTTTCCTTTTTTTATCTTGGTAGATTTTACCACAATGAAACATTAACACCAAGCACATATATGTAGAAAAGGATCCCCTCAAACTCAGGGCAATCAAAGCATTTTTATGCAAATTGTCAAAATGATGAAAGATATAGATTAGTGTGTGCTAGTTCTTTTGGCACTTCTAATATGTTCATTTATTTATCAATAAATAAATAAATTAATTAATTAATAAAAATTGAAACATATAGATTACTTTGGAGGTATTCTGATACTGCATTTAGTGGTTGAATTTCTTTTCTTTTCTTTTTTGGTGGGGGGCACCTACAGGGAAAGTAACATCTGCCATGGCAACTCGGATTGCTGCAAGATATGTGTCTCGAAGGCTCTCGAGCAGCGGCAAAGTACTTGGCGAGGAGGAAAAGGCTGCTGAAAATATCTACATTAAGGTGACTGCCAAAATTCCTTTAGTACATTTCCTTCTGGTTTTTCAGGATTTTGAAGTTTGGTCACTGGTTTTTGTCAAATTTCTGGGTTCTAGAGCTCCTTTTCAAATTGGGATTTGTCACAGAGAAGTGACAAATCATTTTGGATAATGATCCAGGAAAGCAGTGGTCTTGAACACACAAATTATGTTATTTATAAGGCAGAGATTTGCACTTTTACATGATCCTCAGAGAATTTCCATGGTTTTCCTTTTGGTTTTTCATTGACCACAATTAGTTGTCATTTTTAGCTTGTTGCTGGTGGGAATAGATTGTCCGTGTTTTGAGTGAAATGGTCATAGGTCTGACATCGTTTTATTAATTTTTTTTGAAAAGAATACCTGAATTTTAATGTCTCTTATAAGTCGAGAAACATATTTCGTTATGATTACATGCTCTTGTTGTGGTTTTAATAACTCTTGTATGCTGAAGTCACCTTTTCCTTTTTTATTTCTCTTTTAAATAAATACTATTTTTTGGGCTACCAATTCATGAAATTATGGAAAAGCATTTTCACCTTGTTTAATACTTAAAGCTGATTTTTAGATGTTATGACATATTATAATTCAACATTTAACATTTTAGAATTTGTGTGTTTTGTTTCTGTAATTTTATTGGTTACACATGCTTTGAGCATGTTTTCTTGGCATCATGGAATTTGTTTAAACATTTCTTCACTAAATGTTGTGTAAACATTTGAACTGCAAAGTATAAAGTTAATTGCCAAAAAAGATATTATTGAAGTTTATATTAGAAACTAAAATATAAGTTTAATAACTTGAGTCTTCGTTGGAGATGCTTATCTGAATGCATGACATTGATGTATGGTTGATGACATTCCACTTCAAGTTGGTATAAAGTGCTTTTTACATCTGCCACAACATGCATGACATGCATGGTCACATGCAACTCAGATGACTGAACGCTAGCTTCATTTTTGTCTCTCTTGAGAGCTTTGCCTTACCAGAAAAAGGTGTGAGATATATCCCTCTAATATTTCTAATTTTTTTGGAAAGTTTTGGAGATCGCTTGCTTGTGCTTGTTCTAGACCTTACAGTTGAACCAAGCAATCAAATCTCATTTTATGTCTATTTTTTTGGGAATAGGTTAGAGTCTACTAAGAGGGCCATTTAATGTCTATGGAAGGTTTTATAGATTGGTTGAACTTCAAATAAGGAGAGAGGGTTTGTTTTTTTGTTTACTCTTTCCTTGGTTAGCCCTTAGGCACATACTGTATACATCGTGTTAACTTTGGTGCTTCTCCTCTTAGGTGCTTTTAATATTTATTTTTTTATTGCCTATAAGAAATCCCTCTAATTTTCCATACATTTTTAGAAGGGAAAAAAAAAACCCTAAAGAAGTCTTGGTGCACAAGAATTATGAAATTGCACCCCCCTTAAGGTGTATTTGGATTCTAAACTTAAATTTCTTAAACTAATTCCAACATGTTCTAATTTTAGTCTATGTCAATCTCATGGCTAAGCACTTGCTTTTGAAAGATTATAAAGATTGCCCTGGTGCAACAATTAATTGACCCGCAATATCAAGTGATAGTATGTGGAGACCACCAAATACAAACACAGTCAATGGTAATTATTAAAAATGGGGATTATACATAAGTTGGTTTGCATTTGATTTTTGCAAATCCAGGTTTAAGACATTGTTGTGATGAAAAAAGTTTGTATTTTCTGTGTTCACGCTTTTTCAGTATTTTTACACACGAATGATAATTTAATGCGTATGTGCGTGTTAATTAATGTGTATTCTTTGTATATATATCAAAGAGGACCATGACAAATGAACCTGAAGCCTAGTTGGTACTCATGTATTTCTTTGAAATTAATTTTTTTTATCTTCAGACTGCATGTATGAGAATTGATTTAGTACTATTATCAAAGGTTATTATTATTTTCTGACTCATGATTCTTGTGAAAATGTGACGACAACTGTAAGATGCAAAAGTAAATATGAAATGTAAAACTTATTGCTCATGAGGACAGGCCCTCCCTAGGAATTCTAGCTATATCTTTCAAAACTTTCCCAAATATGAGGTGTGGGAAACAAATCTTAGCACATCTGCGAGGACAGGGAATAGATTCATGACCAAGTGATGCGCAACAGAAGTGTCCAAAAAATGCATGGAACTAACGAGAAGCTTTGATGTGAAAATGACATCAAAGTTCAGGTGAGACAACGACCTTTTTAAGGGGAGTGATGTGATACTCGAGCCATCAATAAACAAAAATTTTAGTAAAAGATATTGTTTGAGTCAAAAACATATTAGCAAAGTTGTTACCTCAAATATTACCTTTGTTGTGCTAATCTGATCAAATATTGTATTCCTTCTCTTGAAGTAGGATCTGACTGCAGATCAATATCTATTTGGTCTTTGTAAGTCGTGAATCTGGAATTAACTGCAATAGATGTTCTTTTTGTCTGAATAATAGTAAGGAGTAAATGGGAAAGGCTGAACTTATTGGTGAAACTGTATTTGCGGTAGTATGATTAAATTCTGTATGAATTACATATTATGTATGTTGACCTTCTCACCTGACAGTAAACTACACACTGAACATGATAAATTTAACCACAAAGCCTGATTTGAATTAGTGATTCTCTCTCTCAATGGTCTCAGCAGTGCACCAACCAATCGAGTTACTGAACTTTCAAAATTTTCTGTGTCAGCTGTCTTGAGTTGAATGTGTCTTTGCTATGTAGTATCTTCATTTTTTATTCTGTTTCATTTGCCATGACGATGTTACAATTGTATTAACTTAGTTGTATCACTGCAGAAAACCGAGCAAGAGAAATTAGAGAAGCTTGCACGAAAGGTATGATCCCCCCACACTTTGTTGATCTATATTGAACATTTAATGGGTTCTAACCATTCAAAGAAGATTCAAGTTTTTTGAAGCTTTATAATTTGTCGAGAGGATATTTCTGGCATTGCATGGGAACCTGTGTTATCCTTCAAGTGTATATAGAAGTATTCTTATTGGCATTCAACACCTAAGACGCTAGGCCATGTGGTTTGCAAATGTATTGCTTGCTATAAAAACCATTATCCCAAAATTCGGCTGATTTAACTTGCCCTATTAAGTTTCAGATTCATATTGTTTTAAGGTTTTAGTCCTGCTGTTAACATACAATATCCATTGAGTTGTTCACTGATTGAATCTCCATTTAGCCATCCGTGTATGTCGCTATATTTATGTTTGATGTTGCTAACCCAATGCTTGATGGATTAAATGTTCTCAGGGCCCTAAGCCAGAAGAAAAACCAGTGACCAGCTCAGGTGAGACAGTGACCGATGCTAATCCTAGTGGCCCAGCCTCCTCAACTGCTGGAGTATCCACTGACAAGCATCGGAACTATGGAGTTTTAGCTGGTACTGCAGCTATTCTGGGTGGTCTGGGATGGTACCTTAAATCAAGTTCAAAGAAGCCAGAAGTTCAGGACTGAGGATGATCTGCTTTTGCTTATGAAAGTAATTAGATGATGAAAATAAATCAAACCCCAGTATGAAGCAAATACTGTTACCATTTTGTTTCATTTCTTCTTTGATAAAAGCCTCAGAGACGACCATCTATCAACTGGTCCCAGATTTTGTTGTATGGTTTTGAGTTGGGCAATGGTTCTTTTAATGGCTTTTTGGCCCCTCAATTCATTGTTCTTAAGTATACTCTCTAAGTGGATTGTTTTCAAATTTGTTAATCGCATGAGCCCAGCTAGTCCACTTGGGCTTGACTCGCACAAAATTTGAGCTTTCATCCAAATTGTGACAACCATAAAAAAGAAGATAAGTCACCAAATGGATACCTCTCATCCTGACATCACCTTGCAGTAGAAATGGTGAAAGCTTCTTTATTTTCTGTGTCTTTCTCTTTCCATTTTTCCCTTTCCAATTAGTGGGAGTGGCTGACCGGATATAAATATAAATGAAAAATATAGATAGAAGTTGGATTAGTACAATCACAGTAGTAAAGCTGAAGCACATGCGATGGTCATAAAACTACCAAGTCACAGCTCAAAAGTTGGATATTAATTTTAAAAATTAGGATAAGTTATAACCTTCAGCTTGAGGCATGTTCCTAATTATTTATTTTGAAACAGCGCCAATCCTAAACTTCTGTCCAATGTGTTAAGATTTTTCAGCACGTGAATGAATTGGACATTATTTACTTGAATATTTATGTGCTTGTCATATATATATTAAGTCGCCTTGATCCAAAAATTCAAATGAAACGATGCATAGACAAATAAATCCTTGTGAATTGTAAGATACTCGGTTAAGTTTGAGGAGATTCATCATTCCAAGGGAAGATAATATTTCATTTATATCTTTTATTTACTTTTATAAAATTGCAATTTCATAGGCTCAACAGATTGGTTTGAGTTCACCTTTAATTTTTCCCAGAATGTTCCAATAATGAACCACTACCTAAAAACAATCCACTTATATGTTCCCAGTATTAAAAACGGTGAAGCGTTATGCCTGCATCGAAAGTGCCTTTGAAAAAAAAAAAATTCACGTTCACGTTCGCTTGTTTTCGTTTAGTGTTCTTTCTTTCTTTCAAGTCAAATTTCTTTTCCTCCTCTCACTCGGAACCAGCCCACTCGGTGCTTCACGTCCAATAAGATTAGAAAGAACATAAGCTGGCCTGTGATGGCTCTCCACCAATTTTTTTTTTTTTTTTTTTGAAGAGTAAATGGGACCAACAGAAATTTGAAATGTTTCTTATATTTGTGAATTATACATATGCTGTTCAGTTAACATTGCTCCCCTGTTCTTCAAACGTCCAACGTGTTTCTAATAGTCTAGTATAGCGCAAAAAAAAAAACAAAAAAACAAAAGCAACCACAGGGAGAAAAGGTTGGCCTGTAAGCCAAAGGGGCATTAGATATTAAGGTTCCAGAAAATACATAACATCTTCAATCCAAATTGGACCAAGTTACCTAAAACATCAAAGTCATAGGGCACCGTGGAGAGCATTTGGTCTCAAAAAATTATAAAAATAATGTCATCCACAGAAAATCTTTACTTGAAACTACTCTCATTACACAAACCCAAAAACCCAGAGACAGAGAAAACCTTCAATCTGCGACCCAATAGTGTACAATCTATCACCCAGGAAAAAGCCAAAAGCCAAAGCCAGTATAGTATAAAAACTACTACCCAGAGAAAAAGCCAGCACTAGTCGAGCAATCGCAAAGTCACAACCTACATTCCCTGCTTGGCCAAAATGGCCAGGAGACTCCTTAAATCAGATCGGCCACATTCATTGGCATTTCGTCAATCTGGGTACTGTAGTACTGCTCTATGTCTCTTAGAATCTTGATATCATCGGTTTTGACAAAGTTGATTGCAACACCCTGCACACACACCATCAAAAAACATTTCCATGATTGGGCATCAATTGTGAAACAATCATGATTCAACATTCAACACAACCCATTAGAAGTCCCGAGCCCGATAAAAGCTTAATACACATACAAGTCATATTTCATGTTAAATACACCAGAACAGACAAATATAGATGAGCTATATTCAATTTCTACTGAAATACTAATTTATATTCCTCTCACATGAAAAGCATACTTCCTACTCAATTTGCCAACATGACAATTGACATACAATAAACCATAACTTGCATTGTTAGTTTTTATTATTCAAATATCTCTAAGAATCATTCACACCCTAATAGATTTTATATCATTAAAAGAGATGTCAATGAGATTTTGACATTATAACAACTCAAATATAGTGGAAAATGCTAGGCTAGGATCAAACGGGATGATGGATGCACAAATGCCAACTAAGTTCTTGTTTAATGTTACCAAACAAAGTAGCCACTACATGATGCATACCAAGTTTTTGCTTCATATTCAAAACAAAAACAAACGCAAGAGAAAAAAATTCTCATTAATCTAACAAAAGACATTTTCACTGCTAAAAAATTGGAACTTTATTTTCATGTTAGAGATTAAAAAAAGCTTCCCAGCCAAGCACTATCTAAAGTTTCCTAAATCACATAACAGGAGAAATACCTTGCGTCCAAACCGACCAGAACGACCAATACGATGAATGTAAAGCTCTCGATTATTTGGAAGGTCATAATTAATCACCAGGGAAACCTGCAAAGATGGAAAGTATGACAACTTGTCAAACAAGTAAGTTATAACATTTCAAAAGAGAAGCATACACACATGATATATATTTTCATGCCTTTTTTTATAAGTCAATATGTAATTGGTGCTTTATTGTGGTTATGCATGCTTAAGTGCATGCACACATGAAACAGCTATATTAAATAGTTGTGTGCAGGGTAGCACATCCAGAGTCATTGGGCTAGCACAGATGTCATAATATCCAATTGACAGTTTTATTACAAGATCATCTCTCAATGACCGCACTAGGTTTTTTTTTTTTTCCTTTCTTTTTAGATATGCCTTGGATATTACAACATGAAATACTCATGGTTCACCATGCATAACTGGCTTAAACTCTAATTTACACTGGGCATGTTTGGTTCACCATATAAAAGATTGTTTTTTTTTTTTTTTTTTTTTGATGGGTAAAATATCGATTGTTTTAAAAGAATATGCTCAATGTATACAAGAACGCCAAAAGGCCAAAAACCAAGGCAAGGGGTACACAAAAATCAAACAGCATGGCTCACTTAGAACCTAACCACTCCACAAAGTCCATCATGGACAAGGAGCAATCACCTAAAGACACTCTGACCCATTTCAAAAAAATATACAAGACAGATTGTTTTATTGCTTGGTCAACTTTTTCAATATTATTAAAAGCTCTCCTATTTTTCTCCCTCTCAATGGTCCAAAATAATACAAATCATTAACTTATGCCACACATTTTCACCAAACTTCATGTCTATCATATCCAAAAGGGGTTTGTCTCAATGACACCGTGATCTGGGTTCTGCATCCCACAGGAAAAAAAAAAACATAAGGAAAACTGCAAAAAGAAACCCTCGAACAACAAAACAGAAAAAGGAAACACTGCCCAGCAAGGGTGCAACTTCTGTGGAAAGCAAAAGAGAGGAGGCAGTTTGGCCTTCTTCATAGAATATTTTTTTTTTTTTTTTGATAAGTAAGCAAGGATTTCATTAAAAAGGCTAAACGCCACAAAGCATACAGGAAGTATACAAACCGGCTACAACCCAAAAAAGAAAAGGACCAGAAAGAACTACCTCCCCTCAAGTGGAAGCTATCCACTCCAAGAAACCTATAAGGGAGAAAGACTCCTCGTCTAAATACACTTTGGCCCAGTTCCACAGGTTACAAACAAAAGAATTCTTTAATCTCTGAATATTCAACTCACCCCCCCTAAAAGCTAATCTATTCCTCTCCTTCCAAACCGTCCAAAAAATACACAACGGAATGGCTTTCCAAATCTTTTTCCTTTTCTTCCCTACAAATGAGCCCCTCCAGGAGATAAGAGTCTCCTTTACAGTTTCTGGTAGGACCCACTTGATATCTATCAACCCAAAAATAATATCCCAAAGGACTCTAGTCACTATACAGTGTAAAAGAATATGATTTACATTCTCTTCTTCACAGCCACACAAAAAACAACAATTTGGTAGTTGCACCCCTCTAATCTGAAGTCTATCCAGAGTGAGCACCTTCTCCCAAGTGGCCTCCCAAGCAAAAAAGCAGACTTTAGTTGGCACCCTATCCACCCATATTTTCTTTGCAGGAAACACTGTGACATTAGGTTTATCCAACAGCCTATAAGCATCTTTAACCCTGAAAAAACCATTCCTTCGTTGCCTCCAATTTACAGAGTCATCCCCCAATGCAGGCCTATGTCCCCTCAAAGTATTGAGCAAATCTCCAACCATGTCCAACTCCCAGTCATTGAAGTCCCTCTCAAAAACAAGATTCCACTCTCCATGGCCCGAATCTTGATCCCACATTTCCTCAATCGTGGCATCTCTATGCGCAGCTAGAACAAAAAGATGGTTGAAACATTGGGACAACGGAGTATCAGTACACCATCTGTCTTTCCAAAATTTAATTTTGGAACCCTTCCCAACTATAAAAGCCAAATTCTCCCAACACCAATCTGATTCTTTCATAATCTCCTTCCAAACCCCTACTCCCGCCGCCCCATTGACCTTCTTAGGCCTCCATCCATGATCCTCTTGCCCATATTTCGTAGAGATTACTTGTTTCCAAAGGTTATCCTTTTCACAAGCAAACCTCCAAATCCACTTGCCCAGCAAGGCTCTATTCAAAGTGGCTATTCTCCTTAACCCTAGCCCTCCATTGAGTTTTTCTGAACAGACAACATCCCATTTGACTAGATGAACTTTTCCTCCCAAGTGTCCACCCCCCCAAAGGAAATCTCTTTGGGTTTTCTCCACTCTTTTAGCAACGGCCTTGGGCATGCGGAAGATAGACATTTGGTAGATTGGCATACTAGCCAAAGTACTTTTAATGAGCGTGATCCTCCCCCCTTTAGAGATGTACTGTCTTTTCCAAAGAGCAAGTCTCCTCATATCAGAAGGATATTTTTTGAATTAGAAGATGGATTGGGGCTTCCTCATATCTTAGCCATTTAGCCATTTTACCAAACCAAGCAGGGGAATGAAGTATGTTTTCCCCAACACAGATCTTGCTTGACACTGAACCTAGTACCAAAATGGAATATCAAACTCCTTCAATGTCCAACAAGATAAATCTTAGGCTTTGTGCCCCTTATCTATACAACCTAACATGGGTTAAGTCTTCTGGAGTGTGCCCTCCAGAATAAACACTACAGCTCCTTGGTTTCAGTATTGCTAAGTACGAAACCAAATATAGTTTCTCTTCTAATTGTATCTACCAGGATCAACCGGCCAGTGTGTCATGTATTTGCAACATGGCAATCATGCATGCATTTCTAGTAATTTTGTTTTTCAAACAACAAATAGGACTGACCAATTACATATAGCTGGGAAAAACTCCTTGTTGAAGTCAAATATACCCAACCAAAGAAGTGAAGACAAATTTACCAAATCATAGCAGCAACAATCAAAATCTAGCCTTTTACCATTTGACATTATTTTAGCTTTTCAGAAGTTAATAGAAGACCATAAAACAAAATTCCTATGGTAAATAAAGAAATAAAACTGAGAAAAACATGACTTGCCTGTTGAACATCAAGGCCCCGAGCCCAGACGTCTGTTGTGATCAGCACACGGGTAGTACCTGAACGGAACTCTGCCATTATTGCATCTCTCTCCTTCTGAGGCATGTCTCCATGCATTGATGAGACGGTAAAGTTATTACTGCGCATCTTCTCAGTTAGCCAATCCACCTGTACCAACAATATAAGGAAATTAAAATAAATCCATAGACTGGGACCTATGGGCTACGAATGAAAGCTAAGGTGGTGAAAACTGAGGAAATTGTCTGCTCCACCATTTTATCCCCATTTCCATGAGACAAAATTCAAATCAAGAGTCAAGAGGAAGCAAAATATTTTCTCTCCTCCTAAATATCCGGTAAATGTAGAAGTTCAAAGATTGTCTATAAATCATGTAAAAATGGCCTAATTTGAGACTATACAACCAAGGGAAACTCTCAAAAAGAGGCATCAGATGGATGCCCTGATTGCCCATTAAACTACTCATACTTTTAAAAGGCATGCTTTAAGCACACCTAAGCACAAGACGCAACCACTCTCTAGGCATAGCACCTCATTTGCCAAGACATGTGCCTTGTTGAAGAGGCTCGATTTATCTACTTTACTTTTCCTTTTTATACACTTTTATCCTTCAAATTTCTAATTGTATATTAAAATTTACATAACTTCATTACTTTGTTATTGAATGCTTCTTTTAAATATTTGGAATCTTAAATTTTTAATTGATTGGATTAGATTTTAAATTATATTTTATAAAATTAATATGCATCTTAGGTTGCATTTCACTTCACTCAGGCATGCGCCTTGCGTCGCACCTTGCGCTTAAGCTATAAAAGACTTTTGTGCCCTAGGTAAGCCTTGTGCCTTTTAAAATTATGCAACTACTGAACTTGTCTAAATCCATACTATGCAGCTGCTTGGTTTGCTAAATGGGAATGACTAAATTTGCAGCTTAGAATGCAAACCCAAATTTGCAGCTTATTTAATGGGGGGATATGTTCAGTAGGCATATTGACATTTACTTTCTCATCAAATTGATATACACTTTCTTATAGAAATCAGCAATGAAAAACAATTGAATCAAAGTTGTATATACCACCATTTTGAGTGTGTGTGTGTGTGTTTACATACAAGTCCAGATCAAATATGAAATTTGATCTCAAATTTGTGCATTCAATGTAAAGTGAATATCTACAATCCAACGTACTATTAAGATAAGAACTTTTCATCACCCATTACCTTTCGTTTCGTGTTGCAGAAAATAACAGCTTGAGTGATAGTAAGAGTATCATAAAGATCACATAAAGTGTCAAACTTCCACTCTTCTCTTTCTACTGCAACAAAAAATTGCTTTATACCCTGTCATCATAGAGAAACAAAAGAAAAGGAAACTGGTGTCAAAAGCTGAAGTCACTTTTGAAGGCATCTTACATAAAGCAGAAATAGTCTTTACCTCTAGAGTCAACTCATCACGTTTCACAAGGATCCTTACAGGATCTGTCATAAATTTGTTCGTTATCTCCAAAATTTCATTTGGAAGGGTAGCAGAAATCAAGACAACCTATATGAAAAAATTATAAATTTAGAAACCCAATTCTGCACCATAAAAGATTACATTTAACAGCCAACTAGCGCCATCTATGCTTTGCTGATATAATATTTGTAAGCAAATGGACCGCATGTTCTGAACAATGGCATAGACATAGGGATATGGGATTGTTGTCCAATCACATCGGCAGGATTTGTTGTCTCTATTTTAAAGGTAATATAATGAATTGAGGATGAAACTCTCATTAACCTCTACATGCCTAATCCAATGCCAATCAACCACATACAGGGTCACACACCAAAGAAGAAAATTAATACATAACGAGACCTCAAATCTCGAGTGCATAGATGAAAGAACAAAAAATAGGAACAATATCAATATTATTGCCCAAAATATCTTATAAGCAACAAAGATTGAGGTTTCATTTTCCATAACTTGTAACAAATAAAAAACAATTCACCGTACGAAGAGGAAGAGGCAAATAATATTTATTCAGAATCAAAAACCCCAAAAAATGAAAATGCTGAGGAGGAATTATCTAAATGACCCAGTGAACCATGAACAAGCTTCATAAACAAGTCAGATGCCAGCCATACATAGAGCAGAAGAGAGAGAAAGATAGAAGAAGAGTACCTGAAGCTCTGGTGGAAGATATCTGTAAACATCATAAATTTGGTCTTTGAAACCTCTGCTCAACATCTCATCAGATTCATCCTAGGGTAGAATTAGGAAAATCAAAGTTAAACCCTAAAATATAAATGAAAAGAATTATAATAGTTAAAGGTTAAGGACCAAAACTCACAAGAACTAATAGTTTAATAGCTCTAGTACGCAATGTTCTCCTCTTGATCATGTCGCACACTCTTCCAGGAGTTCCAGACACAATGTGAACACCATATTCTAGTTTTCTAATATCTTCACCGACACTTTTGCCTCCAATACATGCATGGGCTTGTATGTTTATGAAATCCCCAATGGCCAGAATCACTTTCTCTGTCTGAGATGCAAGTTCCCTTGTGGGCGATAGGATCAATGCTTGGACCCTGAAAAAATTAAGAACCTCACATCATACTAGTCCAATTTACAATTTCATTACATCTATCAGTAAAACATTTACATAATTAAAAACATGCAAAACAATATTTTAAGTTCTCTAAAAATGACCCCGAAATGGTTTAGAAAACAATTTTTTGAATGTCTCAGAAAACATGTTTCCTAGTCTTTTTTTTTTTTTTCTTCTTTTTTTCCCCAACTTAACCCTGAACCTCCTGCAAACCCACCCCAACTCTTACTACCTGAGCCAGGTCTCAAGGGCATCTTTCCTACTTAATTTCAAGTTTTGTTTTTTTTCATCCACTGTCCTTTTCCCCTTTAAGAAGATTTAGACACCTCAATTAGGGCTTGGAAACACAAAATCCTACATAGAAAACACAATACAGAGCAATGAGGCAAATAGCAAAAAAGAATCAAAAATAGGATTTTCAGATAGGCGTTCAGTTTTTATGAAGGAAACATAATCTCTAGTTTCAACCTTATAGTGAAATTAATCTATGGTTTCAGAACCGAAACCCTAAAATAACCTGAAAAAACAAATTTTTAAAAAAGAAAAAATAAAATAAAAAACACTCGAGAACAGAAATTAGGGTTTTTAAAACTCCAAAACGAAGACCTGAAGAGAAAATAGCTTAATAATAATAGGATTTTCAGACTCGCGTTTCATTATTTTCCGTCAAAAACACATTCTCTGGTTTGAAATCCCAAAACAAAACCCTGCTAGGGTTTCAAAACTGAAACCCTAAAAACCCAGAAAGCAAAACAAATCAAAATTAAAACACGAGAAACAGAATATCAAGGCATGGAGAAACGACGTACTCTCGGTTGGAAGTGTCGACCATCTGGCAAACGGTGAGAGCAATCATGGAGGTTTTTCCGGTACCGGACTGGGCCTGAGCGATGACGTCGCGGCCCTGAATGATGGGCAAGACCGCTCTCTGCTGAATGGCGGAGGGCTTCTCGAAGCCGTAGGCGTAGATGCCCCGAAGGAGATCGTCCTTGATTCCCATCTGGTCGAAGCTCATGATGGGCTCCACACCCTCCGTGGTCTCGAACACCAGCTTCTCATCGTCGACGGCGCCGTTCCGACGACCGCCTCTGTTCGCCGGCACGACCGACGCTGTTGCGGCTGCTGCCATTGATTTTTCTCGAACCCTGTCCTCTCCAAATCTCTTTTGATTTGATTCGATTTCAAGACGATGCTAAGTTTTTAAATACCCAATGGCCGAATTTAATAATTACAACCATCATTTATTTTATAAATAAAAAAATGGCACCATAAATAAATAAATAAATAATTCTCAAGTGAAACTTAAAAAAAAAAAAAAAAACAAAAACAAAACAAAACAAAACAAGACAAAAAAAAAAAAAACAAATTTTAAAAGTAAAAAAATTAGACAAGAGGTTTTTAAAAATAAAAAAAAATAACTCTTATAAATGGAATTGTAAATCTTGTAAGTGCTACTAAAGTGCATGTTAGATGAAATATCAAAATAATAATAATAATAATAATTAATAAACAAGTTCAAAGAATATTTAGGTTAAACTTCGCTGTAAAAAAGGTAACTATCGAAAAATATGATCAAGTTGTATCACATGTGCATTTAGGTCTAATTGCTTTATCTTTTTTGTCTTGTATTTTAATATAATTTATTTGTAATTTAGTTTTATTATTTGAATCTTACTTCAATTGTTTATATTATCGTCCAATGATTTAAATTTTGTTCCACAGTTGAATGTGAAAGATCAAATTTTTGAAAAGTATTGATTCAGCATTTGTGTTTTTTCTTTGATGGAAGAAGATGACGGATTTTCTCTATTTACATGAATAAGATATTAATAATTGATTTATTTTAATTACCAATCATTTTTTTAATGTTATAATTTATAAGATGTTACATAGGAAATCAATCATTTTGTTCCATGAAAAGTTTTTAAGAATTAAAAAGGTAAAATCAATCATTTTTTATTTTGATGCTTTAATGGATCACAATCCCTCTTAGAGTGATTTTGAAATGAGTAAAAATACTTTGAAGCATTTTATTTTTACATAAACTAGGTGATAGATACCGTTTTAAAAATCAAAATTTTAAATCATTAAAAATAGATAAACTAGCTGCGAGTGCCTTTTTACCCAACAACATCATTCTGGGTATAGTTGGATTCATCGGATGAGAGTGGTTCCATTAACTTTGCATATAGTTTTGTTTTCAATTAGACAAGGCATATTGTACGAGCCAAAATGAGCAACCTGGCTTATTGGATATTTCTAATTCCCAAATACCTATAATTTCTTTCAATGTGCCCTTTAATAATTAATAATCTCTTGCAAATCTAAATATTTATTTTTTTAAGGCACCCAATATCTCTTTCAACCTCACATTTGTATTCTCTGCTATTTTCCACACTTCCTCATGCTTTTTCAATAATGCATATATCTTTGATATTGACTTCTTATAGCCTTGACAATCAACCTCATATTTTGCCACCTTTGAGATTGAGCTTGCAAAGATGACAAAAATCTACATCCAAATGGTTAAGGAAGGATGGCTAATAGTGTAACTAGGTATCATAAGCAAATAAGTAAAGATTCAATACCATGTGAGTAGCCACTTGAAATCCTAGGCTCATGAAAAGAAAGACAGTAGAGTTGATTCTTACCAAGTCTTCATTGTTTGAAGAAAGTGGCATTGCCATCTTCTCAAGAGATGATGAGCCCAACATAACCTCAAATATTGTTGTTATTTTAGATTGACCATGTAAAGTTTCATTGGTAGTGGCTTGAACATGAGACAAGCTTTCCTTTGTTCTAATCCTCCTTAAAGGAGGAAAGCTTTCCCAAGGAGGAGATCTATCACATTGTTTGTAGAAGAGTTGATAATAATATATTTTGGGATGGAGGGAGTATCCTCCTCCTTATCCCTTTCTCTCCTATTACTATATTCTAATATGACCATTAGAACCTTTTCGTCTTTCATTTCTTCAAGGAATATTACTTGTGACCTCGAGGGCGTTTGTTTTTTCAACTTTTTGTTGAAAGCAATTTGCTTTATGACTTTAAATTGTTTGTTTTTTTACTTTTTCATAACTTATTATAAATTTTTTGTTGAACAGAAAAAACTAAAATATTTGATTTTTTTTTCAATAGAAAAGATAACGTGTTGGTTTTTCTTTACTTTTTAATATTTAATATAAATAAAATATTAAAAATAAATAATATAATACTTAACGCTATTAATTATTAAAATTCTATTTAGAATTAAGCAAAAAAACAAACACCACTTTCTTTAAGGAATATTCCAAACCTATTTCTTTTGGTAAAACAAGATGATCCTACAACTTAAGAGTCTTAAAATTGTAAAGCTTTTGTTTCTTATGGTGAGGGGGCTCTCAGATTTCAAAACACGAGTTATTAGTAGGAGGGATTCATTTCATAGCTTGATAAACCCACCTTCTTAAGAAGTAGAAAATCTTGCTCTCTCCTAGATTTTTGTAGTGTCATCACAAACACTTTGATTAGTTCATTGGAAACCTTATTGCAAAACCTCCCCTCTTCTTTGCATAGAGGAAAAACACACTTTATCCCTTAAAAAACTCATGGTTGGTAAAGTGAAAAAAGAGTCTTAAAATTGTAAAGCTTTTGTTTCTTATGGTGAGGGGGCTCTCAGATTTCAAAACACGAGTTATTAGTAGGAGGGATTCATTTCATAGCTTGATAAACCCACCTTCTTAAGAAGTAGAAAATCTTGCTCTCTCCTAAATTTTTGTAGTGTCATCACAAACACTTTGATTAGTTCATTGGAAACCTTATTGCAAAACCTCCCCTCTTCTTTGCATCGAGGAAAAACACACTTCATCCCTTAAAAAACTCATGGTTGGTAAAGTGAAATCAAGGATAATAGATGAAAAAGAAACCCACTAAGTGATCCAAAGGTCCATGGAACATTCCATAGCCTTTTCATATCCCTGAGAATCAAATTTCCAATCTCCATATACTTCCATGTATCCATTCTCCATTCTTTAAAGGAGAGAATAAAGAAGTGCTTTCCTTTTTCGTCTTCTTCAAAAAATGTATGCAAAGGGAATATCCCTTGGACCAAAATCCAAATTATGCCAAGGGTTAAGCACTAGACACCCTATGATAAAGGAATGAACCAAGACAACAAGAGTGAGAAACAATGCTTACCAAGAGGGGTTGAGGACTAAGAGGAAATTATGGTAAGCAAGAACCAATCGGAAATGAAAACCATACGAATAAGAAGATTAAAATGAGGGGAATGAAAGAAATATGAAATTCTAGTGGTATTTGTAGAATTTCAATAACAGAGATAGCATTAATTTCTTTCATAATAATTATTAACATAATTGAAAATAGAGACGACAGCAAAATTCTGAAAGACACTAGTAAATAATAATTACATGGTGAATGGTCGGTCCGAAACCGACCCGGTTAAAAGGGTTCAGTTTTGGATGCAAGAATGATGGCTGTGGGTGGAGAAGTAGAGAAGAGGGAAGGGAGAATGGAGGGAAGTAGAGTAGTGGTGGTTTCAGCTTTGCAATTTGCTTGCACCGACGACGTCCCCACTAACCTCAATACCGCTGAAAGGTTTCTCTCTTCTTTTTGTTTTTGATCTTCTGGTCTCTTTGGTTGTTCATATTTTCTACGGTAACAAGATCAAAACTATGTGGTTGGGGCTTGTATTTAGCTGTGTATGAATGATTTCCCAACTTTTTATTTTATATTTTCTTTTCATTTACTGGGATTTCTCAGCACCCAAATGGGTTACTAGGGTTTTGGGTTTCGAGGTTTTAAATCTAGTGTTTCATAACTCAGTGCCCTGCTATTTTTCTTGTCAAATATTATGATGTGCATATATACACAACACGATTAGGGATGAAAACTGCCCTTCTTGGGTCCAAGCATTCATGTGAAGCACAAGCACCTCTTTCGTCTTTTTCTTTGAGTTTTCACTCTCATTTATGCATTTCTTTGAGTTTTTGAATCCAAACGCTTAGCTTACAAATCTGTTTCCAATTATGTATAACATTTCAGACTTCCAGTATCCTTGATGTTTTGTGTTTACAATTTTTTGGAGCAACTGAATCAATGTCAGTACCTCCCAATTCCCCCAGCATAT
This sequence comes from Vitis rotundifolia, assembly GCA_030254885.1. Classification (NCBI taxonomy): domain Eukaryota; kingdom Viridiplantae; phylum Streptophyta; class Magnoliopsida; order Vitales; family Vitaceae; genus Vitis; species Vitis rotundifolia. The sequence continues at coordinate 15,159,888 of CM058156.1, forward strand.
TCAAACCTCTGTCTGATTCTCAACAGATGGCTGTTAATGTCATTATTTTGGGTGGGGATTCTTCCTGTTTTGCCCTTATACTCTAGGAACTTTTTCAGCCTCTAATATCCTTGATGCTGTTGACATCTAGTCATGAAGATCCTGGTTGGTTTTTCAGAATTTAACCATTTTCGTTATGACTTGTTATATGTGCTGCTTTTGGGTGATATTCACGTCATGATAGCATTTTCACCTTTTATGAAATTTTGGCATATTGTATGGTGTTGCTAAGGTGCCTTCTCATATGCAGGTTGGTGAGAGATGCTCATGGGAAGGGTGCAAATATCATTCTTATTCAGGTACGTGCTTGGGAAGCCTGGGATATATATATTTTTTGCAGGAGTATGCGTGCTGAATACATTTTTAAAGCTGTACTGTGACTTTGGTGTGTTTATTTCATGAATTTCTATAGTGGTCCTTGAGGTCATTTGTTTGTTTTAACTCTGGAGTGCTTTATCCTCTTGCAAATGCTGAGTGTTGTGAACCAAACAGGAGTAGATGTGTACTTGGGACAATTTAGATATTTAGGAACCTGGGAAGAAGGAAATTGAAATATTATGGGCTATCTTTATCCTTTGAGAGTTAAAAGGCAAACCTATAGTTCACATTTCTGGATGCTGATTTATTCATTTATTTATTTTTTTTAGTTTTTACTTTTTTAATAAGCATATAAGATTTTTAGTTCATAGAGTTTTTTTGTAGTTTTCTAGATTTAAAGAATAAGTTCTCATTGCAAATATGTCTCAATTTATATATGATCCTTGGAACTTACATAACTTTGTGCATTTTTAGACAATTAAAGGAAAGTTCTTAAGACACAAAATGGGTTCATTTGTATTTGATATTTTAAACTTATATGACTTTGTGCTTTTTTGGAGATTTAAGGAAAAATTTTATCATTAATAGTTCACATTATTTTGTAGTATTTTTAAATAAAATACTTGAACAAACAGTACATTCTTTCTATATTTTTGGAAAGTTAGGAAAAAATCAGCAATAGTTCATATTAATTTTATATATATAAATTGTCAATTGAGCATAATCATATCAAGTTGACACTTAAGTTAGTGTATTATGCATGTCAAGTTGAATACTGGCTAACATAACTCAATTGAAGCATTGATCAACAAATTGGTATGGGTTATGTCATGTTACTCTACTAAACTGGTCATGTTTGTGCCTAAAGAATTTTGATACAATTATTAGATGCGTTGTGTGTGGTTTGAGTAAAATTTTAGAATACTCTTACCTCAATACAGCAGACCTGATTTGACTTATTGACACCCAATTTTATGAGGGGGAAGTTTGAGAAAGACATTGGAGAGAGGTGAATGAAGTAGAGAAGTGCATTTGAGTTTTTTGTGGTTGTTGAACTTGAATATGGATCCTCTTAAAGGAAAGTTCAGTTTGATATCCATAAGGCTCCGTATTTTTTTTGATAGGTAAGTAAAGATTGTATTAAACATAAAAACAAGAAGGTATACGCAACATATACAAAGCAACCAAAAAAAGGCTTGAAAACATAAAAACCAACATTTGCGCCCTACAAAGAGCCTAACCAATCCACAAAGTCTAATAGCGACAAAGAACTACCCCCAATATACAATCTAACCTAGTCCCAAAAAAGATACAAAAAAGAATTTTTAATTGTTTGGTCCATGCTTTCAAAACCATCAAAAGCTCTCCTATATATCTCCCTCTATATGGTCCAAAACAAGCACAATGGAGCAAATTTCAAAGCCTTCTATTTTTTTTCTTTTTTCTAACAAAGGACCCATGCTAGCTCAAGAGACCCCCTCTAACTAAAGAGTGTATCACCCATGGTACACCAAAAAGAGCATAAATCAACTACCACAAATGTGTGGTACAAACTACTAGGTAGCCAAGAACCAAGGCACTCTTAAAATGTGTTTGGGGATGAGGATGTTGAGATGCGTGAGGGATAACACAAGAAAAGATTGTTCAGGGAATGAATGCATTTATAAGAAAGTAGAGGTGGCTCCAATTTAGGATATGATATGAGAGATTGTCTGTTTACATGCAACAAAGATCCATGATACACAGGCAAGAAGGCCAATATGATTTAAGTAGAAAGTGCTGCAATGGAAAAAGGTAGGCTAAGAAGAATATGGGATTTGGGCAAAGGTATTTGGAAAATATCTGATAGCTAATATTTGACCGAAGAGATGGCCATAGCTGGAGCTAAATGACAAAGAAAGGATTGGGTTTTGTTTTATTTAATTAATAAAAACTTGTTCTTCGTTGTGCTAAACTTAGATTAAAAAGTGTTTACATCAGAAATGGGCAAAGAAAAATATTTACAATGGATTATTAGATTATTTTGTCATTGCCAATTTCTTCTTGCAAACAAAATTGCTACACTCTTTCATTGAATCACATGATTGAACATGTGGTGATTCAAGACCTGGAGCATAAATAATAAATAGGTTTGTATACCTTGAGTCGCTTTTTTGGCGTTTCTTTATAAATGAAATTATCTTTACTTATCAAAAAAAAAAAAAAAAAAAAAAATCCAACAATTTTGGATAATCATAAAATCATTGCTTGAAACAGGTTGTGGAAATATCAATCCCATTACGGCTAGCCCCTATCTCTCTTTTCCACATTTGTCTTCCGGTCTCCCAATTGACTGCATTAGTCTAAAGCATCTCTGGATGCTGAATTCTTTTAAAAGATGAAGATGACAACTTCAAAAAGGTCAACTTTGGGCAATTTTATAAGCATAGACGTCTAATGCTCCTTTGTAATTTGTGGGAGTTCTTTCATTTACTGGTAGAAAAAGTTAAAAAAAAAGATGGTTTTTTTTTTTCATTCATGTGCTCCACACAAGCTAACTCCTTCAATAGGCCTTTGTTTCACTAGATAAGACATCACCAACATACATTGTTAAATGGTTGCAACTATGGCAGGCTTGATGTCACTTGTGGGATTTTTTTGAGTGAGTATATACATGCTTTATTAATCACCATGATTTTGTCAAGTTTGTAAATGTGGTTGGCAATTTTATTATTATTTTACATAATATGTTAGGATATTCTAGTGTTTCCAATTTATCAATCTCCTTAGGTTAGTTAATTGACTATTACTTGTAAGTTTGAAACACTTGTCACTGGCCTGAATTGCAAGACTCCATCCTTGCACTCTGCCGCCTTGCATGACAAATGATCATGCAAGACTCCAATTTCTACTTTCAATTGACCTACAAGACTATTTTTTGACAAAAATCTGTCTAGAACGCTTTTAGCAAAGATTGTAAATGGAAATAAAAGAACAAGAAAAAGAATGGAGGACAAAAAAAAAGTGGAACTAAAAGCTGGCAGGTATTACCCCAATTAAAACCGGTCAAGAATTATGAGAAAAGAACTTGGTTGAAATATTTATTAAAATTAAAATTAAAGGAAAAAAGTGGAAAGCATACTCATCTTATAAATATTTAACGAAGGAAGGAAATATTGTTAAAAAACTTAAGACATGTTTGATTTATCTGCAACTTCTATTAAACTACTTCTTTGACAAGATTAGTTTGAAAAATTGGTTAGTATTTAGTATATTAAAAAAATTAAATTCTGAAACCTCTTGTTGGAAGCTTTTTGCAAAAGTATCTTGGCCCTTGCTTTGTTGAAAAGAGCCTTCTGCCATAAGGTGCTCTAGTATGTAACCAAGCATAGTGCAAAGTACTAAGTGTTAGAAAGAACTTTTAGGAGTTCAGAAAAAAACTGTAGTAAATAGGGTCTTAGTGAATATATGGAAATGGAGAGGAAAAAAGAGGGGGAAAAAAAAAAGAAAAAGAAAAAAGAGGGGGAAAAAAAAAGAAAAAGAAAAAAGAGAGGAAAAACAAGAAAAAGAAAGGAGTTGTAGAAAGTTGGGAAGCAGGGGACTGGGGGCTGTTAATTGTTTCTTCTACCTTTTTTTCTAATTTTTTATTCTTGGGTTTGCTTTTTTTTTTTCTTGTGAAATTAAGGATACACAAAATTAAGAAGTTAAGACGAGAAACTATGAAATCCCTGGAAGATGACTTCCCAAGGACAACAGCGAGATCACCTGACAATCAATAAATGCTTTTAACACCATACCATAAAGGAGTAGCTCTCCCTAAATCCTTTATATTCATTTTTAGTTTTTACCTTGTGTGCTTATGGGTTCATCCAGGAACTATTTGAAGGATATTACTTCTGTCAAGCACAGAGGGAGGATTTCTTTCAGCGAGCTAAGCCTTACAAGGGTCATCCTACAATTCTGAGGTAAATGTTTCAACCCAAACCTGGCTTCTAGATTAGCTCAGCTAGTTGGAATGTCATCATCCTGTACCCCATTAATTCTCTTCCTATTTTTATAGCACAGGAACAAAAGGACATCTTGAATTCCTACTACATTTACAATTTAATCAAGTTGAACTTATGTTGTACATCTGCATGCTATGCAGGATGCAAAAACTTGCAAAAGAGTTGGGAGTAGTGATACCAGTTAGCTTCTTTGAAGAGGCAAACAATGCTCATTACAATTCAATTGCCATAGTTGATGCTGATGGCACTGATCTTGGAATCTACAGAAAGTCCCATATCCCAGATGGACCAGGTATGTGAATGTAAGGATACTATATACCAAGCTGGTATGTTTTCTATCCATTTTGATTATAATAAATAGTTATTTCTTACAGGCTACCAGGAAAAGTTTTACTTCAATCCAGGCAACACTGGCTTTAAGGTGCCTACTTTGATGAAATTTCATCAGATCTAATGCTTCCTCAGTACATTTAGTTTGGTGGTGATTTTATTTTCTAGTGAAACTTATGGAAATTATAATGCTGCTGGTGAACAGGTTTTTGAAACTAAGTTCGCAAAAATTGGAGTTGGTAAGAATTTTTTATATTATGCTTTTGCTTTAATATTAAAGATTTTATTTATTTATGCTTCTTAGGTCTGATAGTAATTTTATTTAGGCAAACCAACCTACTAATGGGGTGCATCCAAAGGGTTGTATGAAAATCTTCAACTATAAAATGCTATACTCTAGGCTCTGGCTTTACAATGCAAACATGAATGTGTTAATTTCACAGCTTAGAAGCAGGATTTTTAGTGTTTCCTTCACCATTTCATTGTATTTTAATGTCAGCAATATGCTGGGATCAGTGGTTTCCAGAGGCAGCTCGAGCTATGGTTCTTCAAGGTGCAGAGATTCTTTTCTACCCTACTGCTATTGGGTCTGAACCTCAAGATACTGGACTTGATTCTCGTGATCACTGGAAGCGAGTGATGCAAGGGCATGCTGGGGCTAATTTGGTAAGTTAACTGACAATTTTTTTTTTCAACCTTAGAATCAGTTTATTTGATTCTTAAGTTAAGTTATGTGTCATGCTGCCCATGTGCTTTCTGTAAAGAGTTGATTGGCATTTTGTATCTTGCTTTATTTTTAAAGCTCCCCTGTCCTTGGACTAATAATCATCCATTCAAGCAATCAAGCACCTTATCTTATCATCCCTAAAGCAAGGAAATGACAGACTAGATGTTCTCTGTTGTTGCTGCCTTTTTAAATCTAGGGCTTGCCATTAATTGTGAAGTTTGAGTATGATGTTTACAGAATTTGGTGTCGCATAAATGCTACTGCTCAATGGGGATTAATCTATTTTTGTTAATTCAGGTACCTCTAGTAGCTTCAAACCGCATTGGGAAGGAGATAATCCAGACAGAGCATGGAAATAGTGAAATCACATTCTATGGAAACTCTTTTATAGCAGGTACTTTCCATTCATTGTTTTGATCATCTGCAGAGTTCAATTTACTCTCTTATCCGTTACTTATATGCATGGAATTCTACCCTAAGATCAACTTTATTTCAGTTTTCTATTGGACTGAAATCTGTAACTCTGTTTGCTTGCAATGATGAACATGCTTGAATATTGATACTGTGATTATAGGACCCACTGGAGAAATTGTCGCAGCTGCTGATGATAAAGAGGAAGCTGTTGTTGTAGCACAATTTGATCTGGATAAAATCAAATCCAAGAGATGTAGTTGGGGAATATTTAGGGATCGACGCCCAGACCTATATAAGGTGCTTCTGACATTAGATGGCAGCAATCCCTGACTATGTTTAGCATCCCTTTTCCAATAATACCTTGTTGTAGAGGTAACAAAGAAAATTGTTTAACCATTATACCTCACTGTAGAGGTAACAAAGAAAATTATTTAACCATCATATTGTTTTTCAAGAAAAAAAGAGTTAAAACATGATTGAACATAGATGCTTTTCATTAATATTTCAGAATAAAAATGATTATGTAAAAATATATTTAGCATCTTCTCAGATCTAAAGTATGGTTCATTAAGCACTGTTAGGGTGTCATATGCTATGTGTTGCATGTATTCTGATGCAGGATTAATCACTAGAGCACCATCTATTGGAAGATTAGCTGATCACCTCTACCTTAAATTTGTGTGATAAAATGATTTTGGACCATTTAATCTGAAGATTTGCTCTCAAGTAAGGGGTAAAACTAGGTGGTAAAAAATATTATAATCCTTATGGTTTACCCTCTTGATATTGAAGTGGACCCTTTGATTTTTGGGTTCCACTCTTCTATTTGCAAGCCACTTGTGGAAGATAGGAGGTCTTGTTGATGTGTGCATATTTCCTAATAATTTTTTTTTTCTTGGTGCAAGTGTTCTATACTTTAAGTTTGAGAGATGTTGTACATACATTGTATATGATTGTCAGCTAGGATGTTCAACACTTTAAACAACATAGAGCAGGCTATAAAATCTCGAGCATTGTATTGGAGTGGAGCCTGAAATTATAATCTATGAGTGGAAGAATTGTATGTGTATGTGATTGTGGCCTGGACACAGGGCCTTTGGTAGGTCCCTATTAACTGGAAATCTCTCTTTGGAAGCATTTCAGCCTCAGATTTTCTCATTCTGTCTGCAACTGGTAGGGTTTCCGTGTAGTTCATATGGGTTACAGAACAAGACAAGAAAATATTTAGGCCTTAGAAGGCTTGGAACATGTCTTGCCATGTGTTTGGTGGAGAAGAACTTCTGTTCTTGTCCATAAGACCTCTCTTGAAATTTGTTGAAGCATTTGTAGGAAAATATATCCCACTTTTTCCATGTAAACAAGTTTGCTCCAGGAATCTATTATGGACCAGATTGAAAGGGTCTGGCCCATAGATTTTAGTATATGAGTTCATTCTATTGTGCTTTCTCTTTTTGTTATTGGTGGGTTACCCATTGTCCAATTCTAGGTAGCTCTTTTTTCACAAGACATCATCCTGATGAAATCAACCATTAAATGTATCTGAATCTATTTTTCCAGTCAATGGTGTATCAATCAGTCTCTTTTTATGGGATATATTTTGGCCTTGGATTTTGTGGACTGGCACTTTTACGTCTGCCTTCCTTCTTTCTTTGGTTCCCAAATTGTGCTCTCTGTTGGGTGAGTAATGAACTCGTGCAAATAGGACTACAACAGTCTTCTGTTCTGATCATTGCATGTGGCAGCAAACTGTGAAACAGTTGTGCTTTATGCGTCATGTGTCATGATGTGAGAGCAAGTTTACCATGATCGTGGTGTCTTTGATGCACATGCAATGTCACCTTAACAGGAGCTGATGCTATCACTAGCTGGAAATGCTGAATTTCCTCTCATTTGCTCCATTTTTTTTTCCTCTTTTCTACCATTTTTCATCATTTATCTGTTACATTCTTATTGTTTGATTTGCTTTTAATAGTTGGATGTGTTTCTCTTTTGCCGACAACTCTGCTTCCTAACCCATTGATTAATATTTATCCTTGCTGTTTTATATGGCCACAAAAACTTCAGAAGCATTTTGTTTCTGGAAAACGGAATGTTGTTGTATGTGAACTTAAGTGGTTCACAAAGTACCTACCTCTTATGGCCAAGAAGATGATGATTCTGACTAGTTAAATTGTGATACCAGTTTTCAACATGCACAGGGCTTTCCATTTTTAATGATCTTTGATTTGAGTGGGTGTTGATCCTTTAACTTCTGAATGACGAGACAGTGAATCATTCACATTAAGCATGTTATATGATATATAAATATGAACCTTGTATACGTGCATGAGGAGATTAATAGAATCATGAGGAACCTGTTGTATTGGAAGAAAATTCTTAGGTTGCTAAGTTTAATATTCTTGAGCAGTTGCTCTATGATTAGGATTTTAGATTGTTGACATGTTTGAACTTTGAACAGTCTTTAATAGAATTTCCATTGCAGAGCTGCTGTAGTGGATTACTAATTGGTATAAATAGAGACTTGCCTCACAGGAAATATTTTCTTTCTAGACTATGAATCGAGTCTCAATTGCAAAAGTACTGTGTGTTCATGTTTGAGGTACTGTTGCATTGCTTGAAGAAATCTAACATGCTAAGAGCAACTACAGTTGTAGAAAGTAGAGGAAAACTGTACCTCACATTGAAATTTAGTGTGAAAATGCTTAGCAGAAGAAAACAACTATTCTAGGAACATCCTAGGCAAATTCTTGACTTATTTCCCTAATTTTATTTGCAGTTCTCCTTGAAAGGGAGAAAAGCAGGAATCTCCTTTGGCTTCGTCATGGCTGATTTCAGCTTCATGTTCGCCATTTTCGTCATTGTCTTCTTCATCATTATCGTCACATTCATCTTCATTATCTGTGTCTTCTACATCTTGTTCTTCATCTTCTTCCAGGATTTCTTCATCTGGTTGAACAAAGTGCAGCTTCAGACGCCCATCTTCTCGGCATGCATGAAGGAGCTCCTGATTGGGGATCCGAATCTCCTTAAGAACAAACCTGCCATCATGTCGGTAGGATTTAAAGCAAACCCAAGGCTTCCCGCTCTTCCCTATACAAGAAATGGGTGGAGGGAATGCTCCTCCTTGTGTTCTGGATCTCCTGAATTCTGTGTTTACATTCTCCCTCGGTGAATGCCTTGTTACCCTTTCCTCTTGGTTTTCCCAATCATCCTTTATTTCATTGTGCACGTCCTCAACATCATCACAGCTTTCGAACCCAAGACCCTCAGTGCATAGCTGTAGGCTTTCACTCTTCATAGATGAAAAGCTATCACTGTTCCTGTGATGACTCACATACAGATTTAATGGCCCCTTGTTCTCCTCCCCCTTCTCACCCGAATTCTCATTCTTTTCAATCCTCAGTTGCGGGTTGAAATCTATCAACGAGGATGTTGATGACGGAGAAGACAACGATGATGAAGATGATGATGTTGGTGGATGCGGGGAGGACAAGTATGATGATGATAGTAGTTCAGAATTCTCTTTGAAATGCAGTTCCCCAAATATCTCAGTGAAGGAGGGCTGCTCAGGGGGCTTCATGGATTTAATCTGGTTCCATGACGAGAGGGTGTCCATGAGTGTTGGATTTTCTGGCAATGGCTTCTCAAAGATGTGTTGAAGACTCCCACAGGCAGCCATGGCTTGGCTCTCCAGTATTGTGTAGAATAGTTACAGGGTGGGAAAAAAGAAGGGAAGAAGAAAGAAAGTAGATAGCTTTATTGTTGGTAGAAAGAGAAAGAGAGAGAGAAAAGGAGGGAGAGAGACCCAGCAGGAGGAAGTCACGGATTGAAGTGGTTGAAACAATCAAAGGGAGGTGCTATTAATTAGGGATAAAGAGATAATCTTGGGAGTACCATAGCTGGAACCCAAGGTGGGTTGAATACCCAATTTAGTGGTTGTAATCGCACAAAAAGCAAAGCCAAGCTGTTTGTACAAACGTTTCAGAGACTCACACTTGGAAAACTCTTTCCCAATACTGGTCTGCTGCTGCCTGCTATATACCCTTCACCTCCTTCTGTCCCTTTTCTATTCTTTGTGTGGCAATCCCTAATCCTTGCATGTAGACGTCAATTGTATACTGCTTAGGATGTGGTTTTATTCTAAACTTGGATTTGGTTATTAAATTCCCTCTATGTAATTGTCATTGCCAGCAACGCAAGAATATTCGGGTGTTATCCTATTTGCTTGTCCGCTACTTTTAGGGAAAATATTTGGCTGTTATTATTCATTTTTGATGACCAATCCTTATCGATTGATAAAGAAGCCGGGCTTGTAATGTAGTGACCAGGGCTTGGCTCCATGATCGTGTAATTTTCTTTCCCACGCGGCCTGGGGAATGTGGACCGCCTCCCACGAAGTGTAGCTTAAATTGTAATGTAGTGACCAAAGGGCTTGACTCCATGATCGTGTAATTTTCTGTCCCGCATGGTCTTTTTCGGGTTTTTGATGGTAGTTCTGCGTCCAAGTTTCAGCTCCATCTTGTGGTCCTAACGCATTGAAAAGCGTATCTGACGTATCTCTACCTTTTGCCACAAAAATGAAGGAGGAAATCTTGTGCCAGATTTAGGTGGGATATGAGTACCAATTCTGAGTTCATCCAGAAGTTGAATGCAGGTAGAGGGGTTCCCACGTATCCTCGTTTTATAGCATATTTAAGTTCTATCAGGAAAAGCTTGTGTTCCCAGATGGCACTGAATCCTGCAAATAGCATTCAAACAAAACATACCCAATTTTGGCTTTCCCTTGATATTGTTTGAATGTCATCTTTTCGTTTCCTGTAAATAATTTCTTCAATGACATAGGGGGTAAGCAAAATCTGAAATCACACTGCTTTAGTCATTTGTTTTCCGGAATTTGTTTTGCCAAAAAAGAACCGGAGACGTAATGGAAATGAAAGCGGCATTTTTTTGTGTTAGTATCATATGACCAAACCCATGAAGATTATATCCATTGGATTCAAATGCATTTTTGGAAAGCAGAAAATGTTAGTATCGTAGCATACAGGTGTTGTCCTTGAAATCAAAACAGGTTGAGCAAACCACCCCACAGCACAAAACACGCATGAACAATTTTAACAAACTTACTTTCACAACTTCCAAATCAAACAGACTTACACTGCCAACTCGTCATAGAATCAGTCATGCCAGACCCTTGTTGAGCTTCATCGCCAGGCTTCAATCCGCTCTGTCCTTGAATTTATGCGGCTGAGATTGCTGATTCCCTTGGTCTTCTCCAGGGGTCCCGGTTCACGAACTGAAGATGGCTGCCTGTTAATTGTTTTGGGACCCTTTTTGATATTTGAATTACTTGATTGGCCACTTTTGCTCTCAAAAGGGTTTGCTTGAACCCCAGTTTTTGGACTATCAACTGCACAAGCTTCTGTTTCAGTGACGAATGTTTCAACTTGTGTTAGAGTCTCAAAAGATCCATCCATGTTAGGGAGCGACTTCTCAAGAAAAGTTAAAAAACCATGTGCTTCTCTATCCTCCATGTGCTTGTTCTGAGTACAGTAAGGGGGGCTTTCTAAAACAGGTTCTTCCATGATGAAGGCTTGCTCTGTCTCTTCATTGTCTTGTGCAGTATTTTCTAGCCAGGTGGGCTGAGAAGGGCTCTGGTGTCCATTCTCATCAAATGGCTCAAGGCTGGAAGTAGGAGCCGGCTCTACCATTGAATCTTCTCTTTCTCGTAGTGTCTTTATGATAAGTGTCTTGAGGAAATTCATGACTTGGACAGCATACATCAATGCAGTGAGAGGATCTGCCATCTATGATGAGAAGAAAACATAGAAGGCTATCACCAATGGTGTTATTGAAACAGTTGCAGAAAGATAAAATGATAAAATGATAAATTGTTTATTGAAATCTTAAAATGCCTTCATTTTCAGTGAGTGATGAGAGAAAAACCCACTGATTCAAAATGCAATGAGAACGTCATATTCATTCAATTTCCTGGACATGCAAATCCCTACTTAGACAATTTTCAAGAAGTGTAAACCATTCAACCTCACCTGAGTCATGTTTGGTGCAAAGACCATTGCAATGTTGCGTGCATTCATTTTGTTTAGATGTTCCTCCTGGACCACATCAGCCATGAGGTTAATGGCCCAATCCAGTAGAGCAGCTTCTGTAGGAGGCAGAAGCCTCACGAGCTCTGCACATTCCTCTTCTGCTTGGCATTGCATTACCTGCTCAGGTGACAGAGAGTCCAAAACCCCAGTTGGGAGTTCTCTAAACCAAGCCTATCAAATCAAATACACATAAAAGTCAATCTAAGATTGAAACAGTTTGATTTTAAATGGAAGAGAAGTGATGGAACAAAATAAACATGAATTGAACTTTCTTGATCATCATGAGGTTGAATTGACTATAAGACCTCAAGGTATATAAAAATAGTTATCCAACTTCCTGATTGAAAAAAAGTATCTTTTGCACAATTTATTAACAGAAAAATCAGCAGGCTTAAAATTGTGGAGCTGTACCTTAATAAGACCTGCTAGACAATGTACATCTATTCCTTCTGGCACCACTCCCCTATTTAATTGCTCTCTCACATACTCCTCCTGGCTGTTTTCTGCATTAATTCTGAAAATCCCTTCTGCCTGCATTGATATTCAACAGTCTGATGAAGTCTGGAAGATGATAAACTCAATATAGATCCAAGTGAAACAAGAAACATGTGGATGAAGAAGCCTCCATCATGATGAAACAGAATTCAACCAAACTTTTATCCCAGATAATTGGAGCTAGACATTGGAGAGGAGAGAGAGGGGGTGGGGGGGGGGGGGGGGGGTGGTGGGGGTGGGGGTTGTGGGTGATCTACCTGCAAGCCTCCTTGAAGATACAAGCGTCTTTGCATCAGTAGGAGTATTGTTGGCACACTGTTTCCTCTGGAGTCAAATGACAACTGCATGGATTCCGTTGAAACTCCAAAAACGTTTGCACTAAAGATGGAAAAGCTCAAGTCAATACACTGGGATGGCCATCATCATAATAAGAAAGGTTCTGCAACTTGGGCCAAGACATTGTCATTGTGATGTATGATGCTGATCAAAAGATATGTCATGATTACCAACTTCTGGAGCCCCCAAAAGAACCTAATTCATATTATCTAAGATGTCATCATTTTTGTAGCATGTATGTATGCAGTACAACATACAGAGCAGTAATAATATCCCATGCATAGAACATTTTGGTTACACAATTTTTAAGTAAAACTTGAAAAATTAATCACCTGTACTCCTTTGTTGATCAAACTTATGTCTATCACCCAAAACCCATTACTGTTATAAGCTCCATAAATATTCACAAACAAGCTAAGAGGTGGTTTTATTTTTTTCCCAAATATTCTGTGTTTACTGTTTAAGGGTAATAGAACTTCAGTCTTATTGACAAAAAAGTGATTTTAGAACCATAAAATTGATAGATAAAACTAATTTAGCTGATGATAGATGGATTGATGCTGATGATAGACATCATCATACATCAAGATACTGAGACAATGCTTGCCTCATACTGCATTTTACTTTAATTATGCATCAGACTATAACTTACGAGGGAAACCTGTCCATAACAACAGATATGACCATATATGTATTGAGTTATACTTCTCTGTATTAGTCAAGACCTTACACTATGTTAAGATGTATACTTATATATAAATCTTTTATTTGGTTTGTCATGGAAAATATGAAGGAAAGGAAAATCAAATATAACGAAAATTATTTAAAAATTATACATTTAAAAGTTCTTCATCTTTGTGTAGAAGAGGAAATAAGACATAAATTTGAAGAAACAAGTAAACAAAAATTATAGAATTTAAACCTATTTTTGATGAAAATTGTTCAGCATATTTGAGAATGTTTTCAGAAGCAGTTTTTAGAAAATAGTTTTTAAGAGCAGTCTTAAAAAATTATTCCCATTATTTTCAGGAACAGAATTTTGTTTGGAACTTAAATATGAAACACTATTTTCTTGTCTTGTTCTACACGAAGGTAATATGCACTTATATACAATACAAAAATTTTCAAAGTATTCTCCATATTTTCAATTGGTAATCAGAGCAATCTACACAAAACAACTAAAAACATTGAAAATTTGTTCCAAAAAACAACACGTTTTAAGAACAAATTCTTAAAAGCTGTTTTATGTCAAAAGTTTGTTAGTGTGTTCTTTGAGTTATGTTATAAAAAACAGAAAACGGTTTTCAAGAACAATTTCCCAAGAGAGACTAAGAAACTTCTGCATCTGAAAAACATCTAATTGAATTTAAACCTATTTTCAAAGAAAATATTTAGAAACTTATATATCTTCAAATTCTTCATCTTTATGTAGAAAAGGAATTAAGAGAGGTATATTTGAAAAAGCATGTGAAAAAAATTTATTAAATTTAAAACCCATTTTTAGTTTCCCCTCATTTTTTTTTTCCTTTCCTTCCAATTTTCACCTATATTTCTTTTTGTTGTACTTTTATCAAAATTTCCAAGATCCACAGGAAGCCTTAAAACCCTAGAATGACTTCAGTTTATTAACTTTAAGATACGTTCATGATTAAAGAAAAAAAAAATCAAGGCAATTTTCATTTTTTTTTTTTCGTCTTTGGTTTTTCTTTTCATTTTTAGATTTTACAACAGAAGGAAGGCAACTTAATTAACTTTTGAAGAAACACAGGGAGTTTTCCACTATTGATAAAATCTTGTGAATTTGAGCTCTGAAATTGGAACTTAACACCTAAAGGTTGAAACAAGCATTAATTATATAGCTTCTAAAAATGCAAGAATAAGGTTGCTTTGACAAAATGAATGTTTTTGACAATTAATTTTAACAAAACAATCTTTATAAATTTACATCTCTTGCTCAATGCATTTAAATATGTGCCCACCATCCATTTTAAGGGAACAAAAGAGCATGATACAAGTTAAAAGGTATATGAAAGGAAAGAAAACGCAGAAAGATTTAAGTCAATGTCAAATTCAAATGAAATTAAATTCAAACATTGATCAGGTTTTAACTCCTAAAATTATCCCTTTTGGCAAACCTTACATGAAGGTGCTTCATTAGTATCTAAGGAAGACAACGTTCCTTTTATGTTCGATTGGTACTTATTCAATCAAGGGAAAATCTAATTGCAATTCATTCCAAACTATGTTTTTATGTTAACTGATATTTATACAATTAAAAAGAATTAATAAAATCATTCCAAAAATGCATTTTAATTGAAAAGATAAGAGACAACTTTTATTTAATATCAATGGACAACTAACTCTTTCATCCTATTCCCATGTACATGTATAATAGAATATGAGTCCTCACCTCATGATGCCATGTAGGAGTCTCTTATCACTAGTATTTTCAAGTTCTTTTTATAATTGATTTTTTTTTTTAGAATTTTTTATGATTGATTTGGTATAATTACTGCTGTCTCAGACACATCCATTCTTGCACTTAATAGGAAGACTATAATTGGGAAAAGGGACAAAAATGAGAAGGACTTTTGAGTTCTGTTAATTGATCTGCAACAAAGACTAGAAGGAAAATAAAAAATATAGAAGAGTATTTACAATTAAAAGGAATACAACTGGAAAAGTATTAATAAAAAAAGATCAAGAACAATAAGAAATAGATTTAAAGTCAATAAATTATTTTTATATATTACTTCAAACTCATTTAACTTATTTTTAACTCTTTTACATAAAGATTAACTAATTTGAAAATACATAGGTCTCTAACAAATTTTAATTATATTTTACTTTCTTTAGTATTTTCTATAATAAAATTAGACATGGGAAAATCATTGTCTTTGATATTTTTTTTCTTTCCTTTATACTTCTCTAGAACCAAACATAGCATAAAAGAAAAATTACCTATCAAAGTCAACAAATTCACAATTTTAAGACTTGGGTAAACCCCTGATTATGAAAATGAAAAACCAATATTAAAATTTCTGTTCATAAGAAAGGATACTCATCAAAACTGAAGTTTACATGGTCTCGTGATGCCAGTACTTCAGGTTGTACTCTAACATTTGTTTCCAAATAATTCACATGCCAAAAGTTGAAAAAACAGAAACCCACCCACTAAATGCAACATATTAAATCTCAAGAATCCAAGGAACTGACAGAACACAAAAACAAGACACCTTATCAATATTTATACCAACAAAAACGCATATTCCCCAAACTTCGCTTTGGTTGAGTTTGCATTCAAATATGCATCACCATCGAACCTTCATTCCCAAAGTAACCATAACCCCATCTACTAAAGACAAAAAAAATTCAAAATTTGGACAAAATTGTGAATACGATATTCATCAAAATTAAAAAACAAGGAGCCAACAGGGAAGATGAAGCAAGAAAGAGAAATGGTAAAACAAATATGACAAAATGAACACAACAACTCTTCATCACAACAACATCTAGCTCAAATTTTCCCAACTTATTGGAGCAATGCAGTATAATTGGGATTTGTAAGAGTAATATTGTGGAATGCATTTTCTGAGATTCATTGCAATGCAGGGATCAGATTGCTTTGATGCACAAGTAGGGGTGGGCAGAAATGCAAATCAAATTCAACCTGAAACTTGTTATTTTAGCAATGCAATAAATTCAAATTGTACTCGAGAACATCTCTTCTTTAAGAACTCCAGTTCCCATAACTAAACAAGAACAGTTCACAATCCACAATCCACAATCCAGAATTCAAGATTGGGTAAAAACAAATAAAACCCCAACATAAAGCAAAAACCCAAGAACTTCAAAATATCAACAATCGAGCAAAACCCATCAATCAAGCTCCACAAATTCACAACCACAACAGCAAAAAACGCAAAACCCATACCCCAATTTCCAAAAAGATGGAAAAAAACACTCACCTGGCACTCGGAGCCCTCCTGGGAACTTCAGGTTCGAACTCAACAGGCAAGCCCAGGAAACCATTGAACCGATCGAAGGTAACATGCGCAACATGGCGCACATTAGTCGGCCACCCGATCTCCATGGCGCAAAGCTCCTCCCTGTCCGTCTTGCAAGTAACCCAAGACTTCCTGAACAGCGTTACAAGCAGCGCCAACAGAGACAACTGTTGCCTATCCTTCACCCTCTGTCCCTCAGCGCCGGTGACCCTTGAATCCCCCTCCAAACCTAGACCACCAGAACCAGCAGTCTGAGCCTGGAAAAAACCATCACTGGATAAGGCGGAGGACCTTGGAGATGAAGGCAAATGGAGGACCTCTGTCATGGCTGGCAATGAAAAAACCCCCCACAGAGAAAAAAAGATTAAAAAATCCGAAAAAAATCCGAAAAAAATATAGTTGAATTGGGATTAAAGAAAGAGAGAAATGAAGAAGAAGATCAGAGAGAAGTTGGATTGAAGAAATGGTATTGTGAAGAGTGGGGGACGTGAGAATCATGAAGTCATTATTTTTCTCTTTTTTCTGTTAACTGGCTTTTAGCTGCTTTTTTTTTTTGAGCGTTGAACTCACATAAATACAATGGAGTGCTTTGGTACGGTTGAGACCCCCCTTCCTCGGTATTCCTCTTATTATTATTAATAATATTAATTAATTAATTGATTGATTAGAAGGAAAAAATCGTCCCAAAATTTTAAATTTAACATTTGGAAGTAGAAAAATAATCGATTTTTGACATAATTATTTTACATTTAAATTTTAAAGAAAAAAATTATTTTTACAAGAAAAAAATTAACATACTTTTATAAAAATTAAATATTTTTTAAATTAAAAAATTGAAAAATTAGATTTCTAAGATTATTTCATATTTTTTTAATCAAATAACCCTATTAAATTTTTTTTTCCTTTTTTCTTTATATTTTTATTAAATTTTAAATATTTTAATAGCAGGGATAATACTGCTTTAAGGCACACATATTCTAATAAACCTAAAGAATATGGTTGTTGCAAACTTCATAACACATAAACTATTAATAAGTTGACAACTAATATCATGTGGTAAAAATTAAAAAAAGAAAAATGAAAATAAACACGTGAAACTAGATCTTTCTTACAACTCTCTCACTCTATGGTGTCTTTGTTTGGTCTTTTAATGACTACGCCAAATTGAATAAAAAAAATTCTTAAAAAACAAAAGTAGTAAAAATATGGAGGAACTTACAATAGTTTTGGTCACGTTGGAAGTTGTCCCTTAAAAAGATAACTTTTATAATTTTTATATTAGTCATACATTAAAATAAAAAATTGAATTTATACTAAAAATATTTCTTAAAAAAATAATTTTCTTATAAAGTGTAATAATTTTTTTATAAAAAATGCAGTTACATTATGGAAGTAGACTTTCTATAAATGTAGTTACAATTGTTAATAAATTTTTTTAATAAATGGACATACATTGAAGTAGACTTTCTATTCAATCTGAATTTGAAAAAGTTTTGTGTAACCCTTAATATCTAGATGTTTGTGTCTAGAAAACATAATACCCTTGCTTGAAGGCGATTTTAGATAGGTCAGGATACGATTTACTATATTCTTGTGTCAATCACTCAGCTTATGCATGAATTGACTTATAACACTAACTGCATATGACAAGTTAGGTTTAGTGTGGGTTAAATAGATTAGTTTCCTCACTAGTCTTTGATATCTTTCTTTATTTGTTGGAATTTAATCAGGATAGATGGACAAACCATGATTTATCTCAATGGGAGTATCTATAGGTTTACGAGCGGAGTTATTGGTTTCAACTAAAAGATCTAATGCATAATTCCATTGTGAGAAGAAAAGTCCTTACTTAGACTAGACGACTCAATGCCTAAGAAGTATTTTAGAGCACCTAAGTTCTTCATTCCAAATTTCTTGACTAGATAGCTCTGAAGCTTCTCTATTTTTGTAGAGTTACTACCTACAACAATCATGTCATCAACATAAACAATAAGAAAAGTAATGTTATCACCATCTTTCTTATAGAACAGAGTGTGATATGCCATAACTTGTTTAAAACCATACTCCTTTGTCAAGTAGCTCAACTTGCCAAGCTATGCCCTTGGCAATTGCTTCAATCAATACAAAGCCTTTTTTAGTTTACATACCTTACATCCTTTTGGTGTAATCCTCGAAAGGGGATTTTGTTGGGATTAAGCCCCAAAAAGCAAGACATGATGTAATAAAGTTAGACTTAATTATTCCCTTACTATCTCTTTGGTATATTGACATTGATTTGAGCATTCAACCCATGTCTCTTATATAGTATATGACTTGGGTGTATTAGGAGTTGCATAGATGATACAAGTTATGAGTTCTTTGTGAGTAAATAAGTTATTCACAGTCAATTCATGAATTTGGACAATCCAATAGAGATTGTAGTGCATCACCTCTTAATTGGAGGGATGACTTGTCTTGACCATTGGGATAGGTTTCCCATGATGAGTGCATTAGTCTATATGATGTACACTAAATAAGACCTACGGTGAATTATGATGCAAGACTATCAATTGTCATGATTTACCAAGCTACTATATTGCATGGACTCCCAACTTTGAGAGGATATTGAACCTATGCCAAAATCAAGAAGAGACTTTGACTTATGGGCGAGACTTTAAAGTAGTCATATATCCCTATAGATTGGGTCATTGTTGACGGAGGCTGGTTGCAAAAGGTATTCTCAATAAAAGCATCATGATATCTCATGGGATTAAGATAGTGTGTCCCTTTAGGTGATCTAAAGGACATGTGATCATGAAATTGTGGTCACAGTAATTCATTTTAGTAGAATTTGACATATGCTCTTATGATGTTCTTTCCTTGTTTTTCATTTTTTTTCTTTTATTAATTTTGTCAATGACAAGTTTCCTATGGTGTTTCTTTGCTTCTTTATTCTTTGTTGCTTTTTTTTCTTTTCTTTTTTATTTTCCAGAGCCAATTTGAATATTTTAAACACAAAAAATGCTTTTTATCATTATTTCATAAACTCAAGTGATCTTCATATCACACAAAAAAAATTACTTCGTATTTCGTATTAAAGAAGTTTTGGTGGTTTGTGAAACAGTTGTTTGATCAAATCATTTGAATTTATAACTTGTTGAAATCATTCATAGCCCGTCTTGGCCTTACTATCTTTGTGCTTTATATATGAGGTATACTGTTTGGCCTCCTTTGTGTGTTTCAATATTTAGTGATATTGTGGCTACGTCAGGCTCAAGGTAGGGGTGTATTATTTTTTTCATATGTTTTTTTTATGGTGTGATATTTTTGACATATAAAATATTTTTAAATTATAAAAGAATTTGTTTTAACATTTATGTTATGTTTGGTTCTTGGAAAGTATCAAGGAGAGAAAAAAATGTCAAAGAAAATGATTTTCTCATCTTTGATTGTCCTATGAAAAATATTAAAGAAAATCAAATATAATTAAAACCAACTAGAAACTTCTATGTTTTCAAATTGTTCAATCTTTATATTGACGAAGTTAAAATATGTGAAATAAGTTTGAAGTAGCACATAAAAATAATTTATTGACTTTAAATATATTTTTAATTTTTTTTACTTTTCCTCTCTATTTTCTTTTCCTTATATTTTCCCTCAATTTTTTTGAGAACCAAACATAGCCTTAATAATTTTTTTAGAGCCATTTATTTATTTATTTTTTAAAATTTTTATTTTTAACTCTACTACTTTTTCTCATACAATTTTGTCCTGGTAAAAAAAAGTGATCTTTCTTTTTATATTTTTAGAAATCCATTTTTTCTTCTTCTTCTTTTGTTTACTGTTTAACCTTAACTTTATTCCCACAACCAAATCCAATTTCTCAACACAAAATGAAATTAAATTAAAATTTGAAAATTTTGGACAACCCTTCCCTTAATTTTGTGAATTTGGATGTGAAATAAGAAAGTTGTCAATAAGAAAAAATTGAATATGATTGAAATAAGTTCTATTGTCATCAATTTTCTCCTAATTCTTGAGAAATAATAAAATCTAAAATATTCTCATAAATTATCACTCAAAAAAAATTAAAAATAAAATAAAACTACTTAATTTACATAAAAACTAATTTAAAATAAATTCATAAAGTTCTAAACTAGAAATCAAAATTCTACTATGTGCAACCACTATTTTTTTGCCTCATAACTTATTCAATTTTCAATAAATTAAATTCCATAATTTTTTTGTGGATTCCTTATTGAAAATGAAAATAGTAACAATAAAATAAAAAATTTTGAGTTAGAAATGAATTTACTACAAAATTTTAAAATTCGACATCTTATTATATAACAAAATCAAAATACAATGTCATTTTAAAACCCTAAATCTAAGTAATGGAACAATTCACAATGATTCATAAATTGAAAATAAGAAGTTATAATTTAATGTTGTTTCCTAAATTGAAAATCTAAAAATTTAATAAATTAATCTCAATAATTAAACATACATTTCAACCACAAATTCATAAATTCAAAGATAATTCACATAAAAATAGGTGATTAATTAGTGAAACTTGACTTAGAAAATTATTAACACTTTCTTTGGAACCATCCAATAATAGAAATCATAATTACTTTCCAATTATCAAATTTATAATTAATTATACAATTAATGATTATTAAATATTTATTATTGTAATAAATTATAATAATTTCATATATTTTAAAATATGTTAAATTACTATTTTTTTTTAAAATTATTAGTTTTCAAATATTTTAATCTTAATTATATAAAATAATAAGAAACATAATAATAAATTTTATAGGTATTATTAACATGTAACAAATAAAACAAAATTTGAAGTTAACAAAAAATATTTAAGTGTGACAAACAAAAAGATTTCTTCGAAGCATCAAAGAGAAGAGGCATCAAATTAAGAAATAAATCAAGAAGAAGAAGGAGAAGGTTCATGTGGAGATCAGTATTTATGACTTTAAATTATGTAAGATTGTGAGTGCATTAAGTTAGGGTTACATTTTATATTTTTTGTTAAAGCATCTTGATTCATTCAAGTACCAAAATTGGTTTTATGTTTTCATAAAATGGATGAAAAATATTTTAAAGAAAAACCTAAGCTTAAATGGGAAACAGTTGGATTAACATAAATCCAACAAATGACTTAACACTTATAATATTTAGACATTAATACAAAACCAAATAATTTAAATACTTTAAGTCGACATTCAACTCCACTCATATTTAAATCAAAGATATTACCCAATTTTTATCTTGATGAAGTAACTTCTTTTGATATTTATTTGGAATTTATTTTGTGAAAACTACTATTCTACCCTATTAATAACAATTCATATGTTTTTATAATTTGATAACTTTTGAACATGCTTGTGAACCTTTTTGACCATGGATTCACGTTGTAGATGAATTATGCATATTGGTTAGAATTTTCTCTAGATTAAAATCATTCATTTGATATTTTATGTGGATCGATTCTTATAGACTGAATACAAGTTAGTCAACTTTGAATTTGTAAGTAGTATACATTGTTCCCTTAAGTTTATTCATTATCACTTTTCACTCCTTGACTTGAGGCATGCTATATATATATATATATATATATATATATATATAGGTTTTGTCTTTGATTTTTTTTTAAGCTCAATATTATTATTTGTGAATTAACCTCATATGTATGAAAGCATTTATATGCTAACAAGGTACGCGTCTTCTTTTCCTTATCTATTTGTTTTCATTAAGATGTATGTTCTATTCTCATGATTGATTCATCTTGCCTTGTTTGATCTCTATGTTGTCATTTTTGTTCCTTGATTTGAGTGAAATGCATATTTTCTATATTATGAGATTGTTCTTGTGAACTAACTCTCGTCTTATGGAAGTGCTTAACATGCTATTGAGGTACGCTCCTTCCTTTCCTTGAGTATTGGTTCTTTGAGTGTGTATGACTTGCTCAATTGTTCTTTGACTATGTTATTGCCATTCCCTTGATATGTATTCTTGATTCTTGGTATCCATTGATTTACATAGCAATTGTCATAGTTACCTCAACTTAATTAGTAGAGACCTGTTTCAAGGGTTATTGAGATGCTATCTTATGGTGCCTTCTCAAAGAGTAACCTGACCTGTGGACTTGAACTCGGTTTTCGAAAACATGTTTTTCTAAATAAAGAGTCATTTTTAGTGTGTTATTTCTTATTTTGTTTTCCCTTTAAAAAAAATAAACAAAAATAAGTAGTAACTCCAATTTTTATAAAGATTAGTTTTTTTACTAAAAAGCAAGTCTTGCCATCGATTGAGGACACACATGAAAAATGCAGATCCACAAATGGTCACGTTTAGTC
Organism: Vitis rotundifolia; assembly: GCA_030254885.1. NCBI lineage: Eukaryota > Viridiplantae > Streptophyta > Magnoliopsida > Vitales > Vitaceae > Vitis > Vitis rotundifolia. The sequence goes on from CM058156.1 coordinate 15,183,003, forward strand.
TTATTTTAGTTTTAGATCACACTTGTATTATCGATCACATTTAGTTTTATTTCATTTTTTGATTGCATCTATACGATTAATAACATTTAATCTTATTTTAGTTTTAGATAACACTTGTACGTTTAGTCACATCATATTACATTTTAGTTTCATACCACACTTTTATGTTCGATCACGTTTAGTTTTATTTTAGTTTTAAATCGCACTTGTATATTTGGTCATGTGTAGTCTTATTTTAGTTTTATATCACACCTATACGATCAATCACGTCATGTCTTATTTCAATTTTAGACATCACCTATTTGATAAGTCAGGTCATGTCTTATTTTAGTTTTAGACTGCACTTATATGATTGATCACATCATATCTTATTTAATTTTAGATCACACTTGTACAATTTGTCATGTCATGTCTTATTTTAGTTTTAAATCATATCTATAGGATCAATCATGTTTCATATTTTAGTTTCATACCGCACTTGTATGATCAGTCACATTTAGTCTTATTTTAGTTTTAGACCATACTTGTACATTTGGTTACATTTAGTCATATTTCAGTTTTAGATTGTACTTGTATGATCAATACGTTTAGTCTTATTTTAGTTTTAGACCACACCTATATGCTCTATCACATTTAGTCTTATTTCAATTTTAGACCTCACTTGTATGTTCAATCACGTTTAGTCTTATTTTAATTTCAAACAATACATGTACGATGGGTCATATCATGTCTTATTTTAGTTATGACTACACCTATATGATCGATCACATCATGTCTTATTTCTATTTGGATCGCATCTATATGATCAACATGTCATGTCCCGCTTTCTGTTTAGACCATGTTTATACACGTAGTCTTGTTACACCTTTATCATTTGTGTTTGTTTGACTTCAAGTCATGCCTTTATTTATTTGAGTTTATTTGACTTCGAGCAGTGCCTTTACATTTCCTATTGAGTTTGTTTGGCTTAAAGTCGCGTCTCCAACTTTGAGTCACTCCTTCATTTACTAGTTTTCTCTCTTTCTTCTTCCCTCCCATTTTCATACACCTTCATTTTTCCAATAACATAGCCCCCCTAAACTCTCTTATAGACATTGCTCCAGCTTTTCCTTCAATAGAGCACCATTTGAGTCTCATATGTATATATATATATATATTTCATCTTTTCCCTTTACGACTCTTTAGCGCATTTCATGATTTGAGTGAGTCTCATTATATTAGGACAATTTTGATGGTTGTTCTTATTTTTCGGTACAATTCACTTCATTTTACTCATTGTTTATACTTTCATTTCATTTCAGCATTCACATTCTTTCTACTCATGAGCTTTATAGAAGATGGACATATTTATAGACCCCAAAATTGCCAAGCCAACAACTTGTTTCTTTTTGGAATTTGGATGAACACATATGGAAGAAGCATTAAGCCAAGAATAAATATATGTAAAAAAAACAAAATGGAAAAAGAAAAGAGGGGATTTTTTTAGGAGATCTTTATATTTGATTGAATTTTATTTCCTTCGACTTAAGAGTTGAAGGATGTATAAAAGGGGGGCAAGTCTTTATTGTGAAGGGGTTGCCAAAATGAAAGAAGAGTAGAGGAAAACTAGAAAGAAGAACAAGGAGAGAGCGGGATTTTGATAGAGAAGAATTGAGAAGATCTTAATGGAGGTATAACATCTTTTATTTATTTATCTAACTTTTCATTTTATTTTATTTTATTTATTTTGCCTTTGTTGTTGTATTGTAATGAATTAGAAAGTGCAAGAGTTGCAGGTTTTAATTTATATAAACGAGATTGAGTTAGATAAATAAAGTTTGAATATGAATGTTGTTTTTTTATTTTATTTTTTTAGTAAAATAAAACATGCTAACATGAAATACTTATTCCTTTTTCGATCTGTAATTTTTAAGGGGTTAAGATAACAAATGAGTTATACATGTAATATGTAATAAGCGTTAATTGTTGTTAACATAAATTTTCTAGGCCATAGAAATCAACTTTAGGCATTAGGAAACATGGTGACATAAAGGCTAAGCACCATAGCTTCTCTAAGACCAATAAAAGTAAATCAATATGTTACAATATGTCAAAAATAAAATAAAATATGACATATGGGTCCTTATGGAATTAATGAACACAAGATGCTACATCTTGGATGCTTAAATATTCATTTTACTCAATTTGCAAAGACATAAGCTTAAATAGGTTGAGAGTTCAAAGGTGTTGTTCCCTACGTAGAGTCTAATCATTTGTGAAATTTATTTATTTGTTTTATTTAACAGAATGATAAAATAAAAATAAAACTTTATTTGGATTTAAAATAATCTTTAATGAAAAATAATAAATGATAACAAATGTTAGGAAAAATTTCAATTTAATAATTATAAAAAGATATTTTAATAAAAAATTATATATTTGGACAACATTTCTAATCAAATATCATATATTATGCAAGGCGAAGTTCCAAATCAGACTTGTTTTCCTGATCAATGACATCAAGGTACAAAGGATCAACGACAACGTGACTGTCCACGTGTACCTTAAACTTGTGATCCCACCATAGCACCTTCGCTGCACCCTCGATGTCCACTGTGGCATCCAACGTCATCTCTCTCCGCCTAACGTCAGCCAGGAACCGCCCCGCGTGGTGAGCCAGCAGCTCCAGCCCGTCGAGTCGAGCAGGAAGCCGCAGCACCTGGCAGGACTTGGGGGCCTGGGAGCCGGCGTCTATCTGGGCGGAGCCGAGGTAAGAGCCGTCGTAGAAGATAGACATGGCCGTCGAGGAGTAGTGGACGGGCGCGATGTTGGGGTTGGTGACGTGTACGGTGAGGATGACCTCGGCATCGAGGACCGGGAAGTTGAACTTGAAGGAGGTGAGGCTGATTGAGACGAGGTGGAAGGCTGGGTCCTTGGGCTTCGCATTTATGAGAGCCGCCGCGGCTGTAGCCGACGCCGCTCCGATCAGAGCAGAAGTCCAGCTCCATTTTACGGTTTTGCCCATGACTTTGCAGAAATTACCCCCGTTTTTCGCTGTCGATGTTCGCAGATCTAGGGCGGAGGTGTTGGGGAAGATTTTGAGGAAGAGAGATTAAAATGACTCTAATGCCCCTGTTTTGTTTTATGTGTTATCGAGAGGTGGAGGTTATTTATGTCTTTGTGGGAACAACATAGCAATTTGGACAGATGTCGCTTTGAGACGATGTCCGAAAATTACAGCTTATCCGCTTGTATCTTACAATTTTGTGTTCCATACAATGTTGCAACTGTTGATACATCAACCCGCAAAAGACAAGCCATGTATTCATTGAAATGTGAAGTGAACCTCGATTAAGTTAGATGTTTTTGGTAGACCAACTTAATAATTGATTTGATAACTTAATTTAAATAATTAAATAAATTACATATATTTAAATTTAATGATATGACTTAAAGTTAAAAATAAATTTAAGTAATAAGTAAAAATAATTAACTTATTTGTAATTGTATATCTTACTTTTACTTTTTTATTCTCATTTGTCCTAATTATTACTACGATCTCCTTTACTATTTCATGACCTTCGTTATTATAATTTATGATGATAGGTATGTTAATATGATGATTTATAATAATTTTTAAATTAATTTTATTAAATAACTTTAATATTTAAAAGTAAGAATTAAGTAATAAGTTTAAGGTTGTGTTTGTTTTTTGGTTTAATAGAAAAAGCCAAATATTTTAGCTTTTTCTATTCAGCCAAAAGTGACCTGTTGACATCATCCAACATAACTAAACTAAACTTATTGATAATAAGTTCACTTTAGTTATATTGGATGATGTCAACAAGTCACTTTTGGCTGAATAGAAAAAGCTAAAATATTTGGCTTTTTCTATTTAGCCAAAAAACAAATACCACCTAAATCAACGACTTAAATATAATTTAACTTAAAGTCAACTTAACTTATTAAATACTGATATTAAGTTTTACCAAATACCACCTTAACATGATCTTTAATCTGAAGTACTTAACCTAGGCACAATCCAACTTGATTTTTTTAAACTCAAATTGAGTTCAAGTTACACTTGAGTTGGTTGAGTTAATCTAGTTGTATGATTTAAAATTTATCTATAATATTTTAATTTTTTTTTTATATATTTACATCAAAATTTAAATATTAAATAAAATTAAATTTCAAGATAATAAAAAAATTTTAAAATAAATTTATATGTGTTTTTACAAAAAAAATAAAAATAAATTATATAATACAATTAAAATTTGATATTTTCCTCAAAAATTTTAAAATATAATAAATAAAATGAATATTATTATATAGGATAATAGTAATAGTAAATATTATAAAAATATTAAATAGAGTTTGAGTTGTTTAAATCCTAGCCTTAATCCAAGCCAAATTAAATTAGAATTGAATAAACTTAACCCAAATCAAACTTAAGTATTAAAAATGATTGTCTAAACCTGCTTAAAGGTCGGGTTGGATTTGTCTAATTAGCCCAAGTGACACCTATTAGAGTCTCATTGTCTTTTTCCCTCGATACTACATATCTCCTTTCTTATATAGTGATTTGCAAATGACACATGGTTGCTTCTTAGTGGTAATTGATTGACAAAAAGAATATATGATAACCATCTTTTGTGTTTGCCCGTGAGCAACGCTCATCTATACGACTATATAGGTGTCATGTTTTCTTATGGATGAACCTCTTATTATGAACAATTACCTTGTTTACCTTGTGTTACTAAGTGCGCCATCTTGTCATGTCCACTTTACTAGCCCCCTTTTTCTTTTTCCTATTTCTTGGTCACAGGTGGTGATCACATGGATTTCGAGAAAGAAAGAGAGAGGAAAAAGTCCATGTGTTTCCATTTGAGAGGTTTGCTTTGTTTTAAGAAAAGGAGAATCCTCTTCTATTTGTAATCAAATGCTTTTTTTGTGCCACATGCCATATATTGTATGGGTGATGCCATTCATTATAGAGAGAAGTCGAGGAGATTATTCGTGTTTTTTAGACAAGGGGTTCTTAAGGTTCATATTCTTTAGAATACGGGATTTGAGCACTAGGAACGAACTTAGTTTGGGATCGTATTATCCAGAACACAAACTTTCTAAGGAGTTTTGATAAGATCTTCATGTATTTTATTTTGGTAGGGTCACTTACGGGTAAGTGTGTTGTCGCATGAGGCTGTGGTGATGCCACGTGGCTAAGGGAATGTGACTAATTTATTATTATTTTTACATCCTTCTTGTGTTCATGGAAAGATGAGCTCTAAACTCGGTCCCTTTGTTTACCCACAAGTGGGGTTCTCTACATTATGATGCCACATGGTATAAGTACTATGAATTACACTTTTTCATGGGAAATAATTAACTAGTATTATTGTGAAACTCACCCATTGGACTTTCATTTTCCTTGGATGGGCTTTCCAATCCTTGAAGGCACATGATCTTCCTTCACTCTTTTGTTAAGGCCTTTGGCCCAAGGTAGACATTTCACCCTTTTTTGGGCATTTTGCCTTGTTTGGGCATTTTGCCCTATTTGGGCATTTCCTTTGGTTGGGCATTTCACCTTGTTTAGACATTCGCATTGGTTGGACATTTTGCCTTGTTTGGGTATCTTGTCTTTATGAGCATTTTGCCTTATTTGGGCATTTCGACTTGCTTGGGCATCTCACCTTGGTTGGGCATTTTGCCTTGGTCGAGCTCTATGACCTTAAGCATGCTATACAACCTTGAATAGGCTCCATGGTCTTAAGCTTGCTGAAATTGTATTATTTTGGCTTGTTCTAGTTAAAATTTGTGTTGTAGATTAGGCTTTGACTTTTGTAAGCATCAACCTTCTAGTGTCGTTAGTTAGTGTGTCTTATTCCTTCCATTTCTCACTATCAAGTTGTAAGCATGAGCTATTCATCCAATCAAAATTAGAGCAGAAATTGGAAAATTAATCTTTATATCATAAAATGCCACATACCCTAGCTTCAATCATCACAATCACCATACCAAAGCCTTATTTAATTTTTAGAAGAACCTTGTAAAGCTTTGATCGAAAACTACCAAACTCTCAAGTTAATGGACCTTAAGGATATGATTTGAAATACCTCAATAAAATCTTATTTGTCAACTTGAAAATTTATATCTAGATTGAATAGGGTTTTTCTGTATTAGGAAACATCATAACAAATGGAAAAGAATGGAGAAAATTAATTTGGTCCTTGGGATCATTTTTGCAAGTTGTCACATGTATCAAGGTTCTTATAGTTCTATTCTGGTGCATATATCGTGATTGAAGTGTATGTTATGATATACTACAATATATGATATATTAGACATAAGACATAATGGCATTTGATCATTTTTGACAATTTTTGAGACAAATTAAATTTGATTTTTTATTTATTTATTTTTATGGAAATGGATGAGGATATGTTGTTATGGTTGGGTAAGAATAAAGAGGACAAGGATATGCCTCTTATGAGATAAAAGAGAATAAAATTTTCTAAGTTTTTAAAGGTAGAGCTACTTTGAAAATTATCCACTTGTTAATTATCCTAATATCCTTCAAATTGTGTCCTAATTTTGTGGTTAAGCTGGTTTCATCATTTTGGCATAACTCAAGATATCAGCATCATGCATATGGAAGGAGTAGGCCACAAACAAAACAAGATTAGTTCGTTATCTTTTTTATAAATGAAAAATCTAGCATTATTAACCATCTACATAGGCATGCACTGTAATAAGGGTGCAATTGAATTATAAATTATGTATTTAGTTTTTGGACTCTTTTGACCCCAGTGACCTAACTATTATAACAAAATTGATAGACTATGGGAGTTTGCCTCTTTCATAAGATTTAAGGGTAGACTCGTCGTAGTTTTGCTTTTTGTTTCTTTGCTTTCTTAAGAAATGGGATTCTATAGAGAACCTTCTGCTTGAAAACAACCCCTTTTCATTCAAGGGTAGGCTATTCACTTATAATTGTATTTTGTTTCTTTTTGTTATGTTTTTATTTTTTTATTTTATATTTTGATTTTGATTTAATTTTTTTTATTTATAAAGTTCATAAATTATTATTATAAGATTATTCAATGAAGACAATTGGGTGACATTTATAAAACAAAATATGTGGGACTAAAACAAGATTTTCCTCATTTAAAGCGTGGGGTGGATGTTTAATTTTTTTTTTTTTAGCAACTATACACATGGTAGAATCTAATAGTCCTCAAAAGATTGAATAGGTGGTGTGTGAGCTTAGTTTCAACTTAGACATGACACTGTTGATGGTGAAGCTAGTCACCTTCATTCGCATGAGCATCTGGAAACTCATTACCACTTGCCTCAAGAAAGAGGTTGGCTTGCCTCCCCCAGCTTCCTTAATTCACCATCAACATTGCCCAAGGATTTGAACTTAAGCTTAAGGTTTAGACTATGGATGGTCAATTCGAATTCCTAAGGAAAATTATTCAAAGAAGCTAAAGGATTTCGGAATATATAGTGATTAAACAATTAGTTTAGTAAAAGAAAGGCTCACATATCAACCATGGAAGCTCTGCAACTTTTCCAATTGTTGTAAGTGCTCTTCAAAAATCAAGGATGGAGCCTTTTCTTCTAAGCTTAGAGGGGCAAAGCAATTTTTGAATTGATACAAAATTGGAGGTAGACCAACAAAAATCCTTATCAAACTGAAAGTCTGAATCTGTGTACCATTTGTGTACTAACTTGTCACTCTAGAACACAAGCATATAATCCTTTGTTTTCCTAAGATACTTGACTATATGCTTGATAAGTGTCTAGTGTTATAGACTTGAATTTGATTGATATCTACTCACCATACCTATTACAAAACAAATATCCAGTTTAGTACATAGTATTGCGTACATAAGCCTACCCACTATTGAGGCATAGGGTACTACTGCCTAGAGGCACTCTTTCTCTTCAAGTGTCTTATGACACTGAACCTAAGAAAGTGGAATTCCATGCCTGAAGGTTAAGAGACTAAATTACATACTTGACTAAAAGCTTGTAATGTAAATGGTTTGAGACAATGCTAATTTCCTATTTTTACGGTTTTTTAGGATTTTAATCCCAAAAATATACTACGCTTTTCCTAAATCTTGATAAATGGCAATAACTTTACATCATAATTACCAATGAGTAGAATGTCATATATGTACAAGATGATAAAGACCACCATGTTTCCCTACACCTTCTTGTACACATAAGGTTCATCCATCTTTTGATCAAAGTCAAAGGTCTTAACCATCTCATCATAATGTTCGTTCCATGAGTGAGATGTCTTCTATAATCTATAAATGGATTTATACAACTTGCATACCCTATACTCTTAGCCCTATGATATCTAAATATCCTTTTATTGTAGGGACAACTGTGTTTTGGACATAGTTGAACCCAAAAATTAAGTTTTAGTTCATATAACTTGACCATTTAAGGTCAAGACCTAGAGGAATTGTGAAAATTGAGAAGAAGGATATGCATTTTTTATCTTTCCAGAAATGACCTTTGCTGACTATGAAAAAAAAAGAGTAGAAAAACATTAATTTAAATTTTATTAAGAGTGATGAGCTGATTATTAAGAGTGTCATAAAAAACGATAGAGAAGACTAAATTGAAGATGATAGTTCTATCATGGAGCCTGTCTCACTCAAATAAGCACTCAAAGCAATGACATTGAATAATTTCTTGTTACAATATGAGAATACCATACCAAAATTTCTTTCTATATTATGAAAAACTAAAGATGAGATCCTAGGCATCTGCCATCAATTTTAAGAAGAAACAAGTAACACTAGATACATATTTTACAAAGGTTTCTTAGACAGATATTATAAATTTAGTTGTATATTAGGAAATTATTAACTTATGTAATAAGTAAGTCTTATATGAGCTTATACAAATTTTTCTACAATATTATATTATTTTATAAGTTTAATGAATTATTAATTTAGCATGTTGGCCCCAAGTTGACACTAACAAAAATAATATTTAATAAAGTTATCAATTTATTGAGATTAATTTATCAAAGTTCTACTGTATGTAACTTTATTTGGAAGCAAGAATTGTATTTTATTAATTTAAGTCATTGTTTTGACAACAGAGCATTATAGTCTAGTGGTAGGCCCTTAATACTTTTCCCAGCTCAAGAAAAAAAAGATTGACACTCTCAAATCCCCACCCACTCAAGTGAGAGAAAAAGAAATTTGACAACTGGATTGGTGGTTGGACCGTAGGTCAATTGGTTCAAAGTTGTCTAAACCTTGCAAACAATTCAATAATTGAATCCGACCAGAAAAATAAGCGATGAACAATTTGAATGGTTCAACCGGTGGTCAAACCTAATTTCAAAAAATATTTAGATATTTATTACTTTGTTACTTAAATTGACTTTAAATTAAATTATTTTTAAATTATTGACTTAAAATTTATTATTTATTATTTATTTTAAGCATTAAAGTTATTTGACAAAATTAATTTAAAATTTATTTTAAATCATCAAACTGATACATTTACCCCTAATAATTTTAACTCATATTTATTTTTATTATTTTTAAATAATAAATTTATTTATAAATCATTCATATTCAAAGTATTGTACATACATAAGATAATCATAAAATATTTATTATAAAAAATGAATCATGGATGTAAAATCATAATTCTAAAATATACTTTCATCAATGTGGATAAATAAAATAAAAAGGATTTTGAGATTAAGAATAAGTTGATTATTTTGACTTAATACTTAAAATTAAAAATAATTTTAAGTTGCAATATTATGTTATTTTATCAAATATACTTAATCTGTTTAATAATTTAAATCAAGTTATTAAGTCATTAAATTGATTTACCAAATACCCACTTATTCATAAATTAATTCAAAAAATTATCTATATATATATATATATATATGGACAAAGGGTGCGGTCAACCATCCATTCTTGAATTAATGCATATTGATCCATCGATCATTGTGTCCTACTATTTTGCTATATAGATTGGTGGGTCAATCGATTTGAAGCAGGCTCAACCTATACATATACACACATATACATAGATCCATCGGTCTATGTGTCCTATTGGTTCTCCAAGTAGACTTAATTTATGTTGATTGTTAACAAACTAGTCGTTGGTTTGAATCCTCTTTGCAAAGATTTTATAGTTATCATTTTCGATAGTTTGACTGAAAACTGAAATATTGAAGTAGATAATGGATGAAATTTGAAAGAGAAACATCATAGGAGAGGATAGAGGATGAGAGAAAAAAAAAAATGAAGTAAAGAAAGAATAAGAGTGAGAAGAGCTACTTCAATATTGAAGTAAAGAAAGGAAAAGAAATATTGAAGCATAGAAAAGATGACAGTGAAAGTGAAGAGAGAAACTATATTGAAGTAAAGAAAAGATGAATGAAATATCGAAGTAGAGAAAAGATCAATGAAAGAGAGAAACTTTAGAAGTAGAAGACATGTCGAGTAGATAAGTAGCATATGCCTTAATCTAGTAAAGACAAATATATCAAATTTATTAGAAGTCTAAAAAATTATTAAGCTGACGTTTGCCAAAATAGCATCAATAGCATTCAAAGGAAGACTTAAATATGTTTTAATATAATTAAAACATGTTAGCAAAAATGTCAAATATTATAACTTGAAATTCATTTTTTCTCTGCATTGACCCGATTTATGATACCACTTTGACAACTTTACGTATGGTAGAGTTTGGTTTTTTACGGAGTGTAAAGTAAAAGACTACTTTTTTTTTTTCAATAGAGTATTAACAATATGTATATTTTAGGTTAGATTTTGGATTGAGCTGTTGGTAGAGCCTTAACCCAAGTCTAATTTAATCCTAAATTAATTAAGTTAAACTTTCTTAATTTAAGTTTATGTTTTTTTTTCTCTTACATACGGGTGAGAGTTTTAGCTTTCCTGCTTTACCTTCTTAATTAAAATATCATGATCTAATACTTCTTCTTCTTCTTCTTCTTCGTCTTCTTTTTTCTTTTTTAATTTATAAATTAGGCTAGAAAAAAAGTGAAAATACTAAATTGGGAATAAAAGAAATCATGTCTCGACATCATACAAATCTAAAGGCTACATAAAATATAGGGAAGAAGCAGGGAAGCCAAAAGTGCAAAGCCCAAGCGAGTGAGGCCAAAATGGATGATGGTGTTGCAAGTATTGGAGCCACTGCGAGGTGATTTGGTGTGGTGATTCATAGCACCTGGTTCACCACCTGCCTTGTGACCACCCCCAACACTGGCATACCTCTTTGCTGCTACCTCTCCTCCGAATCTTTCTTCACTTGCCTCCTCTCTCTTCACCATTCCTCTCTCTCCAACATCTTGTTCCTCTTTTAGCCCTACAACAACAACACTATTTCCAATCACATCTTTCACATTTGGCTACAAATACGTACCCTTCAAAAGCTACTTTAATTTGTCGGTATGTAATCATGTTGGTGAAGAAACTATATGTCTCAGTGCTTATTCTTTTGCTTTTTAAATAATTAAAAGCATGATAAAAGAAGATAGTGGCCGTGATGATTCCTAATGAATACAACCCAAGACTATAGTCATCAGAAGTCAATCAAGTTGTTTTCCTTTTTTTTCTTCCTTTCATCATTCAGAGGAATAAAAAGATGGGATGTACTTCGTAAGAAGTTAGTAGGGAACGCATGGGAAAGCCGGAAAAGTAGACTTTTTCAGTGTGGCTACACATAGGGATCCTTGTTTTCACTTATTCACATTAGCTTTTGATAAAGTAAAAAAATATTTATATTTTATGGGGAAACTTTTGGAAATGACCATTAATTGGCAGTTGAATTCACTCATCTAAAGCTTCAAATCATCCTCTGATCATAAACTACTCAGATTGATTCAAAATTCAGAAACAACATATTACCCCACATCAACTTGTTCCCAGTTCACTAGGTTGAAGGGTTACCAGACCAAGTCAAGAATTGAAGCATACATTTTCCCGCTCTTTAGATGCAATCTTTTGAAGCAATGTGAGCGTTGGAGTTGGGGTTGGGTGTCTCTAACTAACGAGAAATGGGGATCAGTTTTTGAGAGTTTTAAAACTACATTGGCCAATAAATAAGGAATGAGAGAACAGTTTTGAGAGTTTTAAAACTACCTATAAATTTGAAAGAATTTGTGAAAAAATTTGAAAGAATACATTTATAAAGAAAGCCCTCCCTCTTGAATTTGTGTTTTAATTTTTCTTGGTAAAAACGAAGGTTAAGGCATTTATGTGGAAATAGAGTGGTTCTCATTTTATAGTTCCATTCACGATTTGGGGTAAAGAATTTGTTGATAAAACAATCAATCAAAATTTTGGGCATTTCAGAAGATGATCCAAGCCTTATTTTCCATAAGAGAGAGACCTTTATTATTCCAGAAATAAAATCGAAAAATTAGTTCCACGGATATAGGCTATAGCATAGATAGTTCACACACTCAGCAAGTTGCATCTTCAATAAAGAATGAAATGAGACAATTTTCTTTTCTTTCTGGAAAAAGAAACCAAGTTAACCCACTTCTATTTCCCTCGCAACAATGGTGTATTTTCTGAAACACAACACCATGTGGGTGACAGTTCTAAGCTGAATAAAACATGAATCAACAAATGTTTTACTGAAACAGAAAAATCAAATGTAAAAAAAGGAATGAAACAACTGGATACCTGAAACCAGAAGGCTTTGGAAAGGGTCTGGAGGTAAAACAAGGAGGAAGAGTAGCAGGAGAAGCAATCCAGATCTTGCCATTCGCATAGGACTCCTCCTTAGTCGTCTAGTCCCAAATCAACAGTTCTCCTCCTTCCAAGATTTGTTATACTTCATTCTCATCACTGCTTTTTGTAGGTTTCTTTTTTTCCCCGTGATTATATTACTTACCACAGTAGGTGCACATGGGAGCACCCAAAAAAGTGAGAAAAGAAAAAAAAGAAGATCGAGCGCCAGTAGATCTAATGAATAAAGTACTATACTTTCACAGGCTATTTTTCTAGTCACTTTCCGTATTGAAATTGTTGGTGCTTTAACCTAAATTATCTCAACATAAGTTTATTAATTTTTCATAACTTACATATATTTTCAGAGTACGGGGTAATGTTTGTTTTTTTTTTTTTCATTTAGTTTTAAATAGAATTTAAAATTAAACAGTACTTAATAGTGTTAAGTATTAAGTTATTTGATTTTTTCATATTTTATTTTTATTAAATATTAAGAAGTAAAAAAATAATAATAATATGTTACTTTTTAACGTTAAAAAAAATATCAAATGTTTTGTTTTTTTCTATTCAATAAAAAATTTGAGAAATAAGTAACAAGTTAACCAAAAAAAAAAAAAAAAAAACACTCTAAAATATAAATACAAATTACTTTTAACAAAAGTTAGAAAAACATACAACACTTTAATTAAAATCAACTCGATATCTATTGTTATATAATAATTTAAATTTTAATTGTAATTTAACATGATATCTAAGAGTTAACGTTGAAAGGTCAAAAGTTTCAACCTTATACTGTATGTTATAAGAGAGAAACAAATAAGGAACAATACAAAAATATAGAAAACAGTGTAAGGAGGAGCAAAGATAACTGCTTTACCTCTTGATACATGAATAAGGGGTGCCTTCTTATGTGCTTACAAAAACAAACCTGAAAATTTTCCATTTAAAATTGCTCATATTTAAGATGAGTGAAAGGAAGAATATGATGACATTCATATTTAGTCCTTTGGATATCCATCACATTGAAGAGAAGATGCCCCATTAATTTTTTTTTAATAAAAAAACCCTATGGAAGAACCTAGTGAAAGAAAAAAAAAGTGTAATATTTTGGTAATTCGTTATGGTGATCCTGGTTTTTTAGTACTGTATCATTAAAAATTTTATTAGTAAAATTTAATGAGACAAAACTCCGAAAGAAAATAAGAGTACAATATATTAACATTCTTTTATGAACATGTTCCCGTTCATGCTGATATAAGTATGATTTTTTCACTATTTTATCATGAAATATCTTTGAGTAGATGCATTTCAATCTTATGTATTAACTTCTTAAAAGTTTTAGTTGACAAAACCATTATGAATAGATAAACTAGATTATTACTTGAACAAAATTAATAAGAATCTTATGACTTGTTTGAAGTTCATGTGTATGGAAAAAAAACTAAGTAAGATGTATTTGGTTCTATCATTTTTAATATAATTTTCTTTAATTTGTGTAATACATGCAAAGTGATCTCCATGTAATATTGTTGCATTATCCTCATCGAGGATAATCTACATGATTTTTCAATACATTGGATCATATATTTTAGTTATTTACATTCACAACTTACTTTATGGATTGCATGTATCTCCAAATGATTGAAAAAAGTGGCAACCATTATTTATTTTATGGATTTCCATGATATAACAGTGTCGCCACAAATAAATGGATATCTTGTTTGAGATCAAGCCTTGCGAGGTTCCAGAGGATAACTTGCCTCTGTATCCAAGTAATTGTGATTGATTTCTTGAATAAAATATACCTATGTAAGTCATTCTCCAAAGATAAATGTAATAAATTTTTTATATCATTACAATGTCTTCTAGTTGGTGTAGAATAGTACCTGGTTATTGCATTACTATGAAAATGATTTTTTTTTTTTCTACATAAATCATATTCTTACCCCTCCGAATAATTATTAGTTTGGTGACACCTTGCTCTTGGAAGGTTTTCCTTAAGTCTGAATTATTGTTCCATACTGAATTTGCCATTATTTATATATAGGTAAAGCCTCCACAGATCTCTACCTAGAAGATGAACAGCCTTTCCACTGTAGTGAAGTTTATGTTGCTACATTTAACCCCCTATTACCCTGCCTTTTCGAATGGAATCACTCAGGCTCGATACAAACTAATGCTAAGCTTCTCTGCTGCGGATGTCTATGGGCTCATACAAATGTTAGTAACTGGGCCAGGCAAGGCAGTATATGGTAGCTATTAGGAATGTACTATGCTGTCTCCTTCTTTAACTGCCATATGTCCTAATGGCCATTTGCTGATCTACACCCTTAGTTATAAGCATTCGGTACAATATTGGAGATTTTGATTTCATGGGAAAAAGTCGAACAGTCTTTTATTGCTACGGAAGTTGCATCCATCAACACAAGCATAGCAAATGATGTGGATGCACAGGAAGTGGAATTTGACAATTCATAGAGCCTTTGGTTCAGGCGTTATACTGAATCTACGCATTTGTTCTCTTCATTTTTGACATCAGACTTGATTGGTGGACTATCTTGATCTTGATCCTCAAAAAACAGTTACCATGTTGATGTTTTGGGTCCAAACCAATTTCTTTCTGTACATAACATACCTAATGATCTCAAAATCAAGGTGGCCTAATTGGTTAAAGCTTAGTAGCATTGAGTGTGATGGGGATGGCCTTTAACGTCCTATAGAGTTTACTACTATAATTTTCTAGTTATCCATTATCTTATCTTCATGAAGCTTTTTCTTTACTGTTGCCAATTGCCTTGAACTTGGATACAACTTGTTAGAGAGATTGCCCTTCCAGAGCCAGATTCAAATTAGGGTTTACCTGTGGCGACTGCAATAACAGGCTCCAATATTTTTTGTCTTTAGAAAAAGCTAAACAAAATTGGAAAATTTTATGGATGTGGAGCTACTGTACTCTCTTAGGATCATGTCTTGAAGTTAACTCATCCTTTCGTCCTTTTTAATAACATTTCCATCTGAAGCCAAATTACTAAGGTTACTATTGTGGCACTACATGAGCATTACAAAGTTCTCCTTGGCTTAAACTAGATAGATATGAGTTGGGATAGACCTATGACTCATAATTGGTTTTTTTTTTTTTTTTCCCATTTTTTTGGTAATAAATTCGGTTTCTTGTAAAAGAAAAAAATATTACAGGATTTGGGAAGTCATCGTATGAGGTGAATACTATTTAGGGGCATGAGCTGCAGTAAGGAAAATAAAATCTATAGCTAGTCTCAAGCATGCATGAGTTTGTTCTGTTTTAGTCTATAGACGCTGGTGTAGTTAATTTTCTTGGTAGTCCGTCGTGAGAATTAATAACTTTGTAATAAGTTTCTTTTCTCTCTATCTGCTAATCATGAATCTATTATTGATTGATCAATATATATGATATACTGTATCTGCTTAATCGGTGAAGTCAGAATGCGTTTTGTATTGGGTTATCGCTTCCTTGTCTTGTCCTGATATAGCACAGGCAAGAAGCTCCAGTCAACTGGATGTTAAAGAAATCTACCCTAACCAAAACAAAATTTTCTTTTTCTTTTGCAAGATATTTAGGTGACCGTTTTTGTCGCTACGGTGGTTATTTCTTGCTCTTCTAGAATGTAGACACTGTTTTTGATTGAAATACCTTCAATGCTTGGTAAATTGAAATTGAATTAAAAACAATGTATGCATGAGATATTATTAATGGGAACTAAAGTTTCACCCTTCAACCATCTTTCTAAACATGTAGCTATGCTGCAAAAATAGGCCGAGTTATTCCATAGAAAAAAAAAAAAACACAAATTGTCAATGTTAGTTCTTCTTGGTCAAGCCTTTTGGCTGTTTAGAGAAACCGTGTAAATATTACAGAAGAAAGCCTGCAGAACACACATCAGTACATGTTTCACTAATTGGAGTCGATAGGGAAGTTTGTTGATACACAGTTTGAATCGCCATTAAGAAAATTTAAGTATTGAGTTCCTGGCCTTAATAAGCACCTTTGGCTTGAATGTGACAAAAGGTACCATGCACAAATAGATGAAGTTTGCTATATATGTAAGGACTTGATTCTAGCATTGTACAGTACAAATTTTCCAAGTCATGGTAGTTGCAAGTGAAGTTCATTTCTCAAGTTAAAATGAGTTAGAAAATTACAAATCTTTTGTGAAATGTGTTGGGAGAAGATTTTGAACCCTGATAAGCCAAATGTGATTCCTATTTACATTTTTCAGCTTTTGTTCACTATAGTTACATTGCCATCTAACAAAATTCTAGATGCCAATTGTAAATTGTTATATAGTTCGGTTCCATTATTTGGTTGCACTTTGTACAAATTCTACCTGGAAATGAAATTAAATTGATGACATATCAAAGAGCTTAGACTTTGCATATTCTGAGTTGGCTTTGATGTTGATGAAACGCAAGTTTCTGTTCCTTGCTTTTTGAGTTTTTTTTTTGGTTCTTAATTTGTTTAATTTTTGTATTTATCAACTTTGATGTGCTGCAATTTACTATGTATTTTTTTTTTCATTGATTCACATTATGTGGTCTCGGATTTCAAGTAAACCTTTTCCGGGCATTGTTTCAAGTAAACCAAATCAGGGACTGATTTTTGGTTCTTCTGCGCTTTTTGGGTCTAGTTCAAGGAAACCTTTTCCATTGTTAGCGTTTCAAGGTGATCAAAGTCCTTATGAACAATCAGTCGTTTTTCCTTCACGGCTGGATTAATTTTCCATGATATTTCATAGAATCATTAAAGATTGGACTTGGATGATTGATTGTTATACTTCATCAGGTAAGATGACTAAAGGTTTGGCGTTCATGATGTTAAATCATTCATCTCAGTGGTAGAGCTTTAGTTTGACTAATTGGATAGTCATCAGGATATTTAGAATCTGTTTGGTAGTGATTTTAGGAAGCGCTTTTAATATTTTTAATATTTGAAATTTTTTATCATTTAAGTATTAAAAATGTTAAAAACGCTTTATAGAATCACTATCAAATACACTCTTAATGTTCTATAGGGACCATTAGTGTTTTTAAGCCTTGACTAAATCTCAACCGATTAGACACCAGCTATCAGAAGAAAGAGAAAATTTTGCACAAACTTGACCAATTGTCAATCAAAAAAACCTAACCAGTTGAATAAGATCCCCTATAACTAGTTTAAGGCAACTTTTGTTCTTCATTTTTATAGCTTATTTATCAATATGAAGTTATGATCATGGGTGAAATTCTTTCCTACAAATGATGCTTGCGAAATTGACAATTTTGGCACTTATAGAAGCATTATTTTTTTGCATTATTTTTTTTTTATTAATTTTATCAATGATGCTTGTATGAGCGATATCTTTAATTCATTTTAATGGCACTTGTAGAAGTGTCATCATTAATGAACATTTTTTATTATGCTAATATTTATTTTTTGTTGTTAAAATAATAGATTCCTTGTAATTTTAAAAAAATTATAAGCCATAGAATTAATTTAATTGAAATTTACCAATTAAAATATTTCTAAAAAAAAAAATCATATGCACCAACCTAGTTTCAACAATTGATATAACTATTGATGTATAACAATTATATCAAAATATTAAAATAAAATAAAATTGAACAAACATCACAATTATGATTTACAAAAATAGTTCAACCTCCTAATGAGTTTATTGATGTAATCTTGTGTTTTTTGGTGTCACCTCCATCCATATGACAATATCTTCTTTTGGCAGCTTGGAAATTTTATTTATTTTTGTTTTTTGTGTCTTCGGAGCCTATAAACAAAGATAAAAAGAATAAGATACTTTTAAATTCCACTTGCAACAAGTAATATATACATGAATTAGGCTCTTACAAAAATTAAATTAAACTAAAGATTTTCCCTTTAATATTCATTTTGAAGACAAGTAATCCATATTTAGTACATTTACAACATTTGAAATTATATCTGTGATACCAAAATATTTGCTATTTTATACACTTTTAAGTTAGAAGACAAATGGACATATATATATATAGGATCCATGCATCATCTTTTGATGATGCATTAGGTCCCGAGTCCATGAAATTTTAATAAGTTTTTGAGGATTGCTTTTTGAATTTTTTTATTTTTATTTTATTTTTTATTTATCAAAACACACTTTTCCCTATATTTTTATTTTTTTATTTTTTGAGATTAAGCATGAAAGATAAAATTAAGAAAAGATGTGGCCAGAGGTAGAAAAGCCAAGGCTGGGAGGCGCATGGGATTGGAGGCACAGCTGTTGGAGCGGCTGTGGTGGGGTCTGCCGTGAGCACCGGTTCCTCTAGCAGATGAATGGTGTCCACCGGCCCCACCATGGCCGCCATGAAACGCATGTCTCCTCACTATTCTCTCTCCTCCAAATCTGATAATTTTCCGAAATACTACTCCCTCCATTTTTCCTTTCTCTTCAACTTCTTCCTGTTTCAACCCTACAATTCAAAGTAAATCCATTTCAAATTAGCTATATATCCTATGGAAATGTTTGTGTGTCCTTCAAAGCTATTTGGCCTTTCCTTTTCCTTCTCAGTACTTTCATATTTGCAGAACCAATCTATATGCTACCCTATGAGTTTAGGAAATTAGAATATATGGGAAAACATTTTTCTTAAAGGCCTAATGAATCTGAATCAACAGGAGTTTTTTAAGTTCAAACAAAAAGGAATGAGATTCCTACGTACCTGAAACCAGAAGATCTTTCTGTAGATTGGAAAATGCATGAAGAAAAAACAGCATCGTGAGAAACAATCCAAATCTTCCCATTCCAATATCAGTCCCCTTAGTTTTCTTTTCCTATGTCTGTTCTTTTTCATTGGTAAGATGTTATTCTCATCACTGCTAGAAAGGAGTTCAATTATTACTTTTTTTAGGTCTTTACTTAATGTAAACAACGACCTGAGAGATTCTGGGATTGTTTTTTGGTTTGTAATTTCTCTCCATTGATTTCAACTCACAAAAAATGGGTACTTGAGAATGTTTCTCTCAATGGCATTTGTAAGTTTTATTTTATTGATTTTATTCTATTTTATATTTGATAGTATAAATAGTAAATGTACTAATAAGAGAATAGGTTGATGGTGGAAGAACGATATAATGGTACATGTTTGGGAAAAAATAAATCATAATGAGAATCAAGTATAGCCTTTTACCTTGTCACATGCTCTCAAATGTCAACTTCAAAATAGAATGTCAAAATTACCTTCATTGTTAATGTTGTCCAAGTGTTCACAAAGCTATCCTTATTCCTCACATATCACATATAAGTTGAGTTGATCGATGTCGATTTGAAGATGAGGCTTGCATGAGGGCCTAGTGAGTTGTCTCATTAAGCATGTGCATTGCCCTTTTGCTCATGAAAGTCCAAGTACCATGGATAGAGGTTCGATCCAAAAGATGGTGAGGACATAGGGCTTTAGTGGGGTGGGAAGAATGGCAACCATGAAGCTGCAAAAGATTTAAGTTCTAATGGTAGCCATAGAGCTAAAAAAGATTTAAGGTTTGAGGGTGAGGTGAGGGTCAGGTAGGGGTGAGGATGACTAGTAAGGATGATAATGAGGATAACTATAAAGAGATGATAACAAGGACAAAGAATTTGACATAAGTGATGATGATGAATGAACTAAGTGGTAGCCACAAAGTCATGTAGCTGAGAATCCATCCAACGACGAATCACTTGATAGACAAAGTGGGGGCAATAGGTTTCATATTAATGATAACCTTTTAGAGTATAAATCTATTAGTGATCATAATGGGTTTCAATACAATTCCACCTCAAGAAGTGAAAAGGTTAGAGATGACATAAATGGGGATATTAGTGGGAAGACATACAATGTTGATGAAGAGGGTAAGATAAAATGGAGTGAGGGTTAGCTTTTCGGAAATATTTATGGATTTAGAGTTGCATTGAGTGAATATGTGATCTAAGAGGGTTTTGAAATAAAGAAGGTAAAGAATGAAAGAACTGGGTGACAAATAGGTGTGTAGCTAGGGTTGTCATTGAAATATTCATGTTTCTCTAACTATTGATGAGGTGACTTACATGATAAAAAAATAATTTCAAATGCACACAGTTTGTGTTAGAATCTAAAAAAAATTCAAACTACATCGAGAGCCCAAAAATTAATTATAAGACTTAGAGGGATCCTAAAATGAAATTAAAGGGAATAAGAAGAATTGAGAGGAAGTTATGGTATTGAACCAAGTAAGATGCAACTCTATAGGGTTAGAAGGAAGAGAAAGTATGAGAATGAAGGATCACATAGTGAATTATATGTAAATTTTCCAACTTACATTGTTGAGATAGTAAGGATGACAAATCCTAGATTTGTAGTAAAGATTAGTGCTGATAGTAAAACTTAGAAATCTACTCCTAAATTCAAAAGTTTCTTGTTTCATTTGAGGCAATGAAGAGTTGTTTATAAGTGTTTGCGAAATTTTTATAAGATTGGATGGATGCCACTTAAAGAGGCCATATGAAGGTGTTTATTAGCTATCATTGTTTTGGATGGGAATAATTGTTTTTTCATTGTTACATTAGGTGACTACAAAAAAAATGGAGTAATGGAAATGAGAAATCAAACTGTATTGAACATGGTGAGAGTGATAATAAGTTATTCAACTCTCCCTACATCTTCTTGGGGATATGCCTTGGAAACTACAGGATATATATCTTCTTAACCTAGTTCCTTCTAATTGATACCTTTGACTCCCATGGAAATATGGACAAGTTGTAAGCCTAATTTACACCATACTCCCATATTGGGCTATCCAATCTATGTGTTGAAGTCAAAGGTAAATAAACTGGAATCAAGGTCATAAGTTTGTTAGTTTCTAAGATATCTAAAAGGAATAAGGGGTTATTACTTTTAAAGTTAGGTTGACCACAAGGTATTTGTTGGCACAAATGTCAAATTTTGGAAAAATATTATATGATAAATAATAAGTTTACGAGTGATATTAATTGGAGAGCTTTAGATAATAGTCCCACAACAACACAAAATATTATGAATTTAATATTGTCGATAGCTACCATTCCTGACAGTTCTAGTACATGAGTACCTCGTCATAGTAAGAGATTGTTTTACAACTAGATCGATCCATGTATTTAGTAAAGTCCTTTAAGATAATTCCAAAAGAACATGAGATCAATCCCATAAATGATGATGAAGCCATGAGTGACGTGAATGCTCATTTATGAGCAAGGAGTTATGGAGGTAAGAGTTAGAATCTATATATTCTAACAAAGTTTGCAATCTTGTAGAAGCACCTAAAGGGATAAAACCTATAGGATGCAAGTGGGTTTACAAGAGGAAGAGAGGAGTCGATGGAAAGGTTGAGACATACAAGACTAGACTTATTGCAAAGGGTTATGACTAGAAACCTAATTTCGACTATGAGACCTTTTCACATGTAGTCATACTCAAGTCCATCAGAATACTCATACCCATTACGTACACATCTCAATTATGAGATATAACAAATGGATGTCAAGACAGTGTTATTCAAATAGGTTGAATATTATGAATCAGATCAAGTTCATATTGGAAAGAGTATGGGTCTATCTATTAAACATGATAGTCAATATGTCTTTTCCTCTCTTTATATTGCTAAAATTCTTTCTCTTAAATAACTCTTATAGGTCCCAACTATAACAAAAAAATTACTTAGTGTTTTAAAGTTTGCCCATAATAATGATGTTTTCTTTGAATATCACTTACATTCTGTTTTGTGAAATATCATACTTTCAAAACTATGCTATTGGAGGGGAAAGCTCACAAATTGATTGTATGTCTTTAACCACACCCAAATTGATCTCAACAAGCAGTTGCAGTCTCCTTTGTCTTCCTCAAAGTTCCCAATTCCAGCACCATCTGTCCTTGCCTTACATGTACCTATTCTATCTCATTCTTGTTCATTATATGATTTGTGGTATGATAGATTAGGCCATCCTTTTGAGAAAGTTACAAAAGTTGTACTCACGAATTGCAAAATACCTTTTCCTAATTCATTTTTTTTTGTTCAGCTTGTTGCCTTGGTAAAATTCATAAGTTTCCTTTTAGATTGTCTAATACAACCTACACAGAACCTTTGCAATTGGTTCACTCTGACTTATGGGGGCCCTCTCCAATGTTGTTATCCAGTGGTTATAGATATTATATTAGCTTTATAGATGAATTCTCTCGTTTCACTTGGATCTTTTTGCTAAGGCATTAGTGAGATGCTCTTCAAACTTTCTCAAATTTCAAGACACAAAAGTTGAGTTGCGGCTTAGTTATAAAATAAAGCCCATTCAAACTTATTGGGGAGTAGAATATAGAGCTTTTACTGATCTCTTAATGTCTCATGGTATAATTCATAGAAATTCTTGCCTCCATACTCATGAACAAAATGGGTTTGTAGAGAGAAAACATAGTCATATAGTAGAAAATGGTCTTACTTTATTAGCTAAAGCTTTTGTGCCTTCAAAATATTGGGATGAGGCCTTTAGAGCTGTTGTTTTCCTATGCAGCAAGCTACCTACTTCAATTTTGCATTGGAAAACTCCTTTGGAAGTCTTATTTCACTCATCTCCGCACTACTTTATGCTTAGAGTGTTTGGATGTGCTTGTTATCTAAATACTAGACCTAACAATAGCATAAACTCAATTTTAGATTAACTCAGTGTACTTTTCTTGGTTACAACATGAATCATAAGGCTATAAGTGCTTAGAAATAAATTGCAAGATTTTTGTCTCTAGAGATGTTATTTTTTATGAACACTCCTTCCCATTATATTTTTCAAATTCATCACAAACATCATTAGACTCACAAGCATAAAGTATCTCATAAGTTTCTGGTTCTTCACCATTACTTCCTCATCTGTGGTAACAAGTGTAAGGAGAGAACCAAGTGTACATGGGCGATTCTAGAAGATTAAAAGAGAAGAAGAAAAGAAAATTGATCTAAATGTGGCTTGTGCCTCACATTTTCAAACTCATCTTCCACTAAAAAATTAGGATGATTGCATTCTCGCAGTTGCATATTCGACAAATCGAACTCTATCTGTCATGTTTTAGGATCAAACCCTTATGAAAAACACTTTGGTGCTAAACCTTTTTACAAACACTTAAGAGTCTTTGGTTGTCTCTATTATGTTTTCACTCATGCTTTGAAGAGAACTAAATTTGACCCACGTGCTGCACATGTTTTTATTGGGTATTAATATAGTAAAAAAAGGTACAAAGTTTATGATCTTGAGATAAATAAGACCTTTATTGCATGTGATGCCATTTTCCATGGGGACATTTTTCCTTTTAATCAAATACACTAAAATTCAATCTTTGATCCTGTTCTTCCTTTGTCATCCAAAGAATGTGACTTACTCCTCCTCCTACTTCTCAAAAAACTAACATCCTCTGTCATTATGAACACTTTTATCAATGATCAAGTTATTTGCAACTTCCACTATGATTTATAGTAGCTTCTCCCAAGGATCAATCATCTTGCTCAACAAATGGGCCTATTATAAGTAGACCTAATCCTTTATCTCATTATCTATTTTATGCCCAATTTTCTCCCATTCATCATGTTTTTAATGCAATACTCTCTCCATGTCAAAATCCAAGTCCTTTACATGGGGTGTTCAAGATCCTAAATGTTGTGAAGCTATGGTTACTCAAATTTTTACTTTAGAAGCTAATAAAAAAGGGACTTATAGATGCATGTCCACCTCGAAAAAGTGCAATTGGTTGTAAATGGGTTTATAATTAAATATAAGTCCAATGGACCTATCAAGCGTTATAATTAAAGCAAGCTTTGTTGCCTAATGTTATAACAAATAGAAATGATTGGATTTTCATGAGACTTTTGCTCTAGTTGCAAAATTGGTCACTATTCGAGTTTTCTTGGCTATATAGTCGACATCTTCACCATTTGGATATAAATAAAGAATTTCTTCATGGAGATTTGAATGAAGATGTTTATATGCAACTTCCACTCGGTTTTCATTAAAGGGGGAGAATCATGTTTTCAAGCTCCACAAATCTTTATATTGCCTCGAGCAAGCCTCTCGATGATGATTCAAAAAATTATCCATTACTTTGATTGTAGTAGAATTTCTATAATCAATTTTTTGATCTATTCTGTGTTTATTCTGATACTTCCTTAGTTGCTATTATTGTTTATGTGGAGTATATTATTATTTATAGTAATGATTATTCATTTGTCTCCTCCATAACAAATTACAACCATCATCAATTTTCTTTGAAGGATCTTGGTTCACCTAAATATTTCCTAGGCTTATAAGTGGCTCACTCCAAATACGGAATTGATCTTTCTCAAATGAAATATGAACTTGACATAATAGAAAATAGTAGTTTTCTTGCTTTTCAACCAACCACATCTCCCATGGAACAAAATCTTCATCTTAACTCCACTGATGGTGAAGTACTTCTACCTAATCCATCTATGAACTGAAGGCTAATTGGAAGTTTCTTTTATATTACCATTACTTGCCCTAATATCGCATTCTCTTACAAGTCCTTAGTTCATGGATAGCAAAGTTGTCAAACACATTGCTGCCATACACATGCCATATATTCCAAATCAAACTCATGTTTTTCTCCATTTCTTTCCCTCAAATGACAAATTTCCTACTTTTAAAACTCAGAACACTCGAAGAAATTAGGAAAATGGGGGCTTTGAAGCTACAATATTCCTCTCTTAAAATGATAAGAACGAATCATTTCTTTACTTTAATAAAAATCAAATCATGTACATAATATCAGATTATAATCTTCACAAAGGTTGGCACCCTACACTACGACCCATTTTGAAAGGATTATCGATGGGCAAATTACAAAAGTAATAAGAAATATATATATATACACAGAGTATAAAAGCTAACACCCAACTTCTCACGCCTCCATATTCTTAAGAAATTAATATCCAAAAATAACTGCTTCATCAAGCCCCTAGCTCTATTGGTGAAGAAAAGACGCCAAAAGGAGAGAGGGCAAGAGAGTGAGAGCAATACGGGCGGCGCAGCTATTGCTAGTCACACTTTGAGGTGGGCTATTGTGATGATGATTGCCTCCAACAGCCGTACCCCCTCCGCTACCCCCGTCGTCTCCGCCACCCCCGTCATCCCCGCCACCCCCGCGATCCTTACTAAGGCTGCTGCTGCCTCCACTCCGACTGCTGCTGCCGCTACCTTTACTCCCACCACCACCACCACTACTGCCGCCACCTTTACTCCCACCACCACCACCACCACCACTGCCGCCACTGCTGCTGCCGCCACCTTTACTCCCACCACCACTGCCGCCACTGCTGCTGCTCCCTCCGCCACCTCTACTCCCTCCGCCACCGCCGCCACTGCCACCACCGCCACCACCGCCACCACCGCCACCAGGCCTACTAACGACTCTCAATTGTAGAGATCCCTCTGTAAATCCTGTGTCTTTATCATTTTGTTCCTGATGCAAGGCTGCAAGAGCGACGGCACCGCAAATTCCATATATATCGACAAAAGCTTAATCCAAACACAAAGAAAGATCAATCCACACAAATTAAGGACTGAGATTAATTAGTGCATACCTGAAACCAGAGGATTATGCAGATCATTGGAAGATGCAGAGAAGAAGCAGAGAAAGAGGAGAAACGATCCAAACTTTCTCATTCTTGATTTCTTGCCCCTCTTCTCCACATCTAAAAGTATATCCACCTTCCATTTTTATACCCATTCTATCGCACTTTGAAAGGTTACGTTTCCATTTAAAAAAAAAACATTTTTTATCGGTACTCGGAGACCTTCATGAAGCTACCACGAGGCTTCGCACAAGAGTCGGGTCAATAGCATCTCCATCATTTCCGGGAGGGCATCTATAGGCAACCATGGCGAAACGTGACGACATGGCTAATCAAATAAAAAACCAAAAAAATGAAAAACTTTAGTAGTGGTCAACAATAATAAATATAATCATGAAGATGACATCAGTAATGTAGAAATTTGGATCAAGTTAATATAAAAAGCCACAATTGTGTTTTGGACCAAACAAAAAAATTTAACTTTGATTCATATAGGTTCACCATTTAAGCCCAAGACCTAGAGGAAGTGTGAAAATTAAGAAAGATATGAATTTTTTATTTTTTCGAAAGTGAACTTTGTTGATTATGAAAAAAAAAAAGAGTGCAAAAAAGCATTAATTTAAATTTTATACTTTTTGTTAACCTCAATAAAATTCAATATAATTTAGTGATTTTGACAAAAAAATACACCATTTTCCAAAAAAAAAATAAAAATAAAATATTATTATTATTTAAAAATCAAACATCTTAAAAAGTGTATATTTTTAAAATTGTGTATATAAAAAATAACTAAAAATAAGTAAAATTTATTTATTTTAAATGATATATTTTTAAGATATATTTTTAAAAAATTAGTTTTTTAAAAATAATAGATTTGCAGAATAATTATTAAAAAAATTTAAGATAAAAAAGTTTGTCAAACATTATGGTTGGTCTCTTCATATTTTATATCCTTCCCATAAATTGTGCAACTTATCTGGTTCAAAGCTTAATTTTTGAGTCCAGCAAATCCAAAACACAATTATCCCTAAAATTATTCATGCAATAAAGGATTTTTATTTTTCAATATCACAATTTTACTATCTTCTAATGCGAAATGTGGATTAAAAAAATATTTATTGTTCTTTGTTATTTTTATTTTTCGCTTTCCATTATCCAACTATATATTACCTATTATCTCATTAAAATAAAATAAAAAAACATTTCACTTGCCTCCCACTAACATTTAAGTCAAATATGCTTAATCACCAAAATTTTGAAATTTTGTTAAATACTTCTATTATTTTAAATCAAAAGAAAATGAATGAAAAGGAGATGAAGGTAGTGGTTTTTTTTATTGAATATAAAAAGTCAAAACATTTAACTTTTTTTATTTGACTAAAAAGTAAACTATTAATATCAACCAATATAATTAAATTGAATTTATTGATAATAAGTTCATTTTAGTTATATTGATTGACATTAATATATTATTTTTAACTGAATAGAAAAAGTCAAATATATATATATATATATACATATTTTCTATTCAGTCAAAAAAACAAATATCATTGAAATGTATTTCATTTAACTTCAAATTAAAAGTCATGTATATTTAATCTAAATCTTAGGAGAGGTAGATGAAATGAACTCTTCTTTCTTTCATAGCTTCGTCATTAATTATATGATCTAAATCGTATTCAAAAGATTACAATATAGAAAGATTTCAAATATACTTTATTTTATTTTATTTAGTTGGTGTTTAGTAAACCAACTTCATAACTGAAAGTAATTTAATAACTTAATTTAAGTCATTAAGTAAATTAAATATATTTGGTAAAATAACTTAATAATATGATTTAAAGTTAAAAAAATAACTTTAAATAATAAGTAAAAACAATGAGTTTATTATTAAGTTTATATATTTATTTTACCTTTTTATCTTTATTTACCCTAATTACCTCTACAATTTCGTTTATTACTCTTCGCCCTTCATTGTTACTCGACTTCATTTACCCTATTTATAATTTATGATAATAAATATATCAATTTCATAATTTAAAATTAATTTTTATCAAACAACTTTAATACTTAAAGTAAGAATAAAGTAATAAGTTTTAAATTAATAACTTAATTATAATTCAAATTTAAAGTTAACTTAAGTCATTAAGTAATAAGTATTAAATTTTACTAAATATTTTCTTAATCATACCTCCAATTTTTACTTTTACTTAAACAATTCATTAATTTATTTTTATTATGTTAATATTAGTTTTTATCAAATCGTGACTCTAGTTATAGGTTAATGTAAGGGAGAGATGAGATAGAGGAAAAGCATATATGAAGGAGAAAATACAAAAAAAAAAAAAAAAAAAAAAGTTCTATAGCTTTGCAACGGTTGATTGAACATTTAAAGTTTGAAAGATGGTTATAAGCTCATAATTAAATTTTGATACAAATATGCTTGAAGTTTTTAACTGCGCTTATAAGACAAGCAGCTTGTGCGGCGCAGCAATTATTACTCCCACGATGATAGGAATCATTGGCGGCACCAGCGTACCAGCTCCATTCCTGTTGCTGCCACCGCCGCCACTGAGGCCACCCCGACTCCCACCACTGCTGCCACCGCCTCGTCCACCGCCGCCGCCGGAACTGAGAGGACATCTAACGACTCTTTCTAGCATAAATCTGTCTAGAATTCCTTTATCTTTAACCTCTTCGTTCCCATTGAAGCCTGAAGTAGCGGCACAAATTCAAATTCAACACATCAATTATGAAATCAACAAAAATCTTCAGTTGAAACAAAAGGATGGAAATATATGAATTTTAAGGAACGTGATTACTCCTTACATATCTGAAACCAGAGGACGGGAAGATGCAGAAAAGAAGAGGAGGAGGAGGAACAATGCTGATATTCTCATTCTAATTTGCCTTATTGAATATCTAAAATCTCTCTATCCTCCATTTTTATATTAGTCTACCGTTCTGGCAGAGAAATTTTCTTCGGGCTTTTGGAAAATGTTGTGGAACATGCAGGAGATTTCCAACAAGGATTTGGAAATTTTTTTTTTTTTTTTGTGATATTGGATTTGTTTAAACCTAATCAATACCAGGAGTTTAGTAGATAGACGAAACTTTTCGGTGCCGGCTTTGGACCAATAGCATTTAGAAACGTGGCAAGGGGGGGGCAAAAGTCAATGAAATAAGAAATAAATAAAAATAGATGGTAAACGGTACCAACGGTCAACACAAGTTATTGATGTACTTGCATTATGCTTTCATGGAAGTTTTGACCAAAAATAACCCATTTTTCTATTGAAGTTTTGACCAAAAATAACCCAATTAAAAAAAAATATCCGGATTCCAAAATAATGCACAATCTAATCCATTCCCCCTCCATATCATAAAACTGTGTTGATAAGTATGATTTGAATTTTATTTAAAGCGGTTAAAATTATAATTATCAACTATAATTTTAACTTTAAGTTTTAAATTGTAGTTGATGATTACACTTTAACTAAAGTCGTTTTAAAAAAATTTAAAATTATAATCACCATAATTTTGACTTAAAATTTTATATATATATAAAATTATATTATTTAATTTGAAATATTTAACTTTACATTTTTTAAAATAACTTGGTTTTCACTTAATTTTATATATATATATATATATATATATATATATATATATATGTATATATATAATTATGTTGTTTTATTTGAATATGTGATTATAGGATATAAAATGACCTGGGATAATTGATTAAAAGAGTAAAAATAATTCCTATGAATGGTCGGGGAACAAAATAATTGATCAAGAAAAAGATTGAAATACCTTTTTATTTATGGGTGTAAGACACCAAAGCAACATTGTACTTCCACTTGTAATCTTTTTTTTTTTTTTTTTTCACTTTTTCAAATATTCGTTTATATCTAAATTCATCCTAAATATTTTTAGGTATATTTATAATAAACATTTATCAAAAATCACATAAACAGTACCTAATAGGAAATTTTCCTTGCCATAAGATTTTATCAAGAAGACAAAAAAAAAAAAAAAAAAGAAAAAAAAAAGAAAAAAAAAAGAGATGGAAGAAAATATAGAAGAAAAAGAATAAAAAGGGTAATTTAGGTGTTTTGAAAACAACAATTAAATAAATATATTAATAGGATTTATATTGTGTAGTAGATGTCTAAATAAGGTAAACATGGAAAGAGTTAAATTGGATACAAATATTGATTCCCGGGAACCAAACATCCATATTGCATGTTCAAGATGTTGAGAAATATCCTAGAGACAACTAGTTGATGGAAGTGTGTTTAATTGTTAGTGATGACAAGAAGAGATGCCAAGACCTGAAAGGCATGTACAGTGAGAGCAACCTTGGCGGCGCTGCGATTACTACTCCCACTATAAAGCGACTTGTGATGGGGAATGTTTGCAGCACCTCCATTTGAGCTTGATCCCTTACCATTGCCCCTGCTGCTACCTCTACTACTGCCACCACCGCGAATCCTGCCTCTGCCGTCGAAACCGCCGAGCCTGGTAAATACTTTCTGTTGTACAAATCTGTCTAGTATTCTTTTATCTTTATCATTTTCTTCCTAACTGAAGGCTATAAAACAGACGCCAACCCCGGTTCAACATATATCAAATATGGAATCAACAAAAATTTTAAGTTGGAAACAGAAAGATCAAGTATAAATTTTTAAGGAGAGATAATTCCTTATGTACCTGAAACCAGAGGGCTAGAAGATGCAGAAAAGAAGAAGAGGCTGAGGAGGGACAATCCCAACATTCTCATCCTTACTCGTGGGAAAGATTTCTGGAATCCCCTTTTCAATTTTTATTTTTTTGGCTCTAGGAGAATGTTGTGAAACTTGGTAGGAGGTTCTATCAAGGGTTTGAGATAGGAATGGCAATTTCATGGGTTTTTCGGGTCACTCGCCTTGACCCACCCCTATTAGGACAGGTATGGGAGCATAATTGAGGATGGGATGGGATGGGTTCAGGTTTAATTTTTAAACCCGAATCGGGTTTGGGCATAGGGTCGGGTTTTGTAATAATGCCCTGCCCAGCCCAGCCTAGCCCCGCCCCGCCCCTCCCCGTATATGAAATTACAAGTTTGCCCCCATCTATAAATATTTGCTTCCCTTGATCCTTTCCGGCCTTCCTCTCTCATTTTAGGGTTCTCGTTCCTCTCTATTGTTAGGGTTGTTGTTTCTCCTACTCAATGCAGAAATCCATCAAATAATCCATTCAATAATCTCATTTCCTTCATCTCCTCTTGATTCATGTTTGTTTATCGCATAATAACATCTATTGGTAGTCTCATCAGTTTACGCTATTGCCATTTTCTCCATAGGAATCATATCTTCGTGTATCTACAAGCCAGTATGATTCTTTATTCATTTGGTTTCTTTTTTGTGTCTTGAGCATTAGGTATTTTTCTTGAATGTTGATTTGTTTGGTTTGGGGTGTTTTCTCTATCAGTTTCTAGGTAAAAAAATGAGAGATTTGTTGGTAATATTTGAGATTGTCCTTCTTATTAGCATCATTGTAATTGCAACTTAATCAAAAAATTCGGAGAGTCCAAACGTACAATAGATCTATAATCTAGTGGCAACAAGGTGTGGTCTTTTTGCTAATTTCTTTGGTTTTGTTGTTTTATGAGAGATAATGAGGGATGCACTTATATATTTCTTTTCAAAACCATTCATTATTTCCTATCTTAATTGAATAAGAATTGCAATAGACAGGATGCTCGGAAAAATTTTACCAACTAAAGCATCCTCCATGATATTTAAACGACAAAGAAATTTGATACATCACAGCACAACATGTGCAATCAACCACATATTCACTTTAGGTGTTTAGAAGGTTCGTTTAAGCTACATTAAGTCTTGAGAAATTGAAGTAGAAAATTTATTTGCATCATGTTATTTGTCTGGTCTTGTTAGTATTGTCTTTTTCATGAAGCTTCCATTTACCAATAGGGAATAAAACATTATTTTTTTGGGGTATTTCTATTTTTGTGGTCTATTTATATGGTAACATAGTCTTATTTATTTGGGGTTTGAATGTTTTACTTACAGGCTTTATTTCATATTTTGAATGGGAAAACTTTTCCATACCAAGTGCGGGTTTAACTCCAATTATAGGCAGTACTACAACTACTGATGGAACAATGGGATCTAAAAGAAGAAAGTTGACTTTGGTTAAGTTATAGAAGATGGACAAGATTATGCTATTTGTAAGCACTGTAAAGAAAAGCTCAAGGCTGATAGCAAGAATGAGACAAAACATTTACATGTGCGTATAGATAGGTGCATGAAATGAAGAAATGTTGATATTAGACAACAATTATTAGTAGAAGAGAGAAAAGGTCATGGAAAAGTTCAAATTGGTGGTTTTACCTTTGATCAAGAAATCTCAAGAGAGAAACTTGCATGTGCAATTATATTGCATGAGTACCCACTTTCAATCATTGAGTGGGGTTTAGAGATTTTGCTACTAGTCTCCAACCCTTGTTTAAGATGGTTTCCTACAACACAATTAAGGGTGATATAATAAAGATTTATAAAGTTGAGAAAGAGAAGATGATTAGCTACTTAGAAAGACTTGAAAGTAGAGATGCTATCACAACTGATATGTGGGCATCAAATCAAAAGAAAGGCTACTTGGCTATCACTATACATTACATTGATGAGTCTTGGTTATTGCAACATCATATTGTGAGGTTAGTTATGTTATTATTATTATTATTTTTTAACTTCCTAAGTGTTTTTCTATTTGATCCTTTAATGATATCGTTTGTGTTAATTATTATGTTTTTTTTTTCTTAATGTAGGTTTGTTTATAAGCCTTCTCCACACATGAAAGAAGTTCTTTAAGATGTATTAATGGATTTCTTGTTGGATTAGAATATGAATAGAAGAGTATCTACAGTTACTGTGGATAATTGCTCAAATAATGACAAAATGATTGATATCTTGGTGGATAAATTATCTTTGAGCAATTCACTCTTATTGAATGGAAATTTTTTTCATATGCGATATGTGGCACATGTGTTAAACTTAATTGTTAAGGAAGCTTTGGATGTCATTGAAGTAGAAATTGAAAAAAATTCGTGAGAGTGTTGCATATTAGTTGACAACCCCATCAAGAGTGGAAAAGTTTGAAGATGCAGCTTGGCAATTGCGTATTCCATGCAATAAGAAGTTAAGTCTTGATTGTAAGACACGATGGAATTCCACCTACTTGATGTTATCAATTGCTATAACATATAAATATGTGTTCCCATGTTTGAAGCAATGTGAAAAATACTACATGGTTGTGCCATTAGAGGAAGAATGGAATATGGCAAAGGAAATATGCAGCAGATTGAAATTGTTTTACAACATAACAAAGTTGTTCTCAGGACAAGATTATCCCATTGCAAATGCTTTCTTCATCAAAGTGTATGAGATCAAAGAGGCATTGTATGATTGGTTGATCTACTCAAATGATGTGAAAACAATGGCATCAAGTATGTCGCAAAAGTTTGACAAGTATTGGAGTGAGTGTCATATTGTGATGGTAATAGCAACTATATTTGACCCAAGATACAATATAAAGATTTTAGAGTTTTACTTCCCACTAATATATGGGTTTGAAGCTTCAAATGAGATAGAAAAAATCTGTGGAATGCATTATGAGTTGCTTTTTGAGTATAAATCAAAGTCTAAGTTGGGACAAAAAACTTCATCCTATGGTACTTCATTAGGTTCAACTATTTTGGAGTTAAACTATAATGAACAAGATTCTCTTTCAAAGTTTAACTTATTTGTTCATAGTACCATTGGAGAAAGTCATACGAAGTCGAAGTAAGATTATTACTTAGAGGAGTCTATTCTGCTAAGGACTTTGGATTTTGAGGTTTTAAGTTGGTGGAAGACAAATGGTATAAAGTATTCGACTTTCCAGATGATTGTTCGTGATATTTATTCTATTTTGGTATCTACAATTGCATTTAAGTCAGTTTTTAGTACGAGTGGTAGGGTCGTATCAAAACATCGCAATAGGCTTCATCCAGAAACTTTGGATACCTTAATGTGTGCTCAAAGTTGGTTATGGAAGGACAAAAAAGGTAACCAATTTACATAATTATCAATTTTATGAATAGTTTTATATTAAGATATTTAGTAAAGTTTTCTATTTTTTTTTTTACTAGGTGATTCTTCAATTCATGATTCATAGCTCCAACTCACAATGATGGATGAAAATGGTGATTTACTTGTGCTTTAGATTTTTTTACTTAAGGTGATGTTAGGACATATTTTGGGATGCTAACAATTTCTTTGTAATGTTTGTTTGTTTTTTTTTTTTTTCAATGCTGTTAAGTTTATGGATATCTTTCAATTTTGGATGTTGTATTTTGGGATGTCTTATGTGGTGTTGACTACCATGGCTGTAACTAAGAAAAATGTTATCATTTGAACTAGTTTTCAATTTCGTTTGAGTAATTTTGCATCTTGGATTGAAGCTCCATTATTTTAGGACTGTTTGATGCCTCAATTTATCATGTTAAATGACTTGAGGTAGCCGGGTCTTCCTATTAGAAGGTTTTAGAGGAGAACTGCCTGCTTTACAATCAAGTTCAAGACTTGAAAGGTAGATTCCTTGATATTTTGTTTGTCTTAAATACTTATACATGTTATGAGAGATGAATCTAATAAATGGGAACTATTTTCTTATAAGAACCATAAGGGTTTACTGTAGGGTGAGGCCTTTCTTACCAGGTCAATCAAATAGGCAGTCTATAGTAGATTATATTGGAGAAAATGGAAATATTGTGATTGTCAATCTAGGTGTCAACTCTCTAAGTACTTTCATGCTTATTCTTTCACTCATTCCATGGCTATGATTCTAACAATTTGTTTTAGGAAGATTTTTCATATTATTGAACTCACTTAATATTCAATTAAATTCTCTTTATGTAATAGGTTGTTCAAAAGACTGTTGCAACAACGCTTCTCTTGTTCTGTTTTTGGCTTTTGTTAGGTAATTTGACTTCCAAACATTAGGAAATGTAAATATAACTAAACCCATCTATAAGTATTGATCATTGTATTTACTATGTTCAATTTGTTCCTTTCTCTCATGTCAATGTTCATTTATCAAGGTTAAGTAGGTCTTCGTTGAGTTGCGCAATTGGTTTTTAGGAACATTTAGATGGCTATGCTTTTAGACTCTAGTTACCCTCTTGGGAATCTGTATTAGAAAAATTAGAAAGACAATAGGATTGTGAATTGAATTATGCAATGTCTAAAGTACATTGTCATTTAGTTGAGATCAATTAACAACCTTGTCCATCACAATAACATTAAAAATCTTCACTTTTATGCATTATCATGGGTCTCAAACAACATAACATCGATCAATGTTGGTTATGTTCCCAAGTCCATGTGTTGGAGACAACTTACCCTCGTAGGAGATTGAATTAACTTGTACATCTGTGTTATAAAGAGCAATACATGAAATCTATAATCACCAAATTTTAGGAATTATTGGTTCATAATGAGCATAATCTGATCATCATAATCATCATTCATCATGATCATCATAATAATTAAAAAAAGTTATATTTTGAAAGGCCTTTATAAGAACCTAAACTAAAAAAATGGCAAATAAAAGTCAAACATCCATAATTCATTCTATGGGAATTTCCTATATCCATAAACTAACTTGACCTTTTTCTTGTGAACAACAAGCTCCTCCAAGGATTGAGGTTTATATTTATGAATCCATAACTCTTTTCTTCCACACCTACTAGAACCTAATTAGTGTTTCATCTTTCTTTCAACTTAAATGGCTCAAAGATCAACAAGAAAGACTATTTGAGTAGGACCATTCGGGTACTAACCTCTACATTGAACCTCTGCTTTGTTTTCTGCTCTTTAATTCTGGTAATTGCCAAATAAATGCTATTCTGATCTTAATCCTCTATGTCTACACTTGTAAAATATTCTTTCTAGAGTTCTCTATTGCATGAAAGGAAGTAGCTTCATTTTCAAGAAGTCTAAAGGGAACTTTTGTAGGGTTGAAAGTAGTTTGTTGCCCATGTGTATGCATCGGGTGATTGGAGATTAGGTGCAAAAATTTTCTGGAAAGAATTCATTCTAAATTATGTAATGACAACATACAGTAAGCCTCAGGTGATCCATTTTGGGATTTAATTTTGATTTCTCTTTTCCTTATTAGTGAATATTCATTTTAAATGTATTGCTTAGTGAAGTCAGCTTTGGCAATCATCCTATGGAATTATTTGGTTTTATGGTTTACAAGTGATTATAATTGAAGGTTTCAATTTATGCTGAAAATTGGCCAAAGGAATCATGTTGTGGGTGCTACTACTTTAAATAAGCGAAATTGTCGTTCTCATAGGTAGTCTTTTTCTCTAAATTAATGTTCTCTTTCATGTTCATTACTGACAAATGATTTTTATGAACTATTCATGGATTTTGCAATGCTTTTGCAGTGTGTTAATAGTTCATGTCCAAGAGAGGGAGCTGGTTCTAGATCCATTCTTAGGGGCTATCTCCATTTACTTGATCTGATAGGAAGAGAGTAGATAAATTTGAGGTTGTTGGTGAAAGACTGAAAGAAGCCCAACATACAAATGTTTTAACACTATTAATTTGTACTTTTCCATAACATTTTCTCTCTACTACTAATAATTGTTGCATAATTTCAACATTTCTCCGTTTGCACCTATATATTTGTACATGCAAATATTAGTCTCATTTTTACTATTGACCTTGAGCCTTGATTTACAATGATTACAAATAGCATAATCTTATCCATCTACTATGACTTTATCAAAATCATTCTAAACAATCAATGTTAACTTTCTTTTCCTAGATGTCAATGTTCCATCAATAGTTGAAGTACTACCTATAGTTGGATTAAAACCAGTAATTGGCATGGAAAAATTCTCCTCATCTTTTGATGTTATTTTGCTGAAACCCTTAGAATATTATGAAATAGTCAGTGAAAAACCACCAAAAGTCCAATAAGGAACAACTAAAGGGGGCTGAATAGGTGTTTAAAAATTTTTAATAAATATTTATATATTATACCTAATTCTTTTAACCTAATAGATATCAGGGGTATCCCAAATAACTAAGACCGTTAACCTAAATCCACTATTCAAAATTAAGTTACATAGATTTACTTGGCTGTTTTACCCTAAAAACTTATTCTCTAGTATCTATAACTTGATTCATGTTTGCGATGTAGCAACATCCTATTGCTCCCTTATAGATCCTTCAACCAATTCAAAGGGACAATGGTCTCCAATAATTAAAGAATCAAATCCTTGAATGAAAGATTAGGAATAGTGTGACACATTAGACTTTCTTGAAGAGATCCTTTCTAAGAAATGAAAGGTCTCTCAATGATATATCTCCAATTTCCAATATCTATAACCCTCAAGGGATTATAGTGAGGTATTTATAAGTGAATACCACAAAGAGTTTCGATATCTTAAGTTTCCAAAATAAAGTTTTAAGTGAAATTCATTTGAAATCTGTTTCTAATCTCGGCAGGAATGTCTTAATCACTTGAGCAAACTTACACTGCATGAGCAAGCTAACCACTTGAGTGGGATTAGCAGCTTGAGCGACCCTTGCTGCTTTTGAAAAATCATTTTAAAACCATTTAAGTCTAAAAATGATACCGAATTGTTTTATACCTCAGAGGAGCTTAATATGCCATAAGCCAAACCTTTTTAGACGTACTTGTGACTTCCTGGTTGGATGAACAACAACCCTTGATTTTCAATAGAAAATAAGTTACTATCTAAAAAGACTTTTATAACCAAATATAAAAAAGAACAAAAATGCCAACAAATAGACAAGACTTACTGTCCTAATAGTTAGAAAACACTTTAATCATAATGAAATTCTATTTGCCATAGATGCTTAAAATTCAATCTTTAACAACTTTTTTTCATGGGTCTTAGAAATTTTTTTCAATAAGTAAATTTATTTATATCATTTATTATTTTTAGGAGATATGTACTTTGATGCCCATGACAAAAACCCTAGTTCTAGTGCTATGACAAAAAGTAAAAAAGAAAAAGAGAAATAAACAATTTAATGCATTGTAGCCTAAGTTCTAACATTAGAGTACTAGTCTATCAAAGAAAACAAATAACTCTTTCAAGTGGATGGACAAAAAAATAAAGGAAAAAAGTAACTAAAAATTTGTAGAACCTAGAACCAAGATGTGATATTTCTATATTGATAGATCCTCTTAAAAAAAACTGACAACTTTTTGGAATCTAATTGAATTAGTGTTATTGAGAACTTACATAGTAATTAGTGCCACACTTGGACCAGAAATGTTGATTTTAACTTTTGTTGGACAAGATGTGGACTTGTTTGTTGCTTTGACTTGGGCTTGGATCTTGGCTTAATTTGGGCTTGGGAATAAACCTTGGTTGAAGTAATACCAAGCAAGAGTGGGAATACTTGATCTCAAATTGAAGATGCTTCCTACTTGTTGCTCACACCTTCAAACTTGTTCCTTGAATCTTTGAAAGCATCAATCCAGCTTCTTGAATTTTTTAAGGCTTGAAAAGCTTCTTGAATCTTCATGGTGAGCTATCTCCAACTCTTCTCAAGTATGAAAGTCTATCGATGTGCTTTAAATGTTAAGAGAACTCTTTATTTTAAGGGGAAAAGAAATCCTTTTTAATTAATTAATTAATTTTTTATTTGATCAAAATACCAATCTTCCCTTATATGAAACCCATGTGGCACATGTCCTTGACATAAATTACACGTGGTAATAAAAATGAATTTGTAAACTTTATTGCTACACAAATATCCCTTGTTGATTGAGGTACAAAATTTGAAAAAATGCGAGAAAAAGAAAATAGAAAGGAAAAGTAGAAGGAAAGAAAAAAAAAAAATAGAGTTAATAAATTATTTTTATATACTATTTTAAACACATTTCACTTTTTTTTTTAAAAAATTTCTATGTAAAGATTAAACAATTTGAAAATGTATAAATTTTTTAATAATTTAATTATATTTGATTTTTGTTCATATGTTTCACAATAAAATCAAATATAAGAAAAATATTTTTCTTAACATTTTTTATTTCCTTAATATTTTTTAGGAACTAAATATATACTTAAAATTTTGAAGTTTTCATTGATTTGATTTTTTCTCTAAGTTTTCAAGTTTGCAATACATTTACTTATCTCTTTATTTATTTATTTATTTTTTTCTTTTTCTTTTACCGTCCACGATTTAAACTCTCATAGGTTAGGATTAATACATATGTAGTTTAGTACTGCATACCTATCAATGATAGATTTATAGATAAATTAAATTTCACAGTTCATTCTACACTCATTCATATTTCAATAGATTGATATTAAAGAGGATAATTTTTTCTCCTTTCCAATGAATTGAACTGGAAACTTTTTTTACTAATCCAAATTTCATAGAGTTTAGTTTGAACTATAAGATTGTGTTTGCTTTCCTAAACATTGGAAGAAAACTATATGAGAAAGAAAATATAAAAAAAAAGTAAAATAAAATAGAATTGAAGTCAATATATCATTTTTATGTGCTACTTTAAACTTTTTTTATTTATTTGAAAATACATAAGTTTGTAGTTCATTTTAATTTTATTTGATTTTCTTTGAAATTTTTCATAATACAAGTAAATATAAGAAAATCATTTTTCTTAAGCTATGTTTGGTTCTTAGAAAATTTAAGGAAAAATGATGGAAAAGACAACAAATAGAAAAAATAAAATAAAAAATAGACTTTAAGTTAATAAATTATTTTTGTATCCTACTTAAAATTCATTTTACTTATTTAAATCTTTGATATAAAAATTAAATAATTTGAAGATACAAAAATTTCTATCTTTGGTATTTTCTATAATATAATCAAATATGATAAAATAATTTTCTTTGATGTTTTTGTTCGTTTCTTACTAATTACCGTGAACCAAACAAAACCTTAATATTCTTTTTTCTTTTTTAGTAATTTTCAGAAACAAAAATAACTTAAATTTAAGTGGGTGTTTTTTTTTTTTTGACTGAATAGAAAAAAACAAAATATTTGAATTTTTTTTTTATTAAGCTAAAAGTAGCATGTTGATATTAACTAACATAATTAAAGTAAACTTGTTATCAATAGATTCAATTTAGTTATGTTGGTTGATATTAACAAATTATTTTTAACTTAATAGAAAAAAATAAAATATTTTGACTTTTTTGTTCAGACAAAAAAAAAAAAAAAACCACCTAAATCTTTCTTAAGAGTAGTGTTTTATTTCTTGAAAAACACAGAAATGGGAATAGTTAATCCATCCATGTTTTAACATTACACAATTCTAGGAGGAAATAACAAATAAGAAAGAGAAAATGAAAGGCCAAAGAGTGGAAAAACAAACTGAGGGAGGCCAATGTAGTAGTTGGTGGTGCAGCTATTAGAACCATGGTGGTGGGGATTCTTTTGGTGGTTGTTGTTTTGATGGTTCAAGGCACCAGCTGCGTATAATGGCACTACTCCGGCTACCGCCAACCCCTTGGCCTACCGTTTGATCCACCGCCTTCACCGTGTCCACTACTCCCTCCACCTCCACCGCGCCCACCGCCTCCACCTCCACTGTGACCGCCTCCCCCACCACCGTGACCGCCTCCCCCGCCACCACCTCCTCGCCGATTAACCACCATCATCTCTCGTCCACGTATCGCTTGATTGGACGCTGCAGGTGTAACACCATATTTAATTATTACATATTTGTATTAAAATTGAATTATTAAAAGAATTACATGAAATGCTTGTGAAATTAAAGCTACATTTAAATAAATTCATGAGTGCCATCACAATTTACATTTTTGTTTGAACGGCCATTATTTCATATATTTTAAAATTATAAAAATTAAACTACCTTTTAAATTATAAATCATATAGTTAAAAAAAATCAAATAAATAAGTATAAAATTGGAAGGATTAAAAATATTTTATAATTAAAAAATTAAATACAATTCTAAATAAAGAGTTAAATTAAATTTTTTAATTTGACTTTTTTTTTTTTTTTTTTTTGTATCTTGTAATACATTTGAATGAAAAATTAAATAATTAAACTAATTATTGTTTGGAAAAAAATTTAATATTAAAAATTAAAACTTAAAAGTAGATAAAAAAATATTTTTCAAGTAATATTTTATAAATTTAAATTGTAAGAATGTTCAAATACTTCAATATTGTGTTCATAGATTATGAATTAGAATTGCATTAACACTTTATACACCACCATCTCATTTATTAAACCAATAAGGGGAATCACATGATTTTATTTATGTAATAAAAAATTTATGTTGCATCATCTTATTTAAGAATCAAAATTAGGAACTAGGGATGACATTGAAATAGATTCAGACTCATCATTCCATCCCAACATTTATGGAAACCTATATTCATCCCGTTTCAATTAAAAATTTAAATGATCTCATACTTGCTAATTCAAATATTCTTTTATTTAATTTTTTATTTTTCAATTTTAATTTTTTTAAGTATATTAAAAATAAATTATAAATATGTTTTCTAACCAAATAACTATTATAAATTTTTATAACTTATTTTTTAAAAATTAAATATTTTTATCATTTTGTATGTGTTTAAAAAAATGAAAAGAATTAAATTAAATTATTTTTCAATTTAATTGCATATAATAAGATGGGACAGAATAAGTAAATACCTCACCCATTTCAAGATTGTAAAAAACAGTTCTAAACCTATCCCTAATCTATTTAGGATAAAAAAACCTAATACTCTTGGGATTAAGAAAAATTATTATCTTAATGGGGTTATTAATTTATCAATAACTGAATATTTATTAGCTTAGAGAAAGCATTATGATTTTTTATACATGTATAACTTATAAACACAAAAATAATAGATATGATAAAAAGTTAATAGATATAAACTTAAGAAACTTTAAAAATGAAGATAATTATTAATTGTAAAAAAAAAAAAAAATCAAGAAATATGATATCAAAACTTAATAACTTAAAAGATAAAGAAAAAGTTGAATTGAGAAAAATAAAATTCATAAAAAATTGATAGTTTAATTTTTTGTAATAAATTTTTGTTTGTTATTTTTTTAATGTAATTCTTCAATTATTAATTTATTAACTCATCCTTTAAAAGATTTAAAAATAAATATTATTTGAGACTAGGAGATTTTATTATATTATTAATTTATCAAATATTTATTTATCTAGATTACATCCATCCAAACCTCAACCTATTAAGGTGGGAACTTTGCTGAACACCCCATACCTAACTAGAACAACCCATTTGTTAGAGTTTGCAATAAAAATAACCCTTTAAAAAATTATTGATAACATTGACCAAATTAATGGGCTCGTACCACATTTATATATATATATATATATATATATATATATATATATATGGTTTTAACACCAAAAAATTTAAAGGTGAATAAAGTGGTTGAAGATATGGCCGGACGATTTTGGTGAATATTTTCAACGTTAACCCAGATTTAGGATCTTTTTTCCCTTAAAAAAGAATCCATTTGCCTCTCCCTGTGTTAGGAAACCTATCTATTCAAGATGAGGATGGAAAGCCACAAAAAGAGAACGAGTGGTTTAAAAGCGAGAGGAAACTTGTCGTTCAAAAGCGAGGAGGAAGGCACGCGGTACTCTATACCAAGCGATAAGGTATATTACTCCACGTCTTTTCTTCTTTTGTGGGTGATGACAAGGTATCTCAAGTTGTCCTCTTTTTTTTTTTTTTTTTCCTTTGTTTTTTCTCTTTTCTTCTTTCTTCTTTTTTATTTTTTTTCCTTTTTTTGTTTTTTGTTTTTGGTGATGACAAGGAAGGTATCTCAACTTCTCAACCGCCTTCGCCTCCATCCCCAACACTCCCTCTCTCCATTTTTTCCTTTTTCCTTTTATGCTGGTCATTCTATCAATTTTCAAATCAAAACCTAAAACAAAAAAAGAAAAAAAAAGAGCATTTTATTCGATTCAAAATCACAAAACCTGAAGGAGTTTCAACTCCAATATACTTTCAAATTCGTTCAGTTTCTCATATCATTTAACTTTTCACAACAAAAAATATTTCCAAACGGTGGCCTAGAAGGACTAAACCAAGCTGCACCCTTTGTGTATTTCTGTTACTAAGAAAATATACAGTATGTTCTCTAAACAACAAATAATCATCCGAGGTATCACTGAAGAACAGTTTGTTGCTTAGAAAAATCAAAACAAATGGTAAAGGGAAAATAAAATAGAAGTAGACAGTGGTTGGCAGTTCAATGTTGTAGAGTATAATCAATCATCAATAAAGTTATAGAAGCTTTATGTATCATGGTATAGAAACAAAGGAATGAAATTACTAACCTGAAACCAGACGGGTTTGCGAAGGACTTAAAGATGAAGAAAAGAAGAAGAGCATATGAAGAAGCAATCCCAATATTCTCACTCCCATTTTACTCGTCAGTGGTTGTTCCATGTCAGACCGCATTTGGTTTTTATACTATATTCTACGACTCCTGGAGAGGAGTTTTGTTGTCTAATCTATCTTTGTTGTGAAACCCCTACGATGTTTCCAAAAAGATTTGGGGAATTTCTTGGACAAGCAAAAAGCTAAGCCCCCAGACATACGTTACCTCAGAAGGCCCACAAAATAGCATCTTGTGGAAGTAGCTAGCGTTTTAATTAGGTTTTAGAGTAGTGTATCTTAATTTTCTTTACATCACTTTTTTCACTATTTACTATATAGAATTTTAGATATAATATTTGGTTTTATTATAAAAAAAAAAAAAGAAAAATTTAAAATAATTAATTACTTAGAAATTTATTTATTTTCAAATTATTTAATTTTCAAAATTAAAATAAGAAAAATGAATTTAAAGTAATATATAAAAATTATTTATTGATTTTAAATTTATTTTATTTTCTCTCAATTTTTTTTTTCATTTCTTCTAATTTTCCTCTTTAATTTTTTCTTATATTTTTCCATAAATTTTTCTAGAACCCAAATATGACTTCCAATTTAACCAAAAGTAAATGTTGAGCTTGTCTCTCTTCATAGATGATTGAATCACAAATAGATACATGTATTTAAAAAAA
The DNA here is from genome assembly GCA_030254885.1 of Vitis rotundifolia. NCBI lineage: Eukaryota > Viridiplantae > Streptophyta > Magnoliopsida > Vitales > Vitaceae > Vitis > Vitis rotundifolia. The sequence continues at coordinate 15,227,512 of CM058156.1, forward strand.
TTTATTATTCTAATATTTCTTTGAATAAATAACCTAAAAAAATTATCTATCAGGAAGTTGCTAAGTCACCCTCCCCAATTTGTACCCATCATAGACAAGGTCCAGATGCTAGACATAGACAATGAGGAAGATGCTAACTAACGTAATTGTATTACAATATGTAAGAACAAGTTCTTGGCTAATTTACTACAAAGTTCAACAATATCAATTTTAATGGTTACTATTATCAAATCTAAATTAAAATCTTAGTTAAATAAATAAAAATATGAATATGTATTTATCAAACAAAGTATAATATTAATAATTAAATTTTTTTAATATAATAATATAATAATAAATTAAATGATTTTGATATATTATTAATGATAAATTAGCATACTATTACACCATATATTCAACCATATGAAATAATATATTAGCTATATTGATGCAATTCATATCACATTATTATCATAAAAAGTAATATATTACCAACTCTCCTTCAAATTCCCAATTTTCACATGACCAAACCATTTGGTCACGGAGATCAAGAGCATAGAGAGAGAGAGAGTAGAACGAAGCTATCATCCTGGATGGAAAAATCAATGTTTCTCATAATAGTAATACCACAAGGATGAAATCATTAAACTCCATCCATTAAGATTATGAGATTAGTAATGAAATACCCTCAACTTTTTCTTTTTCTTTTTTGTTTTTTTTTTTTAAACCTCTAACACTTAGTCATAAGCTAGGTTGATGTCCTCTTTCTTCTTCCTCATGGATGTAATGAGTCTTGAGGCTTTTTTGAATCTCTTATTTTTAAGAGATTTTTCATTTTTCATTTTTTTCTTTTATTGGAATTTGAAAGAATAGAAAAAGTGAATTTTGGATTTAACTTAAAAATATTTAGAAAATTTGGACAAATCAACCAAGTCAACATAGAATCTTGATCGTGTCAATTAATTTAAACTAATTCATAGTTAAGTTTGTGCTTAAAATGATATTAGACTTTGAACATTACTTTAAACATAGTGGTGACAACACCCACCCCACCCCATGGCCCACTCCACCCTTTTAAGTAGCATTTGGAAGCTATTTGGTCAAAAACTTCAATTATTGTATTGTCTCTCAACCTTGAGAGAATATTGAGTTTGTGCTAAAGTTAGTAGTGACTTTGACTTATGGGTGAGATCCTAAAGTGATCATATATTTCTTATTGATTAGGTCACTATTGATGGAAATTGATAACAATAAGTATTCTTAATAGAGGTACCATAATATTTCATGGGATTAAGACAGTATATTCCCCTAGGTGATCCTAAGAACATGTGTTTAAATAAACTATAACTATAGTAGTTCCTTAAGTGGAACTTAACATAAACTTTTTATAAGCTAGGACATTTCACTTGGTCACATAATAGGAGGATTTATAACTTGAAGATTGATACATTTCACGTTGTTAGATTACAGATGCTAATTCATGAGAAGATTGTATATAATGGATAACATGTCATACACTTGAACATGTAGTGTTTTGTTGTAATAGGTATTGGAGTGTAGTTAGCTCTGTATAGTGAGATATTGAATTAACTTTAAAATTGAATTTTAAGGGAGCTAGTATTGTCCTATGGGTCCTAATGATCCTTGTTCAAACTCATTACCTTGATGATATGATTTATAAGATTTGGATCAGTTCTTAGTTCACTTATGTGCATAAAAGGTGCTTTGGCAATTATGCACAGTTACATAGGAATTAGTGAACAATATCTCTATATTAGGCTAATTGATTAATTGGAGTCTTGTTGGGTTAGTTGATCAATTACAACCCTTTTTAAGTTAAATTAATTGACTCAAGCCCAAAGTAGGGTCTAGTCACTTAAGTTTAATAAGAAGCCTATAAATACTCCTTATAGAATTAAAGTTTCATCCTTCCACCATCCTTCCTTACATTCCAAAGAGAGAGCCTTAGCCTCGATCTTCTGATATCTCTACCATCTTAGTGCCAAGCTTTAAGGAGAGATATTGGATGAAACATCTAAATAAGAAGTTTGATATGGTACATACATTTTTTTTTAGTGTCACACATATCTGAAAGTCATGTGAGATCTAAATAAGAAAAAGCAGGGGCAAGACTAGAAAAGCCAAGTGAAGGAAACTAATATAGTTAGTGGTGCAACTATTAGTACCACGGATGCGTGGATCATCCTTATTGTTGTTGTGATGGTTCATGGCACCACCTCCACCGTGACCACCCTCACTATGACCCCTGCCGCCGTGACCTCCAACACCGTGACCACCAACATGGACTTCTGGTCTAACTGTTCTCTCTTCTCCAAATCCTATTTTATTCAAACCATTCTCCACTACACCTCTTTTTCTAACATTTTGCCCGCCCTTGAAGACTGAAAGAATAAAAACAAGTCAAAAATATACATTGAGTTTGGATGCAGAATGATATTTATTTTTTATCGACTACTTTTTGTTTTTTAACTAAGGTGCTTATGAAATTAAAAAAAAGAAAAAAGAAAAAAAAATGAAATAACACTAGAGCAAATACAAATATTTTTTCTATATTACAAACAGATTAAAATTTTCCAAATATTTTGGTTACATTATTTTCTTTAAACAGGTGTTTAAAATAGTTCTCTAAAACAATACAACGTAATTATGCTTGAACTTATTAATAAGAGAATATAAAATATTCCATGGCCTGAGTTTTAATTGAAGCATAATAATGTAAATTCATTCTTATAAATATACTAGTAAAATGATACGTAATTAAAAGATAATAAATATTTATGCTTAATAAATATCATTTTATTTTATAGAAAACATAATACAACACATATATTTATATTGTGTAAATCTTGAAACTAAAATAATTTTAATCAAATTATTATTTTTAAAAATAAGTATGATTACTCACTTGCAGATTTTATTAAAAGAATTATTGCTTCGGTTAGAAGTTATTAATATATTTAGTTACTATATTCGAATTATATATTTATTTAGTTTACTATATATTTATATAGTTAGTTATTATATATTTTTATTTATTTAGAATTATTATTATTTTTTTAAAATAAGGGTAAATTAGTTTTTATTTCTTTTTATTAGGCCTATTTAAATTCTAATAATGTTGTATCTTTTTTAAGGGAAATCATAATAAGAAATTAATCCTATATTTTCTTCTCTCTTTTTCTCTTTCAATCTTTTTTGGATTTCAATATAGTATCAGAGCTAAATTGATTTTTAATGAGACTTTTGATTTGTGATCTTATGTAAGAAAGTTTAATCTCATACACTACTTTCACGGATCCGTTTGATCATGGAATTTTATTTTATTTTATTTTATTTTTTTTTTGTGTTTGACCATGGGATATCGTAGTAGGTGATTGTATCATTCTTTTCTTTTTTGATCCTAATATTTGATTTTTATTTATTTTCTTTGGTTCATATCTACTTTCTTTTGTTTGGTGGTTATTTGTTATTTATTTGCCATGGCTCGTGAATGAGTTGATTCCCTTCAATTTATTAGTGTGAGATTGAATGAAAAAATTATTCGTGTTGGAGTTATGTGATGAAAAATTTTCTAAAGGGAAAAAAGTTGTGGGGTTATATTATTAGAACTCCACGCAAACTTATGAATGAAAAGGATGAAAAATATGTAGAACAATTAAATGTTTAGGAAGTAAGCAATTTGAAAATTATCACACTCCATTGATAATTCGATAGCCATATACTTGGTGAAGTATAAAACTACAAAGGAGATCTGGGAACATTTGGAAAGATTGTATACACAATTTAATTTTGCATTTTCTCTATTTGTTTGTTGGATATAAATCCAAATTTTGTCTGTTTATTAGATGTAAATCCAAATTCTATCTATTTCTATTTGTTGGATATGAATCCAAATTTTGTATCTCTTTGTCTATTGGACATAAATCCTAATTCTATCTTGTCTCTTTTTCTTTTTTGGTTTTATGTCTACTTATGTCTCTTTTCCTTGATCTCTTTTCCTTCATAGTTTTATGCTGACTTCTATCTCTCGTTCCTTGATGGTTTAGTTTTCCTTCATACCATACATATATATAGTATGTATGTATGTATATAAATATTAAAGTCTTTAACATAATGTCTGCATAGTTCAAAGTAAATATACTATAATAATGACATTTGATCTTTTTGAAGAATTTTGAAGAATCATAGACATCCCTCCTAAAACTAATGTTTTAAAAATCGAATCAATTATTGAACCAGAAAAGTTACTGACTTAAGATTTAATGAACGGATCAGTGGTCGAATTATGGTCAAACCAATGATATTATAAATATATAATTTATATTTTATTAAAATTAAAAATAATTTTAAGAAATTATATATATATATATATATATATATAAAATTAAATTTTTTAACAACATTCCAATTTTTATATTTCGTGTTTCAATGATAAATATAAATGTATTAATATATCAAATTTTATTAAATAGAATATGTATAATATTAAAATATAAAAAAAAATAATATTTAATTGTATCTATGTATCTATGTATTTTATTATTTTAAAATTTTAAAAATTATTATATTAATTAACTCATATTATTTTTATATTTATTTTTAATAATTATTATAAAAATAATTGTGAATATAAATATTTATATTTGTGCAAAGAACATTAATATATAGACATTTAACAATACAATTATCAAAGGTGCTATGTAGCATAGTGGTTTCGGCTCATTTTGGCAACGAAAGATCCATGGTTTAGGTTCCCACATTGAAATATCACAAACTAAATGCGTGGGTAGGTCCCCATGAGTAAGATGCTTGGTGGGCATCCAATTCAATGGTTTGACAGTCAGTTTAAACGGTTCAATGACAGTTTGGTCCAATTCGATGTTTAAAACATTGCCTAAGACTTCTTTTTATCATGATCAAATTTTCTTATAATTAGACTTTAAAAATATAATTGAGACAAAATATTAAAAGTTATATATTTACACTTAGACTAAAATTAAGATTATTCATTATAGTGAATAATAAAATTGTGCATTTATTAATATCATTACAGTCATAATGAAAGTAATTATAAAAACCTTTACAATAAAATAATAAAAACAAGCTATACAAGTAAAATTGAAGGATATGATAGGAATATTGTAGGAAGCAATAAGTGAATATGTGAGAATATATATGAACCGTCGTTGTGTAATAAAGAAACAAATGACAGTTAATATGATGAGGTTATTCTAGGAATATAGGAATTAAAATTGTCACGTATTAATGAATCAAGAAAAAAAAAAGGGAAAGGCAAAAATATAGGAATTAAAGAACGAGATAAGTACATACCCGAGACTGGAGAATTTTGTGGACTTTGTAAAGGATTCTGCGAAGGATTTGAAGATGAAGGAAAGAAGAAGAGAAGCAGAAGAAACCATCCCAATCTTCTCATTCCCATTTCACTCCTTTCTTTGGTCGCCTCGAGTGAAAGCTACTCCACCTCCATTTTTATTTCATATTCTTTTACTACAGGAAAGGGAATTTGGTTCCCTTTTTACTTTGTCTCCGATATTATGATTTACCAGGAGGTTTCCAAGAAGGGTTTAATTTTTTTTTTCTGGCAGTTTTGGGATATTTTTTAATACCCAACTCAATGGTATTATAAAGAAATGGTATCGAATTTCTAACCTTTATAGAAAGAAGGAAAAGAAACCACACACATAGGTGGAGATTCTCTCATGGCAAGATATTTCCTCTTGTATAAGAGTTAAAGTTAGACATGCCTTGGGCCTCTTAAACAAAGTGATGTTCAGAATAGTGCGATGGTGTTCAGATCAACTTGTTTGGAAGTGTTGGCCTTTAAATAAAGAAGCAAGTAAAATTCCATAACCATCCTCATCTTCAACCTTATTCCAATCCCACCTAAAAGAATCACAGGGGGGGAAGCTGCAATGGCGTGAAGGGAAGAAAAAGATGAGGGAATAGGTGAGGACTGGGTTGATGTGGCATGAGGTTGAAGTTGATGGTAGATTATATACATGCAATTTTATTTTAGAAAAAAAAAGAAAAAAGAAAATTAGGATATGAAAAGAAAAGAAGGGTTGTCCATAGAATCGCCAAGTATCTATTTTCATTTTCTTCTTTTGTTGAAAACCACGCATTGGAGACTTAAAACATGGTGATGGATCCTTTACTCGTTTATGATGCTTTTATGGGCTTATAAAAATCAAGAGTAAGAAAATATCGTAAGTTGCTTGATTCAGTAACATCATAGCTCGTAATTAGAAGTCCCAATCACACACTTTAAAAGCATATATATTGCAGATATAACGTTATTGCAATTCTATTTCATTTTCTAGCAAGTGGATTTTCTTAGGACATCATGGCGGAAGATAAAAATCTTTACTCTTTCACGAAATGCTTGAGTTCTCAAAAATAGTCACTAGAACATATTCTGTAAAAGACTCTTATGTCATTTTATATCTATATTGCTCGTAAAAGAAACATTTGAAAGAGCTCATTTGTTGGATGATAATAATTGAGATCTCTTAAGGTAATCGAGGACGACTTAGCCAATTATTTTGTTAGTGCATTAGTTTGATTGAATTAAGTTGATAATTTTGTTTAACTCATCCTAATTTAGGGAATTTTATATTTTCTCATAACTTACATTCCATTAAAAACTCAAAGTTGCTGTAAAATCAACTAGGAATAGCATAGGTAAGTATAAATAGTTGCGAAAATGGTAATAATTTTTACAAGTGGTAGAGACTTTAGGAAATTAAGAAATTATGCATGGATGCAATCAAAAAATTGGTTTTAAAGATTGAGAACTCAAGTTCTGTATGAGAGCGCTTGAGTGCTTCCTAGAGGTGCTCAAGTGTTCAAATCATGAACAACCTAATTTCAATTTGCAAAGTTTTAACTTGTATATATTTTGACAAACTTGTTTAAGAAAATTAAAATTTTGGAAATGAGTCCAAGTTCAATAGGTTTTCACCCCATATATATATATATAACTTCTTCTTGATACACAAATAGCTTAAAAGTTATTACACTTTGCATCACCCAAAACTCACAAAATAAGTTTGGTGTCATTTGTGGGTTTATGAGAAAGAATTGTATCTAGTCAAGGTATTGAGGAGTTCATTGAGTACAATGGTGTATGTCCCAAGGAGTAGCAACCATGGGATACATCCATTTACCTAATTAATCAAATTAATGATTATTTATAACTTTATGGTCTCTAACCTCATGGTTCTTTATATCTGCAAAGTCCTTGGGAGGTTTTGTGAGGTTTCTTTTTAAGTATATAATGTGTCTCATCATTAATTAAATAATTTTAAAAAAAAAAATTCCAAAGTTTGGACTATCTTAATAAAGGATTACTTATTTTCCCCTTTTAGCTAGTTCCATGAATAAGATCTCAAACTTTCAATTGGTATTAGAGCTAGAAGAAGTTTAAAAATCAATTTTTTTTTTTCAATTCAACTAAGATCTTAGATTATAGAACCATGAGGAGTTGGATTATCTAAATAATCCACCCTATTTGGATGACAATAATTATCCCCACTAGAAAGCTCGTATGAAGTTCTTTTTAAAAATACAAGGAAACACGATTTGGAAGTTAGTGGTATTTTGATGAGGGTTGCTATTTAAATTTGATGGAATTGGTATATCTACTGGTGAACTCAAGCCTAAACAAAAATGTGACAAAGTGGACAATGGTGATAATAAGGAGAATGCTCGAGCTCTTTATAATGCATTTAATGGGGTGAGCCCTAACAAGTTTTGTAGGATAGACATATGGAAACTTGCTAAAGAGACTTAGGACATTTGATCAACAATGCATAAGGAAACTTCTATAGGGAATATTTAGATTACTCCATTTCATCCCTATACAATTAGGATACATGCACATCTTCTTAGAACTCACATATCTTTCTAGAACTCTTTAGATCCTAGCAACAAAAACATATAGTCAATAAAATACTTTGGAATATTAAAGATTGATGTATTACCTTAGATCTAGATGTTCCTAGATTAGATCTAGTTGGTGAAGAAGTGTTGAAATCATTGTAGTATTTCTTTCTCCTTAAATCCAAGCACTAGAAGGGTGGAATCTTCTCAAAGGGGTGGCTAGAGCTTTCTTCTTTTTGAAATAAATAAGAATGTCGGACTGAGGCCCTAACCCTTAAAGGGGGTTTATATAGACATTAAGTAACTTGAGCCTACTTGGGCTTGGGCCACTTAAACTAGCCTACTTGAGTCCTAATTGATTAATTAGCCTTATTAGGATCTAAGTAATCAATTAGCCTAGTCTAAAGAGACCATTCACAAACTCCTATGCAATCTTATGTGTTTACCAAATGCCTTTTGCACAATTATGAATAAAAAACTTAATTAACCTTCAAAAACTATGCTATCAAGGAATAGGAGCTTAAGTGTGGACCAATGAGACCTATAGGTAAATATTGGCTCCTTTAGAATCTAATTTTGAAGTTGACTCAACCTCTCATTACAAAAAGTTAACTGCACTCTAGTATCCTATATATATTACAACATGATTTAAAAACTCGAGTCTATGACTTACTATCCATTGTATATATGTAGTCTTTCTATGAACTAGTATTTATAATCTAGCAAGGCGAATGCTATCAACCTATCAAGATTACTTCTACAATCCTTAAGTCTTAGATCCTCATATTTTGTGATCAACTAGCATCCTTTGGCTCATAAAGAGCATATGTTAAGTTTCAATCAAGGAACTACTACAACTATAGATTTCCTAAACACACATCCTTGAGATCACCCATAAGGAAACACTATCTCAATCCTATGAGATATTATGGTGCCTCTATTGAGAATATATGTTGCTACTAACTTACATCAATGGTAAACCAATCCATAGGAAATATATGACCATCTTAGGGTCTCACTAGTAAGTCAGAGCCACTATAAACTTTGACATAAGCTTAGTATCTGCTCAAGGTTGACAGATCATATAGTATAGTAGCTTGGTGAGATCATGACTATCTAGTAGCCAATGTCATGACTCACCTAACTCTATAAACCAACTATGAACTAATCATGTACCTGCAAGAAACACATGACTTAGATATTTTCTGCAACTTTTAAGGCACCCAAGTCATGTACAATGCAAGAGATGTTAGGTTAGAATGCTCATAAGTTATAATGCATGAAATGGATAGATAAATTAAGAAAAAATATTCTTATTAGTAACTAATAAATCTAATTATTGTTGCATCATGTCATGCTTTTAAGAGCTTTATCCTAACAACTTCAACTATAAAGCTATCCAAGATACAAATGCTAATTGTCAAATTTGAAAGGATATGGATGAAAGAGGATGAGACTTTTTTTTTTTCTCTTCAAAATTAAGTGATATTATTAATTTTAGTTTTAACCTAGGTGAGAGAATTGCAAAATCAAAAGTTGTTAGAAATGTTGAGATAAGGCCTTGGAAAGCATGACATGATATAACAATTTTAGATTTATTAATAAATTCTTTATTTATGTTTCTTATTCACTTTACTATCACATTTGCATTAATTGGTTATCTAAGCATAAACACTCATATCACTTGTATTGTATATGACTTAGGTGCATTAGGAGTTGCATAGAGGATACAAGTCATAGGTTCCTTGCAAGATGATGAGTTGTTCATAGTTGGTTCATGAATTTAGGCAATCTAGTAGAGATTGTAGTGCACTACTTCCTAATTGAAGGGATGACTTGTCTTAGCAATTGAGATGAGTTTCCCATGGTGAGTGCACTAATGTGTATGATTACACATTAGACGGGACCTACAATGAACAATGATGTAGGGCTATCAAGTTGTTATGTTTCACCAAGCTACTATACTGCATGCACTCTAAACCTTGAGAGGATATTTACCCTATGCCAAAATCAATAAGAGGTTTTGACTTATGAGTGAAACCATAAAGTGGTCATATATCCCTATGGATTGGACCATTGTTGATCGAGGCTCATGACAATAGTTTTTTTCAATAAACATACCATGATATCTTACGGGATTGAAATAATGTATCCCCTTAGGTGAACTAAGTGACATGTGATCTAGAAGTCTATAACTATAACATTTTCTTTAATGAAAATTTGACTTATGCTCCTTAGAGTTAGAGTATGTCAATTGATCGCAAAATAACGATGATCTATAACTAAAGAATTGGAGAGGTAATCTTGATAGGTGATAACACTACCTTGTTAGATTACAAATACTTGTTCGTGGGGAGTCTACATGCAATGGATAGTAAGACATAAACTCGAGTTGTGCTTATTGTAATTTCATAGCATATTGAAGTACAATTGATTCTCTTTAGTGGAGTATTGAATCAACTATAGAATTAGATTATGAGGAAGCCAATATTTTACTATGGGTCCTAATGGTCCTCGCTTGAGCTCTTATTTCTCTGAGGCATGCTTATTTTGAGGGATTTATGTTTTTCTTTTATAAGTGTACATAAGGGCATTTTGGTAAAATTACAAGTTGCACTAGATCTTATGAATTGTCCTTCTTATATGGGCTAATAAATTAATTGTAACAACTTAGGACTAAATTAGGTGACACAAGCCCATTTTAGGCTCAAGTCAATTTAGCCCACAAGGAGCCCTTTAAATACCCCTGTTAGGGGTTAGGGTTTCAGTTCTCCAAGCTCTTCCCTCTCATGAGAGAAAGATAACAACACCTATGGCACTTCTTTAGGCTTTCTCCCTTGAAAGATAGAGGTTAGCACCAAGTCTTTTTGGCTCTCCCATCTTGAGAGAAAAAGGACTAGGTTTGATCTGGATAGTTTAAGGACAAAGAATTATTATGAAACTTAGATTGCATGAGAATATTTGTTAAATTGGAAAAGTGTAAGGAATAAGAAAAGTAAATGTTGTGAGAAATTTTGAATATGAGAAGCTAAAGTTCCTTTCTTGGATAAGGTGCTCTCAAGATTTTGAAAATCTCATAAATACACTAGAGTTTCTAATTTGGAAAATAAATATTTTGAAAATTTTCATTAGAGATATTTTATCATTCTAGGTTATTACCAAAATACTTAGTAATTTGATGAAATAAATTTCTTTGAAAATATTTCCAAGATAAAATATTTATTAATTGGGATTGTATAAGAGAAAGATATTTTCTCTTTATGAAAATAAATTTTAAAATTTGAGAGTAGATATTTTATCAAAATTTATTTTTGGAATAAAATACTCTCATAGAAATTTTAAAATTTTCATAATCAAATTCTTCTATTACACTAGGTTTCCAATTAGGAAATAAATATTTTTGGAAATTCTCAAAGTAGATAATTCATTCATCAAGATAATTACCAATGAATTTAAAATGATCTTGATTATTTCAAAATATTAATTAAGTCAGAGAGGGCCCTAGGCAAGCTCGTGGCCTCCATTGTTGACCCCATCTCAATTTGGATTCATCACCACCTTTACAGTGGGTTAGACCCTAAGAATTAGGAGTTTGGACTCTTCAAATGGACAAGACTAGGTATGTTTGTAGTGGGTGCAACGACCCCATGGTGAGGTTTCCCCACTTGCATAGTTCCTGAGCCAAAGTAAAGGTATGTTGATCTTACCTTAGGTACCTTTCATGGTTAAGATAGGGAGATCAATATAAGAGGATTCTTTAACTAGTAATAGGTTTATGATTTGCCACACATAGGCTTGGTTCTTATGATATTAGGATATCTTGCAAAAGGATGTGTAGTCCTAAAAGCTTTACATTTTTGCTGAACTTTTGTTTGTCTTGAATGCTCAGTTATATTAAATGCACTATTGTTTTCTTTGTAATATATATCATGTCTAATTTTCTTATCACTCTCTTTCTCACACTAGACCTAGCCCAACTAATCTTTCGGACTAAACAATATAATTTGGATATAGTAACTAGTTGTAAAGAAGCTATTTTAGGTAGATGTAGACCCTCCATTATGTCCCCTTAACATATGTCATATTAAGTGTTCTTTTAGTACTCCACAGCATTTCCTTGGTTGCCTATTACTACTCATGGAGACTCTGGTTAAAGGATCTATTTGGCCCATCATTGTGACCTTTGGCAACCCTGAGTTAGATCTAGGGTTTTCATTTTTTTCATTTTAGGATAGCTCTTTTAGGTACACATTTAGGTTACTTAAACACCTTTCTGATCACCCTAAGTCACTTAAGCACTTTTCTAATCATCCTATGTTACTTAGGTACTTTTCCAATCACCCTAGGTCACTTAAACACACCCTAGGTCACTTAGACACACCCTAACACACTTAAACCCACTTTAGGCACACCTTAGGCCATCTAGGCCCACATAGGCACATTTAGGCACACCTTGACCCTTCTAGACATGCCAAGGCTCACTTAGGCACACTTAGACCCACTTAGGTACACTTTGGCCCATTTAGGCACATCTAAGCCCACCTGTCGCATGGCTACAAGGTCGCATGGCTTGCATAGTTCGCATGATTTGCATTTTTAACACTTTCCTATGTTTGATTTTATTTATTTATTTATCTATTTATTTTATTTATTTATGTATTATTATTTGTTTATTTGTTTATTTATTTATTTTCAAAAAATTGCATGAATTAATACTTACATTTTTCTTATATATGCATTTATCAATATTTTCTATTTTCCTTTTCCAAATTGACGTGATTTTTTCTTTTATTATTATTATTATTATTTATTATAAGGTTTTTAACTTGCATCTCTATTTTTTTTTTCTTTTCTTTTTTTACATGGGAATTGGATGACTCAAGGAAGATAAGAGCCGGCACCTTTTCAAAAGAACGACACGTTCACGCACCTTGGAGAGATCTTGAACACGCACAGTCCACCTTCCTAAAGGAATTCTCCACGGGTGTCATTGAGAAAGGATAACACGGTGCAACTAGGAGAGGATTCCCATAATAATACACAGCCACAGATGAGAATAGGAGGCTACTTTCCAAAGAGAAAAAGGACGATTCTCTTCAAGGGACATCACAGCCGCATCTTCGAAAATTCTCTCTAAGGAAGCACATCCGAGAGCATATGAAAAGAAGATTGGAGGGGATTTTGGAAGGTTGCATCTTGGTTGATATGTGGACTGGATGCATGGGGAGAGCATCACGCATCACCGAGGCTGCAGATTTCTTGGGACGGCTGCCACTCACGCAAAAGGGGAAATGCTTGATTCTCCAAGATAGAGGAGGATCAGTAAAAGAAAGTCACCACGCACTCATGAGAGGGATCAGGACATGATCTGCAACTTTTGGGGATCTTCAGGACGACACTGATCTTGGGGGGCTGCCATCCTCAAGGGTACCACTACCAGAATTTTAAAAGGGGGCACGCACCACTTAGATATAGAGGGGACCCTGCCCAGATTTTCTCAAAGAAAAAGCGGGCTACCTCTCAGCATGTGGCAGCCACAAAGTCCAACGCATCTCGGGCTGCAAGTTTGAGGGGAAACAACCAGCATCACCACAGAATATCTCCGCATGATGCGCCATAAGATGAAAGATAGGTTGCACCATTAAAGAATGAAAGTGGTGGCTGCATCTTTGAATGACCACATACGTACAGCTTGGAGACATTACCACATTGCCACAGTCCGCGCACCCATTCGAAAAGGTGAGTTACTTTGTTCATTAGTTTTGATTTTTTTTTTAATTAGTTTATTAGTTTTTTTTTTAATTAGATTGAAAGTTAAGAGTTTTGTTTATTAGTTTTTTATTTTTTACGTTGGTTAAAAGTTTTTGTTTGTTTGTTTTTTGTTTTTTAATTAAGTTGAATGTTAGATTTTGATTCCGTTTCATTATCTTAAGATTGTAAATATTATTATTTATTTTTTGGATAATTTAGTTTCTGAGTCTTTAAAATTTTAGTCGATTAATTTATTTGATTTCATATTATTATCATCATGTTTTTAATTTAGTTATTTGATTCATCTTAGTTGATTCAATTCAGTTTTCAAGTCTTTAAAATTTAATGGATTAATTTATTCGATTCTATGTTATTATCATCCTGCTTTTAATTTTAGTTTTTGGGATTCATCTTAGTTGATTCAATTCGATTTCTGAGTCTTTAAAATTTTCATGGATTAATTTATTCTATTCTATGTTATTATCATCCTGCTTTTAATTTTAGTTTTTGGGATTCATCTTAGTTGATTCAATTCGATTTCTGAGTCTTTAAAATTTTCATGGATTAATTTATTCTATTCTATGTTATTATCATCATGTTTTTAATTTTAGTTTTTGGGATTCATCTTAGTTGATTTCATTTGGTTTTTGGTCTTTAAAATTTTAGTGGATTAATTTATTTGATTCTATGTCATTATCATCATGTTATAAATTTTAGTTTTCGGCTTCATCTTAAATGATTCGTGTGTTGTTTTAGGAGTTTAGTGGATTAATTTATTTGATTCTATGTCCTTATCATCATTGTTTTTAATTATAGTTTTTGGATTCATCTTAGTTGATTCAATTTGGTTTCCGAGTAGTATTAAAAATTTAGTTGATTAATTTATTTTACTCTTCGTCATTATCATCATGTTTTAAATTTTAGTTTTTTTTTGGATTCATATTAGTTGATTCATGTGATGCTTTGGGTTTTTAGTTGATTAATTCATTTGATTCTATATAATTATAACCATGTTTGTTAATTTTGGTTTTTTGGATTGTTCCTACTCAGTTTACAAGTCTTTAGAATTTTAGTTGATTAATTTATCTAATTCTTTATTATTATATTCATGTTTTAAGTATGTTAAACTTTAGTTCTTGATTGATCCTTATTTAGTGAAGGTGTTTTAGAATTCTAAGCACTTGTGGTACTATATTTAACATTATTATAATAATAGGTTTGTACGTTTGGTTGATCATGTTTAATTCTTAATTATATTCTCAATTTATGCACTTGATTGATCCCTGTTAGTCCCTGATTGATATTTGGTTGACTTTATTTAATCTAAGGTTGTTTAGTTATTTGCTTTGGCGTTTGTTTGTTAAATTGAATTCTTAGAGGCCATTGGAAACTTATGAAGATTGACCTCTAATCTCACAGTAATAGTTTGGTTGGTTGTCCAAAATTATATTTTGTAATTTCATTTTCTTTTGGTCCGCTTGTGTATGATTCTTGTGTTTTGTTATTTGCAAATTCTAAACTTTTTTTTCTCTTTTGAAAAGAAAATTTCCTAAATAAATCCTTATTAAAATTCACTAGAGTCCTTAGTTAAGATCAAAATCCTTTTCTTGGAAAATATGCATCATGTTTTGATGGGTTTGCACCATTTATTTGTTCACTTAAAAAAAAAAAAAAAAAATCTGGTTTTGATTGAAACACTAATCCAAACTTATGCTTCCAAACAAATAGGATAATTCTCAGTTTTTATGAGTTTATTAAAACTCATTCAAAGTTTTGAATGCATAGGTTAAATTTGTGTATATCAAGTGGGGATTTGTGAAACTCCTACATAAAATTATTTTTCAAAAAACCTCTTATTGTCAACTTGTTGTACTCACTACACATTTGAAAAGAAAATTCGATTTGACTTATGATATTTTTAAAATTTTCCTAGTGGTTTCATGGCATTGTAGACTTCTCAAAATTGATTTTAGAATTTTATTTGAGTGAAAAAGCTTTTCTCAAAGTCAAGTTATGATCACTTCTTTCAACATGTACTGTTTAGGCCTACTTTTGTACACTCGAGAGAACTTTGTAAAATTAAATCACTTTTTGATCTCTTTAATTTAAATGAATATTTCTCTCAAATTATTGACTTCTTAAAATTTAATTTTAACACAAAATATTTTTTACAAAATGCTTTCTTGAAGGAGATATGATTTTTCAAATTTGTACCTACTACACATGACTGAATCTTAATAACTGATCAAGTATAGTGTTCTAAAAATTCTTTTAAATATTTTCTAATGCTTAATTTATTTTTTTATACAATCTAGGCATCTTAAATGACTTGTACAACTTTTTGAATGAATTTAGAAGACCTTTAGGTATTTTTTAAATTCAGTTTGTACTAGTTACTGTTTTCTGCCTAGTTTTGGACCTTATAGAACTTTTGGGTGTTTTGATTTAAATATGAGATTTGAATGATTGTTTGACCACTTGAATGATGAACTAGACACATAGAGGATGTCTCCTAAAAATTCTTGTAACTAAATTCACCTGTTAGATATTTTATTTAAGATTTATTCTAAGAACTCAACTATTCTGGTCAAATGCTAAAACTTTTGTATAATGCTTACTCTGCTATTTAATCTAGAGTTTTTAGGCATGTCATTGATTGGATCCAAAATATGTGCTCTAATGGCACATATTTGATATGATTTGTGTACCAAAGGATACTCAAATTACCCAACTTGACCCAAATCGATGCTAAGACTCTAACCATGAGATTAACTTGTATTTTAGAGATTTATCTCAAGTTTAAGGGAAGAAAATGATGCAAGTTGAATCACTTTAGATTTTGAAAGATCAAGAAACGATTAAATGAAGAAAAAGCGAGTCAAGAATCATAGATGGTGAGGAAAGAAAAGTTGAGGATATCATGGGTTTGGAAGATGAGAAATGACCATTATGGAATAAGAAAGAAAATAAGAAAACATGGGAAATGAGGCATGAAGCAGGATTCAACTGCATAGAAATTTAGAACTCAAAATCTAGTGACAACATATACTTTGACTTTGAGGAAAAATTTGGAGCACTTTTTAGAGTCCATTTTAGACATACTATATATTGTTCGAAGTTCGGGAAGTCAAAAGTCCAACGCTTCAAACAATGTGCAAATTGGAGTTGAAATGAAGAAGTTATGGCCATTTGAAGACAACTACGCAAAGCCAAAGGATCATTTTGAAATTCAACTTATGAATTCGAAATCCAATTCAAAATTACCACAATTTCGAATTCACCCATTGCCACTTTGATGTTTCACCTCTCTGCCTCGGGAATTGCATCTAGGGCACTCCATCTACCCTAAGTGGACCCCATACGACTAGAAATCACCATTTTATTATTTTTTTTTAATTATTTTTAGGTAATTATTTTGTAAGAAGTGGCCAATGAGAGTGTCCCACATGTTAGGTTATTGATGATATTATATAAACTCTCTGAGTTCTAGGGTTTAGAAATCTTGGATCTTTTTCCGAAGAGTTCGACATTGAAGATGGAAGAAGATGAAAACTTTGGTTTCTTTTCTTTTCTTCTTTATTAAATATATTGTGTTTAGTTTCTTTTGATTCAAATGATGGATTTTTACCTTTATGGATTGTGAATGTGACATTACCCCCATGAGAGGCTAAAAAGTCAACTTGGGGCTTGAAGCATGAAAACCTAAGGGCTAAAAACTTATAGGAACAATGGGTAAATTATGAAAACAATAAGATTAATTATTGGTTGGGTGATAATTTATCATTTTTTTTTATTCTATCATTGTGAGTTAGTTTACAGAATGATACGGTGGGTTATTACACAATACTAGTGATTCTTGGTAACTCTTGATCATTCTCTATCGTTATTTGTCCCAAAACAAAGTTATAAGGAGTAAAAAGGCTTAAAAAGCCAAACCTTAAACTAGTAATCAATCATATTCATTTGATGATTTTAGGAATCTGTTTTAAAAAAGAAAAATCAGGTTTCGGATGCAATTTTGAGTTATAGAACTCAAGTTGATTGCGAATGGCCAAGGATCCCAAAACCCTAAGATCACTTTACTTCAGAAACCCTTGTTCTCTCTATTTATATACCTTAAGTTAGATTATGGAAAGCCCCAAACTTGAATCAATTGAATTAAAAATCAATATTTGTTTTGTTCTTTTACTTAGTTTCACTTCACTCATATATTATTTTTCACTTTAGGATTCAAATAAAAGTGATTCATTTATCATAATATTGATAAATTCCATAAGCCAATCCCTGAGGATGATACCCAGAGTACTAGAAAAGCCGTAGTAACTCTTTCTCTGGTTTTTTCTTTTTCTAGAGCTACTACGTAAAAAAGTTTAATATTTTGGACAACAGAGAAGATCAGTCAAGAAAATGGCATTATTGTTGGGGATTGGCAACCATCATAACTAGGATATAGTGCATTACTTTGTTTTAGTTCTTTTATATTTTTTTTCTTTATATATATTTTTCTTCTATTTTTTTCTTGGTTGGGAAAAAGATCTTTCAAAGGAATCTCAACCAAATGTGAAGGGCATTGATGAGTCCAACAACAACAACAATAGGCCACGACCACCTATGCAAGACCAAAGAACTATAAGAGAGTTTTTAAATCCTCCCAGGTTGAGCACACCATCGTGTTTTATGCTACCTCTAAATCAAGACATGTTATCATTCAACCTTAAGTGGTATCTCAACTACCCATTTTTAAGGGGACAAAAAATGAAAACCCATACTCTCATATCAAGGAATTTGAGGACATCATTTCAATTTTTTAGAATCCAACACTTCTTTGGAGATCTTCCAAATGAAGCTACTACCCTTGTCATTGAAGGATGAAGCTAAGATTTGGTTAAATATTCTTAGACCCTATAGTATCATAAATTGGGGTGATCTACAATCAGTGTTTCTGCAAAAATTCTTTCCAACACATAGGCTAGTGCATTGAAAATGGAGATCTCGAATTTTAAGGCTATAGAGGATGGAAAATTTTTTGCATATTAGGAAAGATTCAGGGAGATGGTCGCAACATGTCCCCATCACGGATTTGACAACTAGATGCTAGTATCATATTTCTATGAAGACATGTCACCACCAATGAAACAACTTCTCGAGACTATGTGTGGAGGAGATTTCATGAATAAAAACCTTGATGAAGCATTTCAATTCCTTGATTATGTTGCCGAGGTATCTAGAAGTTGGGAAGAACCAATCTTCAAGGAACCATCTTGAGATAGAATAGTGAACGAGGCAAGAGTTAGTGGAGTGTATGCATTACCAAAGGGTTCAGATGTCCAAGCAAAGATTGCCACTATTATAAGGAGGTTAGCTGATTTGAAAGCTAAGAAAGTTCAAAAGGTTCAAAGAGCCAATGAAGGAGCAATGCAACTGTGCTTGATATGTAAGTCCATGGAACATGATGTGCATTCTTGCCCTACACTACCTGTAGTACAAGACATGTTCTTTGAGTAGGCTAATGCTATTAGAACCTATAAACAACCAATGAATAGCTCTTCATACTCCAACACTTACAATCCGAGTTGAAAAAATCATTCAAATATGTCATGGGGAGGTAACAATAATGATCAATTCTAGCATTAAGGCAATTAGTATCAAGGTTACCAAGGTAATGAACAACAAGGACAAATTTTATCATCTATATCAAGCTTGGAAAACATGATGAAGCAATTCATCCAACACCAAGGTAAGATCAATGAGAATTAAGAGAGGACTAATGCTCAAACATCACAAGCAATCTCAATTAAATCACTGCAAGTATATCATAAGAGAAAGGTAAGTTCCCTAGTTAGCCACAACAAAATCTAATAGGTGTATGTGAAATTTCAAAAGTAAGAAATGAAGAATGCAAGGCATTGATCACACTTAGAAGTGGAAAAGGATACGAAGGGCCTAAGAATCCAATGGTTGAAGATAATGGCACCAAAGAGAATGGTCTAAATTTGGGAAGAAAGATGGAACTTGAAAAATAATCAAAGAAACTTGAAGAAATCATTGTAAGGAAAATGATAAATCTGCTAATCCTTTTCCATGTCCTATGACACTTAAAAAACAAAGATTAGGAGACAAGACCTCATAAATATTGGAAGTATTGAAGCAAGTTAAGATAAATATCCATTTCCTAGATATGATCAAGTAAGTTCCCGTTTATGCAAAGTTCCTTAAGGACTTATGCATAGTAAAGAGAAAGATTAAGCTAAGTAAGAAGACATTACTCTCCAAACAAGTAAGTTTAATCATTAAGAATAAAGCTCCAGTGAAATACAAAGATCTAGGGTGCCCCACTATTTCAGTGCAAATAGGGGATACATATGTGGAGATAGCTTTACTTGATTTGGGAGCCAGTGTGAATTTCCTACCATACTCCATCTACAAACAACCAGGGTTAAGAGAGCTCAAGGCCATTACTATGACTTTGTTTTTGGATGATCGATCTATCAAAGTACCTAGAGGAATAGTAGAGGGTGTGTTGGTATGGGTTGACAAGTTCTACCATCTTGTAGATTTCGTGATACTAGACATTGAGCCATTATGTAAGGGAGTAACTTCTGTGCCTATCATTCTTGGAAAACCCTTTCTAGCAACAACAAATGCCTTTATCAATTTTCGAAATGGGGTAATGCAATTTTCTTTTGGCAATATGACATTTGAGCTGAATGTATTTAACTTAAGTCATCAACAAATTGACCATGAGGAAGAAGAGAGTGAAGAAGCATGTCGAATTGAAACTCTCTTTCAAAGGCCCAATAACCAAATCTTGCAAAATATGGAACCAATGGTTGATTCAATTTCATTAATTGAATAAGTGCAAAGAAGAAAGTTGTTGAAAATTCCCAAGAAATCTAAAAAACATGGAATGAATGGGAAGATTAATTTATGTGTTTTGTAGGAAGAACTATATGAAAAGTGGATGAAAGCAAGAGATAACCTAAATTTCATCATGGTAAAAGGATCAAGAGGAGATAGTCCAAACCAAATAAAAAACAAGTTCCTATTTTTGGCCTCATCGCCCTACTCAATCCCAAAATTGGCCATAAGTTTAAGGTGAAAGACCATTGCCTCAAGTCCCTTAGAGAGCAAGTGTGGCCATAAGAGGAAACTTTCCATCTTGTTGCTGGAGAGATTCCAAATGGATGATGCATTTTCCTTTATCCAGTAGGTAAAATTAGGTTTAGGTTGCTTTTTGGTTATTGTTTTTGTTTTTATTTCTTTTTCATTTATCCATGTTTAGGTATTTCTAGTGTATTTCTCCCTTAAGACTTTTAGGATTTGAATTGTTATGCTTTGTTTTCTTGTCTTTTCTTTTCTTATTTAGGATATTTTATTAATTTTTTATTTCTTGTTAGTTTTTTAATATTGTTTCCCAGACGATTGGTTGATACAAGATTTGGTTTTCTAACTTGCCATTTCAATTCTATGATCGTGAGGTAACACTTCCACCCTATTCTTTTCACTTGTTCTACACATTAGGGACATTGTGTAATTTAGGTTGAGGAAGGAAGGTACATTAGCCCTAATTTTTTCCAAAATTTTGCATGTTATCTTTGGTTTGTTAATGAGATTCTTGATTTGCCTCAGTGACTCATGGTTTATTTTGCATGAGAATGCTTTAAGTAGTACTATTTCTTTAGAATTTGAGAAGAGATACAGTTAGAGCAAGAGTATTAGTCTGCTTACCTTTTCTTCATATACCTTCAAATGCAAAAATATTTAGGTTGAATCCTTGGGATACCTTCAATTTTCTTTGACGGTTATTTTCTATTTAAGACTCAAAGCACATGTACCCTTATGGTATCTTGATTAAGATAATTTCCTTAACTTAAAAGGAGTTATTTTTAAGCAACAAGAGGAGGAAATAATATATATATATATATATATATAATAAAAAATGAAAATGACTTATTTAAGCTTGAGGAATTATCCGAGAGGGTAATGGCCTTATGTCTTCAAGCCCTAGTGCCCTAAAACAACTGGTTAGGAGTCATTGGTATCTTGCTCATTGCACAAGCTAAACTCAATTTTGAAAAAAAAAAAAAAAAAGAATAAATGTTTGAGAAATTCGACCTTGTTCTACGTTGAGTTAGGGTGATACCTGAGGGGTAAGTGACCTATAAAGGTCCTCAATACCTAGTACCTTGGGTGAAAACTTGGGAGTTGCGGGTGAATCCCTATTGAGCCATATAAAAGGAGATTTCCTAAACTAAGAAAGAAAAATCAAAATAAATTTTCTTCCCTCTTTAACTTAAAGAATTATGAAATTTGAGTTTAAGAAAAAGTCTTAAGAAGAATACTATCAGGGGACACCAAAATTAAGCACATGAGGTTTAGGTAGAAAAATCTTCAAAGTTAGTGGATTATAGCTCTGAAGTCTTTAACAACATGACTCTTACATCTACAAAGTCTCTTAGATGTTTTATAGGTGTTTTTTCACAAATATAATGCACCTCATCTATGATTGGAATTCTTGACTCTAAGGTCTCTATCAACATGATTTTTTATATCCGCAAAGTCTCTTAGATGTTTTATAGGTGGTTTTTCACAAATATGATGCACCTCATCTATGATTGGAATTGTTGACTCTAAGGTCTCTATCAACATGATTTTTTACATCTGCAAAGTCTCTTAGATGTTTTGTAGGTGGTTTTCCACAAATATGATGCACCTCATCATGTGATTGGAATTGTTGAATCTAAGGTCTCTATCAACATGATTTTTTACATTCACAAAGTCTCTTAGATGTTTTGTGGGTGGTTTTCCACTATGATGCACCTCATCATGTGATTGGAATTGTTGACTCTAAGGTCTCTATCAACATGATTTTTTACATTCGTAAAGTCTCTTAGATGTTTTGTAGGTGGTTTTCTATAGATATGATGCACTTCATCATGTGATTGGAATTCTTGATATATTGATTCACTATTTGATTAATTAAATAACTTTAAAAATAAAAATAAAATTTTGGTACCTTTGGGCTAACTTGATAGAGTTTAAGATCTTAGTCACATGTGGAGTTACCTCTTCACCACCTCTAGGTAACTCCACATGTGACTAAGATCTTAAACTTTCATGTTGAATTTAGAATTTTGAAGCATCTTATCTAGTTCAAGAAAAAAAAATTCAAACATTAATTTACGGAATTGATTTGAAATATTTTGTGGGGATAAAATTTCAATGTTTAATTGATATATATTTTTTGGATAACTCATGAACTAACTTCATGAGTCATCTAAGGTATAAAATTGATATGCACCATCATAATTGTTGGGATCCAAGATTCCCAAACTCTAAGTTTTAGTTCTTAAATTCAAATTCTTAATTTATTTAGTGTTACTTAGTTCCTCTTTCTTCCAAATTTCAATCCATTTTGATTACAATCTTTCACCACATCACTTTTTATCTTTTTCCATCATTTCCAAATCTTATGACTATTACTTCTTTGTAACTAAGTTAATCCTAAATCATTAATTGAGTCAAGCTTAATTTAAAATCTTGTAAGGCCACAAGAGGATGAAGAGGGGAAGAGGAGTGGGAAGGGCCCTAAAAGGACAAGAGATGAGACTAGTTGGGCTTTTTAAATTTGTATGGCTATTTTAAAAAATAATTCTTAAAAAATGTTGCTTTGGAAAAAAATTCTTAAAATATGGTAGTTACAAAACTATTGAAAAATCTACGATACTTTTTGCCACTTTGAAAAATGTTTCTTGAAAAGACACCTTCCATATTTTTCATATCAACGATACATGTCAAAAAAATATATATATATTTACACTAAAGATGTCTCTTCAAGAGACACCTTCCATAATTCCATAAAATTAAATTTATGCTAAAGGTGTCTCTTCAAAAGACATTTTTCTACAATTTTTTTATTAGTCATACACATTAAGAAAAATTGAATTTATACTAAAGAAACATCATTTCCACAATACCATAAAATCAAATTTATACTAAAGGTGTCTCTTGGAGAGACATCTTCCACAATTTTCATATCAGTCATATAGTGAAAAAAAAATGGAATTTACATTGAAGGTCTCTACAATTCCACAAAAATTGAATTTATACTAAATATGTCATTTGAAGAAACACTTTCCATAATTTTTATATTAGTCACCTATCCAAAAAATTAAATTTATACTAAAAGCGTCTCTTGAAGGAAAACCTTTCAATATAAATTTAATTTTATGGAATTGTAGAAGGTGTCTTTTGAAAAGATACTTTTAGTATAAATTCAATTATTTCAATGGATGATTAATACAAAAATTGTTGAAGGTGTCTCTTCAAGAGACACCTTTAATATAAATTTAATTTTGTAAAATTGTAGAAAGTGTCTCTTAAGGAGACATCTTTAGTATAAATTCAATTTTTTCACTATGCAACCGATATGAAAATTATGAAAAGTGTCTCTTTAAAAGACACTTTTAATATAAATTCATTTTTGTAGAATTGTAAAAGGTGTCTCTTGAAGAGACACTTTTAATGTAAATTCAATTTTTTTTAATGTGTGTTATTGATATAAAAATTGTGGAAGGTGTCTCTTGAATGGACACCTTCAATGTAAATTCAATTTTTTTTAACATGTATCATTGATATAAAAATGATGGAAGGTATTTTTTCTAGAGATACCTTTCAAAGTGACAAAAAGTGTTGTAGATTTGGAAATATTTTTCAATGTATTGTATTTTAAAAAATTAATTTCAAATTTACTATACAATTATCAAAAATCTGAGACTAGTTGGGGCTCTAGAGAGGAGAGAGAGAAGAAAGGGTAACAAGGAACTCAAAGAAAGGGAGAAGGAGATGCGCTATGAGAACTTAATTAGAAACTCAAACAAGGGGAGAAGAGGACAAGTTGTTTGTATAAATCTAAATCAAGAAAATGTTATTATTAATGACTTGTTCACTAAATTTTTGAGAAAGAAGATGAAAAGAAAAAGAACCACAGTGAAAAGGAAAAAGCATAGAAGCGATTCCAATTAGAATTAGGAATTATACCAAGTGCTTACAAGAATATCAGGAATCAGAATGAAAATAAAGTTAGTTGTCATAGTTCTCTTATCTGGATAAGAAATGTTAATATTAATTTTATTTTTTAAACTAATAATTCTTTCAATGTTATATTCTAGTATGATGTATTCATCTTATAAAAATTTAGTGTGGTTTAGAGTTAGATATAAAAATGAATTAAAATATTAATATTTTATTAATTAAGAATAATAATCAAAAAATATTTTTAATCTTCTTTATAATAATTTTATAAATAATTATTAATATTTACCTAGGTAAAATAAGATAAATATAAAATATTATTTGCTAGTAACTTTAGAAGTAATATAATTTTATTTGATTATTTAATTTAAGATAACTTATTTATTGTAAAATATAGGTGACATGCTAGAATGAGTACTCCACTAGCTTTTTTGTTATTTTGTATCCTTATTACTATTGTTCTAAGGCCCACTAGAAATCAAAGTAAACTAACTTGATCAATATATTGAAAAATAAATAGAAGAGGGACAAAAAATTTAGGGGCTTTGTTAAGAATGTCTTATTAGGTAATGAAAATTAATCCATTAACCTTTTAAATCAAATAAAAAAAAATTATAACAATTTGAAAAATATCGAACCTAAAGACTCTTCCCAATATTTTTCTTCACTAAGCCTAGGCAAGACTAATACATAATAGATTTGGGGCAAAGAATCAATAAAAATAAATAAATAAATAAACAAATACTAATTAAGCCAAAACCAACAACCACTCATTAGCACTCAAAACTTGCTTGTCACGTGATACAATCATGTAAAAATGTAAGGAGCTCATGAAGGGGTAGAAAAAAGCATGGTAAATTAGTATCTTTGGTTATGACTTCGCAATATCCCACATTGGATAGGGGAAGGAGTTCCTAAAACTATATATGCAATGGGCTTTTTAAAACTGGATGAATGTGTTTTAGAGCTATGAGGATGCATTGGATCAAATGTGAATAACATCTAAATAGGAGGGAGTCGGCCATTACAAAATGGTAATGAGAATGTTGCGCCATGGAAAGAGCATGATTGTGGTATCCCGTATCAAATAAGAGAAGTTTTTCACATTGTATATCAATCAACTTTCTTAACTTGGTAAACACATTTTAAAGCCTTGAAGATCCGATATCTACATAGGAGGATATAGGTTGGATAGGGGAATAAGTTTTTGGCACCCATTTTAAAGATGTGGGGGCTTATTATTAACACAAGAGAGAGAAGGTTAGGTAAGAAGAAACTTTTTGACATTACACATCTAGTGAGATTCTCTTAACTGACATATTTTAAAACCATAAGTACCCATGAGTGCCCATTAGGCCTAAACTAAATGATATCTATATGGAAGGGAGTAGGTTGTTATAGAATAGTATCATAGTCGATCCCTAATATCCACCCCTATGTAAGACTCAAAGTGGATGCTCTAGGTTTTCTAAGTTTATATAAATGGGAGGAAACAAGTTTTTATAGAATGGTATCAAAGTTGATTTCCAATATTAACCCCAACTTGAGACTTAAAGTGAGTGTTAAAAGTACTTTGAGTGACCTCACAGTTTCATGGAGTACAATAAGGACGTTGTGTTTGCATTTTATAATTTTTTTTGTAAAGTGAAACCATTTTTATATCGAGATTTATAGCCATACACACTTTTTCTATAATCAATCTTTTCTATTTTTTTTCATCCAAAATTTATGATTTATTTTTATTTTTATTTTTATATATATATTTTTTGTTTAGGTCTATTCATTTGAATATTTAAAAAATTTTAATCTCCATCAATAAATCCATCTATATTAATATATTTTCAATTTTTTAATCTAAAAATTAAATGAATAAAACCCTCTTGTAGATTGAAATTTTCCAAAGGACTAATTAAATCGTTCAAAACTCTTTAACCGTTGAAATACTAATTTAAGAATTAAAATCTTAAAAAAAACTAATCTTTAAACCATAAGCTCCCTAGTACAAAGAAGATAAAAATAAAAATAAAAATAAAAATCATCTAATTTATACCCTGAACTTTTAAAAGGGAAAAGACCTTTTCATCCAATTTTAATTTATTTTTTCTAATTTATGATTTTACCCCTGTACTTTAATTTGGAGTGTTACACATTGTATATATTGTTGACTTCTTTTAATCATCTAGATCTAATTTTAAGTTAGAAGGGTCCATTAAACCTAGAACAGATTTTTTTTTCCCCTTTTTATACAAAAAAAAAAATGAGCACCATGTTAATGTTATAGTTAGATTAATCTCTTGAACATAAAACAATATTATTAAGACTAACAATCAAATAGAACATTCGTGCCAATTATGTGATGATTATATACATTAATTTACATTTTATATAAAATCAATATCCCAACTTTAAATGCTTCATTTGAATGAAGATAAACATACAAAATATGCGTATTCCAAACTCGTAGAAATTGAATAAACATTTTAGCATTGCAAATACCTAGAAGCCAAGTGAAATATATATAAGAAAAAGTGGGGATAAGAGTAGATAAGCCAAGTGAGCCAGGCCAATATGATTGATGGTGCAACCGTTAGCAACACGTTTATAACCATTATTGTTGCTGTTGTGATGGTTCATACCTCCACCGTGACCACCCCCCATGTGGCCGCCACCGCTACTACGTCTACTAACTCTCCTTTCTTGTCCAAATTCTATTTCAATGGAATCATTCTCCTCCGCACCTCTACTTCTAACATTTTTTTCTTCATTGAAGGCTGGAAGAGAAACACCACGTCAAAAATTAATAGGAATCTACCTTGAGCTTGCATGTATGATATTATTCATTTATTATTTTTATTGGCTACAATCTTCCTTTTTTCCTTCTTGTGTAAGTTCTTTCTTAACTTGCTGCAAGGCAGATTGGATTGTGGGACAAATATTATTGTTTCCTTTTAAAATTATTTATTTCACAATATGTTTTATAAATTTGTATAATTATAAGATAAAAATTATTTAATCATGATAGAAAAAGCCATCTTTCATTTTTCTCTTACCTTGCATCTCTAATATTAATTGTCACTAAGTACAGGAAAAAACAGATGTAGGAGACTGAATGATTGGTAGTTTCAAATTGTATGCATAAGGGACCATGAAACAAAAATAAAAATCAAAATATGGACCTTAAGGAATGAGATTTCTACATACCTGAAACCAGAGGATTTTGCAAAGGATTTGAAGGTGGAAGGAAGAAAGAAGCAGGAGAAACAATTCCAATCTTCTTGTTCCCATCTCACTCCGGTTTGGTTGTCCCACATGAGAACTCATCTATCTTCATCTTTATACTGTATTCTTTCACTCCTGGAAAGGGGATTTGGGACCCTTTATGCTTCCTGGCCATTATTATGGAAGTCCCAAGTGGTTTCCAACTAATCTTGGCAGTTTTGGGATTAAAAAAAAAAAAAAAAGGAGAAGAATCAAACACTTGGCGGAGATTCTGTTTTGAGAAGATATTTCCTATTATATTAAAATTAAGTGAGGAAAAATGTTAAGCTATTGTAGCCATATTTATAGCACAAAAGATCTGAATCATTGAACATATATGATGAGATTTAGGTGTTGAATAAAAGTACAAACAAATGGACTCAAGGTACATAGATACAAATAATTAGACTTGAATATATATATATGATATCACGTAATTAATGGTACATTTTCCATAAGTACTGAAAAAATATACTTAAATCCTATAGTTAAGCCACTTTGGAGTCTCCGGCTTGAGAAACAAAGTGAAAGGATATTGGAAGATGCAGGAAATTTGAAAAGCCCAATTTTTTTTTTTTTTTTTTTTTGAATAAATAAAGATGTAAAATTCATAATCTACACTGATCTTCCAATCTTTAACTGAAAAGACCAAACCACAATCTCAGTTCCTAAACCCTTCCATGCCTCATCTCCCTCTCCTTTTACTCCATCTCTACTTTGGAAAAAAGAAAAAAGAAAAAAAATAATAATAATAAGAGAGAGGGAAACTACCTTGGTTGCGCCAATGCAACAATGGAAGATTCCTTTTCTTTATCTCTTTTTATATTTTATCGAGAAAAAAAATGAAGTAAAAGGAAAAGGAAAGAAGTCATGTGGAAATATAGAAGACTTCAGCCAACTAGAAGGTAATAGCAATGTTTACAAAATGATCAATCATTAAATCAAAAAAATTATCATTTCACGGTTAGTAGTTAGACCAGTAGTTGAACCACTATTGAATCGATGATTTCATAAATATAAAATTTATATTTTATTAAATTTAAAATATATATAATTAATATTTTTAATAATATTTTATTTTTAAATTTTGATATACCAAATTAAATTATAAAGATAAATATGAATATATTAATGCATTAAATGAAACATGTAAATATTTAAATATGAAGATATATGTAAGATGAAACAAATTATAATATTTAAGTTTTCTATCTATTTTATTATTTTAAAATCTGAAAATTATTATATTAGTTAATTATAGTATTTTCATACTTATTATTATTAATTATTATAAGAATAAACTTGAATATAAATAACTAAATATTTATATTTGTTCGAATATTTGATATGATGGAATTTTGAAAGAAGACTTAATATATAAAAGTTCCATTATTGCATAAAGCGGGGCTCCCAGCATAGAGGTTTCTTATCCTTTTGGTGAATGGCAAGTCCTTGGTTCGAGCCCTTCCAGGGACACTATTTATTTTCATTATTTGACCAATTCCCACATCGGAAACTTATAAACCATTTTCATCATTTGATAAAATCCCACACCAGTTCAGCAAAAATCAGATCATTCCATTGGATGGTTTGATCATCAATTCTCCCGTTTGCATGGTTCGAACAACGGTTGAAATGTAAGACAGACTAATTACCTCAATCAGATCGAAAAGGCCGTTGGCTGGCGGTCCAACTGGGTTTGATCCATGTTTTTAAAACAGTGGGCAATAGTAACAACAAAGGGTGAAGCAAAATAAAATCCTTAAAAAATAATTTACATTTCATATAATTACCATTGAAATCCAAAAAAAAATATATATATATTGAAAGAAAAGAAAGAAAGAAAATAAAAGAAAATATAGGATTTTTCATTATGAATTCTCTTGCAAATAGGTATAGCACTATTAGAATTTAAATAAGCTTAATAAAAGAAAATAAATACTAATTTACCCTTACTTCTAAAAAGAAATAAAATATTTGAATTTAGAGGATATTCTTGTTTGTCTAACATAATAATAAAATCTAGGTTTCAAAACTTTTCTTTTCCTTTTTATTTCTTCAATTTCTTCAAAAGACAATATTGGTGCTAGGAAAATAACAAACATTAGATGGATTTTTGGACATAAAATGTGTTGCTTGCAAGAGTGATATTTATTTATTTATTTATTTATTTTATGATTATGACAGAATAGAGAGAAAGGGGGATATGATTTAATTGAATGTATATTTTAGTATGAATATGAAAAATGCCTCCAATATAGGAAACTAGAAGAGGAATTATTGGGAATACTCAAATTATAATTTTATGAAGATATCTAAAACTCCATGCCTTTCACTTGTTATTTTTTCCTTGCAATTTTAGAACTTTTAGTTTGCCTTCTATTTTCCTAAAGTTTTTAGGTTGTAACATTGTACAAGGAAAATGAATATTTAAGCACAATAATAATAAAAAAAATGATATAATTTAAGTACTAAATACTATTGAATGTGCATATCAGTATAGAAAATCTGATGAAAAGAAAAAATAATAAGGAACAAAGATTTTCCCATTGACTAAAGTAGAAAGTTCAAATATAAATTCGTTGAAGAATTGAAAACTTCAAAGCCTTTACTTTTAATATATGAGAACTTGAAGACTTGAGTGCTTGAGGGAATGAAGATTTAAGCTACAAATGTGGATTTCTCTCTCTAGAATTTATTTTGTAGGCCTGTTTCCCTATTTACAGATGTTGGTAAGATTAGGTTCTATTTTCTATTAGCTTTAAGAAAACTATCTTTAGTTGATTAAGATAAATTCCCAATGCCTAAATCATTGTTTCTATATTGTCTAAGTAATTGCCCTTTACATAGGTAGCAAAATTTCTTCCTATTAAAATGCCAAGAATTGAATGTAAAAAATAATTTTCATCACCAAACATAGCTTCCTTGTAAATCATAGTACATTCATTATTTAAATAGATTGCATGTATGCCTAATGTGTTCAGTTTAAAGTAAAATAACTGTATAGGAGGCAAAGCAAAGTAGACAAAGATTGTATCTTTTGACCTAATAGATAGAGTGTTCCTTTATAAATAGAAAAGAGTGTTCCCCAATAAATATTTAAACTGGTCCCATTATTATACTTAAAAATTTAAGTATGATATAATTATGTGGTGTTAAGATTAGTTGTGAAATGAAGAATTTCAATGTTTAAAAGAAATTTAATTGTGCAAGACATTTAGAGGAAATTTTAGATTAAGATAAAGAGTACAATTGATGTTACTCATAATTGTGAACTCATGGGCATAATTAAGGACGAGCAATTGTGCCTAGGCCCGAATAATTTAGAATAATAAGTAATACATTATTTTTGGAGCTAATAAAGGCTTTAAGTATAAGGACGATGCTTAGCAAAGTGAATGACCACAAGGTACTTATATATAGTCATAGAGTGATCTTGTTGGCAACACACATGATGTTGTGAATTTCTAGAATCAACAAATATATAAGGTTGCATCACATAAACTTATTATAGAATAACAATCTAGAATAATTAAAACAATATAAGTGACTACTCTATTTACATTTCTTTGAGGATACCATGAAGGAAAGCACTGGAAATATGAAGTTTAAGTATCTAAAACTATCAGCTAGAAAGAGAATAGTATGAATACTTACTAGTTTGACTAGTAATAAAGTCTCATGGCAATTAAAGCTCTTCTAGCCTCTCTTAAGCTTAGGATTGAATTACCTAACTGATGGTGGTCAATGCAAAAAAAAAACAGGCTTAATCTATCCTTATAGACATCAATTGGTTTTTCAGCTAAGATGGTCAAAGTTAGGTCCAAGAATTGGCATCAAATTCGAGGTCATGGTTTCAAGTTGGGTTGGATTAACAATGTCGCTCTTAAACTTAGGGATTGGCCACCCAAATAATGGTGGTAAAATATCATAAAAGGCTTAACCTACCCTCAATATATTAAAGCCTAACCAAATAATTCATGCAAACCTTTAGTGAAAAAATGACCCTTTAGGGATTAATTGCACTACCCTCATTTACAACCTACTATGAGGAGATTTTTATCAATATCATCCACAAGTCAAACCCAACCTTGTTTTATGTTTTATGTTCTTTTTTTTTTTTTTTTTTTTTTGTGAATTCTTATATTTTTCTTTTCTTTATCATCATTCCACATGAATAAATGTAAATGGATAGATTCACTATATTGAATCATTGCATAGAAATATTAGAATTTTATGTATCTAAGTTCATGCAATTTTTTTACTTTAATTATTTGCTCAATTAAATGAGATCAAATAACATAAGAGTCAATTCTAGTGAATAACATCCTTGTTTTAGTTATTTGTATGTCATAAAAATTAATATTTTTATTCATCTTCAAATTAAGACTACTATAGATATAATATTAATTCCAGAGAAGTGTGATGTAACCCGCTATGTTAGTTTTTCTGTGTTAAGCTATTACATTTTTTTAGAGAATGACTATTTATGTTCTATTAGCCAAATATCAATTTGCTTACTAGTTATAGCTATCATAGTTAAATATCTAGCTCAACTACATATTATCAATCAAAAATTTTATCTTCTAGATTTTCATAATAAAAAAACAAAATCAATATCAAGTGTAATTTTTTTATTTAGTAAAGTTTATAATGTGGATTAATGTTATTAGGAGTTTGTTAGTTTAGTAAAAATATTCTACTTAAGTACTTCATTATCAAAATTGAATTACCTTTCTAACTTACTAATTGTACTTTTGCTATCTAAGATGTGAGGTAATGTTATTTAAGGTTTGACACTAATTTGGTAGCCATGTTATTCCCAAAAGGAAATATCAAGATCACCTTAGTTAAATGTATTTATATGTCTAATAATTTGTGTTTTTATTTATAATAGTATAAGAATTATTTCTTGATTTTAAGAGTAGATTACTTGATTTTAGATATTAAGTTATATTTAGTGATATGATAGCTAATTATAGGAGAAGTTTTTATAGTCAACTATTCATATATAGATATCCTACTCGTAATGAGGAAAAAACAATGAAAGGCTTTTGGAAAGAGGATAGGTGTTTTGAAGTTTGTAATCTTGTTGTGAGATTAGAATGGTTCATGCATTTCAGTCAAATTAAAATTTGGGCTTGTCTTATCTAGTGTTCCTATGATTAATGGCATGGAACTAGTTTGTTGCTTCTAGTTGTATGATTCTTAAGCTTAAGATTCTTTCATTTATTCCTACCCTCTTATAAAGAGAATAATTGCTTATAAATTGAATTAAAATTATTTATTAATTTAATTTTATACCCATGTTCATTCGATGTACAACTTGTTTGGTTATCAATTGTATTGATTATTTTCAATACAATTCTTATTAAATGAAAATATGAGTTCTTATTAAATATTCAAACTTTAATATTAACTTTGGTATAAGCTTAATATTTTCTCAAGGTTGAGAGACAATAGAATGTATTAGCTTGATGAAGTCATGACTAACTGATAGCCTTATGTCATGACTCATCATAAGTCATGTCCAATGTGTAACTGTACACACTAGTGAACTCCCCATGGGAACCTCATCCCAATGACCAAGACCGGTCATCCCTCTAATTAAGAGGTGGTGAACTACAACCTCAAATGAATTTCCTAACTCCATAAACCAGATGTGAACAAATCATCTACTTGTAAGGAATTCATAACTTGGATCTTTTGTGTAATTCCTAATGTACCTAAGTCATGTACAATGCAAAAGATTCTAGGTGAAAATGCTTATAAAGTATGCATGAGATATGGATGGATAAAAGTGAAACAAAAATATCATTAAATGAATAATGAATTCCAAATCTATTATATCATAACATGATTTTTAGGGCTCTATCCTAACACTTGAGACTTAGATCCTCCAATCATGTGACCAACTAACACAATCTAACTCATGAAAAGTATGTGTAAATTCCACTAAAGCAATTATTATAATTACAAATTTCACGATCATAAATCCTTATGATCACCTATGAGGACGTGTTATCTCAAACCCTTGAGATATCATGGTACCTATCTTGAGAATACTTATTGTCATTTGTTTTAATCAATAGTAACCAATCCATAGGGAATATATGGCCACTTTAGAGTCTTACCCATAGATTAAAGCCATTGATGACCTTAACACTAACTCAAGATTGAGAGCTCATGCAATAGAGTAGCTTAGTGAAGTTATGACCACCCTATAGCTAATATTATGACTAATTTTAGGTTATGCCCAATGTGTAATCATACACGCTAATGCACTTACTATGGAAAATTCTTCCTAATAACCAAGATAAGTCATGTCATCCATATTAGGAGGTACTGAACCTTAACCTTAGGCGAATTACCTAAGTCCATGATTTGGCAATGAACAACTCATCAACTTGGAAGGACTTAGACCTTTTATGCAATTTATAATGCACCCACGTCAATGTACAATGTAAGTGAAGTAGACTTGAATGTTCAAAATAATTAAGACACATAAATATAATAGTAAAGGGTTACCAAAATCATAAATATAAATGAAATAATATATTGTTTCATAATGTCATGTTTTTCAAGGCTCTATTCTAATGATGTATTAGATTATGACAGAAAATGTTTTTTTGGTCATTTACAATGCCACCCTCATTCTTCTATACAAGATTGGTTCACGATTTTTATCAAACTATAATAAGCAAGGACTCTTGTTTACTATCATGCATTCATCTTGAGATTGAAGGATAGGCAAGGATGTTACATGTTGGTATAGTTACTAGAGCCCTTTAGATATCAATAGTACAATAATGAAAGAAAAATGGTAAGAAAAATGATTTTGCCATGTTTAATTATATGATAGAAAATAGAAAAAAAAATAATTATATTTCTCACTAGTAAAAAATTTATGCATTTCAAATTATTTAATCTTAATGTAGAAAAGTCAAAATAAGTTAAATAAGTTTGAAGTAATATATAAAAATAATTTAGTGACTTTAAATCCATTTTTTATTTTTCTTCACTTTTTTATTTTCTTCTACTTTTCCTCTCTTTATATTTTCTTTCCTCAACTTTTTTACTTAGATTTTTTAGAACAAAACATAGCCTAAGAAAATGGAATGAATTGATCACTTGGTTAGAACTAGGATGATGACTCATAACCAAAAATTCTAATCCCACATTACCAATATTAGTAATTTCATTGCATTGTTTAACAAGTTGATTTTCTTAGAACATCACAATATAAGAAAAAATATTTCATTCTCTCATGAAATGTGAGTTCTCAAAATAGTTTTAGAACTAATAAAATTTTTGAATTAATAACTATTAAAAAAATTAACAAATTTGCATATTTTGGAACTCTTTTATTAGTGAGTTAGCATACTTGGATTAAATTCATAAATGTGTACCATTTGTTGAATATTTGGTCTTTCTATGGATCTAATCACATTTTTTTTTTTTCACTTCTTTATTTATAAGGAGGCTAATCTATTAGCCTAAGAGGAGATGAGAGAAAAGGAAGGGGAGTGGAGGGAGAGGAGATTGCGGTGGGAGGTGGAGGGTAGGATCACAGCATAGGCAAAAGTTAACACAATAAAGGAGCATGGTTTACTTGTGAGCTCAAGATGTTTCAAGTGCTCACCAACTAATCAAGAGAGTTCCTACAAAATTGAATAGTATCCAATCCTAATGTTGACTTAAGAGTAAGGACCACAAAAAATGAAGTAGATTAAGGTAAACATTTAGGTGATGTTTGTTTTTTTTACTTAGTTCTAAATAGAACTCAATTTAACATAACTCTAAATACAATTTAGTAGTACTAAGTATTATATTATTTTTTATTATTTTAATTCTATTAAGTATAAGGTATTAAGTTTTAAGTATTAATAGGGTGAAGATTGTGTTTGGGTTGTTTCAAAAAGTTATTTTAAGTATTAAACAAGCAGCCAAATATTTTGGCTTTTTCTATTCAGTCAAAATATTTAAAAAATAAATAATAAATAGAAAAAAAAAGTTAAAATATACAGACAATCTAAAGTCTAAAAGTAAATTATATTCAATATTAAATTAGAAAAAACAAACACCACTATAGTTTAGTGTTGAATAAGTAATGACTAAAAAAGTCGTTGGTAAAACTCAATACCGAATACATAATGATTTAAGTTGACTTTAAGTTAAATTATTCTTTTAGCAATTGACTTAAAACTTAGAACTTGATTTTTATTTTAAGTATTAGGGTTTTTAATTAATGTTACCTTAATTACTTTTAATTAATATTTACTTTCATTAATTTTAAGCAACAAATTATTTGTTAAATATTCATATTAAAGTATTGTAAAACCATAAGATAACTATTACAAAATATACTCTCACTAGACATGACAAATCATCAAAAGATATTTGAGATTAAGAATAAGTTAATTATTTTAAATTAATACATAAAATTATATTTATTTTAAATTATGATATTAAGTTATTTTACCAAGCATGTTTAATCTATTTAATGACTTAAAATTAAGTTAATAAATTATATTAAGTCATTAAGTTGATTTATCAAATACTCTCTAAGTTATTAATTAATAAATTTAAAGTGAGTTTAAAATTGTTTAAGGACACTCAAAGAAGCGTTTAAGTTATCTTAAAATATGGAAAATCTAAAAAGGAAGGGAACTCCTTAAATGCCTAACAAGGAAGCTCAATTGCCAAGAGTACAAGTGCTCTCTAATGGCCACTCTTAACTCTCAAAATTTGTGCCACTCAGGTACCTCTCAAAATTTGTGCCTAAAATACTTTTTAAAATTTTTGGTTCTAATTGGTTTTGTTCCATGCTTTTAATTTATTAGACTTCCTATTCTATTTTTCCTAGGTTTCAATTTACCTATATAAAAACAAATATTTTTCATAGCATATGGACATGTGATTCGAAAGTTATTTTTTTATTTTTTTATTTTTATACTATTACGTACTTTGTTATTGTTCCCAAATTAACTCTTCAAATCTTTCAAGTAGCTAGATAGAAAGACAAGACTGGCCTAACTTAATAAGAATTGAGGTAGAGTTCACTAAGCAACACAAGGTCTACCATCAAGAATAAAAAGAGGAATATATTTGCTAATTGATATAAGTTCTTCAGGAGACGAAAACGTCCAATAAAGTAAACTCATATACTGTCTTTAATACAAGAGAAATTTATCTACAATCAATTAAGAATCATAGTTGTATGCCTACAAAGGTATTATAGGTTGTTTTCACATATGTTGGGTAACCTATTGTATGTCACTTGTTGACTATTCATTGTATCTTATTCCAGATGGGATGCATGTGTAGGAATGATTATGAAAAATCATTCTAGCCCCAAATCAATAGGGTGCATTCAAAACTATCCTAAGGATCTCTAGATCTATGCAATAGTAGTATAAATAAATAAAAAAGCAGAGATCTAATTGCTAAGAAAACAATACCTACAATCATGATGTTCCTAAATCGATCCAATTAGTGAAGGGGTGATGTGAATCTCAAACACCTTGTGATCAAAAACCTAATGACTTTCTCCTGAACCTTGGCATATGAGGATGGCGGAATCCTCTTTGATGGAGGTTAGGGTTCTCTCTCTTTGGAAGACTGAATGACAAAAGATACAAGCCTCAAAACCTTTCAAGGGGTTTATATAGGCTCACCTATAAGCTTTAAAGACTTGGGCCCATCTTAAGCTTGAGTTTACATAATCTAGTTCATTGAGTCTTAATTAATTAATTAATCCTATTGATATCCAATTAATTTATTAGCCTAATCAAGAAAGAACATTCATAAGCTCTTATATAACCCTACATTTTTACCAAAATGCTCTTATGTACACATATGAATGATAAATCCAAACATCCTTACAATAATGTGTCACCTACGAATATAAGCTTGAGTGAAGACCATTGGGACCCATAGGAAAATATTAGTTCTCTTAGAATCCAATTTTGAAGTTACCTTAGCATCCTACAATAGGGTGCACCCCAATCTCATATCATATTAAAACAAGGTATGAAGCTCAAGTTCGTGATAACCTAACCACTACATACAAGTTTCTTATGAACTAGTGTTCATAATCTACTATATATTAAATACTTTAGTATTATTTTTGAACACTCAAAATATTTCAATTAGCTAGATAGAAAGATAAGTATGGTCAAATAACCTACCATAATAGAAAGTTAGGTGGAATTCACTAAAGAGTACAAGGTGTTCCATTGAGGACAAAAAGATCAGGAATGTATGTGTTAATCAATATAACTTCTTTAGGAGAAGGAAAAGTCCAATCAAATAAAATTATTTATTCTTTTTAATACAATTGAATTTTATTTGCACTAAATTAAGACTCATAGTTTTACGCCTACAAAAGGTTTGCAGGATGTTTTCACATATGTTGTATAACGTATTGTATGTAGCTTGTTGAGTACTATTCATACTCTCCTTATTCCTTATCCTTCAATTCTATTAATAAATTTAAATAAAAATCAATAGTAGAAATTATGAATTGAATTTTGTAGGACTAGGAGCATGTTGGAATCATAAGACTAATCTTATGAATACAGAAAATATCATTGGTCCATTAAGGGAGCAAATATGAGAAAGCTCCTCTTTTCATTTATACATAACATATGGTTGATATAAACTAATTTGTACTCTTTTTCACATTTATATCCCATGCCTCATCTTGATTCATCACTTACTAAAACTGGGAATCATAGAAACTGCACGCATTGTATAAATACTTCAGCATTATACATGCCTAAAACCCAAGAAAAATAAAGATAAGAAAAGATGAGGTCAAGAGTAGAAAAACCAAGCGAGCCAGTCCAATATGATCGCTACTGCAACCATTGCGACCACGATGGTGGGGCTTGCTCTTATTTTCAGCTGGTTGATTGTTTAGGTTACCGCCTCCATTATTAGTTTCAGTCCCACCGTGACCGCCACCGCCACGTCGATCAACCATTACCTCTTGTCCAAATGATATTTTGGTCAATTCATGATTCTTCCATGTCCCTCCATTGCTAACATTGTGTTTTTCATCATAGGCTGGAAGAGTACCACCATGTCAAAAGTATATATTTTTTCTTGGGTATGCATATATCATGCAACTATTTATTTGTATATTTTTCTTTAGCATGCATGATATAACACCATGTAGCATGTGAGTAAATATTCTTAGTGAATGAATATAGAGAGAGCTTAGTGGATGTAGAATATTTTTATGCCAACAATCAGGTAAGATCTTAATGGATATGGAATATTTTTATGGAAACAACCAAGTAAAAGCTTAATGAATATGAAATATTTTTATCCAAACAATAAAGTTAGGTTCAGATAAGTAGAATATTTTTATGGAAAACAATCAAGGTTCAGACATACAGAATATTTTCATGGATAACAGTCAAGTAAGGTTCAGACATATAGAATATTTTCATGCAATTAATACAATGACTTTGCTTTTGTGAGGAGAGTTTAGTGGATGCAGAACATTTGCTCCTGGATGTGGAATATTTTTATTCAAATATTCAAGTAAGGTTTGCTTTCTAGGATAGTAAGGAAAGTATATTAATTGTCCTTTGTCATTTTTTTTTTTTCTCTTTTCCTCTCTTGGGAGAGGGCTTTTGGCATATGGTATCTACTTTAGCCTAGTCAATATTACTGTGTCTTTCAAAATATTTGTTCTATAACATGCTTTCTATGTTTTTATAATTACAACACCAAAAATATTCATCACTGAAATTACAATGCATTAACTTGAACAAAAGAGCATTAATTATTCTCATCATGTGCTTTGTCAATATGTTGGTAATCTTCATAATAGAATTTTTTTTTAAATTTTAAATAGCATATATAGAATTTTTAGTCTTATTAAATTTTAATTTATCACCTAAATAATAAAACTCCTTTTATTAAGTCTTCAATCAAAAGCATGTTTCCATCTTTGTCAACTTCTATTCAAATACTTTTAATGACTCTCAACTCTCCTTTTCTCACATCTTCTAACATGGTACAGTGGAAAATGTTTCACCTTTTATAATTTCACTTAAATTTTTAAATAAAACATACTACTTAATAAACTAATAAACAGTAATTTAAACTCCTAAAGAAAATATCTGTCATAGAAAATTTTGAAAATACAAGTATGCATGTCTGGGTATGTTGCATGCCATGAATATATAGTGTTCGAACAATATTAATGGTCAATGGGATCACATAGTAATTGTTCCCCATGAGAAATCAAAATAAATATTACAGGAAAAAAGGCCAGGCATAACAGAATGGTTTGCAGTTTAAATTACAAAGTATAGAGAATCAAAAAGAAAAAAAAGAAAAAAAAAAAAAAAGGAAAAAGAAAAACCAAAATATAGTAATTAAATAATAAGATAAGTACGAACCTGAAACCAAAGGGTTTTTCAGAGGATTTTGCAAAGGATTTGAAGATGGCTGAAGGAAGAAGAGAAGCACAAGCAGCAATCCCAATTTTCTCATTCCCATTTCACTCCTTTTGATTTGTCCTGGATGAGAGTTCCTCTGGTCACGTTCATTTTTATATTCTATTCTGTCACTTCTAGAAAGGGGATATGTTCCTCCTTGTGCTTTGTGGCCCACTAATCAAATTCCTACAGAGGTTTCCTACGAGGATTTAGGAAATTTCTTGACAATTTCCAAATACTTCTTTAACCTAATAGAATTACAACGAATTGGGAAGGAAATTGGAAAGGGATTTTCTCATGGAAAATACAAAAGGGAAAAAAAAAAAAAAAAGTAAGATAAGCCCAACATAATGAAGCTCGAATGCCAACCTATTTGAAAGTAGTTAAGTTACTATATCCTTTCTCTTTTTTAACCTTGAAGGAATATAAGGATTCACTTTTAAATTCTCAAAAATTTTGATTGATTATTTTACTGATAAATTCTCAATTTCAAGTCATGAATAGAATCTCACAAAAAAAGAAAAAGATAATCACTCTATTTCTATAACATAAGTGTCCACTCTATTTCCGTAGTACAACTGCCTTCTCTTTCATTTTCATGAAGAAGAAAGGAAAAATTTAAGAAAAATGACTTTTTATAGAAGTGTGTTCTTTCAGATTTTTCTCAAAGAGAATATGAGATATATATATATATATACATATAGTGACAATACCTCCCTCTATTTCTTATAAGGTCATATCAAGCCACTCGGACATCCAACCCAACTCTAACAAAACTCAGTAATATATGCTAATTTAACAATGCGCCCTCCACTTGTTTTCTATATGCGGATATGGACCAACTAAAAATTGGAGGGAAAAATAATGGAATGAATTGCTGACTTGGTTACAATGGTGGTTTATATCCATAAATCCCAATTCCACTTAAGAAAATGGAAATTTGTTGCATTCTTTATTATTTCCCCAGGACATCATGGTATAGGACAAAAAAAATTTCCTGTCTCTCTCAAAATAGTTTTCATAACCAGTTGTGTGCTGCTCAGCAAGAAATGGATTCAGAAGAGGCATGTTTAATCTTTTATTATGACAAATCTAAAAAAAGAAAAAATAATTAATAACTAATAAAAATAATTTAACACATATTTATATTGTGGAATGAATTATTCATATGTTATTAAATAGAAATAATGAATGCCAATCTTTAGTAATTTTGTCATCGTCCAACTATTCTCGAATGAATCCTTTCAACGATGTAAATTATCACAATGTGATAAAAGAATCAATTAAAAAAGATACCCCAATTCCAATTAGGAATTCATGGGTCCTTTAGGAACAATCCTTCAGAATACGAATTTTTATTCATTTTACCATTTAATAACTCATAATCATATCTTGGTAATTAAATATTTCCAACTTGACACCCTTTCATTTTTCTATTAGTATAATTAGATATTTCTTCACTTGGCCCATAGAAACTAGTGGTTTCTCAACAATTATGCTTGTGTGATTGCTAGATGTCAATGGGATGTATTAACACTTTCAATCAACGGATTTGGTGAATGGTTATTATTTAGGCTAAGACAAGTAAATACATTAGTGTTGGTTTTAGATTATAATAACCTTGAGTAGTACATATCTTAGTAATTCTTTCTCAGTGTTTTTTTTTTTTTTTTTTTTTTTTTTTTTTTTGAATCTAGCATTAATCATCTATAAGATAGAAGTTTGGTCAATCACAACTCAATTTTAATGAATTTGAATTTCGGTTATAACTTAAGTTTCTAATTTAAAAGTTTCAATCTATAACATAGCTCTTTGGGTAATAAACTTCAAGCATTTATACCTTGTAAACTAACTTATCACTCTTGAAATTTTCCTGGGTATCATAAGTAAGCCATTTTTAAAACTTTCTCAATTTAAAATAGATCATTTACTTACTTGCATGGGAAAATAAAAACAAAGAAACTAGGAAAAAAAAAAAACCCCAAAACAAAAGGCTTAGTTGGAGAGAAAACTAGAACAAAGAAAAGCAGAGCGAGAGAGCATAGGTTGAAAATTGTGCACGGAATATAGGGATTGCGTTGACAACATAAATAATATTACAGGGGAAAATTAGAACAAAGGAAAGTTGAGCTAGAGATCATAAGTTCTATGTGTACTAACAACTAAGGTTTGTAGAGAGAATATAGGTGATATATGTATGCACACAGTAAATATGTGTGGTGGTGCGTTGATTTTGCTTTTGCTTTGAGTCAAATTGACATAGCACTTGATTAGACGAAAATTTCATGTTCACTTAACAATTATTTCCTTTTACAATTTCTCAAAGTTCGACTGCCTCAAAATCTCTTTTTAAAATCAATTTCACGATTAAGTTATAGATTTGACTCTTGATCCTGAATTGATCATAGTCAATTGACAACTAAGCATAAGAGTTAGATTGTCTCCATAGTGATTTGATTAATTAGCTGATAACACTCACTATTGCAACAACCTCAAGTCACAATAACTTACCTTCAATAGAAGAAACGGCTACACCAAAAGAATCTTCAAGACTATTGTAAAATCACATAACTGATATTTTGTTCAAGAATTTGTTGTAGTCAATGTATAAATATTGTACATAAAGAAACACAATAATGCAAGAGAATAAGAAACTCCTTTATGGTATCAGAGCCATTCAGTCTCATCCTCATAGACCCTACGTTCCATTTTCCTTGAGCCTCACTATTTCAACCATAAACATCTTTGTTCATAAAGAACAACCAACCAACACATGACCACCGCTACATAATACTCCATGTTGCAACAACCAAACCTATCTCAATCACTGCATATCTTGAATCATTCACTACCCATTAAGTTGGACAAAGTAACTACATTCTATGGAAAGCTCAAATGGAAAATGTCATCTATGCCAATGGCTTCAAAGAACACATCAAAGGTCTATGGACCTATTCTCCCAAGACAAACACAAATGAAGAAATCAA
The DNA here is from genome assembly GCA_030254885.1 of Vitis rotundifolia. Taxonomy (NCBI): domain Eukaryota; kingdom Viridiplantae; phylum Streptophyta; class Magnoliopsida; order Vitales; family Vitaceae; genus Vitis; species Vitis rotundifolia. Next base: position 15,270,902 of record CM058156.1, read on the forward strand.
TCCAGAATTCCTAAATTGGAGACGCTTTGATGGCATGATCATGAGTTAGATCTATTCATCCTTGACTCCTGAAATTATGGGACAAATAGTTAGGCATCAACCTTCCAATATAGCATGGATTACTCTTGAGAAAATTTTCTTAACCTCATCAAAGGCAAGAATAATGCAGTTAAGGCTAGCTTTTCAAACCACCTGAAAAGATTCCTTGTCTATGATGGAGTATATCCTTTAATTAAAGACACTAACTGACAGTCTTGCAGCCATTGGAAAACTAGTTTTTGAACAAAATCAAATCTTGAAACTTCTTGGCGGCCTTGGACCGAATTATAACCCCATTGTAGCTTTTTTAACAGTCTAAGAAGATGATATGAACCTCCACTATATACATAGCTTCTAGCTCACCTAAGAACAAAGACTTCACTTTCAAAACACTATAGCAAAAGACGAAGTTATCTCAACAAATATAGCTACCCAAAGTCATTTTGTAAATCCAAGAAAGCATCAACATGGAAAACCTACCACTATATGATACAATTAAAATAGCCTCCAAGGACAAGACCGACATGGTGGTCACGAACAGAACCATTGACCACAACAAAATAGCAATCGGCCACAATGCCAACCATGTGGCAACCATGGCTACACTGTGATTTCATATTATCACAGATTTGACATCCATTTTCAAGACCCAAATTCCTTACCTACACCAAAACCCTCATTCTCCACAACAACCAAGAACAATGTTCAAGCTATGTTGGCCTCTCCATCCTCAAACATCAATGACTCATGGTTTCTTGATACCAGTGCTAATCACTATCTTGCACATAGTGAAGAAACTCTCTCCAACTCACAACCCTATCAAGGAAAAAATGTAATCAATATTGATAATAGTAAGAATCTAACCATCTCACATGTTAGCTCCAAGTTCTTTCATAACCTAATGAACTTTTTCATTTGCAAAATGCATTCCATGTTTGCTGATTTTCGTGTAACAATTCTTGGTGAACAATTAGAGAAAAACGAAAAGAAAAACACACAGATTTAACGTGGTTCGACAAATTGCCTACGTCCACAGGAATAGGAAAGAAGACTTTCACTATCTCTCAAATTAGGGTTACATAAATGGGTATTTATACTAACTCTCAGGTAATGAAATTCCAAAAATACTCCTGAATCGTATCGCTGGGGGGCGTTACCCCATCGCACCCCCCAACCTATTGTTCATCGTCAACAATAAAAATACAAGCTTGAATGGCAAATGTCGTCACTCCGCTCCACTCTGGCATTTGCCTTTTTTTCTCCATAGATCTTTCACTCAATATGAGCCATATACTATAACAATCTCCACCTTTGCGAATATTCACCCCCCTTAGGAAATGAGAAACATAGCTTGTAACTCCACCTTGGGCAATAGGTTTAGGCATCTCCTACCTAACATCTGGAAACATTAATCAAGTTCAAGCAATACTTGAACTTTTTTGTGGTAACAAGCTTTGTCAACATGTCTGCTACATTCTCAGAGTTGTGAACCTTAAGTAACAATTCACCAGAAGAAACCAATCCCCTAATCTTGTGAAACCTCACATCTATGTGTTTGGTCTTTGCATGATACACCTGGTTCTTTGCCAAATATAATGACACTCTGACTATCACAATATAATTGAACTCCACCTTACTGAATACCCAACTCCTTGACCAAACCTGTAAGCCATATTGATTCCTTTGCAGCCTCAGCTATTGCCATATATTCTGACTCAGCAGTAGATAGTGCAACTAGAGACTATATCATAGACTTCCAACAAATAGGTCCCCTACCAAGGGTGTGTACATAACTTGTGGTAGATCTCCTATCATCCAAGTCTCCTGCATAGTCTACATCAACATATCCTTTAACTGAAGGATCACTCTGTTGTTTGCTAAACATGATGCCATAGTTTATAGTACCCCTTAGGTATCTAAAGATCCACTTGACTACATCCCAATGCACTCTTCCCGAATTTGATAGAAACTTGCTCACCACACTAACAACATGTGCCAAATATGGTCTTGTACAAACCATAGCATACATCAAGCATCCCACAACACTTGCATATGGAACCTTTGACATGTCTTTCACTTCATCATCTGTCTTTGGACATTGATTAGTAGACAATCTAAAATGATTTGCCAAGGGTGTACTTACTGGTTTTGCATTATCCAAGTTAAACCTCTCCAACACTCTCTTGACATAGCTATGTTGAGATAACCATAATCTTCCTGAAGCTCTATCCCTGTGAATCTCCATCCCAAAGATCTTCTTGGCCGCACCTAAATCCTTCATGTCAAACTCCTTGCTCAACAAAGACTTCAACTTATTGACCTCAATCATACTCTTTGCATCAATTAACATGTCATCCACATAGAGTAATAGAAAAATAAATGAATCGTCATCTAGGCTCTTACATAAACACAACAATCATACTCACATCTCTTGTAGCCAATCCTGATCATGTAGGAGTCAAATCGTTGGTACCACTGCCTTAGGGACTACTTCAACCCATAAAATGATTTCCTCAATTTATAGACCAAGTGCTCATGTCTAGGTTGAATAAACTCTTATGGTTGTACCATATAGACCAACTCCTCCAAATCACCATGAAGAAAAGCTGTCTTTACATCCATTTGCTTCAACTGCATGTCAAAATGTGCTACCAAACCCAACATTGTCCTAATGGAAGTGTGTTTGACCACAAGAGGAAAAATCTCATTATAGTCAACCCTTTCTTTTGTGAGTAACCCTTTGCTACTAAATGAGCTTTAAACTTTTCACCCTCTTTTTCTGAAACTGCTTCTTTCTTCTTGTACACCCATTTACATCCTATTGCTCTCTTCCTCTCTAGAAGCTCCACTAACTCTCATGTCTAATTCTTATACAAAGACTGAATCTACTCCACCATAGCACCCATCAATCTACTTTTCTCTTGGTTGTGTATTGCCTCTTGAAATGTAGTAGGATCCCTGCTACTAGTAATTAGTGCATAAGAAACCAAATCTTCAAAACCATACCTGGTAGGTAGCCTGATAGTGCGTTTGTGTTTGTTTGTGGCTATACTGTGATGCTGCTGATCATCTAAACTAGACTTCCTTACATTCCAAGCACGATCCTCTATATCATGGGTCTCTAATTCCACCTGTATTAGCTGCTCATTTTTGCTGCAATTTTCTGGTTCCTAATACTCTCCTTTCTGAGTACACTGTAACATGGCTTTCTCATCAAAAACCACATCTGTAACATGGCTTTCTCATCAAAAACCACATCTCTACTAATTACCACTTTATTTGACTTTGGATCCTAGAGTTTGAAGTCTTTCACTCCTTTTTTATACCTCAAAAAAATACACTGTCTAGACTTTGCATCAAGCTTTGATCTCTCCTCATTAGGAATGTGTACATAGGTTGGACACCCAAATACTCTCAAATAAGAGTAATCTACCGAACTGCCTGTCCATACCTCTTCTACTACTTTCCCATCTAATGCTACTCTGGGTGACTTGTTAATCAAGTAACATGCCATGTTCACTACTTCTGCCCAAAATTCTTTTCAAGCTCCGCATTCAATCTGAGACACCGAGCTCTTTCAGTTATTGTTCTGTTCATACTTTCTACTACACCATTTCTGTTGTGGTGTCTTGCATACTGTGAAGTGTCTCTTAATCCCATGTTACTCACACAATTCCGTGAATTTTGAATCTATATACTCAGTACCATTATTTGACTTGAGGCATTTTATGTTCATCCCTGTTTGGTTTTGTACTTCAGTTTTCCACAACTTAAACTTGGCAAACGTTTTTTACTTGTACCGCATGAAGTACACCCAAACCTTTCGTGAGTACTCATCAATAAAACTCACAAAATACATATTTCCTCCCAATGATGCTACCCTTACTAGTCCCCAAACATCTATATGGGCGTAGGCAAGAAACCTCTTTGTCTTGTGTGTGGCTGTCTTGAACTGCACTTTAAAAAGTTTGCTAAAAAGACAATACTTGCATAAATCAAGTTTACATTTTTGATACCCTTCAACAGATTTCTTTTATGAAGCTCCATCATCCCACGCTCACCCATATGCCCTAACCACATATGCCACAAGACTATACTGTATGATTCGGTTGCAACTCCACCTACAACTGTGGTACCTAATAGTTTATAAATATTTCTTGCTAGCTTCTGCCCTGTCATCACTATCATAGCACCTTTACTCACCTTCATTAGTCCACTTGTAGACTTGTAACTAAACCTGTTACAGTCTAAAGTCCCCAAAGAAATTAGATTCTTCCTTAAATCAAGTACATGTCTAACATCACACAACATTCTAACAACACCATCAAACATTTTAATTCTGATATTCCCTATTCTAGCAACTTTACATGAAGCATCATTACCCATCATAACAGAACTAGAATTTACTGACTTGTATGTGTTAAACCAATCTTTATATGATGTCATATGATAAGAGCATGTTGAATCCAAAATCCAAGAATCTGTAAGATGATCTGAACTAGATGAAACCGACAGCATATTACCATCACCACTCTCTGAGTCTTCTTCTGCCACTACATTCGCAGACTTTGATGAACCCTCTTTATGTTTCGATACCGAGCCCTCTTTTTTTTTTTCTTTGGACAATCTAATTTCATGTGCCCCCTTTTTCCGCACTTATAACATTGTATGTCATTTCTCTTCCTAGATTTAGATGGAGATTTATTGTTACTTGATTCGCTCCGAAACTTGTTTCTCCCACATTCCTGATTACTCTTTGCCATAAGCCCTTCACCCTAAGAACTCTCATCATTGGCTTTCTTCCTCTGATTGAATCCTAAAAGAACACTCATGATCTCTTCCAAATCAAGAGTTTCTTTCCCCACATCAGAATTGTAACCAAATTTTCATACGTAGAAGAAGCAGGAAGGGAATTCAATAACATCAACGTCTTGTCTTCGTCTTCGAACTTCACATCAATTTGCTTTAAATCACTGACAATCTTATTGAACACGTTGATATGCTGGCTTAGATCTGAAGGCTTTACCATCTCAAGACCATACAATTTCTACTTAAGATACAACTTGTTCGTTAACGACTTAAACATATACCAACTTTCCAATTCCAACCAAATTGTCGTCGGTGATTCCTCATCCATGACATGGCACATCACGTCATCAACCAAACAAAGCCTGATAGCTGTCACAGTATTTGCTTCCAAATCCTTCCAATCTATGTTGTTCATTACTTCTGGTTATTTTCTGTATAAAGCCTTCACCATACCTTGCTGCACTAACAGATCATTAACCCTCCTCTGCCATAGACCGAGATTCCCAGATCCATCGAACTTGACTATATCAAACTTCGCAGAAGAAATCCCAAACGTCGAACTTGGCGTTCTAATACCAATGGTTGATTTTCATGCAACGATTCCTAGTGAAAAATTAAAGAAAAATGAAAAGAAAAACACAAATTCAACGTGGTTCGGCAAATTGCCTACGTCCACGAGAATAGGGAAGAAGACTTTCACTATACCTCAAATTAGGGTTACATAAAAGGGTATTTATACTAACCCTCAGATACTAAAATTCCAAAAATACCCCTGAATCCTACTGAGGGGGGCATTGCCCTCCTATGGCCCCCTAACCTATCGTTCGCCCTCAACAATAAAAATACAAGCTTGAATGGCAAATGTCGGAGCGAAGTAACAGCATTTGCCCATTTTTCTCCATGACTTTCACTCAATATGAGCCACATACTACAACACACCACAAATTTATTTTGTGGTGAAAAGTGTCATGTTGCCACAAATTTATTTTATGGTGAAAAGTGACATGTTGCCAAAAATTTTATTTTGTGAAAATTTTATTTTTTTATTATAAAATTAAATTTCATGGTTAAAAATAATTGTTCACAAACTCACAGCAACAAACTTGCTACAAATAATTTTTTGTGGCAAAAAAGCTTCTACCACAAAATACTCTTTTTTAACTATAAATTAATTTGTGGTAAAAGTTCATAATTGTTGTAGTTTCATCTTTGTCTAATGTTTTTGGACTTCATGTCTCATTTCTATATCATCGATATTTCAAGAGGGCTCGACATGAAATTCCATGCCAAAAGCTTGATCACACAAAAAATCAAGAAAAATCACCAATATTTTGGTATTTGGCAATTTTTTCAAGAATTTCCCAATTTTTTTCAATCGGTCAATGCGCAACATCCTCAATCAAACCACACTCCTCTTGCCTAGTCAACTTGGTCAAACACGTTTTTCTTGCCTAGTGAACTCATTAACTCAGTCACTCTAAAAATGACTCATGATTCAAACCCTAGTCAAAAGGTTCAATTGAAACCTTGGCAACCACTAGGTCAAATATGCATTTCGTTGTGTATGAATAAACATTACTATATTAAATATATTATAGTTTTAATATTAAAAGAATATTTAAATAAATTAATTAATTCTAATTATTTTATTTTAAATTTCATTTAATTGATTACCAAAAATATAAAATCACCTTTATAATTTTCTTAACAAGTCTTTTTTTATATATATCATTTATGTGATAATTAAATATAAAGAATATAAATATTAAAAAAATTATATATGTATCATCATTTATTTTACTTCATTGAATACATTTGAATTAAATAAATTATGATTTTAATATTAAATATATTTTTACATACTATTATAAATGTCATAATATTGTTATCGAATAATATTTAATGTAACTTAATAATAAATGTACACTTATAAAATTCATATGGTTATCGACGCACGTAATATTATTATTAAATATAATAAATTATATCATACATATATCAATTTTTTAAGTAAAACAATTTCAAAATGACCATCATTACTTTTTCTATCATTTTTTATATTTTTCCCAGCATTTTCATGAGTTTTGATCAATTTTTATTTTATCGATATTTTTTATTAAAATATCTACATATATTTTTTAATATATCTGTAAAATTAAATTACTGTTATATCCATTAATCATGGTATTTTCATCCTTACTCATTTCTTTATACCTTTATTGGTACTATAGATTTAGCGGTACACTTCAAAAGCCACATTTTCATATATATATATATATAAACAACAAATGTCAATGTCCTTCTTGAACCAAAAGCTTTTAACACCAGAAAAATCTTAGCAGTTTCCGTAATAATGAAATTAAGCTCATGCACCTAACAAAAACAAACGGATGGATTTCGGAATTTTGTTTGGTTTTAAAAGATTAATTTTCTTGGGATGAATTAATGAGCAAGTGACTCGGGAGATTCGTTTTATTTTAATTCAATAATTTATTGAGGGGCTTCAAGTAATTTCCTCAATTTATCATAAACAAATAAAAAAAATGGGGTCTTAACACCAAGTTAGTCTAATCTTTTGAATATAAAAATATTATTAACTCGCATGAAAGGAAAGTACATTATGTGATATGATTGATACACTTAAGTTATACCCACTTTACATCGTACCAGTATCTCATTTCGATTCAGCAAATACATGTGTATAAGCTAGATAAGAAAAAATGACGATAATAGTAGAAAACCCAAGCGAGTGAAGCCAGGATGGCTGATGGTGCAACCACTAGAATTACGGCGAGATGGCTTGTTGTCGTTGTTGTTGCCATGGTTCATGGCACTGCTGGAACTATAGGTACCTCCGCGAGACCCTCCAGCGCCAGTAGATCCCCGACGATCCACTACTATCTCTCCTACCAATCTTGTTTTGGTTGAATGATTCTCCCATATCTCTCCGTTTCTAACATTTTGCTCTTCATTCAAAGCTGAAAGAGTAACAATATATTAAAAATATATACCTTTCTCATGCATACGGGTATCATGCTATTTTTTTTTTTTTTTACTACCCATCTTTCTTTGAGATCTTTTTACCCGGTGACTAGCTAGCACTAAGTTTAAGAAAAAAGAAATTGTGAATTAATTAAAGACTATAAAGTAGTATCTATTTTTTGACTGAATAAAAAAAATTAAAATATTTGATTTTTTTTATTCAATTAAAAATAACTTATTGATATCAATCATTATAACTAAAATGAACTCATTAATAATAAATTCACTTTAGTTATATTAGTTGATATCAGGAAATTATATTTAGCTTAATAGAAAAAGTCAAATATTTTATATTTTTCTATTTAGTGAAAAATAAAAATAAAAACACCACCTAAAATAAATAAATAAAAAGTATTTTCTAAATGGTTAAAATATGTTTTGACTTTTGGTTACTTTCATGCAAAATTGAAAATATGTTTTGACTGAATTTCAACCCTTAGAAACTCGTTGTATTACATTTAATATTAAAATGATAACATTTTTTAATATACTTAGAGTTTGTTTGATAATGATTTTCAAGTATTAGGAGTAAAAATCTAAAATCACTACCAAAACAAACTCTTAATAAAGGGTGTTGAAAAATAATGATATGTACATTATTATTTTTTATTTTCTATACCACCTTTTTGAAAATGTCTATAATTTTATTCACAAGTTTAAATTCACTTAAACTTAACAACAACACATATAATTTATCGAGATAATCCAACATTCCAAAGCATGAATGCAGACATTTTGAGAAATATTAAACCGCTAGCTCGAAACTAGAAATTTATGAGATTTCCATCCATGCTTCTCTATGTTGGATAGACACTTGAAAAGATATCAACTTTTTTAGGGCGGCAAGAAAGGTATATGGTGATTGTTCTTTGTCGTTCCTTTTTCTTTATTTTCCTCTGTGCTTATTGGAATATGGAATCAATTTCACAATCATAAGAAAAAGAATATTACTCCACAGCATTACTCTGAATTTTAATAATTATATTATAAATAATATTTATCTATAATTACAACTCATTTACATAAGTGGGTGATTGTCGACTGTTGATTTATAATATGGGAGAATATAGTATTTGTATGAAAAATCAAACAAGCAATTAAATGTTTCACAATATTGATTGCAAATATGTTTCATGAATTACTTCTTCAAACAAATGTATGCCTAATAGAAATCAAAAGAAATGTTACAAGGAAAAAAGCAGACAAGGACATGGAATGATTTGTAGTTCAAATTATGAAGTATATCCGATCATGAAACAAGAAGAAAAATCAAAATATAGCAGTTAAGGAATGAGATTGCACCTACCTGAAGCATAAAGATATTGCAAAGTATTTGAAGATGAAAGAAGGAAGAAGAAAAGCAGGAGAAGAAATTCCAATCTTCTCGATCCCATCTCACTCTTTTTGGTTTTCTCATATATGAGAGTTCCCTTCCCCTTCATTTTTATACTACTAGGCTAATTATATTCTGTCACTTCTGGAAAGGGATTTTGATTCCCCATTTGCTTTAATTTCCTTCATTTCATATTAGACCACTTATGGCAAGGGGTTTTGATTCCCCATTTGCTTTGTAACCGACATTAAGAAATTCGTGAAGAGGTTTAAAGAAGGGTTTAAGAATTTCTTCGCATTTAATTCATCTACTCGTTCTCTCAGACTCGCTTAATACCACATGTGCGGGAAACATATGCATTGTTTATTAAAAATGAGAATAAAGTAAAAAAGAAAAAGGGAAAAAAGAAAGAAATAGAGAAAAAAGGAAAAAAAGAATTATTCTCGTGGAAACAAATGCCTATCCTTACCAAAATTTCAATTCATCTTTTTCTCTAACTATTTCTAAAAGGTACCGTGCATGACTCACCTTCACTTTTATTCATATTCCCAAGCATTACACTAAATATGAACAAACATGTTTGTTTCTTATTCCTTTTTTATAGCTTTTTTGCAAAAATGTCCCAAAATTCTAATCAATAAAGATTTGTTTATAGAATATTGTCTAAGTTATATATTATTGTAATATTATATTTTTTTATAAAATAAATAAAGTTATTAGGAATATCTTTATAAATATTCTAGGTAAGCTAATGAGATAAGAAATGGATTTGTAAAGACTATATGAGGTGGATGGAGATATGAGAAAAAATAGAAAACATAGGGTGGAACAATGAGGCTTATAGTTTAAGATATGGATACAAAGAGTGAGAAAATATGAGATGTTTTGAAAACTCAATAATTATATTTAGTTTTTTCATTTTTAATATTTTTCATAATATAATGGAATAATTATCCCTTATCCATGGATATAGACATAGTTGACAGAACCACCCGAAAATCATGTGTACATATTAATTGTTTTATCTTTATATTTTTTATTTAATATTATTTGCATTAAAGCTTTTATTAGCACAACAATTTGAAATGGCAGCAACGGGCCAGGTTTTTCTGGACTTCATTCAACTAATCAACCGTCCTCTTGGTTTTTATGCTTGTATGGACAGAATGAATTCCTCAGCTAGGATAACCAATCATAATTACCAGAAGTCCAAATTCCAGAATCTATAAATAATATCGCAGATTTAGGTTTCAAATTTCAAAGGTGCTAATTATTGAAATCTTTACCAAGGGGATTTTCATGGGGCATCATGTGCTCTAAAGATAAAAACCTTTTTCCTCATAAGATGCTAGAGTATTCAAAATAGTTATTGGAGCATGTTCTTCCATAAGACCCTTGGCTGACGGTGAAATAATAATACTAATTAAATTTACTTTCTAAGCTGCATCAAACTTACCAATAAAATTATTAGCTTAAATGTTCAAGTGCATGACCATTAATAAAAGACAATTATGCATGACTTAACCCAACTTTATTTTCTAAGTTTGATTCTTTGCAATTCTTATATTGACAATTTTTTTTAGAAATTTTTGTAACAATGTATTCTCTCTTAATTATCTCGTATAAATATTGAAAATGTATTTTGTATAATTAATGAAGTTTATATAAATTGTTAAAAACTTTTCTCCTTCACCCTTTGGATCAAAGTTTTTCTTTTTTTAAATATTTTATTGTATGAAATAATTTTTATCAGTTTTCTAATATTTTAAATTTTTAGATTAATATCATTATATAATTTAGAGAGTTAAAATAATTGAGAGAATTAAAAAATAAAATAAAATATAAAATTGTTGTAAAAAAAAAAGTTAGGTTAAAAGAGAAAAGGTGAACTAAAGTGTTTTAAAGAAAAATATATGTATGAGATCTCCTCTCCCCTATTGAATGATTATAATTCATGTTTTATTAATATAATTAATTTGATGGCAAAGTAAATTAATAAATTTCCTATCACAAACAATAAAATAACATTTCTTTAAATATTATCAATAGGGATATTTTTTTCATTTTTTTTCAATCATTTGTCATAAAAACAATGGTCTAATGATTGCATAATAATTTTTAATTTTTATATGTTAATTTTGTTATTTCATTTTATATATATATATATATATATAAAGTAGAATTAATAGATGGTGTATAAGCATTTTTAAATTTTTGTTTTTTCACAATTTGTCACTAGGAAAGAAATTCTTTTCACCGATTGAAAGGATGGCACTTTCACAATCTTTTCAATATTGTATGTGGGAAAATTAAGCGTATATGGTACATGGAAAAATATAAGGTATCATGACCAAAGTCATGAACCTACCAAGTTGAGTACAAGGTAGAAGACCAAAGTCATGTACCTATATTGAAGTTTTCATATACCATGAATACCACATTAAATTTAAAAATGAGGATTCATGTATCTAAAAAGAAGTGTTCCTTTGTGACTCTTGATGGAAGGTCACTTAAAACGATATAAAAGGATTCTTAGTCCCTCTTTGCACTCATCCTAAGTTTATGAGGTTTCTCAATCATTTTTTATATAAGCATCAAGTGTGAGAGAATAAGAAGGGGGAAGATATAAGATGTCATTGAAAATTCAACAAATACAAGGTATTGCCAAAGTGAATCAATATTGTAAACAATCTGCATAAGGTGATTTTTATCACAATGTCACAATGTGAGTTTTATAGATCTATTTTGGTTCATTAAATTAGGATATAAAAAAAATTATTATTTTAAATTTTAAAATATTTTAAAATGACTTTTAAAAATATAAATCTCTAATTTGTTTAAAGAAATTCTACTTTTATATAAAATTCATTATTATTTTTATTTTTTAAAAACAAAAACTAAAAAATGTATTCAAACAGCACTGGGAACCACCTACATAAAATAATTAATTAACTTATGATAGTACAAAGCTGCAAATTAACTGAACACAATAAGCATGAAATTTCTCAAATTTTGGAAACTATTTGCCTTTCCACTGGGACTCCATTTGAATCATGAAAAGTTTGAGAGGAAATGAGAGTAGGAAATAAAGAAAGAAAATAACAAAATTATAACAAAAAGCGAGAAGGGAAATAAAATTGAATCTAAATCTAATAAATTTTCTAAATGATGACTCTTCAATTTGATTCCAATTAAGAAAAAAAAATGTCTGAGTTTTGACTGGATTGCATAGGCAAGGAGAAGCAGATGCCAGTTGTAAAGGAATTGTTCTTACAAGCTCCCCAACACACGTCGATTAGATTGACCCGTCAACTTCCAAAACAGTACGTGGTACCAATAATACCAGTCAAACCTTTCTGATTAATTATTCTTTATTTGAACATGCATGAGTGCACGTTCCTTCACAAAACGAACATTTCAAGACCTACATACGCTTGGAAGTGGCATAGTCGTGCAGAGCATTAAGCTAGGTAGACATGGAAGGTGATGTTCATATTTCTCATGTATTCCCTGCATTTCACCCCTATAAATAGAGCCATTCTGTCTTCAATCTCCATCCAACCCTACAAGAAAATGAAGATGTCTGCAGCAGCAGTTGCTCTCGCTTTCGCCCTTGTTCTTGCAAGCTTCGCCAACCAGTGCCATGGCGCACTGCAGGAGGGATTCTACAAGGGAAAATGTAACGTAGATGTTGAGAAGATAGTGTCCGATATCATCACCCCACTAGTTGGTCAGAAACCGTCGATCACACCAGCTCTCTTGCGCATGCAGTTTCATGATTGCTTTGTCAAGGTTAACTCTTATCTTCTGATATGTATAATTAGTAGATTCCATGCCAATGCTATTAGAAAGAAGACCAACAAATCTTCGAGCTAACATAAAATGTTTTCTATGAAAAGGGATGCGATGCATCAATCCTACTAGATGGGAGCTCGAGCGAGAAAACTGCACCACCGAACCTAAGCGTGAGGGGATACGATGTTATCGATTTAGTCAAGGCTGCTGTTGAGAAAATGTGCCCTGGAGTGGTATCTTGCGCTGATGTCATTGTCATGGCAACGAGAGATGCTGTTGCTGCGGTATATAATATTCCCATTTTTTGTCAAATACATTGAATTGGATAATCTTTTAGTATTGATCTATACATTAGTAGGGTTTGGTATGACCACAACAATTTAAATAGAAGCAACATATGTTTCATAAATCAATTCCAAGGAATGTTCATAAAATGGGGTTTAGTTTATCAACATACGTGTGTGATCATGCAGAGTAAAGGAGGGTGGTACGGTGTTCAAACAGGTAGAAGAGATGGCTTGGTATCTCTGGCTACAAATGTGAATCTCCCTGGTCCTTCAGTCTCAGTGGAGAATTCCACTGCAATATTCAACAGCAAAGGAATTAGCACTGAAGACATGGTTTACCTTCTTGGTATAGTTTACATTTACCTCCCCTGGTTTTTTCTTTGCTTTTAAGCGCATTAAACTGATCGTGGAAGATGCCAACTGATGGATTGATTTTGCTTCTTGATACAGGTGGTCACACTGTTGGAGTGGCGCATTGTTCTCTCTTCAAAGATCGTTTGTACAATTTCAATAACACTGGGAGACCTGATCCAACCATGCAACCTTCGCTAGCTTTCTTCCTCAGATTAAGATGCCCTCAGAGTTCAACAGTTGACAACACAGTCAATCTTGACCAAGGTGGAAGCTCAGCAGATCTACTAGGCGAACCGACTTCAAACATCGTTGACAATTCCTTCTACAAGCAAATAGTGCTCCATAGAGGAGTTCTTCAAATTGATCAAGCACTGGCGTTGCATCAGCTGACCAAAGACACAGTGAACACAGTAGCCTTTGCACCAAATGACTACTTCCTTACCAAGTTTCAACAGGCCATGGTTAAGCTGGGTGCGGTTGAAGTCCTCACTGATGCTCAAGGAGAAATAAGGAAATCATGCCGAGCCACTAATTTTTAATCACCAGTGATTGAGGAGAAATTTTCTGCTTGCTTTTCCTTCTCCCTTTATGGTCTGTGTTTTTTTTTTTTTTTTTTCCTAGTTTTTCATTCTTTTTCTCTCATTGAAGTTGTGCACCATTGGAGCTTGTCATTTGCTTTGAATTGAACTACTTGTATGGAATAATCATCTCTATTTTTTTTCAATCCAAGACAATAAGATGAAGTTTCGGATTTGTGCATGTAATGTGGTACGTGTTGCTTTTTATGTAATTCTGATTTGCCTAGAACTTTGATGGCAAAACAAATTGGTATTGAAGAGATAGAGCAAACAAGTTATGTATGTATACAAACACAAGTTTTTAAGATGGCACATTGATGGAAGAATACTGAGCAATCTTGTTGAAGAAAATTAAATATACTTTAGAATTAAATCACAAACAGTTTTGCACTCAAGTTGGTTTTCATAAGGGGTACAAAAGAAAAGAGTTCCATTACATCAATACAATGATCTTATTAATGCAACATGAAATATCAGTTCTTCTATAGCACCTTTGCTTTAGACTTATTAGTGATCATCTATTTCAAAGGAAGAAAACATTTTAAAATGAAATGAGGGTAATGGTAAAAGTTATGCACTGAATGTAGATGAAGAACGGAGTGCCATTCCAACTTAGGCCTTGCCCCCCAGTCCTGTTTTGATCTTCTGAATGGTAGCAACATCGGTTTTGAAAGACTTGGCCAGGATTCCATCATCGATGCCAGTAGTGAACACAGAGAGGGGAACTGAAACAGTTCCAGCATTTGCACTGCCAAAGGCAGAGATAGCGACGGCCGGTTGCTGGGCATCAGCATTGTACTGAAAGTGCACTAGTCCCTTAGGAAATACAAACATGTCCCCGAATTCGAGAGTCTGAGTGTAGAGTTTGTTGGTGGTGTCAACAAAACCAACCACAAGGGAACCTTCCACGACAAACAGATGCTCTGCAGAACGGGGGTGGGTGTGAGGCGGGTTTACACCCTCTGCAGGGTACTGGAGAACAGCGAAAGAGACACTCTGACCATTTAGAGCCGGGAACTCAGCCATGCTAACTTTTGTAACCTTAAAGTTTGGTGGGACTGAGGAATAAATCACTTCTCGCATTCCAGTATAGGTGAAGAAACTGCCATTAATGGCATTATAATTTACGGGGACTATGAAGTCGGACAAGATATCTGGATCGCTTGCTTGGGCAATCCAAGAAGTGGCAAAGACAGCTACAGTGAAGAAAAGAAGGTGTTTGAGCATGGTTGAGGCCATCGAGATATACTTTAGAGACTATAATGTATGAGAGTACTGTTTGGTTGATGATCATCTTGACTTCCCTTGTCAATTTATAGAGTGTGATTTTTAACTGTGTTTCTAATAAGCCAATTTTCTGGTGGTGGCTGGCTGGGGTTAGATGTTCACAAGGCTTGTGCCTCGGTTACCCCTCCTTTGATCACTCCAGAATCATAGATAAACATAGGATATGCTACAGCTGGAACCGGTTGCCAAGTGCCGTCAGGTATGGGAAACCTAAGGCAGGCTTAGAGCCAGCTAAGAACTCGAGTAACCTCACCAAAATTTTCCCTTAAAAACTATGATTTAGGCCTTAAGAAACTATGTCATTCACATTTGCAATCTGTGTCTTTAGTGAAACCACTGGCCCATTGCAGATAACAGAGCCACCATTACACTTGAATAATATTGTAGGTTGGGGTTCATAGAATGCACGGCCATATTTCAGTTTTTTCTTTCACTACCAGTTGAATGATGGCTCCATTCTAGAGAATTAATGGGATTTCTTGTGCATATGCTTTAGTCCAATGAGTGCAAATATTTCAACACAGCTTAGGCATTTTGGATATATCAAATACATCGTCACTGTCGACCTGAATGATAAAACCAAGCTGAATCTCAAAACATTGACATTGTGATTGTCATCTCATGTTATTCAGGCCTGCAGACAAGTAGTAACCTCATCACTTTTCCTTGGTCCTCCACTCTATAAATAGTGCTTCCTAGAAGCCCAAGCACTTCATTCCAGTTTGAAGTATCATACAAATACCCCACAAGCCACTCTCATACATTTCAAACTCTCTAAGATGGCCTCCAGGACCTTCAGCCTTTTATTTTCGCTGGTGGTGGCGTCATTTGCCCTTGTCCAAATAGCAATGGCAGGAGACCCAAACATTCTCTCCGACTTCATACTACCAGCCAACCAATCGACTGTGGATGGTAGCTACTTCACATATACTGGTATGCGGGTTCTGGTCGGGGCACCTGAACCCACAAGCTTCAAGGTTTTGAAAGCAAGCTTGGCTGAATTCCCAGCTCTGAATGGCCAGAGTGTTTCTACTGCTGTGCTTCTATTCCCAGCTGACGCAGTCAACCCACCTCACACCCATCCTCGCTCTGCTGAGCTCCTGTTCCTCGTTTATGGTTCACTTCAAGTGGGGTTCGTTGACACAACTAACAATCTCTATACCCAGACACTTCAAGCAGGTGATATGTTCGTGTTTCCTAAGGGGCTCGTTCACTTCCAGTACAATGTTGATTCAAAGTATTCTGCAGCAGCTGTTTCCGCCTTTGGCAGTGCAAACGCCGGAACTGTTTCAGTGCCCAACAGTGTGTTCACCACCGGCATTGATGACAACATTTTGGCTAAGTCCTTCAAAACAGACGTTGCCACCATTCAAGCAATTAAGGCTGGTCTTACACCCAAGCCCTGAGAATAGAGCTATTCCATCATTGTTCATTTGTTCTTGGGCATGATCTTTTAAATTTTTTTCCTTTTCCTTCGCACTTGAATAATTACCCTTCTCCCTTTAGAAGGGGTATGTAATGGTTCAGCTTTCCTAATTTTATTTCCTTTCTACTCACTCAAAATTTCCCCAACTATATGCTCAGTACAACAATCACTTCTGCAGGTTAGGATAAGAAAATAGCAAGAATAGAAGATCTGGCAAGATTATGGGCAGAAAACTCAGTCAGACCAAATATAAAAAAAAAACTAACTACAAATTCATCACAAAAAAACAATGGTGTTTTCATATCTTGTGCTTTTTATGTCCACTTAACAAATATTTCTCATTAATTATCAGGGTGACAAGATCAACAGGATTGGCCTAGGGTCCTCCCGAGCTCAACTTGAATGGGAATCCTAATATCTTAGTCAGTGCTAGTGAGTTAACAAACATCCAGGGGTGGTGAGGCAATTTAGAGGTTCATATAAGGAAATTGGCTATAGAGGTATGGCCAGATTTTGATACATACCATCCCCAATCCAAAAAAACCTTTATATGTATAAGAAGTTCTGGGAAATTTTGAGGAAAATGAGGAGAAGAAAATTCGAATGAAAGAAAAAGTGATGAAAAAAAAAAAAAGGTTAAACGTAATAAATTATTGTAATGAACAAAATAGTAATAACCAAAAAATAATGACGAGAATATTGAGAGAGATCGAGAATTAATTGAAAGAATACAAATACAAGACACAAATAATTTATGTGGTTCAGGAAATCCCCTCCATCCACAGGCAGGATCACATCACTTATTATTATTAAACCAGAATTGCACAAAGTTTTTCTTCTTCCTCACAGTGTTTCATATTGTTTCCTAGAGATTAAAAAGCACCATTCTCTCTCAATGTACTAGAAAACTTCGAACCAGAAAAAAGTCTCCCACATTTCTATCGGTTTTTTAAAAAAAATATGTGAAACTGCATAATATTAACACTGACGGACTTGAAGTAACTTCGACACCAGATCTGACTTCCAATCACTTTTGCTCTAGTACTACAACTAACTTCCATGTCATCACCTGACTTATTTGACATTATTTCAATCCAATTTCCGACAAAGCTCATATTTAGATCAAATCTTAACATATTGGTCCTGCATAATATTTGGCAAGGCTTCTCAATGTTTTGATATTCACCAAATTCAAGCAATGCTTAAAGTTGGTTCTAAGAAGCAACTTAGTTAGCATATGTGTAGGTTTATCTTCTGTAGCCACCCTTTTGATCTCCATTGACCCTAAGCTATAATATCCTTGACAAAGTGAAGTCTTATGTTAATGGGCTTTGTTCCCTCATAGAACATTTGGTTCTTTGAGAGACAAATAGCACTTTTGTTAGGACAATAAGTCATATTTATATGTTGGTAATTTTATTCTTTTTTATGTTTGACCATAAAAGTCTTTTTAGATGGTGACTTGCTCTTCATTGAAGATCAAAGGTGGTTGTTCATCCAACCGAGACGTCATAGGTATATGTCTAAAGAGGTTTAGCTTGTGGCAAATTAGGCTCTTTTAAGGTATAAAAAGGTTCAATATCGTTTTTAGACTTAAAATGTTTTAAAATGATTTTTCAAAAAAAATAAGGGCCGCTCAAGCGACTAATCCTACTCAAGCGGTCAGCCTGCTCAAGCGTTGTAAGTCTGCTCAAATGGTCATGTCAATCCTACTGAGATTAGAAATAGATTTTGGATGAATTTCACTCAAACTCTATCTTGGAAACTTATGATACTGAAACTCTTTGTAGTTTTCTCCTATAAATACCTCATTATAACCCCTTCTCATTATAACCCCTTGAGGGTTAGAGATCTTAAAGATTAAGAGATCTCACTTTAGTTGAGATGGTTTCATTGAGGGAATCCTTCTAGTGATCCTAGAGAGAAAGCCTAACGTGCCACAACATTCTCACTCTCTCATTCAAAAATTTGATCTTTGATTATTGGGTTGAAAACCATCATCCCTTCAAGGTGGCTGAAGGATCTACTAGAGAGCAACAAGAGGTTGCTACATCGCAAACGTGAATCAAGTTATAGGTATTGGTGAGTAAGTCTTAAAGATAAAGTAGTTAGGTAAATCTGTGTAACTTGATTTCGAATAATGAATTTAAATTAGTGGTCTTAGACCTTATGGTTTTTTATCTCCGTAGTTAGTGTAAGGGTTTTCCACGTAAAAATCTTGTGTCTCATTGCATATCTTTATATTCCTATTTATATTTTGATTGATTATATTGATTTCCTTTTATTGATTTGTTGGGTTGTCATTGAGTTTGTTAGGATAGTTATTTTGATAGCTATTATTGTCTTTAACATCTTTTATCCCTAACTAATCATAGGATATTTCTAAAAGGTAAAAACTTAGTTTTTTATATATCTAAAGATTTTAGGTATAACCTATTAAGTTATTTAAGATACCTTTGATATCTATTAGGTTAACAGAATTGGGTATAATATATAAATATTTATTGAAAATATTTTAATCACCTATTCTCTCTCCCCTTCCTGGTATTCCCTATTGGACTTTTGGTGGTTTTTCAACTTTGACTACCATGTTAGGACATTGAGTCATATTTATATGTTGAAAATTTTGTTTCAATTAATATTTGGTCATAGAAGTCTTTTTAGATAGTGACTTGCTCTTCATTGAAGATCAAGAATTGTTGTTCATCCCACCAAGAAGTCACAGGCACATTTAAAAAGGTTTGGCTTATGGCATATAAAGCTTCTTTGAGGTATAAAAAGATTTGGTATCATTTTTGGACTTAAAATTATTTTTCAAAAGAAGCAAGGATCGCTCAAGCAGTTAATTCCGCTCAAGCAGTCAGCCCGCTCAAGTGGTAAGGACCACTCAAGCGGTCTAAGTCCACTCAAGTGGTCATGACAGTCTTGCCAAGTTTAAAAACGAATTTTGGATGAATTTCACTCAAACTCTAATTTAGAAACTTAAAATATTGGGACTCCTTAGCTTTTGCCTATAAATACCTCCCTTATAACCCCTTCAGGATTAGAGATTCAGCTCAGAGATTAGAGACCTCTCATTCTTAAAAGATGGACTCCTTGTGCGAAAGCCTAAATTTCCACATCATTCCCGATCTCTCATTTAAGGATTCGATTCTTTGAATATTTGGTTAAAGACCTTAATCCCTTCAGAGTGGCAGAAAGATCTACTAGGGAGCAACAGGGAGTTGCTACGTCGTGGATGTGAATCAAGTTGTAGGTGCTATAGAGTAAGTCTTTAGGGTACAATGGTCAGGTAAATCTGTGTAACTTGATTTCAAACAATGGATTTAGATTGGTTAGTCTTAGAAGTTGTGGATTTTTATCTCCATAGTTTGTGGGGGTTTTCCACATAAAAATCTTGGTCCTTATTGCATATCTTTTTATTACTATTTATATTATGGTTGATGATATTGACAAATATTTTGATTGATTGGCTAGTTTGTTGTTGAGATTGTTAGGTTGGTTATCTTGAAGGTTATGGTTGTTATACTTATAACAAATTATTGTCTTCCCTTACATCTCTCAGGGTGTAATTTGGATATTAATAATTATATTATTTTTTCCCTAACTAAGGGTATCCTTAAAAATTAAAAATCATATTTTTATTTCTGAAGATTCTAGGTTATCTCATCTAGTTATTTAAGACATCTTTGATATCTCTGATATATCTTGAGATAAAGTTTTGGTACAACATATAATTTTTATTTATATTTTTAATCATCCATTCAGCCCCCTTCGGGGTGTTCCCTATTAGACTTTTGGTGGTTTTTCAAGTGGTATCAAGAGCAATATCATTTTTCATACCACTACAAATTGGAGCTTCTATCTTGTATCCTTCCAACTTAGTTACCAAACTCTTAACCTATATAGCTTATTTTATTACTTTTTTAAGAGCTATATATTTTGCTTTATTAGTTAAAAGTACAACTATTGACAAAGATCCGCTTTCCAGCTTATCACTTTACCATACAAAGTAAAATATGCCTAGTTACTAATCTTCTTTCTTAATATCCCCTATAAACTCTAAATTAACATGTTTAGACATTTCTTGGTCAAAGCCTTGTGACATACTATATATCAAACCTATTGGAATATTTATATTACTCCATTCCAAGCTTTAGATAGTTAAAATGCATGTAACTAACTTCCTAAGGATACTAGATCTAAGTAATGAAAGAATCAAAACAAAAGCTTTAGATCTAAGTTCATCAACAATGATCTTAGATCTTGAAGACCAATGATTTTGCACTTGATTGCTCTCTTTGCTGGATTCTAACATGCAAGGAAGGTGGATTCCTCTCTAAAGGGGATGAAGGCTAAGGTTCCTCTCTTTGGAAGATTGAATGGCAAAAAATGTGAAATTTTAATCCCTTAAGGGGGTTTATATAGGTTTCATTGTAGACTTAAGTGACTTGAGTTAATCTTGGGCTTAGATCACTTTTTAACCCACTAGGTCATAAATAGTTAATTAGGTCATTAGGCTTCAATTAACTACATAGAATTTCAGATTACTTCATTCCTTAACCTTGGATCAATTAGGTGCATGCAAAATCTTCCTAGGCTTCTAGATCTACGCACAACAGAAATATATGGTATTAAAAACATCTAGATCTAGAATAAAAGTGTTTTACCTCTAATATGAATGTTCCCACATCAATTCCTACTGGTGAAAAATGAAACAAAAACCATAAAGGACTTCATAAATGTAGAGTCTTTCGCCCAATGGGTCCTTGAATTTAGATACTTAGATGGTAAAGATCTAATTGAGAGTGGAGAGTAGGTTCCACTCTCTTTAATGGATAGGAAGCAAGACTAAAGCCCTGACCCCTAATGGATATATTTATAGGCTTTTACTAGCCTAAGTGACTTGACCCCACCTTAGGCTTAAGTGACTTAATCTAACCTAAAAAGAGTTATAATTGATTAATTAGCCATATTAGGCTCTAATTAATCAATTAGCTCATCCTAGAGAGATTATTCACAAGCTCCTATGTAACCTTGTGTATTTACCAAAATACTTTTATACACATAAATTAAGTAATAATCAATTTAATCTTCATAAATTGTGTCATCAAGTAAAATGAGGTCAAGCATGGACTATTGAGACCCATAAGAAAATACCGGCTCCCTCATAATCTAATTTTGAAGTTAACTTAACATCTCACTATAGAAAGTCAACTATGCTCTAATACTTCATGTATATTACAACAAGTCACAAATGTTCAGATTCATGACCTACTATCCACCATATCCAGTCTCACCATGAACTGGTGTTCGTAATCTAATTAGGTGAATGTTATCAATCTCTCAAGATTATTTATATTATCCTTTAGTTATAAACCATTTTATTATGTGATCAACCAACGTACATGTCCTAGCTCATAAAGAGTATATATCAAGTTCTACTTATGGAACTATTATGGTCATAGTTTTCCTAAACACACTTCCTTATGATCACCAAAAGGGATACATTGTCATTTTCCTAAACACACTTCCTTATGATCACCGAAAGGGATACATTGTCTCAAACTCCATGAGTTACCATAGTACCTTTATCTATAATACTTATTGCTATCGGCCTCCATAAACAATGAGTCTCACCCATAGTTCAAAGTCATTGCAAACTTTGGCATAAACTCAATATTATCTCAATTTAAGAGACCATACAATATGACAACTTGGTGAAGTCATGATTATCAAATAATCTTATGTTATGACTCACCATAGGTCACATCCAATGTTTAACTTTACACACTAGTGCACTCACCATGGAAAGCTCATCCCAATGACCAGGACCGGTCATCCCTTCAATTAGGATGACCAGAGGTGGTTGAAAAATAATGAAAATTGGCCTCTATCCTTACCATTCTTAGTCTTGGTTGGTTGTCAAAAATTTCACTTTGTGATTTTGTTTTCCTTTGTTTTACTTGTGTTTGATCTTTATGTTTTGTTGTTTTCAAAATAATTTCTTTCTTTGTAAAAAGAAAAAAACATTTTCTTGAAAGATCCCTTTAAAATGCATTTCAAAGACTCACTCAAGGTCCTTAGAATCAAAATTCTTTTTCTAAAAAATATGCAATCATGTCTTGATCGGTTTGCATCTTTCTTAGTTTTCAATAAAAATTATGCTTTTGAGTGAAACACAAATCCAAACTTGTGGTCCCAAATGAATGGAATAATTATTGACTTTGATGTCATGCGACGTTGGGAATCCATGGGCTAGATTCGTGTATATCAAATGGGGATTTGGTGAGAACCCTACATAAAAATCACTTAAAAAATAAATAAATAAATAAATAAAAACTTTTATTGACAGCTTGCTCTTTTTACTACGTCTCTAAAAACAAAATTCGATTTGACTCAATTATGATACTCCAAAAAATTTTCCTAAGATTGTATGGTATTGTGGACTTCATGAACTTGATTTCAGAAGTTTTTTTGAGTTAAAAAACATTTATCAAATGGAAGATAGGAATTAATCTTTTGATAGGTTCAATTTTCACCCAACTATGGACACCCGGGCTGTTTTTATGTTTTTGAATTACTAAATGACCTTGTAATTTTATTTTGATATTTTTCCTAAATTTTTGACTTCTTGAAATTCATTTTGATACATAAAATATTTTAAAATATGCTTTCTTGAGGGAGATATGATTTTTCAAAGTCACAACTATTGCATATGACCGAATCTGGACAATTGATAAAGTATAGTGTTTTAAAAAAAAAAAAAATTGAAAGCTTTTTGACCTTTAATTTATTTTTTGTACAACCTAGACATCTTAAGTGACTTGTGTGATTTTCCGTATGAATTTAGAAGGCCTCTAGCTAGATATTTTGAAAAATTCAATTAATGCATGTCACTATTTACTGCCCAGTTTTGGACCATCTGGAACTTTTGGGTGTTTTTGCTTAAATCTGTTATTTGAATGAGTATTTGGGCTTTTGTATGTTGTTCTAGAAATGTAGGAGATATTTCCTGAAAATTTTTGTAATTAAATTCCACTTCAAGATATTTGTTTTAGGATTTATTTTGTGATACTTCCTATTTTGATTGCATGCTCATGATTTTGTACTTTACTTGACTTTGTTATTTATTTTGGAGTTATTTGACTTATCTTGGT
The DNA here is from genome assembly GCA_030254885.1 of Vitis rotundifolia. Taxonomy (NCBI): domain Eukaryota; kingdom Viridiplantae; phylum Streptophyta; class Magnoliopsida; order Vitales; family Vitaceae; genus Vitis; species Vitis rotundifolia. The sequence goes on from CM058156.1 coordinate 15,295,012, forward strand.
TTGACTTTGGTTATTTTATTGTGATATAGACATAATAGAGAGGTTTGTCTTAATTTTTCATGATCAATTGATGTTCCTAGGTATTAATTTATAATTTTTCTTTTGATAATAGTGTGCTACCCTTTTTGCTACATGTTTTAAGCATAACCCTTGATTTTTTTTTTTTTTTTTGGAGTTGTATACATGACTTGTGTAATAATTGGTATTTCCTTATACTCTGATCATTTCGATTATGCTATTTAAATACCATGCATGTTAGGATTTCTTGTCTTTATTGTTTGTTGTTATAACTTTGATCTAACCTCTCATGTCTTGTAAAAATGCATTATGAGATATTTATGCTATTCAACTACGCTTCTTATCTTTACATCTTAATTCCATAAGTTACGTAAAACTTCATATATGATCATTATCATACTTAATATATCTTTTCTATGACTTGTTTGACTCACCATGTTAGATTTCTTTACTATGGTAAAATGCATGTTGCATGTTTTATTTTTTTGAATTAATTTTGATATCTTGTGACAACGCTTAAGTTGTAGATCAGGTGCACCTATCTTCCTTACTTGTGTGATTGATTGCTTAGATATACTTGTTTGGATATGAATAGCATGTAATTTGAATCTAAATAAACATCTTAGTCTTTCTTGGTATCCATAATCAATTGATTAATTGTCATATTTCTCTCAACCTAGCCAATAGAGACATTTTTAAGGCTTAGAGGAGTGCTATCTTTTTAAGGTACGTTCCCAATAGGTAACATAATTATTTGACCTAGACTCGATTTTTTAAAGATACACTTTTTCAAAATTTAAGGAGTCATTTTTTCTTAAGGTTTTAGTTTTTTATTTTATTTCCCTTAAAAAAATAAAAATAAGCGGTAGCTCAAATTTTTTAATAAAATATAGTTTTTCACCTTATATAAAAGCGAGTCTCGCCAATGAGTGGGGGCGCACCTAAAAAATGCAAGTCCACAAATATTAAATAAAATTTTAGGTTAAATCACCCTATCACAAATCGAGAATACAACCATTAAAACTGACATCAAACTCTGGAAGGTTGTCTACCTCGATAAATTGAGCATCCTCACAAACTTTCATACAAATTGAAGCATGTTTGGTGGCTCAAAATGAAAGACTTTGGAAAACTCATAGCTTGCACTGCATCCCCTTCTCTATTTCTTTTTCTTCATACCACCCGCATCCCCTTTTCTCTCTCTTTCCTTTTTCTCTTTTATTTATTTTCTTTTCTTACCACTTATGCAAGACAACTTACATTTTATTATTATAATCATTTTTATTATTTTTCTTTTGTGTTTTTCATGTCTATTATTAATTATTTATCAACCATACCATATTACGAATTTTATTTATTTTAATTAAAAAAATCCACTTAAACATATTTTTATACTTCCCTTAATAAATTCTATATCATAATAAAAATTTATTCCCCAACACACTCTTAATTTAATATTATATTTTTCAAATATCTCAATTTTACCCATTACCAATGCTCTATTATTTAATCATTCAATTTTAAGCATTAAATTCTTACCCCTTATAATTAAATTAATTCAATCCATTTTATTTTTCGATTATATCTCAATTAGATATATCATTTATCAATTCACTAAATAACAATTCAAAATTTCATCTTGAATTAATTCGCTTTTTATATAAATTTAATCTCAATGTAGTCTTAATTCAATTCCTCTTTTGTAATTTCATAAGATTTAATTTCAATTATAAAAATAAAGAATTCGACTCTTCCTATTGTGTTAAACTTATTTTGTTCTTCACCGCTATAAAATATGCTTCAAATTAACCAAATTTCTCTAATTAAGATTCAATGATTACCTAATAATAAAATTAATTCTCAACAATATATTAACATACAAATTTCAAATTTAATCTCAATTATTTGATAATTAAATTTTCCTTCAAATTTAAATTTAATTCTTGAATTTCCTACTCTTTACATGGGCAAAATTTTCAAATTATTGAATTTTGACCAATTTTTTTAAAAAAATTTCTAATTAAATATTAACACATGAATCTTCAACATTCTTTTTTACAATTTAACTAAACTTTTCTAATCCCTAAATCTTACGTGTCACTGAAAACCAGGTATCACAATATGCCCTACAATTTGTGCAACTAGTTTTTGTGTGAGTGATGGTTACATCCAGCTAACAATCATTTGATTGAACCTTCCTCAATCCACAAAATCAGAATTCACTTCACCAGAATCAATAGTCTTTGGTGGGCACAGCTTCAATCCTTTGATGTTTACTTTAAATCCATTGGCAAACACTTACATTCTCCATTTTTGAAGCCAAACAACAAGATTTGGCCTGTCTAATTTTCACAGGAATGCATGGTTCAGAATTTAAAATTTTAAGAAGATTGAGCAGAAGCCTGAGAAGACAAGAAGCAAGAAGGTTTTACAGGTAACCAAAGGCTTAGTCCATTGTACTGAGTAGTGATCTCATTTATATAGAAAAGTATAATTACTGAGGAGATAATAATATCTAACTCGTACAATTTGTTTTCAATAATGAACTCTAGTCACTAACTAATTAATATAACCATAGTCTATTAGGAGCCCAACTGAGAAGCTTAGTTAATATTATTGGCAATCTGTTGAGATGATAAGCTGGAAGGCTGATGCAATTTCGCATGGCACAACGCAAAGTGACACCTAAGGTGCATGCGTCTTACCAAAACCAAGCAATCACATAGTCATCAACGTGCAAGAGCATAGAATAGATATTGAATGACACCGAATGAATCTAAAGACCTTTATTTGCCACAAAAAATACATATATTAAGACATTGGATCATAAAGCAACAAGAAATATCAGTTCTTCCACAGAAGCAGCCTAAAATTAATGTCCAACATCAAATTCAAAAGAAAAGATAACACAAGATGAATTGGAAGTATGGTGAAAGGCATTGAATCTCAATGAAAAACTCGGTGCTACTCCAACCTAAGCCTTACCCCCAAGTCCTGCCTTGATCTTCTGAATGGTGGCAACATCGGTTTTGAAAGACTTGGCAAGGATTCCATCATCAATGCCAGTAGCAAATACAGAGGGAGGAACCGAGACGGTGCCAGCATTAGCACTGCCAAAGGCAGAGAGGGCGGTGGCTGGTTCTTCAGTATCAGCATTGTATTGGAAGTGCACTAGTCCCTTGGGGAACACAAACATGTCCCCAAATTGGAGCGTCTGAGTATAGAGTTTGTTGGCGGTATCAATGAAACCAACCACGAGAGTACCTTCCACAACAAACAGATGCTCTGCAGAACGGGGATGGGTGTGAGGTGGGTTCACACTCCCTGCGGGATACTGGAGAACAGCGAAAGAGACACTCTGACCATTTAGAGCCGGAAACTCAGCTAGACCAGCTTTTGTTACCTTAAAGTTTGGTGGGACTGGGGAGTCAAATACCCCACGCATTCCAGTGAAGGTAAAGAAACTGCCATCAGTCGCATTAGAATTTGCCGGGACTATGAAGTCTGACAAGATATCTGGATCGCTTGCTTGGGCAATCCAAGAAGTGGCGAAGACAGCTATAGTGAAGAAAAGAACATGTCTGAGCATGGTCGAGGCCATTTAGTGATGCTTAGACGACTGGACCGTATGAGAATATTGGATGACTACTGTCTTGCCTTGAACCATCTAGTTATATGGTGTGAGGTTTCAGCATTGTAATGGCCGCCTGCATTTTATGTTCTCATGCTGCCGCCTCCTCGTTTATCACTCCTTACCAAAAAGCTAAGTTGGAATATTATGATTCTGCCGTCTTATAAACCAGATCCATTCTCTTGTGAAATCTCTCTTCAACAAAGGCATTGCAGAAAACAGAGCCACATTCTTATCATAGTGTAGTTTGATTTTATTGAATAGCAACTCACTCTTTATTTACTACCATCAACTATGGTGATGGCTACATTTTTGTTATATCCCTTCCAGTAGTTGATGGCCTAGGTTTTCCATATGTTGTAGTCCAATGTAAAAATGAGAACGGGATAGGGCCATTTTGGTATACCATACTTATTGCCCGTCTAACTGACCATACATAAATTCAGATCACTAATTGTTAGCATATTGTACTACCAAATTGATAAAAACCAAGCAACTGCAAAACAATGACATTGTAATTTCCATCTCTAGTTGTCTTTAAACCGGCCTGTGGACAAGGACAAGTACAAACCTCATTGCCTGTCCTTGAGCCTCCACTCTCCATAAATAGTGCCCTCCTCCAAGTCCAAACACCTCATTCGGGTTTTTAAGTATCATAGAAATACCCCCACAAGGTACTCCACTACATTTCAAGCTCTCTACCATGGCCTCAAGGATTATCAGCCTTCTTTTTTCACTATTAGTAGCTTCATTTGCCATTGTCCAAATAGCAATTGCAGGGGACCCAAACATTGTCTCCGACTTCATAGTCCCGCTCAACATGAGTGCTGTGGATGGTAACTTCTTCACATTTACTGGCATGCGGGTTCTTGTGGGGGCACCCGAGCCCACAAGCTTCAAGGTTACAAAAGCGACCCTGGTGGAATTCCCGGCTCTGAATGGCCAGAGTGTTTCTACTGCTGTACTTCAGTTCCCAGCTGGTTCCGTCAATCCACCTCACACCCATCCTCGCTCTGCAGAGCTGCTTTTCCTCTTTGATGGTTCACTGCAAGTGGGGTTTGTGGACACAACCAACAAGCTCTTCATCCAGACACTTCAAGCAGGGGACATGTTTGTGTTTCCTAAGGGACTTGTTCATTTTCAATACAATGTCGATGCAAAGAATTCTGCTGTTGCCGTCTCCGCTTTTGGCAGTGCAAATGCAGGAACCGTTTCACTCCCCAACACTGTGTTTGCCACTGGCATTGATGACAACATCTTGGCTAAGTCCTTCAAAACTGATGTCGCCACCATTCAAGCTATCAAGGCTGGTCTTGCACCCAAGCCTTGAGAATAGAGCTCATTATTACCACTAGTTACTTCAACATTATCCTTTGTTCTTAAGAATTTTTTTTTCAGTTCTTCCCTTCTTTCTATACTGGAATAAATACCCTTCTCATTCAAATTAAGCCCTGAGAATAGAGCGCATTACCACTAGTTACCTCCACGGTTCTCATTTCCTTATTTTTTTATTTTTCTTTAACAAGCATGGTCACCTTTTGTGTTCAAAAAGTCTAAGACTTTATGAGAAAAAACCTGACACCTCATACAAGAATGAAATCAAGTTGCAGGTGAAAAGACTTTTTTGAAAGGAAGCATGTCAACAATGGATCGTTTCACATTTATGATTTCTATGTTCACTTGATAAAAGTTTCTAATAATCAAGGTAAGAAGTGCTTGATACCAATAACCTGAGGTTAATATCCCCAGCCCTGCCAGAAAGGGAAAACAAAGAAATTAAATTCAGGCCTGCCCTAACAAGCTAAATTAGATCACAAGCTTTAAGCTATAGAAGAAACATGATTTAATTTCAATGAGAATAAGCTTACAAATCACTTTATTCCATCCTATAGCATCTTCTAAATTGATACAAGACTAAACTAGCAAACATAGATTTTATTCACCATCTATCACATGGTATCCCCCAACTGATGTTTGGTTGATCATCCCAGCAAAATTGCTACCACAAGACAATCTTTGACAAAACAATAAAAAAAAAATGAATGAGAAAACCTAATTTCACATTTGATGTTATTACCATCATTACTACCTTCCAATGATCATTTAGTGACGATTCTAAAAATCCTCTAGTTTTAAAATGGCATGGCTTCATAACTTAAATCACAGACCTTCGCTACCCTTTACCTTGGAATGTAAATAAAAAGCACCTCCTCCAAAGTCCATTATGTTCTAAGAATTGAAAACCATTCTAGTGTCTAGTGATGCCTGCTTGCCAGAGACTCGTGAAGATACACAGTACAAATAGAGAAAATAAACTTCATTTGCAACATCAGAAGCTATAACTTATACGATTCCATATTGAAAAAGAGGGAAGTAAATGCCCTTGTTAAAGACAAATGGTTCCATTTCACAAATACTCCATATAAATCTTAAGTCAACCAAGCCATTGTCAAAACTACAAAAATGTTTCAACTAAAAAAATCATTTTCCAGCTGAAGCTTCAAGGAACCACCACAGAAAACAAAACACCCAAATGCAAGGATAGTTTGATGAAATAATAAGAGCCAGCTCACAGTCTTCTCCCTCTTCTTCCACCCTTTCTTCGAGTGCTGTCAGTGGGGATTGGGGTAACATCCTCTGAAAGATCAGACACAACAAAACAAGAATCATAAGTACCAATTAGAATCAATACTATTTATATTGGGATACTACTTTGGGCTTCTTTTATAGCCCAAAAAAGAGCATAACACAGAAGCAAGAACAGTATTGCTCCTTGCAGAAGGCCTTTTTGAGCTTATGCTGAAAGTTGTTCTGCTTAATGAAACACTTTCACAGCACCAAGAGTGCTATTTTGAGATCACGACTTCAACTTCTAACCAGACATAAAACAAGAAGTTATCCCAAACGAACACTTCCCACCAACCAAAAATTAATGAATGAATAACATTATCAACACTCAGAGAGATTAAGATGATAAAACCAGGGATGGATTAGATTGAACAAGTTGCAAGAGGAGCAACATTATAATTTCTTTATCCCTATGACAGAATGTGTCTGTGACTAGTTTGCTCATTAACATGTAGGGCAAACAAATAAACCTCCAAATTACACTTGGATGGCAGATAGTGAAAAAAGAGGGAGGAGTTTTAATTAAAAAACAATAAACAAATGAAAGCACTGCCTGGGAAATGATGACAAATGGTAGAACATGCATTACTAATCAGTTTCTCAAACTGCTGACAAATTCTCAGTCCCAGGATCTTGCCATCAAAAGAAATGTTCTACAGTCGAGCAACCACAACAACCATAAAAACAAGAGCACTTTCAAGGACTATCAAATCTAGATATAATAAAATCATGAGACTATAACATAGCATGTCAACCATAATGAGTGAGAATGCTGATCCTCAATTTAAGATGACCTGGTTATGAAATTATGAATGATTACTTTTCTAGCTAGGCTTTTGGACTAAGATAAACATCAGGCAAAAGCTCCTTGAAGTTTTACCTGTCTAAAATCCCAAAATTACTTATAGTGTGAGGCCCAATTTCTCATGAATTGGGATTTGCTACCCAAGTTTGAGTGTGCCTCAAATATTAACCCACTTAATATGAAATACTGAAACCAATTATATTAGGAACTCCTCAAAGTTCAGTGTTCCAAAAAAATGTTGCAAATATAAGAACCCCACCTATGCGACCAATTCTCATTCCAGAACGAGCTAGGGCTCGGAGAGCAGACTGGGCACCAGGACCAGGTGTCTTGGTCTTATTTCCTCCAGTGGCACGGAGCTTGATATGAAGAGCAGTAATGCCAAGTTCCTGATCGGCATTAAGAGTAAAATTTGTCAGATTGGACATCATCTCAACATGAGTTGCTCAGAAATAAAGATTAGGCCTATCTAATGACCAAAACTAGGTTTCAAATCAGACAAGATCAGCATTTTTTAAGCACATCCAATCACAGAGATCAGGAAAAGAACCTTGCATCTTTGTGAAACATCTTGGGCCGCAAGCATGGCTGCATATGGTGAAGACTCATCCCTGTCAGCTTTCACCTTCATGCCACCTGTAATTCACAAATGGAAAGATACTTAATAACTGTTAAATAATTAGGGGTTTCAATGTATTATGGAGACTTTTATCTAAACTCATGCTCATCCATCCAACTAAGGGAAAAGCATCTAACTTAAATTAAAGCATAATGTATTAAGGAAAAAAATAAAAAATAAACGAAAGAAAAGATCATCGATTCACTCCTTATTTCAGACATCCAATAAAAATAAAATAAAATAAAAAGGCATCTATTTTGAGACCAATTAAACTGAATTAGTTAGGATCATGCATATTTATCTTTACCTAAGTTTGACCAAATACATTCTCAATCAAGGCCCAGATTAAATTACCTCGGTTACATCAGATCTAGAGAATGTACACAGAGTAGAGGCAGAGCTGCATCTTCATCTAATGATTAAACCTCCCTACCACTCGAAATTAGCCTATACCTTACAATAATGATCTGCTGTGCAGCTTTAGTTCACATGAAATCCCACCAACAAGAATCGTGGAGCACGGTGATCAACAACAAGCTATTCAAAAGCTTGGTATTACTTAGAATAACAGATGAAATGCTTTACAAATAACACATGAAATAACAGAAGAAACCATGCTAATTAACTTCATCCATCAAGATCTAATGGCTACCATATATTGTATTGTGTCAGACTGACTGATCCAGTATCATAATTCCTAAAAAAAGGCCACTCGCACAGACACTTTTCCAGCAAAAAAAACAAGAAAATAAAATCCAGAGCATTGACACACGAGCAAAGAAAAACATAAACAGTAAACCAACGGTCAACATACTGAAACATACCAAACTGACCAGATATTAAGCATCCAACAAAACTACAGTAATGTAAAATATGTACCTGTGATGCGAACCAAGGTCTCTCTGCCAGACAAATCAGTCACATGCTGCAATTGCAAAAAAGAAAAACCATCAATATTGGACTCCAAGCTTACTGAAAAGATAGGACAAAATCTAGAGAGACAAAACAGTCAAAAGAATCAACACTGTACTTACAATGAATGTGTCATTGAAGGAAGCAAAAATGTGAGCCACACCAAAAACATGTTCTCCATCCCTTACAGTTGGTCCAAGGGTTACATTTTCTTCCTTTGGTTCCCTGACCTTCCTCCTCGACTATAAGGCCCCATCCAAAAAGAGATGAAAATTTCAAAAGTTACTTTCAAATCTCCTTTGCAAGTCATGATTATCAAATACATGAACTTATCATCAGGCATGCAATGCAGCATCAGTATCAGTGTCATATATTATAAGCATAATTCCATACAGCATATCAGTTAGGCCATGGATACAACAAACCAAACACAAGGTTACTTTTCAAACATCATTGATTTTAATCAATGGATCAACTACAAGTTATCACAGTCCAAATGTCAACATAAAAGTGATAATAACCATTCTACCAGAGAAATTTGGGGTTTAAACCTTCTATGCTTCAAAGAAGCTAGTAAGTTCAATCCTGCAATAATATGTATACGGCTTTCTTAGAAATCTTTGGACGCAAAATTGAACAAGAAAACATGGCTACTCAGAAAGAAACATTTAGAAATTTCAGCAGTGGCTCTTGAAAGAAGGAAACCAAAAACAGAAGCATTAAGAAAATACAGAAAGCATGGCTTTGGCCCATCAACCTAGCGTTCAAATAAACAAATGCCCCATTTGGTCACTGAGAAGCAAGATGAAAGTAAGGAAAATGGAAACTCCGTAGTTTCCATGGTGTGGTAACTAAGAAAATGAAAACCGCATCTAAGCATAAATTAAACACTAAATTCCACATGTGAAACAAAACCAGAGATCGCCCTCTATATGGTCCCAGAGAAAACAGAGAAAAATAAAATAAACTAAAATTTTTAATCTAACATTTTGTAGTCTCGGTCATAAGAAATTTTAGTTTCTCTACGTTCAAAAACCCAACATTCAAAAATGTATTCTCCCACATTTTCTCCGCAACCAAACGGACAATCAGGCTTAACCCAAAAGAATATCGAGCCTCGATTACAAAATTTCTAGATCTAAACATTAAATCAATAAAATAAAATAAAAAATCTAGGGTTCCTTGTGGAAGCAACCAATCACAGGTTTTACATATTCTGCTAGGCAGCCGAGAATTGATTACTGTAAAGGTGAAAAAAAGAGGAGGTTGGACTTGCTTACCATGGCTTCAAGCAGATCAAATTCGGAATGCTCAGAGATTAGGAGGAAGAAGAGAGCAGTGACTTTCGGGATTTTAGTTTCATTCTTATATCGAGAGAGGCCTAGGGTTTTAGGAGGATGTTTTTCGAATTTACGAAAAGGTCCTTGGAATTTACTTAAAATATTTTACTACACCTTGACTCTCTAGAGCCTTAAAATGGGAGGCTTGGACTTTGGCTGGCAATAGGATGAGTGACGAGGGATGTAATTTCACAAGTTTTTCGAGTTACCACCCCGCTTTTATTAGCACGGAAGTATAGTAATCGGAGATGAGACAGATTTAAGTTTATTTTTTAAAACCCTAATCAATTTGAGACGAAAATGAAAAATAATTTTATATTTTGAGACGGGAATGAGACAGGGATGCGCATCCAAATCCGTGATTCTCTTCCCTATGGGTGACCTGGCTTGAGTCTTAGGTTTGGGTTTGGGTAGAGATTAATTTTTATTTTATATTATTTTATTATTTACAAAGATAAGTGGAAGAATTAAAACATCATAAATTAAGAAAACATTAAAAAGCTAAGAAAAACGTATATATTAATTTTTTTCATTTAAAAAAAGTCAAATATTACGATTTTTTCTATTCAGCCAAAAATTTATAATAAGTCATGAAATAAAAAAATAAACCAAACATGTTTTATTTATTTGATGACTTAAATTAAATTGTTAAGTCATATTAAGTCATCAAGTTAAAAAACACCCTCTTACATAGTATTCAATAAAATAAATTGATTTTAAATTAAATTATTTTTAAGTTATTAATTTAAAAGTTATTACCTATTTTTTTACCGTTGTTTGGTAAAATTAGTTTAAAATTTATTTTTAGATATCAAATTGACATATTAACTCTCATTAGTTATAATAAATATTTTATCATCGTTAATTTTAACTAATATTTATTTTTGTTAATCTTAAGTAATGAATTTTTTTATTATACATCCATACTTAAAGTTTTATAGATGTATAAGATGACTTTGAAATATTTAATATAAAAAATGAGTCATAGATGTACTGTCATGACTGTTAAATATATTTTCATTCAATGTGGGTAAATAAGATAAAAAATTATTTACAATTAAGATAAGTTAATTATTTTTACTTAATACTTAAGTCATTTTTAAATTTAAATATTGATATATAAATTATTTTATTAAACATACTTAATTTACCTAATAAGTCATTAAGTTAATTTACCAAATCTCTTCTTAGGGGGTATTTGGTAAAACTTAATACTTATTATTTAATAACTTAAATTGACTTAAAACTTATTTCTTAATTCTTATTTTAAGTATTAAGGTTAGTTGATAAAATTAATTTAAATTAATAAAGGAGATCGTGAAGGTAATTAGGGCAAAGGAAGGTAAAGAAGTAAATAAAGATGTGAATTTAAGAATAAGTTAACTATTTTTACTTATTACTTAAAGTTGTTTTTGACGTTAAGTCATACCATTAAGTTATTTTATCAAATATATTTAATTTATTTAATAACTTAAATTAAGTTAAATTTAAGTTATTAAACTACTTTTAAGTTATTAAGTTGACTTATCAAGCACCCACTTCATCAAATACCATTAAGTTATTTTAAAAGTATTTATCGGGTTTATAAAAAGTTTTGGCTTCTGATAATCTAAGTAACGTCACATGTCTCATTTGCAATAGATTTTAAGAAATCAAAGCTTATGACTAAGAGGTTTTGCACGTATTTTGATAAATTTATTAAGGAAAATTTTTTAATTAGAAAAATTTAATATGGAAACTAGAAGAATATTACTCGTCATAGGATCCATTTTTTACTTATTCATAAATTCATTTTATATTCATAATATATTTATAATATTCATATTTATCGACTTAAAATTATGATTTAAAAAGGTTACGATAATTATTTAGGTTATAAAGACAATAGTAAAGTGCATCAAATTGAAAGTTCCTGGAGCTGAAAGAAATATAAAAGAATGCACTATTAGAAGCATTATTAGAGATAGTAATTCCCATAGACTCTATGTACATGAACTTGGGCCAGGCCCAAGAGACAAGGGGATTAGAGAGAGGGTGTAGAGCCCATTTCCGAAATGGCCGACGATCTCGCCAGTCTTCGTGGTGAATCCAATTCCCATGTTTAAGCCGTTGCACACCTCCCATATCCCCTACACGTTCTGCGCCACGTCACCCTCCTCCAGCCCTCTCACCGTCACTCTCAAGTCTCAAGTCTCAATGACTCTGTCACTCCCATGGGCGCCCTATCTCTGAAATACTACTACTCCACTTCTACATGAGCGCCACCGCACCCACCCGTCTTCGCTACCGCAGAACTCCTTCCTCCGACAGGTTTCTTGACGTCTTCTCCCATCCCCTACCACGCTCCTCCCTTCCTGGACCTACCAATCCCGAGGCCGGCGACGAGCTCCACGAAGACGAAATCTTCTGGATCGGAGGCTTTGATGACCCTCCCAACACTGCCCCTGCTCGGAACCCCCTCTCCAGGCGCTGCGGCGGCCAGGGGACCTCTGGCATCCTTGCAGCATTGCCGGAATCGGAACGGAGCCCAGGTGCCCATGGCCGTCCGATGTTCAACCAGAAGGCGTCGTCTTCCCGGATGATTCCGGCGATTCCGAGGCCGACAGTGGAGCGCCATGTGCCGGTATCCGCGAAGTATCACCAGTCAGCGCCGGTGAACGTTCCGGTGCTGTCGAAGGCGGTGCGAAGGGCGCACGAGTTCAACGCTGACGACATCGATGATGGAGCGGAGGGGGAGATGTTGCCGCCGCACGAGATCGTGGCGAGGGGCTCTGAGCACTCGCCAGGACTGTCCTGCTCGGTTCTCGAAGGCGTGGGGAGGACGTTGAAGGGGAGAGATCTGCGTCAGGTTCGCAATGCGGTGTGGCGGCAAACAGGTTTTCTTGATTGACGACTTCAATTTCGCTGTTGATTGACTGGAATAGTGTTTCTGGTCATTAGCTTTGTATGTAACTCTTTAAGTACGTGTTTTTAGTTTTCTCAAGCTTTTAGTGGTAAATTTGAGTACATGCTGATTAGAATGATGCTAATTTCGTTCTCTTTCTCTTTTCTGTTTGGAGTTGCCAAGAAAATTGGGAAAAAGAAGGAAATTCAAAATTTTTGTTGATTGGGGCTTGACCAAACAAAAGCATGCATTCAACAACCGTGCATAATGTGGAATTCTAGTTAAGATGAGAAGAGTTTTTGATTTTCTTCGTACTGAAAAAGCAGTAAATTCAAATGGTGACATGGGAATGACGGTAGTTTACATTTTGAGAAAAATTGCTATGCAAGTTTCATGTTATGGGGAAGGGTTTACTTGTTCACCATTGCTTCTGGACGGTTTGTAGGTAGAGTCTTATTTCTATTTGGATGATTATAGTCCAAATAATAGGATAAATTTCTTATTGAGATACTATAGCAATTGATATGCCCATTTATATGAGATTTTCTCTGCTATTGGTTTCACATATCATGTGGTAAGTTTTTGATGTCTATCTGGTTAGATTCTCCAGGGATGCATTCTCTCTCAATGTCAGAAATGTAGCTTATGGAGGTGCTTCAAAATGGGCAAGGTTTTTGGGTGTAAATTTTGTAGGTCACGGCTAGCATTTTCCCACTTTTCTTATGCTATTATCAATTGTTTATCTATCTTGAGGCAATTTTAGGAAATGAGATAAAAAATATAATTCTAACAGTTTTTGGAAAGATGAACTGCAGAAAGCATACATCATGAGATGCTTCTAATTACCTTCTCACCTTGCAGATATCAATAGCATTTTTTCTGCAATATCTTATTGTTTTTCTGTTATTTATGAAATCAAAAGGCTTAGGTATTCTTTTTTTTTTCTTGGTGGTTTAAACTGGCAAATTTTGTAGAATAAGGATTCTTATAGCTTCTACTATTTGAAGTGGTCTAGTCTCATTGTGTAGTTCCTTCATTTCCGTTCCAGAAGGTATGGAGATGCTTTTTGTATGATAGAAGGGATTTAGAAAATGAAGCAAGTTGTTGGGAGATTCTTATGCAATCTAAAGATAAATTTGGCAAAGGTTCCTTACTTTTTAAACTAAACTACATTAATTTATATATGGATCCTATGTAAATAGCTTCAAGGAATTTTTATTGGCTTGCTTTTGGAAATATGTTAATTTTTTGCCTTATTCCAGGTGTCAGAGATTCTTCTGTATTAGCCTTTGACACCTGTGTATGCCCTTGTTACTTCCTTTTTAAGATTTTTCTTCTTTTTGTTCTTTTGAGATATGTTAATTTATTACCTTTAGTATTAGTTTTTGATATCTGTGTATGCCCTTGTTACCCACCTTTTTAAGATTTTCATTCTTTTTGTTCTTTTAGAGATTAGAGATATGTTAACCTTTTGCCTTCTGTATTAGCCTTTGACACCTGTGTATTACTAGCTACCTAGCTATTAAGATTTGCATTCCTTTTGCTTTGTGTTACATCGTTGATCCCACCTGGCCTGTCACCATCATTGCTATATTCTATTCTTCTGATGTCTCAAATTAACAGTACTTTAACATGCATATATCGAAGTTACTTGCAGAATCATTAGAAAGCTTCTAGATGATATAGATGCTTCCTTACACCCAACTTTATTGGTGATTTTGATGAGCCTGGGAAGGTTAATAATTAATTAGGTTTTCCTAATGAGATTTTGACATGATGGATTTGATTGATCTTCCAATAGGATTAAATGAACTCTTCCATTACCAGTATTGTGATGGTTGAGTCATCTTGAATCAATAAGAACTTGTCAAGTCTTTCAAGATGACATCCATTTTTCCACTATTGTGCTGCTGGTGAGACTACATATTCTCTGCTGAATTATTTTTAGAAAAGGATATTTTCTGAAAACGAAACTTTTTTCTCTCAATTTTTTTTTTTTTTGGAAAACAAATGAGAATGCGCCCTGAAAATAAATAAGCAAAAGCCTTTTCTTTGTAGTTGAGGATCATCTTAGAAAAAATAAGAACTCATTGAGTCTCATTTATTTCTCTCCAATTCTGTGTGAGGCTTTATTCTCTACAGAAAATTTTGGGAAAAGATATTGTGTGAAAATGGTGCGTTTCTGTATGTTTTGCTGGAGTACTTCTACAAAAGGATATTTTTCTGAAAATGGGGCATTTTCCTTTCATTTGTTTTGGTAAAAAAGTATGGAATTCATAGTCATTGTCATAAAATGCAATCCATTACATGATCTTATGTTTGGTTGTCACTAGAGTCTTATAGGCAGGAGCAGTTGAGTGAACTCAGAGACTTTTATCAATATGATATTTGAGATTTCCAGTAAAATGGAGACTTGATTGGCTATTTGCTTCTAATTAAGAGTGCAGCAGGTTTCTAAACTAAAATTTTGTGTGAGGTGCCAACCATGGTTCAAAGTTGCAGTCTTGATACCAAGCCGAGGTGTCCGAGACCAATGTGCCTCAAAATCTTCCATGTCAATGATCAAGATTGCAACTTTGAACCATGACATGAGTTATACTTATATCTCAGTCTACTTAGACATATCATCTCATGGGCCCAGATGATATGGACTGTTGAGGGCATTACCACCTAACTCAGGTATCTGTGTTTCTATGCTATTTGCAATGGTTGTTAATCATGTATTGAAGTTACTAGCTAAATTTAGACTTAAATGCAAGCAACCAAAGTCTTTGTTGTCTGAGCTGATGCAATTGGACTTGGATTAATTATGGAAATAGTGGATCTTTCCTCTTTATCCTCTTTTGCTAAGTTTATTTTCGGTGACTTGAACTGTCTATTTATTAATGAGAGATGGTGATAAAATGCACTATTTGCTGTTTGTCCTTACAGTTTGATTAATGTGTTGATTTTAAATTCTTTGGAAACTACCATTCTGCGATCAAACTTCAAAAATGTTTACAGAACCATGAAGCTCATATATAATATTCTTATCATTAGTTAAATTGGAGAGAACATTGGCCAAGGCTGCACATTTTATCTTTTCAGACTGTAAATATTTGATGCTGACAACTTTTTTGAGCTTTCAAGTAATTTCAATATAGTATACAATATAAGTGTGTTCAGTTTGACAGGACTCAGTTGATTAATCACTAAAATTTCATTGAAGGATTATATGTTGAATGGGTATTGTTGGGATGAAGAACTATATTTCAAAATCCATGGAAACCATGGTCTAAGGTGACTAATTAAGTAACCTTGTATCATCCTCCATAATGCTTTCTTTGAGTTATATTAAATATCTAATAATAATAATAATTTTGTGTAATAATGATAATAATTATCTTGTCTAACATGGTATATATGTAATAAAAGTTGTTCTTTGTTAGCATCTTCTTAATAGTTGAGATTAAACATTTCCCGTACTCTCCTATTAAGCATTTCCCATAGTTCATTCTGGCATCTGCAATGTGTTATGCTACTTGCATTATAGTGAGGGCTGCTGGTACTGTGTGCCTCAGGATTTAGAAGGCTCTCAGGGAAATTTCAATTTTGGTGCTGGCCACTTGACCATGTGTCATCTGTTGGATCATAATGGCTGCGCCCATCTACTGCAGTTGTGGAGGGGCTAAGAAGTTTGTTCTCAAACAATGCAGAGGTTAGCTTGGTGGTATTGAATCATTAATACTCTTTTTAGAAGTATAGCATTGTGACTAAATGTGATAATTTGCTCATGGAACGTTCCTCGGTTATTTAAAAAAAAAAAAAATTGATTGCCAAACCTAGTCAAGGTTTTGAGGACGAGAGTGGCTTTAGGTGGGCTGGGATTGACTTCATGACGAGTTTCCTTGTGGAGTCTGGTCCCTTTTCCGGATCCCAGGTTCAAATCACTGTAATTGAATGTTGATGGTGCATCGCATTATGTGTTGTGTCCTCTTCACAAAGACGATGGTTTTTTTTCTGGACCCCGGTTAAAGCGAACCTGGTTATTACCTAGACAGTGCCTCATTTGGGCCTAGTTATTTCACGCACAGAAGCATTTCATTCCTGAGTGAGAGGAACAGGAGACAGAAGCTCTAGAAAGCGGGGTTTGGGCATCTGCCTTTCTAGATTGTGCAGTGTGCGACCCCTTTACTTCTAGGTTGTTGGTAGTGGGCCCTAAAGTTCCGTCGGTGAAAAGTCCAGACGATTGGCCCCTTACTTCTAGGTTGTAGGTGTTTAAATGGATCTCACATCCAATGCGGTAAATGTAGGATGATGTTGCATGGATCATTACTGGAGTCAACTTAGAAAGGGGCATAGACGGGAAACCCAGGGTTTAGCCTCTGCCCTTTCTACAAATATAGAACAGTTCGGTGCGTGATTTCCTTATTTTCATTTCTTACTGTGAGCTTGTATGACTACGGTGACACCAACTTACTGAGTAGGTCATCATAAGTTTCCCTGCTCCTTCATAGACCGTCACAGAGGATAAAGAAACTACTTGTTTCTGGCTGGTAGTCTGGGTGAATACTTTTGATTCTACTAATTGTTGCTCCTATGATCCTGAACTTTCACTTGACTTGGGACTTTAGGCATTTGACAGGATTAATGCTTATGTTGAAGATAAAGACCTAATGCTACAGATTCAGCCCTTAGTATTATTTATTTTCTCACAAAAATAGGAAAATCCTGGGAAGCTTGTTCAATATTCAGTTAAGGTCGGGTTTTTGGCGATTCTATAACAGACTAAAAAGTATAATTTTAAAATATAGTCGTGAAGAAACTATTTACAAAATTATCATAATTTGTGTATGATAAATCAACTTAATAACTCAATATGACTTAATTAAGGAGATTAAATATGTTTGGTTATATATCTTAATATTACAACTTAAAAGTAAAAAATAACTTTAAAGTATTAAGTTAAAATAGTTAATTTATTTTTAATCTCAAAACTCTTTTGCTTTATTTATTTATATTTAAAAAATATATATTTTACAATCATGATTTTATGTTTACAACTCATGGTTTATAGTAAATATTTTTGTAGTTATATTATATTTTTATAGTATTTTAAATATGAATATTTAACAAATAAATTTATTACTTAATATCAATGAACATATAAATATGAGTTAAAATTTTAAAATATATATATTAATTTAATGATTTACAATAAAATTTATTTTTAAAAAAAAAATTTAATATTTAAAATAAGTAAAATTAATTTAATTTATTAAATAATAAATATTAAGTTTTATTAAACACCACGTAAAAAAGGAATCACACGATAATAATTGTCCTGTGAGCCAAAATCATCTCTTTAGTCATGTAAGAAAGGAACCATGGTAAGAGTTGTCTTGTAAACTAAAATGGTCTCTTTAACCATGTAGAAAACAGTAAGAGTTATATCATAAGCTAGAATCCTCTAACAATAACATCATTATGGGGGCTTTCTTCCACGTGTCATTCTCATACTCAAGACCTTTTGGCCGTCTAGTGTAAATATATAACCTGTCTAGGATTGCTTTGTTTGGATTAAGATGAGCTCTATTTGACACCAAAAATGAGAAACTTTCCTTCTTCCGCAATGTCAAACGGAATGGACAAACCAAGTCAGCTAGACCTTTCAAACAAACAAATCTGTCCAATCAAGTCATTAGGATTTTTGGTATGCGTGGTTAATCATGTCTAACGTCCGAGCGCGGGACTAGACGACTGATATCTGAGTGTCGGACTAGTCGCCTGATGTTTAAGCACCGACCTAGACAACTGATGTTGGAGTGTTGGACTAGCCGCCTGATGACTGAGGGATGAACTAGACGTCATTTACACTCAAAAGTTAATGTCAATTAATTGTTACACAAAATCCCAAACATTGACAAGCTAAATGGATAGTTAGCTACATGGTATCAGATTTCGGCACGACAGTCAGCAAATGACACCAGTTAGCCACCCTTACTTGATATGATTACCCAAACTACATTACAATAATGACGTTGACTATTCTATCAAGGTTTAATTTTTGTCGTGCAATCATCATTACAAGATAAGGATGGTATCATCAACCCTATATAAACCTCTCAAAAAGTATGAACAAGGTACACACATACGCTCATTCTTTCCCACAAAAATAGTTAGAGTTATCTTCATCCGACTTAAACTTCGGACGGGCGTGCCCAAACTACCCGCTTGGACATCCTTCTGTGCGGGAAAAAAGTCTGTCTGACTCCAATGAAGTTGGACGAACTCCTCAAGAAGCACAAGCAAGGGAAGAAGTCCGCTTGACTCCAATGAAGTTGGACGGATCTGAATCCAGTTAGCTTGATACCAACAATCATGAGAATGGTGTTTGTTTTATTTATTTATTTACTTTTAAATAAAATTTAAAACTAAATAATATTTAATAGTATTAATTATTGAGTTATTTGTTTTTTTAATTTTTATTTGTAATAAGTATTTAGAACTAAAGGAAAACTAATAAGGTTATTTATAGCATTAAAAAAAGTCTAAATATTTTGGTTTTTTGAATTTAGTAAAAAAATTTAACAAATAACTAATAAGTTAATAAAAAGTAAAATAATTAACTAGTTGAAATCTAAAAACAAGTTACTTTCAATAAAAAATTTAGAAAATAAACAAGATCCTCTCTTTGAATTAATAAAAAGTGAGAGTTGATTTCTTAAAATACAATTAAAAAAAATTCTTCCAAGAAAAAATCGTTTCGAGGAGACATTTTCTTAAAATGGAAAATTTCTTCCAAAAATTAAAAATCATCCTTTGAAATGAAAATTTCAATTTTCTCAAAAAACAAAAAAGAAAAAGAAAAAAACTCTTGAAGACTTTTTTATTTTTAATAACATTTTTAAGTAACAGTATTTTTTTATTATAATAATAATTATTTAAAATATATATTATAAAATTAATTAATTTTATGTTTTAAATTCAGTATATAAAAATAGTTATTAACTATTGTGGATATATTATTTTTAAATAATAGTATTTATAAAAATATAAATTCTGTTGATAGTCATATTAAAAAAAATATTATTTTATTTTAAATTAGATATTGGTTGAAAAACATTTTGGTCTTTATCTTTAAATTAATTTAATTAATTATATTTAAAATAAAAATAATTTAATTGAATTTTTTTGCTCTTTTTATGAGAAATAATAATTTTTAAATTTTATTTATTACATTTTTTTTCTTGTTCGACTTTGACATTACTTTTAATATTTTTTAAAAATAATATTTTAATTGGATTACAATTTCTTTAAATCAATCTAGAATCATGAGGATAAGTAAATATTTAATTTTCTTATACGTGGCCACATTATTAATTTTTCTTAAATTAATTTATATCATATTTAACTTGTTGCCAAAACCTTTAAAAATCGAAAACTTTAAAGATTTTAGTTTATTGAAGGTTTTTAAAAAATAAAATCATTATTGTTTTTATTTCATTTGAGTGTATTGAATTAATTTTTTTAAAAATGAATAGCTTTTATTTTGCTTTAAGTATTAGATTAATCTTATTAGATAAACTTTAAAATTTAGGGCCTTTGACGGTTTTTTTTTTTTTTAATTTGTTTTTAAAAATTGTTTTCAAAATAGAGAATAAAAGACAGTTTTTGAATTATTTTTTTTTAAATAAGGGTGTTTGGCAAGATGTTTTAAAAAGTAGTTTTTAAAAACAAAAAACAAAAAACTTGTTTGGATGAAAGAATTTATATTGTTTTTAAAAACAATGTCTTACTTTTATTTTATAGAAATTTTATAAACTTAATTTATAATAATATGAAATCAAATTCAAGTTAAGTCTTATTAGAAATAAATAAATATATGATTATGTATGATTTAAAGATTTTTTTTTTTAATTATGAAACAAATTTTTTATTCTAGTGAAACAAAAATTACTATAAGATAAAAATAATTTTAATATTCATTTTTAATACAAGTCAAATAAGTACTTTAATTAAGTTTTTTTAATTTGTTGTTTGATTATGATTTCTTATGCTTGTTTTTTTAAAAATTGAAGTCTTATTGAAAATAAAAATAATTTTGTAATTACAAATAAATTTAAAAATAAATAGTTTTTAGTAAAACATAAATAATATTATTATAATAAAATCATAAATTATATTTTTAGTAGAAAATATATTATTTTATTATATGTTACAAATATAAGGATATTAATATCTTTGCATTTTTTTTTTGTTAAAAAAGAATAATACTAATTGTCAATAATGTTTTATTTAAAATGAATAATGCATACAATTTTACTTTTTTTAACTTATAAATGAGTCAAGTTTTTTTATTACATATGCATACATTTAGTACTCAATTTTAAACATAATATTCTAGAATGTGTGATTCTTTATTTAAAAAAGACATATTTATACAAAAAAATCGAGTCTAGATTTGTGGGTTAAATTACCTATAAAAAAGGTACGATAATAAACTATAACACCTCTTTAAGCCTATAAATATACGAGTCTTTATTAAACCAATGAAGGGAATTGTGACAATTAATTAATTAATTATTGACACTAAGAATAAGAATCATACAAATGAGTATGTATGAATCGTGGTAAAAATCAAATTATAAGAACAAACAAAATAAATGAAGAGAGAAATACATGAATTGATTTATTAAGTTAATTAAAAAAGATTTAATTGTTTCAAATGTCACGACACAATTTAAGAAAATTTGAAAGAATTTATTTGTATAAAAAAAATTGAGTTAATGATTTCAATTTATTTTCAACAAATTATTTGCTTCAATTTTATTCCATTTTTATTTTCAAAAAAGTTATTTACATTTATTTTATCAAAAGAATTTATTAAAAAAATTCAATTGGGTAATAAAAATGATTTTTACTTGCACTTATTATAAAAAGAATGATTTTTTATAACTTTATTTATCAAAGTATTTCAATTTGATTTTATTTAAATAAAGTGTTTTTTACAAACTATTTATTTTAAAAATATATATATATTTTTATAAATGTATCTATACAAAACATTTCAATTTTATTTTATTTTCAAGCAAACTAGTTTTTATTAATTAAAAGACAAGTTTTTTAGCTTTTTATTTACAAAAATTTTAAAATTCAATTTAATTTTATTAGTGGAAATGATTTTTAAATATATATATAAGGAAAAGTGCCCTCACAATATGATTTGCGACATGAGCCTTCGCAACCTTACAAATTTTAGTTGTAGAAAAATGTGATTGCAACCATTGATTCAAAGTATAATCACACAATCAAACTTTGCTGCAGTTACATGATTTCTTTATAGCGTGGCCCATGGTGCACGCCCTTATATCATATGGTTACAATTTAATTTGCTTTAAGCTACGGGTCTTGGCTGCAACTAAAGACTTAGGTTGTGTTTGTTTTTTGGCTGAATAGAAAAAGCTAAAATATTTAGCTTTTTCTATTAAGCCAAAAAGCAAACACAACCTTAGTTTCTTGTAGTGTGTGTCATGGTTGAATTAAAAAACATCATTCTTAAATGATCAGAATAATGACAAAATAGACTATGCAAGCGTATGCAAGCGTAAAAGTACTTAAAAAATAAATTGTCCCTAGTTATTAATCTTATAATGCATGTGATTTAACTATAATCATGTTGTAGTTTAAGTAATTTAAGGCCTAATTGAGAGTAATTGACCTAAAAATTGCTTTTAGTTTATGAGGTTTTTATCACTAATACTTTTTACGGAGAATTAAGCATAAATAGCTTACAATGATGATCTATAATTGACTTGCAATCGAGGAAAGATACGCAGAAGGAAAAAGATGGAAAAAGGGAGAAAATGTGAAGGCAAAGCATTTAATTTGAATTGAAGTGTGCATTGATGAGAGCATTCGAGTCCCCCTGCTGGCACACCTACTAAATACGATCAAGAAAGGTGAGTACAGCCCATGCAGCTTGGGCAACCTTGAAGCTGACCATGCAAAATAGCACCCATTGGATGCCTTTGCATAAAAGCAATCCCTATCCATTCCATGTACGGTTGTCCCCATCTCAAGTCCTCTCCCCTTCCTCTTCTTCCCCCTTCATGTTTAATATCATTCAAATATTCATCTACAACCATGCTTTTAGTTTTTTTCTTTTTTTTTTTCTAAAGAAATTACTATAATTTGATAGAAAAATTGTAATTTGCAACATATAGTTTGATTAATGATGCCTAGCGTTCCCCTTTTGTGCCATTGCAATTTCAATTCATAGGTTGTCAAATTTCTTTATTTTCACTTTTAATCGGGAATTTTCGATTCGGGATTAACCCTGATACTATATGGTATAAGGAAATGAAAAGTCTGTTCTCTTTGAGTCAAATGGAATACTGCCTTTCGGCTTTAGGAAAGGTCACGAAACTACACCTTTTAGACCTGCTGTTGAGTCCATTACAGTCGATATACATAGAGTTGCATTGATGGTGAGATGGTGATACAAGAATTCATATTGGTACCATTTTTAATCGTTGTCAACTTCCTGCAGAGACATATATGGCAAATGAGTCTAATGAGAAAGCTATAGCCCTAGACAGCATTTGATAGAAGCGCCTAAAATTTTGGCTGAGTTAAGAGGTTTAAAGCATTATGAACAAATGGAATTGGGTCACAGCATCCGGCTGCCCTCCCAATCCTTGACAAATATGTATAATGGAGACAAAACTATGGTTGAGCTTCATTCTAATTAATGCCTTCAGTTGTTGGTGTCAACCTCAATCCTAGAGGATACATGCATGGTGTATTCAATTTAAAGTCTTGAGGTGGTGGGTGTGGTATTATTGAGAATATAATGCACTTGGTTTGATGGTAAGATGTTTTTTGTTACATTGAACGGCAGCTTCTTCATCCGATGGGCATATTCAAAATGGTATATTTTTTTGTCATTTAGGATTCATTTACACTAAAATCAGGAAAAGCAGAAGAAGAAGAAGAAGAAGAAGAAGAAAATTTGATGTTTTATAGTAAAAATAAAATTGTGTGGAGGCTTAAATGAAAGGAAAGATGGGGCTCAAGGACTAGAAGTACCGTTCTACTGAACGCATAATCCAATCCTTTACCAAAAGCTGTCCTGTGGGTATCATCAATGAAAGGAAAGAAAGAAAGAGGACCCTCGCTCTCCTAGTAAATTTTCCACTGACACCAGCAACAACAAAGCTGTGCCTTCTTTAAATTCCTCCCCCTAATCTAACGGCCTCATTTAATTCCCAACATCTACCTTCTACTGCCAAGAAGATGATCACCTCTCTCTACTTGGTCTAACATAATAATGTAAATCTACTTGGATATATAAAACTTGAATTGGAGGAGACAGATGAATGAAACACGCAGCTATGATGTTTCCAACATTTTTCAAATCAAGGACATTAGCTCATTCAAGTCAACAATTCTCTGACTGGACTAAAGGAGTGATCAATTTTCCAGAAGTTCCTCAAAAGTCTTCATCCCTAACTGGACTAAAGGGAAGGGCCTTAGGATAGGGTATCTTGCTTCATGTTCTTGGGAGCGAAGGAAGCTTGCCCAAATACAGGGGTGGACATAAAAGGCACACAAAAGGTGAATAGGAAATTGCAGTGTCCAATGGAAGATAGAACTTCTCTTTAAAGGGAAGTAGATGAAAATTTTTCAAGCTTCAATTGTTATACATAATGAGGAGTGCGCTTCTCTCAACCACGAATGTGTAACCTTAATGTTTTTTTTCTTTTCTCCTTGTCTTCTTTCTTATGTACCAAACAAATTAAAGCTTACTAACTCCTAAGGACCCAATTGTTATCCAAATATTTGCAGTGACCCCTCTTGTTTACTTGTCATTGTTGCATAGTCAAACTACTCTCTCTGCATGAAACAACTCTAAATGAATTGAACTGGTTAATTTCCAACAAAAGTTGGATGCTTTTTCTTCCCTTTCTGAGTTGATCAAGAGCATCAAGTACATACAGGTTGTGTATTGAGAAGTATAATTCAGTCAGTGTAGTGTGTATGCATGTAGAAGAGTGGGTAAATGGAAGAACGATGAATCATTAATGTGGTGGTGCTGCAGGGGTAGTTCTGGAGTTACACTACACAGCTTTAATTTCAGAGGCCAGCTGGATCTGTCATCAACCACATTTTCAGCAGACAGACCATTACAATTTACCCTTTGCTGTAAGGGAAGTTGTGTCCGTATATTCTTGGCATTAGTTTTCTCATTTTCATCATCTTGATCTGTCTTGGAGAGTTTGTATAATGGCATAAAAAAAAAGGACCCTCACCTACTATTCTAGGGCGTATTGAATGCCTAAAAGATGTCACATGTTGTTCAACCCTATCATCAATGACCCAATTGAAGTGTCTGTGGATTCGTGGTTATCCTCTTTTCTCTTTGAGGCTTCACGTAAGGGGTACCCCATAGAAGGCCCCAACATACATTATGGTGATCCTGGGGCAAGAATTAATTATCATTTCTAGAGAGGTTGGTTTTAGGGTAACCATTAAAGTTTTTGTCCCAAGAAAGGTAGACCATATTGGCACAAGAGTTCGTATAATGTACCATAAGGATGGAAAGTATCAGGATAATTTCACCCAAGAACAAGATCAAATTAGTCCCTTCTGGTCTATTTTTGTTTCATTAGACAACATTACGATAAATCAACTTTATTACTAGGACCATAGGATCAAATTTCTTGGTTTGTGCTCAGTTGTGTAAAAGATAAGATACTTAACATGGAAAATTGAAGTTAATTGACGGTGTTGAAGGAGTACTGTTGTTTGTTGATCCATTGACGTCCCATACCAGGAAATGTAAAGAAATTGTTTTGTATGTGGGGGGTAAGTGTCTATGGTAAATATGTATATATATGTCAGATGTTCCAGAGGATGAAGGCCATTGCTTCAAGTGTCAGAAGGTCTTAGCATGATATTGTTATTCAAATGAGATTTTGAATTTACATCTCGTGCTCTTGGAGCTATACCTTCAATATCATCCACTAAAATTATGTACCTACGACTCCTTCACTAACACCAACCACCAAAATCAGGCTTGGGACCCTTCATTGAATGTGGTGTTGTTCATCCTTCATATATTTATGTGCTCCATATTATACCTTCTTCTCATCCATCCTCACACCCTTTGCTAGCTACCCAGCTCCCATGGCATATAATCGTGTGATTGCACCACTCTTCTTTGCACTGGTTCTTGCAACGATTGACCTCTCAACTTGCCATGTTATGAAGGGCTCCGTCACTTGCCTGGACTGCCACCGCCATCACGACTTCTCAGGTTTGTCCTAACTCCTAACTTATAAATTTTCCTTGATTTGAAAGGATAAAGCCCTTAAAAAAAAATCAGCCTATTTCATTGTACAGTTGGGCTCATTCTTTTTGTTAGGAAGCCTATGCTAATTATATGTTGCTGAAACATTTCAATATAGTGACCAAAAATAGGTTCATATCACTGACTTCAC
Source organism: Vitis rotundifolia (assembly GCA_030254885.1). Classification (NCBI taxonomy): domain Eukaryota; kingdom Viridiplantae; phylum Streptophyta; class Magnoliopsida; order Vitales; family Vitaceae; genus Vitis; species Vitis rotundifolia. Next base: position 15,321,333 of record CM058156.1, read on the forward strand.
ACGCCATCTGACTCCAATAATTCTCACTGCATTTCTCTTAAAATTGTTACAGGTATTAAGGTTTTCGTGAAGTGTGACCGGGTGAAAAAGTTGGCTATGGCAACCACAGAAGCTGATGGCTCCTTTAAGACCAATCTTCCCTCAGACACTCAAACCTCTTCTCCTCCTTTGAACTGCCTTGCTAAACTTCTTGGTGGCCCGAACCAGCTCTATGCCTTCAGGAAAAACACGGTCTCCAGGATTGTGAAGGCCCGAGACCATAGTTCTTACACGATCTCCACTCCCCTTTCCTTTTCCACCACACGCCCTTCATCTGTAAAAGGTTCGAAATATGGGGAGTTTGGGTCATCCAAGACCGTTGATCTACCTCTACCGCCGGAGTGGGGACTAGCACCATCTAGCTACTATATTCCGTTCTTCCCCATCATCGGTATACCTTAACTATTGCAGCATAATGCGCAGATCAAGAAGAGATTACTAAAATATATATAAATATAAAAGTCTTGCTCTATCATGTGATCTTTGTGTGGAGAATGTAGTGAAGTCTAAGTATTTCTTTGTTTCTATATATGTTATATATATATATATATATATGAAGTGGTTGGCTTTTGTACAAGTGGAAGTTAAAACTTAGAAGTGCTACATGTGCTAAGAACGGATGCATTTTGTATCGTGTGTGCACTCAGAAGTCCAAGGCATAAATGCATATATACTTGATTAGTATCGATTTTGCTTGTTCTTCTCTCTTGTTTCTTTTTCTTTTTTGGGTGATCAATGATAGTTTATAGTGCTTGTCACTAAATTACTTTGCAAAGACAACATCATACGTAGAATGCCCATGCATCTGTAGAATTTTCACTCTTCCTGTCACTCCGCCCCCACCAGTTGACGGAAATCAATAGCCCTTTAGCCCAAGGGACTTGGTGTTTACTCCAACACGTTAAAATGTGCCCAAGACTCCTTTTTAGGAATTGAATTGAAAACAACAACCTTATTTTCCCTCTAATTTTAAACACGCAAAAAAAAAAAAAAAAAAAAAGTGTTTGGCAATGTTTTCAAATATGATTTTAAAAAAACATTTTTTGAAAACAATTTTCAAAAAACAAATTATTGATTAAAAATTCATATATAAAAATCTATTTTCTCAACTTATTAATTTTTAAGGTATTGTGCATATGTACAATATAAAAGTTTTAAAAATATTTTCTATATTTTTTTATGCTTTTCAATACATTTTACAACAATAATTGTAGGCTGTGTGAGAGAGAGAGAGAGAGAGAGAAGCATAGATGATATAAAGGGCGATGATAGAAGGTAAATTACTTCTTACATATTTTAAAATGAACCAAAATAATTATGACAATGACAATTTAAATCTTGTAGTCCCTAACAATGATTAAAATTAAATGCGGAGAGTGATAGTAGGTTGTCATTGTTTATGACAAAAATTTGAGCTTCCATTTCAGATAAAACTTACAAAAAGATAGGAATGACAATTAATTGGATCAAGGCAAGGGGGACCAAGCTACCTCACGATTATTCACCCAAACTAAATTGATGTGTAAACTAACAATTTTGTAACTGTTGGAAAGTAGACAAGGCTTGACCCATGTTATGTCCCCTTCACGTTAGGGAAATATCATATGAAAACTCTAGAATAAATAAATAAAATTGATGAAATAAAAATTGAATAAAATTTATAAAATATTGAAAAAAAAATCTTAGAAAACATTAAATAAACAATAATTTATATGTCAAGTTATATATAGCTCTTCAAAACACATTTAATTCCAAAATGATACACTATAATTTAGATGTGTTTGAGGATGTACAATATATGATGATGGATATATAGTTATTTTCATTTAAAAATATTTACAATTTTATTTACAAGGATATGCTTTTATCAATTATTGTAAAATACATAAAAAGTGTTAAGATTTGATTCAAATTATTTATTTTTTATTTTTAGAAAAATTAATATTTATACAATTTATTTATTTGTGGCAAATTATCTTTTTAAGTTTGATTAGGATTATGAAACTATTGGTTTAGGGGTTAAACCATAAGAATCTATAAATATGTGACTTTATGTAAGATTTTAAGAGAGAAGGAAAAAGTTTGTAAATAGTGAAGAGAGGTAGATAAAGGGTATATTGGATTTTGGGTGGAACAAGGTCGAAAGAGTTTGAAGTGCGTGTTTTTAAAGTTTATTAATGATCTCCCTTTTCCGTGAATGTAGGTAATTACACTAAGCCACATAATTATTTTGTCTTCTCCAATTTTTTTTATTTTTCTCATTGTATTTCAATATCGTGATTTTCCCAATAAGTGGTATTAGAGTCGTGATGTAAAAATTGTGGAAAAATCATTTTGAAGATGATGTTAGATATTGATATGATATTGATTCCTTTGATGGAAAGGAAAAATTTTAGTAATTAACAAGGTACTATTAAAGATGTTTTACAGTTACAAGGACTTCTTAATGCTTTACAAGGCAAGAAATAAGAGAAAATAATAAATAAAGAATGAGAAAAATGAAAAGTAAGAGCAATAAGTATCATTTGTTTAAGTCAAACTCTTGAAATAAAGTATAGTGTTTTGAATGAAAAATCTCCTTCTAATTTATAGGAAAAGTTAGAAAAAATTTATATATCAAAATTCCTAACAAATAGACTATATTTGAAGGAGTAACTATTTGAGTTAAATACGGATGAAGGAATGGATATTAAAAATCATATAAATAAATTTAATAATTGCAACCCCCAATTATTGAGTGTAAAGGTTAAGATTGATAAGGAAAATCAAAGTATTACTTTGTTGGCATCTCTACCAAAATCATATAATACAATGGTGACTATGTTTTTAATTAGAAATACAACATTTTTTGTAGATGAGGTGTCAATTGCTCTTTTAAAGACAAAAAAATATTAAGCAACCAAGTAGTTCATCTCATACTCAACAGCCTCTTGTGATAAATTCTTAATCACATCATGGAAGAAGTAAATTGCGAGGAAGGTACTATGATAGGAGTGATAACCATTCTTAATTACACTTCTAAAATTATATGGATTGTTGTTATTACCACCAAAAAGGACATATTAGAAGATACTATGAATAATTGACAAAGCATCTAAAACTAAGGAAAATATTAAATCCAAAGAGACTTTAGATTTTACAAATATTGTTGATGAAGAGTTTGATAAGAAAGATAATGTTCTTCATGTTGAATCTTAGATTTTGGATTCTTGATATTCTTTTCATATATGCTCATATAAGGAATGGTTTGATACCTACAAGAAATGTGATGCTAGTATTGTTTGAATGGGCAATGATTCAAGCTCAAAAGCCATTGGGATTGGTACTGTAAAAGTGAAAAATGTTTAGTGATGTTGTCAAAACATTAACTAATGTTAAACATGTTCCTAATTAAGTTAAGGAGGAGTTTAATATCTATGGGATTTTGGATACTTCAAATTATGTTTTTTCTAAAAAGAATGATATAATGAATATTAAAAAAGGTATTTTGATAGTTATGAAATAGAAAAAAGGTGAAAAAAATTATACACCTTGATTGGACAGAGATGAAGAAGGAACCACACCGAGTAAAGTCTTTTTCTAGTGTTAAACATGTTGTCAAAGTAGATGAATGTGATATCCAAACTCTATTTTTGACTAAAAGTACTCTTTTGCACAAGGATGAGATTAATCATAAAAAGCAATAGAGTTTTGAAGAAAACAAAAATAGTTTCTAGAGTCAAGCCTAATGAGAGTTTGAACTTGACAAATGTTTATCCTCATTAACCATGCAAGATTGAGATAATTTGAGTCAAGGTAGAGATTGTTGGAATTTGATTCAAAATTTTTATTTTTTAATTTTAGGAAACTCAATATTTATAGAGTTTGTATTTTAGTAAATTACCTTTTTAAGTCTAACTACAATTAGAAAACTATTAGTTTAGAGTTAACCCATAAAACTCTATAAATATGTGGTTTCATATAAGATTTTAGAGAGAAGGATCAAGGGAACAAAAAGTGAAAGAAATAGGAAAAAAGAGTATTGAGATTTGAGTAGAAAAAGGTTGAGAGAGTTTGACAAGTGTATTTTTTAAGTTTATTATTGTACTTCTCATTTATAGGTCATGTTAAGTGAGAACTAATTGTGTAGTGCATGGAAGGCACTCTATCGAAATAGTGATGTACAACCGTCATGACTCTCATTAGTTTTTACTTAATTATGATTTATGATGTGATTAATATAAGAATGTTTTAGCTTGATGTTTTGCGCATTATGTTTTATTTATTAAACCATGGAATGAAAGAATATCACATGGGCCAAGTGGGAGAATGTAAGAATTTTATGTGGCCCACGTGTATATTATTATGTAATATTTATTTAAATATCAAATTAAGTATTATAGTTTAATAAATAATAAAGCTAAAATCCTATTGGTTAGTTTTTGAGAAGTTAGTTTTCTAAATTAAAATCTTATTTATGGTTTATGCCTAATATATAAGCATTCTATTTCATTAATAAAACGCATAAGAGAAAACCTGAGGGTGAAGCGGTTAAGGGATAGAAACACAGTTTCTATTATGCTTATTGTTTGGTCTCTTTAAAAGTTCCCTAATAATTAAAGGTTTGTTTTTGTTTTTTCTCTCAATAATAGAATTGTAAAAATCATATTGTTCTAAAATCCTTAACTATTATGATTTGTGCAAAGTTAGTTTTCTAAATTAAAATCTTATTTATGGTTTCTGCCCAATATATAAGCATTCTATTTCATCAATAAAACGCATAACAGAAAGCCTAAGGGTGAAGTGATTAAGGGATAGAAACAAAGTTTCTATTATGCTTATTGTTTGGTCTCTTCAAAAGTTCCCTAATGATTAAAGGTTTGTTTTTGTTTTTTCTCTCAATAATAGAATTGTAAAAATCATATTGTTCTAAAATCCTTAGCTATTATGATTTGTGCAAAATTAGAGGTTGATTTGCATAATTATGGTATTAGGGTTATGATTGTTCCGTAGGAATTATGATTATTATTGTTCTACATAAATAAAGGAAACCTAACACAGAAGCTTATTTTGGCAAGAACAATAAGAAGAAGATCGACAAGGGTCAAGTTTGAAAAAAAATATATATATATATCGACAACAAAAAAAAAAAAAAAAAAAAGGGCTTTTTATAAGAGACACCTTTTTTAAAAAAAATAATAATAATAATTTTATAAGAAGACTTTCAGCAAATGATATATATTTATTATTGTCATTATCATATTTATAGGGAAGCAGATGAAACAACATATCGTTTAACTAAAAAAAGGTATTTTTAATATAAAATTAATCATTTGATTGTCAAATTTTTAAATATTAGAAAGTTTAATTTTAAAGATTACTGCACATCTTTTAATAATATTTGTAGGTATTTTATTTTGTAGTCTTCTTTCATTATATATATATATATATATATATATATGAAATATGGGGTAAATTATATGTGTACGGCTAAAATGGAACTTTAAAAGAGGGTGGGGGGATAAGAGCTAGGAGAGCTGGGAGAGCTGGGAGATAAGGAAAAAGGGAATTTTTCAGAAACATGAGAGGGAAGCAGGAATTTTTTGGCAGCAAGTGAAGACAATCAGAATTTCGTTTTTTATGAAAAGAGAGGAGAACCTCTTTTTCTTGGCAGCAAAAGATTATCTTCCGAAGAGGAGCATCAGGGGAAAAGCAGCCGACGTATCGGGTGCAATTTCCACCCTTTATTCCTTTATTTTGTCTCTTGCTCTTTTTGGTCCGGATAATCTATATCCAGCACCAAACACGGAATGAATATAGATGTGTATATGGCTCGTACACTTTGATTATTGATGAATGAGATCCAATTCTCCAACATGATCGAGACTCTTGAAAACTTAATACCTTTGGGTTTCAAAATGTGTATTGGCTTACCATTAAACATGCAGACTGACTTCGCTTGGAAACCTGTTCTGATTTTTTCTCTGAAATCTGGGCTAACATGGAGCGGAGACTTGGGCTGAAGTGAGAATAAAAGGCAGGCTGTTTTGGGTTTAAAACTGTGGATTGGTTTACGTTTAAAAATGTGGGCTAGCTTCCCATCGAAGTCTGCCCTGATTTTTTATTTGAAAAGTGGTCTGAAAAATGGGCTGGTCCAAAATGAAATGTGGGTTTTTTTGGGTTTAAAAATATGGACTGGTCTTGCCTTAAAATATGGGCTGATTCACATCAAGATTTGGATTGATCTGTGGGATTAAAAACTAGATATTTCTTTGTTGAGTGAAAAGTCTCCTGTGTGCTGGATCCCCCAATATATCTAGCTTATGTCACCTTACCCACCGACAACATCTAGGTTTTACTATCAGTGACTTAATTTTTCAGAGTCCATTAGTGTTTTAATTCTTTTTTAATTTCATTTTTTTCTTTAAAAATAAAATAAGTAGTGGTTTCAAGTTTTTTTTCAAAAATAAAATAAAATGTTTTTTTTTTCAAATAAAAAGGAGTCCCCTTTCGAGTAGTGGTGTATATGAAAAATGTAAATACAAGATTGTAGTGTGATATATATATCATATCGAATAAAAGAGAAAATTTTTGACATTATATAAGTATGAATATTTCTTAACTAAATAAATATGTTTTTAAAGTCATGAGAGTCCCTTTGAGTTAAGAGTGGATAATATCTATACGGTTAAGTGCGGATCGTTACAAATGATATTAAAGTCGATCACTGACCACGGTATAGGAGTTTATTTGGCTCGTGAGGGACGTTTATCTATTTGGCACCACAATAGTATGTTATTTGTGATATTTCACATTGGATATGATTGAGAGTTGTTGACACTATATAAGTATGTGTCCCTCTTAATCAAGTTGATGCACCTATAACCCAAGTAGACATGTTTTAAAGTCATGAGAACCTCTTTAAATCCAAAGGGAATAATATCTATACGATTGGATGCAGATTGTCCATAAATCTTGATCCGTTTTATTCGCTTTAACCGGGCATAAAATTAGGCCTGGTCCATGCTTCCGACTAATCAGCATACTTTCCACATTGCATGGCCATTAGTCATCCCATGTCACGTTTCTTTTGGGTGGAAACCAAGCATATAAATATAAAGAGATAGGGATTATCATGTCTTAGTTGGCATGGGGTAAAATATAACGTGAAATAATGTGAACACACATGTAATGAAAGGGAAGCTGTAAAGTTTTTTTAATTGTAATTTCTGCATGATTCTCTGTAAAAAATTCATGGTATAATAGAATATACATCACTGTCCAATTATATCAATCCAAACAAGAAGAAGATAAAGCAAGCAAGATCCAGTGTTGACGTGAGGGCCATAGAGAGCAAGAAAGGTGGAGTCAAGAAGCCCCTGAAGTCACTCATCCAACTGGCTGATAATGACCGTTTTTCAGTTAAGATCACGTCATTAATGGCAATTTTATCAACTTTTACGCGGAGAAGAAGAAGTAAACACCCAGAAAATAATTTCCCACCTTGAATCTTGGATTCTTTGAAAACTCAAGTTCAAGGCAGATTTTAATTTTCTTCCACGTACATCAAGGACCTCCAAGCCAAGACCCGGTACCTCCAAGCCAAGACCGGGTCTCCATGATACCGATAGAGAGAGGGAGCAAGCACACGACTCTCACCATTCCTGGTCCTACGTCTCCGTGTGGCCGGGCCTCAGAAAGTGCTTACGTGGAATAGAGGAAGTGCCACGTATCTTGAATTCCCAGCCTTATGTCTCACTCGTTTACTTTCATGGTTTTACTCTTCTTTTCCTTTTACCTTTCTGGGTGGGGTCTGACCTCCATGCCAACATTCCATTGACTTCTTCCAATGCCCCTTAATATATTATCTTTTGGAATAATCCATGGCATCCAGCGGTACATCTTTTGTACCATATAGAAAAATATTGGAATTTAATGTCAAGTCATACGTGTCACCTTAGTCTCATCTACATGTCATTACTATGTCTTTCTAGGTTTCTTTGTTTTATATTTTAAATGTTATTTATTACTTTGTTTTGATCTCCTTATTTTATACATTGGTGTCATGATTTAATTTTTTTAAAAGTTATTATCTATTTAAGTTAAGCCAGAAAGAGTTCTAAAAAAATAAATAAATAAATAGGATTTATTTAAATGGATATTTAGAAATATTTAATTAGGTTTAATTTTTAAATTAAATTAATAAATACACTTAAAACTTATTTAATAACTATTTTCGAAAACAATTCTGAAAAATAATTTAATTTTTTTGAAACCTATTCTTAGATTTTTATAGAATAAAAGTCTATTTAAAAAATTAAAATATTTTTAATCTATTTTTAATATTTCTAAATATATTTAAAAAATGATTTTTATACTTAATATTTTATTTTTAAACATTTTACATGTTTATATAATTATTTCTTAAAATAATTATAAAAAAATAAATAAAAGCAATATAAAAAAATTATTTTTTAAAAACATTATATTTTTTGTTTTTAAGAATAGAAAATAAAAAATAATTTATAATTGTCAAACATATTTTTTATGTTTTTCTATTATAAAAAATAAAAAATTATTTTTAAAAGCAGTTCTCAAATAAATTCTTAAATTTTAATTATTTTAAAATATCTTTTATGATGTTCATCATAATAATTTTACAATTTCTAAAAGGGAAATTGTTATTTTTATTTATTTATTTATTTTTAAATGACCTTCCTCTTTACTTTAAAATATAGAAAATCTATTTTTAAAGTATGAAATGGAAGCTGTAAAGGTTCATAAAACCTATTATCTTAAATTAAAAATTAAAATAAAATCAAAATATGAGAAAAATATTTTTTTTTTTAATAATTTTTTTAGTAATTTCTTGTAGCCCAGAAATAGTCAAATGCCATTAGTCTAGTTTCTTGAATGAAGTGCAAGTATGATGGCATGGAAAGCGAAATTCATCCTACCGCTAAATATTTGCAAACTAAGAACAGAATCCATTAATGGTGTAGTGCGTTAAATTCATTATAAGAAATGAAGAAAGTCTACATAAAATCATTTTCATCGCACTTTTGAAATAAATTTTTGGGACTTTTCTCAACCAATCACAACCATTTATAATTGGATGGTGGTTAATCATCACACTCTACTTTATTTGCACTCGGCCCCACCCAATAATTAAGTAGTGAAGTAGCCTAGGGTTTGTTTGGGAACTCCTTCGATTTTTTTTTTTTCTTTTTCTAAAATTAACATTATTTTTAAATTTTAGAAATATATTTGATAAAATTTTAATAAAAAATAATTTTCGGGTAAAAATTCATAGAAAATAAGTTTTAAAAACTATTTTTTATATTTAAATTTGTTTAGAATTATTTTTAAGAAATATTCTCGAAATAGGTTTTTTTTAACGATGTTTTTAAAAATATTACCAAACAAAACCTCGATTATAATTTATAACTTACCAAAGCATGTAGCATAGTAATTAAAATTTTAAAATATGATAAATAAATAATATGTCATATATTAGCATGGAGTTTTCCAAATTGTACGGAAACAGAGCGAGCCAATGCTTTGGTGGGTAAGGCCACGAGGGCGCCAGTTGGGAACTCCACCATGATGAATCAGAATAATTAAATATGAGAAATGCCAATTCAAATACAACTTCTCTTTCCTAACTAACCTATTATTAAATCATCGCCCTCTTACGTGGTATTACCGTGTGAAGACAGCGTGACAAAGATTGAAAATGTCTTATTCCCTTATTATGCCTCAAATTTACTCCATAAAATTAAAATACCACTTTTAAGAGGACACGGTGTACAGTGGTTTTTAAGGAAGAATGGTAGGCTTGTTGCCAAATCATCAAAGGTTAGCCGGAACAGAAATCCTAGGTTATGTTAGGCTAAAAAAAGTATTAAAGGAAAATAAAATGTAAAAGAAAATAATTTTTTTCGTATTTTTTTTATATATAATTAAAATTAAAATACCACTTTTAAGAGGACACAGTGTACAGTGGTGTTTAAGGAAGAATGATAGGCTTGTTGCCAAGTCATCATAGGTTAGCCGGAAGAGAAATCCTAGGTTATGTTAGGCTAAAAAAAGTATTAAAGGAAAATAAAATGTAAAAGAAAATAATTTTTTCATATTTTTTTTATTTATAATTAAAATTAAAATACCAATTTTAAGAGGACACAGTGTACAGTGGTTTTTAAGGAAGAATGATAGACTTGTTGCCAAGTCATCAAAGGTTAGCCGGAAGAGAAATTCTAGGTTATGTTAGGCTAAAAAAAGTATTAAAGGAAAATAAAATGTAAAAGAAAATAATTTTTTTGTATTTTTTTATATATAATTAAAATTAATTATAAATTTATATAAATATATTTTGGATACTGTTTTTGAAAATAATTTTCTATTTTAGAAAACGTAGTTATAAATCTTTTATTAGGAAAGTGTGTTGGTTTTTAAAATAAATGTAAGGTGTCATTTGGATTTATGAAGAATACTTTTGAAAACGATGGAAGTCATGAAGAAGCTTTAAGACTATTTTTCATATTTGAGTTTGAAAGAAAAATTTAATTCTTAAAATAATTAAAAACCGTTTTCCAAGGGGTTGCAACAAACCGCTCGGCTCTCAGCCTCTCAACAGTCAACACATGGTACATTGATGGAGAGAGTAATGAAAAGGAGGGTTTGATGAGAAAAGTAGGAAGGGTGCAGAGAGGAAGGATGGGGCGGCGGCACATGGAAGAAGAGAAGGGGGCTTGACTGGTTCAAAACAGAGTGATTATGCATGTGTTGGAACTTTGTGACTATATCCCAAAAGCCCATTATCTCACATCATATTCTCTACATAAAAACGCGTGGAAGTGTCTACCCAATCTCCAGAACTACTCACTTTTCTCCATTCACTCGGCAAATTCTTTAGTCTCTCACCCTTCAAATCCCTCTCTATATATATGCGAACGAATTTGAATCTAAAGATGACAGCCTTCACCCAACAACCCCAAAAGGCAAAGAAACTGATTAATCGACAGCAATGGAGGACCTCCCACCGGGCTTTCGCTTCTACCCAACTGAAGAAGAACTTGTCTCCTTCTACCTCCGCATGAAGCTCCAGGGTAAGAGGCTGCAGGAGATCAATCGGGTCATCCCGGATATCGACATTTATGAGCTGGAGCCATGGCATCTTCCAAGTTAATGCCTATTCCTCTTCTTCAGGGCTCTCGTAATTTCTCATCTCTCTATTGTTTTTGGGTGACTTACAATTTGTAATGTTGTTGCAGAGCTTGCAGGGGAGGTGTGTAAAGCGGACACTGAGCAATGGTTCTTCTTTACTCCGCGACAAGAGAGGGAGGCCCGGGGAGGGAGGCCTAGTAGGACGACTGAGTCAGGGTACTGGAAGGCCACGGGCTCTCCCAGCTATGTCTACTCTTCAGACAATCGGGTGATTGGAGTGAAGAAGACCATGGTTTTCTACAACGGCAAGGCTCCTGCTGGCAGAAAAACCAAGTGGAAGATGCATGAGTACAGAGCCATTGAAGCAGATGCAACCACCCTTAACAGTACTACTGCGATTCCAAAGGTATGGAATTCCTCTGTTTCTCTCCCTCTCTCTCTCTGAGTATTGCGAATTCTCATTTCCTTTCTCTCTTGCTTTGTATTGATCAGTTGAGGCATGAGTTCACCCTGTCCCGAGTTTATGTCGTATCCGGAAGCTTCAGAGCATTTGATCGACGGCCCCTGGGCACAGTGGCGAGAGAAGAAACCAGCCAGCAAGTTCAACAACATGCTGCTGCTGCCGCTGCTGCTGCAGCTGCTGGTGCGGTGTCATCTGATGATCATGATCATGATCAGGATACTCAAATGATGGAGAAAACAAGCTCATCACCTGAAAGTTCGTGTTCAGGAGGAGACCATCTTCATTTCCAAGCCTCCCCGGCACCTATTGACGATTTTCTATGGGATTGGGATCCACTGGATGGGCTTTAAACAAAGCCATCTTCTCAATTCCCAAAAGCAGGGGGGAAAACAGAGTTTGTGAGGGTAGGGAAAGGCGACTTTGAGCTAGATAGCCTGTAAAATTATTTTCCTTGGTTAAATGTACAAGGAAAGTAAAATCAATGCTAACTAAGAAAAATAGGGTTTTTTTTTTTTTTTGTTATTTATATTTGGTTACCATAGAAAGAAATCTAAGAAATGGAAAAAGATTTCTCCTCCATTTTCTCTGGTGCTATGTTTGAATCTTGAAAGCAAAATTCAATATTTTAATTTAGTGATAAGTAAAAAAATTTTTTTTTTTCTTTTTAATTAGTATTTTTCTCAAACCAAACATGGCAAAACCACCTTAGGCATAAGAGGGGCAAATGGCCCTCTCAAAATTTTAGAAGTTTTTTCCTTATACTTTTTTTTCCTTTCATTTCCCTTTATAATTTTCTCTCTCCAATTTCCATAGATTAAGTTAGTAACAGAAGGCTAAGAATTGGGAATAGAAGAAATGTGGAGAGTTGTCTAGAAGTGAATTGGAGTGAGCTTCCATGGATTTGAGCAGGGGAATGGGCATCATCCTCTTACTTCCACTGATTTCAATGTGGTCTCATGCAACTCAGAGGCACATCTCCCTGTATTTGGTTTGGTGTTACAGCTTTGAGGGCAGCATCAATGGTGATAAAGACTAATCTAAGAACCCCATTGAACCACAATCTGTCTGCTTAAGAGAATAAGGCCAATTATGGAGCCATTCTGCTATGCCGCATAAGCCCATCTCTGAAACAAACCGCTGGGTGGAAGTCATCATTTCAAAGTTCAAACCTTATTATAACTTTTTTTTTCTTGATCTATTTAAAGTGGTAAGAAGATTATTAATTAATTAACTACAAGTCTACAAGACTTTAATGCTGCTACTCCTTGCTTAAGATTCGGTGATTTTCTATAATGACCAAGCTCTCAATCATGTAGATATTATCAGCTTTACACTTAAAAGAGTCTTCATGCCTTTAAAATGCGTCTATAGGTTAAGAAGAATATATATTCGTATAGTGTTAGGAACTTTCCCCTTATCCGATGTGGAATATCACAAACATCCCATGTCCTTGTTGTGTCTCATGGAATTGCTGGGCCAAATAGACGAACACCTCTTCAGGGTCAAACAAATCCCCACACTGAGGTCGGAAATTGGCTCTGATACCATTTGTAACAACCTGCTCCCAACCGTGTAGATATTATCCGCTTTGCATCCAAAGTGATCCTCATGACTTTAAAATGCGTTTATAGGGTTAAAGATAAAGACTATACTTATATGACATCAAGAACTTTTCTCCTATTCGATGTAAGATGTCACATTTTTTTATTTACTACAAAAATAATTATTAAAAAAAGAAACTTTAAAAATAAATCAGAATAAAAATCATCACCTTGGTTGTTATTATTATTATTATTATTTGATTTTATACTTGTTCTTTCACATCCAAACCATTATACTTCGTGTGTTAGTGATTTTAAAAAACGTTTTTAAGTTAAAAAATATAAAAGAAAAAACAAAAAATTACATGATTGGTAAAATTTAAGAAATATTTTTAAAAATCTGAAAAATCATTTATAATATTATAAAATTATTTGTAGTGTTTTTTTTTTTTAAAAAAAAAAATAGAATCTATTTGATAATGATTTTAAAAAGCACTTTTAATCTTAAAATGCTTTTAAATTTTTTTAAATAAATTTGAAAAAATATAGAAAAACATGTTTTAAAATCTAAAAAATCATTTATAGTATTTTTTGAAAAAATATTTATAAATGATCTCCTAAAAATATGTTTATAGAAAACATTTTTATTATTAAGGTAAAAATATAGCCCAGAACATTTTTAATAGGAGATTCTCTTTAAAAACACTTTCAAAAAACACATATTAAAAAAAAAATATTTTCAAACAAGGAATTACTTTGATTTATAGCATAACATGAAAATTGGAACTTCAAATGTACGGTTCACACCGTCCTTCCAGAGACTTCGCCCTTTTTCCCCTGATTTTTTTTTTTTTTTGACCTTTTTCCACGTAGCATTTTTCACGGAAGACAGGAGAACTTAAGGCTACAGTGTCCTTTGTTCATCATGCCCCAACACAACGGGACACGCGTCCTTCTCGTTCCTTCTTTTTTAGCCCCGATTTCCCAAGACAAGGAGACATCACCGACATGGTCCCTATGTGACTATGTCTATGTTCCTCTGCGTACGAAAAAAAAACAAAAAACAAAACAAAGAGAAGACACAAGCGATATCCTTTCTACCATTTCTCTGACGGGAATTGCTTAAATTTGTTGAAATTTCGAATTTTTGGCCATTCTTTTATGGGGTTTGTTGGATTTGTTGAAAGTTTCTTCCTTTTTTTTCTTCATAAGGTCGTACTCATGCAAACAAAATAGGTGACACAATATGACTAATAGGCCTATAAGTCATTCTTGTTGGTGAATCATGTTAATGGGCTACTTACTTTGTTAATATTTAATTTGATTTTTCAAATCATTTGGTCTTATAATTTTTTTTGCTACGTCAAATATTTTAAATAATTATATTTTTTATTTTTTTTATTTATCAAATTTATAAATGTTTTAAATTTTTATTTTTAAAAAATGAAAAAAAAATGAAATGTAGAAAATATAATTCTTTTATTTAATATTTTAATTAATTATATGAAAAAAATAGAGAAAAAAGAGAGAGGAAAAAGAGAAAAAAAAAATCAAAAACTAATATTTGAATAGGTCAAGTGCGTTGGCATGATAAATTAAGTGAGCCAACATAAGAAGTGGTCATAAGGGGCTAGGACTATGGGTCAACACAACAATATTATGGACTGTCTCCCTAGACCTAACACAACTCAAAGGATTGGGTCATGGTGGGTCGTACCATATATTTAGATAAGAATACCAAATTGTGCACTTGCTCTTATTTTCTATTCAATTGGGAGACTTTTTATTTGTTGTTGTCTATTCCTTTTTCCTTTTACTTTAATATGATGTTTTGAACTTTTTGTATAAAAAAATGTATTTGTCAACGGTGGAGGAAGAAAGAATAAAAGGAGGTGGGGATATATCTTTTATATATTTTTTTAAATAATAATAATAATAATAATAACGATAATAATGGTCTATGATTAGACTAATGTATATAGATGCAACATTCGATTTTTTATTTTTATTAATTAATTCTTTGACAAATACAATAGTATGAGAAAACTTTTATAAATGGGGATAATTATGATTTTTCTGATTTTAAGTATATTTAGTAAAATAATCTAATTTATCTTTTAAAATTAAAAATAATTTATGGCAACAAGTCAAAACAATCTTTTTTTTTTTTTTTCAATTATAAACATTTTTATATGAATAAAGTTTGTGAGATTGTAAATTGATTGTACATCTTTTATATATTGACATTTTGGTGCTCATTGGTGTAAAAAAAAAAAGTGGGCGGGGGCGGGGGCGGGGGCGGGGGCGGGGTCGGGTGGGTGGGTGGGTGATTTCTTTTTATAAATATAATAACTTATAAAATTTATCTTTGATTTATCTTTGGAAAAGGTGAGTGTGGACCCCGCATTTCGGCTCATGCGTTCCCCACTCGATGGCGAGCTCGATTTTGGTTTGAAAAATGAATTTTATTGATTAAGAAAAATTTGACTTGGAGTCGCCACTTATTTTTGTTTTATTTTTTAAAAGGGTAAACAAAATAAGAAAGAAAACCCTAAGTGCGACTCCTTATTTTGGAAAAGGTGGTCTACGAAAAACCGGATCGGGCTCGGGGGTCAGGTTACTTAGCGGGAAGGTACGGTATAAACCATAGCACCCCTCTAAGCCCCTAAAATGGGTCTCTACTAATAAAATGAAGCTGATGTGGCAATCGACGAGTAAATCAATGAATATCCTGAATGATCATGCACACATAAAAGTCGAGACATGTATAGACAACGATTAGAGGAAAATGGGTACATACCTGGGCAACGAGCCACCATGCGCTATCAATAGAGAGGGTTAGTGCACAATTTAGGAATAATCGCATGTATGTCAGAGAGTAGGGTAAATCAATCATGTATAGCAAGCAAATCAATCAATCAATCAATGAGAAAATCTCATATGTTGGGGTCCACCAAAACCCGATTCATTTTAGCATGAATTAATCTCATAAATTCCATTATTTGGAACTATGAAATTTATTCAGGCTTATAAAAAGAAGAAAAATAAATAAATAAATAAATCAGGAATTTATTAAAAAATTGAGGAGAATTTGTGAAACAAGCTTGCCGGAAAGAAATGTGGCAGCCAATTTTATTAGAAAATCGAGAATATTGGAAATCCATGAAAGAAAACGGAAAAAAGTAATAATGAAAGAAATAAATAAAAATAAAATAATAATAATAAATAAATAAATAAATATTAATAAACAAATGTGAAAATTAGAACTTTGGTAAATTGGGAATTAAAATTGGAAATTGGAATTTTGGAGGATTATTTAAAGATGAAATTTTAAATAGATGAATGAGCGAATAAATAAATAAATGGAATAATAATAATAATGAAAATAATAATAATTGGATAAATAAATGCGAAAATTGAAATTTTGGAAATTGAAAATTGAAAATTGAATTTAGAGATTGGAAAATTGAAGAATTTTTTTAGAGATCGAATTTTAAATAAATGAATAAGTGAATAAATAAATTAATGGAATAATAATAATAATGAAAATAATAATTAGATAAATGAACACGAATATTAGAATTTTTGAAATCGGAAATTAAATTCGGAACTCGAAATTTTGAAAAATTGTTTAAAGATGAGATTTTTAAAAAAGAAGACTATATTCAAGAGTGGGAGTTTTGGAAGAATTAAAAAAATGGAGTAAAAATAAAAATAAATAACAAAAAATAAAAATAAATAAATGAATGAATAAAAATTTGAAAAACTAAAATCTTGAGAGTCTTGATTTTTGACATGTAGGATAATAAAAAATTAAAAAGAATGGGACATGCAAAGGTGGCCGTGCACGGGCTGCCCAACAACTTTCTTTGGAAAACTCCACTTAAAGGTTGACCTGCCCTGCTGTACATGTGGGCTGTTAACCTCTCAAACCATCTTCCACAAATCCTCAATAAAATCCAGAGATGGTGCAGCCACAGCCGCGCCAAGCATCTGCTCAAGGCCACCTTTCTCCATCTACGGGCCATGCTCCAAACCTGAAACTGGATCAGCAAGTTCGGTACCCAAAAGAAAACCTTCACAAGAACATGGTACTTCATTCATCCCTTGAGGAATTCCCTCAATTCCTTCTGGCACTCCATCAAAAAAATTCTAAGCTTGCATCTTTTTAGAAGTGGGGCTCCTAATGAGCATTTGAGGAGCCGTTTGCATAGGATACGCCGCAAAGGTGATGATCCGATAGTAGCACAAGGGCGGCGTAGAGGGAATTTGTATGCTTGTGGGACTCGGGTGGTGGGAGAAAGTGAGTGGAATGGGTTAGATTGCGGTGTGGAGAGAGACGTGGTGCATGAGGTGTGAGAAAGTGTGTATTGTGGTGTAGAGAGAGAAAAGGTGGTGAGTGAAGAAAATGGGTATGGGAAGGTTAGAGAGAGGAACGATGGGTATAAGTATATGATGTGGTGTAGAGAGAGAAAAGGTGGTGAGGGGTATGTGAAGAGGATGATGGGTATGAGAGAAGGGTATGATGGGTACCATGCATGGGGATGAATGGTATGAAGGAAAATGGGTATGAAGGTAAAGAGAAATGAGATAAAAGTGGGGTATGAGAAGGAATGGAGAGTTAGAGAGAGAGAGAAATAGGTACGAGGGTGGGCATGGAACGGGTTAGAGAGAGGAGCGGGTATAGGGTATGAGAAAAAATGGGTATGGGATTGAGGTGGCCATGCATGCATGCTTCCTATGCGTGAGTGAGAAGTGAAACTAAGCGGGTGGGGAGTAAATGATGGAGGGTGGCGAGTGGTGGAATGACCATGGAGATGGATATGGTGCATGATGGATGGGTTTAGTGAGAGAAACGGGGTATGGAGAGGTGGATATTGTTTGTGAAATAGGTATAGAAAGCATGGGTGTGGGGACGGAAAGATGAAGAATGGGTTTAATGGAATATTAAGGTTGTGGGTGGCTCTCATGGGGATGAATGGTGTAGAAGGAGATGAGCATGAAGCTAGTGGAATGGGCCGTAGGGGGTTAGTAGGAAATGGGTTTACTGGAGTCTTCAGGGGAAATACTAAGGAGCCATGTGCATGAACCGCATGCGCGTGGGGTGGAAAAAGTGGGAAATGGGTATGATGTGGTCAAAGGCGCTGTTGAGAACAGAGTCGTCCCACAACCCTCCTTCCTTCCCCGTTTCCTGAAACAGCCATGGCGACTGATATGCTCTCCCATGGTGCCCTCGGCGCACAGTTTAGCTCAGGGAACATCCCTTGCACAGCTGAAAACGAATCATGCATAGACTTTCGATGCCCTGACATTTTATAACATGCTTCATTTACTGGTTTCCCATTTACAGAATTACTAACCCAGCTACCTGTAAATCATTTCTATTCCACATCTCAGATGCAAGGGACCCCAAAACAGTTTCATGCCCTTACCTCTTAAAGTTCCATGATCGCACTCTGGGTTTTTGGACCTTTCCCTGGATTCCGACAGTATCAACTTGGGAGGGCCGTAGCAGCAACAAAAAAAACAGAGCAATGACCAGAAGAAAAGAAAACGTAATAAAAACAGAGTATGAGCTTAGCTCTATGCCATGGACTGTCAATGAGCTATGAGCAGGCGGAACTCGGAGGAAATAAGAGCATGGTTTCGACACATCAAGTTATGGGAAGGAACAGAGCATCAGATATATTCAAAAGGAGTCGAAAACACCCAAAATAAAATCAAAGAAAAACAACGCATGCCTGACCAGAGTCCCACAAAGCATAATGAGTGGCCTATAATATCCACTCCAATAAAAAAAAAAACCAAGAAAAACCCAGAAGAAATACTGAAAATGAGAGTTAGTCAACATGAAAAAGAGAGAAGGAGCTCACAAGAATCATACCTGGAAAAATCTTCTTTTAAGCAAAAGTGGGTTGGCTTTCAGCCAGCTCTCCTCTATTCCTTGCTTCCTCAGTCGGTCTTCTCTCCGATTTCCTCTCCAGCTCCCCCAGACTTTTTTCCCGAACCCCCCCCATTTCTTTCTCGGTCCCTTTTTTTTTTGAACCTTGGCTGCTCCCCTGTTCCTGTCTTCCTCAGCAAGCCACTCCCTGCTTCACTGTGACTTACCCAGGGAGGACGTCACCACCAGCTGGAGCTCAGTCCTCCTCCACACGTCTCATGCTGCTCCCTCTTCTAGGAGGCGGTCCCCCCACTTCAAAAAGGAGAGCTTTAACTCTTCCGGATGGCCCCAAAATACCCTTGGATGCAAATTGTAAACAATAATAAAAATGAAAAATATGACTAGGACTTGGTCCACAGAAAAGGGGGTCTACAAATATGCCCCTCTTCGGTAGAGTTCACGAGTGCAAGGAATGTGAACACTGGAGTGAAAAGGAAGTGTGAAAAGTGAGTGAAATGAAGTGAACTCTACCGAAGAACAAAGGAGACCCCCATAGGGACACTAGTAAAACTCGAACACAGTCAGGCCAACAGATGAACAAAAAAGCTCTAATCCTAAAAGAGAAACATGTCTCAAAGCGCCTCTAAAGTTTCACCAAGGATCCAGACTCCCTCTAAGACGTCTCCAAAAGTGACTCGAAAAACCATATCAAAGATGAGTAACGGTCGAACCACCCTAGAGTACAAGAAAGAATGTGCTCTAAAGAGACTACCCTAGGTGAACTACATGAGAATGCTAAGTGTAGGGGGAAGTCTAGAAGAATGTGATGATAGAACGATAAGCACAGGGTAACGAGGTGAGGAAAATGAAGACAAGTGCAAAAACCGTGAAGGTAAGATTGCGCAATGCCAGTGAATATGAATGCTAGGAGCTGGGACTCTGAATGACAAGACTGACTCTAAACGTTAAACTGAGAAAATAATGGCTCTGGAAGCCAAACCAAAAAGCTAAAGCTAACTATAAAC
Organism: Vitis rotundifolia; assembly: GCA_030254885.1. Lineage (NCBI taxonomy): Eukaryota > Viridiplantae > Streptophyta > Magnoliopsida > Vitales > Vitaceae > Vitis > Vitis rotundifolia. The sequence continues at coordinate 15,341,427 of CM058156.1, forward strand.
GCTAAACTAGAAAATAATAGCTCTGGAAGCCAAACCAAAAAGCTAAAGCTAACTCTAAACGCTAAACTAGAAGGCCTGTAGGTGAAGACCTACAGTGGTGATACAATAGAAATGCCCATAGATGCCAATCTATGGTGGTGAAACTCTCAGAGGCCCACAGATAAAAATCTGTGGTGGTGATAATCTGAAATGCCCATAGATGCCAATCTATGGTGGTGATAAACTGAAATGCCCATAGATGAAAATCTATGGTGGTGATGAACTGAAAAGCCTATAGATGTCTGATCTATAGTGATGAGAACTAAACTAGGCCCATAGATGAAAATCTATGGTGGTGATAAACTGAAATGCCCATAGATGAAAATCTATGGTGGTGATGAACTGAAAAGCCTATAGATGTCTGATCTATAGTGATGAGAACTAAACTAGGCCCATAGATGAAAATCTATGGTGGTGATAAACTGAAATGCCCATAGATGCCTGATCTACGGTGGTGAGAACTAACTGAAATAAATGCTCATAGATGAAAATCTATGATGGTGATAACTAAACTAGGCCCATAGATGAAAATCTATGGTGGTGATAAACTGAAATGCCCATAGATGCCTGATCTATGGTGGTGAGAACTACTGAAATAAATGCTCATAGATGAAAATCTATGATGGTGAAAATCTGAAATGCCCATAAATATCTGATCTATGGTGGTGATAAACTGAAATGCCCATAGATGAAAATCTATGGTGGTGATAACTGAAACAAAGGGGGATGCCCTAGGTGATAACTGGTAAAGATCGACAAATGGGTCTAACAACCATGAAATCAGCACAAGATGTGGCGAACCCAGAGAGGGGGGTATGCCCCAGTAGAAAAGCGCTAAAGGGGGTATGCCCCAGTATGACGACTCACAAAGGTCAAGAAGTAGATCGAGTAGTGAGAAAATCTGCAAAAGAAACCGATGAACTCAAGGAGGGGGGTATGCCCCAGTGTAAGATGGTAGTCAACATAGGACACAGAATGTCACCATACAAGACACTTTAGGATATGCCCAATGATAATGCAATGAAAAACATGTACAAAGTCTCAATGAACAAATGCTTAAACGAGACCAAGCATCATCGAAACTACGCTGACAAAGCAAAACTGAAATGGTGGAGCAAACAAACGCTGACCAAGACTCTAAGTCTGAAATGTAAGCAAATCAAGACACAGCATGTCAACCATCAACGTGAGAACATCACCACAAACATATCAACAATCCAACAGGCCTTACCATCATGGAAGATGTTGAACCTAATGTCCACAGGCATGTGAAAACTCACCCAGAAAGCTCAAGACTAGTCTATATCCTCCTATGATCAAGAGAAGAGGATAAGGTCATGTAAGATGATGAAATATGTGGGCTCGAAAGATGTAAGGCTCTGATAAGATGGATGCAGGTATAATGGCGCCAAATATAAGATGTATGGATGTCCAACGAAGGAAAGTGGGTATCTAAGTCGAACCAGGTGAGCTAAGAAGACTGATCCCAGGGTGTCAATAACTCCATGATCCATCGAAAGCAACAATCATAAACAGGAGGTGAAGTCTCAATGTCAAAATCAGCAAGGTGGCTATGCCCCAGTATGGATGCATCCTCTCAAAATGGGTAAGCCCTCAGTGCAGAATAAACTCTGGGAAGTATGTGTCTGGCATAAACTGTCATCTCGCAAAATCTATCGTCGACGAGTGGGCTATGCTCCAGTGTAAGCATCTCTAAATCAAACATCGATGAGAGGAGTACAACCAATCATACATCGTCTGATCAAAATAGATCTCTGCTCCTCAAAGTCATCGTGGTAACATGAAGGGAGCATCAGACCTCCTCTAAAGAAATAACATGTCCCAATGTGAATAAGATCAAATAAAGTGGTATGTCTCGACAAAAATGCACTCTGACATGATCATGGCCCGACGTAAGCTGGTACCTCCAAGACCAATCACCAATGAAAGGGTTATGCCCCAGTATAAGGCAATCTCTGAAATGACTAAACTCCTCTACAAACTCTCACAAGTGTCTGCGTCCCGGTCCAATCATCTCAAAAATCCGTCAACAATGATGAGAAGGCTATGCTCTTGTAATCACATCAAGGAAACGACCCAGTCATATCTCGTACTCCAATGTGAAAGGAATCTGATCAACTCCGAGGAACAACTATGCCTCAAAAACCACCATCGACTGAGAGGGGTATGCCCCGGTGTAAAGTACACCTAATGAAATATACCAATCATGTCTCATGCTCCAATGTGATGCATCAAGTAGAATGACTATATATCAGATAATAAAACTCTCTGAGGTGGCTATGCCCCAGTGTAGGGCAATACCATAACTCCTAGTCCATCACAATCAGAATGCCCTCAAACCAATCCCAAGCATCGCCCACATAAGAGCTATCAAACACAATGTGTGATTTCATGGCCTCAAGGTGGTCTTAAGACTCAGGACGTAACGTAGGCTAAGGTAATAAGGTGAAAGAAATGAAAGGAAACAAGGCTCAATAATCCCAATGTGAAACCCCATACCCTCGTGTATAGAATGCAATATGTATAGAGTCTCATAAGCCATGGACCTAAGGATGTCCAATATGAATATATCAACGATGAAGAAAGAAACCAAGATGAATATATCAATGATGAAAGAGAAGAAATGAATAATATCGAACTGATGATGGGATGTACAAGAATGATGTGTGGAAAATATCGAACACGGAATGTAAATCGATATGAACAAAGAACCATGTAGCTAAGGCGAATGAAATACCATGAGAGGAACAACTAGATCGAAGCAAAATGAATGAGCACTAATCCACTCAAATCGAGTCATGGAGAGCGGTCAAATCACCAATGTATGTAATGATGGGGAAGACAATGATCCGGAGTCCCTAGGAAAAGGTCACTTGTCTCTCACACATAAGATACATAACAAGGTAGGCACTAGAAGATGAGAGCTTCCTAAAAGTTCACATACGAACTTTCATAAGCAACTAACTAAAAAAAAAACAACCTCAATGAAGGATGACACTGTATACATACATACATGTGCGTCTTTTTTTTTTCTTTTTCTTTTTTTTTTTTTTTTTTTTTTTTTTTTTTTTTTTTTTTTTTTTTTTTTTTTTTTTTGCGCATACTCGGAATATCAATAAACAAACCCCTCTGAGAATACATAATGGAATGGATATACTCTCAAACAATGATGTACATGAACTCTCTCTGACAAAATGACCTTCTCAACTAAGGATCTCCGAACCAATGTCCATGAGATAGGAGTGGAAAGGGACATGACCGTCCTCCATGCGTTGAAATGCGAAAGATTACCACTCATGGCATAGAAAGAAATGCGATGATGAAGACGAAGAATAAAACAAAAGATATAAACAACAAAGTATGATGGGAAATGATGGTAAGACAACAAAAGAATAATGAAGAAGATAAGTCAATAAGTCCATGGCTCATAAGACTCCAGAATAAAACATATATACACTGGAGGGCCCCTATCCCGGTGTAAAAAGTGAGCAAGGCTATAAGAAAGAAAAGGCTATGATGCTCATGCGAGGCTCAAAGGGCTAGCAAGGGTCTAAATGTCACTAAAGGTAATCAGGTATCGGCTAACCGAAATGAAGGCCACCCATCCTGCGACCACAGTCTCAAACATCATGCTTTCAAGCCCTCAAATGATCAATACTAAAGATCAATGCCCATCTGACATAACCACGTCAACCCTCTGGAATCATGCACCAAACCATACTCCCAATGCTCCGTAACAACCTCAAAGGTAATCCTCTCAAAGCAAAGTAAATGACGATCTCATCCGGCACAACTGCTCATCACAAGCCAACTCTCATCATACAAGATCAATCTCTATACTCATGGTAGAATAAGCGACAGTCTCGTCAACCAATCGATCAATCCTCACATCGTAAGCCACCCAAATATCATAAGCTATCCCTCGCCATGTAAGAACAACCATGGGCTCAAACTCCTTACACTCTACCTGGTCGAATCAGAGAGGGGATGTGCAAAGCTAGAAAAGCTGAGGATGGAAAGGTCATATAATGGTCTCAAGGGTGACGCTGTGTAAAGCTCACAATGGGTGGATGTAAGTCAAAGCAAAAACAAGGTGTGAGCAATGGGTGGATGTCAGTCAAAGCAAAGTCAAGGTGTGAGAGTAAGGTACTATGATCATAGAAAGGTATGTCACAGTCTCAAACTCTCTAGGTCAAATCTCTGATCCTAGGCTAATAAGCTCAATATTCTCCATGATAGGTCAGGCCTTAAGATCACAATGTGCAAATAAATAAATGCCTCAAGTCAAAAGTACAATACATCATATCACAAAACACAAGCATATGTCCATAAAGGAAAAGACATCCAATGGAATAACATATGAGTACATCATGCAAAAAGAAGGATAATAAAGACAATACTCAAGAATCAAGTTATAGTCTCTAAATGTCAAAAGTAAAACAAGACTAAAAAAACAAAAACAATGACTGGTCCTGTCATCACATCTCTAGCCATAGAGGGAACAAAATTTGTGCGCCACCGCACCGAAGTAAGCCAATCATGAGTCAATCACCCAAGTCAATAAGATCAGGGACTGCTGGTGAAGCGGTGTCTGCATGCATGGCTCGAGCTGAGGTAGGAATATAAAGCATATCGGACTGAGGATGCCCAAATGTCCCAGAATCAACAATGTCCTGTATGGCATGTCGTAGAGCAGTGCAACGATCAGTGTGATGCCCTGCCGACTGATGGTACGTACAATATAAATCAACTCGAAACTGCGGAGGCACGGGGTCGGGAAGTGCCCTAGGAGCCAAAGGAGCCAAAAACCCCATGTCCTGGAACGTCTCAAAAACTCTGCTCAAAGGCATGCCTAAGTCTGAAAAGTCTCTCTGATATCGTCGACGAGGGTGAAGTCGCTCCTGAGGAACTGTAATGACCGGAGGGTCCCGAAGCTGGGATGGAGATCGTGTCGATGTAGCCAATGTAGCATATGAGGAATGCTGCTGGAGCGCTGAACATGGACGAGGTCGTGGATGTGAGGCACCCAAAGTAATAGATGCCGGTGAAGTCAAATGTGGCAATGAAGGCCTCACCACTCCTAGAACTCTTCTCGATGATGATGGATACTCTGACAAAATGAGCTCAATCCTCTCAATCCTCCGTGTCAAATCACTCATCATCTCATAAAGAGTACTAAGAGTAATAGGTGCGATCTCGTCTGACATGATAAACTTCAGCTGAAGAAGTCTAATCTCAATGTGCTCTGTATCATAACCATCACGCTATCAATCTCTACTCAGGAACCAGTCACGACACTAAAACTGTCCAAGACTCTAAAACAAACACATGCAAGAGACAAAACAAAACAAAACAACACATAGAATGCATGATATGAAACAATGATAATGAAGAAAAGAAAGAAACAGAAACACATACCCAAGAAAACAACAATATCACTGAGTGAAATGAGAGTACATCGCGCAAGATAATAAGACAATAAGGTCTACTCTCGAAACATGGGGTACGAACTCGAATCACTAACTCTAAAACAAGACTCAAATACAAAGCAAAAGAAAACAAAGACTCAAACAATCAACTAAAAAAAGTAGTCCTAAAAATACACCAACAAGGTCTGCAATATCAAGGTGTATGGTGAATATCAGTGCCCTGGGTGTCTGAAACATGATGGTGTAAGCCTGAAGGAGGAGAAACCGCATACGTGGACTAGACCAGAAAGGAATCGGCGACCACAGGAAAGCTAACCGCACCACTGTCAATAAGATCCTGTATGGCATGACGTAGAGAAGCACAATAATCGGTACGATGGCCTACCATCTGGTGAAATGCACAGAACTCATGAGCTCGAAAACGTGGAGACAAAGTACTCGGTAGCGGCCTGGGGACCAATGGTACTAATAAACCAGTAGCTCTGAGTCGCTCAAAGGCTCTATCCAAAGGCATCCCCAAATCAGAATAAGTCCTCTGATGTCGCCGATGGGGACGAGACTGCTCATGTCGTGGGATACTAGTCTGTGGACGCTGAAACTGAAATGAAGGTCGTACTGTGGCGGTATGAGAATGCATAAAAGGATACTGCTGAACTGGCTGAGGATAATGATGCTGTGATGGTGGGAAATCACTCCTGGGTATCTGCAATGATCTTGCATAGGGATGATAACCAGGTCGCCGATGCTGAAAGCTCGCAGAACATACGCCTCCAAAGCTCTCAAATGATCCAACGACTCCTCTCCCCTCTGTATCTAGGGAAGGAGTAATATCTGACCATAATCCTCTAGATATGCCATCATCTACATCGAACAAAGCCTGAACCAATGATCTGAAATCCTGGAATGGGACCCCTATCAGATGTCGAGCAAACCTAGGGTGCAGACTCCTCAAAAACATGCACATCTGATCTCTCTCGGTAGGTCGCTCAGTCATCTCTGCAATCTTCTCCCTCCAGCGGGAGATAAAAGAAGAAACAGACTCATCCAATCCCTGTCTAAGAGACTCAAGCTCTCTACGCGTAATGCTCGTATCACTACTGAATGAATACTGGCTCAGAAACTCCTGTGCTAAGTCCTCCCAAGTCCTCCGACGAGATGACTCTAATGAAGCATACCATCTCTGTGTCGTGCCGCTCAATGACAATGGGAACAAAATGAGCAACTGTGCCTCATCTAGACCAAGAGCCCTCATAACTGCGCTATAGAGCCTGAGATGAATGCGAGGACATCCAACACCTCTATATCTCTCTATATCAGGCATCTCGAAACCGACTGGCAAAGTGGCCACTGGCACATCGTCAGTGTCATCCCACAAAATCATCTCATCAGGATCTCTCATATGTCTAATCCTCTGCTCAAGTCTGTCCATACGAGAACGAGAATCCTCAATAACGGTGGCTGGTGTGACAATGGGTGGGACGACAGTATCCTGATCATGTGAAATAGCATGCAAAGTCTGTGTAGCTGGCATCTGAACAGGTAGAAGTGGTGGTGGCACTAGATCAGATGGTGCGTCCTCAAACACTACATGCCCACTCTGCTGAGTGTCCATCCTCTAACTCAAACTAGTCAACGTCCCCTGAATCGAAGCCACAGAAGTGGTAAGCTAACCAATCGAAACTGACCGTGAATCCATCTATAGCAGCTCAAAGATACGAATCAACCTCTCTCCAACTCAACCCAGGGCACTGAACCAAGACCGGGACTACAAATAGACTCCTACAAAAGAACCAAACAAAACGACTCAAACATGACTCACGCAACGACACAGGATGAAACAAACAATGACCGACGTATGATACAACACAACCCAATGCAAGACCAGGTGCGATACATAGTCCCATGGTGACAATCAAAATTTGGATATACGATAGAAACTCTAGAGTCACATGAGTGTCCAATGTGAGATGACCACAAATATGACTAAATAATTTCTATCGATGATCCAAAAAAATGAATATGGCGTGAAGAAAATAAATGAGGTGTGAATAACGACACTATCACGAGATCGATACTCAATCTATAACAAAATATCCTCGACTCAACCTTCAACCCGAGCTCCATAAAGAAAAATGATAAGGTGATCAAGGCAAATCTCTCGAAAAATGTGTGAATGTGAAAACATGCCTTTCACCTCTCTGTAATGAAAATATGAGCATCAAGTCAAAAATCGAATTAAGGATCAAATAAAGAATGAGATATTGGGCCCGTGATAGGTGTACAGTGTAAAAAGATAATCATGAGCATATCCCAAAGCATCGAGTAAGTGACGACAAAGTGGAAGTACGCGCCAAGCCAAAAAGAGAAGACGAAAACCCTAGAGAGAAAACATGCTAAACTCAACAAGTAAAAAGCATAATCTAAGGCGTCATGACAAAAGGTGGTCCAACCGATACTCACACTCGCACCAATATCTAAGCACTCACAAGTGGAAACCAAAAGAGGGAGTACTGGATCCGAACTGCAACTAAAGAGGCTCTGAAGGCCCTCAGATGCACCCACGTGTAGGGAGGGAAGTCCTAATCAAAAGATCTACGGCTCAACCTACAAGGTTAAGGTGGCTCTAAAAGGATATGAGTGGACTTTAAAGATCCCTAGCAGAAGCGATCGTACCCTCCGGTGGTACGCAACCCTCTGCACGCCTCCGAAGAGACGGGGCGCTTCCATGCAAGGTGGTCATCACCTCCACACATGCACTACCTCGCATCCCAGGGGGCTCCTATGGCGAAACTCTCAAACTCTCAACACTCAATAGTCAACTAAAGTGCGCTATGAGCGATGTGGGTGCATCCGAAAACCCTATGAATCTAGAGCAGAAAAGGAAATACACTGGCCACATAAATATCCATGAAACCTAGCTCCGGGCTATACAGGTCTTCAATGATCGGACTCCAATCAGCATCAGTGTGTCGAACTCCTACAGAATGCTCCCGAACATCGGTATAGCCCGTCGCTAGACCCTACTCCTATCCTCTAGCTCGGTCAGAGAAACAAGCACACACAAGGCCTCACACTTGCAAAAGTGAGAACCAGAATGAAAGAAATGACCGAATACCAGAGGGTTGGAGGTAAGGGGATAGATGTGTGGCCCACACAGACAAGCGACACGCAATCATGCAGAAAGAGGGTAGTCATGCAACATACAATCAAGCAAAGCACAGATATATCATCAACGTCCACACAAGCCACGCCAATCAAGATAAAAAGTGATATAAACATCATGCTCGAAAAAACGATCAAGGCAATATACGAGCCAAAGAATACACATATCAAGCTAGAAGATATACAACAATGAATCTATGCATGTGAAGTGAAGCGAACAATCATGGCAATATCAGAATCTCTATGCTAGGACAAGCAAAATAATCAATCAACAAAATCAACATACCAATGTCTCAAATGAATATATCACTGAAGCACAAAAAAAATCAAAATCCTCAATCAAGACAATCAATCACATAATCCGCAAGCATGCATCCAATAATATCAAGGGCTCTCAATGTATGATCAAGAAATAGGTATCCACTGATCGACCCATCAAACGCCACATTTGCCTCATCTTATGTTCAAGCTTGACCCTCTAAAAAAAATATCCCCAGTGGAGTCGCCATTTTGTGGACCCCGCATTTCGGCTCATGCGTTCCCCACTCGATGGCGAGCTCGATTTTGGTTTGAAAAATGAATTTTATTGATTAAGAAAAATTTGACTTGGAGTCGCCACTTATTTTTGTTTTATTTTTTAAAAGGGTAAACAAAATAAGAAAGAAAACCCTAAGTGCGACTCCTTATTTTGGAAAAGGTGGTCTACGAAAAACCGGATCGGGCTCGGGGGTCAGGTTACTTAGCGGGAAGGTACGGTATAAACCATAGCACCCCTCTAAGCCCCTAAAATGGGTCTCTACTAATAAAATGAAGCTGATGTGGCAATCGACGAGTAAATCAATGAATATCCTGAATGATCATGCACACATAAAAGTCGAGACATGTATAGACAACGATTAGAGGAAAATGGGTACATACCTGGGCAACGAGCCACCATGCGCTATCAATAGAGAGGGTTAGTGCACAATTTAGGAATAATCGCATGTATGTCAGAGAGTAGGGTAAATCAATCATGTATAGCAAGCAAATCAATCAATCAATCAATGAGAAAATCTCATATGTTGGGGTCCACCAAAACCCGATTCATTTTAGCATGAATTAATCTCATAAATTCCATTATTTGGAACTATGAAATTTATTCAGGCTTATAAAAAGAAGAAAAATAAATAAATAAATAAATCAGGAATTTATTAAAAAATTGAGGAGAATTTGTGAAACAAGCTTGCCGGAAAGAAATGTGGCAGCCAATTTTATTAGAAAATCGAGAATATTGGAAATCCATGAAAGAAAACGGAAAAAAGTAATAATGAAAGAAATAAATAAAAATAAAATAATAATAATAAATAAATAAATAAATATTAATAAACAAATGTGAAAATTAGAACTTTGGTAAATTGGGAATTAAAATTGGAAATTGGAATTTTGGAGGATTATTTAAAGATGAAATTTTAAATAGATGAATGAGCGAATAAATAAATAAATGGAATAATAATAATAATGAAAATAATAATAATTGGATAAATAAATGCGAAAATTGAAATTTTGGAAATTGAAAATTGAAAATTGAATTTAGAGATTGGAAAATTGAAGAATTTTTTTAGAGATCGAATTTTAAATAAATGAATAAGTGAATAAATAAATTAATGGAATAATAATAATAATGAAAATAATAATTAGATAAATGAACACGAATATTAGAATTTTTGAAATCGGAAATTAAATTCGGAACTCGAAATTTTGAAAAATTGTTTAAAGATGAGATTTTTAAAAAAGAAGACTATATTCAAGAGTGGGAGTTTTGGAAGAATTAAAAAAATGGAGTAAAAATAAAAATAAATAACAAAAAATAAAAATAAATAAATGAATGAATAAAAATTTGAAAAACTAAAATCTTGAGAGTCTTGATTTTTGACATGTAGGATAATAAAAAATTAAAAAGAATGGGACATGCAAAGGTGGCCGTGCACGGGCTGCCCAACAACTTTCTTTGGAAAACTCCACTTAAAGGTTGACCTGCCCTGCTGTACATGTGGGCTGTTAACCTCTCAAACCATCTTCCACAAATCCTCAATAAAATCCAGAGATGGTGCAGCCACAGCCGCGCCAAGCATCTGCTCAAGGCCACCTTTCTCCATCTACGGGCCATGCTCCAAACCTGAAACTGGATCAGCAAGTTCGGTACCCAAAAGAAAACCTTCACAAGAACATGGTACTTCATTCATCCCTTGAGGAATTCCCTCAATTCCTTCTGGCACTCCATCAAAAAAATTCTAAGCTTGCATCTTTTTAGAAGTGGGGCTCCTAATGAGCATTTGAGGAGCCGTTTGCATAGGATACGCCGCAAAGGTGATGATCCGATAGTAGCACAAGGGCGGCGTAGAGGGAATTTGTATGCTTGTGGGACTCGGGTGGTGGGAGAAAGTGAGTGGAATGGGTTAGATTGCGGTGTGGAGAGAGACGTGGTGCATGAGGTGTGAGAAAGTGTGTATTGTGGTGTAGAGAGAGAAAAGGTGGTGAGTGAAGAAAATGGGTATGGGAAGGTTAGAGAGAGGAACGATGGGTATAAGTATATGATGTGGTGTAGAGAGAGAAAAGGTGGTGAGGGGTATGTGAAGAGGATGATGGGTATGAGAGAAGGGTATGATGGGTACCATGCATGGGGATGAATGGTATGAAGGAAAATGGGTATGAAGGTAAAGAGAAATGAGATAAAAGTGGGGTATGAGAAGGAATGGAGAGTTAGAGAGAGAGAGAAATAGGTACGAGGGTGGGCATGGAACGGGTTAGAGAGAGGAGCGGGTATAGGGTATGAGAAAAAATGGGTATGGGATTGAGGTGGCCATGCATGCATGCTTCCTATGCGTGAGTGAGAAGTGAAACTAAGCGGGTGGGGAGTAAATGATGGAGGGTGGCGAGTGGTGGAATGACCATGGAGATGGATATGGTGCATGATGGATGGGTTTAGTGAGAGAAACGGGGTATGGAGAGGTGGATATTGTTTGTGAAATAGGTATAGAAAGCATGGGTGTGGGGACGGAAAGATGAAGAATGGGTTTAATGGAATATTAAGGTTGTGGGTGGCTCTCATGGGGATGAATGGTGTAGAAGGAGATGAGCATGAAGCTAGTGGAATGGGCCGTAGGGGGTTAGTAGGAAATGGGTTTACTGGAGTCTTCAGGGGAAATACTAAGGAGCCATGTGCATGAACCGCATGCGCGTGGGGTGGAAAAAGTGGGAAATGGGTATGATGTGGTCAAAGGCGCTGTTGAGAACAGAGTCGTCCCACAACCCTCCTTCCTTCCCCGTTTCCTGAAACAGCCATGGCGACTGATATGCTCTCCCATGGTGCCCTCGGCGCACAGTTTAGCTCAGGGAACATCCCTTGCACAGCTGAAAACGAATCATGCATAGACTTTCGATGCCCTGACATTTTATAACATGCTTCATTTACTGGTTTCCCATTTACAGAATTACTAACCCAGCTACCTGTAAATCATTTCTATTCCACATCTCAGATGCAAGGGACCCCAAAACAGTTTCATGCCCTTACCTCTTAAAGTTCCATGATCGCACTCTGGGTTTTTGGACCTTTCCCTGGATTCCGACAGTATCAACTTGGGAGGGCCGTAGCAGCAACAAAAAAAACAGAGCAATGACCAGAAGAAAAGAAAACGTAATAAAAACAGAGTATGAGCTTAGCTCTATGCCATGGACTGTCAATGAGCTATGAGCAGGCGGAACTCGGAGGAAATAAGAGCATGGTTTCGACACATCAAGTTATGGGAAGGAACAGAGCATCAGATATATTCAAAAGGAGTCGAAAACACCCAAAATAAAATCAAAGAAAAACAACGCATGCCTGACCAGAGTCCCACAAAGCATAATGAGTGGCCTATAATATCCACTCCAATAAAAAAAAAACCAAGAAAAACCCAGAAGAAATACTGAAAATGAGAGTTAGTCAACATGAAAAAGAGAGAAGGAGCTCACAAGAATCATACCTGGAAAAATCTTCTTTTAAGCAAAAGTGGGTTGGCTTTCAGCCAGCTCTCCTCTATTCCTTGCTTCCTCAGTCGGTCTTCTCTCCGATTTCCTCTCCAGCTCCCCCAGACTTTTTTCCCGAACCCCCCCATTTCTTTCTCGGTCCCTTTTTTTTTTGAACCTTGGCTGCTCCCCTGTTCCTGTCTTCCTCAGCAAGCCACTCCCTGCTTCACTGTGACTTACCCAGGGAGGACGTCACCACCAGCTGGAGCTCAGTCCTCCTCCACACGTCTCATGCTGCTCCCTCTTCTAGGAGGCGGTCCCCCCACTTCAAAAAGGAGAGCTTTAACTCTTCCGGATGGCCCCAAAATACCCTTGGATGCAAATTGTAAACAATAATAAAAATGAAAAATATGACTAGGACTTGGTCCACAGAAAAGGGGGTCTACAGTGAGTTTATTGTAAGAAATAGTTTAAAATCTTAATGCTAAATTCATCTTTTTTTGAAAAGACAAGTTTCATATAAAATATATATATATATATTATTTTATATTTGTTTTAAAAAAAATATATATTTTTATAGACTTTTTTTTTAACAAATAATTTATCACTTTTCAATAAATAATTTCAATATCAAAAGCAAATTGAAATTTTGATGTGAAACTCGTCTTTTAAAAAGATAAATTCAATGTTAACATACTGAACTACTAATATGAAATTTGTTATTTAAAAATTGGGTTCTACTGCATCATAGGATGAGGCTTGCAAGAAGATTAAAATCCAAAAGAAGAAGAAAAAAGATCAAACTGCTTTCCAGTTTGCTGGCCGTTTGTCCAATGGTTCAACAAAGTGGGTTGGCTCCATATTAGCTTACTAGTAGTTCTGAATTCTGCTTTACCGAATTAGGTTGGAAGAAGGATAACAAATTAGATTGAAAGTAAGGGTGGTAAAGTTTGATATGATTTGTTAATATAATTTAAATTTAATATTTTTTTTTTGTTAATATTAGTTTAATATAATTATGTTTATGTCAAATTGATATCAACCTAAATAATTTGTTTAATAAGTAAGTTTTTTTATTTTTTATTTTTTATTGACTTACATAACCCGTAAGGATGCCAGTTTCATGGGTTAAATAGGTTATTTGTTCCGCCTTACTCCTATTAAGATGAGTATAAAACTACAAAGGAATAAGTATGAGGCTCTTACTCAAAAACCAAATCTGGTTTAACACGAGTATAGGTTTTATATTAATCTATCCGACCTTATCCCGAATGTGAATTTGCGAATTAACCTTTTGTATAAATGAATGTTTCAACCCACATTTTTGGGCTTCTCTTAGACGGGTCTCTTCTACCCATTTCTTTTGCCCTAAAACCAAATCACCATTTCCTTGATATCTTTCTTCTTCCATTTTTTTGATTTGCAAATCTCATAACTTTTTTCTTTGTAATTGCCTTCTCTATCTTTCTCCATATATGAATTGTAATACATTTGCATCAATTAAGATGATCCAATGGGATTACATGGAATGAACCCGAAGGGCTTTTTGAGATTGTTTTAATGATGAGGCATTAAGGTTTTGACCATGGCAACACCTTTATCCAAGATCAAGATCTCACGGCGTTGGCCAAAGTCATGTCTTCTAACAGCACCAAGGGTTTGACGTTGACCCTTTCCTCCAATTTTTTTCATTGGTGCCTACTTCATTATCAAGAGAAAATTTTAAAGAAAGAAAATGCTTTTTAGGGCTGGTATTTCTTTTTTTTTTTTTTAAATCTATGCGGTGGATTTTGGTGTGTTTAATACTTATATGCAATGATTTTGTAAAAATAAGAATGTAATTTTGGAACTATTTAGGTTGTTTTTGTGTTTCTTGGTTGTTGGCCATGAGATTTACAGATTTGTTTTGCTCAGTGTATAATTTTATATTAGAATCTTAATCTGACAAAAATACTCATTCGAGGCAAGATGAGACAGGATAAGATTATTATTATTTTTTGTAAATGAGAATAAAAGCAAATCAACTCACCTAACCCGAGGTTTGGGAAAGGAAGGGAAAAAAAATTATATAATTGGGACAAGAATGAAATAAGAGTATCTCATCCCAAACCTGCCTCGTTACCATCCTTAAGAACATGAATTTCGTTCGAATTAACCTATTTAATAATTGTGTTAATTAACCTGATTGCAAAAGTACTATAACCTATTTGATGCATATTTGATACATTTAAATAGATCAATTAATTCAACCTAATTATCAAATAGTTTATATAACTTATTATTATTTAATAATTAAATTGTATTTAGATTTATATTTTTATTCGATTATTACTCATGTTGTGTTTGGATATTGACCTATTTAATTGAATGTCTGAATTTTGATATGATACAAACTCATTCCACTAACACGAATTGCTACACTAATTAAAAGTATGTTAAATTAAGAAAGTTTCTTCTTTGTTATGGGATGTAGGATTAGAGGTTTCATGGAAATGAAAACAAAAAATATGAAGGAATGATAAGCTCCCTGGTGCGAGATGATGGATTAAGAGGTGTAGGGATTAAAACCTATACTACCCACCATTTGGCTAAGGAAAAGTAACCTTGCTAAAGTGAAATGAAGAAGCATTATAGAATGGTTGCTATTCAAATCAAAACGAAACAAGTTAAAGACACTAAAGAGAAGCTTATAAAAGAAGAAAGCATGGGAGATTAGATAGTTGATCTATGTCTTGTCAACATTTTCTTAGAAATATGATTGAAGACCAAGATGATAAATTGAAGAAGTAAATCAGATAATCCTACCAATAAAAAGAGCATAAACTTCTAATTAAGTTTTTACCTTTTAGTCTTAAAAGAGGAATCTCACTTATGGATAACACCTAGAGAAGGAGGAGGAGGTGATGGGGGGTGAGTGCCTGAATAGGTATTTTTTGAAAAAATAATTAAGATGATATCTCACAAATGATTAAAGTCTGTTTAGTTGTTTTTTAAAATTGTTCTAAAAATTAGTTTTTAAGAATAATTTTTTGGTGTTTTTTAAATAAATAAAAAAATGTGTTTGAGAACTGAATTATGCAAAACAAGTTTTGCTCTTAAAAAAAATAAAAATAAAAATTGTATTTTGAAAATTGCATCAAAACAAGACTAACAGGCATCTTCAACCACATGAAGGATCAAAACCCACAAAAATCAAATACAATAGACACATGAGAAAGGTTGAAACAACACAAAAAAAAATTCATCAATACAAACACTAACCCACATCTCCAATCACATCAAGAAGCAAAACCCATAAGCCAAAAACCTCCAACACACCATTTTCAGATACCACCAATACTGGAATCAGAAAAAGAAACCTCACCACAGAAACGACAGAAGTGATGATTCAACAAAAACCCAAATCGCAATATGGGTTTTTCAATTATTAATAATTTAATAATTTGTATTGAAATTATTAATAATTTTAAAAAATAATTTAAAATTCACAAAATATGTATAATGACTATAAAAAATAATAGACGTGATTAATGTTTTAAGATTTTTTAATAAATCTTGTAATGTTTAAGAATAATTTGAAATTTAAAAAATTGATTAATTAATTATAAATTAACTAAAATAATTCAGAATGTCATCTTCATAATTAAGTAATACATGTATGCATCTGATGAAAAATTTAGCTCATTTATACTTTGAAAAATTAAATTTTATTTATTTTATATTCATTTAAAATAGAATAATATTATAAATTATTAATTTTGAATAATTATTCTTTATTTTTAACAAAATAAATTAATTATGCTTTTATAAGATGTTAATATCCATATTTTTATAATATTTATAAAATCATATAAATAGTATTAAAAATTATTAATTTTGAATTATTATTATTTATTTTTAACAAAATAAATCACTTAATGTTAATATCTATATTTTTATAGTATTTATAAAAAATATAATTTACAACTTTATTATATTATTAATATTCATATTTTATTAAAAAAATATTTATTTTTAATTTATTTGTAATTAAATTTTTTTATTTATAATAAGACATAAATTAAATTCATTTTACATTATATAAATTGAATTTACAATTTGTGTTTTTACAAAATAAAAAAAAAATATTTTAAAAACTTGTTAAAAAAGTTTTAGTTTTTTTATTTTTGAAAAATACTTTTAAAAATAACTTGTACTAAAAAATCAAAATACCTTTTAGTTAAAATAAATTAAAATCCTATTTACAAATGAAATTTCATTTCCATTATAATCATTTTTTTATTTGACTCTCATCATTATTTAAATTATGAAAACATAGGAATGAAGGAAAAGAGGAACGAGATGCACATTCCCACTCCTTATTCCGGTGCACCAAACACGCCTTATAGTCATGCCTAAGACTTACCCTTGTATTCAAGGATTCACATACTACTTATTATAATTATTTTTAATTAAAATTTTACTCTAATTCTTTTATAAATTAAAGCAATAAATTGGTCTAATTCCTATTGTTAAAAGCAATTCTTAAATATATATTTGTGATGAAAAGCATATATTTTGACACATATCCTTTGTTTTAGAATATTCCTCCTATAATTTAAATGTATAAAAAAAATAAAATAAAAATAAAAAGGAACGAAGAGAGATGGCATCACGGAGATGGAGGGGAGGCTGACAAGGTAAACCTTATCCAAAATCAAAGTTGGAAGTTGGACTGCTTTTCAAACTTTTGGGCCGACTACTACGGTGGGCCCTCCCCCTCCCAAATCCAATATTATATTTTGTCACCTTTCATTAAAATAATATCCCCAAACTGGATAACTTCAACCCACTTTCCACCTTCCGGAAGAGAGTCAATAGCCCCAAAAAAATAAAAATAAAATAAAATAATAAAAAAATAATAATTACCGACTGGTAACAAACATTGAAATTTACCATATATAAATTATTATATCAAAGAAAACGTGGATCATATCAGATATGGGATATCAGCCCCTTTTTCTGTTTGCCGACATAAGATTTAGATTTTGAGCCGCCTCTTCTTCAAATTTTGAGATTCCATAGGGGAATCCGGTGGCGGGGAATCTACTCATATCATATGAGACCATTTACTTAGATCACAACGTGTGTAGGCCTCTAAATTCTATATGTGGTCGGTTTAAACAGTGAACCGCCTTTTTATTAGATATAATCTAACATGGAGCTGAACTTAATCCCACATCGAATCCACTTGTTTTGTTTTGATATGGCGTTTAAAAGTTGAAATAAGAAATTATGACATATTCGGAGATGCATTTTTTGATAATTAGACTGAAAATAAATTATTTTTTGGACTCAATTTAAAGTAATTTTACGTATTTTTTATAGAATGTTCAAAGAAATAATTAAAAAGATGAAAAATATTTTTAAAAAATTTATATTATGCATAAATGTATAATATTTTCATCAAAATTGTTTCTCATATTTGAATTTCTAATGAAAGAACCAAGTTAGACCGATATCAAAGGCAAGAACATAGGTCAAGGAGGATTGTGGACCCATCAAGTGGGGATGATCATTATGATCTTGGGAGAAGTCATGACCATTATCAAGAACTATACTCGCATGAGAGCATTAACATTTTTCCATTATGTTGTATTTTTCCATATGATACATCTTCACTAACAAAATTTGATTTGGGAACATCTAAACCTTAGATAAAGCACCCTAAACTTTAAATCTAAATTTCTACAAACTTTTTGCTTCCACTTGTTAGATCAAGAAGTCCCTAGGAAGTTTCCGTATGCACCTTAATGTTCCAAAGCTGAGAATAGTGTAATCTAAGGATTCCCAACATGGATCATAAGGATTAACACAGGCTTGTAGTCATAGTAGTATTCAAACTTCCTGAGGATTTTCTCCATATAGTGATCTTAAGAAAGTTTAAACCAAGTAAGTGTTGTAGTTATCTTGATCCCTAGAATCACCTCTATCTCTTCTAGGTCTTTTATGTCAAAATTAGATCCTCAGAATTTCTTAGTCTTATAAATGGCCTTTAAGCTAGTTTCAAATATTACCATGTCATCTATATATAAACAACCAATAATACATGCATTTATCAAAATTATTAATGAAAAACTCATTAGTTATTAACACATGATCAAACTTCTTGCGCCATTGTTTAGGTACTTATTTTAACCCATATAGAGATTTAACTAGCCTACACACCTTTTACTCCACTCTAGGAATCACATAACCCTCTTGTTAGTCCATATAGATTTCTTCTTGCAATTCCCCATTCAATAATGCAGGCTTGACATCATCTAGTGTGTTATCAAGTTATGAATAACATTTAGAGCCAACTATACTCTAATAGAGAAGATATCCTCATTATAGGGATGAAAGTATTGAATTAGTCTTCATGTTTCCTTTATTGATACCATTTGGTGACTAAACCTATGTTGTATTTTTCCATAGACCTATCTAGCTTTACCATCTTCTTGAATATCCACTACATCCCAAGTGTGGTTAGATAAGATTGATTCTAATTCATTGTTTATGACTTCTTTCTTGAAGAGAGCAATTGGAGAAGATACCACTTCTTTATAAGTCCTAGGGTCCTTCTATTAGAAAAGTATGGAAGTCATCTTTAATGTTTGTTTCTTTCATATCCTTTTTACTTCTTAGTTCAATTTCAAGAGGTTTGTTAGACTCATTTTTAATGGTTTTCTAAGTTTGGTGTTTGTCATTAGGTTTCATAGGAAGATAGTCTCAAAGAAATCAATATTCTTTGTTTTCATTATAGTGTTTACTTTCACTAGGTTATTGTTTGATTTAATAACCAAAAATCTATATGTTGCATTATTTTCAGCATATCCTATGAACATTGTATCAAAACTTTTTAGACCTAGTTTTCATTTCTTAGGTTTAGGAATAAGGACCTTTGTGAGACAACTATGAAATATGTTATGATGGGGTGTATGACCCTTCTATAACTCATATGGTGTTTTACTTGTTTTCTTGTCAAGTACCTTATTTTGAATATGACATGTGCAAAGGAGAGCTTCTCCCCCCTTCTCCCTAGAAGTCTAAGGGTGCTCCTGAAAACATACCAACATAGCATTCATCATGTCTTTTAAGGTCATATTCTTCCTTTTTGCTACTCTATTAGATTATGGGGAGCAAGGTGAAGTAATCTTGTGAACAATCTCGGATGTTGATAAAATGAATTAAAGGCATAAACTCATATTCTCTTCCCATATCAGTTATAAGTTTCTTGATTTTCTTACTTGGTTGTTTTTCTACTTCGGTTTTATATTTCATGAAAACATATTTTGCTTCATCTTTATTTCTCAAAAGATATAACCTATAGATCTTGAGTATTCATTTATAAAAGTTATGTAGAATCTTTTATCATCCCTAGTCATTATATTTTAAAAATCTCTTAAGTCACTATGAATTAAACATAGTAGCTTTGATTTTCTATTTACAATTTTATAGGTTTTCTTTGTGGTTTTATATTCCTTACATGATTCACATTTTCTATGGTTTTCTAAAGATAGTTTAGGAATCAAGCCAATATCTACCATTTTCTTGATATATGAATAATTCATATGTTCTCATCTATCATGTTGCATATAACATGAATTAACAAAGTGGAAGCACTATTGTTAACAATCTCATAAATGTTCAACATATACAAACCTTGATAATAATAACTCTACCTAAAAAAATGCATCATTTTTTGTTAATAAACGTTGTCCAACTCAATCAAGATCATTCTCTTTGCCTTTCCTAAGTAGATAAATTAACACCAACTATAACAAATATCTAGCATGTGAAAGACATCACTTAGGGCAAGAAATTTGCTTGAGTTCATCTTCAAGAGAACTTTTCATTTGCTAATTGCAGAAGGTTTTGAATCACCATGAACGCTTATTCCTCATCTTTCTCTACAGTGGTGTAGGAAGTGAATACACTTTTATTACCACAAATGTGCCTAGTAGCTCTGGAGTCTACCACCTAATCTTTTACACTAGTGACCATGTTCACCTTAGAGGAGACTATAATAGCTATTACCTCTATCTTTACCATATTAGCTTAAGGGTTGAACCTCTTAGTTCTCTTCCAGTGTCAACACTAAACATCATGGTGTCTAAGCTTGCCACAAACATATTCATTTCCTTTTTATTATGGAATCTAGACCTTGTTTGTTGAATTGGTCTTAGATTTAGAATTTTGTTTTTTAAACCGGTTGTTCTTGTTTGATCTAAATTTTTCTTCCACCAAATTTGCTTTGGACAATAACTTCTTAGCTTTCCTAGCCTTATCCCTAGTTTGGTTCTATTCCTCAATCCAAACATGAATGACATCTTCCTAGGACACTTGTTTCTTTTTTATGTTTCTTATTATTTTTGTAATCCTTCTAAGAATCTAGAGAGGTTTCTATCAAATGCCCAATCACAAACGATTCAATAAATTTTATGTCTTCATTATCTAGGCCACTTATTGACATGCGATAATCATAGATTTAAGATGAAACATCTCTATCCAATCATTTGGGCTATATTTGGTTCCTAAGAAATCTGAGAGAAAATGCAAGGAAAATAAAATAGAGAGGAAAAGAAAAAGTGAAGGAAAACAGAAAATAGATTTAAAAAACAACGAATTATTTTTATATGTTATTTTAAAATTATTTCACTCATTTTAATTCTTCAATACAAAGATGAAATAATTTGAAAATGCATATTTTTCTAATTATTCTTTATTATAATTTTCTTTGATATTTTCCATAACACAACCAAACGTAAGAAAATTATTTTCCTTAGTATTTTTTTTCTTAATAATTTTCAAGAACCAAGATTCCTATAACATATTTATGGTCCTACATCTTCTAAAATATACTTCTTATTCATTATGTGTCAAATATTATTAGCAATTATAAAAAAAAAAAAAAAAAAAAAAAAAAAAAAAAAAAAACCAATATACATCAAATAACTCATTCAAAAGAGTGCTCAAAATTGCATGCCTCATTTGCTTATTTTCATTGTCTCCGTGGTCAATTTTTCAAATCTATAATTTGGTTTGGGCCAATCAAAATATATCTCAAGTTCACAACGTCCACTATAATGAAGACCTTTCTATACCACCTTTTGAAAAAGGTCCCATTGAAGGGATCAATTTTCAAAGTGTCAAGATGGGTGTAAACTAGAGATGCCTCCATTTTGATCTATCTTAATATTATTGGAAAAATAATAAAGAGCAAAGAGACAAGAGAGAGAGACAAATGCAAATAGCCTTTTTAAATTTACAAATATGCAGACAGAGAAACAAACATGTAAATTATAAATCAAATTCTGACATCATATTAAACTACTAATTTTTTTAAAAGTTTAAGTTGTAATATTTGAATTTGATATAGATATAATACTCTTAACAATGAATGTATAAGGATAAATATAGAAATTACAAAAAGACGAAAAACTTATCAAGTTGTCAACTAAGTCATGCCTAAGCATTGTACTTAAAGTAAATTAGCTCCCCCTAGATGATGTTTTACATTGGTGCAATTGGGTAGTGAAGTTCATTCTCACTCCCTAAAGGTCATATCTTGGTGCAATAGGGTAGTGATTGGCAATCTACCGCCACAATTTGATTGCTACCATAGGTTCAAGGTGCAACCCTTGAAAGAGTTTTGACAAGTTCTATGCATGAAAGGTTGTTCCTCCCAAGTAACATGAAGTATATGTTGAGAAGAAAGCAGACATAAAAATTATATTTTCTCTTTGGAAGAAAAAACTAGGACTAAAAAGAAAAATGCATAAAGGATGACATTATTTTAAATCAATTTTTTCTAAATTTCAATTAACCAAGGCCTAGCAACAGGCAATTTGAAATTCAAAATTCATGAATTTATTCTATTACCAGAACAAAAAAATTGAAAAATAGGAAAATAGAAAACATGGTGGTTTTGTAGAATAATTTTTAATTATTTTTATTTTTATTTTTGAAAATTGGTTTAAAAAATAATTATAAAATCATATATAATAATTAAAAATAAAACTCTAAACATAAAAATTATTTACAAAATATAAGATAATAATTTTTAAAAACTATATTTTAGAACTGTTTTCAACATGACAAAAAATTATGTTGAAATAAGTTAGTGAGTATAATTTGTAAAATGTTTTGGTAATATTCTCAATGTAAATGATGATGGTTTTATTTGAGATATGGGCAGACTTGGCATCCAACTTCTTAAAACTGACAAACTTTCCAAGAAAGGGGCTTCCTGACTTCCAATGATATTTGGGACTAAAATGAACAAGAGATTAGCAGTCCCCTTATTCTTTTTATATTTAATCATATTACACCATCTCACATTTTAATTAATTAATTCGTAAGTTATACTTTCAAAGCAAAATTTGTATCTCTCAATAAAATAATAATAATAATAATATTAATAATATTTCTATTTTATTTTTTATTTTTTTTATTTTAATAACACAAATCACAGAGGAGAGGAGAATAAGCAAATTAATGATCTTAAAAATAAAAATAAAAAATTGAAAGAAAATTTAAAATAAATAAATAAATAAATGGCCAAAAGGGTAAAAACACGTGGACCGCACTGACTCTCAACTAGAAGCTTAAAATAGCACAACGTGTTTAAATCCAGGCCCTTTTCCTCAAAACATCACGTAATCCAATCCAAAATACGTCTCTCACCTCTCTCACTCTATATATGTATAAATTTTAGTCTTTTTTTTTATTTTACCTTTTTTTTTAAAAATTGTTATTATTGTATTGTATAAATACGCATCCCACATCAGACCAGCACACAATCACGCGATCACACGAAAACCGAGCGCAACACGACTGACGATGTTTCCAAACGATTCCTGGATGATGATGGTCAATCAATCGCCCTCTCCTTCTTCCTCCTCCTCCTCTTGGTCTCGCCACCAGGACAAGCTCTTCGAGCGAGCTCTGGTCGTCGTCCCTGAGGAAACCCCCGACCGCTGGGACAAAATCGCTGCTCAGGTCCCCGGCAAGTCATCCTCTGAGGTCCGCCGCCACTACGACGACTTGGTGCACGACGTGGCGGAGATCGACTCAGGCCGAGTGGAGCTGCCGCTGTACGAGGACGAGTCCTGCGGCTCCCCCTGGGCCTCCGACTCACGTGCGGGTCAGGTGTCGTTTTCGCCGAGGCCTAGGCAGAGCGAGTCGGAGCGGAAAAAGGGCGTGCCCTGGACAGAGGAAGAACACCGGTGAGCAAATTTTCCTGCTTTCCTTTTTTTTTTTTTGCCCCTTTTCTCTTGCTTTCGTTTCTGAAAACGAAAGCAAAGTGTTTCACGAAAACGTTTTGGAAAATTCAAAATCGTGATTTTCAACTTCAATTTGCTTAATCAAGAATTAGAGACGCTTGCTTTCGACTTACACTAGTTGAAATTCGCGCCTCCCCCATCCCCACCCTTGGTGGAGGGGCGCATGTTAAAATCGTAAATGGGAGGTACGAAATGAGGGTATTTTAGGACATAGCCGGAAATTTTCCGGTAGACGTGGTAGGGCCAGAGGGGATGATTGGGTTGCGGTGCAGGTGGGGCACACCGCTACCAACCGTCGAGCCACGCCTTTGCTGGCACACACGGTGGCGGTGGTAGCAGACAAAATTAGAAAAAGGAGGGCTGAGATAGACGCCCACGTGTCGATCAAATGACGCAGGTGTCTGATCCTATCCGTACAGATTTCATATTGTCATAAAATTATTTTAAAATAAAATAAAAAACCATGAAAAATTCGATATGTTTACGTCTCCTAAATTCCTAATCATGTATGTAAACCTAACAGGTTGTTCCTGATCGGGCTACAAAGGTACGGAAAGGGGGATTGGCGGAGCATATCAAGAAATGCGGTGGTGTCAAGAACACCCACCCAAGTAGCGAGCCATGCCCAAAAGTACTTCATGCGGCTAACCTCCGGCAAAAAAGATAAGAAAAGATCAAGCATCCATGACATCACTACAGTGGATACCACCAATTCCCTTCCTCACACTAATACCCAGACCTGGGTGGGAGAATCTCTTGCATCTCAAATCCCCTACTATGAAGAAGGACCCCCAAGTTTTGGATTTTCCATGTAAAAAAGAAAGAAAGAAAGAAAGAAAAAAAAGGTTATAACTTATATGCTTTATAATTTGTATATGTTGGAACTCTTAATAGCTACATTGTAACTCTTATCCTATTTGTAGAATATAACTACTGTTGACTGACTAGATTGAAGTGGAATATGTGGAAAGTGTAAAGTTGTGTGTGGTCTGCTTTGCTTTAGGTGTGAGAGTGTCAAAGAGAATAGCATGTTTTGGCCGTTTTTGGAGACTAATTCAAAGAATATTTTAGCCTCCTGCTTATCCGCTGTTATCTTAATTGCAGCTTTTATGTGCTTTCTTGATTTTCCTTCTCTTTTTTTCTTTCCCCTTTTTGTTGTTTCTCATTACCTTAAAGCTGATTTGCCTCAAATGAGACAAATAAGGTATAAGCTAGCCTTGGGGGAGAAAAAGTAAACCCAATCCAATCCAATCCCACTTTAGTTGGGTTTAGATGGGTTGTAACTCAATTTGAACTTTGAATTTTGGACTATGGCCGACTTCAATTTTTTTTACAAGGTTTTTTCTATTAAGCTATAAGTTAATTTAAAATTTTTAAGTCATGAGGAGATTTTAGTAAGTTTCCTTGTTGCATTTTGAAGACTAGATAAAGGGGTGCATGTGAAAATTGAAAAACAATAAAGTTGAGTATTGGATCAATTCCTTGTTGCATTTTGAAAATCAATTTGGATCAATTGGCTTGACTAGATTAGGGGTGTATATCATTTTGAAATCAATTGGGATTTGGTTTGACAAGATTAGGGGTGTATGTGAAATTCCAAAACTGATAAAGTTGATTATTGGATCAATTGATTTGACTCTCTCTCCCCCCCCCCCCCCCCCCCCCCCCCCCTCTCTCTCTCTCTCTCTCTACATATATATAAAGTTGATTGTTGGATCAATTGGTTTGACTATATATATTGTAAGCTTGATTAAAATAATTTATTGTTATTAGATTGTAGTCAAATTAATTTTTAAAACATATTTATTATAAATCAAACTAGAAATCAAGGGTCAAAAGGCCATCCTTTTCATTCATTGATCATCTTGATTGAAAATTAATTGATATCCAATAAAACTACATAAAACCTTTTATAATACTCGATCATCATTATTTGGATGATCCATCTCGAGATTGAAGAGGGACGTTACATTATTGCATCCAACAAGCGAATTTGACTTCAATTCAAATATAAATCCTCATCAGCTAATTTTTTTCAAAAAAAAGATTAATAATAATAATTGAATGTACACTTTTTTTAGTGCACCACGCGTCTTTGGGTGCAATACATGTGCCAAAAGGTTAAACAATAGATGAAAGATGGTGCGTTGAAGTTGGATATAGCATATAAGGTCATAGACTCATAATCTCTCCTTTTAATTATTGTGACATGAATTTGGAGATGAGTTGGATCGGTACGAGATTATGGATGCTATTATTTATTCTGTTAATTGTTGGAAGGATAAGTTTAACCACCCTTTCTTTTGTTATTTGCTTGTCAAAAAGGAAGGTCTACTACTACACCTTGGACATGACATCATCTTATCCATATCAAAAGATTTACTTACTTATTAAATTCATTTTCAAAAAATAGTTTTAAAATATAAATTTATTTGAGAATTTTAAATATTTTGAATATATATCTATGCTTTTAAAAAATAATTTTAAACTTAATGTTTATTTTTAATCTTTTTTCGTATTTATACTACTAGTTTTAAAAATAATTTTTACAAAATAAATAAAAATAATTAAAATATGTTCTTAAAAAATGCAAAAAATTCATAATAATTCTCAAACATAATTTTAGATTTTTACTTTTCAGGAATTACATGAATTAATGGTCCAATTTGGAAATTTAAATTTATAAATAAATAAATAAATAAAAAGAAAAAAAAGGAAGAAAGAAGAAGAAGAAGAAAAATCATTGTCATCAGACGAGGTGGAAAAGTTGGGGAGATTAGCCCAAGCCCCAAGGTACTATGAATTTATGTCAAATAGCGAAAGGGAGGAATAAATAAATAGCATGCTTGGACTGTTTCCGGAAGCAAGTTGTAAGAATATTTTACTTTCTCATTTTCCCTATACTTTAATCATAACTTTTGCCTCCTTTATTTCCATTCTCTTCAAAGTTTGATTTGGAGAAATTTGTCGATTTGGAGTCGTCACAAAAATCCAAAATTATTGGAAATCATCTTTTTATTTTTCCCCACCATTTATGGAAAACGTTTTTTTAAATCCACAATTAAATTTATGTTTAGTATATATTTGTAAAATCATTTTTTTTAAATGAATCTAAAAAACTTAAAAAAATAAAATGTTGTCTTGATAAATGTTCTTAAAAACTTTTAAACACAAATATCATCATTTTGATATCAAATATAATGTCATGTCTTTGAATTTAATAAAATATTAAGCACAAAATTATGTTTATTTCAACATACCAGCCAGATATAATTCAACATAATAAACCATGAAATCTTTGCCCAAATGTCGGTATGTCATTATTGTCAAGTGCGTTTGACAGTAATTTTATGAAGTCTTTTTTAAGTTTTTTTAATACTTAAAAGATAAAAAAATTTAAGTGTTATAAAAATTAAAATCTATAATTTAAAAAAAAAAAACTTTTCTTAAAAGGTATTTTGCTGTCCAAATAAACGAGACAATTTTGTTTGCTTTTTAATAATAAAATACCAAAAATAGAATAAAAGAATATAAGTTGATTTATACTAGAATTTGATTCTAAATTTTTAAGATAAATCTTGCCTTATTTAGGTGCTGTAAATGTAAAGATGATTGTTTCATAAGCGACAATAATCACTTTTTTATGATAATAGTACTCAAAATCATAAAAAGCAACGAATCGCTTAATGATTTGTACTTTGTTTAATACTTTGATCAAATGAATGCTTGACTAGTTTGATCAATGAAAGGAATGTTTAATTGGGATCAATGTCAAAAAGAATGTTTGATTAGACTTGAAAGACAAAGTGATTAAATGGAGAAGGAAGAGAGAAAACATGATAAATAAATTAGAAACAAGGGGTCTTTATTTATAATTGTGGGTGATGATTATTAGAGGTGTTATATCTCAAGAGCCCGTTTGGTAATAATTCTAAAAAATACTTTTAGTATTTTTAACACTTCAAAATTTTTATATTTCAAGTATTACAAAAGCTAAAAATAATTTTTAAAATTACTATCAAATGCACTCTAAATGATATTAAACAAGTTTATTGAAAACTAAAAGTGCATTTGACAGTGACTTTAAAAAGTGTTTCTAACATTTCTTACGTTTAAAAAATTTTATCATTCAAGTATTAAAAAAACCAGAAACACTATCTAAAATCACTACCAAACACATTCTAATAATAAATTTACTAGTATTTTTACTCTAAATGTGTGTTTGGTAGTGATTATAAGAAGCGTTTCTAATATTTTTGCGTTTCTAATATTTTTAATACTCAAATGATGAAAATTTTTAAGTGTAAGATATCAAATAATAAAAATCTACCTAAAAAATAGAGTAAAAAATCTCATTGGATTAAAGAAGCTTGTTTGAAGCTCCGATCTTATAAAATGGAATTTACAAGAGGCCACAGGCCCACAATTAAGCAATTGGGCCTAGGACTACTCTGTGGGTTTGTGTGGGGCAAACACAAGGAAGGATTCAAGTTCCCATCGCCCAGTGGGCCAAGGCCCATTCACTAACTAGCTTCACATTTGGGCTTCATTTAAGCCCAATCTGGTAATCCAGGCTTTTATTAAATAGAAAGAGCTGATTATTAAATGGGTTGTATACGACATACATAATGCTTTTTTTTTTTTTCAAGAAAATAAAAAAGCCACAAAAAATGGGCGATAAACCCATTTGGTGCATTATTTATTTGTAAGGTTTAAATGAGCATTTTTATTTTGTTAAATTTTTTTATGAAAGAAAAAACAAATCAAAGAAATATTTCAAATCATATAAAACTTAATGCATTAAATTTATCTGTATGTTTAGTATTTTTTAAAAATAATTTGAAACTTAAATATGAATCCAATTAATACTAAAAATTTATGAATAAAAATAACGCTATTATTTCTCTTTTGTGTGGAATCATATTTTTCTAAATTTTTTTAATAAAACAAGCATATTCTAAATCAAGTCAAACTTAATATATTGGATCTGGTGACAAGTCTATTATTTAAAAAAATAATAATAATTTAAAACTTAAAAAAAAATCTCAATTATCATTAGAAATTCATGAACAAAAATTAGTCTAAAATGACTATATCGTTTCTCCTTTGCGCTCTACTATATTTTTATGAATTTTCTCGCCGCTGTATTATTATAAATTTTCTCATTAAATAAATGAATTTCAAATAAACTTAATGTGTTAAATTTATTAATAATTTCTATAAATTTTAAAAATAATTTAGAATTAAAAAATACAATAAAATAATAGATCAAAACTAGTTTAGAATGAGTCATAATTCTAGTGTTTTTCCTTTGCACATAATTATACTTTTCTAAATTTTTTTCATTAGTCAAAGAGCTTCTAAATCAAGTGAGATCAAATGAAATGAAACTTAATGCTTTGAATTCTTTAATCAATCTACTTGACCTAATTAATTCAAAGCTAGTTTAAAATAATTTAAGTATGATTGAGTACTAAATGCCTAAAAATGTGACTGATTTACATATTTAAATAAATTTATTAATCATTATTATTTATTTTATTAAAAAAAATCAATTACATCTTTGTAAAGATGTTAATATCCAAATTTTATGATATATACTAATATCATTGGTTTAATAAAAATATAATTTATGATTTTATTATAATAGTGGAATTCATATTTTACTAAAAAGTATTTATTTTTTAATTTATTTATAATTGTAAAACTATTTTTTCAATTTTGAATAAAATTTGAAATATATTTAATTAATATTATATAAATTAAATTTACAAATTTTTCATAAAATCAACTAAAATTTAATTATACAAAGGGTTTTGATTTTTTTTTTTTTATAAAATAATTCGTCCAACATCTTATTTTTAAAAATATATAAAAAAAAAGTGTTTTTTATTTTATTTTTAAAATTTAGAAAATAAATTTTATAAACAAGTTTCAAGAAAAAAGGACCAAAGGAGCCGAAAATTTGCTAGTTGTTATTTCCAAGTCATAAGTATAAATTAAGCCTTATTTGTTTAATTAAAGCAAGAAACGTTTTTAAACTGCCACCTGTGTGTGCTGTACTGTAGAAGATTACGGAGTTCCCAAACAGCCCCTCACATGTGATACCCAATTCTAAATCCCAACAAACTCAAACCCGAACGGCCGTGGACTTGCCGGTGGCTCCGCCGGCTTCACCTTCACAACAACCACTGCCCATCTTCTATATGATAGGCACACGCTGATTACACTCTTGAACAGATGGCGATTCTCTATGCGCTGGTGGCCAGAGGGACCGTGGTGCTTTCTGAGTTCAGCGCCGTCTCCGGCAACACTGGCGCCGTCGCTCGCCGGATTCTTGAGAAGCTGCCTGCCGAGGCCGATTCCAGAGTCTGTTTCTCGCAGGATCGCTACATATTTCACATACTCAGAGCCGATGGACTCGCGTTCCTTTGCATGGCCAACGACACCTTCGGAAGTCTGTAGTCATCGCTTCTTCGTTTTATTTTTTTAATTTTTGGTTTTATTATTATTTTTGTTTTGTTCGGTTTTTTGGTTGATCTGGTCCGGGAGCTAGGGTTTTGTGTGTTGATTTTGGTGACTGTGGTTCTGTTTGGTGGCTAGGGTTTAACGCGTAATTAAAACGAATCTGATGCTTTCTTCTTCATTTCCCTGTTGATCTTATTGTTTACTTGTTTGCTTTTCTGTTCGCGAAGTTTGGTGGTGATGGAAGTGTTTTCCTTTCCTCAAGTACTTCGGTCTGATCAAGAGATTGGTCGAGGTTTGAATTATAATAAACGCAAAACTGTTGAACTTTGAAATGCGGAAGAAGATTGAGTCTTGCTTTTTTGGGTCTCAGAATCATGACTTTTCTTGCTAGTGCAAGGAGGATTCGTTTATCTGTGAAACCTTTTTGCTGTGTTTTGTGATCATTAGAGATGGAAGTCCTTCTCGATGACAATTTCTTATCTGTGAAACCGTCTTTCAGTGTTTACTCTTTGGGTTTGGAACTTATTTGCTTTCCTTTTTCTCTGTTCTACTTACTCCTACAGTTGATTGGAGAATCAATTGGCAGGTCCAAAACTCTATATAGGAACAATATGGATGTTCATGAGGGAATAATGTGGGTTTTCAATTCCATCACAGATTTGTTTCAAATTTTTGTTGGATAGATATTTTTTTCCTCTGAAACTGAAATGATCAATTTGTCACTGTGGTAGATTTTTTTGGCTCAAGCAGGTTGGCTTCTTATTAGACTGATTTCTTAATCACTCTTTATGTAAACCTAGTTTCCATCATAATTGGTTCTAGAAATTATCAGTTACATACATACTTGAAATTTTTTTATATATACGCCTATTTCCATGTGTACCATGAGGTTTAAGGGAGGTTGCTGTTGGTTCAGAGTTCTGTCCACCTAGAAATCAACTGGAGTCATTTTAAAAGATGAGATTACATAGAACGTAAAATAAGCCGAACCAGAAACTAGTTGGAATGAAGTCTCATTGGTTTGGATCAGGTTCTGCTTAACTTCTAAAAGCATTAATTTAGTTTCTTGAAGTTGAAACAACTCATCATAATTATAAATTATGATAAAATTATTGAAAACTTTACTCCTAAAATTGCATCAAAGGGCTTACATTCAAGCCCAATAAACCAAACCAATCCCTGGGTTCAGGTCAGATCAGGTTAAGCTTTTGTAGGATTGGATTGAAAGAACCAAGTTGTCTCCCTTGTTTTGGTGGCGCGAGATGAGTTAGCTTCCAACTAAACTATGCATGGTTTCCCAAGCTATTTATATACATTTTACCTTGAGTTTTTGGTATTCCAAGAAGAGGATGTGGCAGTTAGGCAATCATTTCAAGCCTTTAAGATGGGTCATGAAAGCAGTTGGCCAAGACTTCTTGCGAGTCATGATTTAACCATGACTGCCTTTTTTTCTTCAAGCTACTTAGGCATGCCATGTTGGTCAAAGGTTTTGGGAAAGGGCTTTTTGTTTTCCCCAAACACCTCTACAGTTTGACAGGTAACCAAACTCTCTTTCAACAGACTGAATTCTGTAGAAGACAGTTGAACAGCAATATTTTAAGATTCTGTTTCATGTTATATTCTTAAGGGAAAGATAAAAAAGGGTGCATGAATGAGGATCCAAAGAAGAGGGTGCTAGTTGGAGGAAGTAAAACAGTGTGTCACATCCATGTGTGTGTTTTAGGTGTGGGGATAGAGGTGTTAAAGTAGCTTTATCTGCAATATGAAGGACACCCGTGCCTATAAGCAACTGGTGTTTTTGAAATTTCTCAATGAGGAACCATGCTCAAATGCGTGTAAAATTTGTCAGGAAAGGTCCTTTTTGAGTCACACAAGATTCCACGCCCTCCATGCTAACTCGGGTTAGAGTGTAAGCTTAAAGAAATGCTGAAGAACACATATCCCAAGTGTACATTCTGGGGGGAAAAAAATACCTTAGGGAGTTTCCATGTATGAAATATTGTGTCCATGTCAAATTGTGACTCTCATACCTGCTTATAGATCATTGGTAGATATACTTTTTCGCTATACACTTCCTATGTACTCCATTTTTGATAGGCAAATAAAGTGTGAATGTTATATAGAAAGTGTCAATCGAAATAGTGCATGAAAGTACATAGGACAATACAACAGGCGCCAAAAGGCACAACCAAAAAGGAGGGAACACAAGAATCCCTCACAAAAGACATTAAGCTAGATCCTTCAGTTGGCCAAACCATGTGCACTGTGACTGGTTGCTTCAGGAATCTTAGAAATAAGGCATCTCAAAGCTTTTGTCAAGTCAATTGCTTTGCTCACCTAAGAATCAAATTCATGAGCCTCTCTTATCTTGAGTAGCCCAATATATCACTATTACTAAGTCTCCCTCAACTAAAATATTGCCAATCCATCAAATTCACAAGGGTTATGCCTTCAAATAAAGCGAGGATCTTGGCTTCCACAGTCAATCCCTCTTTGGGAAACTTGGGAAGTCCTTAACCACATCATCCTATGGTCTCTAAATACACCCCCAATCTCAATATATTTTGTATGATCTAAAGAGAATCCATAAAAATTTAGATTAGGTGACTTGATGTAAGGGTTTACTCAATCAAGGAGGTTTACACTATGCGTAACCTCCAAAGACTTTCTGCTGAAAGAGCGAGTGGACCTGTGGACCAAATGGTTTAGGGTCTTTGAAATTTTGTTTTTGTTATTCTGATTGTGAAAGTTGCTAAAATTGGTACCTTGTTATTTAAATACTGTTTGGTCAATCAATATGTTGAAAGGTAGATTTTCTTTTTCATTTTTTGATCTTGAAAGTTGCTAAATTGGTATCTTGTTATGAGAAAATATTTGGTCAATCAGCATTCGGATAAAGGCATTAAAAAAATAAGCGTGCAATATGTCTAACTAAATAAGGTAATTTATTTAATATAATTTGAACAGCCTTCTTATTGAGCCTAATTAGAGCTTGAGTTGGAAACCTTGAACTAGAGGTGGAGTTGTGTTGGGTTGGGTTGTAAGTGGCCTATTCAACCGTTGGGTTAGGTGTGAATTGACCCTGAACTTGCATTAATCCTCTTGGGTTGCAACCTCAATCATGTCTTTTATCAAATTTGTATCTTACTAGCCAATTTGCTCTAAAAAACAAAAAAAACAATATATGGCATTTTATTTATTTATCTTTAATTGGTAAATCAAAGCTAAATTAAGAAACCCCTAACATGATGTAACCTAGGAGCACAGGATGTATTAGTGGATCACTTAAAAGACAATATATGGTGTTTTGTTTTGACAGCTTATTGGCTTTGGAAAGGTTTGAACCACACAGGATTTTATGAATTGAGATCTTAAGTGAAGGAAAATATATATTGATTGAACCAGATGAGAAGACTGAAAAGACACAAAACAACTTTTTTAGCTTTTCTTTTTGGGCAATAGCTGCAATAGTAGTCATAGTTATTAGAGTAAATTCAAGGGGCAATTACTCCCTGGCTGCTTCGTCTCAACTGTCATATCATGGCTCTTGTTCAAGGGGAGTGCCTCATTGATTTTTAATTTTTTTAATTTTTATTTATTTTTATTGTTTTTTCCTTTTATACTCTTATTCTTGAAATATCTATCTGTGTATTAAAATTTTGTATATGCATTAGTTTTCTGTTGGATAATTCTTTTAAACACATAGAAATATTCTTTTGGTTTTTATTTCTTTTATATTTAAATTAAGTTTTGGATTATATTTAGTGATATGTGAGTGTGAGCTAAATCCATGCATATCCAATTTTACATTATGTTGTATAGTTAACATGCACCCTTGGTTACGCCTCACTTTGCCCAAGTGTATGCCTTGGATTCCACCTTGCACCTAGGCCCTAGGATACCTTTGCGTCTTAGGTGTGCCTTCCAAAACTATGTTGTTAGTCCATTTAAGAAACATGAGTCATAGGCATGAGATCAAGTAGCTTCCCATTCAGGGGATAATGGGGTTTATGTTTATTTCTTCTTAGAAGCAAGTCAAATATGATATTTTAGGGGATAATTATTGAAAGCTTTACCTTTTTTAAGGAAGATAAAATTATCTTATCTTTGAAAATAACCTAAATAGGATTATACAAGATGATTTAAATTTGACATAGTTTCTTTCAAATTAATTTACTGGATTCTAGAATCTAGTTATGAAAGTTGAAAGCAATGCTAGGAGCGGGTGCTTTGGGGTGTGAGCAATGCAGTCCATTTTGGATGATCTGGCTAGATATGTTGAGGGCAGATGGATGCCTATGGGTATCAGTATCCTTGAAGTTCTCAGTGCACTGAGGTCGGTTATTTTGGACTAGAGATCAGCCCGCTGATGAGGAGGAGGATTCGGGAGATGCATAGTGGGATCCACCTTCCCCAATAGGGTGCCTGTTTTGATGTTTGTTCGTTGATTATCTGGGCCCAATGGGTATCAATGACATGTTCAATGACCATGGGGGAGTAATGGTTAGAGCTTTTCTGCAAGCACACTGGATAGAGTCTGGTTACAAATGCAGAGGTGCTGTTAAAAGGCCTGGTCCAGGCTGTTTCTTTGGGCTGTATGATCTGTTGTGGATGGTGATGCTACTGCAGCTCTTTCCTGGGCAAAGAGGGCCTTGGAAATTGCACTCATTGCTTTGTAGAATTTTTAATCTGTGTTCTGGTGTGGTTACTCCTTTTTGAGATACCTTGCTCAGCAAACCTTTTAGCAGATTGTTTGGCTAGGGAAGGAGGCACTAAACTAGAGGACTTCATAGGGGATTTTATGCCTCATTTAAGGGTTGCTCCCCCTTCCCCTCCCTCCCTCTCTTTCTCTCTCTCCCCCTTCCTCCTCCCGGTCTTGCTTTACTTTTTTTTTAACTGATTTTTATTTATTTTTCTATCTGTTTTGTTAGGGTACACTTTTTGGCAGCATTTTCTCTTATTCTGTATGTCTCTTTTGTGAAGGATAGCTTGTCCTTCTTGCACATGTTGTTTTTTATATACATGTAGAACCTAGCTTCTATTTTTTAAAGAACAGAATGACCAATTGATAAAACTCTCATTCCTTTGTAATCTTTTAGCTTGGGTTAGCTTGCACTTAAGTGAAGGCTCAATGCCTTTGATTTGGTAGAGTGGTGGGGTCTTGTTGAGTGTTAGGGTGTTTTTTGTGCCTTTTTCTTTTGAGGTATTGCTTTAGGTGCCCCTTGTATTTGTCCTGTATACTTTGGTGTATTTTCTTCTTTTACTAATTTAAACATACCAATCTTTACCTATATATATATATATATATATTTAAAGAATCTAGCTTTGAATGGAAAATGAAATTGAAACCAGGAGTTTGAGAGCTAGCTGGATTCCTCTCTTTACATCCATGGGGATTCTACCATTATAGTGCAAGTAACATCCCAAACATCACAATTGGGAAAAGAGTGAGCTAGTTTAGAGATAGAATTGCCATTCAAGCTAGAATATATGAAAAACACAAGGGAATTTTAACCCATCTTTATAGCTGATACAGCTGCTAGGGTTTTGGTTGTGGAAGGGTATCTAAGGTGGGGCTTCTCCCCTACATATGGTATTGATGGCCTTACATGAAGGTTTCTTGAAAGGGAACATTAATAAAGGCATGTAGAGGCAGATATCTTGAACTACACCTTTTCAGAGGGATCTTTCTACCTGGGTATTGATTTTGTTACTGTAACCAACTTCAGTTGTGCTATTATCTTTGTTTTCTAGAATAAATGATTTTGATTGCTTTTGGTTAGAAGGGTTTCACATCCTTCTTTGTACTAATTTTATGGAAATGAAATATTTGTTTCTGATGAAAAAAAAATAAAAATAAAAATGAAACCTTTCCTTTTTTTTTTTTGTTTTTTGGATGTGCTTAGGGATTGCCTTCCTTAATGCCATTTAAGTGTGTTCTTCTCTCAGTACCTTTGTCTCTCGAACTAATAGAGCATAACATTTGTACTTATTTATTTTGATAGGCAACTCCCATCTCCTCCCCCTTTTTTGTGGTTCGGAACTGCTCACAACCCTATCCCAACCCCTTACCACTGGAATTAAGGCTCAAGGGCCTTTTTATTTATGTATTTTCTTATCTGACTTGTCATGCCATGCCTTCATGCAATTTCTTGACTCCTAATTCCTGTACTGTTGTTTCTACAACTATGTGCATCTATTCAGGTCTTTGAATATTTTTTATTGCTTTCCATACTCGTACATGTTTTTCTCTCTGTTTTTTACCCTTTCTGATTTTAAGATGCATGTCTAATGCTTGGCATTTTAATCCAGGGCGGATCCCATTTTCATACCTTGAAGATATTCAGATGAGGTTCATGAAGAACTATGGGAAAGTGGCCCACTATGCTCCTGCATATGCAATGAATGATGAATTTTCAAGGGTTTTACATCAGCAAATGGAATTCTTCTCTAGTAATCCTAGTGCAGATACTCTCAATCGTGTCAGAGGTGAAGTTGGTGAGGCAAGTATCATTTTGTCATTGTGGGGGTTTGTGCATGATTTATGTGTATATGTGCAGGAGATGACCTAATGTAACAGTTGTGTACATTTCTCACTTGTTACATTATCTTGAAGTTTGTTCTTTTTCTTTTTGTCAACACTTAATATTTTTATGGCCATGTTGTTGTGCTGACGACAACTAAAAATTGACATTCAGATACGCACCATCATGGTAGAAAACATTGAGAAGATACTGGAGAGAGGTGATAGGATTGAACTTCTTGTTGACAAAACTGCAACAATGCAAGACAGTTCTTTTCACTTCAAGAAGCAGTCTAAGCGCTTGCGCCGAGCTCTTTGGATGAAAAATGCCAAGCTCTTGTGAGTTCCTCCTTTCTACTGCCTCCCATCACTAAGTTTATGAAAGTTGTTTTCACTTTTCATGGAGATTTCTAAATATCTTAAAGCATGTTTCATTGCACTGGGATACTGAATCCGATGATATTATAATTAGAGACCTGGAAAATCACATGCTTTGCACACATCAAAAGTATGCCAAAACCGGCTAGTCACCAAATTCTATTGTATAGCCAAATGAATCTCAACTAATTAGGCTTATCTTTAAATAAAAGTAGGAGTGACAGTTATGCTTGGAAAATGTGAATGTTTTTCCATGTGATGATAGTGACTAAGTAACAGAAAGGTTGTTGTAAGATTAACTGTTGAAAGAGTCTGCGTAAATTCATCAAAATGCTGGGTGAACTATCCCTAAATAGCACTAGAGGCTACTCATGCAAAAAATATGAACAGCAATGGGTGTGGATTTCAGCCATTCCTTATGTTTATAGTTATCATCATGGGCTGTTCAAAGATTTAAAATGGACATCTATCACACAATAATGGAACAATTTCTTTCTATTCCTTGAGATAGAGGAAATAATTCATGTGAAAAAGTATCTTGATTGGGTTGTTTTAGTTCTAGTTTTAAGAATGGAATTATTGAAAAAGACATTATGGTCATCACATTAACACCGACTTATTGGGGTGGGACTGCCATCATATTTATCACCAAAGTATTCTCACCACTGACAATTATAACC
Source organism: Vitis rotundifolia (assembly GCA_030254885.1). Classification (NCBI taxonomy): domain Eukaryota; kingdom Viridiplantae; phylum Streptophyta; class Magnoliopsida; order Vitales; family Vitaceae; genus Vitis; species Vitis rotundifolia. The sequence continues at coordinate 15,379,417 of CM058156.1, forward strand.
TTCACCCTATGGCATCATTGCTACTACTACCTCAATTAGGCATCATCACTACCCTTATAGTGCTAGTTTGAGCTTTCTCCAATACTATCATCTTTATTAATATTGTGACCTTACATGAAACTATTTGCACTACATAGATACTACCAAATTGCCACCTGCTCACCCACCCACTCACCCGCCACCACTACCACGTGATATTTTATTGGATGCCCCATTTCTCTCAACTTGATTATTCATCTCAAACTAAGAGGGCGTTTGTTTATTCAACTTTTTGCTGAAAGCAATTTGCTTTCAGACTTTAGGTTTGTTTTTCTACTTTTTCATGACTTATTATAAACTTTTTGCTGAATAGAAAAAGCTAAAATATTTGGCTTTTTCTAAATAAAAAAAGTGACATGTTGGTTTTTCTTTACTTTTTAATGTTTAATAGAAATAAAATATTAAAAAAAAAACTGCCTAATACTTAACACTATTAAGCATTAAAGTTCTATTTAGAATTAAGTGAAAAAAAAAACAAACACCACCTAATTCTTCAATCGAACACAACAGCATGATTACTATTACAATTTTATATGTTCCTCTAGAAGCACATGCATTTGCTTTTTCTTGATTATTTTTTTTGTAATAACAGAGCCTCTTGATGTGGAGATGCATAAAGTGTCTTCCTTCAGTACTTCCCAGTCTTGCATCATGCAAGAGGTCCTTAGCTTTCAACACAGTGTCATCCTCAACTTCTGGCCTTGAAACCAGTTATCTGATCCATAATACCAGGCTGGATCAGAGTGTTTTTGTCTAGGCCATTAATAAAATTTATTGATTTTCTGAAAGTAGTCCTAGATTGTAACTATCAACCCTTTATTAAATGTATGTAGTTTGAAGTGATCACATATTGATCAATCATTCATGTTGCACAAATATTCTAAAATTGCAAATATTTCCCAAATCATGTATAAAATTTCTGGTTTTTCCTATGCATTATACTTTTTCCCAACATTTGCTCCCTCCCCTCCTGAAAATTATTTCTATAATTCTCTCAAGTTTCATGATATTTTTTTTCTTTAATATGAAGTATTTATGAAGAAAAACTAGTACCAGATCCTGATTTGGCAGTATGGCTTGGAATTGTGGTTCATGAAGATGAGAAACTGGCCATTTGTATTGTCACTTGGTCATCCACTAAGCTAAACTATTGCTGACCTTGAGTTTTGTTCTGCCAATCAACAAATATCAGTATATCTGTTTGCATTTTGCTGCTCTTTTTAGGTTGGGTTTGCATATGATTAGACATGCTAAAAGCTGTTGGCATTATTTTGAAATATAAAATTCAATAAATTCTTTGGTAAAGCTGGCTTATTTTGTCTTAAGAGCAAGAAACACCTAGTTTACCTGTCCTCTGCTTATCCACAAATAGAATTTTGATACTGTTACATCCTGTAAATGAAAATGGATATTAACTTGTGACATCTGTCTATTTTTTTTTCACGTAACAATGACATTCTGTAGTGATGATGGATTTTCTTTCTTCATCAGCTATATGCTTTTAAAATCTATTAGTTTTGGAATCGCTTGCTACTTGAAGATGCTTGAAGTTTTTAGTAAAATGCCAAAGACCATCCATATTTCATTCCTAGAGGCCTGAACTTTTCTTCCCTTTCATGGCAGGGCCTTGTTGACATGCTTGATTGTTGTGCTGCTGTACATTATAATTGCCGCTTGTTGTGGAGGCATCACTCTTCCTTCCTGCAGATCTTAAGTTGCGGATTTAGGTATACTGAAGTTCCTTGAAGGTATGGAATAGATGGCTTTCTGAAGAAGTATTTATGTTGGAGAGAAGAGCCAATCTGTCTCATCATTCAGATTTTTTGCGTTGTCAATGAATATGTAATGTGTATGGAAATATATAGTATATTTATCTCTGCAAGTTCTGGAAATAGTTCTATCGGTTCTTTGTCGCAATTAATGCACCTTCCATTTGTGAGCTTTCCCTTCTTTTTTTTTTTTTTGTTCTTTTTTTCTTTTTTACCCTGGAACACCAATAATTTCTGTTGCATTGTTAATGATCATCTTTGTTCTCTGTAAATGCCTGGATTTTTATTGTATTCTACCATTTATTGTCAAAGCTCATAATTGTGCTTTTGGTTATTCTGTAACATTATCTGCCTTATTTGACTATCTGGTCTGATTAAATATTATCTGTTTCAGTTTTTGGTAGGAGTAGTTGTTATCATTATCTTCTAGTTTTATGCTGTTTTTACTGTATTTGTGGTTGAAATTTGAATCATATTGGGCATGATATAATTTCCTGAAATTTATACAAACATGTTCATAAATTTTCCAAATCTTGTCCAGATTACAGGTTTTGAGAGCCACTACTGAGAACACAATCTACAGTTTGTATTTGGTAAATTTGATATTTTGGTGTGATTTTAGTGGCTTTATCTTGGGGGATCACCACTCTTTGACGGCCCCTGTTATTGGCTTATTGGCTTATTGGGCAGGATCTCTCTCTGGCTTAGCTGACATCCTTTGGCTAATTTGGTAGTTTGCCACTCCTTGATGCAGTCACTGGGCCAAATTGCATCTGGTCAGACCATCTTAAGTAAATCTTCTGTCATTCTTTTTCCTGATAATTATATCTAATTCTGCCAACATTAATGGAGGTTTGGGTTAATTTCTGTATTTTGTTTCTTGGTAAAAATGTTTTACAAATCCCCTTTATAACTCTTTTGTTTTTTTTTTTTTTTTTTTTTTTCTTAAAATATGGCAAAACGAGGTGAAAGGGTCGTGTAGATGAACAAAATTAGCCTAATTTTACTAGGCTATCTCCCAGGCAGCTGGAAATGATGCTAAGATCTACCAGAGCGTCCCCCGCGCTTCACGTTCCATATTTGCGCTCGTTTGCGTTGTCAAAACCTCTAAACTTGGAACAAAGGACGGACAAAAGTAAATGCATGCACTACCTTTAACAATAATAGGGTGAAGCTTCAGTGAGGTCAAGGACTAGTCACCATTAAATATCAACAAAGCCTATAACTTTGCCAACCCCACTACAGCGGGGCCGCCCATTTTTTAGCACTACTGATAAGACAAGAGTCCCATATTATTTAAAGTGTGTTTTTGCCCTATATCGTTGGGTGGGACAGGCCCGGGACAGGGCCATCGTTTTTAACTTTTTTGTATGATTTTCGTAGTAAGAGAAAGTAGAAACAAGACAAAAACAGAGTGGTAGAGCATCATTTGCTTTTGCCATAGGCTCAGATGCTTCTTGTCTCCATATTTTCAGCTCTCAAAACTGATTCGGCTGATCCCACTTCTTAGAACTCTCTTCTTTGTTCAAGAACTCAGATGGGAACACTACTCTGGCCACCACCACCTCCTCCTCCGTCTGTGATCTCGGTTTCTGGGAGACGATCTTTGTCCACCTTTCCATCCTGCCTTCCGGAAAACCGTTACAGTCGGGGGAAAGTTTGTAGCAATATTCAAAGTAGCAAGTTTGATAGTTTCCTTGACCTTAAACCAGAATCAGAGGCGGAGTTATTGGATTTTGATCTCCGGTGGCTTGATTCCTCATGTAAGTCTTGCTTAGATGTGATTATCATTGGTGCTGGCCCTGCTGGGCTGCGTCTAGCTGAGCAAGTGTCACGCTATGGAATTCATGTGTGTTGTATTGACCCCTCCCCGTTGTCCATGTGGCCCAACAACTACGGAGTGTGGGTTGATGAGTTTGAGGGGTTGGGACTTGAAGATTGTTTGGATAAAACATGGCCCATGACTTGTGTTCGTATAGATGACCACAGAACCAAGTATTTGGACCGCGCCTATGGACGGGTTAGTAGGAAACGCTTGAAGACGAAATTACTTGAGATCTGTGCTGCTTATGGAGTCCAATTCCATAAGGCCAAGGTTTGGAAAGTGGAGCACCAGGAGTTCGAATCTCTGGTTGAGTGTGACGATGGAAGCAAGCTGAGGGCAAATTTAGTTGTGGATGCCAGCGGCTTTGGTAGCGCTTTTATAGAGTATGATAAGCCAAGGAACCATGGCTATCAGATTGCTCATGGTATTCTAGCTGAAGTTGATAGTCACCCATTTGATTTGGATAAGATGCTCCTCATGGACTGGAGAGATTCCCATTTAGGTAACGAGCCTTATATACGTGCTGGTAATTCAAGCCTCCCGACCTTTCTGTATGCAATGCCATTCAACTCAAACTTGATATTCTTAGAAGAGACTTCCTTAGTCAGCCGGCCAGTGTTGTCGTACAAGGAAGTTAAGAGAAGGATGGTTGCGAGACTCAGGCATCTGGGTATTCGAGTGAGGAGGGTAATTGAAGACGAGAAGTGTTTGATCCCCATGGGAGGGCCCCTCCCCCAGATCCCTCAAAGTGTAATGGCAATTGGTGGGACCGCTGGTCTGGTCCACCCCTCTACTGGGTACATGGTGGCTAAGACCATGGCCCTGGCCCCAGTCCTGGCTGAAACAATTCGGGAATGCCTAGGCTCTTCCAGGATGATCAGAGGTAAGCCACTTCATCACAGAGTCTGGAATGGCTTGTGGCCTAGCGAGAGGAGGTGTACCAGAGAATTCTACTCTTTTGGGATGGAGACTCTTTTGAAGCTGGATTTGAATGGCACCAGGGGTTTCTTTGACGCTTTCTTTGATTTGGATCCTTACTACTGGCAAGGGTTTCTCTCCTCTAGGTTGTCTCCTAGAGAGCTAGCTTTGCTGAGCTTATCCCTGTTCGGGCGAGCCTCAAATCCATCCAGGTTTGACATCATTACAAAATGCCCTGCTCCTTTGGTTAAAATGATGGGTAAGTTGGCATTCGAAACTATTTGATGATGGGATACAATGGAAAAAATAATTCCAAGTTCTGTTTTTATGATATTCGTGCATAGAGTGAAATCCAGTTGATTGATGCATGTGGCTTGGGTGGAAGGCTTCTCTCTCGATTGAAGAGCTTATGTTTTGTTAGTTCTGTCCAAGCCTTTATTTTAATAATGATATTGGCAATCAATGTTTGATAATGATTATTCCAAGTTGAATTGTAACGGCTCCATTGAAAAGCTTTTGAATGAGCCTCATGTCATCAGATAATGGTTAATAACAATAACATATATTGCTAGGGTTTGAGTCTTTGAAGATTGAGGGCAGTGCCATTCATTAAAATAAAAAATAAAAAAAGAAATAAAATTGTCCTACCAATCAAATAGAAATAAGTTGCAACAGTAAGCAAAAAATGTAATCACTACCCAATGCCTTTGAATTCCTTTATTAATATTTCAAGCCCTTGTTACAAGAAAAAACATTGCTTCAAAAAGGAGAGAGAGAACACATGCAAAAGATGATGTGATATAAGCGCTTTTTCTTGAGCTCATTTCAAGGGTGGTAGGAAACAGAGACGAATGGATTGTAGTGGGCAATCAGCCTTACATGCTAACTTAAAACATTAATTATTCATAAGGCTCGAAGGACCGAATCCATATATTGCATGTCTGCTTGAAGGGCGCCTATGTACTGGTGATTGAAATGGTGGTGATTTGGGAGGTTGATATGTTGGAGGACGAGGTGGTGGACGAGGCGGCGATGGTGTGGGGATTGGTGGTGGTCTATAAGTGGGTGGTGGAAAGGGAGGTGTACGAGGTGGGGAGGGTGTGGGGGTTGGTGGTGGATTCAAGGGAGGTGTACGAGGTGGGAAAGGTGTGGGGGTTGGTGGTGGATTCAAGGGAGGTGGACGAGGTGGCGAGGGTGTGGGGGTTGGTGGTGGATTCAAGGGAGGTGGACGAGGTGGAGAGGGTGTGGGGGTTGGTGGTGGATATAAGGGAGGTGGACGAGGTGGCGAGGGTGTGGGGGTTGGTGGTGGATTCAAGGGAGGTGGACGAGGTGGCGAGGGTGTAGGGGTTGGTGGTGGATTCAAGGGAGGTGGACGAGGTGGGGAGGGTGTGGGGGTTGGTGGTGGACTCAAGGGAGGTGCACGAGGTGGCGAGGGTGTGGGGGTTGGTGGTGGTTTATAAATGGGTGGTGGACTCAAGGGAGGTGCACGAGGTGGAGAGGGTGTGGGGGTTGGTGGTGGACTCAAGGGAGGTGCACGAGGTGGCGAGGGTGTGGGGGTTGGTGGTGGTTTATAAATGGGTGGTGGACTCAAGGGAGGTGCACGAGGTGGCGAGGGTGTGGGGGTTGGTGGTGGTTTGTAAATGGGTGGTGGACTCGAGGGAGGTGTACGAGGTGGGGAGGGAGTAGGGGTTGGTGGTGGCTTAAAAGTTGGTGGTGGAGGCGTTTGAGCAGGTGGTGGACTCAATGGAGGTGTACGAGGTGGGGAGGGTATAGGGGTTGGTGGTGGCTTAAAAGTTGGTGGTGGACTCAATGGAGGTGAACTAGGCGGGGAAGGGGTAGGGGTTGGTGGTGGCTTAAAAGTTGGTGGTGGAGGGGTTTGAGCAGGTGGTGGATTAAATGGAGGAGTGCGAGGTGGGGAGGGGGTAGGGGTTGGCGGTGGCTTAAAAGTTGGTGGTGGCTTAAAAGTTGGCGGGGGCTTAGGGCGAAAGTTATGGTGATGGGGAGGAGTTGATGATGATGAATATAACAAAGGAGGTCTTTGTTGAAAAGGCAAATGTTGAAGCTCTAGTGATGCTGAAGCAAACGAACCATAGCTAGTAGCCATGGAAGCGACATTAACCTCTCTTGCAACGCCATTTTGAAGCAAAACACTGGATAAAACCACTAGAAAAAATAGTAGTAAGTATGACTTGGAGGAAGTCTCTTCAAGTGTCATGGTAAATGTAGGAAGGCAGTAAAGTGATGAGTGATGAGAAGAAGAGCAATAGAGAAAGATCAAGCAAAGCTAGCTTGTACCAAGACTGGTATGAATATCTCAAGGGGGTGGCCCCTATATTTATATTCATGGATGATGACTTCTTCTTCAGCTTTAGGTGGGCTTACTATTCTACAGTTTTTCATGCCACTATTCAAGGCTTATACTTTGTAGGTGTCTAATTTGACTTGATAATCTAATTCCAAAATATCCCCAACTCCATTGCAATGTGGTAGAGGGTGGTTCTTCAAATTCTAATCATTATTATTATAATTATTATAAACCCATTTTGAGTTTTACTGTATTCAATAGCTCTTACTTTTTGGCATTTTATGATGACGTATGATGTAGGAGTTAAAGTTGAGCCAAACCAATATATTATTCTTTTGAATAAAGCAAACTTTCAACGAGACAAGTGACACTTTTCCATGTGGTAGAGAAAAAGTAGCACCCTCTCATGTCTTGCTTGGTTACACGATCAAAATGATGTTACTGTTACCTTATGCGTAGGAAATGCCTTTATTTTTTAATATCTATGACTTATTATTATTGTTATTATTATTATTATTATTATTATTATTATTATTATTATTATTTCTTATAGAAAAAAAAAAAACTCACCCACACTTGTACTCCAATAATATTAGGGAAATCCATTGTAGGCTTTGACCAAGTTACTATATCAGATTTTCAAAATGAAAGCCATGGTCAAAATGATGTTACTGTTACCTTATGTGTAGGAAATGCCTTCATTTTTTAATATCTATGACTTATTATTATTGTTGTTATTATTATTATTATTATTATTATTATCTCTTATAGAAAAATAAAACTCACCCACACTTGTACTCCAATAATATTAGGGAAATCTATTATAGGCTTTGACCAAGTTACTATATTAAATTTTCAAAATGAAAGCCATGATTTTTGTTGTTTGGCATGACTAATAATAAGCATGTTGCTATAAATGGAAATAATTTAATTAAAAAATTATGATACAAGTTAATTAAAAAAAATAACCTTATGGTAAAAAATAAAAAAAATTTAAATTCTATATGTTGATAAAACTATAAAAGATTTATCATCCAAACTAGTAACTACAACCAAGATTATTATCATTATCTTTATAAAAATAAAATAATGGATATATCTATTAGTTATTAAAAATAAATTAAATAATTTTATTTTATATTAAATAAAATAATTTTAATTTATACTATTAATTCTATTTTTATTTTAAAATTTTTAAAAACAATAATTTAAATATAAAAATTCATTATAAACATGCCCTTTTAACATCACAACATAACAATATTTTATTTTTAGAATTTATATATTTAATCCTAATTTATTGGATTGTTTTAGATTTTATAGTTATTCTAAATTTTATTCTTAGAATTATTAAAATAGTTTCAATTAGTTTATACAACATTTCCTCATATATCACAATAAAAAGGAGAATAAAATACAATTTGAGTATAAGTATATATTCAAATAAAAATAATTTAAATTATACTTAATATTAATTTTACCATCTAAATTCAACATTATCTATAGATTCCATACCATCCCAATTTATTTGTTGCTACTTGAATAATATTGGAAAAATCATTTTCACCTCATTATTACACTACATAATCTAAATGAATGCCATAATTTTCTTTGTCTGACATGAATGATAAAAATCATGTTAGTATAAAATATAAATATAAAAAAAATTTATAGTAGAACATACTATTTTATCATTTATTATATCTTATATCAAATCAACTAAATATAGTTTTAGGCTATGTTTGGTGACTATCGTATATATATCTTAAAATATTATTTATGGTAAAATACCTCATTAGATATTTTATTAAATATATTACAACATGCTTATATTTTTTTTTTTTTTGTAAAAAGAATAAAAAAATAAATGAAAAAAAAATTATATTTAATATTCAATATTTTTATAAAATAAAATTTATATTGTATCATAATTTTGTTATTAAAAAAAGTATAAAATTTCACTCTCATGTTTAATATTCTTTGTAAATTGTTCTACAATTTATAATTTAATAAGTACTTTTTTTATATATAAATAAATTATATTATATTGCCATATATATATATATATCAACTTGAGATTACCATATTTTATATAGAAAATATAAAAAAGAAGTTGAATAATATATCTTACCACTTATCTTATCTCATATTTAGTTGAACATATGATATGATAAGTTATTTTATCAGTTATCATATCTCAAGGTCAATTAAGTAAGGGATAAAATATATTATTTCATCTCTTATCTTACTTATTTCATGTTATATCCAACCAACTAGGTATGACCTCGAGCAAAGTTGATTGACCAGATAAAATATAAGAAAAGATATGTTTATCTTAAGATATTATTCTTAATTTAGTACATCATTTTTAGTAAAATATGATATCTTGGATATTATATATAATGAAAATGATATTTAAAATATTATATTTAATAAGATTTGTTATATTATACTTATGTTTAGTTTGTTAAAAAAATAAAAAATAGAATTAAAAAACATATTAAATTTCAATATTCTATATTTATTTAAATAATATTTATGATTAGAATATTTTTTTTATAAAAAAAATTATATTATGTTCTTAAAAATAGAAAATAATATTTATATATTTTAGAGAGAGAAATGACACTTTTCTATGTCATAGAGAAAAAGTAGCACCGTTTCATCTCTTGTCTAGTTACATGGTCAAAATAATGTTACTATTACATTCTAGGTAGGAAATGTCTTCATTCTTTAATATCTATGACTTATTATTATTATTATTATTATAGAAAAATAAAATGCACTTTTTACATATAATTCAATAATATTAGGGAATCTATTAGGGGCTTTGACCTAATTACTATACTAGATTTTCCAAATGAAAGTCATGATTTTTCTTATTTGGCATGACTAATAAATAGCATGGTGCTATAACAAGAAATAATTTAATTAAAAAACTATGATAAGAGAAAATTTTAAAAATAAAAGAAAATAACCTCATGGTAAAAAATATAACTTTCTTTTCGACAAAACTATAAAAGATGTATCATTCTTATCGAAAAAATACAAAATAGGAATTCAAGTTTATAAAATACAAATTTCAAAAAGCTATCTAAAAAAATAATTAATATTTTATACACTTTTTAGTCAAAGGTACTACCTTTTAATAATATAAGAACTACCTTAATTATTTTTAAATAGTTATTATTTTATAATTATTTTTACTAGAAACACACTTTTTCCTATCTTTTATAGAAGAAAAAAAAAAAGAAGAAGCTACTCTATAAAAATTATATAAGATAATATGAAAGTTGGATCTTTTCTTATTATTCATAAGGGAAGCCACCATTGTGTGACTGGTGGCTTTTGTTTTTTTTTTTTCTTAAAATTTATATATCTAATCCTAATTTATAGGAATGTTTAAGATTTTACAATTAACAACTTTATTTTATCTTCAACCAAAAAAAAAAAAAAAAATTACAGCATAATCTTAATTGTATTATTATTCAACATTTCCTCATATATTACAAAAAAGAATGAGAATAAAATACAATTTTAGTTTAAGTATATATTCAAATAAAAATAATTTAAACTATACTTAATGTTAATTTTATTATTTAAATTCAACATTATCCATAATTATTATAAGAGACATATATATATATATATATATATATACCAACCCAATTTATTCAATGCTACTTGAATAATATTGGGAAATCTATTGTGGACTTTGACCTAATTACTACACTAAATAATCCAAGTGAAAACCATAATTTTCTTTATTTGGCATGAATAACAAAAAGTATGGTAGTATAAAATATAAAAATATAAAAATATAAAAATTTTATAATATAACATATTATTTCTTCTTTTATTATATCTTATATCAAATTAACTAAATATAGCTTTGGGTTACATTTGGTTGCAACCTTAGAATATCATTTATAATAATACATTTCATTAAATATTTTATTAGATATATTATAATATATTTACATTTAAATTTTTTAAAAAAATGAAAAAAGATGAAATGAAAAACATATTACATTTAATCAACATTATTTGTTTTGAAAATTGAGTAATAAAATAATTGGAAAAAATATTATAAGAAGTCAATAAAAAGAGTAAATTTATAATTCATGGAATATCCATCTTATATCTCAATTTGAGATTATCATATCCCAGAAGATATGAAAAAGTAATGAGATAGTATATCTCACTATTTATTTTATTTTATGTTTGGATAAAGATGATTTATAATAAGAATCAGTTATTTATTAAAAAAGTAATGAAATAATATATCTCACCATTTATTATATCTCATGTTTGGATGAAGATAATTTGTAATAACAATTGTTATTTTCATTATAATAACTAAGAATCTATTTGGTAGAGATATTAGGAAGTGCTTTTAGCCTTTTTTTTTTTTTTTTTTTTTTTTGAAAAAACAAGTAGTTGTTTGGTAAAATTTGGGAAATACTTTTACAAATTTGAAAAATCACTTTTAATAGTGAAAAATCACTTGTAGTGTACAAATTTGAAAAATTACTTTTATATTAAAAAATCACTTGTATTGTTTTTTGGGGAAACACTTGATAGGTGATTCTCCTATAAACACTTGAACATAAAATACTTTCACTAAAAACACTTCAAATAAAAACACTACCAAGGGCACTTTAAATCAATTTAAAGTTCTTTCTTATGCAAATCATGATCATTAATCACATATTCAAATTGACTTTGTTTGTGTGGTATTTTAATTTTTTGTTTTGTCTTGTAAGTACTATTTAGTGAAAATATAGCAAGAAATTCATAATTGATAATAGAGGATAACTTGAAAATTTCTTGAAGGCAAAAAGCCTCACAACATAAGGCTTGTGCACATTAAGGTAAGAGTGGTGTGCATTGTATTATTGACAAAAAACAACATGAATATGTATTGCAATGTGCACACTAGTAGTACATACTCGAGTACTTTGAAGAAAATCAAACCCATTTGTGCAGCCTCTAGGGGTGCACCATTCATTTCCTTGGACAAGCCGAGGGCACACCCTTTTGTTAGGATGTACAATCACATTTTCTTGGCCATACTTTTGTAAGTGTTTAATAATCTTGGAGTATTTATGATAATAACACTTGTCTTGAACTCTTAGGGTTTTGAACCAAGTAGTAATACGAACTTTTGAAGTGTTTAAGGGACATTTTTTGGTCAATCAAATGAGAGCAAAATTGGATTTTTTAATTTTTTAAATAGTAGGGTATTTTTACAAATAGGCTTTTTTTTTTTTTTTCAAGAACATTGTAGTTTAGGATGTTGTTTAGTATAATTTATCATGTGGTATTATTTATGGGTGTAGAAACTTTGATTTGCAATTAATCTTTCATATAAAAATGATTTTCTTAATAATTCATTTATTGGTAATTTCATAATGAGTTTCTTTTACAATATATTTAGTTTTAGGGTGAAGATAATTTTGTTGGAATTCTTTTGGGTTGAATTTTATATCATAATTGGCATTTTATCAACCTTTACATTAAACATTTCTATAATTAAATACTTATTAAATTAATTTCCATATTTTTTTATCACTTGCATGGATTGGGAGTGTTTAAGTTATAGGGCTTTTAACTCAGAATGTTATCTTGAACTAATTAACAACTTTGGTAAAATTAACCCAAGATTTTTCATTGATTAAGGATCTTTGGGAGTTTCTATTTAATGAAAATTTGAATGGCAAAGTGGGTTTAAAATTTATACTTGAAGGAATTCAACAAAGTACTTGAGTAGTTAGATTGTCCTTGCTTACACTTTTATTTTTACTATTAAAAAAACCATTAAAAAAATTAGTTATATTTTTTATTTTTATAAATGGCAAACATGTTTGATAATCTTAATTTTTTTTTGTTTTTTTTTTTAAACAAAAATATGTTTTGTTATACATTTTATGTTTTTTATTCTTTAAAAACAAAAAATATTGTTAACTTTTATATGAAATGCAAGCATTCTTTAAAGATTTATCCTCAAATGGTTTTTATAAACAATTTAAGGTATTAGAAAGTTTTTATTATATCAAATCTTATAATTAAATTTCTTGAAAATGTTGAAACGTTAAAATCCTAATTCTTTTAGTAAATAATTGAGAATTTTTTTTAAGATTTCTTTGTTGGCATAATTCTTTTTTCTAACATTCCTTTTTAATAAATAACTGAAATTCTAAGAGAGTATCTTGAAAATAAGTTGTTCATTTTTATAACATTTTTTAAAATAAATAATTGAGGATTTTCTATACATATTTTAAAGAAGCTCATGTGTTTTCTCATTTCTTTTATTCATCATGCTTTGACCATCATTTATATATATATATATATATATATATATATATATATATATATTTATTTATTTAATATGTCAATTAGTTAATTAATAAAATCTCAGAGTTCCCTCTACTTATTTATTAAAGATCATAGTGTATAAATTTAGAGAAGTGTTATGACTTATCTATGTACCTTCTTGATAGGAACTCTAACCCTTGAAATCATCTTGGTTCATAGACATTTTTTTTTTTTCCATTCATAGTCATTTTCAGAGTTTTCTTTCTTATTTTGTTTCCCTTCAAAAAATAAAAAATAAAAAAAGCAAAAAAAAGTAATGACTTCAAAACTCAAATGAAAAAGAGTTTTTAAAAATAAAACATTTTTCATAAAATCTAAGTCTTAGCATTGAGTGGAGACACACACTCGCTCTCAGTCTTTGTAGCAACACCTACAACTAGTAGGGTCATTGATTGAAATAAATCTACAAAGTTAGGGATCAAGCCTCCAGATGCCAATTATATGGTTAACTCAAGCAAAAAATTTTGTTAAGCACCTTTCATAGGTTTAGGGAATTTCTTTGATGTAAACCTTAGTCTCAATTGTCAATCAACAATGATGTTTATCATGAAAGAATTTGTATTTGCACATACACTCATGTGGTGATGATAGTGACCAATTCCTTACACGGGGCTTAAGCTTGGTAAGTGAGAAGAAAGGAGTTGAATGCGACCATAGTTGCTGTTCATATTTGTTGAAAATGTCTAATTAAATTAAGGTAATCACCCAAGAAGGAGGAGATGGGTGAATTGAGTATTAAAACTTTTTTAAAAAATAATTAAATGCAAGTAAGATATGAGAAGAGCAAAGAATAAATCAAGAGTAATATAAAAAAATTGAGAGAAAGGAAATGCAAACTCTTTTATGGTGTTTCAAAAAGTCACCTCCACTCACTCTCCTCAAGTTCCTAATTGAGTGAGGGTTCCATTCTCTTCAAGACTAGTTCCCCTGGACCTTCACAATCTCTTCATGTAATCAATCTACTTGAATAACTTCTCTCACAATGGGGTAAATAAGAATGAATTTAAAAACCCAAGACCTAATAGCAAATTAGGTTCTCTATACAAGAAAATACTATGATGGATTTAAAGGTGCACAAAAGAATTTGCAAGTTGAAAATTGAATGTACTTTTGGAAGAGCTTTGAATGAGAAAAAAAAAAGTATTAACTTAATGCAATTGTTCTTGTTAGAAAAATTAAGATAATCCAACCTAAGATAATCACCTTAGAGAGGGAGGAGGAGGGGGGAGTGAATAGAATGATGGTCTCGTTTTGAAAATTTAAATTATATGAATGTAAAAGACAATTATATGCAACTATATAATAAAACAATATAAATACAATTGCATATAAAGTAAAAAAGTAAGGAAGAGAGAATACAAACACAAGATTTTTATAGTGGTTCGATGCAACCCGGCCTACGTCCACTCTCCTCTAGCTTCAATCCCAAGCTTGAGGTTCCACTATTTCAAGGCTTTCAAACCAAGCTTTCAAGCAATACAATTGGATTATGGTTCCAATCCACCCTCTTGGACTTTTGACTCCAAGCACCTTTTACAATCCTCAAGAGATACTCTACTCTTGAACAACCTCTCAAGTAATACCCCACACTTGAGAGTCCCTAAGTGATATCTCACACTTAAATTTTTCCTCTCAAAGATTTACAAATAATTTCACAAAATCCTAGTATAAAACTTTAGGCTCGAATGTACAAGAAAAACTAGGATTGAAAGGTGCATTAATGATATGCAAGTTTTAGAGCAATGGTGCACTCAAAAACACTCTTCAAAGGCCCAAATATATTCGAGAAAGGTTTAGAAAGCTTAAGCCCTTTAAACAATGAAGATTGAAGTCTTAAAAAAAAGTCAAACTAGTCGTGGGAGGTTCGTCTTGTCGAGCTTTGGTTCGACCAGTTCACTAACTGTTTAGCATTTAATACTTGACAGGTGACCGTTGGACCTCGACTACCCCTTAACCACCCCTCCATCAGACCTTGACCGGTTGAACAAACATTCTGAAAGAGAGAGAAGGTTTTTGCACCATTTGACCGGTTGAACTAAATTGGTCGATCGGTTCCTTATCTGGTTTAATCGGTTGAGCTTTTTTTGGCTCAACAACCATCATTTTCAACTTAAAACCTTCTAAACAAGTTTGGAAAACATTTGATACAAGGTTTTAGTTGAAAACATGAAATCAACCAATTTTAAAGGATTTAAAACAAAATTACTTTTGGATGATTTTGGTGCATAACTTAATAATACAATGCATGAAAGACCTAGTGCACCAACAACCTTACAAAGAGATCCTATGAAACTTAGGTCTTGAATTTTTTTTTTTTTTTTTTGAGGTCTTCTTCTTCTTATTGATTTTCCTTTGGCTTGATTTTGTCTTTGTAATTGCCACTTTGAAAATCTTCTTATCTAATCACATTTGAAATATAATTATTAGTTTCAAACCTTAGCTTGTTATCATCAAAATCGAGATTAACCAAACCTTGATTTCATAGTTCTTTTGTCAATAAATGCTCTAAAACTCTTCAATATATAATTTTCCAACTCAAACACCCTAAAAGCTACAAACAAGTCGTGATCAATGGAGCAATTGATTCGATCGATTCACTAGCTGTTGTGTATTTAATGCACTAGCAAGTGATCATTAAGATTCAAACTCTTAATCAATTGAGCAATTGATTTTATCAATCCTCAATCGATCGACGCTCTACCTCAACTAGTTACACCCTAGTTAATGGAAGAAAAAGGGTAAAAAAATATCTCTCAACTAGTTGACCCTAATTGACTTAACCAATTCTTGATCTTCTTGACTAGTTCCATTGAAAAGTACTTAAATAGTTAAGTTTAAGGTTTAAAACTTCCAAGAACTTGAGTAAACCTTCTTAAAACTTTTAAGGATAAGTTTAGAAAGAATTTAGCTCAAGGTTTCAATTTAAGATAAGAGATCATCAAATTTGAGCTCCTAGTTCATGGTAACACATACTTTAAGGGTATTTTGGTTATGTAATTCGCAAGTGTGCATAAAAGCATTTTGGTAAAAATGTAAGGTTGCACTAGATCTTATGAATTAACTTTCTTAAATGGGCTAATTAATGAATTAGAGTTCATTAAGACTAATTAATTAGTTAAGACCTAAGTGGGCTAGGTTAGGAAACCTAAGCTTAATTTGGGCTCAAGTCACTTAAGGCCATAAGGAAGCCTATATAAACCTTTTTGTGGGTTAGTGCTTCAAGCTTAACCATTCATTTTTTAAGATTCTAGAGAGAGAAACCTTAATCATCCTCTAGAAAAAGAGAAAAGCTCGCAGTTCTCTTGTGTCAAGACCCATGGAAGGTGAGATTCGGTGGAAGATCGTTGAGTAAACAAGTTTTACAATGACCACCGTGGTTTCACAGTCTTCATTTGATGAAAATTGATTTGGGAACATCTAGATCGCAAGTTTGAGCATTTTAACTCTAGATTTATATTTGTTTTGATTTTTGAAGCTATTTATTTATACTATGATAGATCTGGAGAACCTCTAGAAATAGATTGCATGCACCCTATTAATCTAAGGCTTGGAAACGGAGTAATCCAAAGTTCCCAACAAAACCTTAGCCACCCTCAAGAGAGAGAAAAAAAATATAAACCTACCATTCTTTTGTATTGATCCATTAAGGGTGAGATTAGGTGAAATATCTTTAAGTAGATGAGTTTCACAATGCTTATAACATTTTCTTCAACATCTTATTCAGATTGGATTCGATTTAGGAACATGTAAATTGCAAGTATGACTTCTATATCTTTAGATCTAGGTTTTAATATGATTTTTGATATTATGTTTTCCTCTATGCTAAATCTAGAGAGCCTAGGGCTAGATTGCATGCACCTTATATGATCTAAGGCCAGATAACAGAGTAATCCGAGGTTTCTAATATGTACATCAACAGGAAATGTTTTGGGAACATCTAGATCTTTGGTAAGCACATATAACCCATAATACTAGATCTAGAGTTTGTTTTGAATGCTTTCATTACTAGGATCTAGTAGCCGTAGAAGTTTTGCATGCACTTAATGAGATCAAGGCTAAAGAACAAAGTAATCTTGAATTCCCACCACATAATATCTCATATCCATGAGATATTATGGTGTCTATCTTGAGAATACCCTTTGTCACATACCTTGATTAATAATGATTGAATCCATAAGGAATATATGACCACTTTGGGGTCTCATGCATAGGTCAAAGTCACTAAAGACCTCAACACTAACTTAATATTTTTTCAAGATTGAGAGCTCGTGCAATTTACTAGCTTAGAGAAGTCATGACTACTTGATAGTCAATGTCATGACTCACTACACACTAATGCACTAGCCATAAGAAACTCATATCGATAATTAAGACAAGATATCCTTTAAATTAAGAGTTAGTACACTACAACCTAAGATGGATTACCTCAATCCATGGACTAATTGTAAAAAACTCATCAACTTACAAAAAATCTATGACTTAGATCATTCGTACAACTCCTAATATACCTAAATCATGCATAATGCAAGTAATGCAAACCCCGAATGCTCAAATCATTCATAATACATAAACATGATAAAAAGGGATATCAAAATCATAAATATAAATGAAATCATATATTGTTACCTCATATCATGCTTTTTAGGACTCTATCATAACAAGAGTGGATTTAAAATTATTAACTTGAAGGAATTCCACAAAGCACTTGAAACCCTAATATTCTCCTTATCGTTTTTTAATTTAATTACCTTCTTAGCACTAATTTTTCACAAAATTTCTACTAAAATCACTTATTTTGAAGCATTAATTGTTCCATCTTTTAAATCATTATTTGAAAAATCAGAAATTATCGTCAAAATATTAGGGAAAAATTGGTTATCATCGAAACAAAATTGATCATCGACATCACTGACAAAAAATTGCCCAAAAATCGACAATATCGCTCGATATTTCAGCGATAAAATCGCTTGTAGGGGGCGGTGTGCCATAAAAAAGCCACCAATAAATCAATGATTTTTCAATTGACTTTTCAAAAAATACGAGTTCTTTTTTTTATCCTATTTTTTTTTAATTAATTATTTTTAAATTATCTTTTATTTTAAATTTATATTGTCATTTTATTTTATATTATCATTTTATTTTTAACTACTTTTCATATTTATCTTATTAATCCTATTTTTTAAAAAATTATTATCATTTCACTCTTAATTTATTTTATATTTATTCTTTTAATTTTATTTAATTTAAATGTTTTTATTTGAGAATATTTAAAATACAATTTTACTAAAAAATTACTACAATAAAAAAAAATAATGAAGTTCTAATATTTTATAAATTAAAATTAATTTTATGAGATAAATTATCGATAATTTTAATTACTTAAATAAATTAATGTTAATGGAAAAAGTTGTCACCACACATTTGTAATAAAATTTTAGAAATTAAATCTCAAATAAAATATTTTATATAAATCAATTTAATTTTATATTTAAAATGTAATAAAACATTTTTTAGTAAGAGTATCTTTTAATTTTTAAAATAAATGAATATAAATATATTAAAGGGATTTAAGCTAATTTTTTATAAAGTTTTGATAAATATTATCTTTAATCATACTTATGATATTTACATTTATAAAATAACTTTAATATATGTATTATTACTTGTTTATCATTTTTTGAAAGTTTTCAAAACATTTTCATAAATTTTGAACCATTTATGTTATATCTATATTCATGTCAAAATATCCATCGATATTTCTCTCATATTTTCATTTCGTAAAATCCAAGTGCTTCTTGATATTTCAAACCTTTTCAACTCATTTGTTTTTGCAACTTACTACATGTTTTTTGATATCTAACTCTTTGTAAAAATCATTTGCAACTAACACCCTTCACCCCGAAAAAAGCCAAAGGATGAAATATGATAAGTGACAAAAAGATTTATCTTATTTCATCACTAACTAAATATGAGACGAGATGTACTATCTCATCTCTTATTCTATGTTATGATATATCAAGTCAATTAAACATGATTTTAAGATACTTTTTCCTAAAAATATTTCATTTGATACTGTCTAATTTCCTACATCTCTCGATGATATCATTTTAATTGTCCCTTCATTAACATAAGTATTTTTAATTTAAAATAATTTAATATAAATTTAAAAATAATTATCATAATCACAATTTCTTATCCAAATTACCATACCTCTCCATGTTTTAGCTTTACCCATTCATGATTTCTTTTTCATATTTATTCTTCTTCTCTTGAAAATGATTTCATCTTTTCTTGCTTAACTTTTAAGCCACTACAGAGATTAGGAAATGAAGTGGGAAGCAAGAGAAATTACAACAAAAATTATTCCTAAGGATATTTAAAGGAAATTTCCATCTTTTACATGATTTATTTTTATATAAGTTTTATTATTGGCTATTTTTTTGGTTCTACAAAAGTTAAAGAGAAAAAAAAGGATTGCTTAGAAAACGGTTTTTTTTCATATTTAATTTCACTAAAAGAAGACCAAATATGATTAAAATTAGTTAAAATTTTAAACATTTTAAAATTATTTAATCTTTATATAATACAGAAAAAATAAATGTAACAAGTTTTAAGAATCATAAAAGTAATTTATTGATTTTAAATCTATTTTTTTTTTTTTTTTCTATTTTTCTTCCCCTTGTAATTTCCTTCAATTTTTTCTTAAGAAGCTTATAACTTGGTTTGAAAACTTCTTATTAGAAGACCAAATTGCCCGCACAAACTAACTCTTCATAGTAAACCATCTTATCAGTAAAATTGTACACTTGGATTAATATATATATTTTTTTTATGTTTAGTTTATAAAAGGATTTAAGGAAAAAAATATGAAGAAAGAAAAATATAATTAATTTTAAAAGATGAAAAAAATTATTTTTATATGTTCCTTTAAATTTAATTATATTTAATATTTTTATTTTTATAATAAAACTTAATTAATTTTTTGTTTGTTGTGGGTGTACTAGCTAAATGTGCTCTGAGTCAAAATTTATAAACCAACAAAAATATGAGGTTATTTTCATGAACAGCCAATCACAACCGCCTGATTCAGAGTCGTTGCCCTCGTATCTCATCAACAAAGACTAATCAGACGGCCACCAACGATCCTCAGCCTATTATTATAGAACACAGTAAACCTCGACCCAGAGGCAGGAAGTTTCCGCTCCTGATCACTTGCAGTTGTCTAACCCAACCCCCACTTCTTCTTCTTCTTCTTCTTCTTCTTCTTCACGGTTCTTTCTTTTTCGATCCTAACCCAGATCACAAATCATCCCAATTTCTCCATCTTCGTCGCCGTTCTCCCCTCCGATGAGGCCCATAACGCTTCCAGAACCTCCCGGCCCATCTCTGGGCGTGCCAGAGATCTTCGAAGGTGGCGCCTACAGCGTAATTCGAAGGGCTGTGATTATCGGTAATGGATTTCCGGGGTCCGAGAATCAGAGCATTGGATTGGTCCGGGCTCTTGGCTTGGGCGATAAGCAAGTGTTGTATGTGAGTTTTATGGAAACCCCCAACTGTATGTCGTTTATACTTGTGTGTTCTGCTATCATCTTTGGTTTTATCATGGGAATTCATGTTGAGAATTTCAACTTGTCTAGTACTAACTATCGATAGATTTACACTTCAATTTTCTCCTTGTCTACATCCATTTTTAAGAAGAAGAGACCATCGACAATGTGCAACTATATATTTTTATGGGCTATAGATGAAGAAACCATTAAAGACTTTTTCATCCTAGTGAAAATGTATCAGATAGGTCCTCTTTGGATGTAGAAATGGTAGAAGAATACCTAAATGTTTTAAAACACAAATACCTAAATTTCTTAAAGCGCAAACTGTCATTAGATTCTATGTGGCCGGGGAGAAGATTACTTTTCATTGGGGAGGGAAAAGAAAGCAAACTGCATTTCATGGATGCTTTATTTTAGCCTTCAATTACCTTTTAAACTATAGAATTATTATCTTTTTAACAAAAAAGAGAAAGTTTAGGATTGATTCTTCTTAGAAGATACCTGTAAAATTCATTTAGGCTTGTAATATCACATGGTGTGATCTAAGATACACTCAAGATGCAATGCATATAAGGGTGATACGTATCACTTTTACATATAAAATTTGTCTTAGGGTATGTATGATGTTATATATTGTTAGGTTTTGACAAGTGGAAGTTGTTAGTTTTTGTTATATATAAAATTAATTGTAGCCTTGACCCTGTGTGACTGTCAGAGAATACGCTCTTACAAATTTTTTAGTTGAAAATCCATACAAAATGATGTAGCAAAAGTTTTTTAGATTTTAGGGTTTATGGGGAAAAAAATGATAGATTCGGGTTTGTAGATGGGATAGGTATCTTTGGCCATGTTAAGGTGTCTTATAAGCTGGAATCAAGCAAAAAGTTATGGTTTAGCATTAGGATTGTGAGAGTTAAAGCAGAATTCGGGTGGAGTTTTAGGTTGCAGATTAAGGAAGACTGGGTCTTCTATATGAAATAAACCAAGCAATGCTGGTTGCTGGAAATAAAATATATAAGAAAACTTTGAGTTTGGAAAGAGGCTTGCAAGACTGGTAGGAATCACTTGCCATCTCCTAGTTGGGTTTCTTCTCCCATGGGATGGGTGAAGTTCAAGCTTTCAGCATGGTTTTGTGGAAAGCAATTAGAAGTGGATCAGAGGAATTTGGCCATAGGAAGTTTTCTTTACAGTTGTATCTACTGTGACCTCTATTTTGGTTTGAAGTGGCCTCAGAACCAAATTCTGGTTATATGGATGGTTGGGAAAGTGTCCTCTGAAAGAGAGGTCCCCTCATCTGTTCAAAATTGCCACTAACAAGAATACAACCATAACTGACTCATGGATGGCAAGGGAGGGAGAGGGCTATTGGTCCTTGTTGTTCAAAAGACATTTTCAAGATTGGGAGTTCAGAGCTTTGATGCAATTCATAGAGCTTATCCACAAGGTGAGAGTGCTAGAGTTGAGGGAGGATAGCTTACTTTGGAGGGAGGAGAAGAAGGGGGCATTCCAAGTGAAATCTTTCTGTAGCTTCTTACATGATGAGAATCAAGCCCTGTTCCATGCAAAAGAAATTTGGGACTTGTGCCCCTATGAGAGTGTGTTTTTTTTTTTTTTTTTGGGAGGCTGCATGAGATAAGATCCTGACCATTGATGTTCTTGTGACAAGAGGATGGTTGATGACCAATTGATGCAGTCTTTGTAAAAGTAATTAGGAATCAACAAACCTCATCCTTTTCCATTGCAAAAGAATAAGAAAGATATAGACATGTTGTTAGCCATCTTGGGGCTTCAGTGGGTATTTCCAGATTCTGTGAAAGACCCCCTTCTAGTTTGGAAGGTGAAAGGAAGGACAAAAGGCTGAGGATGGTGTGGAGTATGACCCCTCTTTGTTTATATTGGTATGTGTGGCGGGAAAGAAATAGAAGGATCTTTCATGGGGTAAAGCTAAAAGAAACCCTTACTAGGTCTCTTATGGAATGGTCTAGAATCCTGTTGGGGAGGGATTGTGCTTCTCTGTTGGACTTTATTGATGATCTAAATTGTGGATAATGGGTGTTAGTTATTCTTGTATTTGGTGCCGCTTCTTTTTTGTCTATTTACGTAGGGTGCACTTCCTTTTTTTTAATGGTGTTTTTCATATCCCTTTTTGTTTGCCTATCAAAGTAAAATAAAATAAAAATTAATAGTGAGCTTCATTGTTTTCTATGCTCAGTGAGACTTGCAAAAAGCCTAAGTGAGAATGTAGGTTTTCCTTCCCCTTTTTCTTCTCGAATTTTACTTTCTTTATTGTTGCCATAAATTCTAAGTCTTCATTGCCCTTTGTAATGCCTAAAAGGTAAAGTTCTAAAATACAAGTATTGGATTGTAAATAGCAATCTTATTGTTTTCCTACATCATCTATAACATGAGTGAGCTTAAATGATTTTTGATGGTGGTATGGTAGGCATATATTCATTTATCTAGTTCTCTATATTTCTCCGCTTGAAAAATTGTTCAATGTGTCTAGGCAATAAGTTGGTAGTGGAAAGGTGAAATGGTAATTTGTAACTTGTATTTCTTGCAATATATTCATGAATAGGAAGGTGAGACAACACTTCAACAAACAGAAGAATCAAAAATGAAATTCTCTTGTTTGTCTATTTGGTGTTTTTGGTTGGGGGGGGGTGGGGTTGGTTGCAAAAGCAAACTAATCAATTTTCCAAGAACTTTGGATCTTTCTTATAGAAGTTTTATTCATAAATGAAAAAAAAAAAAAAAAACCTCCATACAATTAGTTTGGAATATACACAACTACACAAAAATTTGCATTTTTCTAATAGAACTTTTATTCATAAATGATTTCCCCTTTTTTTCCTGCTATATGCATCGCATAAATTTTTTTGATTGATAAATAAAAATAGTATTGAAAAGCACCAAAAAGGGGTGTACCAAAGTACACATGATGTATACCACAGCCCAAAAAGCACCAAAAAAAAGGAAAGGGAAAACAAAAAACTACTCCCTCCCTCAAATTGAACCCAACCAATCAATGAAATCAAATGAGGATATCTTTCTCCTATAAATTACTTTTTGCACATATATGTATCTTTTTACTTTATTTGGTAACTCTCCAAATAAACTAGTCATAAATATAAGCAAGAAGCAAAAAATTCAACCTTTGAAAATACTACCATTCTTTTAGGTGATAAGTGAATAAAAAATTGTAAAGCAAGCAAGTGCCAAAAAACCAGGCACAACCCATGTACTTGGGATGTGTACAAGGATCACTCAGGAAACAAAAGCAAAGAAAAGAAAAGAATCCATACAGCTGAATAAGCACCTAAAACCTCAATAAAATCAACAAATGATAGCTTTCGTCTCCTACCGAACTGCTGGTCCACTCAAGCATATGCGATGCAACCAGTGGGCATCTTGATACTTTATTGACCTCCAAAAATTGTTTCACAATAATCAGATCACCATCAAACAGTCCTTTGAATGTTAGTCACTCTTTTTACTATTTCCAACTTCTGTTTAATATCATGGATAGCTAGTCATTACAGTGTTGTGGTCTTGATTTCTACCTTTCTGATTTTTAGGTTAGAACTCATTTTTTCACAATATAGTAGCTTTTTTTTTGCTTTTTTCTGATTGATTTGCTTTCAGTCATGTGTTGTTTTTGGGTCTGTCTTCATTTACTTTTCTTATATCACATGCAGCGGGTGACAAGGCCAAGAGGAGGAATAAATGAATGGCTTCACTGGCTCCCTGTTTCTCTTCACAAAAAGTTTGATTACATTATAAGACAATTACTTCTGCTAACAGTTCGACGGCGGAAACTTATGCCTGCACCGATGGAAAATGGTGGCAGTGTTGGCTTATCATCTGTTTTAGAAGCTGATGTGAAGCAGATTGTGACCATGGCTAGTGAGACATATGAAAAGTATGTATTTTCATATTCTTATTTTTACAAAAATTACTTTATTACATTGTCTTAAATTTTATGTTAATGGAAAGATGGTTACAACTGAAAATGGGCTTATTTCATGCCCATAGGAACCATGAGAGAAATAAAAACAAAAAGAAAGAGAAAAGGAATAAACTTTCTGATGGTTTCCACACATTTAGAGGACTTCAGAGGGATGTTAGTGGGCAATTGTGAAAGTTATGCATGCAAGGTATATCAATGTATCACACCAAAAAAATATTGAACATGATCATATTGGCATTGAAAGAAGGGTTTTTTTTTTTTTTAATTAATATGAAGATGCTCTTATATCATATTGTTGTATGTGGCATAAGAACTTTGTCATTCACAACATTTCTGGCATTGCTGCAGTGCATTTCTGGTATATGAAATGCAGAATTTTATATCAGAAAAAGTCAGTTAATTGAGAATTTATAACCTGATACTCCCGCTATTTCCTTTTTAAATGCATCAGCAAATTTGTCACTTGTGTGGCATTTCTAATTTGGAAATTTTATTTATAATTTTCCAAAAGGCCTTGGGTGTTGTTCCTTTTTTTTTTTTTTTTTTTGTTTAATAAAAGTTTTTCCTTATTCTTTAAAAGTAGTTAGGATCACTCTTTCTATCAAACTACAGTTATGGGCATTGCAGCCACAAGTTACTTCCCTTTAGTTCAACAATCTGGTCAACCTGACTCCTGGTCTGCATGCTCTATTAAAAAAATATGCTTTTGGTTAAAGTTTGGGGCTTTACATGTGTAGTTTAGTTCTTGCCATTTCTTCCCCGGTAAATACTCCTTACACTACTCACTAACCTTCATGCCATGAATGAAGCACTTTATAGAGCTTCAATTTTTACAATGCTTTGACCCACTATTTTTTTCTATGTCCCTTTCTGTCTTCTTTCACATTTATATCATTTCTACCTTGCATCATTTTACCTTTTATGGACACATTCATCAATGATCCACACTTTACTATTTGAAAATTGACTTGGTTGGAACTCCACCTTCTTATCCCGTACAAATGCTATTGTACCAAGATTTCTCTTTTGAAGAGTCCTTTTATATATATATATGTATATTTTTATTTTTATTTTTTACAAGGAAAAACAGAGGACCTGACAAAAGCACTGGCATAAACTATTTTTGATTGAAATCTCGAAAATGGGGTCTAGCATTTGTCAGTTCTCATCTTTCATACTAAAATTATTTACTTTGGCTAAAAAGATACTCTGTTAGCTTTTCTATTGATAATCTAAGCGGTTGTATGCTCTAGGGAAACTTTTTTGTTCTTTTAAACCCATTACTTGTAATTTCAAGTCACCTTTTATATGAATTCATGTAAATTGTTAGCTTTAATCCATCTCCAAGACTTTTTTTTTTTTTTTATCTATAAATGAGATTTGTATTAAAAACACCAAAAAGGGCACACCAAAGTACACATGATGTATACAACAGCAACCAAAAAGTGCAAAAAAAAAAAGAAGGAAGCGAAAACAAAAAGATACTCCCTCCCTCAAACCAACCCCAACCAATCAATGAAATCTTCTATGGACATCAATCTTTCACCTATAAACAGTTTGGTCCAAGTTAACAAGTTACACAAAAACAAGTATTTCAGTCTTTGGATTGAGAGTTCCACATTCTCAAAAGATCTTCTATTTCTTTTTTTCCAAATAGTCCAGAGGTGGCATAAAGTGGCTGCCCTCCAAACTTTTTTCCGCTTTCTTCCAACAAAGGAATCATGCCAACCAAGCAGAGTCTCTTTAACTGTGGACTGCATCACCTAAAAAACTCTAAAGAAAGAGAATAATAGCTCCCACAACATCCTTGCCTTGTCACAATGCAAAAGGATGTGGTCAATTGACTCCTAATGAGACAGACATGGGAAACAACGGTTGGCCAAAAACCACCCCTTCCTTTGAAGCTGGTCAAAAGTCAAAGCTTTTCCCCAAGTCATCTCCCATGAAAAAAAGCTCACCTTAGGAGGAACCCATGCATTCCACACAGCACTAGAAGGGAATTGTACTACCATTCCTGTCTCTAGGCTAGCATAAAGTGATTTAACAGAGAAAGTCCCACTCTTTGTTTCAGCCCAACACACTTCACTCTTTTTACCCTCTTCTACCACTTTATCTTGAAGTCTTGCCAAAAAGCGTTCCACAATAACAATCTCTCGATCATTTAGGGGCCTTGGGAAGTTAGGATTCTAGCCACCCCCTCTCATTAGAACGCTGCCACAACTTCGCCACCCAAGTATCTTTAAAGTTAGAAAGGGCAAATAAAGAGGGAAAAGAAACATTTAATGGTTCATCCCCGCACCACTTATTTTTCCAAAACTTTATCCTTTTCCCATTGCCCACTGAAAAGGACAATTTACAACTAACTAAAGCCTACAACTTTCTTATGGTCTTCCATAACTCAACACCATAGCCTTCTCTCGCTTCCTTAGAGCGCTAATCCCCTTCCAAATCCCCCATATTTACCACTAATTATTTGTCTTCAAAAGGCCTCCCTTTCTAAAGCAAAGCGCCAAATCCACTTATAAAGGAGGGCTTATTAAGCGAGTGAAGGTGCCTAACACCTAGGCCCCCTTTCCTTCTGTCATAGAAAATGGTATCCCACTTCACTAGATGAGACTTACTATCTAAGGTCCCACCTCCCCAAAGGAAGTCCCTTTGAATTTTTTTCCAACCTTAACCATACAATTCTTGGCATCCGGAAAAAAGACAAAATAGATTGACAAACTAGATAATGTATTTCTAATCAACATTAATCTTCTCCCTCTGGAAATATATTGTCTTTTCCACAAAGCCAATCTTTTGCGGAATCTTTCTTCCACCCCATCCCAAGCCACCAACGAATTATAAGGGGCACCTAATGGGAGCCCCAAATAGGTGGTTGGGGGAGCACTCCCACTTTACAGCCTAATAAAACTCATCTAGGTCCTCTGCTCTCCCCATCGGAATAAGCTTACTCTTGGTTAAATTAATTTTTAGATCCAAAATGGTTTCAAACCACAAAGCAACCAGCTTAAGTAGGTCAATTGGGTATGGGAGGCCTCACAAAACACCAAAGTGTCGTTTGCAAACAGTAGATGAGTAACCTCCAAACCCTCTCCACCTCTGCCATTTACTTTGAAGCTAGTCAAAAAGCCACCTTCCCTTGCCCTTCAGAGGAGACAGCTAAGCGCTTCCATAGCAAGCACAAACAAATACAGAGAAAGAGGATCCCCCTGCTTTAATCCTTTATAGCTTTGGAAGAAACCCAAAGGAGTACCATTTACAATGCCTAAGAAACTTGGAGAAGAAATGCACCAACTAATCCAACTAATCCACCTTTGTCCAAAACCCATTTTTTCCAAGACCGTAAGTAAAAAACCCTAATTGACATGATTATACGCCTTCTCAATATCTAGTTTGCACATTACCCCAGCCCCCTATTACTTTTCAACATTGAGTCAATTGCTTCATTTGCTATTAGGACAACATCAAGGATTTGCCTACCTTCCACATAGGCATTTTGAAAAATGGAGACCACTTTGTTGATCATCTTTTTAAGCCTATTAGCCAACACTTTAGCCAATAACTTATACAGGCTCTCCACTGAACTTATAGGTCTAAAATCCCAAAGATCTTCAGCCCCTCCTTTCTTTAGCACCAATACTAGAAATGCAGCATTGAGGCCTTTTACAAATTTGTTGTGATTATGAAAATCCCTAAAGAAACCCATTACTTCTTCCTTAACAACATCCTAGCAACACTGCCAAAACACCATTGAAAAACTGTCGGGCCTTGGAGCTTGTCCCCATTAAGAGCTGACAGTGCATTGAAAACCTCTTCCTCAGTAAAAGGTTCCTCTAACTTCGTTGCATCTTGCTTATATTAAGGCTTCAAAGTCCATGCCACTTATACTAGGGCTCCAATCCCCAGATTTTGACAAAAGGGCCTGGAATGCTTGGACAACTATCACCCTCTTTCAACCAAACTTCCCTTGACTTCTGTCTCCAGATTGTTTCCTCCATAAGAGTCCATTTCCGAAATTCTACCCTTGATGTCTCCTTGACAATCTCCTCTTCAGCAGATAAAGTCCCTAGTAACTCCTTAGAATCCCAAAAGCCCACTTGTGTGAGGGCCAAATTCTTGCTAACAGTCACATTGCCAAACACCTCAGAGTTCCAACTCTTCAAAAAACCTTTTACTTTTTCAGCTTTTCTACCAGAATGAAACTAAAGGATCCTCTAAAACTGAGCCCCCAACCACCAAGACTTCACTAGATCTTTGAAACCCTCCTCCTTCAGCCACATATTCTCAAACTTAAAGGGAGAAGGACCCTTCTGCATCCCACCCACATCCAATAGAATCAAAGAATGGTCTGACATAGGTCTGGGCAAGATACATTGCAACACACTGCTAAAATGGTCTTCCCATCCCTCAAATACTAGGAAGCAATCTAACCTCGAATGGACCTGATTATTCAAACCCCCACTCCAAGTAAAAGACCCCCTTAGCAAAGGAAGATCCTCAAATGGAGGTCATCAATGACCTTTGTAAATCTTCTCATTGTCGAAGATAGTCTCAAGGCACCAGAACGTTCACCTGGAAATCTCACAACATTGAAGTCGTCTCCTATACACCACGAGTCACTCCATAGGCCCCTAATTGTCCCAAATTCATTCCAAAAGTCATCTCTAGCACTCCAAAGGGCACGGTCATACACCCCCGTAAAAATCCAGACGAAACCATCATCACAACACTTAAAATGACAAGAGATTGAGTACAACCCCAATTCCATGCCCACCAGCTCTAGCACTCTATTATCCCAAAAGACTAGAATCCCTCTTGCTACCCCCCTAGCATTCACAGCCCCCCCACTCTAGGAATTTTCCTGTTCCTCGACTGCAAGCCACCCCTATGGACATGTCTTGGATTTTGGTTTCCTGAAGGCAATCCAAATCCTTTTTTTGCAATTTAATGAAAGACTTTAAAACCATCCTTTTATTACTGTCATTGGCCCCTCTTATATTCCAAGATAGAATTCTTAACTTCATGAGACAACTATAGATAATACCCAACATTCTTTACCCCTACCACCTTTTGTATTTTGCCCCTTGTAGTTCACCGACCACTCTAATTTCTTAAGCTCTCTTTCAGAACGAGAACTAGTCGATTTATTTTTTCTTTTGTTGTGTTTCTAACCCCCTTGATTCTTTCGAGCTCTGATTCTATCAAGGAATGCCAAAATCTCATCCTTAAAGCCCTAAATTGGCATACCTAAGAAATTACTAAAGGCAGCCAACCTGTTGAAAAACCCTGTCTCTACCTTGTCAACATCTTCACCTAGGGCACAATCCCTACCCTCATGCAAGCTTGTCCTGACCTCTCCAGCCATGACTTCCTTTCCTTTGAGAATCGGAACCTCCAGTAGACTCCCATTAGTTAAAATCATCTTCAACAGGCCCAACTCCACAAGTGAACCCTTCGCCCTCACCTCCACTAGCTGAGGACTGGACAACAAGGCCACCTCCAAGCACCCCGCATCACAACCACCCATCAAAGAAGGAAAAGAAGAAAAGAAAGCCCCAAAACCTAAAGAGGGAGAAGAAAGAGGAATCTAACCTGGATAACTCACTCCTTCCTTCAAAAGGGTTTTGTTGGTCAGCAGTCAGAGAGAAATCGGCAACGAAAAGACCTACCTTGGGGGAGAAACCACCCCACCACCATCGATGTCTGCACCATAGCCATCCTCTGCATCTCTGAAACGTGAGAGAGCCCTATTCCCTTTTTCAGAGCCTTCCCGATCCAAAAAGGAAAGGCCTAGATGGTGGCAGATTTTTCACAATAGGGGAAGTGCTAGTTATGTGTATAATCTGACTAATTTTCTTCCCAATGTTGTTTTGTCCAAGATGAGTATCACCATTTTATATTCCCATTAATATAATTCCTTAAAGCCTATAATTATAGTCCTCTAGTTCCATTGTTATTATGTTTTATCTTTTTTTGATAGGATTGTTATTATGTTTTATGGATCCATTGAATTAGAATTTACAAGTGGATGGTGAAGATATCCCCATCTTATGACTTTTTTCCTGTTTGGTTTCATTTGGGATTCCATTTTCAGATCCATTATTGTAAAGTCCTAGTGCAATCACTAAGGTAGAAGCTTTCACCATGTTACCAAAAGAATTACTGTGTATCTTGAATACAAAAAAGACGAGATATTAATTATTTTTTTAAGATTTGCATCTAATTTGTATACTTTATCCATCTGATCTTTCCTATCATATGCCATCTACAAGGGCCTGAACTTGTCTCTTAAACATTCATTTGATAGGTATATTACTGTAATGTCCATGTTATGTCCGTGAATGGAACACTCAAGTTGATGTTTATATTGTTCCATGATTGCTTTTGGACCTTCTGCTTTCTCGTTGTGAGAGAGAGTGTTCATATCAAAATAATGAAATCTCCTGCATGTTTGCCATCATATTACATCTTGCTTGTCCTTTTGGGTAATGATATAAAGTGCTGTGCCTTTTTATGATGCTTGTTATTGTACTCGAATTGTTTGGAAACTGTTGCATGTTTGCAATAATGCATTTTGCTTGTCTTTTTGGGTAAATGATACTGTGCTTTTTGTGATTCTTCTTATTATACAGGAATTGGTGTAATTTCTGTTATCTCTGAATAGTTTATCAAGAAAAGATTCATAAGTTTTTTCTAAACAAATTCAGTACCTTTCTACCTCCAGATTCCAAATTTTTCTAATATGGAATGGAGCATAGATCTCACATATACTTGCTATTGATACCTCCGTTTAGTAGCCTTTAATAAATTTTTTGGAAAAGATTGCAGTCTCAGGAGATGTAAATTTTCCTCTATTGTCTTTTGGTTGGCTAAATAACAAATGCTATTTTACTTTCTTTCAGGGAAGGCCCTCTGTTAGTGGTTGCATCTGGCAGGGACACCATATCTATTGCAAGCTCCATAAAAAAATTAGCAGCTGAAAATGTATTTGTTGTTCAGGTTTGTTGATTGGTCCTTATCTTTGTGTCAGTTTATTCATCAATGTGTTTCCAAAGCACTTTGGACAACTAATTTTTTTGTATTAAATAATCCAGTACAATCTGAGCAATTTTATGCTGGTTATTTTGTTCGTGGTATCTTTTTTCTTATTGAAGATCAAGGAATATTGGTTAGCTGTTGCATTGCAATGTGATTCCACTTGGTAAAGCTTATCATTTAGTGTTGATCACTAACAGTTAGATTTTTATAGTGTTAGATCAGGCTAGGTTAGAGTTTCTGATATTTTTGAAGCCTGGTTTTTATTGTTATTTAAATTTGTAATCCATATAAACTCAATTTAGGTCAATGTGAATTGGTTTTCATCTTTTATGATATAATTTTATTGGAAAACCTTGTCTGAGCTCTTGTGGAATTGGAAAGCTCTCCTTTTTGGTGGTGATATCTTGGCAGCACCATCTACTGAACAATTCCCTGCATTTCAATTAGTTTTGACTCAACAGAATTATGACAAAGGATAAAGACCGTTAATATTGAGGTTATTTTAGTGCCTTGATCACTGATATATAAACATCCTAGATTCTGAACATAAAGATGTCAAGATGTAACTGAAAGCCTGACTCTTCTTATAAATATATTCTATTAGTCATGGAGCGAGAAAGTGAGGGCGATGAGGGAGATTTTCGAGAGGAAAAGCGAAGAAGAAGAAGAAGGAAAGAGGGGAGCTTTGGGGTGGAGTCAAAGATTTTCAAGATCGGGGTGGAGGGGAAGCAGGGCAAAACCCAAGTCGTTATTGTGGAGAGCAAGGGAGGGGTTTCATCTTGGGTCCGTCTGGGGCCGATGAGTGTAGAAGTTTTCCTGGATAGCTTGAACCAGTGTATCAAGGCAGAGGATATGGGAAAATGGGAAAGGGGATGGAGGGAAAATGGGAGAACCTATTCTTTGGTGCGGGATGAGAACAAAGCAGGGTATTATCTTAGATTAGGGGTGGTCGACCAGGAGAAGAAGAGGTTTAGTATTTTTATACCGAAAGGGAGAGGCGAGAGGGGGGGATGGAACTCCATGGCGGAGATGATACAGAAGTTGGTAGGAAGCACTGGCAAAAAGGAGAATAAGCAGGAGGAAAGGGTCATGGTGAAACCAAGAATGGATAGGTCGTTTACGGAAATGGTGAAGGGGTCGAATGGCAGGGGGGGTGAAGTGGTACGAGTGGAAGTTAGAGGAGAGGAAATCAGTGGAAATCTGTGCAAATTGGAGCATTGCCTTGTAGGCAGTTGGAACCCTAGCTCAGCAAATGGAGTGGATATGGAGAGATTAGGGAGGTTAATGGCGAGGTCCTGGGGGTTGCAGGGTTGGCAAGGTTGGAAAAGGGCAGGATCCTTTTGGAGTTTGAGTATGTGGGTGAAGCCAATCGAGTTCTTTCCTCTAGAAAAAGGTGGGTGGGAGGTGTCCAGCTAGGGCTGGAACGATGGAGCCCTAGGTGTGGTTGTGAGGAAGAAGGTGGGAGTAGGAAGGAAGTATGGGTAAAGATTCTAGGGCTCCCAGTTTCTTTGTGGGTTCCTTCCATCTTGTGGAAAGTGGGGGATGAGTGTGGCGGATTTACAGCTATGGATCCCCAGACGGAGAAGATGATGGATCTTGAATGGGCTCGCATCCTAGTCAAGACAAAGAATGAAGTTTTGCCGAGCAGGCTAGACATAGTGGTGGAGGGGGTATGTTATTCTCTATCTCTCTGGTGGGAAGTGAGGCCGGAGATGAGGAAGGTGTCAACAGGCAGCCGTTCGAAGGGAGAATACAGAGAGGAGGTTAGGGGTGACGCTGCGACACGCGCTACCCCGCGCGTTGGAGAGTTGGAAAGCGCGAGGCCCGAGGCGCTGCTGCTGCATGCAAACGGGATTGATGGGCAGGACAGAGGGGCGGGTGGAGATGGGACTGGTAAGCGGGCCCAAGTAGGGTTTGGGGCCCGGGCTTCTCTGGATCTGGATCTGGATGATGGGCTTTTCCAGTCAGGCTCGTATGCGGGTAGGCCGAACTTGAAGTGTAAATCCCCCTGGTTCAGCCCATCTGCAGACCGACATGGGGTGGCGATCGCTGGGGCCGGGCCTGGAGATGATCTGCTATCTTCTAAGGCCCAATGGGGGGATAAAATTGTAACAAGCCCATTAAAAGGATTAAAATTAAAAGGGTGGGTGATTGATGAGGCTGGGCCTGGGATTGGGCCGTCCTATTCTAAGCCAAATTGGTGGGCTGACGATGGTGCGAGCCCAGAAATCTCTGGGAGTAATGGACTGTTGGGCGAATGTCTAAGCCCGCCCCAGCCTGAGAGCAGAAAAGATAGCTTAGAAAGGGCTTCTCTTTGGGCTCGAGCTGATTACAATAATGGAAGAAATTGTGAAGCTGAATTCTTCAAAATAAGGGAGAAGGAAGACGAATGGAAACAACAAATGGCATCGTCTCATTCAATGACTGATCGGGCTTTAATCGAAGAGGAATTGAGGTATGGGTCTGTTCTAATTCAATGGGGGGTTAGGGCCTCGGGGTACTCTTCTTCTTTTTCTCTTCCTTTTGATCGAACTCCGGAGGGGGAGTATTACGATCATTCTGGGGTTTCATGTGAGGAGATCCAAAAGGACACCCCGCTGAGCATGATTAAATCTGTTGAGAATGGTGGTGGGTGCTGGGATTTGGTTGAAGTCAATATTGTTAATAATAAGGATAAGGAGTGGGAGAGAGGCTCAAACTTGGCAGTGCCTTAAGAAGCCAGAGAGGATAGGGAGAATGGATGGGAGGAATGTAATCTTGCCAAATTCAGCCAGTTCTTGGGCTTCTCGACAGAAGGGTTGGAGAAGGAAATATTGAATTTCCTGTCAAAAATCAGAAAAAGAAGAGAAAAGATATACAGTAGAGGTGCGTTAGAGAAGACAAAATTTGAAAGGGAGCTAAAAAGGCTTGAATGCTCAATCAACTATGAGGGAGGAAGCAAGCAAAGAAGTCCTCTACAGGACAAAGGGTGCCAGCTCGTAGAGGCCAATGAAGCTTAAAATTTTGTGCTGGAATGTGAGGGGAGCAAATGATAGCTCTAAAAGGAAATTAATTAAAGCCTTGGTGAGAAGTCAGAAAGTTGATTTAATTTGTATTCAGGAAACGAAAATTCAGTTGATGTCCGAGGGGGTGGTAAGAAGCATAGGAGTGGGAAGATACTTAGATTGGAGGGCTTTGGATGCTTCCGGATCGGCAGGAGGCATTCTGGTCTGTTGGGATAAAAGGTTGTTGGAGTTATTGGAGTGGGAGGAGGGTCAATTCTCTATTTCATGTCGGTTTAGGAAGGTGGAAGATGGAGTTGTTTGGATGTTCACGGGGGTGTATGGCCCGTTCACCAAAAATGAGAGGGATTGTATGTGGGATGAGATTGGGGCAATCAGAGGATTATGGGAAGAACCCTGGTGTGTAGGGGGGGATTTTAATGTTATCCTTTCTCAAAGAGAAAGGAATAGGCAAGGGAGAACTTCTGCAGCGATGAGGAGATTTGCTCAGATTATAGATGAATTAGGTCTGGTTGATCTTCTGTTGCAAGGGGGAGGATATACTTGGAGTGGGGGGCCTAATAATCAGTATTGGGCCAGGTTGGATAGATTTGTGGTTACTTCCAGTTGGTTAGATCAATTCAGTAGTGTGATTCAAAAAAGGCTACCTAGGCCTGTCTCGGACCATTTTCCTGTGTTGCTAGAGGGTGGTGCTGTGAGAAGAGGTCCTTCCCCGTTCAGATTCGAAAACATGTGGCTTAAAGTTGAAGGGTTTCAAGAGCTAATCCATAGCTGGTGGCAGGGAATAGAGGTGGAGTTGCATATCCACAGCCAAATTTTCGGTGTTGGTGAATGGAGTGCCGGCCGGTTTCTTCCGAAGTTCTAAGGGGTTGAGGCAAGGAGATCCCCTTTATCCTTTCTTTGTGATAGGAATGGAAGTGTTGAGCAATCTTATTAGGAGGGCTGTTGAAGGGGGATTTTTGTCAGGGTGTAGGATCCGAGG
The DNA here is from genome assembly GCA_030254885.1 of Vitis rotundifolia. Taxonomy (NCBI): domain Eukaryota; kingdom Viridiplantae; phylum Streptophyta; class Magnoliopsida; order Vitales; family Vitaceae; genus Vitis; species Vitis rotundifolia. Next base: position 15,415,196 of record CM058156.1, read on the forward strand.
AGGAGGAAGACAGCCGGTGCATATATCCCATCTGTTATTTGCTGATGATACTATAGTTTTTTGTGAGGCTAGGAATGAGTATCTAACTTATTTGAGTTGGATTTTGTTTTGGTTTGAAGCTGCATCAGGGTTAAGGATCAATTTGGATAAAAGTGAAATAATCCCAGTTGGCGAGGTGGAAGAGATGGAGGAGATGGCAGCGGAATTGGGCTGCAAGGTGGGTTCTATGCCTTCTATGTATTTGGGGCTGCCTTTGGGGGCTCCTAACAAAAATACCGCCGTGTGGGATGGGGTGGAAGAGAAGATGAGGAGAAGACTCGCACATTGGAAACGTCAATATATTTCCAAAGGTGGGAGACTTATTCTCATAAAGAGCACGATGGCTAGTATGTCATTGTATCAAATGTCTCTTTTCCGTATGCCCAAGTCGGTTGCGCGAAGGTTAGAAAAATTGCAAAGGGATTTTCTTTGGGGAGGAGGAAACTTGGAAAGGAAAGTACACCTTGTTAATTGGGAGGTTGTTTGTACGGAGAAGGAAAAGGGGGGGCTTGGCTTAAGGAAGCTAGTTCCGTTGAACAAAGCCTTGTTGGGAAAATGGATTTGGAGGTTTGCTTGTGAAAAGGAAAATCTGTGGAAGCAAGTGCTTTTGGCGAAATATGGGCAAGAGGAATTTGGTTGGATGACCAAAAAGGCTAACGGGACGTTTGGAGTAAGGGTTTGGAAGGAAATTCTGAAGGAAAAAGATTGGTGTTGGGATAATATGGCTTTTACTATGGGGAATGGTACCAAAATCATATTTTGGAATGATCTTTGGTGCGGTTGTACGGTGCTGTCTCAAAGGTTTCCTCACCTTTATGGGATGGCTGCTCATAGAAATGGCACAGTAGAAGAAATGTGGGATCAGAATGTTGGCCAAGGAGAATGGGATTTAAGGTTTGTGAGGGGTTTCAATGATTGGGAGCTGGATATGGTAGGTAATTTGCTTCATATTTTGAGGGGATACAAACCTACTTTAGAAGAAGATGCGGTTTTTTGGAAAGGGGGAAGAAACGGGCAGTTTAAAGTAAAAGAAGCCTACAACTTGGTGGTTAATACCGTGGCTAACAACTTTCCGAAAAACAATATTTGGGTGGATAAAGTTCCAACAAAAATTTTGTTTTTTGCTTGGGAGGCTACTAGGGGCAAGGTGCTTACGCTTGATAGGCTTCAGAAAAGAGGGTGGCAACTCCCTAACCGTTGCTTCTTGTGTGGCTGCGAAGAGGAAACTGTAAATCACATCCTCATACATTGTATAGTGGCAAAAGTCCTGTGGGATATGATATGTGTTTTGTTTGGTGTTCAGTGGGTCTTTCCAAAAACTGTAAAGGAGGTCTTATTAAGCTGGAGGGGCCCTTTTGTAGGGGAAAAAAGGAAAAAGATATGGAAGTTTATACCGTTATACATCTTTTGGACTCTTTGGAAGGAAAGAAATAGGCTTGCTTTTGGGGGGGGGGGGGGGGGGGGTGATAGATATTCAGAAATTAAAAAATTCGTTTGTGTGTAATTTATGGTGTTGGACGAGACTGTATAGTGGAGAGAGGTCGCTGTCTCTTATAAGCTTCTTGGAGTGGATAGCCTCCAGATAAGGGCTGGTGGGGTTTTTTTGCTTTCTTTTTGGTTGTGAGGCTTAGCTAGTTTTGTATACTCCCTGTATGCGTTGTGGCTTTCTGGCCTCTTATCAATATATTCTGTACTTATCTATAAAAAAAAAAAAGATGTAACTGAAAGCCTGAAATATTGAATACGTGTCCTAAAAATTCATTCTCTGAGGAGATATCTTGGAAATATTGGCATTGTATCATTAGAACATCAGAAATTATTACTGATGTTTCAATAAAAATTTATGGCCAACACTAGTATATTAGTTCAAAACCTTTGAACAAAATGCCTAGTTGTAGCTAAACTACTTAGGTGTTAAAGAAGGGGGAGAGACACCAAATGGTGGTGCTATATGGTGCTGACATCAGCATTTGTTGTAGGGGTTCTTTTTCCTTCCCTTTTCTTATGTGCCTTTTTCTCAGATTTTGACCTAATAGTTGCTGAATCAATTGGATGATAAGAAGAAAAAGAAGAGTAGTACAAGAGAGAGAGAGAGAGAGAGAGAGGCTGTGAGAGAACGGGTTTTTCCCTCAACTCCTTTGTAGTCATATCATCTACCATTAATTCCAAGCTTACAAGAGATACACCTAAATCAACGATAAGAACAAATTTGTAGGAATACTCCAAATTAACTAGCCTTGTGATTCATTCACTCTTATATGATTAAAAAATACTCATGAATATTGACTTGCTCCTTATTTCTCTTCCAATGCTGCAGGTCAAGACATTAGTGCCTGTGTTCAAATATCTAGTTCTAATACTAATCAGTGGCCAAAGTTTTCATCCTATATATCCTACATTTGTTATGTTTTCAAAACAATGTTTTATTTCCAAATAATGCATTATTGTTATGTATTATCCATTCTAAAGTTTTATTTCAAATTGTTCATGTGTTAGTAGTAATTTCCTTCATTTTACTTTTTGAGTACTTGAACATCTTTTCATGCAATATTAAATTGTTCATTTTGCTTTTCTTTTTTTGCATTATGTTTTCAGATACAGCATCCAAGATCACAGTTACATAGGTTTGACTTAGTGGTTACCCCTCGTCATGATTACTATCCTTTGACTCCTCAAGCACAGAAGCAGATTCCCCGTTGTCTTCGCAGGTGGATAACTCCCCTTGAACCTCCTGATAGGCATGTGGTGGGTATTACTATCTCATATTGGTTTGTTTTATCTGAGAAACTTTCAACTTGATTAATTGTCAACTTTGTTTACTCTCAGTTTTGTACTGTATGCTAAGGACTTTCTTTTTCAGGTCCTCACTGTAGGGGCTCTACATCAAATTGATTCTTCTGCACTTCGGAGTGCAGCTAGTGCATGGCATGATGAGTTTGCACCTCTTCCAAAGCCACTACTTGTGGTTAACATTGGAGGGCCTACAAGTAATTTTCTATCATTCTTTTAAATATTTAATTTAACTTACTGCTGATTTGATCCTAGACATCAACATATGCCTGATGTCAGATAATTGGTTACTAATTGTATGATCATATCCTTTTTTTGTTGCATGGCACTTTTAAATGAGCAACATATCCACATGCATGCAAACATGGTTTTGCTCCTCATCTTGCATATTGGCCAATTAAGATAGTCATTGTACAAGTTGATAGTTGTCAAAATAATTATGTGTCATCAACAAGCTTGTGGCAAGTTTTTTCCCACTCTTCTTGTAAACTATCTTGTAGAAGAATAAGATTCTTGAATTCCTTAAATTAAAAAAGAAGTGATATCTTTGTCTCAGAATGCTTTTGTGGAGGGGCGGTAGATTATGGACGCAGTTCTGATCGCAAATGAGGCAATAGATTCCATAGAGGGGCAATTTTGTGCAAATTAGATATCGAGAAAGCCTATGACCATGTGGATTGGTCTTTTCTATTAGTGGTATTGGGAAAAATGGGATTTGGAGGAAGGTGGTGTAGTTGGATAAAGTAGTGTATATCCACTGTCAGTTTTTCAGTCTTGGTAAATGGCAGTCCAACGGGTTTTTTTCAGAACTCTAGGGGTTTAAGGCAAGGAGACCCCCTCTCTCCTTATTTATTCGTAACAGCGATGGAGGCTTTTAGCTGTTTGATGAAAAGAGCAGTTGCTGGAGGTTTTTTGACCCCTTGCATGGTTCAGGGAAGAAGGGGTGAAGGGGTGAAGGGGGTTCGGATTACACATTTATTGTTTGCTGATGACACGTTGGTGTTTTGTGAAGCATAAGAGGATCAGTTGGCACACTTGTACTGGCTGTTAATGTGGTTTAAGGCTTTGTCAGGATTAAAAGTGAATATGGAAAAAAGTGAATTGATCCCAGTTGGCAGAGTTGAAAATGTGACAGAGTTGGCGGATGAATATGGATATAGTGGTAATTTGCCCTCCACCTATCTAGGAATGCCTTTGGGAGCCCCTTTTAAATCCATTGGTATTTGGGATGGTATAGAGGAAAGATTCAGAAAGAGATTGGCTATGTGGAAGCGACAATACATCTCTAAAGGAGGAAGGATTACTTTAATTCGGAGTACTCTGTCTAACCTACCGATCTATTACATGTTCATCTTCCATTTACCTAAGGCGGTCAAGATGAGGTTGGACAAGATACAAAGGGATTTTCTGTGGGGAGGTGGCTCTCTTGAGCAAAAACCTCACTCAGTAAGGTGGCCGATTGTGTGTGAAGACAAAAGTAAAGGAGGCTTGGGGGTTAAGAGCCTTGGTTTGTTCAATAAGGCTCTACTGGGCAAATGGGCGTGGCGCTTTGCAAATGAAAAAAAGGCCCTTTGGAATCAGGTGATCAGAAGGAAGTATGGGGGGGAAATTGGAGGATGGAGATCTTGTGAAATTAGGGAGGCTTTTGGAGTTGGGTTGTGGAAAGCTATAAATAAGGTGGGACAGCTTGTAACCCCTTTTTTTGGCTTTGAGGTGGGGGATCGTAAGAATGTGAGGTTTTGGAAAGATAAGTGGTGTGGTACCAGCCCTTTAAGCGAGGCTTTCCCTTCACTTTTTGCTTTAGCAACGTCAAAAGAGGCTTGGGTAAATGAAGTATGGACAGCCGAGGGGGGGATAGGAGGGAAAGTTGGACTCCTACTTTCAATAGGCCGTTTAATGATTGGGAGATGGAAGAAGTGGGAAGGTTACTTTGTTACTTGGAAGGGAAGAAGTTGAGGGAGGAAGAGGAGGACAGGGTGAGATGGGTGAATTCAAAGGATGGGGTTTTTTCGGTAAAGTCTTTGTATAAGGCAATGCAGCCGGAATCGTCTGTTTGGTTCCCTTCAAAGATTATATGGATGTCATGTGCCCAGCCCAAGATTATTTTCTTTGCGTGGGAGGCTTCATGGGGTAGAGTTTTAACTTTGGATCGTTTGCAAAAGAGGGGATGGGTTTTGGCAAATAGGTGTTTCCTTTGCCAAAAGTGTGGGGAGTCGATTGACCACTTGCTCCTTCATTGTGAAAAAACAAGGGAGGTGTGGACTTTGCTCCTCTCTTTTTTTGGAGTTTCTTGGGTATTTCCGCGCTCGGTGAAGGAAACTCTCATAGGTTAGAGAGGCTCTTTTGTGGGCAAGAAGAGGAAGGTGGCGTGGATGTTGGGGCCTTTATGCTTGTTTTGGGTTATTTGAAAGGCTAGGAATTCAATTGTTTTTTAGGACGGTGTGCTGTCCATCCAAAAGCTGAAAATTTCTTTTGTGTATTTACTTTGGTCGGAAACCAAATTATGGATAAAAGATGGTCCTTCGACCTTAATAGATTTTATTGAATGGGTGTGTATGAGGTAAGAGAGAGGGTTTTTTGGGCTTTCTTAGTGGTTTGGGTTCTTTTGTAAGGGGGTGAGTTTTTCTACACTGTAACTATTTGAGTCGCTTCTTTAGCACCTCTTTTGCAATATACTTATTACTTACTGATCAAAAAAAAAAAAGGATTCTTAATGTTTGCCCCCAATCATAATAATGTTTTGCCTTAAATAATGTTACACTTCTTTGAGCTCTCCTACAAGTTGTTCTAGGATTGGCTCCACCTCTCACATTCTAGATTCATCATTGGAGATTTCTTCCTCTCGACTAACATCTTCAAATTGCTTCTTAATGGGAGTTTTTGGTGGTCCTTCTCGTCCTGAGGGTACTAATATTTCCTCTAGTTGCCTAAGTGGTGGAATTTCCTACAATGGATGGAGAATCCTCTTATGCCCATAGTGCATAAGTGTGTAAGTGTTCTCACAAGCATCATGTTGGATCCCTTCATTAAAAGGCCACAATCTTCCATATTTAATATGGGCAACTTTCATTGGCAAAACATCACACTACACTAAAAGGTCAAAATTATTATTGAAATTGGATGTTATTAGACAACAAGAACTCACCAAAATAGTTTTATCATTTACCCATACTATTTAGGGATTTAGATGTTCCTTTATCTTTAAATTAAGCTTCTCAACAAGTTACTTTGCAGCTAAATTGGAACTACTACTTCTATCAATAATCATAGCATATAATCTCCCTTGGCAACCAACTCAAGTTCAAAATATACTAATACATCGCCAATCCTCCTCCTCGTTTACTCTTGGTATATCACCAATGGTTGCATAAAAAAATTGTAGCCTTCAACCATGGTTGCATAAATTAAGTAATATCTTCAAGCCAAAAACTTTCACTTTGATACCAAAAGTAATGTAGGAAACCTTAGGATTGTTGCTTACAATCAAATAGGTGGGTTAGGTTTCAATATTTTAGGGTTGAATGAGAGGAACGAGGAATAAAATTTTGTAGCAGCAGACAATAGTAAAACAAAATAAAGAGAAAGAAAGATAAAAAGGAGAGACCTCAGAATCTTACTAAGGCTTTCTAGGAATCTTACCCAGAAAAAATATCAATAGAGTCTCACCATTGAGAATTGCAAAGTATGCAAAAGGAACCAATATTATTTAATCACACTATCTTGGTATCAATTAAATTTATTTATAGGTTTCTTGAAGAAATCTAAATTCTATTAGGATTCTAATAACCTGTTATGACTCTAAATTATATTTCTCCTGTTATAATTCTAATAATTGACTACTCCTAATTTAACTCCAAAAAATACTAATCCTAATTTAATGTTAACTAATACTAAGTCACTTAAAGATTATTTATTCCTTTCCTTTCCTTTCCTTTCTTGAGTAGATCTTGGAGATTTTTCCTCATCAATATTAGTTTCTTTTGCATACTTTGCAATTCTTGGAGATCTTGGAGATTTTCACTCCATTGATTTTCTACTAGGTGAGATTCCTAAAAGGCCTTAGTGAGATTCTATGGTTTCTATTTGTCTTTCTTATCTTTCTTTCTCTTTATTTTGTTTTACTTTTCCCTACTACCATAAAATTTTATTCCTTGTTTCTCTTAATAAATCTTAAAAGATTGAAACCCTAGCCCACCTATTTGATTGTAGCCTTGTAAGCAACCATCCTAGGGTTTCCTACATTTGTGTTGGTATTAGAGAGAAAGTTATTGGCTCGAAGATTTTGCTTGAGTTGAACAACTTACGCAACCATGATCGAAGGCTACAATTTTTTTATGCAACCATTGGTGAATATACCAAGTGAAAAAAGAAGAGGATTGGCAATATACTAGCATCGTCCTAACTTGTATTGCTTGCCAAAGGAGATTATGCACTACGATTATTGATAGAGGTAGTAGTTCCAATTTAGCTTCATAAAACCTTGGCTTCTTGATGAAAGGTTCCAATATATGATGGCTATGAGAACACTTGTGTGCAATAAGCATAAGAAGATTTTTTGTCCAATGAAGGAAATTTAACCACTTAAGCAACACGGAAAAATTAACATCCTTCAAACCAAAAGAACCATCAAAGACTCCCACAAAGAAGTAATTCAAAGCTGCAACTAAGGAGGAAGAAATCCTCAATGATGAAACTAGAATGCAAGAGGCTGTCTATCAAAAAAAAAAAAGGAATGCAAGGGGCAGTGGAACCGATCCTAGAACAACCCGTATGAGTACTCAAAGAAGTGCAACATTATTTAAGGCAAAATATTATTATGATTGGTGGCAAACATGAAGAATCCTATGATGGTATAATATGAATTGCTGGAATTTTCTTTTGAATGTAAGGAGTTCAAGAATCTTATTCTTTTGCAAGATAGTTTACAAGAAGAGTCTAAGAAATAACTTGCTACTAGCTTGCTGATGACACATAATAATTTCAAGAACTATCAATTTGTTTCACAACATTGGAAAATCTGTGGAAGTTTGGTTCTTGCCTTGCATGAACTTGAACAAGTTCAAGAGATCTTGAGATCCTATCTTATCATGGTAAAGAGTCAACAAAGAAAGAAAGGGTGGAAGGCATTGCTCGGGATTTTAATTGATTGTGGAAAATCACTAAAACTCGAGGTTGAGTTTTTTTTTTTTTCTAAGTCCAAGGGAATTGATGAGGATGAATCTCCAAGATCTACTAAAGAAAGGGAAGAAAAGAAATAAATAAACTTTAAGTGACTTTGTATTGGTTGGTATTAAATTAGGATTAGTATTTGTTTTAGTTAAATTAGGAGTAACTAATTATTAGAATCATAATTTAAGAATTGGAATTAGTCTCATAATAGGTTATTAAAATCCTAGTAGAATTTGGATTTCTTAGATGAGCTTATAACTAAGGCTAACTGATGTAAGACCAAGATAGGGTGATTAAATAATATTAGTTCCTTTTCATACTTTGCAATTCTCAATGGATGAGACTCTTTAATTTTTTCTTTTCTAGGTGAGATTCTTAGAAAGCCTTGCTTCTCTCCTGAAACCCTAAAACATAAAACCCTGGCCCACCTATTTGATTGTAGACAACCATTTTAGGGTTGTCCTACATCAAGGGACTTCAATCAATACCTATGTTTGAGTTAACTGATCAACTGCCAGCATGACTCTGGCATTCATGTGTGCCAGCTGCTTCAACTTTAAATGACTGAATCTCCATTTTGCAATCTTTTTCATGCTCTCTCCTCACATTGCTTCCCTGACACTTGGAAATCTCATTTCCATGCAAGTTTTATCATTTTTTTTTACCAAAAAGAAAAAAAGAAGGAAAAAAAAAAAAAAGGAGAGAGAGAGAGACGGTTTTTAGTCTCCCAAAGCCAATGAATACATAATAAGTTTCATTCATTCGTATTCCAGCAACATCTATGCCAACATCATGAAAAATATAAATGTGTCACTGATGGAAATGGGATATATTGATAAATAGTTTTCTTTAGCTGTTCTTAAAATTAACTGTTGGTTTAATAATACTGCTAAAGCTCATCTATGTTAGTTTCAGTAGTTTCCCAGTATAAAATTGAAATTTGCAGATGGATCAGGTGATTGCCAATATATATGATGAATACACTCAACACACATCATTTTTAGGGGATAGCTTACCATGCTTATCATACATACATATTGCATTTAATAAAATTCATCACAGTTTGATCTAGACTATTGATTGTTATAGTTGTATTCAACCATGTCATTATGCATATGATCATGTATCTAGTTAACAGTCTGAACCCATACTAGATTTTGAAACCTGTAGACATATCAATGCAACATGGTTTCTCCCCGCTTGTATGCATATCTAGGTCCAGGCAGATGGTAGAATTTTGCTTTAAACAGCTTGTTCTAAAATATAAGTTTTGGTAGTTCTCTCAGCTTGTGTAAAATTCCTTGTGATTAAAAGTAAGCTTAAAGAGGAAATAAATGGGAACATCTTTCTAGTGTCTTTATTTCGCATGATTTTTTTTTTTCCAATTGAGTAAGGGGCTACAGTCGAGGTCTTCACCAGTAAGGTTAGGATGAGTTCTTGCACTTTTCCAGAAGGAATATCTTTACAGGTCTTAAGGGATTTTTTTCAGGTGCCTGTATGGAAATTTTTATCTTTGGCAATTTCTTGTGTAGTGTTATATGTAAATGCTAAAGACTAAATACAATTAGGAGTAATACTCAATTAAACTCAATGAAGTCTCATTTCAAAAGGACAGGTCAACAAAATCCTGTTTCATCATTTTGCTCTGGGCTGTATGGTTCTGTCAGATCACAGGTCTTCATGTTGTTCTCACCCCTTCAACCTCTTAGGTGTACAGGCAGATTGATTGATGTATTCACTGGAGGAGGTCCGGCTGGAAAATTTTGTTAATTGGGGATGCAGTTACCGGAAGTGGGTGCTCCAAGACTTGTTTATAGATTGGAATACCCAAACAATCCCCCAGATTCAGTTCTATTCTTCTAATAAAAATCTTAAGAAAAAAAAATTCCATGTTTGTACAGTCTGTTTTCTGTTTATTCTGCACATGATCAAATAAGATCCATCTACTCTTATGTGTGTTAATTAGATTGAAGAATTCATTTACATTTTCTATGCCATATTTACCTTTGTCTTTACCTACTTGATGTCTTTGATATATGCATTATATGTTGCATCTCTCCCTACAAGATCTATTCTCTACTCCAGTTCCCAAAAGACCAAGCAACATTGAATTCAGGCTTCTCATTGAAATTTAATTGGACCAAAATGGTGCCCAACTTAGATGTAGACACTTCAAACAGAAGGAAGAATGAAGTTTGGGTATTCCATTTTGTTCCAATTAAATTTTAATGAGAATCCTGAATTCAATGTTTGTGACCCTCATCTCAGTTTAGTCCCAAGTTAATAATCTAATGGTCAAAATAGGTCTAATTTTTTGGGAACAATTTTGAATACCATGGTTTTTTATGGCATTTTATAGAGAACTAGAAATAATTATCTGTCTTCCTTCATTCATGCTGTTTCACCTTATATTCCAAGTACAATTGTCTATCTACATATGAGTCATGTGCCGCACAAATTCTCCTTTAGGTCACTGTCGATATGGTGTGGATCTTGCCAAGCAGTTATCAGCCTGTCTGCATGGGGTTCTTGTGAGCTGTGGTAGTGTGAGAATATCTTTCTCAGAAAGAACTCCTGAGAAGGTATTGCCATATATTTCATATTTCGCCATATGTATTAAAGGATTCATGAAAAAATAACCACAAAAAGGTATTTTACTGCATTACCAATTTTTTTGGCATATGGTACAATGACCTTTTCTTTGTGCTGTACTTTTTTAACAGGTATCCAATGTCATAGTGAAAGAACATATAGATAATCCAAAAGTTTATATATGGGATGGTGCAGGTAATCTTAGTCGATTTGATTCTGAATGAATGAATAAAATGGAACTAAACCATGACGATCATCTAATTTATATGTTGTGTGATAATCTATAGAACCAAATCCACACATGGGACATCTAGCTTGGGCTGATGCTTTTGTTGTCACAGCAGATTCAGTCAGTATGATAAGTGAGGCTTGCAGCACAGGGTATGCTTCAGAAGAATTTACCCCTATGATTGATGATAATTTAGGATATGATACTTGTTTATATTCTCTTGTTATATTGCAATATTAGTTATTTCAATTTTTGTTGCTGTAGCAAGCCTGTATATGTCATTGGAGCAGAGCGTTGTACATGGAAGTTCTCAGATTTCCATAATACTCTGAGGGAACGAGGAGTGGTCCGACCATTTACGGGTAGCGAAGATGTAAGTGGAATACTGTATAATTTTTTTACCTTTCTGATATGAGAATTGAGAAAATGGTAAAAGGGTATCTTATTTTTAAATAAATTCTTTTTAAACAGAAACTGTTTGCTGCTTATCTCATTGTCTTGTGTAAAATTTTATAGGAGATCTTTGTGTCTGTATTGACATCTTTGAGATTTACCCTATCTTCCTTTACATTCTCCTCAGATGTGTCATTTATTCTGCTTAGATCTTCTTTTTTTTTTTTTGCTTAAAACATTTTTATCCTATAATATTTGTTTCCTTTCCAGTTCTTCCTTAGAAATTATGTTTTTCTTGCCGTATCATAAAGAAAATTTTAGATAGCATCTTCCTGAAACTACAGCCTGTTTTTCGTTTGTTTCTTCCAAAAATTGCAACATGTAGACCCCAAACATAATGTTGTAAACATATTTTTTAAAAGAAGTAATGTTCTTTTCTGATGGACAGCTTTTTTGTTGCAACTCCTTCGGTGCCCTTAACCCCATTAGGCATTTCCTTCCTCTTGTGTAGTTCCGACATGTTACTGTTGTCAAAGGAAGACTTATCTGGTGGTTGGTTTGTACTAGACACTCATTAGGAAGGGGCTTCTTTAAATATTGGTCCCTTGATTGTACTCAACCATATTTTGTGGGAGAGTAGTCAAAACTAATTTGAAGCATGTGTTCTGCCTTTTTGTATTTTTCAGATATCAGAAAGCTGGAGCTACCCACCCCTTAATGACACGGCAGAAGCAGCTATTAAGGTGCGTGAAGCACTTGCCGAGCGTGGATGGAGATTGCGGCCATAAGGAACTGTTTGACAATAGTTGTAGGCCCATTGCTAAATAACCTTTTTTTCAAAGGTGCAGACTTCTGAAAATTAAGTTTGTTCTTATACAACATATAGGAGAACAAATCATTGATAGCTTAATTCTTTGCCCCTCAGGGGTTCTGAGATGAAAAGATGTGCAGAATAAACATGAGCTCCACACTGCGGCTTGTAAAATAGAAAGAGGCAAGCATGTATATTGCAGCCATGCTGGAAGCCATTTTAAAGAGTGGGTTTTAGTGAAAAAGGTTGTTTTTGTGCTGCAAATTTTTTGTGGATCTGAACTTATGCTTATCCACTTGGTGTTTTGATGTTGATTTGTTGATTCACACTTCTCAAAGGACGGCCAAATTAATGAATGGGCAATGCTGTCATTTTATTTTTTTCTTTGTTTATGTTTATGGTGGACGCCAAATAACTCCTTAATGAAGCAGGTAAATGACGGTACCTGGCCCTTGTTAGTGGGCTGAGAATCTGAGATATTGTATGTACAGTATGAATCTTAATAGCATTTTTTTTTTGTTTTCTTTTAATGTTTAAAAGTTATATGTGAAATTGGCTGCTTCTTTTTTTTGCCCAATCTTATTATTTATTCATTTTGGTGGTGGGATCTGGCATCAGAGTAGCTTTAGCCTTTGGGTGCTTTTCACATTTGTTGTATCATAATTATGTGTGGATATGGAGTATGTAATGAATGAAGTATGGGCCAGATGGACCGCCCATGGCATTATTGGGTTTTATTATTATTAATGTTGTTCCATTTGGGTTGGAAAGCTGGAAGATTGGGAGAAAATTGGGGTTAGGAGTAGAATAAGAGCAGAAAAGGACCCGTTGGAAGAAGTGGATTCATACTTTGTGTGTATTATTTTAAACTGAGATGGAATGGGAATTGCCGTTGTTCCTACCATGATTGGTCTGGTCTCAAGTCTCAATAGGACGGTAGTATGATGAAAATGATAGAAGAAAAGGGTGTGGTAGCAGACGATGAAACATCAATCTATGAAATTATGAATGTAAAAAACATTTTGTAAGTTACAATAGGTAAAAGGAGCCTAATAAATTAATATTTATAGTTTTACAAATGATATCATACATACTTAAAAGAAAGTGATCAGTTGGATGATATGGATGCGGTTGTGAAGAGGAAGAAGCCTGGATTCAATAACCATATAAGTAAAGTGGTTGATAGAATCATCTGATCCATCACCAACTAGATATGTGCGTATTAAGTGGAGCAAGTTTGCAACAACTCCTCCCCCCACTGTCTAATTATGCTGTACAAGCACCTAACTTCCCATCATATAACTACCCCATTCACTTGTTTCATTTTCTATATCCTTCAATCTCCGGTCTCTATATATAACACACTCTCATCAGGGCTGTTCATCACAAGCTCCTACTTCAAAATTAACGGCATCCATCAATCCCTCTAAGGACAAAATGAAGAGCACTGGTGATGCAACAGCCATCAACATTGCGGAGACCAAGTCTGCTTCTGCTACTATCGTGGGCACCACAAAAGCTGTCCAACATCCACAAGCAGGATTGAAGAGAGGTCTTGCCATTTTCGACTTCATCCTCAGGCTCTCTGCCATTGGGGCTGCTTTGGCTGCCACTGCCACTATGGGCACTACTGACCAGACTCTTCCTTTCTTTACTCAGTTCTTCCAGTTCCAAGCTAGCTACGATGATCTTCCCGCTTTCACGTATGTTGTCCTTTTAAATTCTACTTGCACGGGGGCTAGCTCATATTGGTCTATACCTCATCCATATATATATGCAGGTTTTTCGTGATTGCAAATGCTATAGCTAGTGGATACCTCTTCCTGTCCTTGCCCTTTTCCATAGTCTGCATAGTTCGGCCGAATGCCGTGGGAGCAAGGCTCCTTCTAGTCATCTGCGACACTGTAAGTTGAAGCCAGTAATAATTTAGAGCAAAAACCAACAATATAAATATGTATCTCTCTTGTGTTCTGATATAGAATGAAGGTAGCTACTGATCAGTGTCCAAAAACACTGCAGGTCATGGTTGCTCTCACCATAGCTGCTGCAGCCGCTGCTGCTGCCATAGTCTACTTAGCTCATAACGGGAATTCAAACGCCAACTGGGTGGCCATTTGTCAGCAATTCGATGACTTCTGCCAGAGTGTCAGTGGGGCCGTTGTGGCTTCCTTCATTGCAGCAGTCCTCTTCATGTTGATGATTGTCCTCTCAGCTTTCTCTCTGCGAAAGCATTGAGATTATTTGACAATGGACTATTTTCTCAGAGCTGAATCTGATATATTACCAACCTATATATAGTCTTTTAATTTACACGTAAACTTCTCATTAAACTTGTGAGTTTGAGTTGGGGGATGTTGGTGAATTGCAGTGTTGAAGCCAATGTTATGTTTAAGTTGGTTTGACGTATTTGGTGAATGTAATGAAATTTAAGTGGCTTATCTGTTTCCCAGCATTGGGTCTTCATCTTTTTTCATTTTCCTTTATGGATCTCTACATCTATCCTATAAACTATATCTGTTGAACTTAAAAGTCAAAATATTTTTATTAAATTATTCAAGGAGAACATAAACACTAATATAATAAGCATCTTTCCCTTTCATGAGGGCAAGTCTTGTCCTTGTCCTCGACGGCAGAGCAAGCAGTTTTGTTCGAGGGGCAAACCTTGAAATAAATGTGGGCTTTAGCCTAATGATTCAAAGTTGTCATTGCTAAGGGGGTAATAATAGTCCTATTTCGAGTCCTATCATTATAAAAGTTATTTGATTAAAAGGGTTATTAGATATCCAATTTTGAAAATCTAACCCTTCGTCGATTTTTAGCCGTATTTTGGTAAAGATGTCTTCATTTTTTTTTATAACAATAACTTTTTTATAAAAAAAAAAAAAAAAAAAAAAAACCTACATGTAAATACTTGAAATAGTTAAATACATTTATGTCAAAATAGGTTAGCCTTTAAATAAAAATATGGAAAATATGAAATTCATAAATATGAAGATTATTTCATCCATTTCTGCCCGTTAATTCTTATTACAAGAAATGTAGTTTTTTTGTTTTAATATTTTCAAGGGAGACATGTGCCCCCCTAGGCACAAGTAGGCTCCACTAGTGCTTGTTCTTTCCTTTGCTTGCGGTAAGGGAAGTCATCTCCAATTGGACCTATGGAGCTACAAACTAGTGTGGCGTTTCATTAGTGGGTGATGCATGTTAGTTCTCGATCTAACAAGGTGTGACATGTCCCACAATATGGTCTATATATCCATGTTGAAGCACATAATGGCCGAATAATGTATTGGATAATTTCATTTACCTTCTCTAATAATTTAGTTAAATATATATAATTTTTTTGTTTTAAAATTTCATCAAATACCTTTTTTATTTTAAGTTATAACGAAAGTGAATAAAAATAATAAATAAGAAGGATTGGAGAATTATTTAATGAAATTTCAAATTAATAAAGATCAAATGTATTAATTAAAATCTTAACGAAGATTAATTAAATTAACTTTAAAGATAATTAACCTAGACTCTTTAAAATTAAAAAAACATTATATATGTTAAACTTACTTTTAGATTAAATTACAAAATATATTTTTTAATTTTCGTGGAAAAGACATCTTGCAGTACTTGTGATATGATCTTAACACATGTGATAGGTCACTCGTTAAAGCTTAGTACATGTCATATACGACATTAGATGACCCAGCTCTAAATAAAACCATTGCACCAACCTCATGGGATAATCCATCTCACACAACCTCTTAAGGATTTGGACTTGTTAGAAGACAAACGACCAAGTTGACAACACTCACACAAAGGGTATAGGTTTGAGGGTGTAAGACTTCACAACCATATTTTGAGTAGATAATGTTGTCTAGTAGAAAACCATCTTCTCTGTCCTAAAGCCATATCCTATTGATTCACAAAGTTTCACTATAGTTAACCCAAATGATCAACCACTCTAATCCAAAATAAACTCTCGAGTTTGTTCGTTTTTTTGTTTTTGTTTTTTTTACTTAAATCTAAATAAAATTTAGTCTTACCTTACTTTAAATATAACTTAATAATATTAAATATTAAATTATTTATTTTTTTATTAATTTATTTCTATTAAGTATTCAATATTAATAAAATATGAGTAATCGTGTTTTAATTGTTTCAAAAAATTATTTTTAACATTGAACCAAATACTAAGTATTTTGATCTTAAAGTAAAAGAAAAGTTACAAACAAACATTTAAAGTTTTTTTAAAAATTACATTCGATATTAAATTAAAAAACAAATAACATCTTAGTTAACAAGTTAAAAACCTAATAGCCTACAATCCCCTCGATATTCTAAAGAATAAATACTAGCAAATTACAAGATAAAATAAATAATCTAATTTTTTTTTTGCTCTTCTTTTTAATCATCATTTCTATTTCTTTCATATACCCATTTGTTTAGTGGAGAAATTTCTCCAATAGAGACCTAGTAATAGAGATAGCAAAGTTTGAAAAGATTCACCGATACAACATGAATCCAATACGTTTTTTGCAGGTTTGAGTTGAATATAAATGGATTTAAGTTAGAGTCATATCGACTTTCATAACCTATTTAATAAATAAGTAATTTTTTAAATTGCATAATACAAATTCAATTTAAATGGACCCATTTAATAATTTCACTATTAATCTAATTATATTTTTAAACAATTTAACCTATATTTAATTCATTTTAAATTTATTTTTAAATAAAATAAGTTAATTGAATCATAAACATATTTGATCAAGATATGATTAAACGTATATAAAATCTAATTAAACTTAATTATTAAATTAAATAAGTTACATGATGTATCATCTATTTAATAATTAGATAGTATTTATGTTTATGATTTTCACATAATTATTAGTAAAATATATGGTGTCGGGTTTGGATTGAATTATGTAATAGAATATCTGGATTTTATCGTAATATGTACACCACCCACTACCCATTAATACTCACTCTACATACTCTCTCTGCATAGGGCATCGTGAGCTCCAGGAATTGAGGAGCATACCAAGCAACAAGCATCCATTTCAGGCCATCTCCACATCAGCATCTAGTTTCCAATAGCAACAGTCACCCTGCCTCCATCCAAGTCTAATTAGCGACTAATGGACGATTAGCATTCATGTTTTCTTTCACATGTATATTATTAAAAAAAGTGATGATGTACCATAGAAAAGACTCTCGATATTATTGGGAATTTGTACAAATGTAATCATTTAGCTCATTGAAAAATTCTTCTCTCTAATCTCTATCAAGTCGAAGTTAGCAACCAAGCTTTTTTTGGAAGAATCATTTGTATAGCAACAAAATAAGCTAGGGATAAAGCCTATTTTAAAAAATAAAAAATAAAAAAATAAATTCAAACCTTATTTTCTCAAAATATTTTTTCTAGCTCTTAGATATTTCCTTAATAGAAGGAAAGACACATCTCATATATTTTTTCTATAAAAAAATGTCATATAAAAGATGATAATGTAGTTAATACTATCATCTAAAACCTAACTCATCATATTCAAATCAAAATGATGGTTAGAAGCAAACTTTTTAATGTTTCTTGGATTATTTTTCTGAGTCTTTACAATAAGCATGTCTATTTTATATATATTAGGATATTGCGCGTAAACTTCTAAATGATCATAGGAGATTCATAAGTTTTTCTAGCTAAATGCCAAATGGGAGGGGTGGTTCGATTAGTATAGCTTTACCGATGATCAAGTGATGGTGTAAAGATGTATAAAACATAGAGAGATACCCTTTGACAGATGGTCCTAGAAAGGTTTCACTCTTTTGGCCATGGTATTAGGTTAAGTTGCATCCTTTCTGAGATACTTAAGCGACACATACCTAATTTTGGCATCACCAATTATACTTATACTATACATTCTTGTATATACCACCACTTAATATAGGATAAAAACCAAAATATATTTATTAATATTTTGACCATACTTTTTCTTTATCCTCAATCACCATTAAACGCAAGTGGGGGGATAGTATAAACAACATGTGTCTAGTTTTCTACTAGCATTTCCTTTCTTTGTTTTGATTAATTGAAAAAAAATGTCCAACACATTCCATAAGGAGCCCAACGTCACATGAATATTCCAACACAACATGTGGGGGTTTTCATTTTTCACGCATAGCATGGGTTTGGCAATGTGAAAAAGGAGAGGACAAAACTGTAATTTCAAAGTTTCCACTAAGGAGCAAGGAAAGAATCCTTTCTGACAAGGAGTGACTCACACGCACGCCAATCCCATCAACTCTGACTCGAACTCAACTCCACACTCGCGTAAGGAACCGCCCAAAACTTGCCACGTGTCTTATCGGCGACGAGGGGCACCCAGCCATTACCGGGAAAATCCACGTCATCTTCCTATTAAACATAAAAATAAAATAAAATAAAGTGGCCGCCTCCAACTCATTTTCCCCAAGTTTCCATTTCTCTCTCTCTCTCTCTCTCTCTCTCTCTCTTTTTTTTTTTTTTCTTAATTCTCTCTTTCTCTCTGATAACTTCAGACTCTCTCTCTCTCTCTCTCGCCTTCGTCTTGAAGTTATCTTGAAAAACCCTAGATACCATTTGTTGAATCTTGTTGCTTTCAAGTGCATTTGGGCTCAGCTTTTGCAGATCTCTCTCTCGCTCTGCAGGGTCGTTCAGGTGAGTCTATAGACTCGGAGTCGCGCTGAGTCGACTCGAGGATTTTATGGTTTTCTTTCTTTTTTCCTTTCTTTCTGATTTGCGCTGGTTTTGGTCTTTTTGGTGTTTGATGGATGTCTGGTTTTTTTTTTTTTTTTTTTTTTTTTTTTTTTTTTTTCTGTGGGTTTTCGCGGTTTGTTTTGGGGATTTCGATCTTTGCTTCTTGGTTTTACTTTCTGTTTGGTTGCCAAGAAAATCGAGGGGAAGAAAAGGGAATGATGTTTGGGATTGGGGGGGCGTTTGCTGTTTTCTTGGGATGGGAATCGCGGAAATTCTTGGATTTGGAAGTTTGATTTCTTTTCATTTCTTGTCCTGTCTTTTTTTGGTAACCAAACGGAATTTGGCGGAGAAATATATATATATTTTTTTTGATTTTCTTGGGAATTAATTATTTTGAATGCAGCTCGGTGCTTTTGGAGGTGAATTTTCAGGAATTTTCCGGTAAATTCGACTTCTTAGAGGGTTTTCTTGTTTAAAGTTGGAGGTCTGGGTCTCATGAGAATTGTTAGGGGAATGCAGAGATTGATTCGTGAGGAGCAGAAGGCACCGTGCTGGAACAAATCATTTGGCCTGGGGATTGGCATTAGCGCGCCTAAGGCAAGGACGCGTGATAAACCTATGCTCTAGGTTTTAAGTTTGTAAACTTGGGATTCTGGGAGGGAGATTGGGGATAGGGTTTCAGTCGTGCAAGAGAAAGGATGACTCGGATTTTGGTTCAGCGTGGTTCTGGTTCGAACCCTAATCGCACTTCTTCCTTGCCCAGTTCTTCTTTGGCTCCATCCCAGCCTCAGGCCACTACTCAAGTTCCTTCTGTTGTCAAAGATGAGGAAGTCGGAGAGGAGGTGCAGGAACAAGCAATCGTGGATGATACCTTGGAGACTTGTGAGAATAAGGTGACGAAAACTGATGATCTTTTGCAAGAAAGTGTCCGGAATGAGAATGCAAATGACGAAAATGTTGATGGTGAAAAGATTGTTAATGATGATGTTCTGGGGTCTGGGGATTTGGATCAAGAGTTTGGTGGGTTGAGGATTAATGAGAAACTTGCAGCTGAAAATGAGGGCTCGAGTGCTGATTCTTCACAGATTGTTAGCAGGAGTTCCTATCCCCCTCCTCCTCCTGTCCCTCCCCCAAAACATTGGGCGGCGACTAATTCAAATCCAATGAGATTTGGCTCAGACGGTTCAAATTCTGTACGGATTGGATCACCTAGAAGAGCAGTTGCCTGGCCTATTGTTTCAACTAGGACTTCTCCAACTGGGTCACGGCCTTCCTCTCCCAGGTCTCATGGTGAAAGTGAAGGTTACAATAGTGCTGATGAGCAGAATTCCTGCTTTGTATCCTCCTATGATGATGCTGTAAGTCCTCATGGTTTTACTACTAACTAATGAAGTGACTGGCATATGCTTGCTTGTTACGGGTTAAGACCCATATTTTGGTATGTCAAATGATTAGCCAGCCTGCCTACTGTATAAAATTTCTTTATATGTCTAAGTAGTAAGAAGCTTAAGTTCCCTTACCTCTCCCCATATCATTTGATTAGTTATCTGGGCATCATTTCTTGTTTAAATATAGTTTGTGCTTCTTTGATTTGAATTATTTATTGGTTCTGATGTGTCTTTCAATGTTGGAGGTCCCACCCATGTTGCCCATTATAACTCTTATACATCCCATGATTGAAGCCCTAGTTTTAGCTAGTTAGTTGGATAGAAGTATCACATTGATCTTTTTCTAATGCTGAAATTATCCTTCCTTCTTTAACATGGAAAATGGTGCACTTTCTTCTTGATCTGGATGTCACAATCTCAACTTGATCTTGTAATGTAGCAGAGCTACTGTATAATTCAACATTCTAACATCAGTGTGTTGCATCCATTTCAGGAAAGAGAACGTCAATTTGAGATTGATATCAGGCGGGCAAAAGGTTTAGAAGTCAAACGGATGGTGGAGGATGGGAACTGCCTCTTTCGTGCTGTTGCAGATCAGGTCTATGGGGACTCTGAAGCGTATGATTTGATTAGGCAAATGTGCATTGATTATATGGTATGGCATCTTCTTTATGTGAATATTCATTTGAATGATTTATTTTGGTTGTGCTTATATATTTGTAGTGTACTGCTATGTAGACAATTATGAGCAAATTTTTAGCTGCTAAATAACCTTGTGACTTGTTCAAATGAAAACAAAAGGCATGTGATTTGTGTAGATGGGCACAGCATATTGGACATGGAAATTTTGCAAACTCTAGATGTGGAATCCTAGAATGTGTTTTTATTCTGTTTTTCTGTTTTTCTCTTTTTCTCTGTGTGTGGGCGTGTGTTGTTTTGTTTGCTTGTCGGATGCTTTTGTTTTCTACCCTCTCCCCCATGTAACCAAATGAAAAGTAAAGTTTTCACATTCTTCACCATAATGGAATTGTTAGTTCTTTTTTTGGATAGTGAAAACATGCTTTTGATATCTTCCAAGTTACTTTCTTTTTGTATTTACAAGCACATAGCTCGTTTGTTGCACTTTTACAGGCAATCAAATACCATTATGAATTTTCAAAAATCAAAGTTAATATGCTTCAAAAGGAAAACAATCAATGTTTAAGGGCAGATGATGACTTCAGTGAGGCTGCTGCAAAAATCTGTTCTTGAAATGGTGGTACATTTGTATTCAGACCTGTCTATATAGTTTGCAATGCAACAATTATACATTTCTAAATAATTTGCTATTAAAAAAATTTTATAGTAAAAAAAACTACTTAAAATTCTCTCACTAAGAAACCCTCTTGAATTTTTTAGTGATTTTTCATATGTATTGGGAAAAAAAGAGAGGAAGATTTTGAGTTCAAGTCATCCTATGCTATATTGGAATTCTTGGACATATTTAGCTGTTTTTCAATGTATGGGAAAAAACAGAAGATTTTGACTTCAAGTCATCATATGTCATATCGGAACAGAGGGTAAGTTTAGGTGTAGTGCAAGGTCTTGATGTGCTTTTGCATACCAGAAAGGGAAGAGATCTCACTAATTGGGACAAACAAAGGAAGAAAGAAAAAGCTAGGAGTTAATTCAAAATCACATCATCTACAGGAGCCTTTGTTGTTTTCCATCTTTGGTGTTGTTTGGGTGATGTTTGAGGAAAGGATTCTTTGCTCAGTTGGCATGTTAGTTAGAAATAAGGTATCAAAACTGCTCCTTAGGGTTTGCTTTGGTGTGAAGGATTTGAAGGAGGGACTTCTTATGTCTGGTTTGTTTATCTAAGGATTCTCTTGGGAAAGGTTCTTATCCGTATTGGTTTGTTGAAGGTGGATTCTCTTAGGGATTGTTGTTTTGTCCTGGATTTTTCCTGTCTTTCTACAGTGGGGTAATGTGTGTATATTTTGTGTACATTAGGGTTTTCCCCCTTTTTACACACTTTTGTATACTATGTTTGCTTAGAAGAAAAGGAGTGTTGATGCCCAATGATAGGATCTAGCAAGAACTAGCAAGGCATTAAAGTTTAAGATTTGATCTTGATTCGTTCTTGCAAATGATAACAATGATGTTTTGCTCTGGTTACTCCATGTGTCTCCTCATGTACTTGAGCTGTGCCCCTTCATTGTATTATTATAATACCTGCTTTTCCTATAACATTAACAGTAATAGGATCTTGCCATGGCTGACACTGTTCCATTATGCATTTGACGGAAATCCATCATTTGTGTTTAAATTGAGTCAATTAAGAACCACTCCTAGTTTCACAAGTCTAGATTCAATGATCTGGGGCAGGCCTACATCACTTAGGGTTTGTCTTGCTAGCAGTTGGAATAAATGCCTCATTGTTAGGAGGTGGGTTTGTTTTGGGGAGAGGGGGTCAATCTCGGGGTCTTGTTATCCAGAAAAAAGATAACAGTCAACAAGCATACATGTGTATATGCATGTGTATGTGTATGTATGTATGCATATATGCATATATGTATGTTTATATATATTTATATATATTATACTTCTTGGGATGTCCATAAGTCTTCTGTTTGTTGTTTGATGCTAATAATAAATATCAAATTTAAAAAGTAAGTAGGTTGAAGTTGCAAGAAAACAGGGTATGGGTTCACTGTCTTATATTTCCATCTTTGTAGATTCATTACTCTGGCAATTGTTTGATCCTCATAAACAAAGGATATCCCCTCCTCTTTTTTTGGCCTTCGTGCCTTGTATACAATGTGTATAATTTTGGGGGCTTTTAATACAATTGCTTTTATCTTAAAAAAAATGAAGGAATATATAATTGAGAAAGTATTTTTTTTATATTAAAATCGCCAAAGGAACTAGCACTTGGAACATGGGAACATCTTTCAACTATGCTGTTCAGTTTGGTTTTTAGTAAGATCTTCTTGAAGTCACACAAGAGAACCTCACACATTTATTCACGAAGAATTCGTTGATTGTGTATAATGATCATCTGCTTTTGTGCAGTGTATTTTAGTCCTTCAATTTAATATTAACTTCAATGGAATTTAGGCTTGAACTTTTGGTAGGCAGGAGCAGGACCAAGAAAATTTCTTTGGGGGCCTCAATTAATGTGAGCCATTAACTTTATTTTAGAAGTTATTTGGCAAAATTTTTTGTTTAAATTGGTGACTTTACCGATGATAAGGATAATACATTTATGTTGTTCTAACTACTAGGCCAAAATTTATCAAAAATTCTGGTTGTCGACTAAATTGACATGAACATTACTGAAACAGGGAAAAAAAAAGAACGAAAAAGAAATGACTTAATTGCACACAATTTGAGCATTTACCTGTTTTTTTTATGTAGATAGGATATAAAGCCAAGGAGGTTGCAACAAGGTATTTAGGAAGTGTACAAAGAACACCAAAAGCCAAGGAAGCTCATGAAAAGCACCACATGCCCAGAAGACATTACTGAAACAGGGAAAGAAAGAAAGAAAGAAAAAAGAAGAGATGGCTTAATTGCACTCAATTTGGGATTTACCCATTTTTTATGCAAATAAGATATAAAGCCAAAGGGGTCACAACAAGGTATTTAGGAAGTGTACAAAGAACGCCAAAAGCCAAGGAAGCACAGGAAAAGCACCACATGCCCATAAAACATTAATTACTTTCCATACTGTCTGCATGATGTAAGAATCTCAAGCACCCAATGCACATTGGGTCCCTTGATCAAGAAAATAAATATTTAAGGAAAAAGTCTTTTAAAATCAACTCTAGGCTCTCCTAAGCATGATAAAAATCCTTGATTTGCTGTTAATAGGAACTTTTTAATTTGTCTTGGATGGTGAGATGTTTCATGTTTATTTTCCCTGGGCTGTATATGTAATTTTGTATGATTATTTTTTTTACATTATTTAATTTCTTTTACTGCCATTAAATTTAGGCTTCATCATTTGTTGGATGTTTTTTAAATTTTGTTTTGGTCTTTTGTTTTTGTCGATCTAAAGGTTTTTTATTTTATTTTGGTAGAAATAGAGGAGTTATCTGCTCACAGAGTAGAGGTTGTTCTTATATGTGTGCTCGTATATGATATTCAAATACAGCACTGGATAAATGGACTACTACTTCCTGTGCTTTGCATTTGATATTTTGCATCCTATGATTGATTTCCTTCAAATATGTTTCAAAAAATTCCTATATTTGTAGGCTGTGCATAATTCCAGGATTGCTTCATCATATTTTGTGGATGGCCCACATTTTTAGTTTTTGTTATTTTATATGCGTGAATAACATTTCTTTGAGACATGGTGCTTCTGTTGGTAATTTTTCCTCTGTGAAAGCATCAGATAAAAGTTATCCCTTTTATTATTCAGGAGCGGGAGAGAGATCACTTTTCTCAATTCATAACAGAAGGTTTTATGTCTTACTGTAAGAGGAAGAGAAGAGACAAGGTATGCAATCTTGTAATTCTACCCATATGTTGTTTTTATCAGTTCAAATTCCAAAGATAGAACATTTTGAACTTGTTTTCTCATTGCAGAGGACCTTCTCACCTTTCTTGATTGATCTTTTATAGATTTGTTTGATTGAGCTTTTTAAGAAACATAGGGTTGCTATTTCTTTCTCTTTTTAAAATAATGTATCAGGGGCTGCCTAATCCTAGTAGTGTAAAGGGGTGTGATTTGATTGGTTTTTGGGGAAAAATTAGTTAACCAACATGGTTGGTTTATAATTAAATTAAAACCAAACCAACCTTTTAGTGATGGAAAAACCAAATCAAACCAAGCTTGTTTAAAATTGGTTTGGTTTGGGTTTTGGATGATTGGTTGGATGCAAGTTGATTTAGGCTTTAAGGCTAATTTGTTCTTAAAAGTGATTGAAACCAGCTTGGGCTTGGGTTTAAAGTTCAAAATATATTAAAAAAAATATAGTCCAAAATATAATAAATGCATTTAAAAATTAATTTGACCATAATATAATAAAAATAAATTACTTTAATAGATTATAATATAAAAAAACTCATCAAATATTGAATAATTATAAGTAAGTCTTAGAATGTCGGTTTGGTTTGGCTTTTATCGGTTAGGAGACAAGGAAATCAAAAACCAAATCAATAATGTTGGTTTTCAAAATTCTAAAACTGAACCGACCTTTATGATTATTGAAAACTGAACTGATTTGATTGCTTTTGATTGGTTTGGGTTGATTTTATCAGTTTTTATGGTTCTACTTACACCCCTTCCTAATCAATGCAGCTTCAAAATACTAAAACTAAGATTCTCAATTTTTAAAACAGTGTTTTCAATGTGGACCAGAGTGGCAAAAGGAAATGTGAATACTGGGGTTGGGAATTTCTATGGATTGGGCTTGCATCTATGGGGTGTCAAATAATTGGCTTTAGTGCTAAATCAGTTTTCATATGACCTATTACTAATACTGACTGGAAAAAGAAATGAAGTATTGGTTATCTTATCCAAAAGAACTAGTAGTTAGAAAGGCGAAAGGATCTTGGTCTTTGTTTTCTCATAGGATCTCTCTTCTGTATAATTCTTTCCCTTCTATGTATAATATTCTTAATCAGCTTTATTGATTGGTTGCGTTTTTCGGTGAGGGCGGGTGTTGTTTTTTGTTGCCCTTCTTTCCTCTTGGTTCTCCTTTTTATATATGCTCTTTTATTTAACCTATCAAAAATATTCTTCTTATTACTAACCTATCAATATATCTTCTTGTTTCTTCTATAAAAACCTGCTTTAACATCTGTTCTCAATTTTCATATTTTTACCTATTTTATTAAATTAACATATTTTATATCTTACAAATTGGACAATTGAATCAAATGGTCTAAACCAGCAACCTGGGAATCAGCCCATATCCTAGAATTCCACACGATTTATTGGTATCTCCATATTTTTTTATATATTATCCTTGGTATTAGTCAGAAGCTTCTGAAGAAATAATCTCAAATTCAGGGACCTTGTGTACATGGTGTGATTGAGACAATTCTTTGAAGTGATTCTTATTGGCAATGAATGCGTGACTCTCATTGATCTAAAAGAAACCCCCTTGAAGAGATCTTGTGGACACTGACTTAATAGATTCCATTGAAAAGTGCTTGGTTTCTGTTGATAATAAATAAGTTATGAAATCTTTGGCGTATTTCTCAATAAATGGTTTCTCAAACATTTTTACTGATAGTCAAATTAGAGATAGAATATATTTACAAAAAACACCTAATCAAAGGGGACTCACAGCTCAAAGTACATAGAAGGTGTATAAGGCACATCTGAATTCCCACAACTAAAAAGAAAGGCATGAGTGATCAATCAGTTGGTTCAAAACAGCACTAAACTATCAACAAGGTCACGAAAGGAGATCTCTACATCCATCAGCAATTCTTTGGACCACAAAAACAGTTCTTTTGAGAAATCATTCTTTACAACTAAAATTGTCTGCTCCAGTAAAATATATATCGACAGAGAATGAGAGGCCTGATGGCTCATTATGAGTTGCCTTACCCTAAGAGTAGTAGCTGATGAGAATGCCTCACCAAAAACCCTTCAAGGTGCAAGCCACCCTGCATTTTGGAAAGGCTGGAAGACTCCCTGCTTTTGCTTACATGCAATCTAGGAAGCAGTTTTGAGTTCAATGGAACTTTTGAAAAGGTCAATCTTGCCCTTATTTTTCATAGAGTACTTTTAAAACACACTTCCAAAATGCAATGGACATCAAGCACAAAAACAACGCTGGCTTCTTCTTTTGCTTCTTCTATTGGTTGACAGCAGAAGCTGATCTATATAAATGGCCATTAAGCATACTTGGCCTTGAAACAATGTGTATTGATGCAATTGAAGGTAGTGGATGATGATGTAGCAGATAGATTATATGGCAAACCGTTCGAATTTTGCCTAATCATAAATGAGAAAAATGGCAAACAGTTGGAATAAAAATGAACTGGTGTTGGGCAGTTTTTATAGAATGCAAGAAGAGTAAATACAGGTGAGTTGCATGGCTGTAACTGAGAAAGAAGGCTACTTAACAGGTCTCATGTAATAAAATTTTAAATCAACCTTTTAAAAGATGTTGCATCATTTCACAGGTTCATTACTGCATAAGGAACATGGACAGAACCACCCTACTGACTCTACCAACCCCCAGCTGAAAGAATGATAAAATTGTGCATCACTTCATTTGCTTCTTGTCTTGTAAATTTTCATTACTTTTGGGAGTATGTTTCCTAGCTGTTAACTTCAGTTTACTGCATTTGTTTAGTATTATCTATTGTGATAGCCTATCAATAATCTGACAGCATTTGATTAAGGGTCTGTTTCCTTGTCTTTTTTCCATTATTGATGTGAACATCATACTTTTCTGTTGGGTGCAGGTCTATGGAAACAATGCAGAGATCCAAGCTTTATCTGAAATGTATAATCGGCCTATCCATATATATTCCTATAGCACAGGTGCTGCTCTATTAGAGATGACAGATGATTGTGACATTCATTAAGTGAACTTCCTTTTCAACATTCTTACTTTCCACTAACACAAAGTCTTCCTAATGCAGAACCTATCAACATTTTTCATGGAAGCTATGATACTGACACACCTCCCATTCGATTAAGCTATCATCATGGGAATCATTACAACTCACTTGTTGATCCCCGGCGATTAACCATTGGTGCTGGGCTTGGATTTAGCTGTCTACGTGGGGTGAGTATACAAGTCTTGTTGTATTTAGTATTGGATTATCTAATACCTGCTTTTCATGCAAATTGAATGAACACAACACTGTTGTAGAACAGGGAAAACATGAAGGCCTATCGTTCATTTAAGGCTCTGTTTCCACCGGTATTAAGTAGGAATTGCTCCATCTTTTCCTTCCACTCTATAATTCACAGCCCAAAGTCAGCTGTTAGGTTATTCTATCATTGTTATCTGTTGGTTGACTTTCTGACGATATCTTTTCGTTGTTTTCTGTATAGGTGAATGTTGACAAGGATCAAGTCAAGGCTGCTATTAAAGCTCAACAAGACCAACAAATTGATAATGTAAGTACCTGTATTGTTAGGTAGTTTGATCTACATTAATCTTTGGCTTAACATGTTAATTACTGGTGCTATTTTCTTCATTGTTAATAACAGGCACTTCTAGCTGAGGGGCGGTTTTACTCGGATCTTGAGCTCACGGAGAAGGAGATTGAACGTATGGTGATGGAAGCCTCTCGAGCTGAGTATCTTGCTGATGACAAATTCAAGGCACAACGTGGCTGTAGAGAGTCTTCTTCTACGTCTGGTGCTGAACCATCGTCTTCTGGAGCAAGTGAGTGTATTCTTCAACATATAATGGTAACTCAATTCTTATATGGTGTAATGTGATTTGATTATCGAGTAATTAAAAAGTAGGGAGAGGAGAATATGGAGTTAAAATCAACTGTTTTGGTTTTGATTGTAAGTTGGTTTGTGCTATGCTGATGAAATATTTGGACACACATGAAACATAGGGCCATCAGGGAGCGAGACGAAGCTGGAAGGGGGGGGAAGGGAGCAGCATGGGTTACCAGATACTGTCCTCAGCAGTAGCATGCAGATGGTTCTGTCAATGGGGTTCAGCTATCTGCAGGTGATTGAAGCTTACAGCATATTTGGGGACGATGCTGAATCTATGGCTTGTTACCTGGTGGAGACTGGGAGTAGCAGCAGACGCAAAGGCAAGGCAACTGAATGAAAATAGCATGACAAATATTATTAGGATGTGGGTGAGAGGTTATATTGGCTTCTTGTTGCTGACATTGTAGCTTTAGTAAAGAAAACTATTCCTATGTAGCAAGCAGCTAGCCTTTCTGAACTCTACTTATGAGTTATTCAATCCTAAATAAATAAAATGGATTTAGTGGTTACGTCCATGGCTTTGCTTGTAAACCCAATAACGTGGGGCTTTATTAACAGTCTTCACTCTTCAGTCATGTGAAGTAACTTTTTTGCTTTTACATTGGTAGTGCTTTTTGATGGAGATCTGAGATTTGGGAAATCGGATTAGTTTATATAAATCAGAAATTGTCTGTAGGCAACTCGGGTTTCTATTATGGAATAGCCCTTGTATGCAATTCCACATGAATGGCAAATCTGGTTTTTTTTTTTTTTTTTTTTTTTGGGGGTTTATTTTAACATTAAAAAAAAACTCTGTAAGGTGCTCGTACGTTTGGAAAGAGGAGAAACTGCTAAAACATTGAATTTCTAAGGAGAATCCTCTATCAAAATTTTATGGCTTTTTTTTTTTTTTGTTTTTTTTTTGTGAAAATGCTTTTTAGTTTTTATAGTAATAGTATTTCTAAGACTTTAAATATTTTGTGGGATCATTTATACCCATGCCTTCTCAGGTAAATCAAAATCTAAAAAATATTAGAAAAGTGAAGTAATTGGAGATTTTGTGAGGCATGGGTCCAGAAAATCAGAATACTTGAGTATTAGGTCTGGATTGTTATATTATTTATTTTGTATATTCTTTTTCACCCACTAATATTAGCATTTTATTCCCTCGGTGAAGCCCTGCCCTGTTGGCAAACAGGCAAATTAAAAGAGAAAGAGGCACCGTTTGTTCGTTGAAGGGCAATTTGGTGAATTACCAAAAAAACAAAGAAAAAAGGAAAATAAAAACAAAACAATAAGGACGGAGTGAAGAAGAAGTAACGAACGACTCTTGCAGAGATAGAGAGAGGCCTAACCAACAGCAGATTCTAGGGTTTGTGTTGGGGAAGCCCATACAGCAAATTACACACCGATTAATTGAAGAAAAAAATAAAGGTAATAATGTCACAGAACGGGAAATTAATGCCAAATCTGGATCAACAGAGCACCAAAATCCTCAATCTCACTGTTCTCCAACGAATCGATCCCTTCGTCGAAGAGATTTTAATTACCGCCGCTCATGTCACCTTCTATGAATTCAACATCGACCTCAGCCAATGGGTATTCCCCTCTCTCTCTCTTCTCCCCCACTCTTTCCGCCCCCCTCATTATTTGCTTTTCATTCATTTACAGAGTCGAAAGGACGTCGAGGGATCTCTATTTGTCGTTAAGAGGTATTTTTTTTTTCTTCATGTTTTTATTATATAATTTGAAATTTTATGAATTTTCCATTTTATGAATTTGTTTTGTTTCAGGAACACTCAGCCCCGGTTCCAGTTCATTGTGATGAATCGGCGCAACACAGGTTGGCACTTCATTTATTGATCTATAATTTGTTCTTTTATTTTTAATTATTTTTATTTTTATTTTTTATTTTTGATAAATAAGCAAGCAATATATTAAAAAGGCTAAAAGCCACAAAAGGCATACAAGGAGTATACACAGCAGCCTAACGCAAAAGACACAAAAAACAAACACCCTCACTAGCCCTTAAGTGGACGCTAGTCACTCCAAAAAGCATAAGAGAGACAAGAACTCCTCACCAATGTACACTCGAGTCCAATTCCAAAGATTACAAACAAAAGAATTTTTGAGCTTCTGTATAGCTAAGGACCCCCCCTAAAAGCTAACCTATTCCTTTCTTTCCAAATTGTCCAAAAAATACAAAATGGGATGGAATTCCAAATCCTTTTCCTTTTTTTCCCTACAAAAGGGCCTTTCCAGCTGAACAACACCTCTCTAACTGTCTTTGGGAACACCCACAGAACTCCAAATAAGGCGAGAATGATCTCCCAGAGGACCCTGACCACTGTACAGTGTAAAAGCATATGAATTACAGTTTCTTCTTCACAACCACACAAAAAACAACGGTTGGGGAGCTGCCACCCCCGTTTTTGAAGCCTATCCAGAGTGAGAATCTTCCCCCAAGTGGCCTCCCAAGCAAAAAAAGCAGTTTTGGTTGGAACCTTGTCCACCCAAATGTTCTTCTTCGGGAAAGCGAAATTCATTGGGGGCGACCAGCAGAAAGTAAGCGTCCTTAACCCCAAAAATACCACTTCCCCCACCTTTCCAAAAAACTGAATCCTTCTTTGAAGAAACCCTGCAGTCCCTCAACAAATTCAGCAACTCTTCTATCAAATCCAACTCCCAATCATTAAAGTCTCTAGAGAATCTGAGGTTCCAACCTCCTTGACCAAAACTAGAGTCCCACACTTCATTAACCGTTGCATTCCTCTGGACTGCCAAAGTAAATAATTGGGGGAAGATTTGGGACAGCGCTGCATTACCACACCAATGATCAGTCCAGAACTTAATTTTAGTCCCTTTACCCACTTTAAACTGGAAATTATCCCAACATCAGCAAGCCTCCTTCAGAATCTCCTTCCAAACCCCCACCCCATACGTCCCACGCACCTCATTAGTCCTCCACCCAAGACCCTCTTGGCCATATTTCACCAACAACACCTTCTTCCAAAGATTATCATTTTCAATGGCAAATCTCCAAACCAATTTTCCCAGCAAGGCCTTGTTCAGAAGGATAATCTTCCTTAAGCCTAGACCACCCTTCTCCTTTTGAGCGCACAACACCTCCCAATTGATTAAGTGGACTTTCCTTTCCAAACTTCCCCCTCCCCAAAGGAAGTCTCTTTGTAATTTTTCTAACCTTTTTGCAACAATCTTGGGCATTCGAAAAAGGGACAGTTGATAAATGGGCATGTTGGCCAGCATGCTCTTAATAAGGGTGATTCTCCCGCCTTTAGATATATATTGTCTTTTCCACAAGGCTAGTCTTCTCCTCATTCTCTCTTCCACCCCATCCCACATAGAAGGAGTCTTGTGATAGACTCCTAAAGGCAAGCCCAAATAAACAGTGGGCAAAGACCCCACCCTACACCCTAGCTCCACTGCCATTTCCTCAATCTCTTCCACCTCTCCAATTGGAATTAATTCACTTTTGGCCAGATTGATCCTTAACCCGGAAGCAGCCTCAAACCAAGCCAAAATCTAGCTCATAAAAGTTAGGTTCTCTTTCCTTGCTTCACAGAATATGATTGTATCATCAGCAAAGAGTAAGTGAGACACATTTAACTCCATCCTTCCTCCCCCCCGGAGCTTGCAGCCTGAAATGAACCCCCTACTCGCAGCCCTTCTTAAAAGTGCACTTAACACTTCCATTCCCAACACAAAAAGGTAAGGAGAAAGAGGGTCTCCTTGACGCAGCTCCTTGGTGCTTGAGAAGAAGCCTGCAGGCACCCCATTGACTAGAACAGAGAACTTGGCAGTTGAGATACATCGCCAGATCCACTCCCTCCACTGAGACCCAAAGCCCATTTTATGCAAAACCTTCATAAGAAAATTCCAATTTATGCTATTAGCCAGTCATAAGCTTTTTCAATGTCTAATTTGCAAATCAGACATTTCTCTTTTCGCTTTTGCCAAAAGTCAACCACCTCATTAGCTATAAGCGAGGCATCCAAGATCTGTCTACCCTTCACAAACGCATTCTGATCCTCAGAAACCACCTTTCCTAAAATCTTCTTCATCCTATTGGCCAACACCTTAGCCAACAACTTGTACAGTCCCCTTAAAAGGCTAATGGGCTGGAAATGCCCTAGGTCCTTAGCACCCCCTTTCTTTGGAATAAGGACCAGGAAAGTAGTGTTCAGGCTCTTGGCAAAGGATCTTTGATCATAAAACTCCTTGAACATCTCCAAGATCTCCTCCTTTACAAAATCCCAACACGCTTGCCAAAAGGCCACTGTGAACCCATCTGGGCTAGGAGCTTTGTCACCATTCAGCTTCGACAGGGTAGAATGGATTTCTTCCTCAGAGAAGGGCACTTTTTATTTTTAATTTTTTGGCTGTGATAATAATTCATTTCTGCAGTTTCATTATGTTTGCTGCATAGTAAAAAATTCTCTTGCTTGCTGACTAGGAGAACATAGTTTTTTTGGAATGATTTTGAGAGACTAGACGAGTGTAGAAACAAAAATGTGGTGGGATTGAGTTAAGAGAGTCACACCTAGTCAAATTAGAGGTTTGGGTGTTTGATTGGATATGGAATGTGTACTTCCCTTTGTATTTGATGATGGAAACTGGACTAGAAGACCTGTCTAAGGGCCCTTGCTTAGCATATTTATGCTTTTCCCTGAATTGCTTTAATTTTTGTTTAGAATTTTAAAATTATATTTACTCATTTTAATGATGTAATTTCTTCCACAGAATTAGACCTCCTGCTTGTGGATATATTGATGGCAAGTTTACTTGATACGTATTTCAATATGTTCTCCAGCTTGGTTACCTAACATGATCCCCGCCAAAGGGAAAAAAAGCAACCCCACCACAACCCTTTGGCTCTCTCTCTCCAGCTCCATTACTTAACATGAATCACATGATCCTCTTTTAGTAATGATAATTCTCCCCAGTTTATCATTTTAAAATAGGCCCACCTATGTAGCATGGACCCTCCAAAATGGGAGCCATAATTGTGTTGGAATTTAAGGATCAGGACAAAGATTCAGAACAAATAGGATGGCTGGTTGAGTTCAATTCTGTGTTTGTAGAGAGGAGTATTATTATTATTATTAAATTTTAAGTAAGGTATTCCCTCATGCTGAACTCTATAAATAAAAATTGTACCTCCTTAGGTGCACCCTTTGCTTAGGCATTGTTAATATATATCTGATTTTTGCCTATCAAAATAAAAAAAAAAAAAAAAAATTGATCAAACTAAATTTTGATAGAAAGAAATCCATATTTTTTGTGGACAAAAGTGTGCATATAAAGTTTTTTTTTCTTGAAGAACAAAATGAATTATGATATTCATAAGTAATAGGTCATTTTTTCCTTTTTTCTTTAATTCCGAAATAGTAAATATTAGATAGAAAAAATCGTAATATGGTCTCCCACTTTGATTCTATTTTTTTTTATAGGTAAAAGAGTATTGTATTAAAAAAGGTATACACAATGTATCCATACACAAAAACCAATAGGGGCGAGAACTCACAAAAAACGATCGCACCCTACGGGGAGCCTAACCAATTTACAAAATCTATCAAAGAAGTAACACTATTCCCCATGTACACTTTAACCCAATCCCAAAAGAGATAGAAAAAAAAACTTTTAATTGTTTGATCTAATCTTTCCTTATCCTCAAAGGCTCTCTTATTCATTTCCCTCCAAATGGACTAAAAAATGCATAGTGGGGCAACTTTCCAAGCTTTTTTCCTCTTTTTGCCAACCGAGAAGCTATTCCAACTTAAGAGCACCCCTCTCATAGAAGAATGCATCACCCACTGTACATGAAATAGAGCAAAGACCAATTGCCACAATATGCTTGCTTTTGGACAGTGCAACATAATATGATCTTCCACTTCCTCTCCAGCCTTGCACATGTAGCATCTGTTTGACATCCTCCATCCCCTCCTTTTGAGTTGGTCCTTTATTAATATCTTAGCCCAAGTTGCCTCCCAAGCAAAAAAACTAGTTCTTATAGGGACCTAAGAGTTCTACATTGTACTGTGCGGGAAAGGCTCCGCTCTCCTACTTGCCAAAGAGAAGTAACTAGATTGAATTGAAAAATCTTCATTCTTAGTCCCCAACCAAACCATGTCATTAAAGGTATCTGTGGCGATGGAGTAGTTATGCAACCTCCCAAATAAGGCATCGATGTTCTCCAACTCCCAATCATTGAATTGTCTAATAAACCTCGGATTCGAACTATCCCCATCCCAAACATCTACCACCCAAGCATCCTTAGAGGAAGTGATAGCATAAAGGCCTAAGAATGCATCCCTCAAAGAGGTTTCCCCACACCACCTATCTTTCTAGAATTTCACTTGATTTTCCGAACCAACATGAAGACTTGTTTTATCTTTGAAGACCTCCCAACCATTTCTAATTGCCTTCCAAACCCCTACACCAAACCTCCCTCTCACCTCCTTTGTGCACCACGCCCCTTCTTGTAACCCATACTTGCCAACAATTACTCGTTTCCAAAGAGGGTACCTTTCCTTCACAAATCTCCAAGACCATTTCCCCAACAAGGCCTTATTGAAAAAAGAAAGGCTTCTAAAACCCAAACCCCCCCACCCCTTTTTTGTTCTTCCATACAAACAATCGACCAATTAACCAAATGAGGCATTTTCACTAAATCCCCTCCTCCCCATAGGAAGTCTCTTTGAATCTTTTCCAATTTGGCCGCCACTCTTTTGGGGATAACAAAGAGGAACATAGAGTAAATGGATAAACTAGATAAAGTGCTCTTAATCAATATTTGCCTTCCATCTTTCAAAATATATTGTCTCTTCCACAAAGCAAGCCTTTTTTGGAACCATTCCTCCACTCCTTTCCAGACCCTACTAG
The DNA here is from genome assembly GCA_030254885.1 of Vitis rotundifolia. Taxonomy (NCBI): domain Eukaryota; kingdom Viridiplantae; phylum Streptophyta; class Magnoliopsida; order Vitales; family Vitaceae; genus Vitis; species Vitis rotundifolia. Next base: position 15,450,638 of record CM058156.1, read on the forward strand.
ACTTGTGAGGAGCACCCAAGGGGAGGCCTAAGTAAGTGGTTGGAAGGGTGCCTACTTTGCAACTTAAAACCTTGGCAAAGTTCACCAAATTTTGGACATTCCCAACAAGAATCAACTCACTTTTCTCCAAATTAATCTTGAGACCTAAGCATGCCTCAAACCACATCAAAACACAACTCAAGTACTCTAGATTTTCCTTCTTGCATGACAAAAAATGAGAGTATCATCTGCAAAGAACAAATGGGAGACCTCTACATCCACATCATGCCTTTCTTTAACCCGAAACCCCTAAAAAAGGCCCCCATCCTTTGCCTTGGAAATCAAACAAGAAAGGATCTCCATCACTAAAATAAACAGGGAGACAAAGGGTCTCCTTGTCTCAACCCTCTTGAACTGTTGAAGAAACCAAAAGGAGTGCCATTGACCAAAACAGAGAAATGGACCGTAGAGATACATCATCTAATCCAACTTAACCACTTGGAGCCAAAACCCATTTTATCCATAACTGCAATTACATAGATCCAATTTACATGGTCATAAGCCTTTCCTATATCCAACTTACATAGTAATCTTCTCAAATTATCTTTAAGTCTAGAATCAATGACCTTATTAGCTATCAAAACTGCATATAAGATTTGTCTTCTACCCACAAAAGCATGCTGAAAATCCAAGACCAAAGTGCCCACCACCTTTTTGAGTTTATTAGCTAGAACTTTGGCTAACATCTTGTACAAACCCCCAACCAAGCTAATAGGCCTAAAATCCTTTAACTCTTCAACCCCCCCTTCTTAGGCACCAAGACTACACAAGTAGCATTTAAACTTCTCTCAAAGCATCCTGTCTCATAGAAATCACCAAAGAAGCCCATGACCTCACTTTTAACAACATCCCAACAGTCTTGTCAAAAGGCCAAAGTAAAACCATCTGGACTTGGGACTTTATCACCACACAAACTAGACAAGGCTCAAAAAACCTCATCTTTAGAAAAATGAAGCTCCAAGGCTACTGAATCTGTAGACGACAAAAAATTAAACACTAGTTCCTCTATACTCGACCTCCACTCCCCCATCTCAGAAAACATCAATTGAAAAGCTCCTACCATCCCCTCTTTAATACTGTTCTCCCCTACTAATAAATCACCATTTATCCTTAACTTTTCTAGAAAATTCCTCGTTCTATGAGTGTTTGCCATTTTGTGAAAGAATATAGTATTTTTATCCCGATCTTTTAGCCACAACTCTCTTGATTTCTGATAAGGAAATCTCCTCCAATATTGCCCATATTTTAAACTCATCTACCACCCTCCTTTTAACCTCTAATTCTTCCACTATGAGGGCTCTATCTCTTTCCATTGCATCCGACTGTCCTAACTACACTAGAGCCTTAAGTTTTTTGGTAGACACATTCCAATAAACCTCTTTGTTCCACACTTTAAGATCCTGCTTCAAACTTTTGACTTAACCGCCAAAATATGGCTATGAGACCCTTGGACCCTATATCCCTCCCACCAATTCCTTATGAGGTCTTTGAACCCTTTCACCTTTAACCACATATTTTCAAAACTGAATGAAATCTTTCCATTTCTTATCCCTCCACCATCCAACATTATTGGTGTGTGATCAAAGACTGGATTTGCCATGATTTTTTGAACCAATCCACTGAATTGGCCTTACCAATTGTCAAAGACTAGAAAACGATCTAGCTTAGAGGTTAAACTGTTGTTTGAACCACCACTCCACGTATACTCACCATCAAACAGGGGAAGGTCTTTAAGGTGCAACTCGTCAATAACCTCTGAAAAACGTCTCATGGTAGCCGAAAGTCTCATACAACCCCTCCTTTCCTCTAGATATCTCACCACATTGAAATCCCCCCCAATGCACCAAGGATCCCTCTAGAAACCTCTTATAGCACTCAACTTAGCCTAAAAATCTTCATGGAATGAAAATAGTCTAACATGACTCTTTTTGAATACTTGTAGACATTTGTTCAATGCTCATTAGGACATGTCTAGAACTTTAATATGTATATATTTTTTAGGATATATAGATGACCTATATAAGTCAAACACTTAATGGATATGTTATAATGTGGATTTTGGCTTGAATAAAGTAAACTACTTTAGTCTTAAGGATCAAACTATGGTAAAGGAGGAATGACATAGGTTATTATAAAATAAGAAAGATAAGTAATATTGGTAATATATAAAACATAATGCTATGATACTCTATATATATGTGTGTGTGCGTGCGCGCATTTTGATAGGCAAGAGGAGAAAATATATATTAAAAGCAGCTAAGAAAATGGCGCAAGAAAGTACACACGCATTTGTCTCCAAAACAGGCAAACAAGAGGAAGAGAGAAGAACAAAAAATAAACTTGCTCTCTTTACTTTGAGCTAAGCCAATTTACAAAGCCTATCATGGTCAAAGAATGATCATCTATGTACAGTCTAGCCCATTCCAAAGAAGTATTCATAAAATAGAGTTTAATTATTTCTTTGAATTGTTCCAAGTCTTCAAAGGCTATTTTGTGTCTTTCCTTCTACAATGTCCAAAACAAACACAACAGAACTTCCCTTCAAACTTTTTGTCTATTTCTTTCCCATGAAAGCTCCAAGCCAACTCAATAGCGTTTCTCTTGCTGTAAAGTGCATCATCTATACTATACCAAACAGAGAGAACAATAGTTTCCATAAGATATTTGCTTTAAGGCAATGTAGGAGAAAATGATAAGTTGATTCTTCCTCTATTTTGTACATTTAACATTTATTGGACATCATCCTTTCCCTCCTTTTAAGTTGATTGATCATCAAAATTCTTCCCGATGTTGCTTCCCATGCAAAAAATCCACTCTTTCACAAGAACCAGGAATTCCAAACTATGTTTGTGGGAAAAAGGCTCTCTTTTTCAATAGACTGGGGAGTCATTGGAGGATTTGATAGAGAACTTGCCACACTTGGGCTTCTTCCACCCCATTCTATCATCCTCATCTCTCTTGATTGAACTTGTTTGGAGTTTCTAAAAACGAGTCGTCACTCCTTCAAGCTCCCAGTCATGAAATTGTATTGAAAAGCGAGGGCTCCATCAACAACCTTCCCCAACTTGCTCCCACACCTCCCTACCCATGAATCTTTGGTGGTGGCTATAGAAAATAATGGCGAAAAGGTCTCTTTCAAAGATAAGTCTCCACACTATCCATCTTTCCAAAAGTTGACCCATGTTCCATTGCCAATTATGAAATGAGATCTGCTCTTGACAAATTCCCACCCATTTCTAATTGCCTCTCACACACCCACCTCACCTCATAACCATTCCTCACACTCCTTGAGCACCATCGCCCTTCTTCGCCGAACTAACCCCCATACTTTTTGTCCAAGTAGACTATGGACAAATTTCTGATATGAGTGTTTTTTTTTTTTTTTTTTTTTTTTTTTTTTTTTTTTTTTTGTAAACTTGGCCCCATCCAAAAGAAAGTTTCTTAGATCCGCTCTAATCTTAATCTCACTTTTTTTAAGGACAATGGGTAAAGACATGACATAAATTAGAAGACTGGACAATATACTTCTGATCAAGGTGATCTCCCTCCTTTGGATAGATATTGCCTCTTCCACATGCTGAGCCTACTAAGATGCTTCTTCCAATTTGTGTTATTGTTGGTGTAGGAATTTAGATTATATAATTGTCTTATAAAAAGGATTATGATCATCACATAATATAATTTTATATAAGACTCAAGGAGGGTCTATAATGGGTTTTGCTTTCTTTATGGTGCTTCATAAGTTTATATGCAAAATGGTGGGCTCGTATATGAATAACAATTAAGGATGTTGTACTTGTATGAGTTGTAATGGTTAATAAGTTCAAATTCAATAATTTTTTATATGATCTATAAGCTTGATTTTCACATAATATCCAAAATTTTACTATACACTGAAACATAAGTAATGTGGTTTCGGTAATGGGGTGTAGAGTAGGGAATCTTCCCACTTCTTATTTAGGGCTTCCTTTGGGTGCCTCTTTCAAATCTTCAAGGGTGTGGGATGTAGTGGAAGAGAGATTAAAAAAAAAAAATTGTCTTTGTGGAAGCTTCCCAAAATATCCAAAATTTTACTATGCATTGAAACATAGGTAATGTTGTTTCAATAATGGGGTGTAGAGTAGGGAAGCTTCCCACTTATTATTTGGGGCTTCCTTTGGGTGCCTCTTTCAAATCTTCAAGAATGTGGGATGTAGTGGAAGAGAGATTAAAAAAAAATTGTCTTTGTGGAAGGGACAATATCTCTCTAAGGGAGGGGGGCTCACTTTGATCAAAAGCACCTTATAAAGTCTTTCAATTTATTTCATATCTCTGTCATTTTGCGGAAGGTGTGTGCAAGACTCAAAAAGATTCAAAGGGATTTTTTGTGGGAAGGTGGTCTCTTAGAGAAAAAACCTCATTTGGCGAATTGGAGTTTTGTTTGTGATGATAAGAAAGAGGGAGACTTAGGAATTCGTAGTCTTGTGGCCCTAAACAAAGCTTTACTTGGGAAGTGGAGTTGCAAATTTGTTGAAGAAAGGGAGTCCTTTGGAAACAAGTCATCATCAACAAATTTGGGTTAGAGGAAGGATAGTGGTTTTCGAGAGGAGTGAGAGGAGGTTATGGTGTAGGGGTGTGGAAAACCCTTAGAAAAGAATGAAAGGGTATTCGCTGTAGATCCCGCTTAATTGTAGGGAATGGGAGAAGGGTTAAGTTTTGGAAGGACTTGTGTGAGGACGAAACGTTGAAAGAAGCTTTCTCTAATTTATTCTTGGTGGCGATTAATAAAGATGAGTGGGTCAGACACTTGGGAGGAGGGCAGAGAGTTGGGTAGTTGGAATCCTCGCTTTTCAAGTTGTTTTAATGATTGAGAGATGGATGAGGTGGAGGGCTTGTTCCGGAAACTTCAACCTTTGGTCATGAGAAGAGTTGTGGAGGATGTTTTGAGCTGGAAAGAAAGTAGGAATGACATTTTTTTTGTTAGATCCCTTTACCGCTCCCTCTCAAGGGCTTCTAGTGATCCTTTGCCTTGGAGTATTATTTGGAGGTCTTGGGCTCTGATGAGGGTGAGTTTTTTGGCTTAGGAAGTGTCTTGGAACAGAATTTTGACCGTCGACCAACTCGAAAGGAGGGGATGGAATATGCTGAATAGGTGCTACTTGTGTAAAGAAAAAGAGGAAACCAATGACCATCTAATTTTGTTTTGTAGGAAGGCTAGAATGTTATGGAATATGATCTTCTCCTTTTTTGGTGTGTAGTGGGTTTTGCACTCCTCGGTTAAAAGGAATTTGATTGGTTGGCATGACGCTTTTGTGGGTAAGAGAAGGGAGAAGGCATGGAGTGCTGCCCTTTTATGCTTAATGTGGACTTTATGGAAGGGAAGAAATGAAAGAGTGTTCAATGATGTTGAATGGTCCGACCAAGCTATCAAATATTCTTTTTTGTATACTATTGTGATTTGGGTTAGGGTGTATTTAGAGGATCATACTTTGTCTATAATTGATTTTATAGAGTGGTTGTTTGTCTAGTAAAGGGAAAGGTTTTTTGTCTTCTTTTTGTTTAGTTTCTTAGTCATTTGTTTGTTTACTTCGTGTGTATTGTTTTTGCCATTGCTAGGCTTTTCTAATACAAGCTCTTATTTACCCTATCAATTTTTATTTTTATTTTTTTTTACCCATGATTGTAGAGACAATGAATGGGAAGGCTAGGTCTAGAATGTTCTGATGAGGTTTTGGGTGGAGGATTGACTGAAGTAATGTAAAGTATGGAAAATCAGTTTTGTTGAAAATGACATGACAAGATACCCGGACTCAACTGGAGGAAGTAGGGCAAAGATAACCTTTTTGAGATAAGCTATGGTAAAGAAAAAGTCATTCAAGAGAATGAAATCAAATTTATGCTGATTGAGTGGGCAAGTAAATGGGTAACAAGCACACCCAAAGATATGAAGAAACTAGTAATTAGGTTTGCGGTGAAACAATTTTTTTAAAGGAGATTTATTTTGAAGGATAGGTGAGGGAAGTTTGTATAATGGTGTAAACAGCAAAGGCAAAGGCAAACTCCCAGAACTTTTAAGGACAAGGAAACATAGGCAAGGCTAGAGCAATTTCTAGAATGTGGTGGTGCTTTCATTTGGCTTGTCCATTTTGTTGATGTGTATGTAAGCTAGAAAATTGATGGTGAATGCAGTTGGATTCAAGAAAATTGTTGAAAGGTAATGAAGAACTTTCACCCTTTTCATTTTTTTTTTTTGATAGTTAAAAAGAGTGATTAAAGGAAGAACATTCACTCTTTTCATCTATTTGAAGAATTTTTGTTTTTGTCTCAAGTTGATTTTCTTGAAGTGTTTTTAATTTTATGAAAGTATTTAAGGCTTTTGATTTAGCTTGTAGTGGGTAAATCCAAGTATATCAAGTGAAATTGTCCATGAAGTGAATATAATAGTGGAATCCTTATGTTGAAATTGTCCATCTGTTTTTTCATTGTCTCACTGCTTTGGTAATTGGCACAATTTTTTCAACATTGTCAATCTTGACTAGGTTCCTCCTAGAGGCATAACAGAGATGTTAGGAATTTCCTTTGAGGGATTTGGAAGTCTTTCAAAAGGGAAGTCAGGCGGCTATTTTATATTTGATTTGGTTTATTTGGTTGGAGAGGAATGCAAGGATTTTTGAAGACAGATGGGGATCAGTGTATGCCATTTGGGACTTGATTTCCTTTTTCTCTTCTCTATGGGCCTCAATCACCAAGCCTTTTTTGGATATTCCATTATATCTATTAATGCTAGATTGGAAGAGTGCTTTCTACTTAATTAGTTTGAAGAAGAAGGTAATGATTGATTGGTTACCCCCTTCAATAGGTTTGGTAAAGTTAAACTTTGATGGATGTTCAATGGGTAACCCTAAACAAACATGTATTGAAGGTGTGATTAGCGATTATTCTGGTACAGTATTGAGAGCTTTCTCTAAGCACGCTGAAATGAGGTTAGCCATCAAGGTGGAGTTGTTGGCATTATTGGAGGGTTTGATGCAAGCAATAGTTTTATCTCTATCCAATCTAATTTTAGAGGGTGATTTTTGCTGCTGTAATATCTTGGGTGCATAATAAGAAAAGGGGTTTAGGGAAGTTCAACAACTAGATGTGCAAAATCATAGATATTGCAAATGAGTTGGGTTGTTCTTTCTCTTGAATTTCTCATTCAGCTAACCAAGTTGCAAATTAGTTCGCCAAACAAGGAGCAAAGCATATGACCTCCTTTGTTGGATATTTCCTTCCTTGTCAAGTGTCCAATGTTTTTTCTCATATATATATATATGTGTGTGTGTGTGCATGTGTGGGTCTTTATTAAGAGGGGCTAGCTTTTGTGGTTCGATTTCTTGGTTACTTTCCACCTTCTTTTGTACATCTTTAAAGGATTGCTTATTCTTCTTGTACTTATCAATTGATTGATGAATATGTTGGTTTCTAATTAAAAAAAAAAAATCTAGTTGTTACTAAGAGTCTATAAATAAGTCTTCTTAAATAAAATAAAGCATCAGGACAGTTCCCTAGAAGTAACCACTATTTTTTTTATTAATTTGTCAGAATAGGCCATGAAAGGCTCCTGCCCATGAGGCATGCAAAAGAATCCACCAAAGGTTTTGTATTTTGCCAAACAACAAGAAAGCCAGCACAAGAGGACCCCTAGATCATGTGTGAAGGATTACAAAAGATCTGACCAATTATGGGAGAGAAAAAGTGAATTTAAGAAAGTTTTCAATTTTTTTCTTTTCATTTTGGAATCTAGGTTGCAGGCAGCATGTTTGATCATCTTAGTTTTTACTTTTAGGGGACTACTTGTGTGACATATTGGAGAAGCGGCGAACCCTTACAATTCAATTGTGATGGCTTATGATTTTCTCACACCAAAGAAAGAGGATTGTCAAAGAAGCATTCATCTCTAACCTTCTTGCCACAGGTATGACCTCTTTGCCAACCAGGATTAGAGGTGATTTTGAAGCTTGGTTCAAAGGAAGCATTAGCATTCAGTACACAGGCATGGCATAAAAAAAGAGCCTTAAATGAAAGTACCTTGGTTAGACCCAAACTGCGCCTATCTTTCCTCACACCAAAGAGATGGGTATTTAAAAGGAGAAAGAAGACGAAATCATAGAAAGTAGAAGATTCTTAATATTTTCTTTCATTAAATTTCATATATTATGATACAGTCATAGGATTGATTTTTGAGAATAGGATTTCTGAACTTCTAGCATTTTTGGGTTTTTAAGAGAAGTGAGTGTGGCAGATTTTTGGAATCATAGATTTAAAAGGAGCCTTTTTAGACAGGGAGTTGGCAGCAGAGTAATCCTCTTTGCAGATCTTAAACTCTTACCATTTCTCTAGTGACTTGGGGGATAAGCTAGTTTGGAATATCGATGGAAGGAATCATTTTCCATCAGATCATACTACTTGTCTCTAGCCTCAAATGAGATTTCCACATTGCCCACTAAGGTGATTTGGAATTCTAGAGTGCCTTCCAAGGTTTAGTTGTTTGGTGTCAGTAGGAACTTGGAGGAAAATTCTGACTTTGGAGAAACTCATTAAGGGAGGACAGATTTTGGTTAACAGGTGCCTTTGCAATGAAGACTTTGAATTTGCAGCTCCCATCCTCATTCATGGCAGATAAACTTTTGTGTTGTGGTCTATGGTATTCTCATTAGTCAGTGTGTCTTAGGTGCTTTCTCGTTTGCTTATAGATGTCCTTTGCTGGCATATTACTTTTGTTGGAGCCAAGTGCAAGGTTATTTGGATGCTGATTCCACTATATATTTATGGAATTGTTTGGACAGAGTATATCAGGAAAACATTGAAGGACTGGAGGAATCTTGCATGGAGTTGAAAAAAGTGTTTCTTCATAGTTTATATTCGTGGTTAAGAGGGGAAATGAGCTCTCCTTTTTTGTCCTTTATGGAATTTGTAGATAATATGGGGATTGGCCAGTGTCGGAGTGGTGTAGTATGATTTTTTATGCACTGCTTATGTACTTTCTTTGTACATGGGTTGCAACGCTTTTTTGTCAGATGCCTTTTTGAAATGTTTTGCTTATTTTCCTATACAAACCACCATCACCAACCACCCACCCACCCCCAACACACACACAAAAACCAACAAACTAAGAGAATTTTCTCTTGATTACACCGTCTGTTTTATTTACTATTGTAGGTTGATGGTAATCATGTGGTATCATTTATAAGATATCTCTTACTGAATTTGTTCTTAGTACTTTATTTATATTGAGAGGGTGTCATTTCACCTTTTTCCCAAAACATAAAACAAATGTTAAGATGTGCCATGTTATTAAAATGAGCAGATAATTTGGTGGAGAATCTCTTAGGGGATTTTGAGTATGAAGTTCAGGTTCCATATCTATTATATCGAAATGCAGCCCAAGAAGTCAATGGTATTTGGTTCTACAATGCACGTGAATGTGAGGAGGTCGCGAATCTCTTTACCAGGTACTATGTTGTTCCCTACAATTGTATACATTTTATAAATTATTTAACTTCTTGATGAATTCTCGCTAATTAAGACAACTATTTGTCCTTATGGATATACTTAATTGATACCACTATTTTACTGATGAGTTTGCAGTAGGCATTGTGGATCTTTCCCTTAATAAATGTTCAAAATAGAGTTAGGCACTGAAAAGATGATGTTGAAGTGGTTTACTCTTTATAGAAGCTATTTGACATCTTACAACATTGATTGCTATGGTAGTTTTGAGAAGAAAAACAAAATAAATAAATAAATAAATAAATAAAATTGAGACCCTCTCCAAGAAAACACATTAAACAGGGAAAGAAGCTGGCAAAGCTTCATATATATTCAATGATAACTATTCTATCAATTCTCTCTAGTTTAGTCGGTGCATGCTTGCATGTATTGTGCATGATGATAGAATGATTTGCTCTCTACTAGTGGTTGAACCTTTGATCTGATGGCCATATACATGGAAAGCCAAGTGACACAAGAGTGCTAGCGGTGTTGGAATGATTTTTACATAGACTTGGTGGTTGATAGTACTACTTTTGGTTTTTTGTGTGAAGTTGTAAACATATGCCACATATACCATGGTGCTTATGTATCTAATATTTAGTCGAAGAGGTTCTAATGGGTTTCTATGTTGTCTATACATTTTTTTTTTTGGCAAAACAAAAAGTTAGATTAAGAGTGACCAACAAAAAAGGGAGTGCAACCCCATTCTATGAAGAGTATACAAAGACTAAGGTTTCTTGGTCTTGGAGACAACAAAAGACAAAAATTATACAACCTGAATTGAACCCAATATCTCTTAATGAAATCCATTAGGGAAGGGGTGGAAGTTCCCTAGTGGAGGTCTCGCTTTGGCTCCTCTTGCAGCTCGATGAAGAGCCAGGATGCCTTTGATCCTTGTTCATCTCAGCTTCCCATTCTTGTTGTGGGGATTGTGTTAGCCACTTAAGAAGTGTTGATTGCCAAGGTTCCAAGGTACGGATTTTAGGTTTTTTTTTCTCCTTTAAGGGGAGGGATTTCTTCTCCTCCTCCTCCTTTCTCTTTGGTGTAGCGTTCTAGTTAGGGGTGGGACTGTAACTTGTCCTTGTGGAGAGAATATAATGGAGATGAGTTGATGGGGATGTTGTCACTGTGAGTGTGCCTTTAAGAATGATTCTTCATGATGGATAAGCGGTGACCTTTTAAGAAAATTTGTTAAGCTAGTTAGAGAGTAGTGGGGCCATTGAGGGTAGTGGTGATATTGGTTTGGAGAAGGTTGGATTTTCTAGCTTCCAGGGAAGGGAAAATCCCTTGTTTGAAAGGTCCTTCCAAAGATTGGTTGCTTTCAGTAGATTTATACAAATGCTAATTAAGGGATTCAAGTGGAAATTTGCTCCTTGTTGACGAAAATGGAAGCTAAGAAAGGAATGGGATTCTAAACCAAGGGAAAATTAAGAAGCATTCTTCAACCTCTCGGTTTGGGAGGTGGAGGGCTTGTTTTAGAAATTGCATCCTTTGATTTTGAATAGAGATGTGGAGGATGTCTTGAGTTGGAAGGATAGCAAGAATGGCTTTTTTTTTGTTAGAATGCTCTATCGCTCCTTCACAAGAACCTCTAGTGACCCTTTTCCTTAGAGTATTATTTGGAGGTCTTAGGCTCCAATTAGGTTAAGCTTTTTTGCTCGGGAAGTGTCTTGGAACATAATCTTAACCATTGATCAGCTCAAAAGAGGGGGTTGGAATATGCCGAATAGGTGTTACTTGTGTAAAGAGGAAGAGGAAACCAGTGATCACTTGATCCCATTTTGTAAGAAGGCTACAATGCTATGGAGCTTCCTTTTCTCTCTATTTGATGTGCAGTAGGTCATGCACTCTTCAATTAAAAGGAATTTGATTGGTTGGCATGGAGCTTTTATGAGCAAGAGAAGGGAGAAGGCTTGGAAGGTTGCCCCCCTTTGCTTAATGTGGACCTTATGGAAGGAAAGAAATGAAAGAGTGTTCAATGACATTGAACGGTTTGACCAAGCTTTAAAACATTTTTTTTTGTACATTTTTATGAATTGGGGTAGGGTGTATTTAGAGAATCATTCTTTGTCCATGATTGATTTTATAGAGTGGTTTTTTGTCTAGATAGGAGAAAGGTTTTTGTCTTTCTTTTTGCCTAGCTTCTTAGGAGTTGTTTGTATACTTCATGTGTACTCTTTTCGCCGCTTCTAGGCGTTGCTAATACAAACTCTTATTTACCTATCAAAAAAAAAAAAAAAAAACCTCTTGATTTGGGAGGGAGCTTCAAAGGCTAGATTGCTTGGTATGCTATGGAAGGACTTTCAAGAAGACTAGGAGGTGTGGAAAGAATAATTGGGATATGGTTTCAATTGATAAATGAAGTTAAAATTTTTGTCATGGAATGTGAGAGTGGTCAATGATAAGGAGAAAAGGAAATTGATTAAGTTTGTGATTAGGACTCAGAAGGTGGATTTGGTTTGCTCCCTAGAAACCAAGGTGCAAGAGATGACAATGCAACAACTTTACGAAGGTCCCATTATCTATCGGAAGCTTCTAGCATTGGTCCTGACAACAATTTATTGCTTCTTCTACACCGGTAATGTGGAATAGAGTAAGGCCTTTGAGGAAGAGAAGTTATAGGAAAAAAGTCAAGGTCCTAAATAAACTTTAGAAGGTGGTTAGAAGTCTAGTTATGAGAAGATTTTTGGATTGGGGGGTAGTGAAAGCAAGGTTCAAAGTATCAATCAAGTCCAGTATGACTCAACTGAGTCTTATTCGCCTTGGACTTTTCGCTGTTGAGTCCAATATTCGATATCATCTTAAACATAGACTCAGTTAAGATTCTGAGTTGACTCAGTTGAATCATTTGAGTTGTTGAAATATTCCTAGTTAAGCCCATAAATATGTTTTTTACCCTTGCAAATCACTACAAAGAGCAACCAAAATTGAGAAATCTCTTAAAAATCATAGATTCTCTTCAAAAATAAAATTTTTCAGGACCCATGACTTTACTCGTGATGAAGTAGAAGAAGAAGAAGAAAGAAGACATCCTTCGTGTCGATAATGTTGTTGTGGTGACTACTTGATTGGTGAGAAACATCAAATTCTTCCATTGACGATGATCTCTATGTGTTGGTGTTGCCTCTCTTTGGTCTGTCTTTGTAATGTCATTAGTGTTGTGTGGGAGCGTGCTATTTAAGAGGCTCTCCGCCTCTACCAAATTGGGTACCCTCTCTCTCTCTTGGTGGTGTGGGTTAGTGGTGTTTGAGTTTGGGAATTTGAAGAAAAGGGGTAAATGTATTATTTTATATAAGAATGATTTATTACTTCAAATACTCGTGTGTTATGAATTGCATCAATTTGCCTTATATGCTAATGGTGTTTGGAATTGGGAATTTGAAGATTATGAAGATTATTATTGTATATGCTAAGGTATGGTATGAATTGCTTCAATTTAGGTAATGTATTATTTTATATGGTAATGGTACTATATTTGGTGTATTATTCTATATGCTAATTTATTGATTATAATATATTGAAACCATTCAATTTATTTTTATATTAATATATTTTTTAGTTTATTAGTTTCTTAAGCTTATTTAATTATATTTATTTTTTAAAATAATTTTCAACATATTTTATAAGTTTTTGAACTTCTTAACTAGCCTATTTTGCATCCTACCTGATATCAGGCTAGGATGCCGATATTAATGTGCCTTGAAATCCTTTGAGTCAATGACTGATACTATGACTTTGAAACATGAGTGGAAGCTAGCGGTGTGTCGAGTGACATATTGGTTTTCTAGGATAACAAGGTTTTAGAGGAGTTGTAGGGTTTTGTTTGAATGCTCATTAAGGTGTATGGGCCAATTTTGAGAGGAGAGGGAGGGAGGGGGGGGGGTGGCCGGCGAAGAAAGAGGTGTCTAGGAAGAACTAGGTATTATTAAAGGGTGTGGGATGATCCATGGTGTATAGGCGGTGATTTTAATTCAGTCAAATTCCTGGGGGAAAAGAGGAATTGCTCATGGTTATCCTCATAAATGAGATGCTTCTCAGATATTATAGAGGATTTGAGGTTAAGGGATCTTCCTCTGATTGGAGGTCCATTAACTTAGAGTGAAGGCCTGATGTCTCAGTTGGGCTTGAGGTTATACTCTTTCTTAGTTTCAGAGAGTGGGAGGACCATTTCTTGGGTTTGGTAGTCATTGTCTTGCAATGAAACTTAAGGCTTTTAAAAAGGTTCTTAAAATATGGGACAAAGATGCCTTTGAGAATGTTATGGTTAGGAAGGTGGAGGTTCTCTCTCAGATCGGATTTTAGGATTCTAAGGAGAGAGTCTCTCCACTTTTAGTTGAGGTAAAGGCTAGAAGGATGGCTTTGGAGGAGCAAAAAGTAGGCTTCAACAGAAGAACTTTATAGAGAGAGAAATCTAGAGAAATTTGGTGAGAAATTTAGCTAAGGGTGGAGATAAGAACACCAGGTTTTGCCACAAAATGGCCAATGTGTGCAGCAGGAGAAACTTGTTGACCAACGTGAGAGTTAATGCTACAAGTTTATTTGAGGACAACGAGATAAAGCATGGGGTGTGTAGAGCTTTCCACTCTTTAAAATCTGGTACAATTTTAAAGACCCTTGTGCAGGCCAAATAAAGCTAGAACAAGGTCCCAAAGTTTTGGGGCTTTGACACTGGATTAAAATATCACATTTTTACTCCTTGATCCTACCACCCCTATTAGCCAAAGGCAGTTCCTCTTAAACAAGCCCTTAAATGGGCCCTGGAATTCCATATTTGCTTAGAAGGAAACTTCTCTAAGATGTTAGAACTTAAGGAATAATAATAGGACTTGATAGAGAAATTCCCATTCGCACCACACTCCCAAACTACCCACACCCCAACACGCCCCCCAACCCCCCACACTCAACCCCAAAAAAAATAAAATCCACCACATCAAATTATCCTCCCCTGAAACCTTGAACAGCCACTGCACAAATGTGCTCAGAAAAACTCTGCAATTCCCTTATCTCCCAATCTTTGGTCTCTGTCAATATCTAGTGGAACTCATGAAAAGAAAAAAAGCTGTTCTACAAATGTAATCACAATGGAAATATGTTTCTAAGGTTAGCCAGATAGGGTTCCTGGGAAATTCAAAGCAATAAAATCTCAGTTGACATGAATTCTAGCATCCTGAATTCAGGGTGGATGGATCTAGATGAATGAAATGCTGACAAACTGTCCTTTTTCATCCACCTAAGTATGTCTAGTTTTTCTGTTAATAAATAGATTTTGTGAATATGGTAAAATAATGGAGGCTTAGATCATGTCGTTCTTACAATGGTGATAATGATTGGGCTGCCATTTGTCTCTTTATATGTTTAAAACAGTATCTTAAACATAAGAAGCCACTTTTCATTTAGTTTTATTAATGGTTCATTTCCTTAGGAATAAGGTTTGTTGATAATGTTGTTATGTGCGTTCTCTTGTTTTTTTTACATTTAATACCAACTTGTAAATTGCTAGAAAATCTGTCTTTGAAATTTTTGGTATTTGACTGTGGTGCAAATTTCTTACACACATGATTCTATTCTTCATGTCCAGGATATTGAATGCATACTCCAAGGTGCCTCCAAAGACAAAGGTGTCTTCAACAAAAAGGTACTTTGGGACACATGTCAGGATTACACATGTGAATTTCTTATGCTTTTAGAACTAGTGATATGATTTTTCAGGTCTCTATGGGTAAGTTTTGTATAAATTGAGGATTCTAATATGTCCTATTTATAACAGTCTTAGACACATGTCAGGCTTAGTATGCATGTCATTCCTGAACTCCCTTGTGGAGCTTGTGTTGTCTCTTGTCTGAATTGAAGCAATCTCAATCATTACCTAAGGCATCTGCAATTTTGGTTTGCATCAATTTATGCTTATTTGGGACTTCTCTTCAAGATAAAGAAAGCATAGGAGTTAAGGAAAAGAGGCGTTTTTTTTCTTTTTCTGTAGGCAATATGCAAGTATATTAACAGGGAGGAAAAGACAGTGATTAAATCAAGATTTATTCAGTTCCCTATCACAAAAAGCAAATAGAAGGAAAAATACCAGAAAAAATGTTGCATAGACTTTGGGCAGTGGGTCGGTAAGATGGAATAGGCCTACTAATATTCCCAATGTGCATGCTACAATGTGATGAAAAACTTTTCCTCCTAGAACAAGAGGATCAAGACCTTCCAATTTTGTGCTGAATCTCTCTCTCTCTCTCTCTCTCTCTCTCTCTCTCTCTATATATATATATATATATATATATATATATATATATATATATATATATTTACACCCAATTCCTTTACAATCCGGATGATGGTGCAGCCCAATCTTCTGACTATAGTTCAAATCTACCTTTGCACTAGGGAGTATCAACTAGAGAAAGTACTGAGTTACATAAAATTTCCTGAACTGGTGAATTTGCTCTGCTGCTGAGTGAAAATTGGTTTAGCCACTCGTGGTAGCCCTTGATATTACAAAGCAATTAGTCAAGTTTTATTTGGAGAAAAGTACAGAAAACTAACTAAAGAAAGAAGATAGATGGATGGATAGGTAGGTAGATGAGATAGATGGATAGAGATATAGATCTAGACAAACTAAAGAAAGAAGAAGATATATAGATAGCTAAATAGATATAGATGAAGTGAAGTTCTCTGGAGAAAAGTAAAGAAAACTAACTAATGAACAAAGAAAAAGAAGAGAGAAATGTAGATGGATGGATATTTGTGTAAATAGATAAATAAATAAAGACGAGATAAATTCATGGAGAAAAGCAAGGAAAACTAACTAAAGAAATAAGAAGAAGAATGGATAGATAGGTAGATGGGTAGATATATAGATAGATAAGAGATGTGGATATAAATAAAATGAAGTTCTCTGGAGAAGAAGACAGAAAACTAACTAATGAAAAAAGTAAGAGTGAATTCTAGATAGATGGATACACAATTAGATAGGTAGATATAGATATAGATCCCTGCAATATGCAGCATTAATTTCTGACTTGGTGAGATGAGTCCATGATATAATATGGGTATTTTCCTCCTACCTTTTGCTCTGAAATTCTTAGAGCTGCAAGGAATAAGTGAAACTGTTAAGAGCATCTTTTACATGCTGTTTCTCTCAACTCTTATGCAGCAATAATCTGTGATCTGATGACTCAGACAAAGATATAATATGAGAGTTTTCTTTTGATTTTTTTCACTGAAAATTCTTCGAGTTGCATGATCTAATTATTTGTCTAAAACATGTTCTTGTCCTTGGTGTGGAAGAGAACAATTTGCAATAATAATAGAACTTTTGCTATGGAATACAGTTTTTGCTTGATGTTTTCTTTATTTCCTGATATTGAAGGGAACCAGATTGGGGACAGAGATAGGAAAATATTCACAGGGTCTAGGAAATCTGTGCTTTCCAACAACATTCCAACAATTAAATAAAAAGACAAAAATCTGTGTTTTTGCAGATTGGGAGAGAGATAGGAAAATATTTAAGCGCAGATAGCAAATCTGAGTGTTTTTTCTGCATCATAAGGTTTTTCTGTTCTATGAATGAGAATTAGAAATGTTGGAAACTTCTTGTGCTTAGAATGTGGCTGTGCAAGTAGGCTGGGTGGATAATATAGTACGTACATATGCTAACAATGGAAGATTCTTTGTGAACTCATAGTATAAGGCTCCTAGCTCGGATTATAGAATCTCTTTCCACTTGGAAGCATTTGGGATCACTCGTTCCTCCCAAAGTTAGTTTATTTGTACGGGAAGCAATTTCTGTGAAGATTTTTACTTGGGATGAACTTAAGTGAAAGAAAAGAGTATTAACCAATGTGTTATTTGTGTAAACGGTAAGAAGAATCAGAAAACGGTTTACTTATCCATTGTGGAATAGCAAGGAAATTATGATCTTTGTTCCTTTCATTTTTTAGTATTTGAGTGGTGTTTTGTGAGTCAATAATGAATATATTAAGTGGTTGGAAGAAAAGTATTGTTAGAGAAAGGGGAAGAAGAAACTGTTTAAGTACTGCTCACTTGCTTGTTTTGGTGTGTATTTGCAAGTAATGCAATAGAAGAATTTTTATGGTTTGGACTGGTCCCAGTTACAGCTGAAAAATGTTTTTCTGCATTCTTTGAGTCAATCAATAGTGCAGCAGGTGATGAAAAGCTCTCCTTTGTAGATTATATTGACATTTCTGATGGTTCTCAAGGTGTGAGACATTTTTCTTTTTGTTTTAAGTGATGCTTGCATACATCCCATGTACTTGAATTGTACCTTTTTTGGCACTTATTCATCCTATGTGCTTGAATTGTACCCTTTTTGTCACTTATTTTATTATATCTTATTTGTTTGTCAAAAATTATTGGTTTCCATGTAGTTGTTATATGCAGGAGTTTTTGTTAGTATTCGTTTTCTGAATTGTAGATCTAATAGCATGCACTTGTGCTACTGATATCCTTATAACTAACATCAGACATTCCATGATTCCATTCATCATCCACTGATGATGTTTATCCCTTTGGTTTTTTCTTCAGTTCTTTCACTCCAAAGTAGCACTTGTTCATCACTTACGAGTGCAAATATTTTGAATATTTGGTTGGTGTTACATTTCAGGAAATTATTATTATTATTATTGAAAAATGCATTTCGCGAAAATTATCACTAATTATGTTCTACTGCAGCGAGTTTGAGGAATTGGAAGCAGTTCCAACTATGGCAGTGATGGATGGTCCTCTAGAGCCCTCATCATCAACCTCCTCAAATGTTGCAGATGTTCCTGATGATCCTTCATTTGTGAACTTCTTCAGTGTATGTTTGCTTCCTAGGAATGAATTTGGATTTATAGCTTTTTCATGGTATTTGATTTTGATCCAATCTGATATCGTTGACATTTTTAACATGTATCCATCTTATCATTCAGAAAATTTTAATTCCTTTTCTGAAAGACAGAAAATCCTAGTCTTAGTGGGTTTTTCTTTTTCCCTTTGATGGGCAAAAACTTTCTTGTTTAAGATTTTATGGTACTCCCTATATTCCTATGTTTAAGAGTTTGTTTCTTAAGATAATAGAGAACCCAGATCAATAAAGTGAAGTACCATTTTCCTATTATTCTGTTATGAAAATCCTCTTCAGTGGAATGTATTTTGTACATCTTCTAGGATGTTCAAGGCACTTTCTTGTAAACAGTTCTGAATAACTTCTCTGATGTAATCAATTTTAATATCAAGGCTAGAATTATATTGTTTACCCTTTCACTAGGGTCTAGTGAAGCAGTGATTTCCAGCTTATGTGGAACAGTGGAACATATGAAAAATCTTTTAAGAAGCTTACAATATGGACTGTCAAAAGAAGAAAGCATTAACTTAAATGTGGTAAAAATTCAACTACATATTCAAATGTACAAGGCTCCTGGAGGCATAGAAGAAGCAGCTTAAAATTTGAAGTGATGCATCATTAGTTTGAGAAAATAGAAGGGGGGAAAAACACTGCAGAAAGAAAAAGAACTAACAAGCATGGAATATAAATGCATTTAAAGAGCCAAAATACAATTAAAAGCCTAACCATGTCCAAATATAAAAGATTGAGGGAGGCACGTACTCCCTCACAAAAACCTCTAGTAGTGATGCACTGTGCTTAGCCTACTTATTGCTGTTTGATTGATCAAAGAAGGGATCTATGTAGACGTGGACTGCAACTTGAGAGAGGTCAAAGTTCATATAGAACTAAATGTCCCTGTTCCATGGCCTTCGCTTCTTCTTTGAGACCCAAGAAATCGCTATAGCTGAATCACCTTCCACTAGGAAAATTGGTAAAACCCATGGTAAAATCAAACCCTCCAGCTATGCTAACAACTTTGGCTCTATAATCATATCCTTACCACTAGGCTAGGTGAGGTCCTGATCGCCTCCCATGATCTTGGAACACAATGCTAGTGTATATGAGTTTACTGTTGAGCATCCATCAAAATTAAATTCAAGTCACCCTAGCAGGATAGGTTTCACTCCACATGCACCTCCTCAACCGTTGTGCTCATCGAACAGAGAGTGGCTTAGCTGAGCTAAACATGAGCTCAAGTTCCCACTGAGCCCAATTTATAGTCCTTCCAAAGTTAGAGGTGTCAACAAGAGGATTAAGGCAAGGGGATCCTCTGTCCCCCTTCCTTTTCACCATTGTAGCAAACGTTTCAAGCAAGATGTTGTTAAGAGTAGAGGAAAGAGGTATCCTAGAAGGCTTCCTAGTGGGGAGAAACAGAATTAGGGTGACTCATTTGCAGTTTGCAGATGACACTCTCTTCTTTGCAAATGCTAGAGCGGAAGAGTTGCAAAATCTTAAGCTTATCCTATTGATTTTTAGGCACGTTTAAGGACCTAAGATCAATCTAGACATGAGCACACTATCAGGAATTAGTATGAATCGGGATTAGACCGATGGATCGGCTTCATTGGTAGAATGTAAAGTTGGGATCAGACCATTGGATTGGCTTCATTGGTAGAATGTAAAGTTTCTGATTGGCCTTAGCCTACTTAGGTCTTCCTTTAGAGTCCTAAGACTAGTGTGTCTTCTAGGACCTAGTCATAGCTAGAATGTTCAGGAGGTTGGATGGGTGGGAAACAATCTTTTTGTCCTTAGGCAGAAGAATAACTCTAATTTAGCCTTGTTTCCTCAGATTCCTAGTTACTTCCTCTCAATGTACAAGGTTCCATCCTCAATGGTGACAAAATTTGAGAAAATGCAAAGGAATTTCCTTCGGTTGGGGTATGGCGAGGGAAAGAGAGATCATCTTATCAGTTAGATCCAAGTGTGCAAACAAAAGGTGGAAGTGTGGTTTAGGAGCATTTCCTTGAGGAATAGGGCCCTTTTAGGGGAAGTGGCTATGGAGGTTTCTTAGGGAGAGTACCGCTTCATGGTACAAGGTTATCTTGAGCATCTATGGAACACAACCAAATAGTTGGAATGCAAACATTTTAGTTAGGTGGTAGCATCATTGCCCTTGGAAGGCCATTGCTCAAGTGCTCTAGGATTTTTGTATTCACACTCAGTTTTTTGGTGGGGTACGAGACCGAGATTTGTTTTTGGGAAGACTTGTGGTGGGGAATGGCCTTTGGCTTCTTAATTCCCAAATCTCTAGAGTCACATCAACTAAAAACACGCTTGTTTCATGTATCAGTGGACTTTCTTCTCCTTCATCTTGGAACCTTTACTTTCTGTGAAACCTCATTAATTTGGAGATAGAGGATCTTGAGAGTCTCATTTCTGTTCTCGACCATGTCAAGCTATCACCATCTTCCATAGATGTGAGACCTCGGTCTTTATCATCCTTCGACTTATTTTTTGTCAATCTTTCTTCCTAGCTTTGTCTAATCTATCATCTTCAAGTGAGAAGGCTTTTCAAAGCCCTAAGCCCAAAGTTTGCTCTTTGTGTATGGGGCATAAGGGCAGTAGAGAATTGATAAATCATCTCTTTTTATATTGCCCGATGACATTGGAGTTCTGACAAATTATTCAGACTAGCTAGTTTGGATTTTTTCCTCCTAGAAGTGTTAGTGACATGTTGACTGTCTCTTTTATGGGTTTGGGGAACACTTCTAGAGGCAGAGTGCTATGGAAAATCATTTGTATTTCTTTGATGTGGACATTTTGGAAGGAAAGAAATGCAAAGATCTTTGAGGACAAGTAGAGGTCTATCGAAATGATATGGGATCTAGTCTACTTCCATTCATCACTTTGGGCTTCTATCACTACAGCTTTCCAGGGCATTTCTCTCATCGTATTTTAACTTGATTGGATATTGACATGTAGATCGAAAGGGGTTAAAATAGCTTTGTCAAGCTTATTTTTTATGTATTCTAGGGAGTATTACTTTTCCTCTATGTTGATCAGGTGTTGTATTGTGGGGAAGGATTTCTCATCCTTTTCTTGTACCTTCATTTTTAATGAAAATGTGTTTGTTTCTGATTAAAATAAATAAATAAATAATGTCTAACTGCATATCGAGTATAAGAGAGGAAATTGAGCTAGCAATGGGCTATACTTTTCGAAGGTCGGAAATCAGTGTCACAGATATATGTTGAACTCCTTCTGTTAAGGTACTTCCTGTGTTTACATGGCCTTCTGTCAAAAGCTATTATTGTTAGCTTTGCCAAACCACTTTGCAGGGCAAACTTTGCTCCTTGAACCTCTTTGTCAGTGAGAATCATAGTTTACATTTTATATTGCAAATTCAGTAGGATTTTGATTTTGATTGGCCTAAGACGTTAACTCATTCTCCCCAGCTCAGTTTTATTTGTTGCTTTTGATTCCCTGAAGGTTTAGGAGGTGATTTTCTTACTGGATTTAGGCTGGATGAGGGTTGATTGAGTGGATATGTTATACGAAATCATGAGTTGGCATCTACAAAGAGCACCTGGTTGTCACAAATGCCATGTTTGCTGTTAAACTCTAGAATTCTGATATAAGAGATGCTTTCTTTGTGATGGGGTTCTGAGAATGTTTAAATGGTGTATTCAGCTCCTTTCTTCTTATTTATGGTAATATTTGTGGTGGTCTTTTTCTAGTTTTCTTTGCCTTTCTAAGTATTTGAACCTTTCTGTTTTGTTGCTCATTTGCTTGAATGTCTACTGAAACAATCCTTCAAAGGGCTATTCTGCTATCTTGCTTACTCTTCTGACTGGGTACTTAACCCAGCCAGTTCATCATTATGTAATATGGGTCAAGGGGTGTAATGCCATCATAATTGTAACTGCAAAGATTAAATTAGTGTGTATTGATGGGAGCTTGTGTCATACTCGGATGTCAAGCATTAATTTGACACAAATGGAAGGAAAGATAAAAAATAAAAATAAAAAGCTTTGTCAAAGATTCAAAGTTTTAACACATTTCTGTCTATAACTGAAATAGTAGCTTGTTCTTTTTCCAGTTCGTCTTCAAATAACTGCTATTTTTCCTTTCTTCTTTTTCACTTTCTTGTTTAAACAAAATGGTTGGCATACCATTCACATACAACCATATTTTGCATCTGAATACTTTAGTTAATTCACTGATTCTATGAACTTCCAATTTTCTACATTTTGGAGTGTAACTTTTGTAACCCACTCTATCTGATCCTGCATTAACTCTTAAACTAATATTTGCAGGAGGCTGTAACAATTGGCAATGCTTCAAGTGTTGCAGTTACTGGACAGCCTTACCAGTCTTCTGCAACACCCCCCCTACCTAGTCCACCCAATGCTATTCCTGGCACTGTTCCAACCTTGCAGCTTGCTTCTCCTCCTCAATCAACATCTACTTCTTTAATGCCCCTCCTTGATACCTCTCAACCCAGCAGCACAAGCAACCGAACCACTAATCTTGTTAAGCCTTCTTTATTTTTTGGTCCTCCATCCTCTTCCCCACTGATGATGCCACCTCTCTCTTCTGCTATGCCTACTGCTCCCCCCCTCCATCCACCTGTAACCTTACAACGACCATATGGTGCTCCGATGCTTCAACCGTTCCCACCACCCACTCCCCCACCATCCCTTACACCTACTTCTATGCCAGCCCCAAATTGTGGACCAGTTATCACTAGAGACAAAGTCCGTGAAGCACTTCTGATTCTTGTTCAGGTAAATTTTTTTCCAATTTTGAACATTTTTGAAGTAGCTAGCACTGAAGATTTTCAGGTTCATATCCATAGGGTGTGCTGAACCTGTTTTCTTTGTAATCCATTTCCTGTTTTTCCTTGAAAGGATAGTTCATCCTTTGTGTCCTTTATTTCTTTTTATAATTTAATCTCCTATCAAATAAAATTAATATTACTACTAGTACTAATAGTAATAATTGGTTCATACTCTTATGGGTGTTCTGAAACTGTTTTCTTTGTAATTATCATTTCCGCGTTTTTTCCTTGAAGGATAGTTCAAGTTTATAAGGGAGTGATTAGGGAAGAGTTAGAAGTGTGTTTTTAATGGTTAGAAGTGTTTTCTTTACGAAAATTAGGTGTTTAGAAAAATTTTAAAAATCACTTTTAAAAGTCTGGAGAATTACTTTTAAGTGATTCTTGAACTAGCCCTTGGTAGTTGCTTCTTCCAAAAATCACTGCTTTTTTTATAGTATTACACATTATCAGAAACACCATCAAAACTACTTTTCAATTTGTACCAAAACATAAGCTAAGTTTCACAAAAGCATTTCCAATAGAGGTGCCAGTATAAAAGTGCTACAGGTTAAAATGGGTCTTTCGTCCTTTTGCACCTTTTATTTCTTTACATAATGAAATGGTTATTTCTTATCAAATACTACTGCTGCTAATGATGATGCTGATGTAGTCACATTTAAATTCATAGCTGATATGCTTATATTTTCTTGTTCAAATAGCTGCTGTTGTTCCTTGAACTTGGTGGTATTGAGAAAGGTCAAAGAATTAGAATTTTCATTGGAAGATATTAGACCACAATTGAAATCAAATGGGGTGTTAATAAGGAAAGGCCTACATATTCATAATATCTCTACTCCAACTATGGAAGACTACAAATGTATTTATTTGTTTGATCGGTAACAAATTCTGAGGAAGGTAGGTGGCTGTTTATTTTTCATGAACAAGTCTTTTCCATGAATAAAATTGCATGGAGGGGATAGGCACACCAAGTCCTAGCATTTAAGAAAAATAAGAATACAATTTGAAGGTGGATTGACATAATTTTCCAAAGCTAAGTACTGTAGATGCCGTTTTGGTCATTAGCCATTAGTCTGGATGCTCTGAATGGGATTTTCTGTATTCGAGTTTCACAGTTATTTGGTCTTGTTAAATTCTTCTGTGAAATGATAGTTTAAGATTGTACAATGTACTGAAATTTGACCTAGGAACTCTCTTCCTCCCATTATTTCTGAAGTTAAATATCCCAGGCTACTGGTCTTTATCACATGGTCCATAGATTTCTGCTCTAGGCAGTAGGAAAACCTCACTCAAACAATCTACAGAAAAACTGCAACTTGTTTCTCTTCAGTCGTAGGTTTCATTGTTGATATGGAATTACATCTAGTCATACTTGTTACTCGCAGCTTTTGTAGCTTTTGTTTCTACTAGTCTGCTTGTAGTTGTGCCTTACTGTGATGTTGCTTATCTTTTTATCCTTCCTGATGAGCTGTTGGGTTGTGATAGGACAATCAATTTATTGATATGGTCCATCGAGCATTGCTGAATGCACACCACTCATGATTAGTTGGTAGAGGCATCTCCTATTTGCTGGAATTTCTGTCCGTAAAATCCACAATTGTGATAAATTGGAAGAGGCATATAGTTTCCTTGCTGGAGTTTCTTCTATTGTGTAGTTTTTTACTCGCTCTAAGCGCATGTAAGACCGTTTTGTACAGCAATCACACTCCATCCGGTGGCTTTGACGTCACAGAAACTCATTTCTAATATATATATATGTAAGATCATTCTGGCTTTTGATCGTTTGGTGAAGTTGATCAACAACTACTGCATTTGAAGGTTGCCCCAAGCTTATATTCATTGGTGGAAAGGCTATTTATGTTGAACCACAAAGTTAAAAATGTCTTGTGGCTCTATGGGCTTTGAGTATTTGTGGAGAATCATACTTATCTGCACCCATTAATCTGTTGTTTTTTTGTTCATCAATATAAGTTGAAATTCATTTTTGCATGATGCTTCTTACAAGTGTCTGAAAATTTGGTCATTTTCTGGGAATGGGGCTTGCCTAATGATCCCCTATCACTTTTCTCTCTCCTTCAAATGTGGTGATGGGCAATGGTTTTTTTTTTTCCTTGCTGTCATGGGAATAAAAGGCTAAATCCTCCACAGATCATGTTGTAGCTGTTACTATCAAAACATCCTTCAAGCTTAAGAAACGCTTGTTTTTGAAGGTGTAATGATTTTTTATTGCATATTGAAACAGCATTTTAAGTATGGTATTTATTAAATAAAACTATCATCTTTACATGGATGTCTTTTGAGCTTTCATCTTTAATTTCTCTTCATGAAATGTAACTGTCTGTTTGATAACTGTTTTCTAAAATAATTTTTTAAAATAAAAATTAGAAATTAAAAAGACATGTTTCATAATAAAAAAACAAGATGTTTTTAGATAATCATCTTTCAATTGTTTTTACTTTTTTTAATTATAAATATAAAAAATTAAAAATCAAATATTTAATATAAAAATTATTTTTAAAATATAAAAAAAAATTGATTTTATCAACGCATATTTATTGTATAAAACATTTGTTTTCATAATTGTTTTTAAATAGGGAATGAGCAATTTATTCCTTACTCCTTTTTTTATTTTCATACTAAATAAGATATATATATATATATATATATATCTATATATGAAGCGCTGAACATTGGTTCATTCTTAGTGCAACTTTTATAATATCGAAGTCATCAACATTAGATTGAACCAAAAAAGAAAAAGAAAAAAGGAATAAGGGGGAAAAGCCATTGGACAGCCATGGCATGCCCCTTATTGTAACTAGGTGTCCTGGCAAGGCATGTACCATGGCCAAGCTGGGAGCTCTGCTCTTTCGTTTAGTTTGAAGAAAAAAATGAAGGGAACTATATACATAACTTTTCCTTTGAAGAAAAAATATGCATGGTCAAATTGTATGTTATTGAGTTAAGAAGGATGTGAGTTGAATTTATATTTTATCCTCTAGTTCTTCATTTCTTGATTAAGCAAATTCTTGAAGAAGCTTGATCTTGAATGGACTGAGTTTTATTTGATCTTTGATTTGATTTAATTTTGAGTTTTAACTCGACTAAAATCTTGTTTTGACATAGGTGGTGTTTGTTTTTTGGTTGAATAGAAAAAATTAAAATATTTGATTTTTTCTATTCAGCTAAAAGTACCTTATCGATATTGACCAACATAACTAAAGTGAATTGGTTATCAATAAATTTAGTTTAATTGTATTAGTTAATATCAATGAGTTACTTTTAACTGAATAGAAAAAGTCAAAATATTTAACTTTTTCTATTCAGCCAAAAAATAAACATCACCTTAAACTTAACCCTTTGAACAACCTTTGATTTGATTTTTAGGCCTTGGCATTAACTTGAGTCAAACAACATTTACCAAAGGCTTGAGCAACTTGATAATTTGAGGCTTTGAAAATCATGATAATTCAAAGACATTCAAAAAATAAAAATAAAAAAAAATCAAAGATTCATTGAATTCTCTTTTAAAAATTTGAAGAAATTTTGAATCTTTCTTGAATATCTCCGCCTCATGTCTTTTGAATTTGTCTTTCTTCAAATTGTGTCTTGAAAGCTGTAAAATAAGTTTTATTTATAGCAATTGAAATATCATACTTGGATAATTTTTTAATTTCTTATAAATATTTTTCTTGATTAAAATTAATATTTAAGGAGATTTGAAAGACCATATTGATAGTTTTATCCCCTTAAAATATTATATTTTAATTAAATTTGATAATGACCTTTTCAATTATTAAATTTATCATTTTTACTTATTTTAGTGGCCATGTTTTCTCTTTTTTCTACCTATTACTTTATTATAAAATTATAAAAGGTTAAATTTTGGCCAAGATCAGGGAAAAGAAGGAAAATGAAAGGGAAGGGTGTTCACCATATCAAAATTTAATTAAGAAAAAGGAAGATTTTAAGAAGCAACAAAAAAGTGATTTTATCTATCAATTCATCAATTTAGCATTCAAAAAAATCCAAATAATTATAAAATTGAAGAAATAAATAAAAATTAAAGAAAAAAAAAAAAAGAAGAAGCCTTCTTAGCAAAAAGTAAAAAAAAAAAAATCAAACAATACCTTCACCTTATGACTCTTACTTAGGAAGATGATAAAAACAGTGGTAAAGATTTTTAAAAGTCTTGCGGCTCCGTCCATGTCTCATGATGGCGTCATTTAGGGGAATCAGCAATACCTTCCTTAGATTCTCTTCCCTAAACCCTTACCTTCTCTCCTCACAACTCATCTTCTGCAGAGGAATCGCTTCTACTCTCTTCGTTAAAGGTACTCTTTCTTTCAAATATTCATCACCCTTGGCCCTTGGCCCTTTGCTTGATCAGATAATTTGTAGCCTGTAGGGAAATAAGATATTATTATTATGAAATAATGTTAAAATACTTTTGAGTTGCTTAGAATGGTGATACAGCAGTCAACCCCTTCTAGTTCGAATGTGGTTGAGATCAATTGAATTAAGGAAGCCCCCTTGAGTGGGCATTGTGGGTTTTTGGGTTTTGAGAAAAAGAAGGTGGGAGAGATAACGAAAATAAAGAAATGGTTTCAACAAAGAGGGTTGGTTGATCTGATTTCAAAGAAAAGAAATCCTCTCCAAACAAGCAAGCCAAATTTTCTCAAGGAATTATGAATTGTGACACTAGTGGCTCTCTAATTGCTGATGCACAAGTTCCATGGGCCTGTACTGTATATCTCATCCTTTTCAAGAGGATTTCATTCATAAAAGTTTTTTCAAATTCAGCTCTGATACTAGGTGTAGATTATAGTAACATCATATTTTCATCAAATTTCTGCGAACAGGCTATGATCTCTAAAGGGAAGGTATTATGTTTTTAGTATGGCCCATCCAATCTGCATCAGCAATGTCCTTTACTTTCACATGCATGCGCTTTCTATATAACTTACACCCTAACCTGAAGATACCTTGGAAGTAGTAAAAATTTTATTGCCAACTTTAATCGTGCCTTTGGAGGCTGTTGTAAGCGACTGATAACAATGATTGTGTTTACAGTATCAGCTCTATTTCACATATATAGAATGACTTGTTGCTCTGATGACTATTGATGGCAGCAAGGGATATTTCTCTTTCTTCATTTCTGATTTGGATCAATGGGTTTAGTTTTGCTTTGCAACTTTAACATATAAATATCTGTTAGAAGATGAATAATATACTTTGTTCTTTGACATTGAATCCTCAATATGAGGAAAAAGAAAATTTTTAGTGGCATCAAGTCCTTGATTCTACTGAGTTTGGTTTCCAGCCTACCATCTCTTCTAATACCAACATAAACTAGTCTTATGGTTTGGTCCTTTTGCATTGATTTTTTTTTATTGGCTCCTTTTGCATTGATGTAGGATAAAGACGAGATTATAAGCTTTCCTGTATTCTATATGGTATTTGAGTTTAAGTCTACACTTGCCTGTCAAAAATAAAATCTTAATGCAGTGACCACTAGACCTCTAAAATCTTGCCTGTAGGTGGAAAAAAGGAAATGAACTCATCATCCTTAGATGGGGACCTTTTCATATTCTAGAAGACATACAACAGGTTCTTTATATGCCATTTGCCTTCCATTTTATGAATTCTAAAACCACTCTTTTAATTCATAGGTTGAACTTCAGACTTGAGTTCCAGTTTCAAACTGAGGTTGAACTTCCTTTTCCTCTTCTTTTTCCATCAGATAAGAATTATTGGCATCAAACTTATGAGGGCAGGTTTAGTTCCATAGGTTCAACTCTAATTCATCTTAACAAGAATGTTTAAGGAACATTAATTAATCCATCCAAAAGTGGGATGGCTATGTGGAAAGCCATTAGAAAGGGATGGTAGGTGTAAGGTTAGGAGTTCAACCTTGATGGGGAATGGGTTGAGGATCAGCTTTGGCTGGATAGTGGATTGAGAAGTGCTCTCTATAGAAATCTTTTCCAACTCTTTGTACTCTTGTGCTGGTCAAAAATGCAAGAGTCACATACAGATAGGTAGTGGAGGGTGATAAAGGTCATTGGAACGCCTGTTTTCACAGAGCTGTTCAGGATTGGGAGCTAGAGATGCTGGGTCATTTTATGGAGTGCATTCATTCCATTAGAGTGCTAGGAACAGGAGTGGATAGGATGGTTTGGAGAGGCGTTTTATAATATGTCTTATTGCAATTTTTTTACATTATAAGAGCAAATCTCTTTCCTATAAAGGAAGTGTGGCTCTGGTCCACCTTTGAGGGCGCCTTTTAGGCTAATTGGGAGAATGTTTTTACTGTTGACCAGTTGATGAAGAGAGGAGGTAATTTATTAAAAGATGCAGTTTATGTAAGAGGTCTGAGGATCCAACAAATCACTTCCTTATTCATTGTGAAATAATATATGTTTTCATGTGAGGGGCTTAGAGAGAACAATGAAAAAGATGTGGAAATTTGCTTTGCTTTGCCTATTCTAGTGCTTGTGTGAAGTGAGAAATGGGAGTGTTTAAAAATGAGTATTTGTCAAGTTGGTGCTATAGTGGTCTATAACTCCTATAGGGTTAAGAGTCTTGCTCTTAGTTGGACTTTTTTTTTATGTTATTAGCTAAGGCTGTGTTTTTGCTAAAGGAGCTTTTCATGTACTTCCTCTGTACATGGCTTGTGCCCCTTTTTTGTTAGGTGCTTAGTGCTGGAGTGTATAATTTGCAATCTAGAGAGACAACTTAGTGCTTACCAATTTAGGGAGATTTTCAATCTGAACTTTCTTTCCTCATGTTTGAGGACGGTTGTGAAATTTGTGGCTCCTTAGTGGTCATAATCAAACCAATTCTTGGCCAGATGGTGTTGTTCTTCATTAAATTATTCACAGTTTATGCAGCTACAATTTTTTAGACAGTAATTCCCATGTAAATACTTATTTTGATGTTGACTTTTACTTGCTGCTGATTCCACAAGTTAATCTGCTATCTTAAAATTTGGAATGGCCTAGAAGGAGGAAACATAAATAGATGGTTTTTTTATGGAACTTTTCTTTAATGTCATAACTCCCTGCTTTTTTACACTTGATATCCTCCGGCATTCCCCAACATGTTGACTGATTTGGTATGATGTAACCAATAACTTTGTTGTAGGTATATCCTTCTCCACCACAGAAAAGACTCTAGCAGAAGCATTTTCACAATTTGGTGAAGTCGTTGAAGGTATGACTCAAATTCCTCAACCAGTTGAGCTGATCCCTTGATCGATTGAGCCGTTTTTGGCGTAACAACAATCTTTTTCAACTTAAAACCTTTTAAACAAGTTTGAAAAGCATTTAACATAAGGTTTTAGTTGAAAACATGAAATTATCTAATTTTAAATATTTAAAACAAAATAACTCTTGGTTGATTTTGATGCATTAGTAAAGAATATAATGCATGAAAAACCTAATGTACCAACAACCTTACAAAGAGATCTTATAAAACTTAAGTCTTGAAAAACACTTCTCTTTAAAGTCTTCTTCTTCTTATTGATTTCTCTTTGGTTTGATTTTGTCTTTGTGATTGCCACTTTGGAAATCATTTTGCCTAGTGACACGTGAAATATAATTAATAGTTTCAAACCTTGTTTTGTTATCATTAAAACCGAGATTAACCAAACCTTGATTTCACATTTCCCATAAGTTCAATTCAAACTAACATCCTCCTTTCTCCTAGTTATAAAAACCTTTAAGCATTAAGTGCTAATTCATTTGTTTTTGTCTTTTCTGCAGCTAAAATAATTATGGACAAACGTAAGCTCAGACCAAAAGGTTTTGCCTATGTGACCTTCACTAGAGAGGATGAAGCCGAAAAGGCCTTGACAGAAATGAATGGGAAGGTAAAGCTGCATCAGAGTGGTTTGTTTTACTCTTTAACTAGAAAATGAAATGAGAAATTCAAGAATAAGAATGTGGGTCGATTAATTTGCAGGTGGTGGATGGACGAACGGTTTTGGTGGACTATGCAATGTAATGAGGGTATGCCAATAGCAAGAGGGCCTCCTGAACTGGCAAGTGACAATTGATCTGAACTTTTTATTCCTTTTATATAAATATGGTATATCATCTTTTGTTATATGGTAGCAAGAATTGAGAATTGAGTGGATATAATGTTATTAGGGAAATGAAATGGTTCCATTGTTTTTTTTTTCTATCACCAAAGGATGGAATCTTCTTAGTTTTCACCAATCCCCATGCATCTCAATGTCCTTTTCATTAGCAAACTTTTGCCAAAAATTCTCCCTTTCTTACAACTTTTATTTTTTACTTAAATTACTGGAAGTCGACTCCCGGAGGACATATTACTATATTATAAGATCACCGAGTACATAAAGTAGCACTTGTGTCATTAATTTTATGTATGTAAAATATTTTAAATAAAAATAAAAACAAAAACCCTTATTTTTTCAAAAATAACTGAAGGAACCCTGATTTCTCAAAATATTAATAAATCAAACTAAAGATTATCTTATTACCTATTGAACCCCATCTCCTTCAAGTTAAGTCATGGGCTCCTTGGGTTGTATACAGCAACCGTTTCATCTAATTGACCAAAAATAGAAGGAAGAGTTGCAATTCAAGGTTAGGCACATGGTAAGAAGTGAAATCCCATGGTAGCAGGCCGTCAGCCCCTCAAGTAAGCATGCGGAACAGAGGCCTCATGGGATTTCACGGGGACAACATCTTGGCCCCATGAACGCAAGCAAAGCAAGGTGCAACAAGTGATTTGGACATCTCAGAAGCGTGCACAGGTTGCTGGCCCGCATAGGCAGCATGGGCAGTGCACAAGCATGCTGGCACGGCAGCATGCATGGCAACGCACAAGCATGCTGGCTTGGCAGCATGCATGAGCAACACACAAGCATAGACAGGGTGCCTTCATATGGCCCAACCCATGGGCACGGTGACACAGGGTATGTACGAACTAAGGGTGAGTGCCTCGCCCAAAGGTAACATGTTGCAGCACAGGACAAGCACAGCCTTGGCAGTGAGGCATTACGAGACACATGAGCCCAGCACGTGCGCAGGCTGCCTAGTGACACATAGCTAGGCAGCAAGGCAGCAGCAAGGCAGCATACTCCAAGAAGGTTTTGTTGAGCTTGATGTGACAGCATGAGACAAACTGAATGTAGAGTTAGAATTGGACTAGAATTCAGGTTTTGGTTCCTAATAGGACTGGATGGTTTGTGCATCCCCATATATATATATATAGGGCCTGCATGCCCTCAGAAAAGCAAGGGAACCACCCGTTGTTTATGTGGGAGTCCTTGCGAGATGAGTAAATCTCTTGTTTTTCGTGTGTCAGTACTTGTGTGCAATCTCGTGCGCAATCTCGTGCGGGTTTGAGCAGCCAGGCTTGGACGGCAAAAAGTTGGTGTCTAATTTTGTGCCTGTGACAAAAGCCAAAGACATTTGCCCAATGCCCCCGCCTGTTTAGAGCATCATGGCCTGATGAGAAACCATGGTCCTTTAGACATCTTCAAGTCATGGTACTAAGTTAGGATGAAAATATCGGTAAGCACGAATATATTAGTACTTCAATTTTATGGATATATCGATGAATATTTTGAAGAAAAAAAATATCGATAAATATAAAATTGATCAAAATTCATGAAAATGTAATAAATAAATAAAAAATCTCTTAGAAATATAATTAAAAGTACAATAAACATTTTAAAGTTACTTTATTCAAGAATTTAATATATGTATAATATAATTTATTATATTTGATAATAATATTATATGCATCGATAAAAAATATGTATTTTATAAGTGTACGTTTATTATTAAATTATATTAAATATTATTTCATAATAATATTATAATATTTAATTATAATATATTTAATTTTAAAATATATTTAATATTAAATTTATAATCCATTTAATTTAATTATATAAAATTAACGATAATATATGTACAATTTTTTAATATTTAATTAATCTATTAATGATATTAAAAACACCATAAAAAAAAATTATAATGATAATTTTTATATTTTTTTATAATAATTATAATTAATTTGTTTTTAAAAACATTATTTTATGTTGACTTTATATATATATATATATATATATAGACACACGTTTGGTTCAAATTAACAAAAGGTATGATTGCCCTAGTAGGCATAGGCTGTAAGAGGTTTTTTTTTTTGTGTTGACTTTATATATATACACAACAAAAGCATGCTTGCCCTAGTAGGCATAGGCCGTAAGAGGTCTTATATATGGGAAAAGCAGGGAAACGAAGCCTGACAGGTGACTGGGGAAGGGGGAGCCTAGGCAGAGGGGCAGTGACTAGGGCAAAGGGAGGGCGTTTTTTTTTTCCAAGAAATATCACCGAAAAATTAGTGATAAATTGGAGAAATATCGATGATTTTTTCCATGACAACTGATTAATGAAAAAAATCGGCGATTTATCGCCTCCAACCGATATTTCGCCGATATATCAATGATTTTTTGGTGATATTTACCGAAATTTCTCCTCTCGGACATATCACCATGATTTATCATGTCGAAACCTTCCAATACATGATATATCACAACATTTTCATCCCTAGTCCTGAGGAGAGAACCCAAAAGTGGAACCACATTCCATGCTCTAACTAGTATCAATAAGCCAATCTATTAACTAGTATTTGAAAGCATCTTCTTAAGGGGCAAGGCATTGGATTTAATGTTATCATCATGAATAAAAAACAGCAAATCATATCACCTTTCTATTCTCCCACATCTGCTTGTCTTGCCTTTTATCTCATCCAAATTCCAATGCCTCCACCCCAAGGGCCAGGGCTCAGTCTTTAGAGATAGTTCATTGAACATATAACATCAGAACTTATGTTACCACAACCTCTACCATTGTCTGTCCACAACTTTGACACTCATCTCTTATCATAAGACACATAAACACACACAGCCCTCATTCTCATCTCACTTTCCACTCTGTAAAAATGCTGGCAGCAGTATTGGATGAATAAATGGTTGATTCTTAAAACAAAATTTTTTGGGCACCTTTGATTTTTCTCATCCTTAATAAATTATCCTAGGAAGCAGGAACCAATCACTAATATGATTCCCTCTGACACGGAACTAACCAACACAACAAGAAACCACCAACAAACTCATCCATGGTGATTTCAGTCTAAGCTACACGTGAGAATTTTCAGCACTAAAAGACAAATGGCTCCGACAAACTATTCTGCATTCTGCATCAGTCATCAAGCTGTTTTCAGCTTCCGAGAGGGAGGTCGGCGGAATAGGCTGATGAGATCATCCAGACCCTGTTTCAATAGCATTGTTAGAATGTTTAGATTACTTTTATTTTTCCATTCCATTCAGTCTACAAGGGCACTAATTTGTAAAAGTACACATGATCATTATGAAACAGACATTTAGGAAAAATAAAAGATATGCTAGGTTTTGGAAAGAAAAGAGAGAATACCCTAGTTGTGATGACAAGAAAGCTGAAGAGCACTATCAAATATGATCCCAGCACTAGGAGCAACAGTAAGTCAAATGTTACACTAGCAACCTGCAATAACAACAATTGACTTGATAAAAATTCATGCAATAAATAATTACAATTATCATGTTCTACTACTTTCTTTGAATGTTTTTCTCATAAATAGAAAGGAAAATAATATATCCGAGTAGAACTTTGCTCGGAATTGATTATAATGAAGTAAATTAAAAAAGTTATCCAGAATGTGGATCATGCAAAGTAACTGAAAAAACATTGTCATAACACAATTCAGTTTGTACAGTTACAGAACAGAATCCAACTCTCATGATTAGGAAAAAAAGAGGGATGATGAAACCTAGCCCCATGGTTGGAACTTCTTAGGATTTCTGAGACCTATCCTCATTTTAAGTTGATGATTCCACAGTTGGTTGTTTTTGCCCCTCAAAGTTGTACTTATTTTAAATATGGAGCCCCAAAATAAAAAATGCATTTTGACATTAGCCTATGTTCAGGTATAAAATTAAAATTAAAATTAAAATTAGACATTGGTTATTTACTAGAAAGTCTAATTTTGATCTCCACTCTGTCTTTTTCTGGTTGTATTCACTAATTTGACGTGGAAACTGGCTATTATTAGTAGGCCAACATCAGATTTCATCAGCCATCCAAATCCTGTTGATGTAAAATCACAGAATGTAAGCTTCAACTAAATTGGATCCTTTAAATAAGTTTACTAACTTAACAAAGAATTTGTGTAACTAATCTGTAAATTCTCATCAAACTTGGTTGAATAATTAAGGAAAGAGAGTCATTCATAGTTCAGAGAAAATCTTCAATTTGAACAAAAATTTGGCCACTGAAAAAAAATTGCCAACCACTTGCAACTATAAACCATCACTCAGATACATCCACCCAACTGCAGGTCCGCAACCACATGCACAAAGGACATTTTCCAACACTTGCCTAATCATCAGTGATTCTCTCTCCCCTAGTGGGCCTGAGAAACTGAATATGTTAATCCTCCTCCGAAAAATCATTTTGTTCAAGTTTTCTTCAAGTAAGCAAATATAGACATACTTTGGTAGAATCAAATTAAAACAGAATGAGCTCACATGAAATTAGTTTGTGTGCGCGCGCATGCGTGAGGGGGAGAGAAAGAGATGATTATGATGCACTTCAGCTCCATTTGTCTCCATGGAAACCAAAACCAAGAAAATTATTTTGTTCATATTTATAAATATGCTGTTCATTATTGCTTATCAAAATAAAAAAAATATGCTGTTCATTATTGAGAAGTGAGAACACAAGATTGTTAGGTATATTATTCTATTGATCTTAATGTTATTCTCATGGTAGAAAAACTATATTTTTGAAGATTTTAGATACAAGAGTTGAATAAAGCTGATGTGTACAGTTTGTTAACAGCAAAGTACTTAGCATTTTCCTTTTTGATAGATAATTTTTCTGTCCCCAGCCAGAAAAATAATATACAACTTGTACCTGGTAAATGTTAAGTCTGGCCTTTGTAGAATCATAGAAAGTGAACATCCCATCAAGCACCTCATGTTGCACATTCACCTCAACAGTATGATCTGCTAATTCCTGCCAGAAAATAGAAACGAGCAGACATATCAAAGTCAAATGCTGAAGACAAAAAGACTTGTTTTCTAGGTATCATAACATGATTCACATATACAAGGGCACCAAATGGCAAACAAGATGGTAAGAAACAAAAAAGTTTCCTTCTCCTTAACTAGATCCTAACTAGTCAACTGGATCTAGAATAGACATGGAATTCACATCCATGGACCTCTTATTGCACAACAGAATTAAAAAAAATGAAATTTAAAAGGCTTGATCCAATTTGTTCCTGTACAATATTGTTTTGTATTAATGTTGATTGCAAATATGTATTTAACCACAGACACTACATTTCACCAGATGATAACCACACAAGAGCACAAACATATAAAAAGTAATTTTTTTTCACATGCTGAATTTTGTCCCTATTATTTTAACCATATTTGTTCGTAGAATATGAGCATGGTTGATACTGAGTACACAAGAAATAACAAGTTCAGTACAGAGGAGCTATTTTCACAATATCCCTGATATTGATAATTATTGTTGATTGCAAATATGTATTTAAGAACTATTTTGACAATATCCCTTATATTGATAATTGTTGTTGATAGCAACAATGTATTTAATAGTATCCGAGTCATAACATTAAATTATGGGTTGATAAATTCTTTCAGCATCAAGGGTATGTAATTCTTCACTAGTACTTGTTTGGTTACAATGATGACCTAAATTAGTGCTACAAGAAGACAAAACTGGTTTAGGCAAAATTGATACCTAGACACAACTTTATGAGTGGCACAAATACTGGGCCCGAGACTTCTATAGAAGCATTTTTTTCAACAATATAAGAAATATTATTGTTCACAGTAAGGCAGAACTCTAGAGAGGGAAAAGGAAAGGACATTAGGGTTTGGAATTGAATTTTGGGCTTCAATATTTTTTTCTTCTTCATTAGATCAACATATGAAACCACTTAAGAGGCAAGTAGAAACCTCCTAACTTGTTTAATGTTGTTTAAACATGGGATGTATGCCCTAGATTATTGAACAATATTTAGAATCATGATAATGATTTTTGAGATTAATTAATTATTGTATTTGTCTTGGAGCAGAAATTGTATCTTTTCTGAAGTGGTAGCAAGAGGAAATTTTAAAAATTAAGGGAAAATTTGAATTTGAAATTTGTTTCTACAGTGACCTCATAAGAGTACCAAAAACTTTCTAGATAGCTCCAAAATCTTTGAAACCGGTATCCAGGATGTATACAAGGAACACCCCATTCCAACCTATCAACAAAATCTAGAATAGAGAGACTTTCATACTCCAAATGGACCTTCAACCACCCAAATGATGATTAAGGGAAAAGAAAATCTACCAGATTCAAATCAGATAGCTCCAACCCTTCAAAAGTTCTATAATTTTTTTTAATATAAGTAAGAAATTGTATTAAAAAAAGTGCGAAAAGAGCACAAGAGTATACAGGTCTTATACAAGTAAAACAAGCAAAAAGTAGAAAAAAGGGTACAAAAAAATACTCCCTCCCTCACCCAATACCCAACCACTCTATGAAATCAATCAAATGCGTATAAACACCACCCATATACACTTACCTTAACCCACATAGAGAAATTGTTTAGGAATAAACTCTTTAGCCTTTCATCAAACAATTCCTCACTATCAAAAAGCTCTTGTTTCTTTCCTTCCAAAGCGTCTAGAAAATGCAAGTAGGGGCTGCTCTCCAAGCCTTAATGCGCCTTTTCTCTATAAAAGTCTCATTCCACCCTAGGAGGGTTTCCCCAATTGTCTCAAAAATAACCCACTAAACACCAAAAATGGAAAACACCAGCTGCCATAGCAATCTCGCCTTGTCGCAATGAAGAAGGATATGATCTATGGTCTCTAACTCCACAAGAGGGGGGCTGGAACTTAGCTAACAGGTGCTCCTTGTGTTGTGCTGAAGAGGAGATGATAAATCACATCCTTGTTCATTGTTCCAAGGCGAGGGTTTTGTGGGATCTCGTGTTTTCATTGTTTGGTGTTAATTGGGTCCTTCTGTTTACGGTTAGAGACACTCTTTTAGGTTGGTTTGCTTCCTTTAAGGACAAGAAGCATAGAAAGGTTTGGCGGGCAGCTCCTCTTTGTTTATTTTGGACGGTTTGGAAGGAAAGAAACAGGCTAGTTTTTGATAATGAGGTTTTGTCGATTCAAAGAATGAAAAATTCCTTTATTTGTAATCTCTTCTCCTGGGCTAAGTCTTGTATAGATGTATGTCCCTTATCTTTAATTAACTTTGTGGACTAGTTGGGTTCTTGTTGAGGGTTGGTGAGTGCTTGTCTCTTTTGTTTCTTATTTTTAGGTGACTCTTGTATACTCCCTGAATGTTTCGGGTCGCCTTTCAAGCACCCATTATCTAAATATATTTTCTGTAGGTTTATCTATATAAAAAAACTCCACTTTGCATAAAGCACATCTATTGGCCAAAGTCCACCCTCTTTCTTGAAGCTGATCCAAAGTCAAAACTTTTCCCCAACAAGCCTCCCAAGTGAAGAAACTCGCCTTTGAAGGAATCCAAGGGTTCCACACTATTTTTAAAGGTAAAGGGGTTGTATTACCAGTCTCTAACACAGAATAAAGCCCCTTAACAGAGAAGACCCCTTTGTTCCCACCCTTCCAAACCACTCTATCCTCTTGTTCCCTTTTCACCAAATATCCTTGAAGTACAGAAAGAATGCACTCCATGGCACCTAACTCCCAATCATGCACGTTCCTAACAAAACGGAAATTCCAATTGCCACCTTCTCCTCTATGTTCCCACAGATCAGCGACCCATGCCTCTTTAGAATCAAATAAGGCAAACAAGGATGGAAAAATCTCACATAAAGGCTCCTCACTACACCACCTATCTTTCCAAAACTTCACCCTCTTCTAATTACCCACCATAAAGGAAATCATAGGATTAAAAAACTCTCAATGCTTCTCAATCTCTTTCCATACCCCAACTCCATAGGAATCTCTCACCACTTTTGACCTCCACCCCCCTTCCTCCTCCCCAAACTTTCCCTTCAAAAGTTCTATAGTTATGCTCCAAAACACAAGAAGATGTGCAAAATTTGTTTCTATGATGACCTCATAAGAGTACCAAAAACTTTCTCAATAGTTCCAAAATCTTTGAAACTGGTATACAGGATGTATACAAGAAACGGCCATCCCAACCTATCATCAAAATCTAGAATAGAGAGACTTTCTTACTCCAAATGGACCTTCGACCACTCAAATAATGATTAAGGGAAAAGAAAATCTACCAGCTTCAAATCAGATAGCTCCTACCCTTCAAAAGCTCTACAGTTATGCTCTAAAACACAAGAAGATGTGCAGCAGAGCCATCTCAACACTGTGAGATTCCTCGTACTAATAAAAAAAACCTATCAAACTTGAAAGGACATTGTTCACTGTGAAAGAAACAACCACAGAAACAAAAACAATATCAAATAACAAAGCCCACAAACCATGCAAACTGATGATGAATGAGAAAGGGGTTTGTTGAATCCTTAGTGTTTGCACATGCTTCACCAATTTTTGAGTCCTACCCCTTCACATAAGCTGGACAACAGCAAGGATCTTCCCCAAACAATTAATACTGGCTCAGTAGAAATGTGGTTCCTAAGCTTCTTCTCCAAATAAGAAACTCAATTTCTTGAACAATGTAACTTGTAGGATTTGACTGAAAAATACTCGCACTAACCATCCTCCTCACACTCACAAACCACAGAATCACGACAAGGAGCATTATATGCTTTCAGGCATAATTGGCAGTCCCTACAAGATGGGAGGAAAGGCTGAAATTGAAGATGAACATGAATGCAAATTCACAGTATCAGTGGAATTTTGTTTCACCTATAAATGAAACTGTGGAATGATTAAGAATTTAAACATGGCATAACATCAAGTTGAAATTTCCAGCAAAACTTCAAGTGAATACCATTGCCATAAACAGCAAAGAACACAACAGACATAATCCGAAAATGCCCAAAAAATAAGTATGCAAAACAAACAAACCTTTTTCAGTGCCAGGATAAATGGGTCATTCTTTGAGCAAAATGGTGCCACTCGAGGTGTCCGTGACAACAGATGCAACCACGATTGAATGTAAGAAGGGTTAACAGCCAAGCTACTGTCATCTGCAAAAATTTGAATGTTCTTTCCCTCATGGCCATAGATGTGCCTCTGTGTAAGGGAGAGATTACATTAGAGAAATAAAACCAGATGAACAAAGTCATAACTAAAATTTGTTAAAAAAAATTTGGCTCTATCATGCATATCAGCATGCAACAAATGAACAATCAAGGAGCATTTTGAAAAGCTGAAAACAATTCTCAGCCAGCTTGAAACACATGCGCAAAATCCCACTACAATTACCGCCTCATGTTCTTTTGTCCAAGCAGGCAATGCCGAAGCTTTAAGTGACTCCTAAGGATTATTTATCTAGCACATGGATCATAGACTTGGGTGCTACCAATCATATGACAAGCCATTCCAATTTTCTTTTTCCCCACTTATGCAATACTTCCAAGTAGGCCAAAGTAAAGGTAGCTAATGACACTTTTTCTTCTATAACTGGTCAACACATAACCTCCATCAATCTTTCTGTGTCCTTGAAAAAAGTGTTACATGTTCCAAACTTGTCTTGTAATCTCTTGTCTATTAGTAAAATTACTAAGGACTTGAATTGTTTCGTAACACTCACCCCTTCTTATTGCATTTTTTGGAACCAAATAACAGGGAGGATGATTCGGCATGAGGAAAGATGGACTCTACTACCTCAATACACATTGGTAGATTAGTGATCCTATTCCACAAGCTCTTGTTTCCACCATTGACCCCTCAAAAACTGATCAAATATGGCTATGGCACAAACAGTTGGGACACCACCTTTCTGTTTCTTGGAAAAAAAAATGTTTCCTACATCGTTTGGCAAAACTAAATCCCATGATTTTCATTGTGAGGTTTGTGAGTTTGCAAAGTCCAGTCATATACTTTTTCCAATAAGAAATGAAAAGAAAAAACTTCTTTTAGTTCAAGACATATGAATATTTGCGAACCCTCTAGAATTCTAAAGATTTCAAGTTTTAGACAGTTTGTTACCCTCATTGATGACTACAATCATACCACTTGGGCATATCTCTTAAAAACCTAAGTTAATTCGATCTTCCCAATATTCCATAAATCCGTTCATACCCAATTTGGTACCAAAATTCACACCTTAAGGTCAGATAATGGGAGGGAATATTCCTATCATGATCTTGTCACCTATCTCCAAAATGAAGGTATTGTGCACCAATTTTCATGTGTAGATACAAAAAATTGAGGTAGCTAAGAGAAAAAATAGACATATCTTGGAAGTTGCTATGTCTTTACTCTGCCAAATGAATATTCTAAAATCATATAGAGGAAGCCATTTTGATTGTTACATTCCTAATAGATCAAATGCCTCCTCAAGTTCTTGACTTCGAATTCCCTATGGATGTACTTTGAAAGTCTTTTTCTAAATTTAAGGGTATTGAAACTCTTCCTCCTAAAATATTCGGGTGTCTTTTTCATTCACATTTCCAAACAATCTAGAGAAAAACTTGACCCAAGAGCTCTTAAGTGTCTTTTTCAATTATTATTCTACTTAAACAGGATATAAGTGCTACCATCCTCCCAAAAAAAGATCATATATCACCAACGATGTCACCTTCTTTGCAAGTCAACCCTACTTAACAGACACTTTCTTCAGGGGGAGATTGGAAGAATTGAAGATAAGCCATCAAAAGTTTTTCCTACAAATGGTGGGGATGGTGGGGGTGTCCTTCCACAACCAGTTATC
Source organism: Vitis rotundifolia (assembly GCA_030254885.1). Classification (NCBI taxonomy): domain Eukaryota; kingdom Viridiplantae; phylum Streptophyta; class Magnoliopsida; order Vitales; family Vitaceae; genus Vitis; species Vitis rotundifolia. The sequence goes on from CM058156.1 coordinate 15,492,798, forward strand.
AAATGCCTCTACCTCAGATTTCACATCAACTTTACCAACAGTTCAAGATTTTTTCAGCCCAAAAAAATTTTGATTTTGTGCCAATATTCTTGGTTGTTTCAAATGTGCTAGCCTTGGATCCCTCTATTGAATCAGCCAGTGAACATGAGAAATTCCAGCAGATTTCCAATGAAGCAGGACCAAAATCTGAGGAAATTGTAGAAATTCTTTCATTGAAAATTCAGCCAATGAACTTAACGATCAGCTCAACGAAAAGGAACACCTGCTGCCAAAAAACAACTCTAAACTAAAAGTGTATTTGAGGAACGGAAAATCCACAACATCCTCTCATATCCCATCATCTTGAATCAGGAAATGAAAATACTTATTCCAGTTCTATGAAAATTGTGTTCGCCTTTTGCATTGAGGAAAGACAGTAGAAAATGCACTTGGTATCCCAATTCAAATGCACTTGGGTGTTATCTTCCTCAATAAGAGACACTATTGGGTTGGTGTGGGTCTTTTGTTGGAAGGAAACTGAAAAAAGCGTGGGAAGCAACTCCTTTGTGCCTCTTTTAGACAATTTTGAAGGAAAAAAATAGAAGATTGTTCAAAAACAAGAAGCTCTCTGTCCTAAGACTAAAAAACTTGCTCTCCTATAACTTGTTAAGTTGTACAGAGCTGCAGGCCCAATGTCCTTGTGTGGTTTTATTGATTGGTTGGGTTCTCACTAAAGGAGGGAGTAGTTTTTTGTTTTCCCTTTCCCTTTTTTTTGGCCATCTTTTAGCGGCCTTTATACACGTCCTGTTTACTTTGGCGCACTCTTTTTGGCATTTTTTAACGCATTTCTTTTTTACATATAAAAAAAAAAAAATCGTTTATCTTCTACATATCATATGTCACCTCTTCTAGACAATTGGCAAACGTATTAACCATGGGCCTATTGAGTCCCCATATTTTATACAATCTTAGACAAGTTGGAGATGCAAAATATTTTTACACCAGCTTAAAGGGGAGTGTTAGACGAATAACCCCAAAAAACCAGCAAATTATTTTGGATTGCTGTATGAAGATCCATATGTATTGCTATTATTTTTCCTGCCAAATATTATTCCATCCTAGTAAAAGTTGACTCAATGTTTTGTACCAAGAAATCTGGGTTAGGACCCTAGAAAACAGATTGGCTGATTTAAAGGGATCTTGTCAACCCTTCTTTTGTATATGTGTTGTAGATCAGAATGCAATGGAATACAAGGGACAGTACCCTTTTTCTCAACAGAACGCATTATTCATCCCAATGAGATAGTGACTTTATCATTCCCCTCTACACCAACCACCTAATGATATCTCCTCAGATGTGAATAGACACGAGTACCAGTCTCCACATCCCTAGAGTTTCATGACAAAACCCAGCTCCTTTAGGTTTAAGGTTTCATGAAACACTGAGAAAATTTTCTATTTTCTTAAGATTATGCATAATTAAACAACAATAGGGACACCACAGAATTAGAACAAAAGTATATCAGCATGATCAAAAAGAAACTCCACAATCAAGTTCTAGCTCCCAATATAGAGATCTTACCGCAAGACTCTCAGCAACTAACTTTATACTTCTGATAATTGCAGCTTCATTCAAAAAGTGTCTGTACAGAATACCATCTCTCAGGATATGGCTGCCTCAAAGAGAATAGAAATTCTAGGAATAAGAAAGAAAAAGAATTTAAGTTCCAGAGCACAACCTGCTATCAGACAGACCTCCAGTTCTTTCTAACAGTTCAGGTGCAACAGACAGTTCAGAAAGGGTGGCAGCAGTAACTCTTAGCCTTGAAAACTGTTCATGCTCCCAAGCTACCTACAGCACGGCAACAGATTTAGCACCAAGTCTAAACAGTGCAAACTCAATATGGGACCACACTGAAAGCACTACATATTTACAGCAGTTTATGAAAATTTTTATAAGTGTGTTATAAACTGATTATTTACAGGTATACATGAAAAAAAAAACAGAGTAGCTTCATATTTGTTGCAATAGCAACATGAGAATGGCATATTTCTTTCAAAAAGTTTAACAGATTGCAGTCAAATGGTTTGTCCTAACGTGTCAGACAGGTAAATGAGGGGTTGTACCAGGGAGGGATAATTTGTGTTGGCGATGACACCACCAAAAATTAATGTAGTTATGTATCAATCTGCATGAAACAATAAGGACAGACATTTACATTATAGTGTTAATTGTACATTAAAAGTTCCATCCATTTCCACAAGTTACAACTATTTTCATTGTTAGTATCATGATTATTCCTAGATGACATTCAAGTTTAAGCATGTCATCATGGTTTCTCTTCCAAGCAGATTTATCTAGATTAAGAATCTGTGATGCAAGAGTATCCAATTAACAATGAAGCTTAGTCATATGATTCTTAAATGACGGGATGAGCATTTCAATTTTTTCAAAAATGTTATTAGACCATGTGGTTCTGTGGAGTCTTGAACTCTACTAACAATGTCTTTTGAATCTTGCCCAAACTAAATTAGTTGTTCTCCACATTTGCTCCATTGCCTGTTTACTACATAGTCAAGGTTTCTGTTTAGGATCTCCATATCAAGGTTCAGAACCATCTCCAATTCTACAGGTGTTTTTTTCCTTGATAGGCAAATGAAAAGATATTTATAAAAAGCGCCAAGAAAAGAGCACCAATTTTACATGTTAAGCAAGTCAAACTTCAGGCACATGAATAAAGGAACAACATGAATTTATTTTAATTTTAAACAGCAAGCATTGACGTGTAATAAGTTCCTCCACTAAAGTAATGTCTATCAGTATTTTTATTGTAAATATAGTAGTATTCCTATATCAATAACCATTGTCAATCATTGGCGCTTTAGATGCCAGGAAAGGCAGGAAATAAGAACACAAAGCTCAATTAGAGCTGAATAAACTGGAAAGAAACTGAAGAGAGAAAATGATAAAGAGAACAATAATAGAAATTCTAAACAGTGAGCCTAAATCTCCTGATTTTAGCGTATCATAACATCAGTAACATTTTTTTTATTTTTTTTATTTATTTTTTATAGCATCAGTAACAGTGAGCCTATTTTATGTTCTATTTGAAAATAAAAAATATAACATAAAATTTACTTTAAAATTTCAAAAGCAACCAACAAAGAATAATTGATATTTGTCATGCACCTTTTCTACAAAACCAAAAAAAAAAAAGATCTCTCTTATAAATTTGTTTACCAGTAAATACCAGTATATCAAAATCTCACACCTAAATTTTCAAAATTTAGGTCACAAGAATAGATGCAGACTAACCAAGATACCAGAATAGAATGAAATAGAGGTAATCAAGGAAAATAATTGAGATAGAGCAAAGTTCCTAATGAAAAATTCACCTAAAAAATCCATGGTAGTAACTATAGGCCATGATAAGTTAAACAATAGCAATTCCAAAAATATATGTGCATGAACATCCTTTCTTCTAATCACACCATCACCTTTTGGCTCAGGTTATTTAACTAGGTCATTTTAATATATATGTCAAAAAGGATTAGAGGAAATAAAACAAGATCTATTTAACATATAAAATAAATCTTCCTTTCTTTAAGCATTAAACTTAACTCTTGTGAATTTTCACAAACCAGGATCATAATTAGACTATGTTCCCAGGCTGGTTTGCAAAGAAAGAAACCAAAACATGATTGTAATAGATAAGAACATCTAGTTTGTTCATTAATGTATAATGCAATTCCAACTTCCAGCAAATCCACTTACTCGAGGATTAGAAATATTTATTTTCTTGTGCTTCAAGCCAACTTTAAGCCCCAGTTCTTCTGCTACTTCTGTAAACCCCTGCACAGTTCATTCATCAAATCATATAGCACAGCGACACAACACTATAAGTTAATAGTACCTTTTTTATCTTCTATGTCAAAATATTTTAACTTACTTCAAACATTTGCTTTATGTAGGCATTTTCTGGAGGCTTAGACACATGAATCCATAGTTCATTATCCCATGAACCAATGCTATTCAAGCAGATCGCATAGTCAATACTCTCACGCAAACGTTGATCAAAACTTCGAAGCCACTGCACAAAGTGGAATACAAAAATATAACAAAGCAAGAAAAAGAATGGCAATCTTCAGTTTAAGTAGATCCAACTCTAAAAGGAGAATTAAAAGTATAATCCACCAAAGGGAGGTAAGCACCTTATGTGTTCCATTGTAGTTATAAGGTCCACCTGACGTTAGTCCAAAAAGTAAATTGTACCTTCCTCTTGTCTTAGGATTTGAATAAAGTAGAGAGAATAACCTAGCTATCTCAAGAAGTGCCACAACTCCACTTCCATTGCTATCACTTCCCACTGACAATGCCTAAAAAATATATTTTCTCAGACATTTATATGGCTAAAAAGTTTATTTATTTAGATAGGAATGTTAAAAAGGAAAATACATACTGGGGCAGCCCCAAATGTGTCATATGACGCCACTATAGCAATGGTTGGCAGTTGGTTCGCATCTCCATCAACTTTCAAACCTGGCAACCATCCCTGTATCCACTCACAGGAATTGTTCAAGTCAGATAGGAATTCAAGAAAAATAAGCACATTAATATTATATTTAAAACCAAAAAACGGTTCTCAAGATCTTGACCTTGCAGTAAGTGGAAACAGTAGCTTAAGTGAAAGGAAGATTAGGCTCATATAAACCCAAATGTGCCAATTGAAAACACAAGTGCTGATAATTTGTAATAATTATGAGTCTGAAAGTAGGCATACATAAGCTATGGTGTGCACTGTACTGTTACAAAGAAATGGTCTTCAAACATTCATTTCACATTCTTACATTCGAATAAAAGTTTGGACATTTTAAGAAAACTCATAAATATTTTTCTTTTCCACTAAGAATAAGAGAGACCCAAATATAGATGTGCAGTATACAGTGAAAAAGAAAACAAAATTACAACTTAAGAGAGTCAAGAAAGTCCAGAAAGTCAAGAAGAAGCAGCTGCAAACATAGCTGATGGAGCTATTCCATAAAATTTTAAAAATATATATATATTGACATCATCAAGAACCGATCTTAATTTTATAATTGCTCCTCTCTAAAGGCACCAAAATATCTTATGACAAGGCATTCTGAATCTGAATTTTTCAGCTTTTCAGGTAACCCAACCTGCCCCTATTAAGACAGGTTTGTGTACACTTTTAAACAAGTATGAGGAAATTTGGGGGAAATGCTAGAACTTTAGCAGGGTTCCTGGGTACTGTGTGCCACCCAGCCCCCATCCTGATAGAATTTATATTATTATAATTATTTTATAATTAATTAAAAACATGCCATTATATCTAAAAAAACTCAGGGTCTGCTTATTAAGTGTTCTAAAAATAGAAATTTTTTTTTTAATAACAAAAAGGAAAAACAGAAAAAACATGTTTGACAACCACAAAACAAAAAACAGGGTGTTTTCTGAAAATATATCTTAGTTGTTTTTACTTGTTTTCTAAGGGCTATTTAAAAAAATAATGGGACATATATGAATAATAATTGAAAATAAAGCACTACATATAAAATTTATTTTTTAAAAATATTTGAAAATATAGAAAAAAAGTTGAAAACATTCCAAGTTCTCAAGCAAACTTCGCTCTAGAAAACATCAAAAAACTGTTTCTTGAGAACAAATTTTGAAAACGTTCCCAAGCAAACCCTCAATTTCTCATGTCTTAACACTAATTGAAAACGAGAATATGCCTAAAGATGGACCTCCAGATTGAAACAATATCAACAAGACAATAAGAATCTAGAATAACTTCAATGATAGTTTTAATTCAGAGAACTGAAAGAATTATATTTTGATTCGGAAAACTGAAAGAATTATACTATGGCATCAAGGATGTTCTCTTACAAAAATATTCAATGCACGGTTCCCTTACCCACAGGAAAAGGCACAGAAATTTACAATTGCAGACAGGGAGAATTAATGATTCTCTTTCTGGTAATACAAAATAATAAGTCTCTCATGCAACATACTCAATCCCTTTATAACCAGAAATCCAAAAAGAGAGGAAAGATGTTGAACTAGGACCTGAATGTTTGTGATGGTAGGAGATACAATTTTCTTAGGTTCTGGTGCTGAGACAACAAGCTTGTATCTGAAATATTTGACAAACAAAGTTGCAATCAGATAAGCCCATTGACAATAAAAGCATCAGTCACAATATTCAACAAGAACCATGAACTAGGTGATACACAAGTAAACTGATATGAAAATAACTGACAAGAATTATCTATCTAAATGTTGTTACTCACATTTAAATATGGAAAGTCATAATAACACATTTGATACACAATAAGATCAATATTAATACAGTGAGCAAGAAGTCAAATCAACAAAAAATCTAATGCAGAAAGAGGATTCCTTCATGCAATAGATTCACATATACAAGCAAAACGAAAGGCAGAGATCTCTCTAATTGCTTTTAAACTCTATAATAGCCAAGGGCTTGCATATCCTGGCATACATGTACCTTCATTTTTTTTTCCTTTCCAATTTCGTCTCTCCTAGAACAAATGCCCTCTAGATTAATTAGAAAGAGAACCCAAGCAACATTTTCCCTCTATCATTGTCTCATTCTCCTAAGCTGGAGAAGAGTCATCCTAAGGATTTGGAGTCTCAACTCTCAAGTATGTGGAACCCTAAGATCATAAAAATGCTAAAAAATTCAAGAAACAGAATATCTAACAAACTCTCAGGTTGCATTCCTGGAATCTTCCAACCCTGCAACTTGAGATCCAAAGTCATTAACCAAAGACAATGCCCTCACAACCCCATAACTAGTTGTGCTAAAAGCTCAAGATATATTGTTAATGAACTGTTGCTTCAAAAGATTTGATTCTGTAAACTAACCATCAACAACTACCTTTTTAACTGAGCTTTCATCACGGGCTCTTAAGATCAAGGTAAAAACCTAGTGTATGCCCTATCCGAATAGCAAACATACATTTTCATTTCTAGATAGACAAATTATATGAATATATTAAAAGGACACCTAAGAGAAAAAGGAGCATAACCAGGTCAAGGGGGTAGACAAGGTGCACAACAAGCATATATGCATTTGAGTTACCAACAATGTCAACTGCAGTCATAACTTTCTCATGCACAAATTATATAACAACTTTCTTCAAGATATTAGGCATTCACATAAAATGAGACATTAAGTATTGAATAATTGCATATTTGGAATCTGATGGTACAATAAACAATTAAGAAAAATATCAAAGGAAATTAATACATAAAGGTAGTAAGTGTGTGTTATTCTACCAACGGTTATTATTATTATTATTATTTTTCAAAGACCTTGAGAGCATCAACTGATCACAATTTGTGCATACTACATTAATATAAAAAATATTTTTTTCCTTCTTTTTTGACTTGATAATGAGAAATTTGTGTACCATATACTCACCCATGCCTTGTAAGGGATGGCAGGTGAAGCACTAAAGCTCCAAAGACCACAACTTAAAGATGAACTTTAGATACTTGGATCTTTGACTGAAACCTCACAAATTCGTATTCTTCTTGTTCAGATTTCTTTGGTATCCAACAATAACATCTCAAAACTTTTATCCTCCAAAGCAGTAGAATCCGAATCTCTCATCCTCCAAGAACCATTTTCTTTCCAAACCTATTAAAGTGCGAGCAACGAAGCATTTGCTATTAGTGTGTGTGAAAGCACACACATACTTGGTTCCCAATCTGATGCAAAACTATAAAGTTGGCCTAATTCTAGAATCTAGACTTAAAAATTACAAAAATAACTAAATAACTAAAGGAAAATTTTAACATTGAAATGAATTAGAAAAAGAAACACCCCCCAACACATACACACACCCAAAAAAATTCTCTCCCTAAAGTCCTCTTGCTTTTGGAGCTTAAGAATCTTTATTTTATATTGATCACATTGAGTTGCATTGAACCCTTCTACTGTTTGGGAAAAGGAACTTTGTCCTCACAACCCCACACAATTATGTTTTTAGGACATCTCCAATTCAAGTTAATAGAAAAGGTACTTTTTCCTTTTTCTGTTACATGGAATTGAAGTTGGAACCTCCCCTATCTACACCCCAACACTTTGTCACCTTTTTTTTTTTTTTTTTTTTTTGTGATAATACATTATGATTGAACCACAAATATCTGAACTCTTCCAAACAGGAGGTTTGGAGTGAGAAAATTACTGCAGAGGATTAGCCAAGGTCGTATTTCTTACCAATCCTACAAGTCCCATTGTCACATTGTAGAAAATAGCCAAAAAATGATAATAAAAGAAAACCCCCTTACTATTTACGGTCCAATTCTAAATGCTGGCACGGAAAGAGAGACCAAGGGAGGGTTCCTGAGTACTTTGGGACACTCTTTTGGCATTCCTCTTTTATAATATTCTCCTTTTTACCCATCAAAAAAATAGAGAGCAAGGGAGGGAGTGAGGAAGGGAGAGGGGGGGAAGAGAGAAAGAGAGAGATTGAGTGAATTAAATGCTTTAAGGATGTAAAACATTGGAAAAAAGGACTGCTTAAAAAAGCAAAGCTATTTGAAATTTGAAATGGAGCTATAAACAGCCATCTTACTAGTTTGTATAGATCATTGTTGTCCTATTTAATTGCACCCAGGAGGTGCTCCTCCTAAGGGACTTTAGTTTAAGGGAAGGGAAAACAAGTTTTGGACATCAGATAATACCCAGTGAAATCCATGTTGGAATAAGTGTTAGTTCTCAAGGTGGATTACAAGAAATTGAACAACCATATCTAGTAGGATGTTTTACATAACTCCTTAGGATGTGCTTGGTGTATAATTATTTTAACTAGGAAATGAGTATCTTATCTCCAAATATGAGAAAAATCATAAATGCAGTGCAATAACTTGGGAATTTTTTATCTGCCTGGACGTAAGATCTCCTTAAAATTAGGAAAATCCTTTATTCACGTAGGACCTGGTATCTTTTTATCCTCATTCCTAGGGAACAAAAACAAAAGGAAAGTAGAAAACCACTTTGTATCCCTTCTTTCTTTATAGCCAAATCTAATTTTTATAAATATTATTTAAAGGGTTGTTATGTAAGTTGCATTAATTGCAAGAAATTCTTGAGATAACCAAATACTATAACAAGAATATAACATGATGGGAATCTCAAATTCCCAATTTTAACAAAACATAAGAATGGTAATCTTGTATGAATTACATTTTGGCAATTCATTTTAGAAAATAAGATTTCCATTCCAAGTGTTGATGTCAGCTATTCAAACAAGCCCTTTGTTAAGGCTTCTACATTGGATGGCTCAAATGGATGAGGGTTGCCTTTCCTCAACAATTTTCTATTCAGATCAACAGGAGCTTCAAGGGTTAGATTGAGGCCTCAAGAGGCCATTTTTAGATGTTTGGTTGGGATTTAGGTCTTAAGATCAACATGGCAGAAGGCACCTTGCAGGAAGTTAACCATCTTATGTTTTGCACTACATCAATATATTTCCCTGGAGAATTTTCTGCTAAAAAAGGGCTGTGCTCTTGCACAGTTAAACCACATCTGCTTCTCTATTTGCACAGCTCCCTTCAGCTAACAAGAAACACTTGCAATGAGCATTAACAGCTGGTACAAGTTTTTCCAATAATCACAATCATACTACTTTGTAGTTTACCTTCTAGTGGATATAATTTTATATAGAGTTTGGAAATCTTCTTTTTATTGTAAAATTATCAACTAACCCGCCAGTAGTTGCAGTAGCAGGCTGACTAGTAGCATCATTCCTCTTGATGTCGGTCAACACATCATCAATATTGTCATCCTCAAAAGCAAAATACACAGGATACTGTAATATAAAAAATAAAAAATAAAAAATAAAACATTAGGATAAAAACTAACATTAAAACGACATGAAAAAAAATGAAAAGGTGAGAAGCACAAAGAGGCAGAAATCAAGAAGTGAAACTATACTATTCCATCATCTCAATTGCAAATTTAGATGTATCTTAACAAGGACATGACAAAGAAGTTAGATGCACCAAAAAACTAGTGTCTTTTCCATTTTAAGGAAGAGGAACCGCATTTCATACATCTGAAAGCACTGTAACTACAAATGCATACTACACCTTTGTAACATAACAGTTTTCTTTGGAGAACATTAAAAGCAAGCCATAAATATCACAGTTACTATTTCCAAGAAAATGCTTCTTCAAAAGTGTAGGAAGAAGTAATCATGTGCCTTGAAGGAGATTAGTTGAAGTAATCCATGTTTCACTCACAGGTATACTGGCATGGATTAGTAACTGTTCAAGTTCCCCCAACAAGTTCCTCATAAGCTTTTCTTCAAAAGTTTGGTCACCTCTCCCCATGTCATCTCTGTTATCAGAACTAATCATCCGAGGAAGCAAAAATAATAGACCCCCCAGAGGCTGTTTCTGTGTAATATAGTCTGCAATATGGTTGCCATAAAGATAGGTACTAATTAGAAAATAAATCAACGAGTCATTAAATTTCAGCCAAACAGATACAGGTTGAATAACCGGTTAGACAATAAGGGGCTGAACAGATATTCTGACTATTTGAAAAAAGGATTAGCAGCATTCCAACTAGACATAGTACCAAGATTTCACAACCAGACTACAAAAATCTCATATCATCATCGTAGACACCAAATCGCTTCACATATTTTCCCACCACAACCTTCTCCATAAGCTATTCTGTAAATTGCACATCTATGCAACCACTTACAAAAGGGTTGTACTAAACAAATCTCCATTTTTTATTTTTTTTTTGATAGGTAGGGTTGTGCTAAACAAATCTTATCCACAACCCAAAGTACCACTATGTACATTTTGTGGTTTTGGGACCTCACAACAGAAATAGAAGCAAAGTGTCATGTGCCTTCCTTATGTTGATTTTTGATCTATTTAGTTGGAGGAAATTTCAAGAGAATTTGGGTAAGAACAACACAGAAGACTTGGTTTTAGATGAAATCGTCTTTTTTGGCCTTTTTTTCTTTTTTCATTTTTTGGATAGGTAAAGAAAAGTTGTATAAAAAGTAAAGAGGGGACACCGAAAACAGTGCCCTCAGAGTATACAAGAAGTATACAAAAGAAGCCAAAAGGCTCAAGCAAGAGGGGGAGGGATAGAAACAAAAAACATCACCTTCCCTTGCTTAGATCCTAACCAATCAATGAAGCTTACAAGCGAAAAAGGGCTCAAATCTACAAACACCCTAACCCAAGACCACAGGTTACACCGTCTTTTTTGGCCTATTAAGCACATCAATTTCTAAAATACCCAAAAAGGTGCAGCATTCTACATTTTGAAGGATTAGCAAGAGTCAAGTGACTCGTGAAAATATGAAGCAGTCTCCAACAAGTGCTCCTAAGTGGAGTCCTCCATTTGGGAGGATAAGGTTAATTGTGAATGAGACACTCTTGGGAATCTGGATCACATTGATATTGGCTATCTTTTGAGACTATTTGGTTGAAGCCAAGTTAGCTTTCCATAAGCCAGTCAGTTAGTGAATGCCAAAAAGGCAGAAGTTCTAGATCTTATTGACACGGTGCTAAGGCATTTCATTTAATCATTTTAAAGACTGAAGGAAACGCTCCTGAAATTTGTAAGCTGGTCTCAACCAATCTATCAGTGTCTTAGAGGAATGTTCATTTCATGAAGAAGATTTTGAGCCTCTCTTCCAGCATGCAAGCTTAGTTCAATTGAATTCTGTATTCATCAAATGAAAACTTATTTCTTGGCCAAGAGAGGATCTTCAATCCTCGAAGAGTAATGGCACTATTTACCAACTTGATAGGCTAATATGGAATAAGGCAATGACATAAATTAGGCTAAGACATTCCCTAAAGTGCAGCCCCAACCTACCTGTGGAGATGCAAATATTGGATCAACAAATCAGTGAGAAATAAACAGATAGAGAGACTCAAGCTCAAGACCTCTAGGAATCAAAGCTCTGATATATTGTCAAGCAATCAGTTCAACCCAAAAACTTAAAATATAAATTAATGGGCCAACAACATATATTAGGCTAACAACCTTTACCTTGTAAAAGAAAAATGATCGAGTTAAAACAGCATTATATGGGTAAACATATTGGAAATGAGTCTGACTATAGGTGTTCAATCCATCTAAAGCTCCAACCACCCACACCCTAGCAACCTGTAGACATATGCTTCATTGTTAGCACTTAGTAGTAACCACAACTTTACCAACAAAAAGAATTCTTTGCCACATCCCAGCTTGTGGAACTTAGTAAAGGGGCTTGAAGATAAGGGGTTTTCTAGTAGAGATACATTTTCCAGGTTGGAGAAGACAATTTAGGTTAGATAGAGGAGGTGATATCTAATGTTTGCATTGATATTTAGCAGCACAACTCGCTTGTTTCAAAACAAAGCAGTGCATGTTATCTAACCTAAAGAAGGAATCTCAAGAGTAGTTTATCAAATTATTCTAGTTTATTATTTGTCTTCCTCCATAATTACTAAAATGGTAAGGAAAAGAGTTGAAAAGCCCCAAAGGAACTTTTTATGGGACGAGAGTGTTGTAGGAGAAAAAAATCCATCTAGTGAAATGGACAATTGTCCTTTGAGAAAGAGAAGAGTCTAAAGACCTTTCAATATTCAATAAGGCTGTTTTTTCTTTTTTCTTTTTTCTTTTTTTTGATAAGTAAAAGAATTGTATTAAGAAGAGGCACTAAAAATTTAAAATAGTGGCCCAAGATGTACAAAAAATAGCCCCCCCTCAACGGGAACCCACCCAATCAATGAAATTTATTAACGTCGAAGGACCATCTTTTATAAACAATTTGGTCTCCAACCAAAGTAAATAAACAAAAAAAGCTTTCAACCTTTGCATGGACAGCACACCGTCTTCGAAGGCAATTCTATTCCTTGTCTTCCAAACGGACCAAAACAAGCATAAATAGCCCACTTTCCAACCTGTCTATGCTTTTTGCCCACCCAAGTCCGATTCCATCCCAAGAGGGTTTCCCTTATCGAGGAAAGAAACACCTAATACACTCCAAACAAGGTGAAGAACAACTTCCACACATCCCTTGTCTTTTCGCAATGGAGAAGAAGATGGTCAATAGACTCCTCATGCGCTTGGCACAAATAACATTTATTTGCTAAAGCCCAACCCCTCTTTTGAATTTGGTCTAAAGTTAGAACTTTTTCCCATGAAGCTTTCCAAGCAAAGAAACTAACTTTTGGTTACACACAATAGTTCCATATTATCTTCATTGGGAGTCTGGCTCTAAAGCTTTGTAAAGGGACTTTACCGAGAAGTTGCCATCTTTTGACTCCAACCATCTTACCCCATCCTCCTCATTCAAAATCACTCTCTTCCCACATAAGCGCCCCAACAAGTTTTCCACCTCATCCAACTCTCAATCATTGAAGGGCCTAGTGAAATGACGATTCCAACTACCCCCCTTTCCCCACTTACTGAATCAATCCATATACCTTTCACCCAAGACTCTTTGGGAGTAGCTAAGGCAAATAAAGAGAGGAAAGATTTGCACAAAGTTGTAGATCCATATCAATTATCCTTCCAAAAACTCACCCTCTGACCATTACCGACCACAAAGGATATTCTAGAGCTAACAAGGTGGTCAAGTTTCCTAATTGCTTTCCACAACGCTACCCCATACCCATACCCCTCCCTAACCTCATGGGAACACCACCCACCTCGGTCCTCCCCATATTTCCCCCTTATAACTTGGTTCCAAAAAGCCTCTTTCATTTGCAAAACGCCAGGTCCATTTTCCAAGGAGAGCCTTATTGAGCATAGCAAGACTCTTAAACCCCAACCTCTTTCTTCTTTTATCAAGACAAAGTGTCAACCACCTTACTAAATGAGGTTTTCACTCAAGAGTCCCACCTTCCCACAAAAAATCTCTCTGAATCTGCTCCAATTTCATTCTAACCACTCTTGGCAGATAAAGGATAGACTTAAAATAAATAGGTAGGCTGGACAAAGTACTACGTATCAAGGTAATTCTCCGGCCCTTAGAGATATATTGTCGCTTCCACATAGCCAATCTCTTAGGAAATCTTTCCTCAATTCCATCCCAAGCTGCCACAGATTTAAAAGGAGCACCCAATAGCATCCCCAAGTAAATGGACAAAAGACTTCCTATCTTACAACCAAGCTTAGAAGTCAAATCTTTCACATTCTCCACCCTTCCCATCGGGATCAACTCACTTTTATGCATATTAACTCTCAGCCCAGAGATTGCCTCAAACCACATCAGCAACTAGCACAAAAACGTCATCTGCTCCTCCCGCGCTTCACAAAAAATCATTGTATCATCAGCAAACAGCAAGTGGGAGACCTTGACCCCTTCACCCCCTTTACCACGCACCTAGCAAGCCGAAAAAAAGCCACCACAAACTGCTCCCTTTAAAAGGCAGATAAGGGCTTCCATCGCTATCACAAACAGGTAAGGCGAAAGCAAGTCTCCCAACCTTAGACCCTAAGAGCCTTGAAAAAAACCGAATGGGGTTCCATTAACCAAAACAGAAAAATTGGTTGTGGATAAACACCACTTCTCCCCAAACCTCATCTTCTCCATTACCAAAAGCAAAAACAACCACTCCACGTGATCATACGCTTTCTCAATGTCCAGTTTGTAGCCCCTCCATTGCTTTTCAAAATCGAGTTTATGGCTTCATTCACAATCAGCATTGTATCCATAATTTGCCTACCCTCCACAAACATATTTTGGGTCTTGGAAATCACCTTAGCTAACACCTCCTTCAACCTATTGGCCAGTACCTTGGCCAACCCCTTGTACAACTCCCCCCCCCCCTAAAAACCACCAAGCTTATTGGTATGAAACCCTCAAGTCCTCTGTCCCCCCTTTCTTCGGGATCAAAACTAGAAAGGTAGCACTCAAGTTCCACACAAAACAACCTAATTCATGAAATTCCCTAAAAAAATTCATCACCTTATTCTTCACAAACTCCCACAAAAACTACCAAAAAGTCATGGAGAACCCATCTGGGCCTGGAGCTTAATCCCCGCTAAAGCCCGATAGCGCCCCATACATCTCCTCCTCCGTGAAAGGCTTCTCCAGCCCTACCAACTCTCGAAGGACAACCCACTTAGACTAGGTCTCCAATCGCCAATGGTAGAGAGCATAAGTTGGAAAGCTCTACTCACTTCCTCTTTAATTTCAATGTCCTCTATGATCCACATACCATTCATTTTGATTTTAGCCATCTAGTTCCCCCTTCTATGAGCATTGATCATTCTATGAAAGACGCTCGTGTTTCTATCCCCCTCATTCAACCAAATTTCTCTAGATTTTTGTCTCCAAGACATTTCTTCAAAAAGAACCCACTTTTTATAATTCTTTCTAACATCTTTTCTAGATTCCTCCTCTTCCAAAGATAGAGGGCAAGCAATCTCCTTCTTATCCCAAAAATCCACCCGGTTCAAGGCTAGCTCCTTCTAAACTTCAACCTTGCCAAAAACTTCCCTATTCCAACTTCTCAGAACAGGTTTCAAAGCTTACAACTTCTCAACCAAGATGAAACTAGCAGACCCACTAAAATTAAGCCCCTCCCACCATGTCCTCAAAAAGCTCTTAAAGCCCTCCTCCTTTAACCACATGTTTTCAAATCTGAATGGTGTGGGACCTTTCCTTAGCCCTCCCCCATCAAGGAGAATCGAAAAGTGGTCTGACACCGGCCTAGCGAGAACAGTCTAAACAACCCCGGGAAAATGATCTTGCCAATCTTCAGAAATAAGGAAACAATCAATTCACGATTTAGATCAATTATTTAGGCCACCACTCCAAGTGAAAAGACCTCCCTAAAGGGGCAGGTCCCTCAATTCTAAATCCTCAATCACCTTTGAAAATCTTCTCATGGTTGAGGACAATCTGCCTCCTCTACTACGCTCTAAGGGGAATCTGATCATGTTGAGATCACCTGCCACACACCAGGGGTCACTCCACAATCCTCTAACAGCCCCCAGCTCACTCCAAAAACCTTCCCTATCCATCTTCAACGCGGGGCCATAAACCCTTGTAAAGCTCCAACAAGAAACCATCCTCATAGTTCTTAAAACGACAAGAAGCTGAAAAGTTCCCCACCTCCAACTTCAACAATTGTAACACCCTATTGTCCCAAAACACAACTACCTCTCCCACCACCCCCCTTGAGTTCACAGCTCCCCATTCTAAACATCTTCCCACCCCTAAACTTCGCACAATCCCACTGGTCATTTCCTTGATTTTAGTTTCTTGCAAGCATACTAAATCCATCTTCTGAGATTTAATAATAGCCTTTATCATCTTTCTCTTATCTCCATCATTTGCCCCTCTAACATTCCATGACAGGATTCAAAGCTTCATCTAACTCAAGTTGGTTCCCCCACGAGCCATCCCCCTTAGTGACCCACAATAATTCACCGAACACTCCAATAAAGCTTTATTAAGCAAATGGTAATGGAGACCTGTTGAGAGAGAATCTATAGAGGAGAATAGTAATTGCTAGTGGGAATCATTAGGGAGCTCGAGTTGCAAAGTGGAAAGAGAGGCTCATGGACTAGTTTCGAAAAGCCATCGATGGAGGTTAGGATGAATTTCAAGCAAGGAAAATCTTTTGGTGAGCAATAGAAGTAAAAGGTTTTGGCATGACATATGGTGTCCAAGGCTCCCTTAAAGGATTACATTTCTAACATTAACATATTGGTAGCTCAAAAAGATGCATGCATGGTGCAGTTGTGGATTGAAAAGCAAAGGCTCGCTAGTCATTAAGCTCCTAAGATGAAGCTTGTAAGGTTAGGGGACAGATGATGTAGTCTTTCCTCCAACTCATTAACTCTTGCATCGATTCATGCCTTAATGAGGACTATTTGGTTCATATGACCTCTAAGAAAGCCTATTCTCTATGGTGCCTTTTTACCTATCTTTAACTTCATGCATTGCCACCTTATTTCCTTCAAGAGAAAGTTGTGCACCAACTACTCCTTCTAAGGTCCTCTCTACAAGGACGTAGTATAAGGAAAGACAATATTAGCCAAGTGATGACGCAAGACTAGTCTCTTGTGAATCACTATTGCTTGTACAAAAAAGAAAAGAATCATTCAAACACCTCCTTATTCACTACCACTGAGCTAGAAGTTTGCAGGCTTTGTTATTCTCTCTTTAAATCGTTGGGTACTCCAAAGTGCAATTAAACAACTTTGCTTAGCTGGAATAGTAACTTCAGGGAAAATAAGCACAAAGGCACGGAGAATGGACCCCTCATGTATACTTTGGCTTTTTGGAGATATAGAATATGATGGACTTTCGGAGGTATCAAGAGGTCAAGTTTAACTCTTAAAAACTACTTTCCTCAAACCTCCTTCATCAATCTAGGGAAGTAAGAGTGCAACCTAGTATATCCTCTCTAAATTTCTTTTATAGCATGGAATTTGAAATAGCCTCTTGTACTTTCTTCTGTTTTCTTGTGTGATGCTCTTTGTATACTTCTTGTTTCCTTGAGAACCACTTAGAAGGTTAGTTGCTTTGCATAGGAACAGTGCGACATTAGGTGGGCAAGATTCTAAGGAGAGATTGGGACTTAGTTTGGATATCATTTATGCAAGGGCTAGGACAAATTGGGCAACCATATTCTCACGAGGAGAAGTTCATATGTGGTTATCAGTTTACTCATTATTTAGCATTATTTGGGTGCTTCCTAGATTTATTTTGTGGGTGAAAGGTGCTTGAAATTATCAAAGATGGCTCCTTAGTGTCTATTTTGGTTTGTGGAAAGAGAGATAGAAAGATTGTTTGATGATATTGAGATCGATATTAAGCATTGAAGGCGTCATTCCTAAATACATTGTTTGTCCTATCAAGGAATTAGATAGGCGCGGATAGTCTTAATATGGTAGAGTTCATTGATTGTTTGGGGAATGATATTCTGTCAGGTGAAACTTTGTAGCCTTTTTCCTGCTTTTTCCTTTTATCAATTTGGCGTTTTCAGAATATTTTCAATGCACTGGGAGTGTTCTCTTCCTGGTAAGGTGTATTTTAATAAATTTCATATTTTCTTACCAAAAAAATAAAAAAGAAAACTGGTTATAGAACTACAATCCCCTGCATTTTTTCCCCTTATCTAATTATGTGAATTTCACCAATCCAATCAGTAATAAAAACAACACTGGTCATCTTAATCTGGCATGATCATTTTAATATGGAACACCCAATAATTTTAATTTCACTATGGATCCCTGATTTTCACATAAAATTTATCACTATCAATAGTAAATGCAATTCTCAATTTGATTCGAGTAAGAATACAAAGGGATAGTAATTCAGCACTCGCAAATGCCAGAAGAGAGTGGAAATAAAATAAGGTCAAATTGATTCATTTCTAAACCAATTGCTGCATGAATGAGGGCAATTTCGGTATGAATTTTGACATCAGCGACATATCTAGGCTTCCACCAAACAGAATATAAGTGGGGGAAGATGGTATCTCGTTTCTTCAATAGAGTGGTTTACTTATTAACTGCTGTTCATTAGAAGTTCAGGCAGACTACACAAGGTTATTTTCTTTTATGATCTTGATTAGTTATGTTGCTACTAGATGCATTTTTCCCAGTGGGATGTGAGTGTCAATTGGAATTTGCGGAGTCTGAAAAGTTGAGCCTATTAAGATAGTGATTAGAACCTAAGAAGTAACAAAACTTATATACTTTATAACCATCAATCTACTTTCGGTTTGGTCATCGAGAAAATGCAGGTAAAAGGAACGAAATTATAGTACTCAAACTAACTTCATTCACTTCTCCACACCTAACCAAAAGAGAGAAAAAAAAAACCTCCACTGAAGCAAACACAAAACACCAATAGAGCGACGACTACCTCCGATGAAAGTGATGTTAACGTCCCTGACGGGGACGATAACCACAGTCCGGGAGAGATCTGCGGCAGGAGCAAAGCCGGAGGCGGCGTGGTGGTTGAGGTTGGCAAGGCGAGATCCGAAGGGAACGCCGGCGAGATCGTATTGAATGAGGCGGTAGACATCAACGACAGTGGCAGCGTCGCAGAGCTCAACGCAGGCGACGAGCACGAAGACAAGTGCGATGACGGAGTAGACTGATTCGAGCATCTCGCCCTCGCGACCTTTCCTTGTCGCCATCGGACTGTAGGCTAGGGTTTTGGAGATTCGATCAGCCTCCTTGGATTAACAGAGAGTGATTGATCCGAGCAAAATATAATAATACAAACAATGGTATTAATAGTAAATTTTGATGGTGGTGGTCGGAGCGGGGCTTCCAGCCTTCGCTTGAGTCGGCTCGGGTGCAGTCAGATTGGCTCTGGTGTGTTCCGGTGCCCTCTCTCCTGTCGACACGTGTATAGGTTGTAAGACCCGAGCCACTTGGAGCCTGGCTCTATACACGTGTCGACACGTGTATGGAGTTTGTATAGAGTTTTCTCTGGTTAAATCCTCTACACATGTTTATGCTCACTCGTCCAAGTAATTATCCTTTCAAAAAATAATGAGACGCCATAATTATTTCTTAATTATTTGTATGATTAGTAACATGGATTATATGATCAGTCATCACACTTCAAAGTTAAAATATGTAATAAAATTATATAAAAATTGCAATAAATAAGAATTAAAAGGAATCATAATATCAAACAAGAGAACTCTACTATGAATATCAATTAAAAAGTTTTTTTTTTTTTTCCAGAATTTCTTTCTTGGAATTTCCTTTCCTTTTACAACAAAACTAAAGTAATTCTTATTTAATCCGAAACTATAAATAACTCTTATGAGAGTAAACATTAATCATTTTTTAAAATATCATTACTTCCACCCTTCATCTTCTTACTTTTTCCTCAAATTCTAGCCTCCTTTCCCTCATTTTTAAAGACTAGATTGCTTTGCTTAGAACGTGTGACTGACCCATGAATTCTGTATCATTCCACCAGCTGGTGAAAGGTTTCTTATATACTCAACATAAATCTTTACCATTTACATATACAAAATTTTAACTAAAAATCTGTTGTTTCCTCAGAATCCACCCACTACTTTGGATGCTCAAAGCAGCCCAATTTGTAGCCTTTCAAGCAAAGCTTCTGAGTGCCCAGCTGGCTTTGGAATACTAAGAAAAATGGACATCAATGCACTCCTCCAAGATATCAAAACTGGATTTCTTAGTCAATTGAGCCTTCTTCATTGTCTGGGAAGACAAATTGTAGATCTTCATTGTCCCTATAAACTTGAACCAGAGCAGCAGCTTTATATGCAAACATCCCAAACATGGCTGGCACCAGCTGCAAAGATGGAGGAACACCACAGTAAATGACATGCATGGGAGTCATCTGGTTTTTTCTTTTTTTCTTTTTTTCTTTGTCATGCTTTGAGCTCATTTGTATAAAACGTTATTGGAACATCATAGTCGGAAGAGAGTTGCATGGTGTGGAAAGTAGTTCTAAGTGCTACCTGAAAATCAAAGAAATCACCAGCAAAATGCTGAGACAAGATCCACAGCCCATATATAGCTGCAGGGATCACTAGCCTTGGAGATGAAAGGGCAATGCTACTACCCTTGATGGTTTTCTCTAACAGATCCTCCAGGTCCTGGCTTCTTATTCCAATTCTGGATTAGGAAACAAATGTTAGCTTGCATAAAAGATGGGAGAAAATAATTAGTGAACTGCAAAAATTACAACATAAAGTGCGCATAATTCAAGGTGGAAGATTCTAGCTATACTTCTTTGACTTCTTTTTCATGAAAATCTGAGGAACGGCTTCCTTGGATAGATTGTCCGCATGTTGATACAAAAGCTGGAGGTACAAGCAACTGCACTGAAAACAACAATGGTTAAGATACCTGAATAAACCTGAAGCAAATGGATCACGAAGATGTTGGTAAAATATCAAGTGGTTTTCCCTAACCACAGTCCCTGCATCCTCTGTTTGCAAAAGGCAAGAATAAGCAAATGTTAATTAGGTTCACAAAGTGACCATCAGTCTGTGAATAACGGCTGACTGAGAAAATATTATATGATACTCATTCATCCCAGTAGCAAACGTATTCCCATCTCTCTTATTTACATGTTTGAGGAGAGTGACATAATGATACCCGTTAAAGATTTAAAAAAACTGAACGAGTGACTATTAGGCAACTGATGCTGGGTAGCCATTAAAATTCACAGGTATAAATGTTACAGCTTGGCATATTGAGAGGTACTATTCAACAAGAAGGTCCACAGATGACAAACCTGAAAAGAACTCCTGCTGCGTAACTAAAAGCTGCCTGTGTAGTTAATATGTAAAACATGTCAGTTTTCTTTCAGCTTCTAGACTAGGCTCCTATTCAATAGAAAAAGAAAAGAATATGCTTGAACAAAGTTCCTAGTAACTGAGAAGAATTTAAGATTAAAAGAAAATTTGGAATCAAATAGTTGTGCTGGAGCGGTTGTTTTCTGATTCCAGATATTTTCTTTTCCTCCATCTTCTCAACAATCAAATGGAGACCTAATGATAATATGTAGCAGCCATTTGATGTGTTAGTTTTTGAATTCCCCACAAATAATTTGATGAAAACTTCCTTTCATATCAAACAGGAAATCTATATTGAAAAACTTCAAATTGAACCTTTTTTTTCCTGTGTGGAATTTACCTGGGCTGACAGAACTATCAAACAATACCCACTACATGCAGTTCCAATGCCAACAGATAAGAGCAATATTTCCCTCTTAAGCTGCAAGAGGCAGGATAAAAGATCAGCATTTCCTTTAATATGAGTGATTGCAATTCTTGCATGGACTCCAATGCAGAAAATTGCAAGATAATTGTTATAAAGACACTTCCACATTAACATTTTTTTGCATTGGCCATGGGCAAGGCATGGCCCAGTCACAACAGGACGCACAGGGGCAAAGCTGTCACACATGCAAGATGTGGAGAAGCCTAGCAAAACAAGTGCCATGGGTGGGCCTGATGGAACCAACCATGGTAAGCGAATCCAAGGGCCAAGTGTGAGAAAATTTGATGATGCAGAACAGGTCAATGAATGGAATTGGCAGCAAGGCCAAGAAACTGAGGGATGACAGGCAAAGGTCAGCATTTGCAGTGGCCCAAGGAGTCAAACAAATGGAAATGCTGACATGGATTGGTTTGGCAATGGGCCAAGGACTTAGAGCATAGACAACATGGGGAGAAATCAGTATTGTGCCACACAACCAGCAAATATGGGCTTACCAATACATGCAATTGGTGATCAGTGTACAGAGGCAACATGGCTTAAGGTAAAACCATGACTTAGTTACAGTGGACTGAGGTGGATGATGGCAGCTGGTTAACTGACACACCAGCCAAGGATAGCAAGAGCTGGTTGGTTCAGCAAAGCCCAGGCAATTGAGATATAACTGTCACTATTGCCGGTTTAAGGCATTATCTGGCATTACTTGAAGACATCCGTCCAGAGAACAGTGCTGGTGTGAGGCTTTAGAAAGCCAAAACCAATTCTGTGTAACATTTATCAGCAGAAAATAAAAGATAGGACACTATGCCTACAAAATGTGTGCTTTAATGCAATTGATATAAACTAGGATTGGCGAACAAAGTATAAATAATTTATTGCCACACAAAGGCAAAAAATTCAAGAGAGAAACTAGCCTAGGTGAGAGCTGCCATGTTAGAAACTTCCAGAAGAAACTATCATCCTCCTTGAGAAAAGAGGTTTGTTATGGGTAGTGAGTGTTCTTTTTTCTTCTTTTTTTTCTTTTTGCTTACCATAAGGCTGAGAGGTGGGTTTTTGAGTCTCAAAAGACTTCTAGTCTGTTCTTGATGTATTGGTCTCAACAAGTTTCAATGGCTTTTTAGTAGGAAAAGAAACTCATTCAAGAAACAAATCAGAAAGAACCAAGGAAAGAATTGAGTTCACGACAAGTATCATACAGCCTCATATTTGAGAAGGTTCAGTCTCTTCCTTCTTTCACTGTCATCCTGAAGTACCTGCGAAATATATTCATGAATAAGTAACTATCATGTTAGAAGCTCCTTTCCCACATTCATGAATAAGTGAAAATCATATTAGAGATTTCTTTCTATAAGGTACTATTTTCTAATTTCTTTAAACCAATTTGTGAGGCTAACTTAAGGCATACCTTAGCAATGGCTTTCTTGTTGATTGGTGCAGAGTTGTCACCTAATATCCATTCCTGCGTTCTTGTCAGTTTCAAAAATCCACCTTCATATTCGGTTTCCTTGACCTAAAGAAATAAAGGGCATCAAAAAAAAAATATGTTAAACAAGATAGCTTGTTCACAAAAAAATAAAAATTAATAATAATAATAATAATAATAATAATAATAAGTGGGTGTTTGGTAAAACTTAATATTTATTACTTAATGACTTAAGTTGATTTTAAGCTAAATTGTTCTTAAGTTGTAAACTTAAAGTTTATTACTTATTTTTTACTTTCAGTATTGAGGTTGTTTTGTAAAATTAACTTAAAATTTATTTTAAGTTATCAAATTGACATATTTAGCCTCATTAGTTGTAATTAATTTTTATCATCATTAATTTTAATTAATATTTATTTTCATTAATTTAAGCAATAAATTTGTTTATTAAGCATCCATACTTAAAGTATTATACATATATAAGAAACCTTAAAATATTTACTATAAAAATAATTCATGGATGTGGAGTCATAGTTGTTCAATATATTCTCATTAGATGTGGGCAAATAAGACAAAAATGATTTGAGATTAAGAATAAGTTAACTATTTTAACTTAACACTTAAAGTGATTTTTAACTTTAAGTTGTGAGTAAGTTATTTTACCAAATATACATAATATACTTAATGACTTAAATTAAGTTATTAAGTCATTAAGTTGATTTATCAAACACCCTCTAACACTCAATCTTGAATTTAAATAAAAAAAAATCAACTAAAAAAAACACAAACTGAAAGAACCAGTGCCATTAAATTAACTAGAGCCTCAGCCCATTAGCAGTGTTGTAGTATTTAGGAATATCTTGCAGTAACATATACACAGAAATTATGCAATCGAACTAATAGATTTTCAAACAAATACCAGGGAAGTGAGCATCATAATTACCAGTTACATACCAGGACACAAGAAAGGTTCTTACTAAGATGGAGGAAAAGCATTTTGGATAACATAAAGGGAATCCTCCCTCAAATTCATCCTATTTTTCAATAGTTTGATTAATTCCAAAAAATCATGCTCATGAGGCTTGATTGTCAGGCTGTACACTTTTGAACCTTACCTCAGTCTGACAATCCACATTGATCACCCATGCAGACAGTACTGGAGTGGGTTAAATGGATCTATGCCAGCCTGCTCCTGTTGGTTTAGGATAATCACTTCTTAAGCACAAAGTTGAAATGAAATGTGGTACAGGCACCCAAAATAGAACCTTTGTGATGTTCCAGATCTGTTGGTATTCAATCATGGCATTTTTAAGCAACCTAACAGGAGGGAGAATAAGGCGGTAGTTTTGGCTAAAGGTTGTCTTGACTCTTGAGGATACAAATTGTTTCTAAGGGTGCATTTTCTCTTTGGACAGCAATGCTTAATACAATACATACAGATTGAACATCTATCTTCTTGAAAGTTTTAGAATCTAATGCATATCATATTGGAAAAGTTGGGGCAGTAAGCATGCCTAGCAGTGCTACCAAACCTTAATTGGACTGGATAGTTGGACCCATAATCAGTGACTGGGTACTGGAGACATTGTCGCACCATCTTGCATTTAAGCAAACCAGGCAGGTTAAGTTTCTTTGCTAATTTGTTAAAAACCAGAGAGAGAGAGAGAGTAGAAAAGATCAGACTACAAAATGTTACATCCTTGTTCAACTTTTGTTCCTTTTAACTTAATTGTAGCAGACAAACACATTTATGCAATTCCCAAACATAGATACAAAACTTAATCCAAAAATGCATAGTACTAACATAAGGTCACTTATTGTTTACTTAAACGCATATGGAACTAGAAATACTGAAATATTAATAATTTTTATAATACACACATTTTCATTCAAAAAATTAAGCATTTTTAATTTACATAGTTTATAAAGAATAAACATGTTCATATAGAACACTTGGTTGGAAAGACCTTTATTAATAAAAATTTTAAAACGTTAAATATTTAAAGAGGAAAAGGAAACAATGAAATCAAGAATTGTCTGATTCTGCATATAATTTCTTTTGTACATTTATTTAATTTTAAATATGGAATAGATTTATGATGTCATGGTCGAACGGTGTGACAATATGATCTGTGAGTTGAACCAGTGACCCATGGCCCAGTGCTGGCCCCATGACCTGATTGTGTTTAGACCTGTCTGATGACATGATAATATCATATTCAGTTTGTTCACAACATCAATAAATTGGGACAAGAAAACTGACTGCCCAGAAAACCAACAAACCATTATGAAAATTTCCCAATATGAAAAAAGAAATTAAATCTTAAAGGAATAGATTGAAGTGTTAATTATGACCAGACGTTTACTCCCAAAAGGCTGAGAACCGATAGTGGCTTGTTCTCCGCAAGGGAATGATTGATTTAAAAACTTGTCATACTGGAAGCTTTATGTTTTTTCCTTTTTCTTGTGCAAAGGAAAGGGTAGGGTCATATATATAGGGTTCAAAAGCAACAGTTAGAATTATACTACAATTGCAAACAAAATACCAGATCAGGCACACAAAGTTAAAGAAGCTCATTATACCCCCTCTGGTTGTTGAGGAGTGTCAGGTGGTGTGCCAGCTTCTGCATCAACAAATTTCATGACCTCCCTCTGCCAAAGCATATCAGAAGCTTTTGAAATAAAATCCCCATTCAATTCTCTCTCCTTAAAGAACATTTGCAAAACATCCTCCCCTGCAAGTTCACCCACTGGAAATGAAGAAAACAAAAGGAGAGAATCAGCATACATATAATTGCTTTGGGTTAAACCTCATAGAGCTCAAATCTTAAAAGGTCAAAATCTCTAATTTTTGAACAATGATGAATATTATCCCAGCTATTTTGCTCAACCCCTACAATTATAACAATCTACATTGATTTAGTGTGGTAAATATAAGAAACAAGCACAAGTAGAGTCGGGATATTAAGGTTGATGAGAATGAATCTCTAAGATATACATCAAGAAAGGGAATTCGTATTAGTTGCAATTAGAGTCAGATTGGTATCACTTGGAATTAAATTAGGATTAATATTAGTTGAAATTAAATTAGAATTAATATTAATTGGAATTAAATTAGGATTAGTATTTATTGGAGTCAAATTAGGATTAGTTAATTAGGTCATAAGATAATTAGAATTAGAATCATAATAGGTTATTAGAATCTTAGTAGACTTTGGATTTCTTAGCGAAGCCTATAAATAAGGCTAATCAATGTAAATCAAAGCAATGAATTAATTAATTGATATTAATAAAATTATATTTTTTTATTGCATGTGTTGCAATTCTCAATGATGAGACTCCTTGATTTTCTTCTAGGTGAGACTCCTTGACGATCTTAGAAAGATTCTAAGATTTCCATCTTTTCTTTGTTATTTCTTCTTTCTCTCTATTTTTTTCATATTATTTTTTCTCTACCATACCATGTCAAACTCAGCTCTTCCAGTACCCTAATTTGGCAGCAATGATACCAGGTAAAGGTCATATACTCGCTAGAATTGTTACCAAACTAGATCATATGCACATCCTATAATCAATGACCTTATTTAACTGGATGGCTTAGTGGATTCCAAATCCAGCCAAAACAATGAAAACCTTCTAAGTCTTGAAATTTGAGCAAACATGACAACAAGCCAACAAATTCACACTGATTATCAGATAACAATATGAACTTTAGTAAGCACATTCATCCTCAATTTACATCCTCTTCCTAATGAACCCAATTTGTAGTTCACTAATTATTTTTGAACCAATTAAATTACCTGGATCTATACTACTTTACAAATTGGAACAGCTCTGCTATTTCAAGGAGTATAGCCCCTAATAAGTCTGCCATTTTTCCCCAAAAGATTGCTAATCACTCCACTTGCTTCAGTAGTGATTATAGTCAACCCATCTAATTTCAGCATTTCTTTTTTTTTTCTTTTCAGCCACAACCGCTCCCAACGGATATTACAAAAACTTTCCCTCAGGTTATTAGCAATAATGCAAAAAAGAAACACCAAAAGGGGGTGAATCTCAAGTATAAGGCAAGAATACGTATAAATTAGCAAAACCAACCAAAATTCTAATCTATATCGATAATACAGTTCACATCACATTCTTGGGCTTTCAATGGAGTGATATCATAGTCTTCCTTAGGCTATCACCTCCCCAGTTCCACAATAAACCCAAGGCCAAGTGTTCCCAAAATCTCACATCCGCCACTATCCTCACTTGCAAATGTTTGACTCTTCTTTATGGGATTTTGATTAGATAAGGCTCCAATTTATTGAAACAGTCCCACCATCATATAATCCACCCACTACTCGACCCACAAACAGAAATAGAATTAAAAATAAAAAATAAAAATCAAGGAACTCTAACAACTGTAAAAACACTTAAAATAAAATAAGCAACATGCTCCGTTTGGTTACTGAGAAAAGAAAAATGCAAACTCCAGTTTTGTTAAGAATAGAGTGAGAACAAGGAGAAAAAGGGACCCACCTGGACGAGGAGTTCTAAGGACAGCGAGAGATGGAAGTCTGGTGGAATGGGACTGAGGAGGATAAATTGGAGATGAAGTTGGGAATGGGAAGTGCGTACAGTTGGTTAAGCAGCCCACCCTCGAGAGGGTCTCCATTTCCAATACAACTCCGCTATCCTCTTCTTCCTCTGTGGCTAATGGAAAGCAGAATTATCTCTCGATTATTGATTTTCTGCTTTTCCCAGGCTTCCTGGTTTTTATTTTTTATTTTTTTTCCGCTGCTCTTTTTATTGTAGCGCCTAAAATAAAATATATTGAAAAATAAATAAATAAATTTTGGAACACGTACAAGCACGTGTTAGCTAATAGCATATTTTTTTTATTTAAATTTAATTATTTAATGAAATTTAAAAAAAAATTAATGTTCATATGTTTTAGGGTTATATTTGAATATATTTTATTTTAAAATATTTATATTTATTAAATGATTATATTAATAGTTCGTATATTTTTTAAAGGAGAGAAGATAAAATTAAATTTTATTTATTATTTTTTAAAAAATAATATTTTAAATAAAATTAAATTTTATTTTTTATTTTTAAAAAAATAAAATTTTAAATTGTAATTCGTACCATCTATATTAAAATTTGAAATAATTTTTATAATAAATTAATAAAATCTTAATTTATTTTTGATATTTTTTATTATTTTTTAATAAAAAAATTTAATATTAAATAAAAAGTAATTAATTTTTGAATTAAATTAACAAATTATAGTTTATTTTATTTTATTTTATTATTTAATAAATATCACATATTTTATTATTTATTGGATTTAAAAATTAAAATAATAATGTTATTCAAATAACATTTATAACTCCTATAAAATTAAAAAAAGTATGTTTTTGTCTTATGACTTTCTTTGTTCATGATTTTATATTGGTATAAAAGTGGGGATATTTATTTAATATTAAAATTTTTTAAGTGTTAGTGTGTGAAATGTGGCATTCCATGGACATGTACTCCTCTGGATATTACACGTGTATAGTTACATATTATCTTGTAGTTTTATGTTTAAAGTCAAGTAGGTAGAAAGTGAAGTCAAAACAATTTCCAACAGTTCTGATTAATGGCTCCACATTAATCTTAAAATCAGGAATTTTGAAAATTATAATTTTAAGAAAAAAAAAATTGAATTTTTAATATTATAATCATTCACAATATAGTTAAAAAAAATTAAAAATGATAATATTTTATGTAAATAAAAAAAATGGAATTAACAGTATTCAACTTGAAAACAATAACAAACATTAAGAAGTTTATACAGAAAATGTAGATCCACCATAAAAACTAAAAGAAACAATTTTTAACAATCTTGATTAATGACTCCACATTAATCTCAAAACTAGTAATTTCAGTTAATAAAGTTTCAAGATTATTTACAAACAAAAATTGTAAATAATGTGAACAAAAGAATCAACGCCACGGTCTTCCAAGGTTTGGAGAAAATCCAAAACCCAACTCAAAAATCTATTCTATTCTTGTAGGTTCGCAAGAAATCACAAGATTCAACTTAAAAATCAAAGTCAATCTATTATATTTTTTCAATGAAATGCAAAACCCAACTCAAAAATCAACGGGAGTTGAGACTCATGAGAGGCTCTAATTTTCTCAAGTCCCAAACAACAAAACTCCAAAATTCAAACCCTTAACGCCACCATCTTCTCAACAACCAAATATATTAAACAAAGAACAACCAAAACCAAGGACATGACCAAACAAATTTACGACCCAGTTTCCCCCGAATGAAAGAAATATTAATCCCAATAAAACATAATTCATATATCTTTGAAATCAAACATATAAAAGATTTGTTGCCTCCAATCCATCAATCTCTATAGTTCCTAATTTGTTTTTCGAAACCCTAACTCGGAGTAATGGCGAATCTAGGTGGAGCATTTTTTGGGGGTTTTGGGTTCAGGGGTGATGGGTTCAATAGTGGAGGTTTGTCGGAATGGTGGTTTTGGTTTTGGGATTTTCGGTTTGGTGGAGGGTTGACTGTTGAATTTCAGCTAAATTAAGGTTTAGGTCAATGGTGGGATCTGTGCCACCGGAATCTAGGGTTTTCTGAAGCAAAAGATCTTGAATTCTTTGGTGGTTTTTGGTGTTTACCTCTGAAATGCAATGTTGTGGTGAATGAAAGAGATTGAGTTTTGGGTCAAATTAGACTTTCCTAGTACAATTTGGTTGTATTTTATGTGGTGTTAAAGTGAGATTGAATACACTGAATCTCAATGTTCCTCAATTCCATGCAAATACAAGTTTGAACAAAAGAAGAAGAAACCTTAATATCAAGCCTTCTAACACGAAAGGAGAAAAACCCTAATAGGAAGAAAAAATTAGGAATTCTTGTGGTGTGAATGAATGGAATGACAATTTGGTAAATGAAAATATGGTGGAAAAACAATCACAACAAAACTTCTCCAACACGTCTCATTATAGCTTTTATAAATAGTATAGATATAGATATGACTTATAATTTGGCTAGTGAAAGCTTATATACGCAAGCCCCAATTTTTCTTTTCCTTTTGTCTTGTCTAAATTTTTTTTAGGACAAAAATACTCCTAAATAAAAAGATTATTATGCTCTTTCAAATTCATATATAATACTTTTAAAGAAAAACAGACTGATCATAAAGCCAAATGTTGCTTTTTTGGATCATATTTGCCCTCCCCTAAAACTAATCTGTCTCATATTGCCCTCCCCTCCCTCGAATCCTATTTCTAGCTTTGTCCCTAATTATTTTCCTTTTTTTCTTCTTTCATTTTTTTTTTCATCCAATCTATCATAACCTTAGGAAAAGCAAGAAGAAAAATTATATTTTTTAACATTTGATAAACAAATCATCCTCCCTAACAAATGCTAAAAATGAAGAGTAAAGAGGTATGATTTTTGAAATTTTAGTAATTTCAAAGCTCGTTTTTAGGAATGATTGTCAATGGGTGTCCTAAATTTTAGGTCTACACCCCTCATTAAAAGTGTCTAATATGTAAATCTGAACATTTATAGATTGTTTGAAAGTGTAGTTCTTGACACTCTTACAAATTTCATAAATATACTTTCTAGTACTAAAATATGATTTTGGATGCTACAAGGACAATCTTATGATTTGATTATATATTGTTAACTTTTTTAGAATTGAAATATTATCCACTTTTTATATAAGATGATGTAACTAAACTAGAAGCTCTAGTGATGATAAACTACACAAGTATCTTCACACCATATGTAGTTCATCACAAGAAGGAGGCATTGATTGAATCGATGTGAGGGACCAATAGAATAAGTAGAATGGTTATTATAGTAAGGTTGATATGGGGGAAATTCATGAACAAAAGCCTAAAATAACTTTTAACGGTAAAAGAAGTAGAGTGCCTAAGGGTTCTTTGAAGGGTCAATTCAAATATGAGAGTAAAAGGAAAGAGAGTAGAAGATTCGCTAAGAAAGATAATATAAGGTCATGTTTGATAACTGTTTTCGAAAACAGTTTTTCAAAACAAGTTTTTAAAAATGTTCTCTAATATTTTATAGAATAAATGTTTGTGTTGAGAACCTAAAATATTTTTAGCTTGTTTTCTATGTTTTTAAATATGTTTTAAAAATAACTTTTATATGTAGTGTCTTATTTTTATAATTATTTTTTAAAACAACTCTTATAAAACAAGTGAAAACAACTAAAAAATATTATTTGAAAACATCATTTTTTTTTAAGAACTGTAAACTATTTCTTTTTTAGTTGCTAAACGTTTTTTTTTTTTTTTTTTGTTTTTTTGGAGAACAGAAAATTATTTTCGAAGCTATTTACTAAACAAGGCTTAAAATTCTCTAGTATTAAGAAATATAGATGTCCATTTTCTTTTGAGGGTGTGAAGATATTGATTGATGATGATAACTTTAGAGAGTCCTTGTTCAAATTTTGGAAGCTTTGTTCTAAATGAAATAGTGTTGTTTGAAATGCATAAAAGTTGCTCAAAATCTTATTTGAAATCCAAGGTGATTTCGAACAAAGCTTATACCATTTTGGTTCTCCTTTATTACTTGTTCAAATCCTTTTTCAAAATTCAAGATAATATCAAACAAAGCTTCTAATTCTCCCCCTTGTTTATTCCCATACTCAAAATTGACATGTCCAATTCGAAATTTTCAAACTAGACTTTACACAATTCTGCTTCAAATGGTCATATCTCCCTTGTTTCAACTTCGATTCATGCACCGTTTGAAGCATCGTATTCTTGACATTTTAAGATTTGCACCATACCCAACAATCACCAAGATAAAAACTCATCAAAGGGAGTTCAAAATTAGATTCAAACTCATGATTATTACATCTAGTTTGAGTCACTTTCTTTTGTGATTTCATTCTTGCTGCAAACCATTTTCAACACGATTGCATATTTTCTTACCATCTCCATGACCTTCATTACTTATCTCTCATGCTCATACCGTGCTCATTATGCCATTACATGAATTTTCATCACCTTTCACATGTCTCAAGTCTCTCTCTTTGAATGTTTGATCCCTTTCTTCCTACCTTAGTTGAAGATAACCTCTTTCCTTTGCATTCTTTTCATTCCCTTATTTTACAAATAAACTTAAACTAGATATTAGACTCATGGCTATGGTGCTAGCACTAATTGAGTTAAATTACATAATTTGAGCCTTATTCATTTTCAATTCAAAATAAATGAATCAATACCTGGTTTGTTCCATCATCCCAACTAATGAATTATCAAGGCTTGTTTTCAAGAGAATCTTTTGCATTCATAGGTTTTCATTGTTCTTATCAATTCTTGATTAATGGTTAGGTTTGAATTCCACAATGAAACTCTTATTCTTGAGTGAAATGAAAATTTATTTTTTTTCAATCATTTTTTTTTTGTTTGTAAAATGAATTGTTGGTGCACAAACTTTTGAACCTTGGTCAGTTGTTGATGTCTCCAATGGCTCTAATGGTTAACCACTCAAATTGGTGAAGAATCCTCAAGAACCTATAACAAAGAGCGAACTAGAGGACAATCTGGTTCTAAGTGAATGTTACAAGATGGAAAGAAACCATGAACATAAATGTTGATTAAGGGATTTAGAGAATTGGAAGATAAGGCATCTCTTCCTCATTTTGTTTTTTGGGAACCAACCCCTCCTCTTAGGGGTCAAGTTCTACATATATAGCTTTTTGTGGTTTGATTGGTTAGCCCCTTGATTGACCCTCTCATTGAAAAGGAGCAAGTCGTTAAATCAGATTTAAGATGTCGTATTGAGTTCAATATTGGTTGGTCAATCTTGTGTTAATTAGTGCTTAACAACTTACCTAGGATGTCATCTATTAGTGGGACATATCATTGAGTTGGGTTTTAACTTTTTTGTATATGATCATGAGTGGCAAGGCCTAAGGATTGTTGCACATTCATTTTGGTACTAGGTCATGAGTAGTTTAACATGATGTAAGGGGGCTTGCCTGCACTACTCGTACTCAAGTCGGGTGGGTTCATTGGAGACCTTTTATTAAGTCAGATCAAGCATCGATTGTCAGGTTACATCATTCCAACAACTATTGGGCATTTTGCATGCTTCTAATCAAGTCGAAGCTCCTTAGGTGAGCAAATTGCTTTGCATTTGGTATGAGCGTCTCTTTTTGTACTACCATATGTAAAATGCTTTCGATGGTTTCCATAATAAGGGGATATATATACTTCCCATTGGTATTGACTAGTCGAACCTTTTTTCTAGTGCCTTTTGATTTATCATTCTTGCTAGTCCATTTTGGTCAACCCTTCGATCTTCAACTATGAACAAAGCCTCGATTCAAGTAATCATCAAGTATCTTAAGGTGGGTGTGCCCATCCAAACACTTGTAACTCCACTAGTAATATAAAAAATTTAAAAATGATACAAAAATAAATAAGAGAAATAAATTAATGATAAATGAAATATGTATATCTTGAACTTTGAATTATTATGCTATATATAAAATAAATATAAAAACTAAATTACCTCATCATTTATCATATCTTAAATTTAATTCATTTTTAATAGCCTCTCGTATTATCAAATAATGTTTGGAATATTGCTTCTCTATCTTTCATTAGATGTATTATATATGACATTATTTTTTAGAAAAATGTTTCTCTTGCTGCAGTTTTTTTGGGCACCAGAGTTTGGAGATAAGTGGATATCAAATCCTGAATTATATTATTAAGTGGGAGTCTAGGGTTTTTGTTGGAATTGGAGTTTGGAACTTCGAAGTTCAGCATGGCCCGCTTGAGCTCCAAGCAGATATTGCAGGAGAATCAGACTGACGACCACAACGCAATCTCCGCTCTTTCACTCAATCACAAAGCTCTCTCCCATGTACCACGTCTTTTTGTTCTTCCTCATTTTTTGTTTTTATTGCTCTCCTCCTAAAGCCCTACCTTTTCTTCTCTTTTCTTCCGTTTGGTTGCTTGGAAAACAGAGAGAAAGCCTTATTTATTCTATTATTTAGTTTAATAATTTTATTTTCTTAAAACTATTATTGGGTAGATTTCGTGCTTGACTGACTTCAAGAACTTGGAGAGGCTCGATCTTAGCTTTAACAATCTTACATCGCTCCAGGTTCTTCTTCTTCATCTTCGACGACGACCATGGTTTTTCTCTTTCTTTGCTTGGAATGGATAAGTGGCTACATTGGAAATTAACTTGGATTAACAATCTTATTTCAGGACTTGAAGTTATGCGTCAATTTGAAGTGGCTATCAGTTTTACAAAACAAACTCCAAAGCTTGGAAGGAATTAAAGAGCTTTCTAAGCTTACTGTAAGTTGCAAGAAATTTCACAATTCTCTTCTTCGCGTCATTTGCTATTAAAGCTAAGAGAATGTAAGGGCTTCTTTGGCGGCAAAAATGAGGATTTTTTCCTTTTTTTTTTCTTCTTCAGAAGCAGGAAAAAAATGGAAATTATGGGGAAACATGCTTAGTTTTGAATGTTTTTTTTTTTTTTTAAATGTGGGCACTTTCACAATTGAAAATAAAAGAAATGGAAATGTTCTTAGTTTGTGATCCAAATATTTATTTGCATTCTGCTAAAAAAAAGTCAGTCCTTGAGTTATTATTTTTGTTTTCTTTTCGTGGACTGCTCTCTGTTTTATTTTACCCATTGCTCCCTCGGACTTTGTTTCAAACATGGGAACAAAATGAGGGAAAGGAACATATTGTTATTTGTTGTTTGGCAGTGATAAGAAATATGAAGAAAAAGAAAATGCATAGACTTAAGGTGAATTTTAAATTTTGAAAGTTTTATGTTTAACGAGGTAGGGAAACTAGGAAAGATGGAGGAGAAATCTATTGGGCTCAAATTTGTTTTTTATTTTCTTTTTCTTTTTTGTCCTTTCCTTTTTCCCTTCCCTTTTCTTTTCCATTGTTTCTAAGAAACAAAGAGTGCCTGGAATCATGAATCCATGAAACTTTAATGCTCTATTTGGATAACTAAAGTTCTAGGCAAATGAAAAATAAATGTAGGAAGGACCAAAGTTTCTCTTGGTTGGTTATTGTGAGCAGTACAAAGGATAATCGTAGATAATAAAAATTATTTAAAGATTTATATAATTTCAAATTCTTCATCCTTTTTATAGAAGAGTAAAAAAGAGAACTAAATTTGGAGAAGTATGCATGAAAAGTTTATTGAATTAAACTTTTCTTTTCTTTTATTTATTTTGTT
Organism: Vitis rotundifolia; assembly: GCA_030254885.1. Classification (NCBI taxonomy): domain Eukaryota; kingdom Viridiplantae; phylum Streptophyta; class Magnoliopsida; order Vitales; family Vitaceae; genus Vitis; species Vitis rotundifolia. Next base: position 15,528,220 of record CM058156.1, read on the forward strand.
TTTTCTTTCCTCCCATTTTTCCACATTTTTCTCTTTCACTCACATTTTCCTCAAACATTCCAAGATCCAAATGGAGCTTAAATGTTTGGTAATTATAGATGTAAGTTTTAATAATCATTTCTCTTTCCTAGTGTATCTTGAATTGTCATGTAATACTTATATGTAAAGTTAACAGCCGTTGAGATGCAACCTTCTAAGTGAATGTTTTGGCTTATACCCTGGTCTAATCAGTCTCTGGGAACCTGTTCTGCAGTTCATGTGGTTTACGGAACTGTATGCTTTGTCTCATTATATAAAAACCTGTCCCTTGGAGATTAATAAGACATTCACATCTGTTTCCATCTTTCTAATTTGCATAATATTTTGGTCAAATTTCAACTAAATTGGTGAGGGTTTATAAAATTTCGTAATGCTCGTCTTCCTGTTATAACTCATTCTTTAATTATGTGAATCTGGAGCCTTATCACTGAAAAAATATTCATAGACAAGTTATGAATAAAATTTGGAACATAAAATACATGTGATGCCCAATGTAGGTGTCATCTTTCACTGTTCATTAGCTGTAAAACTAATTGGACAAGACAAGAGGTACCTACCAGCTTTGTTCTTTCTCATCTCTACTTTAAACCAACTCCCATTGTCTCTTAGCTCTCCCTAAAACAATTTTTCCATTTGCAACAATGGCCCAATGATGCTTAAGAGCAAAGCCAGGCTCCTGCTCGTCTTGATCCACCTTGAATGCCCTTTACCTCTTTCCACTATCTTTATTGGTAAGTTGCTAAAATTCAGACACTGCAGTTTAGGTATATAATCCATCTCCCATTTTTCCCACTATACCAAGCAATTTTGAGGGTTGTCCATAGTCAGCTGTAATTCAGACACTGCAGTTTAGGTATATGAAAAATTATTTATCAATTTGCACATGTTTGATAAAATGTACAAGTATCATAAGTGAAATTGAATCCCAAGGGAGGGAATGAGGGACTTTAAAAATTTTGTGCTTCTTTTGCATTAGTTTCCAGAGGTTGGATTTCGCCTTCATGATTTGTGGAAATTAGGACATACTGGTTCTTTTCCTGCAATGTTACATATATTAAAAATGATGGATAATAGTACTATCCTACCCTTGAAGCATGTATTTTTTTGGCCATTTGATGTGAGAAGTTATAGGTCAATTGATAGTGTTTTTATATGACGCTTTCTATTATTTTATTTTTTATTTCTTGTATATAAATGCAATTGCATTCCTGAAAAAGCTATGTACAGAATGTAAACATAGAAAAGAGAGAGAAAAGAAGTAAAAAAAGGAAAGAGCATAGCCAATCATGGACAAGTCAAATATCCTTAAAATTCCTTAAGCTAAGAGATAAGGTGTAAAGTCATATGCTGTCCAAAGTAAACCTGTGCTTGTCTTTGGAGTGTTCCCCTCCTGTACCCCCTCTCTTCTTCCTAACGCCCACTCCTATCATAATCATAATCAAGATAAACAAAAATCTCATGGTAAAAACAGAGTTCTGCCAATATGTGCTAGAGAACTCTTACTGCAATAGGTTATACAGAAGTTTATCACATTTCATTTTTAATAATCTCCTTATAATTTGAGTTAAAATGTGGGTTCACAAGTAATATTATTGATGAGATTAATTTTTTCTTGTATGCAATTTTCAGTTGTTGCGATACTTTAGTAATGTCTATAACACCAGGTTGAATCAGATTATCCTCTTTACTTGTTGAGTACTGAAATCAAAAAATTAAATTGGGTTTGGTCAATAAATCCTACCATGCTCTTTAGCAATTAGAACTTTCGTTATATTAATGCTACCAGGTTCACATTTTGCCAATTTTGAAAACCAGGTGTTAAATGCGGGCAAAAATAAGCTTAGATCAATGGATGAAGTTAAGTCTCTTGTAAGTCTACGTGCATTAATCTTGAATGGTGAGCTTCTTTATTTAACCAACTGCTTTGCCCATTATTTTTAATTTTTAATATTTAAATTTGATTAGTTGGTATAAGTACAAGAAAGTTTACTTTTCTCACTCATGCTTTCCCCCCCTCTTGCAGACAATGAGATTGGTTCCATTTGCAGGCTTGATAGAATGAAAGATTTGAACACCCTTGGTATGGTTTCCATTTCGTGTACTGTTGGCACACTTAACCCTTGGAATTTCTCTATACATGTGCTTTGAAAATTTGTAGTCCAGGATATCCACGTTTATTTTAATTTTAGAGAAAATGGAGATATAACAGCAGAAGTGATCTCCTGAAGAACAAGCACAAAAGGCAGTAAGAAAAGAATGGGGAGAACCACCTGCATTGGAGTAAAATTAGGTCGACATGTCTAGAATTGAGTGCTAATATTTTATTGCCTGATAATTTGTGAACTAATAACTGTTTGTTTATTATGGAACTTTTTGCCTTTACATTGGCTCCTAGGGCCATCCAAGAGAGGGAGATCATTTTATGTGGTCCTGATTGGGGAGAGGTGTTGGTCACAGATCTGTAGTGATCAGTGGGACAGATTCTAACTGTGGTGAGACCCACCATACCTGAAATAACTAATGACCTTTCTTTCAATTGTTCCACTCAGTCTAGGAGGCAGTATTTTAAAATATTTCTCTCTAGTGGACTCCATTTTAACCTGAATGTCAAACATAGACGAGTTGATAGGATGTTCTCAAGAAGTGGTTGAAGCTAGAAGGTAGAGAAAGAAAAATATTGCAAGTAGGCATTATTCGAAGAAGGTTTTTGGAGACAAAAATCTAGAGAGATTTGTTTGAAGGAGGGTGACAAAAACACTAATTCTTTATTATTATTATTTTTTCCCACAAAATGGTTAATGGCATAGAAGAAGAAACTTTTTGGGCAAGACCAAAATTAATGAGGTATGGTTCAATGAGGAGAATGAGATAAGGGAAGGGGTGGGCTAGGCTTTTCATAATCTGTTGTCTAATTTGAGCGTGTGGAAACCTAGCATCAAGGGTATGCCTTTCAAAGGCCTTAAATGGAGAGGGTATTAAAGGATTAGAGGTGCCTTTCTCTAAGGAGGAGTTGTTTATAGTGCCTTGTCCGATTCAAATGGGGATAAAGCTCTAGGCTAAATGGTTTCTCTATCGCCTTTCGACATTTCTATTAGGATTTTGTGAAAATTAAAACATTGGGTCTTTTTAGGGAGTTCTATGACCAAGAAAGGTTTGTAAACGGTTTTGAGAACCGTTTTCTATGTTTTAAGATATTATTAAAAATAACTTTTATATGTAATGCTTTATTTTCAATTATTCTCCATATTTGTACAATTATTTTTTAAATCAATCCCCAAAAAGCCAATTGAAAACAATTAAAATATGTTATTAGAAAACACCCTATTTTTAGAACAAGTTTTTAGAAAACTATTTTTTGTCAAAAATTATCAAATGTGTTTTTGAGTTTGGAAAACAATTTTTTGTTTTTGAAAATAGTTTCCAAAAAGGGTCCAAGTTTTTTGTGTTAATTTCAAAGAAAGGGGGTGTTGAAGACTTGAAAGATTTCATGCCAGTAAGTTTGGTGGGTGGGTTGTATAAGCTTCTAGCTAAAGTGTAAGCTAATGGATTGAAGAAGGTGGTGGGAAAAGTGATTTCCAAGTTCTAGCATGTTTTTGTAAAGGGAAGGTGGATCCTTGATGTAGTGCTTGTAGCTAATGAGGGAATAGATTCTATGCTGAAAAGCAACTCTAGTGGTATAATTTGTAAGCTTGATATCAAGAAGGTGTATGATCACATTAATTAGGGCTTCCTACTACCTATTCTTTAAAAGTGATGTTTGGCCATAAATGAATTAGATGGATTAATTAGTACATTTTTACAACAAAGTTTTTTTGTGTTAGTTAATGTTACCCTCTTCGGCCTATTTCAAAGTTCTAGAGGACTGAGACAATGGGACCATCCTTATCCTTATTTATTTTTGTTGGTGATAGAAACACTTGGCTGTCTTTTGGACAAGGCTAGGTAGTATGGTTTTCTATTAGGATTTAGGGCAAGGGGATGGATGTGTCTTTTCTGTTGTTTGCTAATAATACCCTTATTCTTTGCGAGGCTTCACAAACTTAGATGGTTTATTTAAGGTGGTTGCTATGTGACTTGATGCTATATTGGGTTTGAAAGTAAACCTTGAGAAAAGCAAATTAATCCCAATTGAGGGTTTGCCAACATGGAGGTATTGGACTTGGAGCTAGGTTACAAGGTAGGAGACCTTCTATCTACTTACATGGGCTCCCATTAGGAGCTCCATTTAAAGCAAAGTTGGTGTGGGGTAGTGTGGAAGAGAGATTAATCTGAAGGTTATGGAAAAGACTGTACATTTCAAAAAAGGGAGACTTACTCTGATTTGAAGCAACTTATCCATTTTGTGTATTTACTTTATGTCCTTGTTCAACACTCCTCAAAATGTCACATTGAGGCTTGAAAAGATTCAAAGAGACTTCCTATTGGGACGTGATGCTTTGGAGAAAAAGCTGCATTTAGTGAAATGACTGATCATCTGAAAAGATAAGATAAAAGAAGGATTGGGCATTTGAGGTTGGTCTTCACTTAATGGGGCACTCCTTGGAAAGTGGAATTGGAGATACTTTTTAAAGGAGAAGCATTTTGGAAACAGGTCATTCAGGAGAAGTATGAAGAGGGAGAAGGCGGTTAGAGTTCTTGTAAAGTGAAAGGTGGGTATGGGGGTCAGGTTATGGAAAACTATCAGAAATGGATAAGACCTTTTCAAAAGCAAAGTATCCTTGAGGTGGGAAATGATAGGAGGGCGAAGTTTTGAAAAGATAAATGGCGTGTGGATAAACCCTTATCTGTGATCCCTTGGTCCTTGGGTGTGTTGCTTTTTGATGTTTTCTATATATTAATTTTGCTTACTTAGAAAATAAAAAAATAAGTAATTAATTAAATAAAAAAACCTCTATTCTACAATGCTAAATGTCTGCTGATTTTTTCAACTACTGAGTCAGAAATTCCAAGATAATGAATTTTCTGCTAAAGATCATTTTTGTGTGTCAGACATTGTTTTAATATATTTAATTTGAATCTTGATTTTGGGTTCTTGGATGTTTATCTGCAGTTCTTTCCAGAAATCCAGTCCATGAAATTGGTGAGTCTTTGGTCAAGTTGAAATCAATCACAAAGGTATGGAGTTGTTTGCTGATTGATCCTTTCGATAGGAAGTTTGTTTATAGAGACTTAACGTTCATAAGATCATCTTTCTTTCAGCTTTCTCTCTCTAAATGCCAAATTCAATCCATTGGCTCTTCACTTAAGTCCTGCATCGAATTGAAAGAGCTTCGACTTGCTCACAATGATATCAAGGTATTGTTTAAGTTGCTGCTTCATTTCTATGGCAACCAAGCTCCCTCAAATGTGCTCTGCGAGAGTTACTTTGATTTTATTGATTTCATTGCTTCTTTAATAAATACTTTAGTGCTTTTATCTGGACTTCTTTCTTGGTTTAATATTGTTAACTTAAATTGCTAATCTCCTTTTCCTTCTTTTTCCTTCTGAATCCATTAGACACTGCCTGCTGAGTTGGCATATAATACAAAACTCCAGAATCTGGACTTGGGAAACAATTTAATCACTAGTTGGTCAGATCTGAAGGTAGCCATTGAAGGCAAACTTATTTCTAGCCCATTATTTCTTCATCTGATTGGAACATGTTTGACTTTGTATCTTGGCTACATGCTGAAATGGCAGGTGATACGTTCACTGGTTAACCTGAAAAACTTCAATTTACAAGGCAACCCCATTGCTGAGAAGGAGAAGTTAGCAAAGAAGGTGGTGGTTCTTACCATAATTTTCTTTTGTTAATCTCTTTCTTAAGCTGAGTCTTCTACCTTCTGGTCGTTATTATTTATTTATTTAGTTTAACAATTTTACTGCAGATAAAAAGGCTGCTGCCGAACTTGCAGATATTCAATGCAAGACCTACAGATAAAATCACCAAGTATGAGAAGGGTGACAAAGTTGATGATTTCCCACTTAATGTTTCTACCGAGTTAGAAGTTAAAAAGAAAGATAAAAGAGATCATGGCAGGGCAGAAAAGAACAAGCATAATTCAATGATTGAAAGTGGAGTTGCGCATCTTGTTAATGGAGATCTTGACGTGGAGAAAGAACTGAAGAAGAAAAAGCGGAAGGCAAATGATGAAGCAAAGAAAAAAGTTCCAATACATAAGGAGGATCATACAAGGGTTGAAAGGGAGTTAAATAAAAAGGCAAGGAAGGTAGAGCGAGGTGGACTTAGTGCAATCGATGATGGTGAAACTCCATTCATGGAACTTTTTGCTGCTGAAACTGCTGAAAACTCAAAATATAGTGTTGAAGACAGGACAGATAAAGCTTTCCAAAACAGTAATTCAGCTGGCGGCTCAGTTTCCTTCGGGGCTAAGAAAAAGAAAACTAAGAGGTGGGGCATCAGTCCTTCAATCCAGTTATTATCCCTACCAGTTGAAGTTGGATTGGGTGGGCCATCAACATGGGATGATGAGTAATTGTAGCATTAAGAAGCCATGGAAATGCACTGGGCTTCTAGGTACTCATTTTCCATTAGAAACAATGAATGTTATTTTCAAACTTCTGCATATTCTTGGGTTAGGCTACGCTCCTGTGAGATACCTTGGGTAAATTCCATGTGCTTATGTCTATTGAGTTAATCAAATTTTTAAGAAACCAGTTATGATGAGTTTTGACATTGCACTGTTTTTGCGAAACGCTCATGCCCTCCAAGAATTTGGTGGAAATGAGTGGCTGCTGAAATTATTAACTCAATACTGTCATCCAGTGGCTCCTAAATCCAGCCTTCCCTACCAGTTTTGATGTATACCCATGATGAATTTGTTTCACCACTCAGCGCACATCTTTCTTTTCTTTTCTTCTTCTCCGTCTTCCTTTTTTTTTATTTTTATTTTTTTTGTGGTCAGAAGTGAGATGGAACTCATTTTGTCAAGTGACAATGGAACTCATTTTGTCAAGTGACAATGCATAGTGCTGACTATTGAAACGATGTCTGATGTGCAGATTGCTTGAAATCTAAGACATGGGGATGGAAGTTGGATGGAGTTGATAGCCTTCCTCAATCATATAACCAATGTAATGAGTATGATTACCGCAAAAACTGTTGTATTTTTATGTTTCTGCTAACATTATATTAGTACAATCAGTGTTTTTACATTAATATGATGCTAGCATAACATGCATATTAGTACCTCCTGTGTCACAGAGGTCAGCCTTTGTAGCGTGACTCGAAGGAAATTACTAGGACGCAATTTTGGCATGCACCAAAACCATTTTGTTACAATTTTAATTCAGTTCCTACATTCTCCATTATGTACTTAAAGGTATTAGGTACAGTTAGTCTCACTCCCTCTTAGAATTCATCCTGATCTTTTAGTCGTGGTCCCAAGCCCTGCAAGTTGCAATTTTATAAGTATCTTCAAACCCGGCAAGTTGCAAGATATACTTATATTAGCCCTTATCTTAAATCCTTTCTTTTTCCAAGAAGTATTGATTTGGAAGTCCTCTTCAGTTACAGGTACATGAACCTTGTGAGAAAGCAAATGCGCCTTCACACAGCAAAATCAAACCGTGTTTAGTCAAATTAAATTGAATGATTTGTTATACAAATGAAATATCTTTGACCAAGTATGCTAAAAATGCTGTAGGACATAATGGTTGTCCCACTTCATTTTAAAACAAATTATAAAAAATTATGCCCTTGTAGAGAATTTCTGAAACTCCTCTTTTGTTTGCTAATAATTTTTCTTCTGTCATTGTGTTGAATGATATATTGTTGTCTTGTTTCCTGGAAAATGATTGATAAGAAAAGAGTTAAAAGCCCATTGTTGGGGAGAGGCCACCACCATCCTCAGCTCCATTGGTGCAGTGGTAACCCGATCCACTCTTGTTCACTTTTAGCATCATTTTCCACTTTTTTTTTTTAGCATCATTGAACCTCTTGAACTGTCCACATATTATCCTATAATGGTTAGAAAGCTACTAATCAAATCAGCCTTCTAGTCACACGTGTTATAAATACGAGGCACAACAATTATATACACACACCCATAAACAACCGAATTTTGGCTATCGTGGCCTGCCATCATTATCACAATAATGTAGTTCTGCCTAATAGATGTCTTTTTTTCTTGGTTTCAGTATTTAGCACTTGTCCTTCACCTTTTTCCACTACAATTTCCAATAGACCGTCCAACTACATTTTCCACTATTTGGTTCTTTGGATGTTGCATTTTAAAGTCTAACGCTTCTGATTATGATTTACAACACAAACCATGTTTGCTTTGGATTTGAAAGTCACTAATGAGAAGAAGATAGAAGGAAAGGTTGTCTCAATGCTGGATAGCATCACATTAAAGAGGGAATGGACTCATGCCTGAATATCATCATGGGATGCTGGGATAATGTGACCTTGATTCTATCCTTCATATCTCCATATGATGCCTCTATACAAACTATATGTATAAGATTAAACTACTTAATCCATGGCTGTTGGGGCTATGTGTTTGTTCCCGAAATTTCACAAATTGGAAAGGACGATTCACCTTATTTATAAGCCTGGGCTTCAGGCCATGACTTGGTACCCCTTTTGCATTATGACCAATCTTATGGATCTTTGGATCATTGCACTTCTATCATGAATGCTTTTAGGAAGAATCAATTAGCTTTTCAATGGAGCTCAAAAAATTATTTTTATTAAAATTTTTTGATAATGAAAGCCCTTCCAAAATTTCAAGAATCACTCCTTATTGGAGTTGGGTTTGGGTGCCCAAGTGGGCTGACCGTTCAAAACCAATAAATTTGAGAAAATGGGGGAGTAGTTCTAGGAATTTTAAAACTACCTAGAAATTGCCACTATTAAAATAAAATAATTTTTTTTTATTTTCTCTCTCTAAGAGAAAACTCTTTCTTTGAGAACTCCCTCTCCCTGAAAAAACCAGAGAAAGAATGTGTTTTCTCTTCTCTTTGAAAACCAAAAAAAGAATAAATATGTATTCTTCTCTCCCTTGCAAACAAAAGAAAAAATATAATTCTTCTAAAGAAACAAATGTTCTTTTTCTCTTGTAAGTTTTGTTTTTCTTTGTGAAAATAAAGGTCAAGATTCTTGTGTTGTGAGAAAAAAATGGTTCTTATATTTGTAGTTCAATTCATGACTTAAAGTAAGAAAATTGGTTAGTGAAACAACCAATATGGATCTTGGGCATTTCAAAAGGTAATCGAGAAGCCTTATTTTTTTATCATTGGTATAAGAGCTCTTAGGTTGTTTTCTGAAATTTTTTTTGAAAAATTTTTCTGTGTTTCAGGGGAAGAAAAATATTTTTTTTAAAAAAGAATAAAATAAACAAGGAAGAAATTTTTTTCTCGTTGTGGTTCTAAAAAAATTGAAAAATAAATAAACAAAAAAAGGATAAATATGATTATGAATATTATTCCATAATGATAATAAAAAAGGAAAAGGATAAGAGCCACTTGCAGAAAAAAAAAAAAAAAAGGTATAAAGTGCGCCCATTGCAGGAACATGCTGTCTTGGATGAAAATTGAAAAAATGAACAATAAAAAAAAGGGAAAAGATAAGAGCCACAATTTCTAGTTATGGTTTTGGAAAAACCCTTCTACAAGACAAATAAAGTGGAATATTTTTTACAAAGTAATATATGTTTTAATCTACTTATTAACATTAAAGTTGAATTACTCTTGTTGGTTAGAACCTCTCTTCATTCTTACTACAAGATTTTTGACTTAGCGTCTAATATAAAATTTTGAATTGTAGTCAAATTATGTTGATTTGTTCGAATATAATTAGATTAAAAAAAGGGTCTTAAATATGAGTATGTGTTACTCATTAATAAAAATAAAAAGGGAGGAGGGATTACCCATGAAGAAGCTTGATCCCTTAACCAAAAGGATAAGAGTCTTGTATTCTACCTAACTAGACTAAATGTTTTTTGTTTTTATAAAAGACTATAGTTATTGAAAACAACATCTAGAGTTATGGAAGACATTGTGAATAATCCTAATATTGTTGTTCTTTTAGCTTTAAGAGAGAAGATTAGTTCTTTTTCTACATGTTACTTTTTTATGCTTTGTACATGAAATGTAAATATCTTATATGCAAGATATGACATGAATATTTATTGTTTGATAAATGAGTTTGTCTATTATTTACATGCATGTTTTTAATTCTTTTGTATATGTTATTGATACATGCTAGTTGTATAATATTTATTTTATGGAATAAGAGGTTTTAGGCTAAAAGGAAATTTAAGTAATTTCTTGTCTAAAATTAGAAATAATTGCATAAATTATTTATAATTCGTAATAATTAAAATTGTATATAGGAACTGATTGGGAACATAGTGAACTTTTACTTCTATTGCAATTTAAGGTTATTATATATTATAAGATGATTAGAGCAAGTAAAAGTATCAATATTCATAAAAGTACCAATTAATAAGATTGTGCAATATCTCTAAGTAGTTGAATATGTCGACTACAACTAAGAACATCATAGCAGAATTAAACAAGGATGAGAAATTGAATGGTGATAACTACGAGGTTTGGCATCGTAAAGTTCAGTATATCCTTGTAGAGTAAGAGACTCTTGAAATACTGAATCATGTCATGTAAGAACCTAAATAAGGAAACTTTGCTCAACATAGAAGAAATAAGGAGGCTTATATGGTCTGGAAGATAAAGGTGTTTTTTAGCTCACATTACATTGTTAAACTATATGCAAGATGATCTCTTGATTGAGTATGAGGTTTACCAAACTGCTCATAAAATGTGGCAAGCTCTAAAGGAAAAGTATGGTGGACTTTCATCTATAAAATTGAGAGAACTTGTAATGAAATTTGGAAATTACAATGTGTGACCAAACCATATAATGAAGCAACATCTCAGGGAGATGAAAAAAATGATAAGAGAGCTTAAGACATCTGAACATGTCTTCACTGATGAGCAACAAGTTGAGGCAGTCATCAAATCTCTACCAAAGAGTTGGAAGTTGAGTGACTTATGGTTGCTAGGCTTAATGAATTATATAGCTGAATCTAGTACTAGCAAAACTTCTTAATTTAAGTGTAACAAAAAAAAAAAAAAAAAAATTCTTTAAGAAGAACAAGAGATTTGATGATGCTTCAAAGAAAGGAAAGATTGAGATATGTAAGAAGTTTAAGCGTGTTAAGAAGGACAAGAGCAAGTTCAAATGCTATAACTGTGGCAACTAAGGTCACTTAACTCATGAGTGCACTGAGTCAAACTAAACTTAGTTTCCATTAACCATATAGCTAGAGACCATGAAGCATATGTAAAGTTTTGACGAATTAGTTTTGATACAAGATGAATTTATGTAGGAAATAAATTTAAAGTTGAGGTTAAGGGTATTGGAACTTGTAAATTGGAATTGTGCAAAGGATGTACCCTATTTCTACATGATGCTTTTTATGCTCTGGATATTTGATAAAACTTAGTCTTCATGTTCATCCCTCTTGGTTTAGGTTTCTATTTAAATTTTCATGATTCAGTAATGGAGTTATATTTGGGAACAACATACCATGGTTCTGGATTTATTTTGAATGGTTTTATGATTCTTGACATTGATAACTATGTGTTGTCTAATACTAATGATAATTCTTATACTTTAATTACTATTTCTAGAAATATGTGTGATAATGTGATCATATGGCATGCTAGAATTGGGCATATTGGACAAGAAAGAATGAATAAACTAACTAGAGAAAATTTTCTTAGTCAATTCACTAAAATTGATATGTCAACTTCTGCATATTGTCTAGCTAATAAAACTATTAGAAAACCATTCGGAAAGGGAACTAGAATCGAAACACCATTGCAATTGATTTGTTTTGACATTTGTGATCCTATGAGTATTAGAGCAAGGTATGGGGCCTTGTATTTCATTACATTTTTGGATGACTTTACTTGTTACGGTCATGTTTATCTAATTTCTCATACGTCAGAAACATTAAATTGTTTCGGACGCTGCATTAATTTTGTTGAGAGTCAGTTGGATAAAAAGATTAAAACAAAAATAACAGACCAGGGTAAGAATATCTATCAAAATAATTTAAAGATTTATGCGAAGAAAAGAGTATTGATACATAATAGATTGTTCCAAGGACTCCACAACAAAACGGTGTTGTTGAGAAGAGGAATAGAATGTTATTAGACATAGTTAGGTTAATGATGGCTCAAGCAAATCCTCTTATTTCATGTTGGGAAGACATATTGTTGACTACTTCTTATGTACTTAACCAAATACCCTCAAAGTTTGTTCTATCTACTTCATATGAGTTATAGAATAACTGAAAGCCTGATCCTAGCAATTTGCGACCTTGGGGGTTAGTGGCTTATGTTCACAATCCTTATCATAAATATGGAAAATTAAGTCTTAAAGGAAGGAAATGTGTCTTTATAAGATACAATGAACACTTCAAATTGTTTATTGATTTGAAATGTCCTTGCTAGATAAATATATATAAAGTATCTTTTCTAAATAACTTGTAATTTTTATTATTTATTTATTTATTATTATTATTCCAAATAAAAGTTGAATTGAAATACTTTTGTAAATAAGATTGCAAAAATTCATCATTTTTCCAACAAAATAAATAAAAATATTTTTTATTTTGCAAACAAAACTAGATTGATTTTTTTAAATTAAAGTTTTTTTTTAAAAATAAATTCTTTAAATAACAATGAGTGCAAATAACTTTCTTGAAAATTGAATATGAATAAAATCAAATTTCTTATTAAAAATAAATTGAAACTTTTTTTTTTATAAATAAAAAAATTAAAATCATTGATTCAATTGAAATTTATTGGAAAACTAATTTTTGAAATATCTTTTTTTAATCAGTTTAATAAATCATAATTCTCTTTATTATTTATCTTGTACATCCTTGTAATGTTCTTTTATTATTATTTTCTGGTATATTGATTTGTATATTTAATTTGGGTATTCGTGATTAATTAATTAATTGTTACAGTTCCTTTAATTTGTTTAGTAGAAATCGTAAGTATAAATGGGTATTATGGTTTACCGCCCTATCTTCTCGATAGGTAACTTGACTTCGAATTTGGACTTGATTTTTGCAGTTTCCAAATAAGAAGTCACACAGTTTTCTTTCTTATTTTGTTTTATTTTTAAAAAATAAACAAAAAAGAAGTGGTAACTCCAAGTGTAATGCATGTGAAAAATGCAGGTTTATACCCCATTTTTTTTTTCTTAAAAATAAATCCCATACTTTTTTTTTTCTTTTTCAATAAAATAAATTGAAGCCTTGTTTTTCTCATAATAAACTTGAAACCTTTTTATTTTTTATTTTTTTATTTTTAAATAAAATTATAAAATCCTTTTTAAAGAAAAAATAAATGATGAAGTTAAAAATCATTTTTCTATTAATAAAAGTGTGAAATCACCTTTTAACTTAACTTGAATTTTTTTAAAAAAATATATTCGAAACCATTTTTTTTAAATAATAAATTTGAAGTCCTTTTTTTTTATAGACATGTATAAAATAGAAATTACTTTTTTAAAAAATGAATTGAAGGATTTTGTAACAAAATTGGAGGACTTTTTTTTTTTTTTTTCCTTTAATAAAATCAAATTTTTAATAAATACTTTCTAATAAAATCAAATATTTTTTTTCATTTTTTTAAATAAAAAATAAAAGACTTTTTAAAAATAAAATAAAGACCAAAACTTTCTTTAGGATCTTTTAATAAAATAAAATAAAATACAATCATATTTCCTACTAAAAAAATTATTTTTATATAATAAAATCAAATAGAAGTCACTTTGTGTAAATAAGTTGATAAAATCTTTGTTGTCAATAAATATCTTTTTTCTCACAAATCAAGTTCAAAATATTTTCTTCTTTAATTTTTTTTGTTTTTTTAAATAAATATGTGAAAATCTTTACCTAATAAGAGTAAAAGAACTAAAGAGATTAGGCAAAATTACTTTTAGATAAGCATGAATCCTTTTCAAAAGATACATAAATTCTTTTATTAAAGTTGTAAATACAAGTCCCTTTCAATAAAATTAAGAAAAAAAAATTCTCTTTTTAGATAATGTAAAAATTCTCATTTTAAAATCAAAGTAATAAAAATTCCGTTTATTAATAAAATAAATAAATAATAAAAATCAAATTGGAATTTTTTTTTAAATGATGATTTTTAATTTTTTTTTAAATCAAACAATAAATTTTGGTAAATAAAAAGGAATTTAAGTATTTTTTTGTTAAATAAAAAGGAATTGAAGTATTTTTGGTATCTTTTGTAAAAAGTCATTTTCTTATTAAAAATCTTTCTACCTAGTAAAATTGAATTTTAATACTTTTGTAAATAATTGTGAGAGTCTTGTTTCCAATAAAAATAATAAAAATTAATTTGCTTGTAAATAAAATTGAATTGACACATATTTTGTAGATAGATTTATAAAAAAATCATCATTTTTTTCTCTCTCTAAATAATATGTAAAAGTCACTTTTCTCAAGTAGAAGTACTTTTGTAAATAAAGTTGTAAAAATTCATTTCTTTTTTAAAAGTAAATAAAAATTATTTTTATTGTCAAATTAAATTTCTTTAATAAATTCAATTGATAGTAATAAGTGTAAATACTTTCTTGAAAATAAAATCATTATTTTGAAATTGTTTTTAATAAATTCCTTTTTAGAATTTTTTGAAAAAGTAATTTTTGAAACAAAATGGAAGAAATTTTCCTTTATTTTTTATTTTCTTTCACTTTTTCTCTCTATTTTTCCCCCTCACATTTTCCTTTAAATTTTCCATAACCAAACATAACGTTAAAAAATACATTATCATTTTTCTTTTAATTTTGCTTATGTGATATGAATGGACCCTCATATTAGTTGTTCCATAATAATATTAGAGTGACTACCTATTCCATGTGGGGGTGTGACTTGATTGTCACCTTTGACATTTGAACTTAATGACATTGAAATCTTGTGGGAAGTTTCATAATCTATGTCACATGCTATCCCCTCTCTATATTTTGTCCTATTTGTACTTCACTTTTTCTCCTTAGCACCTCTACTTATTTTTTACTTTAGTGAATAAAATGTTGTGTACTCTTCCTAAGTTTGACTCTTCCCTCCCATGAGTGTAGGATGTTGGCCTTGAAAGCTAGTGCATGAGTGGGTAGAAAATAAATGCTACTCCAAAGTCTCCACTAAAGGATCATCAAATATCTACCCTATTCCTACCTAATAATCTTTATCGATTCTAGACTTGACTAATTAAACTGTGAAGGGGATTTGGGCCTTTTGTGAAGACGAGGTGGGTCTGAGCTAATGATGATGTATTTGCCTACTCATAGATGGCAGGGAGTGTGAAAGCAAACACAGCCTTCACACACCAAAATAAAAAGCTAAACTGACGAACATGTTAGTTTTGATGTCTTGGTGTGATCTGTGGGATCCATTCCATTGTATTTTAAAATCAATTCCATGAACAATTGTCTTATTTGTTTCAAAAGAATTATCTTTTGTCCTCTTGTCATCTCATCTGGCACCACCCTATTTGTTGTTGTTCTTTTAAGTGTCCTTCTGTTCTTCACGACACAGCAATATTCTTTTCCAATGATTGATTCCTAAATTTCTTTCTATTTGGATATATATATATATATATATATATTTTTTTTTTTTAAAAAAAACAAAAAGTCTTATACAAATATAAAAAAAGTACATATTTTATGTATTTGAAAATATTAGCTAAAATTTTATTTTATTTTATTTCTTCAATTTTTTTTAAAAAATTTGAAAAGAGAGATCTAAAAACAAATCTTATTTAAAACTACTTTTTAAAAACAATTTTTAAGAACAATCTTCAAAAATTGTTTATTAATGTTTTGTAAAACGGAAATATATTTAAAAATTTGAAATATTTTTAATATTTTAAAAACAATTTTTATATATAATATTTTATTTTAAATTATTTTATATATTTGTATAATTATTTTTTAAAATAGTCTTTTAAAAATAATTAAAAGATGTTATTTGAAAAAAAAAAATAAAAAATGACTTTTTTATATAAAAAATGTGTTTTTATATATTGTTTTTTCTAAAAAAGAAAAAAATTAACTGTTCTTGAAAACAGATGTCAAACATATCCCAAAAATTTTAATTTTTGTGAAAGAGTTTTTATGTTTTACATAAAAAACAATTATGCTAAAAAATAAAAAATAAAATTTGTATTTGAACAAATTTATGCTAAGAAACGAAAACTTTTATATATTATTAAAATATTACTATTCTATCAGTAGTAATAGAATTTTGGACCTTCACACCCAAGTTCAAACTACACTAATTGAATCATGCCCATAAATGATGATATGGGCACATAGACATGAAATGTGTTCACCATCCTCCTAATATCCAAAATTGATACAATATTAGCATATGAAAAGTGTGTGGCATCCCATTCTCCTGCCCTCAAAATCTCATTAGATTTTTCCCGCAAGGTTGGCGTGCCGTTCAATTCCCAATCAATACAAACATTCCAAGCATTTGGACGTGGTCAATGTCTGCAACCCAATTAATATCAATTTCAGACTTCTAACTACTACTACCTTTATCTTTTTTGCTAATTTCCAATCTCTTCTTTGTTTACTCAAATATTTCCTACCTTTATTTAAAAAAGAAATTAATAAATAAATAAAAATAGAAGAGGGTGGTGGGACTTGGACCACAGGCAGAGTGGTGGTATTTAATCAGTCACCGGCATGATATATACTTGAAGTGTGAAGACCCTGTCTACCCCATTTTTTTTGTAGGTAGCCCATGTGTTTCAATGGCGAGTCCAAGCCTTTAAACATATGTTTCCCTTCTAGATTTCACGCTATGAAAGGTCAATAGTAAAGTCCATAGCCTAATTAAGCTTAATAAATGAAGGCATTTGTGTTTTGTATGCCAATTACTTTCTTCCTTCTCTTTTTAATTAACTCCATGTTAAGTTTTGGATTTACCCACCACATGCCCAAAATGGTTTATGTGTGAGTCTGTGACATTGCCTGCTTGCACGCAGCTCACCAGGATGACTCCGCATACAATATTATCACATTCTTTGCAATTTCTTTTCTTATTAGTTGATGGGTGATTGTATGATATAATATGGATTATGGAATAAATAAATCGAGAGAGATGATGATGGAGGATTCAACGCGCTAACACTTTAGCCGTCCACACCCCAATTCATTCAAAAGCCGTGGGCGTCTTTGACCCTTCCAAAACATTTAATGTGTGAAGAGTGTGCATGCGAGCAGAGAAAGTAAAAGAGAAATAGCCATGCACATCATCTGGGGGGCTGACGTGACCTCAACACCCTCTCTCTCTCATATATTAATACATATGGATAAGATTAATCTTCTCAGTCCGTGGGTGTTAGTTTTGGAAATTAGGCACTTTTTGGCAGCAAATTCATCTTACTTGATTGTTTATATGAGACCATAACTAATAAACTAAACCGCTGGGAGTTTGGCCGACTTAAATACGTTGAAGGTCATTAAAATTGAGTAAATTATAAACTAGGGAAGTTGCAAAATTCTGTTCAAACTTATCAATCCGTTGAAAATAGGTGGATTAGACTGACAAGTGTTGGAGTCAGATATGAAAAATTAAAGATCAAAGGAGGGTGGATTTAAAGCGAAATGTCATGGGGACGCGGCCCAATTTCTACGCAGCCATGGAAGTGGATTCCGTTCCATATATTTATTGAGTAATGACTCTTGCTTATGGTCAGAGCTCCCTAGTAGTTTAATTAGAAAAAGGGCCTAATCGGTGGTCCCACAAAATTGTAAAAATACATCATCATCATCATCATCACATGATAAACTTATAATTCATGCTAGTGTTGACCGTGCCCCACATCAATCTCAATTTGAACCCCTCCCCTTGTTATTATATAAACCCCTCACTCCCACCCTCCTCTTTCTCATTGTATTTCTCTGTTTCTTCTCCGGAGTCAGGACTACTTCAAATTCCCTATGGATTCTCCTTCCACAACCATCACCTCCGTCCATCCGGACATCGTTCAGACCCATATCCTCACCCGTCTCGACGGACCCACTCTCGCCGCCGCTGGTGCCGCCTCCTCACAGCTACGTGTGCTCGCCACTGGAGACAAGCTCTGGAGGGACATATGCACCTCCACCTGGCCTTCGCTAAATGACCCAACCCTCCAAGCCCTCGTCTCCGCCTTCCCCGGTGGCCACCGCTCCTTCTTCTCCGACTCCTACCCCCTCCTCACCCACCCCCTCGACCAGTACCCCGGCCAGTCCCGGAAAATTCCCCCCACTACTTCGTCTCCCACGTCGGAGCTCATCTCCGCCGTGGATATTCACTACAAAAATAGCCTCATCTTCTCCAAGGTCGAAGCCACCGAGACGGTCACCGGATGGTTCCAGTGCTCGCCCTTCCGTGTCGACCTCCTCGATCCAAAAGACACGGTGCCGACTCCGGTACAGTACTCCGTCGACGGCGATTACAAGTGGCTTAGCCACCTTGAAGACACCCTCACCCTGAGCTGGATCCTCATCGACCCAACAAGGAAGCGAGCGGCGAACCTCTCGAGCCTGAGGCCAGTATCGGTGAAGTGGCACTGGTTGACTGGAGAAGTTCAGATACGATACGCAACGGTGGTGGGCGGCGATCGGACAGTGGGGTCGGAGGTAGTGCAGTGTGGGATAGTGGTGACATGCGCAGGGCAAGAGGGAGGAGAGATGCAGGTGAGGGAGGTGAACTTACAGGTGGAGGACATGGAAGGAAGACATCTGAATGGGAAGGAGAGTTTGGTAATTTTGCAGGAGGCATTAGAGAATGGTAGGAGAAAGAAAGCGAAGGGAGAGGAAGGGAAAGCGAGGTACGAGAGATACTTGGAAATGATGGGGGAGAGAAGGGAGAGGCAGTTGAGGAGAGAGAAAACTTTGGACATGGTCTGCATTGCCCTTGGTGTCACCATTTTTCTGAGCTTTTGGTCATACTTTGTATTCAGATAGAAATGTAAATATATGACAGGGGATACAGTTACAGCCTTATTATAATTTATAGGTGGAGGAGAAGAAGGAGATTGGAGAGGAAAATTGAAAAGAATAGAAAGAAATGAATGAATTATTAATTATTGTATTAATTTAATTAATTTTTATTAGGAAATGATTATAAAGAAAGGACGGCTGTTGTCTTATTTGATTGTAACAATTCTTGTGGAATATAAGACAAGACCCATTTTTAATTTTACTATTATTATTTAAACAAGAATGATTTGTTCTTGCTTTAAATTAATTATTAATATTATTATTTAAAGTTTATTTGATAAAATTTAATATTTATTACTTAATAATTTAAATTATTTTTAAGTTAAATTTTTTCAAATTGTTGACTTAAAACTTATTAGTTAATTTTTTATTATGATGGTTTAATAAAATTAATTTAAAATTTATTCTAAATCATCAAATTGACATATTTATCATTATAAATTATAATTGGGGTAAAATGGGTCACTTAATAATATGGGTCGTGGGGGAGAAAAAAAATTGTGGAGTTAATAAGGGATTTGGGATTAAAAAGGTATGAATTTAAAAATAAGTTAATTATTTTTATTTATTATTTAAATTGTTTTTGATTTTAAGGTGGTGTTTTTTTTTTCCCCTTAATTCTAAATAGATCTTAAAACTAAATAGTGCATAATAGTGTTAAATATTAGGTTGCTTGTTTTTATAATATTTTATTTTTATTAAATATTAAAAAATAAAGAAAAACTAATATGTTACAGTTTTTCTTTTAAAAAACTTATATAAGTTTTTTGTTTTGAATTAGTTATAAAAAATATATATTTTTGACATTTATTTTAAAGGAAAAAGAAAAAACCTCTTAAAATAATTAAGATTTTATTCCTTGATATTACCCATTCAAATTAATCAAAGTACTTACATCAAATATATGAAATTTTAATTATTTTTAATTGAATATATTAAATTTAGATTTTATTGGATACTTTGCTCTTTACTTAAGATAATTGAATATATATTTCTTAGAACTCATTTCAGTTGGTTTCTTTTATTATATAAAGATTCAATAATTTTAAAATATATAAATTTCTAATTAATTTTAATTATATTTAATTTTTCTTAAATTTTTTTTTGGTGAAATCAAACACAAGAAAACTATTTTTCTTATCATTTTTTTTCATAATATTTTCTATGAACCAAACAAAACCTTAATAATATGTAAAATACATATTTATTTACTATAATTAAATTGTGAATTCATCATCCAAATTACTCCACTAATTCTAAAACATTAAGGCTATGTTTGGTTCCAAAAAGTTTGAGAAAAAATGGGAAAGAAAGAAAATAAAACATAAATTTTTTTATATACTACATCAAATTATTTATTTATTTATTTAACTTTTTTTATATAAAGATTAAATAATTCAAAAATATATAAATCTCTTAATAATTTTAATTACATTTAACTTTCTTTTGTATTTTTTTTTTATAGAAAAACCAAACATGAGAAAATAATTTCCTCAACATTTTTTTTCTTTTTTTGGTACTTTTTGAAAATCAAACATAACTTAAGTAAAACAAAGGGTAAAACCACAAAAAAATAAAAAATAAAAATAAATTTTTCTATCAAAATAAAATTCTACTAAAGGTACAATTATATTAAATGTACCAAGTACATACAAAATTAGTTTAGTTTAACATTAATAGTCTTAGCAGTTGGTGGTTGTTCAATCAAACTAGATTTGAGTACAATCAAGGAAATGTAAAATGTGGTAAGCAGTCCCCTTTCTTTCTTGAAAGGCACCACACAACCAATTCATTCAATCTTCAACCCCAATAGTCCCTTCAATAGCATCAATTTCATGCACTTCTCATAAATAATGATTAAACTTTTGAGAAATCAGTAGTAGCATCAAATTTGTACCCATCAAACTTCCCATCTAGGCCATTAAACATGTATGAAACTTAAATTATTAGACGATAAAACAAATAAATAAGATCAAGAGATAGGATCAGTACGGACATATAAGATTTAGATATAAACGAATAAGATTGGGTCGCAAATGACATCATTCGATTGATAGTAACTTTTCAAGATTTATTGGAAAAATATCTTCCATATAGTGTAACATGATCGAGCTCTATGAGACTAGTTTATAGTAAGCTAGTTTGACTTAGAAGATAAGGTGAGATTAAAAAGAAGAAAAATGTGAATCTCACATGCACTGTGAAAAGGGTAATAGATTGAGTACGCAGACTGGTCAAAAGTGGGAAAAGGTCATGAGATGGCATTCATATCATCTATACCTTTATTAGAGACTTGTGTTGTAGATTTGGGTTGTTTCAGTTTTCCATCTTATAAATTCTCATGTTTCTTGCTTCAGTTCTTCTCTCCGTGGCTCAAGTCATCCACATATCCCGTTCAAACTGCTTCTATTTCATTACCACTCTGTTGGTTCATCAAATTACTGAATTCAGCTCAAACTCGTCTGCAAATGGAGTATTAATTGCAAGTTGCAACCCTCCACCCACCAACTGGTGGATATGATAAAGAAGCTCTCCCACGCTTCATGCTCTAAAATTAGGCCTCTTGGGCGTGTCGGCTTCTCCCATGGATTGAAGTCAATATACATTTTATGATTTCCTTTTTAGAGGCTTTTAATTGAAACCTAAATGAAAATATGGGAATAATTTTTTGTAATATAAACTAGTACTGAGTAAGAAGATATTATAAACAAAACCGACAAGTCAGAATTGATGAGAGGTGATGTAAGAATGGTGTGTAACATCATCAATATCAAAAGAACCTAAAATAAAAATCTAGCCATATAATAATTTAGTTGCTATGTGCAATCTTTGGCCGACTTTGGACCCATCTTTTGTTCCCTAAAACTAAACCCTAGCAGAAACTGGGGCCAGGTTCCATGGAAACCCTCAGAGCAGGGCAGTGAGCCAGAGATAGCATTGATTGGGGCATCGAAATTGGGTGCTGAGGTACAGCTCAAACTGAAAGCCGTGCCATCAAAAACTTTCAGAAAGTGCAAGTGGTGGCTTTTATAGTTGTGGTGATGCGGTGCATTGACAATTGGTGACATATGATATGATTTTCTTCTATTAGCTTATATCAAACAGTTGTGATGTCCTTTGGGAAACATATTGGGACGGTCTCACACAATTTGCCTGTAGATGCATGCATGCGTGCCTCCAGTGATCACTGTTGCTCAAGTCTATTTCAGCAAGTCTTATACATATATAATAATCTATGCTGATCTTGGGTTAGTTTTGGCCCATTTCTTCAAGTTGGGCAAATTTTTATTTTAGTGACAACTAATTCTGAAAATGTCTTAATACGAGAGTCAACTCATCCTTTGGGCAAGTGGCAACCAAGACGTTGGATCGGACATATGTATAGTTTTTGTTTTTTCCTTCAAAAATATTCTCAGAGAGAGTAATTTTGATATGTTTGACGAAACATAATATCTATAGAAGAAAAAAGTATAAGGGTTAAATAAATAGAGATTTTGCAGTGAAATTTACGAAAGCATAGAAACATGGTGGGGTTTGGAGGGACGTCTTTGTACCATAAAGCATGGAGCTTATTTCGGGTGCTGTTTCTGATAATTAAATGTGCGCGGTTCCGGGTTTGGCTCTACTAAGAGGGGACACTAGGTGGTGCTGTTTTCTTTTTGAAATACCTTATATTTATGAATTTATACATTCTTATATTTTATTTTATTTTATTTAAAAATCATTTATTTTTCCACATAAATACTTTTAACTTTTTCAAATATTTATAATATATTATTTTTAAAATACTATTTTTACAAGCAAAATAATAACATTTTTATAAATAAAAAATAAAAATAAAAGATTATATTTCTAAAATTAGGTTTCCCATGGAGAGGGGAAAGTAAAGGCTTTTTCAAAAATTGTTTATCTTAGGATGAAAACATAAATTTTAAAATAAGTTTGACAAATTTTGATGGTTTTTTTTTTTTTTTTTTTTTATATATATATATAAATTATTTTGAGAAAAATTGAAATTATAGAGAATACTTTGCAAATTGTTTTTTTTTATAGAATTGGTTAAAAAAGCCTTTATGAAATAGAACCATAGTATTTTTATCACTGTTATTGTTATTTTCTGAGTGCTCATTACATAACAATGTAAAAAACTAATTAGTTATTAATTGTCACATGTAATCAAGTGACAAGTCACAAAATGACATGTCTCCACTAATGACCAAATAAAAAATTGTCACCGATAATAAAACATATAATGTTGTAAAATAAAAGTTGTAAGGGTTGTTCTTTAGTACCCACCATTTATTGGAGCACCTTGTCTACATTTCTCACGATATTAAATGAGACGTGTAAAGTATATGTTATTAAAAAATTAAAATAAAAAATCTATGAAACTGGTAAAAATGACCCATCAAGCATGTCATTAAAAAAATAAAAAATAAAAAACTTATGAAAAAGGGTAAAAATGACCTATTGTGAAATATTCGTATGCATCTTATATATATCTAAATATTATAACTTTTTTATGATTTTTATATTATTTAATAAAAACTGGAATGCACTTTTATTGTTACTATTTTTTACCCTTATTTTCATCAAATATTTACCATACTCTTGTTTCTTTCATTTTATGATTAAGTTTGTTCCACGTGGACAGAAAATGGTAACTTCACCCAGAAAATGGTAACTTCACCCATTGTAATAATAAAATATATTAAAATTTAAAATTCAATAAATAATAAAATATGTTTGTTTATTAAATAATAAAAAATTAATTAACTATAATGTATTCATTATAATTAATTAATTTAGTAAAAAATAATTAATTACTTTTCATTTAATATTGAAATTTTCTATTTAAAAAAAAAGAAAAAAGAAAATAAATAAAGAATTTATTAATTTATTATATAACTTATTTTCAAGTTTAATATAGATGGTATATTATTGAATTACAATTTGAAATATTGTTTTTTTTAAAATAAAAAATGAAATTTAATCTTATATTCTCTTCAAAAAATTGATTTGACCCATTTATATAATCATTTAATAAATACAAATGTTTTAAAATAAAATATATTCAAATACAATAATAAAATCGATGAACATTAATTTTTTTACAAATTTTATTAAATAATTAAATTTAAATTTAAATATAAAAAAATATGCTATTAGCTAGCAGTGTTTTGCACATGCAACAAGTATAATATTATTAAATATCAAATATAATTTATTATTTAATGAACTACCTAACATTTATCTAAAAAAAAAAATCCCACCAACTATCCTTATACTCTTATTATTCAAATATACAAAAAGAAATACTAATTTAATATGAAAATTAAATAGTTTTGACTACCGTATTGGAAAATATGTGAGATGTGTTTTGATAAATCGAATTTAAAAATCAAGTTCAAAACTTTTTAAGGTAGAAAAAAAAAAAAAATTGTATTCCATGAAAAAAATAAAGGATTTCAAGTGATTACAAGTGCCATAAGTAATATTTGATTTTTTTTATTTAAATATAAATTTGAAATGTTATTGTAGACCCCGCATTTTAGCATGATGTGTTCCTACTCGATGGCGAAACTCGTTTTTTTATTTATTTATTTAGTGAAAATAAGATTTTTAGAAAAGACTTGGAGTCGCCACTTATTTTTGTTTTATTTTTTTTAAGGGAAAACAAAATAAAAAATAAAACCCTAAGTGTGACTCTTTATTTTGAAAAGACAGGGTCTATGAGAAACTGAATCTGGTTTCAGGGGGTCAGGTTATTTATTGGGAAGGTACAGTAAAAACCATAGCACCACTCTAAGCCCCTAAAAATGGGTCTTTACTAAATAAGGAGAGACAAGTATGACCATTGATAAGAAAATCAATGGATACCAATGAAATGATCGAATAATAAAACAAATCGAGCATGAGAACGAATAAATAAATGAAGTAGGAGTGAAAGCGTACTTTAGCAGCAAGAAATAGTGTGCTATCATGAAACAAGGTTAGCTCAAGTATAAAATCATCACA
Organism: Vitis rotundifolia; assembly: GCA_030254885.1. Lineage (NCBI taxonomy): Eukaryota > Viridiplantae > Streptophyta > Magnoliopsida > Vitales > Vitaceae > Vitis > Vitis rotundifolia. The sequence continues at coordinate 15,553,346 of CM058156.1, forward strand.
TGCATATCAAAGAGTAATATAAAGATGAAACAATATTCATTAAGCATAATAGTTGGCAATCAGAAGAGAAAACTCAAATGTAGGGCCTCCACCAAAGCCCAATTGATTTTGCATGAAATAATCTCGTAAATTCCATTGTTTCTAGAATTACGAAAATTCATTCATGCTTATTAAAAATAAAGGAAAACGAAAAATTATTTTAAAATGAAAAAAATTTGAGAAAAGTGTTTACTTGAAATGAAAGATATCAAGTTTATTTAAAAACGAGATTTTTAGTGACTTAAAACCAATGTTTTCAAAATCGGACTAGTTATTGAATCGAAAAAGTGATCGATTCACAGTTCATCGATTGGACCAGCGGTCGAACTGCAGTCGAACCGCGGTCAAACCGGTGGCGTCATAAATATATAATTTATAAATTATTAAAATTTAAAATAATTATAAAAATAAAAATAATTAATAATTGTTATCTGAAAATATTTCATAAAACCAAAAAAGATAGAAAATAATTTTTAAAAAATAAATAATTTTTTTTCAGTTTTTCACAAAATTTTAAAAATAAAAAATAATTTTTTTTCAAAATTCTTTAAACATAAAAAATTGACCTTTTTTCTTTTGAAATTCTTTTATCATAAAAATAATTTTAAAAGCAAGTATATAAAAAAAACGTGGTAAAATCTGGGAATTTTTGTGAATGCAAAGTGGAATTAAAACATAAATAAGGTAGAAGAAAATAAAAACCCTAAACTGCACCTCGAAAGGGACTAAAAACTCCCAACTTCCAAAGTCGGGGTTTGACTAGCCTTAAAGTTTGTTTCTTCTTAAGATAGCTGCAGTTGTCAGGGAAGGAGTTTGGACGCCTAAAAGATAGCGTAAATTTTTGCCTGAATCTTCCTCTTCTCTCCACTGCTTCACCACCACTCTTCTACTATCGCCGGTGTCGTCCATGGGAGGCACACCTAATCCAAAATCGAAGCTCTCCCACTCTCACCCTAAGGATGGCGAATATCTTAGTTTCATCATTCCCAAGCGCATAGTCGTCTTCGAATCCATTAAAGCTCAACAAATCGCTCATCGTCAATCCATTTCCGACGACCCCATCAAGTAATATAGCTATTTCTCTGTTTTATACATATATATATGTTTTTTATTTTCTAGCACGGGGGTTTTAGTGAGGGGAGCAGAGCGCAGGGGTGAGGGGTTCCAACAGGGTCACGGGGGTCTTGCCAGTGAGGACGATGACAGTAGGAGGAAAAAAAAAAGTTGAACCAGACAGTTTGGAGGGAACCATCCAGTTCATCCGGTTTGCCAGTCAAACCACCGATTTAGTTGGTCCAATTCCGGTCCGACCACTTTTCAATCCAATTGACTGGACTGAACTGAAATCACAACCAGCCGACGGTTCGGCCAGTCCGGTCTAGTTTTTAAAACCATGCTTAAAACCCTAATGAAGGATGAAAAATGATAGAATTAAAAAATATTTGAAAATTGGAGTGAAATTAAAATTATTTGAAAGAAAATTAGAGTTTTGAAATTTATTTGAAAATTGAAGTCTTGAAAATTATTTGAAAATTGGAGTTTTGAAAATTAAATTTGAAAATTTGAAAATTTGAAAATTAAATTTGAAAATTTGAAAATTTGAAAATTAAATTTGAAAATTGAAGTTTTAAAAATGGAATTCTTAATAATTAAATTTTGAAAATTGGAATTTTGGAAAAATAATTTGAAACTAGAAGTTATGAAAATTGGAACTTGAAAAAATTATTTGAGAATAGAAGTTTTGAAAATTAAATTTAAAAATTGAAATTTTGAAGAATTATTTGAAAATGAAAGTTTTGAAAATTAAATTTGAGATGAAAATTGGAATTTTGGAAAATTATTTGAAAATACAAGTTTTGAAAATTAAATTTAAAAATTGGAATTGTGAAGAATTATTTGAAAATGAAGTTTTAAAAATTAAATTTGGAAATTGAAATTTTGGAAAATTATTTGAAGATTAAAGTTTTGAAAATTGGAGTTTTGAAAAGTATTTGAAAATTGAAGTCTCGAAAATTAAATTTAAAAATTGGAATTTTGAGAAAAATATTTGGAAATGGGAGTTTTAAAAATTAAATTTGAAAATTGGAATTTTCAAAAATTATTCGAGAATAGAATTTTTTTTAAAATTAAGTTTAAGAATTGAAGTTTTGAAAATTAATTGAGAATTGGAGTTTTGATAATTAGTTGAAAATCGAAATTTTGAACAATTATTTGGGAATTAAATTTTAATAAAAATTAAATATTTAACATTAAAAAGATGAAGAATTAAAAGGATCGAATACTTGGCCCTTTGGTGCAGTGGTTTTTCCTAATTCCACTGTGACAACAAGCTTCATCCTGCTATCACAATGTCCAATTACCCCACATATGAAGTAATGCGTGCCTGCTTTTCTGATAGAAATTGTGGTGGTGCCTGTGCTATCTAAAGTAAATAATTCCCAACTGTGCAAGTGCTATAATCACTTGCACTCACCTCGTCCACAGTATGTCCCCCTCCATAATTGAATGCTATGAGTGTTGCCAACGAAAAAAGTCTTCCTGCTAGTCCTAGTGCTATAATCAACGCCCATTGTCCAACCGGCTGAGTCACCCATAGTATAATTAGTTGCCAAACTTGGCATTACAGCACACAAGATCAAGAAGACTACACACACAACTCCAACACCCACCATTTTGTGTGTGAGAGAGTGGGAGTTGCTGAAGTTGCTACTGTGGGTTGGGTTGCCTTCCTTTCGGCTGATTGTCGCCATTGTTGTTTCCACCATGCTTATCATCTTGAACCCAGCTCACAATGGATGTGGTGTTGCCGGAGTCATCCATTGAACTAGGTGTCTCAATGCGAAGTAGTTGTTCAATATTTTTTGTTCTTCATCATTCCCCAATCTAGTGTTCAAAAGAAGCTCATCTTGTCTTGTGAAGATTGCCAAAATATGAAGCCTGGGCAAAGGATTACATGCCACATAATGGACAACTTCACCAACCTCCCATACTCGAAGGCATCTACCAGTTTCAACCTCTCAAACACATAGAAATCCATCAATTGAACTAGAAGCAATCCATTGTCTTGATACTTCAGTAGAAATTGACATAACTACACCCTTCAACTTTTTATAATTTTCAAGCACTTCAAACATAGTGAGCTTAACATCATTTTCAGCTTGGCATGTAATACCCATGACTCAGATGGCTTCTAAAAAATTGAAACCAAACATATAATCTGAACCTTGGAAAAGTAAGAGCCTAAACCATGTTCAGGGAATGAAGACCTCGAAGTGTTTTCACATGATTGACAACTCCCACGATCACCATAGGAGGAGTTCTAATAATTGTCACTACCTTGATCTTCATGCTGCTCGGAGCAAGAGTAATGATTCCCTTACCGATTGAGCAGAAAATCTCAATATTACTGAAAATAAGAGACACATGAAGTGGTGTCTATGTTATAGCAGGCTTTCGATACTTGAAGAGAGAAGAGTTGCCTTGAAGTAGCTTCCGAAGGGTAAAGAGGTCACTGAACTGGTTTCGTCATCACATATAGGGAGGGTGTCACTTCTTTCAATCCCCAAAAACCTAGTAGGTTTCCCTTCGAGTAAGATACGTCTAGTTTCTACCTCTCTTTGCTCTGTTCTACTTCATTCTTCTTCTTTCTCAAAATGTCTAAGCCCAACTCATCTTTTTTTCCTATAGCTTTGTTTACTCTCCCTCTCCCCGAATGCTTAGCTCACCCTCAAATCTTGCTCATCCCAAAATCCCCCATCCGAAAAGCTCCCCCCCCATTTGCTTTGTCTTCCTGAGCCCGATTTTCTTCTCTTGCAAGCTTCTACTAGCTCCACTATTCACCGCTCAGCAAGTCTCTATCCCAATCACCACCATGATGAGTTGGTGACGTGCTTTGCCATGCGTCTCAACATGCAGCTTGCCTGGAAATTGTCCCCTCTTTCCCCCCCCTCATTGCCCGTCTCACTCTCGAGGTGGTAGAAAAAAACCTTTTCCATTAGAGGGAGTCTACAGTTATGTTAAATAACAAATATGTAATAATTTATAAAATTTAGATTTTAGAATTTTTTTTTTATGAGTTTATTATTAATCAAATTAAGATAATTTAATCTTTTGTTATCAAATTGTTATTAATATTTTTATATCATTTTTTTTGTGTGTTCATAGATTAAATTTGAAGATAAAGTTTTATGCCTTGAAGAAGGAAAACTAAAAATTTTATTTCTGAGAAGATATTATATGAATTATTTCAAGTGATTACAAGTGTTAAAGGTAACATTTGATATTTTTTTATTTAAATATAAATTTTGTAGGTAGAAATGTCATGTTAAATAACATTTAAATATGTAATGATTTATAAGATTTAGATTTTTTTTTATTTTTTATGATTATTATTAATCAAATTGAGACAATTTAGTCATTTGTTATGAAATTATCATCAATATTTTTATGTCATGTTTTTGTGTATTCATAGATTAAATTTGAAAATGAAGTTTTATATATCTTGAAGAAGGAAAATAAGAATTTTTGTTTCTTGGGAAAATATTTTATGAAGGATTCCAAGTGATTACAAGTGTTAAAGTTAAAATTTATTTATTTTTATTTATTTAAATATAAATTTTGTAGGTAGAAATGTTATATTAAAGATGGTATAGACAATGTGAAAAATGATATAAATAATGTGAAAGAGAGTATGAATAATGTAAAAAAGGGCATGGATAATGTGAGCAAGGGTATAAACAATGTGAGACAAGGTATGAACAATGTAAGAGGGTATATGAACAATGCGAGAGGGGGTACAAACAAAGTAGAAAAACTATAAAACATTTACAAAGTGAGTAATTTCCTTAATTTTGTCTTTTGTTCCCTTCCTCAACTAATTTAAGTCTATGGGCTTCATAGAAAGAATTAGGATCTCGAATTTTAAAGGGTATATTAGAATTCAAATGAAATAGAGTTGAGTTGCTTTAAAGTTCAATTGATCAATCCAAATGGTGAAACTTTCTTGGAAAGTTGACAATTAAATGTGAAAATTCACTTAGTGGCAAGTGGCTAAAATGGCTTGGGCATGGAAAGAGTGAATGGGAAATCGCGGGGAAGATTCTGACCTCAACGAAAAGCAGAAATATAGTGGAAGATGACCAGGGCTAGTGATAAGGTGGTCATTGGTTCGATCCTACCAGAAAAGCTGTTTCCAGCCGAAGAAAACGGAGAACGAGATATAGGGAATCTATGTTAAAGTGACAATGAATGAAGCTCCTTATCTCAGAAATATTGACCTAAAGGTGTACAAAGGCTATCCAAAGCTCCTTAAGGCATTGGACGAGATGTTGTATGTGAGAGTCTCCTATTTGATTTTCAGGTCTTGTAAGGATGGTGATTCCGTACGACATCCTCTAAACAAACCAAATTAGGCAGTACACACTAAATTGATGGATTCCTACAATTTCTACATAATATAATAGAAGAGAAATAGGACTAGTGTAACGATGTTTTGGTTATGTACTTTACTCTTATGTAGACCACCATATGACGAAAAGAAATGTTCTAAGGTTTTTTTCATCCAATTGAGTGAATGTCAGTAAGTGAATGGTTGTAGGTGTGCTTTCATGGAATGTGTTCTTCACCAAAAAGCTTTCATTCATTCCTTTGTGCATTAAATCTCCACTTGCATATTCCTTAGTGCACTTTTGTGATTCTTCCTAGCATTTGAGTTGTATTTGAGCCTTTGTTAAGCTAGATTGAGAGGTTTCAATCTATACTTTGAGTGTTTTTATGAGAGTTTGAAGCTTCAAGTGAGAAGAAGCTTGAAGGGATTGTGTAAGAGCCCATTGGACCTGAAATCCAACTGTAAAGTGTTGAAAACTTAGTTGAAGCTTCAAGTATACTGAATTCTCACTTGGTTAGGAGCTTGAGGAGAGTGGACGTAGGCAAGGGGTGTCAAACCACTATAAAATATGAGTTTTCTCTATCTAACCTCATCTTTTTATATTTGTGTTTCTTTTGCTTGAATTTATTGTGTTTGAAAAAGAATTTTTAAAACCCAATTTACTCTCCCTCTTGGGTGTTTTCCTAATTAAGATTAACTTTTATTTTCTCAATTGGTATCAGAGCTACGCCTATTGTTTAAGACTTAATCATCTAAGAGGTAATGATATATCCATCAAGTTCATCTTACATTGAACGTTTTGCAACTAATAAACCTCCATTTTTTACGGGAACCGATTATCCTTATTGGAAAACTAAAATGGTTTGGTTTTTACAATCAACCAATTTAGACTTATGGGATGTCATTGAAGATGACCCTACTATTCCTTCAAAACTAATTGATGGGGTCATGGTTCCAAAACCCGAACAAAAATGAGATGAGCGTGATAGAAGAAATGTTCAATTAAATGCTAGAGTCGTTTATACTTTGCAATGTGCTATAGATAGAAATGGATATAATAGAGTTTGTCAATGCAAATCGGCTAAAATTTGGAGATTACTTGAAGTAACTCATGAAGGAACAAATCAAGTTAAAGAGTCAAAAATCAATTTACTTGTTCATAGTCTTGAATTGTTTTTTATGAAAGATAATGAAACTATTGTTGAGATGATTACTAGGTTCATCAATATTGTCAATGGTCTTGAAGCCTTGGGAAAGACCTACAAGGAATTAGAGATAGTGATGAAGATCTTGAGGTCACTTCCATCAAAGTGAGATGCAAAGGTCACTGCAATTTAAGAAGCCAAAGACTTGACCAAACTACCTTTGGAGAAACTCATAGGGTCATTGATGACATATGAGATCACTTTGGCAAAGAAGCAACAAGAAGGAGAAAATGAAAAGAAGAAGAGCATAGCTCTCAAGGCTTTAACTAAGGAAGAAGAAGAAGTTGAAGAAGAAAAAGAAAGTAAAGAAGATGAAGACTCAACTCTTATCATAAGAAAGTTCAACAAGTTCATGAGGGGTGAAAAGTTTAGAGGAAGAAAGTTCATTTCTAGGAAAAAAAAACCCTCTAAAAAGGAATTTTCATTCAATAGTGACAAGGAGAGATGAGAGGAGAAAAGAGACTATGTGTGCTTCAAGTGCAAGAAACTGAGACACATTAAATATGATTGTCTTCTCTACAAAAGTGAAGTCAAGAAGAGAAAGCAGAAGGTAATGATGACCACTTTGAGTGAAAGTGGAGATGAATCATCGAATAAGAAAATGAGAAAGAAGTGACAAACATGTGCTTCATGGCAATAGATGAACTTGATAAGGTAACCTCTAACATTAGCTATGAAGTTATACATGATGCTTTTGAAGAGTTGTATGAAGATTTTGAGAAACTTAGTTTGAAAAATGTTTTTCTCAAAAAGAAAGTCCAACAGCTTGAAAAAGAACTTGAGAAATAAAAGAAACATTTTCAAATGTTGAAGATTCTAAAACTTATCTTAGAAAAAAAAACAAAAAAACCAAAATAGAAGATTTTATGAAAGAAAAATGAATTATTGACCTCTTCTCTTTCAATGTTTTCTTATGGATGAAAATCTTTTGAAATGATCTTACCTAACCAAAAATGTATTTTTGACTAATAAAGGCTATGATTGAAATCATTAAAGAATCAAAAGTATTATAGGAACTATTTAATCCACAGGTGCAAATACAAGTGCAAGTCATTTTTATAATAAATCAAAAAAAAAAAAAATTATTTTCTCAAACTAAACCTAAGTGTGTTAAACTAGACGTGTCAAACTTAGGAGAAGTGACGTAAAACTGTCATCTTTGTAAGGGCATATTTTCGGGTGAGTCTTCTTGGATACTACACAACCAATGCAAGGGCATATAGTTAAGCAATCCTGTGACTTACCTAGGGCTAGCCCATTGGGCCTGAGATTCGTATAACCTGTTGTCCATGACATGTCTTTTTAAAAATATTTAAACCCTCTACTTGGTGGGCGGGCGTGCGAGTTGTACATCATACTCTCTATAATTCCAGAGTGTTACTGAATCAAAGTATCAAAGATTGGTGTAGCATGGTCAAATTTGTGATATGGTTTTTGGGTGTGTTCAACTCATATATATATATATATATAGTGAGAATGCTGTGGTCTTTGTTGGTGTCCCCTACCTACTTGAGGTTTGAACCAGGCTGCAACAGGATAAAAGGTTGGAGCTGGGCCTAGGTCCATGTCGCTGGAGTAGCTGTCACGCGCAACAGTGGCGCCTGAGGCCCTAAGAATCAAAATTATCAACCACGAACCCCACTCTATCCATGAAATTCCACATGGCATATTATCATTGATCTATATCCATTTCCAAAATCTCACTCTTTCCCTCTTCCATAGATTCTCCATCACATATCGCAAGACAAAACCACCCTCACGTTTCTGCTCCTTTCACTTGAACTTCCAACCTTAGCCTCAAACCCACAAAGAAGAGAAGGAAAAAAAAAATGGCAACCACCATGGCCGCTGCATCAACCGTCATAGGCCTCGGGTCTTCCGCATTGTCCCCTGCTCGCTCCTCTTCCTCAAAGAGGACACACCTCACTTCAGGTACGTATAAAGCTTGAGTCTCAGCCGATTTGAGACATCTATATCGTTGATCCATTGAGTTATAATGGAGATGTTTGATACCCAGGATTTGTGAAGGCCCCAGTGGCGCCTAGGAACCCCCTGAGGCAAGCGAAAGCTTGTGGAGGAAAGTTTACTTGGTAACTAATCAATTACTCCTTGTATAAATTGATCGAGATCCATGTTTTGGGTTTAGAGTTAATGACTGAATCCTGATGATGGATGGGGTTTGGATGTGTTGGATGATAGCTTTGAGAGAGATTGGCTTCGGACGGATCTGAACGTGATTGGGTTTGGGCTGATAGGGTGGTTGGCACCTTCAAGCATACCGGCCATCAATGGCAACAGTCTCACCGGCCTTTTCTTTTCCAGCATTGGAACCGAGCTCTCTCACTTCCCTACTGGACCTGCTCTCACTTCTCCCTTTTGGTCAGTTCATTTGCCATCTCTTCCTACTTTTTCCTCCTATGTTATGGCTAATATAGGGACCTCTCAATTTTCAATTTTGCTCCTAACCATCCACCAAATTAATTGTTTACCATTTAGATATGTAAACTTGGCACATATGCCAAAGAAGACCTTCCTCATTCAACTCGTACGGTAACACTGTGGCAAAATTCTGGGCCTCAGGCCCCCATGAATGATGAACTATAAATTACACCATTCTAAAGAAGCCCAAACTTCAACAAACCTAAGCCTATGTCCAGCCCAATACCCTGTGTTTGCCCATTTACAATACCATTACGAAGCCCGGCCCTACGCATGCAAACGGGTCGAGCCTTACCCCATCATCTTACCCTAGAAACTTTTGGCATTTTTTGAAATTTTTATTTGGAAAAAAAAAAAGATGGTGCTAAGACTTATGTCTCATGGTTAAGCATGACACATCTTCCACTAATTGAAAAGTGTTAAAAATCCTCACTAGACATACTTTCTAAATGATAGAGCCTGCAACTCCAAGCCAACTCAACTCAATTGGCCCAGTGCCACCATCTCAACAACTACAAGCCAATTTGGGAAATTCCCAAACAGGCTCTCAACTGGACTCTAGTGTGAAATTGGACCCATTGAATGATCTTCTTGTTTGATCCATTGCATCCATACCTTATCTAACATATGTTGTGGATGGTTTTTATTTTTTTCAAAATTTTGAATATCAACAGGTTGTGGATGGTCACATGGCACATTGGACTATTCCTCTGCCTTACTTTTGGGCAAATTGGGTTCAAGGGCAGGACTGAGGATTACTTTTGAGAAGATCTCTCTCTCTCTCTCTCTCTCTCTCTCTCTCTCTCTCTCTCCCCCCCCCCTCTTTTTTTTTTTTTTTTTTTTTTAAATTTCTGTTATCTATCTATGTACAATAGTACTTGAATTTCAGTACCTCCTTTAGCTTTCTTTCTTTTAAACTCTGTTCAAAAGAAAAACTGTCTCTTTCTTCCTTGCTTGCCTACTGCCGTGTATCTTTGCTTCTGTCTTGTGTCTTAGTCCCCATGTTTGAAAATAATTTATGAGTTTGCTTTTCAACTTGGCCAAGAATTATTCTTTCGCCTTTTCCTAAAGAAAATTTCAGAAAAGAAAAAGGAGATAAGGGCAATGGGTAGAGGCTTCATGGGTCATTATTTCAAAAAATATCTATCCTTCTCATGCTACAGAAAGTATATGATATCAGTCAAATCATTTATGAACAAATCTCACTTTCTACAAAGCTGGAGAGAAGGTAGAAAAAGGGAAGAAAATAGCTTTAATTTAAGGGGTACACAGTCCAAATTAAAAAAAAAAAAAAAAAACCATCTTGATGTAAAATAAGATTTTGAGGAAATTATTTAAGAAAATTAGAGTAGAGATCAACTAGTTTATTGATTCCTATTTTCACCATTTTAAATAAGGATAATAATGGGGTGAGTTTTTTTTTAATACTTGCTCTATTCTAGTAGGACGGATTTGAAATTTAAATAAATAAATTAGGAATAGGTTTAAGATTTTTTAAAACTCAGGATAGATTTGGGGTTCAGGTATTACCATTGTTCCATCCCTTTCTAATAATATATAAATTTATTTTATTTTATTTTATTTTTTTACTTTTAATAATAATAATAATAATAATAATAATATTTTTCAATAAAATAAGTTATAAAAAATTATAATGTTTTAATTATTTATAAAATATATTTATTTTAATATAATTAAAAATATTTTTTAAAACAAATTATAATTTTTCAATATATATATATATATATATATTTCCATACTTCCCATTACCCCATTTAAAATTTTTAATAAGACGTGGATGTAAATTATTTTGAATAAATGGAATGGAGTTAGGATGGGCTGACCCATCTCAAACCTATCTCATTGTCATCCCTAATTCAAATACTTAATTTATTTAAAAAAATCTGTTTGAAAAAAAATGGTAGTTGATTAGTTTCCAACGATTTACAAAATCCTTTTACCTAGTGTAGATTATTATGAAATTCATCTTAATTTTTCATTTTATGTATTTATTTTGATATAATTTTAATTATTAATATATCAATTAAAAAACTTGTAATTAAATGTTTTGGTAGAAAATCATTAAAATATGAATAAAAAATAAATTAATTAGTTAAAAGGGAGGAAATAATCTTAAATTATGAATATAATCTTTTATATATTTTTATTAAAATCAATTTTTCACATAAATATCTTTTTCCATTTCAAGTATTTATATGTAGTCTTTTTTTTTTCTTTTTTTTAAAAATGGTTATTATCATAAGAAAAAAAAGATGACATTTTTACCAAAATGAGACTGAAAAATGATGTAGAGTTAAATTTTAAAAATGGGGTTTTCAATAAACCCCTTTAATCAAATAACCCATAAAAATTAATTAAAAAGGGAGAAAATTTGAGTTTAAGAATAAATATTACTTGAAGGTGTAAAATGTTCCTTTGATATAGATTTTTGACCATGTAAAAATACCAAAAAAAGTTTTAAACAAAAATACATGTAATGCCTTTGTTATTTTTATTGGAATAATTAAATACTAAGACTTGCTTTGAATCCATTAAAAATGATGACTTTTCAAAAGAAAAAAAAAAAGAAAATTAGGCAACCATGCAATTATTAGCTCAAATATATTTCCTATTTTTTATTTTTAAAACCAGAAAATAGTAAAATTATGCTTTTATTGAAAAAAATAATAGTTCTATAAATTTTTTTTTTTTTAAAAATTAGATATAAAAAAAATTATTACTTTAAATTTTAAAATATTTTAGAGAAATTTTAAAAAAGAAATGATAATTCTATATAATTTTTTTTATAAGATGTAAAAAGTATCCAAAGGGATCCTAAATGTTTTAATTTTATTTTTAATATTTTAAATTACATGTGAATAGAGACGAAGTTTCATGTTGATGGGTTGTATGTGTGTGGTGTGGAAGCTTAAATATCATGAAAAATTGGTTAATTCAAATATGATACAAGTAACAATTAGATTATAAATATAAATCAATATACGATTTAATTATTAAATAAGTTATTGATCTGTAATTATTTAGCATATATTTTAATAATTAAGTTCTTATATTTAATAATTGAGTTGAATTATGTTTTATATAAATCTATATAATTAATATTTCAATGAAATATATTTATGATTCAATTCAGTAATTTATTTAAAAACAAATTTAAAAGAAATCTAGTATGAGTTAAATAATTTAAAGTCATTATAAAGTTAATAAATATGATTATTAAATGAATCATTTTGAATTAAATTCAGGGTATATTAATAATTAGTTCATAAAAAATTATTTATTTATTAAGTGAGTTATTTAGATTAATCCTTATTTATGGACCCTAATTTATGGAAAACGAGCTAGATTCAAATAATATCAATGAATCATTTCAAACTTTATAATACAATAAGGGGGGGTTTGTTAGTTAAAATGTCCCACAAATCCTAACTTTCTTTCTCTTTCTATATATATATATATATTTGTCCTCAAGAGCTTGAAAGAGTACGTGCCTAAAAACTTGATTCCCTTCGGTCTCTATTTGGTGAAAGTTATTCAAATTGTGGTGATAACTATCTTATTGAATTATGATAATTGTCAAAAATGAACAACATTTATTCACTTATAAGTTATATCTTCAATGTTCAAAGCTCTGCCATCATCACAACTCAACACTCAACACTCAACGCAAGAATAATTATTAAATGAATCGATTTAGATTAAATTCGTGATATATTAATTCATCCAAAAAATTATTTATTTATTAAATTGAGTGATTTTGATTAACCCTAATTTATGGAAAACATGTTAGATTCAAATTATATCACTGAATCATATTGAACTTTATTAGTACAATGACGGGGTTGTTAGTTATAATGCCCCTCACAAATCCAACTTTTTTTTTGTCCCTTAGAGAGCTTGAAAGGGTACGGACCTAAAAATTTGATTCCCATAGATATAAATTTGGTGGAACTTATTCAAATTGGGATGATAACTGTCATAGTGAATTACGATAATTGTCAAAGATGAACATTCATTCACTTGCATCTTAATGTTTCAACCTCAGTCATCATCACAACTCAACACTAAACACAAGGATTGGGATTCGGTTTGTAGCAACTTCAAAATGAAGTTGTCCTTAAACAAATTATGTAGAAATGCAGCTTATTCACGAAGTTCTCAAAGCATTGGATTTCAACGCCAAGGAAGATAGGCATCCACTCAAATAGATTAAACAATTTGGATACAACTTGTGGATCCAAAACACTTCACATGCACGCACACCACACTTTAATCACGTCAATGCACCATTTGAGATCCAAACAAGGCACAAGATTAGAGAAAAGCTCATTCCAAATATCAAGTCATTGCATCAAAACAAGAGATAAAAGTTGATTTTGATACAACATCACAAATCATACTATTTCCCATATGGGAAGATCTCACGTATCAAAATTTTTCTAACATAAATATCCCATATATATTTTCTTTTGGGGAAAGAAACAAAGAGGTGAGGAGAGGGGGGATGTGGGGGCCTCAAATTCTATCGGATTGTGGGTGTTAATACAAGGACACAGCGAAGAAAATCACAACAGAATGGAAGAGAAAGAGCCGTTGGTAGTGGTAATGGAGCAGTGGGAGGCCCACCTCGTGGCCTCAAATTTATCAAACACTTTCCCATGTGTGTGGTTACACGACTCACTGATTGATGGATGTACTGGCACCCTATTATTTGCCTCCCCCACAATTATTACTCCCCCCTTCTCTTCTTTCCCATTCTCAGCCTATCTTTCTATGTATTTCAATTTGTATCCTATTTTCATCTGTGTTTTATTTTGCTTCTAAACTTTTCTTGCTCGGCATCTAAAGTACACTTGTTGATTCAACCAAATTAAAGCAGACGCATTATGGGTATGGAGACCCTTAATAAAAGTGACTTCTTGTCTCATTAATCAAATAAATTAATTTGTCTAATGTTACTTAAAAGAGGTCAAGGGTTTAACCAATTTAACACCAATTCTAAGCACAATTTGATGCATTTATTATTAGGACGATATTCATTAAATGAATTGTGCCGTTATTTTGGGAGACATTTAATGAATGTAAGAAATTGTGACGTCATCATTAAAATTATAACGTTGGACTTGAATATAATCATATATTGCGTCCACGTAACATCAACCTCAAATTGATAAGACCATCGCCATCCAAAATGGGTCCTCTCACAAATTTGTCAGTAGTGCAGGGACGGATAAGCAAAATAAATGTGGAGAGAAGAAGACAGAAGAAAAATCCAGGGAACCTAGTCAAGATTCTGACCGTTCATTTACACATGCACGTCTCTGATTAATCCATTCTTTCATCTCACGTGTCCTCCATCCACGTCCCTCTCTCCGCCATTTTTATTTTTCTTTTCCAAAATGTGAATCCGAGAGTTTATGAGCATTTTTGGTGGGAAATTTCTTTAAGCATTTGTGCGGCACTTTGACAACAACAATTATCTTGAGGTGCTAAAAGACCAACAAACGACGTATTGAAAGAGAGTGAAGGTTGGCAGATGCTGAGGCAGCAGCACATGGAGGGGAGAGTTGGAGGACGGTGCAAGATCAGAAAGCGGGGGTGCTCTTCTTCATCGTCGTCTTCTTTGGCACACAAGTACAGGTTTAAGCGCGCAATTCTGGTGGGCAAGAGAGGTGGGTCGAGCACCCCGGTGCCGACGTGGAAGGTGAACTCGAGATCGCCTTCTTCGGCGCTGAAAGCGGCTGAGAGCGCTGCAAAAGGGAAAGAGGCGTCGGTGTCTGCGCGCAAACTGGCAGCTACTCTGTGGGAAATCAATGACGTGAAGGAAATGAGGAATCAGAAAGAGTCAAGGAGTAAGGAGAAGGTTGCGAGGTCAGCACAGTTGTTGCCGCCCCATTTGTTGGATCCATCGCACAGTCCGTTTTCGGAGGTGGGGTTCCGTTGGTTTGTTTTTTTTTCTGCAACTTGTTGGAGTATGAGTCTTTGTGAGCGTTGATTTGAGTGGTTGAAATAGGTTAATTTTTGTTTCGTGTTTTGGTGGTGAATTGTGCAGAGAATGGATCGATCTAGAGGTGGCAGCCACCGGAGGAGAAGGTCGGCGGTTTCTCAGAAGCTTCAGACGACCGAGTGTAATTTGGGAGGGTTGGACTCTCTCAGCACTGCCAGTTTCATGGAGGTAAATTGAAATTCATGTTTAGGGCATGTTTGGTGTCATTTTCGGAGAAACAGTTTTCTCATGTGCAAAAGGAAATTAAAAAGACAAATGAAAATATCATGTTGTTTCCCAGATCCTGTTCAATTCTCCAGATTGTTGTTTAATTCACCGTATTTCGGAAAACAGGTTTCAGAATTTAGGTGTAAAACAGTTGCACAGTCTGTTTTGGGGTGTAGGCTGAAACCAAGACAATTTCTGGGAATAATTTTTTGTGTACTAGCGTAGCGTGAAAAGAAAGCCAATTAAAAAGCCCTTTTCTGAAACCAGAAATGGGCTTCTGATTTCTTGGAGAATTGAATTTTGATTGGTATTGCTATTGTTTGAGCACTTGTTTAAAGTAAAGCTGAGTTTAAAGTGCTTGTGATCCAATGCAGACTGAAACTCAATCTAGAGGGAGGACTCATCCTGGATGCATAGTTGGAGTTAAGACTCGGTTAAAGGATGTTAGTAATGGTCTGGCCACATCTAAAGAGCTTCTCAAAGTTCTGAACCGTATTTGGGGTCTGGAAGAGAAGAATTCATCAAGCATACCGGTTGTCTCTGCCCTACGTCTTGAGCTGGATCGAGCCCGAACCCAGGTTGATCAATTGATCCGGGAACAGAGGTCTAATCGTGATGAAATTAATTACCTCATGAAGCATTTTGCAGAAGAAAAGGCAGCTTGGAAAAGCAAGGAGCGAGCTAGGGTTCGTGAGGCCATTGCATCCATAGCTGGAGAGCTTGATGTAGAGAAGAAGCTGAGGAGACAAACAGAGAGATTGAACAAGAAGCTCGGTGAAGAACTGGGACATATTAATGCATCTCTGGCCAAGGCATTAAAAGAACTCAAGAGTGAAAAGAGGGCAAGAGAAATATTAGAACAAATGTGTGATGAGCTTGCCCGAGGTATTGGAGAAGACAGAGCTGAGGTGGAAGAACTGAAGAGAGAATCTGCAAAAGTACGTGAGGAGGTTGAGAAGGAGAGGGAAATGCTTCAGCTGGCTGATGTGTTGCGTGAGGAGAGGGTCCAGATGAAGCTTTCAGAAGCTAAATATCAGTTTGAAGAGAAGAATGCAGCTGTGGACAAGCTGAGGCATGAGCTCGAGGCCTACCTGAGAAGCAAAAGTGGCAATGATAAAAACAATGGTTCCCCAAATCCCAATGGAAGTGAAGGGTTGGAAGATTATCTACGGAAAGCACTGATGGACTTATGTCAGGACCGGGAGAAAGAAGAGGATGATGGGGAAGTGGAAAATGCAGAAGAGTGCGAAGCAGATGACTCAGCAGAAAGTGATCTCCATTCCATTGAATTAAACATGGACAACAGCAGCAAGAGCTACATGTGGAGTTATGCTTGCGGGACTGATGCTCAGGATGACTCCAACAGGGTTTCGGTTGATAGAGAAATCAGAGGTCGAAAGCCTACATCTGGGAAAATACAATGGGGAAACATATCATTAGAAAGAGTGACTTCCAATGGTATGGAATGGGACTTTGACAATAGAAGTCAAGATAATTCATATGCTTTTGACAAGGGAAGAACACCTGACTATGATTCAGAAGCCCGGAGAAAAGATTATGAAGATGAAATCAAAAGATATAAATCAGTGAAAGGCCTCAGAGACCATATATTGTCCGGTTCCAAAGTGGCATCCATCCAAGGCTTCGCCAGCCCAACTCGAAAATGGGAGCAGGCCTCGCCGTTGCAGGACTGTAGCAGTATGGTTCTGGAAAGTTTAGCAGTGGTGCAGGGGAGTGGTTCAAGGGTGGTGAGGGTGGCAGGAACCAGGGGTGAGCGGCTGGCCCTAGCACATTCAAAACAATAAAAAGGTTTTCGTGCCCGTGTCTTTCTTTTCCTTGATATTAACTTCCCTTGTCTCCTAAGAGACATATCAGTCTATCCAACTGCTGCGGTATCTGAATGAATCAAGTGCCTTAAATGTAGAAATGCAAGGCTATGTCTATGTGCATATAATTTTGTACATTTCTCTTTGAATCAAGTGCCTTAAATTTCCCTGTACAAAAACTGCGAGCGCTGCATATGCTCAAGTTTTGTAGCTTGTGTTATTTTCTTTCAGACTTTATTTTCCACACTGTCTCACGCCTCTGGTACATATCACAAGGAGCCATTTCAGAGGGCATCTGACTCTGAATTCAAGGGATTCATTTGATTGTAAGAAACTCTCATATGGCCTGATTCTGGGTAAGAACTTGTCAGACGTGCCTGTGTTTCATGCAATGTTTTGTCGATGATGCTTTACCTTGAAGGGAACGGCAGTTGTGATCTTTGACAGGGTTGCCTCTTTCTTGAGATTTTATTTTTCTAGCTATAATCCATCTTTCCACAAAATAAAGTGTTCACGGCATGTGCAGTATTGCCTTGGGAGTCTTATGGCTTTTATACGCAGATGATGAGGATTCTACAACCCATCATTTTTCCTTTTTGCAGTTGTACATCATGGCCTTCACTGGAGCGAGGCGTTGTACAGATTGAACTTTCTCTGCTTCGCATGTGGACAGGCCCTATTATTTCCTTGGAAAGTCACCATCCCACTTTGAATCTTGGCCGTTGGTACTAGACACGATAAAATTTGGATTGTTAAACAAAGGTACAAATATCTAAGACCATAATAGAAATAAAGGGCATTAGGGTGTAAGAAAATAAGAGTAAGGCATTAACATTTAGGCCAACCATATATTAGAATGTGAGCAACGGATAAAATAAAAGAATCCATATGTGGTATAAATCAATGAAATTTGATATAAAATTACATATATACATATATATAGATATGATATCTAGAGCTGCAACTTGGGTTGGTTGGTTGAGTTGATGGTTAACCCAAATCCAACTTGAATTAAAAAATAATCAATTTGAGCTCAACCCAATCAAACATTTAATCGGATGTACTCAACTTAAGCCTAATTCAATCTCATTTCTCTAAACTCAGGTTGAGTTTGAGTTAAAGTCAGGTTGGTCAGATTAGTTGGGTTTTTTATATTCAAATCCATCTATAATATTTTTTAGAAAACTTTTTTCTATGTATTTATATGAAAATTTAAATAATAAATAGAATAAATTTTCAAGATAATAAAAAAAAATATAAATTTATATATTTTTCTAAAAATAAATAAAAATGTATGATACAATATAATTTGATATATTTTTAAGAAAAATATAAAAAATAAATATTATTATATAAGATAATATGCACCATATATATAACAAAAACACTAAATTGTTAGATTTGGATTGTCTGAATCTTGATCTAAGTATAATTTACATTGAGCTTAAGTGGAAAAAATCGAACTCAAGTCTAATTCAAATATTATAAATGAATGCCTAAATCGTCTCAAACATCGGGTTGGATTGGACCTGATCAAGTTACACCCCTAATGATATGATATCATTGGATTGGTGACACTTTTTATCAAAACACTATTTCCTTGTGTGGACCTTTAACTAACCATTCAATTATTGGAGTCTTTTCATTAAGAAACGATATATATAAAGGTTAAAAGAAAAAGGAAAAATAGAGAGAGGGAGACAAGACAGATTCATATAGAATAAATTTGGATTCGGTGGTATAGAACAAAATGGCTGGCACTTGTTGTGACTGGCAATAAGATTGACCATTAATTCATATGGCAAAATAATCACATTCATTAGAATAATGGTATAATTTGATTGATTGTCAATTGCATCAGTCGATATTCCAATACAAATAATATGAAGCTTGCTCCTTTTTCTCGTCACGGTAGAAATAGCCTTTGAATAGAAAGGGGGAAGCCAAAATCTATTTTTTTTTTATTATAAAAAATACAAAAAAAAAAAAAAAAAACAAATATAACAAAAATTATTTAAATAGCTCATACATGCTAAAATTCTTCATTTTTTTTTTTTACAAAATAAAGAAGAGGAGAGAAATCAATTTGAATAAACAAATGAAAATATTTTATTAAGGTAGTGTTTGTTTTTGGTTGAATAAAAAAATTAAAATATTTGATATTTTTTATTCAATTAAAAGTAATTAGTTGATATCAATCGATATGACTAAACTAACCTATTAATAACAAATTCATTTTAGTTATTTTTATTGATATCAATAGAAAGTCAAATATTTTATTTTTTTTATTAAATAAAAAAACAAAATATCATCTAAGCAAAAATAAGCACAATAAAAGGGTTTTCTTTTTTAAAAAAGAATATTATTTTTTAAAAGTCTTATAAAAAAATTATTGTTAGGAAAATAAATACAAAAATAGGATTTTTTTTTTTTTTTTTTAATCACGGATAATACTCCCTCCTCCCAGTCTTATTTTTGTATTAAACAATATTAAATCCTTTTCGAAAGACAAGTTTCACATAAGATGTAACTTGAAATTAATAATTTTAGAATTATTTTTTATAGAACAATATTTTAATATATATATATTTTTTAAATGACCCCACTTGTGGAAAAGCCCCAATACGAAGAATCATATGCAAACAAAGGTTTTAAGTTACAACAAAATAACTCAAATCTGGCAAAGACTGACCTTTTCATTGGATCACAGAAATGTATTCACCTTGTATCCTTCTGGATGATTACCTGTAGGGAGTGAAGACACTATGATGTTTCAATTTCCATAGTGGGCTTTGAGTAGCTTCTCAGTGTTCTGAGTGTGGGAAAGAATATAGTTTTATACCCACCTCCAGCTTCCAGGTCTTCCAACCCTAGTCCTGCTCCATTGGCATTTGAACAGGATAACCCTCTCACTAGCTTATAAAAACATGGTTCAGTGTTCAATCTAGAAATGTAACTAGCTCCAAGCCTTGGAAAATTTCAATCTACAAATATGACTCCTGTTGATGTGATCTAAACTGAACCTATCGAACCCATCTTATTACACTTCATAAGGTCCAAAAAGGATCAAGCACCATGGGGCAGCCTGAATCAGGTTGGAGATATATAAAACCCCACATATGGTATAGCAGCACATTCAATCCAAACAGGGGGGTGGGGGAAGGAAAGTGTTCCTAATTTCTTGGTCATGGACTTATGGCACTTAACAAGCAACCCAACCCATAGAAAGACATAAAATTGATTAGCAAATATGTAACTATGCACAAGGCACAAGGAATTGTAAAAAGAGAAGCATATTACTTGTAGCAAATCCCAATCTTTTAACAAGGACACAAGTAGCAGAAAATTAAAATGGACTCCGAGCTATCACCCTCATCTCATTATTGAAGAGACCAATACATTTTGCAGGGGCAAGTCAAACAAAAGACTCAACTATTTCTGAAAGTCTTCAGTTTTAACAGATGCTGATGTGAAAGAAACAGGCTTTGTTGGATTGTCCCTCACAACCAAGCTCAGCACTTCAGGCCTTGAATAATGTCCAACCACATCAAAATCGAACTTTGCCCTAGCTATTTCTCCAAGATCTACACATACATTTTGATCAAAATCAAAATCAGTGCTCCATTTCAACAGAGCAAAATCATAATTCAAACTTCCAGAGACAACATATTCAACTCAGGCCATTTTAAGAGTATAAATTAGAAGATAGGAGAGAGGGAGGAGTAAAGTATCCATCTTTGAAACAAGCTACACAGCATCAATTCACAGTTAGTATCAAATCAAGATCTTTGCCCAAGTTTTGGCTATGTGCACGAGTGTGTGCCTAGTTGGAAGACCCATATCATCCAGATATAAGACAAGGAAACAAAGGTTAAATAATCTAAAGTCCCTAAGCTTTCTTCTTCTAGACTTGAGAGCACTGTTATTAGAGTTGGACAGAACCAGCCAGTTGGACCAGAGAGTTGGCAAGCCAATCAGTCAACCAGATCAAACAATCAAGTTGGCAAATGTACTATTTATTGAAAAAAAAAAAAAGAAAAAAAAAACCCTTTGGTGAAAGTTACGGCATTCAACATACCAAACAAGATCTTTCAATTGTTCACATTGCAATGGTTGTGGCCAGATTCTTTTTTTTTTTTTTTTTTTCCAATGAAGCTGTCAAAAGGCCAAACTTAATCTTACCGAGAAACCTAAAATTCATATTGCTTCTGCTAATTGTTAAAGAAGCAACAATATACAGAGAAGTTACTCTGATTAAGCATACCTTGTACAGAAAATCATATCCAAAGTTTAGGACATAAGTTGAAGCAACATACCAAGATCTGCTGAGATGAGAGCCTCCCCATCGTAATTGGGTCCAGCCAGAACAGTCCCTGATGGTGAAATAATGACACTGCCTCCAGCACAGACAACAGAATCTGGTGTGAGATCATCTGCACCTGAAAACTCATACTCAGGAGGAGGTGGATAATCTTTCCTTCGACAGAACTGGTTTGCTGATAGAACAAAACATCCACCCTCAAGAGCTATATGGGTCATTGATGATTGCCATATATCCCTGGCATCAGCAGTAGGTGCACAGTATATTTCAATTCCTACAAAAACAAAAAAAAGAGGTGTTTTGTATATGAAGACAAGGCATCGAAGAGGAATTTATACCCCAAAAGAGGTAAACCAGAAGAATAAAATCATGAAACATTTATAAAACACCATTACATACTATGGGTGTATTGATCAACAATCATATCCATGCTGCAAATCAATATTCAGCCTTTTCAATCACACTTGGATACTTCATTATATTTAACCTAAAACAAGTGAGACGATTCTCAGTTATTTAGATCCAAATATGATGCAAGTAGAGGATTTGAGGCATAAAAACTTTAGGGACCTTTTCCAAATTCCAGGACAGGTGGAACCAAAGGAAGATCCTTATTATCTACTTATCAAGCTCTAATCCAAACCATTAAGACCTAAACATTTAAAGTAAGCAAAGATTGAATGAATGAGGATAGGACTGTGAATTTTCCAATCCTAACACACCATAAAATATAAATATTGCAAGCTCAGACCTGGGAAACACATAGTTGGACCTCTGAATGGCACACAGCCCATTTCCAGTGTCAGTTCAACTCCAATGTGATACAGCCCTATTAATAGGTTAAAAACATGAACCAAGTCCTATCTTGTTGTATTCATATGTGAGTGCCAGCATGGGCAAAAAATTTTTTTGAGTTCTGCACAACCCAAAATATAACTGGTTCCAATTTTCTTTAATAGTATGAGAACTGGGACTCTTGATTGAGCTGCTCCCCTCCATAGGAAGCCTGAAAATTAGCCAAGCTCAATTTGAAACTGGACGGCCAGGTGAGTGTGGCCCAAGATAGCACCTGTTGTAATATGATCCTAACCCAAGTTCTCTTTCTTCCAAACCAAATTAATGACAAAGAAATAGGAGAAAATTCCAATTTAAATGGTAACAAATGAATAATGAAAGAAATCAAGTAGCTTATAAAAAGGATAAGTTTTCCAACTACATTTAAAAAAATTGAAATAGGAAACTAAGTGTCCATTTCAATACACTTTCTGTTTTTTGTTTTTTAAAAAAGAAAATAATAATAACTTCCATATAAAGTACCTTAAAGGCTAAAACTGAAAATGTAATGATTTTTAAAAATTGCTTAAAAAAAATTAAGGTTTTAAAAATTTTTTACTACCTCAAATTTTAAAACTTTTGAAAGTAATTTTCAAGGACATAAGGAAAGTTTATAGTTTTGCAACAAAAGTTTCTCCTTGTTATGTAAAAGTTTCTATTTTTAAAAACAAAAAATAGGAAGTATATCCAAACAAAGCCTAAAGTATGAGTTAAAGGCCACACAAGATACAAGAAAGTTCCAGTGGATATAAGTAAGTTCCAGTGCAAAATGACCAACCTTTTGCATACATTGCTGTCCTTAAAAGTGGCATTCTATTTTCCCAACAAATGGCAGCACCTATTTTTCCAATTGGAGTCTCATAAACTGGAATTGTTGATCCATCTCCGAATCCCCAGATTATACGCTCCAATGCTGTTGGCATGACTTTCCGGTGCTTTCCAAGGTAATGACCTTGAGAATCAAAAAACAAAACTGTACAATAAAGCGTGTATCCATCCCTTTCTATCACACCCATGACTAGATATACCTTATATTTTCCAGCCATAGCTGCCAAACGGTCAACTTCTGGACCTGCATATTTGTAAATCACAGATGTTATGCCAATAGTGAACCTACATTATACAGACCCATCAAAAGCTAATATTTAGGTCCAACAATGACATGGATGCTAAAATACAGGAATTTCAGTGACTAAACCTTTTCTCTTTTTTGAGACCCACAGAGACTTAAAAGCACCTCTATTTGGACTTCTAAATACTTGGATATTTTAAACAAATACTTGAAAATCCACATTGATATTCATGTATTAAAACCTAACAGCCAACATCTTAATAAATCTTCCTGAAGAAGGAATCTATAAAGGATGATATGATTGAAAATGGTCCATCAATTTAAAGCTTTGCACCAGAATCATAATTCAATTTGAACTCATATCTTCCTGGAGCCACACTATCTGACTTGCTTACAACTCCACAAGCATATACTGTCAAGGTGATATTAGAAGCTTAGAAATCAGCAACACAATTGGTAATTATCATTCCCTACAAGTAAACCTCTTGGAGCATATTCAAGTTCAGAAAAGGATTAACAGACTCTATTAATTGAAACAAGTCAGAATAGATTCACTATTCAAATAACTTCACAATCAGAATTTGCAATGACTTACAGGTTATAATAATTTAAGATCCTGACCTTCCATGGATCCTCTTCAATCCATCATAGCTAATCTAAATCATTTTCCACACAAGTTTCATCAAACCTATATAGTGATCAAGGTTTGGAATGCAATCCATACAACAACACATAGATAGGAGCCAAAATAGTAAAATATGTATTAAAAGACAAACTATACAGCAAAATAATGAAGAAAGATACAGATCATTTTTCAATGCCTTTCTTATGAGCAGCACCCTTTAACCCACCAATACCTGATCCAAAACATTTTCACATTGTTTCATCAATTATATACTGTCATCAGGATATCAAAATGCAATCTAATACTTATTGAAGAAAGATACTGATATCCTTTTATGCCAAAAAAGGTTTAGAAATGCAAGTCTTCTCTGAACTTCAGGTGCAGAAAAGTGGAAGCATCAAGGATATATAGACAAGCATTAGAACCAAGTATAGCAACTTGCAAGAAAAATTAAACCATCGACACTAGAAATACGTGTGATATTCAATCAGTAGAAAATACTGGACCACAAGAATGCAAGTAGCATAGAGCAATTATAGAAAAATCCAACTCTTGTTATGATGAAAGCATTTCTGCATTATCTTCTTTGTTTCTTAACATTTTTTTTTTCCTTTCAATGCTTCATTTACTTCCTAATATCGACTTTAGAACTAATGAATCTTCTATATTCCAACATTATAGTCCAAAAAAGAAACAGAATAGAAAGGAAATATACTGCACTGTTTGTTTCTAAGGCATGCATCATTAGGCAGATACTTTTTTTCTTGGTGATATAATTCATTCCTGTAATCGGGTCTAGCTAAATCTAGGCTGGGTAAGGTCATAAGCTACCTGAAATGATTTTTTTAGGCACAAATCTGAACTGAGTCCACTAAATTCAATAACTTAACAGGTATTTAAAATATTAAAATCCAGAATTCAACAACTCAACAAGTATTTAAAATATTAAATCCAGAAAAATTACATAACAAAAGCGAAAAGGGGGAAAAAAGCTATCCCAAATGGCCGTAGTAAATCACAATCTTGATAATGAGCAGCTAATCTGTCCGTAGAACCTTTAGTTTTTCCTGATTTCCATTTCCACTGAACTAAATTGAGCCTCTAGGTAGCCCTCTTCCTTCAATTTCGTTAATTTTTTAATTTGTTCCAAAGCAATAGTGGGGTTTTCTAGAAATGTTCTAACTGACTTCCCTACAATACCTAGGGTTCCCTAACACACATATTTGAACCAAATTATAGGCCCTGATTCGCCACACTTTAACAGATTTCATATTGCTAATACCAATGTTGTAATAACTCTCATAACTTCCAGTTTCCAACACAGCATTAACTCACCAATTGAACAAAAACAAACATCTCAACAAGTCTACCGGGCACATCAATCGCAGTAGCATGGTACTTCCGAAACTCTTCTCTGCCCTTAGCTGTACGGCTACCAATGGTAACACCAAAATTTGAACCACGGGGATAACCACCAATGAACGCTTCTGGAAACACAACCAGTTGAGATCCATATGAAGCTGCTTCAGCTAACAATCTCTCTGCCTTATCTGTTCATAAAACAGAGATTAATTCCATTATACAAATTGCTTTGATTTTCATCAACACTTCAATAAAATTTAAAGTGAACCATTTGTATGGTTGCAGAGGAAATAAAGGCAAAGAAAAGAAAAAATAGTTTAAACACACCAGGGCCTGTTTGATAGCAGGAATCAGAATTACCGCCTTTTTAAAAAAACATAGGAAAAGAGAATTGGCATTAGAAACATATTCAGTAATACGATTCCAAAAATTGCTTTGGTAAACATCTTACTGGAAATGGATCATTTTTCTTTAGAAAATGTGATAATTTTGTTTTCTTGTTTTAAAAAATTCAAGCATTTTGGTAATTGAAAATGACCCAAAAACAAATCTATTCAATGCTTGTTGTAAGCACTCCACCAAACAAGCCCCACAATTTTGTTCTTTCAAATTTCCAGAAAATGAAGTGCGCTCAATCTTATTTCACTGGAAGCTTCTAGCTTTTTGTTTCCTAAGGCCCCAAATCATGAAATTCCCAAAATTTATAATCAAGAATGCTACCAATCATCCTTAGAGCCCGTTTGGCGGTGATTCTAAGAAGTGTTTTTAAATTGTTTAACACTTAAAATTTTTTATTATTTAAGTGTTAAATAGACTAAAAAGGGTTTTTTTATAATCACTGCCAAACGCAACTTTAGACGAAGTTAGAAAATACTGCAATCTTAACTACGCAACATAGATGTGTTGTGGATGACCCCAACACATTCTTTTTACCGAACATATATATATTCCGATTAGGAATTTGAGATTCCTCCCAACAAGATCACCCCAATTTGTTCGCTGAGAAATAAACGAGAAAATAAATTACTGTGAACACCGTGCTTGTTTGCACTGGTCTCCCAATTCAGCAAAAAGACAACTCAAAAGTAAAAGCCAAACAACTTCATTAATCCGAGCAATGAAGAGTTGCAATCAAATTGGAAGAGGTAGGCTCAAAACTCAAATTAGCATGCATTTTCTTTTCTATATCATCCGAGCAACCAAAGAGAAAATTTGGGGGGGGGGGGGGGGGGGGGGGGGGTGGAGGAGAAAAGAGAGAAGGTGGGAAAGAACCGAGAGTGGCAGGAGTGTCGTAGAAGACAGTGGAGGCCTGGACGACGGTGGCTCGGACAGTGGGTGCGGAAGAATCTGCGCCCATGTCCACTTCAGCGAAGAGTGGCCCGTCGTTCACTGTGGCTGGTATCAGCGCCATCCTGTTTTGGCTCTTATTGCATATGCCACCAAAACCTAGAGCAGCCTTATCTATAGTAGGCCTACTTTCTAGAATCTACCCAGAGCAGCCTAACTTGGCATCTTTTTTCCCTGCGGATGGCTGCATTTAAAAACGCTTCTTTTTTTACGGCGGAGCTAAACGGATCTATTCGGAAATATGATTTTTGCAGATTATTCGATTTTTGGGTCTGCCAAATGGGGTGAATCAATTTTTCAGAATTGGACCGGACCGGTGATTAACCTGTTTATTAAATCGAAAATTTTACTGATTCACAATTCGATGATTGGATTAATTGTAAAAAATTAAAATATATATAAATAAATTAAAAACTAATAATATTATTTAATATTATCAAATTAAATCATGTATAAATATAAAAATATTAATATTTTAAATTTTATTAAATGACATATATATACTATTTAAATGTGAATATCTTGAAAATGAAAAAAATTTAATTTTTTTAATTGAATGTTATAAATTATTTTAGAAAAGAATATACTTTCTTCTGTTTGTTATATTAAAAATCAAATGGTGTGTAGTCAACTGGTGCCCTATGCCTTTTCCTTTACTAGAGCTCCATGTTGAAGTCCTTTTGCGGGTAGAAGTTTTGTGATTGTTTTTCATTAATTAATATCATCAATCTCACACCGAATTTTGATCATGTAGACAACACTCATCCAGGTAGAGGCACGCCCTCCTTGTGGGCTCTAATAAGTATGGGTTGTAGGGTTGGAGTTTTGTCAAAAACAAGTGTAGATGGTGGGCTAGTTGGCCATTTACAAAGCGTGGAAGGTGGTGCGCTTGAATGATAAAAAAGGAGGCTGTTGAACCATGTGATTCATCAAGAACCGACTGATTTACTAGTCCAATCATTGGTTCAAGTGGTTTGTGATCGGTCCAATTACTAGACGATTTAATATAGGGAATTAGACTAGAAATGCCATCGATTAGAGGTTGAACAAGTCGAACCTATCAGTACAATCCGATTTTCAAAACCATACTGTGAGCGCAATGATGGGTTCATGCAATTGGTTAGCTTGGTCAAACAATTGCTCTTGTTATCTTGACTTGTTATAGTTACATATGGGGGGTTTAGTTGGAAAAATGGATTTTCACCAATATTTTAAAAACTAGATCGATCTGATTGTCAGTCGGTGACTTTTTCGATCTAATCTACTCTTTTAAGTCAGCAACCTATTAAACCGTCCTAAGACTATCAAAATCGATAATCAAACTAATAAACCAAGTGAATCGACTAGGTCATAGTGAATTGAACAGTTCATTACATTTTTTTTCCATGAGAGAGAGAGATAATGGGATGGTAGGGATGTGATGGTTGTTGGCTAATGACCAACTATAGCGGGAGCTACTACTAGGGGTGAGGTGGCTAGTGGTGGGGGTAGGCATGGTATGATGAGAGAAAGAGAGAAAGAAAGAAATGAAAAGGGAGAAAAGAAGAAGAGAAGAGAGAAAAAAAAAAGGGGGGTGTGGGTGTGCGGTTGTGACGGAAAGAGATGGGTTTTAGGGTTTATTTTTAAATAGATGGTAAAGATGAATTGAAAATGAAGATCACCTAGATGAGTTCTCTAAAAATAGGCATAAAATTGGGTTATTTAAAAATACATTTATATTTATCTTTATTATTTTTATATTTGATATATCAAACATAAAATTGAAATATTATTAAAATTTTAATTATATTATATAAATTAATATTTATGACATCACTAATTCGATCGTGGTTCAACCATCGATTTGACTAATGAACTATGAATCGATGATTTTTTAGGTTATTGGTCCGGTTCTGAAAACAATGATTTTCACTTACTAATTTAAAAATATGCACTCAAAAAAACTTTATAAATTAGTTTTATCTTCCTTGGTTTAAAAATGTTTTTAAGTAATTATCTTGATTTATATTTTTAAAATATTTTTAAAAGTACATATATTTAAAAATATTTTTAAATAGATGAAAATAAAATTGATTTATAAAATTTAGGATTTTTTCTATATATATATTTTTTAAATTAATGAGTAATAACCCATTTTTCTTGAATTGGATTATATATATATAACAAAACATTAAAAGCTTAGAATAGGGCAATCTAGAGATTCCAATATGAATAACTCATTAACTTGTAAGGAACATAACATGAATATTTTGTGCATGCACCTAAATTATGTACAATGTAAGTGATGAATGCTAAAATCAATCATAATTAATGAATAAAACAGTAAAGTGAAACATGAATCATAATATAAATATTAATAAAATCATATATTATTACATCATATCATATTTTTAAAGATTCTATCATAACAATACATATTATTAAAAGGCTCTTTGATATCTATTTTACTTTGAATATAATGACAAAGAAACTAAGGTGGTGTGTATTTTTTTTTTTTTTTTTGCCTAAAATTCGAATAAATATGAATTTGACTTAAATTCAAATAGAGTTGAATGTCATTAAGTGTTTAGACTATTTATTTTCTATCATTAGTATTTAAATGTTGTTAAGTATTAAGTTATTTATTTTTATTCATATTTGAATGTTAGATATTTATTTTACATGTTAAAGACATCTATCAAATTAATTATTATATTTATTCTTATTTTAATTTAAAAACTAAAAATTTGAAAAAAAAAAAGAAAAAAAAGAAGTAATTTAACATATTACAAAATATCTCAAAATATTATAATTTATTGCATTATTAAATCTTTTTACCATTTAATTTCATGTTCAATTAGGAAATTGGAGATTAGATAGTAATTAGAGTTTCTAATTATGGTTGGTTGTTAAGAAAATGATAGAAAATTTTGTAAGTTAACACTTGTTTCTATGTGGTGCAATTTCATATTTTATGGATTAGTGATTGAAATATATGTTTTTACATGATTAATTAGTTTTTGGATTTTTAATTTGGGAAGTTGTATTAAATTTTAATTTTTTATTTTCAAAATTAATTTGGATTGTTGATTCTAATGGATATTTAGATGATTATGAATTATATTTTAGGGTTAATTAAAAAAAATTTCTTTGGGTGTGACACTCATTTATTTTGATTTGTTTTCTAATAAGAGGTTGAATTTCGAAACTTATAATAAATTAATTTCTAATCCAAATTTTATTATATTATTACTACCATTTTCTTTTTCGAAACATGAATATAGAGATTTATGGAGTTTAATTTTGTTGAAAATAAAAAATTAAATTGAGAATTAAATGAATTATGAGGCAAAAATAGTATTCGCGCACACAATAAAATTTTAGTTTCAATTTTGAAAATTTGTTGATTTATGT
Source organism: Vitis rotundifolia (assembly GCA_030254885.1). Classification (NCBI taxonomy): domain Eukaryota; kingdom Viridiplantae; phylum Streptophyta; class Magnoliopsida; order Vitales; family Vitaceae; genus Vitis; species Vitis rotundifolia. The sequence continues at coordinate 15,583,430 of CM058156.1, forward strand.
TTGTAGTTTGGTTTCATTTTTTTTATTAGCAATTCATTAGAAAAATTTTGGATAAAAATTTTCAAGTGAAGCAAGAGAAAATATAAATAAAAAACAAAATTTATTTTAGAGGATATTTGGTAAATCAATTTAATGACTTAATACCTTAATTTAAGTCATTAAATAGATTAAGCATATTTAGTAAAACAACTTAATACCATAGCTTAAAATAAAAAAAAAAAAAACACTTAAAATGCTAAGTAAAAAATAATTAATGTATTCTCGACCTAAAATCTTTTTCACCCCTTTTTTCACATCTAGCAAGAATCTCTTTTACAACTATAATTTCATATCCACAACTTGTTTTTATAACAAAAATTTTATAGTTATTTTATGTATCTAAATATTTTTAATATAGATATTTAACAAATAAATGTATTGCTTGAGACTAAAAAAGATAAATATTAGTTAAAATTAATGAGAGTAAATATCAACTAAATTAGTGAGTGTAAATATGCTAATTTGATTTTTGAATTAAAATTTGTAAGGCTTGAAATAAAAATCATGTAATAATTAGTTTTAACTCAATGATTTAAAAATAAGTTAACTTAAAATCAACTTGAGTGAATAAATAAAAAAATATAAACTTTTACGAAATATCATCCTGGTCATATTCAATTTTTTTCCTTTATATATCAACTTTGTTAATTTATAATAAATTCATTTTGTATCCAAATCGAACAAAATTGAGACGGTTTAAATTATCTTTAGACGACTTAATAAAAAATTTTGAAAGATGAATTTGTTTTTATTTTGTATAAGCAATTAGGAATTAATACAAAATGGTCTAAAAAAAAATGATAAGTTAAAAAATCAATCGATTATAAAAACGTCTTCCTTTAGGAGTTAAAAGAAATAAAAACAAACAGCCCAAAAAGTTTGATTTGTCCCAAAGACATTGCAATAACATACTTCTATCTCATTCCCACAGCTTAATCTATGCAAACTGCTGTTGCAATCCCAAATGAGGATCATTTGTCGTAAATATTTTGAGATGCAGTCTTCCGAAGGACTTCCATTTTGGTCGTTGAGGATGCAAATTTAAGAGTACTTGCTGGGTGGTTCTTCACTGTAAGGCTCAGCACATCAGGCCTTGAATAGTGTCCCACCACATCGAAATCAAACTTTGCTCGGGTAATCTCTCCATGAGTATCTACATACAATTTGAACATTAGAAAAACGAACAGGAAGAAGAAGAAGAAGAAGAAGAGGAAGTATACCAAGATCAGCTGTGATGAGGACCTCTCCTTTATAATCGGGTCCTGCTAGGACTGCCCCCGATGGTGAGATGATGACACTGCCACCAGCACAAACAACAGAATCAGGAGTTAGATCTTCATCTGTACCACTGAATATATACTCTGGCGGAGGCGGGTAATCCTTCCTCAGACAGAACTAGTTGGCTGAAAGAACGAAGCATCCACCCTCAAGAGCAATGTGGGTCATTGATGCTTGCCATGTTTCCCTAGCATCAGCTGTTGTACATTTGGTTAATTTTTGCGTTAAATTCATGACTTCATTTAGTAAAACCTCATAGGTACAAATAAATATAGCACGAGGCCAAGCCGTACTAGTTAATGAAGAAAAGGGAAGGACCAGGGAGTTAAGACAGTAGAGTTTTGGTAATTGTCAGTTTCTCTCCCATGTCCCAAAAAGAAAAAGAGCCCTCAAGTAGGAGCGAGTACACCCCCTCATCTAAATTGGGGATGTTCAAATTAGCAGCAAGAAATGAACTTCAAGATGGCAGAGACAGAAAGGAAGCATCCAATAACTTAAAAATTATTAAGGTACGTAAAAGATGTACCTTTAGCATACAGTGCTGTTCTTAGAAGTGGCATTTTATTTTCCCAACAAATCACAGAACCAATTTTTCTTTGGAGTCTCAAAAACAGGAATTGTTGAACCATCTCCAAAACCCCACACTAGCCGCTCCAATGCTGTTGGCCTAAGTTTCCTATGTTTTCCTAGGTAATGACCTTGAGAATCAAAGAAGACAACTGTGCAACATATGTTGGAATTTTTATGTGTGGACTTATATAATCAATTTGATAATGTCATAAATCAGTATTATTTATTTTTGCATTGTGGTCTATAATGGGACTAGACACATATTGATGCTTGATTTTTTATGGATTCACCCTAATTCACTTGACTGACCCATTAAGTCAAGTGGTGGTCCAAATAATATGTGTGATATATATATATATATATATATTAATATAGTTTATATATATATATAAAAGAAAAGGAAGGGCGCTCTCTCTCGCTTGCTCCCCTGCTCCTTCCTCCTTTTTCCTGAAAGAGAGCACGCACCCTCATCTTGGACTGAATCTGGGTGTAAAAGGGAAGAGCTCATTAACCCGTAATTCTCGCACCATCAAGCACTGGAGGAGCTTCCTGAATACCAGAAAAGAGGAAGAAATGGCTTTTCGTGGAATTAACCAAGGTGAACGTTTCCGTTTTTTTCGTTCAATACATGCTTAAATGTCTACATGTGATTCTATGCTGTTTAAATTTTCTTCAATATAATGTATAGCCATCTCTCTCAATTATGCCCATCACTAAGTAGACTTTGTATTTCCCGGCCATTGCCGCCAATCGATCAACTTCCGGTCCTGCAATGCAAAAAGTTGAAGATTGAAGACAAAACAAAATGGACACTCATCACTAACAAATATGCTATGTCAAGTGAACATTAATTAAGACAAATTTAAGCAGTAGAGATCTGTTAGCCAAAGTGAAATTAAAGTTTGCCTTCCTACTTGCTGGCTTTTACAATGCAATTTGCTCCTAAAAAATCACATTGAAGGTGTCTGGACATCTAATGAAAATTGAATGACTCCATTTTCTTTGGCAACAGAAGAAACAAATTGATCAAAATTGATGCAATCAAAACAAGAGGAGAAACATTCTCATGACTGACGTTGTTATCCAAGAAAAACATCCATGTAGGAAACATAATGGTTTGATTCCTTAACCATTTGCGGAAGTTTTCTTTCCCTTTAGGCGTCCGGTCAGCAAAGTTGGATCCACGAGGATAGCCACCGATAAATGCTTCCGGAAACACAACCACTTGGGATCCAAGAGCAGCTGCCTCTATCATCAATCTCTCAGCTTTATCTGCTCTCAACACCACATCATAAATTCTCAGCAACCAAACGGATCATACTTTATTTAGTCAGAAACTTGAGAGAGAAAAAGAAAAAAGAAAGTTAAAGAGAGTCACCTAGAGTGGCAGGAGTGTCGTAAAAGACAGTAGAAGCTTGAACAACGGTGGCTCGAACAGTAGGCGCAGAGGAATCCACTCCCATGCCTACTTGGTGTATCATTAATGATGGTCTGCTACTGCTGCTTGGACAAGGCACCCAAGAACCCGCTCCTTTCTTGTTATTCTTTGTTTTCGGATTCTTCACAAGGAGATCTGATGTGTGATGATCATGGAAAAACTTTCATTACTTGTAGCTTTGGTCTCTCTCAAAAAGTTTTTTCCACTATCATTTAAAGAAAAGAAACACTTCCAATGTTTGTATTACTCGTGTATCCCAAAAGCTCTTTCACTTTTATTTAAACAAAAGAAAACAGCAAGGAAGAGGGTGTCCTCATTTTCTATTCATCAGCTCTCCTCCAATTAGGTACCACGCATGTGAAGGCTTGTGCTATGCCCCATTCACAAAATTAATTTGATGCTATGAGCAGGTATTTGGAACTGCATATACAACCTGTTGAAATTGAAGAGACTAATGAAGCCCCGAGAATGTGAAGAACAGTAGATTTGTGAGCCAACATGACTGGTTGTAGTCCTCGATTTGTTGTTTGAGCTTATTATTGGGTTTCCCAATCAAAGTTAGTTAACCTGTCTTTGGAAGTGTTATAAAAAAATAGTGTTTTTTTTTAAGAATAAAAATAAATAAAAACATGTTTAGTTATCAATCCTTCTCAGAACAAGTTTATAAAATTTATTTTGAAAATAAAATATTTTCTAAAAACACATTTTAATGCATTTGTACTATTCTTGTTTTTTGAGAACTATTTTAAATAATAAATGTACAAATATAAAAAATAATTAAAATCATAAAATCATGTGTGAAAGTCATTTTAAAAAATGTATGTAAATACAAAAAATATGTTAAGAATATTCCAAATTTTCACAAAATATTAGAGAATTTTTTTTAAGAACTATTTGAAAGAAATTATTTAATTGTTTTCGAAATTGGTCTGAAGTAGAAGTTTACATTTTCAAATGAATTATACAACTCCAAGTATTCACTAGCTAACCTTCATGCTCACTAGTCTTAGGCCGTCTTTATTTTTTGGTTGAATAGAAAAAGTCTAAATATTTGACTTTTTCTATTCAGCCAAAAATGACCTGTTGACATTATCCAACATAACTAAACTGAACCTATTGATAACGAGTTTACTCTAGTTATGTTGGATGATGTCAATAGGTTACTTTTAGCTGAATAGAAAAAGTCAAATATTTTGGCTTTTTCTATTCAGCCAAAAAACAAACACCACCTTAGAATGAAAATATTTATGATAGAAAAAGATTTTGGAGGCTAGACCTATTTAATAATTATTTTTAAAAATAATTTTTTAAAATAGTTTTTAAAAATTGTTTTTTAATTTTTATAAAATAAAAGTATATTTGCTTTTTAGAATTTTTTTAATCTATTTTTAATATTTTTAGTATGTTTTAAAAATAATTTTTATACGTAGTGTTTTATTTTTAATCATTCTATATGTTTGTATTATTATTTTTTAAAATAATTTTTAAAAAATAACAAAAAACAAATAAAAGATATTCTTTAACAATGCTTTATGTTATGTTTTTAAGTATAAAAAATATAAAATAATTTTTTTATTATTAAATATATTTTTTGTATTTTTTATTTTAAAAAATAGAAAACTATTCTAAAAAATATATCCCAAACAAACCCCTAATTTCTTTGTTGATATTTCCACAAGGTTGCAGCCAGCGGTTGAAAATTCTCACGGCACCCATTACAAATCATTTGTCATTTGTCATTTGAAAAAGGGAAATGCTAATGCTAGAATGAGATAATTTACAGAGCCCTCAATTTAAAAAAGAAAAATTACAACTAACGTTTGTATGCCAAGGAAAGATAATGCGTAGCTGAGAACTCCTAGTCCCCCACGGTCTTCCAAACTAGGGTTGTAATTTAAATGGGTTATAAGATTAACTCACACCAAACCCATAAGTAATTCGGTTTCCAATTATTAGAATATTAGAAGTTTTTTCCTCTTCTTTTTTATGTTTTTTACATTTGAATAAGATAATATTTAATATATGTATAAATAAATAATTTATGGGCTTGGCTTCGACAGGGCTATGCACAGGGCGGAGCCAGGAAAAAAGTTGAGAGAGGCAATATATGAAACTTGTTTCAGGGGTATATCAAACTACTTATGTAACCCGGTGGTAAGATAGGGATCAATTCCCACTATCCATAATATTTTTATCAAAATTTCAGAGGCATTTGTCATCTCCTAGGCACTATTTGGCTCCACCATTGTTGCATGCATGTACCTTTAATTCACGTCAATCCTAGTATTTTTGAATTAGTATTTTTTTAACTCAAGTGCAATTCTAACATGTTAAAAACTTAAAATCTTGTTTATACCAAACCCAGGTACCCGGTTTGGGCAAAAGTTGGGCCGGTCCAAGTTGCAGCCATATTCCAAACCTTGGGGCTCATACATGGGGAACAATAATAAAGACCAAACGTAGATAATGTGTTTGAAGTAATGTATGGAATATGATATTGGCTTAACGAAAGAAAGATTCTTGATTCATTTCCTTGGCATGCCTGCACTGATAACGTAGATAAGGCATTGAGTGGACCAGGGGGAAGATTCTATTGCACAATATTGTCGAGTTAAAGTTTGTAAGGTAGGTAGGTGCAAATTTAAAGCTGAGCACTGAACATAAGAAACAATAATGGCCATTGGGAAAGCCCCTCCTTTATTTCTTTTGTTTTCTTTTTTCTCCATGTTCAAAAGCTTTTTTGTTCCTTCGCGTTGATTGTTGACCCCCATTATACATTAAGAGAGAGAAAGAGGAAATCAAAATAATAACAATTCTTATCTTGATAAATTTTATATACTCTTCTTTTACCAACTGGTTGATAAAGTTGGAAGTTCAAAAGCTTGATTCTTTTTCTCTTTTTTTTTATATATATTTTTTCTTTTCTATTGCCCCATGAAATGGTTTGATTTTTTAAAAAATAATTTATAAAACTTCTTGAAAGTTCAAAAGATTTCTTAGAAGAGATCTCAAGACCAAAGGTTTGTTTTGATGCTAATTGTAATCACAACACCATAAAGTAAACAGGAATCACCTTCACTAAGGATAAGCTTTCAAAGCTTAAAGAAACCTTTTTTGGTTATAAATTGGATTAAGTTACTCGCATTTTCAAAAGATGAATTCATCGTAAAATATAAATATATTTTTAAAGAAATAAATTAGGTGTTAAGAAGTCAAAAAGATGAGTTTAATATAAAAAAATATAAACTTTTCTTTTTCAAAGTTCGAATTGATGTTCTTAATACTGAACTTTTAAAAAAATATATATATATATAAAAAATGAATTCATTTTTTTAAAAAATAATTTTAGTATAAAAAAATGTTATAGCTTCATATTCATGGTGATTAAAATTGTGATATTTTTATATATACTTTTGAGATAAAATTTTCATAATAGTATTAAAAAAAAAAAGGCAAATCCAGGAAAAAAAAAAAAAAAGAAACTTCGATTCCCCCAAGTAATAATGTCCATTCAATAAATATCCATCAGTGCACTTGTACCACATCATTAAGGTTCAACATTCCACCATAATTATATTACAAGTTAATTTCATTTATATGTATATTTGATGAAATACTCCCTCTATTTGTGAATTTATCCCCTTCTATGTTTTTTTTAAAGAGTAACCTATTTTAACATAAATACCCTTAACTATTTCAAGTATTTACAATATGATTTAAAAGAAAGAGTTATTTTAACAAAAAAATAATAAGACCATTTTTTGTCTAAATGGGACTAAAAAATGATGAAGGGTTAGATTTCCAAAATCAGGTTTAGAATGATCCTTTTAATCAAATAACTCATATATATATATATATATATATATGAATTTAATTTTAGAGAAATAAATTTGAATTATTTAATAAATTATTAAACACACCTATCCTAAAATCATTTTACTTAAAATCTCTCTAAAATAATAAATTTTATAAAAGAAATTAATACTTTAATGAGGATATTAATTGACAAAATTTGATGACGACTTATTGTATTTTCATCAAACTTGATTCTTGAACATGTGTGAATCAAATTAACCCTCATATTACCATATCTATCAAAAATGTCAAAAACTAAATATTAATGTGTTATAAATGTTTATGGTAATTTGTGGATGATAACTAAGTTATTCTTTCATCATATTTTGGTTTCTTTTTACTTTAAATTTTACATTTATTTTATAACATGCTATCAACACGATGCTTTAGGTAGAAAACGAGAAGAATTTATTTATAAGAATTTTTATGGATATATAATTTTTTTTAAACACTATTATTTCAAAAGATATATAAAAAGTGGTATGTCATTGTATTTTATTATTATTATTATTATTATTTTGATTTACTTTATCTCATACCAAAAAACTATGTAAGTCATACTTTATATGATCAAGCTAGAAGTTGTAGTTGTTGATGTTTTAATTTGTAGAAGTTAGAATCTATACAAAAAAAATTTCATAACTAGAAGTTATGAAGACAATTTATAACTATCATAGCGAGAGATTATGCATATATTTTTTATAATTCCCTCACATAATCAGAGGTTATATAAAATAAAATTGTTAATTAACAACTCTATCCCTAGAAACTATAGACATAATTTTTAATTATATTGTATAACTATAAGTTATCTCACAATACAATTTTTTTATATTTAATTATTACACTTTATCAATTATTTTATGTTATTACAACATTATTCAAATTTTGAGTATTTATAGTATGAAGTTATATAGAAAAAGTTAGTAAATAATAAATATTAAAATTAAAACTCATACAACCAGAAACTATATAAAAAATATTTTATTATAAACTTATATTATACATAGTAAAAAACAACATAATTATTATTCATAACATAAAGTTATGAAAACAAGAAATTTAATTTTATATTAATAAGAGAATATATCAAAGTTGATAATATGTATTTTCTTATAGTTAGAAGTTATAAAAAATAAATTGTTGACTAACAAATTTGTATGACTTTATGAAATTCATGTAATAAAAATTATAAGAAAAATGTTTTATAGAATGAAGCTATACAACTATTATTTTTATATTTTGTTGTAATAAAATTATATAAACATTTTTGTAGTCTAAAGCTATGTAACAAACATATAGATAATATTTACATATTATCAAAAGAGTAATATTTTGTATATCATATCACACAAAATAGATAATTGATTTATAATTTTTCGGAACTCTTATAGCTAGAAGTTATTAGTTTAAATATTTGCATATAAAAGTGAAATTTTGGATTTCATAAAGGCATGATCTTTATATTTAATATTATTGTGTTAGAGGTGATATTTTAGAATATTTTATATTCTAATTGTTTAATATATAAAAATCTTTTTATATAATATAATATGATAGTTGATATTAATTTCAATATTTGTTTTTCAATATTTGATAGGAATATATAGTACTGACATACGTTTGTAGAAAGTTGAAATTTTTGGATATCATATACTTATATTCTAGATATCCTAAAAAGCATATATAAGAATTTCATGATGCAAAAAAAGTTTGGGCTTATGTGTTGAAAATTTAGTACTAAAATTATATGTTGAAAATATTAGAAACTATATGAGAAAATTAGTTTTCCTAGCATATCATAATAATGAAGTGATTTTCTTTTTTATGGATCTTATTTATCAAGAATATAAAAATAAATGTTATCTTTACATGGAGAGATTTGAAAGTCTAGTCTCGCTTTAGATACATATAAATATATTTATTTTTCTTTATTTGAATCTTGAAGATAATTATTTGAATATGGAAAGATTTTATTTTGAATATTGTAATATTGAAAATATGTATGTTTTTTTTTTTTTTTTTTTTTTTTTGTTATATCTTAAAAAATATATGTCACAATTCATAAGATTTTGTATATAAATAAGAATTTTAAAATTTTTGGAGATTTGAGATGGATAGAATAATGTTATTTTGATTTTATGCCATGAATGGAAGGAAATTTCTATAATTCTAGTGTGCATATTACAACATCACACTTGATGAAAAATGAAGATTTTGTTTTGATATATTTAAAATATATAAAAACTTGTACAAATATGTATAAAGTATTTATTTGATTTATGATTAAATTTTTTGAAGACCTTTTTGAAAAGCTTTGTTACATAATTTTTTCTATTTGAATATATGTGAAATATACGATTTGGTCAACATATTTTATTTTATATATCAATTTTCTTTTGACACATGTTTTTTGATGTTTTTGAAAATTGAGTTACATAAAATAATATATATTATTGCTTGTTGTTACATGTGATATTTTTATTAATGCAATAATTTTACTATTTAAGAATAATTTTAAGATTACGTTAGGTTCAACTATTATTTTAAATATATTTTGTTCTATGTTTGCACATATATATAAATAGATCCATGATATTTCAATTAAAAATTTTAAAGTATGATCAAATTGCGAGATGCTTTAAATCATGATACATTGACTTGAAATTTTGATCTATGAATTAATTTTTAAACATTAATTTACATAATAATAATAATACTTGAATAAAAATTATTGATTCATTATTATAATTAGTTATATATATATGTTTCAATTAAAAGTTTTGAAGTATGAATAAATTGCAAGATGTTTTAAATCATGATACGTTTATTTGAAATTTTGATTTATGAATTAATTTTTTATTATGTAACTAATATGAAAATTATGAAAAGTGTCTCTTTAAATGATATTTTTAATATAAATTCGATTTTATAAAATTATAAAATATATTTAAATTTTTAATGTAAATTTAAATTTTTTTAACGCGTGTTATTGATATAAAAATGATGAAAGATGTTTAAAGAGACACTTTGGATGAAAATTTAATTTTTTTTGAAAGTGTGTCATTGGTATAAAAATGTTGGAAAGTGTGAGATATCTTTTAAAATGGTACAAAGTTTTAACGGATTGTATTTAAAAAAATTAATTTTAAATTCACAGTACAATTATAAAAAATCCCCGCGAAGCCTACGGCTGCAAATGGGTCCAGCTCACAGGCCGCTCTGTCCGTCAAGTAACCTGTCTGCGCAACCCTCACAGAAGGCCCCATGTAACCCCATCTGTTTACTTGAGTCTTCGACACGTAGATATAACACGTGACATTCACGGAAATGTACGGACGGTCCAACGTGCCGTTCACGCCAGCTGATTCTTGGTATCTCAATCGACACGTAAAAATTTATATTAATAATAATAAAAATAAAAGGCAAAACGAAAAGCACTCACGGAGACCCAAAGTAGCAGCTGAGTCAAGCCCTCTCAATTTTCCCGACCGAAAGGAACCGAAGAAAAGTGCGAGAAAGTGGAGAGAGAAAGTAAGAGAGAGAATAACTGCAACGCAAGCGAACGTGCCAAGACTTAGCTTCGCAGCAATTCTCCTCTGATTCTTTTCTTTCTTGGGAAAGTGACAGAAACTGAAAGCCCTTGTGATGGAGCGAGAGAGAAATCATCGGTTTCTCGAAGAGAGGATGTCTGAGGTGCCGAGAGAGACTCAGTTGTCAATTGCAGCTTCGTCGATGTTTCCAGGGTTTAGGTTTTCGCCGACTGATGAGGAGTTGATATCTCATTACCTGAAGAAGAAGATTCAAGGCTCTGAGAAAGGCGTTGAAGTGATTGCTGAGGTTGAAATCTGTAAATACGAACCTTGGGACTTACCAGGTTAGACTCTATAGGGAGAAAGTCGTGTTTGGTTGCTGGGAAAATGTAAGAAAAGAAAAGGAAAATTATAATGTCTAATCTACTCTGCTTTCTCATCAACCAAACACGGGCTAGTGTTGTATACATCTCTTTTTGAACGCTTTGTTTTGGGATTGAGGCTAGCTGTGTTAGTTTTTCCAATATATATATATATACACAGAGTCACACTCCCTAGGTGTTTATCATCTTGACTCCATATGCATTGTAGGAATTATAGAGCTCAATGACAAACCGGGACCCGTTGATGGGCGCTATAAGCCTGTCTGCAAACTGATTTCTCATAATGAAGAAATAAGTAAAGGACTCCATAGCTCAATACTGATCCTTACCTTCCCTTTATAAAAATAATACCAGATCCTTGCAATAGGCCAGCGATGTAGCCAGCCATCCCAAGTCATTGGCTCTGCTCTCAACTATTGGGATAACTACATCACAGCCGTCGGGCTCAAGGCTCTTATCCATAGGTAACAGTGAAATTAGCCATAACTTCTCACCCAAGCTTAACTGGTGGTCATTTATTATCTTGAACAAGCCAACAGGGTGCCTGCTTGGGTGAGTGAGTCTTGTGTGCTTTTGTCCAACTCCTGGGAGCACATTGCTCCTTTTATAGACACGTTGGGGCTTCCACGGTTTTGACTCCACCTTTCAGCTTGTATAATCTCTAAGTTCCCCAGAGACAAGGCTCATACACAGCAGTCTAATTTAGCACTAGGGCTTCTCAATTATGGAAGAGTGACCTTGTTATACAGTGAGTTCTTTTGGGTTGAAACTAGGCCAATCACAATTACAGTGGGAAAGGTTTCATCACAATATGTTCAGTCTTCTTGAGTGCACACCAGAACCAATTACAAATCCAAACCTGAAAAGGCCTTCTCATGCCTTTGCATGAATTCATGAGGTGACATGTTCAAAAATATGCTTCACTCATAGAGTATCTGCAAGGTTGAGGCCTCAGGTGTAGACTGCAAGGTTCATGTGATGGTGGTGGTGGTGAAGTCAAGTAGGCCTTTTTGTTCATCTAATCATTCCCCTGCACAAATTTGCTACTGTATATTTGAAAAAGTGGCCTTAAAATGGGTTCATGATCCTATCAGTCATGGCTGGGAAGCTCAAAATTGCTGAAAAAGAGCAAGTGTAGGGGTAGAAACTTGGATATAACTAACAAAATTGTGCAAATGTAGACTTGAACCATACTTCAGCCAAGGGAAAAGAAGAACCCAGGAACTCATTGCTTTTACTTTATGTGAATCTTATTGTTCCTCCCTAAAAAACTCATTGCTTTTGTTTTGTTTTTTTGTGAATCTTACTGTGCCTACCTCAAAAACCCAAGTATATCATCCCTAAGCCAAAAAACTGCAAAGAGTGTAAGTTCTGCAATTTCTTTGATCTGACTGAATTTTTCTTTAACCCCTTGACCACTGAAATATGCAACTTTGTGAACAAGAGTAACAAAGCCCATGCAACTTTAATGTTGACCCTTTCATTTGTACCATTTCCTCCTCTTAGAAAATTCAACAAGGACGACGTACCACATATTCCTTGGCAGATTATATAGACTGACACATGGAATATCTCCTCGATCATTTATTGGATTAGCTCGAGATTGAGAAAGAAACCTGCTGCAGTAAGAAGAGTCTTGGTGTTAGTTTGTACATATGGTCCTAAAGATCAATATTAAGATGTGTCATTGGCAGAGAATCCTAACAATCAATTGAGTATTTGATGCTTTTACCTTGAATAGAACTATGAATCTTGAAAGCAAAGATTATTAGATGTTTACAATGAGTTTTACGTTACAAATTTGTTTACGGGGTGTGCTTCATGCTTAAAATTGTTGAATCCTAGAAAATTCTGGAATCAAGGAACTTCTAAAAATAAATTGAATCGTGGAATGTGTCTTTCTTCTTTTTATTTATTTATATATTTATGTTTTTTAAAGTTTATACTTAATTATACAGTTCAGTCATTCTTAAACATGTATCTAGTGCACTTCTCTTAACAAAGTGACAGGTTTTTTCTCATGTTTGGAAGTGTTGATGCCAATTTGTTTCTAACCAGCCAAATCTATTATTCAATCGGAGAATGAGTGGTTCTTCTTTTCTCCTCGTGGAAGGAAGTATCCAAATGGCTCTCAAAGTAAGAGGGCAACTGAATATGGTTACTGGAAAGCCACTGGGAAAGAGCGAGTTGTGAAGTCAGGTTCTACTTTGATTGGTTCAAAACGAACTTTGGTGTTCCACATAGGCCGTGCACCAAAAGGGGAGAGGACGGAATGGATAATGCATGAGTATTGTATGGAGGGGAAATCTCAGGTGATTTATTTATTAGGTATTTGACCTGAATTTTTGTTTGCCATTATAGTATTTTCAAAACCTTTTCATCAATAACTTTCATTTCTAGGTTGCTTGTTAGTAGCTTATGGCTAGAATTAAAATATTGCATCTATGGCATATTACTCTAAAGCATTGGTCCAATTGTTAGTAACAAACCAAAAAAATCATGATTGCAACTTGGTTGACCACATTATGTGTTAGTTGATTAACCAGGGCATCATATTTATTTTTTCCAGATTGGGGAAATTTACTTTAGGCTCAGCTTTATTAGAGATATCTGCCTTGTTTCCCTCATTCAAATTGATAAAATGTCATAAACTCAATAAGAAACTGCTCATTGTTTGGAAGTTTTTGCAGTCATGTGGAACAATTTAAAGTATTCTTTTAGCCTGCATAGTTTAGTAGTTATAGAAATGTTCTACCGAACTCAAGAAACCCTACTTTGTAAATATTCTATAGGTTTTTATAAATAGGCATCATACTAGAAAGTGCGAGTAGAAAAAGTTGGATGAAAGTCTTTAGAGTCATGTGGAATAGTTTAGGGTATTATTTGTGTAAGACAAATAGTTTGCCAGCTTAGTAGTTGGAATATTAAAGAACTTGAGAAACCCTGTGTTCTAAATAGTTTTATGTTGCCTATAGATAAGCAAGGATCTCATTTGGCCAAGGAGGCCTCCATGGGTAGAGTTCATACCTATAAATAGGCATGACCAAAGTCCATAGTTGGGTAAAAGTCTTTTTCTATAAATCCTTATTTTAAATTTCTAGATCTTATATGGTGTGATAAGTTCTGCACCTTTCTACACAACTGTATCAACTAAATGTACTCTAAACAAATGTTAGTTGAATGACTAGAATCCTTGCAACCTCAAAATCACATTTATTGTTCCCAATTTTGCAAAATGCATGAAAGTTGTGGTTAAACTATAGTTGACACATTACTTGTGACATTTTTCTGATTGCTTAAAATATGTAACATTTTTGCAACAACAATACATTGATAAAGTATTTGCCGGATTTTTGTGCATCCGAAGGATTCTCTGGTTGTTTGTCGGCTTCGAAAGAACACTGAATTTCGAATGAATGGATCTCAAAGGCGTTTGTCAACTATGACTGGTCATGACCATGCCATCTCTGAAGTTAATATTGACCAGACCAATTTGTCGGAAAGAGAGCAGGGAATTGAATCTAGTTCAAATAAGTGTAGCAGTAGTTACGATTCTTATTCTATTGGGCAAGTTGATTCTACATCTGAATCTGATCAGAAACCATCAAATGAGTTTACACAGCTGGAGTCTTCACACCAGCAGGTTTGTTTTTGCCCTTTTTTTTCATTTTCATTTTGTTTTCTTGGAGAACAATTATTGCTCCTTTTCATTATGAGAAGTTGTTAACTCCTCTCTCTAAAACCTTCCTATTTAATAGCTTGTTCTAGAGGAGCATAATCTAATTCTGTCATACTAAGCTTACAAGCTTGATCTGATTCTGTCAAGCTATTTAGAGGACGAAGTTGGTAGATTCTTAGATTCTTCAGCTACCACGACAGGTTTGCTCTTTCATTTTGTTTTCCCCCTCCTTCATATCCTCCTCTTCTGGCTTAGACTATTTTTTACATACTGTACTTATGTGTCAAGACAATTGAACACAAACTAGTCTAGGTTATATCTTCTATTTATGCTCTTAACACTCTCAGTCTTTTGAGGAATAATCTTATGAGTTAAAACCAAGGCCTCCTCCAATCCTCTTAACTTATAGTCTATGTTTTGTTTAACAGGTTAAACTAATGGCAGGCTTGAATGAAACTTCTATTGGTTAATCAACCATACATCTGAATATGGAATATGATCCATCTCTTTTATATTCCAGGACTGTGACAGGGCAGATGATTGTTTTGCTGAAATTATGAACGATGATATCATAAAGCTCGATGAAACTTTTCTAGCTGATAATCCTCAACTCCTATTTATGATTGCTGATAAAGCTGAGCTAGAGAGAGAATCTAAACCACCAGAACCAGTTGACACAACTGAGGTACTTCCTTTTCAGGGGACAGCAAATAGAAGAATCAGATTGAAGAAGCAAGGTCCAAGAAGGATAAGTTACCCGGCAGAGTATATGAGCACTGAGCCACCAAAATATCTAATGAAGTCTATGGTTAATTGGCTTATATATTTGCTTATGATTATCCTGACATTGTTGGTTTTGTTTTCATCGTTGGGAGGATCGGGATGGGTTAAAAAGGTCACACACACCAGCATGTACCATGACTTTTGACTCTAAATGTTAATACTAGGTGTGTATGCTTTCTTTTCTCTCTAGTTCACATCTCAAGGTGAAAGTTTTAAAGATCTAATAGAATACTGTTAGAAGGTGCTGACTAGCAACCAACTCAAATGGTTTCCCTTCTTTTTATTTTAATTTTCGGATGCTGGTTTTTAAGGAGCAGAGTAGTTGTCCAGATTTTTATTTGCAGATTTATGGCCATTCACTAACATGCAAGTGAATCATAGTTGGAGACAATGCATTAAAATTCATTAATTTGTTGAGCTTGACCTAAAAGTTCATGAGGTTAGAATTGGATGGACCCTTAGAGTTAACCAAAACATTTAAATCTTTTGTTTTGACCAAATATTCGTGTAAGGGAACCAGTTAACATTACTAACAGGGCAATTGGTGAGCAGGAATAATAAGAAAAAGGAATGAGAATGAAGGTAAGAATAAGAAAAGAAATTGGAGTGGAGGTGTATATATTAACAATACTTTATGAAAGAGGAGAAGATTAAATTTTAGTAGGAGTGACTTTTGGCTTTTATGATAATGGATTTTTTATTTGGATTTTATTTTTCAATAAATAATTTAAATATATTAATGAACCAGAAATAGAATACATATCTCTTATTCCTATTTCCCCTCTTCCGATCCGGAGTGGCAAATATGCTCAGTAGTTTTGGAAAGGAGTCGATGGTGTGGTTTTTTCTCCCTGGTTGATCAGTTTGAGAAGAGTTTGGTTTAGTGTCTCTGCATGCCATGCTCCATTCAAGACCAGACCCACCATTCCCAAGATTTCGGTCTCCTATGTAAAATCCTTCTTTCTGAGCTAAAAATTTGGCCCAACAATTCTGGTTGTCTTAGAATAGTGTGGTTTTACTTGGATCATTGTGGCTTCAAAACTTCCATACCAGCCAAAACTTCCTCATCTTGTAGGCAAAGGCTGACATGGGGTAGGAATCAATTTTAAATCATTTTCCAGTTTCTAAAATTTTGTTAAACATATAATTTTTGTAACAAAATACTTTTGGCTCTCTCAAAAGTATTTTGAAACATACTTTTATGATATGTTTGATAAATCAACTTAGTAGTTAATGTAAGTTATTAAGTAGATTAAGAGTTTGTTTGATAGTGATTCTAAGAAGCGCTTTTAATATTTCTAATACTAGAAAATTTTTATTATTTAAGTGTTAAAAATGTTAGAAATGCTTTTTAAAATCACTCCCAAACGCACTTTAAATACGTGATTCTAGATGCATCACATGTTTTCCTACAAGAAATTATTTTGTAACTTCTAAGAACTAATGTTAATTAAGAGTCATTTTTATAAGTGGTAATAATTTTCATAAGATAGAAGGATTAGTGTGGTCTCGTTGAAGAATCATCATATATAGATCAATTAAAGCTTTGAAAGATATTTAGTATGTTCCAAGCTTGAAGAAATGTCTCATCTCATTAAGGTATTAAAATTCATGAGATTCATTGTTACTATGAAAGACCAGTTTTTGATAGTTATGTTAAATGCACTTGTGGTGATGAAAGGAATAAAGGAGAATAACTTATGCTACCTTCAACAGAGTACAATTGTTTTTTGTTGCTACAATCATTAATGAATATGATGAAGAATTAAAAATTATAAGACTATATATGACATATATGCTTAGGAAATATAGGTGAATCACCTATATGCATATATATCTATTTTTTTTTTTATTTCAAAAAACAAATTAATCAATTCCAATTTAGATATAGATTTTAAAAATAAATTTTAAATTATTCAAAACGAATTAACTTACCTATAATAAAAGAGTTAAATTTTGATTTGAAAAAATTGATCTTTAGATCCTACACTTTCAAAATTTCAACTGATTATGTATATTTATGGTGTTTAAATCTTATTTATATTGTTGTACAACTCTCTTATTTTATTTTATTATTATCATTATTTAATTTTAAAGTTACGCTTTTATCCCTAGGATTGAATTTTGGTGCATTACAAGGACCGAGACTTGCTTTTACTCATATGTTCAAATAAATAAAGAAAAAGTATTCACGGAGGTTCACTACGATAACAGCTTTGCTACCCATCCAATGCACCTTGGCCATGGACGTGATTCCTTGTATATCATTCCAAATTGCCCCTTTTTGCATGTAGATCAGCCTCGTTAAGGTAGCCATGGCTAGCAGCTCATTTCTTTATGCTGTTGCCCGTATGTAAATTAGCAACTTTACTCTTTTTTTTTTTCCTACTCTCTTTCGTTTACATGGGCTTAAAGCCAGTTTAAAGCCGGCTGCTATACATGTATATATATATATGTTTGAACTCAGCGAGTCAAATAGTCGATAGACGTGTGGATGCAGGTCTCGATAAGTCACATTAAAATTGTATGGTCCATTTTTGTTCATGAGTACTTCACAAAGATCAAGCTCTGAGTTCTGATATGATAGATGTGCGAGTCCTCGTTAAAAAACGCGTGATTCTTCCCCTATGGTAGTTGTGCAGCTGGCAAAGGACAGGGTAATATTGAACAGGTACGTAACAGCACATTATGAATCCTTGATCAGCTCTACTTGCCTTCCGGGGCACTCTAACCAGTGGGCCCTAGATGCCATTCCACCATTCAAATATGGCTTATTCTTGGAATATTACTCATCCAATGCAAAAGAAGTCTCATCATCATTCCAAAATTGCTTTTCTCAAAGATTCTATCCTGAGGGGAAGCCATGGTTAGCAGCTCATTGCTTTCAGCTGTTGCAAGAAGGTATGTTAGCAGGATCGTTTCAGTCTGTGAGTGAATTATTTTCTATACGAATCCTTGGTTCTCTTGTTTAATAATTTATCCATTCTTGATCTTTAGTAGGCAATCCACATATTTCAGTTGAAGGAATAAAGTAAAGGTGGAGTGGGTATCTGTAGTACGGTTTAGATTTGGATAAAATTGAATTTGTTTTCATCCAGGTTGATTGATATCCATACGGATATGGTGAAACAACTGGGATTAATTAGACTAAACTCAAAGGTAAACGGATCCAATTAATTTGTCCCTAATCAGAATGTAACTGTTACATGTTTGGAACCACATGCACCGATATTTTATCAGTTTTTTCTCCTAAACAATAGAGGTTGTTTCTGATATGGTCAGTAGGACTTTTGCCTTCCCTAACTGTCCAAGTAAGTTATCTTCCAACAAAGTAAGTGCAAAGAACAGGTCTTAAAGGAAATTTTATACTCCCTGAATATTTGCTTCATAGTTTATTTTGGAAAGTTAAATCTATTTTCAATTGTATCTTCGAAGTCGGTACTGTCCTTACATTTGAGAAAGTCAACACTAACTCAGGATAAAGCAAAAATCCCAGAATTGAATTGAAAATAAATGAGATCTCAAAAGTTTGATCTCAAATGTTGTAATTAATCAGAAGCGTGAATTAATGGGGTAGGAAGTATTCAAATTCAAATTCAAATGAGCTCATTGAATAAAACATTTCTGCTGAGTAGATAATTATGGTGACTTGTTTACAGCTACTTAGTGACTTCATTGCTTGTGAATGCCTAGATTGGAAGGAAAGGTGGCTTTGATTACAGGCGGTGCTGGGGGTATTGGATCTTGTACTGCAAAGCTCTTCTGTCAACATGGTGCCAAAGTCCTCATCGCTGACATTCAAGATGAAAAAGGTCACCTCATTTGCAGGGACCTCGGCCCCACTTCTGCTTCCTTCATCCACTGTGATGTCACTAAAGAACTGGATGTGAGCAATGCCATCGACGGGGCCGTTGCTAAGCATGGAAAGCTTGATATCATGTTCAACAATGCTGGTATTATAGGACCCAAAATAATTAATATACTGGACAACGATGCCGCAGAATTTGAGAATACAATGCGTGTTAATGTCTTGGGGGCATTCTTGGGCACCAAACATGCAGCTCGTGTAATGGTACCAGCTGGCCGCGGATGCATAATCAATACAGCTAGCGTTTGTTCAGTGGTTGGCGGGATTTGCACACATTCCTATACAAGTTCGAAGCATGCCATACTGGGGCTTACCAGGAACACTGCAGTAGAGCTTGGGAAGTTTGGGATTCGAGTTAATTGTGTGTCACCTTACGTAGTTCCAACTCCCATGTCAAGGAAATTCTTGAATTTAGAAGATGATGATCCCATTGAAGATGTTTATTCTAACCTCAAAGGGGTAGCTCTTAAGCCCCAAGATGTGGCAGAAGCTGTTCTTTATTTGGGAAGTGATGATTCGAAATATGTAAGCGGAAACAATCTTGTTATTGACGGTGGTATCACCATTGTAACACCTTTCAATACATTTGAACAATAAATCTAATTTAAGTTGATCAAAGGACATGCAATTTATATGTGGTTACAAAAGAGTAGCCCATTTTTCATTATTGGCCCTAATATGAGCTGTGGAGTGTTCTCTTTCTGTCTCTTTGAAAAATAACTTTTTTATTTGATGTATTAAAAAGGAGAAAAATAAAAATAATTAATTAATTAAAACAATTTTTTAATTTTATATGTATATATAGGATGGGTCACCTATGAAGTGTTTTGAGATTATCATGCTCATCTATCCCACTAAGGACCCTTAGGGTAGAGGATTTTTGGGGGTTTATGGATTTCCTAGACATGGATTTGAAAATTGAACTCATCTTAAGTTCTTAATCTAGAACCTATTTGCAGATTTACAAACCTCAATGAGTAATCATCTAGTGTTCATCTCAACATATTCCCATGACCTTCATCATCAATTGTTTGCCATTCCAGGATTATAACTCTACCTCATTCCACATAATTCTCTTAGGAATGATGAAGTTGGACTTATGCAATGTACGTGTTTGAATGGAAGAGTATAGTTTCTCCATTAAGACTAGTATACAATGCTCCAAATCCTACATTGGTGGTCATGCTTTTGTAAGAAAATCTTGTGATAATGAAAACTGGACTATTTCCTTCCTTGACTTAAATCCATGGATCTTAACATGGAAAACAACTGAATTAAGGGTGTCGACATCTCTTAATCTTATTGTGAAGTTAGGGAAACATTGGAAGTAAGGAGGACAATCATTTAATTCTGCTTGAATTGCTCCAATAATAGAATCTCCTGCACCACCCAGGACGAGGAAATATGTGGTGAAAAGATAAATTATGCAAAGACTCAAAATAACTTAAGAGAAATTGGAAATAAACATAAAGATATTAAATCATGAAGAAATTTAAAATAAGATGGATTAGATATCCTATTCCAAATAAGAAAGACCTTCTCCAGAGGTTAGCTAAGTCTAAGATATTCTCTAAGTTTGACATGAAATCAAGATTTTGGCAAATCCAGATTGTTAAGAAAGATAGATATAAGATAGTCTTTGTTGTACCCTTTGAACATTATGAGGGGAACGTAATGTCTTTTGGACTTAAGAATGCCCCTTCAAGAAATTTATAAGAAAAGAACCTTTAATTTTTTCTTATATTACACCATTAAGACACTTAAGCAAACCATATGCTTAGAGCAGGATGATCAAGTTACCCAATTTCCTTTCTTGTGGCTTTGATACCATGCACCACCCTAGGACTATTAACACTCCAACTCTGCTAGGCTCTAAACTTGGCTGCCCATACAACCATAGAGATGGAGAAACGTTAGGAGAAGCGAAAGGTACCTACTAGAGTCCTAGGTAACCCACGTAATAGGCATTGTTGTTTCTAGTGGGTGGAGAGCCCCATTTCGCTCTAACAACCTCTAGGTCATGGGTGAGAGTTCCCACAAGTGTCACACTTGAACCACTTCAAGTTGAGGGCTTTGATATCATGCACCACCTAAGGCGAGGTAATATGCAATGAAAGGATAAATTATGCAAAAACTCAAAATAAGTTAAGAGATATTGGAAATAAAAAAATATATATTAAATCATGAAGAAATTTAAATAAAGGGACTTAAAACATGAAATCCATATATTACATAAACTTGAAAATATACATATTAAGGAGAGATAACTTGTAATGGATAGGAAAGAGAAGGAAGAAGAAAAGAAAGCTTGAACTTGTAGGCTTACATTTTGAGAGAGAAAGAAGAGAGAATGGAGAACTTAAGGCGGAGGTTGAGAGATGGAAAATTAGTGATGCTTACAATCAAGGATCAAGCTTCCTTAAATAGGTAAAATAATAATCTTAAACAGTACAAAGCAATCAACGAGTCACTGTTGCCTTTTCAACTTTTGACATGAATAGTAAGCACCCGTGATAGTGAATAATGAATAGTAAAAATGACTTTTGCTGTAGCACTTTTGACATTTGTGGCCGAATCTTTGCTTTATTACTATGCACTTTCTAACTACTTTTGACTAAAATCTTAACTATAGCATCACATGCTAGGAGACCAATATGCTTTCAGTGCAGACTTGACTTAAAGTTGTTGATGAAGAATCTTGGACTGACAGCTTACTCATTGCAATTTTGACATAATACTTGTTTTCAATAATGTGACAAATTAATTATCTTGATATTTGAATGAGAAAGAGGACGCTTTCACAATCACCTCTATTATCTGTGAGATAGTTAGTAGAGAAATCATTTGATTTAGCACCATCGTCATCTTGAGAAAAACTTGAGTTGCTCATTTCTAGGATTTTTTGGAATTCTTGTGGAGTCTTGGCTACAGCAAGCATAACTTGAAGTTTCTGCTTCTTAATAAGAAATTGGGACATGTCATCAGATGTTGAAACTTATGATGGATGCTTAAGAAAATACTATTGGATGATTTGCACAAAAGCATCATTTTTAAAGTGTCCTACTACTTAGTCTTAAAATTTCTTCCAAGAGAGGGAAAAACTGATGATTCATCTTCCATTATGATATAATCCCATCGTACTATCCAGGCAAGGGCAAATTCATTGAAAAAGATTAATAGAGGGGAGAAAGTTGAAAGGTCTCTAGGGGTAGCAAAGGATTTCTTAAATAATTCAAACCATCATGGATAGGTTTTGAGAGAATCTTAATAGTAAGGCCAAAATAAATCTACCAATTGTAGAACTAGAAAGAAAAATAAAGTTGGTGTTTGGACTAGAAATAGAACATCCATGAATGATGGAAGTCCTTATTCTGGATAAGAAAAACATTAAACCAGACTCTCTAGTATTCCTAATAGTTGTAAAATCTTGGTCTTAAAGGTTTGGAAAATTCCCTTGAGAGATTAGGGTTTCCACTCCTACTGCTTAACTATGAGAATATTGTAAATAAGGCAAGTAGAGTATGTCAACTCTAAGTTGCTTAACTTATCCAAATTATGTTTTATTTTAATAAAACCAGTATCCATGAGGATTTGTTCATAAAATTCCCTTGTTTTTAAAAGATCACCAAAAGGATAATAAAATTTTTCATAAAAAACATTTGTGGCTATTTCTCTAGGATTTACATTAAAAAACTCTTTCTTAATAACCATAATGGGTTGAATGAGATCCTTATGCCAATAATGTGATTTTAAAGGAAGTAGTGTGGGGTTGACAGCCACCACAACTTGTTTTCTTGAAAAAGAGGACCTTGAAGCCTATTCTTCATGAGAGAGATTAGCTTTAATGACTTACTTAAAGGTCTGAAACCCTAAAATTACTAGGAGACATGTGGCCTTAATGGGTTCTAAATAATCCAAAGGATCATAATAAAGAGACATCATTTTATTGGAAATGGTTGGAATAGGGCCACGGGAAGAAGTGATAGAAGAAGGACAATGTCTTATATCTTCTTCCTCTTGTTCAACTTGTTGACTCCCAAATGAGCTTTTTAGGAGATAAGACTTGATTGTTCTTGGAGGATTGGGATTTTGGTGGTTTAGTAGAAGACTTAGAGGATTGGTTAGCCTTTTCAAGGGCCATGATCTTGTAAATCCTACAAAATTCACGAGTTAGGAAATCAAGAATTGAGTTGTTTTCTCCTTTGATATACTCAATTTGGAAATCAAAATTACTTAAAATAGCTAGCCATCTTGCAAAAATATGCTTAGAAGCTATATTTTTAACATTCTTTTGCAAAATTGATTTTTTTGATTAACAATCAACTCTTAACAAAAATTCTTGATTTAAAAGATCATATTGAAATTTTGAAATGTATAAAACAATGCTTAAAATCTCTTTTTTGATGGTACTATAGTTGAGTTGGGCTTTATTCCAGGTTTCTGAAGTAAACCTAACCAATCTTTCCCAATTACCATCATTTTGCTTAAGGATCCTACCATAATCTATATTTGAAGCATCCGTTTGAACAATCTTAAAGGCTTTAGGGTCAACTAAGGCTAGCAAAGTCTTAACTCTAGACTTAACATTTCTAACAATTTTAGTGTGTTCCTCATTTTATGGAACATGGTTTTTCTTAGGTCTTTGTCTTAAGTTTAGGCTTCCTAAGAAATGTTGCAATTGTTTCTTATCCTTAATCTCATTAGGAAACTTATCGTTAAATTGGATTGACTTTTGAACATGAGTTATGGTTCCTTGGTAAATATGATGACTTGAAAATCTTATTTTAGTTTGAAAAAGATTGATCTTAGAGGAAGTTAAACTTACACCATTTTCCTTAACAATTTGAATGAACCAATTGAGATGTTTCCAGTGTTCTTCAACAAATGTAGAATACACCAAAACATCATCAATGTAGACGATGATGAAATTTGAAAATGGATTAAAGATTTCATTCATAATGTTCTGGAATTTTGAAGGGGCATTTTGAAGTCTAAAGGGAGTTATGTTCCATTCATAATGTCCAAAGGGTCTAATAACGGTTGTCTTATATCTATCTTTCTCAACAATTTGGATTTGCCAAAATCTAATTTCATGTCAAACATAGAGAATATCTTGGACTTAATTAACCTCTAGAGAAGGTCTTTCTTATTTGGAATAGGATATCTAATCCATCTTAAAGCATCATTAAGCAGCTTGTAATTGATTAGAAGCCTTGGTGTTCTTTTTCTAGTTCTGTGTAATTTTTTTTTTTTTTTAACATAGAAGGTTGAACAACTCCAAGGGAACTTAGATTTCCTTATCAAATTCTTATCAAGAGATCTTAAATCTCATTTTGACAATAAGTTAACAATTCTTTATTCATCCGAATTACTCTTGCTTTAGTGGGAATGTTTTTCTCACTAAATCCTAGGTCATAAGGTAATTCTACCTCATACTACTTCCTATGCCAAAATGCAATAAGAATGTTTGAGCAAACTTCATTGGTTATTCTTTTCTTAAATCTTTCTATGGTGTCTTGAGTTTTCTTGACTTCAATTGGTCTTCAATTTTCTTATAATTGATTTCTTGACTTAATGAATTAATATGATTTTCTTTGGCCTTAATAGCTTGATCTCTTAAGTCATTTATGTTTATTTCATTAGGCGGATTAACAAACTCAAAGAGAATTTCTTCATCTAGGAGTTTTGTTCCTTGATTATCTGCTTTAGTAGGTTAGATAGTGTTTAAAAAAGGTACTCCAAGGATTACTTTTTCCTTTAAATCTTGAGCCAAGATAAAGGTTTGCCTAATACATATCCCTTGATTACAAATATCTGCATTAGACAATTTTTAATTTATCTTAAGTCTTATACCACCAGCCTTAAAAAGAACTTGGTTAGTCTTTTCATAGAGTGTTATTGGTATTAAGTCTTCTTGAATGCAATTCATAGATGCTCTTGAATCAATCAAGGAAATGGTATTAAGGACAAACTTATCCTTGACTACAATGGCTAAAGAGACTTCTCACTTCTGGAAAATAACCTTATTTATTGTATTCAAGTATGAATCTGTCACTTCTTCATTAGCTTTGGAAGATTCTGGGATCTCATCTTGAATTTCTTGGTTACTTAAAATCTTATTGATATGATCTTGGAGGTTTATTAAACCTAAGGTTGTGAACTGTCTTAATTCTTGTACTTCAATCTTATATTGTCTTATTTCTTCTTGAAGATCCTTAATGGTTATATCTTTGGGCGATTTCTTATCAAATCTTGTCAAGATTTCATTTAGATTATAAGGGCTTACTGTTTTCTTATTTTTTTGGCTTGTGTACGGATTTCTTAAAGACTTCATAAAGTTCTTGGTTGACTAAAGAATCATCTATTCTTTTTAATAAATCTAGAATTAACTCCTACTCCTGACTTATGACACTTATAGTCTTAGGTTGGGAATCACAACTGCCCTTAATGCATTCTTCTTGATCACTTGATGTTTGACTTGAAGTTTCTTCAGTGTCTTGAAGTTGGTTTATGTCATCTTGATTATCTGACTCAATCATAGATTTAGATTTTGAGATGTTTAACATTAGTTCACATATCATGTCTTTTAACTTATCTAAGATATTTAAATTATTGATTTTCTTCTTAACCTTACAATATTTCTTAAAGTGTCATACTTTTCCACACCTAAAATAAATTGGTTTGGAGTGTGAAGGGGTTTATATCTTTCTATGAGATTCTCTATTCAAATAGACAAACACCCTCTTACAAGGCCAAACAAACCTCGTAGACAGAGGTCTAGGATCGACTCTAATACCATTTATAATCACTCGGACCCAACTATATAGATATTGTCCAGTCTAGGCCTAAAAGAGCTCTCACAACTTTAAAATGTGTCATCATAATTAAGAGGAGTCTATACTTATGTAGCATCAAGAACTTTCTCTCTTATCCAATGTGGAAAATCACAAAAAAAATTGTAACAACTCATATCTAACCGTGTAGATATTGTCCGTTTTAGGTCTAAAGGAGTCCTCATGACTTTAAAACGTGTCTACATAATTAAGATGAGCTTATACTTGTATAACACCATAAACTTTCTTTCCTATCCAATATGGGATATTACAAACACCCTCCATACAGACACAACATTCTTATTGTGCTCCATGGGATTATAGGGTCAAACAAACAAATACCCCTCACAGAGCCAAACAAACCCCCACATCGGGGTCGAGGATTAACTCTGATACCATTTGTAACGAGGCGTATCCAACATGTAGATATTGTTCGCTTTAGACTTAAAGAGGCCCTCATAGCTTTGAAACACGTTTATATAGTTAAGAGCAGTCTATACTTACATAGCACTAGAAACTTTCTCCCCTGTTTGATATAGGATATTAAATTTAACCTTCTATCCATTAACTTTTAATCATATTCATTATTTTTAGATTTATAAGCCATTCATTGTAATTGAAACATAATGCTCTCTTTAATTAATAAATATTAATTTATCATAAAATTAGTAATTCCTCTAAAATAATAATTTCTCTTACTTCTAATAGTATTATTTTTATGGGTTTTATTATGTTTATATTCTTTACCATTTCCCTACTTGGTTCTTATAATAATTTAGATCTAAAAATTTTTGAAGATTTTTTATTGAAAAAAGAAACCAAAGATATAAGAAGCAATTGATTTGGATAGGAAATTAGTATAATATGAATTTACAATTTATTTTAAATTAAAATAAATATTCAACCTCATGTGACCACCTTTTTTGTATCATGACTCATCTATTTTTTCAATAAAATTAAACTTCATAAATTTATGTTGATTTTTCATTGGAAAACAAAAGCAATACCCTTAAAAGACAATAATACCAAAATAAATAAACTACTATCAATTCAAATAAAATTTCTTTAATTAGAAATTCAAAATATAATTCATTTATAATAATAAATAACTTTGATTAATTTTAAAATATAAAAAATTAGGATTTATGTTGGCTACAAAATAATGAGAATAATCAATAAGAAACAAAATAGAATAAAAATACACATGTTTATGTGGGAAACCCTAGACGAGAAAAATCACGGGTAGAGAAGAAGAAAATCCACTATGTCAAAAATTGGTACAAGAGGGAAGAGATCCAATCGACTACTACATAAGTATGAACATCATAACCCTAAATCTTATACATCATCACATATACATCTGTAGAAGAGTAATTAATAAAGCAAGTCCATATCGCAGGGGGCTTGCCCTCACACCCTCAATGGGATCAATGGTGGGCTACTGGATCAGACCAAT
Organism: Vitis rotundifolia; assembly: GCA_030254885.1. Taxonomy (NCBI): domain Eukaryota; kingdom Viridiplantae; phylum Streptophyta; class Magnoliopsida; order Vitales; family Vitaceae; genus Vitis; species Vitis rotundifolia. The sequence continues at coordinate 15,611,145 of CM058156.1, forward strand.
TTAGCTTCACCATAAACTTTTCGAGTCGAATCAAATGGAATTTGGGTCACCAAACTCTAATAATGTTTTTAATTCTGAAATTGCAAACTAAGTAGGAACTTTATCTTAAAAATTTTAAACAATATTTTTTTACCAATTCAAAATAATGATCATCTATTTTCAAACTAATTATAAAATCCATCTATGTAATCTTTTGTTATTATAGCTAATTTTGGTATTTTGGAATATCTGGAAATATGATATATTACTGATTTGTTTCAGTTTATTATTATTATTTTCAAATACCTTGTCTTAACTATATAAAATAATAACATGATAAATTTTTCTATTTTTAATTTATTTGAAAATATGTTAAATTACAGTTTTAGATGATTAATTTAAAAATAATTTCATATTAATTTATATGAAATAAAAACAAATAATTATTTGTCTTCATAAGTATGAAGATTGTTTATTTAATAGAGAATAATATTAACATATTAATAAAAATAAACAATTTATTGTTTGATATTCTTTAAAGGGAAATAAAAGTAAATAAAGTAATAGTAAATAAGATTAGGTTTATGGTCAAACTAGGCCAAATGATGAAAATTTATTAATCTTAGGTGGGTGGTTGGAGCCATGTCGAACCATAAGCTTGGGCAGCCCCTAGTTTGATTTCCACTTGCTTTCGACAAAGTATGGTCTTTGTAACGTAGCACATAGTTGACCTTATTTGTTTATTTATTCATTTTTGTCTTTAATACACGAAAATAAATAAATAAAGACCCTCTGTTTCGAGCAGATGGCGACATGAAGTCACTAAAAAAGTTAGCCTATATTCAAATGGCGTTGATTAGCTGTCTCCCACCCCATACCATAGAAGTTCAATGGAAGGCATAAAGATTACTCGGACTTTGAAAAAAAAAAAATTCAATAATTAATTTTAAAAAATATCTTTTAAAATATAATAGTTCAAAACAATATTTTTAAATTTATGATATTTAAAACTTAAATTAAAATAATCTGACTAAAAGACAGTTTTGGACTCGATGGTTTAAAAAATATCATAAATTTAAAAATGTGGAATTTTAATAAATATTATATAGTATAAAAATTCACATATTACTTACACGGTTTTGAATAGGAGACAGTCTCATAATTGCAGCCAAGAATTGGTCACCAGTTCTATTTAAATACTTCACCGATCTCAAGGGGATTCTTTATAAGAGAGTATTGTAATTGCCACTCATTTATGACCGTCACTTGGCTTGATTGTGGTGTGGAGTGGATTCAGGTTTCTGAGTCAACCTCATTTGATTGTAGGCACAACAATATATACGATCGATAAACATTAATTTTCTGTGCTTTAGACAATTACACTTTCAATTTTCAAAACAAGAATCGTTAATTTTTTAAAGGTTTGGTTTCCTTGAACCAGTACTCTTCCAATAGGTCAAAAGTCTATAAGTAGACTGAGTTAACTCGATCATCATCCCAACATTGCTTCATCTTCTTTTCTAGATTGGCCTGAGAGAGGAAGCCATGGTTAGCAGTTCATTACTTTCATCCGTTGCAAGAAGGTATACTTGCTTTCTATGAAATTCCTTGTTTCTCTTGTTTATTTATTTATTTTATTAATTTATTACGCAATGTTGTTGAAGAACACAACTGAACATGTGTATAGTTATGCAAAGCTTGAACTAAAACGCAATCCAATTATCAAACTTTTCACTGTTCTTTGATCTTTTCCCAGAATCCCAACTAATTTAGCTGTAAACCACTGTTTGTCAGGAGTTGAGAGAAAAATCAGAGGGAAAAAAATATTTGTCAACAACTCTCTCGGATTATTACTTCACAATTTTGAATTTTGTCCTTTTTCAATTGTATCATTGAAGTGGTATTCTCCTTTCATCTGAGTGAGACTAGTCAAAGAATAAAGACAAAAACAATCCTAGAATTACAAACAAATGACACTAAAGTCATTGACCTCAAAGATGGGCTTCGTACCAAATTATGCAACTCTAGTCTAAGCTGTCCGAGCAGGGTCATGATCAGTGATCCCCGATTAGTGGGTTGCAATGACCTATGATTCAAAGTAATAAATTTCATGGAAAATAAAACAATCAGAACAAAACAGCTCGTAAGGTGTAGTGCTGACTTTTATTGCTAATGTATGATGATGATGATGAAGACTGGAAGGGAAGGTGGCCGTGATCACAGGCGGTGCCGGGGGCATCGGATCTTGTACTGCCAAGCTTTTCTGTCAGTATGGTGCCAAAGTCCTCATCGCAGACATTCAAGATGAAAAAGGCCACTCCATTTGCAAGGACCTAGGCCCTACTTCTGCTTCCTTCGTCCACTGTGATGTCACCAAAGAACTGGACGTGGGCAATGCCATTGACAAGGCTATTTCCAAGTATGGGAAGCTTGATATCATGTTCAACAATGCCGGTATTCTAGGGCCCTACAGACCCAATATACTTGACAACGATGCATATGAATTTGAGAATACCATGCGGGTTAATGTACTGGGGACATTCTTGGGCATCAAACATGCAGCTCGTGTAATGGCCCCAGCTGGCCGCGGAAGCATAATCAATACTGCTAGCGTTTGTTCAGTAGTTGGTGGGGTCGCAACACATTCCTATACGAGCTCGAAGCACGCCATATTGGGGCTGACGAGGAACACAGCGGTTGAGCTTGGGAAGTTTGGAATTCGAGTTAACTGTGTCTCACCTTATTTAGTTCCGACATCGCTGTCAAGGAAATTCATGAATTTAGGAGAGGACGACTCCTTTGTAAATGTTTATTCTAACCTCAAAGGGGTGTCTCTCGAGGTTGAAGATGTGGCGGAAGCTGTTCTATATTTGGGCAGTGATGATTCTAAGTATGTGAGCGGACACAATCTTGTTCTTGATGGTGGTGTCACCATTCTTACACCTTCCAATATGTTTGAGATGTGATCTAATATCAGCTTCTGTTGGTTAATGAATGAATAAAAGATGCATCACATATGCGGTCACAAAAAATATAAAAGATGCGTCACATATGTGCTCACAGAAAACTTTGTAGGTGCCTACTGCATAATCTGTACTCGGGTCAAATATCTTGGTGACTGAGAGTTCAGTCTTCTTTTTGTCCTTTTTGTTTCTTTTTATTTTTATTTTTTTATGATTCATGGCGGTGAAAAGCTTGAAAGAAAGATGAAGATAAAAAAAAAAAAGTAACTAAAACAAAGTAGGAGTAGGAGTTTCTAGAAAAATGTTTTCAATTTTTTTTTACAACCATATAACTAGCTAGCTAACAATATCATAACTAACTAGCTAAGTACATATTAGCATTCTAACTAATTTGGTTTAGTTACAACTATACATGACTTAATATCTCCCCTCAAACTCAAAGGTCTTGCTAGAATGGTAAATTTTCTTCAAAGATTAGAGTGGAATAGGTAAAGCTTTGGTAAGAATGAATATCAGCAATTTGGGCAAAATAAGGTATGTGTTGAACCACTAAAGAATTATTGAGAACCCTTTCCTAAACAAAATGACTATCTAGTTCCACATGCTTAACTTGAGAATGAAATATAGGACTGACAACAAGAAAAGTAATTGAAAGATTGTCATAGGGTAGAAGAGGAGGGGAAGAAGACGAGATAGAAAAATCCTAGAGAAGATATTGAATCCACTAAAGTTTAGAAGCAGCATTTACCAAGGCCCTATACTCAAATTTAGTACTAGAACAAGACACAAGCTTCTGTTTAGCAAAGCTCCAACAAACTATATTAAAGCCAAAAAATATACAATGACCACTTGCACTTAGATGATCATTAAGGCAGCCAACCCAATTGACATCATCATAAGCAATAAGTCGAAGATTAGGGGAAGAATGAAAGGAAAGACAAAAAAAAAAAAAAAAGTGTCATTGAGATATTACAATAATCATTTAATAACTTGCCAGTGAAAAGTAGTTGGGGATTGCAATAAATTGGTAGAGTTTGTTGATAGAAAAAGAGATATTAGGCCTTGTAATGGTACAATATTATAACGCCTTAATAATGTTGTGATATTGAGAAGGATCAACCAAAAGAGAACCAATAGAAGCTAATAAAGTGTGAGTCATTAGTATGGCAATAGGTTTGTAATTTGCAAGACCAACATGAATTAAAGAGTCCTAAATATATTTTAATTTGTTTGTGAAAGATAAAGAGAAGAACCTTGCCAACACACTTCAACACCCATAAAATAATTCAAAATACCAAGTTCCTTGCCACTTGGTCTATTAACACAAAATTAGAATCAAAACAATAATGTCATCAATATAGATGAAAGGAATGATCATGTCAGTCCCTTTCCAAAACATGATGTTATGATTTCTAAAACAATATAGATGAGGGCTAGGGAGAATTTGTTAGGATTAAACCCTTAGAAGCATAACATGATGTCACGGTTTTGTTAATAAATTTATTTATTATATTTTATGGTTCTATTTTTGTCTTTGTTTGAATTAATTGTTATATAAGCATTCATACTCATATTACTTATATTGTATATGACTTGGGTGCATTAGGAGTTACAAAAAATATCAAAGCCATGGGTTTCTTATAGAATGATAAGTAGTTCATAGTTGATTCATGGATTTGGGTAATTCATTAGAAACTATATGTAGTGCACTAACTTTTAATTATAGGAATGAATTATGTTGGTCATTGAGATGGTGAGTGAACTAGTGTGTACAGTTACAGATTTTACATGACCTACTGGTTAATCTTAACACTAGTTATTAGGTAGTCATGGTCAATGTTTTCAGAACCGGACCGATTATTGAACTGGAAAAGTTACCGGTTCATGGTTCACTAGTCGGGCCGACGGTCGAATCGCGGTTGAACCAATGACGTCATAAATATATAATTTATATATTATTAAAATTAAAATAATTATAAAAATAAAATAATATAATTTATATATTATTTAAAAATTAAAATTTTATTTGAAAATCATAAGATTATTTGAAAATCAAAAACTAGTTTCAAATTAGAAATTTCAAAATTTATTTCAAATTATAAATTCCAGAAAACATTGATAAAAAACAAAAATTGCTAGTGAAGACATTGATAAAAATTCCAGAAAACCGAATCGTAGGGCGACAACGCATTGAAGAAGGGGGCGGGGAAAGAATGTTGGTGCTCTGAGTGGTGGAAAGGGGGCTCATCGGTGGCAAGCGTGGGCGGTGCTCTACGTGTGGGGGTTAGGGTGAAGGAGGGGGTCAGGGGGAAGACTGTTGGAGCTTTGCTTGGGGAGGCAAAGACCAGTTCGTTGTGGGAGGACTTGTCGGTGGTAGGCCTGTGCCGTGCTCTGCATAGGGGAGGAAAGACTGGTGTTGTGCGTGGTGGGGTGGGGGGGCAAAGACTGGTTCATTGGAAGAGGGGGTCATCGGCGGCAAGCCTGGGAGGGCACAGACTGCAGGTGCTTTGAGTGGGAGGGCTCGTTGGCGACAACTGTTGGAGTTGGGAAAGCTATGGGAGAGGGAGGGCTAGAGGTTGGGGGTGATCAAAACTACGTCGTTTTGACTCTGTAAAAAACAAAAAAATAAAAAAAATAGTTGAACCATCTGGTTCGTCCGGTTCACCGGTCGAACCGCCGGTTCAATCATCTTCTGGTCAAATTCACCGGATCGGATCGGAACTGTGACCGGCCAATGGTCGGACCAGTCGGTCCGATCCGGTTTTTAAAACATTGGTCATGGTTCACCAAACTACTATGCTATATGGGCTCTAAATCTTTAGAGAATATTGAGCTAGTGTTGAGGTCACCACTAGCTTTAACCTATAAGTGAGACCCTAAGTTAGTCATATATACCTATGAATTAGGTCATTGTTGATTAAGGTAAGTCACAACATATATTTTCAAGATAGACACTATGATATCTCATGGGTTTGAAACAATGTGTTCCCTTAGGTGATCCTAAGTACATATGATAAGAACATATATGGTCATAGTAATTCCTTAACTAGAATTTGACACATGCCCTTTGAGAGCTAGAATAAGTTAAGCACAAAATAGGATGCTCTGAGACTCAAAGATTAGAGAGTTAATCTTGATAGGTTGGTAACGTATACCTTATTAGATTATAGATATTGGTTCATGAGAAGACCGCATGTACTAAATAGTAGGTCACAAAGCTGAGTTTATATCTTATTTTAATATCATCATAGGATATTGGAGTGTAATTGACTCTCTATAGTGGGATGTTGAGTCAACTTCAAAATTAGATTTTGAGAAAATCAATATTTTTCTATGGGTCCCAATGGTCCTACTTGAGCTCATATTCCTTAGTGACACAATTTTTTAGGGATATTTAGGTTCTTTGTTCATATGTGTGCATAAAGACATATTTGTAAAAACACAAGGTTGAACAAGAGCTTATGAATGATCATTTTGAATTACACTAATTAATTAATTTGAGCCTAATATAACTAATTAATTAATTAGAGCTTAATAGGATTAATTAATTAATTAATTTGAGTCTAATAGGGCTAATTAATGAAGTGGGCTTAACTCACTTAAGCCGACAGAAAAGCTTATATAAATCCCATTAGAGGTTAGGGCTTCATATCTTCTACCATTCAAACTTTTAATGAAAGAAACCATAGTTTTCACACTTCTAAATAGGATTCCACCTCCTTGTTTTCTAGGATCTAGGAAAAAGAGCCATCAAGCAAAAGACTATGTTTTTTATATCCATATCAATTTTTCACTGACTTGTTTTCATCCAGGAACACCCAAATCAGAAGTATGGTCTTATTATCTCTAGAATTTTTTAGGTTCATATCAAAATTCTAGGTGTGGTATCCAAATATTCAACACAGGGTCCTTCATGTGGTTTACACTCTACCAAAAATAAGTATCCTAGTATGTTGTTGATAAATTTCGATACCACAACTTTCCCATATCATGTATTGTGTTATCATCTTATGAGCAGAAAAAACATCCTACAATCCATTTCTAGGTTTGCTAGTGATCTGATTGTTATTCCATATTGGTACTACTACAGTTCTTTCCAAGAAAAGGGGTCTATATTTATTCATAGTTTTGTGCTTTGTTTGGTAAATAAACCTACATTTAGCAGAAAATAATTTTGCCTTAATTGTTTTAGTTGCTAGATAGACAAGTTTGGACATTTCAAAATATGGCATTGTGGTGAACCTATTTTGGTTGTTGTTTCAATTTGGTATGTTTTTTGTGGTTGCCTACCTTGCGCATTTTTTGGTTCCAATTCATCCATGTTCCAAACCGTAGGGTACAACATGTTTGCAATAATCTTCAATGTAGGCTAGGCTGGTACTCAAGTTTCACACATGTAATGAACCCTCTTCATCTACTTGTACATGTTAAATAATCCACATAGTTTTAAGCTTAAGAGAGATGAAAAACAGTGTTGTACGTACATTATTCTTCTATTTTTCTTTCTATCCCCATGGTTTTGAACAAAGAGGGTTGATTTCTTATTAGACCTATTTATGTAATATGAACCACAATTGCTCTTGTCCAAGGTGTATGGTGAATGGAATCATACATAATTCAACAAATAAAGTAGTTCTTGGTAGCTTTTGTATTGCTTTTACAATGGTTTCTTATGGGTTCTAAATTTATATATTATTTTCTTGATGGTTTGATTATGGTTTTTTATGTCACTTTGTGAAGATGATGTAAAAATAATTGGCAACATCAAGAAGAAACTTGTTCTGTTGTTGAGAATGTAACGATTTAAATAACTCTACCATTAACAACTGTCGTTCTCTTACTATAGTCATCTGTAAACATCATATTAAGCTTAGGATTTTGCTAACTATTGTGTCATCATGATTTTTTTTTTTTTAGGTCTATAAGCTGATCCAAATTTACATTTGTAACTAGAGGCATATGTAGAAGAGAAATGAATAAATTTGGTTTAGTGGGTTAGTCTAACACTTGAAAAAGTTGTGCCCACTTTATGTTCCAATCACTCTTAAGTTTGGAGAAACAAATTAGCATGGGTTACTCTATTAATTAATTTTCTTTGAATAGTTATTAGCAATTACACTTTCTAAGAATCTAGCTACATTTTTTTTTTTTTTTTTTGGGTTGCAAAATATAATTTCAATCCTAGGACATTACTCTAATGTTGACGAAGATATTTTACACTCCAATTTTATTTTCAACAATTTCATTATTCTCTGATGCTATTTTCTTCTTTCAATTATTTACTTTGCATTGAATTGTATACTACTTTCTTGCAAGCTTTGCCCCCAAACAAGTTGTCATCATCAACCTGTATAGCAAAAGACTTTCTCTCAAGTTTAGTCACTCATGAAGGCATGCCTATTGCTGTGAAAAGGAGTCCTAACTAAAGTTCTCCTCGCCTATAACATAGTAAACCATAAGATTCCCATGGTCATTTCTACTGAACATGTACTTAACAAAACATGTATTTTGTACATATTTACAATGGTGAAACAACTCCATTTATGTGGTTTTATATATTACAACTTATAATGTGATAAAATATACTCGTTAATAATGACAATACTGCATCATGTTAAACTATAAGCAACATACATACCACCCTGTTATTATTATTATTATTATTATTTGGCATTTCATATTAATGCATAAACTACATGACTACAATGACAATTACAGCAAGGTACGATCAAATATCGCGATTGAAGTGATATTTTCCCCCAATACCAACCTTATGATGTAGTCACTGCATTTATAGCTACTACAGTTCATTACTTTCATTAGACATTCCAGTATTTGATTTGCATTCTGGCAGTGTCATTGTTGGAGCAACTTCATGTGATTGAGGTCTTCTTCCACTTTCCTTTGCACTAGACAACAGTTCTTTCAACATGAAATACTTATTCCTTCAAATAGCCATTCTGTTGTTCTCCTCCTAAATTTAGTTCAATGCCTTACGAAATTGAAGTGTCCCATTCCTATCCATCATTATCGCTCGACAACATGGTATTAGCAAACCAAGAACTCGAATTGTTAACAAGAATTTCATATTCGTTACACGACAATCCCACCTCTCGTCATAGTTTGTACAGTTTGGTCATTGTAATTATCACATGGTGTAATTGGGGTAGTAAAACTTGTCCTCCAAAGCCTAATAACGCCTTGTACACTTAAACACATCTCTTGGACTACAAAATTTGCCAAAGGTGTGTCTTGTGAATGGATAAATGATTCTAACTTATCACTTGATTACTCTTTACAAGATTGAAAATATATATAACCATGTGTGTGCATACAAATGAGATCCTGTTTGGAAAGTTGCAATTTCAATTGAAGTGATAACACAATGCATGATGTGAAAATATATTTTGGCTCATTATGAGGTGTGCCTAAGGTACTATACTCCTCTAATTCACGTGACCATTGTTAAGGGGTGGAAGTTTATCATTCATTGTCACATTCACCAAGCATTGTTGCACTGGCAATTGTAGTACATTCGACAACTCAAACACTAGGTGATTTGATAACTCACAAAGTGCATGGCCAATGCATTCCATCTTCTAACTTGATAGGCCAATACATTGCAAGTTGTATATATTGTCACATAATAAATGTAGCTTTTTAGGTGAGGTCATTTATAATGTGAAAGAACCTAATGATCTCTTTAGAGCTAGTGTTTTGTATCTCCTCATTTGGACATATATTCATGCCTTTTTTTTATTATTTTTTTATTTTTTTCTTGATATATGGAACCCACTAGACCCACTTAATAGAACTGGGGAAAATCTTAAGGACGCAATCCCCACCCTAAGAGAACAGGGATTGGGTAAGCTCAAGACTCAAATCTTGGAACTCCCATTCCCAAGTAGACTGCTAGTTGAGTTGTCCATGGAAGTTTCAAAATGCCTCCATATTACCCAGTATATGTCCAAATACAACCTCAAAATCCTTCCATACTTCCCAGATTATTCGGTGTAAATAGAGGCATGCAGGGATATTTTAAATTTTTATCAATGTTGAGTCATTTTGTTATGATGTCTTTATGTGCAATGCTCTGGTGTATGTAGTCTTCACGCAACCTCAATATTTTTTTTATTAGTTAGATTAAATGTCACATTTCTCAGTACAACCTTGATAGATAAAAGTTTTGGAGACTACTGTATTGTGCACCTTGATAGTAATCATATTTATTTTTTATGTTGTATCTCTCATAAAATACGATTTCGATTATATATGTTTCTGACTATAAACCCTAAAATCATTTCACCTAAAATAAATATCAATCTTATACTATACTATCTCCATCAAACTTTGACTATAAAAATCAATACAGAACAAAATTTGATTACTTCAAGGATCTGGTTATAAAAAGATCCCATAAATAAGGTAGCACTGTGTGTATAATTTGAGTTTGATTAGTTTGTTTTAAAATCTCACTTCTTTCTACTATATATGAGTCCAATAATTTTACATCTATTTTTATTTCATTTATTTGTACCTTAATCTAATTCCTTCATACTTTCATAACATCCATTTATATCTTCACAACATATGTTAGAATTTTGTTCACCAATCCAAATTCTATTCTATACATTCTTTGGTCAAATTCTATTCCAAATGGCCTGCCCAAAACATACTTTTCCCTTCATGAAAACTCTTCTTATTTTGGTTATTTTTGGGCCAACAATCCTAGCAAATGACATTGATTAATTAATTATGGGATATTAATTTTTTAATATTGACTTGATTGATATTTTTCTTTAAATTTGATTTTATGCAAAGAACTATTGATAAATATTATTGGTTTGAGATATATTACTATATAATAAAATAATATTATTTTAGAATAATATTATAAGAATTATTACAAATAATTGAAAAACTTGTAGATATTCTGTGCTTTTATTTCTAAGAGTAACAAATTAAATCATGGTAAATGTAGTAAATATGTTAAACTATCACTATTTTAAATTTTATTAAATTTTACTAGCACAATATTTAAAGGTCAATGAAAAAAGAAGTAAATTTTATTATTTAAGTATCCATACAATATAGGAAAAAATATGTGTCCATACACTCATATGGAAAAAAATCACAAAATAGGAACTCAAGTTTATAAAATGCCAATTTCAAGCACCCATCAGTACAAATTTGTGAAGTTTTTATTTAGAAATATTACATCTATATCGATTTTTACAATGTTATCCTCCATATATTGTGTATATATTATGCTGGTTATATGAGTGACGGAGTAATTGTTCCTTTATAATGAGTGTGTACTGTTGAAAAGGGGATTTGAATCTATTCTCAAACAAGGTTCATAAATAGCAATACCTTAAAATCCCATTCCCTAAATTGATTTTTTAACTAGAGATCATAGGGACGGTTTTATTAATGAGTAGGTAATTAAGGACAAAAACAAATATCAAATCCATCCTTACCCATTTATCCTTAAACTAAATGAAGCTTACAATTTTTATTGGGTTAAAATCTTACCCTTGAATTGGATTACACCTTAAACTCATTTTTTGAAAAGATAGCTGTTGAACTTATCTTTTGAAAAATAAATTTAATGTTAAAAAAGTGGAATAGTCATTAAAAAAAATATAAGCTTAGTATAAAAATATATATATATATACTGGAAAAAAAAAATTGTCTTTCAAAAATATAAATTTAATGTAAACACAAAAATTGGTTTTTAAAAGAAGATTTTAATGTTAGAAAAAATAGAGCAAGTAACAAAAAAATATAATAAAGAGTCTAATTTAAAAAATAAACTCATATTTTGAAAAGATAAGTTTAATGTAAAAAAAAAATGACTTATAAAAAATGAAGTGTTTAATATAAAAATAGAACAATAAAGTGGAGAAACTAGCATCCTTGTGGCTAAAAGTGTCATTTTTATATTAATTTTTTGAGGAATCTTTTTTTATAATAAATTTTAAAACAACATGGCTCCCCCTTCCCCTAAAAATGAAAAAGGAAGAGATATTATATAAGGACACCAAAGAAGACCCTAAAGATAACGTTGCCACATATTTCTCCCTTTGGGAAAGATTTTGACATTGACACCTCACATGTGTTAGTCATTTTTAATCATAATTCTTCTCATTTTCAAAACTCACTTTTTCAAAAGTTAGATACACCATAAATAGCTTTTGTACTTGTCTTTCAAAAAAATAAATTTAATATTAAAAATGTTAATAATCTTTAAAAAATATGAGCTTAGTGTAAAAGAAATGGAAGAAAAAAAAAAGAAAAAACTTATTTTTTAAAAAGGTAAATTTAATATAAACATAGAACACTGCCTAATTTCTTAAACTTTGTCATATGTGATTTTGTGCATTGTGTTCACACTTTTAAAATAATGCCATAACTTGCAAGAATTAAGTTATGGTGGTTGGTGGCTTGGAACCCCCACTGATGATGATGCCTGGAATCTGTAAATGGCAGCTTAAACATTATACTATTTGATTTTGTTCATTGTATTCACAATTTGAAAACATTACTTAATCTCTCAAACTTTGTAATTAATATTTGATTTTGTGAATTGTGTTCACAATTTTAAAACAAAGCCACAGCTCGTAGGAAGTTATGGTGGTAGGAACTCCACTAATGATGCTTAGAATCTACAAATGACACTGGTCATTGGCACTGTTTTTTTTTTTTTTTTTTTTTTTTTTTCTTTTCTTTTAAATTTTTAGGGCAAAGTTATTTACAAGTGGGCATATTTCTTGGCTGTAGAGATTAGTCTTAAGGAGGCTGTGGAATGTTGACCAATATATCCATTAATTTAGGTTAGCATTTGGCACTTACATTGAGAAAACGTGTGGGCATCTTACTGATTCCGTACATAGTTGACAGAAGTTGAGCCTTTCACATGCATCAAGGAAATAGAAGCGTGCACGTCTACCTGAAACAACAATTAAATGTGGGTTTGGAATACCTAGGACGACCATTTCAGATCATTACAATTCAACAATGATAAGTTCACAGATGTTTCCAAAACTTAATAGGATTAAGAATGGGTTTTCAACGCCTAGGTACTCCCACAGGAAATGGAGAGGCCAAAATGTCAAGCTGAATTATCTTGGATTGCTTATAAAAAGTTAAAAACAGCTATAAAAGTCTAAGGGATACTGTTGGGCACAAATCTAACTACTTAAAACTCCTTTTGCTTTCGCCTTTGGCATGGAGGTCGATATACCAAATCGATATAATAGTCTAAGGGATACTGTTGGGCAGAAGTGTAAGGGGCCCTAGGTTAGAATCTTTCCCTCTAAATTGATTTTTTTGAGTTCACACCATTAGAAGAGTTTTTCCGCACAAAAATCGTATTCCCAAAAAATTAAAGCAAGAATGCAAAAAATGTAAAAATTAAAAAATTAAAAAAAATATATAATAAAATAAAAAATAGATTTAAAATTAATAAATTATTTTTATATATTTTTTCAAATTTATTTTATTTATTTTCTTCTATTATATAAATATTAAATAATTTAAAATACATAAATTACTAACTAATTTTAATTATATTTTATTTTCTTTTATCAAATATGAATAAACTATTTTTCTTAACATTTTTTTTTTAATATTTTTTTTAAAAAAAAGGTAGTCAAAAGAAAAAAAAAAAAAAGAAGCATTGAATATGTTTTCATGCATTTTTTTTTTTAAATTAAATTTGATTCATGATTCTAATTAGGTTAGGATGTTATCCCCTCGTGTAGATTTTATGTCCAACTCATCATTTGAAAAGATTGAGTGAATTTGTCTTTTGAAAAAAAATCAATTTTTGTAAAGGAAAAATCATATTTTGAAAAAATAAATTTAACTTAAAAAATGAGAATTATCTTTTCACAAAAAGATTTGAATGTAAGAAAAAATAAAATAAGTGAGAAAGAATATATTGAACGAAAATAACATATTTTAGTATTTAATTTTTAAACCATCCTTTGTTAATAAAATCTTTTAAAATAATATTTTCCTAAAAGAAATACGGATAGGACACTCAAGCATGAACCTTGCCTAAAATAAGAAAACATCATACAATAAAATTATGTACCCGTGTTTTGCGTTTTCAGGTAATATGAATCTTTTTCTAAGGTCGGCAGTCATGATATCAATAATGTGCCCACGTGTGTAGATAATATGAATCTTTTTCTAGGTGTACAGTCATGACAGGGCATTATAAATTAATGTCATCATATAGCAATTTGCATGCAGGCAGCTTTATCCTCATCTCAGGCATCCAAGCACGCATTTATCGATGGCAAGCATTCCTCAAATCTCAGCTGCTGCTAGAAGGTATGCTTAATGGTTTTATTATTTCTCTTACAAATGTCAAATATTATTCTTTTACAAATGTCTTGATTCTGGTTCTTTCTCTTCTGTTCAAATTAATGTACACATATAGGCTACAAGGTAAGGTGGCACTAATTACCGGTGGCGCTAGTGGAATCGGGGAAAGTACTGCAAGACTCTTCTCTAGACATGGGGCTAAGGTCGTGATCGCTGACATCCAAGACAACTTAGGCCTCTCTGTTTGCAAAGATTTAAGTCCTACCTCTGCCTCCTTCGTCCACTGCGACGTGACCAACGAAAAGGAGGTTGAAAATGCCGTCAACCTTGCTGTTGCTACGCATGGAAAACTCGACATTATGTTCAACAATGCAGGCATAGGTGGAGAGGCCAAACCCCACATCCTTGATAACGGCAAAACTGAATTTGAGAGAATCCTGAATGTGAATGTTGTAGGTGCCTTCTTGGGAACCAAACATGCGGCTCGGGTGATGATTCCAGGTACAATATCGGAGAATGATTTTTGTTTAATTTGACTGGAATTAGGATTTTGCTTTTCTTGGTAATGATCACTCTGCCTTTTGTTCTTCTTGAGCTTACCGCTTTTTATTTATATTTTTCAGCTGGTAATGGCAGCATAATTACTACTGCCAGCGTTTGTTCTACTGTTGGAGGGGGCGCATCTCATGCTTACACTAGTTCGAAGCATGCAGTGGTGGGACTTGCAAGGAATGCAGCGGTGGAGCTCGGAAAATATGGCATTCGTGTGAACTGTGTGTCGCCATATCTGGTTGCCACTCCACTAGCAAAGGACTTCTTCAAATTGGATGATGATGGAGCAGCCGGTGTATATTCCAACCTTAAAGGAAAGGTTCTTAACGCAGAAGATGTGGCTGAGGCTGCTCTCTACTTGGCAGGTGATGAATCCAAGTATGTGAGTGGGCATAATCTTTTAGTAGACGGAGGTTTTACCATAGTAAATCCATCTTTCGGTATATTTTGAGGAAATGATTTAAGGTTTTTAATCCATGATTTGGTTCACAGTAGTTTGTATTTGTTATATGAAACTACCTATGTGTGAATAGGTAGTTCTTTTCCTTTTAGTCCAAGTTTTTACTTTTTAATCTCTTTGGAAGAATTAGAGATGAAGTAGAAAAATTTAAACGCACAATCACACACCAATTTGCATAGAAAAAAATCAAATTTCCTAAAGACTTTGTGAATATAAAAACCATATAGTCTAAAGATTGTAAAGCGTAAACCTACTATTGAAAGAGAAGTATATAGATTTCATCTATTTTATGTCATCCCTGAGTAGCTATGTTTGTCTTCACGTCTACAATATAACACTACATATGATCTCAATGGACAACTCAATGCCTTGAGGGGATGCATAACTCTCTCATGAACTGAAGAGAAAAAATCAGGAACTCTTTGAGAGAGTATCAAGATTTGAGAAATGCTAACGATTAAAAAAAAAAATCACATCAAAATAAAAGATTTTTCAAGCATAATATCTATAGGAACGAAACCATAGTGAAACAAAATTCTAAAGTTTCAAAAATGGATTTCAAAAAATGGAAAAAAAAAAAAATCACAATATTTAAATTCTAAAAAGTTTTGCTTCGAATACTCAAGCACTTTTTTCGAGCGCTTAAGTTGTTCTCAACTGCAGTGATTAAGCGCTCCTAGTTCTTAAGCGCCAGATTTGAGCACTCAAGCACCAAATCAAAATTTTATTTTAAAAATTAAAAATCTTATGCTCAATTGAAAATACCCTAAAGTTGAAATTATGCCACCTGTTAGAATTATTAGCTTTTCTTGGACCCTTCTATAATTACCTCTACCATCCCTAGTTTCAATGGAGTGTAAGACAGCAAACATAAAAATTCCTAAGTCATGATGAATGAAATAAAATTGTCAACTTAAACTAAGCAACCTAATGCAATAATAATCTCTCCCCATAGCAATTTTAATGATAAAATACAGATTAATTAATAACCCTCAATACAATAGAGTTTACAAATCTCTCAATATCGTTTATGCTAAGGAAACATCTAAAATCAGATGTACAATGTCCACAACACATCTAATGTGTGGTTTGTCATTTTCTAGTTTAATGAATTTGGTCTAAAATGAATCAAACAGCTTGTATTTATAAGATTAGCCAGAATTTTATCATTGGTACCAATATATCTCAAATCAAAAATCATCTCCTTTCAAATAAAAAAGATTTAACAGCTAGCATAGCAATTGGATTGTCTCCTTAGGGATTACCATGCAAATCAACATTCCTCTGTTGGTTAATTGTATTTAGGACTAGAATTACTATTTGTAAAATGGATTTTTAAGATTTGGATAAAAGTTTGAAGAAAATCAGTTTAAAAACTGAGTAATTGATGAAATTTTACAAAAAGATAAAGATCAATATTTAGAAAAATCAAACAATATACAGTTTTGGACAAAGTAGATTCCTAGATTACTCTTAGATTTAGACATATATGATCTACGAAAAAACAATTGATCAATCGTAATAAGAGCATCCAATGTATTCACTAAGAATCATATAGGTGAAATCAACAACAAACCACAAAAGAATTCAACAAAAGATGAAAAAAAATCTCAAATCTAAAAAGATAATGGTAGGGTTCATCATAGAGGAATGCACTCATTCCTTACCCTTAGTTGTACAAAGTTGATCTTCAAGATATCGAATGAATTTAGCCTTCCATTCCAAAATCTTCAAGTAAGAAAATCATGGTTGGATGCCAAGAAAATTTCATAGAAAATTGTTCTGGAGATAAAATCTAATCTACTTTCTAAAATAAACAATTTAATTAACAATTATGATATCTAAACCATCTCTAACAAGTTATTTAAAGATAGCTAACACTTAATCATAACTTGCCAACTCAGCTAACTAATCCTAGTAAAATTTAAGTAACTAAAAACAACTCTGACTATTGTTTATTATAGTAGTCATAACAATTCGATACTCGTTTCTTCAAATTTGATACCAATCGAACTAGAAAATTATCCTCACTATGTGTGTGAACATTCTCATGCCTGATCATGTGTAGCCGTGCCTTCATCATTGCTTTATTTCTTGAATAAAATGAAATGCATGTTATATGTCATATTATATAAACTAAACTTAACATCTTTATGAAAGCACTTTGGGTTGTAGCTTAGGTACACTTGTCTTTTCTTCCTATGTGTATCCTTTGATTTTTTATTTTTATTTTTTGTGAATAACATCTCGCTAGGCTTTAGATACCAACACTCATACTATTATGTGGTATCCTTGTTTTATCGATTAATTGCTATAGTCACCTCAACCTAGTTAGTAGATACCTATTTTAGGGCTTAAAGGGGTGTTATCTTATGATACATTTCCAATAGGTAACCTAACCCAGACCTAAACTAGGGTTTTCAAAAATGTGATTTTCCAAATCAGGAGTCATTTTTTTAGGGTTTTATTTTTTTTCCTTTTAAAAAAATAAATAAAATAAGTGGCGACTCCAATTTTACAAAAATCAAATTTTCACTAAGAAAACGGGTCTCTGCCATTAAATAAGGACATACATGAGAAATGCAAGTCCACACCAATACTCCTATGGATCTTAGTGGTCCTCGTTTTGAACTTATATGGGTTATAAGGGTTAAATTGGCTCTAGGTTCATTTTTGTGCATAAAGGTGTTTTGGTAATGACGCAAGGTTGCATAAGGGTAAGTGATTAATATTTCTTGATTAGTCTAATTGATTAATTACTAGGCTATGTTAGGTTAATTAATCAATTAAGACACATTTTAGGTTAGATTAAGTGACCTAAGCCCATGTGGGCTCAAGTCACTTAAGCCTAGTTAGGAAACCTATAAATCCCCCCCATGGGTTAATGTTTTCATCACCTTTTGTCTTCCACCATCCAAAAGAAGAGAAAATCTTAGTATCCACCCTCCTAAACTTTCTATCATTTGTGTGCTAAGGAACGAGGTTGAGTCATTAGGCAGAAGATCATGTGTTTACTAGATTTTCGATGACATCACTTTGGTTCTTTAACACTTGGATTTAAGGTTTGGGAACATCCAAACCTTAAGGTTAGTACTTTAACCTTAACTATCAATTTTTGTAAAAATTGGTATTATTTTTGTTACTTAGACCTAAGATGCCAACAAGTTTTATCCCTGAGTTTTAGTCCCTAAAGACACGAGGTTAGTCCTGCTCTTGGGTTGTAGTCCCAAAAGACACAAGATTAGTCTTATCCTTGAGTATGAGTCCCAAAAGACATGGGATATGACATGTCCTTACGTGGTAGTTCTAAAATAGTCATTATTTATGGTCAAACATCTTTTAGAGTATTGATGGGTGATATGTACATTGGTGGGGATTAGCAGTTTATCACGTGGGAGAGAATGGATGAGGCAAAGTAGAGATGACACCATCAACAACATGCATGCACATTTGACATTACTGTATATTTGTTAATAGTTATAAAATATTTATCATGCATGCTACTATGTGTTTAATTCAAGGTTTTTAAGGATATGTATAGGATAATTATAAACTTTCGTACTAAGTTGTAAAGTCACCCTATCCCTTTCATTTCTAGATGCAAGTCGGAAGAGAATTACTAGGGTTAATGCTTGAGTTTTGTATGTGCTATTGATTGGATTTTGTTTTGCTTATTTGAGAGTTTTTTAAGGCTCTTACCTTTGTATTATAGGAAGACAAAATCATTTTGAAGAAATGATGTAATTTATGTTTGTTTTTATATACTTGTAGTATGGGCTACCCTTAGTGAACAATGGGGTTTTGGCATGTACAAAGTAATATTGTATAGTTTTCTTTACATAAAACGAATTATATTTTGTTAATTAATGGTTCCAAAGGTTTATCATATGATACATACTTTTTTATTATAACAGGTTTCCACATCCTCATTTTGGACAAAAATCAAACTTATCATTTATTATTATTATTATTATTATTATTTTTGTCTCCTAGGTTTTGGGAGCACTAATTTTGTATTTGATTAATAAGAAGTCTAAAATCCAAGGTGTGACAATAGGTGTTGTATTTTTATGCTTATTTTTAAATAATCTATTTTAAAACATTTTTTTTAAGAACAAAATTCCACCCCTTTAAGCCAATGAAAAAGAATAAAATACATATATTAAATGATGGCTCAAAAACCCTAAAGATAATGTTGCTACATCTTTCCTCAAAAATTCACTTGGCTTTAAGGGGACCAATTTTGGCACTGACTCACATATTAGTCATTTTGGATAGTAGCTCTTCTCATTTTGGTTATTTATTGGGTTAATGATAGTAAATGACTAAAGCTCTATTTAAAAAATATTTTTGAAAATTATTTTATAATGTTTACAAAATAAATATCATTCTGACAACCTAAAATATTTTTAACCTATTTTTTTTATATATATTTTTAAACATGTTTTAAAAAAAACTTTTAAAATGTAGTACTTTATTTATCATCATTGTCCATTTCATATTTTTGGTTACAAATTAAATCATGGTAAATGGAGTAAATATGTTTTTATTAATTAAATGTTACTAGCATAATATTTAAATGTTGATACAACTAAAAAAATATGAAGTAAATTTTTTTATTTAAGTTTATCCATACATATATTCAAACTCATTTTCAAGGTGTTAATTTGAACAATTCATTTATATTATGATTTAAAATAAGTAAATTTGACGTCCTTATTATAGTAGGCAAATTTATAAATTTTTTATTTAGAAATGTTGTCCACCTATAATGATTTTTAGAACTTTATCTCCAATATATTATGTATTTATTATGCTAATCACACGAATAAAAGAATAATGATTCCTTTGAAATGAGTTTGTAATATTGAAAAAGGGATTTGTGTAACGCCCAAGTATTTTTTTTTAAGGGTAATATAGGAAATTCATAATAATTATATTAAATTAATTGATTAATTAATTTAATAAAATGGAAGAGGGGTGAAAAAGTAATTTTACGAATTACCCTAGGTATAAATAGGAAATTCTCTTCTTCCTATTCGTTTCTGAATCGTATTCCTGTTCGCAGAGAGTTTCCAGAGAACGTGAAATTGAGGTCAGATTTCAAGGTTTGAAGAACAGACCTCTATAGGTAAGATTCTAACCCCTAGATTATTATTTTAGATTCATTAGTTAATTTCAAGCATTAGATATATTTTTTTTGGAAAACCCCAAATCTAGATTAGGGTTAGATTATATTTTTTTTAATTCGTTTGAATGTCAAATAGTAAAAAAATTAAGATTTTGATTTTATTGTTGGAATTTGGGAGACCTTAAGTTTTATTATATGAGAAGAAAAAAAAAAAAAAAAATTTCTTGGAAGGTTTCGATTTTAGGCTAGGGTTAATTTTATAAAAAAAAAAAAAGTAAATAAATATATTGTTATTTGTGGTTGAAGAGATTAGAAAATGTTAAAAAAAAAAAAAAAAAAAAAAAAAGGGAGAACGCATGTGCACAACACTGGAAGGAAGAAGGAAGGAAAAAAAAAGAAAAAAAAAAAGAGAAGGGGCATGTGCGGAAGCCTATTATATATAAAATGAATCATGATGATGGCAATGGAAAAAAAAAAAAAAAAAAAAAAAAAAAAAAAAAAAAAAAAAAACTTGCTTTTTGGTTTGGTGTACCCGAGACAACTAGGTAATGGTTGAGTGGCTTTTGAATTGGTTAATTAAAAAAAAATAATAATAATATTTAGTTTTAGATTAATAAATAAGATAATAGTAATAATGGTTTTTTGTAATAAATAGAATGAGAGATTTAGTAAAATATATATCTATATATATATATATATATATATAGAATTTTATAATGAAATAAAATTGTAATTTAATTAAATTAGTAATGTGTTATTAGAAACAAATTGGGAATTTATTAATTATAATTAAATAAGGAATAGAGTAATTAAATTATTACTTTATTAATCAGAAATATTAATCTTAACATTTAGAAATTTTAGGATTATCAGATTTATATTTTGAGGTAAATAGTAATAGTTGTCTTTTTATTGTGTTAGGTGAGGAGTAGACTTTTCAGGGTTATTTTTCCTTCAAGGTCTTTGCATATTTTGAGGGAAGGGAAGTTAATGCAATATTTATAAAATTAAATTATTTTATATGTTATTTTGAATTGTGGAAAAGAAAATGATATTTTGTTACCATGCATGGATCAAACTGTTTTGCACTAAATATTATGTTGGAATATTTTGTTTTATTTATGACACAAAATATGGAGATATTATGTTGTGTAAATTTGAATAATTGAACAAAAACATCACTCTGGTTTATTTGACCCTCGTCAACGGGATATAATAGTTGACTATTCGGCCCTGTCAACGGGATATAATAGTTGACATTTACATTTCATGGTGGGAATGTAATTGATTTGGACCCCAGCCTCTAGAGGTTTGGTTAGAGGTTACTAGTACTAGTAGTGTTTGGTTCCTTCCACCAGGAACAATTTGAGGCTAGCCACCCATTTGAAAAGTCCCACCTAATTGGGCATTTGATATTTGATAATCAGAGTAATGAAAATTGAATGGATTTGATTGAATCTTATGTGAAAGTGTTTGAATTTGATATGAAAATGGTTGGTTGAATTTTGAATATATTAGTATTTTTGAAACTCTGATATTTGATGAAAAAAAAAAAAAATGATATCTCCTATTTGAAATGAAAATATTTGATCCATGAATTGCATTAATATTCCTTATTGGACTGTGAGCTCATTCCCAATTGTTGAAAATTTTTCAGGTACTCTTAGTTCGGGTGAGGAGTGATGGCTAGGCTGAGGAATGGTCATCATTAGGATTTGACTTAGGATTTTATGCTGGATTTTGTTTAACTGTTAGTTATGTTCATTTGGATCCTTTGGTATTTGGAAGTTATTTGAATATTGATCCTTTAAATTTTATGTTAGATCAAAGTTGAGTTTTGGAGATTTTGAAATTTGTTCTAGTACTTGAATTGTTTAAGTTTGCAAATATTTGGACAATGGATTTTGGATAGTGGATGTTTTAGTTTTGAAATTGAATTTTGAGGATTTTAGATTTTGTTCCGCTACTCTGAACATGTATTTGGTAGTTGGTAACTTCCAATTACAAGATAATTGTTTGGGCCTTCGGGTTTAAAGTGTGAAATGACCGTCACGCCCTTGGAGTGGGTCTTGGGGCGTGACAATTTGAATCTATTCTCTAACGTAATTATCCCTAGTTTACAATCTTGTCCCCAAATTGAGTTTCTGACTTGACAACATAGGGAGGGTTTTTCATTAGGAAAGAAAAAACATTGAATCTATTCTTATTCATTTTCTTAAATTAAACGAAGTTCATGATTCTTATTGGGTTTGAATCTTATCCCCTGAATTGGATTTCACGTGGAATTCTTTTTTTTTTTTTTCTTGAAAAGATGGATATAAGATAAAAAGTGAGTGAATTTTAAAAAAAAAAAAAAATTTAATATTAAAAACGTGGACCAAATAAAAACAGAAAAACAAACAAACACGCCTCTTTTTTTTTTTTTTACAAAAGTGACATGTTTTTGTTTCTATTTTGTATACAATGCTTTCTTAATAATATCTTTTAAAACTAACATTTTCCAAAAAAAAGTAAAAAAAATCCGGGGAGGACCCCTCAAACGTGTTCCTTGCCTAAAGATAAGAAAATTTCAGACAGTAAAAACATGTCCCACGTTTGTCGGCAATGATTCCTTTTCTAAGGTGGACATATCGACACCGTATATATCATCAGCTTGCAATTATCATGCAGGCATCCAAGCAATTGGTAAAGGTTTATCTGAAGGAAGCTTTAGAAATTCGCATTTATCTATGGCAAGTATTCCACAAATCTCAGCTGCAGCCAGAAGGTATGCTTAATGGTTTTATTGTACGTTCTCTTACAAATATAGAATGTATTATTCTTTTGATTGATTTGTCTTGCTCATTTTTCTGTTCAAACTACTACACACATGATAGGCTACAAGGTAAGGTGGCACTAATTACCGGTGGCGCTAGTGGAATCGGGGAGAGTGCTGCAAGACTTTTCTCTAGACATGGAGCTAAGGTTGTGATCGCTGACATCCAAGACGACTTAGGCCAATCTGTTTGCAAAGAATTGAGTAATCCTACCTCTGCCTCCTTTGTCCACTGCAACGTGACCAGCGAAAAGGATGTTGAAAATGCCATCAACGTTGCTGTTGCTAAGTATGGAAAACTCGACATTATGTTCAACAACGCAGGCATAGTTGGAGAGGCCAAACCCAACATCCTTGATAATGACAAAACTGAATTTGAGAAAATCCTGAATGTGAATGTAGTGGGTGCCTTCTTGGGCACCAAACATGCGGCTCGGGTGATGATTCCAGGTGTAATATCTGAGAATGATATTTGTTTTGACTGGAATTAGGATGTTGCTTTTTATCCTTCAATTAATTACCACTTTTTGTTTATATTTTTCAGCTGGTAATGGCAGCATAATTACTACTGCCAGCGTTTGTTCCACTGTTGGGGGGGTCGCATCTCATGCTTACACTAGTTCGAAGCATGCAGTGGTGGGACTTGCGAGGAATGCAGCGGTGGAGCTTGGAAAATATGGCATTCGTGTGAACTGTGTGTCGCCATATCTGGTTGCCACACCACTAGCAAAGGACTTCTTCAGATTGGATGATGATGGGGCATCTGGTGTATATTCCAACCTCAAAGGGAAGGTTCTTAACCCAGAAGATGTGGCTGAGGCTGCTCTCTACTTGGCCAGTGAGGAGTCCAAGTATGTGAGTGGGCATAATCTTTTAATTGACGGAGGTTTTACTATAGTAAATCCAGCTTTCGGTATATTTTGAGGAACTGATTCCATGAATTGATTCCAATATGTATGTTGTCATGAAACTACAAGGGAATGAATTTGTAGTTCTTTTTTTCTAGCTCAATTTTTTATTTTAAATTTTCTATTAAAGAATTAAAGACAAAATAGAGAAATTTGATTGCACAAGGGTACACTCATTTACATAAAATAATAATAATAATAATAAAAACCACCCATAAAATCTCTTAGAGACTTTCCAATTGTAAAAACCATAGAATTTAGAAAACACAAAACAGATGTTATTCTTAAGTCTTATAACTTAGTATCTAAGGCCATTTTTAATTCTTGGAAATTTTGGGGGAAAATACAAGGGAAAAAAAATAAAGATGAAAAGTAGAAGAAAAGAAAAGTGAAATAAAATAAAAAATTAAAAATGTAATTAAAATTAATAAATTATTTTTATTTATTATTTCGACTCATTTGGTTTATTTTTCCTCTTTATATAAATATTATATATATAAAATAAAAAAAAGTAAAAAGAAAAAATTAAATTAAAAAATTATTTTTATGTACTACTTTAAAATCATCTCATTTATTTTAACTATTCATTATAAAAATTAAATAATTTAAAAATGCATAAGTTTCTAATTAGTTTTAATCATGTCTAATTTTCTTTGATATTTTTTTTTATAGTATAACCAAATATGAGAAAATAATTTTTTTTTAGTGTTTGACTTCCAAAAAATTCAAGGAAAAAAAAAAAGGAAAATAAAACAAAATAAAAATAAAAACAAAAATTAATATATATTTTTTATTACTTGATTCATTTCACTTATACTTCCTCTATTATGTAAGAATTAAATAATTTAAATATATATAATTTTTTTATTCATTTTAATTACTTATATTTTTCATAATAAAATCACACATGAAAAAAAAATCATTTATTTTTCTTTCCTTAACATAATCTAACATTTTTTTTTCTTCCTCCTACTTTCCAAACATAATTTAATAAAGAAAGTTGTACCCATTTTTTGTTTTCGACAATAAGGCTACTAGTGAGTACATTCACTTGTTTCAATCTTAACTAAGGTTTGAAATATCGGTAAATACGAATATATTAGTACTTGAGTTATATAAGAAATATTGAAGTAATATTAGTGGATATTTTGACAAAAATGTCAATATAATAAAAATAGTTCAAAATTCATAAAAATGTTTAGAAAACTTTAAAAAAATAATAAAATAAGAAAAAATACACATATTAAAATCATCTTATAATTATAATTAATATAAAGACGATTAAAGATAATATTTATCAATTTTTTATAAAAAATTAGTTAAAATTCCTTTAATATATTTATATTCATTTATTTTAAAAATTTAAAATACTTTTGTTAAAACATGTTTTATTACATTTTAAATAAAAAAATAAATTGATTTATATAAAACATTTTATTTGAGATTTAATTTCTAAAATTTTATTATAAATATATGGTGACAACTTTTTCTATTAACATTAATTTATTTAAATAATTAAAATTATTAATAATTTATCTTATTAAATTAATTTTAATTTATAAAATATTAGGACTTCATTAATTTTTTTATATTGTAGTAATTTTTGAGTAAAATTATATTTTTAATATTTTAAAATAAAAATATTTAAAATTAAAAGAACAAATAAAAAAATTAAAAGTGAAGTGATAGTAATTTTTTAAAATAAAATTAATGAGATAAATTAAAAATGAATAATTAAAAAAAATAAAAATAAATAAATATATACTTTATTTTTTAAAACAAAAAACTTTGAAAAAAGAAATGGCCAACCAGTCCTAAATTTTCCCTTCAAGAATTACCTACGATTTTCATCATTAATGTTTGACACCTTCGGTTTTTTGCAATAAAAGATTTTTTCCGAATCAACTTTTAAAATAAAAAATAGAGGTAAAAGCCTTGTGGCCATAGGGAATTCAGGCGAGAGCTCGAACAGCGCGAATCTCGAGGATACGAGATCTATCGATTGATCATGAATTTGGGGCTTCCTCCTCAAATTTGATCTGTAAGTTTTCTCGTTCACCACTGCGACTGTTTGTTTGTTGGGAAAATTGGAAGGGAAGATAACAAAATTTTGGACTTGTGGTTTTCACTTTTTGTCGTTCGAGATATCAAATGTTAGCTTGACTATGCCAAATAGTCGTTTCTTTTGATTCTAGGTCTCAATTTACTTTTTGGACTGAAATTTTCTCCGCAACCAAATGGAGGGTTAGGGTTGTATGGTTTGATCGTACTTCCTTTTGCCTACATTGCCTTTTGCATTTCATTTCCTGTAAAGTTGTGTTTAATGGAATTTTATTGTGTTTTCTTGGGGCAGGTTTTCTGAGACTTTCTTGTAACCATGTCAAGACCAATGTTGCTTGTTTTTCTGTTGCTAATACTCATCATCACATCTCAATTTGAGTGGAAACAACAACTGGTGATTGACCTAGACCCGAGTTCAAGTATTTCCCAGAAGCAACAACAGATTTCACAGAGAGAAGAAGCTGTAAAAGAGAAAGTAATGCTTCTTCTAATTTCTGTATTGTTTTTTTTTTTCTGTGAATCTTTTATTTAAGTTATTGATTTGCATGAACTTTTTTCTGAGTCTTAAAAATGGAATAGGTAGGTTCAGCATCATATTATATATTTGCGTTGATTAATTGTTTTATGATTCTGGTCAGTTGGTTTAAGTTACAAATTATTGTTCTAATTTGTGTTGAATAAAATATACTTCAACTTTCTTGTGCTAGAATTTTGGCTGTAAACACAAGTACTGTACATGTTTTTTTGAAATGATTAGGTTAAAAACTTTTGGAAGAATTCCTTACAGATAAAGATCAAGCTCTTTCTTTGATCTCACCAAGAGTTTCTTCTAGTTCTCAAAGGAATTATTTTAAGTCACTGGATTGATTATACCATTCTTATGAAGGCATCCTGTTTTAGATGAGTACTGTATCAAGGTTTCTATAGTGATATGAGTGCTATTAGATTAATCTGATACTTGTTTAAATAAGATGCATATAAAACCACTATTTTAATCCATTTTGATCTATCATCAAGTGGTCAAAATAGAATTCTCTCCTCTTTAATAGCATTTTCTTAAGAGGCAAAAAGTCATTGGAATGCAAGGTTGCACAACCCATGTATATATGTAGTCTAGGTTGCACCCTTGATAAAGGAAGAAAAGGAAGGAACAAAAAACAAATAAAATTTTCCTCAAAGTCCATACAAAAATGAGTGAAACTGATAATTCTGACACTTAAACGTTCAATATCCTCGGGAATATATCATTCAGCTTCAAGATAGTGGTCCCTCCCTTTCAAATGTGCACTAATTCCTTTCCGTCCAATACTCCACATCAAGAATAGAGCCACCAACTTCAAAACCCCCTTTGCTTTATCCAAGGAGCATCCCTCTCATCTCAAGAAACACTTTTTCTTCAAATTTGGCATCACCCAATCAACCCAAAAAGTGCAAATATGAAGGCCCACAACATTCTATCAAGACAAGAATGAAGAAGATGGTTTTCTGGTTCTATGTCATTCTAACACTTGTCTTCTCTTTATTGATGGACCAATGGTTAATATTTTCCTTTTAGTGGTTATCCACATAAACATAGATGACTTTAAAAGAGCTTGTGTACCCCATGTCTTCATTTGTAAGAATTGGTTTCACTTCCCATCCTAATAGATCCTCATAGTAAAACTTTGCCAAGAATTTTTCTTTCCTAAAATCAATCCACCTAGTGGAACCCTCCTCCCCCTACCTGTCACTTGCTATAAGTCTCTCTCAAGAAGGTGCATACATCTAACTCCTAGAAAGATGAGAATATTCTTGCAAAAAATGGTCTTCTTGCACTATTATTCCACCTGAAATAACTTGCCTGCATAGGATCTTTCTAACTTGGAGTAGCTGAAAAATCTAGTTGTGTTGGATTCAAGATTTTGCCCTCCACCCTCTCCAAAAATGCACTCTTTAAACATGTCCAATCTAGTTGAGTTCATTGATATTATGTTCACTGGATACACTTTGTTTTTTATAGGCAAGTAGAATATTTATTTATCGGCACTTAACAAAAGAGTGGTGTATGCTACTTCACATATTTACAAGAGGCACCAAAAGAAATGAAAAGACAACTATTAAATGAAAAATAAAAAATAAAAAATTAGTAAAACCAACTATCCACAATTTAGACAATGAATGAATTTTGACAACATACAATTCTGCATCCCCAACAAGGCTTGAGATCACTACAAGGTAGATTTGAGGGTCTAGTTCAATTTTTGATTTGAGAGTTCTTCCTCATTGAAACTCTAACCATCAAGTTCTCTCCAAATGCACCAAAACAAGCAAAAGAGAGCAACTTGCCATGCCTTTGCCACTTATCCGAATGCTAAACTTTCCTTCTCTGCAATGGCTCTTTAATTGATTATAGAAATACCCATTGCAACCCAAAAATTGCCAATAACGTATTTCACAACTGCCTAGTTTGATCACATTGAATTAAAATGTGACTTGCTAATCCTCTGCCCTCCCCTATTATAATACCTAAACTAGCAAAATAAACGCACTCCATAAAACAACTCACCTCCTCCATCTCTCTATTCTGAAAATGCCTTTGAAAGCTCCATCATCCACAACGTGCCACTGTAGCACTTCTGTAAGAGGCAAAACTGAAGAATGGTGGAAAGGCCTCATTGAAACTGCACTCCCTTACCCACATATGTGACTAGAACTTGGTCCTCATCCTATTCTTGAACAAAGTAGAAGTTCCAAGACAAAACTCTTCTCACACCTTCTAATATCTTTCTATAACCTCATTAATCTCTTGCAAATGGATTGTCGATTATTTCACTAGATGCATCTTTCTTCCCTCTAAATGATTCCCTCACAAAAAATCTCTCTAGATCTTTTCTAAACTCCCACATTCGTATGAATTATAAATATAGACATAAAATATATTGGGACACTTAAAAGGGTGGTGCTCTCAATTAGGGTCAATCTCCTTGGTCAAGGCGAACACTAAGAAGAGTGGTCCCAGTAAGTGACACATGATCTTAGGTTTGAATCCTGCCATTGATGATACCATGAATTTACCCAATGTTGGTTGTTGTGGGGTGGTGGGTTCCCATGGAGAGTCCTAAGGACTTGGCCATGGAAGGTTCCTTGGTTATCAAATAAAAACTAAAAAAAATTAGGGTCAATCTCTTTCATTAAATAAATCAGTTTCTTCTAGGAGGCTAATCTTCTTTTAAATATGTCCTAAACCAAGTCCCGAATTGTACTACCTTGCCCTCTTGAAGGCAAGCCAATTATGTATCAAGAGAGGGACCAACTCTACAACCAAACAAAGAGGCCAAACTATCTAACCTCCACCTCACCAAGTGGAAGTATCTCACACTTCCACAAATTGATTTTAAAGCCTAAAGCTTGAAGCAAATCAACACCCATCTCAACTATCTAAATTACTCCACACTTCCCTTTTAGAGAAACCATGTATCATCCACACAAGAGGAGATGGGAGACTTCTGTCCCTTCTCCCCTTTGTCCTTCTACCTTGAGGTCAATGATGAAGCCTCTTGCACCACCTTCGAAATAAAGCAATTGAGTGGTTCCATAATCAAGACCAAATGATACAAAGAAAGCAAGTCATCATGTTACATGCCTCAAGAACTTCGGAAAAAATCTATAGGAGTACCATTTGCTAGGACCCAGTGTCTCATTACATATATTTGAAAAATAAATCTACCTCACCTATATTTGTCTTCCCATTTTTTCCATGATTGAAAGTAGGAACTTCCAATAAACATGATCGTAGTTCCCCCATCCAATTTGCATATTGGTCCTTCTCCTTAGCTTATTTTCCATGAATCTATGGTCTTTTTGTTGGATATGGAAGATTCTTTGACCTCTTCGAGGACATGGATTCTTCCATTATTGGAAGCCCTAAATTAGCAAATCAGATGACACATGGATTAACTAAGATAGATCCTAGATCCAATTTTTTTTCCTTCTCTTTGAAGTAGTGGAGAAATGTTGTTGATGTGGTTCTCGCTCTCTCTCTCTCTTGAAGGATTTGTAACTTCTTTATTTCAATCATAAATTTTTGTTTCACATTTAAAAAGCATTTTCATAGTAGCTGTTTTTTTTTTTTTTTTTCTACTTTTCCTGTGACATTTATGTATGTATCTTACATGTATCATTTTTATTCATTTACCTTATCTTGGTATTTGTTTTCTTTCTTCTTCTTCTTTGACATTTATGTATCTACCCTTTTTATATCATTTTTATTCATTTACCTTATAGTATCTACTTTTATTTATTTACCCTTTTATTTATATATCTATTTTTAAACAAGGAACCAAAGTTGGAACTTTTCCTTCCCTAATCCAACTACTTACCTCCTAAGCTAACCTTAAGGGGCTGTGTCTAACCCATATTCAATGGATGCTAATGCAAAATCCCTTGGAGCCTCTCCATCTCCAAACTAACGCTTTGCCACTTGAGGTATGCCTCCGAAAGATAGGTTTGACCCAATTCAATGAAATCCAATGAGAGTATTCTACTCCATTTATTGTGTTTATTATCCTGCTTTTTTATTAATGTGTAACCGACTTGAAACCTCCCTATCTCCAACTTGACCCCTTGCTACCTAAGTTAATTATTACGGGGCTACAATGCTGCATGGATTTGGGTGCTGGTATATAGGTGTTTGTGCCTTCAAGACTCTCAAATGTTAGGATATAGGGACTTGATTGAAAAGGATCTAAATAATAGGTATGGGTGCTTGGGCATGACATAATAAAAGGGGAAAAATGAAAAATTAATTAGAAATCAATTAAAAGTAAAAGTATCTTTGGTAAAAACTCCCCCACTTTTTTCTCTATTCCTATGTTTCTTTTTTATTACTAAATATTTGCATAAAAGTTCACTTTCCACCAAACTTCACTCTTTGATGTAAGTATTTGCTTAGAAAGTTGAAAGGCAAAAAAAGATAAATTAAAAATCAAACAACTAAATCCAAGCAAAATAGGCATGTATAACAAGGATCTCATACTCGCATCCATGACATGTCATGTTGACATGATGCTGCCTAAAATTGTAGAGTTCAAGATACCACAATTGGGCTATGTATAACCCATATTCAATGGCTGCTAGTGGGATATTTTATTCCACTAGATAATATATGAAATAGTTACTATTGAATTTATGTTTGTAATCAAGTTAGATGAATTGGGATATTATTTTGTTTTTAATGTTTGTTAATCATCTTCTTGGAAACATCATTGTAGCCAACGTCTTTGTTCCTTTCCTTCCTTTTCTTTTCAGTTATTGAATAAGCACAATAATTTACAAAAAGAACACCCAAAAGGGAGTGAACTCTCAATCACTAAGATTATGCAAAATTCTCCCATAAGGAAATGGAAAAAACAAGAGAAACAACGAACAAAGCTAAATACTATGTTGACATTGCTAGAACACGCGACACAATGCCAACAACACCACAACTACCCTCACTAAGGAATCCTAAAGCTAGAACCATGTTCAGAAAAGGAAAAAACCATCCAAATGGTCCAATGATCCCCCACAAGGTTGTGTTGACCTCACCCTTATAGGTGGTGTTGACCTAACCCTTCTTATAAGTGGTGTTGACCTCACCCTTCTTATAGGTGGTGGTGACCTCACCCTTTTTATAGGTGGTATCAACACACACCCCACTCATCTCATGAAGAACAAGGGGTGCCTTGCTCAAGTATGTATTACTCCATGACCTTTCCACTTGGTCTTCAGACTCCCTCAAAGATGTCCTATTTAGGGCATGGCACCTGATGTCATTATGCCTGCATAAGTCAAGAGCAAGGCTTGGGAAGTCTTACATGGATCTAGTACACCACAATGGTGGGCTTAACCCTCCTACCATTGAGTTCTTAGGACATGCTGAGGGTCTTGGATGAAGGTGGAGACTCATCAAGGCAAGATAGATTATGTATATACATTGAAGCCATTTTGATCCATTTGAGGGGGGTGCATGTCACCATCAAGAGACCCACCTCCATCTAATGCCGCATGGCACCATGAGTATAAGGATGTTGGTACAAGCACTAGGTGATACCAGTATGTGGAGGCCTCTCATTGGTTAGCCTTACCAACCAATGAGGTTCAACATTGAGTCTCCATATAAAGGGTCTAAAGGTTTATTTTGTAAAGAACACAAGAAGAAGAGAAGAACTAAGACCACTCTTGGTTTAGGATCCCTAGGAGTCCATCTCTAAGGGTACCTCTGAGCTGCTTTTTGGTGCTCTGTCCCTAATTAGGGACCACCGACACTCACTTCCCTGCATTCTCCTCTTAGTCCTGCTTCACTTTCCCCTCAAACCTTGACACCTCATTGTCCTTGTGGCTCACCTCCTGTCCAATTAAGAACCCTTCATTGATACACCCTAAACCACATCCAGAAGTAAGTTCTTGGAAATTATTCACTTAGGCTACCTTTGACTTTTTTTTCAGACAAGCAAACTGAATAAGATGCATTTCTTGGGATATTATATTTGTTTGCACGTGTAAGGAGTTTCATATATCATTCTAGTATTTGGTAAATCATCAGTTTTGAAGTCTGAATTTATGGATTTTCCCAATGGTCAAAAGTGCATTGTCATGCCATTTGATGTTACAACCAGACTAGTACAATAACTACAACCATGAGTTTCAAGATCAAATGAACATGAGGTTTGACAATTACGACAACCATGAAAAAATGAAAACTGAAATTACATGAAATTGTATGGATAACTGCATCACAACTTCTGTATATGCATCTAGTCTTCCACCTAGGGGTTGGTGAGGCAGTTTTGCTTCTTTCTGTCTTTTGTCTGTGGCTACTGTGTATACCCCCTGTATACTTTGTGGCTTTTTGGCCCTTTTAATATATTTGTGTTTATCTATCAAAAAAAAAAAAAAACTTCTGTATATGCATCTAGAAACACTAGAAACGCAAGAAGTAGTTAGAGAAGAAAATGATGGAAGTATTCATACATGTGGATCTTGATTAGCTTATTGGATTCCTCCTTGTTAAATTAGAAACTGCTATGCAACTCTTTGGACATGAGATGGATTAGATTAATTAATGAATTTAATACAAACAAAAATTGATAACAAAAGGGAAAATCTCTATATTTAGATATATGTTGATATTAAATCATTTCAGATACCTATGATGTTAATATGTTGCTTGTAAGGTTAGAAACCCAGATTCTTAAAATCATGTTAAATTTATTTGCTATTGATTTGAACTTAAAATTTCAAGTTCTGCAATATATATATATATATGTATGTATGTATGTATGTATTGCAGAACTTGAAATTTTGAATTTTTTCTTTATTGTTAATGGGTTGTAGGAATCAAAATCCAAACATTATCCTATGTTAACAAAATTCTGACACAAGCCTCTGTGTTTTCATCACTAGGATAAATAAAACCCAAAAATGAGGGATATAGATATGGACCTGGATAACTTATCTCATTGAAGAGGAAACCAAATACTACATCTTATTTGACTTCCTTACCTTGTGAGCCAACTATAATGGTTACTTATCCTGTGTTCATAATGGATGCATATACGAGGGAACAACTTCCTTTTTAAAAAATGCAAATAAACAAAAAGATGTCTGATGGTAATTTGGTTTGAATTTAGGGATAATAATTGCCTGAAAATATGTTGACCTCAAATACATGTATGAAGAAGTGGTTAACCAGCATGTGAGCAACGTTCCCCCATATTACAGGGATATGATGAACCTGCAGTGAAATTTCACATTGGTATATGTGCATGATTATCGGCATTTAAAGGACACATTAAAATACCTGAAAATCTAGAAATGGAAGGAATCTTAATGCAAGGAATTTATGAACAAAAATCTTTTCTTTTTGATTTTTCATTTTGAGCTTTTGGCACCTATATTTTCCATGACGACAACTTGTATGAGTATAAAGGTCATATTTAGAGTTACACCATAATTGTGATATCAAACTCATGTACTAATATCATGAATACTTTGGAGAGTATTGGCTAAGGAATAAATCAATGAAAAAAGAATACCAAAAGGTGTGTTTGGCTTCATTTTAGATCAACCTATAGGAAAACCTTTCCTACTTAGATGACTTGTGGAAGGGTTTAGGAAGGAGTGAGATTTCATTTAGTTGTTTTAATTTAGAGGAACTGTACAATGGTTTCATGGAGAGGTAATGCTGTGGTCTTGTGAAAATGGAAGTATTAAATGGACTTGTAACTTAGGACATGCATGGTAGGGCTCTAATTATGTTGAGATTTTCAATTACAATAATTTTATATCAAGGTTAGAAACTAGCTTTTTTGTTTGAATTGACTAAGCATCTGTAGGATTAGTTCTATTTTCAGGTTGTATGCATGAAAACAGTCATTATTAATGGAACAGCTCAGAATAACCACATAGAGGAAATTGTGACTTCTACAAGCCTTTTGGGGAGGCATCATGTCATTAAGGCTGAAGTGGAAGCCCTCTTGTTAGGTCTTAGATATGCACCATCGGCAGGCCTATTAGTAACTTGGTTGAAGATAATTCTTCTACAAGTACCTCCTGTTTTTAGGCTGTCTGCTTGAGAACATTGTCATAATTGATGAAACAGATTAGGCTAACCACATGGAGACTGTCTCTTCTCCCCCTTTAGGGAGCCATTGTGTCACTAAGGCTGAATTGAAGGTCCTCTTGCAGGGTCCTAGATGGCTTAATCTTGAGGTTTATGAGTATCTTGCTTCAATACAATTCTTCTGTGGTTAATGTCAAGGGTGAAAAGTGGGAATCAGGACTCTTGGTTCTTACTGGCATTGGATTTGGAAGGCCATAAGTTTTTTATTGTGGTATTGGGGATAATTTCTTTTGGGTTCTTTGTTAGGCAAGTAGGAAAACAGTTTTTCAGTCAAGAGGTGGTTGACTTCAGGATACCTGATCAGTGCAACTTGATGGGAAATTAGTTGGTAATTATGGTTAATGTTATGTGTTTGTTATCCACCAGAACAACACAATGCTTTGTAATAATCATATTTGCTTATGATTGACAGTTTTTCAAATTGTGCATTCATGTAAAATGCATTTGTGTGGGCAAAGATAATGAATTGACTAGCCTGGGCCTTTTCCAAATGCTGGGGACTGATTTCCATGATTTGGTTACAGATATTCATGGGGTGGATCCTACGAGTACAGTTCACATTAGTTGGAACCTGGACCATTATCATTTAGTTGTAGGAAGTCAAAAGTTAAAATTTCCTACTATGTAATTCCTTTTTCTAGTAATATAATGTTTGCTAGTTGATTCTAATGAAGCCTGGTAATCTATTAGTATGGCAACTTGTTTCTTTATCTCCAAGAGAGTAAAACTATATTCTGGGAAACTCATATGTTTCTTTTGGAGCCATGTGATCTTCTAATAATCTTAATTAATTCTGTTTTAGCTATTACTTATTGCAGATTATCTTATCACAAGAGAAGAATATTCAGGGACTGAATGAGGTCATTCGGAGTCTCCAGGAACAATTGAAACAATGCAGGAACAGTAAAGGGACAAGAAATGGCAGTGTTAGCCCTTTGAATGACAATGTTATTGAGCTTGAGAAGCAGCAGATCCTGGAGGATTAGACAGACCTTGCAAGTCTAGTCACTGTTCTTGGTATGCGTCAGTATCAAAATGTGTATGTTTTTTCTTTCCTTGTATCACTTTCAAGTTCCTTTGCTTGTAAGTTACAAATCATTATTGGTTAACTGAAACTACTTATACTAAACCCCCCCATTCCCTGTCAATAGTCATTGGTAGGTAAGGTTAGTGTTCTACAACCGCACCCTCTTCTACTGCAGCATTGACAAATTCAAACTCTTATATGGAATACGTGAGCCTGATGGCATATCCTGTCATTGAAAATTTATAATGGTATTAACTTTGGGGGCTGCCATAAAATGATCAAAGCCATGGAGTACAAAGTAAAACATATTGCTCGTATTAATCATGAGAAGACTTAGTTATAAAAGAAAAAAAAAAAAAAAAAACAATTTTTTCAATGTATCTAATTAATCATCATTGAGTTGCTCAACAGTTGAGGTGAATAATAACCCCTGTTGCAGAGTTAAATGCTTTTGACTGAGTTTCTGGTTGTCGTATCCTTCTCAATTTACCTGGGATTGCTGATGGGAAGGATTTATAGATTGTCACTATTATAAATGATAAATACATTTGGTCATTTTTATTTTATTTATTATTTTTAAAGAATAAAAAAGTAAAAATATATTTGGTTAAATCCCCTGCAAAACATTTCATCATTTATAAAAAATAAAAAGAAAAAGTGTTTCTTAGTGTATATTGTTATTTATTGCAAAAGATTTCTTAATCCGTGGAGGTATGAATGCAAACGATGAGCGATGTGAGGGTGGTCAGTGTTTAGGGTCCTACAATCCTTCCGAGAAGGCAAGAACCAGGATGGTGTCACGTCAATCAAGAGGGGCAGTGGAGTGACGGAGAAAGCTAGGTCCGTAGCTCTGTTCGTTTCATATGAATAGGAATCCGTGTTAAAGAGAGAATTAGAATTTGAGTCGTTGGCCCAAAAAATGGGCTGCTATGTGTGCGGGCCGCTTGCAACGTTTGGCACAGGTGAGACAACTCGCGGTGGCCGCCGTGGAAGTGAATTTGCAGAGGGATTTTCCAGATTGTCACGTTATTTTTCTATAAAATTGAGGTATTTTATTATTTTAGAAAATTTGGATTTTATTGTGAGATTTGGATATGCTTCTTATTTTAATTTTTAAAAATAAAAAGTAATACAGTATAAAAGTTTAACATCCTGTCCACTTGTACTAAACATAATAAAAGCCAAGTAAAATCATACTTTTTAAAGAAAAGTATTATTGCATCCTGAGAGAATGCCATGTTTCTACTATATTGCATGTTGTAAAAAAGTAAATATATAGAAATCTAAAAGATTCTAAAAAAAAAAAAAACAAAAGATGCTTATTAATTGTAAAAGATAAAAAGAGTCTCAAAAGAGAAGATATGGTATGAGAAAGAGTTAAATTAAGAAACTAATTTTTATGTACATTATCAATTATTAATTTATGTTTAGCAAAAAATGATTATTTTATATATTTAACTAAAGTAGCATGATTGAAAATAATTCAGATCATGACTTGAATATTCGAATAAGGCTGAACCCAATAAAAAATACTCTTTTTTTTTATTTGCTAAAGTTTTTATTTAATATGAATATTGTAAATATTCTCGTATATATTCATAACTTCTTGTTATAAATGGTGATAATAATATCTAACTTTTGGTTATGAATGATAATATACGATTTTAATATAGCTTTTGGTTTTTCATAATTTTTAGTTATGTATAAACTTAATATTTTTCACATTACTTTTAATATTTAACATATGACGATATAAATGTAATATTTTTCATATAGCTTTTAGCTAAGACTTTTAACATTTATTTTACACAACTTTAGACAATAAATAATTAAAATTTGTGTAATCAAATACTATAAGTCAATGCATAATTATAATTATCCCATAAAAGAAGCTACATTCGATATACTTTATCCTAATATTTGATGAAGAAATTTTGAAAATATTAGTGATATTTCAAACTATTAGTTGGAGTCTCATGTTGATAATGTATTCTAAAGTAAAAAAATGATAAGAAAAAATGAAGAGAGAATAAATTGAAATGCTAGAAAAATAAAATGTAATTTGATATCATCCACGACTTTTTACGATTTGATAAATTTTTATATTTTATTATATACTTTAAAATTAAAAAAAAATTATTTAAAAATATAAGGTAAAATTTATATTTTTTATATAAAATATTCTACCTTTATATAAAATTTATTTATTTTAAAAACGAAGAAGGATGGAGATCCCTAAATGATGGTAAGAAGAATAGTAAAAATGATGTGAAAGTGATTGTATGGTGAATATTTTTAATTAAAAAAATAAAATTATAATAAAAAATGGGAAACTTGTGTGTTGGGTCTCTCATTTGCAAATAATATGGTTTTTAAATCCTAAGAATAGGAAATATAAGAGTCAATCTTTAATGTGCAAAATAATATGAGTTTTGTACACTTTGTATTGAGACTCATTTTTATGTGCCCAGATTGCCCTCACCCACTTCCATGTCGACAACCATATTAATCGATTATTTAAAAAAAAATGAAAATTAATTAATTAACTGAAATTTGGGTTACACACTCGACCCAAGAACCATCTCAAATCGTTCAAATCTAAAACTTCTTCCTTTCAAAAATTGTCAAACATTTCTCTCTTCCTCTCTCTCATTTTAGAAAATAAACCCTTAATCTCAAACTGCAATCTGCATTTTTCTTTCTTTTCCACTTTCTGAGCAACCAAATTTGCACTTCATCCTAAAAACGTCTAGTTAAACGACGACTTGAAGAGGCATAGCTGTGACTCTAATTCTACTACAATAGAGCGGACCTGAACGAAAAGGTAAATTTCAAAATATTGGCTTCCTAAATAAGATATCTCCTCTTCCTTTCATTTTGTCGCATTTTGTCATAACCCCAACCCAAAATTTGAAAGTAATTAATTTTTATTAAATGTTCTTTAGCTCTTTCGTTTGAAATGGAGCACATCATCAATTTTGAAGTCGTTCTTGGACAATGACTTTTGTCTATAGTTGTAAGGCGATAACTTCACACGTAGATGGATTTTCGACTGCATGATCGTCAGTTCAATCCCGATCTTTTTTTGGATTGGAGACTCATGGAATGAGAAATTAAAATGATAATTTCTTTATGGTGATCAGAAGAATGTTATCTCTAGAAATTGGCTGGAAGCCCTTGAGTTTTGTAGAATTTTTTAAAATCCAAAGCCAATCCGACACGCAACGCGCCACCTTCGCATATACTCATACTATTCTCAAGCGTGTGTAAAAGAATAAATTAAAGACTTTTCCTTCCCATACAATGAACACAATTTGTAGTCATTATTCCATCCTACTTTCACCGGAATATATCTGCATCTCCCATCAATCTTCAATCTCAAAATACTAAAACCACCCACTTTACCTACATTCTTCTAAATCCAATCACAAGTACCGAATCTACATAAAGACTACACATGCTTTCGTTACTTCTACCACTCGAACATATTTATCTTAATATCCTCTTGAAAAGTACTAACAAAAAAAAATATTTTAAATAATTTTTTATATTTGATTTCAACATGAAAAATAAAAAAAATAAAAATTAATTAAAATTTTATCTATTTTAAAATTATTTTATCTTTACTGAAAAGGAAAAAAATAAGTGAAATTTTTTTGAAATAATATATAAAATAATTTATTAATTTTAAATATATTTTTTATTTTTCTTTATTTTTTCTTTTTTTCTACTTTTTCTCTCTATTTTATTTCTCTTGTATTTTTTCTAATATTTTATGGAACCAAACATAACCTTAATTTTATTATGATTAAGTTATTCATTATCCTAATGAGTCTAACAAGTTGAACTAGTAG
The DNA here is from genome assembly GCA_030254885.1 of Vitis rotundifolia. Classification (NCBI taxonomy): domain Eukaryota; kingdom Viridiplantae; phylum Streptophyta; class Magnoliopsida; order Vitales; family Vitaceae; genus Vitis; species Vitis rotundifolia. The sequence goes on from CM058156.1 coordinate 15,650,873, forward strand.
ATGACGTTATCTCAAAATTAAGCTAACAATTAAATTATCAAAGAATGGACAATGAATTTATATTACTATTATTATTGTATGACCTAAAAAAAGTCTTCTCACAATAATTAGAAGTATAATATAGATAAAAGAAAAATAATTGTATTGTAATTGTATAACCATAATAACAATAATTATTGTATGACCTAAAAAAAATATCTTCTCATAATAATTAGAAGTATAATATAATCAAAGAAAAATAATTCTATTATAATTGTACAATCACAAAATGTAAACTTGCAAAATTCTATCAAATTATGGCTCTTTTGTAATCTAAATATGGGCTATTCTTTAAATCCTTTATTATAGTTATACTAGTTAAATATTCATAGATATTCTAGATTATTCCACATTTTTCATGAATAGAAAGTTAACAAAATTTGTAAAATATTTTACACTGTGTCCTATTTCTATTCAATAATAATAAAATAATTAAATAACATTTGAAACAGAAAAATAAATAAATAAAAGAAAACTAAATATTAAGTCAAAAACTTATAAGAGTAGTTTGTTCTCCTTAATTTTTTTTTTTTATCAAAGGTTTTCTCCTCTACCTTAAGATTTCATTTTATTTTCCTTAAACAGAACCTTAAATTGATTTCCTATATATGTACTAAAAATTTCTATGCCTAAAAATCTTACTCACGTCCTTTACCAATTGTCAAGATTTCAAAAACTCTGTTTTTCCCACTCCACTTGCCTTCTTCACTCTTATTAATTTTCAAAATCTCAGATATCTTCTTTTTTCCCTTAGAAAAAAACTAGATTTTTCATAAAATTTAAATTCTATCCTTTCTCACACCAATCTAAGGCCTTCTGAGGTTAGTATTCAATTTTTTTTTCCTCTCTCTCTCTTTTTGTACACTGTAAGGGTTATGACATATTTGGGGTCTACATTAGGTCATCCAAATGCCCATAAAACATGTTGTGATAAACGTTGAGGGGGTTTTTTCTTTCTACCTTTTCGCAAAGGCGACACTATGTGCACTTAAGAAAAATGATTGTTTACTCTTATTGCAAGAAAAGTGGGTATTTCTTCAAAATAGTTATAGCTAGATAACCTACAACACCCCCTTAAAGTTATCAATCTTAACTTGACGCCTTGATGATGATACATCTGCTCCATGGGTTTGAAATGGATTTCATACATTTCAATTGTGAAATTAGTTCTCCTACCCTCAATCATTTTGAGATTGGTTTGAGCGTCTTAGTTTTGTGGTAGGAGCTAGAGGCTTGATAAGGAGAGGTTGACACATATCAAACTCATTTTGATTAGAGTGAGAGGGATGAAGGATCATTGTGTCTTTATGACATGTGTTATCTCTAAAGGCTTCACATAGTGGCAGAGCTAGGAAATAAGTTAGAAGGGGAGAGGGGATCATGATTTAGGTATTTATTTCATTGGACAAAATGAGGAACAAATTGCTTATTAGCCTATGTGGTAACTATAGAATTCTTGTTATATCCTCAAGAAAGGGATTATTAAATCCCAATTTTTACTAAAAATTTGGGAAGGGGAAGGGAAAGGTGTGAGAGAGTGAGCACTTGCTTCCCCCTAGACATGCCTTGGCTTTGTTTTTGTTTCCACATCATCTTTGAACAATTAATGTGAGAGGTTATTGAACTAGACACAAAATTGTATAGTGTGAAACATGAGTCTATGAATGCTCAAGGTTCTGCATGAGAATCATCTCCTAGATAATACGACATTTGGTTTCTTAAATAGACGAATATCGTCTATTGACGAATACCAAATTAAATTGAGCAATGAGAGAGACATGACAAACCTTTATGTTACTCAATTCCCTCTTTAGAAAACCAACATGTTAAGCGTAAGGCCCTACATAAAGGAAAAAAGATGATTTATTTTTTTCTAGACACAACACTTAGTGTAGTTTGTGGGAATCAAGGACTAAAGGCCTAATTCAAACAATGATTTCTAAAGAATGATTAAGGGGTATGCTAATGACTATGGAGGAAAAAATGCTACAACTTGAGAAGAAATTAAGCAAGCAACAGGTAGAACATAAGAATTTAAAATTTGATAGTAGAGATTTTATCAAAATTTATTTTTGGATAAAATACTCTCATGAGAATTTTAAATTTTCATGTTGATATTCTCCTATTACACTAAGTTTTCAATTAGGAAATAAATTTTGGAAATTCTCAAAGTAGATAATTTATTTATCAAGGTAATTATTAATGTTTTAAGATGTTCTTAATTAATTCAAAAGATTAAGTGGGAGAGGGCCCTGAGCAAGCCCATGGCTTTCATGGTTAAGCTCATTTTAACTTAGGTTCATTGCCACCCCACTAGTGGATTGGGCCCTAGGAATAAAGGGATATGGACTATTCAATTGGAAGAAACTAGACATATCTGTAGTAGGAGCAAACACCACACTGATGAGGTTCTTTACTTGGTGACACTAATGTTAAGGACAATGGTTATATACCTAACTTGGATATGAAGTGATCAAATCGCTTATTGCAATCCCACTTACATAGTCTAAGGGCCAAATTTTAAGGTATGTTGATCTTGACTTAAGTACTTTATAAGATTAAGGCAGAGAGATCAATCTAAGAAGGTCTTTAACTAATAATAAGGTCATGACCGCTCATCGTAAGCTTGATTCTTATGATATTAAGATACCTTACAAAATGATATGTAGTCCTAAGAGCTCTATATTTTTTTATTTTGATCATGCCTAATTATTCTTTTGGATTAAATAACAATCTAGATATAGTAACTAAATGTAGAGAAATTAGTTAAGGCAGAGCTAGTTATTCCTTATGAACTAATCTAGTAGGAAGAAAGAGTGGTACCTCAAAGTTGACATGAGACGAATCAAAAAACCAAATGTCTCATACTTGGATCTTTGGATAATGTGTTGTAATAGCAACATATGTCTATTACCATAGACTTTGACATTCTCTTTCAATTCTGCAAACGACATTTGGTGATAAGGGCTAGTTAGCTTAGACAAATGACTCTTAAGACTATTATGAGTACTAGAGTTCATATGATCTTAGAGACCTTGTGAGTTTCTTTGGGATGACTAACAGGTGTCTCAAAGAACACAAGGGTGTTCATATGGAAGTCAAAGGTTCTTCAGTTCTACTAATAAAAAGAAGAAGAAGAACACTAAACAAAAAAAGTTTAGGAGAAGGACTAAGAAAGCAAACTCAAGGGTAAATGATTCCTTTGTGCCCTTCTAGGACACTATAAAAAGATTGCTCATATTACTTAAGGAAGAAAAAAGTATACATCATTTTCTTATTGTTAAATATATGATGGTGGATTTCACCAATTATGGTAGATAGATTTTAAGCCTACTATCTGCAAGTCTTTACAAGGTTTTCAACAAATGAGAAGGTTACATGAAGAGATTCTACTTATCTTAGCTTCAGTTGTAAGGTTAGCTATTTAGACTGGTGGAAGGTATTATCTCTTTCATGTGTCACCTATTATTACTTTGCTAAGTAATGAGAATTATTAGATCTCAGGAATGAACTTAGCACTAGTCAAACATTTGACTTCTAGAGCCTAGGTCATATTAATCTAAATAGGATCCAAAGACTAGCCAAGTTTGGACCTTTTTTTTATTCCAGAAGATCTTTAAGTTTATGAATCCTATATAGATGGTAAAATAACCAAGAGACCCTTTATTTTTAAAGGACATAGAGCTAATGAATGTTTAGAGTGTTGGGAAAGACCCTAGAAAGTATGATGTGATGTAATAGATTTTAGATTCATTAATAAATGGGGGAATTATGTAAACATGCTAGGTCTACAAAATATGGATGAAAAAAAAAACCTAAAAAAAATAATTCTCATTCCATGCATTGGAATGGTCTTAAAGTAACATTGTTTTGATCTTAAAGTAACACTGTTTTGAGCTTAAAGTACCTTTGTTGGTTGAATGATGTGTCATCCTCATGTGAGTAGGACTGATATATATAAGGGCATTTTAGGGTAATATAAGGTAAGACATTGTTCCTGTGCATGAAATGGGAATTATTTTCCCCAAAATGTACTCTTCATGAACATGCACTTTTTTGGGTTTCTTTTCATCCATATTTTGTAAACAAAACATGTTTAGATGATTTCCCCTTAATAAATTTATTTATTTATGTATCTTGTTCCTTTTATGATCCTTTTTTTGCTTTAATTGGTTGTTTGAGCACTCACGCTCATATTTCTTATATTCTATATGACTTTGGTGGATTAGGAGTTGTATAGAAGATATAAACTATAGGGTCCTTGTAAAATGATAACTAGTTCATAATCGATTCATGGATTTAGGCTATCCAGTAGAGACTGTAATACACTATCTTCGAATTGGAAGGATGACTTGTCTTGGTCGTTGAGATGAATTTCCCATAGTGAGTGCACTAGTTCGTGTTGTTATATATTTGATAGGACTTATGATGAATCATAATGTAAGACTATCAATTATCATGGTTTACCAAGCAACTATGTTGCATGGACTCTCAACCTTGAGAAAATATTGAGTTTGTGCCAAAGTCAATAATAGGCTTTGATTTATGGGTAAGACCCTAAGGTGGTCATACATTTCTATTGATTCAGTCATTGTTGATAGAGGCTGGTGGTAGTAGATATTTTCAATAGAGGCACCAGATATCTTATGGGAGTGAGACAATATGTCTTCTTAGGTAATCCAAAGGATATTTGATCTAAAAGATTATGGTTATAGCATTTCCTTATTGGTAATTTGACATATGCTCTTTGGAGATATTGTATGTCAATTGATCACATAATAAGTGGGATCTTGATTACTCAAGGATTAGAGAGGTAATCTTGATAGGTGATAGCACTATTTTATTATATTAGAGACACCAATTCATAGGGAACCTACATGCAATGGATAGTATGTCACAGACTTGAGCATTCACTTTATTGTAATTACATAGAATACTAAAACACAATTGATTCATTTAGTGTGAGTGTTGAATTAACTTTAGAATTTGATTCTAAGGAGCTAGTACTTTACGATGGGTCTAAATGGTTCCTACTTAAGCTCCTATTTGAGAACTTGAGACTTTACCTTTAGGAAAATTCGATACCTTGGAATTAGAAAGTTTGATCAAGTTTGATCTATACACATCTATGTAGTCGCAAGACTAGCTAGGGTCCATGTATTCTAGCATATAATGACAAGAAAGCTCATAATTAAATTCTTAAAACAAGCAAACATATACTAAAAGTAGTAGAAATTTAAAATTTGAGTACCAAAATATGAGAAGTAATCAGAAAGTGGGAAAAGATATAGATGTCATGTTTTGGATATACTTGTTATTTTCTATTTTTAAAAATAAAAATAAAAATAATTTATATGTAAAATATAATAAGTCTTTTATAAAATATATATGGACTTACTTTATGTTCTTAAAAATTATTTTAAAATTTTTAAAATTTGAGATAGCAAATTTTCTTTTTTAAAGTTATTATCTTTAAAAACAAAAAGTGTATTCAAACTATATTTTAATTAAAAATTATGAATAAAATTTTTGAGCTACTTAAATATCAAAGACGTATCTTTTTTTTGTTTTTTAAAATTTAGAACCGCATCCTAACTTTCTTTTTTTCGTATCAATTCAGATTAAATTTCAAATTTCAGTTATTACATAGGCTCAATATGAAACATTTTAAAGATATTTAGTCTATTTATCGTGTCATGTCAGAGTTAACTTGGCTTTTAAAAATTCAAATGCTATGCTAGGATTGACTCAACCTAGATAACCTTTGCAACAAAATTAGTTGTCTCACCAACTAGGCTATGATGCACTTATATATACTAGTGAGTGTCCACATGCAAAGCACATGAATCAACATGAAAAAAGTTTGATAAAGAAAGAAGTATATAGGTGTAGACCCTCTATTTTGCCTTCATATCACATGTTTTTCATCATACTTGACTCCCCTCGCCTTGCATCTTCATGTAGTGTGCACTCAGGATTCCTTTTCTGCTTAGCTGTTCATCACGCTTCTTGGTGGTTTGTTCGATACTTAGCTTTGACATTGACTCTTAGGATACTTTTGGATACCTTTTAGAGAGAGTTTTTGGATCCACAACATAACTTTAGTGGCACCCTAGGTTCTCCCAAAGTTTCGGCGCGTTTGGAGTTCTTATGGGCTTCATCAACACACTAGGTCAAATCAGTCTTAGTGAATCAATTTAATCAGTTCCCTTGACCAATTGATTAGGATTTTTGAGTTTTTAGCCTCATTTCGATTGCTTTTTTATCTTATCCTTTTTGTTCTTCTTTGGGGGTTCCCAATGGTGTTTTGGTTGGCTTTTATGAGCCTCAACCCTAGGTTAAAGGTCTGTTTGGGTTTGAATTTGAAGAGAATTGAGCTTTGTGGCTGAATTTTAAGCACGTTGCAATGGTCATTTTTGTGGTATAAGGTCAAGCCTCTTGCCATGGGCTTTGGTTTTACTTTGTGCTTAAGAAAATAGATAGTTGCTCTCATATCTTTTTTTTTTTTAAAAAAAAAAAAAATTAAAACCTTTTACAAACTGGAATTTAGAGGATCATTTTCAATCCTTTCTCATGGTCATGCAGGACTTAAGATTATGATTATTTTAAGGATAATAATGGTTGTCACTAGTTCTTGGCATATATGACTTGATTTCATATGGGAACATGCTTCTCCATAGATGTTTTCACATGTATTCAACACTTACTTTTTTCAAATTGGAGTATTACTTGGGCCCTCCATACCTCTTATGAGCTTAAATTCATACTCATTTAAAGGTTATGAAGGAGTGAAGTCATATAATTGAACTATCACTCACTTAACCTACATCATTCATTTTTCTAAACTCTTGATTTTCATATGGTTTTTTTTTTTTTTGGAAACATGGATTAATATTTATTCATTGACAAATTAATATATTATTCATTTAATGATAAATAAGATAATAATTTCTACTAGGATAAAGAGCATATATTGACAATTGAGAAAATGAATTATAGAGGTATTTTGTTTTAAGAACTGAAAAAATTAATTAGTTCATTCTTATTGAAAATTTTCAACACCTAAAACCTATAAAACGACAACCTTTTCCCTATCATGGTTGCCTGGGAGATGCTCAACAAATCAAAAATTGTGAAAGATTGGAGTGGAAGTGATTCGTGATAGATGGACTGACTTTTGAATTTATTCAATATTCCTCTACTTTAATTATCTTGATATAGATTAGCTTGTAGAGCATAGTAGTGCTCGGATATATTATTTTTTATTTTTTATTTTATTTAGCATAAACCACTAAGTGATAGCAACATCATACTGTTTGAGCTTCACCCCTTGAGTTCTCCAAGGCACATGACATTTTGAAAATATTTTCTAATACAGTTATCAATTTAAAAATAATTTTTAAAAACAATTCTTTGATGTATTTTAAAGTAAAAATTTACTTAAGAATTTAAAATATTTTCAATCCATTTTCTATAATTTCAAATATTTTTTGAAAATAATTTTTATTTGTAATATTTTATTTTCAAACATTCTTCATAATTGTAATTATTTTTTAAAAATAATCCTAAAAATGAAAATAAATATAATATATTATAAGAAAATAATCTATTATTAGAATAAAAATTATTCCTAAAAACATTCTTATTTGTGTTTTTTCTTTATATTTTAAAAAATAAAGGCATTTAAGTATTATTTTTAATATAAAAAAAATTAACTAGTCTCCTTATACGAAATAAAATTAATGCTTATCCCAAATTTCTTAAAATAATTTTTTGACATTCTGCTTGGATCTGTCTATTTGCTGGCGTAAATAGTTTTTTATTGTAATAATAATAATGTTTTGGCACACGTGTAGTACACGTCTCACGCCGCCTAATGATCAAATGTGATCATGCTTGAATTCGTGGCGTTTCTTTTGAAGGCATATTTTCATCTAGAAATTTCAACAGATTTGAAATTTCGGTTCGTGGCTGTTATTCTGAATTTACCATTAAAGAATTCATTTTCAGAACACCTGGCCATCTCCTTTTCATTCACCCCCTTTGCGCTTTTCTCATGGAGCATTGATTCCATGTGAAAGTGGCGACTTTCGCAGACCACCACTCTCTTTGTTGTTCGCGAAGGTTGAGAGTCTTTTTCAGTGATTTCTTCAAGGGTATTGTATAGTAATTACTTTCTGAATCAAATTTTAACTGTAAATCCAACACACCCAATTGGAAATAGTGGTTTTGAATAAGTCTTTATAGGGGAGGACTGATAAAACCACATTGTCTGTTTGATGAATGGCCTCTTAGAGTTTGTCATTGAACCATTTGGAGGTTGTTCATCATACAGTACATGGATGTCCCAAGTGAAGAGTTCCAGGATCCAGATCATCAGTCTTTTGGTTCAAATACTATGGGGTGCGTTTCATGTACTACTTTCAATATCCTTGCACCAATCTACAAGAGATTAAGCAACAAGGTATTTCTTGATAAGTTGTAATTCTGGGTTGAAAAAAAAATAGTGGGTTTTGCTTTCGATGTCCTGATTGTTGTTTCTGCAATGGAACTTTTCAGCGTTGTGAGAGTGAGTTCAGAGAGTTTTGGCTTCGTAGGAATGAAAGCATATTGGATAGGCTACTTCATTTAAAATCTTCGATTATATGCTTGCAGGTACGTCTGATGAGTTTCTTTCAATGGAATTTTTTTGTCTTAACATGTGTGGACAATTTTATTATGGGAAACTTTATGGATCTTTATATTTGTGGTGTCAGGAATTTTGGGTTGGTAATGAAGACCTTGTGAGCATGTATGAGAAGCGACTTGGAGATGCGGGCTATGTCACGTATAAACTTGCTCGGACTAATAAGCGTGGTGATGGTACACTAAAAGAATTTTGTTGTCTTTGTTTGACTTAATATTAGTCATTTTCCTGTGTTTACTTGTTGTTTCTGTTTTGTTCGACTATTGGGAGCCTTGAAGAACTGTATTTGAATGTAACCTTAAATATTTCTAAATGTTTTTCTTACTCTTTGCTCCTAACATGGGCCTTTTTCCTCTACTAAGTTCTCACCAAGTTTTTCTGTTCCCTATATATATATATTTTGGAGTTTTTTCCTTCATTGATTCTTGAAGTTCATGTCATTTATAGGGCCATATATATATATATATATATATTTTGGAGTTTTTTCCTTCATTGATTCTTGAAGTTCATGTCATTTATAGGGCCATATAGTTCCCAAATCTTGAATTTGTGTGTATAGGTAGCAGGGCTTTTTCTTGGCTCCTTTCACTGTTCTGAAAAATTTAGAGAATTCAACTTCCAGCTCCCTTGTGGGATTATATTTTTGTCTTTTTGGGTTTTTATCGATCTGTTTCCAGAGTGAAAAGTATTAGAATTTATCATAATTCAACACTAGAATTTCTAATTTCTGATTACTTGTATTCTTAAATTAAATGTGACAGAGACAAACATGAAGAATTAGTTTCTTTTGGGCCAGAAGTTGTTTGAAGAATATATGATCTACATCTATGTCCATTATTTGGAGCAAATAAAATGATAGACAAAGAGAAAATAAATCCAAATGAGAATGCCAAGGCTAAATCAAGGCATGTGAAGCAAGTTTTAATAAGAAATGAGGCAGAATCTTCACAGATTATGTAGTCTTCTGTTCCCAACATCCTAAATCAATTATGGCACGGACCTTATAAATTCTCTATGGAAATCTTATCCTGATGCAGACTTCCCAGAAAAATAAGATAATACAGAAAAGAAATACTCATAGATTAATGGGGTAGGAAGCAGAGAGGATGACAATAACCTAGAAATAATTTGTCATTTTACTTATTCTTAGTTTTAATATGGATAGTGATGGAAGAGAGAAGAAGAAAGACCAAGAAAAGTAGGTCGGTGTTTTCCTAGGCCAGTTACAAGGGTATTATTTGGATATAATCTTACTGGGAAGCCATTGCAAAATGTTGTCAGAAATCCTTTTCACGCTTCTCTTCTCTTTAGTCCATGCTGAGATACCAACAGAGTAGATGAAATTTGTTGAAGATTCAAAATGAATAGAACTAAAAAATTAGGATTGATAATGGTTTGGAGCAGTTTCACACTCACTTTGCTGGTATTAACCTTTAGACAACTAAGTAGATCCTCCCAGTTATAAATCATAGAAATATTTTTATCAGACTCTAAAAGATTTTAACTTTTATGTATCAGTGGTTTCTTTCTTCTTTACTCTGCACAAAGCTTTTGAACTGTTTCACCCATACTTGCACATGTTCTGAGCCTTTGCTAACTTTGTTTGGCACAGGTTTGCTAACAGCAGTCAACAAAAACCAGTTCCGTGTTTTGAATTCCAGAGAATTTCTCTTCCATGACATCGGTGATCGTGTGGCCCTGCTTTTACATGTTGAGCTGCTTGTTTGTTTTCCTCAAAACCAGTCTGCAGATATAAAGAAGGAAGCTCTTATTGTGAATACACACTTAATTTTTCCTCATGACTCGAGCTATTGCTTCCTCCGTTTACAACAGGTGACATATTTAAGCCTTACCATATGGTTCTTTTAGCAAATTAGTACAACATTAACTTTTATTATTTGCTCTAATTTATCTACCAATTCTGAAACTTCCTAAACTATCTTTTTTTTTTTTTTTCCTTTTTATTTTTTTGATCTCTTGAAGGTTTACATGATTTTACAATATATTGAATCATATTGTGATGAACACCAACTTCCATCTGTACCTATCATCCTGTGTGGGTAAGTTCTGAATGATCAAGAGAATAAGCAGTTAATTTATATCGCAAGTGCTCTCTTATTTTTTATTTTTGAAAAGTAGAGCAAATTTTTGTGTAACTTCCCATCCGACCACCATTGTAAAACTGTGTAGGGATTGGAATGGAAGCAACAAGGGACATGTCTATAAGTTTCTGTGCTCGCAAGGTTTTGTTTCATCCTATGACATTGCTCACAATTACATGGACATTGATGAAGATTCCCATAAGGTTATTTAGTCTCTCTCCATGATGTGTTAGTGAACACATTAAATGTATTTATGTAAAAAAAAAAAAAAAAAAACATGCTAAAGATATAAGTTTTTTGCAGTGGATCAGTCACCGTAACCATAGAGGAAATGTATGTGGAGTGGACTTTATATGGCTCCTCAATCCTAACAAACATCGGAAGCCACTTAAAGAAAGCTTTATGGAAGCACTTCTTGGAAATATCACAGTGTGTAGAATATAAATACACATGATTCTCATTTTTCTAATTGATCAATTTCAATGCAAGTGAATTGATATTTCTTTACTTGTCACACTATAGAACCTACTGCAGAAAGCATCGACAGGAAGTGTTGATCCACTACATTTTTTCGAAATGGATGGCAGTTACATTACTTACTCTCAGTTCTGCCAAGCTCTTGCTAAGGTATCCTTTGGCTTGTGTCACAATATGCCTGGAAATATGAATTATTTGGATTATCTTCAGTAGTTAAAATAGGTGACTAATACTTCACCCTATTTTTTCTCTCTTTTTTGTCAGCTAGGGGTATGTGGGAGTTCTCATAGTGGCCTAAGCAATGAAGATACAAAAAAATTATGGGAACATCTAGATACAGATAGAAATGGAGTCATTGATCTTTTGCAATATTCTGTAAACTTTTCTTATTATTTTTATTTTAAAAAATAAATTTGTATTTTACATCCTTTATATGCAGATTGGTTTAGATTAACAATGGGATGCTTAATTAAGTTCTGATATTGCAACTATTGCAGAGGGCACAGAACCTGCATCCTTCGCTTCTACAGAAGGAAGACGATGAAGAAAATGGGGGACAGATAAAAGAAATGTTTGACACTTCTACCTCTACAACTATGATTGGTTTCAATGTCAAAAATGCAATGCTCTTCCCTCCAGAAGTTGAGAAAGGGATGTGGCCTGAGAATTATTCGCTATCTGATCATGCACACTTAACTGTGGAGTTTTCCCTAGTGGAAATGAACTGTACCTGAGCAGTTTTTTCCATTCCATGTGAATAAAACATATTAGTTTTGGCGCTCAGGTTACTTTATGATCAAATTGGAGTCACATTTTTTGTTGATCTTAGAGGATGTAATGATTTGCTGGCTTTTGAATGCTCCCATGGAGATTTCATGTAAACCTCAGCATTGCTTGTAGCATGAATTGTAGCACATTTATTGCTTGGGAGAGATAATTGTATAAATAAAAGATAAATCTACAGCAAAAACAAAAAGTAAAATTATATTTTTTTTCACCCCTTCAGATGGTCAGTTGTGAAGGTTTGGATGTTACTCTTTGCCATTGTTTTTGGTTCAAGTCAGCTATGTAGCATAATCATACATCGTATTGCATTACTATAGTTTCTGTTATGCACGTCAACAGTTCCTACAGGCAACTCGCAATTGCTGGTTCCATGATCATTAAAAATGCATCGAATAATTATAAATTTTAACACGATTTGCATGAGATCTATAGTTAGATCTTACCTAGGTCGACAAGCCTGAAAGATGATTTTTCCATTTTTGTTTTTTCTATTGAGAGCCATGGCCTTGCCCCTCAACTCAAGAATCTTATGCTCCACCTAAGCTATAAATAAAAACAAGCATATATAGATTGCTTGAGTAGGGACCATCAAAACCCATAAAATAACTAGCTTCTAAGAATTACCAAAAAAATAAATAAATAACACTTTCTTCATTCCACTAAATAAGATTAATTGCACTCTAATATTTAATGATAATTAAGATAAGGGAAGCAAGTGTTAGAGTTCTACTATATCACTACATGCTATTCCTCATCAACAAATATTTATAATCCAATATGGAAAGCATCGTAAAAAAATTGGGTTGCTTCTTATCTATTGAGTTATAGATCCATCTTTTTATTGATTATCAATTGATATTTCTATGTTCACAAGGAAAAATATAAAGTTCCAATTTAGTGGAACTACCATGACCATGGATTCACAATGATCACTACCTTTGGATCACTTAAAGGGATATGACTATCTCACATAAGAGGTCTCATAGTTTCTATATTGATGATATTTATAATCAACTATTAAATGAATGATTTCCCTAGATTTTGGGGATATAATGTCACTTTAGGATCTCACTCATATGGAACTCAAAATAACCATCAATTTAGACATCAATACAACATCTTCTCAAGATTAAGAATGCATGAAGTATAGTAACTTAGGAGACAAAGCATATCCAATTGAGAAAATTAATGACATGCTTTTCTTTAGGTCCAATTTCAATGAATAATAATTTTACACTAGCACATCTACCTTAGAATTTAACTGTAATGGCCAAGATAACTCATTCCATTAATTAGGGAGGTGATCCACTATAGCCACTATTGAGTTGCCCAAATTCATGACTGTTGTGAACAACGTATTAAGCTATAATTGAGGAACCCATGTTTTGTATCTTTTTCATAACCACTCATACACCTAGACCATATATAATGTAACTTGATTAGATAGAATGCTCATAATATATGTTGGAAACTTTGGATTAATCAATCCAAGGTGCGTTCAAAACTATTTGAAGGATGCTAAATCCAAGCATAACAAAAGCTTTAAAACATAAACATTAGATCTAGGTGTTTAGAATAACAAATATGTAATTTGGATGTTCCTAGATCCAATCCAACCAGTGATGTGGATCTAAAAAACAAAGAGATCTTCTGATTAATGACTCTCTTTCCTTTACTATTGGCACTAAAGGTGGTAGAAGCCTCACAGAGGGACAGTGGCTAGGGTTCTCCTCTTTTTAGAGGGCATAAGAAGACTAAATTGAAGTCCTAACTTTAGAGGGGAGTTTATATAAACTTTCGATAGACTTAAGTGACTTGAGCTTATCTTAGGCTTGGGTCACTTAATTTAGCTCATTTGGACCCTAATTAATTAGTTAGCATTATTTGACTCTAATTAATCAATTAGCCTAATCTAGAGAGACTATTCACAAGCTCTTGTGCAACTTTATGTATTTACCAAAGGGCCTTTATGCACACGTGTGAATAAAGAACCCAACTAATCCTTAAAACATGTGCTAATAAGAAATATGAACTTGAGCGGAACCACTACAACCTATAGGAAAATACTAACTTCCTCATAATCCAATTATAAGGTTCACTCAACATCTCATTATAGAGAGTTAATTGTACTCTAGTATCCTATGATAATTAGATCGAGATAGAATACTTGAGTGTATGACCTACTAACAATTGCATGCAAGCTCGCCATGAATTGGTGTTCATAATCTAAAGAGGTGAACGTTATCAACCTTTCAAGATTATCTCTACCATTCTTGAGTTTCAAATCCTCCTATTATTTAATCAAATGCTAGACTCTACCTTACAGAGAGCATGTGTCAAATTCCACTAAAGAAATTACTACGACCATAGATTTCAAGATTACAAATTCTTAGGATCACCCAAGGGGACATGTTATCTCAAACCCTTAAGATATCATGGTGTTTATTTTGAGAATACTTATTGTCACTTGCCTTAATCAATAGTGATCTAATTCATTGCAAATATATGACCATCTTAGGGTCTTAGCCTTAAGTCAAAGCCATTGAAGACCTTAGCAGTAGCTCGATGTTCTCTCAAGGTTGAAAGCTTATGTAGCATAGTAGCTTGGTAAAGTCATGATTACCTAATAGCCAATGACATGATTCATCATAGGTCCGATCCAATGTAGAATCATACAAACTAGTACACTCATCATGGAAAACTCATCCCCATGACCAAGACTAGTCATCCCTCCAATTAGGGGGTAGTACACTATAACCTTAAATATATTGCTTAAGTCTATAAACTAGCCATGAATAACTCATTTGCTTACAAGGAACCCATGGCTTTGATTTTTTTATGCAACTTCTAATGCACTTAAGTCATGTACAATGCAAGTGATTATGTTTGAATACTCAAAATAGGTAGTGCATAGATATAAGATAGTGAAAGGAGAACCAAAATCATACTATAAATATTAAAGAGCTCTATTTATTGTTATATCTATTAGGATAGAGCCCCAAAATAACTTGACATAATGTAATTAACTTTTGGATTTTATTATTTATTAATAAAATTCTAGTTCACTTTTATCTATCTTATTTCCGTGCATTATACCTTGTAAGTATTTTGATTTGTATCTCTTGCATTCTATGTGACTTTGGTGCATTAAGAGTTGCAAGTAGATGATTTGTTCACAGTCGATTTGTGGGCCTAGGTAACTCATTAGAGGTTGTAGTGCACTACCTACTAATTGGAGGAATGACTAATATTGGCTATCAAAATGAGTTTCTCATGGTGAGTGCACTAGTGTGTATGGTTACACATTGGACAAGATCTATAAAAAGTTATAACTTAAGGTTATCAAGTAGTCATGACTTCACAAAGTTGTTTTATTATGTTATTTATCAACTTTGAGAGAATATTGAGTTTGTGCTAAAATTAGTAATGACTTTGACCTACGAGTGAGATTGTAAACTAATAATATATTTCTTATGGATTGAGTCATTGTTGATAGAAGCTAGTAGCAATAGGTATTCTTAATAGAGATACCATGATATCTTATGAGATTGAGACAGATTGTCCCATTGAAAAGCTAAGACATGTAAGTTGAACATACAATAAAAGAATTTGTTCCTAAAGATTAATATTTTTCACCTTGTTAGACTACGGACATTAGTTCATGAGGAGACTGAATGTAATGGATAGTAAGTCATGGACCTAAGCACAAAGTATCCCGTTGTTATTTACATAGGATTCTAGAGTGCAGTTGATTCTCTGTAATGAGATGTTAAATTAACTGTAAAATTAGATTCTAAGGAAGCCAATACTCTGCTTTTTAGAAAAAAAAAAAAATAAGTTCCAAAAAATTGTTTTTAATAAAAATCCAGAAAATTGTTTTTCATAAATTTGTTTTTAATAAATTGTCCAAAATGATTTTTAAATTAAAACGGTTAAATATAGCCTTTCAATAAAAATAAAAAACATGTCTTTAAGGTGAAATCACAAATTTCTTTTAAATAAAATGGTAATTTAAAAAAATAAAAATAAAATTATATAACCCTTTTGTTGAATTAAAAAACAGGAAACCTTTTTTTCTTTTTTTAAATAAAGTTGTCAAATCATCTTTTTCTCTCAAAGCAAGAAAATCTTTTCTCAAAAATAATAAAATTCCAAAAATTTATTTTCACAAAAATAAAGTTAAAGTCTCTTTTTACATTTCTTAAAATAATATTGAAATTCTTTTCAAAACCTTGTAAATAAAAATTGAATTGAAAGATTCTTATTTTAATAAATTGGTAAACAACTCATTTTCTAGATGAGATTAAAAAAAAAAAAAAAAATCTTTCTTAACAAATTTGGAATCCCTTTTAAAAATAATAAATTTGTAAATTTTTGTTTCTAAATAAATACATAAAAATCACTTTTCTTTTAATAAATATTGGGTAGGAAATTGAATTGAATGTTTTCTTAATAAACAGGCAAAAAAAAAATCCTTTCCTAGGACGAATCCAAAAAAAAAAAAAAAAAAATGAATTGAAACTTTTGTTTTGTAAATAAACTAGTGAAAGCCCCTTGTGGTAAAACCCATTTTCCTAAATAGAAATTTAGTTGATAATTTTTTTTTTTTTTTTTTTTATAGAATCTTATCTTCAATAAAAATAATAAAAATCAATTCCTTTGTAAATAAAATTAAATTAGAATTTTTTTTATAAACAAATTTATAAAAAAAATTAAATAATTTGTAAACATCCCTTTTTAAATAAAATTTGATTTGAAATATTTCTTGAAAACAAATTTATAAAATTTCATTCTTTTAGCAAAAATAAATAAAATTTTCTAAAAGTTATTTTGAAAGTAAATTTGAACTTGAATAAAAGATCAAATCTTTTATAAATAAATTGAAACTTTATGAATAAATAAATTGAAATCAACAATTGCAAATTGTTTTTAATATAAATAAATTCTTTTAAAATTTCTTGAAAATGTTGTAATATTTAGAAATAATTAAACTCATTTTTTTAATTAATCTAATAAATCACTTTATGTAATTCTCTCATTATTTATATTGTATATTTTTGTAACTTGTGTTTATTTTGCCTTGTTATATATATTTGCATCCTGTTTTTTTTTTTATATATATATTTATGATTAATTAGTGAATTGTCATAATTCCTCCATTTGTTTAGTAGAAACTGTGAGTATACAGATTTAAAAGGTTGTTACAACTTATTATTTTACCTTTCCGATAAGTAACTTAACCCCAAATTCATTTTTGGTTTTCAAACTTGTCATTTTTCCAAATTTTGTTTTTTCTTTAAAACATAAATTAAAGTAAGTAGTGATTCAACTCCTTTCTTTTTTTCTTTTTTTCAAAAATCAAATTTTTTTCACAAATAAAAACTAAATCTTGTCATTGAATGGGAACACATATAAAAAATGCAAGTACATACTTGTATTACATGCGCTATTTTTATAAAAGCATCAAATCATTTTTTTAATAAATATGCATATATTAAAAAAATTTTGGTTGCTAATAAAATGACTTACAAAAGTGTCAATCATAGTTGAACTTATAGGAGTGGCCAACCTTAAATGTTCCTTACTTGTTGATGAGTAGAATCATAACTAATATAATGGTATACCACAAGTTAGTAACTACCTTATTGACCAAGTTTTCTAATCATCGTTACAGGCACCTAGTGTGATAAATATCAACATCTTTTTCCTTATTGACTAAGACCAGATAATCAAAACACACATGCAAAAATATAATCAAGTCAAAAATAAATTTCCAATTTCAATACTTCAAACTTATTTAAACATTTTTACAAATTTATAAATATATATCTATATATATATATACTTAATTATTTATAGCAAAAATTATATTTTTACAAATTTTCCTTATCGTTGGATCTCATAAAACAAAGTGGTAGAAAATTTCTATGAATGACTTCAGAGATTTAATGGAATCTTTTAACCTAAAATTTTGATAAATTTTAGTGTATATTTATTTATTATTTAACCATGTACAAAAATTAGGTAAATTAATTCATCTCTGAACATATCCAATTTTGATTACTTAGGCTGACTTAACTTAACTTCGTTTTCTAAACAATTACTCAAACTTCTTTTCTAACACATCTAACCATCCATATTAATTCTTTTATGCCTCAAACTCACAATCTACATAAACGAAAACCTATTATGCTGAAAACCACACCAAAATTTTTCTTCAAACTACGTGACTTAAAAAAAGAATACCTACTATTCCCAAACAACATATTATTATTCACCCCTAAAATAATTTTTCGTAACCACTTATACTTTTTTTAATGTTTCCCCATACTAGTCCTATAGTCATGTAACATGCCCTATGGATTTACCTACAACCACACTCTAGTGTGGGATTTGATCTTACACTAACACATTTTTTGCTCGTACCCTCTAAAAATAAAAATTATAGAAATACGCTATATTTCCATCAAATTCAAACTTTCATCATAGGGCTTACTTCTTTTTCTCAAATCTTAATCAAAATAACCTTATGTTTAAGAATTTTGAATTCTAAATTCACCTAAACATCTTTTATTTATTTATATACTTTTTTATTAATTTTTTTCTTTTTCATTGTGAAACCAAAATAACAATTGTATTGGAATATATTTTGAAATAAAACTTTTACTTTTCACATTATCTTTAAAGAAAAAAAAAATTACTTCCCCTCTTCATCTTGGATCTTAAATCCCCTAAGGCCTGTAAACCAAAATTTAAGCTCATGGGGCTCTAAACTTATGGGACAAACTGGGACATCCCACATTGGATAATGGAGAAAATTTTTGGCGCTATATAAGTATGAACTTTTCTTAAGTAAACACGTTTTAAAGTCATGAGAGCCCCTTTGATCCAAAATGAATAATATCTACACGGTTGAAAGCGGATCATTACAAATAGTATCAGAACCAATTTTCGACCTCGGTGTGGGATTGAACTTATGGACAAAAAATTATATTTTTGGGCTAACTTAACCCTTTTTAGAAACCGTGTCTATTTTCCATTTTTCCCACCCACCAAACATGTCATTCATTAAATTGAATAGAGTTGAGTAACTTATGGTAATTTATGGTTACGTGATCTACCCAGCTGCCAATAACTAATAATTTGATCAGTTGCTTACAATAAATTACGAAAATCATCGCTCTGTCAAAAAAATATAACAGAGATACCATACTCTGAAAGAAATGGCCAACCGAATCATTTGCATCCATCACATTCATATGTAAAATATGTGGATAAGACTGTCCATGTTTGCTCAGCTTAATCTGGTGGCCTTCATAAATTCCAACTAAATATTTGTTCAACAGAAGTAGATTATCATTAATTGTGTCTATTAAATATCAGGCCTTTCTTTGATCTAGAAGGTCATTTTGGTGTAATAAAATTAATAACGAATTAAATATATTTTCAAGAGGCAGATTTTCCGCAGTCTGATTCAATGACGTCCGGATATATTTGGTACGCAGACGTGGAGTCAGAATACATCACGATGGTATTTTGGCTTGGCCTCTAGCGGTGGTTTTGATAATTGTTGAGACTTGTTATGGTCTCGGATCGATATTTATTGAATATGTAACGTTTATATATAATTTATTTTTATTACTTTATATTCAATTTACATGTCATTTTAAATTTATAAATAAAATTTTGTATTCTCAATCGATAACTTAAGTTTTATCGTAAGATTGTAAATACGATAGATAGAGCTATTTTCGGATTAAACAAATTGATCTTTATTGGGCAGAGGCTTAATACATCTAATCTTCATAGATTTAAAATTTTATTAAATATCTCGTATCATTTTCATTTCTTATTTTTACTTACCCCTCCTCTCATTCAAAATAAGGGATGTGTATGATAAAATTTTAAATTTATAGGGTTAGATGCATTTAGCCGAAACCACGGGAGAGGTAAATGAAATTAACCCTAAAATAAAAAATATTGAAATTCAAGCGTCCAACTAGCTTCTACAATTAACAAGTAATATATTAATAAATAAAAAATTTCCGTTCTTTTAATGTTAACTCTAATAATACTTTCACCTAAATTAGTTCAAATGATTAAAATTCAATAATAAAATCTTGGAACTTTAAAGTATGATTTTCACAAAAAAGTAGGGAAAAAAAATCCTCAATATTAATCAAATCACTCAATAAATTATGTCCATTATTGTTATAGTTGTGGAATTATTCCCTTATTACAAAGAAAAAATTTCCCAAAATGAAAAAAATTAAATTAAAAATTCAATCTTACAAATATTTAAGTTATTTAAGTTGGTTGGTTGAAGTGTTAATAGGTCAAACCGTAGTCAAACAGCAGTAGCAGAAACATGGTTGAAGTGTTAATAGGTCAAACGGAGTTCAAACCGTAGTAGCAGAGACTTACGGAACATTGCTGAAATTTAATTAGATACATAATGGACTTGGAGTCACAGGAGTTTTATGATGATTTGGGTGAATTGCCAATAAAATGATTCAGAATTACAATAAATGAAATTTATTGGTTTGAGATGCAAGTGAACTCCACTCCACTGCAAATGACTTGATCACATAGCAATTGATATTGATGATTTTTGTCTGCAATTATCAGTTCATCACATATATACCGCATAAAGGAATTGAAATACTTTAAACCAAACTAGATCTCCTTCCATAATTCTGCGCTCATGTTATCATTAATTTTTAGTACACTAGGAATATTTTTTCAGCAATTTCTTACTTTTCGTGTCAGAAGTAAAACAAGAAGCACTAAAAATATGTCAATCCAGCTTGAATAGGTTTTTTTTTTTTTTTTTTTTTTTAAGTTCAGAATGAGTAAATTTTTAAATGGGCAAAAGGGGCTGAATTGAGTTGAAGCGATGAAGATGAAAATGAAAATGATATTTGATGCAACATTTATCGACATCACAAAACTTGAGTCCAAGAGGTTAAGTTGATGTGGGCGTGATGATACCACACCCATCTCATCTCATCTCATCTCATGGCAACATAGCCAGGAAAGATGTTTCTTCTTTAAGATTTAATGAGGTGGTTGAACCGAGTTGCCTGAAAACACTCGCTCATAATAATTCATTAATAACATCCTCAACTAGTCGTGCCACCTGCATAACCACCAATCCTTTATGGGGAGATTGTAGCTACCCCATATTTATCTTTTTATTTACTACTGCTTCCCACTATTAGGTTCTCCATTACAACTCATTTAATCACCCCCTTCAATTCTAAGTTTAATTGAAAAATAACAATCAGGTTGATATATACATCTACTGTTTAATTTCTACATGTTTTTTCAGTTGGATAAAGCAAATTTTAATTGATGCATCAGAGATCTAGCCTCAAGGATACGCAATGCAATGTATCTATGCCAAACTATATATCATAAATTAATGTTCAGACACACAGTTTTCAATGAAAACGTGTCCAAATATCTCTAGATGGTCAAATTACTCCTAAGTTTTGCAGCTCAACAACCATACTTTTATTCATATAGACACCCACATCCACGTCCACAATATAACTACTTTGACTGAGATTTGTAAGCAATTTAGGAGCTAATTTCCACGAGTCAATAGTCCAATTTTGCTAAGCCTAAAGTCGACATTCTACTCCATGAGATAGATTGAAAGACCAGGCAGCCTGAGTTGCTATTTTTGTCTACTTCGGTTGAGGAAGGAAGGACATGGCAAATTTGATCTGCACCCAAGCTGACTGGTATTAATTATGTATACTTTTAATTCTGTGATAGCTGGTAGGTGTGTCTGGGGTTCCATTTTGGGGTTGTGATGTGTTTATGAACTATCATATGCGAGCAAACCAACAATCTCAGCAATGAATGAGGACTACCAAATAGCCTTTGTGGTTGTAGAATTTACTGCAATTTTCTTTGAACAATCCTACCTGCAACTGCAGAACATCTTGTGATTTTATTTTCATTTTTTATCACTTAATTAGTACATGTTCCTGCCATCAATTTACACTTGTCTTCTACCAGTTGTTTCTTCTATTCAATTCAATTCAATCCTCATCTCTCTATAACTTCTCCACACCCTCCTCCTCCCCATACATTTAATTAAGAATTAATTAGAGCTAACCTCATCCCTCTCCGATTCAGTATATATAGGCTTATAGGTCCAATCACAGCAGACACAAGGACCCCTGGTTGATTGTGGGGTAGCTAGCTACCATTGAGCCTGTTTCTCTTTTTGATCTCTATATCTGATTCTTCTTCCATTGAATTACTCCAACAGTCCTCTCTTCCATTTGGTTGGCCAGAGTTTCTTGATCTTAACTCTTAAGGTAATCTAGATAATTTGTTTCTATTGTCACAAAACCATCTCTTATTGATGGTTAATTGTTCACTGTTCCATCGGTAACCTTGGGTAACTACTGGATTCAAATATATGCATTTTTGTTCTCACTCTTTCTTGTTTATTGGGTTTTGTTTCAAGACAGGTAAAGCAGAGCATAGAGAAAATATGAAGAGAAAGGCCAATCCTCCGCTGGATTTGAAGCTGAACCTGTCGCCACCAAGGCCGAATCCCCAAGTGGAATCGCCAAAGTTATCGGCTTCTTCAGAGGTGTCGCCCAGGAGCTCATGCGTTTCGATGGAGCTGAGCTCGGAAGAGACCCAGACCCACCCCCACCAATTGAACAGTCCTGAGGCAACTTCCATGGTTCTTGTGGGGTGTCCCAGATGCCTCATGTATGTGATGCTATCAGAGGTGGATCGGAAATGCCCCAAATGCAAGAGCACCGTTTTGCTTGATTTCCTCAATGAAGAAGACACCAAACAATCCAGCAACTGAGGATCTCACATGGAGCCTGCTTCTCCTCCTGCTTCATGGTGCACCTTAACGACTTCTCCACCTCCTCCTAGTTTTTAGGATTTCTTTTTTTTTTTTTTTTGTTAATTTTTAATTTTAATTTTCATTCCGAGAGCTTTCCTTCTGCTTTTCTCTATCATGGGTTTAGTTGCCCATTAGACCCGGGAAAGAAAAAGAAAAGTTGGAATCGAGTTGGGTAATGTAAGCTTTAGAATTTTCTTCTCTTTTCCCATGTCATCTTTGCAACCAAAAATAGCTTTATGCTTTCCTCCTTAAGAATTAACCAAACAGCATATTTTCCTCCATCTTCCCATCATCTAAGCGCAGAGGCAGAAAAAATCACCAAAATAAACTCTTTCATCGTCATGCATACATATTACTGATGAGAAATATTTGGAAAGAAATTTCAAATAATGGTAAGTTAGAAGCCATTTAAGTTGGCAGTTGTGGGATTTGAGGGGCATTGACCTAGTTTGTTTTGAAATGAATGCAATCGTCGGTTACCATACTATTGCCCTTATTTCAAGGGTGGTTGAATATCATATTAGACTCGAAGCTCACGTGAACAAGCCTCACTTTTGAAACTGGGTTGGCTTTATATAATTAACAACACAGCAAACCACATTTACTCTGCCCACCTTCTACTTTCCATGTTCAAATTGAGGATGTTTTGGAAAAAAAAAAATTAATAATTTTTGGTATGCTAACATTGAATTGCGATAGGAAATTCTGGCGGAGGTCTCATTTCCTTAATTAATAAGAGAGAGATACTTTTAGACGACACCAAGATATACATAGAAAAATGTTTCATCAAAATAACATTTAATATGGGATGGTTATGGACCTTTAATTGCATTGACGAGTCAAGCACACCCTTGTTATAAGCTCATTTTTATACCACAAATTTATCTAGACGACTCAAACAAATGTGCCATTAATGTTGTTTGAAAATTCACATAAGAAAAGATGTTGAATGAAGGTAGATGGGAGTACAATAAAGATTAACAAAATTTTGAGTGAGATTATAGCTTAAATATTCGTTTAAACATATTTTTTATTTTTTTTTAAAAGACTATACTATATAAAAATTATCTCTTTTTGTTTAATATTATTGTTAATATTTTGTTGTATGTATTATATAAAATTTTTAATTATATTTCTTTTTATCATTTTTTTTTTCACGTCAGTGAAGACTCAAAACCAAATAAGATTTTACAAATTTCATTTCTAAAATTAGTTTTTATTTTTCTTAATTAAACAAATTTTGACAAAAAGGAAAATAAAAAATAAAAATTGTTTCTAGAAAATGAAACTATAAAATGTTTTTCAAACCACATATAATTTAAGTGATTGGTAAATTTTGAAAGTGGATTTCAAAATTTTGAAATTATTCTTTCATAAACCTTTTTTTTTTTTTTCGTTATATAATATGTTTTTAAAATATTATCAAATCACCTTTATAATTGATATCCAAGCATTAAACAATAGTTTTTAAAAGAGTTTCTAATAAAAGAGATACCAATAAAAGTGTTATAAATAAAAGCATTTTAATTAAAATCATTATAAATCAGCAAATTTAGTTTTTGCTTCTTTTTTTTTTTTTTTTTTTTGAGAAAAATGAAAAAGGTTTTCACCAATTTTTTTATTATATATATATATATAAGTATAATTTTTTTTTAAAAAAAAAAAACTTTGTTTTTAATTTTACAATGCTAATCATTTGATATGATTAATGAAACCAACCTTCTATTTTATTTTATTTTATGTTTTTTTTTTTTTTTGACAAAAATATCAAAGGTAGAATATATAAATTGAGCATATGCATTACCTATATCATCATCTCTAATCCCAATTATTTAATTTCTATTCTTAATGAATCAATGTAAACATGATCCATATCTCTGAATTTTCCTACTAGGCAATCAAAATTTGTCCACAAGTGTGAAATTGAAGGATGGCCTATACGGGACTATTGAAATACCCCCAAGTTTTGCCATATGAATCTATGTAGTTTTGTACTCCTATAGACATAGATGGGTCTCGCTTGAAACTTGAAAGTCTGAGCTCAATTTTATTTTATAATAAATATTAGTTTCACCTTCCATATTTGGATGGGCCGGAAAAAACAGTCTTTATTCCCAACAGTGCAATGTTGGGAATAAGGCCTACAAATAGATGTCCTCCCACCTCCTGACCACATAATGGCGAGGTAATCAATATTTGGATCGGACACGGGTGAAAAATCATTCTACTAACGTTAAGAAGTTGGGTGAAATTTAATATTTATCCCTTAATGACTTAAATTGACTTTAATTCTTAAATTATTAATTTAAAATTTATTATTAACTTTTTTACTTTAAATATTAAAATTATTTGATAAAATTAACTTAAATTTTATTCAAATAATTTAATTGACATATTTATTCTCATTACTTTGAATTAAAATTTATATTTGATGATTATTAGTTAATATATTTATTTGTTAAACATTTATATTTAAAGTATGATAAAAATATGAGATAACTATAAAAATATTTATAAAGAAAAATTAATTGTGAATGTCGGGTCATAGTCATAAAATAAAGTTTCATTAAATATGAGTAAATGAGGTAAAAAAAAATTAAAATTAAGAATAAATTAACTATTTTGACTAATACTTAAATTTATTTTTTACTTTAATTATTATATTAAGTTATTTTATCAAACATATTTAATTTTAATGATAACTTCAATTAAATCATTAAATCATATTAAGTCATTAAATTAATTTACTAAGTTCTAGCTAAAGCTTTAAGTTAGGAGAGTTGAACTCATGCAAGTATGTAAATTGATGATATTGATTAAAATTGGATTTAATTTATGGTATCCTATCTAGATAAAATAATTAATAAAAATATTTAATTGGTGTGAGATGTTTTTTTAGATATATCTTCAAATGAAAACTAACCACGTGAAAAATGTTTTTATAAACATTTTTCATGTGTCTTGTTTGGGTTATTTTTCTCAAGAATTATTTACATGAAAAAAAAAAAAAGTTTTTATTGTGAATTTCTCGTGTCTCTCGTTGGAGTTATGCTTTGTGATTTTATTGATTTTAATGTGAATAAAAGATAAAAATAGGCATTTTAATTTACACTAAATGGAACTCCTAAGAAAAATATGTTAGAGATGTACCAAACGGGGACTAAATTAATGGAATTCAAAATCTAAACTTTTGGTCCCTAGGGTATGCCGGAGCTAGGGTTTCTTATGGGGCATTGGCATGTAGCAAGGTCCTAAAAAGTTGATGGGAAGGCATCCAATATGATATCGAGTGTGTAATTTGTTGGATATGGTATGATATCAAGTGTGTAATTTGTTGGATGTGGATGACGCTGAAGTCATGGACTGAAATCTCATAAAACCATTGCAGACGATATTAAATCCAGATGAAAGCTCATCAACAACCGGAAGCTGCAAGAAAACAAGACCTGGCATCAATGGCCTTACCAATAGACTGACACGAGACATTTGATTATACATATATGTGACTACAAAAATAACTTAAAACTCTGGATGCAAATTAAAAACAAAAGGAAATGGGAGAAGGGGTAACTTTGGAATAAATTTAAAAACACTGCTGGTGTGCATGAAGGGGCATTTTTTTTCCTCCACTTTGGGTTGGGGGTATGGGTGCATAATTACCCCTTAAACAAAATAGAAAATACAACCTACATGACTTTTTTGTTTAAGTCTTTTGTTTTTGCTTAGATATCTTGTTTCACATAGTTAATCATGTTGGAATTTTTATGTGTGGACTTACCTAATCAATTTAATAATATCATAAATTAGTGTTAATTTATTTTTGCATTGTGGTCCATAATGGGGCTGAACACATTATTGCTTGATTTCTATAGGCTCACCCTATTTCACTTGACTGGCCCATTAAGTCAAGTGATCTAAACTGTGTGATATGTGATATATATATATATATATATATATATATATATATATATATATATATATATATAAGGGAAAAAGACAGTGGTGGTCATCTCATTCCTATTCTGTTTTCTCTTGGGGCTGAGAAGAGAACGAACTTTTCAAAGCACATAGATTGTTTTGGGTATAGAAAGGGAACAGCCAATTGAACCCAGAGTTTCTCTCCTTCACGAATTGAACGAATCCTTGAACACCAGACGAGCACAGAAATGACTTTCCATGGAATCAATCAAGGTCAGGTTTTTTTTTATCCCTAATTTCTTTTATTGTATGCTTTAATGTCTTTCATGAGATCCTGTTTGGCGTTTAAATATTTCAACAAATCATGCCCACCATTAGAAGATCAATATCGTTGCAAAGATATCATGACCAAACATAGAGGGGATGAATAGATGTTTCTAAACAAATGTAAGAGGTCTCCTAACACATTATCTTAGAATTTTTCATAATTTAAGTTCTTATCTTCCAATAACTTCTTAATAAATAATAAAAATCACGTGCAGATATAAATGCAACACCACTTTCTTAACAATTTATAAATATAATTTGCATGCAAATGATTCAACACTTCCTAACCTAAATTCATAAGGGCAATTTTAACTCCTTAATACATTTTCAATTATTACTCAACATCATTATCAATTTTGACCAAAAATTATTCAAGATTTTCAAAAGATAATCAAACTTACTTCAGCTCATCTTTCATCCATCCGACATACATGCTCAAATAACAAAAGATATCAATAATCAAAAATAAATTAAAGAGTAGAATAAAAGGAAGAAAGACAATAAAACTAGATTTTATATGAAAAATATATGAAGAAATAAAAAACCACAAGTCTACAAGTGATTGAAAATATCTACTATAAAGAACAAAAATTGAGTATAAGATTTTACCTAATTGAAGTCTACCTATCCTTCCCAAACCACTTAATTAACACCTTTTCACTTTTAGCTCGACATCTTTTTTTTTTCTTTTTTTCTAATATACTTGAAGTTTATACCAAATTCGATTTTGACATCTTCTTGAATCCGAACAAGAAAAAAATGAGTCTTCACCCAAAACTGAATAAATGAGATAAATGATACATGAATGAAAGAGAAGAATCAACTCATTTTTTAGAAAATTCAATGTAGTAGATGATTTGAAAATCAAGGAGAATGATGGATTTTCTTGGCAACGAAATGCCCTTAATTTGGCATGAAGAGTGAGAGCTCAAGAGGGAAAAAAACAGTTGTATGTTTCTTTCCACAAAATAGGAAGCATTTTCTAGTTTAAAAGGAAAAAAGCCCTTAATCCAATAGATAATAAAAAATCAAGGAAAAAAAATGGATCGATCTTACTCAAATCTGAATCAATACTAGAACAGGACACTTGAACACTTAGTTAAACCAAAAAAAAAAATTGTTTCCCAAGCCTTCTTAACTCTTTAAAAAAAATTTCAAAAAAAACTCATTGATTTAATTTCATCCATCTACAACCTCAACTGTATATCTTGACCTCTAAGTAACTTCAATGTCTTGATCTTATTTTTAGAAAAATATTCCAAGAAAAATTTGTTGATTTAATTTCATCCATCTACAACCTTAACTATATTGAGATATTAAGAATGTTTTCCTTATATCATTCAGTGTTGAGATATTAGGATATTAGTTGTTTTTTTCTTATATCATTCTTTTCCATTCTAAGAATGGTGATTACCCTCTATATATACTCTGTACATGAACGAATGAAAGTATGAATGAAAAAAACTACAATTTATCAATTTGAAGAAACTATATACTTTGACCTCTAAGTAATTTCAATGTCTCGATGTTAATTATTTTTTAAATACTCACAACTAGTTTTACACTAAGGAACCCAATGAATAGGCAGTGTACGTAGTTATAGAAATTTAGTGTACGTAGTTGAAGAAACTTAATAATAATCCATGAAACTTCTACAGTAATCGATCATATTTAAGGTCTGAATGTGATACAAGGATACTGACATGAACTGAACACTAACAGTTAGTAAATTTTATTAGTATAAGGGTATGTTCATCCTTTAGTAAACTAACTTCAGATGAAACTTTTCTTGTGTGGTCCTTAGGCGAAAAAGACCCACCAGCCAGGTTTCATATGCCAGCCTTCAAACCCTGGTAGATTTTTGTTTACTCACGGAATATATTCTTGGGTAATCCGTCATTGAGACATGTACTGGGATGATTGTGCTACTTGTTGATGGAAGTAAATTGGAAGCCAAAAAGGAACCGGAAACAAGCATTAATGGAAGGTGAGTCAAAATACGCAAGTTGGGCTCAAGTCGGCAAATGAGGAGAAAGAAACAGGCAGGGTCCTTTAAAAGAAACCTAATTGAGAAGTCATTCTCGTGGGTCATAGAGCCATAGACTAACAGAAGATAATATGACCCTCTCATTTAAAATTTTTTCTGACGTTATTTATGTGGCAAGACTATTCCAACTGATCTTGTCGTCTTTTAAACCCAGCTGCCTTCATTTTCTTAATAGATGCTTCTGTTTTACATGAAATCATGCAACATGATCTCTCTGCTGTTCATAACAGTTAAGTGAGTTCATATGAGCTGAAAGTTAAGAATTGCATCACTTGAAAATAACTACTACAAATCTTCATGGGACGGGTGTTACTTGTTGCTGCCATTAATTTTGGCGTGTCATGAAAATTATATAAAATTTATTTTGATTCCAGACAGGAAAAAAAAAAAAAAAAAAAAAAAAAATCTTTTGTTGAAAAGAAAATTAAATATAATTAAAATTAGATAATAACTTATACATTTTCAAATTATTTAATTTTTATATATAATATAAATAAATAAAAAAAGGATGAAATGAATTTATAGTAGTATATAAAAATAATTTATTAATTTTAAATTTATTTTTTGGTTTTTTTCTCTATTTTTTTCCCCACATTTTTTTTTCAAAATTTTAAAATGCAAATATAATAAGTAAATGCATTCTATTAATTTAGAAGTCCAACCCTGACTTTAAAAACTATCCTAAATTAGTTCATTTCAACATAACATGAAAACAAAAAGGTTAAGACAGCTAAGGACTATTTGGCAATTTTATATAAAAATAATTTTGAAAAATACTTTTTTAGAACAATTTTTTAAAATTATTTTACGATGTTTTGTAAAATAAAAGTC
Source organism: Vitis rotundifolia (assembly GCA_030254885.1). NCBI lineage: Eukaryota > Viridiplantae > Streptophyta > Magnoliopsida > Vitales > Vitaceae > Vitis > Vitis rotundifolia. The sequence continues at coordinate 15,680,971 of CM058156.1, forward strand.
AATTTAAAAATATGAAATGTTATTAAAGTGTTTTTAATATTTTTAAATATATTTTAAAAATCATTTTTATATCTAGTACTTTATTTTTAATCATTTTACGTGTTTATATAATTATTTTATAAAATAGACCTCAAAAAATAAGTAAAAACAATAGATAACGTATAAAATTAACATAAACAACTAAAAGATGTTTTCTGAAAACACTATATTTTCTACTCTTAAGAACTAAAAACAAAAAGCAGTTTCTTGTCATCAAACATTTTTTTTTTTTTTTTTTTTTAGAACAAACCCTAAATTGTTTATAATTGTTCAAAAATAGGCTAATCTAGAGATACAATACTTTATTCTTGAATTCCCAATGTCCACTCTTTTGATCTTGAAAAAAGTAAAAAGAAATAAAAATGAAGATGTTTTAAATTTTCTTTTTAAAAGATAAATAATTTAAATATAATAAAAAATTTCAAATATTAAGTACATTTGTAATTGTCTATATTTAGATAAAAAAAAAAGTCTAAAAATTAGACAAGTATGATTAAAAACAATTAACTTTAACTTATTTTGTTGTTTCCTTTTTATCTCCTCCCATTTGTACACTTTTTTTTTGTTATTTATTTATTTATTTGTATTTAGACTTTGGATAATCTAAACCAAACTTCAATAAATCTTAAATTTATACTAATGACAAAAAGTATTCGATAAAACAAAAAGGTAGTGAGCTTATCAACAATAAAATATTTAAGGGATTATTAAACATATTGATTTTCTTTTTTTCTTTTTTCTTTTTTGCATTAATTTTGCTCTCTAAGCTCCTATCTTCTCAAGGACAAAAATTATCTAGTACGTTAAAGTTAACAACTATTATAATAAGTATAAATAATAATAGTAAAAAAAAAATTAATATGATATGGTAAAGAAAATAGTAAAAAAAAAAATACTATTTTTTTACCATCATATTAGTGTTACTTTACTATTATCATTTGTACTAATTATGATAGTTATTAACATTAATATGATAGTAAAGAAAATAGAAACATCAAGCAAATTAACGGGATGATCACTCCACCTTGACCTTGTCAATAATTTAAGTACATTATAATACATCTCAAATTTGAGAGGAGTGGGTATGAGATTTTAAAAAATTTACTTATTTTTATTTTTTAAAATTTTATTATAAATATAAATTTTATTTATTGATAAATTAATTAATTTTTACATAAATTTTTAGAAATAAAAAAATAAAAAAATAAAATTAAATTTCAATTATTTTTATATGTAATTGGAGGGAATGGTATAATACTTAAACTTAGAAAATAAAATCTCAAACCCACCCAACATTCTGTTATATTTCTCCTAAATCCCTCATATTAAGGATAAAGTTTCCTAGTTAATATTATGAATTAGATCATATTTTCTCATATATATTGAAGGGATAGCACATAAGGTCCCAAGGACTTGTGATCATGAAACCCATGACTTTAGTAATTCCTTTAATGGACGACATGTTCTTTAGAGTTAGAGTATATCAATTGATCATATAATAGGGGAATCTATAACTTAGGATTGAAGAGATAATCTTATGAGTTGATAACACTATCCTATTAGATTATAGACACCAATTCATAGAGAGTTTGGATGCAATGGATAGTTGATCACAATCCCAAAATTTGTTTCGTTATATTTTCATAAGATATTGGAGTGCAATTAACTCTTTTTAGTGGAGTGTTAAGCCAACGTCAAAATTGGATTATGAGGGAACTAGTATTTTCTCATGGGTCCCAATGGTCCTTACTCGAGCTCTTAATTCATGGTGATACATGCTTTAAGGGTATTTTGATTATATAATTCATAAGCGTGTATAAGAGCATTTTGGTAAAAACATAAGGTTGAACTAAAACTTATGAATGACTTTTCTGGATTTGGTTAATTAATTAGTTAGATCTCACTAGGGTTAATTAATTAATTAGGACATAAGTAGGCTAGATTAGTGACCTAAGCCTAATTTGGGCTCAAGTCAATTAAGCCCACAAGGAAGCAAACTCCTTTAGGGGTTACGGCTTCAATCTTCTTGCTCAGATTTTGAGATTCTAGAGAAAGGAACACTAGTCACGTGACGAATTACCCTTGCAAACACAATCCCCTCAAGATAGTGTCTCCTCTCTAGTATAAAAACTGAGATGAAGAGACTGTCCTACGAAGGGAATTTAACTTGTGATCAAATAAACTATGTTAGAGCAGCATAAGGAATCATATTAAATGTACTATAAAATCATTACTTTTCCGACATATAAAGCTTTTAATACACCAATGTAGGGCTTAAGGGACCAAAACTTGTTCATATATAAGGAAATGGCTACGTACCAACAGTCTATCCAAAATAAGTAAAAAGAAATGTGCAAAAATGGTTATATGTCTTATTGTCCGTCCTTTGGAACTTGCTCAATATCTGGTTCTACTAGGTCCTCATATGAAAAGTTTAGGGAATTACAAAGTGAGCATAACTCAATGAATGATCATATAATGCAAGTTTTAGGATGGTTAATACAAGATAGAAAAATGAGTTTTATTATGCATGTAACACTCAATGTAGATAATATATAGCATAACAATCAAATAAGCATACAACATTGACAACTCAATATATAATCAATCAAACACATGCATAATCTATGGCTACAGTGTCACTCCAACTCTCAACAAATCCCAATATCATGCAATATAACCGGTATGGTGCCCCTTCCTCCATCAGCATATATCACATATGCATCTATAGATGACATATGTTTCACATATGCATCTGCAGACGACATATGTCTCACATATGCATCTACATACGACATATGTCTCACATATCATGGTGCCTTATAGACATAGTGCCCTTATAACTCTCAACACACTTCTCATACAAACTGCTCCTATGCCCCTTCATATTTTGGCACAAAGGATCACTAAGTCAATCGGCTACAGTGTGCCCATCCATCTCTACAGCACGATATAGGTTTAAGGTATATTATAATCACATTCGTAATAATAATGTAAAATACCACAATGATGGTACTAGTGATGTTCACTAAATAGTTAATACTAGATTAGCTCCTAGGAAAGACTAAAGGGGTCACAATGGTCCTGCTTAAAACCCAGTCTCCTTAGACAGAGCTTCCCTAAATCGTACCCATCCCCTCATGACCACAGAATCATCTTACTATCTATAAACATATATATCAATAATACAAGGAACACAAACTTATTATAAACATAGCATTTGACCAACACATTTTCAAAGCATATCTTGTTATATTTAAAAATAATGAATACATATATAACATTTGAAACATAAGATATATAATTCTAAAGCCATATAAAATCATGAATTATAAGATCACTCACTTTTTAGACTGGGATTATCGCACTACATCTATTATGAGGACATAAAGATTCGACTTTTCACATAACACCACCATAGGAGCTTTTTATACTTCTTTAGTTTCCTTTCTCAGTAGGTGAGTGCCCCTATTTATAGGAACCTAAGCAAGTAGACACATAGGTGACTCATTATCCCCTTTATTGCATGGAGACGACGAGTGGCATGTGCTTAATCCTTGCAGTTGCGTGGAAAATGGGACTCATGCCACGTGTTTATCCTTGTAATTGCTTGGTAGGTACATTAGCTTTCTGGAGGTGACGTGGCACGTGCTTGCAGCAGCTTAAACACCTCATGCTTGGTTACCTACCTTAGACACCTCATGCTTAGTTGTCTGCCTTAAACACCTCGTGCTTAGTTACTTACCTAGGACACCTGGCCTCATGCTTGGTTACTTACTTGGGACACCTCGTGTTTGGTTACCTACCTTAGACACCTCGTGCTTGGTTAAGGATAAACAAGAAAGTGATGTCCTTGCTTGCTTAGTAAGAAGGTAATTGAAATGAAACTTCACAATTATTAATATTAAAAACTAGGGATGTTACAAGTTACTCTCATGGGACAAAGAGAGAATCTCACCATTCTCTCTTGTTGAAAACCATAAAGGGAGAGATCGGGTGGAAAGACTCTTAAGTAGATGAAATCTATGTCAACTATCATGATTTCGTTATTTTTATTATATGGGATTTGATCTTGGAACATCTAAATCATGTGTTTGAGTTTTTATCTCTTAATCTAATATATATTTTGGTTTTTAAAATCATTGTTTCCCGCTACATTAAATCTAGAGAGCTCTAGGGATAGATAGCATGCACCCTACGAGATCCAAGGTTAGAGAACGAAATAATTCGAGGTTCCCATCAAATGATAACAAAGCCTTAGGGTAGGTTCTAGTATGTTAAATCTCTAATAAGTTGTACTAATTCTATTTTACAGGGTTATTTTATTTATCCCAAGACCTTGAAGGATGAATAAATATGTAGACCCTAAAATTTTTCGTAAATTTTTTTTACATTAAATTTCAAACCCGGATTATATTTGATTTTTTTTGTCCACTCATACCCTTCAAATCTTAATTTTTGTTATTTTGTTTTATTTTTATTTTGTAGTTTATATCATATTATATATATATTTGTTTTATTTTACTTTCTTTTTTTTTTCCTTTTTTTCTTTTTTCTTTTATTTTTTTTCCTTTTTCTCACTGTTTCCCATACCTACCCAAACCCACCCCTCATATCTCTCATATTAGGAGGCAACCCACTCCCCCTCTCTTTTCTCTTTCTTCCCTCAATTTTCTTTTTTCTTTTTTTTTTCTTCCTTTTTTTTTAGGCTCCCCCACTCTCTTTTTTTCTACTTCCTTTCCTTTTCACCACACGACATCCATGCTCACAGACGCCTCATCTCCTCCCTCCTTCCTTTTTCTTCTACTTTTTTTTTTCCTCTTTTTATTCTTTTTTCTATAAAACTCACATTCTCCTTTCCCACTACTTCTCACTCTTCACACACTGTACCACCAACCCATGACCCACTAGCAATCGTCCTCCTCTAGCCTCATCTCTGCCCTTTGATTCTCTCTCATCTCTCTCTCTTTCTATTTTTTTTTTTTTTCATTTTTCTTTCTATTCTCCTCCCAAATCTACTACATGTTACACCCTCGTCATCCATGGGCACCCAAAGTGAAGATGATTTCCACAGTGACTATTATTGTGTTTTTAATTTATTTTTATTTTCATTTTCTACTTTTTTTTTTTTTTTTTTTGTCTCTCTTCTTTTTGACATGGCATTGTGAGATTTGGGTTGATGAATTAATATATAATTTGGCCTCATTTGTTGTTGATGAATTAATATGAAATTTGAGCTCATTTGTTAGATTAATTGATATTTGGCATGGTCTTTGCTTATTTGAATTATTTGATTTGGGCATGAGACAATATTGTGGTATACTTTGGATGTTATTTTAGGCTTTACATGTTAAATTGAGCTTGGTTTTAGTTGTAAATTTGGGTTTGCCTATTGAATTAGCTTGGATTATGAGATATTAAATGTAAGCCTAATGGAATTTATTTTAATTTATCAAATTTTAGGTTTGGTTGATTGTGCTTGTATTTTGGTTATTAATTTGAAAATTTTGGACTAGGGCTTATAGCATATGGGATATTTCTATTGGGTTATATTTGCTAATTTGGGTTTATTTTTATTAGTAAAATTTATTGGACCAATTTGAAGTTTGCTCTTGGGCTTATTGAATTTGGGTTTGAATATTTGTTTTGGACTTTGTACATTTTTATATGTTTACTTTTAAGCTCATTTTTGTTTTTGCATGAGCCCATTCATCTACTAACATTGGAATTCTGTTGGTTGAGTGCGAATTTGTGACACATGAATAACCAAACTTTGTGGAAGAAAATGAGGCTCAGGAAGGTTATAAATGGGACATTGAGTTTGTTGTATGCTTGTTTGGATATATATTTTATTTCCTCACTTCTATTTAGTTTCATTTTTATTGGTTCTTATAAATATTTATTGGTTATATGTAGAATTGAACAATTGATAGCTCATAAATTTTGTTTTAATGAAATAAACAGTTCAATAATCATCTTTTAATAAAAATAATATTTCAGCAAATATTCTTTTTAATAAAAGAAGTTTTCTTAATAAAAATTCAAAAAATGGTTTTAGGAAAATCCATAAAATTGTGTCTAATAAAAAAATTGAAAATTTGATATTTAAACAAAATTGTCCAAAAAAATTGATTTTTTTTTTGTTTAATAAAAGTTATCTGAAAGTTGATTTTTAAATAAGACTTCCCAAAATGTTGATTTTTAATAAAATTGGCCCAAAAAATGATTTTAAAATAAATTCTCTTTCCTTAATTACAATGGGATTAAAAATAATTTACAATTTACACTGAGACATGTTCATTCTTTATAGGAGATTAGACACCCCTTTCATATTGGAGTGTGAGATAGTTGGGTGATTTCATTTTATATGATTATGTCGGGATATACCCTCTCATTGGTGTTGATCGATTCTTGATGATTATATAGGGGCATACCCCTCTCAATCGATGACGGTTTTTTGAGGCATAATCATTCCTTAGAGGTGATCAAATTCCTTTTACATTAGAGTATGAGGCATGGATGAGAGATTTCATTTGATTTTCTTACACAAGGGCATACTCCTATCATATGACAATAGATTTTTTGGGAGTATAACCCTCTTATTGGTATTGATGGATTTTTGAGATGATTAGATCAGGACACAAATACTTGTAAGAGTTTATAGCGGATTAGTCATTTCAGATATTTGCCCTACAATAAGGCATAACCCTTTCGTTGGCGAGTGACCTTGGAGATACCGGCTTACATTGGGGCATGAACATGTCAAATTGCATTTTCATTGAGCCATATCACTTTGTTTGACTTTCCACATTGGGCTTGCTTGTTACTTGGAGGAAATCATATACTTCTTTCCCATTACAACATTAAGAAACTTTGGAGAGTGAAGTCTCATTTTGATTAGATGATGTAAGACTAGTTGCACTCCTCTCATTGATGAATTGATTTGAAGATGCTTACACTAAGGCATAGCCCATTCATCAATGATAGATTTTGTGAGATGACAATTTATGCCAAACACATACTTTCTATAGATTATCTTACACTGAGGGCTTACCCATTTTAAGAGGATGTATTCATACTGGGGCATACCCACTTACTTTTGTTGCACATCTAGACATCCTACCTTTAACATCATTACACCTACATCCATTTTGTCAAAGCCTTACATATCTTCTTTTAAGTCTACTTATTTCGTCATCCTACATAACCTTATTTCATTCTCTTGATCAGAAAATGATATAGACCAGCCTTGAGTTTTCTAGTTGAGTTTTCACATACCTTTGGGCATTAAGTTTAACATCTTCCATGAAAACAAGGCCTGTTAGATTGTTGAAGTATCTGTGATGATGTTTAATAGTGATAGTCAATATATCATGTCTTGACTTGCTTACATTTTTTTGGACTTCGAGTTTTGGTTACCATTGGTTTTTCCCACCATTTGGATTTTACCTTATTAGCACAATTCCCATGATATGTGATCCTATTTGAGCACTTGATGATTGAGGTTAGAATTTTTCATTGCATTATTATTGAGCATATCCTAGAGTGTCTCGTGTTTTGACATACTATGTATCTTATTGGTCATCGTCACATACTGGGTCATATCTACTCTTAGGATTTATAGGGTCTAGCCACTCGGTTTGCTTGTTGATACTTGAGAGTCGTCATACTAAGGTATACCTTTTTTATCGAGATTCTTTACATCGTTATCCTAGTCACTTCAGTTCATGATGTAGATCATTGTTTTGACAATCTATCTACCCTAGTTTTCTAGTGGAGTATCTCCTAGGCCATTGACTCAAGTTCACATTTTTTAGATATCATCAGGATTTTTATGGTAGTCACCTTAGTGAGATGGGTTTTCATCCATACCCTCAATGGAGTAGTTCAACATGTTTCAATCCTTAGTGAAGTTTCCTTGAGCTAGCATGATTGGTTGATGCACATGTATCTTCTAAGTCGTTTGATCATTTCATCCTTGGAGACAAATATGATGAGTTAGTATCATTTGGTTATCCCCATGACTTTGTATTAGTTGCTATATTAGGGCATATTCCCCTTTCTTTTCTTGAGATGGGTTCATAGGGAAGCATTTTCTTTGAGTTTGGACAGTTTCATTAATCAAAGTCCCCAATTGAGTATTTTAAGATAGTATCATTTCTGATGGGGCATTTTCAAGAGAGTGACAATCTTTATCATCATGACTCCTTATTAGAGGCTTTTAGGATTGATCGGTTTGATTGATTTATATTTCAATCCATAGTGGAGCATATTTTGAGACAGTATTGACTTTCAGTGGGTTTGCTTTGACATAGACATCATTATTCCCCAATGGAGAGACTTTAAGATGGATTAGATTGATTGTTTGATATCATGATCCCTAGAAGAGTATTCTTTAAGATGTAGAGTTAGATTTCATTTGCTGATTTTGAGATAATGACAGTTTCTCCAGCCACTTAGAGGATTTTATCCATTATTCTCACACACTAAGGCATATCCTTTCATTGAGATTATCAAATCTTTGGTTGATTTCATGGTTGCTTGATTTGATTGTTGATAGCATCCTCCTCTTGAGAGTCTGTTCAAGGCATTCATTTTCATCAAGTTTGTTCAAAGTATTCTCATTCATTGAGTTTGTTTAGGGCGTCTTTCTTCCTTCAGTTTGTTTAAGACGCCCTCTTCCTTTATTTTGTTTAGGGCACCACTTTTTCGTCAATTTGTTTAGAGCACCCTCCTTTGGTCAATTTGTTTAGGGCATCCTTCTTTCTTCAATTTATTTTGGACATCCCCTTATTGCCAGTTTATTTAAGACCTCCTCATTCCTTCAGTTTGTTTAGGGTCACCCATATTTAAGTTTGTTTAAGCCCCCTCCCTTCCATTTCTTTTAGTTTGTTTAGGGCATCCCTTTTTTCTCCTATTTGTCTAGGGTACCCTCATTTTGTTAGTTTTTTTAGGGCACCCTCCTTTTGTTAGTTTGTTTTAGACATCCCCTTTTTGTCAATTTGTTTAGGACATCCTCCTTTGGTCAATCTATTTAGGGCATCTCCTTATCGTTAGTTTGTTTAAGGCATCCCCCATTTTGTCAATTTGTTTAAGGCATTCCCCTTCCTTGAGTTTGTTTAGGGCGCTCTCCTTCTTTCAGTTTGTTTGGGGCGTCTCTTTCCATCAGTTTGTTTAAGGCATTCTCCTTCCGTCAGTTTGTTTAAGGCGTTCCCCTTCCATCAGTTTGTTTAGGGCATTCTTCTTTCATCAGTTTGTTTAGGGCATCCTCTTTTTGTAATTTTGTTTAAAGAATCCCCCTTCTTTCAATTTGTTTAGGGCATCTCCTTCTGTCCATTTGTTTAAGGCATTCTCATTTCCTTCAATTTTTTTAGGGCGTCTCCATTCTTTCAATTATCTTACCACCATGGATTAGACATTCATGGGCACTTCAGTTATCTCATCACCATGGATTGGACACTATGGGCACTTCAGTTATCTTAACACCATGGATTGGATATCCATAGATAGGCACTTTGATTATCTTACCACCATGGATTGGACATCCACAGGCACTTTAGTTATCTCATCACCATGGATTGGACATCCATGGGCACTTTAGTTATCTTACCACCATGGACTGGATATCCATAGGCACTTTAGTTATCTCAATACCATGGATTGGAAATCCATAGGCACTTTAATTATCTTACCACCATGGATTGTTTATCTATGGGCAATTGTTATAGCTATCTTACTACCATAGATTATGTATCTATGGGCAATTGTTACAATTATCTCACCACCATGGATTGGACATCCATGGGCATTTTAGTTATCTCACCACCATAGATTGTGTATCCATGGGCATTTCAGTTATTTTACCATCATAGATTATCATCTATGGACATTTTGATTGATTCACCACCATAGATTGTATATTTATGGGCCTTTGAAATTATCACCACCATAGATTGCATATTTATGGGTCTTTGAGTTTATCACCAGCATAGATCAAACATCTATGGGCATTTGATCTAGATTATCACCACCATGGCTTGGACATCCATGGGTATTTCAATTATCTCACCACCATGGATTTGGCATCGATGGGCATTTCAGTTATCTCACCATCATGGATCAAACATCCATAGGCGCTTCAATTATCTCACCATCATGGATCAAACATCCATGGGCACTTCGATTATCTCACTACTATGGATTAGACATCCATAGGCATTTCAATTATCTCACCACCATGAATTGGACATCAATGAGCCCTTTAATCATCTTACCACCATGGAATGAACATCCATGTGCATTTAAGTGATTCTTACCACCATAGATCGAACATCTATGGGCATTTTTCAATTGATTCACCACCACAAATTTTTATCTGTGGGCATTTGAGAGTTTCATCACCATATATTGACATCTATAAGCATTTTAGTTGTATCACCACCGTAGATTTTCATCTATGGGCCTTCCAGTTTAGTGTTTAGACTTATCTTTTCAGTTTGGCTTCCAAAGTCATTTTTTTCTTTGTTTAGCGTTTAGAGTCGGTCTTATCATTCAGAGCCACAATTCCCGACATTCATGATCACCAACATTACACCCCTTGTCCTCACAGCTTCACATTTCACCTTACTTCTCACTTCGTTGCATATGTGTTTCTCACTTCTTCATCATATGGAGATGTTATATTGTTTATAAGGTTGAATAAAATAAAATAAAATAAAATAACTTGACTATAGTTTATTTATACCTAGTCAAGAGGGGAATTATTGTCATTGAGGAATGTAATTGCAATCTTTAGGGGTTTGATTAGAGACTACTAATAGTAATAAAGTTTACTTCCACCAACCTTAAAAAGAAATAGTATTTGAGACTAGTAACTCATTTGTAATGTCTCACTTAATTGAGTATCATCTAATATTTAATAGCCATAGTTAAAATATGTCGAAATAGTTTGATTTGATTTGATATGAATTGTTATTAACATAAAAAAATGTTGGTTGATAAATTTTGGAATGTCTTAACATGTTCAAACTTCAAGGTTTTTATGAAAAGGATTGTTAAATTGTATCTCCTTATTTATATTCATATTTGAACATCTTTTATTCATGAAATTATATCAATATTCCTTATTAAGCTTTGAGCTCATGACCTTTTGTTGCCTATTTTTTAGGCATTTTCTTGAGTGATATCTAGGATAGGAAATTGATCTCTCTTAGGATTTTTGGTTTAGAATTTTATTTTGGTATGTTATTTGAATGTAGAAAATATTGACTATTTGGATTGTTTGAATTTGAAATTTCTTGAATAATAGAAAGTGTTTGATATATTAGAAATTTTAAAGTTGAATTTTTTTAGGAATATAATATAGTTTTACTCACACTAAACAAGAATTTGATTACCAACAACTTTTTACTTATGAGATACTTAAGTTATTTGCACTTTAAATTTTTGGGCTTGAGGTGTGAAATAATCGCCTTATCCTTAGAGAGAACCTTGGTATGTGACATTACCACTTATCAAATTTAAACAAAAATAAAAAATAAAAAATCAAACTACATGATTATGAATTAGAAAAAGAATATACATAAGACAATCTCAATTAAAACAAAATCTATTCTTTCCGATGATCAAAATTGGTAGTTAACTATGTCTAACTTCCTCCTTTTCTAAATGGCTTAAAGGTATTCTCCCTCTTTCAAGACCATTACCTTCAAATATTCTTTTTACTTATCTATGATTTGAACAATAAAGAAATATGATGCCATATACTAGAGATAAATAAATAAAAATTTGCAAAAAAAAAAAAAAAAAAAAAAACTTATTTTTGTTGGATGTTCATGATACTACCCAAAAATTGAAATTTTTTATTAATGGAGGAACAATATCACTATTTTTGTTCAATAAAATATCAAAGTGGATGATTGACTCATTCCATAGTAGAAATGATTGCAAGAAATCTTTTGGTAACAAGGATTCATATTTCTCAATGATATCCCACGATGAAGACAATTGGTTGAATCTTGTGAAACCATTTAATAGAAGTTCATTGATATCTTCTTTTTATACAATAAATCGACTCTGATTCTTGAATAATCCACATCGCTTTTATTTCTATTGCAACAAAATATTCATTTTTATGTGAAAAAGACTGTGTCAATAAATTTATTTTTATGTATGAACAATTCATCAATATTTTGTTCATTCACAAAAAAATATTTTCTTTATGTGACAATATAAAATATAACAAGTTTTTTTAGAAAGAAATATTATTTTACTACTTGAGTTACAGATATCTAAGATAGTGATATCTAATGATTTTCCACAAAATGTGATCTCAACCATAACAAAACCCACCTTTCGTGATGATCAAAATTAATGATTATACTATCTCTAAGTTTTAACCCTATTTATCGATACTTTTTAACCATTTATATATATATATATATATCAACTCTCCTTGTTTTGTTCACAAAGAAATCTAGGGAAAAAAAAATATGGGTCCAAATTTGCAGCCATGGCATGCACATTTCACAGCATAGGAGGAAAATTGAGGTTTCTATTATTCCTCATTTAAAAAGGAATGAACATGACACGTGGCTAAGAATACCTGCATCAACCTACCTTTGTTACTGGGACAAAGACAAGCACGTCGCAGCCGTATATAATAGGCCATGCCCTATTGCCTCTTCAGTCTAACCCCTCTTTCTTTCTCTGCCCCTCCCCAATTTCTCAGATATTCGGGATTAATACTCTCAAGCTCTTATCCATCAAATGACGATTGGTTCAGGAGGATCCAGCGTCGTCGGTGAGATTCCACCCATTTTGGCTTCCTTCCTTCGTTTTTTCCTTCCAGTTTATACGTTTTGTGACACTGTATGTGTATATTTACTTTTTGGAATTGTTATTCTGAAAAAAAAAAAGAAAAAGAGAAAGGAAATTTGTTTTAGTTTCATTTCAATATAGAACTGGCAATGGGTATGTGCAATTGTGTTGGGTATGTTTGATGATTGACTATTAATGAGGTGGGATGCATTAGAAATTTATACAAAAAAGGGTGATGGCTATGTGTAATTCAGTGGTGTATAATTTTTTGATTGATAATCATCAGGTAGGTTGCGCTACAAATTCGTGGTTTTTGGGTAATTTGTATGAAACCCGATGATGAAGTTTGATGGGTTTTTTTATTTGTAATTATTTTTTATTGATTAAATACGGGTATCTTTTTGTGGATGATGAATGATGTGTCCGTTGCATGTTTTATAAGAATGTCTCCTGCTGTTGATGAGAGGACTCAGCTTTTCATCACAGTTGATATTACTGAAATCAGAGCTTTTTTAATTCTATTATCGGCGCATTATGTTTCTTAGGTAATCAAATGGTATGGGAATAAGCCAGAGGACCAATCTTGCTAGTGTAGGCGATTAAGTTAACCTACAATTGTATGGATTTCTAAGAATTGATTCCATTTTAGGTGCCAATTTAAGTTTTATAGTATTCAAGGTTTAATCCATGTAAGCTTGAATTGATGTTTTTTGGTTTTTGCGGTTTGGTTTGTCATGGATGATTATTATAGAGGGCAAAGTATCCAGATTTCAGGCCAGTGATTTTAGTGAATAGTTGTTGTAAGATGCTGTTCAAACTGTTGGCCAATGGTTAAATATTGTTGAAAATCGTTGAGCTCACCCTGATGAATTAATGTCCAGAGTGGTGATGTTTTGGATAATGATTTCATTGTAAACAAGCATTGGTTTTAAAAAGGAAATGATATTTGTTGGGAGTTTTCACTGATGTGGAGCATGCTTATGGTTATATGAATTTGGGCTTTGTCTTTGTCTAATTTGCAAGATGAACTTTGGGGTGATCTGGAAATGTTCAATGGCGTTGTATATATGGTTGCTCATATTCACATCATTGATGAATTTGTAGAGGGTAAGTTTTTTCATAATTCACAAGACCTAGATTTGTAGACACTATCTTTTCCTTTTCTGATTGTGTAGATGAGGTTCTAAGTTACTCATTTCATGGTTGCGACTGTGGTTTCTGTGAAAGCCTTCTATGGACCATTCAGGTCCTTTCATCTCCTTCCTCTAATCAGCAGCTGATGTTCTGTTAGCTAAAGTGGAGATTCATGACTAGTTAAAATAATGTCCTGTGTGCCAAATTTAGTATGAAGATTAGAAGTGTCATCTTCAGAGTTGGAAGGGTGCCCAGTTACTAAAGTTGGCTTAATTTAAGGTTTAAGGTTCAGTTATGGCAACTTACTTGCATTCTGTGAAATAATGTCCTCCGTGCCAAATTTAGTGCAAAGATCACCTTTATGAGATGTGTCACCTTCAGAGTTGCGGAGGTGCCTAGCTTGCTGAAGTTGGCCCTTAAGGTTTTGGGTTCAGTTGTTGCAACTTACTTGCGTTCTATTCAGGAAGTTTCTCTCGAATCTCATGAGCATGGAATTCTGCAATTGGGCATTGTCTGAAGAGGCTATCTGCTCAGAGAAGAGGTTTTTTGTACAATGGAAGCTGACTGTGGAAGATATGAAAGATTATTCTCACAAAAAATTTCATTATCCAACTATTATAATCTAGCTTCCTTCTCTTTCTCTTTACAATTCCCTTTTCTTTTCTATTTTTGGGTAAAGAATCAGAAAGACTATTGAGTGATCTTTCCAGGAAAGAAAATGTGGTTCTCATTAGTATTTCTTGCTTGATTGAATGATGGTTGTCTCCTGAAGAAAAAGAAATTCCTTAATAGTAGGCTCTGAGTTGCATGAGAATGGTTCAGTGGGAGATGGCCTCGGAGGTTTGAGGAGGAGAAAATGGTTTTTTCTGAGTTTCTATAGTGACAATGTATTGACTTCTTGGGATAATTCTTGAAATGAATGGCCTTCATTGTTGTAGTATGTAGAAGGGTACATCCAAATTAGGGGTTCCAGTACATTCATTCTTGGGATAATTCTTAAAATGAATGACCTTCATTGTTGTAGTATGTAGAAGGGTACCTCCAAATTAGGGGTTCATTTGTTCATATTTTAGGAACAATTAAGCTTTATTGAGATTGCTTGGATACCATTCTGAAATCTATGGCTCTTTATGCTGTTCCAGAAATATTTCGATCAAAAATCAATCTCTTTGCTTGTATGCATTTTGGCACATGAGTCTCTGTTTGAAGGGTTATCTTGGAGCCCATGGAGCCACTTTTTTCAGAAATCTCTAACATTGGGAGTTTGGTCTGATGCATCATCTATTATTTGTGCTGTTTAGTACATGAGTTAAACATAAGTCTCCAAAAGGGGGCTCTGGTAATCAATAAATCCCCCCGTGCCCTGAACCCTTTATGAAGTCACTCTTTTGGTTCCTTATTGATCGGGGGTAGGAATATTTGCAATGGGGTTGATCAGATTTTTCAGTGGTTTGACTTGTGTTGGATTTGAATCAAAGGCAAAATTGCCTGACCCAAACCACTCCACTTACACTCAAGGTTTCAAATGCTCACTGAAACCCAGCCAATTATATTTCTATAACATTTTAAAATAGGAAAGAATAATAAATTTGCTAACCTTGGTTTGGAGTTGTTTGGTTACATTCTAAAGTGCCACTTTTTTCTAAGTTTTTTTTTTTTTTTTTTTTTTTTCTTACATAGAGTGTGGACCAATTCACATTTCTATGTTTCATGCAAGCATAGCTAATAATTAATTGGAGAAGTGTTAGTCTAAGGGCTTGAAGTATTGAGGTGTACTGTATTGGAGGAAAAACCTTTTGCACCTTTTTGGATGACTTTGAAGGAAAGTAATGGAAAGCTTTAAATTTAGTGCAATTTAGAGAGGTTGGTGATTAGAGTTCTTTCTGATGTTATTTATTGGTCTTATATAGTCTTTTAGGAGCTCCTGTCAATGAGATTCCTCATAATTTGCCTTATCTTGACTATGTTGATGTGATGATTGTTTTTTGCTACCATTCTGTAACCATATGACCTCATGGATGGCATGGTTAGGTAGAGAACCAAGCATATGTGGATAACACCCCAACATCTATGTTTGTATTGTGCTCACAATATATACAGGGGTTACACAACACATTTTACTGTCATGTTGGATAGTATGTTATCCAACATATATGTTGCTTTTGTGCTGACAATATATACAGGGGTTACACAACACATTTTACTGTCGTGTTGGATAGTATCATGCTCTCTTTCTTCAAACCACATTATTGAGATGCCATTAGTGAATCAGGTTGTCTTAAGAGTCTTAAGTCTTCACAAGCCACGTGGACTCAACGTTTAGGCTGTTTGAGCTTGGCTTAATTGTTGTAGTTGGTTCTCAAAGTCTTGCAGGCATTCATCTTGCGTATTCTAAAGGGAGGTTTGCTATTTATATATCCTATTAGAGGTGCCTGGATCAGCTTATGACCTGGCTATGATATCAAAATTGAGTAGGATGGAAATGGTTGAAGTGATGGTCTAGTATCTATAGTTTTTATTTATTGTCTTGTCTTTGTTTTTGTTTGCAGTTTTTTCTTCTTCTGTTTGATTTTGTTTTTGGTGGTGGGGGGAGGGGATGATGTGTTTCTTTGGTTGTTAGGGTGGAGTCTATGATCACTAGGCCTTCAGTTTTCTGAATTTTGGATTTTGTGGTACTAAGTAGAAATTAGTTTTGTAAAATTTTAGGCTTTTACTGAGTATTGTAATAGGGGCCCAACATAGGAGTTCCTCTAACCTGGAAATAACAGTGAATAAACAGTGCTTACAACTTTAAAGCACTCTGCATGGGCTGTTAGAAGTCTTTGAAAGTAGATAATCCTAAAGTTACGGAGGAGCAAGAGTGATAAAACTCATTGAATGGTGTTAGTTGATTGCAGAAAAGCCACCATGAAAGTAGATAACTACTGCTTTGGAATAAAATTCCGAAAGGCTGCTCAAGTTCTTTATTCAACTTCTCAATAATGAAAGTTCTGGAAGAAAGAAGAAGATGACGTCAGCCTATATACAGAAGTTAATATGGGGCCCTAGCACCAATTTCATATACTGCAAATGAAATCACGAAACGGTTAATAACTCTGAAACACTGATAATAAAGCCAAAGCACCTAAATAGCCTATTTGGGGCCCACTTTTTGATGCTCTAAGATCCTCCTGAGTGCTATGTGCTGCTGGATTATGAGTCTCATCCAAGTTGAGCCCATGGAGTTGATATGAATCATGTGGATCTCAGGTTATGAACCTCCAAACCAACAATTTGCCTCTGCATTTTCATCTTTTTGATTGAAATAAATTTGAAGCTCTAGGTCTTCAAATTTATTTCAATCAAAGAGATGAAAATGCATTGGATATGCTTTATTTACCTATCAAAATAAATAAATTTGAAGCTCTAGGTCAATGTTGCATTGGATATGCTTAAGAATCAAACCTATCAGCACAACATAAAACAAGAAAAGAAGTGGAATCAACATATAGCAAGGAGGTGATTATAAACATGGAGCACTGTGAAAATAGCTCATCCTATCTTGGTTTCAATATGATACATTTTCATATTTTCAGAAAAGATGTTTGAAAAATACTTGTTAAGATTTAGAAGCTTCCCCTACTGATTATGATCGAAGTGCTCAAGCTATTTCTTTTTTTTTAACTTATGTAACACTTTGCATCCTCGTACAATCTTGTCACATGGACAATATTTAAGTTGAACTTGCCCATGTGTTCTTGGCAATTGAAATTTTTTTAGTGAAACAACTGGAGTTGGAAATGCTTGGTATCTTGTCTCAAGTGAAACTATCTTAGATGGAAGTTACAAGGTATGTGTGTTTTTGTCTTTATGTTATCTTGCAGTCCCTCGCAACTTCAGATTGCTGGAGGAACTTGAACGTGGAGAGAAGGGTATTGGAGATGGTACCGTGAGTTATGGAATGGATGATGGAGATGACATATACATGCGGTCTTGGACAGGAACCATAATTGGTCCACACAATGTAAGCAGCCTTAAAACATTTTTCTTGCTGTAACATTTCTTATTCATTCATTTTGTTCCAAAAGGATCAATCCTCTTCCAGTGGGGTGCCTTAAACTTTTAGATATTGATTGCATGCTTTTCAGTGTATCGAACTTCTAGGCATTTGACATAAAAGTATATTTTTTAAACATTGGAATATATGTAATGCTATCACATTGCCTTTATTGTCTTAGAGGAAGCTTATGATGAAGACATAGGGAGATCTGTGGTAGGTTGTACAGGAGGAGTATGAAATAGATATGTTGGCAATCTTTGGATGTTGTCTGAGGTTGTGATATGAGTGTTAGAACAATTGTCAATCAGAATCAAGGCAAGTAAATTCCATCATTGTTGTCTTTCATGATTTGACATTGGGTCTATCTCTTGAGTTTAGGTAGACTTGGTGCATTGAGTTAATTAATTCATTTCATGGTGCATCCAAGGGGACCTAAAGTTTGATTTTATTTATTTTCATATATTTGAGAAGTATTATAATTTAAAGAAAATGAAAATTAGCTTCATGCCATGAGGATCAACCCATGCAAGTGCTTTCTGGCCATTCACCATAATTACACAACCTAAATTATTGCTCCACAACATTATCTTTACTGTCTTAGAGAAAGCTAATGATCTGATTCATAGGGAGATAGTATGGTGGGTCCTATAAAAGGACTAAGGATTATTAACTAGTTCTGTTTCACGATCAAGGATATGGCTGATGTGTTTGTGATTTTGGCATGAAAATGGAGTAACTACATGTGACTTCCTACAGTGGACTGCTTACATAAGTCAGTATTACTGCATTAGGCTTCTATCGTTTTTTGAGTTATGGATGAACTGATTGGGCATGTGTCAGGGGAGATTTCACCTGTTATTTTGGCATGAAAATCTTAAGCTGAAGTATGGATGATGCTTTAATAGTCAAGGAGCTGATAAGTTATAACCATAGAGCATGGTGATGGCCAAGAGATACTCAAGTCATCATTTTTCTTATATTTTTGCTTAACCAATGGCCAAAAGAGGAACTTCCCAATGAGTTAAAGCAGGAAGGATGGATGAGAAAAATGTTCTTGTGTGTGTTGTTTAATCAATTTTTATCTACCATTGATGTGGGAATATGATGTGCATGATCTGCCATGCCTAATGTACAGAGTGTTGACTGCTAGACCTTTCTGGCTATTAGGCTAAGATCATTGTAGAGTGTGGAACCATAGAGGATGTTGAATCTCAAGATGGGTTAGTAAAAGTAATTATAAATCGTTGTCTTTTGTGGTGACTTTAAGAAGTGGAAACTGAGAAAAGGATGACTGCATCAGCAAGATTTTGCAATGTAGTCCAAGAAATTGTAGGCATTGCATGAACGATAGGAAAGCTTGAAGGATGTGGGCACTGTGTGGGTGAGAAGAAGAAGAATGCCTATTAGGAAATAGAGCCCTAGAGACCAAAATGCTGACAAGGACCTTTTTTTTTCTTTTCAACCCCAAATTGATGAGGTAAGGTTGGGTTGAGTACTTGTTGCACTGGAAAATTTTTTTTTTCTCCTCACTTAAGTCATTCAATCTGCTTGTGGAGGAAAATCATTTCTTAAGAATGCCCACACACACACACACCCACAAAAAAAAGGGGGGGAGAGAGAGAGAAAAGAAAGAAAGAGAGGGAACATTAAACCCAACCCTACTTCATTCTGATGTAGATGCTCTAATGACTCTCTGAAGTCAGTTGCTACCCTAGTGGACTTGATGTAGTCCAGCTTGAGCTACATAGAATGCCCATTAAGCCAGCTTTAATTTGTAGTCTATTACGACTTGCCCACCAGAATGTTATTCTTATAACTGGATAATTTCATTTACTGAAATGGATTTATTTATTTTTGTATTTTGATTTAAGGTTTTAAGCCCAGCAGAGTTGGGCACTTGTTGCCTCCTGATTTGAAGTTTGATATTTTGGTTTTTAAATTTAGGTCCAGTGGAAATGGAGCTCCTTGCTCCCTCCTGATCCTGGGCTACCTTCTGTTAAGAAAAGTTGAAAATATCACATTGAAGATTTTGTATTTGATAGCTTATTCCATCGTGTATCATGTATTCGCACATCTATACATACAGATTTAATGTTCATTTACTATTTTAATTACTTTTTCAGTCTGTACATGAAGGTCGCATTTATCAACTGAAGCTTTTTTGTGATAAAGATTATCCGGAGAAGCCTCCAAGTGTACGGTTCCATTCACGCATCAACATGACTTGTGTGAATCATGAGACTGGAGTGGTAAAGTTGTGATTTGATCTGCTGTCTAATTGATTTGTGAAGTAATTAAAATTTCAAATTTCTTTTTCTGGTTACAACATTTGATCCTGCTTCCTGCTTCCATTAGTTCATGTGCATCTTGTTTACTTGGTTAAAAAAATGGTGATTCATCAAGTAACTCAAATACTGGGGACAGAGAAAGATGGGGTTTGTGGAAGCAACTTCATGGAAATATAACATCTAAGCCCTTGAGGCCTGGCTCAAGTGGTAAAGGGTTGGGGTGGGTTTATGGAGGTTCCAGGTTCAAACCCCAATGGAGACCAAAAAAGGAAAAAAAACTACCTATCAAAAAAGAAAAAAAAAAGAAAAAAAAAAAAGGAAATATAACATCTAATGATTATAATTTGTAGAATTAGTAAGCCTTTTACTGTTCTTGAACATGCTATTTGCTATGATTGCATCTCATTCACACCCAAGAAGGTTCATATTTTGACTGATGAAATACCGATGCATTAAGTGAGAACAGGATCTTAAAATGGATGAAAACTTTGCTGTTGGGTTCTGTTAGTAATTGTTATCCCTTGAAGTTGCTCTCCCTCTCACTAAAATGGCAGTATCATTAATTATGTCATATCTTTGTCATATTCCAGAATTCCAAATTTATGGATCATTAAAAGGTCTCAATACGAGTTGCCTTGCAAAGCTAATGATGGAGTCCAATTGATGCCAGGTTGAAGCAAAGAAGTTTGGGATGCTGGCAAATTGGCAGCGGGAGTTCACAATGGAAGACATATTGACGCAGCTGAAGAAAGAAATGGCAGCCCCCCACAACCGAAAGCTTGTCCAACCTCCAGAAGGTACCTATTTCTAGTTGGGATGACACCCTGAAGATAACTATTCCGACTTGTGGAAGATGAAAATGGCATAGGCTGAATCTCTCATATACCAGTACATAGTTTCAAACAATGTGTCTGATCCAGTGAAAATTTTAAAGGAAAAAGACTGATGATTGTCCCTCTCTCTCCCTATGCTGCATTGCTCTCTTGGATCTTTGTTCTGTTACAAGACTCTTTTGAGTGGGATTTTGTGTTGTGTGCTTATTACAAATGGATCTAAATCAGAGGTAAAATGGTAAGCTTTGTTAGATATTTGTTTCCAAGCTTTTCTGTTTTCCGCCTTGTTGGTAGTTAGATCAATGGTGCAAATTATTAAATTGACTGAATAATTTTTGGCACCAGAGTTTAAACACTAACACTATCTTCCAACACTGACGAGCATTCCTTGCAAGCTGTTAGGTAATTGTTTAATCAGATGGTTAAAAACTAGTTCTCTCTTCACTTCTGATGATAAGAGTTTTCTGCTTTTGCTGCTTTCTTATTCTTATAGGGAATTGCTTTGAGAACAAAAACAACTGCCGTGATTATTTGCCACATTGACCACAAAATATACATATATTTTTTATCAAATCCATATGTTGAATACTTTGTCGGGTGTTATGCCTTGGGTTAATTCAGCTTAAGACTAAGGGGGTGTTCGGTGAATGAATTTAATGACTCAATATAACTTAACATTAAGTAGACTAAGCAAGTTTGATAAAATGACTTAATAATACCATTTAAAGTTATTTTTAACTTTAAATATTAAGTTAAAATAATTAATTTATTCTTTTTTTTTTTTTCTGATTTGCTTGTATTAGTGAAAGTATATTTTAAAATTATACTTTCACATTTATGACTTATTTTCTATAATAAATATTTTATTATTATTTTATGTATGTACAATATATTAAATATAAATTTTTATAAATAAATTTAAAATAAATATAAGTTAAAATCAAGGTGAATATTAATTAAAATTAATAAGGGTAAGTATGTCAATTTTATGATTTAAAATAAAATTTAAATTAATTTTATCAAATAATATTAATATTGATATTTAAAATAAATAATAAATACTTACATAAAGGATATTTAATAAATCAATTTAATCATTTAATATGATTTAATTTAAGCTGTCAAGAAAATTCCGTGTATTTGATAAAATAATTTAAATTTAAAAATTAAAAATAATTTTAAGTAATAAGTTAAAATGAGTTACTTATTTGAATTTTAAATTCCATTTAATTTATTATTGAAAACAAAAAAATTAAATATAAATATTATAAAATAGATAAATTATCATTTTAATGTTAAATTCATTTTTAAATTCAACAAATTATCATTTTAATACTAAATGTATTTTTAAATATCATATCTTATTATTATAAAATATCATAATTTATACTATTCATATATCAATTGGCTTATATCACTTTTAGAAGTTTTTCAATATTTTCATATGTTTTGATTCATTTTTATTTTACCAATATTCATAAAATCAAGATATTTTATAAGATATTTACCAAAATTGATATTTTCATGGGTACTTCCATCTCCTACAATGTTCGCCTTCTTTATCATCAGCTTGCAGTGCT
Organism: Vitis rotundifolia; assembly: GCA_030254885.1. Lineage (NCBI taxonomy): Eukaryota > Viridiplantae > Streptophyta > Magnoliopsida > Vitales > Vitaceae > Vitis > Vitis rotundifolia. The sequence continues at coordinate 15,703,703 of CM058156.1, forward strand.
CCGTCATCCTCTCTCTTGCTTCAACTCCAACAATGACAACACTTATCTTACCACCTCAAGTCAATGGCAGGTTGGAGCCCCAGTCAGACCTAAAACCAAAACCAGGACTGAAACCAATACCCACCAAAGAGAACTGAAGGTTTGGGTACGAACAACACATCCTTACTTTCTCTCTCTAGTCCTTCTCTCTTAACGTGAAATATAAATTTATTGGTTTTTTTTTCTTAAATTTCTCTTAGCTAGGGTTTTTCTTCCTTTTCCTTTTTCATCATTTCCTACAAATTAAGAGCTTGGTGGTGATGTTTATGGTGCACAGGGTGCGGACTAGGCACCCTTTCGAAAAATATTCTGTGCAATTTTGTATAATAAAAACCTATTTAAAAATCTAAAATATTTTTTTATCTTTTTTTAAAAAATATTTTTAATTATATTTTTAATCCATCTACATATTTATATAATTGTCTTTTAAAATAGTATTCAAAATACAAATGAAAATATTTAAAAGATATTTTTTGAAAATATTATATGTTTTCATAAAAATAAAAAATAAAAAATAATTTTTTATTCTTAAGAAAAACATAAAACCGTTTTAAAAACCATTCGTCAACCAATCCTCGCATTCTTTTCCCTTTCTATTTTGTGCAATACTGTGCAAGAAATCCGCGCCATAATTTCTATTATTATTTCTTGATTTTGCATTCAAAAAATGTTGAATTCCATCCACAGTAACACCTTCTTTAATTCTGCCATGTATGGATAATACTTTTCTTGTTTACTTAAATGTAAGTAAATTATAAAATTTTAGTTGATTTCATATAAGTTGCATAACAAATATTATTTGATTTTTTAATGTTAATTTTAATGTACTATATATATATATATATATATATATATATTGAATATTTATTTAATAATAAAATATTATTTCATTTTATATAATAAATATTTTAGAGTTATTTTATGAAATTTGATGTACTGATAATATTTTTAATACGAAATGTTTAATAAAGAAATTTATTATTTAAAACTAATAAAAATAAAAATATTAATTTGATGATTTTAAAAAAATATAATATAATTTTATTAAATGAAATTTTATTAAATAATTAGTTTACTTTGAATTATAAAAAATAAAATTAATAAATAAAAAGGATAAGGAAAGTATTTGGCTTAATCTCAATCTATACTAAAGTGTGGTCCGTAGAACAAAGCTTACGGGAGAGGAGTGAAGTTAACCCATTAATATAATTAGAAAAAAGTGAAATGTTGCTTTGCAAAAGAAAGAAATATTGGAAAAAAACATTAGCGAATAAGTGTTTTGATATCACTTAAAAGAGAATATGACTAGAGGAAGTGTTTGGTTGCCACTTAGTTTGCACCCACGTAGCATTTGGAAGGGAGACCAGCTTGGAGTATAGTCACACCACCCAAGAAGGAAGTAGATGAGGTTAGGGATGATAATAGATTCCGCCTCATCCCACCTCTTAATGGAACAGATTTGAAATTTAAATAAATGAGTTAAGAGTAGATTTGAAATTTTGTTTAAAACTTAGAATAAGTTCAAGATGAGTTTGGATATGATCTTGCCTCATCCTAATTATATATAAAATTTATTTTAAAAAATTAATTTAATTTTTATTTTATATATTTTTAATATATAATAATAATAATAATAATAATTTTTAATAAAATTTTAATATTTTAATTATTTATAAAATATATTTATTTTAATAAAATTAAAAACTTTTCAAAAAAAGTTAAACGGAGGGGGATGAAGTAAGTATGGGAAATTCACATACCTGCTCCGCCCTACCTCACCATGTTTAATTTTTTTTTAATAGAATGGGGATTGATATTATTTTGAATAAATGGGATGAGGTTGGAATGAGGGTAACTCATCCCAAACTTGTCGGTTGCCATCCTTTGATGAGGTATAAATTAATTGGAAATTGAAGGGGAAATGTATAAGTTGTAATAGCTAGAATAAGAATAAATGAAGATTAATTTCAAAAGTAAGATGCCATATTTTTTTGGAATTGATAAGTGTAAGAGTTGATATAGATATGGTGGGTTGAAAGGATTACAATAGATTATTAAGGAAAGAAAAAAAAAAAAAAGGTTTGTCAAGGAAAATGATTTTAACATATTAAATTTTATTTTTTTGGAAGTACTTTGAAGACTCCAAAATCAAATTTCATAATAAGGTATATTGTAACATAATTTCTTTTAATTTTTTATAATGGTATATTGCATGCAAAGATTGACATTCTCGCAAAGGTTATACCCATTTAAAAAACGATAAGTAATTGATTAAATAAATAGCCCCTATAGGGGTATAAATTGCCCTTGAACATGCATAGATTAGACAAATAGTTTTAGAAGAGGAACAACTTGAACAATAACTCTTAAAAAGGAATAGATACATAGAAGTAGAAAGATCTTCATCAGTTATGTAAATGTCAAAAGAAAACTACTATCAGATAATGTTGTCATGGATAATATATCTTCCATCTAGATGACTCTTAACATATAAGGAAATGTGAAGATTTCAAATCATGAATTGTATCAAAATGCCTACATAGAAATACTTGGCCAAGTTGAAAGAAGCATAAAATATTAGGACCTAAAGTTTAATACTTAAAAATGTAAGTGTGATTGGATACGAATTAATGGACATGAAGTTCAATATCTGAAGATGTAAAATCTATTAGGTATAAATAACTTAAAATTTAATGCCTCAAAACGCTAAAATTGTTATATAAAAATAGGTTAAAAGTTAAAACCTTTGTTTCCTACAAATACCTTGTATCAACTCTTGTGATGACTAAATCATATGGTTGATAATCCTTAAAGAACTTGATATATGCTTTATGATATAGCTACAATGTATTTTCATGGATATGCTAAAAAATTTTAAGGATTCAAAATGCATGAAGCAATCAATTCCCTAAATGATTAAAATGTCTAAAGCAAATAATTCCTTGAAGTACTAAAATGATTGAAGCAATGATTGAAAATCTGAAATCATATTGTAGATCAAGTCATGATGATAATATATTTGATCAAATTATGTCATTGTATGCATTCAAATGGAGGTTTGAAATTGTAGCAATCTTATTGGCTCTTGAAGAGTTCATAACAACACTTGATTATTTAATGAAAGAATTTGAATTGAAAGATATTAGGAAAACAAAATTTTGCAAATCGGACACTTTTCAAATCGCATGTGAGTATATCAATCAAACATAGAGAAAGTCCTAAAGTGCTTTTATATGGATATATCACATCCACTAAATTCTCCATTATAGCTCATTTACTAGAAGTGAAAAAGGACCATTTTCATCCTAAGGAAAATAAATAAAAAATAATTTATTCAAGATATCTTATCTCAATGCTATTAGTGCACTCATATACCTTAAAAATTGTACATGACCAAATATATTATTCTCTATTAACTTGCTTGCAATATATAGATCTACACCAACTTAAACACAATATTGGGATATGATCAAAACATGTACTATAATATCTTTGTGGAACTTAAAACTTTATATTTATTTGAAATGAGCATAATCTTAGTTACTGAGATATGCGAAGCTGACTATCTATCAAACCCCCATAAAGCTTAATTTCAAATAAGGTATGTATTTACTTATACTAGTACAACAAAATCATAAAAATCAATCAAATAAACAATGGTAGTCACATCTTGAAATCATTTATAAATACCCACAATTCATGAAACAAATTGTGAATATGATTAAGGTTAGTGAATCAACATATTCAAGAAATCATGTGAGATATCCTCCGTCATAATTAACTTGAGCAAATTAAAGCATGTGATAAAACTAAGCATATTTTCCTCAAATTCTTCTATACTCACCAACTCTAATAGAAAAATAAAATTGATGTTTAACTTATTCAATCACATAATAATTTGACAAATTTATTCACAAAAGCATTACTTTCGATTTCATTAAAAAAGTTAAGATACAACATTGGAATGTGAAAATTAAGAGATAGGCCGTTGAAGTGTTGAAAGAAACATAATCGTGTCTATATGAGGGGAATAATATTAACATGAGTATGTTGCATTTTTTTTTCCTTTCATCTAGATTTTGTTCCACTAGTTAACAAGGCAATTACAATGGTCAAATTATTTGAAGAATATTGAAATTTTTTTATTTCACAAGGGTTTCTTCTATTAGGTTTTTTTAATAAAATTTTAGTAAGACAATATTATTATAATCATTCAAAGGGGAGTGATAAAATGAGAATTAATTATATTATGAGAACTTATGAATAATAATTTCTTATGACTCTGTAAAAGGAGAAGACTTGCTAATGAAATATTTTTATCAGTTTCTCTGTTGGCTATCTATCTTTTTAATTTCATAATTTCTTCTCTTTCTAATAATTATTAATCTATACAATATATAATTAAAAATTTAAATAATAACAAATTATAAATAAATAAATAAACAAAATGGGATGAACTTATATAGAAAATAGAGTAGGGTGAGCATGCATAAAAAATTCTTATACCTATCTCATTTAAAGTTTTTTATTAGAATAGAAATAAGAATAAACTTATATAAATAGAACGAAATCAATATGAAACCATTGGTATTGGACCCACCTGGTATTATCCTAAATTTAGTATTTCCAAAAGATAAAAACTCTTAACACTTCTCAACCATAGAGACCTTAAAAATTATCAAATTTTGTTTTTATAAAAAAAATTAAATTAAATTAAAAGCAACAAATTGATTATCATTTTCGGAAGTAACTTGTCAGCCTATTGAAATAAGTATTTGTTTTTTATTCTATTAAATTAAAAGCAAATCTTTCGGAAAGAAACTTAAAGAAGGACGGATAGACCACGGCTTTTATTGGAATTGATTTTGGTTGCTTGAAGACCTCGTAGTTTGGACTGTGGTCAAAGGCACCGCCAACAATGAGTGAGCTTAAAAGCTTCCTTCTTGTTTCCTTGCCCTCAAATCTCAAAATAGCTGTTTGTCAGTTACCTAATACCCACAATAAATCTATGACATATCATAATCTAAGCAAATATTAAGATATTCATCCATTCCACCACGATTTTCATGCTCGTTCCACGCATCGGTCACCATGATTCATGACCCACCGCCGCTCTCTCCCTGTCGTTTCCCAATTCTACTACTAGGCTTCCGCTTTTCACTTTTGCATCTTAACCGACACGACGCTACTTAATCGATATTATGTATTGGATATAAATGTTAAATTTATATGTCGTAATTGTTAAGAAGAAAAAGGAAAATATCCGAAAAAATAAAAATGAAGGATATGTTTGATTCCCATTAAATTTGAGAAAATATATAAGAAAAAAATATAAAAATATATTTAAAATTAATAAATTATTTTTTATATATTTTTTTAAATTCATTTCACATCATTTCTTTCATTATATAAAAATTAAATAATTTTAAAATATATAAATTTTCAACTAATTTTAATTATATTTAATTTTTTTAAAAAAACACATAACCTAGGTTTTTTAATTTAGTTTCATTACAAAAGCATAAATAATTAAAATAGGAAAATTCAATTCCTACTAAGACTAATTGAAAACTATGTCATTTTATAAAAAATAAATATTCCTAAACTAATAACCCTAAGGCAAAGAATTGAGTGGGAGGCCCCACAATGACAAATCATTGATGCTGCTGCCCACGGTCGACCTTTTCAAAACAAAACAAAACAAGCATGTCCACGTGGTGTACAGTCTACAAAGACCAATGGCTGCCGTCGGCCACGACCCTAATTAATCTACGTTAGGAATATGTGGAATTGGGCGGATACCCTGATGACCTGGCACCTGTCTAAATGTACAAGTAAATGAATGGACCGAGTCGCATCCTCTGCGTTACTTCTCCAGTCAAAATCCAAACGCGTTGAACTTGGATGTAGGAAGCAGGAACCCACCACCCACTCCCCTCCCTCTCTCTCTCTCTCTCTTACACTGAACCAAGTCACCCACAAACACTCTTCTTTGGACTTTCTCTCTCCTCTTTTATTCATTTTCCCATCTTCCACGCAACATCCCCGCCACCACTTTCCTTCGTGTATATAACCCATCCTCCCTCACCCCCACTCCCTCATCACCACCCAGTGTCAAAAATTTCAACAACTCCTTTCTTCGATTTCTAATTTCTCATTTTTAATTTCTAATATAAAAAAGTCTCTGCATCATGTTTCGTGAAGATTCCGATTTTAATTCAAAACCCGTGATGATCCGGGAGGTGTGGGCTGAGAATTTAGAGTCCGAATTCGAGTTGATCAGCGACCTCATCGATCAGTACCCTTTTATCTCCATGGACACCGAGTTCCCCGGGGTGGTATTCCGTCCCTCCGGCGGTGAACAACACTTCCGCCTGCGTCGCCCTTCGGATCACTACCGGATCTTGAAGTCCAACGTCGACGCGCTCTGCCTGATCCAGGTAGGCCTCACGCTCTCTGACGCCAACGGCAATCTCCCCGATCTGGGCACCGGGAACAGGTTCATCTGGGAGTTCAACTTCCGGGACTTCGACGTGGCGCGTGACGCCCACGCTCCGGACTCAATCGAGCTCTTGCGCCGTCAAGGGATTGACTTCGACAGAAACCGGGAAGAAGGGGTGGACTCGGCGCGGTTCGCAGAGTTGATGATGTCGTCGGGACTTGTGTGTAACGAGTCAGTGAGCTGGGTGACGTTTCACAGCGCGTACGATTTTGGGTACTTGGTGAAGATACTCACGCGCCGGTCTCTGCCGAGTGGGTTAGAGGAGTTTTTAAGTATTCTGAGGGTGTTTTTCGGAACAAAAGTATACGACGTGAAGCACCTGATGAGATTCTGTGCAAGCTTGTACGGAGGGTTGGACCGGGTGGCGAGGACGCTGGAGGTGGACCGGGCGGTTGGGAAGTGCCATCAGGCCGGTTCGGATAGCTTGCTGACGTGGCATGCATTCCAAAAGATTAGAGACATTTACTTTGAGAAAGATGGAACGGAGAAGTACGCCGGTGTCTTGTATGGATTGGAAGTATTTTAGAATTCATTATTCAATTATTGCTGGGTAAAATTTGTATATTAATTTGGGAAATTAGTGAATGATTGAAGAAATTCTTTTTTCTTGAGTAAAAACAATTGCGTATGGTTTGGAATGGACTTATAAGATTATTCAAAGCCAGTGGTAAACATAAAAATTTGGTCATAATTTAAAAAAAAAAAAAAGAAAAAAAAAGTCATAATTGAATTTAGATATCTTGTCGAATTTGAATTTCTAACGGGTAAATTCCACGTGGCAATTGATTTAAAGAATGATATTCATATGTCAAAATAAAACGCGTGTGGTGGTATGACTCCTTCGGCGTTTTGAATTTGTTCGTTTCACATTTTTTTATTGCAGGAGTACACGTCAATGACATAAGCCGGCACGCTGTTCAAGTTTGAACCGCAGTATGAAGCAGGTTAGAAAGGGTTGAAAAGTCAGAGCTGACTCCAGAATTGACGTGGACTACTTTTACAATACCCAGGTACCATCCTACCCCAATTTTGTTGACGAAAATAAAAATCCTTTGGATAACGCTAAAAAAACTTACCCTTATCTTCAAAATGTTTTTATTAAAATGAAGGATGATATGATATTTTTTAAAATTTAAATTAGAAAAAATTATGTTTTGAACCCAGTTGGACCCAAATATTAAGTTTTGATCCATAAAATGTGCATAATTGAGAGGAAGGATATAAAATATGAAGATACAAATATACCTTTCAAAATTCCATATAAGATCTTTACAAAATCTGGGTTTCATACGTGGTAAATTAAAATTGTCATGTCAGATGTCCTTAAAATGTGTTCAAAGACAAGATTTGGGCATTGTTTATGGAGAGATAAGGTAAGTTTTGGGGAAGAAGAGTGTGAAAATCATCTAATTCGTCCGGAATAGCTTTGATTCGGGTCAAATGGATCTCAAAAGCAAAAACTCCCATGAAGATCTAAAGTCGCTACACCATTGGCCGTAGATGTGGTCATCGTGGTGATGGTGGCCCAACGAAGGTCAAAAGCAAAAACTTCCATGAAGATTTGTAATCGCTACACCACTTGTAGTAGATGTGGTCGTCATGGTGGCGATAGCCTAGCGAAGGTCAAATAGATGTCAAAAGCAACAACTCCCATGAAGATTTACAACCGTTGCACTAGTGGTAGTAGTTGTGGTTGTTGTGGCGGCCGTGACCTAACAACCTCTATTGAACATGAAAATATGCTAAATAGGGTATATGCCTTGTTGAAGTGGTTTTGGGGTTAGTATAGTTTTTAGAATTGCAACCCATGTTTGTAGATGATTGAGTGTGTTTTTATTAGTTTTCTAGAATTGTCACAAATTTTGCTAATTCTTTATATTTGGGACCCCCTATGATTGAAACTCCTTTATGTTTGAGTAGGAGATTAATAATATGATGACTAATAGTTGAGGAACAAATTTATACTTCCGTTTTTGCCCATTTTATGAACCAAAACATTGCAAACATGGTTAACTCATGTATGACCAGATGTTCAGTTATAGTTATATCAAAATTCTGCAATTGTACAATGTATTTACACTAAGTGTACAAGGAAAATATGATAACTATACAAGGACACCTATCTTGAAGGATTTCAAATCCTTTTGAAAAACCGGCTTACTCATTTCCTTAAGACTAAGGATGAGGGACATTCCTCATAGACATTCCTTGATCACACACTCATCTCATTCAAATATTTAACCTCATATATGCTCATTGGATGACCTACTGCACTAATGATGAATAGGAACCTAAATTGGGTTTAATTTTCCATCTTTTTCCTAAGGCATGACATTGGAACATGGTGAACCCACCCATATGCACATGTTAAGTTGTAGTTATATCAAATTTCTGTCATTGTACAAGACATTTACACTAGGCATACAAGGAAAATATGGTAACTGTATAAGAATGTCCAAGGGTACCTGTTTTGAAGGATTTCAAATGATTTTGAGGAACTCACTCACTCATTTCACTTTTCCAAGGATGAAAGACAATTCTCACACACATGGGTTGATCACTTACATTCCATGTATTTATTTAGCCTTATACATGTTCATTCTATCACATTATATTTGTAAATGATGATTAGAGATATATATTTGGGTTTGATTTCAATTTTTTTTCCCTTGTTTCCGAGCCATGACAATGGAAACATAGTTAATCCACTCATATACACAAATTGCATTATAGGTGTATGTAATTTGTGTAAGAATACAAGGCATTTACACTAAGTGTACAAGGTAAATGTGTTAACTATACAAGGGTGTACAAGGTAGATATCTATAAGGATTTGAAAGGAATTTGAAGATGTTGCTTGCTCATTTCCATTCTCCAATGATGAGGGACATTCGTGACACACGTTACTTGATCACACACTCATCCCATTCATTTTTGTGATCTCGTACTTGTTCATCATACTACTTACCATAATAATGATGAATAGGAACATAATTTGGTATCAATTTTTGCACATTTTCCTCAATCATGACATTAGGACATGTCTAACCCACCCATATGGATTCATGTGTTGAAGGTGTATAGAGTCTGTGTGAGTGTACAAGGCATTTACCATAAGTGTACCAGGCAAATATAGTAACTGTACAATGGTGTACAAGGCTACCTGTCTTGAAGGATTTGAAATGATTTTGAATAACTCACACATTCATTACCCTTTTCCAAGGATGAGAGACATTCATCACACATATTTGCCTAATCACGTGCATCCTATGCATTTATTTGACCTCATACATGTTCATTCGATTACCTTGTGTTCATAAATGATGATTAGGGATATATAGTTGGGTTCGATTTCATTTTTCTACCATTTTTCCTAAGCCATGAAAATGGAAACATAGTTAACCCACCCATATATGCACACATTGCATTATAAGTGTATGTAATTTGTGTTAGTGTACAAGGCATTTATAGTAAGGTACAAGGTAAATGTGCTAACTGTGCAAGAGTGTACAAAGTAGCTATCTTGAAGGATTTCAAATGATATTGAGGAACTCACTCACTCATTTCCCTTTTCCATGGATGAGAGACAATCTTTACACATATTATTTAACTACACACTCATTGCATGCATTTTATTTGATCATATCCATGTTCATTCCATTAGCTACCCAACTAATGATGAATATGAAACGAAATTGGATTCAATTTTTCCTCATTTTCCTCGATGGATGACAATAAAAATATTGTTAACACACTCATATGCACACTTACATACCTATGTCAAAATTATGACACTGCACAAGGCATTTACACTAAGTGTACATGGTAAATGTGCTAACTATACAAGGGTGTACAAGGTAGTTGTGTTGAAGGATTTCAAATGATATTGAGGAACTCACTCGCTCATTTCTTTTTTCCATGGATGAGAGACATTCTTTACACATGTTATTTATTTTATTTGATCATGTCCATGTTCATTCCATTAGTTACCCCATTAATGATGAATATGAAACAAAATTGGGTTTAATTTTTTCTCATTTTCCCTAATGGATGACAATGGAAACATTGTTAACACACCCATATGCGCACTTTCACACCTATGTCAAAGCTATGCCACTATATAAAGCATTTACACTAAGTGTACAAGGTAAATGTGCTGACTGTACAAGGTAGCTGTCTTGAAAGATTTCAAATGATATTGAGGAACTCACTTGCTCATTTCCCTTTTCCATGGATGAGAGACATTCTTTACACATATTATTTGACCACACACTCATTGCATGCATTTTATTTTATCATGTTCATGTTCATGTTCATTTTATTAGCTACCCCACTAATGATGAATATGAAACGAAATTGGGTTCAATTTTTCCTCATTTTCCCTAATGGATGACAATGGAAACATTGTTAACACACCCATATGCACACTTTCACACCTATGTCAAAACTATGCCACTGTATAAGGTATTTACACTAAGTGTACAAGGTAAATGTGTTAAGTGTATAAGGGTGTACAAGGTAACTATCTTGAAGGATTTCAAATGATATAAAGGAACTTACTCACTCATTTCCTTTTTCCATGGATGAGAGACATTTTTTATATATTATATAACCACACACTCATTGCATGCATTTTATTTTATCGTGTCCATGTTCATTTCATTAGCTACTCAACTAATGATGAATGTGAAATGAAATTGGGTTCAATTTTTCCTCATTTTCCCTGATCAATGACATTGGAAACATTGTTAACACACTCATATGCACACTTTCGGCACCTATGTCAACCTTCTGCCACTATATAAGGTATTTACACTAAGTGTGCAAGGCAAATATGCTAGCTGTACAAGAGTGTACAAGGGTACCTATCTCGAAGTATTTTAACGAATTTTTTAGAACTCACTCACTCATTTCCCTCTTAAATTTCATCATCCACATTTTGTAACTCCTTATTTTGTTTTTAGTTGTTTTAGCTTTGTTAACATACTGAAAAAAATAATGACATCAGAAATAACCAGTGTAGCATTGCATTCAAGATACGTAATACAACTAGAATGTCTAGCTTAGTTGCATCACATTTAAGCATACCTAAAAGAACTTCTTAACAACAAACATGATCGTGAAAGTTACTACACATCCAAGTAGAAAATGAACAAGAAAGCTTGATTTCTAATCTTCAATCTTCTTTAATACTTAACCATCTACCAGTTGGCCACTAACCTGGCTAACCTGTTCAGACTCAGAGGATTCAATAAGTGTATCAAGTTTTTTCCATTGAGGCCCGTACATCACCCTAACCTCTATGGGTTTTATCCCTTTAAGTGCTTTTACAAGCTTCTAAACTTGGTTAGAATACATGGATTCTAACTCTACCTCCATAGCTTTTATTAAATATGTGCATCAACATCTCTCATTGTTTTATCGTAATTTGTGGGATCGATTTCATGTTCCTTTAGAATGGCCTTGAAAGACTCTCCCAAATAAATGAATCGATCTAGTTGTATAACAAACCTGCCACTATGATAAGGCATCTATGTATTACAAATGAGAATAGTTGGTGTTAGATTCTTAGTAATTTGTGATGTTGTGGGAGTGTCATCTAGATCTCTCAAATCGATCTCACTCTTAACCTTATTACTCACTTTATAGTCATCTTCTAGAAATCTGACATTTGTACTCACAAATACCTTCTGGTTGACCTGACTCTAAAAGTAAGAACTTCTAGTTCATTTTGGATATCCAACAAACTGATAAACTTTTGATATTGGTTCCAGTTTGTCTACATTTGGTTTCAACACGTGTGTTGTGGACCCTCGTATGCAAATATGGTGTAAACTAGGTTTACGACCCATCCACATCTCTATATGAGTCAAAGGTACTGACTTAGATGGAACTAAGTTCAAAAGATATCTATAAATATCCAACTAGGATATAACCTCATGCTCCTTACGTTGTCCTCTACCCGTCTCTTCAAATTTAAAAGTTCACGTTGCTAGCTGCCAAGAGGATTCGAACCTAGGCCTTGCCATTAGGCCAAGTTCCCACTTGTTATTATATGATGATATAAATATGTTAAAGTTCATTATTAAAAAACAAATAAATAAATTTTAATTATTTTATTTTAAATTTTATTTAATTAATTAATAAATGTATAAAAATCATCATTATAATTTTCTTAACAAATATTTTTTAATATCATTTATATGATAATTAAATATTAAAAAGTCATATATGTATCATCATTTATTTTACATTATTGAATGCATTTGAATTAAATAAATTATAATTTTAATATTAAATGTATCATCATTTATCTCATTAATCTTATTTTAAAAAATTACTATCACTTCACTTTTAAATTTTATATATTTATCCTTTTAATTTTGAATGTTTTTATTTTAAAATATTAAAAATATAAATTTATTCAAAAAAATACTAAAATATAAAAATAATAATAATTAAGTTCTAATATTTTATAAATTAGAATTAATTTGATTAGATAAATAATAAATTATTAATACCGACATATCCTTACTTATCGATATTTTTCTTTTTAGTCATACCTATGTCAATTACACTTAAAAAATAACTTTAACATGTGTATTTTTATTTATTTTATCCTTTTTTGGAGTTTCTCCAAACATTTCCATGAATTTTGAATAATTTTTGTCTTATCGATATTTTTGTCAAAATATCCGCCGATAATTTTCTGATATATCCATAAAATCCAAGTACATCAATATTCGTGTTTACCAATATTTCAAACCTTGCTTATACCCACCACATGTTTGGACATTAAAAGCTCCACACACATTAGTATGCACTAACTTCAAACATTCTTTAGCTCTAACCCTTTTAGCAGTAAAAAGTCTCTTAGTCATTTTAGCTTCTATACAAGATTCACAAATTAGAAGCTCTTCTAAAACTAATGAGTGCAATGTTCTAAACTTGACCATTCTTCGGATCCTATTTAGATTAATATGACCTAGGCATAGATACCATGATAGGTCTGATCAATGCTAGGTACTTTCCTCTTAAGTGAGACATGATTATTTTCAACAATAGATCATAAAAAAGTAGGAGTAATACAAAAAAGAGTGTCAACCAACATACATGAGCAAATAAAAGAATCATTTTTTTAATAAAAATATTTTTATTGAAATAAACTGAATAATCTAATCTATTTAAACTAGAAACTGAAATTGAATTCTTTCTAAACTCAGGTACATAAAGACAATCCTTGAGTTCTAGATATTTATTATTTTTTAACACTAAGATTAACATCTCCCACTACCTGCACATCTATCCTCGCTGCAAATGCCAAAGTCAAGTACATTTCTCCCTTATTCAGCCTTCTCCTTAGTTAAAACCCTTACAAAGAATTATAGATATGATCAATGGCCCCAGAATCTATCCACCATGAATTGGCGGAATCCACCACTAAACACAATTTAACTAAAAGTGAATAGGACACACCTTTTTTTTTCTTCAAGTAGTCAAGGTGCTTCTTTTTCCAATGGCTCTTTTTGCCACAAAATGGAACATTTACCCTTACCCTTGCTCTTTTCTTTTCCAACTTTTTTCTTTCCCTATTTGGATTTCTTAAAAGAATTCTTCTTCTTCTTATTTTGGGAAGAACTTGAAGAACCTTTCACTTCCATGTAAATACCTTTAGGATCCTTGAGAATCCCCTCAGCCATCTAAAGTTCTTTCATTAATTCTAACAAGTTTATCATTAACTTATTCATAGTATAATTTCCAATAAGGTCTCTAAGATCATATCAACCTAGGTTTTCCCCATCAATTTCAGCTCCAATGATCTTCATCTTGTTAAAGAATGCAATCATACGAATCATATGACCTCTAACAGGAGTTCTTTTTATCATTTTATTATTCATGATGGTCCTTAGGGCAACTTGCCTAACTAGCCTGCCCGTATCACCAAACATCTCTTTTAGGCTTAGAAGAATCTCATAAATAGTGGCAATGCTCATGTGTTGTTGTTGCAACACATTACTAAGAGACTTAAGTATGATATAACGAGTCTTCTCATTTACCCTTTGCATCTTTCTCTTCCTTCATGGAAAGCTCATAAGGAATAGGGAGAGCAACTTCCTAAGTTACCCTTTTCAATTGTTCTGCTGTGAGCACTATGTCTAAGTTTATTTTCTAATCAACTTATTATCAGTGAGAATTAAAGTACTAGGGTTATAAGACATGATTCCTATAATAAACAAAACATTTCATGCATTAATAAAGAAACTAAGCACTCAAAACAAATGTAGTAATCAATTTAGAAAAAATATAGTGCTATCAAACTACATATATCCATGCAAGGTATTCTAATATCATAACAATCAAGTCTACATTAGACAGTTCATGATTCTTATTACTAGCTAGAGACCCTCTCTAATTAATCAATCTACCTTAAACCTTAAAAGGTTATCCTAAGGTATTGATTAACATAACTTTGTGTTTAACTCTTATCACATGCAAGTGGGACCACTATAGGTGATTCTACCACTTTATATCTAAGTTAAATGTGTAATCAAGATCCTTGACATCAACGTTACCAAGTGAAAAGTTCCATCTTTAGGATTGGTAACTCTCACTACAAACATATACAGTATCATGCTTTTAAGATAGTTTGTATCCCTTAATTCCTTGGATCACACCATCTTTAAGATAGTGATGGGCCCAAAATCAAAATGGGCTAGATCTTAGAGGTTGTGGGCTCCCCTATGACCCGCTCTCATTAGAAGAGAGACTTTGAGATAATTTTGGTAGCCATCTTAAAATAAATTTTCCTTCATGAAAATTTCCAATATCCTTATTTATTATTTGAATTATGACTCTTGTGCCAAAAAAGAAGGATTGTTTTCATATTCCTTATCCTTGAACTTTCCTTTTCAAACAAAATGGTTTCCTTTTTTTCTAAGGGGAAGAGCCTGAAAAACCAATTTAGGTATTGTTCTCCTTCTCTCTAAGAGGGAAAACTTGTAAAAACACTTAACCCAAATAAAAAAAGTTCCAAAAGGAATTTGAAATCCCAAATTGCAACAACCAACTCCTTAAATAAATAATAATGAAAAGTAACCTTATGAAATTTATTCTTTTAAGAAAATCCAATATTAGAATTTTGAAAAGTATTATAAAAATTTTCAATTATTTCCTAACATATGCAATATATAAAATATAAGCATAAAAAGAAATAAAAAATCAAATCTCATGTCCTTAGAGATCTTGTTGCTAATTTGGTAACCCAAATATTTGGATTTCCAAAATCCAAAAATACTAAATTTTACTTGCAATAAAATATGGTTAGTGGCATTTACAAATGGCCAATACACCCTTATTGCCAAACAACTATCATGAGCGCTCGAGCACCCAAAATTTTCCAAGAATACTTGATGCATTCTAACACACTAAATATGATGTCACCCCTAGATGCAACTTAGCACTGCTAGATATATCGCGCGATCAATCAAGGAGCTCAAGAGCTAATCCCACCGCTTGAGCACTCCTACAAAACTTCAGAACTCGAGAGCTATTCTTTAAGTTTTCCAACGAATGTTTTCTGCATTTTTTTTTTTTTTTTTTTTTTTGTTGCAAGGGAATGTGCATGATCACCATGTGAACATCTAGATTGCTTGCAAACTCTCAAAGATTACATAGAAAGATAAAAAATGGATTTTTACACCAAAATCCTATACTCCAATGATTTGGAGCTTACATATCAATCTTTGAAAAAAACGATTCTTTACATGATAACAAAAATCCTATGCCCCTTATGAGTTTTACAACCAATCTAAAGAGTAATAAAACAATCCAAATAATACAACCCCAACAACAATCACAATTATGATAATCATATTGTAAGAAGATCATAACATAGAATGCACATACGTTATCCCTAAGGCCATAGGATAAACAAAACATCTTACAAATTAGGTTAGAAACATGTAAAACTATCCTAGGCTTTTCTAAATCATATGCATAGCAGAAAAATTGCATTTTAAAAACTTTAACAGGATTCAAAAAGTGCTAACAAAAATCATACCTAAGTTTGAATGTCCCTAAATCAAATTCACATGGTGAAAATGAAAATCACTATCATAAAAAGTCTTGTAGACCGGAAGTCTTCCACTTGATGACTTGAACCTTGATCTTGGCACATTTCCAGTTGAGGGAAAGAGAAAGTCGAGGCTATGACTCTCTTTCTCTCTAGAGTTGAAAGATGGTTCTATGGGAAAAGTTATGGAAACCTTAACCCTTAAGAAGGTATTTATAAGGTTCCTAACCGAGCTTAAGTGACTTGAGCCCACTAAGGGCTTAGGTCACTTAATCTATCCCAAAATCAATTTTAATTGATTAATTAACCCAATATGACCTACTAATTAATCAATTAGCCCAATTTAAAGACCTTGTTCACTTACCCTTGTGCAACCTTACATAATTACCAAAACGCATTTATCCACAAAAGTAAACTTAAAGTCAATCCAACCCTCATAACCCGTGTTAACAAGATATATAAGCTTAAAGCGAGGACCGCTAAGACCCATAGGAGTATCGGTTCCTTAGAATCCAATTCTGAAGTTAATTTAACTGAACCTCAATATCCTATGTAAATAACAACAAGACACCATATGCTCAAGTATGTGACCTACTATCCATTGCATTCAATCTCCCCATGAACTGAAGTTCATAGTCTAACTAAGTGAAAGCTATCAGTCTTTCAAGACTACTTTTACTGGCTTTAAGTTACATATCCTCCTATTATGTGTTCAACTGACATGTCTTATCTCTTAAAGAGTCTATATCAAGTTCCACTTAAGGAACTACTATAGCCATGGTTTATATGAACGCACCTTCTTAGGATCACCTAAAGAGACACTTTGTCTAATCTCATGAGATACAATGGTGCCTCTATTGAGAATACCTATCACTATTGGTTTCTATCAATAGTAACTCAATTCATAGGAAATATATGATGAGTTTACAATCTCACCCATAGGTCAAAGTTATTACTAACTTTAGCACAAACTCAATATCCTCTCAAGATTGAGAGACAACATAATGAAGCAACTTGGTGAAGTCATGACTACTTGATAGCCTTAAGTCATAACTCACCATAGGTCATGTCTAATGTGTAATCATACACACTAGTGCACTCACCATGGGAAACTCATTCCAATGGCTAAGACTAGTTACCTCTCCAATTAGGAGGTAGTGTACCATAACTTCTAATGGGTTGCCTAATCCCATAAATTGATTGGGAACATGTCATCTATTTGCAAGGAACTCATCACTTGGATCTTTTGTGCAACTTCTAATATACCTAAGTCACATACAATGCAAAAGATGCAAGTTAGAATGCTTACAAGGTATAATGCATGAAATTATGATAGATAAAAGTAAACTAGAACTTTATTAATAAATAATAAATTTCGAAATTTATTACAACATGTCATGTTTTTAAGGATTCTATCATAACACTCCTATTATGTGATCATTCATATTCTGCACATTTCCAAGTTATTCTACAAATTTTAATTTTCAAATTGTAGTTATATCATCATGAAATAAATATTTTCTAAATTTTTATATTTTTTTAAGGTAATGTTTTATTTTATTAATTATTTTTATCACTTGAGTAAAAAAGAAAAAAAAAACTTATTTTCTTTATCCATTCGTTATTGTAAATAAATTTTACAAGAATCCATTTTTTTAATTTATTTTCTTTTGTCATTTTATTTGAACATTAAATAAACAATTGAGTATAATAAAAATTCTTTATGGTAGATAAATTTTATAGGAAATAAATCTTGTACGATTATGTTTTTACCCATATTAATGATCATGCTATGAAATACTTTATTTAGGGAGTTGCTATTCGCAACATTCCTTTTGCTAAATGTAACACTTTTTTGTCATATTTTTTTTCCACATATACCCTTTTTAATAAAGAACTCCCTCTAACCTCCTCTCAACATATTGAACCTAAATTCTAGTTGATTAAGGTTGCAAATCACATACAAAATACAATGAATGACGAAATTCAATCATCTGATAACAATTTTCAAGTAAGATTTATAACTTTCATTTTTTTTTATAAAGAAATATATATTTATCAAAAAAAAAAAAAAAAAAACCGACAACCTAGGTGGGACTCCGATGTCCTAGAAGGCGGCAACAGCGGCAGCGATTAGGGTTTGGAGTAGGGATGGAAGTCGATGACCACCGGCTGCGATGGTTGGGCTAAATTGAGTTATGAATTTCACATTAAAACATTGAATATAATAAAATCATTTTACATAATATACTTTTGGTGAAAAAATCATTTTATAATTTATTATTTAAAGAAATTATTTTGTTTTAAAATATAAGAAGAATATGAAAAACAATTGAGCGTAAAAAAATAAAAGAAATGAAAAGAAAAAAAAAAGTTTATGTGGGGTGGGGGGTTAGGTGGGTAGAGATGAAAAGGAAGATAAAAATAAAATAAAAGAATGCTAAAATGTGGGGTGGGGTTGGGAAAAAAAAAAATCAAAAAATCAAAAAATGGTGCAATTAGGACATGAGGTTGGGAGGAGAGAGGAGAAAAAATGGGAAAGGAATAAGAGAGGGTAGTTTAGAAATGTAAAATGCTGCATTAGTAAAAATGGTATTTCGAAATAGCAATTGGGTTAATTTATCATTTAAATAAAAATTTAAATTTTTAATTAATTCTATCTTTATAAATAAATTTTATTTCACTGAAAAGGAATTATTCTAATTTTGTTATACATTGTTATACATTCATCAAGATAAATAAATTTTTATATAAATAAATTTTATAAGAATGTATTTTTGCAATTGTTAGTGGTCATGTATATATAAATAAACATTTTGTTTTCTTGCAAAAAAAAATATTTTGTAAATTTTGGAATAAAAATAAAATAACATAATATTATCAAATAAATATTTATATTATTATTTTTAAACAATAATTTATTTTACTGATTTTATTAAATAAATAAAATGATATTTGAACGGGCCCTCCCCCACATATCATCACTTCAGTTTTTTTTTTTCTTTCCTTACGCTGCTTGTACATGTTCACCTTTTTATTGGAGACTACTCTTTGGTAGGTATGGAAAAGTAGCTTTTGGTTCAAAAGTCTCGATTCATTATTATGGTCATAAGTATCATATCATCATGACCAGAAGCTATCACAACCAACGGGACACCATCCCATAAAACTTAGATGACACATTACCTGTTGCATAACCATTGTCTACATCTCATACCACCCAACATGTGAAAAGCAAATTGGAGGACAATCCACGTAGCCAAAAACAACCAAACATGTTAGGCTCCACCTACCATACGCCATCAAGGTTTCTACTTAAATATGTGTAATGGCTGTTGGTAAACTGGAGGTAACTTCATTTTAACCGAACTTAATAACAAAATCACATCTTTGGGCCGGTGGTAGCAAAAATCTCTTCATAGGAACTAAGAAGCTCTTGTTGAATGAATTCATTATAACAACCCTCCTAATTCCTTGGCATGTGGCTTGTCCTAAAGGGCAACAAAGGTGTTGCACAACTAACGGGGAATAGCATCAAGCTTGTGGCCTTGTGTCACCATAGAGTTCTCTTAATTTGCTTATTGGTCACCGCTAGTATTCTTTAAACTCTATTTGATAGTAATTTTAAAAAATATTTTTAATCTAAAAATTGTTTTTAAAAAAATTAAAATTAAAATTAAAAATGTACGATAAATTTTAGAAAATATTTTTAAAATCTGAAAAATCATTTTATAGTGTTAAAAATTCACTTTTAGTGTTTTTTTTAAAAACACTTGATATGCGATTCTCTTAAAAATGGTTATACTAAAACCACTTCAAATATAAAAACTGTTAAATGCACTCTTAGAACTCGTTTGACAATAATTTTAAGAAGTATTTTTAATTAAAAAAATTATGTGCTAGACAAATTTTAAAAAACACTTTTAAAAATCTGAAAAATCACTTATAGTGTTTTATGAAAAATCATCTATAATATTTTTTAAAAAAAAAATACTTGATAAGTTATTTTTCTAAAAATATTTTTAAAAAACAAATACTTCAAATAAAAGCACAGTCAAACCGGACTCTTAAATTTTTTATTTGATAATAATTTTAAGGAACATTTTTAACTTAAAAAATATTTTTAAAAAAATAATAAATTTTAGATAAATTTTAGAAAACACTTTTAAAAATAAAAAAAATCACAATTAAAATTTCACTCCTTATCATTTTTACTTAAACTTAGGTAATTCTTTTGAAAAACACTTTCAAAAAAACCACTTCCTATTACAACCACTACCAATCGCACTCTAGACTACTTCAGCCAGCAATATATCACTGCGGTAAGGAAGTTTAAGATTGTGCAGATGCAAATTAATAAATATTCGTGTCTTCATCATATTGGAAACATTAATCGGTGAGCGGAAGCAGTTATAACACAACAAGAAATTAATTGTCGAAGTTGTAAAAGGTTAACAGTGTATATCAGTACTCCAACCTACTGGGTCGTACGTTTTAATTTCAGGTGGTTGACCCACTCCATCAACACTCGTAGCTTAAGGGAACAAAAGAATCTCATTCATCTCAACTCCATCAGAACCCATTATCTAAAGGATAAAAGGTGATATTTATTGATCCTATAAAGAAGAAGGCCAGAACTTAAAAGTATTTTAAGGAGAAAGATTGATAAACTAAACAACAAAATTTCCATGCAAAATGTTTGCCTTAAGCCCCTAATATCTTCAGTCACTTTGTTCAAAAGCTTCCGGCATTATAAAGGAGTGAACCATTGATATTCAATATTTATACTTAGAGCTTATTTAGCGATGGTTTTAAAAGACGTTTCTAATTTTTTTAAGACTTAAAAAATACTTACTATAATCACCATCGAACATGCTCTTAAACTGCTTGTTCATTTACATAAAGCTAAAACTTTGGTACCATTTCCTCCAAAAAGTTACAATTTATTCAATGAAATAGTTCATTTATAAATATTTTTTAAAAAAAATGCTAGTGATTACACACTTTTAATTACCGTTTTTCTAGTTGACAAATGGTGGAATACGGAAACCGAGAAACTTTTGAATTTAATAAAATGATACCACTTTGTATCATATCAAATATTCACTACTTATTATGTAAAACAGGTGATAAAAATATTAATAAGAGTAATGAGTAGGTAATACTATCCTGTCTAAAAAACACTCGAGTTATAGACATATTTGTTGGGATTATTTTAAAGTACTTACCAAGAACTTGCGACTTTAATTGTTTGTTATTAGTCAATTCTTTGTTCCAACACAACTATCATAACCTGAAGCATACATGCACAAAAGGTTCATGCATGTGGAAAAAGTAACATGACACCCACAAAGACAACATCGCAGCAAACCACCATTTAATGAAAAATTGTGTGGCTGCATAGAAAGAGAGAGGGAAAAACCATCAAAATTGTGACTTTGTGAGGTTTTCTTTATTCTTATATCTAGTCTTTGTTATCTAATGTCAAGTTTATTGGGAATGGCAGGAGGTTATAACATTTTCAGGGATTTCAGAGCACTCGTACTTCTTCTATACGTTTGGAAAGGTTCATGTTCTTATAATTAATCTCCGCTTTTGAGAAAGCTTATGATATATTCTCTCAGCTAGCAGTCGTAGATCCTTGTGTGTACCATGGAAAGTTTGATGGAGACTACATTAAGGGGCACTTACTATACTCACAACAAGAAATAGCATAAGCTATAAAAGAGGGTAGTCCTACATGAGCACTCATATCCATCTATCCATGGCATTGTGTTAAAGCCAAGTAGTTGATCCACCCCAACAACCATCTTGTAGAAGAAGAAAAAGACTGAATTTATTAGGATGAGACACATTTAGTTGGACTAAACTCAGAACATTTTTTTGGTATAAAAAGATAGCTTTCCACTTGCCCACTTGCTCAAATTGATGTTTATCAAACTTCCCCAAAAACCAAACACCATGTCCAACACGTACACACAGTAGTAGTGCGTTTTACTATATTTTTACTCAAAGTCCTTTTGAAAAAAAATGTTTTATGTGGAAGTCTAAAAAATACTACTAATCATTTTTTAATATTATAAATAATTTTTCAAATTTTTAAAAGTATTTCATAAAATTTATAAAACATCTAATTTTTTTTTTCAAAAGCACATTTTAGAGTAGAAGTGTTTTCTAAAATCACTGACAAACGGGCTTTAAAGCTCTTATGTCATATCAAATTACAGCTATACTTCTCGGTTAAGTTTTAGTTTAACATATGACATAAGTTTTCATATGCTCATAATTTCTGTAGCTCTTGAAGCGATGTGTGCAATTAAGTTCTCGTCATGAAAGACCCACCCCAACAAACTTCCCTCGTCATATATATTCCACTATGTGAGTTTTACTACATCACAAATGGGAAAATTATATAAATTAAGCCCACTTCTTAGCAAGGTATTGTAGGATTTAACGGCCAAGAAGATGAAGCTCCCTTCACTCTTCAAGAAAAAAGAAGTACGATGTCTAAGCAAATTTATCCCTCCAATATTTGCATTCCATAAGACTGTTTCTTCCCAAACCACCGCCAGCAATGTTAACAACTTCAGTTCAAGATTATCTGATGCCACCGAATTGATAGCCGGGGAGAGTGCATGGCCGTGTTCCGAGGAGCGTCAAAGGCAGGCTTTGGACAAGGCTTTTCAGGCAATGAGATCAGAGAGGCTGTTTCTGGAGCTGAATGACACAAGTTCAATCTCAGCAGGAGATGCCAGGTTCCCATTCCAAGAGTTCGTTGTGGTGGCTCTTCAGTCCAACGATCCATACGTGAATTTTCGGATTTCAATGGAGGAAATGATTGAGGATTATGGGTTGCAGGCTAACGGGCTAAAGGATTGGAATTATCTGGAGGCTTTGCTTGTCTGGTACTTGAGGATGAATAGCAAGACCAATCATGGTTTTATAGTCGCTGCATTTGTTGATATGCTTGTTGCTGTTGGTATATTGTAGGCACAACCACGGGTTCACTGATTCAACATTGTGCTGCATGATTGTTGAAAATCCTAATCTACCTAAAGGTCAAATGGAAGATTTTTAGAATTTGAAAAATATTAATAATTTGTATTTAGTTAGGTTAGTTATGTTTATGTAAAGTTCGAGTTATGATCCAAGTATGATTAGTTTATTATAAATATATGTTTCTCATTATGTTGATTAATGAGTTGAATAAAATTAAATATTATTTTAGTAAAAATTATTGTGAATTCTCATAATTATGAGTTCTAACATATAATAGACACAAAGGAATATATAGAATATAAGTGATTTTTTTAGTTAAATTGTGGTTACGAATAATAATTCAATTCAACTTCAACTTCCAAAATTCAAAAGTATTTTGAACATTGGTGCATTTAGATGTGTTCTTAATTTTTTAGATCTCATTATTTATGGTACCTAGTGAATGACAACTACAATGAATGGCCAACCTAAAAGAATTTCAGGTACTATCAAAAAAGCATAAAGATTTATTAAATAATTCTTAAAAGAAATATCAAAAAACACTCTATGTAATAGTCTGTAAAACAAATCTCATATGCAAAAATAGAAAAAATATGCATGGTATAATCTACAATATATATATATATATAATTTGAGGGTTGATGAGTTCACTATATTTTGTATGAATAAAGATTGAATAATAAAATCAACTCTACTACATTGGAGCAAGCCTTACAAAGTAGAATACTTACCAAAGGTTATGGTGGCCAACAAGATGGCGAAGGTCGTGGTGATGTCCATGGTCAATGTAGAGTAGGACACTACAATTCTAGTAATAGAGATAGATATATGGTAATCCAAATTCTTCTAGAGAAAGGAGCAATACTCTCAAATCCAAAAACAAGTCACACATACTATGTTTTAAATTTAAGAAGTATGGACATTATGTGTTTAAATGTTGAACCAAATTATAAAATGAATGAGTAGAGCAAGCAAACACCACTAAGGTAGATCATAATTTAGTATTAGCTTGTAATGTAATAGCATCAAATACAAAACAAAAAGATCCTTAGTACCTTGATACATGTTGCAACGTTGGTTTGAAATGTGGAGAAATTTTGTGAGATAAGCATATCGTATCGAGGAGAGTCAACACAAAAGTTTGGATTCGAACCCAGGCCAAAAAAGTTTGGATTGAATGTTGGCTACCACTAGGCCAAGTCTATGTTTGCAAATATGTGTTCACAACAAATATCTTAAAGTTTATTATTAAAAGAATGAATAAATTAATTCTAATTATTTTATTTTAAATTTTATTCAATTGATAAATAAAGGTATAAAAATCATCATTATAATTTTCTTAACAAGTCTTTTTTTATATTTATATGATAATTAAATATAAAAAATATAAATATTAAAAAAATTTCATCATCGTTTATTTTACATTATAGAATGCATTTGAATTAAATAAATTATAGTCTTAATATTAAATATATCATCATTTATCTCATAAATCTTATTTTAAAAAATTACTATCACTTCACTTTTAAATTTTTTATATTTATCCTTTTAATTTTGAATGTTTTATTTTAAAATATTAAAAATATAATTTATTAAAAAAAAAAATTACTAAAATATAAAAAAGAAATGAAGTTCTAACATTTTATAAATTAAAATTACTTTGATAAGATAAATAATAAATTATTAAGACCAATATATCCCTCCTTACCGATATTTTTCTCATTGACCATACATATGTCAATTACATTTACAAAATAACTTTAACATGTATATTCTTGCTTATTTTATCATTTTTTTTTTTTTTGAAAGTTTTTCCAAATATTTCCATGAATTTTGAATAATTTTCATCTCATCGATATATTTGTCAAAATATCCGTTGATAATTTATTGATATTTCCGATATATCTATAAAATAATCCAAGTACCGATTATGTTGAACCAGTGCCCCACTAAAATAGTTTTTAGAAGAATGCTAGAGGAATTTTGAAGTACACTTAAGTTAGATGTTTCTTTGATAATTTTTTTAGGGTGTATTGCATATTCCCATTACAAGAAGCATGCAAAAAAAGTTAGATAATGAAAGCAAGAAGTATATTCTTTTTTGCTATAATGACATAACTAAGGCTTACAAAATGTATAATCTCAAAATAGGGAAGCTAATTGTGAAGCTAATTGTGAATATAGATTATCAATTTCTAGATGATGAAAGTTAGATATGGACTTTAAAGAAAGGAAAGAGGAGTTTTAACTGAAGAAGACTTTGTGGAAGATAATGAGTTGTATCAAAAGGATTCAGTAGTAGATATTTTTATTTCAAACTTGCTTTCTCGTAGTAATTAAAGTTATCCATTGCAAACAAAAATAGGTCAAAAGTCTAAATCATGAAGACACCCAAAACATGCACATATCATGTTGGCACATCTAAAAGATTATGAATTGATAAAATGACAATAAAATTGTTGATAAAGGTTTAGTTAACTTTTTTTATTTTCATATTTTGACCCAATTTCATATGAAAAAGCTAATCAGAGGTGGATTCAAGTAATAAATAAAGAAATCAATAGTGAAGAACTATACATGGGAACTAACTATTGTACAAGTTAAGAAAAAGTTTATTGGTGTTTAATGGGCTTTAAGACAAATCAATTATAAACTTGATGGTAAAGTAAATTCATTTGAGGCAAGACTAGTGGCAAAAGATTACAAACATAAGACATTTATTAATTATTTTGAAGTTTTCATACCAATTACCAAACTAGATATCATTCATATGTTAATTGTACCTACAACTCATAAAATCAAGAAAATCTAGAAAATTCATTAGATGGATGTTAAGTCAGCTTTTCTTAATGATGTACTTGAAGAAGTTTTTGTCGAACAACCACCAGGATATATTAAGCATGGGTAAGAACAATGAATTTTAAAACTTAAAAAGACATTGTATAAGCAAAAACAAGCACTACATGCTTGTTTCACATGAATCGATGCTTATTTATTGCGGTATATGGTTTTTAAAAGCATCTTTTTAAGCAAAGACTTGACGTAAAGTCAAATTCTAATGGTAAAATAATTGTTGTTTGCCTCAATATGGATTATTTAATTTTATAAATAATTATCAATAGATGCTTGAAGATTTTAGGACGTGATGACGTAAGGGAAGGTCTAACAAACAAATAATGATACCTTCATCTCACATATGTCATAGACATTCTAAAAAAAATTCAAGATTAAATCATCAACACCAATTCACACACCTATTGCAAAGCTATTAGAGATGAAAAAATAAGTCATTGAAAATCAGCAAATCTCATATATTCAAGGGCATAGTTGGAGGCTTTTGGTATTCGATCTCTACTAAACTAAATATTGTTTATAGAGTGGTAATCATCAATCAATTTATGAAAAACCATACCAATTAATACATTTGCAAGCAAAAAAGTAAATTTTAAGGTATATAAATGGTACTTGTGATAGTGGAATTTTCTATTCCTATTTAAACAATTCAATTCAGTGGGTTACACAAAAGCAATTGGAGAGTTGTTGTAGAAACCAGAAAATAAAAAATAAAAAAATAATATTGTTGGGCATGTTTTTTTTATCTAGAAACATGAGTATTCTATTCTCATCGTCTTCAAAAAAACAAGTTGTAGAAATTGAATACATGGCACTAACTTTCTTGATATATCAAGTAACTTGGCTTCGCAAGATGTTTAATGAGTTGAAGCGTGAATAAAAATATCCTACCAAGATTTTATGTAATAATAAGTTTGTTATTGCATTAACAAAGAGTCGAATGTTTTATTGTAGAAGCAAATACATTGGTACGAAGTTTCAGACTTGACTTTTGTAAATTAAAAAATCAAGTTGTAGATATTTTTATAAAACCATTAAAGACAACTGTACTAAAGAAGTTGAAAATAATACTTGATGTGATTAACTTTAAGCTCAACTTAAGAGATGTTATTGAAAAATTTTAATTCAACTTAAAGTCAAATTAGAAAAATTTTATAAATTTAAAAAATATAAAGAATTATTATTTTCTTCAACGGGTTTCTTACGTTATTAATTTAGAGTCCTCATTCAATTATAAATTAGAGTAATAATCCAAATGTGATTAATTTATTATAAATATAGATTTATTATTACATTCATCGATGAGTTGAATGAAATATATTATTATCTTAGTAAATATTATTGTCCTACGTGTGTTTTATCTTAAGATTTTATTGGTTACCTTTTTAATTAGAATTTCTAGTTAAGTTTTTATTGGTTAAAAAATAAAATATAAAAAGTGGCAAATTTTTTATTTTAACTAAGATTTCATCTCTATCTCTCTCTTCTTCTTTTTTAATTAATTCTAAGTCTGGGAATGTGGATTGTAAGTTATTTTTTGTTGATATTATTCTTACTTTAGTTAAAATAAGAATATTCATTAAAAAGGAAGAAGCGCATACACTTGTAGACAACATCATGCCACTTGAATCATAGCCTTGTCTCCGCCGACCCTACCAAGCTAGCAACAAGACTGTGGCCCCAGGATCTAAAACTAGACAAAGAATGACTTGTTAGCCAATTCATCAGCTTCTCAAGTCAATCCCTTAACATGCTTACATTGTTGCAGTACTCCACAAAATTAAGCAAATTACTCACTATATTCTTTACCTCCTAGTACATGCTGTGGATTGATATATCTTCCCTTCATCTTCTTCTTCTTCTTCTTGCTCTTCTTGAATATGGACTGTCAACATGCTACTCAGAGTTGAAGTGTATCCTGCAGCCTGGGCATTCTTATATTCCATTTCTCTTTACATTGATTCTACTTGGCAATGAATTATCCCACTCACATTATTTTCTTTCTTCTTCATGTTCTTTTGTTATATAATTTTGATATTTTCTTATGGTGCTAGTATTTCATCGTCAAAAAATGACCAGCTTGTGAACTCGCTAGGAAAGCATTTATTGATGTGAGGTTAAATAAAAGTACTCCAATCAAACCTTGGTTGCTGTAATTGTTTGATAAGAGAATCATAAAATTTTGTTGCCGTTGCTTAAAAGCTCTACAATGCCCTAAATAGAAAATTAAGCACTATACCTACATAGGGTGCAAAACAAAGAGAACAAACCATAAAATGGTTGGCAGTTGTGACCAAGCCACTGTTAAAAGGCCATATTCTTGCAAAGTTTGCAAACTTGGTATGAAAAACTTTAGATACAATTAGTTAAATGTCGGGATTGCTTTCTATATAAAATCATGTATTCCTTTGACATATTTGAGTCTCTAATCATGCATAGGGTTGAGGAAGAAGGACAAGAAGACCTGTACTAGATTTCAAATTATGAGTTCTGTCAAATATTTGATGAATTTCATTGAGTAATTCATAGGTTGGTTGGAGCTAGCTTACTGTTCATGTGTAAGGTTGCTAACCAAATTAAATCTAGTTCTTTCCAATTCTCTTGCATTTTCTTTTGTCTTTCTTACTTTTTCCCCTCCATCTCTCCAAAATCAAGTCGTGGATGGGATATAGTTTTTCAAGCATCTTACATGAATTTAGGGTCGGTTCGTATAGGCTCGTTGCAAGTTGATTTGACTTTAACTTTGCCTAAAGAAGAAAAAAATTTAGACCTTTCCAACCTCTTTTACTTTGAAAAGTACCATAATACACAATCATGAGAATTCATGGGAAGAGGTTTAAACAGTCATAAACTGCACCCAAAGATGACTTTAGTGTGTGTGGAGAAAGCATACATACAGTCTCTTTGACCTCCATCACTAATAAATATGTTACCTTCAATTTTCAGTGCTCAAATTTCAACCAGCATTTATGCTTATGAATGATTTGCTTCTATTCAATAATGCCCAGACTGCTTAGCCAGAGAGACACATCCAGAAAGAATTAAAGCCACTGCAGAAGCAATGGATTAGCTTATTCAAAACCAACTTGCCCTTTGGATTTAATCAAGACTGACAGCTTCTTCAGAATGCACACACAAATCAAAGACCAAAAAACAAAAAAAAAATTAAATTTAGTCAGATCAGTGTGTGGGCCAATTGGGATTACCACCCTAGGCTCCATCTAAAGATCTTGTATGAACATGTACCACTGGTTCAGAGCCCATTCTTGGTTTGAACCACATCCCTTCCATCCTTGGGCATCTTGACCTATAATTGTCAATGAATGGTACTTCTAGTTTTGCTTCCATTCTTCCAAGAAGACTAGGTTTGTGAAGATATCAAAGGCAGAAAAATGAATCCCCACTTGCATAGAAAGCGAACAAGGGTATTGATTGGGTTCTTGCTTCTAAAGAATGCAAACTGTAAAAGTTCCCACATGTGGTGAATGCCCTTTGTTGAATGGCAACAGAAGGTCCATAGGACCATAGGACCATAGAATATCTCTGCAAAGGCAATAAGTTTGGCGCGCATGGTTGGTAAAATGGATGACAGGAACATTTGCAATTGAAAGTGACAGGTAATATGAAAGCAAACAAAAATTATTTTCCTTTTTCAAGCAAAAGGATCACAGTATGGAGATTATTCTGATGAATTGTACAGGTTGCAGTGGACATAGATCATTGTCACATGGATTACTTTGGCTGGCTTGGGGGTGACCATTATGCTTGTAATTTTGCTTTATATCTTTTAAAATTTTACTAATCTAAGGACTACATACATATACTGAATCATTTTAGTGTGGACGACATTATTATGAAAATTTGATCAGGGTTTGTGCTATACTAATAAAGAATCAGAGCTTCGACCTTGAACTTACCTACCAATCTTGGCTGAGTAACTGCGCATGCCTTAGATTTATGCATGATTGGGCTACCTAAAACCAAGTTTGCTGTAAGTCCAAAATTTAGATCTAGACAGCCATTTTCTTGATCAATTTTGTTTGTGTTCCGCAGGCTGTCAATGTTTTAATGTTAACAAATTAAGACAGTCTTTACGGCTGTAGCATGTTAGCTTTGATCATCGAAAATTTCTCCTTTCACTGAAAAATTGAAAGACCACAAGGGTAAAAAAAAAATTAAAAAATTAAAAACTGATGTGCAGATAATGTCAACAACTTCAGCTTCTATATATTTTAGCAAAGGGAACGCTAATTGTCATATTGTCTACATTATGGCCAATATTTTTTGACTTGACTATCGAATCAAAGGCTTTCCTGAATTAAAATATGAAGAAATGCTTTGTTTTTCAGAGACTTTCCTGTTTGCTTCTTTGACATATATGCTGTGAAATTTTATCGTCTGAGGGGATTGAATGTATCCCATGTGTGCATTCACAGAAGCAAATTGGAGAGTCTCTAGTTTGTGGTGAATAGAAATTTTAGTGCCCAATATCCAAATAGTACCTCAGTCAAGAACCACCCTTAATGATCACACAATTAACTTTGATATAATCATCCATTGCTCTTTTTCATAGTAAAAAGGAACTTCATAAATCTTTATCAATGAAATTACAAAAAAAAAAAAAAAGCATCGTCAAAATTACCTTAACAAGAAATTGGTGATAATCATGAAAGTAGCAGAGCTGCAAACCACCGGCCCCCGCCCCCCAAAGCCCAGAAACAATGAACCAAATCAACATAGTTGAATAAAAGCAGCATAAAAGATAGCCAACTACTAACTCATAAAGGCTACACAGTGAGTAGTAAATGCCAATGTTTGGGAACTCTATAGAGTCACAAGAAAATTTGAAACATCACATTACTCATCATCAAAGCTCTTTAAAACTTTTTCCTCTCGACCATTACTATATTCAAATCCCAACGCCTATCTTTCCTCACCCAACACCCCATTTCCTAGAAGGTAGGTCTGTTGACAAAAACCATGTAATGGAGAATAAATCTGATGGTCCATGGATCACCTTGTCCATTAAAGACTAATAAAACCATAACTTGCAGTGAGTTCCTCTCGCACGTACCACATCTAAACTTGGTGTGACAGCCTTTCTGAGATGACCCCATTCCAGATCTCCATGAAAGCTTGGATAATAACATCGTGGTGACAAGGAGAATTCAGCTGAAGGAAGCAGTTGAGGAGCTCCTGAAGATCCCCCTTTGAGAAAATCTGTTTCTCCAGGATCATTTGAAGCATAGATTGTCGAAAATCATGGTATGGGTCATTGGAATCCTTAACAACAGCGATGCTTTCGCTGAGCTTCTGGCTTGGGCTGATCATCTTCTTGCACTTGGGATCATTTTCAGGCTCCGAAGGATTTGAACAAGTTTCGATATTGAGAGAGAATGTGGTGGTGGAAGTGTGGTCTCCATCACCTCTCTCCCAAGAACTTGATGAAGAAGGACAAGGTTTCGGCTTCTGGAAATGGGAGGTTCTGGGCTTTGGTGTTGGGTTGACTATGTCTGAGAGCTTTGGCCTTCCACACCCACACCCTCTATTGGCTGTGAATATGCTTCTGAGCAGCTCTTTCTTGTTGGAAGACATTGTAGAAAAGAGAGAGATTTATGAATTGGGAGGGTTTTGTAGGTGAAAGTCCTTTTCAGTTTTCAAGATGGGAGAGACTAGGGGGGCAGAGAGAGGGCGAGGGTTATAACTTGTAAATGAGAAGGTGAGATTGGGTAAGAGTCCTTTTCAGGATTCGCCACACTAACCCTCATTCAGAGAGATTTAAGGGACATGAGGTGGTTTGTATGGATAATGATTGTTTTCAAATTCATCTTTATCCTGGTAAAATAGAATTTCATAAATAAAGAGAAAATACCTGTATTATTCAATTTTGAATTTAAACAACATTTTCGCGTGTAACATATAAAATAGCTGTCTTTCGAAATGATTTTTTTATCCTTTAATAATTAAGGAAAAGAGAATATAATTGAAGTTTGGGAGTGCAAGATTGAAGGTTGTTCTGGCTTGCATTGGAATCTCCTTGGAAAGTGAACACCATCTTCAAACTTCACCTAACTCACCACTCTAAACAACAATCAATAAATACATTGTCAATGTAAAGTAATAATTAGTGGTCAAACGAGATTTATTAAAATAAAAACTTGGCTTCTTTGAGTTCAATCATCCAAATAAAAATTATATTTAGATTAATTACTAAAAATATAATTTATAATGAAAATTTTGTTTATATGAAAATTAAAATATTTGCATTTTTTTTCATGTCCTATAAATTCAATATTTACAAGTTTATTGGGTGAAAATTAGTTGTAAAATATAAACTAATTCAACCCGACTTTACGGCCAGAACAACTCCTTGAGCAATTTGAGTTATTGGAAAAAAAAAAGGGGGATTGAATTCGATGGGTCTTGGGTTGTGAGATCAAACAATCCCAACCCAAATTGAGTATCTAATAAATAATTATATTATATTGTATCGTAAATAATATTTAAGTTTTATACTAAATGTTTAAATTTAATTAATTTTAAGAATTTAATTAATATTCATGTATATATTTTTTATATCTTCTTGTCAAAGAAAATGCAATCGGCGTTAGATGGGTGGATATCTCCTTCTCTAGTATACGTGCCTGCAACATCAAGGAAAACTGACGATTAGGATATCATTTAAATTTACCTATAAATACTATTACATCCTTGTATCCAAGCAAAAAACTTTAATCACACAAATCATAATGATAAGTCCCCTAAAAGCAAGTAATGTAATTTTTCTCCTTTGAATGAGAAGAATATTTTGGACTTGGATTTCCCTGATAGTGGGCTATTCCTAAAGAATAGCAATAACATACAAACATACATATACAAGTGTTAATAGCATATGATTAGAAGGATGGTATACAACAAAATGGGACAAGTCCTAATGCGGGAGCATATGGACAACAACGAGAGAGACCAACCATAAAATCTTTCATTTGAAATTTATTCGGGGTCAATTTTACAGCTGTAGTTAGGTCTGAATCATGCGAAATAGCTTAGAAAAATGGTTCGAAAAATCAACCAGAAGAAGATAGCAAAACATAGCCTGATTTCGGCACCTCATACTGAGGTATCGAAATTTCAATACTGGAAAGCAAAAAAAATTGATATATTATAAAGCCACTAAATCACTATATCCATTCCCATTATATTTCGATATTTCGACAAAGTTAAGAGGATAAAGCATGGTTCAATGTTCAAATAGAAATCAACACCAAAATCAATAGATATGGAATTTTGATACTAGTATTATGTCGATTCTATTTTGATATGACAATGAATATGAGGACAATGCATATTAAAGTAGCAGGGTATTTTTGGTAATAAAAGGTTTGGTTTGTTAGAGTTTAGTTAGCCCTCTTTTTTGTTTGTTTGTTCTACCGCCACCATATCAGCCTTCTTTTGTACTGATTTTCTAATCAAGAGATAGAAATAGAATCATCTTCCTCTCAGGCTTATCTCCAAGATTTCTAATATGGTATCAGAGAAACAATACTTTATTGTTCTCTGACCCTTCAAATGGCTCGAGGAGGCTATAATAATAGTCGTATGGTGGTTGGGTCTTCTACGCCATCACCTTTGGAGGACTCTAGCAATCCATTTTTCCTTCATAATAGAGATCATCCTGGTCTCATCTTGGTTTCTCACCATTTGACTGGAGCAAATTATAACACCTGGAGCCGAGCAATGTTTATGGCTTTAACAGCCAAAAACAAGGTCGGGTTCGTCAATGGTTGCATCTCTCAACCCAATGATGAAGATCTGTTCTATGGAGCCTGGACCCAGTGCAATAGCATGGTAATTTCTTGGATCCTAAACTCTGTATCTCGAGAAATTGCTGACAGTCTCCTTTATATTGCTACTGCATTCGAAATCTAAAATGACCTTCATGAACGCTTTCATCAAAGTAATGCTCTTTGGGTGTTTCAAATCAAGAAACATCTCATTGCTCTTCATCAAGGATCTCTTGATGTTAATACATACTATACTCGCCTTAAAATCCTTTAGGATGAGTTGAAAGACTTTTAGTCGGTTATTGTATGTCACTGCGGTGGTATGAAGCCATGGATGGAGTTTCAGCAGCAAGAATGTATCATGCAATTTCTAATGGGATTAAATGATTCTTATGGCCATATTAGAACTCAAATCCTGATGACGGACCCTTTGCCTTCAATTACAAAGGTCTTTTCACTTGTGGTACAAGAAGAACGTCAACGAGTCATTAATCAGGTGATCTTGCCATCTTCCAATTCATCCGTGTTAGGTGATCCGAATTCAAATTTCATCAATATTAGTGTGTCAACTACTAAAGGAAAACAGTGATCAGCCTGTGTGTACTCACTGTTGGTTTAAGGGTATGGAAACAAAGGACTAGCCCAAAAAGACACAAACAAAGAATAGAATGAATAAAAAGAAAAATTTATCAGTTGAGGCGTGACAAGTACTGTCCTTAAAATAGATCCACCCTCCTCGAAGACGAACTCGATACACTAGGGTACCAGTGGTCTACCTCCAGGATTCAACAGTCAAAGAATCTTGTCTTGGGTGCACTCTGTAAACAAGATGTGTACAGCCCAGGTTCTGAAAAATTCCTCCTAATAGATGTAAGAAAGGCACTCTGAAAAAACTCTTTAAAAAATTGGTATTCATTTTTTAGAGAAAAATGGGTAACCTGCTTTTATAGGCCACTAACACAATCCCCATGGGACTCTACTTGTAAGCAGAATATAACTAAAAGAGGAACAGGATTCTACTTGTAAGTGGAACGGGACTCCACTAGCACAATCTCAATAGGACTCTTCTCAAAAAATATAAGACTAATAGAATAAAATAAAATAAAATAAAAATAAATTTTATTTTGAATTTTTGTAAAAATTAGTCGAGATCGCGCGCATATGTGCGGGAGGGAGAGGGAGACCTCCCTACGCAGGATGCGTGTGCGAATGTGACCCGCATTAAGGAATTCTAGCCCAACCAGCTCAAAGCCCCACTCAAATGGGCTTGGGCCCCATGGGCACACAAGGCTCTCTCACACCTCTTCACAAGCCCATCAAGCTAACAAAAGTGGACTAGTTAATAAAGCTACTAAAGGTGCTCCTCTTTTTCCTATGTGGGACAAGCAAAAAACACTTTTCATATTTACACTGTTCCTATACTCGCCACAACATGCCCAAACACATTGTCGATAAGTGTTATAAACTTAATGGTTACCCACCTGGCTACAAATTCAAACCAAAGGGGAACCCGCCAAGATTCACGTAAATCAAGTTAGCTCATCAGTTGGAGATGGAATAGTCACCCCCTTATCGAAGACGTCTCTCGACACTCTGACCTCCGATCAGTGCAAATAGTTTCTTGCCTTTTTAAGCTTCCAACTCAGCTTAGTTCTTCTAGCACTTCGGATGTGCAACCTTCTGGACCATTTGTGTCTAGTTTCAGTGGTAAATTCTCTTTATCTTCTATTATTTCTTCATTTTCTTTTCAAGTCTCTTCCTAGGTTTTAGATACTAGTGCTACACACCATATTTGTTGTTCCTTCCATTCTTTCAAATCTAACATTCTAGCTTATAATTCTTCAGTTACCCTCCTTTATGGTCAATATGTTCCTATAACACATATAGGATCTATTCATTTATTAGAAGGTCTCACTCTTGAAAATGTGTTGTTTGTCCTAGACTTTAAGTTTAATTTGATTTCTATCAATGCACTTACCAAACAGCACCATTGTTCCATTTTTATTTGTTTTTCTAATTCTTGTGTTATCCAAGACCATACACAGGGCAAGATGATTGGGATGGGTAGAAGAGTTGGAAACCTCTGTCTTGAATACAAGGAATGTTGTTCCTAAATCCTGTTTTACTCCAATTATATGCAATAATGTCTTTTTGGATCATAGTACAATTTGGCACTGTAGACTAGGTCATCCTTCTTATGCTAAGATTTCTACAATGAAAAATAATCTACATATTATTCAAAGTTCTGAGAATACTTCACATTGCTCTATATGCCATTTGGCCAAACAATGTCATTTGTTTTTTACTTCTTCTAATTCTCTTTCAAATTCCCCTTTTCAACTTGTTTATTATGACATTTGGGGCCCCTTTATACCACTTACTACAGAAGGATATCGATATTTTCTTACGATTATTAATGATTGTACATGTTTCACTTGGGTATATTTGTTAAAAGCCAAATCTGATGTCATTCACATTTTTCCAGTATTTTATACATTAACTCACACTCAATTTGGCGTGTCAAATAAATCAATTTGTTCTGATAATGCTCCAGAATTTGCATTTTTTGAATTTTTTCGAGCTAAAGGCATCATCTCTTATCACTCTTGTGTAGACACACCACAACAAAATTTTGTTGTGGAACTAAAGCATCAACATATACTCAATGTTGCACATGCATTGCACTTCCAATCTAATATACCTTTAGTCTACTAGGGGGATTGTATTCTTACTTCTGCTTATCTCATTAACCGTACTCTTTCTTCACTTTTGTCAAATAAGACACCATTTAAGTTGCTTTGGCATAAGAAACCTTCCTATTCTCATCTTCGCATATTTGGTTGATTGTGTTATGGGTCTGCTCTCACTAGGCATCGTTCTAAGTTCTCCTCATGAGCCACTATAGTTGCCTTTCTTGGTTATCCTCTTGGTTACAAGGGTTACAAGCTCCTTGATCTCACAACTCATGATGTCTTCATTTCTCGGGATGTAATGTTTCATGAATATATTTTTCCTTTCCGATCCAATTCTCCATCAACCACTTATTCTGATTTTTTTTCTGATCGTGTCTTACCCTTTCATTCCTCTGTTATGCTTCCACCACTTGACAATTCTACTTCCTCATTTAGACCATATAAAACTCGCAAGACGCCTTCCTACCTTCAAGATTATCACTGCTATTCTAATTCTTATTTTTTATCCTCTACATCTCACCCTCTCTCAAAGGTCCTCAGCTATGAGAAGTTATCTCATTCACATTATGCCTTTGTCCATGTTGTCTCCTCACATGTTGAACCAATCACTTACTCTCAGGCTATTCTCATTCTGAAATGGTGAGAAGTAATGAAGTCTGAGTTGTAGGCTCTTGAAGATAATGGAACTTGGTTTGTTACTTCTTTCCCACCAGGCAAACACCCAATTTGATGTAAATGGGCTTACAAAATTAAATATCGTGTAGATGGTACTTTGGAAAGATACAAGGCCCACC
Organism: Vitis rotundifolia; assembly: GCA_030254885.1. Classification (NCBI taxonomy): domain Eukaryota; kingdom Viridiplantae; phylum Streptophyta; class Magnoliopsida; order Vitales; family Vitaceae; genus Vitis; species Vitis rotundifolia. The sequence continues at coordinate 15,741,439 of CM058156.1, forward strand.
TTGTTGCTAAGGGCTACAGTCAACAATAGGGCATTGATTACCTTGACACTTTTTCCCTAGCTACCAAGCTTGTTATAGTCAAAATTTTTCTTACATTGGCTGCCATTTTTTGTTGGACTCTTGTCCAACTTGATGTCAATAATGCCTTTCTCCACGGTGATCTCTCAAAAGAGGTGTACATGTCATTGCCTATTGGTTATCACCGTGAGGGGGAGTCTTTGCCTACTAATGTTGTTTGTAGACTTCATAAATCTCTTTATGGTTTGAAGCAAGTCTCACGACAATGATTCTCCAAATTTTCTAGTGTTCTTCTTGCAAATGGCTTCCAACAATTAGCTATTGATAGTTCTCTTTTCATTAAATCTACAAAAGTTTATTTTCTTGCTCTTTTAGTCTACGTCGATGACATAGTTATTGCCAGCAATAATCCCCAACAAGTAAATGACCTCAAAAAGTTTCTTGATGATTAGTTTAAACTTAAAGATCTTGGTCAACTAAAATATTTTTTGGGGCTTGAAGTGGCTAGATCTGTAGAAGACATTTCTATTAGTCAACGCCTTTATGCTTTACAACTTCTATATGACGCAGGCCATTTTGGTTGTAAGACATGAAAAACTCCAATGGATCCAATTGTAAAACTCTCACAAGATGAGGGAGAGCTGCTCACTGATCCATTTCAATATAGAAGGTTAATTGGGAAACTTTTATAACTCACTATTACCATACCAAACTTGTCTTTTTCTGTTAATCATCTTAGCCAGTTCCTAGCCAAGCCAAAAGTACCACATCTACAAGCTACATATCGGGTTCTTCAGTATATCAATAGCATAGTAAGACAAGGCCTATTTTTTGCCTCATCATCCACTCCTAATCTGAAATGATTTGTTGATTCTGATTGGGCTTATTATCCAAACAACAGGAGACCTTAGTGGTTTTTGCATTTTCATTGAGAAATCTCTAGTTTCGTGGAAATCTAAGAAACAACACACTATTTCTAGGTCCTCCGCTGAGGCAGAATACAGGTCTATAGCCAGTGCTACCTATGAATTGATGTGGTTGCTTGCTCTTTTCAAGGATTTGCATGTTAAGCACCAAAAACCAGCAATCATGTATTGTGATAACCAAGCTGCCCTTCATATTGCAACTAATCCTATATTCCATGAACGCACAAAACACATAAAGATAGATTGCCACCTAGTCCGGGAAAAGGTTCAAAGTGGGATGATTAAAACTCTACATGTTTCTTCCCAACACTAAGTGGTGAATGTCTTGACTAAACCTCTATTTCCTGCTCAATTTATATTTTAACTAAGTAAGATGGGAATGCACAATATTCAGTCCCCATCTTGAGAGGGAGTATTAAAGTAGCAGGGTATTTTTGCTAATAAAAGGTTTGGTTTGTTAGAGTTTAGTTAGCCTTTTTTTGTTTGTTTGTTTTACTGTTAATTGGTTGAGCTGGTAGTTTGTTGTGTGTAATTGTCTCCATTTACCATATAAGCCTTCTTTTGTACTGATTTTCTAATCAAGAGAAAGAAATAGAATCCTCTTTCTGTCAAACTTATCTCCAAGCTTTCTAATAATGCCATAAAGAAAATCAATACTAAATTTGATACAACCCCTGAGACCGAAAATGGGTTGCAACAAAAATACTATATCGATTTTGGTTCAATACTCAAGTCCAAATTTCAGGAAAATTGATATAGAAAAACATTGGGTATGACATAAAAAAAAAAAAAAAAAAGATCAATATTTGCCCTACAATATCAAAAAATTGACACTTTATACCAAATTCACTTTCAAGCACTTTATGATCATGAAAACAGAGATTATAAACTATAAAAGCAGTTCAAAAAAAGCTTAGAAAGAAGCATTTGTGCTGATTTTACAACCAAACTTTAATCATTACTGCTTCAAAAATGTCATACTTTTCGAGACAATTCCAACACTAAATACTCAATCTTGATCATTGGAGGTTTGGAATTAGGGCAAAATAATAGCATCTTTGGATTTTCAAGGTCTTATTTCACACAAATGAGATTTTCAAATCCTTAATTCTTTTAGTCGTATCGAATTGGAAAAATATTTTTTTTAAAATAAAATTTTTATTTTTTATTTAAAAAAATTAACAAAAGTACACGGCCCACTTAACCTATAATTAAATTGTCATTTTTCTTAATGACATTATTTTGCTAAAGTTTCCAAATTTCATGACTTCAATACAAATATGTTTGGTATAAGACTCATGGTAATTAATTAGTTTCAAATCAATAATCTTTTAAGCAAAATTTCCAACCTAGTCTAATACATTAACAATAGGTGCTACATAATTTTTTTAAAAAGAAATATGATTATAAAAAGGCTAAATAAGGATCAAATTAAGCATACCCTTGAAGAATTATTAATTTTCCTAAAAGTTTAACTTATTAGGTTCCATAATGTATATCATACTCTCAAACACTCTCTTTCACTTGTGGCCCATTAGAAATTAATGTTTTTAAATTTTATCCACTTATAAATTGACTCATTTTCTTAATCTGTAGGGTATTCAGTTTGTATTTCTCTCCCATCTCTCATTACTAGATTCCATATTGAGTTTCTAATTTTCTCTCCTCTCTTTCTCATTGTTAGATTTTATTTACCAATAAAATGATATAATTTAGCATCTTGAAGGCCTTAGTGTTTAGTGCGTGTTTTTTTTTTTTTAGAAATCCTATTGTCCAATATAAGATATCATTTTGGCACCTACTCCATTGCATGACTTTAGATTCATGTTTTTCATGCCTCTCTTTAGTGCTCTTCAGTATTGTGTCTCTCTCCGACATTATGGTTATGATTACCTCATGTGGTCTTTTCATCTCACATTATTTTATAAATAACTAAATTTCAAATTTATTCTAAAATATTTAGTCATAATTATCTTTATTCTTATTTAATTTTACTATCAGTGTGATGTTTACTAGGTTCATGAAGATTGTGAATAGATTTCAAGCTTTAGGAAAGACTTGCATCGAAATGGAAAAAGTCATGAAGATTTTGAGATCCCAAAGAAATGGAAAGTTAAGGTGATCGCCATTCAAGAAGCCAAAGATCTTTTAAAGCTTCCACTTAAAGAACTCATTAGGTCACTCATGACTTATGCGATGAACATGAACAAGCATTAAGAGGTTGAAGTAAAAAAAAAAAAATGATATATCATTCAAGACTTCAATAATTGATTATAAAGAGGAGGAAAGTGAAGATGAAGACCTTGATCTCTTCTCAAAGAATTTCATGAAGCATATTACGTTTGAGAAGATCAAGGGAAAAAAATTTCAATCAAATAAGTTCTCAAGTTCTAAAAAGAAGAAGAAAGCAATGGTGGCAACATGGAGTGAAAGTGATATAGACTCCATGAAAGAAGAGTGCACAAATGAGGATGTCAACATGTGCTTCATAGCTTTAGAGGGCCATGAAGATGAAGTAAATTATTCAGCTATAAAAGATGAATTACAAAATGTCTGTGAAGAATTATACCTTGATTTTGAAAAGTTTTCTTTGAAAAATGTCGTTTTCAAAAAGAAATTTTTTTTTTGTTGAAAATGAGCTTAATGGACTTAAAGAAAAATTTAAAAATATTAATAAGGCAAAAATATCTTTTGAAAAATAAAATGAGGAGTTTAAAAAGAAGAATAAGTGGTTAATACCTTCTCTAGAAAAATTCTCAAATGGTCAAAAAGCCTTTAATATGATCTTAGCAAGTCAAAAATGTATTTTTTATAAAGAAAAAAAATTAGGTTACAAGACTCATAAAAATGAAATATACTATAAAAACTATTTTGTGAAAGAAGCTTCAAGTATTAATCCATACACCATTTGCAATTTTTTGTGGGAGATGAGGACACATTAGTAGTATTTGTCCTTTAAAAAAATCTCCTCATGTTGCTCAAGATTCTAAATTATTTGGATTCCAAAAGAAAAAAATGTTAATCCTCTAGGACCCAAGAAGAATGGGTACCAAAGGTTACCTAATTTGTTTTGTAAGGACTCATGCAAGAAGAAAGAAGATATGCTTACCTTGAAGACAATTGACATAGGTTTTTTTTCTTTTCATGGTAATGGTATCCCTCCCATAGTTCAAAATATGTTAATAATGTGAAATATCATTTTATTATACATAAATCATCTTTGAAGAAAATATTTTAAATATCACCTTTTGATTTATCATTTGGATGCAAATACCAAAATTTTCAAATCAAAAGAAAGTTTTTGGGAAAAACTTGATATATATGAATGATAGAACATTTCTTAGTTTTTTTTATCCTTGTAATTGTTTTGTTGAAAATATATCAAAGATGATAATGAGCTAGAAATTGGAAGAAGAATATTGATGAAGCTTAGCTCAACATCAAGGGAAAGTGAAGGAGATTCAAAGGTCAACTGAAAATGAAGAAAACTCCACAACAAAGAGAGCAAGCAAATAAAGAATCCTCCAACGAAATGGAGATAATGTAAGTCTTCATCAAATGGATTATATTAATGAAAACTCAACAAGTAGGGTAATTTTTGTTTTTAACTTAAATGTGTTTATTTGTCTTATCATCTTGTTGGATTGAACTTTTCATAAGGCAAAATTAATAATATTTTTAAATTATGATCATGCATAAAAAGTGTTAAATCATTTTGATAAAATTGGTATAATTGCTAACTTATGGTTTGGACTAAAATGCATATATTCTCTTATTCCCTTACATTATTTTTTTTTTTTTCCAAATCATGATTTAAATTGGAAATGTTCTAAGTTTGAACAAACTTTTATTTGGAAAATGTTTGAAATGAAAAAGATGGAGAAGTAGTAAAATGATTTTATCCTGCATATTTCTATGAAAAATGATGATTTGTTTAATGTTAAAATTTATAAAATCATTTTTAGTTGATATCATGATTCTCTCTCCATGCTTAAATGAAACTTTTTATAAATAACAAAAAAATGGAGAAGTAATAATAAGGTTGCTAACTTGGGGTGAAGTAATCTTAAATATTAACATTGTTTTAGCAATCCTATCAATATTGATTTTATGTGCTTAATTGGTCATATATACATATATCATATTTAATGTTTATATTTTGCCATATTGCTAACCACTCTTTATGCTATTTATATTTGGTTGTATTTTTTTTTTTAGCACCCTTAATTTACTCCTTAAAGTTCTTAAATTTGAATATCTTCATAAATAAAATGAACATTTATTGAGGGGGAGCATTTTAGCAACCTTGATTTTGTCATCATCCAAAGGAGGATATTGTAAAACCAAGGTTTGGTTAATCTTGGTTTTGATGATAACAAAATAAGGTTTACAATTGATGATTTATCCTAAAGTGTATTTACGCAAGAAGATTTTTAAAGTGGTAATCACAAAGATAAATCAAACTAAAAGAAAATCAAGAATGAGAAGAAGAAAACTTCAAAAAGAAGATCAATCAAGGCTTATTCTCTATAATCTCTTTGTAAGGTTATTCGTGCACTATAATCATATATTTCATTTTTATTTAAGCACCTAAAATCATCCAAGTCCCTAAATCAGTTTTATTTTTCTATAAATTGGATTATTTCATGTTTTTTATTTAGACCCTAAACCTAATCCTTCCTAAACTTGTTTTAAAGGGTTTTAAAAAGTGGAACGCAAGTTATAAAGTTCCAAGCCTCAAATCGAGGTCTATTATGTACTTTATAATGCAGCCAATTAGGGTAAGGAGGAGTCAATTGGGCTTAGTCGATCGAGGTGTAATTGTACTTTTTCTCTTTCAATAGCATGTATTTAACTAGTCGAGTTAGGTTAAACCTCAACTGATTGGCTAATTGGGCAATGATAACCTCAACTAGTGGCCAGTTCAATCGGTTGGGCAATCAATCAACCCTAGACTATGTCTAACTACTAGTTTAATTCCAACTCCTATTTATAGGCTTCAAACTTCTTGTTTTGTGTGGGGGAAGAATTCTAGATCAAGAGAATAAAATGGTGCAAGTTGAATAACTCTAGATTTTGAAAGATCAAGAAGGTGTTAAATGAGAAAATGAGCAAGCCAAGACTCATGGAATATGAGGAAATACAAGAGGAGGATATCATGAGTTTGAGATATGAAGAATGACCATTATGAAGTAAGAAAGAAGACACGCAAACATGGACAATGAGGCATGAAGCAAATTCATCAAGTTTGCATGGAAATTTGGAACTCAAAATCTTGTGATAACATATATTCTAAATTTAAGGTGAAATTTGGAGCACTTTCAATGTCCATTTTGGGCAAACTATATATCGTATCAAAGCTTTGGAAGTAAAAAATCCAATGCTTCAAATGGTGCATAAATCAAAACTTAAATGGGGAAGTTATGAACATTTGAAACAAACTGGTCAGAGAAGAATGTTGAGTTCGAAATTCTCTATGCATTTCGAACTCAACCCCTTGATTTCAAATTAGACCTCCCTCTTACACTTATGAGTTCGAAATTGACTTGGAACTCACTCAAATTTCGAACTTAGCCACTAGTGATTGAGTTTGAGTTCCAAGACACATCAAAACAAGTTCCAAATGACTCCATCCAATTCGAAATGCCTTGTACTCATTTAGAACTTGTAAATTTTGAAGCATTTTAGGTTGTTTATGATTTTTACTTGTAATAAGTAGCCAATGAGAGCGTGCCACATGTTAGGTCATTGATGATACCATATAAACTCTCTTAGTTTTAGGGTTTAGGGATCTTCTAGGAGTTTGACATTTTTGTAGGGAAGAAGACAAGAACTTCAGTTTGCTTCTTTTCTTCTTTATTGAATATATATTGTTTTTAGTTTCTTTTTACTCAAATCGTGGATTTTTAACTTATTATAAATTGTGAATGTGACATCACCCCCATGAGAGGCTAAAAAGCCAACTTGAAACTTGAAGCATGAAAACCTAAGGGCTAGAAACTTATACGAACAATGGGCAAATTATTATAACAATGAGATTAATTATTGGTTGGATTATAATTTATCAATTTTTTATCCTATCCTTGTGAGTCATTTTAAGGAATGATATGGTAGGTTATTACTCGATACTAGTGATTCTTGGTAACTCTTGAGCATTAGTTATCCTAATCTTCCTTATCTTTATTTGCCTCAAAACAAAGCTATAAAGAGTAGGAAAAGTTAAAAAGTCAAACTTTAAGTCAGTAATCAATCTCATTCATTTTATGGCTTTGGGAATTTGTTTTAAAAATGAAAAATTAAGTTTCTGATGCAATTATGAGTTATAGAGCTCAAGTTGATCACGAGCAGCCAAGAATCCTAAAATCTAAGATCACTCTACTTAAGAAACTCTTATTCTCTCTGTTTCTATACCTTAAGTTGGATTGAGGAAAACCTCGGACTTGAATCAATTGAATTAAAAATCAATATTCGTCTAGTTATTAATTTGGTTTCTTTTACTTAGTTTCACTTAATTCACATATTGGTTTCTTACTTGAGGATTTAAATAAAAGTGATTCATTTATCTTACTATTGACAAATTCCATAAGCCAGTCCTTCAAGACGATACCTAGAGTACTATTAAAGTTGTAGTAACTCTTTCTCTGGTTTTTTTTTTTTTACCATAGTTGCTATATAAAAAGGTTTAGTATTTTAAACAATAGAGAGAATCGATCACTAAGTGTAAAACTTTGAAGCTTGGTTTAGAAGCCTTGATATAGTGAAATTTCAAGCTTTGGATTAACGCTAAATAAGAGTGGATGTAGAATAAGATTGGGTTGAACTGCTATAAATTTTGAGTTTGCATTTCTCTCTACCTTACTCTATTTGTATGTAATTCTCTATTATTTTTATTATATTGTTACTTATTTGTCTCTTACATTCATCATTATTAATATTTGTTATAATATGCAACAAGAAATCATCATCATAAATATTATTAATGGATTAATGTCATATACTTAATTGAATTATTTACATGTTATGTCATTTTATAAATTATTTAAAGGAAATAATTTGTTTGAAATTACTTTTTCTTTAATGATATATATTTTAAAGTGTTATGTATTCTAGCCCAAACCTCATATGGTGTACTAACTTAATTTCCTAATACAAAAATAATTATTAATAATATATAAAATAAAATTTGAAATTTGTATTAAAAAGTATTCCATTTACACGATTTAAAGATTATTTAATATTAATTATTAAAAGATTAAAATTAAAATTAATTTTCAAGCATTAAATAATTTAATATATAAAGTTATTAAAACACACTTTTATATAAATAATTTAATTAAAATAATAATTAAATAAAAGTTTAGAGGATTATATGGAGCAAATAAATAATGTCGATTTCAACCTTTTTTACAATAAATATATTATTTAGAAGTGAAAAAAACAAAAATGATTATGCACAAAATGACTACAGATTATGAAAACAGCATCATCTCTATGCATAGTCCTCCTCTACTAGTGTTTTGAGACAGATATAGGTAGCTTTCCGAATTTGATGTTGCACCACCTAAAATAAGAGATAAGCCCCTCCTCAGCCATAGCATTCTACTGCTGACTAACAACAAATGTAATGGAGTGCTTACGTGCATTGCTACTTGTCCCTTCTCATGGCCATAGGTTTAAGAAAGGCCATCCTAGTGGTAATTACCAAAATAACCCTCCATCGCTGGTTGCCTTGTTGGCCTCTTCAAGTTCACCTCCTTGATATTCAGCCCAACCCTAAGTTCAAACATCGAATTATTTAATTCGACTAATGCAAAATTTAGTTAGCTTTTAACTTTTGGGGAGGAAAGAAAATAAAAACAACTCATGTAATTTAATTTGTTAAGCTATTGGTGAATTCAATTAAGACTAGAGACTACTTCAATAGTGATTTTGAGAAGTATTTTTTACCTTTCTAATATTTAAAAATAAAATTTTTAAAATATTAGAAATTGTACAAATACTTTTTTAAATCATTGTCAAACACACTTTAAAATGTGTTTGATAATATTTTTACTCAAAATGTTTTTTATAAAAGTGTTTTCTCTAAAAATACTTTTAAGAGAATTAATATTTTTATTCAAGATGTTTTTAATAGAAGTGTTTTTAAAATAATCATATAACAAGTATTTCTCCAAAGAATAGTATAAGTGATTTTTTAAATTTTTAAAAATGTTTCCTAAATTTCGTCAAACGTCTAATTTTTTTTTTTTTTCAAAATATCTTTTACTCTAAAAGCAATTCCTAAAATCACTGTCAAATGGATAATAAAAAGGCATTCTCCATAAAACACTACAAATGACTTTCAAATATTATAAATAATTTTTTAGATTTTTAAAAATGTTTCCTAAAATTTGTTAAACACCTAAATTTTTTTTTAAATATTTTTTAAGCTAAAAACATTTTCAGGAATCATCATCAGGCGGACTCTAAGACACATCATTATGTACCAAATCTCATCTATTTATATCTTAAATCCTATATATTTGTAACATTTTCCAAATATTTATATTTTTTCTATAATTGTTGAGGAGAGCGAAATTCCGGGCCCATGCAATGGGAATGATGTTAAAGGTTAGAGGGCAACAAAGTAATACAACAATTATATATGATATTTCCTGCTGTGTCCTAGACTCAGTAGCTTAGTATAATGATTTTATCTCCTGGAAAGTATGAGCAGCTTGGATGTAAATTTTAGTTAGAAATTTAGAATAGCTAGCGATGGCAGGAGCTCTGCTGGGCACTTGTTTCTCATCTGCTTCTCTCTCGATAAATACTAGGGAATTCAGAATCGGCAGCTCTGCTTCTACTCCTCCCTCCAAACCCAATTTCACTTGCTTCAGAGTCAGAGCTATCAAAGAAAAAACTGAGGAAATCAGAACCCCCTCTCCTTCTCCATCTTCTTCACCTTCAGCACAGGAAATTACGGAGAAATTTGGACTTGAAGCTGGTCTCTGGAAGGTGCCCATCTAACTCCTCTTTCTTCTCCTCGTTTTCTTTTTATTTTGGTTGCTTGTAATGCTGCAATTTTATTGATTTATTGAATTATTTCATACTGCTACCGCCTTCTACAGTGAAGCTCTGTTTTCTCTTTTTTCACTTGCATGAGTTTCAAGGTTTTATACATTCAATTACCCTCCTTTTGGTTGCCGAGAAAACTGAGGAAAACATAGAAGAAAGCACAATTCTGAATCCTGAGTTCCACATTCTTTAGGTTTCCGACGAATGGAATACTTGAATAGAGAGTTGAATAGGGGATATTGCTGTCTTGGGTGCCGAATAATTTTTTTTTTTTTAAATTATTTGGTTTTTATTCTGTATTTCTATGCAATCAATCTGGGGTATCGGAAAACTCCCTTTAGTGCGGTGATTCAGTGGTTGCAGAACAAGAAATTGGTGCTATGTTAATAACAAAGTGAATTCCCAGAAAATGATAGGCATTGACTTCATTCTATTCATTCTATTATTTTTAGATTGTTACTTCCTTTTCTTTTTTTTTTTTCTCTTTTTGAGGCATAATCTTTGAATTTTTATATTTGTCTTTCCTACCTTTTTCTCAGCAGCCAGTCAGTCAGCCATGGATTTGAATATATTCAGCATTTCCCTCACTAAGGAAAAATTTATGCTTTGCATCTGTTTTTATTTATTTATTTTTTCCTCTATTGAATGGTATTCAATAGAATCAGTAGAATATTAATGGTAACTCTTCAAAAATTTTGAAATTAAAACATAGTGTAGTAAAATTAAGAAAAAATTTGCATCTTTAGATGAAAAGGAATTTCTGTGTAATAATCTTGTGGACCATAAATCTAATCCCTGTATTCCTACTTGGTGTTGAATTTATTGAATGAGTGTAGATATTCAGCTCAAAAGATGAAGAAAAGGAAGGAGGCAAAAGAGAGAAATCAAAAGGAGAAGAAGCTAAGGAGCTGCTAACAAAATATGGGGGAGCATACCTGGCCACCTCCATTACTCTCTCCTTGATCTCCTTCTCCCTCTGTTATGCACTAATCAATGCAGGAGTGGATGTCCAAGCTCTGTTGCAAAAGGTACTTGAATTGCAAACTTTAAGCTTCCTCCATACAAAAATAATAGGTTTGGGAGCAATGGTCTTGATTGCTGAGTTGCAGGTGGGAATATCTGTGGATGCGACTGGGGAGAAAGTGGGGACGTTTGCATTGGCATATGCTGCACATAAGGCTGCATCTCCTATAAGGTTCCCACCCACCGTAGCTCTCACTCCCATCGTGGCCAGTTGGATTGGGAAGAAAGTTGACAAGGAGAATTAACTTGTATGCGTATGACTACCTCCTCCTACCTCCTACCTCCTAATGTAATATGCTCTCTGTTTTTCTTTTTTAATATGAAATCATTCTTTTCATAGTAATGTCAATGCTTCTGCCCTCCTGAATGAGTACAACTTTGCTTTCACAATAATCTGAATCCTTGAAAATTTTATGTCAAGGCCATCAATTTTTTTGTTGTTTTAGGCATGCAACCAAGCTGCTACATACTGGAAGTTCTGCATGGCAGGATTATTATTACTTCTTTTTTTTTTTTTGTCAACCCATTTCTTGCTAAGCTCACTGTGGTCTCTAAGTAGCTCTGCTAGCATTGAAGCTAAGGAATAAGAGAAAATTACTTCTGGTTCAAACCTAATTCATAGAAAATGAAACAGGTACATTTTAATTCAAGTTTTTCCTGGACATGGACAATGTAATATAAGAAGAGCACTCATTTCTCAGCTTATGAGGAAGCATGAACCACTTAAAAAGGTGTTTAAAGGCACTAGACATTCTGATAATCCATGGTGAAATGTCCCAGGATCACACTTAACTTAAACAGCAAAACTATAAGCAATTGACAAGCACAGCATTTACTTAGGATACTTCATTTTTAGAAAGTAGCAGGTTAACCTGATCTGAGCAAAACAGCATCCACATCAAGCACCATCAAAGAGTACCAAGTACTCAAGCAGCATTGTGCTGCCCAAAGGGAAAAGGAAAATTGCATTTCACAGTTCTGCCATCACATAAGATGCTCATGTAATTTGATTCATTACTTACCTAAAACCAACACAACCAAATTTCAAGTCAATCGTACAAAAGGGGGGGGAGAGGAGAAAGCAAGCAATAGAACAATATACAGAGGAAAAATTGTAATAGAGCAAATAATATTTCTATTCATTACTAAATCAGATTGATCATGTATAGTATTAGCCTACTGTACAGTGAACCAGCTTCCCCACCTACACATTCTCTAAACTTCCTGAGATGCCTTGTGGAGCAATGAGGAGGCAACCTCCAAATTTTTCACCACCTCTACAATTGAATCAGGAAAATGGAAGATGGATGGAATTAATTGGTTCCCCAAGTATCCATGATTTGTTTTGCATGCCAATCTAATTCACCTCCCTGCAGTATTGGCAGCAGGAGGCACTTCCGCAGCACTAGATGGTGGAGTTTGAGGCTGTGGTGTGCTGACATTAGCCATTGCATAGTCATCATTAAGAGCATCTAACTCATTCCATTCAACTCCAGCTGTGGTTGAGAGTCAAGGAACTTGGTACTGGCACGTAAATAAAGATGAGGAAAGTAGATAAAAAGAAAATGCGCAATATATTATTGAGAGGATACGCTCTGTTCTCCACATGTCTGTGATGCTCACATCGGCATCTGACAAAAGCCAGTAATCTGCATCACTCTGTCAAGGAAACAGGAAATGTTTAGAACACCTGGGTGCTTACATGATTTAACTGCACATGCAACACATTCATGGTTAAAAACAGCACTCTTTCCTTTTCACTGAAGTGAAAAGAAAGCAAAGTTACAGATTTTTTCCGTTTGAAAGAACCCTCATTCCAGCAAGAACTCTGATTTATAATTGCTGAATGATGCATAAAAAGGGTTATACTTGTATAAAAAACAATGGGCAAAGAAAAAATTATCAATCTCCATCGATCCAACTGCAACGGTTTCCTTTCCTAACAATATTTCTGTAAAATAGAGCATGTTACCTGCACTTCTAATCCCTTTTCAGCAGACTCTATCATCACAAAGCTTTTAAAACCATGCTAACCATAACAATTCAAGTTTTAAGACTTACATCAACATCTGATGGAACGATCTTCATTATCCCACTCACAAAATCTTGTGACGCATTAAGATCAGAGGACATTCTATGAGCATCTTGTCCCTGTATTTCAATCTCCTTCCCTCTGCTCTCTTCTGTTACCATTGCTGCTGTTGGGTCCTCATTATATCCTGAACTTGATGGAAAACTTGGAGGTGCCTCAAGACCATTAATCTCCTCAAACTTTTCTTCAAATTGACTAAACCAATATCAAGAAAAATTAAGAGAATGAAAAGACAAGGCATCAGAACAGAATAGCCTGTCTCAAATAGTTTATCATCCTTACTTCCAAATAAGAATAATGGTTATCTTGTGCCTGCAAATAGAAAACAGGTGTTGTAACCAAAAGGCAACAATACCTGACAAGGTAAACATCTATAGGGCCCATTGAGCTTCTAAGAACTATTCTGTATCTCCTCTGAGGATAATCAACAGCCTACACACAAAGGACAAAATTTCTTAGGGAATATGGAATGTAAAGACACAAAAGATGAACTTTTCCTTGATCTTCTCTGCACTTGATTTACCTCATCAGGATCTGGGACTTCTAGTGTGGTGCCATGTGGGGCTTTAATTGCTATCAAGGTTTCTTTCTGGTGGGAACAATACAAACAGACTCCCATTAACAATCAGCCAAACAGAAATGAGCAAATTCTTGGGATTTGAAAACATTCTAATCTCAATTACTGTAAACCACCAAATCAAAGCAAAGAAGAAACAAACCTGGAAGCAGGGTAACCCCTTGATGTCTTCTTCAGTGACAAAAAGCCACCTAAGATAAGTAGGAGTGTAGAAATAGTTATCGTCTTGATCAAACTAACTCACCACTAGTTAAATAACCGAACTTTGATGGGAGCAAGGGGAGAAATTTTACTTCTGATTGTTTTCATCTTCACTCAGGTCCCTCAATCTTTCTTGCATATCTCTGCAACAGACTAAAAGCATCAGCATAACCCAGAGCTTGCAAGACATCATAGAACTGTACTAGCATAGGAATGTTCACATTACCTTATTTGTGCATCTAATCTGCGCTCCTGAATAGAAAGGTTTTCAACTTCTTCCTGCAGGGGAAAAACTATTCATGAGACCACATCCTGCAAGTTTAGGAAAGATGCAAACAATTTTTCTTTCCAAATTCTCCACTTCTCTCCAGTGGTGACAAATATCACAGATGGTCCACCATTCCCTGAATGTTACATATACCCATGCAATTCAATGAACTCAATTCCACAAAGCTTTTTTCTAGATCTTGCAGTCAGCTAGCCAAAACCTGCTTTGGCTTTCTGCTCACTTCAGATAGATTTAATATTTGTTTGACTAAACCTTGGTTGCTGTCTAATTACCAGTTACCACAATTGTTCTTCATTTAGGGCCCAGTCCATCAAAACCATAGGATTGGCAGAGGCAGTGTAAACAAAAAGAAGAAAACTCTCTCAAAGAGTTGAAGAGGGGGTGTTTAATAAAACTGAAAATTGAATACTGAACTGCAAGTATCACAATTATTGAATGTACAGAAATAAAAAGCCAATGGTAGCATCTGAAATTTAAGTAATGAATTCAGATTCAGTTATACTGTTTGATAAACAAAAAATTAAAAGAATTAAAAGAAAAGAAAAGTTTGTTTTACAGATTAATCCACAAACAATTACTAGATTTTTCTATGAAGAACCATATGTTAAGCTATGTCACATGTACTACTATGTTTTTTTGGTGACGATTGAAGAATACAGTAAAAAAATTCAACTGTTTTTATATAATTCATAATTTAAAAAATGAAATATGTAGATGATTTAATGTAAAGAATCTAATAAACTTATATGCATGATCATTTTTTTCCTATTTAATCAAAATGAAAAAGTGGGGGAGAGTTTACAACTTTGATAAATTCTTCACCCTTAGAATTCATTATAAAAGAATTGAAAATTAAAAGGAATTTGGTTATAAACAATGATTAAAAGTGATAATCAAAAGTTACAAAACTTTAAAAACCTGAGAGCAAATGTTTCTTTTAAGTATTTAATGACCATGGTTGTAGAAATTTAAGTGATTTTCAAGTAGAGTCTGTTTTTAAACTGGCATCTCATTTATACTATTTGCACTGTAAAACACACTTAAACAGTAGGACTACTTGATATGTTTAGTTGAAGTACCAATTACGGTTATCAAACACACCCATGAAGATCAAGACAGTGTGCATGCCAAGAAACAATTTACCTACTTCTGCATACCTGTAAACTAGCAACATTTTCATCAACCTCTCCTGGCCTCGAGACATCAAGTCCCCTACAAAAATCAATTAACTTTTGAGTAATTCTTCACATGTTGAGGTGATTATTAAAAAAAATAAATTTAAATAAAAAGTGAATGACAGAATATTTTCATACTTCCACTGAATTCTATTCTTCAACTTCTTCTCAATGAGACCAATTCCTTCAAGGACATTTGTTATGTCATATATACGCCTCTTCTGTACCTGTGATAATGGAAACGTTTCAATTGACAGAATGTTATGCCACAGGATATATTGCGTTAGATATAAAATAGCACCTCTAAAGTGTCGGCAGCTTTATTTAGATCAAGAATACCATCTTCTGCATGTTTAATCAAATTAATGAACTTCTTTGTCAAGAGACCTGAATGAGAATCATAGGACACTGTTGTCACTTTTATGGCATCCACTTTGGCTGTCCCACAAACTATTAAATGAAAACATCTATAGAAAAAATAAAACAAACTCCACCTTGTTTTCAAACTCAAAAATAATAATAATAATAATAACAACAACAACAATAAAAGACTAAAAGGAGAGAGAGAGAGAGGGGAAAAAAAATTCTCACACACATATACAAAGAGATAAGCAATCATTTACTTACCTAGTGAGCTATCATAACGACAGGGACCTACTGGAGTAAGATTATTTCCAGGAGAACCTGCAAATTGAGAGAAAGCATCTCAGAAAATTAGGCTTCTCTTCTCAGTCTATCATGGCTCACTATTGGATCATAAGCAAAAGAGAACTGTTCATGCTGATAAGAGAATCTCTATTCATGTTCATGCTGATAATAAAATCCTAGTAGAACCAAGGGATTTGTTGATTCTGATGGTTAATTTTTCATTGGATATGCTGCAGAATTAAAAATTTGGGAGCCAAATATACACATCTTAGACAGAAACTGCTCACCAGCATTAGATACTGGAGTTTGAGGTCCAGACCTGCTGCACTTGGTAATCCTTGATGTTTTCTGTGCCTTTCCTCCTTTTCCTGATACAGGTGTCTGGACAGGACTGTTGACTACTTCAGTATACCCAGGAGCAGCAGTCCACTCACTAGACTCAGCTTCATAATCAGTTTCACTTTTCCGCTTTAATTGCTAAAGAATACCATATAGTTTTTGTAAATTGCAATGAGCAACATGTGCAATAAAATTTAATCATATAATTAACTGAAAAATATATTGAACTATTCCAAGAAAAAAAAAATACATTAACAATGAGAAAACCAGCCTAATATTAAATGAGGCAAAATATTGAAGATGTTACACCAAGCAAACGCAAAGAAGAGTAAAAGTTTTCCCAGCCTGCCAAAAAGAGTTCCTTGAAGATAAAACTTCACTAATGGTTACAATGACCCAGTTTGTCAACAAAAATATCATTTAGGTTGTAAACCTCTTAATGAAAGCAAAAAGATTATAATATTTTTTTAATGGAGAAATTGTGGACATGCTTGTAACTCTTTCATAGCAGATAATAATAAATTAATTTAGTAAAAACACCCCAAATGAATGACCCCATTGAACCACCAAAAACTACAGATGCAAGCCTGTATGAATAATGCTGCCACTGGAATGGACATAATAACTGCAGACAGATTCAAGTGGCTCTTTGCTTGCTTACATTCCACCAATATATGCAAAACTAGTAACAGCAGAAGCTAGTTGTGGACATTTACCAACATCTAAAACTCTTCAAGAAAAGCCCATTTGATTGATGACCATCCTATAAACAGGGACTGAGATTTCCTTATTATTTTACACCCCTTGTAATTACAAGGAAAAGAAATTTGGGATAGGCAAGATTCATCAATTAATTTACATTTCAGTTCCTATCTCATTTACATCTATTTCAAAAAAAAAGGCCAATAATCTTAGCAATTCACAAAGAAGCTGGAGAATATTCCTTTGCTTTTTATGGTGATCAGCATAACAAACATTGAGGTCTGAGGTAGCAGCTGGGTACATTATGTAAGCCTCTGATATGAGTCAATGGACCAAGGACTGGGATGTCAGCTAGTAACACTAGTTTGAGCTGTTTTGGCTGAATGACCTCTTCTTCAGACTACCTCATGGCATAGTGTCACATGCTTCCCAATAAAGAGGAGTTTATGAATAAATAGGCTTTCAACAGTTTGCTTATGGATCATAAAAAGATGCATTTGGTATAGTTATACTGCAAACTGCAGACCATTGCACTTTTCAGTCAACAAACAGAAGGTGTAGAAGGACAAAACCACTTGAATGATGACTTATAATTTCTTAGTGTGGAAATAATCCAAGGTACAACTACCCTTTTCTGCAGACTACCAGAACTATGCTGATTTTCCTGTTTCTGTATGTAATCTTTTTATTATTAACATGTACAGTTCTTTGCCCATAACCATAAAAGCCTGCAGGATATAAACTACCATCAACTTCAAAAGAGGAAATGCAATTTTTCAAGAAGCTAGGAAGCAAATCAACCATTCTAGAGTGAGGCACTTGTCCATGATCTCCACAAAAAACTCCCTTAGTAATCTTTTTTCTTCTTTTTCCCTTTCTACCTAGTCGGAACAAGAACAAGAAGTAAACTTATTGGCAAATATGGAACCTCATACAAAGTGATCTACTAAACAATTCTTTTCTTTTATAGGCAGGCTGGCAGATTTTTGGGGTTGTAATCCAGAAGTAAAAAAAGATAAGCAGAGGTTAAAAATGAAGGCCTATGAAAAGATAGCATATCAAGGTAAAGGAAAATTAGTTCATAAATATGACTACACCTTACATGTAAACTTAACTAGAGTTCACCTTTCTGATCGATATTGAAGAAAATGGTCTATTTTACATATAAAATTTGCATGGCCGTTAAGGGAACCATTTTAGAAGGAGAAACAACACTAAGCATTTTTTCAAATTTAGGAATCATTTTCCTTTAGGGAAAGTCAACTACTTCACAAATGGGGTTGAGCTTAGAAGCCAAAATGAACTTAGGCACAAGATTTATTGGCCTTTCCTTGAGCCATAATTATGGGAATGAACCACTTGTGTTTCATTCACAAAAAGGAAGCAAATGCTATTTTGCCCTTTTGCAGATTTGGGTTCTTAAGTCAAAGTTAGCAATAGTTGGTTGTTTAAGTCATATTTATAAATTTAGAATTTAGAAAGTCTTCTTCACTAGTAATTTTTCACAAAGAAATTTCTGAGCTTTTAAGCTTTCTATTTCAAGAAGTTATATTTTGAATTTAAAACTTTACTGGAACTTTCTAATTATGAGAATTACAGTATTTTTAAAATTTCTGCTTGCAAACAAATGACAATTTATACTTTAATGCCATTATTTGATGGATTTTTAGTTCTAGGAAAAAAATTAAAGTCATAACAGATACTATATAGGTTGGGTTTCTTTTCTTTTTAATGATTTTATTAAGTAGTTTTCTAAAGTAAATAAATAAGGCTAAGTGTTACAGAATGGAATATAATAAATTACAAATATTTTTTGCATAATTTTCAAATATTAGTGATGAGTCTCCATTATTATTATAATTATTTAGGTGAGACTCCTATAAGGTTTTAATAAGACTCCAAGATTCACCTTTATCTTTTTTCTATTTGATAGTGAGATTCAGCTATTTTCTTGTAAGATGCTAAGATTTATCTCTCCTTTTCTCTTCAATTGTGAGTATTGGTTATTTTCTATTCTAACTGAGACTCTCCTAGAAGGCCTTAGTAAGACTAAAGTTAGTCTCTTCCCTATTTATAATATTTTCTGTGTGCTTATCAAAAAAAGACAGTTTTTTTCTCCCTTTCTTCTCTTTTGCCTTTTGACGTTATGGCCTTATTCAAATGTACCATAAACCCCAATTCATCATTCCCTCCTTAAAAGTTTAAATAGGTAAAAGCCCCAACCCATCTTTATTTGCTTGTAGTAACCACCTTAAGGTTAGCCTATTTCACATGGTAACACAATCGATGCATGGGATATGGTCATTCACCTCACCATATTAGTTCAAGAATGGGAAATCCAGAACCTGTAACTTTGGTTCACCATGACTTAGGTTTGGCTTATTGCTTAAGAACCGATTTGACTTATATCACACACAGCTCTTAAAGGAAATAAGAAAGGAAATTAAGAAGTCCACTACCACCATCTTCTTTGCTTCCTTTCCATTTGTTTTTATTTGAGTCCTTCGACCTCTGAAATGAGTTCAGTTGTAAAGATTTAACTTTTTTTAATTATACTGTACACCACTGCAACTACAGAACAAAGAAGATTTGTCATGGACACTCTATATCCTTCTATGTCAGACGAGTTTCAAATTCTATCTCCATTTTCTTATCTGTGTAGTGCAGGCTTACCTGCAGCAACTCAAAATAACTAAAAATAGAAAGGGAAATCAGTCTTGAGGGGCTCCATTCTAAACCAGTCTAAACCTGATAGTTTCACCATTCACCCAGTTTGAACATTAGGCTGGTTTTAAAAGTCCTTTTGTTACAAGCATAGACCTTTCGAAAGGCTTATCTAAGGGGAAATAGAGACCCCGTTACCATTCAAACCACTGTAAGAGTCATACACAGCACAAATCACTCTGAACCAAAGACTATCATGCTCTAAGAGAACTTCCAATTATTTTAATATAAGAGTTCTTTATTACCAACAAATACAAACTACCCCTTCTCCCAAAAGCCAAGCAAAAAGGTAGGAACTAGATGATAATCCCAGTGTAAGTCCACTGTCATTGAACTCACAGCTCTCTCGCTAAGCTTTTGCCATGTACAACTTCCTCAAGGATATCATTGGTCAATTCAGCATGTCTATTTGAAACTCCTTTCCTTTCCATAACCCATTTAGATACCTTGCAAGGGCATATGATTTCTCTAAGTTGATAAAAACCTAGTCGAGTCTGGCCTCTAGACTACAAACTTCTCCATCTATTAACTATTGGAAAAGTTAGCTCTAATTATTGATTCACAAGAGCTATGTGCTCCCTCTAGGAATGCGCATTTTGAGCTTATGTTACTACTTTTTTGTGCAGCACTCTAATATCAACAAAATGTCAATATAAGCAATAAACATGGATGCATTCTTTAAGATTTAAAATGAAACGTGTTGAATAACCAGATGGCAGGAGAGAAAGGGCAACAAATCACAAATGATTCACTGGCTTGATGTCCACCTTGCGAAGCACAAATTGGAAAGGCATCGAGAACCTTAAAACCAGATAATTTATGGCTAAAAATACGGAAAAGAAATTTTAAAACAATCTTTGTTCAGAAGAAAACCCCCATCTTTGCCCAATGGAAAGGTGACAAGTAATTTGACAGATTAGATGGTCAAACTTCAGTAAAACACCCCAGGCTTTCTAAAGAATCAAACACAAAGATAAGGGAACAAAACTTTTTGATTGGATAAACAATGAGAACCTTTCATCTCTCTTTGCATTGTTCCAGAAAGTTCATCAAGCTACCAAAAAGAGCATCCGACACCAAACATCATCCTAAAGCATAGCCCTCCACAGGAGACCCACCACAATTTTTGGTAAGCTTGATGAACAAGGGTCTAAAATTCTAAAACAAAACCTACACCTGAGAACATCATCACCATCCAGGACTCTAACTCACTCATAATCTAATCCCACTTCATTGCAATGGCCCAACAACCATTTATCAAAACGCGCCAAATCTTTAAACTAATAGATCACCTAATCATCCAACTACAATTATCTTTCAATGCACCAAATGGTACTTAAACCCCTTATGCCTCAGCTATTGACGAAAAAAACTAAATCTTCACATTTACACCCATAGAACCTTCTCAACCTGTCGTACCATAAAGCAAAGAACTAGAAAGAAAGCAAGAACCAGAAAGAAGGATGGGAGAAGACACATAAACTTGAACAAGAGTTTATAATAGATCTCACCCCGTGTAGAGTTTTATGCAAAACGACAACCCCAATACTGTTACTAACAACTTTCTGAACTACAATTAACTTGTTCCTTTCCCAGCTTCCAAACCAATTTATAAAAACGCCAAAATCCTTCAACCACAGGTCCAATTCTACTCAATTGATCACAATTCAGCGCCCTAAGTTCCAGAACAAAGCACAAACAACCAAACTCACATACAAACCGCAAGGAACACACAATTCCCACAGTCAACAGCCAACCAATTTCCAATTCCAAACACAGAGGCAAATAGATCCCCAGAGCAAACTCACCGGAGATTTTACCACCACGGCCTCGTCGGCCTCGTGATCGGGGAGGCGGCCGGAGGAGGAGAAGCGGTGGTAGTCCCCGGGCGAGGGGACGAAGGGCGGGCGGGCGGAGGGAAAGGGGAGGTGGCGCTTGGGAGGGTGCATGATCTGGTGAGGCGGCTGAGAAGAAGGGTTCATGGGGGAAGAAGATGGAGAAGAGGAGGGGATCGGGGTTAGGGTTAGGCGAATTGTAGGAAAAGCAGAGGAGGAAGCGGAGAGGAATTGGAGGGAGATCTGAAAGAGATTAAAAAAGGTAGGAAGAAAGGGAAGAAGAAGAAGAAAACGAGGGAAGGGAGGGAGGAGGGAATTTTGGTTCGGATATAGATGTGGAGGGAAGTTCTATTATTATAAAAACCCACCCCTCTCATTATTTTTCCTTTTTTTTTCTTTTTTTTTTTCTTTTTTTCTTTTTTTTCTTTTTTTTTCCTATTAATTTAGAAAATGCATAAATAAGTACCACTGCTCTGATTTATTTTGAAAAATAAATCATAAAATTTTTAATTTGATTTAATTTAGTAATAAATAATGAACTATTATTCGTGGCATCATATGATTTTAATTAACGGTAACATTATTGGATAGAGTTTGTTGGGAGGCTGTGAAATAGTGCGAGATTAGGAGTTGATTGTTTTAAGGGTTGTCGACAAAAATAAATAAATAAAATATTGTATTTTAGAAAAGATGAAAAGGTCTGTTCGAATCGGCGATGCGCGCCTTTTGTTGGGGGAAATGGGAATCAAGTCAGCGATTATTTGGCGCGTATTTCTCCACTCACTTTGCCCACTCCCCACCAACCAAACCCTACCCAATACTCCCGTGGACCGGGCTCTCCCTACTTCAATCTCAGGTTCAAATTTCATTAAACTGCTCCATTTCTCTTGGGGTGGGCCTGTATGAAAAAACTAAATCAAAAAACCCTTTAAGTTATGTTTACGTTTGGTTAAAATAATTAACTGGAATTTAAAATAACATATAAAAATAATTCGAAACATATGCACTTTTTAATAAGTCATCTAATTATTTCTTGAAATACCCTTTTTACTTATCATGTTATTAACATCAATCTAAATGCTTACCTTCTTTTTAGATTTATTATTATTATTATTATTATTTTATTATTTAGGTTTTTTTTTCCTTTAGAAATAAACACGTCTTAGGAAGACCAAACATCTTAGAGTAAAAGTGAGATAGTTTGAAAAGTGTGAACATTAAAAATCGGGAAAAAAATCTCAAATAATAATAATAATAAGTTTAAAAAAAAGGAAAACACTTTACATAGAAGAGCCTAATTATTAATGGGTGTTGATGACATGACAAGTAAAAAAGGTATTTTATGAAAAAATTAAATAAATTATTAAAAAAATACATATATTTTAAATTATTTTTAAATAGATGAAAATAATACTAATTTAAAATATTTGAGATTCTTTTTTCTATATATTTTCATACTAATGAAACAAAACCCACTTTTCCCTTTTCTTTTTCAACCTTTCATCTTTATTTCTTTCCCTTGTATTATGCGAAAACCAAATACAGCTTTGAATTTACCAATAGAAATTAGGTCCGTTGATAGGAGGTGACCTATGGTTATGGGTAGGCAAAGTTTGTCAATATGACTTGAATACAATATAATTTTCGCAAGTTTATATATATATAATTGTTTTTTGAAATCAACTTGCCGCTGGCCTGTAAATGGCACATCATCTCAAGATCAGATGCCAGAAAATACTGACAAAAAATACCTGAATTGATTTACATAATTTTGAATTTCCTCATCATAACAGCCTTATGAGATCCAATATTCAATCATTTTTATCTGGAAACATTCCTATGATGCATTAACACCAACATGGTGCATTCAAGAACAGGATAAAAAGCAAAAAGCCACAACATCTTACGATCATCTATTTGAATAAATGAGCAAGATCAGGATCATCCAAATTCACATCCAGCCATCCATTCAAACGCATGTACTCGATATAATGATCTGGAGGCTTGACCGCACGGGGATTTTTTGGTGTAAAGCCATGAATCCTCTCGAGATCCCTAGCTAGCCATCGAACATATGCACGGTCCAAAGGAGGAACAATCTTCAAGAAAATCTCTTCCTTTTCTTCTTTCACAGGCTTGTTTCCCATAGTAAGAGAACCTGACCAACTTCAAAATATCAGTCAGCTAGAGGTGTTTGAGAAATTTGAAGTAAACAGTTGATGGATAAGAGAGAAAAATAATTGATCTTAGCTGGCAAATTGACAATAATGCCACTAATAAATAGCTCAGACCACAACATAATCCCTCAACATTTTCATAGGCAATTTGCCAACCTTTGTCCATCTGAAAAATAATAGTAAACTTTTTGGCATGAAAGAATTTCATGTCCATGTGAATGCATTGAAGTAGTACTCAAAAGCAAAAACAATGCACTGTTTAGCTTGTTTGGTTCCAACAATAGAATTTGCCATGCTCACATCCAAATAGTGACTCCAATTTTTGAATTCATGAGAACCTATCTTAAAAAACTGAATTTTTACATGGGAAGATGATTCATCAGATTAGTTGGTCGTACTAATGCAATACCTGTACTATTTTTTCTTTGACTGGCTTTAAATAATTACATGCTCTTAAATGATAACAGCATCCTTTTAAAAATTTTAGAACAAAACAGGAAAATATTGAACATAATAGTCAATTTCAAGATTAGGTTCAAAGTCATGCTTCCTATTATATGATTGTGTAGTTGAGTTAGATGATAATTTCTCTCCAAGCCAGAAAAGGAAACTACTAGTATATTGTACCACCAATTTTGCCATTTTCCAGGGAAAAGGAAAAATAAAAGGATAACAGGATCCCTAAACTCTTCCCTTGATGTAAAAGAAATTCCCCACCTTCAGGAACTAGATAAAAGTATTAAACAAAAGATATGAAAGGGAGAATTTTAAACAATTCTATGGGAAGGGCAAGGCTGCAATTGGATTTTTAGCGTCTAGGTTACAGTGGAAAAATCTGGCCCCAACTTTACAAATGAAAGATCCTGGAAGTTACTTCAAGTGCAGTCAAATCCTAGCTTTCTTGGAGGAAATATTAAGAAACTCCTCCTGCATGCTAATCCAAGAAATTAAAATTTTTTAAAAGAACTTTAAGAGCTTAAAGGGTGGTCTTCATTCAGTAAGTCTTGGATGTCTCAGCCACACTTCCTTTGGATGCTTTCTTCAGCTTAACAGCTGATGAGAACCTTCTACTCCAAAAGAACAAGGGATGCTTTGGATATCATATTTAGATAATTTTCACACCATCACAAAAATAAGGGATCAATAATGTTGAATGATTTGATGCATTAACTTTTAAATCAAATCGTTCCTCGTTTACTTGCGCATTCATCAAATCAAAAGACTCAATAACCATGTCAAGTAGGTTCCTCTTCATTTCACCATTGGGAACAATCAGATGTCCATCTTCAGAATTTTAATCATGGATTGATAATTACTCCCAAACCATAATTGAATCCTCCAAATAAAGAAAACTTGACTTTAATCGTTGTGAAAGTTTCACTTCTTGGAACTACATAACCCTCTGTTGAGGTTGCTGATACCCTCAACCATTTGAGGATGACAGCTTGCTACAAACTTATATCTTCTTTGCAATGAATGGGTTGCTTTAAGAAGATAATCAATACAGCTGCAAGGTTCATATCCACTATCAAATTGGAAGATGATGAAGAGCTACTCCACCATCAAAGCTTAAGCACCAACTCCACTTCCAAGAGGAAGGAGAGTTGACTGGATAGTATCAAAGTCTAAGTTTCTTAGATGACATTTAGTAAAACCCTCCTGCAAGGTGCTAAAGCAACCAAAAATAGATCTTAAAGTAACTTAAAAGCCTATGGGCTGTTTCCTTATTCAATGATTAAAGCATTATCTTAAAACATGCAATGTATTTGTAGTATTTCAAAACTATATCACCAAGTAAGACTGACTTAGAAAGTCTAAACAACCACTAACTTAGGAAATATGACATAAATCTTAGGATACAAGACAATGGATCCAATCATTCAAAATGCCAAAAAACCTAGCTAGTTGGAAATCGATCCCCCATTAATTATGCAAGAAGTCCACCAGAATCGCCACACTAGTCACCTAATTTGAGACTCTTACTACATCACTAGAACCAACTCAGACCTATTCATCTATATATAGCATGAACCAGATGCTCAAGCATCAAACTCAAGATGCTGAGGCCAATTTTGTTCATCCATTTCAAAACCACTCCTACTTTCCAATTGCCTCTCTATAAACAAAATTATCCTTTTCCCCCAATACTTCAGGAGAGATCATCACAATTACAAACTAAGCCTTCAACTCAACACCATGACCAACCCTAGCTTAAAACTTCCACTATTCTAGATAGTCCTTACCTTGTTCAATCCTTCAAGAAAATTCATCACAATTACAGCCTAAATAATCAATCTGACACCAGTGTAAAGAGAAGGGATTTGAAGCATGCCAATACCATGGACTGCCTAGTCAAAGCAAATTCAAAAGCCTCATTGTAAAAGGACTTCCATTTTATCCTGATAATGCTGTTACACTGACCATCCAACCTCCTTTTTTCCTCTAGAAAATGAAGAATTATTGGAAAGAAAGAAAAACTGTCCTTCACCTAACTCCACATCACCTACAACCCTTTTTTAATTCATAGCCCATAATCATATTAATTCACCAGAAGCGTGTAAAAAAACCAACTCAACATTTATAATGCCCTCTAAAATAACATTCTTTATAGAGAAAATTCATTCTTAAAAACTAGGTTTAAACAGAACAGCACTCAAAAAAAAAAAAAGGGCAGATGAAGCAGGTGGAAATTACTGTTCCAACTTGCAACCAAACAGCTAATTACAGAAACAACTTTCTACTGCAACTTCTCAGCAGCCAAACAGAGCAGAAAATTTACAGTACACCAGTCACACAAATACCCTTGGGCTACAATTTCCCAGCAACCAAACAGAGCGCAAACTCATGCCCAAACTCATTCAAAATCGCACAAACAATAACAAGATTATAATCGTAAATATGAAAATGATCCCAAGTAAAAAGCAAAATATGGATGTTAAGATGAATAATTGAGGAATTTAGGTGAGGCAAACAGTAAATACATGGTTCCGCGAGTGAACATGATGAGATATTGAGAATGAGATCGAAGAATAAACCAATCTCACCTGTCAGCCAACCAAAGCCCTTATCCTTCGGTTTCAGCTCCGGTGACACCCACAACTCTTACCAGCCCTTCTCGGTCGTGGGATATATATTCCACATTACTTACAGTCAATATACAATTCACTTCTCTGACTTTTTCTTTCTAACGCATATAAGTTTATTTTTATTTAAAACTTCTATTATTATTGGTTTTTTTTTTTTTTGCTAATTTTACAAAGACTTTACACATTTTTAATAATTTAACATTTTATATTGTTTTTCTTTCTTTGATATTCATATTTTATATTTGATTAATTTTAAATTTATAAATTTTATTTTGAGTTAAATTGTTTACAATTTTTTTTTTTTAAATATCAATTAATTTTATAAGCCTCTCCTAAATATATAAACAAATAAAATATTAAAATTATTACAAATGTATATGAGGAATTGTTAATGACATCATAATTATTATATTTAATTTCAATTTTCCCAACTCCCATAAATGAAATACTTGAGTTAATGAAATTTATAATGGCAAAGGTTTTTCATAATTCTCCACAATTGAGAGAACTCTCATGAGTGTTTTTAGAAGATTGAATCCAAAAAGATAAATTAGAAATTACCTCATTTCTTACATGAAAGGTATGTAATTAAAATTTATTTTATGTTATTTTTTATTTGATTTTTCGAAGTTATAAAAAAATATATATATAACTAGAAGTTATGTAAAATATATAAAATTATCATAATTTTAAGTTATGTGAGAAATTATATTGTTTTTTCCGGTAATTAGAATTTCTAATTTTTTTTAATTTATATCATATAATTGAAAGTTATTAAAAAACAAAATTGTCAATTAGATGCTTGTAAAATTTTATAAAATTTATATAGTTAAAAGTTATGCAAAGATTATTTCATAACTTGAAGTTATTTACAAGTTTGTACATTTTTGTTATAACAAAATAAATAAAAACAATCCATAGTCAAAAGTTATGAAAATCATCGATTCTCGATTTTTATTGTGTGAATACTACCTAATGTTACACACTTTTTTTTTAGCATGCTTATAATAATACCATGGCAATAAACTATAAGGGAATCTTAAATTGTTATGTTTTTATTATTAAATAATTTTATTCATTTATTTATAATTTTTTCAAAAAAATTGAAATATAATTCTAATTAAATTATTCTATATATAAAATTCAGAAAATGTCAAATATTATCAAGTTGGTGTACATTGCCTTTAGTATTTTGAGCAAGGACTACTTTATCTTGAATTTGGGATAATAAAATTTATTTAGATGCAATGAATCTTAAGACAACCATCGGAGGAGGAAATAATGCATCTTTGGAGGATTGTGCCAAAACTTTATTATGATTTTGTACTTATGTTAATGAATTATTAAAAGTGAGTACCTTCCTTTCATCTTTTGGAATAATTTGAAGGAATGATATGATCACAAAAAATGGTAAACCTTTCAAAAACATATGGGTTATAACTTAAGGTTTTTTAAAGAGCAAGGCATCTCTTTGTTGAGGGTCTCTTGAAATAAAAATTCAAGTATTAAATTTGAAAACTTAGTTTAGAAGTCTTAGTATAGTGGAATTTCAAGTTTGGTATCAAAGACAGAGGAAAGGGGATATATGCCGGGAATAGTCAAACCACTATAAATTGAGATTTGTAATATTTTTTCCTTTCTTTTTTTATATTTATTGTTTGACTTATTTCTAGTAGTCATTTTAAAAAAATTTGTAAAAAAGACTAACATCAGTCTTAGTGGGTGATTACCTTGTGTTAATTAACACATAAACTTAACATTTGCGTTCAATAAACTATGCTATAAATTAGAGTTATAGACTCTATTAAAGTAAAACCATTAAAACAAATGGTAACTATTACCCTATTTGGTAGCTATTTTTAAAAGTAGTTTTAATTTTTTCAGAATAATTTAAAAAATAGAAAAATATGTTTCGACAATTAGAAAGTAAAGTATTTTTTAAAAATATCTTTTAATTATTTTTACTTATTTTTAAAAAAAATAATTATACAAATGTATATATTATTACAAAGAATATGTATATATTCATTACGCATTTCTTTATCAATAAGAAAACTTATTCTTATAAAAAGGAAAAATCAACGCATGGACCACATGAAGTTTATTTGTTTTTACATTTTTTTCAACTATCCAAATTTATATAAAATTATTAAAAAAATTAAAGACGATGCCTTTCTATGAATAACTTAGTTTATTTATTTTCGAAATTAATTTTTATTTAATTTTTTTATGTTTATTTATATTTAATTGCTTTATTTATTTATTTATTTATTTATTGATTCAATAATATATGATAATCCCCCAAAATAATCCTTTATAAACAAAGCAATTACAACATTGACACTGGTTTTTACATTTCATATAAATAAAATAATTTTTAAAAAGCTAAAATTTTTAAAACCTGGAAAAGATAGAACAAAGTAAAAATAGAAAAACATGAAAAGAAAAACAATTAATTTAAATAAAATAGTATTTTTGAAAAAAGTGGATAAAAGAAAAAAATTGAATTGAAGTCAAGTCTTGGATACAATATCTCGTGGTAATAACGGAAAGACATGTTTTGGATACAATACCTTATGGCAATAACAGAAAGACATGGTTTGGATACAACACATCATGCTGATGCATGGTTTCCCGTGGGAATAGTGTATTTAAAAAAAAAAAAACTTTTTACAAAACCTTGACATAAAAAATAATTATAAAATTATGACATTTTTAAATTTCAAAGTAGAATTATTTTTTGAAAAGATGAGTTCAATATAAAAGTGAAGCTTATTTTTTCAAAGGACAAGTTCAATGTGTAAAAAGTGAACTCGTTTGTTGAAGGAACTCTCATTTAAAACAAATAAATTCAGTACAAAAAATAAATTTATATTTTGAAAAGACGAGTTCAATATAAAAGGTAAAATCGTCTTTTAAAAATATCGGTTTAATGTAAAAATAAAAGAAATGATAAGAAATATAATATTTTTATATTTATTTTTTAAATAATTGTTTTTAATAAAAATTTTTTAAAAGAACATTTTTTTTAAAAAAAGTGCCACTTACGCATTGTAATCATATTTTAAAGACACGACTTCAACATAATGAATTGAACTTGTATCTTGGAAACCAGAATGATGTAGTGAAGGCATGTCATTTTTGTGAAGCTTATGGGATACAATCATACAAAGTGCCATTAATCCTTCCATCAATAATTTTGAAATTACTCATTTTTACAAATAATTATCTTTTATAATTTACCCTAAATTTATCAAAAATCCGGCGGGGCTTCAGCCCAGTAGTTCAAAAATTGGACCGGCCTATGGACAGCCCAGTATTACCCGACTGACTCACATAGCCTCAAATCCAATATCTGTTGACGAAAAAGAATCCGATCATCCCTTCTCCAAAGTCCAAACGCTCCGTTTCGGTCGATCTGTGAGTTGAAGGTAGTCGTTCACTTTTCGACAGAGGCATTCAATCTCTGGTTACACGAGCAACAGTCAATTAATCCCTCATCCAAAGGCTGCTTCTCGGTGGATATCTGAGTGCAAGGTGCTGTTCCAGTCTCTATTCCCAATTCATCCTATGGATTTCTATGTTAGATACGATCATAATGAGAAAATGAAAGAAATTTTTGGATAGTAAAATTTTCACCATCTAGGGTTCCAGAATACAGAAAATTGCACTTTACCTTAAACTCATAAGACTGTTGGCCTAGTTCATCTGAGTTTTTTAATTTTCCAAATTATTATTATTATTATTTATTTTGGATTTTTGGCAGGAAAGAAAGTGAGAGAGATAACAAAGTAATTTAAACGTGGTTTTCTTTTATTTTTCTGCATTTTTCTTGTTAAGCAAACGGTGAGCCGGATTTCACTCTGAGTGCTTTATAAGTTGGATATGCTATTGCTGTAAGTTTTCAATTCTAGGGTTTCTCTTTGAACAGACGTGGAACTATTGCCCGTTTGGATTGCAGCTCAAACTGAGATTTTCGTTAGATTAACGATCTTTTTTATTTGGGAATGTTTTCTTGTACAAAATTAGGTTTAGTTTAGATACAGATAAAATATGAAAAAAGTAATTGGAATTTTATGTGGTAAAGTTTTCACCAACAATGATTTGAATCATAAAATTTTCGGCAAGGATGATTTGGGAATACAAAAACAGGCCAATCTACTTACACGGTGCTGAGGGGCTTTTTCTTTTTTTGGAAGCGGAAGATGAGGAATAAGTTATTTTCTTTTATTGCTCTATTTTTTTGGAAACCAAATAGAAGACTATGGTTTCTCTTTGAATGCTTTTAACCTGTCAATGTCATTGACACATTGTTGAAAATTTTGAATTCTAGGATTTCGTTCTGGACTAGCTCAAGCTAGAGGTTTTATAAAATTAATTATCTAGGAACACTGTCTTCTACGATTATGTATTAAAAGGATTTGGCTTGAACATACGTTCACTAGTTTTACCATGGAAACATAAATGATAACCACTATGCTATAAATGAATCCCAATGCAAATGAAAGCCTTTGGAAGAAAAAGAAGAGCAACAATAAGTAAATAAATAAATAAATAAAAATGAAAATCAAAATTCTTATATCAGAAAAAGCAAAAAAGAACTTTAAAGTGCAAAAATAAATAAAATGAATTTAATTTTATTGATTATAATGCTAAATAATAAAAAGGTGAATTTATATGATATTGAAAGTGAATTTATTGATGATTGTTATAGTTAAGCAATAAAGATGTGAAATATAAAAGGAAATAAGTGATTTAGTAGGATTACTTTAAGAAGAAAAAAGTCTACAAACTTTTCATACTTTTAGATATAGTATACATTTACATTATTTGTTTGAGATGATTTTTATATTGACAATTTTAATCTACCATCATTTGTGTAATTTTGAATTTGGGTATGGGATTCTCCTCTGTTTGGTTGCTGCCTGCAGGGAAATAGTAGGACAAAGTTATTTGTGTAATTGGTGTGATGTGATTATGCTGCTCTGTTTAGTTGTTAATGAGTTGCGGTAGAAAGTTATTCTGTTTAAACCTAGTTTTTCAGAATGAAGCTTCTCAGTCAAGAATTTTATTTAGAGGGCATTACAAAAATGGAATTGTTTTTTATACGGGTCTGTAGTGAATTAATATGATTATGGGTTATGAAGTAAAAGTATTACGGTGTTAGACATTAAGTGAAGAAGACTTTATCGTTCCTTCTACTTGCTTCCTGTAGCTTTCAATAACTCTTCAATTTCTGGAGGGAAAAAAAGGGTCACAAGCATTAGTAAAAACAATGGAGGTTGGCATGGTTAGGAAGTAACTGCAACAGATTGGACTATGGAGCTGCATTCTCTATGGAGGAATTTGGATCGAAGTGGCTAGAACAGGGAGATGTTTTTATCAGGATAAAGTGGCATTTCTAACTTTTAACATGAGGTTTTTGAATTGTTTTGACAAGGTAATCTATGGTATTGTCATGATTCATTTCGTTACCTTTAAACTGGTATTGAGTTGATTATTTAGGTTGTAATTGTCATGATTTTTCTTGAAGGATTAAAGAAGATAAGGAAAATTTAGATTATATGGAGAGTTTCAAAGTGGGGTTAGTCATGGTGTTTGGGTTGAAGGCTTAGTTTGTCATTGTTACGAATTCCTTTGAAATATTTAGGGGTAAAGATAATTAAGTTTATAAGGCTTATACTGCAAAACCTCCATAAAATAATACACTTGAGACTAAGAGAAATTATTATTTTAGTGGTGTTATTAATTTATTGAAATTAATATTTATTAAATTAAAAAAAAAATTATGTTTCTACTACACAACACTTGTAAATGTATGACTCATAAATCCAAAAACAATAGATGTGGTCAAAAGTTAATACATAGAAGCCTAAGATATTCTAAAAAAGCAGAGATGATTATTAATTGTGGAAGATAAAAAAAAACTTATAAAAGAAAGAGAGATGTGGTGTCAAAACTTAATGCCTAGAAGATAAAGAGGTTTCAAGTATGCGATGGTTCCGAGAAGAGTTGAATTAAGAGAAATAAAAGTTGTAAAAAGTTACTTGATATTGTATTATGAATTTTTATTTGTTATCTTTTGATGTACTTCATCAATTCCTAATTTATATTTCCTTGGGCCTTTAAAAATTTCTAAAAAATTTATTATTTTATGCATTTAGCAATGTTATTAATTTAGTACACTAACCTGAGTTGGGACCAAAGATTTTATTATTTTAAGGGTGGTGATGATATGAGTGAACAACCTAGGCTTGATCTTCTTGACTTTGATGCTTGAGCTCTCAGACATGGTATATATAGATCAATAGTTCTGATTTGGTCCTAGTGATGCAGTTGATTTTGATATAATTAATGTGATTAGTAGAATATTGGAGTCCTGGATAAGTCATTAGTGTGGAGTTTACGGTGGTTTTATTATGTAGTTAATATGGAATCAATTTCCAACAATCTAGGTGTCTGGCATTACAAATGATTAGTTCTGTTGTATTGATATCCTTAGATTTATGTCCTAGTTCCAAAGGTATTGGTTATTTCGACTTCCCCAGTCAGTCTTGCATGGTGATCCAGTTTTGGAATTGTACAAATCTGCTGCATGTGTGCTTGATCTTTAAATTACTGAATAAGGAAGCAGCCTGTAGGCTTTTAAGTTATTTGAAGAACTTTTTGCTTGCTTTTGCATTTTGCAGTAGAATTTGTCTGTGGCCTTTAAGAAATGTAGGTTTTGATGCTATCTAGTGACTTTGCTTCATCTTAAAGTGGAGAGTTGGTGCTTAACCTTTGATGCTGATTGAGTTAACTAGTCCTCATCTTCTAATTTGAGAGTGGATAGCAAAATTTTCTAGCTGTATTAATTATTTATTAAAGCAACATCCTTGTAGGAAGCTATTGCCTGCTAATGGTTGAGGGTATCACTTATCAGCCACCTCAACAGAGGGTTATATAGCTCCAACAATTGGAACTTTACAATTGGAACAATTGTAACTTTACACAACTATTAAAGTCAAGTTATCTTCATTTGGAGACTGCTGCTATGGATTGGGAGTTATTATTAATCCATAATTAATGTCCTGAAGATGTGATTATTCCCAATGGTGAAATGAGGAGCAAGCCAGTTGTAATGGTTATTGAAGTCTTTTGATATGTTGAATTCAGAAGCAAATGAGGAGTGATCTGAAGTTAACAAAAGCTTTGGGTTTAAATGTTCATGCATCAAATCATTGAAAATTCTCTAAATATGATACTCAAGGTATTCATTGTTCTTTTGGAATAGATAGTTCTCATTAACTGTTAAGCTGAAGAAAACATCTGAAGGAAGTATGGTTCAGACATCAGAGGCATTGAATGTAAGACCACCTTTTAAGCTCCTGAAGATCTACGAACTTCAGATTTCTTGGATTAGCATGCAGGAGAATTT
The DNA here is from genome assembly GCA_030254885.1 of Vitis rotundifolia. NCBI lineage: Eukaryota > Viridiplantae > Streptophyta > Magnoliopsida > Vitales > Vitaceae > Vitis > Vitis rotundifolia. The sequence continues at coordinate 15,775,725 of CM058156.1, forward strand.
TTCTAAGATTCTGTCCAAGAAAGCTAGGATTTGACTGCACTGGAAGTAACTTTTCAGCAGCTTCGTTTTGCATTGATGGGGCTAGATTTTTTCACTGTAACCTTGATGCTAAAAATCCTAATGCAACCTTGCCTGGCCAATTGATTTGTATAAAAGTGTGACTTTTTGTAGATTTTTTGTTTAATATTATTTATCTATTGCCAGAAGGTGTGAAATATCTTTTACACCAAGAGGAGGCATTAGGGATCCCCTTTTCCTTTTTTGTTTTTTGCTGGGAAAATAGCAAACTTCTAGGGTCACCTCCTTAAAAAAGGTGACTTTTTTATACAGGTAGTATAGAGAAATCACATATAGATAGCTATGTGACTTTTCTTTTTCATATCTGCTACAATATATATATTTATATATTTGATAATATTTACTGTAGTTCTGCATTATTTAATTATAGAAGGGAAATGTTTTACATATATGATCCACATATCATGGCTTTTATCCTACTCTATTTTTCGCAGAAGCGGAAGAAAAATTTGAAATGAAGAAGTATGGCTTGCAACTTAGGGTTCCTCCCTCACAGCAGAAGAAGCAGCCAACAAGACCTCCACTTCCACCTCCTCTTGGGTTCCGTGATGAGAATGAGGATGATATTGAGAGAGAGATTTCTCGCCAAGCCAGCAAAAACAAGACTCTCAAGGATGTAGTGATCTGTTTAGCAATTTTTTAATTCCTGCTTTCACCTCTTTAATGTTTCTACTATTTATTTTTAGATTTCCACACTTTGTTTTGTAGATAGAGGAACAACATAAGAAAGCCTTGGAGGAGGATCCCACAGCATTTGATTATGATGATGTTTATGAAGAAATGAAGGAGAAAACAATTCGTCCTCTAGCACAGGATCGCCAAGAGAGAAAGGTACCTTGATGTTTGTGGTTCTTACATATACCTCTGAAAAGCATAACTAAATGACTACTATGAATGCATGGGAAAATATTTGGATTATTGCTTAAATGTTCTATCTCCAAATCCAAACTGATATAAAAAATGGGAGGAGGTGGGGGGAAATACTTTTTGTGTGTGTGTGTGAGAGAGAGAGGGCTACTTTGTGTGGGCGCGTGTCTATATATGTGCCTACATTGTGTGTGTGAGAGAGAGAGAGGGCTACTTTGTGGTCTAGCTCCTATTTATTATCAACAATATATTCTTAAGGCATATGAAAACTTAAGTTGGTAGTTCATGTTTCCTATTTTATCCCACTACTTCTAGTATAATGTCTCTATTGTCATCTTCCAAACCCAGACCCCTTTTGTTTGTCATAGTTATGGATCTGAGAACCCTGTTTTGTTGCGAGAATGAGTGCATAGAGCAATCTCACTTTCATTTAATGTGCAGAAATCAGAGCATCATGAAGGTGAAATAAGTTGAGTTTATTCTGACTCTCCTCCCTCACCTTCTTTTGACATTGTCTGAATTTTCAGAAATCCCAAAGATATCTATTATTAATTTATTCTTTGTTTGAGATGAATTAATAAATAGATAACAATTCTGTTTGAAGTTTGAAAATTGATGCATTGAATATGTGTTAAATTTGTAATTTAAATGCAAGAACCTTGATGTCCCCTGAGGTGTAGCCCAGCAGTAGTGCCTTCTAGTTCATGTTCAAGCTTCCTTGGCATTTAAGTGGTGTAGGCTAGAGGGTAGTAGCATATCACCTAGTGTTTGCTTTGCTGCAGCTGGAATAAAGGCTTTGCGATCAGGGTAAAATTCCCATTATCATGGGAAAGAAAAAAAGGAAAAAAAATGCTATAATTTTGACAATGTGGTCTTTAAGTTGTTCTTATGAAACTTAAGCTTTATCATTAGGTGAGTCCCTGATTGGGACAGATCTGGTAGAGATTTTGCTCCAACATCCTAAGCGCGTCTATACTTGTGGGACATAATGAGAACATAAGTCAACAATATATATCAAGCTAATATGCTCTTATATGTGGCTCCAATTCAACATGGGGAGGTAGACAAACATATGTATCAAAATTGATAAACAACAAAAAGGGGAGCAAATAAACAGAGGCTTAAACCCAAACCTCTATGAATCACAGCTCTTGGCTTGTTTATATATGTTTCCTAACAGCTTAACCTTTTTTGCTAAGTGGTAGGTTAACCTCTGTAGTTCATAAAGCAACTGACTTCAAGCATAAATCTTGTCGAAACAAGTTTGAAGCATGTGCTGCTTCCTCTGTTTAAGTTCAGAACTTCAGTTGAAACCTAAGTTCTTCAATCCGGAAATGAGACTCTCACCTATGAGATTGATATAATCCAACCAGAACTGAGAGTGCTACTAATGAATTAATGCTCATGGTTTTTTTTTTTTTTTTATTTTTTTATTTGTTTTGTTGTTTTCCCTTTTTGAAAGAAAATTAAGTTGTAAAGGTTTGTTCCTGTTCAATTTGTTAGAGATTCTCATATGGTTCTGATCAGTTTCTTCATTTTCCATTGCAGCCCAAATATATCCAAAAGCTAATTGAAAAGGCAAAAGAAAGAGAGCGAGAACATGAGATTATATATGAGAGAAAGCTTGTTAAAGAGAGAAGCAAAGATGATGCCCTATATGCTGACAAAGACAAATTTATCACAGGTGCTTACAAAAAGAAACTTGCAGAGCAGGCAAAGTGGTTGGAGGAAGAGCGGTTGCGTGAACTTCGAGAAGAGAAAGACGATGTATGTTTTACTTTCCTTCATCTGCACTGCACTTACTATATTTGTGATTAATATTCCTTATTAGTTATCATCAATTACCCTTGCTAGTGATGTGAAATGAATGTTAGTATGTTACATTGGGCTTAAAATTTTGTCTAGAGTGTCTAGAGTAAAGCAAGATTATTGCACTGCTTCAGTCAAAACTAACCAATTTTAATTATGCAAAAGTAATGTTGCACTTGTAGTTGGCTTGAACTTACAAATTAAGACAAGGCTTATGAAGTATGATAAGTCCTATAAATTTAAACCTGGAGGTTAATTTGTCTGTAGTTCCAACTTCCAAGGGGTTGGGGAGGGAATGTGGAGGTTTCGTGATTGATTTCGTGTAACAGCAAAAAGAAAAAAAAAAAAAGAAAAAGGAAAAAAAGAAAACATTACTCATCAGAAAAGAAAACAATCAAGAGATTTTTGTTATGATGATGCAATTTATTATGGCTTTCTAGTTTACACTACTATCCATATACGGTAAAACTTAGAGTGTGCTTGACAATGATTATAGGAAGTGTTTCTAGCATTTTTAATACTTGAAGGGTGAAAATTTTCAAGTGTTACAAAGGCTAGAAACACTACCAAATGCACTCTTATTTGGTTTGCTGCATCAATGCTATTTGATGGTTCACCTTTTTACCCTTTGTTGCATCATTCCTAGATTCTTTTTTCCGTGATGATCTCATTTAACATGTTGATACACTGCCTCTGCTATAATGTTCAAAGTACAAGCTAAACTTTGGAATCTTGGTCCCGGAATTTGCCTTTGGGAGTTGTAGTACACGAATAGCAAGCAAATAGTCAAAAAACAGGGAACAGCATATTCTAATATAATTTCTGATATAACATGCTAAATGAAACTCATTCAAGAAGATCAATGTTTATACTGGCTTCTCTGCTATTAATTTCATCAGAACTTGTTATGTTTTGTAGTTCTTTTTTGTATTAAGCCCTTTTTAATTATATTAATGTATGTTTACTTATTTAAAAGGTTACAAAGAAGAGTGATTTGACTGATTTCTACTACAATCTTTCAAAAAATGTTGCTTTTGGAGGGAAAGAGGCTAAGTTGAGGAAGCGGGAAGAAAAAGTGGATGCTGATACATCAGAAAAAGGCTCCTCATCCACAAATACGCATACAGATTCTTCTGTGATAAATGAAGGGCATGAAGGGCATGAAGGTCATGAAGGCCATGAAGGCAAGACTTCTACTCCTTCAAAGGAAAGCTCCCAGTCCTTGGATATAAAGCCAGTTTCTGATGCTTCTGCACAAGAAAAAGCTGTAGCTGAAGAGACACTAGCTCAGCAACCAAAAAGTGATCATCATAAAAGAAGCGAAGATGCAGTGGCTGCAGCTAAGGAACGTTTTATGGCACGGAAGAGGGCAAAGCAACAGTAGATAGAGGTACCTGTTTCGTTTATGTCCAAAGTTGTAGTTAATTCATGAGGATGCTCTCTGTAGAGGGTGGGTATGGAAGATAAGAGTTAAAATGTTCAAATCTCCTGGTGTCTCCCCAGGAGAAAGGAAGCAGGTTGAGAGATACAAGATTCACAGTTCAAGTGAGATGGATGAGCAATATAGTTGTTGATACAAACAAATTTTGAGTATGGATTACTTCCTTCTTGAAACGTGGTTTTAGGAATGACTTGGACTCTAAATTTAACCATTTTTCTTTCACATTTGTCTTTACTGCATGTGTAAATTTTCTTTATCATTGTCCCTAATTGATGTTGATATTTTGGTATGCTATTTATCACCGTATTTTCTTACATTGAACATGAATTGAGTAGCAGCATTCTGGACCATGAATTTAAAAGCACCCATGCCTACAAACTCCGAAGAAACTTGTCCTCCAAATTCTGAAGGGTCTGTTATCTGCTTCAATCCAGGCACAGAGGAAGCTCCAAATAAAGGAAAATGCTAAGGTATACAAATGTTGTACTTATTAAATTTTAAATTCGGATCATTGAACGTGTGTGGTGAGATTTACGTCATCAATAGAAGATATAAGTAAATAAGATGAAAGTATAATAATACAGATAAATAAGATATGATTCTAATGATAAAATTTAAAAATATATAAATAACACTGAATGATTGGCAACTATATGATTGGTGAACCTTTCTCAATACTTCTTTCGAATACTGTAGGAAGGCCCAAATCCAAATGTATTAAAATGGTGGCGACAGTTAGCATTTAAATACTTGACCAGAGCTGTTCACAGCAGGACGCGGAAGCTACCATTTAAGTGCTGCTACGACTAAACTCAACCATCAAAGCCCTTTCCAGCGCTCCCGACAGGCCACCCCAATATTATATATTATCTCATATACATTAAATATTTGTAGAGTTTTTTTTTTCTCAACCAATTAATTGCAAATATTCAATTAACAAGTACCGAGCAAATCAATAAATTAATTTTTCATTTTTCTCTTCCCCTGACTACATATTTAAGAAAAAAAAAATTGCGAAGAATATGGGTTTGTCTCATTTTATATGATTTAAATATTAATATTTTTTAAAATATTAATTTAAAAAAAAATTGAATTGAAAGGTTATGAAGTCAGCCTCCCGTTGTGGCTGGACCACAAAAGCGGAAGAGACACATGCAGATGTAGGAAGCAAAACAGAAGCTTACAATGAAATTACTATTTTTTAGGCTCCACCGCTCCTCATGAATGAAGTTGACACTTGACACCTGATTCACATGAGGTGTTTGTAACATATTTCACTTTTCATGTCCTAATTTCTTTACTTTTCATGTCCAATCTATATTTCTTTTTGACTTTTTCAATTTTTTCATCTCTCTACCTTCTCTCTCTATGCATTCACTTGATAAAAAGCTAATTAAATTGCAAATTTCTATTTCACCATGCTTCCAACAAGGTTAAATTGTTTTCTTATTGTTTAAAAGGAATTTTCTCACTTACCTTTTATATATATATATACATGCAACTAAATCTTAAAGAGTTTGTTTGAGAGTGATTCTTATCAAGGTACTTTTAACATGTAATGTTTATATTTTTATCTACTTTTATTAGAGAACCAAGTTGTATTTGGATACAAATAAAAAATGTGTCTTCCAATAATAACATTGAGATAAGTTATTTTTTAAAAAAACACTTATCAAGTGTAAATTTTAAAATTTCTTAAAGATTATATTTGGTTTTTAAAAAGTTTGAGAGAAAATACAAGGAAAAAAAAAAAAAGAGACTAAAAGTGAAGAAAGAAAAAATTTAATAAAAAAAAAGAAGTTTAAACTCAATAAATTATTCTTATATAATTTTTCAAACTCGTTTAACTTATTTCTCATTATCATATAAAGATTAAATAATTTTAAAATATATAAATTTTTATAAATTTCAATTGTATTTGATTTTCTTTTATATTTTCATAGTGAAATCAAACATGAAAAAACTATTTTTCTTAATATTTTTTTTCTTTATTCTTTTTAGGAACCAAAAAAGTTTAAATTGAATTTCTCTATTTTTAAACTTTATTAAATACATAATTATTATAACATTAAAAGTTAATTATAATAAGAACGAGTGATTTGTTAAGTTTTATGCTAAACTAACCTACGTGAACATCCAACATCCAAGAGAGGGTATTAATTCGGTATTGTTGGTTTTTTTTTTAAATAATAGAGACCACGAAATAACAATTGCTTATAAAAAAAAAGATAAAAAAGAAAAAAAAAATATAAATCCAAGATTTTATAATGATTCGGTCTAAACTCTAGAATTTGGACTGCCTTTTAAAATATTTTAACTAATATTTTGAGAAGTTCTCAAGTAAAAAATGTTTCATTTAACCCAATAAGATTTTTAAGGAAACCTAAAATAATTGCATGAAAAGTTTAAATTTCAAATAGTCTCCTAAGTTAGGTAGGCTTTCCCATCCTTATTAAAACCAGAGCCATTTAAAGACTAATGAATATCCTAATGCTTTTTTAAAAAAAATACAATTTTAATTTTGTGTATCCATCAGCTTACATAGATAGAATATGTTAATGATAAAGATGATAAACATTTTTTTTTTGTATTTTTCTTGATTTCCCTTTTTATATCTTCTTTTTGGCAGCTTCGAGGAGATCTTTTGGAGATTTTCTTTATCCACCTTTTGTCTTGTTCTCATCAAAACAATATGTTAATCAACCCTTGGTTTAATATAATTTGGAAGAGGCTTAAAACACTTTTTAAGTGACTTTGGACAAAAATTAGGTGATTGGCAAATGTTTGAAAATTATTTAAAAAAATACGAAGAACGACTTAATAAGTGATTTCTCAAAAAAAAAAAAAAAAAAAAAAAAAAAAAAAAAAAAATTATATAGCACATTATTAAAAACACTATCAAAATAATTTATTTTACTTTATATCTAAACACTAAATTATCTTTTAGATACATTTCTTATTTTCAATTTATAAAAACAAAAAATGATGATAATTCCTATTTAAAATGCTAGTAACTTCATAATCAAAGACAAGATTTTTTTAATACCTATCTTAAAAAGAAAATAGTTTTTAATTTATTTTTAAAAAAAGTTAAAGTATTAAATTTTTTTTGCTCCATTAAATTTTAAAAATATAAAATAATTATATAGTTTTTACATAAAAATTATTATATTTTATATAAAATTTAATATTATATTTTATTTTTAAAAATATAAATAAGAAATGTATCCAAATAACCAATAACGATTTTTGTTTTTCAAGTATTTTTAGTGAAAGCATTTCAAATGAAAACACTAAGTAATGTTTTCAATTCGGGCTCTAGTCAAATTGGCATGTTCATTGAGGCCACTTACCAAGCTCCAAACGTAAAAGGAAAACACGTAGAAGCACCAATTGAAATGATTAATTATAATTTGATATTCATTCTTTAAATACTTGTCCATGGACAAGGGGTCTTGGCAAACAAGAATAAAATGAATAGGAGACTATTTTATAGCTTTTTACATAAATTTAAAAAAGATGGATGGGTGCATTGAAAATTTTAATCCTAAAATAAGAAAAATGAATGAAATAATAAGGCCAATTAAATCATGTTCTCTTAAACTTGTTTTTAAAAATTACTTTAAATTAAATAAAAAATAGATTTTTGGTATTTTTCTAATGACAAGAGTGTTTGGAAAATTATTTCTAAAAACTATCTTTTAATTTTTTTAAAAAAATATTCGTTTGGATAAGTTGTTTTTAAAAATTATTTTTTATTTAATTTTTTTTAAAGTTGTAAATTTAATTTATATTAATATTAATTAAATTCAAGTCAAGAATTATTAAAAATAAAAAATATTTTAAAAATAATTAATTTTAGTAAATAACTCCTATGGTAATAAAATCATAAATTACATTATTTTTGTTAAAAAATCATGATACTATTTTGACTGATATTATAAACTATATTAACATCTTTATAAAAGCATAATTAATTTTCTTTTGTTAAAAATAAATAATAATACTTTAAAAACAATAATGACTAATATTATTTATTTTGTTAAAATAAATTTAAAAATAAGTGAAGGTCATTTTTTTGAAAAAAAGATACATAAGTCCAGTTTTAAAAGGTAATGGTAGTTTCACAACTTAAGGTTGATTGTGGAAATTGCTCTACATTTTGGGTTATTGATTTCATGCTCTCAAAACTATCAAGAACTCTAATCTTAGAGTATTGAAAGTGATGAGCTTGGTGAGTTTAATGGTTTGGTGAGGGAGTTGGCTAATTAATCTTGTGAATAAACATGAGAGAACCAAATAATTCCTTTAGAAACTTGATCACGTATGAACTTGTAGTCAAATATGATGAGTTTCATTTTTTAATGAAAAACCTATTAGGATAGAATCCTTAAAAGTATGTCGGATTTATTAATTAATAATAAGATTTTAGTTTTCTAATTTTATTTATCCTATTCATGGATTCCACTTTGTGAGCATTATGGTTTGACATCTTTTATATTGTATATGACTTGAATGCATTAGAAGTTGTATAGAAGATCCAAGTTCTAGATTCCTTGCAAATAAATGATTTGTTCACAGTTAGTTCCTGAACTTAAGTAGTCTATTTGAGACTGTAGTGCATTATCTTCCAATTGGGGGAATAAAACCCTTAAGTGCATGACATGACATAATAATAAAATAGAATTCATTAATATTTATATTATGATTCTGGTTCTCTTTTTACTATCCTTTATTTATGCATTATGTTAAACATTCAGGCCTGCATAATTTGTTTTGTACATGATTTGGGTGCATTAGGAGTTGTGCGCATGAAAGAAACAAGTTATGATTTCTTGCAAGATTGATGATTTGTTCACATTCGATTCATGGACTTTGACCTAAATGAACTTTGATCTATATGGTTACACATTGGATAAGACTTATAGTGACTCATGACATTGACTATTAGGTAGTCATGATCTCACTAAGTTACGATAGTGTATGGACTCTCAACCTTAAGAGGATGTTAAATTTGGAAATGATTTTAACCTACAAGTGATGTTAGAAATCCTTGGATGATTCAATTCTTAACCTTGGATTGCTTAGGGTTCATGCTACTCATGTTTTCAATAAATTGTTTCATTGAAGGGATGCTTCCTTATAAAATGCGGAAACAACCCCCTAGTTTTCAAAACCATAGTATGGGCAATTAATCAACAAGGCTTTAAACCTATCCCAACAATCATGTAGAGTCTCATTTCTTATAAAACAAAAATTTACAATGTCTTCTAAAAGAAAGAATTTTGTATGAAGGAAAGAATTTGTTAATAAAAAATGTTTTGAAGTATAGCCTAAGAACCTATACCATGGGGTCTTAGGTTGTATCACCAGCTTGGCTTTTTCCTTTAATGAAAAAAAAAAAAAAAAAAAACCCTTAAACTTCAAATGATCCATATTACATACATGCTTTGCCAAAATAGATTATACCTCAAATTCTTTTAAATGAATATGAAGATTTTTATCATCCCTTTCATAAAATAAAAGTAGCAATTGAATCATTTTGGGCTCAATGATTATTTGAAGAGTATCAAAAGGTAAGTTCAAGTCAAAGGGACTACTAATTTGAGTGGGCTGTAGGTAATCCCTTATAATCCTGAAGGCATATTCTTTGAGTTGGATCCCTTATTCATCACATTTCTATTATTGCCACCCATGTTTGGATTTTGAAAATGGGTTTGAGGTGGCTATGGTTTGGTGCATTAGGGAAATTGATAACTAGGAGTTACCTAACAAGACAAAGTTCCTTTTGTGAATTTTTTTCCCTAATACATCATTTCGTTGTAATAATGAAAATGCTTATAATGTTGGATTTGACAACTGAAAATAGAAGTAGAAAAAGAAAACTTAAAGAATGCAAATTAAATAACAAAAGTAAAAGAAAATAAGCTAAAAAATATTAAAGATGGGTAGAGAATAGGTGAGATATACTTGTTGAGTTGCTAAAACAACAAGCATCTACCCAAAAATCCTTCTGTTCCATTAATGTTGAAAGTTCCTTAGTAACAACACCAATTTTTGGTTCATCATGTTTTGGTTTAAATGTAGGTAAAAGTATTTTGTAATGAAATTTTATGAAAGGAAATTAAACTAGATTGATTGTTAAAACTCTTAGTTTTTGAACCAAAATTAAAAAGAACTAAAAATTGTATATTGATTAGGTCGTCTCCACATAGAACTTTAGATTGGTGGCAATAAAGACATAAGTTTTTAGGGTATGAGTGCTAGTTAAAAGCTTAGAAAATGATTGTATAAAGAGAAGAAAGAGATTTTAAAAGATAGAAAATTAAATGAAAGCAAACTCCAAAAATAGAGATTCATTAGGATCACCCCTCTTAGGTATAGCTTACAATAGGGATATGAACTTATGCTTATAGCTTTAGGATTAGACCAAGGGTTTATACCAACAAGGTTTTTGAATGAATTGAACAAAAACCACCTTCAAAACTAGGTATGGTCATAAGGTTACTTGAGTTACAATCCTCACAATTGGTACAAAATATTTTGGTGATTGCAACCACTAATGAAAGAATTAAATTCTTTTAAATAAGATATGGATAAACCAAAAGAAATCTGAATTTGGACATGAGAGACCTCAACTACCCTCATTCCTTAAAGTGTTAAAACCTTCTAAACATGTTGAAAATTAAGAAAAGAACTAAAACTATAAATCTACAAGTTGAAATTAAAAGACTAAAAATTGGAAATTCATTTAATTGAAAATTGAGGAAAGGTTACACAAAGAAAGAATAAAGTAAGATTAAAATTGAAAGACTAAAACTAAATAACTCTTACTTGTATTCCTACTCCTAAGGAAAAGAAAGGATACCTAACTATTTCTTTCTATGTCATTCTCTTCTACTTATATAATCACAATCCTCTTTTATAGGCTAAAGTACCTCTCCCACCTACTATATAGCGTCCCAACTACTACTACATAACTCTATCTGAATTGCTTTAAACCCATGTTGATCATCCAGTCATGTGTTAGTGCAATCATCGAGATCTGCTAGTTTGGAGTAGGTGGTTGCAACTTTTTTTGTGTAGTCAGTGTAGGGTAGATTGATTGTTCAATTGAAGACCCTGGGGTTTGGATGACTATGCTACTTTGGTGAGTGTACTAATCATTAGAAGTATAGGTGCGTAACCCTTGTATAAACAAAAACATGTAAAACATCTAGGGTGTGGTTTATTAGTGATGAGAAGACTGCACGATTTGAATGTTGAGGAGGTGTGCAGTTTGATTTGTTTGATAGTCTAAGAAAATAGGGTGAATATTTTCTTGGCTTTAGAATACTAAGTGGTGTGCAATCTTGAGGCGCCTGAGAAGGATGCACAATTTGGTTCAACGCACCAAAAAGGTGTGGTAGAGAGTTCTTAAGCACTTAGTCCTCAAAGAGCACTTAAGAGGTATGCAAGGTGGCTCTATGCTCAGGTAAGAGTGAGTAATGAGTGTTTTGTGCACTTAAAAGGTATATAATCTGTGTTTTTTTTTTTTTTTTTTTTAAGGCATGCTTGTCTTTCAAATGCTTCCAAGGCTGACTTGTTGCACCAAAAATACCTTAAAGCTTGCAAAATACTCACAAAATGCGTTAAATATACATTTCTAAGATACTAACAACAAGAGCAAACATTGAGTTAGTTTTGAGTGTCTCAAACACACTAAAAAGCTCTTTAAGGTCATCCAAGTGTTTAATTTGAGTTTTTATCAAAGATGACGACTTTTATTACAAATAAAGGAATTACAATGATCATTAGACTTTAACTCTAACATAGAAAGAGACTTAGTTGACACTAATTTTTGAATAATCTAGTGCATCGAATGACTAAAACATTGATGCCATTAATGGAAAGAAACACAGGTGGAAATGAGAACTTAAGAAATCATTGCATTAATCAAACCGTGTTTGGCCACTCATAAATATTCATTTCACTTGAGCCTTGGATAAGTAACAATTTTATTATCAAATCTTTCATCATAAAACAAGTTGGAAAAATTTCAATGGATTTGTTATTATGTTTGCAAAGTCAAGAAACATACACTAAAATTTCTTTAATATTAAGGGCCAAGAATATTATTCAATTTGAAGGTAGATTTTGGAGTAATAAGAGAAGTGGTACTAGTGAGGGATGGGTATACCAAATCCATTGCCCATAAGTATTCCATCATTACCTTTATATGGTAAGTGAATAGAGAGATTTTCAAGGTCTAGGATGATGCAATGAGATGCACCTGAGGCCATCACTTAAATGGTGTTGTTTTGTTGTTTATCATTTACCTAGTTTGTCTATGTTTTGAATTGAGCTTGATTTTTTTACTTTTGAAAACCTTTACACTTTGGCCAACTTTCTCACATATTTGGAAAATGATTTTGGATTGATTTGAGTTGTTATTAGATGCTTTCCATTGTTGTTGACCCTTGTTGATTAAGTTGGAATTGTTTCCCAAATAGTGGTTCTTAAAGTTATTTCAATTAGATTATTATGATTACTAGTTGTTATTGAAGTTTTAGTTTTGTTTCTTGCTATTGTTATTTTTATCCTTTTACTTGTTTATATTGGTTTTGCTATTGTTATTGAAGTACTGTGGAGAAATTTTGTTATGACATATTATACAAGAAGACATCTAAAGCGAAGCTTAAAGCACTTGCTAACTTATTCAGTGAATTTTACAAGTCATACGTAAAGTTGCCATGTTTTTTCATTTTCTTAGAGCAAGAAAATCCAAGATGTGTTGTAATTTCAAAGACATTTCCTAGTAATATACGAAACACAGAGATATATTAGTGAGTTTTTTAGGCATTTCATTCATCTATTGAAGGTTTCAAGCATTGTCGCCCTATACTTAGTATTAATGGTACACATTTGTATTGAAAGTATAAAAACACTTTAATGATTGCTATGGGTTACGATGAAAATAATTAGTTATTCCACTTGCTTTTTCTCTAATAGAGGATGAAATATTGATAGTTGGAGATGTTTTTTAGCATGTATTAGAATTAGAGTAACTCAAAAGAGAGGACTTTGTGTTGTATTAGATCGACATCTAGACATTATGGCTGCAATGAGCGATGTTCATCTTAGTTGGTCTAAGCTATATGCATATCATAGGGTTTGTATGTGTCATCTTGCTAGCAATTTTATGACCCGATTTAAGGATAAAATACTAAAAAATCTAGTGTGTAGATCAACCTTAGCAACTAAGATCGAAAAATTCAATAAACATATGAACACAATTAGGAGAATTGATATTATAAAAGCATGACAATGGTTGGAGACAATTCTTTTTGAAAAATGAGCGTTTTCACACGAGAGAGGTCGAAGATATGACATCATGATTATAAATATGTCGGAGGTGTTCAATAGCATACTTAAAAGGGCTCATAGTTTACTCGTAACTGCCTTGGTTCAGTTGACATTTTTTCAGGTAAATATTTACTTTGTTGTGAGAAGAGAACAAAGTGCTAATTGACTAGTTTCGGGTAAGGAATACACTCATATGTCGATGCTAAGATTAAGGCAAATGTGATTAAGGTAAAATCTCATGAGATTGTTTTACATGATCATATCCAATGATGATTCCATGTGAAAAGGGTACTTAAGAGTAGCTCAAGTGGTGGTCGAACATATCACGTTAACTTATATGAGTATGCATGCACATGTGGTAAAACACTCATATATGGATTCCTATATAGTCGTATTTTAGCAATATGTCATTTTCGTTTAGTTGATTTTATATCACTTGTTCAACACTATTATAGTACATAATCATACTATAATACTTGGGCATCCTTGTTCACTATAATGGTTTGATTATTGTGCTTTCTAAGTTGATGAAACATGTCTCAAGTGGATGACCTAAATCAAACCGTTTGCATAATGAAATGGACGTTAGAGATGACAAGACTTTATTATATGTGGGTTATGCAAACAAAGTAGTCATAATCATCGGTCTTGTCAAAATAGGAATAGACTTTATTAGACCATGTGATATATGTATGAAGTTTCATTAATATTATGGTGTAAGCTACTATGATACTATCTTTATGCAATTATTAGGTTTGATTGTTGATGGTTTGATTATAAATATTGATGTTATTTGCATAATCAACTTCTTTGTATTTGGGATAATGTCCATACTAAAGGGGAAACTTTGTCAAAATTTTTATTAGAAATATTAACAATATGGTTCATAAATGAATTTAGACTAGTATGAGTTGTTTATTGGTCATAAATGAATTGATATACTTAAATTTATCAAATTGATATATCATGGTTTTGTTGACTATTTGATTATAAATATTGATGTAATTTGCATAATCAAGTTATTTGTATTTGGGATAATTTCTATAATATAGGGGAAACTTTGTTAAAATTTTGAACTTTTCTATTATAAAAATTGTTTATTTAAAAACATGAAGTATTATTTATCCATCTTCACAATTTTGTCATAGATATTGAGTACAAAGGACATAGTTTTGATCCAAATCCATTATATAAGTTTATTTGGGTTTTACAAGATAGAGACAACTCTCATATTGTTGACTCTAGTCAAGTATGTATATGATAGCACGTAATATCTCTTTTAGAAAGTGACAACAATTAAAGTTTATTATTTAATTGATTTATTTATATTTTACAAATTACTTCGGTCTTGACTTGTTGAAAATATATATCTAGGTTTATGTGAAAGAGGGAAATGGATCCTCACCTTTCGCCTTTATGTTATTCGATCTGATTTTATGGTGTATACCGTATTGAACACAATACACTAGATTAGGGATTAATCACTAGTCTAGTTGAGAGATGACGTTCTGAGACACACACATTTCACCTACTTGTTGAGGGAATGACCATTACTTTACAAGTTGTTGTTGTCATCTTAGGACTTCGTATTCATGAGCCTCTCATCATTGGCATATGTGACATAGATTGGTCATTACTATGTCATGAGCTTTTAGGTGTGACCCCCCTATATTTGAGATGAGAGGGTCAACAATATCGACATGATGATTATATCATCAATTCTCTCATCTGTCAATAGATTTAGATGATGCTACATTAGAGCTATATGCACGAGCTTTCATATAGGCTCTACTAGGTTTAGCACTATTTACAAACAAGAAGGGCATGCATATCCATATGTGTTATTTTTCATTGCTTCGGTTGAGATTGATTTATTATTTATATTGATGACAATTAAAGTTTATTATTTAATTGATTTATTTATATTTTACAAATTACTTCTTTCTTGACTTGTTGACAATACATATCTAGGTTTATGTGAGAGAGGGAAATGGATCCTCACATTCTGCCCTTATATTATTCGATCTGGATTTTATGGTTTATATCGTATTGGACACATTACACTAGATTAGGGATTGATCACTAGTCTAGTTGAGAGATGACGTTCTGAGACACGCATTTCACCTACTTGTTGAGGAGATGACCATTATTTTACAAGTTGTTGTTGTCATCTTAGGACTTCGTATTCATGAGCCTCTCATCATTGACATATGTGACATAGATTGGTCACTACTATGTCATGAGCTTTTAGGTGTGACCCCCCTATATTTGAGATGAGAAGGTCAACTATATCGACATGATGATTATATCATCCGTCAATAGATTTAGATGATGCCATATTAGAGCTATATGTACGAGCTTTCATATTGGCACGACTAGGTTTAGCGCTATTTACAAATAAGAAGGGTATGCACGTCCATATGTGTTATCTCTCATTGCTTAGAGACTTTACTCAAATATCTTTGTATAGTTGGGGTAGTGTAGTCCTAGCACACCTATATAGGGAGTTGTGTTGGGCGAGTTTAGAAGGTGCCATCGATATTGTTGGATGTGTCACACTATTATAGGTATAATTAATTGTTCATATTAGATTAAAGTTTTTAGTTGCTTGAAGTTTATAATTTATGTAACATTATTAATGTTATATTTTTTCCAGTTATGGTCTTAAGAGAGACTCCACATGGGTTAACCACCAACCCCTCTAACAGCTCAACATTTAGATCATTATGCAGCTAGTGATTTACTAGCTGAGGGTCCTATTAAGGTACATAAGGGATTATTGGATGAGGCATTATCAGACGAGGTTTTCCTAACTTATATGTTGGGATATAGGTGAGAGTACCTTTATCATGGGCTCATAACCTATCACGTGTGTTGACATTTTATCGAGATCAATTGAATACACAAACCCATGACCAGGTACATATAAGATGTAATGTATTATTGTAAACCGTATAAGCATTAATGTTATTTATGTCAAATGTTGATATTTATAGGTTTTATGAGAGCCTTACATGGGAGACTTAGTTGCCCATCTTCTAGCAATATCTCTAGTAGACCAAACGATTTGGTGAATGATGTCACCTCTTATCTGCTTTGACATTGTCGAGTGGCATTAATCAGAGTGAGTGTTGCAATAGTTTGGCCTTCAACAAATGATGCCTCTACCTTGTTCAATAGAGCAAGACCAACATTCCATGGATAGCAAGGATGACATAAGTGTGATTGAGGGGTATTACATGCATAATATATTACCTTATGCAGAGCATAAGGTGAGGACGACATTCTATCTTATTGTGCAATGCCTATTGCAATGACACCATCTATGATAGGTATTATGGAGTTCCATGATCCATACATGGAGTGGTGCCGACATATTGCATGAAGTTTGATCACACCCCTATTTCCATATGGGTTAGATGAGGTACCATAGCACATCAACAACTACTCAATTGTTGGTAAGATTTTTTTACTTAGAAATGGTTTTTTAAATTATAATTAATGGAAAATCATCTTCAAATATTTGACTTTTTTTTTTCTTAGATCATTGGTATGGTTAAGATTGCTAGACGATTTGGTGAGGCTACTTTAGGTGAATTAAGCGACATTCATCGAATTGCTACTAATATTTTGCATGTTATTGGAGATGAACATCACATATGTTCAGTCCATGAGTCATCTACATCTCAGGTCCATCCATGAGACAACTTATGTCGACCACTACAGTTAGGATGCAACCTATTCGAGGCCAAGGAAGAGGTGGTAGGTGAGATGATGGACGATCTGGTTGACAACCTCAATGATCTATGCATTCATTGGAGACCATGTTACCACAATCCATTTCATCTACCCTAATTGTACCTAAGGCTCCCACACTTTTCCTTTTACCCCAACCATCACCTTCACCTAGACCTTCTCTCTTAGAGCATTATCATATTAGATACTATCTCACTATTTACCACCCTACCATCACCTCTATTTTCTCTCATAGAGACCATTATATCTAATGTCACTGCACTAGAGACAACCCCACCATCTACTAATCTATCATCACCTTTACCTTCTATCAAGAGACCATTACACCACATGTTACCTTACCATCATCATCTATATCTCCTCTATTAAAGGCCACTATATTAGATGTTATTGTATCGGAGACCACTACATTAGATGTCATTCTACCATCTCCTATATCACTTCTCTTAGAAGGCATCATATCAAATATCACTATACTTGTGATTGCCTCATCATCTACCACCCTACCATCACCTAGACCTCCTCCCATAGAGACTACCATGCATTATACTCTCACACATGTTGCATAGCTAGATGTATGCCCACCTAGGCAACGTCGTGATCCATGTAAACGTTGAGCCTTACCTCTATTAACTCCATCTCAACCTACACATATGGAGACATTCCAAATTGCACAAATAGATTTGACAAATATGTATTTGTATTGTAGGTGTCCATAGAGAAAGAGAAAGGCCACATTATGTGGCATTCATTAAGGATTGTCTTTTTATTTTTTGTGTTTATTTTCATTTGTATTACGTTATTTACTCTCTTTTTTATTTATTATTATGAATGAATTATTATATATTTAAATGAAAATATGATAAATTTTAAACTTAGATTGAACTTATATATATATGTGATATTATATATCACTTGCATTCTAGTTTATAAAAAATAATTAATTTATATTATTATTTTTCTAAATAGGCTTTCATAATTTATTTATTTTAAATAAATATAATTTATTGTATTTAATTTATATTTAAATATAAACAACTAATTATAATTTATATTAAATATAATGTTAATTGTTTTAATAAAATTAAACAAAAATATTTTTATTTCAAATTTAAAATACCAATTATTTAATTTCATACATTATTTTTAAAAATAATTATATAAGTTTATTAACCACTAAAATATTTTTAATAAATGTCAATTAAAATAATATAATATTTTTATTTAAAAAATTAAAGTTAAATATATATAAATTTTAAGTCAAAACCATGGTTGGTAACTATGGCTTTAAAATCATATTTAAAACCGTAGTCACCTATCACGGTTTCAACTTTAAGTTTAAAACTGTAGTTGATAACTAAAAAATAGTCATCAACTATTGTTTTACACTTAAAGTTAAGACTGTGGTTGGTGATTACAGGTTTGACCTATTTTTTAATAAAAATTCAAGGGAAACTTGTGTTTTGATGGGGCTATTTGGTAAATATATGGTTTTCGAAACCCAACTTTATGAAATATGAAAACTAGATTTTAATATGGAAAGTAATATTGCTTTCATACACTCTGAGCCGACTCCATTTTTTGTGCAAAGATTGCCCTTCCGGGTCTCCATTAGCGATCTAAAAAAATAGGTAGAAGTCACTGTGAGAAGTTGGGTTTAGCTATAGTGGTAGCGGCGATGATGGACTGAGCTGTGGCGACAATGACCTTGGCACCTCTGAAATTTTCTTTTCCTTCAGTTGCTACAGCTATTGTTAAGATGGAGGTGGATCAACGACGAATAGGGTTGAAGGATTGGAATTTGGTGTGGTGAAGACAGAGATGGTTTTAGAGTTGGAAGTCATTGAAACTAGAGATGTGAAGAAGCTGCAACAATGATGGTGGGTTCTAGCCGCGATTAAGGGAAACTGGTGGTGATTAATGGTGACATTGGTCGACGTTCACCCCGTGCGGCGATCGCATGGTGCCTCTACTTCAGCTCTCTCTTTTTTAGTGGAAAAACCCAGAAAACGAAGAAGATGACGAAGGAAAAGGAGAAATCGAAAAGATGAGCCAAGAAACTTGTTCAAATTTCGATCGATGTTGATGACATGGAGGCTTGGATGCTGCTATGGAAGAAAAATCCGGAGGTGCCAAGGTCGTCGTAGCTCACATCAATCCATTGCCGCCGCCACCACTGTAGCTAAGCCCAACTTCTTACAGTGCACTTCTACCTATTTTTTTGATCGGTAATGGAGATCTGGAAGGGCAATCTTGGCACAAAAAATGGAATCGGCTCAGAGTGCATGAAAGCAATATTACTTTCCATATAAAATTTGGTTCTCATATTTCATTAAATTGGGTTCCCAAAACCATATATTTCCCAAATAGCCCCATCAAAACACAAGTTTCCCAAAATTCAAAACCGTAGTCATCAATTACGGTTATATGACGTAGAGGCTTACATGCCTCGGATGGACTAGATTGGGTATTATTTTGTATTCCAATTTACTTTAATTTTTTAACATCCTATTTTTGGTCAAAACTCTAATTAATTTTGGAGTCAATGCTTATGCAGCTTCCAGTTCCAGACACCCTTCAAGGCTTCAATACAACACCACTGACACCGCTACTAGTTCATTTTCATTTCATTTCATTTCATTTCTCTTTTCACTCCTATTTCAACATTTTATCCAATAAAACAGCTACTCTGCACAAACATTTCTCCACTCTGACCCCTCACCTCACAATGCCTCCTCCCCTCTCTTCTCCTGCTCCTTCTCCTTCTCTCCCCTGCTTTCTCTCCCTTCTTTCTCTCTTCTTCTCCCTCGTTTCCTCCTCTCCAAACTCCCCCATCACTCTCTCTCTCTCTGCTTCCAAGCCATCCCCACCTCCTGATCCCTATCGGAACCTCCGACACCTGGTCTCCGCCTCCTTAATCAGGGCTCGCCACCTCAAGAACCCCAAAAACACACCCACCTCCACAACCCCACTCTTCACTCACAGCTATGGTGCATACTCCATTCCTCTCTCCTTCGGTACTCCACCTCAGACCCTTCCACTTATCATGGACACTGGAAGTGATCTCGTCTGGTTCCCTTGTACCCATCGCTATGTCTGCAGGAACTGTTCTTTCTCTACCTCAAATCCTTCTTCCAATATTCCTTCTTTTATCCCCAAGTCCTCCTCTTCTTCCAAGGTTTTGAGTTGCGTGAACCCCAAATGTGGGTGGATTCATGGCTCCAAAGTACAGTCCAGGTGCAGAGACTGTGAGCCCACTTCTCCAAATTGCACTCAGATCTGTCCGCCCTATATCATTTTCTACGGTTCTGGGATCACAGGTGGGATCATGCTCTCTGAGACATTGGATTTGCCTGGGAAAGGCATTCCCGATTTCATCGTCGGATGCTCTGTCCTCTCCACCAGGCAACCCGCCGGAATCTCTGGCTTCGGCCGTGGTCCGCCGTCGCTGCCTAGTCAACTCGGCTTGAAGAAGTTCTCCTACTGTCTTCTCTCTCGCCGTTACGACGATACAACTGAGAGCAGCTCGCTCGTGTTGGACGGCGAATCGGATTCTGGAGAGAAAACCGCCGGACTCAACTACACGCCGTTCGTCCAGAACCCGAAAGTCGCTGGTAAATACGCGTTCTCGGTTTACTACTACTTGGGTCTCCGGTACATCACTGTTGGAGGAAAGCATGTGAAAATTCCGTACAAGTACCTAATCCCGGGAGCGGACGGCGACGGTGGCACAATCATCGACTCCGGCACGACGTTCACGTATATGAAGGGTGAGATCTTCGAGCTCGTAGCCACCGAGTTCGAAAAGCAAGTGCAGAGCAAGAGAGCCACTGAAGTCGAGGGCATCACCGGTTTGCGACCGTGTTTCAACATTTCCGGACTCAAAACTCCGTCCTTCCCGGAGTTGACATTGAAATTCAAGGGCGGAGCAGAGATGGAGTTGCCATTAACGAACTACGTCGCCTTCCTCGGAGGTGATGACGTGGTGTGTTTGACCATAGTGACTGACGGTGTAGCCGGAAAAGAATTTGCCGGTGGGCCCGCTATCATTCTGGGGAATTTTCAGCAGCAGAACTTCTACGTGGAGTATGATCTGAGGAATGAGAGGCTAGGGTTCCGGCGACAGTCATGCAAGTGAAGGATACCACCGGCGCCGTTGGTACCGTCCGAACTTCTGGATTCTTGCCTGCATTTTAGGATTGTACTTGGCATAAAGTGGTTGAATTTCGAATAGGTACAATCCTGAAAAGCAGGGTAGAGGCGAATGGTAAGAAGAGTAAGACAGACTAGTTGATGACAACTGGGATGGTCGGTGTGGGTCTCACTCCCGATTCTTCATTAATATTCTGCATATTAAATATTTATTTGGAATAAGACTAAGGGGGCTGAGGGAATTAATTTCATATAAAAACTTTAGATTACTTTGTGGAATAAGACTCCAATACTGTACTAATACTTATAAGTGATAATTGAAATATCCATATGTAGGGTAGCTTTTGTGTTGGTGGGAGGGTGACCCAAGTGACAGATGAGTCGGTGAGTCCCCACGAGCCTTGGCCATATTGGGAGTGTAACATGTGTTTAAGCCTATTTGCCTTTTGCAAGCTTTTTTTGGTGTGTTTCTTTTTATAATTTAACTCAATCGCTCAATCATTAGCCCTGATTCACTGTCTGGATTGGAAAGCACTTCTGATAAAGCGAACCTTCCCACATCTCTGCTGGAGTTTAAACAAAAGTAACAAATTTTAATTTCGAACCTTCAATGAGAGTGGTAATTAAAGTTTCTTAATGATGGTGTATACTAGTTGCGTTGGTCTTCATCGTCCATCTTAGTTTCAAACTGGGGGTGAGATAAGCTCTCTCACAAGAGCATGTAAAAAAAAAAAACATAGAAAGGTATCCCAAAACATATTAATCTCTATAAAATTATTAATATAGATCATTGGTGAGGCTTTTAGATGAAATGACATGGCCATGAAACCGAGACATTGCTCTTATTGGAGTTGTATTTGCCGCACCCAACCCAGTCCTTGAAACATATTTGTACTAGAAATGTAGAAGTGGACACACATCGGGCTTCCAGAGAATGATTGAGCAACAAAAAGAGTAATATATGAGTAGTCACAATCTCCTTTAAGTGAGTTGCTCTGCTCCCTCCGCCTCGTTAAAAGTGCGGGGGACCCCCAAACAATGCAACTATCTATATATATTGGCAGATAATTCAACAGGCCCATGTGACATGGTGGCAACAATGGAGAGGTGGATATTGGACACATTTGGCCTGTCTCATCGATGACAAGGAGTCATGAATTGGGCACCAAGAGATTGGTTACAAATAACTGAATACTGCTCGTCTTTCTGAGAAATTCTCACTCAAATCTCAGTAATCAACTCATTTTTCTCTTCTTAAACTCTGAATAGATCAGAAGATTTTATCATTCATCAAGAAATATCAATCCAATCCCTTCCAATATAAATCTCAACACTAAACATAAAACCTTAAAAGAAGAGAGATGGGTTGTTGGATCGTCCTTAAACTCAGCACCAAACAATAAATGCGGGAGTTGATAGGCTTTTTTGAGTCATGGGAACTTGGTGTAAAAGCAGCAGTTGGTGGGGCTTATGTTCTATGCACCTTTTACACACTGCGGTGTGGCCTCAGTTGCCACCATTTCTATTATCTAATGAATTCATACAGTATGCTTGTTTTTATGAAGAGGCCATCATATACATAGTATGGTTTGTCTGGTATTTGCATTGACATTTTTCTTTCTGGTGGGGTTATTGATTAAGGAACTGATAAGACAGAAACGAAGATGGTGCATGTGCAATTCTAAGTGGACGCTTAAACACAGAGTAGCATGCTTGTTCCATTCCAAATTGCTGCATGGGGCCAAACAGTACAGGGGATGGAGCCTAGCAGTAAAGGGCATGAAGCCAAGCAGTAAAGGACTGGAGCCTGTAATTTAAGTTAGTCTATGGATGTCATCAAGCAGCCTCATATCAAACTGTGACCAAAAAGGAAAAAACAGAGATGAATGTAGATCTTCCTTTCTAATTGATTTTTAATATTTATGATCCCTGAACATGAGGGGGAACTTTGGCTCACAACATCTACATCTCTTTCCTCGCAAATTACCCCATTAATCCCATGCCTTGAGCCTCTCTCTCTCTCTTCCTTATCCTTTTATTTCTCTAATCCTTCACCAACAAGTATATAGAGATTTTTAGTTCAATTCATGACCAAGTGTGTCTAAGGAAGTTCCATTTGTCGATATATCCAAGATAATTCCCATAAGATTCCATACCATCCCACTTTTTCTAGAGCTTAAAAAAAAAAGATCAAATATAAATTTTTAGGTCCACTTTAGATTTGCTTCATTAGCTTGGGGTATCCTTAAATTTGCAAACCAACATATAAAAAAAAAAGATTCGATAGAGCTGGAAAAAAAGGAACAAAAATAACTACCACCGGTTAGGGAATGATTTGACTCTGGCTGGGGGTTTCATTGAAGTAACAGCCGCTGCATATGAAATGTGCCTGCAAGGGGGGTCTGTAACATTTGTTGAGCCTTTCTGCCATCTGTCTGAGCCCTGACCGTTACCAGTAGTTGTATGTAAATTATCCTTCCATGTAATATTTGTATGCTCTATTGAACCTCTTTGCCATCTAGTGGAGGCATGATCAAAGGCCATGCTCTTATTATACGTTGAGGGATGTTTGGAAGGACAGAGATTGTTTGTTGACTGATGGTCTCTTCCATAAGAAGCCAAACCTTGTCTATTCTCTGATATCTTTAAATCTTGGATGCCTTGTAATTGAGCCTGACTCGATCCCACTACTCTATTCATTTGGTTGTGAGTTTCTGACCTGAAATTCCCACTGCATCTCAGAGTAAGAGGATTGTGATCTTCCCTTCTATTACTCCAACCTGCCCTTGCAACATTTAATCCACTAGCTGCAGATATGGTAGATGAACCACATGCTTTAGATTTCAGCCTGTTAATTGCTGGTCCAAACCCTTCATGATCTCGAAATCTGTAATGTTATTCATAACCCAAACTTGTTTCATAAAAAGGAAAAGAAAGAAAAAAAGGGAGGAAGAGGGAGAAGGGGAAAATAAGAGTTGGCATTCGCCTACTTGACAGGGGGTTTGCTACCCTTGTATTCATGCCAAAGCAGTGTCTCCTCTATGTCAGCTTCGGTTATTGTCTGCAACAATTCCTTGGTCTAAGAAATTCGTGCTAAATATCTCATGGAGGTTTATCCCAAAATATATTATAGACGTTTTGTAAATGAAATTATTTAGTATTGAATAGAAAAAGGAATTATAATTCTGAAACCGTAATACCTTAAAGGGGAATATTGTCCCCTCAAGTGGACGAGGAATATGTAGACAGCCATTGGGCACTTCATAAAGCATGCTTCTGCAACATGGTGAGGCAAATTGAGATACAACCTCAAAAGGGCAAACATAGGCGGCGCCTAATTTAAGCTCAAGGTCACTCAATAGACTTACATGACATCATCTTCTTGAATGTTTTCCAAATTCTTATCAAGGCAAGTGGAGTTCATCATATTCAAGCCATTATTATCGAGGCATATATAACCGTTTATTCCCAAACTGAAAATGTGTGAAAACAAAATTTTTGAATGATTAGTTGGTATCATATAAGAAATGTTATCCACTAGAACCGTAATGGCAATAAGACTAGCAGAGGTATCAGAGCATATAGGTATTGGTTTATATGTATTTTAGAGTGTGTTTGGTAGTGATTCTAAAAAAAGTTTTTATCATTTCTTATACTTGAAAAATAAAAATTTTCAATTTCCTAAAATCACTACCAACGGACTCAGTAAACCTTTCAATATAAATTGTGTATCACAACAATAACCAACCTGAAATTACTACCAATCTTGGCTGTTTTATTTGGTTTCCTGCAGGAAACCTGTTCCGTATAAAATGAGCGTAACTTGTCTGAGAATCTCAAGAACAACTGGTCAAAACTTCTTGCATTTCTAACTGCCTCTTGTTCCTACAAATAATAATAAATTACTAGGTTCATCAGAAATCTATCTCGTAAATAAATAAGACCATAGGTATCGATAAAGAAGTGTTTTACCTCAAGTTCCTTCTCTAGCTTCCTAGTCTCGGCTAGAAGTCGTGCTTCATCTATAAAAGGAAGCTTGCAGATACCCTTTAAGGAACAAATGAGTGATTGTGTTGCATATATCACAAAATTTTGAGATATGAGTTAACGAGTTAATGTGGGAAATATAGATGTAATTAGTTCTTCAAAAAGAGTGTTAAAGAAATGAATTAGCAAACCTGCCATGTAAATCGCTTTCCATCTGTGTCAACTTCAAAATCTAAATTCAAAAGAATGAAACAGGCTAGTTAGTTTCCCACAAATCTAACGGTCAAAGACTATTCATTCTATAAAGCAATCCTTACTAGTATTATAAAAATCAATGATGTTGGAGTCCTCATTGATCATGAGTGGCTGGTAGGCTTTGGGAAGAGCATGGGCACTAAACAAAATCATCTCTAATTAATTTCATTACAATATAACAAATTCTCAGAAAGCTACTGAGAAGAAATTTAAAAAAATTAAAGAGCTCACCTGCTAGGAGGAAGAACACCCACGAGTTGATCAAAAGGTTTAAATGGTGAACCTTTTTCAAACTTGGCTTTAACTCGAGAAAGACCCTTAAAATCAGATGCAAATGGACCATAATGGTATGGATAGAACCTGTAGTGATGTTTCAATTTTAATCTCCCATCAGCAGAATAAATAATAAAATTTTAAGTGTTGTTAAGTCATTCATCTTATTGAAATGTTTTACCAGGTCCAAGATGGAACTCCTGAGAAATAATATTGGAGAACCCATAATAGTCCTTCAGTGTACTTCTGAACCTATAACAACTCGAAAGAAATCAAGCAAAAACAGAAACATATTAGAAGAGTAGGCCAATCTGATAAAGATGAAATCCTCTGCAACAAAAATTTAAAGCTCATTTTTGTAGCATGTAAAACATACTAGTTCCTTCCTTGTGCTTTCAATCCCCTGGGAGGTGTCACAAGAACATTTTTCCTTGTAGTACCTTTCCTTCCACCCTGGATGACCCAATTTAACCTGCAGAAAAGTTTAATAGAGAAAAAAAAAATAATATTAACCATGCATACCTTAAAATGAAAAAAATTTCATTAGGGAATAACTCATACTCTGTCGATTCCAAGTGAACCACTTCTCCACAGATCTGATTTTGCTCGAATGTTTTCTTTCAACCTCTTCTTCATTTCTTTGGTATAGAATGTTGCTAGCTGCAAATTAGAGAAAGATGATAAATATCTTAAATAATGAAAAAGAGAACTGTGATTACAGTGGCATTAATGAGAAGCAAATCTAGCAACCGAGCAGAGGAGTGCTTAAGAAAGAGCAAAGCAAACTTCTATGTTTACTACAGTTATTGTCAACTTCAAAATATTAACTTCACATACAGAAACCTCTATATTTTCTTTGATCTGTTTTTGTTATCAGTAATTGTTTAATGATATCCTGGAAAATCAATGCATTGATTAAATGCTGAAGAAAGGAGGCTGGTTAGTTCTATTCCAGATATATTGTGGCATCTGTAGTGGGCTAAAAATTGAAACTTCACAAGAAAAGTGGAATGACCTACTTCAGACTTATCAGTAATTAAATATTCTGTCCCACTTGAAGTTCCAAGATTTTCTACTGAAGAAGATGATCTTGCTTGTCCACTGGGAGATGTACAACCCCTGTTTGTTGAACCAATCTCAAAATTGCAACTCTGGTCTTCTTCATTATTCTGGACAGTAATAAAATTATCACTATAGCTTAAATTAGAATGCAATTTGGCCTTTTAATGCAGCAGTGAGAAGGACAAGAAGAGTTAGTAATGCATTAAATAAATCCTTTCATAATAATGATAATCATCAATCAATACCGCAAAAATGTCTGCATTTTCACTTAGAAGCCATCTGAGTTTGCTGTCTCGTAGTGCCATTCTTTTCTTAAATATCTTCTCCTCATAGGTACCAACAAGAAGGATGAACTTCTCAACCCGTTTTAGTCTGACAAAAATTCCTTTCTTGTCTTCAATCTGCTTTGTTACAAAGTCACTGATGAGGGCTGAGTTCTTCCTTCACAATTTTACAACTAAGAAGTAAAAAAATGGATGTTAATATTTCTTATTACCCGTTTCATATTAACCATGTAGCCTCCTATATTCTTGAACTCTTTCTTGTACACGGTCATCAATAAATCAATAGCTCCCTACAAGAAAGGAAAGCCCATGATCAGTAAGTTCAAATTTTTTAGCTTGCATTCATAGCATCTCTAAATCAATATTGTCTAGAAAAGGCGGAACGAAAAACCTCATGAATTTCCAAGGTAGGCATGTGGGGAAGAAAATCATTTCCTAAAAAAAAGCATAGGAAGATAAAATCATCAACTATGCGCTCAAAATTGATCTCCTTCAATTTCTCTGGAGGATCAGAGATCTTCATGTCCAACTCCAAATATTCTCTAAGGATCCAGACATGGAGAAACTGTAAATGTAAAAGAGAAATGGAAATGAATCAGTGACCATAGAATAGTAGTATTCTGAGTCATATAAGCTATATACATTTCTGAACTCATGATACCTGGTAAGGCACTTTAATGGAAGATTTACTTTCCAGGTTTTTGATGAAAGAATTAGTTTTGTCAACTGTGAGAACTTGTTTAAACCACCCTCTTGACGTTACCAAACTTGAATTGGCTTTTGGAGGGCTGGTTTTGGTTTCTACTGCCGATTCCCAGCTACCTCTCTGCTCCAATGTGAGCACATCCTACAGAGGAACAGTCACAAAAGTCGGTCTAAATTACAGTACCTATTAAATCAGAAACTAAACAACTTAAGGATGTGGGACAAAGTTAGAGAAAATTGAAATAGCAAATCATCTGCCACATTATGAAGGAAGAGATGCCCCATACAAAGTAAAAGGAATTAGGATGTATTGATAAATATTTTTACCTCTCTCAATATTGAAAAATGAACTTCATGTGTTGCCAAAGCTAACATTATCAGATCAGCGTCCTGCACACAAATGTTCATTATTATTCATAAATTATAAGAGACAAGAAAAATAATTAAGCTTATGACAATGGATATCAGACACCTTAAATTCCATTACGGAGAAATTCTTATACCAGACCATATAGGCAGTGAAGGGTATTTGGATTATAATCAGCAAGACTGCGCTGTAAGCGTATAAAAGACATTATCTTATGCTCCCCTTCCCCGGGACGTTAGAATCGGAGAGAATTACCTATAACATAGTAATTGTAATGATAGAAATGCCTTAATTAAAAAGACAAAGAACCCGAAAATGAGATAGGGATAGGGATTAAACCTTTAAATCTTTCCAGCCAACATCATGCTTCATTCGTGAACAAATGTATTGTTGAAGTGCCTTTGACACCTCATGCATAAATACAGTTCCTGGGGTGATGATGTTGGGGTCTGAAACTTGAGATTCCTGCTTTGGAACAAGTGGTTTACCTTCCATTTCATATTGCCTTCTCAGCCTCTGCTCCTCAGCTTCCTGCGCAGTACAAAATCACAATAATGTTGAAAAATTTAGATGCCAAATAGGATCTCATGAAAGACATTAAAGCATACACTAAAAGAAATTAGGGATTAATAAAAACTGACCTTGATTGATTCCATGGAAAGCCATTCCTGTGCTCGTCTAGTGTTCAAGGATGCGCTTAATTCGTGAAGGAGAGAAACCCCAAGTTCAATTGGCTCTTCCCTTTCTACACCCAAAACAATCTGTGTGCTCTGAAGAGTTCGTTTAGAGCGTTCTCTTCTCAATCCCCAAAGAAAATAGAACAAGAATAGGATAGCCACCCCTGTCTTTTTCCTTATATATATATATGTGTATATATCACACAGTTTGGACCACTAGACTTAATGGGCCAGTCAAGTGAATTAGGGTGAGCCCATAAAAATCAAGCAATAATGTGTCCAGCCCCATTATGGACCACAATGCAAAAAATAAATAACATTAATTTATGGCATTATCAAAATTAATTATGTAAGTCCATACATAAAAATTCCAACAATCTCCCACTTGGACTACATAATCAAATATTACAACATATGCATAATTATAAATCAATGTCTCATAGAATCTCATCAAAATAAATAATCAAAAGCAATCATACATGCTTCATTGCTTGATTCACAAGGAAATATACAATAGTAGCAATCCTTCCAATAATACCATAATATTACAATACCAAAAGTGGCTCCCACTAACTTAATGCAACCTAGGCTTCCAACAACCCCATTTGAGATACATGTTCCTGAAACACAACTATGGGTAAGCCTTTTGTTAGTGGATCTGCCAACATACCTTTTGTGGACATGTGCTCAATATCAATAAGAGACTCTGCCACTTTCTCCTTAACAAAATAGAACTTTACATCAATATGTTTGGAGCGAGAAACACTCCTAGTGTTCTTAGAGAAAGCAACAGCTGCGGAATTGTCACAAAATAATTTCAGCGGTCTAGAAATGGAGTCAACAACTCCCAAAGCTGAAATAAAATTCCGCATCCATATAGCATGACAACAAGCCTCATAACATGCCACATACTCTGCCTCCATAGTTGAGGATGCTGTAAGTGTTTGCTTGACACTTTTCCAAGATACAGCTCCTCCTGCCATCATAAAAATATAGCCCGTAGTGGATTTCTTATCATCTATGCAGCCAGCAAAATCAGCATCACAAAATCCAACTACATCAAGTATGTTGGTGCGCTGATATGTCAACATTAAGTCCTTAGTTCCTTGCAAATACCTAAGGACCTTCTTAGCAACTTTCCAATGTTGACTCCCAAGATTGCTCAAGTATCTACCCAACATGCCCACAACAAAAGCAATATCAGGGCGTGTACATACTTGAGCATACATAAGGCTGCCAACCAAAGATGAATAAGGAATGGTTCTCATTTCCTCTCTCTCATCATCATTTTGAGGACATTGAGCCTTTGAAAACTTATCACCCTTCACAATTAGCGCTCTAGTAGAATTACAGTTGTGCATATTGAACCTCTTCAATATCTTCTCAATAGAGGTTCTTTGAGACAATTTAAGCACTCCATTAGCCCTATCACGAAGAATCTTTATGCCCAAAACATAAGAGGCTTCACCAAGATCCTTCATGTCAAAATGGGTTGACAACATGTGCTTTGTCTCAAACAACAAGTCAGAATCATTTGATGCGAGTAGTATATCATCAACATATAAAACTAGAAATATGTAACTACTCCCACTGACCCTCAAATATATGCATCTGTCAACTATATTCTCTTTAAAACCATTTTGGGTGATAGTACTATCAAACTTCAAATACCACTAGATCTTTCATCAGCAGAGCTCACATCTTCAAAGTATACAGCCCTGTCTAACTCAATGATCCTGGTGGTATGAGATGGACAATAAAATCTGGAACCCCTTGACCCAATGCAATAACCAACAAAGAAACCACTGATGGTTTTAGGATCAAGTTTCTTTGACTGTGGGTTATATGGCCTAACCTCAGCCTTACATCCCCAAACATGGAAATAATGAAGGCTTGGTTTCTTCCCTAACCATAGCTCATAAGGTGTCTTAGGCACAGACTTACTGGGCACTTGATTCAAAATATATGCCGCAGTCCTTAAGGCTTCACCCCACAGAAACTCTGGTAAGGAGGAATTAGACAACATGCACCTCACCATATCCAACAATGTGCGATTTTTCCTTTCTGCAACCCCATTCTGTTAAGAAGTGCTTAGCATTGTATATCTAACATCAATGCCGCATTCCAACAGAAACTTACCGAAAAGTCCAGGATTTCATCCAGTCTCATCATATCTCCCATAATACTCACCATCTCTAACCAATCTCTCTAATCTTTGCCTAGAAATATGACCTAGGCATTTGTGCCACAATATGGAAGAACTCAAATTTACTTGGTTTATCAACTCTCAAAGCCCAGTCCAAAATCTGCATAGTCATATGCACATTTAAAGACTCAAAACATTCCTCAAAATTATTCCAGTAAAAGGTTTGATGGCAGACAATTGCAGAGTAATACTAGGATTGCTAGTAGCTGAAAAATAGCAAAATTAAACAATATGCATGTTATTACAAAATCATGCTATTTGCTAGTTTCCAGAATTACTCAATTTACCAATAGCTTGGAATTTTGAAAATTCCACAGCGGTAAGGACAATTAATTAAATATCACAACCAATATGTACTAATTTTATTACCGAAAGGGCAAAGAAAATTAGTACGGTTCATAATATATAATTAATTTCCTTCACCAATCTAAGCATCCTACCAAATATTATAATCATCGATAGGACAATTACAATACCCGTATGGATCTTAGTAATCTCAATAATAAAAGAATCAACAGTGGGAGATAAAATATCTCAACAAAGACAATTTGACACATATAGGATTACGATAGGCAACCACATATAT
This sequence comes from Vitis rotundifolia, assembly GCA_030254885.1. Taxonomy (NCBI): domain Eukaryota; kingdom Viridiplantae; phylum Streptophyta; class Magnoliopsida; order Vitales; family Vitaceae; genus Vitis; species Vitis rotundifolia. The sequence continues at coordinate 15,807,575 of CM058156.1, forward strand.
GTTCACTATTGTCATAAAAAATTCAAAATATCTCAATTTCTACAACTTGACATACTTGGAATTGCGATAGGCAATCACACAAGTGTTCTTTAATATCACAATAAATTGAAATATTTAACAAAATGGCTTAGGACAATATTATTGGTATAAAACAAAAATTATACCCAAAAGAACAATAATAATAATTATAATAATAGTCCCAAGAGAGACAAACTTAACAAATGCATAATAATTTCAACATATGCATTATCATTCCAAGATTTCCAAGACAAACAAACAAAAAAAAAAAAAAAAAATTTTTTTTTTTTTTTTTTTAATGATGACGTCATGATGACGTCATCATCTTCTCCACGAGATCTCCAGGCCTGGTTCGGCTGAACAGGTCTGGTTCTTCTTGCACACAAAAAAAAAATTCTTTCGGCCAAAAAAAGTGTATTTTCTGATGAAAAACAATCAATTTTCCATCCACAAATGTTAATCTATCAATCCATTGCAAAAATTGCACAAAAACGCATAGAATGAAGAACCACAACTAACCCTAAATTTCAAAATCCCATCAAACGGATTCCAAAAACTCAAAAAAGGATGGGTTTTTCTCCAAACATCGTTTTCTACAAATTTCCAACATCAATTGGGTTTCATAATAGAGAATTAACACCAAACAAAAAAAGGCCCCAAAATTGGCTTCCAAAAGAAAAAAAAAATGGAAACCCTAAATAATCCAAAATTTGTAGCTTAAATGTCATTCATGGTTGCTCTGATACCAATTGTTGAAAAATTTAGATGCCAAATAGGATCTCATGAAAGACATTAAAGCATACACTAAAAGAAATTAGGGATTAATAAAAACTGACCTTGATTGATTCCATGGAAAGCCATTCCTGTGCTCGTCTAGTGTTCAAGGATGCGCTTAATTCGTGAAGGAGAGAAACCCCAAGTTCAATTGGCTCTTCCCTTTCTACACCCAAAACAATCTGTGTGCTCTGAAGAGTTCGTTTAGAGCGTTCTCTTCTCAATCCCCAAAGAAAATAGAACAAGAATAGGATAGCCACCCCTGTCTTTTTCCTTATATATATATGTGTATATATCACACAGTTTGGACCACTAGACTTAATGGGCCAGTCAAGTGAATTAGGGTGAGCCCATAAAAATCAAGCAATAATGTGTCCAGCCCCATTATGGACCACAATGCAAAAAATAAATAACATTGATTTATGGCATTATCAAAATTAATTATGTAAGTCCATACATAAAAATTCCAACAAATAACTCCTATATGTATATCAGAGAAACCAAATGAATTATAAACTGTTGTATACAATTTAAAGAAAAGAAGAAGAAGAAGAAGAAGAAGAAGAAGAACCCCACGGCAATTTCATTGTCTTTTGGCGTTTGAAAACGTCTGCGTCGTTGTTGATTCATTTTAGCGCGTGGTGCAACCCCATCTGTAAAAGTTATTTAAGCTTATAAGTAGACATAAAATAAAAGCACTTAGCTCGCTGGTTTGCTCTAGAATTTTGGAAAATAAAATATCAAGTCAAGCTGATGGCAGCCATGCATGAACACAAAAATCTTACCAATGGCCATATATAATAGCTTGCGTGGTCTTACGATGCTGAAAATCCTATCGATGTATTCATACATGTTGTTGAACACTTCTTCAAATGTTGTTGGAGGGAAAATCTGAATCAGTAAAACAATGAAATTAAGAAAAGAGAACTATACAAAGTTTTGTTTAGAAGAACCATTACAGAAGAAAATGTAATTCTACAAAAGATAAGCAAGTCATTTTCTATCCACTAAAGCCCAAATAAAGGAGAGAATAATTTGTAAAAGAGCAAACAAAAGTTAAGAGGAAAACGATGATGGAAATAAGGGGATGAACAGACTTGATCCTCGGGATGAAAACAAGGGTGGATGATCCCATTCATATCAAGATAGAGGTTATCAAACTCTATGCCATTTGGGTTTGCTGAGCTTGACTCCCTTTCATCTTCTACAGCTCTCACAACGATCTCTGGATATTTGTTCACCAACCATCTGTAAAATGATGGTACACCCATCACTCTCTCTACCTCCAAGTGGGTTTGTGAAGCTTTTTACAGACTACGGATATTGTGGAACACGACTCCAAAAGATATATATAGTAGATCATGAAGTTTATGGCAATTCAGGGAACACCAAAGGGTCAACAAAAAAGCTAAACAAATTCCAATAAACTTAGCACAGGCGATTGGAGGGGTTTTTTGGAAGTTGAAATGATCATTGTCGGTTGGCTTTTGGAAGTCCTCTTGGCTTTTCAATAAAAATAAAAATGGTTGGTAGTATTTAATTGTCAACAGCTTATTTTCACGTTTTTTTTTACTATTGTCCCTGTAATTAAATATGCACAAGGTTGTTTTTTTTATTAATATCCCAAAATTATTAAGTTGAAAGGTATTATTAAATGCTTTCGTTTTTATTTTTAAAAATAAAAAAAATGGTAATATAAACTATATATAAATCTATAACTATACTATCCATATTATTAGGATGGATCTAGTGCATTGCCTCCCCTAAAATAAAGAGTTACATGTTGCTTCCCTCAAGCCATTTGCAGACTCCACCACCATATACTATATATAAAAGAGCAAAGTATTTGATTACTTTTTCTTTTCTTTTCTAAAATAGCTTCATCATCTTAATTATATGCATTTGAGCCCTTTCAAACAACTTAAATAATGTTTATCTTTAAGAAAAATTATTACAATTTAATAAGGTAATTTTAATATAAAATTTTTAATATTATTATAAAAAAATAGATTATTAATGTTTTTTTTTTCATTTCTAAATATGTAAACCTATCAAACAACTTAAAAATTTGATTTAGATAATGCTCCTTAAAATTTTTTTATCATACTTTAATTAAAAATAATAATATTTCATAACTAATCTATTTATTTAGTAAATTCTTATTTATTTAGTCATATTTATTTAATAATCATAATATATTTATTCCTAATTACTCTTTAAAAAATTATCATAATTTAATTAAAATTATTTGATTCTTTATATTTTGATTTTACTTCTTATCAATATTTTATCAATTTATTAATTAAAATTATATTCAAATATGATTTATATCTTATAAATTTCAAACATTATGATCTATTAACTTCTATTTCAATTATGAAAAAAAAAAAAAATCATAAACATAAAAAAAATTCAAACAACAAAATCATTCTTTTCATCTCACTAAATTGTCTCTTAAATGTATTTATCCCATTAAATTCTATTATGCTTTTATATCTCCATTTATATAAATTATTTTTATTTTATGTTAAATTTATACATAAATTTTTTATTTTTTTAAAAAAAGATTTCTTTTGATGGTAGATATTTATTGTTGTTTATCTTATTCTTATTGTATTTCTGGTAATAAAATTGTATTTTTAAATGATGATTTTGAAAAAAAATAGTATATTTCTTGGAGTAGATTTACAACTACTGTTCAGGATGACTCTTATAAAAGAGGTGGAAAGCCTTCTTATAGATTTTCCAAATGATTTCTATTAATACTCATAATTATGTTGAATTAATGGAAATCATAAATAGTGTTTAATTAACATTTAACATAGTAATGTGGTGGCATTCACCACTTTATTTATGACAAAAAAAAGAATTATATTAGATTGAACATAATTTTACACACAATATCTATGTCATATTTAACTTCTACTGCTATTAAATATATATTATTATCATTACTGATGTTATTCAAAATCACAAGATTTACCTTGTGTTCAGAAGCAACGCATTACTATTAAATCCATTGATAATTTTAGCTAAGAAAGGCAAGTACATGTTTTATGTTGCCAATAGCGAATAAATTTTTAAGATATGTTTGGTTCTTGGATCCAAATGTTTAAAGGAGAATCTCACATTTATTTTTCACTTTTGAAAAATAAAATGTGGATTTCAAATCCTAATATTAAAATGAAATACTCAAATTTATTACATCCCAAAAATTTAGTTCATTTTCAAAAATAATTTTCATTCCCCAGTCTAAAATGCAAGTAACTAAATCCCTTTAATATTAGTTTAAGGCGGTTGGTTACGTTATGAGGCCTATTATTGGGTTGATCTGGGTCCATATTTGACCCTCACTTCTAATTCCATACACAGATTTGGAGGGCTAACAATTCTACATCATGGCCCACAGAAGTCCCTCCTCCCAAGAGCCCAATAGCCCAATTTCGTAAGCCCATCTCTCAAGCCCGACCCGTTATATCATTTTTTTGTTGTTTTTTCTCATACCAGTCTCTTTGTCCTGCAACCAGATTTCTATTTTCACTTTGCAACCACATTTTTATTTCCCTACTTTATTAAACCCACTTGTCATCCAAAAAAACCCATTGTCATGATATATGAGTTGAAAGAAATAATATTGGGAAAAAGAAAAAGAAAGGACATACTTCTGTAAGAACAATATTTGCAAGCAAAATTGCATGTCCTTTGAATGAAGTCATACCATGAAATATCTGAGATCCAATATGTCATAAGCACGGACAACCATTGTCTTTGCTATTAGGTACTTATGTTTTTCTGTTTGTTGTATTGTTTTATTTATCAAATATTGTTAAGAGAACGAGATGGATTCTTTGTATCTTCTCATAGCATCAAAGAAAAAGCAGCAATAGAATAAATGAATGAGGAATCATGGGTGGAAAAGGCCCTACAGATCCTCACAGCAGGTAGGTGTGGTGGTGGTGGTGGATTGGTTTTAAAGATATCCTTCGCCTTTGGGATAAAAGGCTACGTACTCTTCACATATGCCTTCACACACCCCTGATTGCATTATATGATTATGATATTTATGGTATTATTAAGGTTCAATCGGTAATAATATGGGGCAGCTCTTTGAGGCTTGCATCATTTTTCTATATATCATGATAGTAATGAGGTGGAGTGGTTGTAAAAACTAAAAAGCCAAAAATCCTTCCATACAAACTCATTGTGACGCTGCTTTCTCTTCAATTCTCCATTTCCCCTTCTTTATCCAAATACTTCAAGATATCATTATCACATAGTTGAAATGAAATGAACACTGCCATTTTTGCAAGTGTGATGCCATTTAATCCAAATTTGTTGAATATGTTTCTTCTCACAGAATACAAACCAGGCATTGATTTGAGAATTTGCCTATCTGGCTAGCATAATCCTAATAAAATAGTACATTAGACTCGAGTATGGTATTAATACCATGTTAATTTTCCAATCTGCCCAGGATCCGAGTCTAATGCATCAAACCTCCTAATATATGTGTGAGAATTTGCATCTACTTTAAAGGGATATATGTGATATCCTACATTAGATGGGGGAAAAAATTTCATATACTATATATATATATATATGAGTTCCTCCTAATAATCATATAAAGGTTTTTTAAAATTATAAGAATGCATTGAACCCAAAGCAAATAGTATTTATATGAGAAATGTGCATGAAGTGGGATCACCGTGGACGACTAGAAAGAGTAGGCGTGACTCATAAGCCAACACCAAACCTCAATGATTCATCAATTCTACTACATGGTGAGTTAAAGTAGGTGGAGAGAAGTTGATGATCACCTTCTTTTGGTTCTGCGAACCCCACCTTTTTTGCACATAGTGAAAGACTAAAGAGAAAGACTCTATGGTAGTGATTTTCTTCCACGGGGGAGACTTCGTTTTTGTGTCTCACCAGACTTAAGTCGGTCATCTCAACAAGGGAACCTTTAATGATATTTCAATCAGACCCCCCATCAGAAGTTGATGGTCACCCTCTTTTGGTTCTACGAACCACGTTTTTTGGACATAGTGAAAGACTAAAGAGATCCAGACTCTATGATAGTGATTTTCTCCCACGGGAGACTTCGTTTTTGTCTCTCACCAGAGTTAAGTCGGTCATCTCAACAAGAGAACCTTTGATGATATTTCAATCAGACCCCCCATCAGCTACTTGCATACCACCCCAACATAACCAATCTTCACAAACTACAGATTTCTTCTTTCCTCTTTTTCCTTTTCATCCTTGGATATTTTTTGAATTTGCGAAGGTCATTTTGGCTTATTCTTCTTTTAACTCCCAACTCACATCCAATCAAACAATAAGTTGAGCAGTATTAGCTGGACCTTGAAAACGACTTCCTCAAATGAACATGGCATGAAGATTTTATATTGCAGTTTAATGAATCTAATTATCATTTTTTTTTTTCACAAAAACTGCAGATGGAATTAGCCAAATTCAGAGACGAAGTACTCATGATGACTTTGCATTGGAACATGAATCTTTTGGAAGTCAGGTTTGATGTTTGTGTTAAATGGCATTAGGGCACGTGACTCATTTCATTTTGTGTCCTGCTTTCATGGGACATGATCCAACACTACTGCTTCAAGAGATGGTTTTAAGAATTCTGAGACACTGAAAACCACACATCCCACCAAAGCCCAGGATTCCTAGCTATGAGTTTTGATGATGAGAAAGGGCATTTTTCAAATATGCTAGTCCCAGGTCTAATAATTTTGTGTACGGGCCCTCAGGAGAAAAACAAAGGGAAAAATTCAGAGAACCGTGTTATTTTCAGCATTATCGATGAACCTTCTTTCTTCATTCTTTGTTTTAGTAAAAAGAGAAAAAAATGTACACATAACAAGCTAACAACTAAGAAAAACCCACTAATTGAGATAATAAACTGGAAGGAAAAAAACAAAAAATAAAAGGACTAACAAGGCTAAACCTCCACAGCGCAACTCTTCGCCAACTGATACTTGACCGTCGGCCCAAATCCGATACAATCTTTCCTTTCACAGAAGGAGATATAGGCGGGACAGTTGACGTGGATGTGGTAGCTACCGGAGATCCAGGTACCCACCTTCCACTTCACCCTCCCATCAATCTTCACATTCAACAATACCATCCCAGTCATCAAGTCCTGGCTCAGCATATCACAGAGATAGGGAGCCAGCGGAACTGAATTTCCGTACAAAAATGGCGACCAAACTATGACGTCCTTGTGGCCCTGGTAGGTGGTGGGCAACAGCGCAGGTAGCGTGATCTGTTGGCTGCGATAGGTGGCGAACATGTCGAGCTTTTCGTAGTAGACTCCGATTCGGCCGTTGGGGTTTCGGGAGAAGACGGTGACTTGGATGTTGGTGGTGAGGAAGCCGGGTGCGGAGGAGGTATTGAGGGCCAAAACGGTGACGTCTTGGAGGACGAAGTGTGGCTTTGAGGGGCGGAGGATGATGTAGATGAGGAAGATGACGAAGAGGATGAGGAAGATGAAAGCGAGGACGCCGCAGAATATGCGGCGTTTGAGCTTCCGACGCTCCTCCTGGTAGTCGCAGTCCTTGAGAGACATGGTGGATTGGGTGTTTGGGGAGAGGAAATGTGGGGATGTGGAAATCAGCCTGTGGGGGCTTTTTGTAGGCGGAGGATTTCACATGGTGGCCGGACTCAAGATGAATAGAAAGGGGGTGTTTGATAATAGAATAACTATTTAGTGAAAAAAAAAATGGCGGATACCAATTATTTTAAGTTTATTCTTTTATGACTTCATTAATTACTTATAGTAAAATATACATAAGTGACTTTTAAAATTTAATTTTTTTTTTATTTCATATTTATATTTTTGTAAAATAATTTTTTTATTATTAAATAATTCTATACTCAAATATGTTTTTTAAAATCAATTTTTTTTATTGGCTCATTTATATAAAGAAATTAAAATTATAAAAGAAACATATGAATTTTGGAATTATATTAGATCAAACTCTATGATTTATATTCAAATTAATTTTTACAATAAAATATTTTATTTTTTATTTTTAACATTAATAATATTTAGAATTCCAAATAAACTCTACTTAATTTATTTATAAAAATTAATTTTTCAGTAAAAGGTTAAAGAATCATGATCATATATGTTTATTTAAATGATTTTGATAAAAAATAAAAATTATGATGAAATAAATTATGAAACACATTTATTTGTATTAATAATAAATTATTTGTTCAATATAAGATTTATTTCTATTTTGTAGCAACTATTACTCTATAATTTATTTATATTGATTTTCTTATTATATATTACTTTAAAAAAAACCTATATTTAGTTATAAAAAAATGAAAAAAAATAGAAAGAATAAAATAGAAAGAATTGTAATTAGGAGGTATATTTCAAATCGTTATCATATTTCAAACCATTTGGGAAATTCCACTCTAAAGTTGTCCTTTCCAAGTTATAACTACCTAAATTCTAATCAATATTGAATTAGATAATAAAAAAGAATAATCCCTTTTATAATTATATGGAAGGTTTGTAATTAGTGGAGTAAAATGTTGAGTTTTTGAATATGAAAAGGTAAAATGTAAAACACGTCAAATATTAAAAGAAATAACGTGTATTTAACCCTCTTTAAAAAATTACAAATGTAAATTAAATTATTCATTTTTATTATTATTATTATTTTTTATTATTTATAAAATAATTTTAAAGTTAAGTTAAGTATGTGTTTAATCATAAATCTACATATAATTCTTTTATTAGTTGAAATATAAAAAGAAAAACATAATAACAAAAGAGATGAATTTATGAGAAGTATATAAATTTTTTTAAATCAATTCTTATTATATAAAATAAAAAATTACAAGTAAAACAATTTATTTAAATAATTTTATTCCTATAATTAAAATTTTGAAGTTAAAACAAAGTATTGGATGAAGATTTCATATCAATATTTTTTTTAGTGGAAGATAATTACCAAGAAAAATTTGAAATTATTTATATTTATTTTGAAAGTAAATTATGATTAAAAAATATAGAATAAAAAATGATAATATTTTTTTAATATGGGAAATTGTATTATTAAATAAAAATTTAATCACTTTACTTAAACAATATATTTTTATTTTAACAGTATTGTATATTATATTTTAATTATCTAAGATTAAACTTGTAAAATGGAATCATTTTAAAACTTTGGCTATTTTCAATATTAAATGTTGCTTATTATTACTTTTATTAATTTAACCAATAATGTTTATTTTTTGACTAAATAAAAAATCAAAATATTTAGTATTTTTTATTCAGTTAAGAGTAACCTATTGATATTAACCAACATAATTGAATTGAACTTACTGATAACAAGTTCAATTTAATTATGTTGGTTGATATCAATAAATTACTTTTAATTTAATAGAAAAAGTCAAATATTTAAAAAAAAATTATTTAATAAAAAAATAAATATTACCTAATAATTTTCATTACTTAAATAAATGTGTATTTTTAACATTGAAAAGTCATTTTCTAAAAATATCAAGATTAAAGTTTCCAAAAAAAAAAATGTAAGAAATTTATAGTAAAACATGACTTCTTCAACAGTGGGCTAGCACTTGTTTAATTCAGACAATAAATTCTTTTCAACTTGGATTGGCGTTGACAATAAAAATTGAAACTTGTCAAGCACGGAAATAACGATTGGTGAAGATAACAGAACATAAGATGGGTGGAAAAGAGTTTTGTGCCTTCACATTAGGTCAAGTACCTCCAAGGGTTCACAGCACAGTGGCTTTCACATGAATTCACCACCATTATGAAGTTCCTTTCTTCTTCTTTTTTTCGTTTTTTTTTATTTTTAAATTGTGAAAAAATTACAATCCATCTTGTATTCCTTTAATAATTCCGGTATGGTTAAGATGGATTCAGCACCACAATTGAAATAATTACTAAATTATGTTCTTATTAAATAATATTAGTGATTCAACATTTGAGTTTATACAAAAGGTTCTACTCATCATCCATCACAAATGATGGCATGACTTGTACTTAAAGCTAAATAAAGAAAATTATGGAATATATATATATATATATATATATATATATATATATATATATATATAAAGCAATGTCTAATGTACATCGTGGAATTAAAAGTTTAAAATTAGGATAGGAAAATACTTGAATAAACCATGTAAATAAAAAATTAAATATTGAAAAATCTTAGTGCTCAGTCATAAGTATTGAATGAATGACACTTTAAAACGTTTGGTATTATCATAGATTTAATAAATAATTAATTCTTCTAACCTAAAAACAATTGAATGCATTAGAGTTGATCCTAGTGGACGACAACCTGAAATATCATAAAGTTATGGTAATTCTATCTCTAATTTTTCTTTTCCAAAGTTATCATATATCTAGGTTTGTGTATTTTAATTACAACATGGATTTGCAGTCAATAGTGCACTACAATCCCTAATAGATTGTTTAAATCTATGAACCAATTGTAAACTACTTATTATCTTATAAGAAACTTATGACTTGGATTTCATATATGACTTGGATTTCATATATAACTTCAAAGTCATTCAACTTATGTACAATGCAAATGATAAAAGTCTGGATACTCAAATAAAAACTAATGCAAACAAAGATATAAAAGGGGATTAGAATCATAAATAATAAATTTATTAATGATATTTTATTTGTTATATCATGTTATACTTTCAAGGGCTTTATCCTAACAATCCTAAGTCAAGTGAAAGTAAATCAATGAATTTAGGTGAGAATATGAATGATTAAAATGACTATCTAGCTTTTGTTGCATATGTTGTATATGATAGTGGTGCTTATTAAGTAATAGTGATTATGATGAGAATACGCCTATTTTCTAGGATTGGGGTGAAGCATATTAAAAATATATTGAATAATTGCATTAAATTGAAAAAAGAAAGATTATTTGTGAATGATAAATGCAACACAATATCTTGTATAAATACGAATCTTAAAAAAATGAGAATGTGATGTCAAATAATGAAGAAAAAAAAACTTTCTTGAGAAGATTTGATCTCTAGAGTGTGAACATCACTCTTTACTTGAGAAAAACAAAACTCTATCTCTAAAAATTAGAATTTTTAGAAAGGATTTGATCTCTAAAAATGAATTTTTCTATATGGGGACTAAGATGTTAAATCAAATCATTAGTGTTGATGTAAGGTCAATTGGAGTTAAATCCTCATTAGTGTTGATGCAAGGTCAATTGGAGTTAAATCTTCCCTTGGTTGTGGTAGTGAAAGTTTCTACCTAGCAACTGGAGGCTGGGTTATTCTCTCCCCTGCACAAAGGATGTCCAAACAGGTAGTCCGGGCATACCCTTCGAAGCTCAAGTTAGACGCGAAATAGGTTGGAACTCTTTGAAAGGAGAGTAGACTGGGAGAGCCTTTGATGTCATGTACCTGAGTTCTGGCCCAGGAGGGTTTTTATAGTGCTTAGGAGGGAGTCACTGTTGTGCTGAGTTGACACTTTGACTTTCGCTGCTCTAATGGCAACACTATAGATGGCAGGGCAATCATCACGATTTAGGCGGCTGACAGAGGCCGTTAGATGGTGTGTCATGACGATTTGTCTGTCGTTTCAACCAACTAGAGGTATGGGACAATGTGTGATAGTCTTCTGACATGGATGTGTGGACCGGGGAAGGTCCCATTTGCCATACCTTGTGTCAGAAATGAATGATTACATGCAGTAGAGAGACTCGGGATCTATTTGAAAAGCATTGCCAGTTTTGGAAGCCTAGTGTTGTTGGTTGCAAGCCTATATAGTCCGAACGGAAACCTCTGGGTACCATGATGGTCGTTCGAACAGTTTTGAGAGGAGCGCCACGTGGACCAGTAGTGAACTACCACATGGGGAAAGGCCCCCACAATTAGTAAAGAGAAGTCCATTGGAAATAAGAGAGACCTAAAATATCTTAATGGATTTACCACTCCTAGAAGGGGAAAGATTAATTTTCTTAAGACAAAAAAAGGTAATTCCTATTGTCCACATTCTTATTAGGGTCATGTACAAAAAAGGTAAATTATAATACTTTTTACTTAACCTAAAACTTTCGAAGTGTTTTTTTTACATTCTTAGGTTCATGAGAGAGATTTGCATCCCCTCAAGAAGTTTTGGAGTCCATTAAGAAACACAAAAAATGCGATGTTGCAGATTTGAGATTAGGTGTAGGTTATGGGGTGTAAGTCTTATGGGAGTAGCAATCACCAAATAAATTTTCATACTTCTTTATATTTAATGAATTATAACTCTAAGATTTCTGATCTCATGGTTTTTATTTTCAAAAGTCTCTATAAGATTTTGTGGGTGGTTTTCCATGTAAATCATTGTCTCCTTGTGCGATTGAATCTCTCTACTTCATCTATAATTCTTAAAGAGAAATTTTAAAATAAAAATTTGGGGTAAAAAGAACAAGCCACCTATTCACCTCCTCTAGACATTTCATAAACAAGATGTATAAATTTTTTAATATTTTTATCCTTAGAATATTTTTTAAATACTAATTTTTCATAATAATTTTCGTTGATAAATGATTATCAAGATTTTTTTTCCTTTTCTTAGAAATACAATATATATATATATATATATTTATCCTTGATAGCTTCTTAATATATTTTAAAACTTTTATTGGATTTAGATTATTTGTTTGGATTTTTAATTATACTTACTTCTCTATTATATTTATATATTATGTCAAAATAATAATAATAATAATAATAATGCAACATTATTAATATGTAATATAAATACTATTGTTTTTTCTAAATTCTTAAATGGTTCTATGGAGGACTCTATATGAATGAATTGAATATTATATCAAAATAATATAAGATTTAAGTAGGCTATATACAAGTTATAATATGCTATTTTTCAAGTCATTTGGTAACTCAAAGGAAAAATTTGCTAAATAAACTGTTTTGAACTTTAATTTCTCAAATAATTAAATTAAATTAAAATTTTCAATTTTAGGAGATACTTTTAATACTTTGGTACTTAATTTTCAATTTTATTAAACACATTGTCTTGCAAAGTAAAATACAAATAAAATCGAATAAGGTTTAAAGGAGAATAAAAAAGGACACATCCTTGGTTGAAAAAAATTCTAGAAAAAAAGACAAATTATCATATTCAGGAAGTCAACTTCTTTGAATTAGAGAAATCAAATTTTAGAATGTCAAGTTCAAAGTTCCAATTATGCCTATAAATATAAAGATTTATCTACAATGTTGAAAGATACTTTTCTCCATAGATAACAAAAAAACATTATCAATTAAATGGTGTCACATATGTATTTTTATGCATTTTCAAGCCTGATTATTGTACCTTATACCCTCATATAATGACCTAAATCTCGTAATATATATTCAACTATCAAGATTTAGATTTTGGTATGTACGGCCATTCCAACTTTTCCTAAATATAAATATCTTTCTTAAATAAAAAGGTTTGTCCAACAGAAATGTTTCAGAAAATGAGAAGAGGTCTCCTCAGAACTTCGTCTATATACATACATACAAGGCTTTAAACAGTGAGAACAAGTTTACTGTAAAAGAACTAAAAATGACATAAATGCTATTTTTTCACCTTGTAAAGTTGAAGATGAATACAATTTTAAAGAATTTTCAAGAAATTTATGGAAGAATCAAGCACCACACAAGTGCTAATCTTTTAGCCGTACAAGCCTCTGGTTACATTGCAGGGGATGGGAGGACTTTTCTCAATAGTACGGTAATTTAAAAAAGTTATGCTTAAATTATTGTAGTAGAAGAAATTATTACAAATATATGGTAGTTTTTGCCACCTAGGAGAGAGGAGAGAGGGTGAACGGATAAATTTTTTTTAAAAACCAAAATCATCTTTTCAAATTTCAAAAAACGAAATCGTCTTTTCAAAAGACGATTTTAAAAAAATTTCAAAAGGGGAATCGTCTCTTCAAGAGACGAGTTCCATGAAAAAAAATATATATATTTTTAAAAAAAAAATTCCCAAATTAAAAAAAAAAAAAAAAAAAACAATTATTCAAGAGACGAGTTCCTATGAAAAAAAATATATATTTTTTTAAAAAAATTCTCAAATTAAAAAAAAAAAAAAAAAAAATTCCTCAAGGGAACTCGTCTCTTGAAGAGACAAGTTACCATGAAAAAAAAATTCCCCAATTATAAAAAATAAAAAATAAAAATTTATCAAGGGAACTCGTCTCTTCAAGAGACGAGTTCCATGAAAATATATATATATATATTTTAAAAAAAATTCCAAAATTATAAAAATAAAATAAAATAAAATAAAAAAACAATTCCTCAAGGGAACTCGTCTCTTGAAGAGACGAGTTCCCATGGAATAAAAAATATTTAAAAAAAAAAAATTCCCAAATTAAAAAAAAAAAAATCCCAAATTAAAAAAAAAAAAAAAGAAAATTCCCGAAGCCAAAAAACTATCCGGATCATTCATCAAACCCCAACCAAGTTTCATGAGGAAAGCGTCATTCATCGCTGCCATTCGCCTTAAACCGAGCCCACCATGGATTTTTGGCTAACAAAGCGGATGCCAACCGACCAAATGGACTTTCCGCTGATCATCCGAGTCCCCCCCATATAAAACTCTTGCAAAGACTCTCTATGCTTTCACAAGTCCCTGTCGGAAGTTTAGCTGATTGCATAGTATATGTTGGCAACGCAGAAATCACCGATTGACATAGAGTAATTCTTCCAGCAAGAGAGAGTTGATAAACCTTCCATCCTGCTAGTCCCCCCTTGATCTTCTCGACAATATGATAATAAGTCTTCTTTGTAACCCGTGTATGCAGCAGAGGAACCCCAAGCTAATTGCCCAAATTGTGGGTAAGTGAAAAAGGGAACTCGTCTCTTCAAGAGACGAGTTCCCATGGGAAAAAATATATATATATTTTAAAAAAATTCCCAAATTATTAAAAAAAAAAAAAAAAAAAAAAAAAAAACAATTCCTCAAACTCGTCTCATGTAAAAAAATATATATATATATATTTTTAAAATTCCCAAATTAAAAAATATATATATATATATTCCTCAAGGGAACTCGTCTCTTGAAGAGACGAGTTCTATGAAAAAAAAATATATATATTTTTAAAAAATATATATATTTTTTTCATGGGAACTCGTCTCTTTAAAAAAATATATATTTTTTTTTTTCACAGGAACTCGTCTCAAGAGACGAGTTCCGTTGAGGAATTTTTTTTTTATTTTTTATTTTTTTATAATTTGGGAATTTTTTTTAAAATTTTTTTTTTTCAAGGGAACTCGTCTCCTGAAGAGACGAGTTCCCTTGAGGAAATTTTTATTTTTATTTATTTTTTTTAATAATTTAGGAATTTTTTTAAAAAAAATAACTCGTCTCTTGAAGAGACGAGTTCCGTTGAGGAATTTTTTTTTTATTTTTTATTTTTTTATAATTTGGGAATTTTTTTTAAAATTTTTTTTTTTCAAGGGAACTCGTCTCCTGAAGAGACGAGTTCCCTTGAGGAAATTTTTATTTTTATTTATTTTTTTTAATAATTTAGGAATTTTTTTAAAAAAAATATATTTTTTTTCATAGGAACTCGTCTCTTCAAGAGACGAGTTCCTTGAGGAATTTTTTTTTTTAATTTGGAAATTTTTTTTTCATGGGAAATCGTCTCTTGAAGAGACGATTTCCCTTTTTGAAATTTTTTTAAAATCGTCTTTTGAAAAGACGATTTCGTCTTTTGAAATTCGAAAAGATGATTTTGGTTTTAAAAAAAATTTATCCGTTCACCCTCTCTCCTCTCTCCTAGGTGGCAAAAACTACCATATATTTGTAATAACTTCTTCTACTACAATAATTTAAGCATAACTTTTTTAAATTACCGTACTATTGAGAAAAGTCCGGGGATGGGACACGCTCTTTCACTTGTTAATTCTAGATATCAAGATTTTCAAATTAAAATAAGTTATTACTTTATAAAAGATTGTATCCATGTTATCATTCTATATGACTAATACTTTTAAATTTTATTCTCTATTTTCCTAATTCGTCTAATTTTACAAGACTTGAAATTCATGCATGCATAGGTTTGTAGCCTAGGTACTTACTTAATTAGCCTAGGTACCTTTATTTAAAAAAAAAAAAAAAAAAAAAAATTCTCAAATGATAAAATGTTTTTAAATTTGTCTAGAAACCTCCTATCAAAGAGCTTTTCAGATCATTTTCATCTTTTATCTAGAAAAATAGACAATAGTAAAAACCTCAGGCCCCTGGGAAAACTAGAATCATAATGAAGATCACCGGAATGAGGGAGAATGAAAAGGGGCACGGCGTCCTGTTTTCAAGCATAGATAGACAAGGGATATGCCTGAATCCAACATATCGATTTAGAATGTTCTGCTTAGAAGATGTGATGAGGAGCTTCTAAATCCGACATAGACAAAGGTAGGCTTGTTTTGAGGGGTAATCAGCGGGGCCTTATCACCAGAATATGTGTTTTAGTCTTTTAGAATGGTGGGTGTGACCTCGGTGACCCGGTGGTTGACTGCCTTTACTTCAAGGGAAACTTTTAGGTCATTAGCCTCTTCAATCTGCTTTTTCTCTCTCTGTAAAGCACCATTCGTTTCTAACGTTTTTTTCCATCTTCTTTTCTCCTTTTTTTCATGTGTTTTTAATTAATTAATTACACAATTAAAGACTTTCTTGCCCCATCCGCACGTTTTCCACCAAACAACTTTATATGAATACCAATGAATTTCCATCCCTTTTGAAAAGATAATAACACTGATAATAATTAAAGTATGAATAAGCCCTCCAATTTAAATTGAACTTAAAGTAAACAGTGAAACTTAGCACATCCTACCAAGCTTGGAATATTTACAAGTCATGTGTTATTATTGTGGTCTTGATTTTGTATGTAGACCCAGCCACCAAATTGAAATTGGTGGGATAAGACAATTTTACACGGATGGAGATGGAAGATGATCTCACGCTAGAGAAATACTTATTGGGAAAAGAAAAGGAGGACCCATATATTTGAACCAGAGCAGTTCCCAAATCAATATCAATGTGGAATCCCCGGTCTCAAAGGGAACCCGTGGATCAAACAAAAAATGCGGGTGGGAGCCACGTCATGTGATGTCCACCATCCTCAGCTTTGATACCATTTCCACTTTCTTAGCATCAGCATCCTTGTATTAGTTCTTTCCAAAAGAGAGAATATGCAAGGCTTTTTCAACCCATCCAAGCCAAGGATATCCCTTCAGAACAAGTAGGCTTTCCATACTCAAACCCTTTGCTCAAGACTTATATTTAACATGAGCCCCACTTACCTCGTTGCACTCATAACTCATCAACCCTTGGAACCCTAATGCTCATTTAAACTTGAGTTTTCTCTGAAATAAGCTTAACTGGATACTCTTCTTCCATAAACAATCCAGTCTGCAAAAATGGACAAAACCCAAAAGTGAGGAGTGAATAAAGCAAAAATAAAAGGCCATCGATCACTTGGAAGTGATTCTAAAGGAAGAAAATCCCAAATGGAAAGGGAAGAAAAGGAAATGACAAAAAAGAAAGGAATGAATCCTCTGGTGTGGGTTTCTAAGAGCCCCTTTGAGTGAAAGTCTAGTAAACATCGGGGATGCAACTGCAATCAATCTTAAAGCTTCAGTTAAGACAGCGATTTCGAATCCTAAAATTTACTTCCCCAAAGTTCAATTCAACAGCCTTATCAAACTACTCATTGTAGAAAGAAAGTTCAAGTCGGATGTGAACAGTCAATCACCATATGAATTTCATTCTATTGCACAGAGATGGACCAACAGGAGAAAAGATGATTTTAGTAACAGTCAAGCAATACAACGATAGAAATCAGCCCCACAACGTGCAATTTGGAACACGTCGAAGGTGCCAAAGCCCATCAAGGTGGCCCGCGTGGCTCATCCACCGCGTGGGCTTGACCAAGGACACGTGCCTCTGGGGGCCTGGTGGCCCCTACTGAGGGTCGGCAATTAGGCGGGCGTACGCTTCGCTTCTAGTCCGGGGCGTTTAGTCATAATCCAGCGCATGGTAGCTCTGTGCCACTGATTTTTCAACCAAGTGCGATGACCAATTGTGCGAATCAACGGTTACATGTCTTTGTCACCACAAAGGAAAAACAAAATCAGCAATTATCATCTCCAGGTTTGGTAAAAAGATGTGTCCAAGCACTATTTCCATATCATCCACGGGAAATTCTCTTCATTATCCTGGAAAATATCTGCTTGAGTCATCTTTTCTTTGCAAACTCAGTAGCAGGGCTTGATTCTAGCTACAGAGATACTAAATTAGAAACATTCTACTGCCATTAACCATCAGTTGAAACCTTATAAGTATTAAAGATTTATTAAACCTGTTAAGAACTAATTGATTTACGTAATGTAATCTAACCTTAACAATTATGCAATCTTGTGCATGCAAAACTAGCTTATAAAATTGGCCTCTTCTATAAAGGTAACAACATCTACTACTAACATTAGTATTTTGGTATAACATATCTAAAAATATTAAAGCCCCACCCAGCCTTACATCCCAAAATTCTAAACCTGCATTAACTCAAACCATGGCATTGGACCACACAACCTCTTGTGTTTTTTTTTCCAGATTTTCAGAGATGAGGATGGGGTGAGAAGCTTTCCCATTCCTATCCTATACTATCCTCTCCCACCTCACCTGCGATAGCATTGTTCCTTGAAGAAGCCAATACCAAGCACACATAAAATAGATAAGCATTGATTTTCAGGAAATGCATTCTAGCTGACAGCTTTTCGGTCAAAACTATCTAGTCAGAGGAACTGAAGCTTCTGACAGGTTCTTAGAAGGGGAACTAGTGTTGTATTGATCATTTGTTATGAGGAATCATAGGGATCAACTCCCTGAGCATATCAAGGGTTGCCTGTCAGCTCTGACCACTTCAATGAACCAACACATTTACATTAATCAAAGATGGCGCCAAGCACAAGGAGCTGTGTGGTGGGGGATATCCCATTTTTGAAATATGATCAAGTTCAAAGATGGGACAGTCACTAGCAAATAGAGTGTGCCTGCCATTAATCCCATTTCTGAAAATAATAACACAGCACCATAATAGAACCCGGATGTTTGCAAATTCTTTACTCAAAGCCGTTGTAGAGATCTACTACATTAAGACCTCCTGTTCCAAAGTAACAAATTGGCGCTTTCCAACCTTACAGGACCCAATGCTCTGGCGACAAGGCATTGTTTCAGTCATTTTTAAAAGACAAATTCTATTTCCCCAATATCTAAAGCATTACTTTCACAAATTGGTTAATGATGCAGCAGAAGAAGTAACAGCCATTCCAACAGTGAAATTTACCATAAGAAAGTAACAGATATATTAAATAATACCCAACCTTCCTCCACTCCACACACTGAGAAAAAAGGATTCATCTTATTCTATATATGGAAGTTTTCTACTGTCACTCATTGATAATTTAGGTAGCATTTTGATACACTTCCTGTTTTTCATTTTTAAAGACAGAAAATAATACTAATTACTATATAAAATTTATGAACTTTTATACAAAAAAAAAAGGGACTAAACTATTGTTCTAAGGAATTGTTATTAAAATTTTTAAAATTTGATGTAATAAACTTTTTAAACAATTATATTTTTCTTAAATATTTTAAATCTGTTATCTTTCTAAGGCACGTTTCTATTATTTACAAAAGACTTCCTACAATTTCCATTTTTAAAGACAGAAAACATGAGGTTTAGCCAAATGCCACATTGCCACCTTGATTTTTAAATACATTCAAAATATTTTGTTTGTCAATAAAATATATGTTTCATAGAAGGTGTTTACAAATGCTTCACCACACTTGGTGCTCAAATTATGTGTGCATATCAAACACATGATTCTAAAGTTGTCCAAATCATTGGAGCTCTTAAGTACAATAGATTCCCCCTTCTACACTAGTTTGCTCTTTTACACTCAATCTTGTCTTGTGCTCCTAGGTTCACATCATATCATTAGATTCTACACTTATCTTCATTATATAAACTCGTCCATCGACAATAGATTTCACTAGAGGGGAAGAAGAGAAAACACAGGCTCCAGTTATGTGAGTAGTTTTGTTAGGTTACATGATGAACCATTCGTATCTGTCATCAATAGTGAAACGCTCCTGGCTGCATCTTAGGTTCCAACATAACATTCTTCCCCATTTTAGTGTTGATCAACAATACTAAGCCCTGGATGGTTGAAGATGACAAATGTGAGATGATCAACAAAAACAGAGAATTATCATCATATATTAAAGGGACTACAAGTAATATTCTATTAATAGAAAAGACGTAACAATGACAAATATGTCCAAGAACCAGGGTGGAACGAGAAGCACAAGATATGGATACTGAACAAGGTATTCAATTGTAAACCGGGACAATATATCTAGGACGGGGCCAAAGAGCCAAAAAGACGCTTCATACTGAATATGTTTTCCCTCGATGCAGTCTTGGATTATTACCTCTCAAGCATGTCCTTTTGACTGGTGCAGATATATATATATCTTTGATAAAATTTAAATTAAATTAAAATAAAAAGAGTCACTAAAAGAGCAACCCAAGGTATACAAGAAACAATCCTTTCTTCACCACCAAGGCTCAAACAACAGAAAATAGAGGAATAACCTCAACAAGACCCCAACCATTCAAAAAAAATTACTAAAATCCGTGGATAATCATCTATAAACAACTTAGACTTTGACCACAGAAAGCAAACAAAACCCCTTTTGAGCCTTTTGGACAGAAAAAGCCTCATTATTGAACAAAATGTTGTTCCTTACCTTCCAAACCGTCCAAAACAAACACAAAGGGCTTGCTTGCCACACCTTTTTGCGCTTTTTACTCATAAAAGAACCATGTCATCCCAGCAGAGTATCTTTACTCGATGAAGATAGCACCCAAGACACCCTAAAAAGCGCAAAAAGCAGCTCCCATGAAATCCTTGTCTTTTTACAATGGAGAAGCAAATGATCTATGGATTCTTCATGGTCAAGGCACAAGTAACACCTATTTACTAAAGACCATCCTCATCTTTGAACTTGATCCAAAGTTAGAACCTTGTCCCACACTACCTCCCATGCGAAAAAGCTAACTCTATGTTAGACCCAAGAAAGCCAAATGCTGCTCAATGGAAATCACCCGCCAATGTCTGGTTCCAAAACATTGTAAAGGAACTTAATTGTAAACATGTCAAGTTTTGTCATTGATCAAAGCAATGTATCTTTGATATCCCTACACACTATCTAACCTTGCAAACATGCTAGAAACCTCTTCATGCAATCCATCTCCCAATCATTAAAAGATACAGAGAAACAAGGATTCCAACTCCCTCTCAACTGAAAAATTCCAATCATCCTCCACCCACGCATCCTTAAACAGGGCTAAAGCAAATAAAGAAGGAAATAACACACACAACAAATTATCCCCACACCACCTATCCTACCAAAAAAGCACCCTGCGCCCATTACCCACCAAAAAGGAACAACACCTAGATCTCACAAGTTATAACAAGCACATGAAAATCCAAATTCAAGTTAATGGAAACAAGCACCATTCCAGACTAACCTGGTGCAAGAAATTTTTTTCCCTTAAAAATGATCTCTTTCACCAATCAAGTAACTTTGCAATGCCACTACTCTTACCTGAGAATCTTAACCCATATCAAACCAAAGCTAAACGGTATAGGCCAAGCTCAATTCCTCTGCCATTCCTGCTATCAAATTCTTCTCAATAGGTCATCCTACAACTACTTCATAGCATCACGCTTAATAGAAGACTAACCAATAAAAGGTCCTCTTGTTATTGAGTCTCACCAGAGTGCAGTGTTGTCAAGGGAAGCCCCTAATTGCCAAGGGGGGATTTTTACTTCAGCAATGCCCTAGAGTACTTGACACAGGGACAGGGCAATGCAAAGGTGGGATTTTTCCTTCAGTGATGGCTTAATATAAGTATGTAAAAAATATAAAATGTCTTATTTTTGGTGAATGCTTTTAAATCATGTAAGCTACGTAAAGAGTCTTTTTTTTTCGTTAGGACCGTTTTAGATGATCTATAGAACATGGTACAGTTAGAAGTACAGAAATTACACCCATAATAGAAACTAATAAAATTAACAGAATGGAACCCAACCCAACCCAACCCCACGCCAAACTCTGCTGACCACTCAGACAATTTTAAGATCAACATCATTTAGCAAGCCACCATGCCAGTCTCATAAGGAGATTATAGTAAAAGCAACATAGCACAGTGTCCTTTGACTGTCTCTAATTGAACTATGCAATCCAATATAATCAACTGAATCCAAGCTGGCACCTCTAGGCAAATGCAGGGTTAGATGCCCTCTAAAAGCCAATCTGCCCCAATGACCTACTGCAGAAAGAGGGAACATAACTCTGTTGATTTGGTACCCTACAGACATGGTAAATGCACATCCCAACCTCCATTTGGAAACTCAACCACAATGCCCATATAATCTGCCTTGAGGGCATTGTTCATAGGCCTTCCAGCACCCATGTGAACTTTAGAATGTCTTCCCAATGCCTAAAACCTGCCCCTAAGTAGCTCTGAAGTAAGCTCACCCCAATGCCATTCCATGGCACAAAGGCTGACAAATTCGCCTTGTCTAAGATAGTAGGACAGCATTTTCAGTAACACAACCGCCAAGGTAACACCATCCTTGTATAATCAAAATAATTGGACAAGTTCCATACAACCTCAAATCACACATCATAAGCTTTCACTACATTCTGGCATCCCAAACCAACCATGGTAGAAGTAAAAAAAAATCAGAAGCAGGCAAGGACCTAGTGAAGCCTTAAATCCTAAATATGTCTTCATCAAATTCAACACTATCATGTCTTCGTTCACTGTGTCAGCTCAAGTTCTTCTTCCTTTTTTATTTTTTATTATTTTTTGATAGACAAAAAGAGCATGAATTAAAAAGCGCAAAAGAGAGGGGCCGCAGCCTATGCATACAAGCAGTATACACAAACATCACATTACAAGCAACAAAAGATATGTACAAGAACAGCCTACAAAACAAGCCAAGCTATCCACAAGGAAGAACATCTAAGAAATCCAAAATAGAGGGGTTTTCCATTTTCAATGATGCATGGGACCACTCCAATAGTTATTTAATGAAGAACGCCATCAATCTATGATCTAAAAACTCTTCTTCATTGAAAATCCTTTGGTTACAGTCTTTCCAGAAGCACAAAAATAAGCAAACCAGAGCCAAACACCAGACAGTTCTCTTCTTATCCAGCCCCTTAGATTTCCACTCAAGGAGGAGGTTTCTCACTGAAACTGGGAACAACCATTTCCAGTTCTCACTGAAACTGGATCCAAGTTATTTTTAGTAGTCCTATTGTCCTTTGCAGGCCTTCAACTTGAACCAAATCATTCTGCTTATGTCCGGTGCAGTTTTTTTCTTTAGCATAGCCATTTTCAATCATAGAGAATGGAGAACAGAAGAGGGATGCATTAGCTAGCTGATTGCTTGACTAAGCTTTTGTTAGGGTACATGTCAATCTATATCTGCTGAAAACTACAATTAGTGGAAATTGAATCACAGATGGTGAGACTCACCAGTAACTAAACCTCACCATAACTAAATAAGGCCATGAACAGTCTGACACATGCAACACTTAAATCTCACAATACTAACACATCAATTGAAAACTAGAATCACAGTAAGTAAACAGTCACTAGTAGCTTAAAATTAAAATACAACTAAATAGGGCCACCCTATATATAGGCATTTTAACAGATGAAAGCACTTAAATCTCATGTTAATGTTGCCTTTGGTAGGTTAAGGTCAAGGAGAAGTTACAATTTTAGGCTTCTAGAAGAGAAAATTATTTACTAGAGTTTAAAGCAAACCTTTCAAGATAAGTGGTTGGTAGAATTCCATCAAAGAAGGGCAGAAATTTCTAACTTTGACCCAAAATACAACTCCAGGTGTTTAGATATGGCTTAAAAGTACATATAAGTAAAATTAGATAAATAAAAATTAAAACCAAAAGATGGTGGCTGATTGCATGCAAAAGTAAATGCTCACAGCAATTAGAAGCTTTAGGAGTTTGGCCATTGAATAAAGATAGAAATAGGATTAGATTTATTAAGGATTTCAATAAATAAATAAATAATAAAAAATAGCTAGTTGTGTAGAAATGCAAAAAATCATACCTAAAAGTCTTAATGGCCTTCTAGGAATCTCACCAAGAACAGAAATTGATAGAATTTCATCATGCAAATTGTCTCAAATAAAGATTTACTTTTTTTTTTTTTTTTCTTTTATAGACAACAAAAGCATGTTTTAAGAAACACCAAAAAGAGGGAAAGTTTTTAGTTTGAAACCCAAAAGCATTGATAAAAGATTTACTAACACGTAGTGGATGGTTTGAAACCCAATAAACAGCTCCTAATTAAACTCAAACTAGAACCTTAAAAGAAAGAAAAGAAAAGAAAAGAAAAAGGAGAGTTTAGTATGTTCTAATTGACTATCATTCCCCCAAAATATATTCTTTACACCTACCATTTATCATTGGTTCAGTTGGTTGTGGACTATTGTATAACATAACATATGCTTAGCTGAAGATTTCAATACCTCTGTATGATATTCTTAAATCTTAAATATTCCAGATTTCAGCTTTTATTAATGTACTGTTGTTCCCATAAAAAATAAAAAAACCAAAAAAGATCATTCTTCAGTTGTTTATTATCAACATGAGACACTCCTGAAACTTAATAATTCTTGGAGACTAACAGTTCTAAAAGAGACACCCAATGCACTACAGCTCTCACCAAGATATCGAATTGCATTTGCAACCTATATGGAGTACAAGTATTCAGTTATTACAAATTAGTGACACTCATCTTCAGCAGTCAGATTTCTCCTGATGTTGCTAGTATGATTGCCAAATTACCATCATCCAGGCTCCACAACGCCCTTTGGGCATTAGGTTTCTTAAAGAAGTTTTCAGTAGTAGAGTTGCAGCATAAATCTTATAGCCAACCCAACACAGCTAGAAGCAGTGAACCCAAATGATGATGGAGAACATGGATATGGGACATCTTTTGGAAGGCAAGGGCATGCAGAAGGATTAGACCATGATCAGGATAGCAACCATGGATGTCATAAGGGGTAGCAGTAAATGTAATCCATAACTTTATGGTACCATGGTTCATGACAACAGAGTTAACTGCTATGAACTAATGAGAGAACACCTAAACCTTAAACCTTAAGTTGTGGGAATGGAGATCAAACTGCTCAACCTTCACCAGGTTCTACTGCTCAAAAGCATGATGAAGTGAACCAAAAGAAAAAAAAAATTATGATACTACTGAGGAATACCTAACACTTGGTAGAGGTTGGTAGAGCTTCAAAACAGTGTTGTTAAAGTCTTGCATTGAAATACAAGTGCAACTTAGTTTAGGCTTATTCATTGATGCAGGATCTTCAGATTTCAGCATTGTAGAAGTTTCTTGAGTTGTAAAATGAGATAAAAGGGTTAAAGATGGTTAAGAATAAGAGAAAAATATTTGGCAATTACACGTAGAAAGAAGACAATCACATCCTCAAAGGAAGCATAATAGATGTGAAAGCCTTTCATTAAAATTCAAGTTCTCCACTTTGAAAGACTACATAGAAAGAAGACAATCATATCCTCAAAGGAAGCATAATAGATGCTAAAGCCTTTTATTAAAATTCAAGTTCTCCACTTTGAAAGACTACATAGAAAGAAGACAACCACATCCTCAAAGGAAGCATAATAGATGCTAAAGCCTTTCATTAAAATTCTAGTTCTCCACTTTGAAAGACTACATAGGAATATATATACTGTTATGACTCTCTTCCTTGATAAAATAACTTTCCTAATCCTGTGTCTTCACAGGAATAGGAATAGATATAGGAAAGAAATATTATTTAAAAACTAAAAGAAATAAAAACTTGACAAGAAGTAAATTATTACCTGGAATAGAAACTGAACAAAAGATTTAACCTAACCGAAACTAACCATGGTAAGTTCCTAGAGGAACTTAAATCATAATTGGTACCCCAAAGTAAGGCTTGAGCACTGGAATCAACGTTTCCACTTCTCTTGTGAGTCTTCAAAGGATGATTCCAATAATATTTTCCTTCATCTCTCCTTAGCTTGGAAAAACTCGACTTTAGTGAGTAAAATGATACCTCTCATAAGGATCATGACTAAGATGTCAAAGGTCATCGAAGGTAATGCAAGTACAATAAGAAAGACCAAATAGCATAACCTACCACTCATTGGGGCTACCCTTTATCTTGAAAGCTGTTCACCAGTCTTCTCTAGGCCTTTCATCCTAACTTGTGATGACTACTCTTCAAATAAATTTTGAAAAGATTATAGAACCCACCATAACGTCTAATATATCAACAAGTTGATGTCTTGAAAACTAGTATTTGATTGTAATAATGTTTACCGAACACTGTTAACATACATCCACTAACTAACATCCTTTTTAGGAGTGAGTAATATTGGTACAACATTTAGTCTGAAACTCCAACCGCTTCAAGTTGTTATAGTGTTATTTTAGGCTTTGTACCAAATTTGATGAATGAGTATCAAAATTTTAAGTTATAGAATGAGAAGAAGGTCAAATATGATGAAAAAAAAAAAAAGACAAAAAGATCAGGTATTCTAGGCAACCACACTAAGGTGGTGTTTGCTTTTTTTACTTAATTCTAAATAGAACTAAAAACTAAATAGTGTTTAATAATGTTAAGTATTAGGTTGTTTGTTTTTATAATATTTTATTTCTATTAAGCATTAAAAAGTAAAAAAAAAACCAACATGTTATCTTTCCTTCCTTGTATGCTTTTGCGACTCATAAAGAGGCTTGGGTTGAGGAGATGTGGGATCCTTCAGGAGAGGAGGGGGCTTGGAGTCCCAGTTTTTCCAGACCATTTAATGATTGGGAGGTGGGGGAAGTGGAGAGATTACTATTGACAATTTGGGGAAGGAGGCTTAATCCTCTTTTGGAAGATAAAATGCAGTGGAAAGAGACTAAGGATGGTTTTTTCTTAGTCAAATCTCTTTATAATGCTCTAGATTCAAGAAGAGTGGATCAATTCCCTAATCGTATTATTTGGAGCTCTTGTGTGCCTACCAAAGTGAGTTTTTTCACTTGGGAAGCTACTTGGGGTAAGGTGCTTACCTTGGATCAACTTAAAAAGAGGGGTCGTTTTCTAGCTAATAGATGCTTCCTTTGTTGTGAGGAAGAAGAGTCAGTTGATCATATACTGATTCATTGCACCAGGGCAAGGGTTTTATGGGAGTTGTTGTTTGCTCTTTTTGGCGTTTCTTGGGTCCTCCCTTGTACGGTTAGCGAGACTCTTATTGGGTGGTGTGGCTCTAAGCTGGGCAAGAAGCGTAGAAAGGTGTGGAAGGTAGCCCCGTTGTGTCTTTTTTGGGTAGTTTGGAATGAAAGAAATAGGATTACTTTTGACAATGAGGAGGTTTCGATTCATAGGTTAAAAAATTCTTTTGTGTGTAATCTTTGATTGTGGACTAAGTCGGTTTGTAAATGAAGGTCCTCTGCCTTTACTCAGTTTTTTTGATTGGCTAGGTGCTAGTTGAGGGTTGGTTTTGTATTCCTTCTTCTTTTGCTTGTGCTTATAGGCGCCTCTTGTATACTCCCGTATGCTTTTGGGCTTGCCTCTAGGTGCCATTTTCTTATATATTTTTTTTCTGTGTTTGCCTATCAAAAAAAAAAAAAAATTCTTAACACAGTTATGAACTGAGTAAGATAGGGTTTCTACATTGTTTATACATTCATGTGCATGCTACAAGTTTTAAGATGGTTTAGCTTGAGTTAGTGAATGTTTGTACCCATGGCTATCCATTGCTATCAATGTTTTAAAAGGCTAAAGAAGATTTTGAAGTGTTTTTCCCTAATGAGGTGAGGCCTAAGCCTTAAGGCAGAGCAGGGCATTAGCCTCAACTTAAACAAAATAAACCGATAACAATAAATAAATAAATAAACCAATAAATTAATTAATAAAATCACATGAAAATTTGATAATAAGAAAACTATACAATTCATAATAACTAATTAATTGTTTGTCATTATCAATAGTTCTTAATTTGGTTCCTCTTTCTCTCTTCTAAAATCCAATTCTCTCTCATGGCTTCATCAAATAATTTTCTACATTACCATCACTATCACCAATAGGATCATCCAAGGAATCATAATGATATCCAATTGCTCTATTATTCTCCACATCAATGTTAACGTTTACACATTGTTTTTTTTTTTTTTCATTCATCAATAACATGAAATTAATTATACATGAGTTCAACCATTACCATGACTAACAACTCCTTTATTTCTTCTTCTCAATTTCTTTCTTCTCTCTCCATTTAAAGAATTAATTGGTCTAAGCCCTCACTTAATAAAAGGTTTAACCCTAGTCTTTTTTGTTTTTTTTTTCCTCCTTTTTGATAGGCAACACCGGATATATATTAATAGCACCTAAGAAAAGGGTGCACTAGAGCACACAATTTATATAGTAAGCACCAGC
Source organism: Vitis rotundifolia (assembly GCA_030254885.1). Classification (NCBI taxonomy): domain Eukaryota; kingdom Viridiplantae; phylum Streptophyta; class Magnoliopsida; order Vitales; family Vitaceae; genus Vitis; species Vitis rotundifolia. Next base: position 15,836,027 of record CM058156.1, read on the forward strand.
GAACAAGCAAAAAAGAAAAGAGAAAACAAAAGAACAAAATCTCTTTCCTTGGAGCTACACCAATCAACAAATCCTATCATGTTCATTGAATAGTCATATATGTACACTCTAACTGTAGCCCTAAACCCAAAACAAAACTTATAAATCCACAACAAAACCTTGCAAAAGCACAATTCATTAAAACCATTGAATATTGAGACTTAAACATCTTATAAAATACGTATAAAAAGCTCATAAAGACCTTAAACCCATTAAAACCTTGTAAATATTTGAGGCTTAAGCCCTATAGGGTGGTAGCCTCAAGGCTATAAGCCTCAATTGGGTGAGGCTTAAGCATTGATTACCCTATAATGAGGTTATAGCCTCAAGGCTAATTTACATAGCCTTGCCTCAAGGCAATCCTCAAGGCATAAGTCTCATTCACCTTTTAAAACATTGATGGCACATATATCCATATAAAATATGATCTTATTATTCTATCCTTAGTAGGTTTTGTGGGAACATAGAGGATGAGGATAAATTAAAAAAGAGGGCACTAAGGAGAGAGAATGAAAATGGACTTATATGGTATAGATAGAAAAAGCTGTAAATTAAGGAAAGTGAACAATAACATCTACTGGTTTCAACTTTGAGATGTTCAAAAGACTATGTTGGTTGAGGTAAGTAGGTGTTTGGAGTCTTATGACAATCTAATGGCTATCTAAATTAAATAAAATGAAAATTTGAACCAAAAAAACACTAGAAAAAGTGAAAAAAAAAGAAAGAGGAAAGGTCGTTTGAACATCCATTATAGAACATCTAAATGTCCCATGGAACACTCAAATGATGCCCATGGGGGCATTCAAATGGCATCTATCAAAAATAAAAAAAAAATAAAAAAATGGGGGCATTTAAATACCTTCATATTTTAGTTTTAATGCTCGACCAATTTTGACCCTATTTTCAATTTTTAATGCATTAAAATGCACTTTTTGGAAATTTTACCTTTCTTAAACTCAATTTGAATAAACCATCTAGGTTTTTCTTTTCTTTTCTTTTTTCATTTTTTTAAACCTAGCCTTTGAACTTTGATGGTGTGGATGCACATATTGCAATGATAACCATTGCTCTACCTAGAATTTCTAATTCTCAAAACTTTCAAGACTACGACTTAAAAGTCCTTTTAGTAGAAAGGTGTGATGGTGCATCAATCCACAAGCCTCAACATGATTTTGAGGTGATCCAATAAGAAATACAAAGTGCCACGTCAATGAAATGAAAGAAAAGTGTAGGTGTTAATTGGTATAAGACTCTTAGAAGTAGGTGTTCGAATTAGGTAAAGTTGCTTACATTTTGTTCATATTTAGTAGACTAGTTTTACTATTGTTTGACTCATGTTTTGTTTATATCCGTAGAGTTTTAGGAGACTCTATAGATGGTCTTTCCATTATATCCAGTGTTCATTATGTTCATTAGTTTTTCCAATATTCTTGATTGATATTGAAGAAAATCAAGACAAATTTTAAAAAATTGGGATCATAAAACTTGGACTGCCTATGCACCCCCCTTTTAGGTAGTTCTGTCAATCAAGGATAAACTTTTAATTCGCAATTAAAGAAGGAAAACTAGGGTGAGAGAAAATGAGAGTGTATAATTAACTTACTAACAATATAGTATATGGTTTAAATGGAAAATGAACAAGTATTAAAGGAGTTTATTAAATAGAAAAAGGATATGAATAGAATACATGACACCAGATATGTGAAAACAATTAATTTGAAATGTAGCTATGAAGCATCAATGGTTTAAATATGACATCCATTTCATTATAGGAATTTATTTCCAATAAAATGACTCACATTTTCAAGTTTGGATTCTAATAAACTAAACACAGTCTTAATGAAATTGATTCTAAATAAGGTATTAGTCTACAGGGCTAATAGCATATATTTTACCACTTTTTCTGAAGGCACCTAACAACTTAACGGATGTAGTTTTAATTTTTAGAGTAGATAAAAGAAGAGTAATTTTATGGACAGTAGACACGAGAAGGAGAGGGATACGGAAATGAAGTGCCCGGTTTGACAACATCTACACATCCATGTCAGGGCAATCAACAATTTTAGCATCAATCAGGACCTGTTAATCATCACAAACCTAAATCCATGTACACCTAAGTTGACAAATTTTGTATTGAAACCATCTTCTCTACCACCATCATATCACACATCCCCATCAGAGGCAAATAAAAGAGTAAATCTAACACCAGAAAAAAAAAAAAAAAAAAAAAAAAAAAAAAAAAAAAAAAACACTAAATTTACTCACAAACCAACACTGCATTCCCTTGAACCTCCCACCAAAGATCCTCTACTGGCATTTGAAGGCAACCCCAACGCAATGTTATTGCACAGCGCACTCAAAAATCGTGACCTCGCCTTCCACACCCCTGACTTGAAGCTAACCCTAGCGAACACCTTCACTGTGAAGCTCACAGATCCTCTCGTCCTTTCCGCATTTATTGCTGACCCATCTACATAAGCTCCGATAGCTGCGAAAGTTGCTCTCACGGTGGTCTCATTCTTGGTGCCCTGATAGAAGGGCGCAATGGTGGTTTGGGACAACGTGGCCGATTTGTAGGCAATAGAGGATTCGATGCGGTCGTATGAGATGCTCATCTTCTTGTTAGGGTTTCGGACGTCAAAGCTGATGTTCCATTCGCCAGAGAGCTGGGAGGCGGAGACGTTGAAGGAGGAGAGGGAGGCGGAGGCGACGCTGAAGTACGGGAGGCGAGGGCGGAGGACAAGCCAGACGATGAAGATGATGGTGCCCACGATAATGAAGAAGGCGATCATGGCGGCCAGGAAACGACGGAGGAAGGTGGCGCGTGGGGAAGAGTAAGGGGGCGCGTGGTAGGGGTGGGTTGCATTGGGGTTGTAGTAAGGGGGCGGCGGAGCATTGTAGGGGTAGGCAGTGGCGGTAGAGTGCGGCTGGGGGTATCCTGGTGCAGGATAGCCTGTAACTGGCCTATGCGGATCTTCCATTGGAAGGAACTAAAAAGTAATGAGTTCAGAATCAACAGAGTGATCGAGGGTTTTAACTTTTAAGAGAGAAAGAGAGCTTAGTTGGGCTTTAGGCCCGTCAGCAGTTGGGCTTAAGTTAAACCGCCTCTAAATTGTTTATTATGGGCCTCAGTTGCCTACTCCAGCTTCTTTGGAAAACGGCCGGCCTGTGCGATCAAAATTCCATGAAATCTGTGTTTGTGTTAAAATTTATGGAAATATTTTATTAAAAGAGACGAGATAACACCTAAATTTATAAAAATAATTTTGATACATTAAAATTGTACTATAGTTTTATTTTAATATTTTTACCCTTCAAGTTCCCAGGAAATGAATGTTTGATGTACTCTTTTGACCAGAGCACCAGTTATCCTCTCAAGTTCTAATGTGGACCCACTTATAATATTAAAAAGTAAAATTTCTTACGTCTGAACTTTTAAAATTTTTGCTATTAAATTCTCAAAACAACAAGCAAAAACAGATTGATAAACATGATTTTTAAAAATGCTTTTAGAATTTGAATTATAATATTAAAAATTGAATTTAGACCTTCAATTTAATTTTATTCATTATAAACCATACGCCCTTTGTCCTTGAAACTTGTTTTTAAGGTGAAAAATAAAAATAATATTTTAGTATTTTCTTACAATACTGACATTTGAAAATTTGTTTCTGTTTAATTCTTAAAAAATTTAAAGAAAAATTTCAAAGAAATAAAATACAAAGAAAAAATATAAGTAAATAAAAAAAAAGTTTAAATTCAATAAATTATATTTATATGCTTCTTCAAACTCATTTAACTTATTTATCTCTATTATATAAAAATTAAATAATTTTAAAAATATATAAATTTCTTATGAATTTTAATAATATTTTATATATTTTTTTTATTTTTCATTGTGAAACCAAACATGAGAAAATAATTTTTCTTAATATTTTTTGAGAACAAATATAACTAAAATAATCTTTTTATTTTTATTTGGTAAGTAATCTAATATTAAATTCAATTCAATTTAAGTCCTTTAAAATAAATATATATATATATATATATATATATATATATATATATATTAATTATAAATCAATTAAAGATAAATTATTTTTAAAAACATAGTTATTAGTCTTATAGAAAAACATGCAAGTCGATCAAGGACAAATTGTCCCCAGTTCACCTCCCCAGATACTGATTCAGCAAGGGCATGGCATAGAGCATGGTGACCATCCAATCATGTAATTGATGCCAAAAGAATCACACATGAGAAAATTACAATCAACTAAATTCTTCGGGAACCTCACAGTCATACATCTGATTCTCAATCTCATTTATGGGTGGAACCTTGGCATCATGATTTGTGTGACTACCCAGAAATAATTTCCTTCCCTTGTGAGGAATTCCAAAAACTTGGCCCACATGAGTACATATCATCTCAATGTTCGTACCTCCATCCATCTCAATGTGGCACTAAGCCACATTAATTTTGTTCAAAAGCTGTAGACACAATGGCATATTCAGTTGCTTCCACGCTAATTCCAATAGGCCACCAATTCCATATTCCCGAATGGACTCCTTTTCATCAGAAACCCTCTACATATCGGATAGAAATCATTGCGGCGAACATCTTGAACGTAGTGGCATTTTACTAATACACATCCCAATTGAAGTTAGTGTCATAAGTTGACGTAGGAAAGAAGACACAATATGACAACAATGGAAGTTGTGTAGGCTATACCATCTGTTATAACTGTGAGTTACAATGTTATTGAGGTGAAGCACAATAATGTTTATACGAACAAAGTAGGGGATAAAACTACTATTACAATATCTTTATAAAAACTACAATATATTTGTATACATGATCAAATTCATTGATAGCAATTGCATCCACTTATATGTTGCACGGGTAGTTGTTTGTAAGGAATAATTCATGTTACTTTAACCCCTCCATAATGTTACGTTTGCAATTGTTGTACCCTTAACTTATTCAAGAGGTGGCTAGCATTGTAAGGTCCTAATCATGTAAAGGACCTACCAGGAACAAAAACTAAGCCAATCTATAACCCACTCACATGAAAATGGTAAATCATTCAACACACATTGGTTCTTGTATCCCAAAGTCTTAATTGAACCACAAATCAATGTGGATTTTACAAAAGAAAAAGTTGAGGGAAACCCAATCATTTTGAACCCTATCTAACATGAGACAGGTTGGTACATCATTTATTTTACACTATTACTTGAAAGGGAAAATAGTGTTACTTTTAAATTAAAGGGTTGTACACAACATCAAAAGCCTAATTCACAACTCAATGGTACATCATTCAGCCAACATTAGGACTTTAGGACATAAACATTATTACACTTACATTACGAGTGTTGTACTTTATCTTAAATCACAAAGGCTTACTTGAATGAAACAAATCATTATTTAAAGAAAACTAGGGCAAATAATCACATAAAATTAAGAACATTGGAATCTTTTATTTTTTAGTAATTTAAGTACTTGGTTGGATATCATAGTGAAAAATAGAGTCGTGCAAGAAGGACATATATGCATGATGGATATGTATGATGGAAGAAAGGAATTTTAAAAAAGATATGTTTCTTTTTTCTTTTTCTTCCTTTTCTCCTTACTGGATCTTGGTTGAAACTTTAAATCTTACACTAACTAGAAAAGACACCTTTGATGGGAAAAAATGGAGGGATGTCAAGTCCAAAATCTAAAACTTGTGTTGAGGAGGATATTCTCCATCCTAGAATAAAGAAGAAAGGGAAAAAAAAGGTAAAATTAGTGAAAGTGAACAACCCAAAGAAAATTATGTACCCTTCACAAACGTATGTCAAAATTTGGAAAAGAAAAAAGACAGCTTCCAATGTTTAAAGAAGTCCAACAAGATTAAACTAATGGGTCAATACCTTACAAAGGCAACTAATTGGTGAAGATTCTTAATATTATGATTGTGAATCTTTGGGAAAACAGTGAATACAACTGATCAACACAAGTCCTAAAAAAGTATCATTTTTTAATAGGCAAAAAAAAAATATATTAATAATGCCAGTAAAAAAATGGGCAAAGCAATTACGTAGGGATTTATACAAGAAATGTCATTGAAAGAAACAAAAAACTTCCCTCATATTCTCTAGAACCCAACCCAACCATCCATTGACCTTATAGGACATTCTTGTAGGCAAATAGAAATAATATTGAGAGTGCTAATTAAAAAATAGGAAAACAATCACACAAGACATATATAAGGGATATTGTTGAAACAAAAAACTTACCTCTCATTCTTTGACCTTTTTAGAATATTATGTTATAGATAGATAGATAGATAGATAGATAGATAGATAGATAGATAGATAGATAATCGCATTCTCTATAATTGAACCTAACCATTCATTGACCTTTTTAAATAATTATGTTATATGTATATTGAGATGCATATTGAACCTACTACAAGGAAATAACTACAAAACTAATTTTAAGATCTATTGGGACTACCCCTCCCACCAAATAAATAAATAAATAAAACAAATTCAACATCAAAATAAATCACAAAAAGAAAAAAAGAATAGAAAAGAAAAAAGAAAACTTTCAAGTAGAACTACATATTTCAAATATAAAAAATTTACAAGCACAATGAAAGCGTGGTTTGTAAAGGATTTCAAAATTCCCAAGTCAACCAAAAAGCATTATCTTGGATGCTAGATCAGGAACAATGCAACATGAGATGGTATATATGACTAGATTAAGTTCAAATAGCAAAAGTTCCTTTGGAATCAACACTATATTGGAATGTGAGACAAGCATGGAAAGAAAAGCTTAATATAACAACATCTCGTCTTAATGGGAAATGGCTACCATAGAAAACTTGATTGTATAATATCCTAGAGAAGCTAAGAAACTCTAGAATCAGTGATGCTCTAAGAGAAGCAGATTTGCAACATCTTGCTATCTAGAAGACTCGGGTGTATTTATTGCTTCTACAGAAGTTCTTTGCAAACAAAGTACTTGGCCATGTTATAAGGGAGTTATAGCATAGATGGGAAATTGGGTCATTTGCTTCATGACAATTGAATAGGCTTATGAAAGCTTCTTTATGATGGCTTAAAAAAAGCACTCTCATTCAATTATGCATGGTAGACTCAAATTATAAATGGGGAGTTAGAAAATTTAATTTATATGAATGTCGTGTTATAACTTTTGTAACCCCATCATTATGAAATTTAATTTGTACATTATGTTTATGAGTAATGGAGGAAAATGGAAAAGTATAACGTATACAATTATATAGATGCATTCAAGTTAATAACCCACCATTACCTATTAATTTGTATATAATGGTTGTAAATAATGAGTATAACTCTCATATAGTATTTGATGGGAAGACTAAGAAATGTATAACTTTTTATAAGTAAAGGTCTCAAGCCACACTCTCATTCTTATGTCCTTTTTCTGTTTTATTTTCAACAACATACACCTCATGAGTGGCCTATCCACTATATGAGAGTAGTGAGTTGAAGACCTTGACAATACAATTCACAAAGTGACTCAATTTCATTTCAAAAATGTTATTGGTATCATGGATCAAGGTAAGAATATGATCATTATTTTAGTACTTATATTTATTTTGTTTTATGCATCCAAAATTATTTTTTAAACTAATTATTTCCGCATAAAGTTTATAAAAGTTTGGTTAACATTTAATCCATTCAAATATACAAAATGACTAGTCAAGCCTACAACTTCTTTTGTTTATTAATTTAAAATCTCCACGTACACCAATTTATCTACAAAATTTTCCATGCCACATCGGAGAGCTCTCTTTTGTGTTACTTCATAAAGTATCATTAAACTAGCTACAAAAGCACATCCTTTAAGGCAAATGAATTCCACAATTACATATCACTAATATATTAAAATGAAAACCAATCCAATATGTTCTTAACCATGTAAATGAACATTTAATACGAACATCCAATGACAAAAAAGAAAATAAAAATGCATTAAGTTAACATTCCCAAACAAATCTAAGAAAATAAGTTCCCAAATGTCATTGGGAATTAGAAAATGCAATGCATGACAAATATTATCACAATATTAAAAGCTTAAGTTCCCAAAGAATTGTGCCAATGTAAAACTCAACTTGATTACGAACCTTTAAAGTCCCATGGCTTTCTATAAACATTATATAATTGGGATTTAACTATCAACTGCTTGCTCAAAATATTGATGAGTCAAAAGCCTATTTAAGAACTGAAGCTACAATCTTTAAGCTAGCCCTCAAAACATAAATTTTGAAGCAACTAACAACACTCCCATCCTACAAGACTTTTCATTTTTCTAATGATAATCTTCTCAGGGACCAACATCCAACATATTATCATGTACATTATAGGCCAGAAGACAATTTCAAGAAAGTCATATCCCATTAAATCGGGATCAAGTATAATAGACTCTTATTTCAATTTTTTATTTTTATTCTCTATAACATCTTAAAATATGAGAGTCCACCAAATGAAGATATGTGATAAAACCTTCACTTGAGCTCATAGCATCCAACAGCTCCCATCAAATCTATTCATATAAAATGTTTCTATTTGAATTTTATTTTGAAAAAACCAAAAAAATAAAAAATCACAAGGTTTTAAACTACACTGTGGTGCTCACACTGTAAAGACACTATTAGTTGTGTCATTACTAAACCTCTGACACATCCAAATCACTAGAAAATGTGATAGAGCTTTCTCTTTAATCCCAACCAAGAACTGAAAACAACCAAACTTTACAATGTGACATAGTAATTAGCTTCACGTCATAATACCTAAATCCATTCACGCTATTCCAAATCTACAACAACCTAAATCCATTCTAACCCAGAACTGCTTCATCCCAACTGATGAACAATCCAACACAACTGATTGAACATTGAAGAAAGACAAGCATAGGAAGACTCCACACAAGGAACAAAAAGAGGGTACCTTCTACTCTAAGCAATAACAGGATTGGGATTTATCTTTGTAATAATAGTCAAGAATTAGAAAGGGAAGAGGGGGGTTGGAGGGTTGCCACTTCCTTCATTCCTTCCTTCCCATCAACATGATATCAACATTGCAACCAATGAACCTCACACATAGATGGAGCAATGGGTAGGCTAACCTCTCGATCATGTTAAGGTTAGGGCTCCACTAGAGAAGACCTTTTGTTGGGGTTAGGGCTTCACTAAACAAATCTAAGTGGTTAGGGTTTAATTACTGTATTTACTCATTTAAGTTTTCATTTTAACGTATGTTTAATTTAGGTTGAGAGAATTATGTATGTTTAAAATTGATTGGTTTAACATGTATTCTTTTAATTTAAAAGGGTAAATTATGTTTCAAGAAGGTTTTAAGTTGGTGGTTAAGTGATAATTTGTCAGCTAATGAAGGAGGTTGACATGCTACCACATTGCCTTGTTGGTTGATGTGGGTGCCAACCAAAAAGGCTTTCCAAGGGTATTTTTGGCCAATGTGAGAAGGGCATTGTACCATTGTATGAAATGCTAAATTTTTGGGGCAAAAAAGCACTAACCATAAAAGAGCCATTTTTTGGTTTTTAAAACCTAACAAATGCATATTTACATAATGCCTAAAAAAGAAAGAGAAAAAAAGAAAAGGAAAAGAGAGAGAGAAAGAAAAGAAAGAAATAAGAAAATGGGAAGAAGAGGAGAGAAAGGAAATTGAGAGAGAAAGAATATGGATAGTGGAAAAATGAAATGAGATTTTTACTGTTCTCTTTGAATGGATGGGGGAGATAAAGGGGAGAAAAAATGATTGCCAAGATGGGTTCTTCTAAAATAAGTATAAATGGGCTAAAATTGGTGGTCTACATTATCATCATTATTTTTTTAATTTTCCATTTTTCTTTCATCATCAATATTATAGATGTTCCTTACGAATTCATTTTTTATTTTAAAAATTATATATTGCATCAAAATGGATTTTATGACCTTTTTTTTTCCAATTTTTTTCCAATTATATTTAGTAGGAACCTCCTAATAAATTACTTTGGAGCTATCACTTGATATTTTATATTGAAATTTCATTTTATTTCATCTTTATCATTAATCTTTTTACCTTCAAATACCATATAAAGATTTTTGCAAATGAACCTTTCAAAGGCTACTAAAAAGACTTATAAAATTATCAAAATATCTTTGAATAATTGTTTTTGAAAGGATCAAACTTTTCATTACCATATGCCTAGAAATAAGAAATTAATACCAGTTCTTGAATGAGAGTTTGACAAGCTCATCTGAAAATAAATGGTGTTCAAATAGGATAGGTCAAGCCTTTATACTTGACATCCCGAATATATATTTTCCTCTGAGAATCAGAAAATCAAAATTTAAGAAGAAAATTAAGTTAATCTCCTAAATTAAAATGAAGAGAGTAGAAACTCTAAAAAAACCCCAAATTGAGGAGAAAATCAACCGAATATCTGGAATTGAAATAAAAAAAAGCTAAGATTGTCCTCAACTGATTGCAAGTGCGCATGCATGAAGAGAAATTTATGGCTATAATCTGTTATGAACATTATGACTATTTACGAATGAGACGGAAGAATACATGCGCAACATCATAGTAACGAGCGGCAAGGTCGACGTGAGAGAAGAGCTGAGGCGGAAAAGTAATAACCGGCTGCTTCAAAAACGCCTTGTGGCACTGCAACACACCCCCATTGGCACTTTCCAAATCAGCCTCGGCCTTTTGATAATCCTCGCCCTCCATTCTCATGAAAGAGTCGGTAAGATCATTGGAGGCTGAAAAGAGGGAGACGTTACAGGTTTGGAGTGCCTGCTTGAGAGTGGGTTCGCTGGTATTTTGGGCCTGCAGGTCAGCTACTTCATGCCCATGCGTTGCTTCGCTCATCATGCAGAATAGTATTTCAAATGTCAATTCCGGGATCTCACTGGTGCTTCTACTGGGGTCAGAATTCACGCAGCTAACGCACACGTCTGGGTGTGGGGTTTGCCCACAAGCCTTCTCCACTTGGGATTTGTCGTCTGCATGAGCACAGGACACGAGTAGTACTAGTACTACAAGAAAGAAGAAGAAAGACATGTGAAGACATTTCATGGAAGCCATCTTAACTCAATAATCCGCCAATGGATTATAAGTGAATGACCAGGAGCCCATTGTGCTTATTTATGCTCAACGATTTTGCTTTTGTAGGTTATTACCATATATAATCTATTACGATCCGACTGTGGCGGTAACTCAGATATAGTAAAATTGTGGAAAGAGATATTCTTCCTTTTTTATACAAATGTTTTTACTTTGCACTTTCCAAGCCAGACCCTCCTCTTCTTCTCAGCGTACGTTGCCTTCCATGATCCATCAATTAATGGTTGGAAAGATAAACATTTTTCCTAAATTATCCTATGTCTTTACATATATATTGGAGCACTTTCCCACCCAATTATTCTTTACGCATTTGCCTTTGAATTAGTCTTCTCAATTCTCTTCATGTGGCGACATTGAGCTGAATGGTGTCCAGACTTGCCACAGACAAAGCAATTACCCTGTTTTTTAATAGTCGAGTTCTGAACCTTGTTTGATGCATTGGGCTTGGTCCTAGAGTTTTGTTTCCTGGACCTATTGTTTTTGGGTTTAGGTTTTTCTTCAACTATATTAGCATTAGAAGACAATTCCTTAGCTTTCTCAATATTGTCCCTATTTTGGTTTTGTTCCTCAATTCTAATATGGATTATGACATCCTTTAGGAACATCTGTTTCCTTTTATGTTTCATGTTATTTTCATAGTCTTTCCAAGACTTTGGAAGAGTCTCTACTAAATAACCAACCATAAAAGGTTCGGGTAATTTAATGTCTTCAATAGACAAAGATGATACATCTCTATCCTCAGTCATTTGGAAATTTCTAAAATTCCCTATACCATATTTCTGAGTTTCTGCATCTTCCAAAATATATTTTTTATTCATTGCATCCCAAATTTCTTTTGCAACTTTAAATTGACAATAACTATCAAAAAGTTCATTAGAAAGGATACTCAGAATAGCATGCCTAACTTGTCTATTTCCAGTTTCCCAAGTTGGTAACATATAAGAATCATCTTCTGGTTTTGGGTCAATTAAAATGTGTCCCAAGTTCACCACATCAATTGCAGAGAAAACCCTTTCCTCCCATCTCTTAAAGAATATCCCATTGAAGGGATCAATTTTAGAAGTGTCAGGACGGGTGTGAACTAGGGAAGCTTCCATTTGGATTTATTTCAAGATTATTGGAATTAAGGGTATGGAAACAAAAGACTAGCCCAAAAGACAAACAAAGAACATAATAAATAAGGAGAGAAAACTTATCGGCTGAAGCGTGACAAACACTGTCCTTGAAATAGATCCTAGATCCACCCTCCTCGAAGAGGAACTCGGTGCACTAGGGAACCAATGGTCTGCCTATAAGCGAGATGTGTAGTTTGAAAAAATTCCTCCAAATAGATATATGAAAATACTCCCTGAAAAACTCTCTAGAAAATTCTCTGAAAAAAAGAGAGAGGGGTGACCTGCTTTTATATGCTACTAACATAGTCCCAAAAGGAATCTATTTGTAATTAGGGGATGACACAAAGTGGAAGGTGATTTTACTTATAAAAGGAATGTACTTGTAATTAGAAGATGATACAAAGTGGAAAGTGATACGACTCTTCCTCTTCCAAAAAATATAAGAATAAAATAAAATATTATAAAATAAATTAAAAAATAATTTTTAAAAATAAAATATAAATTATTTACACTCTTCCTACCAAGTTGTGGAAAGAGATATTCTTCCTTTTTATACATATTTTTTTACTATGCACTTTCCAAGCCAGACCCTCTTCTTCTCAGCGTACGTTGCCTTCCATGATCCATCAATTAATGGTTGGAAAGATAAACATTTTTCCTAAATTATCCTATGTCTTTACATATATATTGGAACACTTTCCCACCCAGTTATTCTTTACGCATGTCTCCAGGCCATGCAACTTCATGATATCCCAAGATTTGGTTAGGTTATTTTTAGAATATACCGTTCAAATTTACCAATATTTTTCAAGATCTAGGGTGCTTTTTTGGTTTTACCTGAATAATATATCTAGATTCTGGGAATTTGACCAAATATAATATATTTTAAAATAATTTGTTAAAATATAGGAATTGAAAAACTATTTCTAAAATTTATAATAATTTGTAAAAAAAATAATAATGAAATATATATCTTTGAAGAAGAGATGACTTCAATTTAAATATTGAAAATTAAAATTCTCTTTTAAAAAAACATTTCCAATTTTAGAATTTGCAAATTCAATGTAATGTAACAAGCATTCATAACCTATTATAATTTTAAAAATAGTTTTCAACTATCATACATCCTGTATCACGTTTGAAAACTAAATATTTTCTAAAAAATTCGTAAAAATGTAAAAAATCTCTTGATTTATTAGTAGGAATGTTGATTCTTTGAATAGAAGTAATTCTCAAAGTGAGTGATTCCTAATTGGAAAATCAACTCGATTTTCTCTTTTGTCAGTTGATTTATTTTAGTAACTTGGGATAACTATTTGGTAAATAAAAAGAAAAAGAATAATATAATTACCGATGCTTAAGTCTTGTTTAGATCAATTTATGAAAATTCAAAAGTTCATTTTAAAGTTTATTAACAATTTGTAGCCTATTTGGTTCATTTTTTATAATTCTTGTAAAAATTATATTTTGACTTATACAAGAAACTCTTTCATATTTAATAAAATTTTTATTATATCAATATCACCCTTTAAAAATTATTGCTTTGATTTGTGCTTCAATTTTTTATTAAAGTAAAAATTAAAATGTTATCCCCAACAAGACATTAATATGTGTCTTTTTTTTTTTTTTTTCCAAAGACATTCATAGTTGTAGGATTACCAATAATATAAGTAAAAATTTCATCACAAATAGTAAAAATAATATGTTATTTCTATTCATATGCTATATGTACATATGTATGTATGTATATTGTGATCTTTAGCCACCTTTGTTGCATACCATTTTTCATCCAATGTTTTATGATATTTCTTCATTCACCTTAGATGAGAGTGTCTGTGCATGGGATGACATGGGTATTTCATCACTTTTAGTGATGATTACTCTAGGTTATATGTACATAGGAAATCCGATGCCTTGGATACATTCACTAATTAAATTTAAGGTGGGATTGGATAACCTATTATGTAAATATGTCAGCCACTTTTATTGGATCAAAGATATGTGTCTAGTAAGTTATATTCTTTCCATAAAGAGCATGGGATTATATCTCAATTATATGCACTAGGAACTCCATTGCAAAATGGAGAGGTGGAAAGAAGATATCAAACTTGGATAATCATAATGAGATCGATAATTGGTTTCTTATCACTTCCCATATTATTTTGGAGATATGTCTTAGAGATTATGTAATACCATTTTTTTCCTAAGAGGTATATTAGTTTATAAGATATTTAAGAGGATTTTTGGCTTATTACCTTTATAGTCAAGGTCATCATAAGATATTTGTCGACTGGATATTATTTTGATATTTGTTAAGATATTTGTTGAATGGACATTTGGGAAGAAAGATGGCATTAAGATGGTATCCTATACCTTTCTAATGGGTAGCCTTAAGTATGCGATGCTATATGCTAGACTGGATATTTGTTTTGTTGTAAGAATAGTGAGTAGGTATCAATCTAATTTATGATTAAAGTCTTGGCCGGATGTCAAACATATACTTCAAGTATCTTAGGAAAATGAGGGGATATATGCTTGTGAGTCTTTGCAATGAGTTGGTACTCCTTAGGTACCAGGAATTAGACTTTCAATCTAATGAGAACTCTGTAAGTCTACCTCTAGGTATGTGTATACTCTAAGTGGTTTTTGTTGTTTTTGAAGTAATAAAGGAAGTTGTTTAGCTTAAGATGTTCCTTATAGGAACTAATGGTAGTTTCCTTACCTATATCATCTAGGATAATGTTTTTTATAATAGTGGGATGGTGACATAGTCTAAAAAACTAAAGTGTCATTAGAAGAGAAAACACATAGAGAAGAAGTACTATCAGACTTAGTGAGATAGTATAGAGAGTTGATGTGACAGTGGAACATATTATTTTTGTAATGCCCAACCTACTTTTGGGGCTAGTAGGAGTTTGTTGGTATTGAGCTCTAAAAACAAGACATGATGTAACAAAGTTCAACTTAACTATCCCCTTGCTATCTCTTTTATGCATTAACATTGATTTAAGCATTCAACTTATATCGCTTACATTGTACATAACTTAGATGCATTAAGAGTTGCACAGAGGATATAAGTCATGGGTTCTTTATAAGTAGATAAGTTGTCCATAATTAGTTCATAGTTTTAAGCAATCTAGTAGAGACTATAGTGCACCACTTGCTAATTGAAGGGATGACTTGTCTTGGTCAACGGGATGAGTTTCCCATGGTGAGTGCACTAGTGTATGAGATGCACATTGGACATGACTTACGGTGAATCATAACTTAAGGTTATTAATTGTCATGATTCACCAAACTACTATATTGCATGGACTTTCAACCTTGAGATGATATTGAGTTTATGCTAAAATCAACAAAATGTTTTAACTTATGGATAAGACTCTGAAGTAGTCATATATCCCTATGAAATGGGTCCTTATTGATGAAGGCTAGTGACAATAGGTATTTTTAATAGAGACACCATAATGTCTTATGGAATTGAGACAATGTGTCTCCTTGGGTAATCTAAAGGGCATGTGATCATGAAATTTGTGGTTGTAATAATTCATTTAGTGGAATTTGACATATGCACTTTAGAGTTAGAGTATGTCAATTGATCACATAATAAGTGAGATCTGTAACTCAAGGATTTGAGAGGTAACCTTGATAGGTGATAGTAATACCTTGTTAGATTATGGACACTAGTTTACAGAAAGTCCGCTTGTAGTGAATAATAGGTCACAGACCCAAGCTTCATCTCATTAATGTTATTTACATAGGATACTAGAATGCAGTTGATTCACTATAGTGGGATGTTGAATCAACTTTATAATTGGATTATGAGGGAGTCGGTACTCCTATGGGTCTTAATGGTCATTGCTTTGAGCTTACATACCATGATGGCATGGTTTATGAGAGTTGAATTTGCTCTCAATTCACTTTTGTGTAATGGGTCGTTTTGATAATTAAGTGAGGTTGCATAGGTGATTACTACTCAAAAATAGCATATTTTAAATAATAATTATCATGAGTTTCACATTTTTTGAGTAGTAATTATGCCTAAAACACTCAATTAACATGTTGTTACCCTTGCAAGAGTTACTAACGAGTTTTATGAAGTTTTGAAGTCATTTCAAGGTATGATTTTGATAAATTGGAGACAAAAGAGATGAATCAAATTGAAGAGAACAAATAAAGTTGATGATGATCTAAATACACAATGAAAGAAGTAATGCAATTGGTTTGGACCGGGATTTGGAGTTGATTTGGAGGTAGTTGAAGTGGAATCAAGACAAAGAAATTGAAGAAATGGCAAAAATGAGTTGAAAATTTTTGTATTTTCATTTCACATAATCATGTGAAAATTTCGCACAATCATGTGAAATAGACCAAAAGACATTTTTTTGCTGCAACTTAGAAGGAAATCTCAAAGCTGATTTCGCATGACCATGCAAAATTTTTGCACAGTCATGCGAAATGCTCCAGGAAGGAGAAATTGGTGCTGATGCATTTTCCACTTCGCACAATCATGCGAAATTGTTGGAGCTCGTGCGAAATTGCTGGATCTCGTGTGAAATGGGCATTTTATTACTAAACTCTAGATTTCTTGGTGAAGAAGCCTCCGGAAGACCTCTTAGATGATGCCAAGTGTCCACTTGACCTTAACCTATAAATAGAAACTTGATTTACTCATTTGAGAGACTTTTAGACATTTTCTAATTGTAGAATTTTACAGATTTCCTCTCTCTAGAGAATTCTTTACTTTCCTTCATTTTCTCTCATTTTCTCACTAGCCAAACATGCCTAGTGAGACCAAAACTCCAAGCATGAGTGGCTAAATCTCATTTTTCTTGGAGGAAAAAGAATCTAGAGGCAAGATCTATGATGAATTAGAGAAATGAGCTTGAATTGCAAAGGTAATTTGATTCAATTGATTGATTAATTGAATTTTGGGGATTTTTCTCTTCAAATTGTCTTGAATGACTTTTACAATGCAAACTAGGTAGATTCATTAAATTCTTAAAGCTAGATTTGATGAGATTGAATAGTTGCATTGTGTGAATCATGGGAAGATAATTTAAGATGAATTGAATATATGATTTGAATTGATCTCTTGGATTAAATGACCTAATTTGAAGAGAAATTAGATTTAGATTTAAAGCTAAATCAAAAATCGGTTTAGATGAAAATTTAGGTTTTCAATCTAACTTGATAAAAATTAGATCTCAATATCTAATCACCATGGAAATTATTTTCTAGAAAATCTTAACTCCGAGAATTTCATCTCTTATTAATTTTCTTTTATTTTACATTTTATTTTTCTTCTCAATTTGAGATCATTGTTACATTGATTTTTCATTATAAATTTTTAAATCAATTTCACTTGATCACAATCATTTCTTATCCTCTCATTCAAGTCTTAATTACCGAGAATAATCCATCCTAGTGGATGACACCTAAAAACCACTATACTACGATAGTTTGTACTAAAACCATTTTTTATCGGGTACAAACTACTCTAGAATAGTGAATTAGGTTATAAATTTTGTTTTGATCAAATAAATGATGAAAAATCAAGCGATCAATAGGGTATATTGAACAAGTTCTCTAGATTGCACTAATTAATTAGTTAGATGGTCTTATGTGGTTAATTAATCAATTAGGACATGTTTTGAGCTAGATTAAACCCAAGCCCATGTGAGCTTAAGTCACTTAAGCCCAATAAGGGTACCCTATAAATACCCTTTTATGGGGTTAGGGTTTTCTAATGACTTTGATTAGTCATCTTCCACATCTAGAAAAAAAAAAAAAAAGAGTCTAAACATCCACTCTTCCAAAGTCCACTCTTTGGAGTGCCATGGACAAGGTTCAAGTCATCAAATGGTATCATGTATCAAATCTCTAGATACGTGTTCTTAACCGTAATGAATTGATTATGGAACATCCAAATCTAGGTATTATGTATTAGTACTATATCTTTAAATCTATAATTAATAATGGTTTTTATTGTCATTCTATTATGATATGATAGATTTAGAGATGTCTAGGGATAGATCCATGCACCTTATGAGATGTAAGACATGAAAACAAAGTAATCTAGTTCCTAACATTAAAAATATAAATTCCTTAGACCAGAGGAATAATCTTAAAATAGCTATTTATGTTAAGAGATGATCATGTTGAAAGGTTTTGACCCTATTACCTTTATTGTCCAGAGCGGTAGATCCCATAGATCAATATAGTTGAAAGATTGTTGTCAATGTTGCAAGCACAATTAAAATAACCCCTTCAAGGATCCTAGCCACCTTTCTTTTTGAGATGAGATTTTATCATTCCCTTCTAGATTTTATAAAATAAGTATAATCAACAACTTTATTTTTATGCTAAGAGAGCGTTTATTTGTTAGCTTTTTGTTGAAAGCAATTTGCTTTCAGACTTTAAGTCACTTGTTTTTCTATTTTTTTTATAATTTATTATAAATTTTTTGCTAAATAGAAAAAACCAAAATATTTGACTTTTTCTAAATGGAAAAAGTAATATGTTGGTTTTTTATTATTTTTAATGTTGAATAGAAATAAATATTAAAAAAAAAAAACAATATAACATTTAATATTATTAAGCATTAAAGTTTTATTTAGAATTAAGTAAAAAAAACAAACATCACCTAAAAAAGTAAAATATTTAAAAAAAAGCAGCAAAAGGGTACGGTGGGCCTAACTCATTTACATCAAATGCATACATAGGATGCAAATGAGGTACAAAACAATAAACAATTATTGGAACTTGAAAAAGCATTAATAAGATAAATATTATATATTGGTAACGTTTGAAAACAAAAGTTCAGAAATATGTTTTTCTTCCCACCCCGAAAAACAAAAGAAATACTACAATTTTTCTTTCTGAAAAAATACAAAGTCTTTTCTCTTGAAGTTATTCATATTTTTCTCTTTGAAAATAAATATCAAGACTCTTGTGTTGTGAGAAAAAAATGATTCTCATATTCGTATTTTCATTCATGACTTGAAGTAAGAAAATTAGTTAGTTAAACAACCAATCTGGATCTTGATATTTTAGAAGGTAACTCAAAAATCTTATTTTTCATGAGTTATTTTTTATTCAAAAAAAAAAAAAAAAAAATGTGATGGAACAAAAACAGAAAGGAAAACTAAGATGAGAGTATTGAGTATGGGAAAGTTTCGATACCATTTGTTAGGAAAAAAAAAAAAGAAGATAAAAGATTGACATGGGAAAAAGAGACCAAATTTATTATAATTTTCAAGATTATATGCTTTAAACTCTCTCAATTTTTCTCTACTCAAAACTTCATATACCATTTGTTTATATATCTTTTAACTTTTTTTCTTAATTTTTTAGGAATATGTTAACCTTAATGGTTTCTTAATCCTAGTTAAACTTAAAAAAAAAAAAAATTTACCAAAAAATTTATGAATATTGAATTTCTAAAAATAAAAAAATAAATAATTTAAATCAAATCACATCAGAAAGAAAAAGTGACAACAGATGAAAGAAAAGAATTATATAAAATAGTTGCAATTAGATTTGAACTTGTGTTAAAGGTTTTCTTGTTAAAAAATAAGTTTGAAAGAAAGGATTATTATGGGATTTATTGTTGAGAATAAAATAAAAATAAAAATAACAATTGAGAGAAGAAGAAAGAAGAAGATGCTTGTGAAAGAGAATAATGTCGGTAATATTTTAAGATATATTGAAAATTTATAAATAGATTTATTAATAAGATTAATGTTTTAGAGTTGATGAATGAATTGAGGTGGATGCTAAAAATAATTAGTTGGATGTAAATATAAATTTCCTTTAATCAAAAGATATTTAAAATAAAATTTCAATCCTTGGACGGAATCATTCCAGGAACATAGAATGTCACGACTGAGAAGCTGCTGCCCCAGGCACGTAGAAAATGCCCGGAAGAGTCGGGGAAGCAGCCCATAGGAAAGCATCTAGAAAGAAAATCTCAACCCTTGGACGAAAGATCATCCAACGGCCTACGTTCCTTCTTTCCCTACCAATAAAATCTGGAAATGTAAAGAGAGTTCTAGACTCTTCTCATTGGTAGTCACCAGACTCACCACTCAATCGCAAACGATCACAGCCGTTCGCTCCCTCTATATATGATACAAACCCCACTTCCAAAAGTTGACGTACTTAAGAGTTTCTGAAGACGCCGTTCTCTGAAGATCCAATTACGATTTGTGGGGGTTGGTTTTGGATTGGAAATCTCAGAGAAGTTAAGGTTCCCAGCAGGTACAGATTGAGGAAAAATGTTTGGAAGAGCGCCCAAGAAAAGCGATAATACCAGGTACTATGAGACACTGGGAGTGTCAAAGAACGCTTCTCAGGATGATCTCAAGAAGGCGTATCGTAAGGCAGCCATCAAGAATCATCCTGACAAGGGAGGTGACCCAGAGAAGGTAAATTCATTCCGTTTCTTATGTGATTTTTTTTTTTCTAAATTTTGTTTCTTAGTCTAGGGTTTGGTTTTGGTTTTGGTTTTTTTAATCTCTCTGTTTTTGGTCTCTTTAAGATCGATTTCGAATTCAATGTATCTGGTGTTCGGATATATCTGATTTTGGATGAAGTATTTGGTAACGAGGATCAAATTCCCATGAGATGTGGATGATTAATTGAATTCAATTTTCCTTTTTTCTTTTTTCAAAACACTTACCAAAAGATGGAAGAAAAAAAAGGAGGTAGTCTTTTCTTCATTTAAAATTGAGAGATGTTCAACCTTTTTTTCAATTAAATTGTACATATGAAACACCCTAAATACCATCTTCTTCCACCTCTACACACCCATCCATCCAAAGCCATAATCCTTATTTCTTCTCCATTGTCTCTCGTTTTCTTCCTCTCTTTCCTTTCCTTCTTCTTCATCTTCCTCCTAATTTTGTCTTAACACCGAAACCAAAAAAAAAAAAAGGGGGAAAAACTTACAGGGTGCGGGCCGGTAAGATTTTGGGTGATTTGTTAAGCGGTCGTCATTCTTGGACTGTAAAATTCTTCTTTTTCGATTTTAAATTATGATTTTTCTTTGCTTATAGCAGATCAGCTATTGTTAATATGAATACAGCTTATGTTTGCTGTGAGCTGTTTTTGGATTTCTCGTCCAGCAGTGGTTTCTGTTTCTTCTTTTCCTTTATGGTTTTTGTCAATCTTGTGTACGTACGTAGTTGGGTTGGGCCTCCTTTTGTTAGGCGCCTAGTAATATTAACTGAGTTATCTATTTGCCTGTCAAAAGTTCAGATCAATAACTTAGGAATAGTGGTACAAACAGAAAACTAATATGCTAACAGGTATGTTCCCCGATTGTGGTTTGTCAAGGTGGATAGAAGGTTGAGATTTGATGAACTCTTCCAAGTGATGGTGTTGGTGTATATAATTGATGTTTGATTTCTCTCAGTTTTGGGTGAATGGTGTTCTCCACTCTGTAACACTCATGAGCTGCTTTGTAGAGGCTGTAAAATGTCCAATATCTGAATTCCTTTTTATGCCTGACTCGAGCTCCCTGGTTTTGCTGAGGGCTTGCTGCAGGGATGGTTGCCTGGGATTGAGTTTAGTTTTCGAAAGGATAGTTGTTAGTTAAAGATTTTTTAGATAGAAAAAGAATATGAGGTTTCTGCTCCATCTGTGGTTGCAGCCAGTGCAGCTCTATGTTTTGGGAGGGGGTTTCTGGTTGTTATCACCTGTTTTGGGAAGTTTTCCAATGTGTTATTTATTTTATCATTGTGGCGATTGAGTTGGGGTCCTGTGTGTTGGAACGGCTTGGGACATTGTGGAATTTGTTTTTGTCATGCGTTGTTATTGGAATGGATTCACAGGTTTCTTAGCTTGATTGTATTAAAGCAATATGAAGTTTTTAGTTTTCTGTTGTAGTGGAACTGAATTTGAAACATGTGGCGTCTCTTGCAGTTCAAAGAACTTGCTCAGGCTTATGAGGTTCTGAGTGACCCTGAGAAACGTGAAATCTATGATCAGTATGGTGAGGATGCCCTCAAGGAAGGAATGGGTGGCAGTGGTGGTGGCCATGATCCATTTGACATTTTCCAATCTTTCTTTGGTGGGAGTCCGTTTGGTGGTAAGATTTATGAACATATATAATATGTGGTGTGATTGGCTTGGAGCTCAATTTTACTCAGAGCCCTGTGAAGAGCAATGCTAGATTGAGTTAAATCTTATTTGTGAGCAGGTGGTGGTAGCAGCAGGGGAAGAAGGCAAAGGAGGGGAGAAGATGTCGTCCACCCCTTGAAGGTTTCTTTAGAGGACCTTTATATTGGAACGTCAAAGAAACTCTCCCTCTCAAGAAATGTAATATGCTCAAAGTGCAATGGGTGAGTAATTCTGTGATGCACTCTAATTTTATAATGATTTCATTTACTTTTTATTGCCCTGCTATGTGCTCATATGGGAGGTTATCATGTAAACAATGACAGAAAAGGGTCAAAATCTGGAGCATCAATAAAGTGTAATGGTTGTCAAGGGTCTGGGATGAAGGTTTCAATTAGACAACTTGGCCCCTCTATGATTCAGCAGATGCAGCATCCTTGCAATGAATGCAAAGGTACTGGAGAAACTATCAATGATAAAGACCGCTGCCCACAGTGCAAAGGTGAGAAGGTTGTTCAGGAGAAGAAGGTACTGGAAGTCATTGTGGAAAAGGGCATGCAAAATGGACAGAAAGTTACATTTCCTGGAGAAGCAGATGAAGCGGTATGTTTTGATGAATCTTGCATACTATCTATAGATAGATATTTGTTGATGATTTTATCTGCTTGTTTTGGGTATTATTGCAACTGATGAGGGTGGTGTCATTTTGCAGCCTGACACAGTCACTGGGGATATAGTTTTTGTCCTCCAGCAAAAGGAACATCCAAAATTCAAGAGAAAGGGGGATGACCTTTTTGTGGAGCACACCTTGTCCCTCACTGAGGCTCTCTGTGGCTTCCAGTTTATATTGACGCACTTGGATGGAAGGCAGCTGCTTATTAAATCAAATCCTGGGGAAGTTGTCAAGCCTGGTTAGTAATGTCATTTCTCTATGTTTCTTTTCATTACATGGCTCTCTGTGTGATTTGGTCATTTAAATGTTGACTGGGGGGTGGGGGAGTTGTTAATGCAGATCAGTTCAAGGCAATCAATGATGAGGGAATGCCAATATACCAGAGGCCATTCATGAGGGGAAAGCTATACATCCAGTTCAATGTGGAGTTCCCGGACACACTAAGCCCAGAGCAGTGCAAGGCATTGGAAGCTGTGCTGCCAGCAAGGGCGACTACACAGCTGACAGATATGGAGCTGGACGAGTGTGAGGAGACCACACTGCATGATGTCAACATAGAGGAGGAGATGAGGAGGAAGCAGGCACAGGCTCAGGAAGCATACGAGGAGGATGAAGAGATGCATGGTGGCGCTCAAAGGGTGCAATGTGCCCAGCAGTGATGAATTCTAATACCAGAAATTTCATTTTGCACAAGTATTAATACAATCCGTGAATGTGTGTTGTCAACAACAAACCTGGATAACTGTTACTACATTCATTATGTTGGATGATGAAATTCCCATTGCTCACTTTGGCCTCTTTCCTAAATTACTTCTCACCCTGTTATTCTTCTCTCTATGCATATGGTCTAAAAATGGAAATGTGGGTTATGACATTTGTCATTATGGGAGTTGGAACCTACAGGATGCGTCTCACGACATCTTATGAAAGAAACAAAAGAAGAAAAAAATTTATTGGTGATTAACAATATAATTATTTAAATTATATATTATTTAATAGTTGATAATATTTAATTTAATTTTAATATATGATATTTTATAAAAAAAAAATTATTGATGGATTATTTTTTATTTAATTTTGAGATTCTTGTAATTGTTTAACTAAACTATTATTGATTTATAATCCATTATCTAAGTTTTAAATTAAAATTTTATCAAACATTTATTTATGAATATATTTGTATTATAAATAATTATCTAAATAAGTATTTAAATAAAAAATTTATTATTATAAAGTGATTTATATTTTTCCTCCTAATGTGTAAAAATGTGTTTTATTATATAATTGTGGATTCACGTGTTAAAAAATTATATGCAATTTCTTTTGAATATTTTTGTATGTGTATTTTTGTAATTATTTTAATAAATAAGTATTTTAAGTTCAAAATAGAAAAACTTGCTATTATTTTCATTGATTATTAAACCATTTGATATTGTATTTTTTGTAGGTAAATCATGTCTGAATCTATTGTTTCTGTGATTTGCTTTTGTAAAGGAAAAATGTTGAGGACAGAAACAGATGTAAAGTATATTAGGGATCAAGCTGTAATTGTGCCTTTGGATGTACCTGCTAGTTCAACTTATGAACACTTGTTATCTATGATATACTCGAGAATTGGCATTGACAAAAAACAATTTCAATTAGTCATCAACTGCAGGTCTCCTTTAAAAAGGGAAAATAGATTCCAACCTTGTCCAATATGGGATGATAATAGTTTATTTCAAATGTTGAAATTGGTTAACACATTTGGAATGGACGAAATTGAATTATATATTGAACAAGTGTTAGTACAACCATGAGTGAGAGGGCAATTATTAGGTAACCTCACACATTTATTACTCGAAAAAAATGATAATGTTGAGGAATTTGAGTATGGTTGTGGACCTAGTAGTGCCCCAGTTGCAATGACTTATGAGTGTAGAGCAAATGAAGATGAAGAAGAATGTGAATCCCAAGAAGATGACGATCAAAGTGAGAGAGCAAAAGATATTCAACATGATGGCCATGGGGTGTTCGAATTTATTGATGAGAAAAACAATAATGTTAATGTTGTTTCATCTTTCTTAGCTTTTCACCAAGCAGTGGAAAGTGAACAAGGGAGATATGTCTTCGTGGATGGGAAAGGTTGTAATATGTCAAATAACCCAAATCCTGAGGACCTAATGGAGTTTTCCCCTGTTCAGTATCACTTGGCACCATCATTGCGGTTTGAAAATGTAGAAAACATTGGTAATGTTGTTTCAAGTGACTGGACCTTATGGGGGAACACTAATATTGGAAACTTAGGTGGAGAGTTTATGGTTGGCCAAGTTTTTAATTCAAAAGTAGATTTACAACATGCTGCGAAGTTGTACTCTATTAGTGCACACCAAGAGTACGTTGTTGTTTCGTCAACTAAAAAGTTGTTAGTCTTGAGATGCAAGAAGGCTAAGCAATCTCAATGTCCATGGAAACTTCGTGTTATGATTGTAAAAGGTACAACTTCATTTGCAATCAATAAATACAATGGTTCGCACCAATGTGTAAATCCTTGCTTGAATCGGGACCATCAACAATTAGATTCCAACTTGATTGCTGCTCATATCTAAGGAATGATTAAGGCACAATTCACATTGTTAGTGACTACTATTCAAGCAAGTATTGTGGAGAAATTTAGATACCAAATATCATATAAGAAGGCATCTAAAGCGAAGCTTAAAACACTTACAAACTTATTTGGTGATTTTTATAAGTCATATGTAGAGCTGCCACATTTTTTTATTACCTAAGAGTAGGCAAATCTAGGATGTGTTATAATTTCAAAAACATTTCTTGGTATTATGGAGAATACAGAGATATTTCAACGAGTTTTTTGGACATTTCATCCATCTATTGAAGGATTCAAGCATTGTCGGTCCGTACTTAGTATTGATGGTACACATTTGTATGGGAAGTATAAAGGCACTTTAATGATTGCTATGGGTTGTGATGGAAATAATCAGTTATTTCCATTGGCTTTTGCCTTAACAAAATGTGAGAATATTGATAGTTGGGGATGGTTTTTGGCATGTATTAGAACTAGAATAACTCATAAGAGGGGACTTTGTGTTATATCAAATCGATATCTAGGCATTATGGCTGCAATGAGCGATGTTCATCTTGGTTGGTTTGAGCCATACACATATCATAGGGTTTGTATGCGTCATCTTGCTAGCAATTTTATGACTCGATTCAAGGATAAAATATTGAAAAATCTGATGTGCAGAGCAGCCTTAACAACCAAGATTGAAAAATTCAATAAACATATGAACACAATTAGGAGGATTAATGCAGTTGCACAATAATAGTTGGAAGCAATCCCTTTTAAGAAATGAGCGTTCTCTCATGATGGAGGTCAAAGGTATGACATCATGACTACAAACATGTTGGAAATGTTCAATAGTGTGCTTAAAAGGGCTCGTAGCTTACCCGCAATTGCTTTGGTTCAATTGACATTTTTTTTGGCTAAATAGTTACTTTGTTGTGAGAAGAGAACAAAGTGTTAATCGACTTGCTTCAAATGAGGAATACACTTCATATGTCGATGCTAAGATTAAGGCAAATGTGGTTAAGGCGGGATCTCATGAGATTGTTTTATCTGATCACATCCAAGGACGATTCCATGTGAAAATTAGTAGGGGTACTAAGAGTAGCTCAACTAGTGGTCGAACATATCGCGTCAACTTATAGGAGTATGCATGCACGTGTGGTAAAACACTCATATATGGATTCCCATGTAGCTATATTCTAGCATCATGTCATTTTCGTTCAGTTGATTTTAGACCACTTGTTCAACACTACTACAGTACACAATCATACTATAATACTTGGGCACCCTTGTTCCATCCCATTTTCAATGTATATGAGTGGCCTTATTATGATGGTCCGATTATCGTGCCTTCTGAGTCGATGAAACGTGCATCAAGTAGACGACCTAAATCAAGTCGTTTGGGTAATGAAATGGATGTTAGAGAGGGCAGGACTTTTATTACATGTGGGTTATGCAACAAAATGGCCACAATCGCTGCTCTTGTCAAAACATTAATAGAGTTGATTAGACCATGTGATGTATGCATGTAATTCTCTTGGATATTGTGATGTAAGCTATTATGATACTACCTTTATGCAATTATTGGCTTTGGTTTGATTCTAAATATTAATGTTATTTGCATAATTAGGTTATTTGTATTTGGAATAATGTCCATACTATAGGGAAAACTTTGTCAAAATTTTGAAATTTTCTATTAAAAATGTTAGCAAAATGTTCCATTGTATTTATATCTCTAATTTCAATTTAGACTAGTATGACTTGTTTATTAGTCATAAATGAATTGATCTACTTAAATTTATCAAATTGATATATACTTAATATAGGGAAAACTTCATAAATTTTTAAAACTTTTCCATTAGAAATATTTTTTATTTAAAAACAATAAGTATTGTTTATTTATCTCCATAATTTTGTTACAGATATGGAGTATAGAGGACATACTTCTAATTTAGATCCATTAGATATGTCTGTTTTGGTTCTACAAGATAGACACAGGTCTCATTTAGTTTACTCTGGCTAGGTACGTATATGAAAGCACATAATATCTCTTTAAAGAATGAAAAAAAATTTCAGTTTATTATCTAAATGATTTATTTGTATTTTTACAATTTGCTTTAGTCTTGACTTGTCGACAACATATATCTAGGTTTATGTGGGAGTGGGAGATGGATTTTCATCTTTGACCTTATATTATTCGATCTGGATTTTATGGTGTATACCGTATTGGACACATTACACTAGATTGGGGACTGATCACTAGTCTAGTTGAGAGATGACGTCCCAAGACACACGTATTTCACCTTCCTGTTGGGGAGATGTCCATTACTTTACAGGATGTTGCTATCATATTAGGACTTCGTATTCATGGGCTTCCCATTATTGGCACATGTGACATAGATTGGTCACTACTATGTTATGAACTTTAGGGGTGACTCCCCTTACATCTAAGATTAAAGGATCAGCAATATTGACACAATGGCTATGTCACTAGTTCTCTCATCCACCAATTGATTTAGATGATGCCACATTAGAGTGGTATACACGAGCTTTCATATTAGGACTCATAGGTTCAACGCTATTTACAGATAATAAGGGTACCCACATCCATATGTGTTATCTCCCACTGCTTAGAGACTTGACTCAAATATCTATGTATAGTTAGGATAGTGCAGTATTAACACACTTATATAGGGAGTTGTGTTGAGCTAGTTTGGATGGTGCCATCGATATTATTGGATGTGTCACACTATTACAGGTATAATTAATTATTCACATTAGATTAAAATTTCTAGTTGCTTCAAGTTTATAATTGAAGTAAAATTTTAATGTGACATTTTTTCTAGTTGTGGTCTTGGGAGAGACTCCATGTGGGTCAACCTGATTTTGGCCGACTACCAGCCCCTCTAGCAGCCAAGCATTTCGATCATGATGCAACCAATGATTTACCAGCTGAGAGTCCTATTGGGGTACATCATGGATTATTGGATGAAGACTAGGGATTACAAGATGAGGCATTGTTAGACGAGGGTTTACTAGCTAATCTGTTAAGATGTAGGTGGAGAGTATTTTTATCATGGACTCAAAACCCATCACGTGTGTTGACAATTTATCGAGACTAATTAGATGCACAAACCCATGACTAGATACATATAAGATGTAATGTGCTATTGTTAACCATATAAACATTAACATTATTAATGTTAAATGTTGATTTTAACAAGTTTTATGAGAGCCTTACATGGGAGACTTAGTTGCCCATCTTCCAATGATATCTCTAGCATACTAGGAGATTTGGCAAACAATGTCACCTCTTATCTGCTTTGACGTTGTTGAATGGCATCGATTAGAGCGAGTGCTGCGATAGTTTGGCCTTCAACAAGGGATACCTCCATCTTGTTCCATAGAGCAAGACCTCCATTTTGTAAATAGGTAAGGACGACATAAGTATGATTGGGGGGCATTCCATGCATAGTATATTACCTTATGGGCTAGTCGTGTGGAGCATATTGCGATAGCACCACCTATGGTGGGTGTTATGCAGTTTCATGATCCATATATGGAGTGGTACCGACATATTACACGACGTTTGATCACACCCCCTCTCCAGAGAGATCAGATGAGGTATCATAGTACAGCAACAACTACTCAGTTGTTGGTAAGATTTTTTAATTTAGAAATGGTTTATTAAATTATAATTAATAAAAAATCATCTTCGTCTGTTTAACTTTTTTTTTTTTTTTTTTTTTTTAGATCACTAGTATGGTTGAGATTGCTAGTTGATCTACTGGCTTACTTCAGGTGCATTAAGCGACATTCATTGGATTACTATTGATATTTTGCATGTTACTGGAAAGGAACATCGCATACATTCAGTGCGTCAGTCGCCTACATCATCATACCCATCCATAAGACCACCTGTGTCAACCACTACAGTTAGGATGCAACCTATTTGAGGCCGAGAGATAGGTAGTAGGTGAGATGGTGGGCGAGCTGGTCGATAGCCTCGACGATCTATGCATCCACCTAAGACCATGTTAGTACCATCCACATCATCTACCCTATTTGCACCTGAGGCTTCCACACTTCCCCCTTCACCCCTACCATCACCTTCACCTAGACTTTCTCCCTTAGAGCATGTTGTATCAGATACTACTCTACCATCACCTGTATTTCCTCCCATAGAGGCCACTATACCTAATGTCATTACACTAGATACTACCCCACTATCCATTAATCTACCATCACCTCTACCTTATCTCGAGGAGACCACTACACCACATGTCACCTCACCAACATCACTTATATTTCCTTTCCTCGAGCCCACTATATCAGATGTTATTGCACCAACTACCACTACAGCAAATGTCATTCTTCCATCTCCTATATCACATCTCCTAGATGCTACCATATTAGATATCACTGTACCTGAGATCGCCTCACCATCTACCACCTTACCATCACCTACACCTCTTCCTATAGAGACTACCATGCATCATACCCTTACACATGTTACACAGTTAGATATATGTCCACCTAGGAGATGTGGTCCACGTAGACGTCGAGTCTTACCTCCATCAGCTTCATCTCAACCTATACATACTGAGACATGACAGATTGCACAGATAGATTCCACAAAGATGTCTCTGTATCATAGGTGTCCACAAAGAAAGAGGAAGACCCCATCATGTGGCACTCATTGAGGACTTTTTTAGTTTTTGTGTTTATTTTCATTTGCATTATATTGTTAACTTTTTTTATTATGGACAAATTATTATATATTTAATTGAATTTATATAGATATATATACATATATATGTGTGTGTGTGTGATATTATATACCACTTACATATAGTAATCTGACAATCTAAAAAATTGGTTTTAGGTTTAAATTTAAACTAATTATATTTATAACTAATTAGTTACAACAACAACACTATATTGATATAAAAAAAATTAATGCATTAAAAAAAATTTACAATTTAAACCTCCAATCAAAATAATTCTTAAAAAATTGAACATTCGCATGATTTGAAATTTGAACTTAAAAAATTGGTTTTAGGTTTAAATTTAAAGTTATGATCACCAACTACTATTTTGACTATTTTTTAAAAAATAAAAAAACCGTGATTACCAATTATGGTTTTGTGATGTGAATACCCACATGAATAAGACACACATCACATAGAAAATTATTTTGAGAATAAAATTAATTTATGAATTTTTTGTTTTAAAGAAATCATTTTTGCCAAAAACTCCTATTAGTACCCAATAAGGAACATTTTTCTTATTCTTAATGAATTTACAAAAATATTCCAAAAGCATTTTCATCTATTTACCAAAATAGTTAAACTAAATAGTGAATTGATTGGAAAAACATAGGTATTTTCTTTCTAGAATTCTATATTTTAAGAAGTGGAAAAACAAATTCTATTAGGTTGGCCTTTTCAGTTTAAAATTTTAAGTCTTTCCATTTCATTTTGATCCCAATTTGAAAGGAAAAAAATAGGAAAAAAATTATTTTTGTTGTATTTAAGTAATTTTCCAATCATTTACCCCCTTGAAGTCATATTATATTTTGTACAAAGGCATAATTGGCTTTAATTTTTGGATAAAGTTATAAAATAATATTATATTCCATTATGAGGGTATAAAATAGTATATTTATAACTAATTATATTTATATTGAGTATATTGTCAATTATTTTAATAAAATTAAATAAAAATATTTTTATATCAAATTAAAGACATCAATTATTTAATTTTATATATTACTATTCTTTAAATAATGAGATTAGTTAAAGTTAATTATTTTTACTAAACCACTCATATTTTTAGTCAATATAAAATCAAAGTAATATAATATTTTTATTTAAAAAAAGTTAAAATTAAATATTTTAAATCAAGCAACATAATTTTATATATATATAAATTAAAGTTAAAGTAGTCACCGACTACGGCTTTGACTACTTTTAGAATTGAAGTTAATGGATGCTCCTCACATCACACAATTGATGAGGGTAAATAACGTCTTCAAAGGAACAAAGTTTCTCCAATCCCTAATCTTCTTCAGCAATTGTAAATGGAGAAACAGTGTATTCACTTCCTTCATTTCCTAAACAGAAGATAAAAAGTATCCTTTAAGAGTAGTCACATGGTAGACGGTACAAGATAACATGAACAGTTGCAACTGCATCCGGACAGCCACATATCGTTTTAAGATGTTCTGTGACTTAACAGGCGCAACATAACGAGTTCCTGTGACTTTCTTTCTTTTTTTTTTTCTAACAAGCAAACATAACAAAGATGGATTATGCGTAAACCTCTTTAATTGCTCACTCTTAACTATCAGCCACATAAGACCCAAAACCGATGTTGAAATTGAAGGTAATGCAGGTCAGCTGATGCTTGCTCTCATCCTCCATCTTCATCTTGAGAGTGTATGAGCCCTGTACAATACCAGACGCTGTCAGCTAATGAAATACCCAAACAAATGTACTTCTGTCAATATAGCAATATGATAAAATAATAATAAAGATAATAAATGTAAATTCTCTCTCAGGTCACTAAAAATGGAGTGCAAGAAGAAAATTTTGAATATTAAATTCTGTTGGCCACCTATCAATCCCACAAGATAGAGCTTTCTCCAAAGTCATCCATCACAGTGGCAGTATAGTTAAGAGCCTTTTCCAAGCTCGTTGTCATGATTTTTTCATTGACACTTAGATTGTAGGTTTGCCCAAAGGTTTGATTGGGGTACCATCTACAGGCATTAAAAACTTAGTAAAGGATTTGATCATTTTAGGTGTCTCAAAGGAAGAAGGGCCCTGGAAATTAGATGCTTGAATTCACACGATTATTGATATTTTAATGGGTTAAGTTTGCTCTTTCACTTGGATGCCTGGATTAGCTAACTAGGTAGCAGATCAGGGTGGCTAAGCCTTGTTGATGGAAGCATTTACATTCCCTTCCTCCCCAGGTCTTGAAGGTGCTATGCTATTTTGATTCTTCCCTTTTTTTTTCTTCTTTTGGACACATCTTTGTATGATCGGTTAGGGGATGGTTGGTTAGGAGAAGAGGACAACCAACAGTTAAATGGAATCATCTTCAGTGATTTTGTTACCAAAAAGATGATTTTGTAGAATGAATGGTTGTGGGGGTAACCAATGTAGCTGCTCCCATAGAGTATATGTCAATAAGGCCACCTGTAGGCTGACATTATAATTATAAATAAGTTGATAACAACAGTCTCAACTCAACATGGCAAGCAACAATAGAACACTAGGAAATAAATTATATGAAGCTTCTAAAATAGATGAAAATAAAAAGGCAAAAAATAAATAAATATATATATATATATATATAGAACGCATAGAGGTAGTAAGAATAAGGAAACATGAATAGACAAACCAGGACAAATGAAATCAGTAACAAATGCAGCAACAAGACACCCAATATCATGGAACTAAGTAAATTGACATGATTCAATCATGCCTAAGAAGATTGATAGCCACATTGAGGGCCACTACAATGAGAGATTATAAAGTATTCCCTAATGACATGACATTGCACAGCTATAAAATCGGGTGATGCACTGAAAAATGACAACTCCAAAAGCAAATCAATGAATCAAAGATATTTATTGCTGTGAATCCAATAAACAAGCAGAATTGATGACATCATTATCAAGACATACTAGTACTAGGGTCTAGATAAGAGAGGCAACATGATCTTGAATTATTGATACCATGTTGCAAAAAGGTTAAATGGAAATAACAAGGACTTAGAACAATCATTTATGCATACAAACAATCTAAAGTAAACTACAGATAAAGAAGATAAGAACTTCCACAGGTGAAAAAAAAGATATGGGGAAATGTTTTTCCTTGGAAGGTTCAAAGTCTTGCATGGTATATGAAGTCCAAAAAGAAAGTGTGCCTGAATGATGGAGTCAACATCTAAGAAAATTGTACCCAAAGTCTAAATGGGAAAGATGCTGGATGTTTTTATTCAGTAATCATTCATGGTAATACGCCCCTTGTTTCAACTGAGTCACCATTTTAGCATGTACAAAAGTTTGGTAGTTCATAAAATAAATCAAAATAAGAAGTGAGGCCAATGAATCGAGCAAATCCAAATTAGCATAAGAAAGCACAAAATATAAAAGCAGGTAAAGTGTGGCATACTGGTGGGGTGAATCCTGGAAGCATTTGTGAATGAGAGAGCTCAAAGTTGCCTCCTGAAATAGGACAGGATGTCTCCTCACAAAGATTATGGCTCTCTGTGTGGACATGCACCCCAAATAATGAAACCTCAATCACCACTTTACCTCCAGAGATAGCCTCACCTGCATGAAAGATACAGGATAAGTTTATTGAGGAAATAGCAAAGAATGTACAAAAGCCCTCAGCAGTTTTTCATATTTAAACATGATCATGCACCTAATTAGTTAAAGCATGAAAGACACAAGATAAGTTTATTGAGGAAATGGAAAATCATGTCTGAAAGACAAAAGCAACAGTGTTTTGCTCATTTAAACATAATCATCACCTACTCAGTAAATTCTTCTTTTATATCTTTCCTGTCACAGGGATCAAAAGAAACTTTCAAATGGTGTTATCAAACTTTCAGGAACAAAACAGGAGGATAAAGGAGTAAGCATAATGTTATGGTTTTGGGGCATTTCTAACTGAAAAAAAATAAGGCCAAGAAAGCAACTAGTTCACATGCATTGGTACATGTCACCAAAAACACTCATCTACAAAAAGGACTTAGAAGCACTCACAGTTGCATATAAAATTTTAAAAACATAGTAAAGTGTAGAGTTTTTGATGTGTATTGGATATTTATATCCAGAATGGAAACTTATATTTAAAAAAGCAAACATTTAAATGTAAAAACCTAACTTTGGGAGTCTTTATATTTTGAGTTTTAGTAACTTATAGTTATAGGTGTGTATTTTATCAGGTTCAGGGGAGCAGCCCTATGTACATCTGCCAACACCAGCCTAAAAGGGGGTGTTTTCCTGGGTTCAGGCAGGGAATGTACACCTGCCACTGTTCAAAACAGTATTGGCACTTCATGTATGGATGTAGGTGTACTAAGACAAGAAGAAGAAGAAGAAGAAGAAGAAGAAGAAGGAGAGAGAGAGAGAGAGAGAGAGAGAGAGAGAGAGAAGCCTGTTGCAATACCTAGTAAAAAATTCTACACTGCATGTTCACTTGTGACATTGGGTTTTAGGCAGTTTTGGAAGCAAAATGAAATAGAAGTCATTACGTGGTCTGGAATCGGTGCTGAGTTCATTTTCTATATTGTAAATCATATGAATGTACAGTTATGGTCATTTCTTGAAACAGAGTTGTTGATGCGTTGAGCTGAAGAGCTTCTCTACTATCAAACTTGCCTATGGAAGTGAACATATTATACTTTCAAAGAACTTTATGTGAGTGATCCTTATTTTGGTCCCCATAGGCAAGTAACCGTGGTAAACACCTTAATAATTATACTACTCATGAAGAACTCCTTGAAAGAGTTCAATTGTGCAGTCTGATTGTTCTTCATGAGAGAAGAACATTATGGAGCAACATGGAGGACTTTTTGGTCATGATAACAGTTTGACACCGGTAAAAAAATATCATTTTTGGCCATATATACTAGGTTGTAGACTTCACTCCTATTCCCTCTTCATCATGGATAGAAGTGACTATGAAGTTTGTTTTTGGCCTCTTATAAATTTCTTAGTCACCAAAGACAAGGATTCTATTTTGCCCATGGTGGACAAATTTTCTAAACCTGCCTATCTATTCCGAAATAACATGGGTGCATGATCTTCACACTAACACTTCAAGCCATGATTCAAAATGTATGAAACAGATTAAAACTTTGTAGAAGTAGATAATAACTGAATTGAGATTGAACAGTGCATGTCATCCACAAGAAGGAGGTTAAACAGAGGATATTAGCCATATTGTTGAAGTTTTTCCACTCAGTTTCTTTTAGGATTTTAACTGCATGTTCCTGAAAAAAAGTGGCACTTATTTTAGTTATTTGCTTTCCATGAGATTACAATTGTTATATCATTTGTACATGGTCAAAAGAAGCATCAATTGCTGACTGAAATCATTTTGACATCTGGGATCTCTTCTCACAGGCATTTGTTTTGCGTTTGCAACCATCAGTCCCCTTTTTCTGAGTTCTTAAGCAGAAGTGGCTTTCCAATTTCTGGGCTCTGATCTACTTCAAGATGTATGAGAGGACCCTTGGGTTCCTTATATGAAAGGCTTTAAAGCTCATCGCCTAATGAGCAGCCATAGACTATATAAGTTGTAGATTTTATCAGGGAGATTTTCTCACCAGCAAATGAGTGGCAAGATTTGGAAATTACAGCCACCTCGCACCTGTCTCTCCAAGCATAGCATTGCCTAGATTCAATCAAAGAATCATTGGTTTAGTTGTGTTTCTCTAGAGTTATAATCACCAATGCAGACTTTTTTCTGAAATTTCCAACAATTGGCCTCAAGATATAGCCACAATTATGGTAGAACTTTGGGTTTTAAAATTTTCATTCAAGTCTTTTCTTGAAGCCTGTGACTATATGATGATCTCTATTTGATTTTTGAAACTAAGATAGTTGATCAAATTCATTCAGATTTGGTATCATATGGTTAAATCATGACCATTTGTGCCAATGCTTATACAGGGAAACCACAATTAGAATTTCCACTTTAACCACCGTGTAACTATAAATTTAAGTGGATTTATCAATCCTTATTCCTTCTTTACAAGGGTCGCTTCTGTAAGTCAAGCCAAAAATGTTAAATACTGCAGCGACTGTTTGTTTGTTTGCTGCTGTCATTCAACCCTTCCCTACAAGGGTTGCATCAACTGGATTCATCAAGCCAAGTATCTTAATACCACACTTTGGGCATTGTTCTCTCAAACAAAGGTTATATTTTAGAACAACAATATCAAATTCCAACTGAAAGCTCAGAACAATTATTGATTTCCCTGTGAATGCCAGACCCAAGAAAAAAGAGTCCATGATATATAACAACAATTTACATCATACAAAAATACTATACCAAAATCAAATGCCTATAATCAGAACCAGCATTCAAATCGCATTAAATGAAAAATACAAGACCAAACCACAAATTAATGAGACAAAGCGATCAGAATAGTATTATTTAACAGGGCCATAGTTTCAAGCCCATAAATTTCACAAAAAGAATATTAACAAACATGGACAGATGTGAGATTTTACCTGCAGAAGCGGAGATAGTGAAGGTGGCTGGCTTGCCTGGGACAACAGGATCCGGAGAGATCTGAATATCCTGGACCTTAACAGCATACTCACCTTTCTTATCTACATTCAGCGCCAGAAAATAGTGTAACTAACACGCACTAGGACCAGATATTACAAATTTAAATCTCCCTTGTTTTGCAGGAAAGTTTCCCGGAAAATTCGGGGGCATCTTTTGTCGGCCGTCTCACGGAAAGACACCCATGAACATAAAGCAAACAGACACTACTTCCAATCAAAACAAACAGAGCCTAAGATTTCCGGACATTGGAATTCACTCCGTTTGGCTACAGAGAAGCAAGGAAATCGAATCCCTGAGCCTTTCCGGATTATTTACTATATTAAAAATTTAAAAAAAAAAAAAAAACCATAAATAAACAAACACGAATCCAAATATCATTTTGTTTTTTCTTCCTCCATTTTCTGAAGAACCAAAGGGATACGAAAAGATGAAACGAAAACCACTCACCGCAGTAGCTAACACTTTTGGCTTGGATCGAAGGCACAAGCAAGCAAACAGCGAAAAAAAGAAGAAGAGTGAGCTTCAATTGACTCAACTCCATGGATTCGAAACCAAATCCACAAACAAAATTGAGATTTTTTCTCCCCCCTAATTTAGGGTCGTGCGGAGGATGCCAAGTTCCTAGAAAATGATAGTTTGTGTCTTGAGGCGCAGGTGCCGATTGGGATAACCCTTCGTTGTTCGCTGTGTCCAGGCAGGGCAGGTGAGTGCCGTGAGGCTGACGAAAGACGATAAAAGCAGCATATTCGATTTTATAAATTTTTTTTATTAAAAACCGTCCACGACACCGATCACTGTAAATCACATTTACGAATTTCGGATTTTTGGAGCAAAACTCTCTTTTATACTGGAAATCTAAAAAAATAAAATAAAGTCATGCAAATAGAATGTTTCATAAGTTTTTTCCTTTAGCTAATTTAAAAAATATAAAAACATTTTAAAAAATACATCCATTTTCTTTATAAGTAAAATAATTATTTCTTGAAATATCATATTACTTAAAAATATTAAATAAAATTATTATATTATAATTTGATAAAAATATCTTATAAATGAATATATTATATTTTTTTATAAGTGTGTTTTAATTAAGTAAAAATTAATATTTTATTTTTATAATTTTATCTTTAAAATTTTATATTTTTAATTTTAAAATTTTCTTATTTTAGTAATCTCAAATCAATTGTGACCTTAAAAAAAATTATTAATTGGTTTTATCAACATGATAAGCAAAAAGGTTATTTTAGAAAATAATTATTTGATTTATGAAAAAGAAGATATATTTTGAAATATTTTTAATCGGATAAAGATAAAACTAATATATAAAATTTGGATTTTTTTTTTTTTTTTTTAAATTAGTGGGTCAAAATCCTTTTTGCCCAACATTTATATTATTTTTTAATTAATTCTTCTATTTGTATTTTATAGATGGTGTGTAAGTTCAATTTATGTTAACATTAAATTTTATTTACATCTTATTAAGAAAAAAAAAGTTGCTATTGTATTAAAGTTGAATAATTTCGACTAAAATTTGAATACTAAATTATAATAAAATCATAAATCATATTTAAAAAAAAATAATAATCATCAATTTTACTAGATATTTTAATATATAAATGTTAATGTCTAAATGAAATTAAATAATAATATTTTAAAAAGTAAATATTTTCATAAGGTGTAATAAAATAAAATAAAAAATTAGAAAAATATAATTAAAGTTACATTATATTTTTTCTACTTTCTCACAATCAATCATAATGTTTCAAGAAAAAAAATTGCAATTTTGATGTTTTCTTCTTATTTTTATTTTATTTGACCTCTAATTATAGGGAAGGGATATGAAAAATAATGGGTGGCTATCAAATGTGACAAATTTATTTATTTTTTGTTTAGTATTAAACAAAAAGTCAAAAATATAATTTTGAAATATTGGTGGTCTTATATAAAATAAAATGTGTTATGGTATTTTTAGATTGAAAAAGTGAAAAAGAAAATTGATCAATGAATAAGACTTGTTTCATTTGGGATTTGTTTTCCTACTAAATTTTTTTTGAAAGAAACTTACTTATATTTGGAGGAGAAATAATAATCATCCAAAACTAGTTTTGATCTACAGATTTTTAGTGTTTATTGGGTTAGTTTTGTAAGTTTTAAATTATTTTAAAAAATGTTTAGATTCATTGATATATTCAGTATATTAAAAGTGTGTTTTGCAATGATTTTAAGAAACATTTTTAGTTTTTTTAACACTTGAATGATAAAAATTTTAAAATATTAGAAATGTTAAAAAGAATTCCTAGAATCATTATTAGATGGGCTTTAAAAGTGCGTTGAAAAGTAATTTTAAAAAGCATTTCTAGCATTTTCTAATATTTGAATTATGAAAATTTTTAAATATTAAAAATATTAAAAGTGTTTTCTAGAATTACTAACGAACAGATGCTAAGTTTCATTTAATTTAGAATTTCTTTGGTTAGTAGGAAAATTATATATAAAAGTCAAAAGACCAAACTCAAAGTGAAAACTGATGCTAAGATTATCGAATAATATTTCTATTTTATAAAAGATTACGCGTTTCTTAAAAAATTTATTTATTTTGATTAAAAAAGGAGAATAATTATATCAATTACTTAGACGGTTGGACTAACATGTGGGCACAAGGAGAGACAAAAGGTGGGGAAATGATGGTCGGTTGTGTGTGGTCACTGGTGGCCGAGGAGGCATGCGGAGCGCTAAAGGCAAAAAATATACATGTATAATAAATGTTTAAATTAGGTTTTTTGAGAAACTGGTGGGGTCACCAATTATTTATGATTAATGATTATATACATGTAATACAATCAAAATTATTTGAACGAAGTTGGATGTGGATGTGAAGCTTCCCTTGAACACAAAAGGCCAACTTGGGAACGTGTCATCATCTCATTTAATGTTTCAAGCTGATCTCTCTACTTGGACGGTCCTGATTCAAAATTACTTATCGGGTTCCTGGTTCCCTCTGCTGTTTTTAACGTATAAACCATCCTATCGGATGTGTTTATTATGTGAGAATGAAAAGTGGAGAATAGATAAATGAACTATGATAAGAATGAACATAATGGAAATGAAATTCAAATTTTAATTTGTCTAAATTAAAAGATATTTTAATTTATTAGTATGAGTTATTTTTAAAAATATGTTTTAAAAATTTAAAAACTAAAAACATTTTTAGATAAGTTGTTTTAAATTTTTTTTTTTTTAATTTTGATTTTATAAAAAGCACAAATTAGAAATTCAATATATACAATATAAACTAAATTTTATTCACATCTCATTTAAAATAAAAACAATTTTTAAATTTAAAATAAATAATTTTTAATGAAATATGAATATTAATAACATAATAAAATAATAAATTATATTTTTAATTAATATTATAAAAATATAGATATTAACATTAATTGATTTATTTTATTAAAATGAATAATAATAATAATTTAAAATTAATAATTTCTAATATTATTTTATAAATATTATAAAAATATGGATACTAACATCTTATAAAAGCATAATAAATTTATTTTATTAAAAATAAAAAATAATGATTCAAAATTAATAATTAATAATGCTATTTATTTTATTTTTTTAGTCATTGTATATAATTTTTGAGTTTTAAATTATTTTTTAAAATTATTAAACATATTAATAAATTCAATACAATGTTTCACTTGATTTGAAATTTATTTTCTTTAATAAAAAACGTAGAATAATTTTCTAATTTACTTTGTTTTTAAAAATTGTTTCTAAAGAATAATAACCAAATAGTGGTATAATTTTTTTTTTTTTAAATTTTGATTTTAAATCACACACTCAAATAGATTTTTATTATTTAGCAAATAAAAAGGAGAGAAAAACTTTGAGGGATTATTTTTAAATGAAAATAAAAAAATTATTTCAAATTATGTATAATGTGAGATTTTTTTTAAACAAAAAAAAAAAAAAAAAGATGATATTATTAATAATTTATTTATTTATTTTTGTCATTTTCATTCTAATTTTTACTTAACACTGAAAAAACAAATTATCATTCCAACTTTACTTCTATATCTCAAATTACTAAATTCATTCCATTCAATAAGAAATATGAATGGAAAAAAATATTTATTCTTATTCATCATTTCTTCAACCAAACATGCCATAGATGGATTTAAACTCTAAAGTCCCAAAAACAATTCCAAATCAATAATCAAATAGCTATTAGGAGTTACGTTTTAATTTTATTTTTTTGAAAAAAGAAAGGAAATAATATAGTTGAGCAGGTGGGTAGATCATAAAGGTTAAAAATTAAAAAATAAAATAAAACTTAATATTTATTTGAATTTTGAGATTAATAATAAATTGATCATTGTTGTAAAATGGGGATAAATATAATGCAAATCAAAGTGGAGATAAAATATACATTACTTTAACAATATATAATAGGAGGAAGGAATTAGAGAAAAGAGTTGAGAGAATGAAAGACAGGGAGAATGAGAGAAAGAGAGAAATTTCTTTCTTACTTGGAGATGCATATTATAGAGAATTGGAGGATGGGAAGTCTTTTTATAGGCTTTCCAAATGGCTTTCATTAATATTCTCATTAATGAATATTAATGGAAGTCATAAATAATATCAATTAACATTCATAAATAGTATTAATTAACATTAAATATAATAAATGTGGTGACATTCATTATTTCATTTATAACACTCCCCTTGGAAGTCCACCATATTAGAAGAATATGCCTCATTAAAACCTTGTTAGTAAAGACCCAGTGGGAAAAACCTAGTGAAGGAAGAAGAGTATAATATTCTTATAATTCTTTAAGTTATGTTTGGTATGTTAGGACTGCCTCATTAAAAACCTTGCCAATAAAACCCAATGGGATAAAACTTGGACGAAGAGAAAAAGAGTACAGTACACTAACACCCTTTTACAAGCATACTCCCCCTTATGTCGATATCATTGAGTTGATGTATTTCAATTTTATGTATTAACTTCTTGAATGTTGAGGTTGGCGATGACTTTGTGAATAAATCTATTAGATTATCACTTGAGTGTATTTGTTGAACATCAATTTCACCACTTTTCTAGAGTTCATGTGTATAAAAGAATTTTGGTGAAATATGCTTAGTTCTATCCTTTTTAATATAACCCTCTATTATCTGTGCAATGCATGCATCATTATCTTCAAATAATATCGTTAGGTCACCTTTGATAGAGGAGAGTCCACATGATTTCCTAATATGTTGGATTATAGATCTTAGTTAGATACATTCACAACTTGCTTCATGAATTGCAAGTATTTCTAAATGATTTAATGATGTGGCCACCATTGTTTGTTTGACAGATCTCCATGAAATAATAGTACCATTGTAATTAAACATATTCAATGTTTGTGACCTACCTTTATGTGGATTTGGAAGGTATCCTGCATCTGCATATCCAAGCAATTGTTGCTTTGATTCCCTTAAGTAAAATAGATCCATATTAGTAGTTTTGTGAAGATAGTGTAATATATGTTTGATACCATTCCAATATCTTTAAGTTAGAGCAAAATTGTATCTCGCTAATAAATTGACAAAAATAAAAACAATGTCTGGACGTGTACAATTGGCAAGATATATAAGTGCACCAATAGCACTAAGATATGGTACTTCAGGACCAAGTAATTCTTTACTTTTTTTCACAATGACGAAATGAGTCATTTTTCACATCAAGTGATCGGACAACTATTAGAGAACTTAAAGGATGCACTTTATGCATATGAAAACGCTTCAAAATTTTCTTAATGTTTGTTAATTGATGAACTAAAACTCTATTTGGAAAATGCTCGATCTGCAAGTTGAGACAAAATTTTGTTTTTCCAAGATCTTTCATCTCAAATTCTTTTTTCAACTAATTTGTTGTTTTTGTGAGCTCTTTAGGAGTTCCAACAAGATTTAAGTCATCAACATACACTGCAATAATTGCAAATTTGATTTTTGATTTTTAATAAAGATGCATGGACATATAAGGTTATTCACATACCCTTTTTTTAGCAAGTATTTACTAAGGCAATTGTACCACATGCTTCCAGATTGCTTTAATCCATACGAGGAGCGTTGCAACTTGATTGAGTACATGCTACAAGGCTTTGTACTATTTGCTTTAGACAATTTAAATCCTCCAGGGATTTTCATGTATATATCATTATCCATGGATATATATAAATATGTTATAATAACATCCATAAGACGCATATTCAGTCATTCTGAGACTACCAAACTAATTAAGAAATGAAATGTGATTGCGTTTATGACAAGAGAGTATGTTTCCTCGTAGTCAATATCAGGTCTCTTCGAGAAACCTTGTATTATTAATCGCCTTTTATATCTTATGATCTCATTATTCTCATTGCACTTTTGTAGAAATACTCATTTGCACCCAATGTGCTTCACATTTGCAGGTGTTTGGACTATAAGTCCAAAAACTTCTCGTTTTGTTAACGAGTTTTAACTCTACCTACATAGTTTTTTTTTTTTTTTTTTTTTTTTTTTTTTCCATTTTGGCTAATCATTTCTATGTCGACATTCTTCCATATTTTGTGGTTCGGGATCTTCATCATTTCTTATGATATCAGAGGCCACTTGGAAAGTGAAAATATTGTTAATAACAATATTGTTTTAATTCCATTTTTCTCCCGTGTGTACATAACTTATTGAGATATCATAATTTTTAGTTACATGTGCCTTTTCAGGGGTTTTTTGCATTATTTGTGCCTATTTTGGGGTTATAGATTTATCAATTTTAGACTGATCATTCATTTTGATGACCTCTTCTAGAGTGCCGAGTTTTTCTTGAGTTTTCCTCTTCCGAGAAGTTACATAATTTGAATCAATAGGTCTACCACGCTTTAGACGTATCTTAGATTTATTTGTTAACTGTCCTACAAGGACATCAATCCCTATTAGAGTATTTGCAACCAGAATATGTGACTTTGTCACTTTTTTTGTATCAATGAATGCATCTGGTAATTGATTTGCAAGATTTTTTAAATCAATGATCATTTGAATTTTTAGTTCACATTGATTTGTACAAGGATCAAAATGGGACATAGTACATGCGTTCCAAGTGATTTCTCGTTTATTCAAGAATCAGTTTTTCTCCCCCTAATGATGAGAAAACACTCATTAAAATGACAATCTGCAAAGCAAGCTGTAAAAACATCGT
The DNA here is from genome assembly GCA_030254885.1 of Vitis rotundifolia. NCBI lineage: Eukaryota > Viridiplantae > Streptophyta > Magnoliopsida > Vitales > Vitaceae > Vitis > Vitis rotundifolia. Next base: position 15,880,260 of record CM058156.1, read on the forward strand.
CTGTCAAAGGTTCAAGATATCTTATGATAGATGGAGAATCAAAACCTACATAAATCTCAAGTCTTCGTTGGAGACCCATTTTAGTGCATTGTGTAGGTGCAATTGGTACTATATTGCACAACCAAAGATTCGTTAGTAAGAGATATTTGGTTGTTTTCCAAGCACAAGTTATGAAGGGAAGTATTCATGGTAAGTTGTAGGTCGAATATGGATTAAATCTGCAACATGAATAATAGCATGTCCCTGGGCAGAAGTATGTAACTTGGTTTTCTTTAGTAATGGTCGAGTTATTAATTGAAGACATTTGATAAAGGATTTTGCTAAACCATTTTAGGTATGAGTATTAGCAATAGGATGCTCAATATTTATTCTTATTGACATGCAGTAGTCAATGAATGTTTGAGAATTAAATTCTCCAGTATTTTCAAGACATATTGTCTTAATCGGATAATATAGAAATTGTGTTCGTAATCCGATCATTTGTGCAATGAGTTTAGCAAAGGCAACATTACATGTAGAAATGAGACAAACATGTGACCACCTAATAGAAACATCTATTAAGATCATAAAATAACGAAATGGTCTACATAGTGGATGGATAGGCCCACATATGTCCCCATGTATTCTTTTTAAAAAGACTGGTGACTCAGATATGACTTTAGTAAAAGATGGTCTGATTATCAATTTTCTTTGTGAGTAGGCAACACATGAGTATTGATTGGGCAAAAGAATCTTCTGGTTCTTTAGTGGATGCCCATGTGAGTGTTCAATTATTCGATGCATTATTGAAAACCCTAGGTGACCTAGCCTATCATGCCAAAGGACAAAAACTTTTGGGTTATTGAACTTCTGGTTCACGACAACATATGATTCAATAAACTTTATAGTTGAATAATACAACCCAAATGAGAAAGTCGAGAGTTTTTCCATTATAAGTTTTTGGCTAGATATAATAGAAGTAATGTAAATATATTCTACATTATCTTCATTCATAGTTTCAATATGATATCCATTTCTATGGATCTCTTTAAAACTAAGCAAATTTCTTCTGAATTTGCTAGAATATAAAGCATCATTTATATGGAATCTAATTCAATTTAGTAGCATTATGTTTGTTCTTTCAAAACCTTTAACTAAGTTTGTAGTACCAGATATGGTACTTACATAAGCTTTTATCAATGTCAATTCGAGGAAATATCTTTTATCTCGAAGAATTGTGTGCGTGGTTGCACAGTCTATGAGACACACATCATCCTCATTCATCTTGAGACCAAATAACACATGAATTTTAGATATAACTAATATTTAAAAAAAATCAAGGCATACTGTAAATAACAAAAGAAAATCGAGATGTAAATATAAGACATAATAATATATTATTTGATATATAAAGTAACATCAATCAATGTTAATATTCTCATCATTTATTAAATGGTCTGTTTTTTCACTAGGACATCCAAAGAAATCAATGTCATAGTAGGTTAGGTCCAATCCATCACCATCGGTAAAGTTCATCTTTGCCTCTTGTCCTTTTGTTTTTATTGATACTTGGTAAAGGTCAACTAAATGTTTGGGCGTACAACAAGTATGCCACCAATGCCCCTTCATACCACATCTATAATAGTTATTCTCATGGTTCTTAGGAGATTTATCTTGTAAACACTTCCCGTTTTCTTGTTTTGTCTCATTATTATTCCACTTCTGGTGGTGCAATGAGGCTTTCATTTTCTGAGAATTTGAGGAATTATCGTAAGGATAGAGCCCTTAAAAGCATGATATGATGTAATAAATTTGGAATTCATTATTTATTTAATGATGTTCTAGTTTTACTTTTATTTATCATTTTTCTATGTATTATACTTTATGAGCATTCTTGCATGTATCTTTTGCATTATATGTGACTTAGGTGCATTAAGAGTTGCATAGAAGATCTAAGTCATGGGTTCCTTGCAAATAAATGACTTGTTCACAACTGGTTCATGAATTCAAGCAACCCATTAAAGGTTGTAGTGCACCACCTCCTAATTGGAAGGATGACTGGTCTTGGTTATTGGGATGAGTTTCTCATGGTGAGTGCACCAGTGTGTATGGTTACACAATGGACAAGACTTATGGTCAGTTATGACTTAAGGTTATCAAGTAGTCATGACCTTATCAAATTGTTTTATTGTATTATCTCTCAACCTTGAGAGAATATTGAGCTTGTATTGAAGTTAGTAGTGACTTTGACCTATGGGTGAGATCGTAAGCTGATCATATATTCCCTATAGATTGGATCACTATTGATGGAAGTCGGTAACAATAAGTATTCTCAATAAGGACACCATAATATCTCTTGGGATTAAAACAATGTGTCCCCTTAGGTGATCTTAAGGAGGTGTGTTTATACAAACTATGGTCATAATAGTTCCTTAAGTGGAACTTGACATAGGCTCTTTGAGAGTTAAGACATGTTAATTGAACACACAATATGAGGATCTGTAACTTAAGGATAGTAAAGGTAGTCTTGAAAAACTGATAACTTTCACTTTGTTAGACTACGGGCACTAGTTCATGGGGAGACTGAATACAATGGATAACAGGTCACAGACTTAGGTACTTGGTGTCTCGTTGTTATTTACATAGGATACCGGAGTTCAGTTGATTCTTTGTAGTGGGATGTTGAATCAACTTTAGAATTGGATTCTAAGGGAGACAATATTCCTATGGGTCCTAGTGGTCCCTGCTCTGAGCTCATATACCTTATTGGCATGGGTTATGAGGGTTGGATTGACTCTACGTTCACTTTTGTATATAAGGGCATTTTGGTAATTACGCAAGGTTACATAGGAGTAAATGAACAAGATCTCTAGATTAGGCTAATTGATTAATTAATAAACCCTATTGGTTAATTAATCAATTAGAACCTATTTTAGGTTAAATTAAGTGACCCAAGCCCATGTGGGCTCAAGTCACTTAAACCCACTTAGGAACCCTATAAATACCCCATAGGGGTTAGGGTTTCCACAATTTTTGTCTTCCACCATCTAGAGTGATTGAGAGCCATAGCATCCACCATCTTTTTATCCATACGGGAAGTGTGCAAAGATCAAGGTTCGAGTCATCGGGCGGAAGACTTCAGGTTTACGAGACTTTTGCGATTTCGATCTTTATCTTTACCATGTGGATTTGATTAGGGAACATCCAAATATGATGTATGGTTTTTATTAGCACTTTCTGAATCCTTTTAAAATAGAAAAATGTTTTTTTTTTTTTGCTGTGCATAGGATTTAAAAAAAGCTTAGGATAATTATGCATGTTCCTAACCTGATATAGACTTGGGAAAAAGAGAGATCTGGGTTTTTCCCATCAATTATTACCATAATAACCATGTTATCAAGGATTCCTTCCACGATCACGTCCTTGTCCCTGTCCACGTCTACGAGTTTGGGACGATATTGCATTCACTTCAGGGAATGGTTCAGATCCAGTTGGACGAGATTGGTGATTTCTCATCAAAAGTTCATTATTTTGTTCAACAACAAAATGACATGATATTAATTCAGAGTATTTTGTAAAATTACGCTCTCGATATTGCTGCTGTAAAGGCACATTTGAGGCATGAAAAATAGTAAAAGTTTTTTCTAACATGTCTTCTTTTGTGATTTTTTTCTCTACACGGCTTTAATTGAGAGCTGATTTTGAAAACTGCAGAGTTATATTCACTAACGGTTTTTAAATCCTGTAACCTAAAGTGCATTCAATCATATTGAGCATTTGGGATAATCATAGTTTTTTGGTGGTCATATTTTTCCTTCAAATTACTCTATAGAGTAAAAAAATCCTTTACCGTAAGATACTTATTTTTTAAACCTTCATGAAGATGATAACGAAGGAAAATTAACGCTTTTGTGCGATCCTGTAGGGATGCTTGATTTTCTTCTTTGATTGTAACTCCTAGATTCATTGCATCAAGATATATTTCAGCATCAAGATGTATTTCAGCATCAAGGATTCAATATAGATAGTTCTTTTTTGAAATGTCAAGTGCTACAAATTTGAGCTTTTTTGAGATTTGACATTGTCAAATAACTTCAAATAAATGACAAAACAATATTATTAGAATCAGTTATAATAAACTGCTAATATTGGTATAACTTTTGATTATAATCAAAATCAAATAATTTGCTTATAGCCTTTAATAATATATAACACAAATTAAATGAATTTAAAAATAACAATATAAATATGTAAAATTTTATTCTATATAAATAACTTCAAGTTTAAGATACGAGAATTACTTTCAAAATAATTTGTGCTAATAACGTGTTGTAAAATAAGGATAAATGTAACCCAAATCAAAGTAGAGATAAAATATATATTACTTTAACAATATATATAATGAGAGGAATGAATCAAATAAAAAAGTTGAGAGAATGAAGATAGAGAGAATGAGAGAAATAGAAAAATTTCTTTTTTTCTTATTTGGGGATGCATATTATAAAAGATGGGAAACTTTTTTATAGGCTTTCTAAATGATTTCCATTAATATTCATTAATATTCTTACTAATGAATATTAATGGAAGTAATAAATAATATCTATTAACATTTAGCATTAATTAATATTTAATATAATAAATATGATAATATTCATTACTTTATTTATAACAATTATTTTAATTTAATACTTAAAATTATATTTTATTTTAAGTTATAATATTAAATTATGTGATAAATATGTTTAATTTAATTAATTATTTAAATTAAGTTATTTGGTGGTATTAAATCATTAAATTCATTTATCAAATACCCTTATAATTTTAGAATAAAATATGGATTCAGAATAAGTGATGATGATGTGACTTGAGTGTGCATGGGGTGGTAATTTTGAATCTTGACGGGAACCATGTGATCAATAATGAATTTAAGTTCTTTCATCTTGAAGTTTCCTCAAACAATCATTGGAGGGATTGTTTGCGACGGCATTCCTATTCAAGAAGCTGACATGGCACCACGTTGACATGCTAATCTGGGTTGGCCAAGAATGATGGGCGGAGTCTGTTTGGAACCCATATGTATATAGTACAGTTCAGATCCACGCCCGTGGCACGTGCGGTGTCCCCATGAGCACTATTACAGTAACGGATCCCAGATGCAGAGATCGGATTTCACAATTACTAACAAATGGGTTTAAACTGAAAAGCTTTTACTCTGTCTTCTTCATCTTTGTTGACAACCCCCCACCAAACCTCCGAATTTCTCCCATATGGACCTTCCGATCCGCAAGTTTCGCCTCCTTCTCCTTGCCTGGCTCCATCCACATCGCGCCGGTACTCACTTCACTTCCAATTCATCATTAATTTCATTCCACATTCATGTTTTTCATTCAATTTGCTCTGTTTTTGTATGTGATTCAGTTCTCTTGATTAAATTCCCTTACTTTCTGGAATTCTGAGTCGGTTGTGTGATAGATGTGATTTGGATGTACAGAGATGTGCATTGACGGATTTCACTGAATTTTCACATGTTGTTCTTATGCGATTCATTTCTGTGGAAAGGAATTGCTTGATTTCGTGGAATTCTCAGTTAATTGTGTAATACAAGTGATTTTCATGCAGAGAGAAAAGGTTTTAGTATCTGACATGTGTTAAAAATTTATGAAAAATTTTAAAAGACGTCCATAGGAATCTATAGATTTATTTGAATTTACACGTTTTTCTTTGTTGTGATTCAGTTTTGTTGAAGAAAATTGATTGCTTTTGCGCAATTCTGCGTTAGTTTTGTGATAGATGTAATTTGGATGCAGACATAAAAGGTTTCAGTGACTGATTGTGTTAAACAATGTGTGAAAATCTTGAAGTAAATTTTTTGATATGAATTTCTTGGTTGTACATTGAAAAATGAAGACTCAGAACGATGCATTCTAAAATTTCAGTGTGAAAATTGGTTGATCTTATGGAATTCTGAATTAATTTTGCGAGGCATGTTCTTTGGATGCACAGAGAAGAGGTTTCAAGGACTGTGAGATGTTAAAAGGGATCACAGATTTTTTTGGTCATATATTATGGGTTTTTAGTGTGAAAATTATTTGGACGTGATGAGACTTGTCACCTTCCTTCTAATTGAATCTAGAATTCTGTTGTAAATTGTGATCTGAAGTGGGATCTTTTGGCTTATGTTGTGTTTTAGAATATGATGATTCTTTAGGCATTACCGGGTTCTGGAGGAAACTGTGAAGAGAAGGGAATTGAGATTCAAGTCTCTGGTCTTTGCTTGTTTGACTCTTTAAGAAATGGTGAATTTAAGGTATATAAGTCAGATAATCATGCAAGGCTGCCCTCAATGGATTTTCTTTTCTAGTTTCTGGAAAAACAGGAAAATATAGGTTTAAAATATTGCTATTCTTCTCTTGTGCTTTGATCTCTCTGCTACCAAACAGTAAAATAGCAGTTAATATGTTTGTTATACATTATAAGAGTTGTATGTATCTCCTAATTACTTCCATACTTACAATGGTAAGTTTCAATTTCAGGCCCTGTATCCTTTGTGAGGCGCTTCTCATACAAGGATATAAAGAGGGCAACGGATGGTTTCCGCAGAATCAGTTATAGCAATTCTTATGGGGTTGCTTATAAAGCCATATTTCAGGATGGTCTTGTTGCCTTGGTAAAAGAAGTAAGAGATTTTAATCAAGGGAAGGACATCTTCTATGGGGAAGTGCAACGATTGGGCCAATTGCATCATCGGCACCTTCTTGCACTTAGAGGATTTTCCACAGGACGTAAAAGGTTTGTTTCCTAACTCTTGTCAAAAGCAGATGTGCCAGTTTGTATGGCCACATTGCCTTCCCTGTGGATCTATTAAAAACAGGTTTTCCCAGATGGAGCCCTTATAAAATGTGATGAATAATATAAGACGTTGCTTTCAAATTGGATATGTTGGCTGAATTTTGTGATGAAAAATCTACTAAAATGTCATGAGATTTTGATATTAAATGTTTAATCCCTAGAATACCCAAAATAGAGATCCCAATTTGGTAGCACACCCATGCTTCTATGGTATCGTTTCCTGTATTCCTGAAATTGATGTCCTTTCAGAATTAAAAGAGGGAGAGAAAATAAAACAAGAACAGTATTCTCCACTTGTTCTCTTGCTGCAATTCTCCCCAAAATGAGACCTGTTTGAATGGATAGACCATAATCCTCATCTCTGATTTTCATGCATTTATTTTGTTAATTATCTCTGGTTTAATGAAGCCTATATCCTTAACTATTATTGTTCTGAGAAATTAACAATTTTGTCATATTCCTCTTTATTGTTTACAGATTCCTAGTATTTGAAAGCATAGAAAATGGAAGCCTGAAAGAGCATCTTAATGGTAACCTTTGGAGCTAAACTTGTCTATGTACGCCAAATTTGGTTTTGTTATAAACAATTGGCTCTTGGCAGATCCTCTTAAGACTCCGTTGAATTGGAGAACGAGGCTACAAATAGCTATTGGTGTAGCAGCCGCACTGGTAAGTTGTGAAGTCATAGTTTTATCCTTTTAATGTCATGGTCATATTTGCTGCCTAAGTTTCATGCATGCTTACCTACATACAAGGGGACATGTCACTCATCTCTGCAAGTATTTTTTAATAGGTATAAAAACCCTGAAAATAGAAAGGATCACAACCTGCAGTATCTTCTTCTTAGCTTTCATTCTCCAATTTTAAAGAAGGTCAAGCAAAAGATATGTGCATTATCCGCTTGCTTCTTAGTTCAAATAGGACAAGTGGGAAATGGACTATTAAGGTGGCTGAGTTTCTGAATTAGATTTTCCAAAGTATAATCTATTTGGCAACTCCCAGCTACGGGCAGTAAGATGGTCAATTTTGAAACATTCTTCCAAGGCCACATATGGGACATCCAATTTTCTAATCAGCTTGGAAGTGAAAAGGTCATTGCCAAAAAGCAGTGATAGTCTATAGCATGGTGGCTATACAAACCAGCCAACCAATTTCCATAAGATTCCACCTACCAATCCTAGAGCAGGAACCTAAAAATGGAGGTCCAACATAGTTTTCTCAACCTGATCACGAATTTTAAGATTGGGTCATTTTCTTTTTGGGAGAATTGTGTTTTGGGCCCAGCTGGGCCCAAAAATTAACAAATGGTCCATATATGTTACAGAATTAATAGAAAGGCTATGAGATATTGAGTGACCTATATACCCTTCAAATTTCCAAGTCAGATTGCTGTAAATTAAAAGGGAGAATTGTGTTAAATGTGAAATGCCATGTCACCTGACTGCAAAAAGGGTCACCACCCTCCTACCCCTTTATCTCTCTCCGTAAACACCATGATGAAAGAGGATGGCCACTGTGAATCTCCCCCAACCGATTTCTTCAGCGGGCGAGGGTTGTGAGCAAGTCAGAAATCAGAAAAGCCTTGCATCTATTTTATCATCATCATCATTTCAAAATCCAAATGACGGTGGGTGTAAATTATTTTCTCTCACATTTTGATTTGATCATATCCATCTTGGGTCATAGGAATGAAGCATGAGGTAAGTAAATTGAAGAAACTGACAGTGAATATTTTCGAAAAGATCTCCTATTAAATGGCATTTCACCTGTTTGAAAATTCTTCACTTTATAATCTGGATGTTGGCTTTATAGTGTAGGCAATAAATGGGTATGGTGGAGACGGTGAGCTGTGGGGATTAGTTAGCGCATTTATGATGAATAGGAAAGTAAATTGGGTTTCATTTTCCCCCTTTTCAGTCAGCCATGACATTGGGATGTGGTTAACCCGGCCATATGCACTCTTTAAGTTGTAGGTAGGTCGAATTCCTGCAACTGTACAAGGCATTTACACCAACTGTACAAGGCATGTACACCAACTGTACAAGGGTGTACAAGGGTGTGTATCTTAAGGGATTTAGAGTGATTTTTATGAACTTGCTCATTTACTTTTTCCAATCGTGGGGGACATTCCTCAGACTTATTGGTTGACAACATACTCATTGCATGCATTTTATTTGATATCTACCATGTTAATTCATTATTTCATCTCCCCTACATAACTTATGCGTATGAACGGAAATCAGGGTTCATTTTTTCCTCCTTTTCTCTCATCCACGAGAATGGAAACATTGTTGCCCCACCCATATGCACGTGTTCGATAGTCCCTTTGGTGGATTGCATAACTGTACAAGCCATTTACACTAACTGTACAAGCCAAATCTGCTAACTGTACAAGCGTGTACAACCCTACCTATATCGAAGGATTTCAACTTTTTTTGCAAAAAAAATTTCCTTGCTCATTTCCTTTTTTGTTTTTCCGGGGGGGGCATCCCTCACAGTCATTCTTCATTTGCCTTCGTACACATTCAAATGCCTTGTGGTAGGCCACTTATGTTGCATAGGAACCTAAACTGGGTTTCATTTTCCCCGTTTTCACTCAGCCATATCTTTGGAATGTGGTTAACCCGGCCATATGCACTCCTTTAGTTGTATTTATGTGGAATTGCTCCAAGTGTACAAGGCCTTCACACCAAGTGTACAAGGCCAATGTACTAAATGTACAAGGGGGTACAAGGGTGTCTATCTTAAGGTATTTCAAGTGATTTTGAAGAACTTAGTCATCAACATTTTCCACTCGTCGTGAACATCCATCACACATATCGGTTGACAACACACTCCTTCCACATATATTATTTTATTTGTACAATGTTAGTTCATTGTTTTAGCTCCCCGACATTACTTATGCGTAGGAACCGAAATGAGGGTTAAGTTTTTCCTCATTTTCCCTTATCCACGAGAATGGAAACATTGTTGCCCCACCCATATGCACTTGTTCGGTAGTCCCTTTGGTGGATTGCATAACTGTACAAGCCATTTACACTAACTGTACAAGCCAAATCTGCTAACTGTACAAGCGTGTACAACCCTACCTATATCGAAGGATTTCAATTTTTTTTGCAAAAAAAATTTCCTTGCTCATTTCCTTTTTTGTTTTTCCGGGGGGGGCATCCCTCACAGTCATTCCTCATTTGCCTTCGTACACATTCAAATGCCTTGTGGTACGCCACTTATGTTGCATAGGAACCTAAACTGGGTTTCATTTTCCCCGTTTTCACTCAGCCATATCTTTGGAATGTGGTTAACCCGGCCATATGCACTCCTTTAGTTGTATTTATGTGGAATTGCTCCAAGTGTACAAGGCCTTCACACCAAGTGTACAAGGCCAATGTACTAAATGTACAAGGGGGTACAAGGGTGTCTATCTTAAGGTATTTCAAGTGATTTTGAAGAACTTAGTCATCAACATTTTCCACTCGTCGTGAACATCCCTCACACATATCGGTTGACAACACACTCCTTCCACATATATTATTTTATTTGTACAATGTTAGTTCATTGTTTTAGCTCCCCGACATTACTTATGCGTAGGAACCGAAATGAGGGTTAAGTTTTTCCTCCTTTTCCCTTATCCACGAGAATGGAAACATTGTTGCCCCACCCATATGCACTTGTTCGGTAGTCCCTTTGGTGGATTGCATAACTGTACAAGCCATTTACACTAACTGTACAAGCCAAATCTGCTAACTGTACAAGCGTGTACAACCCTACCTATATCGAAGGATTTCAACTTTTTTTGCAAAAAAAATTTCCTTGCTCATTTCCTTTTTTGTTTTTCCGGGGGGGGGGCATCCCTCACAGTCATTCCTCACTTGCCTTCGTACACATTCAAATGCCTTGTGGTAGGCCACTTATGTTGCATAGGAACCTAAACTGGGTTTCATTTTCCCCGTTTTCACTCAGCCATATCTTTGGAATGTGGTTAACCCGGCCATATGCACTCCTTTAGTTGTATTTATATGGAATTGCTCCAAGTGTACAAGGCCTTCACACCAAGTGTACAAGGCCAATGTACTAAATGTACAAGGGGGTACAAGGGTGTCTATCTTAAGGTATTTCAAGTGATTTTGAAGAACTTAGTCATCAACATTTTCCACTCGTCGTGAACATCCCTCACACATATCGGTTGACAACACACTCCTTCCACATATATTATTTTATTTGTACAATGTTAGTTCATTGTTTTAGCTCCCCGACATTACTTATGCGTAGGAACCGAAATGAGGGTTAAGTTTTTCCTCCTTTTCCCTTATCCACGAGAATGGAAACATCGTTGCCCCACCCATATGCACTTGTTCGGTAGTCCCTTTGGTGGATTGCATAACTGTACAAGCCATTTACACTAACTGTACAAGCCAAATCTGCTAATTGTACAAGCGTGTACAACCCTACCTATATCGAAGGATTTCAACTTTTTTTGCAAAAAAAATTTCCTTGATGGTGTTTAGTTATTGTTGGTAAGTGTTATGACAAATAATTTATGTCTCCCTCTACTCACCTTATTATCTTGGGTAACAACACATAATTTCAATAGGCTAGTTTGTTGCCTTGATGAAAAACTCTCATTTGATGTTGATGTGAGGACAAATATCTTTGCGGTATCTAATTCAACAGCTTCCTGGAAAATCAGATAGTTAATTCACATTCTATGGCTTTAGAGGTTTATTTTCTCTTAATTTTCATCCTTCCAATATTCGTAAATTATGAGTATGTTCACTTCTTTTGTTTGTAAGACGGATTTATGACTCTGCATCAATGGAAAATTATGTGCAAAGTATGGAGTGACGGATAATGAGAGAACTTAAATGAGTACATGAGGGTGTGAAATTGGACCTTTTCCTTTTCGTTTTTAGATGATCTTTAAGTGTGAAATGATCTTTTATTGTTGAACTTATTGTTTTTCCCTTTATGTGTGCAGGTGGGTTGATTCTTGAAGTGGGAGCTTTGTCACGATTAATACAAATACTTCAAAATAAGAGGGTTAACATCAGATGAAAGATGAGAAGAGAAAAACAGAGAACTGTAGATGATCAAGATACTTTATTTTATAGGAAGCCAATCTATGTTAAGAGTTGGATAATAAGATACCAACATTCTTTTAAGTTTTTACATTGTTACTATTTTCATCAAATAGTATCATATACGTTTCGGGACATGTAATTATGCATTTCATTCCAATTAAATTTCCAATGTATTGAACTTAAATTTTTGTTATTTCGCAGTTTATCAGCACATGTTTCTTATTTTGAAATTTTGTTTTTCCTCCGTTTATATTGGTTGTTGGACAAATAATGGCTTATTCTCATTTCATGTCGTTGTCCAGGTTTGCTGATGAATTTCTTTACTTGATAATTTTATTAAGTTAGTAAATACATTAATCATGTTTGTTAAGATAATTTCATAGCCCATATTTTTAATATTAAATTCATTTCATTAATTATTTACTATTTATATCTCTATATCATTTTATATCTACACCTTCATATTTATTACATAATTTTTATAGTGAATATTGTGTAGTACTATATGTTTGCAAAACTTTAATTATGAATATGTAATAAAGCAGTTACTAATTAAAGAGTAATAAATATAAATGTCAAACTCAGCCGGTATTATAAAAAGGTCGACCGATTTCATAGCCGTTTCACCAACATTATTTGTTAACTACCTATTTTAGTTCACCTGTACCCGATCGTAGCACGTTCAGCTTCTGAGAGTGCAACAGTTCACTTCAACTGCCAAGAGGATGCTTATGGATGCGTTATATTGGTTTCTGCCAGAATCGGCGAGCAGTTCGCGATTGCAAACCGATATCCATTCGCCCGGTATTTATTTCATGCAGAGACACCTGGCAGCACATACTATTCCTCGGCCGGTATTCGACCTATCATCGTCCGGACATAGACCGGTCCTAGACCGGTCTATGTAAACCGGTTGACCGGTTAGCACACGTTCTGCCTGATATGAATGGTGTTGTCTGGATGTCGACCGGTCAATGGTAACATCTAGGTGTAGCTCATAATTAATTTAATTCCCATGTCAAATTAATTAATTGTATTATATTTTTCCTCTTTAAGCCTTTATTTGATTTTTCCTCTTATTAGGAAATATATCAAAACTTGTGTTTAGGAAGTCAGCAACTACTTCAACCAATGGTACACATTTATGAATTTAATCCAAGTATGCCAACTCACAAATAAAAGAGTTCCAAAAGATGCAAAATTGTTACTTGTTTTAATAGTTATTAATTCAAAAATTGATATTACTTCTAAAACTAATTTGGGAACTCACATTTCATGAGAGAATGAAATATTTTTTCTTATATTCTGATGTTGTAAGAAAATCAACTTGTTAAACAATGCAATCAAATTACTAATATTGGTAATGTGGGATTAGAATTTTTGGTTATGAGTCATCATCCTAGTTCTAACGAAGTGATCAATTCATTCCATTTGCTTGGGCTATGTTTTGTTCTAAAAAATCTGAGTAAAAAAGTTGAGGAAAGAAAATTAAAAGAGAGGAAAAGTATAAGATAATGAAAAAGTGAAGATAAATTAAAAATGGATTTAAAGTCACAAAATTATTTGTATATATTACTTCAAACTTATTTAACTTATTTTAACTTTTCTACATTAAGATTAAATAAATTGAAATGCATAAATTTTTTGCTAGTGCGAAATATAATTTTTTTTTTCTAATTTCTATCATATAATTAAACATGGGAAAATCATTTTTCTTACCATTTTTCTTTCATTATTTGACTATTGATATCTAAAGGGCTCTAGTAACTATACCAACATTTAACATCCTTGCCTATCCTTCAATCTCAAGATGAATGCATGATAGTAAACAAGAGTCCTTGCTTATTATAGTTTGATAAAAATCGTGAACCAATCTTGTATAGAAGAATGAGGGTGGCATTGTAAATGACCAAAAAAACATTTTATGTCATAATCTAATAAATCATTACAATAGAGCCTTCAAAAACATGACATTATGAAACAATATATTATTTCATTTATATTTATGATTTTGGTAACCCTTTACTATTATATTTATGTGTCTTAATTATTTTGAACATTCAAGTCTACTTCACTTACATTGCACATTTGGGTGCATTATAAATTGCATTAAAGGTCTAATTCGTTCCAAGTTGATGAGTTGTTCATTACTAAATCATGGACTTAGGTAATTTGGCTAATGTTAAAGTTCAGTACCTCCTAATATGGATGAGATGACTTGGCCATCTTGTAAATATTACTAAACAACATTTAATAAACTAAATAGCATACTATATATATATATATATATATATTGAATCCAACTTAAAACGAAATCAAAAACATTTGCAAGCAATATGACACTACTCTTAATATACGTATGCTAATACAAAATATATATATCATAGTTTTGCAACACAAACAAAATAACGACGGGGTCTCAATGCAATCAAGGTGCATGGGGTGGCGGTGGGAAGACGGCGCGGAGGTACGCCATCATCTCCTCATGCTGACGCTCTTGGCGATCAAGCCTCTGTAGGATATGCTCATGCGTAGCCTGCTGCTGATCCATGCGCTCCTCAATACTCTGAAATCTCTGCTGCAGACCCTCGAACTGATATGTGAAGCCTGTCTGATAATGATCCATGCGATCCTCCATCGAGTAGAATCGAGTATCGCTGACAACAGCAAGCTCCTCCATACGAGTCCCAAGTGAGCTAATCTGCGCAGACAAATCCATCCAAGGCGCATGCTCAGGGGCATCAGGAGCCTGGCCAGGAGATGTATGGGTGTAATGAGGCTCAGTAAATGATGGCTGAGCAGATGGTCCCGCTGTGTAACCCGCCTCAGTCATCATCGGCTCTGAAATAGTCGAGTCAAAGTGGCCACCCTCGGACTGGAGTGGAGGGATATCAATCGCAGGCTCTCTATGGTCAAAATCGGTCTGAGGGTCTACCCCACCCTCCATCTCCCGAATCTCCTCCTCCTCCTCGTCTACTACAGGATGCACGTCCCCCTCTGCCTGTGGCTGTGGTACTGGTCGGTCCGTCCTCCTAATCCATGACCCATCTGGGGCCTTCTCCAACTTCATCCGCGCCATCGACTGCTCATCATATGTGTCATAAGTGCTGGGCGCCTCGAACTCTTGCTCCCTGCTCAAATCCACCCCCGCATCCTTGAACACTCGTGTCATGAAGCGGCCGTAGGGTAGAACGCGTTTGGGCCTCTCGCAGCATGCCATCATGTGCATCATCATGACATACCCGACGTCAATACGTCTCCCCGTCATAATCGAATCAATCAGGAATGCCTCCAGATAGGAAACCTCATCTCGATGACCGCCACGTGGCAGGAGGATGTACGCTATCATGTGGTGAAGGACTCGGCAGGTCACTGTCAGGCTATGTGCCGATGGTTTGCCCAACCCCGGGGCATCTGCAAGGCCGCACATCCTCTGAATGGCCTCTCTCGGATCGAAACCCGGCACCGTCGGCCAGGCCTTGGCATCATATACTCTCAGTCCACCAGGAGGAATGTCCAAAATGCGGCAGATGCTCTCCGGGTCCAGATGGATCTGAACCCCTCTAACGGTCGAAGTGATCGGTCCTCCATGTCCATATGTCACTCGTGAATAGAATGCCCTGACTAATGTCGGAAAAATCGGCTCTGAAATAGTCACTAAGGGCAGCCACCCCATGCGTGCAAAGAGGCTCTCAAACCCGAAATGCTGTAGATGGGCGAAATTAATATTCCTCCCTGCAACCACCTTCCTCTGGACGAAATGCTGCTTGTACCTCTGGTATTCGTCGACCGAACTGAAAAGGCCGGTGTCGAACCTCGCCTTTCGGCGAGCCTCCGCCTGACCGTCCTGAGAAGCCTTAGCAGGCCGCTTGCCCTGTGCCTTCGAGGCACCCGTGTCTCTCCTAGGCGCCATGAAGCAGTACAAACCAAGGGAGCAGTGAGCTACAGGGAGAAACGGCCACACCTATGTGAAAACAAGGCGACTGAAAGAGCCGTGGCGTGCGGGAAGAGAAGACCGACCGCCAAGTGAATCGCGATGAAGGAGGACCACTGCCAAAACTCACGCCCTAGGTCCGAAATATGAACCGCCCCCCCTCAAAACTCACTTGGAAGGCGTGCAAGAGCTGGAAGGGCGTCGAAAGTGGGTGTGTGGAAGCTCAATCGGCGGATCCCTTCGACTGGCAGATGATAACACTGAAGAAATTAAGCGCGGAAGGGTTTTTTAAACGTCCCCCTCGGCCGACCGGATATGAACCGGTTGACTCAGTAACATGTTCCAGGGTGATTTGCACTTTTTAATATAATGCATTCATTCCTTTTTATTTTCATTCATTGGGGAAAAAAAATATAAAAAAAAAAAAAAATAACATATAGGAAACCTGTTTAATTCCTTTGTGTTTGGAAAGTTTTTTTTATTTAGATGTTGGAGAATAGTTTAATATTGGAAACTTGTGTTATTTTTAAAATTTACAAATAATAATATTAATTTGTATATTATGCAAAAGAACATTTAGAAACTTTTTAAAACTTGCTATCTCAAATTTAAAACTTGTTAAATAACTTAAAAATACAAGATAAATATAAATATTTTTATAAAATAATTTTAAGATTAAACGTATGAATATAAAATTAGAAAATGTACTTTAAACCAAAGGATTCTAGGAGGAATTTGGGTGATTGGTAATTTAATTTAATGACTTAATTTATATTAATTATAAGTTTTTTTAAATATAATTTTAGATCTAAGTAAGAATAAGTCAGCTAATTTAACTCGATATTTAAAGTTTTTAAAAAATTTTAAGTTGTGGTATTAAGTTAATTTAATTAAAAATTCCGAGATTGATATAAATTAAGAAGATGTTTGTTTTTTAGCTGTTTGTTTTAAATAATTTCCTTATAGATTTAACTGCAAGAGAGGCATTCTGTGCTCAGGATGCTGAGCTGAAGAATGAGCTCAGCCGGATTAAGAGAGAAGTCAGGCAATTTCAGCGAAAAGTATAACAATCTTAATAGACTCTTGATGCATGCATGTAATTTGGTTCTGCATTGAAGCCATTAACTTGATTCTGGATGCAAAATGATAACTTTGTGAAAGAGATGGGAGGCAAAAAGAGTCACATCAAGTGTGTTAGATATTTATACACGCAACTTTCATTGACTTAGTTAAGGATCAATTAGGGTTGAGTTTTGACTTTTTTGGGTTTAAAAATTTGATTATAATTTAAGAAGACACTTGACTTGAGAGTCGAGACAAATATGAAGAGTGTTGGAATATTATATGTTTGTGGGATCCTATGAAGATTCCTTCCTCCTTTCTTAGAAAAATTCTCAAAATTCAAATATATAATTCATTGGAATTTAAAATTTTAAAATATACGTGATTACTACTCAAAAAGTGCTCTTTTTATAGCTTGTTATAAACTCTTTTAAACACTTTTGAGTAGTAATTAAGACCTTTTAACTCAGTTGGCACATTAAGGACCCTTGCAAGTGTTACTAATCAGTTTTTGGCTAATTTTGGTGTTTTTAGTAGTTTTTTGATCATTAAAGCAAGCCAAGAATGAGGGAGAATTTTTGTGCAACCCTTGTCAATTAGTTTCCAAGCCAATCAAGAGATTCAAGGAAGAAAATCAGAGAGAGAAATCTAACAGGAAGCAATTTCGCATGGCTATGCGAAATTCAGCATGCTGAAGTTCAAGATGGGAGTAGCTGCAGTCTTATTTTGCAAATTTGAATCACTTCCCGAAGTCCATTTTATGCATACTATATATCATTTCGAAGCTCGTGAAGTCAAGAATCCAACGCTTCAAACGGTGTGCAAATCAGAGCTGAAATGAAGAAGTTATAGCCATTTGAAGCTGACTGCATCAGGTGTTGCGAAAATTTCGCAACAGCACTTTTCACTTGCGAAATTTTCGCAAGTGACTTTCTCACTTGCGAAAATTTTCGCAGCAGCCTCCCCTCTTGCGATAATTTTCGCATCAGCCATCCCACTTGCGAAATTTTCGCAAGATCATTTTCCACTTGCGAAATTTTCGCAAGAGCTTTTCCACTTGCGAAAATTTTCGCAACACACTTCCAACTTGCGAAATTTTCGCATCAGCATTTTCCACTTGCGAAATTTTCGCAGCAGCTATCCCACTTGCGAAATTTTCGCATCAACATTTTCCTCTTGCGAAATTTTCGCAAGACACTTTTTCACTTGCGAAATTTTCACAGCACATTTTCCTCTTGCGAAATTTTTGAAAATAGTTGTTTGCAAATTTTTTTTTTTTTTAAATTATTATAGCCCAAGGTTTTGTTAATTGAGTTTTGATAATAATATATGAAGGTTAATAGTATAAATGATTTATCAAGGTTATCATTTCAGGATTCTAAGGAATTAAGCCAAGGTTAAGCAGCAAGCAATAGATAATAATCTTGGATTGATGAAGACTTGAACACCTCGAAGACCTTAGGAACCTTGTGTGAGATTTGTTTTTATGGTGCATGAGGGTTTAACTAAAATTTTTCATTTACTTGACCTATTTAAACATCCAGAACATACCTTACATTGAGTTTATCTCCTCAGAAATCGATAATATCATATTTTACTCAAAACCTAGGTTAACCCTTTTCAAAAATATGTTTAGACTATGGGAGGTTTTAGAAGCCTTCTTATGGTTCCTAGGCTTTTGTTTCAACTATGGGAATTTATCTTGAAGAGGCAATATCCAATTTTAGTATGCCATTAGATCTTTTATTATTAATTCTGAACATTTTAGCAGGACACATAAATGGTTTCCAAAAGAGGCAACCGGTCGCAATATAGTGGATCCGGTCGACCGGATATAGTAGACCGGTCGAGCACCGGATGAAGGGGCAAAATTCACCCTCTCTCATCCAGTAGCATGTCCAATCCTCTTGGAACCGGTCGACCGAATTTGGTCGACCGGTCTATCTCCGGATGAGGGTGTCATTTTGTATTCTCTCTCATCCAGTACCATGTGATCGGCCGGCTGCAATATGGTACGACCGGTCGCTCCACGGCTGATGCAAATCCTCGACCGGTCGTAGCCTTTGCAAAAACGGATGTTTTACATTCTCTCTCATCCAGAAGCTGTTCTCGACCGGTCGACTTTTAGAAGCTTGCCGGTCGACCGGTTGATATCCGATCGACATTTAATAAAGTTACCACTCGCTTCCATGTGCTATTTGTGCCCGGCCAAGGTCATAGTCTCACATCCCAAGCAACCAGTGTACCTATGGAATCAACCTATTGAAATCCAGATAAGCTGTCTGTTGCAGCAAATGCAAGTTATGAATGTGAAATTTCTTATCTAAGATAGACGGATAATTTGTTTATTTTTTTTGTCAAATATTGGTATGTTTTGTTCGAACGGGAATGCAAATAAATGGTTAAAGGAAGGTCATCGGACGGTTCGGGGGGTCGCCATATATACACATTCACTGAGAGAATAAATTGTAAACGCTATGTACGTGAGTGTTGATGCATAGGTTTTTTATAGTTTGTAATGCCGGTGCCTTTTATTTGATGTTTTGAGAGAGTGAGGGAAAATGCGACTTCATCAGAACCTTCATTAAATATATAAGCCATAATATTCGCAATACAATGTCAGGAGTTGGTTTTTCCTGTATAATGTACAATCATCTTTAAAAATCCTCGTCACATCCAATTGAAAAGTGTAACTCAAACTGCCATAAATCGATGCCGATGTGCATTATGTGATGAAAGCAATAATCTGCCCAGTAGCTTCAATCTATACTTCTTAATCTTCGCCTGCACTCATTAATGTTTAAACGACATATAAGGAAAGGTTAAATAAGTTGCCGATGCAATGCAATTTTGATATAAATGATGGTTTAGTGAAAGGCTATATGTACATACCACGTCGATGGATTTGGAGAGTCCCCCATTGGACCAGTTGTCCATGAATTTCATAATAAAAACGCCGCAATCATTGCTAACACAAAAAGTAATGTGTAAGAACTTAATATGCGCGCCATGGGGAACTTAATATGCCATGAAATCAAATTAAACTTAATTGTGGTAAACACTAACTCATTTGGTTGGCATGGTACGTCTGGCATGACAAAACTGTACATTTTCAAGTCTACAGCAACCATTTCTTTCTTGTCGGCAACAAGCAATAGAACAACCTTGGCCTTAAACAAGCAAAGTAATTGACATTGAAACTTACAATATGCTGTACAATGCAACAAAGATTGGGGGAGTAGAAGGTACAATACCAAATTTTGTTGTAAGCCACTCATACAACTCCTTTTTCTTCCAGGCCGAGAATCCAAGAGCTGGATTCGTTTGTTATGCAAGTCATAGACATAAAGTGTCCAATGGTTTTTGAAAAGGACCGGTAAGTAGACCTGCTTGATGCCACATACAATGGATTAGAACATATAATGGGTCAAGGAGATCAGAACTGAAGAAACATAAAACATTGAAATGCAACTCTAACCTGAGTAACATTCTGATACGAACCATCCAAGGCATACATATATGGATCAAAACGTGCAAGAATTGCATCGTGCGTCAAATGTTTTGGGTTGGAACGGATCACCAATTCCTGCATATCAGATGAAAGTAATTAATGGATCGAAACAGGTGCAAACGTCTGGACATGCTATTAGAACAAGGGAAATTCAGATGTAGTGGCCAATAAAAGCATTCATTACAGCTATGTAGGGCGAGAGAAATAGTTTTGTCCTTGATTCATCATCGAATTGCAACATTCGGCAAAATGCATCCACGACCTAAAAGAAGAAATGATTAAAATGTAATAAATATTTAGATTGACTGATGAGAAGATGTTACAGCATATTAAAAATTAAAATTATGCAAAATAATGGACAATCTGGAATATTAACATCATTGCCAATCCAATAGTCTCCCTGGAAAGACGCGAGATTGCCTCTGGTTAAACTTGTGTCATGCATTGAAACAAGCTCCTCGCTGCCAACAAAACCACATATGTTAGGGTAATACAATTTGTTGCATGTGGAAAACACTTGAAATTGGAGTAGTATATGATATAACATGCCTGGGGTCCAAGTCCCCATCAAATACTGTTGCAGCTGCCTCTTTTAGGTCCATCTTGATGGCAGAATCTCGGGTTTGTGCCTGCGCTATGAATGGTGACAAAAGATTGGGAGGCATCCGACGCACTCTCCGTTGCCTCCCACTCCTATGGGATCGGGCCATAGTCATAGAACGCAAAGGTAAGGGGTCACAGACGACTACTTCGTCATCGGCTGTTTGTTTGGAGTATCAACAGATTAGTTAACTGAACCCCAGTACAAATTGACATATTTTGTACGCACTAATGCAGTAATTAATGTGCCCCAAAATGTTACCAATAATAGGTGGATGCCGAATAGGAGTGTCAGGTACTTCTTCAGTGCCATGGAATGGCATGTCATATCGGGCATAGGGTGAATCATGCTCGGCCTCGGGAAAGTCCTCCGCTGCATGTGCTGAGTGAGTAGCAGTAGGGGAATGTACACTTTTTTCTCTTCGAGCATCCAATCTATGGATCAGACCACGCATGATGCCAAGCTGCTGCTGAATGCCCTTTTGATATGAATTTATTGCGCGTTCTGCTGCATAGTACTTATCCAATATTTCCTGTCACATTTTAACGAATTGGCATAGGCAAAATTAATTACAAACTAGTTAAAAGAAAATTGATTAGAAGTTATTAACAAAATAGCAATGAGAACCAAATTGTAATGTGATTCAGATAGATTGAATGCGTAAAGTAACAAGTAGTTGTAGCGTACATGACTACTTGTCGGTCCACTGTCATCCTCGACATGTGTACGGGCCGGTGACGATTCATCAAACCCCTACATTATGAGAACATCACGCATGTTAAGAACATAGAAACATTGGAGGTATTCAAAATGCATGTCAATCAATATATAACAAACTTCATGCCGAATAAATGACTACCTCGCCATGTCCAAAACTCCCAAACTCACTTATCTCAGCAGATAACCGCTCCTTTATCAACTCATCTGACCATGCTGACAGTAGGGGCGCTGTCATCGGAACATGGACGGAAGGAATTTTGAATTTAATTACGTAATGGAGCTGCACAATGGAAATTAACATATGTATAATTCTTACTTGTTGGTACTAATGTTAAACAATTCAAATATACCAATTAATGAATGTTAAAGAAGGCCAATACCTGGAGGAAAAGAATGCAACCATGAACCCAGACGCTGTTCCCTTGCTTATATCGTCTTATACCCTCGACAAGCTGGTCAACAACAAATTGGCCCCAATTAACATCATTTCTGAAACCATCTTCATGGATGGTATGCCACAAGTTTCGGCATCCATCAATCCTTGAGGTGGGGCCTAATAGCGTCGCACAAGTGTAGTAAATGAAGCATCTACGAAACTCCTCCCCAATAGGTAAGTTGAGGAGTCTCTCCTCACATGTGTTGAGGGTACTGAACGGATGATCAGACGGGGTAGTTGCAATATGTAGAATCCGTCCAGTCGTCGGGAGGCCAAAGACAAGGCCGACATCAGCAGCTGTCAGATCATACCTTTTGTGGGATGTAATGTCAATGCGTCTGAAGCCAACGTTAAAATGGGCAATCAGCCATATACAGATATTATGCCGTATCTCCTTGCAATTTAAGTGAAGAAGACCTCCAAATTGAAGGTCTCGAACCACGTCCAATTTCTCAGCTGGGAGCCTGTTGCATAGTTTTAGAAACCTTGAAGGTGAACAACGTGTGTACAATCTGGTGGACTGCATTGAATTCGTCATACACGGTCAGTAGTAGTGTACACATGAATTTTATATATGACAAAATTAACATCAATAGGAATACGTAAACGTTGTGAATAAAGCAATAAAATAGAATGAACAAACAAACATATTCATGTGGATTCATAATTTACGATTCGATGTTTATGTAATTCAATCTTTAACTTTTTAAACAACCATAGGTCGTAAGTTGGTAAAAATATGAAGTATCCGAAATAAGTTATCAATATTTAAAAACACGAAAGAATACATCACCTCCGTAGTGGCCATAAAAGAATGAAATGATTGTTGTAAGCTTTAACCTTGGAAGAACGGGGACCTGGAAATGGGTGTTATAGCAGTTATTGATGACCTGGAGAAACTAGTAATAAAGGGAAAGGTCAATTGACTATTTCGACAATTAATCTGTTTGATTAATTTGGTAATGGTGTTCCATAATCATAGTTGTAAGGAAAAAATATATGAAATACAAAACAATATGGCATTTTAGGAAAACGCATACAGTTTGCAAGGAAACACGTGTATGGTCGATTATCCAACCGGCAACCAGATAAATTATTAGATAATAACCATATGGAAAACGTGTGTAACAAGTATATCTAATAGAGGACAAATTGAAAGACAATTTTTATGACATATTTGAAATTGATGGCACATTGAAATAGGTGCAACCAGAAGATAATGCAATAAGAGGACTAATTCACAACTTCGCAATAAATATAGGGGAAGTCTCCCTTTATTGAAAAAATAAATTTGTCAAACCAATACGTAAAATAATGTAACAGAAATTGTCATCCTTAATGAGGCTCCAAATAAGAAATGCTCGATAATGTAGACACAGAGATGGAATTAAATAACAACTAAAAGGAAACTACATTCAAAGTGCACTTTCAATTAAGTTGGTTACTGAAAGCAACTCTAGATAAGAAAAATTCCAAAATAGTGCATCGTGCCTATAAATAGGGCAATACATAAAAACGAGAATCAACAACCCCATACCATATACCATACAACATAATGTATGGAATGATACAAAATGAGGGAATTGTACAACCAAATAAGATGCAAATGTCACGGCAACGGATTATTACATTTAGAGCGGTTGTGACCTACTCCATTGCATCGAGAGCAATGAATTGCTCTCTTATGACAAAACTGTGATTCAATGCGCCTTTGTCGGGGTCTTCCTGGAGGACGTCTCACATGAGGGGGTTGGAGAGCAGGAAAGGAGTTGCCCGCGCAATCTTGCAAACTCCCATCGGCACCAAGTTTCGGCATATTGTGTGTTGGTAATGGTTGAAACTGACCCGAGTAAATCAAATCTTGCATGGAGACATGAAAACATGGGTCAATATAGTCATACACGTCGTGTCTCAGTGTGCGGATGACAGCACATACGTGTGCACATGGCAAACCGGACATTTGCCATGTCATGCAAGTACACGTACGTTGATTCATATCGACAACCAAATAAACCTCTCCAGTAAACACCTTAAACGTCCCTCCCAAATAGGGTAGCACACTAATAGGACCAGACCTCATGATATTTGACATTAACTTCTCTTCAGTTTTCGGTCCGACCACGCTCTTCCACTTTTGTGTTCCACGTATATGGGTGTCCAACATGGCTACAAGTTTATCCATGTGCATTAACAATAAAGTATAAATTGTTTGGTGACGCTCTTCTCTTAACCACGCATTGAACGCCTCTGCAATGTTAGTTGTCATTTTATCCCAGCGCTTTTTAAGAAACTTTGACATTGCCCAATGTTCGGGATTGTTTTCCGCAACCCATTTTGCTAGGTTCTCATTGAAGCGCACAAGTTTTTCAAATGCCTCATTGTAGTCTATTTCCAACCTAGCATACGCAATGCTGTCCAAAAGTAGCAAAGCATCTTCTTTCCCTTTCTTTCCTCGAATGTTTTGCTTATTGAAGAAGCTAGAAAAGTTTTCCTTCACATGTCGATAACAATATGCATGATTTCCTGTCCCAAACAACTCGGAAACACTACGCAAGATTCCCTGATGTCTATCTGATATAATAACAACTTCTTTACCATCTAATACCCCCTTTAATTTATCCAAAAACCAATACCAGTCCTCATAATTTTCTGAACTTACCACACCAAGGGCTAGAGGGAACATTCCATCATCTGCATCATATGCAATGGCGGACAAAAGAGCTCCCTTATATGGACCGCTTAGGTGGCAAGAATCAATAGCCAATACCGGTCGACACCCCATGATGAACCCTTGAATTGAAAATGCATGGGCAATGAACAATTGCATGAAGTGACCTTCATGGGAAGTGTACTCCGCAATTGTGCCCGGGTTTATTTCTCTTAGCCTATGGCATAACCAAGGGAGAAACGTGTAAGAGTCGCGTGGTACTCCATATATGCGCTCTTTTGCCTTCTCTTTAAGGTGCCATGCTTGGTTATATGTCAATTGAACGCCATGATCACGTTCAAAATCCTTACAGATTTGACGGGGAAGATAGTCTGGAGTGGTTCTAAACACATCTTCAACAACAACCGCACCTCTCTTTGAAGAAACCTTCACCTTAGATGAACACTCATCCTGAGCTATATGATTATGATTCACTTGGTAAGTATGAACTCGCAAGATGACATTTCCCTCAACAGCGTGAGCTGTTATCTTCCAAGGACAACCATCAACCGAACACTTCACAGACATATGCGTAGGGGAATTTTTCTTGTACTTGTATTCAAACCTTCCACCTAATGACATCTGGTAAATTGCATTGCGAAACTCCTCGGCATTTTTAAATGTATGTCCCGACCCTAATATTGCCTCACGAAAACGAATCGATTCCAAAGGGGTGTACTCAGTATCTGCACAATGCGACGCAAAACCTCTTGATAGCATCATAGTTGTTGGAATTGAATCGCATGATGCATTAGAGGACGGGAACGTGATAGGTGGATCTCTGCATTGACATATCGGTTAACATAATTAGACTACGTGATGCGTAAAATAGATATTCACAATATTTTAAATAAACATTGATGTTAAAGTCCATTACCGAAATGCCAACTGTGAATTCGGGATATTTGCTTCAATGGCTTCCACAGAGGATATGTCTACTAGGTATACATTTGCAAAGTCATCACTGTGGGAAACCACGTTATCCAAATCATCCTCATCTTCTAAATCTTGGATGACTCTGGGATTGAACTTCAGCGTGTAGTGCATCTTCATCACGTCAAGGGAAATGTCGAATTTCTCTATGATTTTTTTGGTGAATTCTTCAAATGTCATTCCCTTATATATGTGAATACCTTTGCTTCTTCCACCCAAGTATTCCCATTGCCCATCATTTTTTTGGACAAGTTTGCCACCCACGAAAATGTAACAATATATCCTATTACTTGCGTCCATTAACCTATACAAACATAGCACAAATATCATATTATAGACCAAACAATTATGCATATTATAGAAAATGGCCTTCATATTTTCTCCCATCTGCCATTTTGCTTTGAAGTTCACACTATTACTAGTCGCCATGTCCAGAATATCACGCATTATTTATGCATATACTTTTCCTTCTGTTACTTCACTTATTTTATTTTTAACTGGTTGGTCTACTCTTTCTCTGTTTTTGCAGATTGCTATGACCCTCTAGATCCCAATAAGAACATCACAATTACTTTACAGACTTATACATGGACAGATCATGCCAATGTCATTAGTGCTTTCGCTCATACTCAATAGACAACTTCAAATTTAACTTAATTTCAATTTGGTTCAATTGTATGCTCAAAATAATATTGAGTTGCATGCGTTTGATATTTAGCAATTGTGAATAGTAAACATGGAAAGAGGTATTTGGCCACTAGAATGATTATTGGAAACCATTCTGGATTTCAACGAGAATTCCCTTAATTGGTTTCTTATCTATTCACTCCCTTAATTTTCGATTTTAAAAATAGAATTAAGGGTCGTTAAATTGCCTTTCAACTGATCTGTTTCTTTATTTCGCATTTATATTCATGTTAGCTACAGATTTCATGAAGTTCGAAATGATAATCTATCTACACATACTAGGTATCCCACAATATCTCATACTATAGGGTTCAAAGAACTTGGGTTTTTTTCAAAAATAGGTAACAGGCGAACTAGCGTACTAAACTACACTGCCACACGAGGAAGTAAATATAATGCTCAATGATATAATTTGAACGAAAGGACGAAAAATTTGTTTGCAACAAGAAAATCTATTTGCATTTACTTTTCATATATTAGAATAAAATTGTACCTATAAAACTAACTTTTCAAATCAATATGCAATGCTAAACCAAACAAACATAACTGAACCAAGTAAAATGCAAGGAAAATCAAAATATATTTTTTTGTCGTCTTCGTCATCAAAATTATCATGAATGGCAATCGAGGGTTCTCATATTGATGGAGAAACAACTGAATCATGGTGACATCACAGTTTAATAAAAAGAAGTGATTTTTCCATGTCAAGGCTATCAATCATGTAAATCGAACACAAACATAATTATCTAAAAAAAAACTTTTTTGATACAACGACATGCACATGCAATTAGCCCATGACGATCCTCACTATTTCAAACTGTGAGCCATGGCTTAAAAACACCATAACCCACACCATGTCTTAGAGCCAGTTACGGGGTTTAAGCTTTAAGCTTCAAACAAAATACTAGTTTACCTGATGGTCAGAGAAGCTCTCTCCTCAATGCTCAGCACGGGACGGCACCCACGGTGGGGATTAATGGCACACTGAAATCGGCAGATAAATTAGGGCAATGTATTTGGGCTGAAATGAAATGGTCGGGATAGCCGAAATGAAGCATAAACAGAAATTGCTGAACCTACTAACCTCAACTATCAACTACTTCGCCACGGAACCCAAATCCGGTGGTGATCGTCGACACCAATGGATTGTAGTGGGTGAAAAACTCCACCGTCTACACCTAAACTCGGATTGTCGGAAAACTCCAGATGAAGATAGGATTAGGGCATTCTTTGTGCGGACACGAGGGAACACTCAGGAATGTGAAAACGCCTCTCAATTTTGGGGAAAACGAAATGGAAATCCAACGTCGATTTTGTTTTTAATCGGATGCTCGGCTAACTCCAGATGAAGAGAGGATTAGGGCATTCTTCGGCCGGAAACGAGGGAAACACTCGGGAATGTGAAAACGCCTTTCAATTTTGGGGAAAACGAAATGATATTCCAACCTGGATTTTGTTTTTTTTTTTTTACATTAGCCAGCAAAGGGCATTTTCGGCATATTATAAATTGTATAGCCTTATTATCAATTTTGAGACTTTGTCTGGGTGTTGGGCTTAATTCTGTAACATATATGGACCATTTGTTAATTTTTGGGCCCAGCTGGGCCCAAAACACAATTCTCCCTTTCTTTTTCAATCTGAGTGCATAGAGATCTAAATAGGAGTGAGGAGAGCTTGGTTGCCAGGGAAGGGAATTATTCTCTTGCTCCCGTACTATAAATGAAATTTTCTGGTAGAAATCAATCAGTTTTCCAGAAATACTTTTCCAAAGGCTGCAACCTTGAGCACCATTTGCATCGACTAACACCTTAGGGATTGATTTTGTGTATTTGGTGGCAAATTGACTACCCACTCCATCTCAAATCCTTTTGGTTTGGTAATATTTTATTAATTTACACCCATGAATTTCAAGACCCTTATGTTCCTTTCCCCTTATGAGCTTTCTCCAGCTCACCGAATGCTAGCTGGTTGGCCTTTGGCTTTTGATTGGATGCCTGAGATGGTTTTGTTTGTTGACTCTAATTATATGTCAATGAGAAACATGATCTGTGAAACCATACCCAAACTCAACTCAACTCAACTAAGCCTAAATCCTGTCTGCATGGATGTGATTTATTTTAGCATTCTCGTCCATGAAAGCGTGACCATGTGGTTTACATTGGCCATCTAGCTACCCGATTGCTCCCTTATCAGCCTGAGTTGTGATGCATGAAATAGTCTTGTACCAAACATAGAGAAAATTTCTATGTCTGAAGTTTAATTGACTGTTGCTTGGTTATGGTGATGTTTACAGGAATATTTGCAACTCTTCAATGAACCACCAATATATCATGTCTCCATCAGGTCTAGTAATATCTTATTAGATGAGAACTTCACTGCAAAGGTAAGAAT
Source organism: Vitis rotundifolia (assembly GCA_030254885.1). Classification (NCBI taxonomy): domain Eukaryota; kingdom Viridiplantae; phylum Streptophyta; class Magnoliopsida; order Vitales; family Vitaceae; genus Vitis; species Vitis rotundifolia. The sequence continues at coordinate 15,909,148 of CM058156.1, forward strand.
ATTTTCCTTCCTTTTGTCTTTTTAACTTTGGCCATAAGCTTTTGAATATCTGAGTTGTGTGTGTGGATTGAAGAAAGACACTGCCATCCAACTTTGTGGATAAATTTTTAGAAAAATGAACATTCCTCTTCCTGTCACAGCTAGCTGACGTTGGTGTTCTTAGTTCTGGTGGAAATCATGCCTTTGCACAAAATGTCTCATGTTCAAAAGGTGAGTTCTTACATCTGTTTTGAATAACAACAATTTATATTTTTATTTTTTTTCTTAAAAGTTTTCTCCCTTGTAGATTGCACAGGTCAGGAAGGCAATAACATAATCTTCCAGCTTGGAGTTCTAATTCTGGAGCTAATAACTGGTCAATCATCAGAGAAGGGAGGTGTTGATTTAATTCAATGGGTCCAAGAATCTCGGTTAAGCAGATCCATGCAAAAGATGATAGACCCAGATCTTGGAAACAGTTATGATTCTAGAGAGCTCAACAATCTTTTAGCTGTTGCAAGATTGTGTATAAAATCTGGGGAAAAGCCAACATTTTCTATACCACAAATATTTCGTTATCTCCAGAAGAAGGTAGACATTCCACGTGATTAGTGTTTCTCATTTGGTTAGGCCTTTTTTGCTGTGAAATTTACATGTTGATTGGAAATGGAGATGATGTTGTCTCTTGGGATTCTACTTACTCGTTTGCAAGGGAGCCTAAATTTTCTATCACAAGAAGCTGCTGCCTGAATTCTCTATTTGACTAGGCTATGGGAGTTGATTCTAACAAACTCTTCTGAGATAAAGGGTAAAAAAAAATGCTTATTTGCATTTTACGTAATATCAATAGAAAAATCTCCAAATTATCTATTTTGATTGATAAAATTACAAAAAAAATTAAAAAATATTTTATGACCTATATATTCATTTTAAATCTTTATTCCTATCTTGGAAAAAGAAATAAATTGTTTAGGATTGAAATTTTCTTTTCTAGTGCCCAACTTTTTCCTTTTTTTTTTCTTCCCAAATACATTCATCTTTTACAAATGGTAATATCGCAAACAACTTTTCTTTGTTTTTATTATATTTCATGTTAAAATATGGTTACTAGGGTTGTGCCAAACAACAAAATAATATGAAAGAATGTGCCTTTAGGTTATGTATGTGTGGATTCGCATTTTTCGCATGTGTTCCTACTCGATGATAAGACTCGCTTTTTATTTGTCAAAAATCAATTTTCAAAAAAGCTAAAGTCGTTATTTAGTTTTAAATGGAAAACAAAATAAAAAATAAAACCCTAAAGTGACTCATTTTTTAAGGAAAAACAAAATATGTAAAAATTGCCTTAAAATTCAGAGATCGGGTTACTTATTGGGAATGTACCATAGGGTAGCATTCCTTTAATCTTTAAAAGGGTTTTTACTAAACAAGAGGAGAGAACTAGATCCATCAACAAATAGACCTAAAAACCAAAAAGTAAGAGCAAAAATACAAGACATGGTGATAATAAACCAGCCATATGGGCCTATGTATATGTAAAAGCCAAAGGATCAAAGCCAAGCTCAAGAGCACAACATGTATATTAAAGAAACCAAATCAATTAAAGGTGGAAAGAAGTGTACCTTAATATTGCCTAAAATAGGGGCAATGCGCTTGCATAAGAAATAATGGGTTAGTTCAAAACAAAATAGAGATCTAACATCAAAGAAAGAGCTACTCAACATGTTGTCATAAAATAAATTTAAATAAAATAGCTAAAGAGAAGTTATGCTATAAAACAAGGCTTGTCTAACATGCATAAGGTGTCTAGAATACAAACTAAGAGCTAAAAAAGACTAAAATTATACCAAAATGAGATGATTTAACAAGATATACAGAAGATATAGAAACAAAGCTGTAAACATGCATTTACAGAATAAATTTATTTAAAATGGTTAGAGTTAAGATAAAAATCAAAGAAAAAAATCTACAACATATATAAGATGTATAAACCATAATTCAAAAGCCCAAAGGGCCCAAACATGTACCAAATAGTCCAGATTTCAAATAACATTTTATAACTCAAAATCAAGATAGTATAACAAGCATGCAAAGACTAAATTAATTCACAAGATTAATAAAAGATTTTTGAGCGGGACCAAAGCTCCTAACCTTATTTAAAAAGTCTAGGATATAGAAAAAAATCTTAAAATTAATTAATAACCAAATAATTATGATTGATTTACAAAAGCATTTTGACACGTAGAAATGAGGCACTCTTCACTGCATATATTCTATTTGGTGAAAGACCTTTGTGCTTTATTGTTGATCTATTGTGTCTTATCAAGTTTCTATTATGTTTGGTTGATTTGCATGCATCTATATTCCTTTTGAGCTTTGCTTTGTACATTGGTGTCACTACATGAATCTGTTTCTTTTTCATGCTTTCATAATGCATCAAGCAAAACCTCCAACTATCATGTTTTGCTTTCTTGATATTACTTTATCCCATACATTGCTTTACCTTGGGTATAGTTTTCTTTATGTGTGTAAGTTACAAGATTGGAAGATGAGTATTACAAGATGATGTAGTGCATTCCCTTAAGTTATTTTTAATTGAGCGTTAATGTGTGTTATGTAACTCCTTTATGAGTGTTCAGGTAGGTTTATGTAATGTGTTTTGTCATAAAATTGCCAAATGGGGAGATTGTTAAGACATTAAGCCTTATTTGTACGTTGACAATTGTGCTCCAAGTTAATTATGGCCTTAGAAATCTTTTTAGATAGTGACTTACTCTTAATTAAAGATCAAGGGTTGCTATTCGCACAACTAGGAAGTCATAGGTACATTTAAGAAGGTTTGACTTTTGGCAAGTTAGGCTCTTATAAGGTACAAAAAGGAACGATATTTTTTTGGAATAAAAAATGCATTTTATTTTAGAAAAAGAAAAATGTAGGGGATGCTCGAGCAGACAGCAAGTTCAAGCACTTAACACCTATTCACAGTTAGTGTGGGAATTTTCTACTTAAAAATCCTTATACCTCATTACATATCTTTATTATCTTACTTACATTCTCTAACTTCTCATAGAGAAAAATTAAGCATAACATATAAATAATTATTTAAAATTTTTAATTACACCCATTCACACCCCTCTCCCATTTCCTTTCATTTTCTCTCTAAGTGTTACCCTATTGGACTTTGGTTTTTCAAAAGTTATGGAAACCTTAACCATTAAGGGATATTTATAGGATTGTTCAATGGGCTTAGGCGACTTTAGCCCACTAAGGGCTTGGGTCACTTAATCTAACTCAAAACAGGTCCTAATTGATTAATTAACCCAACATGGTGTACTAATTAACCAATTAGTCAAATCCAAAGACCTTGTTCACTTACCATTGTGCAACCTTGCGTAATTACCAAAACACCCTTATACATAAAAATGAACTTAAAACTAATCCAACCCTTATAAACCATGCCAATAAGGTATATGAGCTTGAACTGGGACCATGAGGACCTATAGGACAGTACTGACTATCTTAGAATCCAATTATGAAACTGATTTAACATCCCACTACAAAGAATCAATTGAACTATAGTATCCTATGTAAATAACAATGAGACTTTATGTGCTCGGGTTCATGACTTGTTATCCATTGCATTCAATCTCCCCATGAACTGGTATTTGTAGCCTAACAAAGTGAAAGTTATCAGTCATTCAAGATTACCTTTACTATCCATGAATTATAGATCCTCCTATTATGTGTTCAACTGACATGTCTTAACTTTCCAAAAACTAATGTCAAGTTTCACTTAAGGAACCACTATGACCATAGTTTTTATAAACACACCTCCTTAGGATCACCTAAGAGGACACACTGTATCAATCTCATGAGATATCATGGTGCTTCTATTAAAAATACCTATTTCTATCAACTTCCATCAATAATAACCTAATCCATAGGGAATATATGATCAACTGATGATCTCACTCGTAGGTCAAAGTCATTACTAACTTCAATACAACCTCAATATTCTCTCAAGGTTGAGAGACAACATAATTGAGCAGCTTGGTGAAGTCATAACTACTTGATAACCTTTTATCATGACTCACCTTAGGTCCTGTCCAATGTGTAACCATACACATTAATGCACTAACCATGGGAAACTCATCTTGATGGTCAAGGCCAACCGTCCTTCTATTTAGGAAGTAGTGCACTACAACCTCTAATAGATTACCTAAGTCCATGAATTGTTTGTGAACAAGTCATCTATTGTTAGGAACCCTGAATTACTTTATTCTCATACTTTAAATCTTGTAAGGTACATGCATCTATCCTTAGGCATCTTTAAATCTATCACAATAGAATAAAATGACAATAACTATAGATTTAGAGATTTGAAACTCATACATGTGATCTTAATGTTCCTAGATCAAAATCTATCAAATGAAAAACAGGTCTAGAAAAACTAGAGTCTTTCTCCTCATGTTATTGCCCATGTGCGATTCACGTGCATGCGACCTATGTGTGTCCTATGTGCTTCTCATGCACGTGACTTGTGCATGTCCAAGTGTTGCAACCCTTCATCCAAGGAGGCTTTGTACACCCAAGATCTTCTATTCGATGACTCGAACCCTGATCTCGGCACTCTAAAGTGTGGGTTTTGGAAATGAGGAGGCTATAACTCTCTTTTTATCTTTGGGGGTGGAAGACAACTATCACCAAAAGTCATTAGGAAACCCTAACCCTTAAAGAAGTATTTATAGGGTTGTTTATTGGGCTTAAGTGACTTAAGCTCATCAAGACTTTGGTCACTTAATTTAGCCCAAAACAGGTCCTAATTGATTAATTAATCACATATGGTCATCTAATTAATCAATTAACCCAATCTAGAGACCTTGTTCATTATTCTTTGTGAAGCTTTACATAATTACTAGAACGCCGTTATGCACACGAATGAACCTAGAGTCAATCCAATCCTCATAAACCTGGTTTCAACTATAAGGAAACCTTCTCACCAATAGCCATGCTTAAATCCATTAGAATACTCCTATCTATTACGGTGTATCTCGATTATGAGATATGAAAAATGGATGTCAAGATAATGTTCTTGAATGGTGATATTGAAAAGAGCATCTATATGATGCAATTAGACGAATTCATAGCAAAGAACCATGAGCACCTTGTGTGGAAGTTGCATAAATCCATTTATGGATTAAAACAAGCATCTTGCTCATGGAATAGGCGTTTTGATTAGGCTATCAAAACCCTTGATTTTGATTAGAATGAAGATGAGCCTTGCGTATACAAGAAGATGCAGAGAAACATGGTGGTTTTTTTTGTCTTGTACGTTGATGATATTCTACTAATTGGGAATGATGTAGGATTATTATCATCAATCAAGATCTAGTTATCTACTTAATTTCAGATGAAAGATCTAAGTGAGACGCAATATATTCTTGGAATAAAAGTCTTTAGGGATCACAATAATAGGAACATTGCATTGTCTTAGGCCACCTATATTGATTAGCTTTTGGTCAAGTATATGATGTAGAACTCCAAGAAGGGTCTGTTACCCTTCAGGTATGGAGTGCCTCTTTCTTAGGATCAGTGTCTTAAGACGACTAAGGAGAAGGATCGTATGAAGGTAGTACCTTATGCTTCTACGGTGGGTAACCTTATATATGTGATGCTTTGTACTAGACCAAATATTTGCTTTGCTACAGGAATAGTGAGTAGATATTTGTCTAATCCAAGCATAGAGCATTGGACGACGGTTAAGCATATACTCAAAGAATAAGGGATTATATGCTGATGTATCATTGTGATGAGTTGTTACCCCTTGGATTTACAGATTCAGAATTTCAGTCTGATAGAGACTCTCGTAAGTCTACCTCCAGTTTTGTGTTCACTCTAGGTGGTAAGGCTATTAGTTAGGGAAGTATGAAGAAATCTTGTAATGTTGACCTTATTATGAAAGACAAGTATGTTGCTATTTCTGAAGCAACAAAGAAAGTTATTTGGCTTTGAAGGTTCCTATTAGGACTTAGGGTTATGTCCTTAGTTGTACTGCCCTTGGTACTGTTTTGCGATAATAGTTAGGTGGTGGCACAGTCTAAAGAACAAGGAAACCACCGGAATGGTAAACACATTGAGAGGAAATATCACTTGATAAGTGAGATAGTATTGAGAGAAGATGTGATTGTGGAAAATATTGCTTCTACATAAAACTTGGCGGATCTCTTCACAAAAACTTTGTTTACTAGAGTATTTGATCATCATAGTGTAGCTTAGGTGTCAAATGTGTTCCCAGTATGCTTTAGGGCTAGTGGGAGTTTGTTAGGATTGAGCTTTGTAAAGCATGACATGATGTAACAAATGGAGATTCATTTATAAATTTTATTTATTTATGTATCTTACTTTCACTTAATTATCCCATTTTTATTAATTGGTTATTTGAGTATACACACCCCATATCACTTACATTGTACATTACTTGGGTGCATTAGGAGTTGCACAGAAGATCCAAGTCATGGGTTCCTTATAGAGTGATGAGTTGTCCACAATTGGTTCATAGATTTGGGTTATCCATCTGGGACTATAGTGCACTACTTCCTAATTGGAGGATTGACTTGCCTTGGCCGTCGGGATGGTTTTCTCATGGTGAGTGTACTAGTACATGTGATGCGCATTGGATAAGACATTCGGTGAATCATGACACAAGACTATCAATTGTTGTGATTTACCAAGCTACTATATTACTTGGACTCTCAACCTTGAGAGGATATTAATTCTGTGCCAAAGCCAACATGAGGTTTTGACCTATGGATGAGATCTTAAAGTGGTCATATATCCCTATAGATTGAGTTATTGTTGATGGAGGTTGGTGGTAACTGATATTCTCAATAGAGGCACCATGATATCTCATGGATTAAGATAATGTGTCTTCTTAAATGATCCAAAGGACATGTGATCTAGAAGTCTATGGCCATAACATTTCCTGTAGTTGAAATTTGACATATGCTCTTTAGAGTTAGAATATGTTAATTGATCACATAATAAGTGAGATTTGTAACTTAAGGATTAAAGAGGTAATCTTGATAGGTGATAACATTATCTTGTTCGATTACGGACACCAGTTCATGAGAGTCTGCATGTAGTGGATAGTAAGTCACAGACCCTGAGTTTTGTCTCATTATTATTTACATAAAATAGTCGAGTGTAGTTGATTCTCTTTAGTGGAATGTTGAATCAACTTCAAAATTGGATTATGAGGGAGCCAATACTCCTATGGGTCCCAACGGTTCCCACTTTAAGCTAATATACCATGATGACACGGTTTATGAGGGTTGGATTGACTCTTAGTCCACTCTTGTGCATAAGGGTGTTTTGGTAATTATGCAAGGTTACATAGGGAATAGTGAACAAGTTCTCTGGGTTGGGCTAATTGATTAATTAGTTGACCTTATGTGGTTAATTGATCAATTAAGGCCCATTTTGGGCTAGATTAAGTGACCCAAGTCTTGATGGGCTTAAGACACTTAAGCCTAGTAGGGGAATCCTATAAATACCCCTTTAGTAGCTAAGGTTTCTATAACTTTGAGAGAGACTTTGTGTTCCACCTCTAGAGAAAGAAAGAGATAGTGAGAGCTAAGAGATCCTCATTTCCAAAGCCCACACTTTAGAGTGCCAAGATTGTGATTCATGCCATTGGGCAGAAGATATTGGGTGTACGAGACTTTTAAATTCATTGTTCTTCATCTTCACTGAGTGGAATTGATTTGGGAACATCCAAATCTAAAGTAAAGTTTTCTAATGACTTTCTTCTTGATCTTAGATTTGTAAAAATGTGTTTTTTTTTTTTTTTTTTTTTGTTGCTTTTGTTGAATAGGATCTAGAGACATATGATAGTTTTGGATGCACCTATATGATTAGGTTAAAGAAATGGAGAAATTTAGGATTCCCGACATAAACATCGTGCTCTTAAACTGTCACATGATCAACACTAAAAATTGATGTCCATCCAACACAACTATGTCAACACTCTAAATCATGTGAAAGACCCCACTTTGAATGCTCCATAATAACCCTCTCAATAGTAGAATGATAAAAAAATGCCATATAACAATCGACTCAAACCATATATCATAACCCACTCATAATTATCACATAAAATCAACCTTGTCGTTATGCCAACTCTCAAAAGTCATGTGTAATGGCATGATCTGGATGCTCCATAATGATCTCAACCACAATCTTCTCAAAACTCGACTTGGACAAATCAAAGAACGACAGAAAGAATAGGTGATATTACTATGCGAGGCTAGAATATGTAGGAATGGAAAACTCAGGTGATAATGAGGTGAGGGGTGAAGTTACACAAGACTCAAAATAAATAGGCACAGAAGGATAGAGGGTGTAGAAATGGGTGGGTACTACTTTGATCATAAGATAGGTGAGTCATAATCCTGAACTCCTTAGGTTGAGCCTAAGATAAAAAAGCTTAATATCCTTCATGATGGGTCAAGCCTTAAGATCACAATGTGCAAGTAAAGAAATGCTTTAAGTAAAAAAAAAAATCTAACACAACATACGATGTGTGGTCCTATGATTATAATCAATATATAAATGTATGATAAGAACTCTATAGTCGTAAAGATGTCCACTGTGAGATGGCTACAAATGTGACTAAATAATTTCTATCAATAATCCAAAAAATAAGTGAGGTGTGAAAAACAACACTATCATGAGATTAATACTCCATCTATAAAAAAATATCCCTGATTCAATTTCAATTTGAGCTCCACAAAGGAAAATGATAAGTTGATCAATGCGAATCTCTAAAAAAGATATGAATGTGAAAACATGTCTTTTATCTTTCCATAATGAAAGTGATAAGCATCGGGTTGAAAATGAAATCAAGTGAGTCAATCATAGAATGAGTTATTAGGCCTATGACAAGTATAGAAGGGTGAACATGATCGATGAACATATCCTAAATCGTCAAATAGAGTGACAACAAATTGAAGAATGCTAACTTAAGAAATGAAGAACTGGATAACACATGATGTAAGGGAAGCATGAGGAAAGTACTCTAACCTGAACGATAGGCAAAATCCATTACAACATAACATGATGGTCAATTGAAACTAAAAAAAACCATTGAACTATGAGCATTCCAAAATGAGAACAAATGAAGGGAGTATAAGATCCCAAGTGTGACTAGAGAGACCTCTGACGACCCTCAGATACACCCATGTGTAGGATGAGAATTCCTAATAAAATGATCTAAGCTCAACCCATAAGGATAAGGTGACTGTAAACGATAGCTAGGTGGGCTGAAAAAGATCCTTAGTAGAAGCGATCATACCCTTCGACGGTATATAACCTCTTGCACGCCTCTAAAGAGATGGGGTACTTCCATGCAAGGAGATCATCACCTCCACGCATGCGCTGTCTCACATCCCAGGGGGTTTCCTATGGTGAAGGCTCTCATAACTCTCAACACTCAATGACAATTAAGTGTACATTGAATGGTGTGCGTGCATCTAACAAACCTATCATCTAAAATAAAAAAAGAAACAAAGACAAAAAATCATGCAACAAGCAAGAAAAGGGTAGTCAAGCAACAATTAGTCATACAATACATATATAAATCATCCATTTCTACACTTAAGCTAAGCAAGGGTATGATCAACTAATCAAACAAGCATCTAGATCAATCATCATACTAAGATACAATAATCATACAATAAGGATATAACAAATCATGTTACGATAAACACAATAGGTAAGAGAATCAATTAAGGTAATCATTATGTCAAAATCATAAATGATTATCATAATCCAATATGCATCATAGATAATCATGATATAAAAAATCTCCAATGTGCTGTCAATCAGTCAAGCATATAAAGGAACAAAAAAGTGGTATCCACCGATACACCAATCAAACCCCACATTTACCTCAACTTAAGTTCAAGCTTGACCATCTCTAGTGATCCTTAGTAGAGTCACTATTTTGTGGACTTGCATTTTTCACGTGCATTCTTACTCAATGGCAAGACTCGTTTTTTAGTGAAAAATTGATTTTTATAAAAATTCGAAGTCGCCACTTATTTTTATTTTTATTTTTTTTAAAGGGAAAACAAAATAAGAAATAAAACCTTAACAATGACTCATAATTTGGAAAAACGTGTCTTTGTAAACTTGAGTCTAAATCCAAGGATCAAGTTACCTAATGGGAAAGTACCAAAAGATAGCACCCCTCTAAGCTCTAACATAGGTCTTTACTAATTAAGTCAAGGTAACTATGGGAATTGATTAATTAATCTATGGATACCATGGATCAATTAAATATATCAAAGCACATTTAGTTTATATCATCAATCAAACAATGAAAAGTGTACCTTATTTGCAAGTCGAACACTTCCATAAAACATAAAATTTAATTGGCAAATAATAACATTGAGTTGCACAACAAGCACTTAATCCTAATAAAAATAAGCAAGGATATGAAAACACAAAGATCAAACAAAGCAAACCAATCATGAGAATTAAGCATACATACTAATGTAAACTCTTTCATATACTAGGGGATTTCACTTGGAAAAGAAAATGTTCCATACTAATGGATTCGGGTCCATAACTATGGGTTCCAATGCACTAGATCTTGTAGCACTTACCAACGAGGCCCTATCGATTAGTTTTACACAGAAGAAATCAATCATAGACACTAATGCAATTAGATCCGCTCTTCATAGACAAACATGGGATTTGCGATCCCAAGTAAGATCAATTCAAGATCATGGGATTCTTTTTCATCAGATAGGAAGGGTTGTTGCGCAAAATGTATTTCTAAGTAATTGTCTCATAGATCCTATATCTATCTATATGAAGAAGAAATCATGTAACGAATGAGATTTTTATTTGTACAAATGGTACTTCGAACTTGGAATGAGCATGAAGAAATTAACGATACTTTTTTATCTTTTGAGTTGTTCTACCGAATCAGTCGCTCAAGACCTTTGGTCTCTACTCGAACCCAATGAAAAAATGGGATCACTTCTTATCGACTCGTTGAGAATGATTTTGATCTAGTTCACGACCTATTAGAAGTAGAAGGCGCTATGGTGGGATCCTCATGGATAGAAAAAGATTGCAGTTAGTTTGATGATGATAGATTGACATTGCTTCTTCGACCTGAACCAAGGAATCCCTTAGATATGATGCAAAATGGATCTTGTTCTATCGTTGATAAGAGATTTCTATATGAAAAATACGAATCGGAGTTTGAAGAAAAGGCAAGAGAAGGAACCCTTGACCAGCAATAGATAGAGGAGGATTTATTCAATCACATAGTTTAGGCTCTTAGAATATGGCACCCTTGGGGCTTTCTATTTGATTGTATCAAAAGATAAGGAAAAGACGCGTACCTTGATAACATATAAAAGTGCTAAATTTTTCCGAATTTGAAGTTGTCTAAGTGTTATTCAAATTGATGGTGGTATCTCAAATTGCAGCTGCACATTCTCTATTCATCAAGCATCAACACAACTACACATTTTCATGAAATCCTCGTCGAATTCAACCTCAAATTTTCTTCTTGAAAAACTTTCTCGCCATCCAAACACATTTTTCACCAGAGCTTCTTTCAAGGCCCCTTAAAATTTTTAGAGACCTCTCTAAAGTTCCCTTTAAAGTTTTTCCAAAAGTTGCCGATTTCCCTCTAAAATGTCCAAAAAGTTGCCAATTTCTCTATAAAATTTCCCAAAAGTTGTCAATTTCCTTATAAAATTTCCTAAAAGCTGTCAATTTCCCTTTAAAATTTCCCAAAACTTGTCAATTTCCCTTTAAAATTTCCCAAAACTTGTCAATTTTCCTTTAAAATTTCCCAAAAGTTATCAATTTTCCTCTAAAATCTCTAATTCACTTTTTATAGTCCCCTCTAGAATCTTCTCTTTTCCCTCTCAAATTTTCCTCAAAAATTCAAAAAGACTTTTAGACAATTCTTCCACATTCCCTCCAAAAATATCAAAATCTCTCAATTTTCCAAAAATGCCCCTTCTAGAATATTCCCTTAAGTTGTCTTTAAGCTCACATAAAATAAAAAAAGAAAATGCACTAATGATCAAAGTGTAGATCACACATTAAAAAAAATTAAAGTTAATCACATGTAAAAATAAATCAAGGTTAATTCACGTGCAATTCAAAATTAAAAATCAATCTTATACAACTAAAAAAAAAAAATCAAGATCATGAAATTTAAAAAACAAAGATCAATCTCATGCTCACAAAAATTAAAAATCAATTTCATAAAATTAAGAATTAAAAAGTCAATCACATGCATACCTAAAAAATAAAAAATATCAATCATGTGTATCAAAATAAAAATGCCTATAACATACAATCAAATATCGAAATATCAATCTTATGCAATCAAAAACAAAATAAATCTAATACTCATCTAATCCTAAAACCAAGCAATGAGAAAATAAACACAAGACTAAATGCACTAGAAAAATCAATCAAAGTCAAACCAAACAAAACCCTAAGCTAAAAAAACTAAAGGTCACTGTTCATCACACTAGGGATCCCCAGAAAGTCTCTCAAGATATCCCCAAAGAAAATCTACAGATAGTGACCAAAAGAGTTATAGTGGATCACCAATGAGGACTCAAAATAGCTCAAAACGGGACCCTAAGATCACAAGATAATAAATGATGAATTTGGGCAAACTTTGAATAGTATGTGCCAAGAGAACAAAATAGAGGGTCAACACCATGATATCTCATGGGATTTAGACAAGTATCTCCTTGGGTGATCATAAGAAGGTATGTTTATGGAAATTATGACCATAGTAGTTCTTCAAGTGGAACTTAACATAGGCTTTTTGAGAGTTTAGACATATCAATTGAACATAATAAGAGATTTGTAACTCAAGGATAGTAAAGGTAGTCTTAAAAGGCTGATAAGTTTCGCCTTATTAGGCTATGGGCACTAGCTCATAGGAAGATTGAACGTAACGGATAGCAAGTCATGAATCTGAACACATAGTGTCTCGTTGTTATTTACATATGATATTGGAGTTCAATTGGTTCTTTGTAGTGGGATGTTGAATCAACTTTAGAATTAGATTATGAGGAAGCTAGTACTATCTTATGGGTCCTAATGGTTCTTACTCGAGTTCATGTACCATATTGGCACAATTTATGAGGGTTAGATTTACTCTAGGTTAACTTTTGTGTATAAGTGTATTTTAGTAATTGCATAAAGTTGCATAAGGGTAAGTGAACAAGGTCTCTGGATTGGGCTAATTAATTTATTAGTAGGCTTTGTTGGGTTAATTAATCAGTTAGGACTTATTTTAGGCTAGATCAAGTGACCTAATCCCTTAATGGGCTCACGTCACTTAAGCCCAATGTGGAATACAATAAATACCCCCTTACGGGTTGAGGTTTTCATAACTTTTCAGTAGAGTTGTTTTCCATCTCGAAAGAGAAAGAGAGTCATAGTCTCCACCTTTTCTTCCTTCATTTTCCCACCAAAAGTGTGCCAAGGTCAAGAAGGGTTATCAAGTGAAAGATTGTGGGTCTACGAGACTTTAAAGGACATGGATTTGATTTTTCAACACTTGGAATTTAAGGTTTGGAAACATCGAAACCTAAAGGTTAGTATTTTAACCTAAAAGATCAATTTTGTGAAAAATTGGTGTTGATTCCGTTGCTTAGATCTAAGATGCCAACACTTCAAGGATTAAATATTTTTTAATTTAGGAAAATCCTCTTAATTTCAAATATTTGGAAAAGGAACCTTCTTAATTTCAATTATTTATAAAAGGATTTTCTCTTATAAACATAGGATTCCAATTTAGGAAAGTAAATAAAGTTGCAAATTCTCACGATAGAGAATTTATTTTAAGAAAATTGCCAAATTTAAAAAACAAAGTTTTTTTTTTTTTTTTTTTTTTCAAAATATTAAGTAGGAGAGGGTCATTGTCAAGCTCATAGCCTCTAAGATCAACCTTATCTTGATTTTGGCCCATCACCATCCTAAAGATGGGTTAGCCTAATGAATCAAGGGGTATAAACTTTCCATTTAGGATTAGGCTACACATGTTTATAGTGAGAGTGACCAATCCTAAAGATGAAACTCCTCACTTGGTAATATTGATGAAAAAGATCTTGGTTATACACTTAGATATAAAGTGATAGAATCACCTAAAGTAGTCTCCCTTGCATAATTTAGAGGTGAAACTGAAAAGGTAAATCATTACCTTAGGAAACTTTCCAAGTTAAAGACAAGGTACTTAATTAGAGAGGGTCTCTACCTAGTAATAAGAATTATGACCTACCCAAATTAGGTTTGATCCTTATGACACTAGAATACCTTGCATAGATTTATATAGTATTTGAGACCACTACATTATTGATAAACTTACTAACCTACCTTGAATGCTCAAACGCAATTTAATGCATAGTTTAATTTTATTGTTGTGGATATCATGTCCTTTAATGCTATCATCTCTATTCTCGCAATTAGTTGGATTTAATTATGGACTAAAAAATAATCTAAATATAGTATTAGTTGTAGAGAAACTAATTTAAATAGATCTCTCAATATATTCCTTATAGATTAGGTAATAGTAATTTCTTCAATTGAATTCGAAATCTATACTTGTGGATAGTAGAATGTTAATTGATCATAATATAGATGAATTTGAAGTTCAAGAATTCAAAGGTAACCCTAATTACTACCTTGTTGGATTATAGACTTAGTTCATAGAGAACTTGTATTAGAATAGTAGGTCTTAAACTTGAGTAATTAATCATTTATGATTATTAAATATTTTGAATTCAATATTATGAGGTGTTGGAGTGGAATTGACTCTCTTTAGTTGCGTGATGAATTAATTATAGAATTAATTGTAATTCTATGGGAGCTAGTATTTGTCAAATCAAAGTTTGGTTAATTTTGATTTTGATGATTACAAAGAAAAGGTTTAAACCTAATGATTATATTTCTAGTGTGATTAGGTAAGTTCAAAGAGGCAATCAAGAAGACATCAAGTTAAAAAGAAATCAAGAAGGATAAGACATAAAAGAAATAGTATCCTAATATCAAATTTTTCTAGGATCTCTTTGTAAGGTTGTTGGTGCATTAGGATCATCTCTCTTAAGTTCGTACATGAGCTAAATTTTTTTAATTCTTTTATATCAAATGAAAAATTGATTTGAGGAAAAAGCTAAGGTTTTAGTTTGTTTAAAATCATTTTAAAAGGTTTTTCGAAGGTTAAGGAGTCAATAGTCATTATTCACCTTTCATAATTTGGTCAAAAACTTGCAAAGTCTCATAGTGTTCAAGGGACTAGTTCAATTGATTACCACTCATAGAAGCATGTTTCAACTAGTTGCTTGACTAACGAGCTTTTGGGACTTAACAATTATCTACCAATGCCCTAAAAGCCTAATGGCTAGTAGTCGGTTCAATAGGAAGGTTGACAATTGACTCAAACTATATATAACGACTAGTTTGAGCTTCCAATTCCTATCTAAAGGTTTCATGCTTATTTTATTGTATAAAGAATATTTCAAAATCATTCTTAAATATTGTTTGAGCCTTAAAGGAGGGTGTTTGAGTGTACCTTGCTTCAAAATTTGCATTTCATTTTAATGCACCTCAATCTTAGTTTTGTCTTGTATTGATTTAAGCCTAAACTTGTCTTAGGATCAATCTTCTATAATTGTAACCTTGTGAGGTACTACCAAGTGTAGGATCACTTAGAAAGCTCAAGAGTGGGGTATCACTTAAAATGGTTCATTGGAACCATAATCCAAGGGGAATAGTTTTGAAACTCTAAAAGTTACTATAGTGAATTCACCCCCTCTTGGGTGATTAACTTGGGTTAGTCAGCTCAAGAACTTAATAGTATTTTCCTATGGGCACCAACAATTTCTACACAAGCTTAATTCATTGTAGCACTAGGGATCGAGGAAGAAATTATAAGAATCACATATGGGTGCAATTGGATGCACTAAGGTGCATAAGGACACACTAGATCATGTAATTTAATTGGATATGGGCTCGTTTTATTTATTAGTTGAGTTTTTATTTAACTTAAGCTTAATTAATGGGACATTAATTACTTAAGCCAACCTTAAAAGCTCTAAAAGTTTGAATTTGTTGTATATTTCATTGTGCACGCCTCTCTGAAATCAACATGTGCCCCTTCCAAAACCAAAACTAATTATGTTACCATCCCTATTAAGTATAATTATTCTTCATAAATATGGATTAATTTCATTCACTCCCATAGACTTAGGTGGTGTTTGTTTTATTATTTAATTCTAAATAGAACCTTAATGCTTAATAGTGTTAAATATTAGGTTATTTGTTTTTGTAATATTTTATTTGTATTAAGTATTAAAAAGTAAAAAAATCAATATGTTATTTTTCTATTTAGAAAAAGCTACATATTTTGACTTTTTCTATTTAGTAAAAAGTTTATAATAAGTTATGAAAAAGTAAAAAAACAAACAACTTAAATTCTGAAACTAAATTGCCTTAAGCAAAAAAGCCAAAAAAACAAACACCACCTTAGACTTAGTATAGGTACACTAAGGTGGTGTTTGTTTTTTTGGCTTTTTGCTTAAAGCTATTTAATTTCAGAATTTAGGTTGTTTGTTTTTCTACTTTTTCATAACTTACTATAAACTTTTTACTAAATAGAAAAAGTCAAAATATGTAACTTTTTCTAAATAGAAAAAATAACATATTGATTTTTTTACTTTTTAATACTTAATACAAATAAAATACTATAAAAACAAACAACCTAATATTTAACACTATTAAGCATTAAAGTTCTATTTAGAATTAAGTAAAAAAACAAACACCACCTAAGTCACCATTTTTTCTTTTTCAAATTTCATCCCTTGACACCCCTATAAATATATCTTATATATAAAATTTATTTTTAGAGCATCGTGGAATACACCTACTAAAAGTCTCTAAAAAATAAATTTTACAAACAGAATAAAAATATAGAGGTTCTATCTTATAAAACTTAAAACCAATAATGATTAAATGCATTCATACCAAAACTTAAGTAGAAGTAACCCATATAAATATTAGTCATGTTTAGTACAACCATAATTATTTTTGTAAATTATAGTTTATTTGTGTTGAACTTCTATTTTTAAAAGTGGTTTAATAAATTTACTTTTTTAAGTTCCTTTTACAAATAGGAAAATAATACTTTATAACATCATGATAAAACTAGTACAATTAATTCTGCGAACAGAAGGTTTTTTTAAAAAGGAAATCATTTAAATTCAAGTTTTCCAAAAAAATTCACATCTAAAATTAAAATTAAAATAAAATAAAAAATCAAGTTTTTGAAAATTGGAATCAGTAAAATCTTGCATGCAATCTACCACTCGAAAAATACTTTTATAAAACCTAAATAAAAGGGAAAATTTAACAGAAAATCTAATTATTGAAAAATAAAAATGTTCATAATATAAATAACATATTAATATTATTTGTATTTATATAATAATAATAATAATAATAATAATAATAATTTAAAATATTAAATTGAATTTAATAAAATAAAATAAAAAATCCTCACGGTCGAAATTAGTTCAAGGGCCTTGGCCCTGTACTCCTGAACCAGGCAACGTCAAAAGAAGAAAAGGAGAAACAGGCCTTGCATAAACTGACCGGTGCCATTAATAAACTTGGAATGAGCTGCCCTCGGCCCAAGGGATCTCGCCATTATTATTTCCAGTCTCGACAATCGACATTCCATATTGTCCTCACAGACATATATACTTGAATATGAGCCATGCTGTTGAGGGATTGAAATTACAACAGTACCACAATGTCAAGAATGTCTGCTAACACCACTCACCCACTCACCCAACTTCACAGTAATATGCTACAGCACAGTGCACACACAATTGAAGATGACGATGACAATGACCATGACCATGATGGCCACGACGACTTTGACTATGCAGATACACCACACACCACCCATCATTCGCTCTAACACTCCTACAGGGCGATTGCACCCACAGGTTTAGCTTTTGTCAGATATGCCTAACTCATAAAAGGAACGAACTGTTAATGGAATGCAAACTTATGCCCACGATACCTGGAAGCTAAAGATTTAACACATCTCAACACCTAACTTGAGATGCCTTAGGCTCATGCGGTGCCTCTCTGTGACTTTCACTTGGTTTTGCCAGCTCCTCTCCCTCCCTCAGCCTCTCATTCTCTGGTCTAACTTCTCCCGCACTCACCCCTCTTTTCAGTTGAGGCTTCTTTCTCCTCTTGTCCCACTTTGGCCTCACATTCCTCTTCAAGCTTGGCATCCATCTCAGCAACTGCATCTTTTAAAATATCCCCCTCTTTCTCTGTTAGGCTCGCTAGTGCTTCCAGGTCTGCTGGCTGTTTCTCCTCTTCCTCCTTTTTTTCATCCTGCCCTGGTTCAGGCAGTGATTTATTCCCAGCCTCTTTTCCCTCTGTCTTATCAACTGCTTCCTTACTCTCCAGTATTGGTGATATACCAGGCTCCCCCTCTAGTTTCTCATCAGTTTCTTCCTTTGGATCAGAATCTGTCTTATTATCAACTTCCTGATTCTGCAGTTGCCCAATAATGTCCATTTCATCAATTTTTTCATCAGATTTCAGCTGAGAGTCATTTTCAGTATCCTCAGCTGCAGCAACCCCTACTTTGCTCTTTTTCCCTACATCCTTAACATCTTTCATTTCCACTGCTTCGCTTGCTTCAGTTTCATCAGCAGCTGCAGCAGCTTGTTTTTCAGTAACCTCACCTTCCCCATTGGTATCATCGTTTTTCCCCTTTACCCCCTCCTTTGAACTTGACTTTGCTTGCTTCTTCCTGGGTGGCTTAGTTCTTGGTGTCTCCGTTGCCTTTGATTTCCCACTTATTCTGGCAGACCGCCTTGGAGAGTCACCTGTTCACAAGAAAATTCCAGGAGATTTTACCCATTAAAGGAATTCATTTAATTGCTTTTTATGTGCATATTGCATATACACATGCACCACTGAAAGAAGAAGACAAGTACCTGTGCCCCAGTCAAATTCAGAGTAAGAAGGACCTCCAGGATGAGATTTCAGAAACCGATCTAATTGGCTCCTATTCTTGATCTCCTCACCTGTGGGTGAAACAAAAATTATTTCATTCCTCCTAGGGGTCCCACCTTTCTTTGGAGTGAACTGTAAATGCAGATAAAGAAAACTTCAATTCAAAAAGGAAACCAATAAAGCCATAATGAAGAAAAGCAACCCTAGACATTTTTTTTTTTAGAGAAATGGGCTGCCTCAATGCTCAGATTCGTCATTTTTCACTTTTTTTTTCTCTGTTGCATTATCTTTCTAGGAATAGGAACAAAAACCATGAGAATAATAGAAGTCCTCTAGACCACTTGTAAATAATTTTTTACCAAGTACAAACCTGAACATAAGTTATCAGGTAACAAAGCAGACAAGACAGCCAACAACCAAATTGATTTTCATGAAAAAGAAAAAGATGAAACAAAAAATAATAGGGGGAGAGAGAGAGAGAAAGGCAAACTAAGCCCCATGGATAATATCACCATATTCAGGTGACTGATCCAAACTATAATAAATTTTTACCAAGTACAAACCTGAGCAAAAGTTATCAGGTAACAAAGCAGGCAAGACAACCAACAACCAAATTGATTTTCATGAAAAAGAAAAAGACGAAACAAAAAATATTAGGAAAGAGAGAGAGAGAGGAAAAAAAATGGATAATATCACCATATTCAGGTGAATGATCCAAACCATACCAAGTAGTTATCACAAGTACTTAAACAAATAAAAGTTTATTTGCTGTATTCTACCAGGGGAGAATGGATCCAAATACAAATGAAAATTTTTACATGAGAAAGGAAACTAGCAGCTTCAAATCACTCTGTTCACTCTTCTATGTTTACACAAATCCTCAAACTTACCCCAGCATACCCATATCGACATGATAAGACAGGGGCAAGGGTATAGGATTCTTTCCAGATTCTCACTTTGCTTGGATCTAGCTATTTGATTGTCGTTTTTTTTTTTTTTTTTTTCAACTTCCTCAGCAGATAATCACATTGAAGAAGAACAGTTTGTTAGAAGTGAACTTTCACAAAAATATTTAGGAATAATAAAAAAAAAATAGAGATAAAATAAAAAAGAATTCTTACAAAGGCATCATTGTTTTTTAATCAATTTCTACTTTTGTTTTTCCTTTTATTATGTCATATTAAACTGTCCATATCCGTTATTGAGATCCTTTTTAGCCAAATCTCCATATCCTAAACTTTGTAGGTAAAAAAGATTAGACACATAGACATATCTATACCTAACACCCACACCCACACCCACACCCAAACCCATGCAATATAGACAATTTTTTTAACTGCACCAGGACAGGCTTAGGTTTCATTGCATGTTTGAGAAGATTGCACATAAATTAACTTGTGACAAATGCTCTTTGTCATAAAATCTGGCCTCAAGCTTTCAAGTGAAACTTTAGATTGGTGGGTGCAAGATAATGCGCTAATGTGCATTTTAAAGGAATCAGGGAGCCTAGGGCACATTACACAAATGACGTTTACTATTGTAGGAAAGAGAATTTTCAAACTAATTATATATCTCCAAACATTAAAATAATGTCATACCTATTCAGGATAATTGATCATTGGGATAAGTTCATCCGACCATATCAATTTCTTTCCCTCCTTCACAGAGACATTAACAGTAACATAACACAATGAATCATCTCATTCTACATCAAGGCCCTCCATAATCTCGCTAATCTCTGTCTTGCATATGTTTTCTTTTTCCCAATTTGTCTTGGAATAGTAAGAGACTGGTAAGCTTAATAAAATACTTCTCATCATGGTTAGTGTTACTGGGAAGGAAGAAAAAATTGATATGCACTATAATTAAATCTTCATTACTTCAAAGAATAACATACAACCCTCATTTATTCTGGGACTCTTCAATAAAATCCTCAAAATCCAGGAAACCAGAATTTAAATCCCAAAAATAGGATAACTCCTAAATATATAGCTATCTTTATTTTTAAACTTAAACTCCTAATCTGATAAGCATAAAATTTAAATAACAAAGACTAATTCAAATTACTTATCTAAAACTAAAGGAATTCAAATGACATTTGACTCTAACTTCCAATACTCCTCCTCAAGTTGGGTTGTACAGGTTGAACACGCCTAACTTGGTAATTTGTTGTTTGAACGGTCTTCTTGTGAGAGCTTTTGTAGGTAAATCAGCAACCTGCTCATTTGTGGGCACATAGATCATGCAAACAATCTCATCTTCAATCTTCTCCTTTATAAAATAATGATTAACCTCCATATGTATAGTTCAGTTGTGATAAATCAGATTGTGAGATATGTTTATGGTAGCTTTATTATCACAATACATTTTTATCGGCATAATTCTTATTACACCCAACTCTTCTAGCAAATGTTTCAACCACAAGAGTTCACATATGCCATGAGCAATGGCCCGAAGTTCTGCCTCAGCACTACTTCTTGCAACTACAATTTGTTTTTTGCTCCTCCAGGTTACTAAGTTCCTCCAAACAAATGTACAACAGCCAGAAGTAAACCTCCTTGCATGGAGCATGCATGTACTGACTTACCACGCTTATGGCAGAAGCAATATCAAGTCTTGTATGGGAATGATAGATTAATTTTCCCACCAATCGTTGATATCTTCCAGTATCAACAGGAGTACTTTTTTCTAATTCCCCAATTTTTTTCAATGGATCCATTAGAGTATCAATTGGCTTGCAACCAAGAATCCTGGTCTCTTTCAATAAGTCTAAGATGTATTTTCTTTGAGAGACGGAAATGCCACTCCTGTTTCTTGCTACTTTCATTCCTAAGAAATACCTCAAAGATCCAAAATCTTTAACTTCAAACTCAACAGCTAGCCTCTTTTTCAATTCTACCATTTCCACAAAATCATTTCCTATTAGTATAATATCATCCACATATACAATTAAGATAGTAAGTTTACCATATTTCTAATGAAAAAACAAGGTGTGATCAATTTGAGCTTGCTTATATCTTTGTTGTAAAATTGCCTTTGTGAATCTTTTGAATCATGTACGAGGCGATTGTTTTAGTCTGTAAATAGATTTTTTAGTTTACAAACTTTTCCTTCTTTTTGCTCCTCATCAAAACCGGGTGGTAAGTCCATGTATACTTCTTCTTCCAGGTCTCCATTGAGAATTGAGAAAAACATTCTTTATGTCTAGTTGTTGAAATTGTCAGTCTTGATTCGTTGCTAGGGATAGTAGAACTCTTACGGTATTGAGTTTGGCAACCAAAGCAAATGTTTTTTGGTAATCAATTTAGTAAGTTTGTGTGAATCCCTTAACTACCAATCTTGCCTTGTACCTGTCTATGGATCCATTTGATTTGTATTTTATAGCAAACATCCATTTGCATCCCATTAGTGTTTTCCCTTCTGGTTTATTAACAATATCCCATATATGGTTCTTCTCAAAAGCAACCATTTCTTCTAAGATTGTTTTCTTCCATTCTGACTTGTTCAAGGCCTCATAAATGTTATTTGGAGTCTCTGTTGTTGCAAGCCTCGATATAAAAGCTTGCAATGAAGGTGAGAGATGATTGTAACAAACATAATTAGAGATAGGATGTTGTGTACAGGACCTAGTGCCTTCTCTTACGGCAATTGGAAGGTTAAGATCATTTACCTTAGGAAGAACTGTAGGATCTAACTCTTGCCAAGGCAGAAAAACCACGATGGACTCTACTTCTCTTGGTTGGTTATGCTGGGTGTAGAAATTGAGAATTCCTCTAATATTCATTCAAAATTGTATTTGTTTACATAATCGGGTCCCTATTTAACATGTACACAGAGAGCAAAAAGTGGAAAAAATACAAATATGGAAAAAATTAAAATCACACAAATTACCCACAATAGGGGCCTCAATATCCTACAAATCACCATTCAAATTGTACCAAATTTCCACACTCCCCCTCAAGTTGGATCATAGATATTAATCATGTCCAACTTGCAAATAAAATCTTCAAAGCTTGATTTTTGTAACCCCTTGGTGAAAATATCTGTCAATTGTTCCCTTATAGGGATATAAGTCATGCAAATAATCCCTTTCTCAATTTTCTCCTTTATAAAGTGTCTGTCCACTTGTATATGTTTGGTCTTGTCGTGCTAAACAGGATTATGAGAAATACTGCTGGCAGCTTTGTTGTCACAATAGAGTTTAATGGGGAGCTCTATTGTAATGTGTAGTTCTTCCAACAGTTTCTGCAACCATAGTCCTTCACACATACCTTGTGCAACTACTCTGAATTCAATCTTGACATTATTTCTAGCTACTACATTCTGCTTCTTACTTCTCCATGTTACTAAATTCCCCCAGACATAGGAACGGTAGCCTGTAGTAGACCTTTTGTCATCTGCTGATCCCGCCCAATCTGCATCTGTATAGATCTCTATCTTCTTACTTTCACTCTTCTTAAAGAATAGTCCTCTCCTTGGAGAACCCTTTAGGTATCTGAGGATCTTATACACTGCCTCCAGATGACTTTCCTTTGGTGAATGCATGTACTGGCTAACCACGCTTACGGCGAAATCAATGTCTAGTCTAGTGTGAGAAAGGTAGATCAATCTACCTACTAGTCGCTGATATCTCTCTCTATCCACGGGTTTTTCGTTGCTTTCCATCCTTTTTCTTGCCTTGATAGGGGCATCGCTTGGCTTGCATCCCAGCATGCTAGTATAAGTCAACAAGTCAAGTACATACTTTCTTTGGGAAATACTAATTCCCTTCCTTGATTTGGCGACTTCCATTCCTAGGAAATACCGCATTTGACCCAGATCTTTTACCTTAAATTCTATGGCTAAGACCTCCTTCAACCTTTCCACTTCTCCTGTGTCATCTCTAGTGAGAATGATGTCATCGACATACACGATTAGGATGGTCATCCTTCCATCGTTGGACTATTTGAAGAACATAGTATGATCCGACTGTCCCTGTTGGTATCCTTGGTTCTTAATCACATTTGCAAATCTATCAAACCATGCTCTCGGTGATTGCTTGAGACCATAGAGAGATTTCTTCAATTTGCATACCCTGGTTTCTTCTTCTTCCTTACAGAACCCTGGTTGTAGCATCATAAACACTTCTTCTTCAAGTTCACCATTCAGAAAGGCATTCTTGATATCAAACTGATGGAGTGGCCAATCGAGGTTTGCTGCCAAGGATAAAAGAACTCGTATAGTGTTCAGCTTTGCCACTGGTGCAAATGTCTTAGTATAGTCGATGTCGTAGGTCTAAGTGAACCCTTTTGCAACCAGGTGGGCTTTGTATTGTTCTACTGTGCCATCCACCTTATATTTCACTGTGAATACCGAATACCCATTTATAGCCCACTAGTTTCTTCCCTCTTAGCAAATTCATCACTTCCCAAGTCCTATTTTTTTCCAATGGCCTTATTTCTTCTATCACTGCCTCTTTCCATTCTGGAATCTCCAAGGCTTCTTGAATGTTTTTAGGAATTTAGATTCTATCAAGATTAGTTGTAAAAGCACGACACTTTGTAGAAAGAGCATTATAAGACACAAATTTCAAGATAGAATGAAGAGTACATGAACGAGGTTGTTTCCTAAGAGCAATGGGTAAGTCATTTGTTACCTGATCAGGATTGGAGCCAGACTCTCAAGGGGTTGGAACTATCACCGGTTCTAACTCTTTTAGTGCTTCGGAGATGAGGGTCTCATTGAACTTCGATTTTGGCCTCCTTGAGTAGATGAGTGTTTCCTTATTTGTCTATAATTTTGTATCTCCCCCTGAGTTTAAGTGTCCTTTTGTATTAGGCGAAGGGGTAGATATAAGGCACGGAGTGGATTCGAACACAACAACATCGAGGTAGTCTAAGGTTAAGGGTGGGCTAGTTTCACTCACGGACTCCCCCTAAAGTGAGTAGTAGGGAGTATGCTAAAAAAATATGACATCTGGGCTAACATATAGCTTTTGTGAAATTGGGTTATAGCATTTGTAGCCCTTTTGTGTGGAAGAGTAGCCAAGAAAGACACATTTAAGCGCTCTGGGATCAAATTTGTTTTGCTTAGGTCCGTTAGTATGGACAAACACAGTGGACCCAAAGACACGAAGTGGAAGATGTGCATCAAGTCTAGAATGAGGAGAAAACTCTTGGAATTTATGAAGGGGTGTAACAAAAGATAGGACCCGACTAGGCATTCGGTCAATAAGATATGTGGCTGTCAAAATAGAGTCACCCCAAAATTGTGAGGGCGTGTGAGAGGTAAATAGCAAAGCACGAGTAACTTCAAGAATATGTCTATTTTTCCATTCTGCAACCCCATTTTGTTGAGGGGTGTCAACGCAAGAACTTTGATGTATAATACCATTTTCTTGTAGATAAGTGCTCAAGGAGTGATTGAAATACTCAATACCATTATCAATACGAAGAATTTGAATTTTGGCGTGAAACTGGGTTTGTATCATAGTGTGAAAGTTCATGAAGACTAATCAAACCTCAGTTTTATTAGTCAACAAATATACCCAACATAGGCGAGTCTGATCATCAATAAAAGTAATAAACCATTTTTTATGAGTCCTATTAGGGGTACATGAGAGTCCCCATAGATCACTATGAATTACAGTAAATGGTATAGATGGTTTATACTTAAATTTAGGAAAAGATGTCCGATGATGTTTGGTAAGTTCACACACTTTACATTGAAAATACCATGAAGCTTTATTTGAATATAGTAAAGGAAATAAATATTTTAAGTACTGAAAACTAGGATGACCCATCCTTTTGTGCCATAACAAAAGTTCACTGTCCTTAGGACAAAATGCAGAATTACAAACAGTAGGAGGACACTGTCCACGCACATTAGTTTCGTCGAAGTAATATAGACCCTCACGTTCCTTAGCACTGCCAATCGTCTTCCTCGATGATAAGTCCTGA
This sequence comes from Vitis rotundifolia, assembly GCA_030254885.1. NCBI lineage: Eukaryota > Viridiplantae > Streptophyta > Magnoliopsida > Vitales > Vitaceae > Vitis > Vitis rotundifolia. Next base: position 15,935,160 of record CM058156.1, read on the forward strand.
AAAACACAATGAGATGGTAGGAATTTACCTGAGCAATTAGACTTTATGGTTAACTGGCTAATAGATAGCAAATTGCAAGATAAATTAGGTACATATAGGACATGGTTGAGAGTAATAGACTCAGAAATACGAATACTTCTTTGCCAGCAACTAGGGATAAAGTACCATTTGCAATTTTTACTTTTAAATTACTGGCACAAGGAGAGTATGTAGAAAATAAATGATGAGCATCAGTCATATGATCAAATGCACCAGAGTCAATAATCTAGGGAGTAATATGAGACATGGTGCTAAGTGCTGTTCGAAAGGTACCTTTTTGGGCCAAAGAACCAGAGGACAAAGTGGTAGAAGACTAACCAGAGGCTTGGAAATAAAAAAAAAGCTCATAATTTCGCAAGCTGGTCGGAATTAAACCCCACACTAGAAGTTGACTGACGAATTTTTGTGGGTGTTTTGTTTGCCTGGGTTTCGATGGAGGCCTGATGACTATGGGCTTTATTGGGCTGTATGGGCTTCCAATCAGTGGGCTTGCCATGTAAAATCCAGCAAGTGTCTTTAGTGTGACCCAATTTCTTACAATGCTCACAATAAGTCCTTTTGGATTGTCTTGGGCCTGGCTCACTAGATCCAACAGCATGAGGCCCACTAGATCCAGCATGAGGCCCACGGGTTAAAGGGTTGAAGCCTCGAGCCCAAATGAGAGATCCAGCATCATTCTCCTCCTGCTTTCCTCTTGCCGCACCTCAAAGCAGACCTCTCAGATGGACAGCAATGGTCGGCGACTGAGAACCCTGCTCTTGACGTCGTCAAGCTCATGGTTCAGCCCCGCTAGGAACTCGAAGACCCTCTCGTTCTCCATCTTCTTCTTGAAGCACTCCCACTCCTCTTCGCAGTTGAGATCGAGATCTTGCCACAAACATAGCATCTCAGTGTAGTATTCCGTGACTTCTCGATCTCCTTGCGTCATCTGCCAAAGTCGTGTCTTGAGTTCAAAAATTTGGGAAGCATTCTCAACATCGGAATATGTTTCCTATATCGCATCCCACACATCATTTGTCGTCGGGAGGAACATATAGGTTTTGCCAATGGCTGGCTTCATGGAATTAATCAAGCATGAGGTGATGAAGGAGTTTTTGGACCGCCATTTCTAGGATACTGCTACATCGGTCGGAGGTGGTCGCCGAGTCTTGCCGGTAAGAAGCCCTAACTTTCCCTTTCCATCAATAACAAGCTTGATTGCTTGCGCCCACTCTCTATAATTCTTACCGTTCAATTTTTTAATGGTAAGATAGAGTGGGGAGTTGTCAAATGCACCGACAGGGCCCATTGAGGAGTGTACCTCCAACACTCTTTCATGGATTGTCGATTGACTAGACTCATGGTTGTCTCCTCTTTGGGCAGCCATGGATTGATTAGGGTTTTAGAGCAAACACCACTCTAATACCATGTAGAAACTGAGAATTCCTCTAATATTCATTCAAAATTGTATTTGTTTACATAATCAGGTCCCTATTTAACATGTACACAGAGAGCAAAAAACGGAAAAAATACAAATATGGAAAAAATTAAAATCACACAAATTACCCACAATTGGGGCCTCAATCTTTCTCTCAATATCCTACAAATCACCATTCAAATTGTACCGGATTTCCACACTGGGAATAAACACAAAGCTCTTGTTGATGTTGTTGAGTTTCCTCTGGCTTAATATTACAGTCTATTGTGGGCACTACAAGTTCGGTTGCTGTTGTGGATTGAAGCTGAGAAGGTTCGGCTACTGTTAGTTAGTTTGGAGATATTGTTGGCCGGTTTTCTAGTGAGATTGTTGCTATTGGTTGGTTTGGAGATATTGTTGGAAAGTTTTCGAGTGAGATTGGTTAAGTGATTGAGGGGTTGAATGGTGGTTGTTCCAAGGTATTGGTTTGGGTAGTAGGAGTTTCATTTAGCTCTGGCTTGGGTTCAAATATTGGAAAGGGTGTTGGTGTTGTGATTTGAAACAAGTCCTGAAAATTCTCTTTACTCTCATTCTCCCCTTCAAGTGAATTTTTGGGAAAGTAAGGTTGGTTTTTGAGGAAGGTGACATCTATAGTGACATAATATTTTCTTTTGTCAGGAGAATAGCAATGGTATCCCTTTTGTGTGGTTGAATATCCTACAAACACATGACACAACTTTTGGGTTGAGCTTGTCTTGATTAGTATCTTGAATATGCACAAAGGACTTACAAGCAAAATTTTTTAGGGGAAAGGACCCTATGGTTTGAATTTGTGGGTATAACTAGGTGAACATATCTAATGGTGTTTTGTAACTCAAAACTTGGGTTGTCATGCAATTAATAAGGTAACAAGTAGTAAGAATTTGAGTCCACTCCCCAACAAAAATATTTTGGTACATTAGTAGTAAACACGAGAGATTGGACCACTTCTAATAAATGTCTATTTTTCCTCTTAACAATTCCATTTTGTTAAGGGATACCTACACACGAACTTTGGTGAATGATTCCTTGTTCTAACAAATACCCCCTAAGTATAGTGTTAAAGTATTCAGTGCCATTATCAGAGCGTAAAATTTTTATTTTTGTATTATACTGATTTTGGACAATGACATGGAAATTTTTGAAGGTTTGTTCAGCCTCACTTTTTTATTTCAGAAAACAAACCCATGTTACTCTTGTATGATCGTTAACAAGTGTGATGAACGATTTTTCCCCGTTAAGCTTTGTATTCGTGAAGGACCCCATATGTCACTATGGATCATGGTAAATGGTGTGGAAGGTTTATAAGTTTGAGATGGATATGAAGAATGTTGGTGCTTGGCAACCTGGCAAATTTCACATTGAAAAACATCTTTATTTCTCAAAAGAGAAAGAAACAAGTGTTTCAAGTACTAAAAATTAGGGTGGCCTAACCTGAAATGCCACAACATTATTTCATTTTTCCTAAACAAAGAAGAAGATGCACAACTTCTTGTGGATGCTTGTTTATTCTCGGAGTTGTTATCCTCAAAGTAGTAGAGTCCACCATGCTTTTTAGCATTGCCAATCCTTTTTCCCAAAATCACTTCCTGAAATTTACAATGAGATGATAAGAATTGGACTGAGCAATCAAGATCTTTGGTGAGTTTGCTTATGGACAGTAGGATGCAGGCCAATTTAGGAACATGTAAAACATCATAAAGAGTTATATGAGGGTTTAGAACAATTATACTAATCCATGCAACTGTTGCATGGGAACTGTCCACAATTTTCACCTTAATATGTCCTAAACCAAGATTATAAGTACAGAAGGAACTTGCATACCCCGTCATATGATCCGAAGCACCAGAGTCTATGATCTAAGGGTCCAATTTTTCAGTGGTACTGCTTAAAGCAGTCTGAAAAGTACCTTTTTGGGCCAAGAAAGATGTGTTAAGGGCATTCTGAGAAGAAGCAGTGCCAAATGGAGGCAAGATATTAGCAGTTGATGGCGTTAACAACTTGTAAAGCTGTTCAAGTTGGTCTTTGTTCAATGAGATATTGAACAAATTCTCACCAGTCTTATTTCTAGCTTCTGATGTAGTTTGGAATCCTCTCGGGTTTTGAGAAGTACTCCTATTTCCTCTATTATCCTTCCAATTTTGTGGCTTCCCGTATAACTTCCAGCAGTTTTCACGATTATGGTTAGATCTTTGACAGTATTCACAGCAGAGATTACCACTTCTTCATGTATTACGAGTATCTTCACGGGCGTTTCCATGAGCTCCAACAACTCCACGAGCAGCTAGGGTAGAATTATCACCAGTTGGAACCGAAACAGTGGCCTTTATTGGACCGAACATCACTCTTTTCCGTGTCTCCTCTCATTGTACCTCAAGGAACACTTCTTCAATTTCAGGTAGAGGTTTGATGGCTAGAATTCAACTACAAACAACATCAAGGTCTTGGTTGAGTCCAACAAGAAAATCGTAAATACACGCTCCTTGTTAATTCTTGGCTTAAACGTTTTGCAAATCTTCAGTACACTTCCATTGAAAGTCATTTGCTAGGTCTAGTTTTTGCTGTAGCTTTGAAAGAGAGGTAAAATAGGCGCCCACATCTATATCTCCTTGGTTTAAGTTTCGTGCCATATTTCTTAACTCAAAAATCTGGGCAGAATTCTTTAAGTTTGAATAAGAGAGATTCAATGAGTACCAGGTTTTTTTCACGAATGGATAACACAGGTAGTTGTTTTGGATATCATCATTCATGGAGTTCACAAGCCATGACATGACAATATTGTTGTTTGCAAACCAGGTTGTATATGAAGAATCTGTCTTTGCTGGTTTTGAGATCATGCTGTCATGGCAGTCCTATTTCCCCCATCCTCAGATCATCATCAGAATTGCTCTTGACCATTGGAGAAAATTCTTCCATTTAGTTTCTTTGTCATAATCTATAATGGGGTATTTTCTGAAGTGACCATAGTGGAAGTAATAGCAGAAGGTGTCAGAGAGATATCTGAAGATTCCTCTGTGACACTGCCTCTGCTTGCTCCAGCCCTGGTTGTTTTAACCATTGTTTTTCCTCAACTAAGAACCAGCTCTGATACCATGTTACCGGGAAGGAAATAATTAAATCTTAATTACTTCAAAGAATAACATACAACCCTAATTTATTCTGGGACTCTTCAACAGAATCCTCAAAATCTAGGAAACCAGAATTTAAACTCAAAAAATAGGAAACCAGAATTTAAACTCAAAAAATAGGATAACTACCAAATAGATAGCTATATTTATTTTTAAACTTATTAAGACTTTAAATATGATAAGCATAAAATTTAAATAACAAAGACTGTGTCAAATAACCTATCTAAAACTAAAGAAATTCAAATGACATTTGACTCTAACTTCCAACAGTTAGCCTAGCTCCTTTGGAAAGACAGTATTTTCCAGTCCAAAAACTCCTTTTAGACCTCTGTACCACCAGGTCCCAAACTCTATACCCAGGCTTTTCACCTTCAGGGAGGCTCCTAAAAGAAGAACTAGAAAAGAGAAGGAAGATACTCCCACCCTCCGCCTAAGCTGGAATAGGAACATTCTCCATGGGTCGAATGGAAACAATCTCACTCTTATCATGGTTTACCTTAAACCTGATGCCAACCTTAAGCATAGTAAAAGCACATTGGGTACCAAACTGCACATCTATCCCTACAAAAGAAGACAGTGTGATCCACATTTAACACATAGGAGAAATGACTCTCCCTAGCCCTTTTTAAGCTCGATTTGAAAGCCCTCCAGGAGGCCTCCCTCCCACCACGTACTAAACAAATCTGTTGATAGCTTCCATCAGAATAACAAGAAGAAATGGAAAAAGAACAAATCCCTTTCAATGCAAAACCATAAAGCTATTACAGAAGCATCTTATAGGAGTGGCATTAACAGGTATCAAAATCCTGACAGTTGATATGCACCTACCTATTGAACCCACAAAATCACTCCCCAAAACCCATCTAACTAGCAAATAGAATGAAAAGATATCACTGGATAATCATAAATCATATACTTCTTTCTATGTCAACTTGCATCTGAAATTCACCAACCTTCAATAAAAAAATTCTTAGCTAGACACACCCTACCAAATTACACAGCTAAGTCTCTTAGCATTGCTTCTGATATCAACTAATACTTCATTTGCCATCAACAAAACAAGGCTTCCAAAAAAACATTCTAAGAGTCAGAAACCATGTTGCAACACACAGTTAAGTCTCTGAGCTTACAAATTAACATAATCTTTCTGAACTTTTCAGAGTACTAACACCTCATCTCAACATCCATTGTACCAATATTCACAATTTATCACACCCATACATATTCTCAGGTTTCTGGATTGCTCTAGTTTTTACATCTTTCTTAAACTTGAAAGCTCAAATATTTTTTTCAATAAGCAACAAAGTTTTTATTAAGAGAGGGAAAAATTTAACAGACAAAGCATTCTGCAAAAGAGGGGGAAAAAACGTAAAAACAACAACCAACAATATGAAATACCAAGACAACCAAAAAGGAAAGGTAAAAATGCCCTGTATATTCCAGTCCCTTTTATCCGATCACCTCATTTCTGGCCCAAGGAACCCACCTAAAAGCTATCTGCCCAAGAAGAAATGTACTCAATCTCTGACCACATGATAACACAGCAAATTCTCCCAGAGTCAAAGTCATAAGAACCCACAAAGTTATGGTGGAAGAATCTCTCCCTGAACAATAAACTATTCAACCCTAAATAGTTAGCCTCCTAGGAACATCCAGATGAACAAGAATGCCATCCTTGATAGCACTACCAAGACCAACCAGCTCAAAGAAGACAAACAATTTTCCCTAGGGAGGGAAGGAGGGAGAGTCCAAATCTGAATAGGGCCAGATTAAAAAATTAAAAATGCAAATCACAGAGAAAGAAAGGATAAGATAAAAATAAAAATAAAAATAAAAACCAAAATAATGGACAAGATAGACTTGAGGATGTTGGGGAAAAAATGCATACTAATCAGAAAAACAACCACACTGCTGGAGAAGGAAAGAAGGCGTACAAGAGATAAAGCAAACGCAGGTTATAAAAGCTAAAGTTGTTCACGCTGAACGCATTAGCTAGAATAAAACCTTTAGTGAATGGAAGTCCCCAATGTGTTTTAGCATGTGCTTCTTAACAAATTCACCCACTACCTATGCAAAGTCAGTTCAGGTTAGTTTTAATTTAATTTTCATAGGTTACGCCCTTGATGTAGCAAATTCATGTGGTAATATATGGTCAAAACAAGGAATACAAAAAAAGGCTTAGAAGTCGCAAGAATTCTTAGGTGAAAATGTTCATGAACTTTGAGACAAATGTCTACAAAGCTTCTTATGGAACTAAAACCTTAATAACAATCAATCCTGGTCATTGAATCAAACCAATCCTTCTCTTTTTATTTATTTATTATTATTATTATTAGAAACAAAATATATGTATTAAATGAAAAAAACAACATGAGAAGGATGAGGAATCCTCCCCATGAAGTACAAGCCTAATCAAAAGAACTAAGAAAACCTTCACTAACCAAGGAAGGCTATACAAAAGGTACAAAAGGCCGTCTAATCAAAAGAACTAAGTAAACCTCCACTAACCAAGGAGGGCTATACAAAAGGAACAAAAGGCCTATACAAGTAAAACAATCCTGACTCTATAAACCCAACCCTAGGGTGTACATAACGGAAGCCAACTAAGTTGGATTACACTCAAAGGATAGGGTTTAAAAATGTCTATATAGTAAGCCTAAAAAGAAACATAAAAATGAAGTTGATCTCACATCATCTTTGGCGTCTTCCAAATGTCCTAAAAAATCCTAGCATTCCTCTCTCTCCACACAATTCCCAAAACAGAGAGAGACACGTGATCCTCCAAAGAGTCTTGCCTTTGATAGAATTCCCAAAACACTTGAAAGAAATCACCAACATATCGCAAATACAGCTAGGCTCAACCCACTCCATCCCAGCATATGAAAAAATTCTATGTCACAATCCTAAAGTAATCGAACAATGCAAGAAGAGATGATCAATCATCTCTTTGCTCCTCCTACAAATGATGCACCAATTAGGGCTAAGGGCTTTGAAAGGTCTTCTCAACTGCAACATGTCATTGGTATTTACCTTCTTATGCGCCACTAACCAAGTAAAGGCCCTGACCTTAGAGGGGACTTTTGATTTCCACAAAAAATTAGCTAGGTAGAAACGAACAAAATTTGAGACAATGGATAAGGCTAAAAAAAATGATTTAACTGAGAAAATTCCCGAAGAGGATGATATCCAAGTTGTTGCATCTGGAACTGAAGGAGTCAAATGAACAAAGGAAAGTAAGGACTTTAATATTTCAAGATCCACAATCTCCTCATCAGTTAGATTGCATCTAAAGACTAGATCCCAAGAAAATGAATTGTTATTACCTAGAATAGCTGAAATTTGACAAGCTTTAGTAGTGGTGATTCTAAAAAGTCTTGAAAATTGTAAACAAAAAGGTTGGTCTCCCCCCCATAGATTTTCCCAAAAACGAATTCTAGTCTCATCGCCTACCACAAAGCAAATGTGTGTAGAAAAGACTTGAAAAATATGAGCAACAGCCTTCCAGGGCAACAATGTGACCATCTAATTATATTGTTGGCATCCCATCCATTAGGATGTGTCCCATAAATACTCAAGATAACCTAATGCCAAAGGGCAAAACCTTCCTTAGGGTACCACCAAACCAATCCTAACTACTAGTTAAAATTGATGTAGGTCCAAAATAACATAAAATAAAAAAAAAATACAACTACACTGCTATAGTGTCATGAACAATAACTCATCACAATATGGACAAGTTACTCACTACAATATCAAGAACAAAACCTACAAACTTTGCTGCTATAACTTGCTTTATTGACTCCTCAATAGAACATAATCTAAATTTTGTGTACTTAGAAACTACTAATACTGACAACCTAACCTATAGGCTATAGCTATAATTGAACCAAAAAAACTTACTTTGTATATGTATTATGATATTTTCAATACAAGGAATTCTCAATAAACCTAATTTTCTCCTTGTCAACATGCTATGCACAAGTACCAATGCCCATGCCACAGCCCTCTCCCACTAGACATTTTAACTCACATCTTATTACACAAGTCAACATCTAAAGTTAATGCAACTCCACCTTAGTTAGAGCCAACAAGAATGCTATTAAGGAATTCATCTTTTCAATCACATTACTAAAACTTATGGGAAATGAAATCAAACCTTACGCCTATTTGCAAAAATCTACTTTTGGAACAAGAAAAATAGTCTCAACCTTAACTATAGCTTTCTTGGGTTTAGTCCTGAGATCACCCAACAATATGGAGACTCTACGTGATGAGCTTCAGCAGGATGAGCCATATCTCCTCAAGGAAGCTAATGTTGAACATCATGTTTCGCTTGTTGGGTATGATAAAGGACAGCTTTTGAAGCCTTAGGCAACTGGCTGCCTTGCAAAGGCAGGTGGTTGGATATTTGTTGCAATAACAAGAATAAACCTAGCACAAGCATTGAAGGAAAGATTTCTTGAAGATCACAAGAGTAGGAGATGAAAGAAGAGGAAAGCAGTCCAGCCAATCACATCTTCAAAACAAAGTTTCTCCAAATTCTCAATTGAACATTCACTAACTTCAAAAAGAGATGTTTATGAATTACAACTCTTTTTACAGACTAAAAACCATGATAACAACAATCCTAACAATCAACCAAAACCAAATCAAAAAATTCGAAAGACATAAAATACCCCTGTTCTATTACTTAACACTCTAGCAGCATGAAAAGTAACACACCACAGTAACGTGATAAATACACATGAAGAAAATACTTGCTACAGTAGCTCTGTGATCTTGCTAAGTGGCCAGGCACTGAGGTGGGAATCTGGGAAGTTCTAGGTTCAAGTCCCATACACAAAATAAATAAATAAAGTGCCTATTAAAAAAAAATTAATAATACCTGCTACACTACCTTATTACAGAATTGCTACAACACAACCTGAATAAAATACCTTAAATACAATGTACTTACTATGACTACCCAACTTGTATCCTAGAAACTAAACTACAAAAAGCATATCCCATATAGAATCAATGAAAAGAATATCCAAAGTAAACCCAAAATCTCCCTTTTCTGACAGTGTGCTGTGCATCACCTTTTAACTCATCAAATCATTGTTACAACTTTTCAAAAATAGTTTTGAAAGTCAATTCGATTTCCATTGATATTGCTGCAAGGAGTATTTCATTGAAGGATTAAATTATAACTAACTAGTGCTAATCAACACCAAAACCATTGCATTAAATCCCATACCATGACCATGATTAGGAGTAAGGTTGCTACACAGAAGATGGAAAATGCCAGGATTACAGTTAACCTCACCCTCTCACCCTAATGACCTTCTGCTCTTAACTCTAGATGAAGAAACTGTTAGAAATCTGCACAATTCCTTAATTTTAGGAATATAAATAACTGTTACCATGTATATTCCTAGTACTTAGTTGTTGATTAGTCAAATATTATTCTTTATAGGACATTTGTATTATAGCTAGAAAGTTGTAGAATCTCAGCCTGATTTCAGAATAATCTGGTAATAACCTTGTATATGTGTATGGTTCTTATTCAATAAAGACAACAAGAAGAATTGGTTCTCACCAATATGGTATCAGAGTACCATTAAGTTTCTGGGCTCTCTATTCTTGCATCTTCTGCAAAAACTCTTTAATGTCTTCGTCTCTTTTGTCTGTTCTTAAACTCTTTCATATTTGCGTTTGGCAAATATGGTTGACAAACTCTCTTCTCAACATCCTTCATTTTGTCAGTCAGCAAAAGGGCTCAACCAATATTGACAATCCAACCCTTCAAATCACTACAGAAAAACTCAATTGCAACAACTTCCTAGAGTGGTCTTTTTGATCAAGTTGTTCTTGAAGAGTAAACATAAAATGGGAAATCTTCGTGGAACAATAAAAGAGCCAAGCTCCACTAATCCCAACTATGAGGCGTGAGAGGCTGAGAACGCCATGGTAATGTCCTGATTATTGAATTCGATGAAGCCAGAAAGCAAATGGACTTTTTTATTTCTTTCCACAATGAAGGCAGTTTGGGATGTTGTTTTCCAAAAGTACTCAAAGCAAGGAGATGCTGCCCAAATATATGACTTAAAAACTAAGATCCATGCCATCAAACAACGTAATCTTGATCATATCATAGCACCCTGGAAGCATTATGGTAGGAACTTGACATATCAGCATGTTGAAATGGAATCTGTTGTGGATGCTGCTAAACTTGCTGACTTTCTTGAATGAGAACATGCATTTGAATTCCTTGCAGGTCTAAACTTTAAGTTGGATCAGGTAAGAAGTCATGTCCTTGGAAAAAATCCATTCCCTTCTTTACATCAAGCTTTTTCCCTTGTACATCTTAAGGAATCTAGGTTAGGAGTCATGATGAGAACATCTTCTGCATCATCAACTGAAATTTCTGCTCTGAATATCATGGATGAAAAAGGAACCATGGGAGGAGAAAAAGATCCAAGGTGGTGCGACTTCTACAAAAGATCAAAGTGCACCTAAAAAACATGATGGAGATTGAATGGAAGGCCTCAACAAGGAAACAAGGGAGGAAGATACTCTAAAAGTAATGAAGTGCTTAACACTGAGGTTGTACCTACTACAAATACAGCATCCACTGATGCTAATATGAATCCTCCACCTACTGAGAACATGCCATTCACTGAAGAACAGATTGATATTTTATATAAGATCATGGGAAAATCTGAAATGCCTTCATCTTCCTGTGCTTTTGCACAATTTGAATCACATGGTAAGGACTATGAAATCTGTTCAATTTCTAATTGGATTCTTGATTCTATTTGAGTCACGGCTGCCTACTTGATAAATAAAATGCCCTCCAAAACTCTTGGCTTTGATACCCTCCCATATTCCAGGTCTTTGTTCTCTCTCTCCCAAATTCTTTGGTTTTAGTTTATATGTTCATGTTCCTAGTAAGGATAGATCTAAACTTGATCCTATGGCTATCAACTGCATTTTCGTAGGATACTCACCTCCAAAAAAAAAATATATGATGTAAGTGTATTCATCCTCCATTTAGGAAGAAATTTGTTATCATGGATGTGAGTTTTTTTTAAGACTGGCCAAACTATTACAAAACTGCTTCAAAGGGAGGAACACAAGATGAAGATCAGCCACAATCATTTTCTTTTCCCTTACCTATGCATGCTTGGGAAAATGAAAGAAAGGGGAGAATCAAACAATCTGAGGAGGAAAAGATGTTGAAAAGGATGTTGAACTGCTTGTTTACTCCTAAAGACCTCGAGAATCTAGATTAGTACAAGAGTCCATTCTCCCTATGCACAAACTATCATCCACTCTAGAAGAAGGTACAATTTCCAACTCTAATCCTTCAAATTCAATCCGTTATCCTTCCAAATCCACTCTTATTTTTAATATTGACCTGGACATTCCTATAGCAATCTGAAAGGGTGTAAGATGTTGTACCAAACATCCCTTGTCCAATTTTATGTCTTATGACAAGATAAACAACAAATACAAAGCCTTTACAACTTAATTAGCTGTGGATTCAATCCAAAGAATGTGGAGGAAGCCATTGTTGATCCCAAATGGAAAGAAGCCATAAATGAAGAAATGAAGGCACTAAACAAGAATCAAACCTAGGATATTTCTAATTTGCCTACAAGGAAACATTAAGTTGGATATAAGTGGGTCCTAACTATCAAGTACAAGGTAAATGACACCATAGAAAGGTATAGGGCACACTTAATAGCTAAGGGATACACGTAGACTTTTGGAATTAACTATGGAGAAATGCTCGCATCATTGGCAAAGATGACTTCCATTGGAATCCTGCTATCTCTAGTAGCAAACCAAGATTGGCCTCACCAACAATTCAATGTGAAGAATGCATTTCTATACGGAAACTTGGAAAAAGAAGTCTTTATGGATCCTCCACTTGGTTTTGAAGACCAATTCAACAAAGGGAAGTAGGTAGACTTAAAAAGGCACTGTATGGGTTAAAAAAATCTTTAAAAGCATGGTTTAGATTTACTCAGTCTATTCTCAAGTTTAGTTACTAGCAAAGTCAAAGTGACCACACACTATTCATTAAGTAGTCTCTCAAGAAAAGATAAATCATACTTATTGTCTCTATTGATGATATTATTGTGACAGGTGATGACTTGGAAGAGCTTCACCAGTTGAAGAGCAAGCTGACCAAGGAATTTGAAATTAAAGATCTGGGAAATCTGAAGTATTTTGCCATTGAAGTAGCTAGATCAAAGAATGGGATCATCTCTCAAAAGAAATATATACTCAACTTAATGAAACGGGGATGAGAGCACGTAAACTCATAGATGCTCCAACTGATACAAACCAAAAGTTAGCAACCAAAGAAGGTAGTGTTCTTGTAGATAAGGGGAGATATCAAAAGCTAGTGGGAAGACTGATTTGTCTCTCATACTTAGTCAGACATTGCATATTTTGTTGGAGTTGTGGGCTAGTTCATGCATGCTCCCCTTGAAGAACACATGGATGTTGTGATGAGGATCCTAAGGTATCTAAAGCTACGCTAGGGAAAGGACTCCTATTTTCAAAGAATAATCCAAAGTTTTAAAAATCGGACCGATAATCAAACCGGAAAAATTACCAATTCACGGTTCATTGGTTGGACCGATGGTCGAACCGCAATCGAACCGGTGAAGGCATAAATATAATTTATATTATTAAAATTAAAAATAATTATAAAAAATTTAAAATATATATAAATAAATTAAAAATCAATAATATTATTTTATATCTTTGATATTATCAAATTAAATCATATTAATATTTTAAATTTTATTAAATGAAATATGTATAATATTTAAATGTGAATATATTAAAAATGAAAATTTAAACTAATTTTATAATTTTTAAAAATATTATATTATTTTTATTTAATATTATAAAAAAATTTTAAGATCTAATATACATTGTTTTGTTTGGCATATTGGATAACAAAGCGCATGTAGCCGAGTGGTGTCCTCTATTGATCGCAGAACCTCAGGTCCAAGGTTCAAACCCTCTTGGTGGAGATTTGTTATTTTTTTCATTGATAGTTAGCAATCCCACATCAGATTCTGAGTGGAATAAGGATGCAAAGGACTCCTATAAAAGTCATTCTCATGAGGGCAAAGGTATCTCCTCGTCCTTGGCTCAAGCACAACCCACAATATGGTTGGGGTGAGTGTGGGCTTTGTCATAATAGACTGGGCCCAGCATGGGCTTTAGTAAAAGAATTTAAATCCAATGGAACCCCCTTTAATGCTTGTAGAATGTGGGGGTAATTTGAACCGTTCGGTTCGTTTAGAACTATCCGGTTCCACCGGGTCACCGATCCGACCGTTGGTTTGGGCGGTTCGTGACCGGTCCAATACCCAAACGATTTAATAAGGTAAACCGGACCGGAAATGTGACCGGTTGGCGGTTGAACCAGTTGGACCGGCCGGTCCAGTCCGGTTTTTAAAACATTGGAATAATCATTTGCATGTTGAAGTCTATACAGATGTAGACTAGCCAAGTCATTGACTAAGGTGGTGTTTGTTTTTTGGCTGAATAGAAAAAGCCAAATATTTTAGCTTTTTCTATTCAGCCAAAAGTGACCTGTTGACATCATCCAACATAACTAAACTGAACTTATTGATAACAAGTTCACTCTACTTATGTTGGATGATGTCAATAAGTCATTTTTGGGTGAATAGAAAAAGCTAAAATATTTGACTTTTTCTATTAAGCCAAAAAACAAACACAACCTAAGCAAAAGTCAATTACCAATTGCTACACCTTTTTTTTTTTTTGTAGGCAAATAAGAGATTGTATTAGAAAAGCCTAGCAAAGGCAAAAAGAGTACACACGAAGTATACAAGCAACGCCCAAGAAGCTAGGCCAAAAAAAGAAAAACCTTTCTTCTATCTAGACAAAAGCCACTCTACCGGTTACTACACCTTTTTTTTTTTGATAGATAAAAACACAGAAAATATATTAGAAGAAGGGAGCAAAAAGGCAACCCGAAGCATACAGGGGGTATACACGAGAAACCTCAAGAAAACAACAAAACAAAAACAAGCACTCACCAGCCCTCACCTAGAACCCAACCAATCAACAAAGTTAATTAAGGTACGGGGTTCTCCATCTAAACAAGACTTAGTCCAAGAGAACAGATTACAAACAAAGGAATTTTTCAATCTTTGGAGAGACAAAGCCTCATTATCAAAAGCTATCTTATTTCTAGCTTCCAAACCGTCCAAAATAAACAAAGAGGAGCTGCCCGCCAAGTCTTTCCACGCTTCTTGTCCATAAAGGAAGCGGACCAACCAAGGAGAGTGTCTCTAACCGTGTGCGGAAGGACCCAATGAACCCCAAACATCGAAAACACAAGATTCCACAACACCCTCGCCTTGGGACAGTGAATAAGGATATGATTTATTGTCCTCTTCACACAACACAAAAGCACCTATTTGCTAAAAACCAGCCCCTCCTTTTGAGATGATCTTGGGTTAGAACCCTCCCCCAAGAAGCTTCCCAAGCAAAGAAACCCACCTTAGTAGGCACAAAATGGCTCCAAATGATGCTCCAAGGAAACGAGGCTGCATCACTAGAATCAAGAGTATTGTAAAGGGACTTTACAGAAAAAATCCCTTTCTTAGAAGCATTCCACAACACTTTATCCTCCAGTCCAATACGAAGCCGCTTCCTTGAAGGACCGAAAGGAATCTCTCCACCTCCTCCAACTCCCAATTGTTAAAGGATCTAGAGAAACAAGGAGACCAGCCCCCACACCCCATAGGGTCCCAACAATCCGCAACCCACGCTTCTTGGGAAACCGCAAAGGCAAACAGAGAAGGAAAAGCCTCGCAAAGGGGGATGTTCCCACACCAAATGTCCTTCCAGAATTTCACCCTTCTACCATCCCCTACAGCGAAAGAAACATTTTTAAACATTAGAAGGCCTTCCTTTCTAATTTCCTTCCAAAACCCCACCCCATAACCCCCTCTAACCTCACGAGAAAACCACCCTCCACCTTGTTACTACACCTTTTTAGACGTAATTTGGTAACTTGGAGGTATTGAGGTTGAGTTTCATGCAATGGCCTTAAGAATTTGTAAACTTATGTGGATTAAGATTCTACAAAAGGAGCTTCTAGTAGAGATTTAAGAATCTATGAAGTTATTTTGTGATAACAAAGCTATGATTAGCATTGCTCACAAACCTATTCGACGTGATAGAACAAAGCACATCGAAATTGATAGGCACTTAATTATTCTCTTGAGGTTGGGATTGTTTGACTCCTTACATACATACTAAACTTCGATTGGTAGATCAATTATTAAAGGAATTGCAGGACCAAGTTTCAAGTCTATGACAAGCAAGTTGGGCATGCAAGACGTCATTGAACCAAACTTGAGGGGAGTGTTAGAAATCTGCACACTTACTGAATTTCAAAGATATAATTGACTGTTATTTTGTTACTATGTATATTCCTAGGACTTAGCTGTTAGATTAGTCAAATATTATTCTTTATAGGACAGTTGTATTATAGCTAGAAAGTGGTAGAATCTCAGCTTGATTTCAGCCCAAATCACAGCCTGATTTCAGCCTAATTCGGTAATAACCTTGTACATATATGCGTATGATTCTTACAATAAATTCAAAAAGAATTGATTTTGACCAATAGCAACTTGATGCTAAAAAAGTGGACTATTATGCTACATCATGGGGTCTGAGAGCAGAATTTATTACTAAGAAAAGTGCATCTTTTATATGCTATATATCATATATTATATGAGCACTAGATAAAACCCCAACGAAGGAAATCAAACATACATTTACCAGGTTTGGCTGATTCAAGTTACACTATATCAAGATGCATCCTCATTTGTAATCCAACACAAAAGGAAGGAAAAATCCAATTTCGATACCACCAAGCCATCATGAGACACAGCTATTGCAATGAGGGACACATGGTGCAAGAACATGTTTACAATAGTCATCATGACCTGTGAATGTGTTTTGTGGGTATTTTCATGTGAGTCTGGATGGGTGGGCTGCTTCATGCTGGAGATTGAAACCCAGGGCAAGCCTTAGGCAGCTTATTGGTCAGGCTCAGACAGACCTTTCTTTTTTTTTAATTATTATTATTATTAGAAACAAAAGATGTATTAATTATTGATAAAAATTCCATGAGAAGGATGAGGAGACCTCCCCATAATTACAGAAACATGAGGCGGCTCAGCCAGACTTCAGGCTGCCATTTTTACATCCCTTTCTAGTTCTAAAGTAAACCACAATAAAGATGAAAATCACTTGGGGAACATACTCCAGGGAAGTGGCTTTTGAAACATCTTACATTGGGAAATGATGAGAAATTGGTTAGTAGCAAGATAAAGTAGACAAGGATCTTATGAAGGCATTGCCCTTTTTAAATAGATAATAAGATATGTAACTCAAGCACCATGAGAAGAATACAAAGGGCCACCAAGACAGCTTGGTCATGAAGAACAGAACAGAATGTAAAAATGTGAAAAAAGTAAAAATAAAAACAAGCAACCAAACAATTACAAGGACCAGCCACTCCAACCCCAGCCAATCAACAAAACCAAAAAAAGATATTCATCCTTTCCAAAATGCATCCAGAGACTGCATGAACCCAAACTCAAGAAACATATCTTTGAGCTTCAAAATTGAGAGCTCAAACCCATCATATATTCTTTGATTCCTTTCCTTCCATAAACACCAAAAAATACACAAAGAAGCTGTTCTCCAAATTTTTTTCCTTCCCCACAAAACGAACTCTCCATGACAGTAGAGAACAACTAATCAAGTCAGGCAAAACCTTAGATAACCCAAATGTTGGGTGGTGATTCCTTTGAAAACATTAAAAAGGCACAACATTTAATAAGATGGTGAAGAAATAATGGATCTCATAAATGAAGGTTGGGAACTGGTTGGAGATGCCCAGCCAGATGGAGGACAACGGATTAATCTTCTAAGTGGTGATGCTTCAAATGATAATAATAGAAGCAAAAGAGGGGAACTTCACTGAGAAGGCAAAAGCTGATCCTCCCTCGAAATGACTTTTCTTGGAGTAGAGCCCCAAGCAACAAATCCAAAGTCAAGTAATAGAATTGGGCAGTGAATCCAAAGATTATTCTGCACTTTACAACCCTAACACTCCTGATGATTCCCAAAGAAGAGGATCAGAGGAGAAGGGCCACAACACATTCAGCAGACATGTAGGGAAGTGGGAGTAGAAGTGGAGAAGGCAAAAGGGCAAAACCAATCACTTGAATTCTAATTTCAGGCACTATCTTATTTTAAATAAATCTTGAGTGGACAAAAAATTCAGCAGTTCGATTTTATTTATTTATTTATTTGTCTGAAGCCTTAGCAAAGCTTAAAGTAAAGAGAATGGACCAACAATACAAATTGCTATGTTATGTCAACCATTACAAAGAAGCACAGAACCTTAGAATAGTAGCAATGCATTTTTGACAACTAATAACCAGTTTGTCTTAGTTGTTTTGGTTCCTTAATTTTTCTTACTGAACCCCTAATTTATTTAGGAAGGAGGGTTTCTTACATGAAGAGAATGAGAAATGTTCCGTCAACAAGGATGGATCAAACAAATCAGAAGACATAACCATACTAATTTAATGAATGGAAGCAAGTAATCTAACATGTTGGTATTTTCGGCAGCAAGGTAAACGAGATATTATTCAGTAAATTCCATGGTTAATATTGCAGAACCCAGTATAAGAACTAATGTTAATGACGGTAATTGCAAAGGAAAAGAAACAGATTCCAAATCAACAATTCAAATATGATAATTCTATAAAATTTCAAAAATAATAAAAGATAAAAAAATAAAGATAAAGTATAAAATTAAAAAGATCTGGTCTACTACAACATTCATGTCACTTATAGATTACCTCAGCACAGAGATCACTTTCTACAGATGAGATGTCATAGTCAATGAAGATCTCAGCTTTAACAGTCACATCTCAAAATAGATGCAGAACCATACTCTCACCATTGAGAGTGTTAATAAGCCTAAGAAGAGACTGAAGCCATGGCTCAAAGTTGCGGTCTCAATCATTGACTTGGAAGGTCATGAGGCATATCGATCTTGGTATCTCATATCGGTATCAGATATTCAAAATATATACAATTAAATATACTTGTTATAAAGGTTTAATTTTGTGGCAAGTCCAAGAGAGGGTTAGTTTTGTGGCAAAACGCATGCATAGCTTTAATTTGGGTTGTGTGTCAAGAAAGAAATGCTAGGATTTTTTAGGACAAAGCTAGGAGTTCAGAGAATCTTTGGGACTCCATTCATTTCCTTGCTTCTCTATGGGCTTTTTGTTACGCGATTTTTAAGGGCATTCCCCTTAACGTATTACAACTAGATTGGCTAGCAGTGTGTAGTCCCAACGAGACGGTCTAATCAAGGGTGATTGTGTGTAGTTGACATAGTGTAGTGTCTTGTTATCATTTTGTGTTGTTTTGTTTCACCTTTGGTGGGAGGATTCCTCATCCTCCTTTTGTACTTCTTTTTTTTCAATATAGACATGTGTTGTTTCCTATCAAAAAATATACTTGTTATAAAATTTTTTTAAGTTTAATTATATTTAACATTATTTAAATAAATATAAAAATTTGTTTATCAATTTTTAATATTAAAGTTCTTTTATTTAATATCTTCATGTTAAATTTGATTAATTATAAAAATTTTCAAATTATGTATCACATTTTAATATTGATACAAGTAATTGTTAATTTTTTTTTTAGTAATATGTTATCTAATAAAATTTAATTTATACACTAGTAATTTATTGAAAATGTAATTACATTAAATTCTTATAATTATATTTATATTTATATTTATCTCATTTCATTATCCATTGTATAAATACCACTATGTTCATTACCCATTTCATAAATACTCAAACATCCATTGGGTAAACCCATTACCTCATTGCCCAAGACCCATTTCTTCATCCTCCCCATCCTCTTCTCTTTCAAACCCATTTTTTTCTTTCTCTGCAGCTGGGTGAATGGGAATAAAACCATTCGCAATACCCAAACATCCTCTTTGGTAAACCCATTACCTCATTATCCAAGACCCATTTCTTCATCCTCCCCGTCCTCTTCTTCTCTTTCAAACCCTTTTTTTTCTTTCTCTACAACTGGGTGAATGGGAATAAAACCATTTGCAATTGATTTCTCAAGGCTCAAGTTCCAGGCTACTTCTCCTTCCGAATCAATCCAGACCATCTCGAGTCAAACTCGGATAACGGTTTCGTAGCAGGCTTGGACAAGGCAAATACGACTCAGTCAAGTCATACCAGTCTCGGCCAATTTCAAACCCTAACTGGAGCTAGATCAGCTCTAACCCAGGTGGTTTGATGCAAAATTTCCACCCCAACAAAACCTAATAAAAAATTAAGACTACAACAGACATGAAGGCCAGATTGGAAAGCCAGATGCCAATTGCTTCATGTATTTGTCAAAAGAAGAGCAAAAGATATACACGTATATGTATAGAGAGAGAGAGAGGGAGATTTGATAACCATAAATTAACCAATTTGATACACTGAATAGGCATTTGAATTTTGAAGACACAGGAATTAAATATGATAGAACAGTTACAAGTCATATAAATCCATAAACTGCAAAACCTTATCCATTAAATACTGTAAATCATAATACCAATCATCATCAATAATATGATAAGTTGACACTCAGCTTTTAGGGGGCTCTGCAAAATTTTACATGAGTCATGAACCTAGTTATGGTGTGATTGGGGGGGCAAATGGAAGTGCCCTCCATAAAATACATTTATCTTTTCATCGTTAATTAATTATTCCTGCACATAATATTAAGTTTGATGTTTAATGCATAATAAATTCCAGATAGGATTGCCTCCATAGTTTGCCAATCTCTCAATGTCATTAGAAAAAAAGCAGATTTGCAAAGAAATTATAAAGAAATGAAAATAAATGAGTCCCCAAGCACTTGCTGAATGCAAACATATATCAGTCACAGTTTCATAAGTGCGTTGACTTAAAGAGAAAAGAAAAAAAAGGATAAATGAGAAAAAGTATATCACGAATTATAACTAAAATGCTTATATTTGTGTGGCAACCAAAGAAAAAAATGAAACATTAACAAAACTATTCAATTGCTGAAAAGAGTAAATGACTATGGTACATAATATATGCTACCATAGAAAATATGCCATCACATAAGCCATTTAAGGTAACATATTGAACCAACTATACTATCTAGGCAAAGACATCAATAACCAGAATTAGTGATGAGCACATTCAAGAGCCAAAAATGGAAAGAGAAGAAAAACAAGACCAAGAATTTGAACACGTCATCAGCAAAGCAAATTAGGGGATCAAATATGTAAACATTTGGTTCCCAATCAGAGCTCTGTCCATCCCTTAAGTACACAATGAATCAAAATTTGAATTCAATGTCTCCTAGCTTATTTGTCAAAGGCAGTAAACAGTTTTTTCCCATGGAACTAGGTTCAAAACTCAGCCCAAAGCTTGTAAAATGTATAAATTCTTGGGTTAGGGCGTGAGGGTAGGGGGACAGCAGCAATATGCAGGCCAAAAATCTTCTGCAGTCTTACAACATTCTTACACAACCACAGAGGAAATATGCAATCACATTTGGAATTCAGCAATGGTCGTACAGAAGAACACAAATGGAAGAGAGAGAGAGAGAGAAGAAAATATTTGTCCATGTTGTCACCAAAGAAAATCAAGGTATCAAATATATGCACACATTGGTTCATATTCTTAAAATACATATAGTAAAACCTCTATAAAATAATACTCTTGGGACCACGAGAAATTATTATCTTACCAATGTTATTGATTTATCAATAAATGAACAATTTATTAAATCATTGATAAATGAATATTTATTAATTTAGAGAGAATATTATATCTTATAAAGTCAAAAAATGAATGCAATCAAAAGTTAATACATAAAAGCATGACATTCTAAAAAAGAAGAGATGATAATTATTTATGGAAGATAGAAAGACTCTTAAATGAAGAGATTTGGTGTCAAAACATAATGCCCTAGAAGATTAAAAGATTTCAAATATGTGATGGTTTTGAAAAAGAGTTGAATTGTGAAAAATAGAAGTTGTGAAAAGCTACTCAATACTATATTATGAAATTTTGTTTGCTTTTTTTTTAGGAACTTCATCAATTATTAGTCTATATTTCCTTCAATCCCTAAGGATTTCTAAAAAAATTATATCTTATGCATTTAGGACTAGAAGATTTTATTATTTAAGTGAGTTATTAATTTATCGAACACTTATTTATCAAGGATTTTACTATAATTGGTAAAAGACTTGAATGTGATGCCTCCTAGCTTAGTTGTCAAAGCAGCACCTAGTTTACCATGTAGACATAGGTTCAAGTTGCTACTAAGCTTGGAAATCTTGTTTATAATAATTATGATTCATTTAACCTAAAGAAAATGTACAAAAAAAGTTATGCTTTGATGTAAAACTTCCACCATTGCCTTGTAAGCTCTTCACCCACTATCGTTTCAAAATTTTAATTAAATAATGGATGGCTTCAAAAGTCTTGATTTGGTCATTCTATTCTAAGAATTGAAACTACTATTAAAAAAAAAAATACAAATTCAAAATAAATCTTCAAATAAAATGGTGGACCATTACTTATGGGATCAACAATCTTTCTCACAATTTTCAGGTACCCACCAATCTCAATAGAAATATCATATAACATTATGTAATCCAATAAGCATACTAGGTCAAATTTATCTTAAAATAGCATCAAAGACACCTTTTTCATTTATAATTTCGGTGGATGTCAAAGTAGAGGTTTTCTTAGGACAATGTCATCAAGCGTGCTCATAGAAAGGAGAGATGGTTGGCATATGCCCCAACAGAGGATGGAAATAGCCTTCAAAAACTATTTCCACACATACGATCAAGATAGTGTCATCAGGTGTTTCGTCATGTGTAATGGGGGGTAGCCTTTATCGCACATATCTATATATTTTCTCAAACTTCTATATAAAATATATTTACTCTATACTTCTATATAAATATTATTTATTCCATAGAAAAATTCTTGTTAACTACTTTTCTTGTAATATCATATTTGGATAAACTGCACCCTACAAACCTTAAAAACTCCAAGGGAAGTGCGAATTCATATTAGCATAAGCTTTCATCAATATCAATGC
Source organism: Vitis rotundifolia (assembly GCA_030254885.1). Taxonomy (NCBI): domain Eukaryota; kingdom Viridiplantae; phylum Streptophyta; class Magnoliopsida; order Vitales; family Vitaceae; genus Vitis; species Vitis rotundifolia. Next base: position 15,958,011 of record CM058156.1, read on the forward strand.
ACTTAAAAATCCGTGTTAGTGCACAAAGTAAATAATTTTTGCTCAATTTTTGTCAATGTCCATCATAAGATAAGACTTGAATTTCCAATTGAAACTACAATGAAACAATCCACATTTTAATTCAGGCCTCTACTTAATACAATTGTCTAAACTTGAATAAAAATTGTTACCAAATAGATTCCAATTTATAAAGGAATATAATTTTCTTGTAATATCAATAAATAATCTTAAAAGCTAACATAGCAAAAGCAACTGTAAACAGAACGAAGATACTTCACTCTGTCTAAAACTATTAGCAAAACAATTAATATTCTCCTCATAAATGATATTATATTAATTAAAATTGATGAACTAGGTCATGAATCACTATAAAATCCATTCTTTATTGTGACCCTTCATCCAAAAATAGAAGATATTAGAAATGATTAAAATTTTATCAAATCTATACTAATTAAGTTCTGATTTCTCTTCTTTCGTAAAAACAGTTGCTTCTCTAACCCTAGTCTTATAGGGAATGACAGACCTCATAAAATTCAAACTGAGTATGTATAAGGCATTGAACTTGAAAACCATTTAAAAGATGAAAGCACGGGAATGGCTCTTGCATGTGCCAATATAGAATGCAGAACATACTAAATCAATAGAAACGCAAACTTCAAAAGAAGTAAAATACAATATTGAATTAGCCGTTTAAGGAACCTAAATGAAAAATGAAAACCATGCAAACTATAACAGCTTGATTCATGCCCTAAATAAATGACACCAAATAATCTAAAACAAAATACGATTCATCAATAA